>JAZHEH010000078.1:10000000-14800000 GCA_036589455.1 Ateles fusciceps
GCATGACACATTCCCCTTCTTCCTGCAGTTCTCAGCTCAGAAAATACCTCCTCAGGGAGGCCCTCCCTGGCCACTGATCTGAAATGTCCCCCAGCACACAGATTTCACAATGCCCCTCCCCCACTTTTTCTCCCTTACCTTTTCACTCTCCAGCATACAATTTATTTATTATGTTGTAAGGACTAAATTCTGATTTTTTTTTTTATCTTGCCCAAATTCCTATCTAAGGGGTCTGGGGAGTCATGCTCTACAAATCATAAATTCTCATCAGATTTTCTTTTCTTTTTTTTTTTTTTTTTTTTTTTACGGAGTCTCACTCTGTCACCCAGGCTGGAGTGCAATGGCATCATCTCAGCTCACTGCAACCTCTGCCTCCTGGGTTCAAGCAATTCTCTGCCTCAGCCTCCCAAGTACCTGGGACTACAGGCACCTGCCACCATGCCTAATTTTTGTATTTTTAGTAGAGATGGGGTTTCACCATCTTGGCCAGGCTGGTCTTAAACTCCTTACCTCATGATCCACCCACCTCGGTCTCCCAAAGTGCTGGGAATACAGGTGTGAGCCACTGTGCCTGGCCCAGCTGTGTTAGATTTAACTCTATAGATCATGATTTACTTTCCAACCTGACTCTGGCATAACATTATGAGACAAAGAAGAAAATCAAAATATTTTACCCCAAAACATGTTTCTTTGCCTTTTTTTTTTGTTTGAGATGGAGTTTTGCTCTTGTTGCCCAGGCTGGAGTGCAATGGTGCAATCTCGGCTCACTGCAATTTTTGCCTCCCAGGTTCAAGCAATTCTCCTGTCTCAGCCTCCCGAGTAGCTGGGATTATAGGCGTGCATCACCATGCCTGGCTAATTTTGTATTTTTAGTAGAGACAGGGTTTCTCCATGTTGGTCAGGCTGGTCTCAAACTCCCGACCTCAGGTGATTCGCCTGTCTCAGCCTCCCAAAGTGCTGGGATTACAGGCGTGAGTCACCGCACCTGGTCTTCTTTGCCATATTTTGAAATGGCCCTGCAAAGCTGTTCTTTGTGGTGGAAAATTTGCATCTGTAAAGAATCTCTATTAACATAGCTAGATAGTTTTCTTTCAGACCCTTTCTATCCTAAAGAGATTAACTAAGATCTGAATAGGAAACATTTGTCACCTATCATCTCTAAGGGCAGCTGCTCTAAGACTTCAAAAGAACTTTGGTCTCCACAATCTTTATCTTAATCTGAACTTCCCTTTCTATCTATCCCAGGTCTTTACACAAACTCTACCAATTGTCAGGCAGAAAATGTTTAAATTCATCTACAGCCTGGAAGCCTCTGCTTTGAGTTGTTCCGCCTTTCTGGACCAATATTTCTTAAATGTATTTGATTTTGATGTCTCATGCCTTCCTAAAATGTATAAAACCAAGTTGCACCCCTTGGGCACATGTTCTCAGGACTTCCTGAGAGCTGTGTCATGGGCCATGGTCACTCATAATTGCCTCAGTATAAATCTCTTCAAATATTTTGCAGAGTTCGACTCTTTCGTTGACAGTTGGGGTATTATCTGCTTCCTCCATTAGAATGTTAAGTTCTGTGAGGGCAGGAATTTGGGGTGTTTTTTCTATCCTAATCCTAGGGTCAGGTTCCCGGTACACAGTCCATACTCATTTTTTATATGAATTCATGAATATGTAGATCTTTATCTCGGTCCCCCAGTGCTGGGGTCCCATCCTGATGGCCCTAGTTCTTCAAGACCTGGATGCAGCCTTGATTCTCTCTCTCTCCCACATATGGGCAGTGCCCAGTCTCCAGGGCAATGCCAGATTCTCTGACCATGCTGCCTGCTGTCCCGCAGCTCTAAACATTGCCGGGTCCTAGCAGCCTTGATCCTGGAATTTCTCACTGAAGACTCTGCTGGGACGTGTTGTTGCCTGTTCCTCCTCTGACTCAAACTGTTTCTGCCCGCCCCAGTACTGGCCTCCAACCAGCCTTAAGAACTGGCCTATTCCAGTCTGCCCCAGTTAATTAACCTTCTCTGTGTGACAGCTTTACAAGACTGGACAGAAGGCAGACACCCAAGATGCTCTGTAAATTAAAATCCCGGCCAGTGGAAGCGAAAGACTAAGGATGGGAGTGGTTACTCCACACCATGCTGAATGCTTGAATCCCCCAAGAATTGTTTCAAAAGCAGCTGAATAAAAGAGTTGGAGACTTTTGGAACAATTACTGATCCCTCAAATTAGCTTCTGAAGAGTAGTCTTTAAAGTCACTCTTGTATAATCGTAACATTTCTAGGTTGAATTTTCCTAGTAAAATCTTGGGATGTTATAACTCACCGTCCTTATTCCAACTCCTTGCCAACATCAGAGTTTCTCTCTCTCTCCTCTCTCTCTCTCTCTCTCTCTCTCTCTCTCTCTCGTTGGAGTCTTACTCTCAGGCTAGAGTGCAGTGGTACAATCTCGGCTCACTGCAACCTCCACCTCCTGGGTTCAAGCGATTCTCCTTCCTCAGCCTCCTGATTAGCTCAGGTTACAGGTGCCAACCACCACGTCTGGCTAATTTTTGTATTTTTAGTAGAGACGGGGTTTCACCATCTTGGCCAGGCTGGTCTTGAACTCCTGACCTTGTGATCCACCTGCCTCAGCCTCCCAAAGTGCTGAAGCTGGGCATGGTGGCTCACTCCTGCAATTCCAGCACTTGGGGAGGCTGAGGCAGGAAGATCGCTTGAGGCCAGGATCAAGACCAAGTCTGAGCAACAAAGAGAGACCCCAATCTATAAAAATAAAAAAGTACAAAACTTGGCTGGGCATGTTGACACTCCTGTAGTCCCCAGCTACTTGGGAGGCTGAGGCAGGAGGATGCTTGAGTCTGGGAGATCACACTTGTAGTTGAGCCAGGAGTTCTGCCACCACATTCCAGCCTGGGCAACAGCGTAGGACCCTGTCTTAAAAAAAAAAAAAGTCTCCTTCCTGCCCTCAAGTTGAGACTTAACATAAAGACTCTGGAAGTCTTCTACTTCAAGATTACCTTAGGCTTCTAAAACATGCATACAGCTTTCATTCCTTTCAGGTGTACAATAGAGGTTTTAGCTTGGGGGAACAAAGGGATAAGGATCAGTCAGATGGCTGTAGGAGGGGTTTTAATTGGGATACTAGAGACAACTGATACCCATAAGCTTTATCTGTTTCTAGATGACCAATTTTCTGTATGTGCTTAAGGACAGTGCTTTTGGAAACCCCATCAACAGGATGTAATTGTGGGAACATGACAAGGTGCACTGAGTTACATTGTGAGTTTTATAGTAGGTTACCTAGAGTCCCCATTGGTTCATAGGGCTTCCTCTAAAAAAAATTAAATAAATAAAATCAGGACGGGCGCGGTGGGTCACGACTGTAATCCCAGCACTTTGGGAGGCCGAAGCAGGAGGATCACCTGAGGTCAGGAGTAGGGCACCAGCCTAGCCAACATGGTGAAACCCCGTCTTTACCAACAATACGAAAATTAGCCGGGGGTGTGGTGCGGGCCTGTAATCCCAGCTACTCGGGAGGCTGAGGCACGAGAATCGCTTGAGCCGAGATCGCATCATTGCACTCCAGCCTGGGTGAGACTCCGTTCCCGCCCCCCACCCCCCCCAAAAAGAAAGAAAGCTTGGCAGAAGCATTTCAATAAGCCACTCGGGTGAGTGAAAATGGGAGTTCTTCCCAAGTGCCGCGGGAACCCGTGGGGATCACACTCAGCTGAACCCTGCTGGGGAAGACCCGGGAACGTCCGCAAGCTGACCGTCACCAGAGCTCTAGAAGAGAGTTTTAGGTTTTCATTCTGCAGGGAAATCCTTTCAAAAGGCGCCAAAGGGCAGGGAACCATCTTCTATCAAGGGTCCTTCTCCTTCATTCTCCTATTTCGCGGTTAACTCATGAGGCGGGAGATTTTCTACGGGGAACAAGACATTCTAAGCACGTCCCTTTTAAGGTGTGGAATGGGGTGAGCCCCGAGGTTCCGGACGGTTCGCGCTTCCATGTAACCCCTAGGACTTGCATCTCTTTACTCCCCCTGCTTCTTGTC
Organism: Ateles fusciceps; assembly: GCA_036589455.1. Lineage (NCBI taxonomy): Eukaryota > Metazoa > Chordata > Mammalia > Primates > Atelidae > Ateles > Ateles fusciceps. The sequence goes on from JAZHEH010000078.1 coordinate 10,004,040, forward strand.
CCCCCATTCGAGGGACCCAGGTACTGGAGTGTCTATTCCGGCCTGTTTGGAAAGTGGGGCCCCACCAGGGCTGGGCTACGTGAACTTTTAGGGGCAGCCAAAAAGTACCTGTGGTGACTGCTTCTGGAAACCTGAGAATGTCAGCTCCCCGCGCTCGCTGTCCAGGTCCGAGGCGCAGACTGGGGACCCCCCACCCGCCCACCGCGGCCCGGGCCCCCACCTCGGCCTCGCGCCTCCTCCCGGCGGCCTCGGCCTCCTTGCACACCTGCCGCCAGCTCAGGTGCCGCTTTCGCCTGGTGGAGAGACGGCGTCGAGGTCCTGGCCGAGGGTGGGCCCCGGGGGCAAAGCCGATGGAGCGCGCGAGGGAGGTTGGGCAGCCCCTCACCCCGGGGAGGTGGGCGCTGCGAGACGGACGGGCAGCAGTCCCGGGCCCGCCGGGCTGGGGGCGGGGAGGAGGGGGTGGAGCCGCCGGGGAGGGCGGTGCCGCGGGGAGCGGAGCCCAGCCTCTCCCCCCAACCCCCTTCGGTGCCGGAGTCTCAGTGACACAAAAAGCTCCCCGCTTGGTGCCGAGCGCCTGGCGGCGGTGTCCGACCGCGAACGCGGAGAGCGGCTGTGCAGGTGGGGGCGCCGCACGAAGGGCCGGGCGGGGCCGGAGCTGGGGCTGCAGGCGCCGCCGCCGCCGCGCTGTTTGCGCCCGCCCGGTGGCTTGCGGCGGGAGGAGCTGCTGCTGCCGGCCCGGGGCGCGCGTCTGGCTGAGCTGGGCGGGCGCGCCGGGACCACCCGGCGATGCTGTGGCCGCCGCCGCCTCTGTAGAGAAGCGCCCGAGTCCGCCGCGGAGAAAGGTCGGTGAGTTTCGGTTTGTTTCTCTTCTCTGCCCGCTCCGGGTCCGGGGCGGACAGAGGGGGCGCGCGGGGGATGTCTGCGCCCTCCGCGGCGGCCGCGCCGGAGCCGGGGAAGCGGGAAAGGGCAGCTGCCGCCTGCTGTAACTGGGGGGATCTTCCAGACGGCGGATGGGGGCCGCAGGGGTCCCGGGGAGGGGAGCGCGGGGTCCGGCGGGGCGCGGGGGAGGTGGTCCCGAGAGTTGCGTGTCTCCCGAGCGCTGGTGGAGTTGGGCGGGCGGCCGCGGCGGGGGAGCGGCGCTGTCGGCGGCTCGGCCGAGTCCTCGGATGCCCCCTGGAGCTCCGGTCCGAGGGAGCTCGCCTCGTGCCCGCGCCGCGCGCGCCCCTGGGGGTGCACGTGCGTGCGCGCTCGTCCCAGCTGCGCCCCTGCCCGCACAAACCCCGGCTCTTTCCCTCCCCAGTCCCCTTGTCTCGCGCCTTTTCCACCCCTAGGAGTTGCCCCCGGGCCCCTCCCGGGAGGAGAGGGCGCCGTGAAGGGCCAGATGTTGGGGGTCTTTTGTGCAGACCCACGCGCCTGGGGCGCTTGCTCCTGGAAGGACAGCGGCAGGACAAAGCCTGCTGGACTCGTGGGGCGCTGCTCGGGAAGCGGCGGTCCCAGATCCCGCCGGGGGTGGGGGCATGGCGTGGGGAGCGCTGCCCGAGTCTGGAGAGAGTAGAGACATCGCCAAAACAGAGTGACGGTGACTTGATGAGGTGGCGGACAGGGGCAAACGAAAGATGCTCGCGATTGCCGCGCTGGGTGTCTGCGCGGGTGACTAGGCGCCCCCGCATTCCCATATGACCGGGTTACCTAGTAGATTTTGCCAGTGTGTCTTTACCCCAAGATGCTATTCTCCACCCGCTGGGGCTTACTGTTGCTAGTAGACGCTCTGCCACCAGAGGGGAACTCGTGGGCGGGGGAGACTGCGGAGGAGGGGGAGGTGGTTATTTATCCTATAGAGACAATTAGGAGCCGTGACGCCCCCTTTTCGGCCGCCAGTCCTCCACACCTCAGCCGCCTTGCTTCACCTCCCTAGAGCACCCGCTCCAGCTCCGCCGGCCCGCGAGGGCGCTTGGATTTCCTTCTCCGCGGCGCCTATCTAACCCTTCCTGCATGTATTTCACTGCAGGCTGAAGAAGCTAGTCTCAATTGTGTTTCCTGCCTGTCAGCCTCTTGCCTCCCAAACGCATACCATTTCCACTTGATGTCATCACGCAGAAGGGGGTGAAAGAGACTCGGTGACAGATTCAGGTAACTCCCCCAGGATCTGGGTAGCCGCCTGGGCGTCTCTGGGTCTTTTGGGCCGACAGTGCTGGTACAGGGCTGTCTGGGTGGTTTCTGCATCAACATCGTTCCTGTCTGTGAGAAGGTGTGGGGGCTGCTAAAAGTCCTGGTTCCGAGAAAGAAATTGCAAATGACTTTATGCCTTCCCTTTGAAGAAGCCATTGGAGGCAGGGGCTGGGTGAATTTGGGACTGTAGATATCCCACCTGGTTTCCTTTGATGGGAATAATTAACACACAGGCAGTTGTATCTGAATGTGGGGTTTCCATAGATGCCTTCTTTCTTATCTGTAGTAGTATATTTAGGCTTCAGTCTAGAGGTGGGGTATCCTTTGTTGAAAACGTATCGTTGTAAGGCTGATGATACTTTTGCCTAGTGCTCTAATTGAGCACTGGTCAAATGCAGTGACCTTCTTATGAAATACTGTCTTTCTCCTATCCCTTCGTTGTAATAGTGTTTGCGATGTTAAGAGAGATGTGGTAGCGGTGAGTACCGGGAGGTGGAAGGGAGGGCTGTTGGGAGCAGCAGAGAGAGAACAGAGAAAACAGCTTGAGTGAAGTTTCCATTTAGATAGCCATGAACCAGTAGACTCATTCTGCATTTTATCTTTAGGTTATTGGGGCTTTTCCGAAAACTCTGACCTGGTCTTTTTTTTTCCAAGGATAGTTCTGTGTTAATGTCAGCCTAACCAGATCTGGGGTTATCTTGATAAGAATGCAATGAAAAAACGTAACCTTCAGACTTAGCAGGACACCCCAGCATTAGCGTTTTCTCCTAGAGGGCAGAGTCCTGCACATCCTACACTAGTAGCAGGGAGTAAGAATGGTTATGGAAATGGACTTTCGATTTTTTTTGTAGGAAGACAGATTGCTGAGGGCCAAAGGCTCTTGGTATATTCTCCTTTACACTGCAGTAGCACCTTGGTGTCTGTGACAGATTCGCTCTTCACCATTTTCCTCCAAATCCCTTGAAAAATGAAGTTAAAAACTTGAGTAATTATTCACCTCTAAGGTAGTTTTGTTTTGGAAGGTGACTTTAAAAACATAGGTGACACTAGCATTTATCCTTTTACTGTAAGCATTCAGGAATCACTAGGAAAAGTAGTTGAGTTATCTAGTCCCAGGTGAAACAAAGGCCAGTGCTTTGCAAAGAACAGATGAGTAATATGATGCTCAGATAGAGGTATTTTTGACAAGTAATTTTTATGTCAGCAATAATGCAGGGTGTGTACTCTGTTGCTGAAAGAAGAGAAACCATGTGATGAGATAATAGGGAATATAATAATGCAATAGAAACAAGGGTGTGTGTGTGTGTGTGTGTGTGTGTGTTTAAATAGAAAGAATAAACACTTCACATGCAAAATTCCACATGGCAAAACAGCAGCCTGCACATGTAAATGCACGTCCAAGAACAAAGATAGCCACAATGCAGTGTTAGGTTTCATTGTGGTTTTAAATTGTGTACAGTAATAAATCATAATAAAGTGTTCATTGATGCTTATTTTTTATTTTATAAGAAGGAGGCTTCCCCACCCACAGATGTGTGCAGTAGTGTGTTTAGCTTTAGTCTGGAGGCTCCCTAGAGGTTATTAGACTGATCTTTGCCTCCAATGCCTGCTTCCTTTCTACAGTGCTCATTTATTCATTTAGCAGATGTTTATTGGCACCTGATAGATAATGGACTCTGTGATAGATAATGGACTCTGTGATAGATAATGGACTCAAGGGGTTGGGGGGTGGGTGTAGGGAGAGACCCAAAAGTGAACTCCCGTAGGGGGGAATGGAGAAATAAAGACCTGATTCTAATTAAGTTCAATGGAAGCTCAAGAGAGGTGGGATGGGACTTCTGAGGAGAGAAAATATGGTTATCCAGCCTCCACTTGAATGCCTCTTTCATTGAGGAGCTCACTGCTTCATAAATGGCTGTTCCTGTTGTCAGAAGGTGGCCTTCTCATTGTAGCCTTTTAAGCTGAATTCCATACAGTTCAATTCTTTCATTGCTGATGGTCATTCTGTTTTCATTTCTAATTCCTTCAGGTTGTTTGAACCCGCCTATACTGTCCTTGCCCTCTGCTTTTCAAGAGAGTGTTCAGTTCCTGATCAAGTTGAATTTTGAAACAAATGCTGCTTTTCCATATTATCTGATTTAGAAAACAAATTGATGGGATGCTTTTGCAGGTGTTTCTCTTTTTTAAACAGTGATGTACCAGCAAGATAGGTGAGGTTATGCTGCAGTAACAAATCCCTCCAAGTCCCCATGGCTAGATACAGTTTCTTTCCTTCCCATGCTGTGTCCAGTGTGCTTGGCAGGTGGACCCGGCTCATCAGAGTCACTCAAGGACCCAAACTGATGGAGTCTTGGTCTTGATGTGAGCTTGCAAGATCACTGCAGCATTGGGAAGGAAATGCTGCAGCGCCTTGCTCTAGCAATTATGTGATCCCACCCAGAGGTGAGTTCCATCACTTTGGCCAGGATTGGGCATATGACCCTATCTGATCACAATTCAATATTTCTTATGCTGAAAAGGGAGAAGTGGATATGAGTGAGCAGCACTAGTGACTTCCGTAGTGATCTGGTCTAAGGTGAGGTTAGAAAATGTGTCCTATGGGACCTCGCTCAGTGCTTGGTAGGTATTGGATGTTACATGAGTGTTGATTGAATCAACAACCTGTAATTTACAACCCCAACCTGTAATTTACTAATATATGGTCCTATCCCAACCTGTAATGTACTAATATGTTGGTATGTTATTTACTAACATGGTTGTACACTGGTCATCAAATGAAATAATTATAATCCTCTCTTTGCCTATTTCAAGTTCATGTTTACTCTAAAGCAACAGGCCATTAGGTATTTTCAAGGCTGATTCTAGGAGGTTTTGAGCTTAGCATTATGTAATAGAGAGGTGTTACTTACAGACTTTCTCTTCCTCACCATCTGCCTCGTGTTTAAGGCTTGCTGAGTTTGTTTGGAACAGCCCAGGGTAGAAAAAAGAGTGGCAGTGGGCCTAGGGCCACCCAGGAGGTGGCCTTCTGCAGCAGAGACCACAGGGCAACAGATAAGATCTAAAGAGGGCAGGAATGTGTTTGGGGTAAACTTGGGTCACCCTTTTGTTACTTTGATGTTTAGAAAAAGCAGTTTGGACAAGAGGCTTTTTCTGGTCACAGAACTAGTAGAACACCCAGAGAGTCTGGGGACATTTGTGCTTCCATCAGCAACTGTGTTGACCAGGATGGTGGTGAGTTTTAAAGCCTTCCTTGCCTCATTGTCCCTAAAAAGAGTTGGATGCTATGGAATAGGCATTGCAAGGTGCTGTGGATTCAGCAGTTGGTGGTTGGCAGAGATCTTGCTTTGGGAAGAGCTGTTCACTCATATATCTTTGTTCACATTGTGATAACTGCATGCACAGATTAGCATTTTAAAGACTTGATAAGTACCTTAAGCATAAGCATAGACTTTAACAAAAATGATACTGCTTTTGGCTCAGTAATCACCTTGGCAAAGTCATTTTTTTAAAGATAGCTCTCCAACTGAGGAAGTGGTATGGTAAACTGACTATGTCAGTCGCCAAGTGACAGTGACTGAGGGGGATATCAGTATCAACCTAGGGAGGTAGAGACCACCCGGCTTCATTCAAGTGATAAGATGTAGCACCCAAAGGTTTCTGAATTGGGAGATGAGCAGCTGGGAGACCAGCAGGAAGAACCACATATAGACCATCCAAGAACCCATTCAGGGTGCATGGTGCTGGGCTGAGGGCCAGGCACAGACTGAGGGAGAAGGAAAATGAAGTCTTGAGGGACTCGTCTTGAACTATATTTGGGAAGCCCCAAAATGCATTTCTATATTTTCTCTGGCCTCTGAGTCCCTATCACTTAATTTCATACCCAAATTGGCTGGTCAGGTAGAGGACACTTGTGGCGTCAAAGTGGTTTCTGGCACTGCCCATCGTGATGTCACAGAAACCGGAAAGGAAGAAGGCGTTGGTTTTCCTGCTCCTTTCCCCATGGCTTCGAGAGTTACACTGTGCGATCCAGCAGTCTGACTCCATGATTGAAATCATAATTGAGATAAAGTTGGTAGAGATGCTTCTTAATTTACAATGGGGTTACATCCTCATAAACCCCTCATAAGTTAAAAATACCGTAAGTGGAAAATGCATTTAATACACCTAACCTACTGACATCATAGCTCAGCCTGACTTACCTTAAATGTGCCCAGAACATGCACATTAGCTTATAATGAGGGAAAAATCATATAACAAAAAGCCTATTTTGTGTTAGAGCATCGCATATCTCATGTAGCTTATTGAATACTGTATTGAAAGTGAAAAACAGATTGGTTGTATAGGCACTCAAAGTATGGTTTCTACTGAACGTGTATTGTTTTCACACCATTGTAAAGTCAGAAAATCATAGGTCATGGGTCAAACAGTTGTAAGTAAGAAACTATCTGTGCTTGTTCTATGCTTGAGGATTTTCTATTTCTAGTCGACTCACTGTCATTGTAGGATTTAAAGAGGGAGGCCTCAAATAGTGTATACGTGACCTGGATCTCCTTTGGGTGGTTCTTGATGTCCATGGTTTCTTGGTCTAGATCATGTATGGCTGCTGAGGCCTGCACTACATTCTTTGTGGAGTTGTGAGGGGGCTGCTTGTGATGTTCTGGGAGTAGAGAGGATGCTTTCTTTACCCCTTGATGTATTAATGCCTGCATAAATAAAACTCATTGCAAATATCCCGCATGATGAAACTTACTCAAACATCACATAGACTTCCTGGGGTACCCACCTTTCATGCAAAGAAGGGGCTGAGCAAATGTAGATATGCTGCTGGCAGGAGCAAAGTTCTGAGGAAGTGGAATCTCCAAATGCTGTGTTCTGTGCTTGTATCTTCTCTTTCTACAACCTCCTCTCCCCCACCCCTATTGCATGCCCACCTACCAAGGAGGTGTAGCTTTTCCTGCTCAGATCTGATTTAAACATCCAGATAATCATACTTAGTGCACTCCTCACTGAGGTTTGACAAGAATTGATGAGATTTTTGGTAAACGTTTTGAGATACTGTGGAAATAGGGAGCACTTTCTTTTTTTTTGAGACAGAGTCTCTGTTGCCCAGGGTGGAATGGAGTGGCGCAATCTCGGGTCACTGCAACCTTGCCTCCTGGGTTCAAGTGATTCTCCTGCCACAGCCTCTCTAGTAGCTGGGATTATAGGCACCTGCCACCAAGCCTGACTAATTTTTTGTATTTTTAATAGAAATAGGGTTTCACCTTGTTGGCCAGGCTGATCTTGAACTTCTGACCTCATGATCCTCCCACCTCGTCCTCCCAAAGTGCTGGGATTACAGGTGTGAGTCACTGCACCCAGACAGGAGCATTCTTCTTAATATTGCTGTTCTGCTCATTAGCAGACTCACTGTTTCCCCTTAGTAATAGTTCCCACTGCCTCGTCTTAGTCGAGAACCTTGTTTCTCTCTGGGCTGTGGCAGTGGTCTCGCTCACTTTCCGGCTTTCTCACCCTCACTCCAGATTGCAAAATGCTGTCACTCTTAGACCACTAGGCCAATTAATCCTTCATTCCCTCACTTAACAACTTCCAGTTGCTCTTGTCGGAGGATGCTCATATTCTTCAGTTTTGTTTTTTCAGTTTTCCCCAGGTTGACCCCAAACTTCCTTTCCAGCCTTGATTTTTGCTCTGCCAGACTTTAAAACCACACATTAGCTGGGATGGTTAATCCACTGTTTCCCTAAAATGGTTTTCATCGCCTCTTTCTTATTCTAGCACATTCTGTGACCTAAAATGTCCTCTTCCTTCCTCTGCCTCTATCCTATGGTTGAAGGCTCAGTTCAGCTCTGAAGTCTTCTGAAAAATTTAATTTGATCACGTTAACCTTAGCAATCCTTTATAATCCAAAGTTCTCTGGCAGATTGCCTCCTTTTTTCATTTCATTCAACATTTATTCGTTCATTCTACAAAGGGCACTTGTCATAGATTGTCTTGTGTTATCACCTAAGATTGAAGTGTCTTTTTCTTTCTGTTTAATTGCAAAGAACAGAAATTCACTCAAGCTAGTTCGCATAAAAGGAAGTGAATTGAAAAGATGTCCCAGGATGTCTTGTCATCAAGCCATATTTCCCAAGAGTTCCAGTGAATGGGACCCTTCCCATTATTGCTCACCCTGGACCTGCTTAGCTGCAGGAGAGGGTTGGGGGCACAGTTCCTTCCAAGGGGGCCTGCGGCTGGCTGATGTAGCAATTATGACCTGTGGGATCTCAGTTCTCTTGCAAGCTCCTTAAAGATGAGGACTGGATGAGGTTTTACACCATTGTGTATTTGCCACCACGTTTGTACACAGGAAGGACTCAACAAACAAATCACTGGTGACTCTTCGATGACACAGAAAATGATTTTGACTTACAGTGATAAAGGAATTTTAGACCTTTTAACTTGAAGGCTTAAAGGAAGTTAAGAAGAGAGAAACTTATTTTTAAGAGTTTCCCCTACTTGCATTCATAATGATTAAATGGTGAATCAAATTAGAGTTACCGGGCTACAGTGTGTATACCAGTGTTTGGGAGGTGAATGTTCTCAGTGAGGGTCATCATTCTAACAAAATTAGTTCTTATTGAAAGTCTGTTTCAACTTCCATTTGCCTGCTATTTTGCCCACAGTGGTGGGGGGGATGGGGAAAAAGAAAGAAAGCAAAAGTGGAAAATGCATTTGATACACCTAACCTACTGACATCATTGCTGACATATAACAAGCAGCTTTAGGACTTTACCGCCGACCAGGCCACCCCCACAATCTAAAGGAGCAGGCAGGGATGCCTGGTTTTGTGATGACGGGGTGTAGTTGCCCACTTCATTTCCCTTTATAATGAAAGGCTTCAATACCGTCGTGATATACATCTGTTTTAGCTCACTTCTTTTGATTTTGGAATACTCACTGACATGGTAGAAAATCTTCTTTGATACTCGAAATGCTTGATCATTATGAGAGTGTTATTATGAAAGAGGGAAATATGTTCAACTGCTTGCAGAAATGACCAGAAATACATTAATATTAAAATCACACTTGGCTGGGCGCGGTGGCTCATGCCTGTAATCCCAGCACTTTGGGAGGCTGAGGTGGGTGGATCACTTGAGGTCAGGAGTTTGAGACCAGCCTGGCCAACGTGGTGAAACCCTGTCTCTACTAAAAATACAAAAGTTAGCCAGGCATGGTGGTGTGCACCTGTAATCCCAGCTAGTCTGGAGGCTGAGGCAGGAGAATTGCTTGAACCCAGGTGGAAGGGGTTGCAGTGAGCTAAGATTGCGCCGCTGTACTCCAGCCTGGGCAACAGAGTGAGATTCTGTCTCAAAATAAAATAAAATAAAATAAAATAAAATAAAACACTCTCAGTTTGAATAACACTCTCAGTTTGAAGGGTAATGAATGGAGCTGAGATAAATGTCTCAGGAACCATGTATTTGTTGTGATATTCTTTTGCAGTTGTGTTGCTCTGGGGTCGGTTTGAAAATTGCTTCCTTGAAGGTTAATAATATAAGATTAGAAGTGGTTGGTGAGCATGTGGACAAATTTGTGTACTTTGGAGAATTTACCCCTTTGTTGCATGAGACATAGGATTACTGCTATTTTAAGTGAGTAGTAGTTAATTCAACCATGCAGGTAAAGAGGTGTCCTTAACTAGGATAAATACTTCTCCATCCACTCCCACTCCTTCACACTGGTACTTCAGAAGCTGAGGGTACAGATCCATCTATTCACTATGGTGGTGTGTAAAATAGCATTTGAAACACTGAGCATCAGGGATTTAAACCACTTATTGGGCAAACAATTGCATTCATTAAATGTATTTGAATGGCTAGGCATGGTGGCTTATTGCCTGTAATCCCAGCACTTTGGGAGGCTGAGGCGGGCAGATCACCAGAGGTCAGGAGTTCAAGACCAGCCTGGCCAACATGGCGAAACCCTGTCTCTACTGAAAAATACAAAAATTAGTCAGGCATGGTGGCGGGCGCCTGTATTCCCAGCTACTCTGGAGGCTGAGGCAGGGAGATTTGCTTGAACCCACTAGGTGGAGATTGCAGTGAGCTAAGATGCACTGCACATCACCACTGCACTCCCACCTGAGTGACAGAGCGAGACTCTGTCTCAAAAAAAAAAAAAAAAAAAAAAAAAATTGAATGTTGAGTGCATATGTTTTACCAGGCACAATTCTAACAAAAATCCCTGCCTTCTGGCTTCCTGTATGTATTTAACTCATAATTAATTTGGTTTTCTGCTTTTTAAATTCGGAATGGCAAAGCTAAAAGGGTAGAGAATAAAAGAAATGTATCTGATATTCTCTCAATTCTTGGTACCTTACCATATACGCCCACCTTACATGACTGTAATTCAGGTAAGTCATTATGAACTGGAAGTTTTAAAAAGTAAGATGGGTTTGGGTTTAAATTTCAGGTCTGCCATGTGACCTTGAGTGCACAAGGCCTGACTGAGCTTTGTTCTTCAGTGCAAAACAGGGGGAGAACCAACCTCATTGAGTTATTGTGAGAACAGGAGAGACTTATATATAAAGTGCTTAGTGTATTACCCTCTGCAATGTAAGACTAAATAAATGGCAGCTGTTACTAACGTCACTGTATCCAGGATCTACCATCCACCAATCACTGGGCTCAGTTCTGGAAATATCTGGATGAATAGGCATAGTCTAACCTGAAGAAGCTGTTAAGCCAGCCGGGGTGGTAAGGCCATCCAAATAACTCCAGCCTTCAGCATTTACATGGGAGTTTCTGTTGTCAGTCATTATTATTGGAGTCTTTTGGTTGGAAAGTCTTTGTAAAGCTTTGTTTAAGTGGCTCTGAGTTTAAAATGATAGGCCTTCTCAGGAGTAAGTGGGAAAAAGCTGGAAGCAAATGGAGGAGAGGAGTCAGAGAAAGGGTTCTGAGCTAGCCCACAGGCAACCTAAGCCTTCCTTAAAGGCGATTAGTCTCCTTTCTCCTGTGGCCTCACGCTTCCCAAGTGAAATTAAGAATATCCTCTTTCCCGGGGTCTGCTTTCTTGGGAATAGAATGACCCCCAAATTTGCCCATTTCTAAAAGCATACCTGGGTCAGGGAACTTTCCATTTTAAAATAGTCCCAGAAAAACTGGGTGAGCTGGTCCCCTCCAGTGTTGCTCTGATTGCTGTTTGGCAGCCTGCAGCAGCCTTTGTAGACACTAATGTTGCTGTTAGAGACACAACCATCCTGAAAGAGAGGCAGGAGCAAATGGGCGGCATAAGGTGGGAGAAAGCATCATGGCTTTGTCAACCCCTTTATTTAGGAATCTCCTTTTTGGAATGGGGTATTTATTACTATTACTAAAAAGAAGAGATCTGTTTAATAAAGGCAAGGTAACTAGGCTATACAATATAAATATAAAGTTAATGAGACCTTTTAGAAATTCCTCTTAAAAAGAGGTAGCTGCTCAGGGCCTGGCACACAGTAGGCACTGAGTAAAGACTTACTGAAATGGTGGCATTATTTATGCTTCAGAAATAATTTTGAAAGCTGTGTAGAGAAGTGCAAGGGGCCTCTGAGACCTGCATTCCAGTACAGGTTGAGTGGCTGAACACTGGGATCTGAATCAGTCTGCGCCTGACTCTCCAGCCCCTTCCATCGCTCATTTGAAAATGCACATGTGTAGATATGCTCTGGATTTCTAGAGCTGATACCTGAGTGTGTATGTACGAGCTTATGCTCTTCATGACTGTGTTTTGTTTTTTTATTTCTGGTGGAACCGCATGATGCTAGCAGACAAGTTGCTTTGTCTTGTGTTTGAAGCTGGGATGTCTCTGGAACATGCCCATGTTATAAACATGATGGTAGCGTGGGCTGGGTGGAGGGGGGCACTGTGTACTCAGCACCCAGTGTTTTCTTTCCAGAGATTCTAGAGGGATTTCGTGATGGATCTGTAATACCAAATAGGGATTGGGAAGGGAACCAGGCCTGGCTGCACTCTAGAGTAGAGATCTTAGCAGTTTCAGGGCTCCAATTGGCCAGCATTTCCCCTCTCTCTGAGTCTCCATTACTAACATGTGGGATTGATGGAGACTGATAAGGCCCTTAGCCAAGCCACCAGTTCTTCTAGTATTTAGCTGATGCCTCAAATGATAACCCTTTGTGCTGTCTTTCTCCTTGGAACCTTCCCAAATTGCCAGGAACAGTGATTAGTTTCTTGGTTGCCAGTTCTGTAAACCTCACACACAGAGCACCTGAAGGCAATTGCCAGAGACTTGTGTGCCTCTTTCCCATGTAATCATCATGCACACCAAGATGCTATATTCACCGTGTTCCTGGCAAGCCAGATTTCTTCATAGTCCATTACTTCACCAAATAAAAAGGCAAATGACTTGTTTTTGGAAGGGGAATCTTATAGGCAAACAGAATGCATTTAATCGTCTATTTTTACACACAAAGAGCTAAATATTAGTACAAGGAGTTAGTTTCTCTGCAGATTAAGTACAGGCTAATCTATGTTTTGGGTTTTAGTTTTTTTTTTTGATTTTGTAATATAATGCATTATACTTAACATTCAAACATTATATTTACTGCTTGAGCATTCCACATTGGAAAATCCAAAATCCAGAATGCTCCAGTGAGCATTTCCTTTGAATATCATGTTGGTACTCAAAAAGTTTCTGATTTTGGAGCATTTTGGATTTTTGAATTTGAATGCTCAACTGTAAGTTTTCTTTTTTCCGACAGGGGCATCAGATCTATTAAAAATTAATTGTTCATACACTCTGTGTCTTAAAATAATAAGTTATTTAAGAATTGCATCGCAAGGCAGTCCACACTGCCCTATAAGAAGTCTGCTAATTAACAAGGAAAAATGTTTTACTGAGAAGGAAATAAGAATATGTCAATTTCACCCCAAATTTATTTCATCTAATTTGAAGAACTTATTCGTGGAGATGCCAAATCCTTTCTTTGTGCTCCTTAAAATAACATTCCTTTGGGATCAAATCTACTTTGCAATGAAGATTGAAAAATGGACATCATCTAGACAATTTAGAATTCCTTAGAAATTAGGAGGACACTGATAATCAATTTGGATTCTAAACCTGATTCAGCCTAGTTCTAGTTGCTTCAGCGTTCATTTGATTTCATGTCTTTGACTATTGCAAAGGGCAACAGTATTGGCTTCTGTTACCATTTTTAGTAAAGGTGAATGTGATTTTACTGAGACAAAATCCCTAGAAATGGGTTGTTTGCATGCAATCTGGAATTCTCATCTCCCCATCAGAGGAAGCTGTTCTGAACAGCTCATTGTCCTCTGGGTTCTAGAGTCTGTGTCCCTCATTTTTATTACTCCCTCGAGATTCTGACTTGTACAGAAACAAATTTCTTCCTTTTATGAGGCTTTTTAGTGCCAGGTGACTGGTGTCGTTCGATATAATCTATAGTAGTTAACAGCTAAATACACTTTGTTTCCCCAAAGCTGATCACAGTGAAAAAAAAAAACTAGAGGGGAGAAAGCTGGGCACAGTGGCCACGCCTGTAATCTCAGCACTTTGGGAGGCCGAGGCGGGTGAATCACCATCATAATGGTCAGGAGTTTGAGACCAGCCTGACCAATATGATGAAATCCTGTCTCTACTAAAAATACAACAATTAGCTGGGTGTGGTGGCATACGCCTATAATCTCAACTACTCCGGAGGCTGAGACAGGAGAATCGCTTGAACCCGAGAGGCAGAGGCTGCAGTGAACCCAGATCGTGCCATTGTACTCCAGGACAACAGTTTGAGGGAGGAGGAGTGAGTACAGAGAAGAATGGGGGTAAAGAATTGTGTAGGTGTATGGTATTTTTACAATTCAATTTTAGCTTCAAAATCAAGAACAACTGTTTACATGGTGGTGTTGGCTTCATAATTAAAAACATTTTCCCCAATGCAAATTGAAGTTATTATTAATAATGTTTTACAAAATGACATGGAAATTTATCAGATATTTTCCTTCCCTGACTATCTTGGATTCCGCAATGTATTTCATGACAGCCAAAAGACAATTTGGGAGAGTGGGGGAGATAACTAGTACAAATATAATAGTAGACAGTGTTTATGATAAGCATCTGTGCTTTCAGTTTAACATGCTTTAATCACGTTATCTGGGAACTTGGAAAGGCCAGGTCACTTGTCCAAGGTTACATAGCGAGTTTGTACTGGAGCTGGAACTGGCATATGTGACCCTGGGCACTCTGGCTTGAGTCCGTCCTCTTAACTGTCTGTGAGCCACACTCACAACTGCTATTAAGGATCAAAAGCATTTTGAACACTGGTTCAGTGTAACATAATTCAGGAAGAGATCTGACTTCTTTGCTGAACTGTCTTTGGGAACAAAGATGGACGATTTTGGCCACCCATCTGTTGAATGTGTTTGATGTTGACTTAGAGAACCGGTTGTTTGAAAGCATGGGTGTCAAGTTTGTTGGGAAATTTGCAAAGAGATTTCTGGCTATTACCTGAGCTTTGTCCTATGCTAATTCAGGTTTCTGTGAAGTCAGGTGGTATGAATTGTTTCTGGAAGGGCCACTTAACTGAAAACCAGTGTATATAGTTGTGTGAGAGGTTCTGTCAGATGTTGGGAGCTTAGGACTTTTGTGAATACACTACTAAAAAGCTATGAGCAAATTTTTTTTTTTTTTTTGAGATGGAGATTTGCTCTTGTTGCCCAGGCTGGAGTGCAATGGTGTGAACTCTGTTCACCGCAACCTCTGCCTCCCGGGTTCAAGCAATTCTCCTGCCTCAGCCTCCTGAGTAGCTGGGATTACAGGCGTGCGCCACCACACCTGGCTAATTTTGCATTTTTTAAGTAGAGATGGGGTTTCTCCATGTTGATCAGGCTGGTCTTGAACTCACAACCTCAGGTGGTTTGCCCACCTTGGCCTGCCAAAGTGCTGGGATTACAGGTGTGAGCTACCACATTCAGACTCAAAAAAATGGTTTTATAATCTTCCCTCCCTAGTTACTGTTCTCCCCTAACCCCATACCAGAAAGTGGAATAAATCATATTTTGTATTCTCATTCCTTTGTTTAGTTCCCTTTTCCTGGAACACCCCTTCACTGTACCCTTCCTCTCTGCCTTCCCCCAAAACACAGCACAGTGATGGGAAGCTGTAAGTACCATATATACATCCCTCGAAATCTATGGGACATTGATTCCAGGAACCCCCTTAGAAGCCAAGATCCATGCATGCTCAAGTCCTTGATATAAAATGCCATAGTTTTTGCATATAACCTATGCACTTCCTCCTGTATGCTTTAAATCATCATGAGATTACTTATAATGCCGAATACAATGTAAATGCTATGCAAATATAATATAAATTAAATGTAAACACAATGTAAATGTAAGTTGTTATACTGTATTGTTTAGCAAGTAATGACAAAATGAAGTCTGTACACATTCAGTGCAGAGGTAATCATTATTATTTTTTCTGAATATTTTTGATCCATGGTTGGTTGAATCCACCGATGTGGGACCCAGATATGGGGGGGGGCACACTGTAGTACTTTCTTCAATATTTCATTTCATTTCACTTGCCCTATTGATCCTCCTCCAGCTCTGTCAGGTGGACTTACTTTTCCTTCCATTTGTTCATTCTAATCCCACTTACCCTGTGAGTGATAATTCTGTATATTGTTGCCTCTCCACGTGCCTATGGTTGCCTCTATTGTAAATTCTTCAGCTGTAGGAACTACTGTCATCTGAATGTACGTGTCCCTCCAAAATTCATGTTGGAACTTAAACTCCAAGATGATGGTATTAAGAACTGGGGCCTTTAGGAGTTGATGAGGCTAGGAAGGCTCTGCCCTTGTGAATGGGATTAATGCTCGAAGAGGCTTCAGAGAACAGCCAGGCCCTTCCGTTTCTCCTGCCACCTTGTAAGGACACAACAATAAGATGTCGTCTTGGAAACAGGGACCCCTCACTAGACGCTGAATCCACTGGTGCCATGATCTTGGATTTCGCAACTTCCAGAACTGTGAGAAATAAATATTTATTATTTATAAGTCACCCGATCACAAGTATTTTGTTGTAGCAGCACAAGCAGACTAAGAGAGAAATCTTGTCTTGTTCAGGAATTTGGATGAATGAATGGAGGCTCAAACAAGCAAATGAACAAACAAATGACTAACACATGAGTTTATTGGGATTGCTCAGGGTGTATGTTAGTGGACAATGGTGGTAGACCTTAGCATGGACATGTGACTGCGGCGGAGGCTGGCTAGATGCTCACCAGAATCTCGGCATTTTGACCTCTGGGGCTGGATAATTCTTTATTATAGGAAGACCGACCTGTGCACTGTGGAATGTTTACTAGCATCCCTGGATTCTACCCATTAGGTGTCAGTTGTCCCAGTTCAAAGATGTCTCCAGACATTGCCAAATGTCCCTAGGGGATAAAATTGCCCCTAGTTGACAATCACTCTACTACTATACCACTTTCTGCACCTAGGTGGGGCCATGTGACTGGTTCTCACCAATGGTATGTATATGGAAATGAGAGGCAGTTCAGCATGGGGTGCCTTTCCACCCTCGTTCTCTTTCTCATCTGCTGGTCAATTAGAAGCGTCCAGGGGAGAAGTCTGAAGCCCGAGTCTTCCATATCAGCAGAAGGAACCTGGGTTCCTAAGAGACCTTAGGGAGTAGGTCCTCCTTTGCCAAGTGTCATTGGAATACACGGTGAAGAAGGCAGAAACCATTATTGCATTTGGCCACTCAGATTTGGGGGTGTCCATTCTGGCAGTGTACTGTCTGACTTTCCCTGACATTCGGGATGAAGGGACCTTGCTGAAGGAGCCATGTCAGTATTCCTGGTAGTGAGTAAAACTAGAGATTCCAACACAAACACAGAGAAAGGACGGATTTTATTTGTTTGCTTTTTCCTCTCCAGCATCAGCCTTATTGCTATAATTCTTGTAATTTCTGTACTTTATCAGAAAATGAGATGATGATAAAATTTGTTATTCCTACCACTCTAATAATTTTGACATGTGATTAACAAGCAGCTTTGAGCTATAAATACTTTTAGTAGAAAGTAATAAAACATCAAGTGTACTGGCAGTTTTCATTTCACTGTGAATGTATATGTGTCTGCAACACAACTTCAAGTTGAGATATTTGTGGTAATTTATGTATAATGCATTTTACCATTTTTTGGGAACAGTGGCAGATGTGGATACCCTGCAGTCACAGCTGTTTCTCACACATTAATAAATAAATCATTGTATGATATGACAGTCTTAGAAATGGACTCTTACATGCTTAGTCCAGCTGAATGCCATGGATTAGTGTCCTGTAAGATGCTGAACCCAAAAACTTACTTATCAGATTAAATTCAGTACACCATTCTAAATTTATTCTGCCATAATCAGTCGTGTTTGTCATCATGTCTACGCAGAACCCCTGACCAAAATACGTAAGTCAAACGGTTTCATTTGGTGTCCATCTGGATGACAACAGCCGAGTTGTTTGTGGGAGACAATGGCTGTTTGTGGATGAGTCTTTCGATGGTTGGAAGCTTTGTGTTTGGCTCAGTGGTCTGTGTGCCTGCTCTATTTGCACAGGATTCAATCCTTTGTACACAGAGCCACCCCAACTGAGTTTCACCATACCTGTCAGTCAAAATCCCTGTCTCCAGGAAATATAGCAAATCTGACTTGATGCTACAATGATCAAGTCTCTTTCTCTAGTCAATATTCTGTGAGGCGTCTTAACTTCCAAATATCTGCGTCTAGTGTTTTGTTCCCCCCATATAAAGCATTTGCACAATAACAAGCACAAGATTGACATGCCATGAATTACTAAGTGTTTTGCTTACTGTACGTGCATACTCCTCACAGGAATCCTATGGGGAAGAGTAGACAGTACTATTAATATAGATCTCTATTATATGGGTGAAGAAATTGAAACACAGAGAGCCTAAATGACTTGCCTGAGGTCACAAAGCAAGTAAAAGCCAGAGCTGGGATTAGAACCCAGCCAAGATGTCTCCAGCATTGATGCTGTAAGCTACTGCATTATGCTGCCGCAGCCTTTCATTCTATTAAGGAGATGCGCTTTCTCTGAGATCTCCTGTATTTTCATGACTTCAACTAACATCTGTATATGATACTTACAAAGAGTTATTTATTTTATTGCTTAATTTTTGTGCAGGCTGAGTGTAACTTGTCAGCTGATGCTCTTGTATCTTCCCTAAATCTTGGCATAATGCTTCCATGTCAGACGGTAGTTCATTAGCATGTTGGTTTAGGTTTTTTTTCTTGAGATGGAGGCTTGCTTTGTCACCCAGGCTGGAGTGCAATGGCACACTCAGCTCACTGCAACCTCCGGCCCCTGGGCTCTAGCCAGTCTCTTGTCTCAGCCTTCTGAGTAGCTGGGATTACAGGTACACGCCACCCCACCTAGCTAATTTTTGAATTTTTTTTAGTAGAGACGGGGTTTCACCATGTTGGCCAGCCTGGTCCTGAACTCCTGACCTCAGGTGATCCACCCACCTCGGCCTCCCAAAGTGCTGGAGTTACAAGTGTGAGCCACCAAGCCTGACCAGATTTTGTTATTTTTATACCAAGATGCTCCTTTAGGAGGTTATCCTGCAGGAGTAAGAACATGTGTACAAAGGGATGCAAATGCCAGGTGGTATGGGAATGAAATGGCAGTGGGATTCAGAGGATTCAGAATGCCTTAACAAAAAATGTAGCATTTGACAATGCCCGTGAAGGGTAGGTAGTAATCGTCTGGACATGTGGGCAGTGAGGAATGGCATCAGTGTCAGCACCAAAGTAAGTGGCTCCTGTCTTTCAGACAGCAAGTAATGCATTTGACGGGGACTGGGAGCTATGGGGAGTATGGGAGTAGGAATGGTATGAAAAATGGTTGGAAAGGTTGGTGGGAGGGGGACTTAGGGATTTATTTGACAGGAAGCCATTGATGGTTTGGGGACTGGAGCAGGATGTGGTCATAAAGCTGTGTTTTTGGAAACTTAATCTGGCAGTCATCAGTATGGATAGGAGCAGAAAGGGACAAAGGTGGGGATGGGTGGGGGAGGTCCAGAGATGTAGTGAAGACCTGAGCCCTTGGGGAGGGTGGCAGGGATGGGAGGGTGAATGAATATAAGAGACATTTCAGAGACAGAAGTAGTAGAAGTTTGGAGATTAATTGAATGAGTGGAGAGACGTACACCGGTTTTCAAGTCTGAGGTATGGGGTGAATAATGGTAACAGACACAAAATTTCAGGGAAAAAAACAGATTTGGGAGAAATCAAGAGCTTACTTTAGAAACAGCATTGAGTAGACAGGTCAGAGCTGTACCTTCATGGGTAATCCACACCCAAATGGTCATTATGTATGTAAGGCTGAAACACGTTGCCATCAGGAAGAAAAGCCCTCTGAAGAGCTGACCTTGTAAAGGCATAGGTCTGAAGGATTGTAGGAACAAAGAATAAAAATTGTCTTCTGGAACAGAGGAAACTCGCATGCACTGACAATTTAATTTGATGTCTTATTTAAAGTTATGATGTAGCTTAATTTATATTTCTTATTCCCAAATTGGGTATGATTTCAACTGGATTTAAAATACTGAAAATATTTTACAGACTGTCCTGAATGACTGTCCATATAGGATCCCATCTGGAATATTGGGAATCTGGTTGGAAGACCCCTTCTCATACAAACTGGTTAACGATTAGCCTCCAGATGTTACCCAAGTTGTTACCTCATTTAGAATGCCTGCCTTCTCTTTCTTCCTCTGTCCTTCTATTCAAATCTGAACTCTTCCTTCAATACCCTGTTCAGACTCCACCTCTGAATCCCTGATTCCAGCTGGAAATGGCCTTTGCTGCCTCCAACATCTTGCAGATCTTGGCATATCCCTGGGGATGGCCAGGTACTGGCCGATGATACTGGTGGGTCTTTGAGGGCTGGGTTTATCTTATTCATCTTTGCATCTCAGGCATCTTGCTTGTTTTTTTTCACCAGGTCAGCGTAAAGAGTGTCTAAGTTCTGTACCCAATAAAGCTAAACTCCATCTAAGTTGTAAAAAACCCCAGTTGAAATAAAATACACTATGGAAATGACTTTAACATCCTAAAAACAGGATAGCTAAGACCCAAACTGGGATTAGAACCTCGCTATGCTTAGCCCTAAACCCAAGTAGTAAAATTAACAAAACTACTCACCAGAGAACTACAAGCAACAGCTTAAAACTACTTGGTGGTGCTTTATATCCTTCTAGAGGAGCCTGTTCTATAAACCCCGATATACCCCACCATCTCTTGCCACTCAGCCTGTATACCACCACCTTCAGCAAACCCTAAAAAGACCTTAAAGTAAGCACAAGAACTGTTATGTCTCTTACTCGTTCTGCCTCCTTAAGAACTGCAGTGATCGAATGCTTTTTAAAATAGCCCCACATTTTTGGAATGTGATTTCTTCAGTGGTCCTGGTTGGTTGATTGAGGACTGTATCATCAAGAAACGTTCTTTCCACTCTGTGCACATTAACTACACTTTGGTAGCTGAATGTTGGTTATGTTGACTTAGTTTATATTTGTCTGCTCTTCAGAAGACATTGACTGCCTTGATGGATTCTTCTCTTTGGTCAGTTCATGCGCTGTTAAACTGTGGCAGCGAGGAGGTAATTAGGGGAAATTATTATGTCATTTTGCCTTTGGTTTTACCTAAGATGTCAGGGTAGCCTTTCAGGAACTGAAATACGCTCAAGCCCAAACAAGTAAAACAGTAGTAAAGTATGAAATTAGTTTTTTAGACAAAGTACACTTATTATGGTATGAAGAATGTTCACGAATAAACAGAATGAAACTATGCTTATTAAGACAGATTAGGAAAATACTTTAGAGGATGCAAGGGGTTTACTTTTCCTTTTATGAGATTTGTTTACTAATAAAATTTCATCTCCATCAGCCTCAACAAGCTCCCAGTAATTTGTACCGATTAGCTAAGATCTGCTACCCTGTGCGTGGACTGTTCCATTTTCCCAGAAAACAAGTCCACTTTCCTTGGGTTGTGGGGAAAGAAGTTTTATTTTTTCAGAAAATGTGTCAGGTAAACTGATATTCTAATAGACTTTTGAATAATTAAAGTTCACTATGTCGGCAGGAAAAGAAACAAATGGTGGTGGTAACCCCACTGCTGTAAGATGTGAGGCCTGCCCGTGTTTAAGAATGGAGACTGAGGCCGGGTGTGGTGGCTCATGACTGTAATCCCAGCACTTTGGACCGTCAAGGTGGGTGGATCACCTAAGGTCGGGAGTTTGAGACCAGCCTGACCAACATGGAGAAACCCCATCTCTACTAAAAATGCAAAAATTAGCTGGGTGTGGTGGCGTGCACCTATAATCCCAGCTACTCAGGAGGCTGAGGCAGGAAAATCGCTTGAACCCAGGAGGTGGAGATTGCAGAGAGCCGAAATTGTGCCTTTGTAATCCAGCCTGGGCAACAAGAGCAAAATGCTGTCTTGGAAAAAAAAAAAACAAAAAAACAAAAAGAATGGAAACTAACTACAAAATTTTGAGTACAATTTTAAATATTAAATATCTCTGATATTTGTACTTCTGTAAGTTAAAAAAATTGCTAATATATTTGGCAATAACTTTTAAGCATTTTGCGAAGCTCTATACAAGTTACTCGACTTCATTAGGAGTAGCTTCTGTCTTTGCCTCGGAGTTTTTGATGGGCAGACAGAAAGCACAGCAAAGTCTGGTAGCTTGCTCAAGACTGTACTAGCAAGTGGCAGAACTGGGACAGAACCCCAGATCTGGGAAGTAGAATCATTGACGTGTTATAGTCCATTAAAATATATTAATCTTGCAAAATTTTGCAATAAGTTATTGAAAAGTACCAACAAAAGGAAGCTATTATCAGAAACAAAATAAACTACTAATAAACATCTTTGATTATTTGCTCACTACAAAGGTGAGCATGGTATTAAAAATGAAATGCTAAAACTTTTAGAGTTTTAATTTTAGCCATGATGTGCTTTAGTAATAATAGAGTTGTAATAAATTATTTTCTATGTTTTTTAGAGACGGGGTTTCACCATGTTGGCCAGACTGGTCTCGAACTCCTGATCTCAGGTGATCCACCCGTCTCAGCCTCCCAAAATGCTGGGATTACAGGTGAGAGCCACCGCACCCAGCTGCCATAAATTATTTTCTTATGGCTATGTTGTTTCTATACCAGAAATTCATCTGGAAGTTATAATGTAACAAATAGCTGCTAAAGTCATGATGGTAGTAATTATATCAATGACATCGGTGTGGAAGTAGAGAATGATGAGCTTATTTTGAGGGAAGTCCACTTCGGTAGAATAGCAAATGCTTTTCAAATGTAGGGCAAGTCAGAAGGGAAAGAGGCCTAACTTTGGGTTTATAATATATCACGAAAAGGGGGGTTTGGAGCAGGGAATGATTTCAGGAATACTTTGGTGATTAAAAATTGGACTGCAAAGAGTTAATTCCGAATTTTTAACCAGACATTATTAAGGTTGTTAGCAATAGTTTTGGCTCTGATAATAAGATTTTTTTTTTTTTTTTGAGATGGAGTTTCACTCTTGTCACCCAGGCTGGAGTGCAGCGGCATGATCTCGGCTCACTGAAACCTCCACCTCCTGGGTTCAAGCGATTCTCCTGCCTCAGCCTCCTGAGTAGCTGGGATTACAGGTGCCTGCTACCACACTTGGCTAATTTTTTGTGTTATTGGTAGATACTGGGTTTCGCCATGCTTGGCAGGCTGGTCTCGAGCTCCTGACCTCAGGTGATCTGCCCACCTTGGCCTCCCAAAGTGCTGGGATTACAGGCATGAGCCACTCGCCCGGCCAATAGTAAGATTTTTCAACAAGCATTGTTAGTCTCTAGCCTGCTGCTCTGTGAAGTTTCTACCACTAGGACTGGATGAAACTTCAGCCATCAGGTCTGCTACCTGACGTGGCTTGTATCTGTGTCCCCACCCAAATCTCATGTTGAATTGTAACCCCCAATGTTGGAGGTGGGGCCTGGTGAAAGTTGATTGGATCATGGAGGTGGATCCTTCATGATGGTTTAGCACCATCCCTTTGGTGCTGTTCTCCTGATAGAGTTCTTACCAGAACTGTTGTTTAAAAGTATAGAGCACCTTTCCCAGCCCTTAGTTCTGCCATGTAAGATACCTGCTCCTGCTTTGCCTTCCACCATGTTTGTAAGTTTCCTGAGACCTCCCCAGAGCTGAGCAGATGCCAGCATCATGCTTCCTGTACAGCCTAAGGAACCATAAGCCAATTAAACCTGTTTTCTTTATAAATTACCTGGTCTCAAGTACTTCTTTACAGCAATGTGAGAACTGACCCATACACTCCCTTAATATAGGATCCTTTCTTGGAGCCTCCCTCATAAGAGGTTTTAGTTTTTGTCATGAAGGTACCTAGCTGTCAGAGTCTTACCACCTCCCAAGTAAATTATTCTTATTTTATAGTTGGAAAACCTGAAACTAAAAGAGGTAACTTGATAGACCAAGGGTTCTGCAGCTCTGAGGTGGGCCATGAGTTGTCCATGCCAGAACAAGCCAGACTGTTCACGTTGCAAAGCCCAGTCTTACCTTCCGAAGGCTCGGCATCGGGATACCATGAACCACAGCCATACAATCCCACGACCTGCAGAGTAACCATGGTTTTACCATTAGAGATTCATTTCTTAATAATGTGGTGAAAACAGTATGAATTTTGCTCATTTGGTAGGCTGAGGACAATAGCCCTTCTGTTTATAATCAGCCTGAGTAAATTACTCACCCTGCGGGAACCTTCGTGTTCTAGTTTAAGATGAGACCAGCAATACCTATCTTGAGAGGTTGTAGAGATGAATCCTGGTAACTGATGTGCTGGAGCACTTGAAGGTATCTGGTGCTGTTTTAAGTATTGGATGTATGTGTTACCTGATTCTCAGAACAGTAGTCTAAGGTAGGAATCCAGAGGCGGGCCCAGAGGAATGAAATGATGTGTCTGAGTCCAGAAGCTGCTAGGTGTATAATTCAGTGTAAATCAATTCCCTTCTGGTTTTGGGGGAATCAGGGGCTAGGGGGGATAGTTCCACTGTCCTTGAGTCCTATGCTAAACTGACAGTGCCCTTGTGAGGAACACACACACCTCTGAGAGGTTGTAGTAGCCAGTTATTTGAATCGAAGCCTAGGGTG
This sequence comes from Ateles fusciceps, assembly GCA_036589455.1. Classification (NCBI taxonomy): domain Eukaryota; kingdom Metazoa; phylum Chordata; class Mammalia; order Primates; family Atelidae; genus Ateles; species Ateles fusciceps. The sequence continues at coordinate 10,028,427 of JAZHEH010000078.1, forward strand.
AAAGCCTCTATCAGCAAACACAAATGCTTCTAGTAAATCCTAATAACAGCCCCTCTGGGAAGCAGATGCAGGGCCTTGGGGTGCCATTATCAGGATGGGACAGGAGATGTCTGACAGAGAGAATGTGAAAAAGACTAAGGTGGCACATTATCTAGACAGCTGGGCTGAACTGACTTGGGGCTAGAATCATGGGCGCATTGTGGAGCAGGTGGGTTAGGAGTCAGGTGGGCATTGGAGGTTGAGGAGGAGTCAGGGGGATAAAGAGAAAGAGGGACACTCAGTTTCCCCTGGATTGTTTTTCCTGGACTGGAGCTGGCTCCTTACATGAGATTCCCTTCCTTCCTTCTTGAGCCCAAAGAAGTGAGGTCCGTAAACCATGTTAGGAAAATAGGACCTCGATCCTTTTTCTTTCTTGGTTAACCTTGAAAGAACTCCTCTTCTCCCTGCATCCTAAAAACGGAGAGCAGGAATGCTCTGATGGAAAACCTACAGGGGGTGGATTTCAGAGTTCATGCTTGGCCAAGAGCCAAACAACATAGCCGGCTTTGGAGCCACAGAGTTGGCAGGGATTTGAAGTCTTCTCTTGAGGGACAGCAAGCTAAGGGGTAAGGTGACAGGCGTGGTCTCTCCCCCATTCTTCCTTGGGTGGAAGAAACCGGAGCAGGGAGAGCCCAGAGTAAAAAAAAAAAAAGCCATGTGGGAGATGAGGACAGGAAATGCATCAGACATGAAGATTTACGTGCCTGTGTGTGTTTACAGTAATCCATCCCAGCCTCAGAGGCTGGGATCAAGAGAGCCTGTTTCTCTTTGGAGTGCAGAGGCCACATCACAGCTGCAATGGGATTTGGCCACCGAAGCCTTCCTGCTGTGCTTCCCACACCCCTGACTCCCAGGCAGCTTTTTTATAATCCTAAAAGCAGGGTATTCATGATAAATGTGGGTGCAGGAAAGTAATATTTCCATATTTTCAAATTATTTCTTTCCAAGAGAGCGTGAGGTTTGGCAGAAATGGAAATACTTTTTTTTCATTATGGTATAACAAGTTATATGGTGACTGGCCTGTCTTTTCCTTCATGGATGGAAATCAGAGTCAACAAGCCCAAGGTAAAAGCCTCTATCAAGAAAATACAAATGGTTCTAGGAAATCCTAATGAGACTGTTTCTCTTATGGTTTCCTGTCCAAAGTACATCTGCTTATAAGCTTTCTCATTTTGTCTTTGCGTCATTGCTGTGCCAAGTTCATGGATGCAGGAGAGCTGAGGAAGTTGGTGGTTAGTGGTTTGTCTGAGTTTATGAAGATGATAAGCTCCCAGGTGTGTGCACGTGTGTGCGTGCATATGTGCGTGTGCACACTCAATTGCATGAGTTTTCCTTTTCATTCGTTTACTGGACATTCATTTACTTTGAAGTTCTTTGTAAAACCTGTGCTTATTCTAATGATCTGTGGTATCATCCAGCACCCTGCAGGATCAGCTGAGTTCTTGATGCCAAACTTTGCTGCATCCTTTGTTGAAGGTGTGGGCGTAAAGTAAACCTAAACAAATGGAAATAACACAGAAGTTTGTGTTCCTTTATCAAGCGGGTCTCTGGGTGTTCACTTTAGTGCCGTCTGTGGTGAGGTGACAGGGCACTTCACATTTAGTTCTTTCCAGGAACAGAATCTCTTGTCAGGTGTAGGAGACAGTATCTCCATGGCCACATTTATTTGGAAGTAGGCGTTGTTTTTATGCATCCTGAAAGATGAATCTTGAGACCAGTTTTCTTTGAACATTAAAGTTACTTGGAAGTATGACTGGAAGAAGGCCCCCGACAACTTTTGACCCCACCTGGTCATTTTGTGGAGTTAGCAGTTAAAATTTGAGAATAGATATTTCCTATTTCTTTGGATTTTACTAATTATGGTTTTCTAAGCAGTGAAATGGTTAAGACTGGGCTTTCCTTTAGCTTATCCTACTTAAAGAGACGTGGTGAACTTAGAAAGTTTCATACAACAAATGAGATTACCTCCGAGAGGTTAGAATAGTCTCAGAATCTTTTCTGAGAACCTCAAATACTTATGAAAAACTTGTGTTCTTACAAATGGTGAATGCTTTTTAGCTACCCTAATCATGAAAGTGGGAACCCTAAGACCTCAAGTATAGGCAATTTATTGTGCATCCGATTTTAAGTCATGTATGAAGATGTGTGGATGCTGCTGGTCTTTCCACACTGTTGCCTTGGTAATGCCTGCTCCTGACTTGACTACACACTTTCCTGCTCTGTCTTTCCGTCACGTAACTACAAGGCACACTACAGATTGATGCTTTTCATTCATTTACTTTGAAGTTCCTTCTAAAACCTGTACTTCTTTTTCTTTTCTTTTTTTTTTTTGAGATGGAGTCTTGCTTTTATTGCCCAGGCTGGACTACAGTGGCACAATCTTGGCTCACTCCAGCCTCTGACTCTCGGGTTCATGAGATTCTCCTGCCTCAGCCTCCTGAGTAGCTGGGATTACAGGTGCCTGCCGCCACACCTGGCTAATTTTTGTATTTTTAGTAGAGACGGGGTTTCTCCATGTTGGCCAGGCTGGTCTTGAACTCCTGACCTCAGGTGATCCACCCACCTTGGCCTCCCAAAGACTGAGATTACAGTCGTGAGTCACCGCGCCCGGCCTAAAACCTGTACTTATTCTAATGATCCTGGTGGGTTCCCAGTCCTCCGCAGGATCAGCTAAGGGGTGGCTGTGCTGGGTTTACCTCTGTCCTATAGTCTCTGAACTGATGCTGAACAGTGTAGCTGCTCTTGAGATGTTAAATAAACTGGGAGGAAAGAGAAATATATTGGGACATATTTTTAACACGCTTTTAAACATCCCTGAAATGTAACACAGATATGTGCTGTAAGCCTACAGCAACACCTGAAGGCCAGCCTCTACATTGAGTAGCTTGTTCTGAATGCCTGTGCTGGCTATGAGGAAAATGACTTGGGAGAGGAGCCTGGGAAAGCCCAGCTGCACACATTACCGTGAATCTCCTCGGACAGCTTTGTAAGTGAGGAGCTGGGGTATCTGGATTGCCCCTAGGAAGCTCGTTAAGTTCTAAGAAGGTGAGCAAAATTGATTTAATATATTGTTTGTGTTAGCTACTATATTCGTTTAAGGTTAAATTTACATAATAGTAGAGTTGTATTTTTATGTGCATTTTGTGTATTTTTATAGTACAGTGGGGGTTCCTTATAGAATTAGTGTTCACTGGACATTCGTGGCCATTTTATAGGATTTAGGAGCAGTATTTTACATTTTAAATGATTGCTATGAATTCAGTTGTTATTTTTATATTTTCTGCCACATTACTGGTAATATCTGGGTTTATCTGATGCTGAGTTTATAGTTAGAAATGTATCCCAGGATGGTGAGGCTGGCGGTATGGAGAGTTCAGCCTGGTTTTACGTTCGGTTCACCCTGGGTTGGGGGTTGCCGGAACAGTTTTATTGATAGTGGATGCTCTCCTTCCTTAAAATGAAAATAATAATAATTAAAAAAAACCCACCAAATCTCTTTCAAATATCTCTTTCTCCTGTTCCCCCTCCTCCCTGGAAACAACTATAAAAACCAGACTGAGCTGAAGATTCAGTTTGTCTTTTTTTTTTTTTTTTTGAGATGGAGTCTCGCTCTGTCACCCAGGCTGGAGTGCAATGGCGCGACCTCCACTGACTGCAATCTCCACCTCCTGGGTTCAAGCAATTTTTCTGCCTTAGCCTCCCGAGTAGCTGGGACTATAGAAGCATGCCCCCACACCCGATTAATTTTTTCTATCTTTAGTAGAGACGGTGTCTTGCCATGTTGGCCAGGCTGGTCTTGAACTCCTGACCTCAAGTGATCTACCCACCTTGGCCTCCTGAAGTGCTGGGATTGCAGGTGTGAGCCACCACACCTGGCCCCCAATCTTTTTGTATTTGTCATGTGTGGATAACTCTTGAGTTCCCAACTCTTGCTGATTTAAAATCTGCCACAGGCTTTCTTCCTAAACCCTTCAGTTGGCGAGCATCTAGGTGCGCTCCCCTCACTTGATTGCAATGTTTGATGAGAAAAAAAAAAATTCCTGATGTGCAGAGCATTTAGTAAGTCCACATAAGCCCCTTCCCATCTCTCCACTCCTGCTCATAAGGGACCTCACAGTCATTCTGGGACAAGCTCCTAAGTCTGTTTTTTTCGGTGTTGTTTTGCTATTTAAAGTTTCACTGATTTGCCTTAATGCATTCCTTGGTGCTGAAGGTATGGGCCGTCTTGCCATGTGCTGCTGGGCGGTGGGGACAGAGGGGAACTAGGGAAAGCAAGAGCCACTGCTTTAAGAAGGTCACACCTCCGTGTCACTTCCAATGTTGGAAGGAAGTAGTGAATTGTCGATGAAGGGATGAACGTGGCACTGTAGAAGCGCACAGCAGGGAGAGAAGGCACAGAGGAGAAGCATGGGGAACACCATGTGCAAGTAATTGACCGAGATAGGAGGGCAGATGGAGGACATGGATCAGATGAGGCCGGAAACGTAGCCAAGTCACCAAAGGACGTGGAGACCCTCCTGGAGTGTGTGCCCACACTCTTGGTCCTAAAGGAGCCATGGGATGGCATGATCAGGTGGCTCAAAACATGCAAAAATCGGCCGAGAGTGTGGTGTGAATCTTGGCCTCCCAGGTCCTCACTGTGTAGCTTGGGGGAGTGTATGAACGTCTGTGCTGCCAGCTCCTGATCCGTAATAAGAAGACAATGAGGGTGACTTCCTCAAGTTGTCTTGAGGATAAAGGAGTCCCGTGTGCCAGGCACCTGGTGGGGAGTAAACGTCCATGGGGCTGTCTGGACCCCACTTACTGTCTAGAAGCAGTAGGTCAGATGGTTGGCACTGGGGAGAGATGGGAGGCAGGGAGAACCTAGTTTGTAGGGCTTTGTGATGATCTGGGCAGCAGTTACCAATGAGGGTGGGGCCCTGTGTCACTCTGCCCTCCAAATTCCCTTGGAGGTGGGAGTCTGTGGCCAGGAATATTCCTGCCTATTCCTCCACCAAGCCATAAGAGTAAACCCAGGCAATGGTAGGAACAGAACTGAGAAATTTTAGTAGGCAGAATAACTGAGGCTTGGTGAAATTTAGGAAGCCTTATATCATCTGTTGGACAACCTGTTGTCTAGTGCCCTACCGTTCTAACAGGGAGACATGTAATTGACACTCAGCCAACTAGCCTTCCTTGCAAACTAATAGAAAATAGGCATTTTAAAAAATGGTTTTAAGCAAGTTTTGTGTAGGTTTCTTTGGGAATTGGGACAGGTATCATGGGAATATTTGCCTTCGACTTAAAATGAGTTTCCTTAGAAGTTCATTGGGCTCAATGTATAAACTCTAATGTTCAGAAAATTCTTTTCTGAGATACAAAGTATTAGTCCATTCTGAAGCTCTTTGTGGCAACAGAGACTCTAAGAACTAAATTCCACAACAGAATGGAAGCTGCTAGCAGAGGATTATCTAGTACTGGGGTTTAGGTGGTTTGCAAAACAATTCAGCAAAGTCTATAAAGGCAATGGGGGACAAATAATACTGCTTTTTTGTGCTGCCAACCAGGTTTGTCACATGGATTATAATTTAGATAGGAACAGCCATGAATCACTGCTTAGAATTTCGCATTTAATTTGATCCTGGAAGCAATTTCCTTTCAAATTCTGGAGCTGTAGTTATCATTAATGAATTAAACATTATGAAACCCAGAGAACTACTAATTCATTCTGAAATAAGTAGACATTTAAATCTGAAGAAGAAACCTTAATTTTTTTCTGTGGTGTTTAGTATTTTCAGGCTGACAAGATGTGCCATGGCATTTTGTAGATGTGGTTTTCCCAGAATGATTATGGATAGGTATCGGAGTAGACGTGCCAGACAATTTGGCTGCAGGTTTTAGGGATGTGATATTGTGATATAATAAGAAAAATATTTATATATGCTTGTTTTTCATCCTCCATTATCTGGTACTGAGCTCCTAAAACCCTTGCAATTTCCTGAGTGATAGAGGTTAGAGGACTATCTTTTGTTTTTCATTATAAACTCCTTTCTTTCTTTTCTTTTTTTTTTTTCTTGAGGCAGAATTTTGCTCTTGTTGCCCAAGCTGTAGTGTAATGGCGTGTTCTTGGCTCACTGCAACCTCTGCCTCCTGGGTTCAAGCAATTCTCCTGCCTCAGCCTCCTGAGTATCTGGGATTACAGGCATGCCCCACCACACTCAGCTGATTTTTTGTATTTTTAGTGAAAACAGGGTTTCACTATGTTAGACATGCTGGTCTCAAACTCCTGACCTCAGGTGATCCGCCCACCTTGGCCTCCCAAAGTGCTGGGATTACAGGTGTGAGCTACCATGCCTGGCCATAAACTCCTTTCCACCATACCTTAGCTTATGCTAATGAGGTGACTCTTGGTGGACTCTTAGCTGGCTTTAGAATGCGGGCTGGTTGCCAGAGGAACCAACCCTGTGATTAGAGGGTTGTGACTTTCCGCTTTACCCCAGACCTCCTGGTAGGGAAGAAGGACTGAAGATGGAGTTAATCCCTAGCAGCCAATGATTTATTTGACTATATCTACACAATGGAGCCTCCATCCAACCCCTAAGTGACAGGGTTCTGGTTGGTGAACACTTGGAGGAGCTGGGAGGGTGACGCCTCCCAAGAGGTCATGGAAGCTCTGTGCACCCAACCTTGCCCTGTGTGTTTCTTCCATTTGGCTGATCTGAGTCATATCCTTTATCATAAACCAGTAATAGTCATAAGCTGTTCCTGAGTTCTGTTAGCCATTCTCACAAGTCAGCAAACCTGAGAGGGGGTTGTGGGAAACCCCATTGATAGCCAGTCAGTCAGAAGCACAGGACGCCTGAGACTTGTGCTTGGCATCTGAAATGGGGGCAGTCTTGTGGGGCTGAGCTTCTGACCTGTGGAGTCTGTGCTGACTCTTAGTAGTTAGGGTCGCAATGAAATTGAGTTATGGGACACCCGATTGGTGTCTGGAGAGTTGGAGACTTTGTTGTTGAGGTGGAAGAAACCCACGTGTTTGATGTTGGAAGTGTTTTATAGGTAGAAACAGATTGTGGCTGTAAGGGGCAGGAAAGATGAAGTCAGGTTCTCTTATTGACCAATGACTGGGTGTTTTTCAGAAAGAGAAAGATGAAAATATGTGGAAAAGGCAGCTGATTAGAGCGGGAGCTCACCACCCAAGTTCCTTGTCATCAGTGCTGTTCAGCTTAACCCTTTCAGTCGTGTCCTTGCCTTGGACACTAGCCACTCTGCCCTGGCTCTGCCTTCCTTACTCTTGTCAGGTGTTGCTTTGGGGGAAAGGATCTGTCCAGTCATCAGATGTCCTCAGACACCAGTGTGTAATGCACCCACCTCTTCAGCACTCCTCGAAGCCTCGCATCAGGAAAATGAACTTGGTACAGCATGCTAGTTAAGGACAGGCCGTAAGGCTACACAGGATTTCTTGGAGATTTGGAAGCACAGAATGAGACAAAATGCAAAGGCTGAAGCCTTGACCTTTCCAGCCTGGAAAATGTGCTTAGGTTTTTCCCCCCCAAAGATATTAAAAACTGCAATGTAAAAAGTCAGCAGGAGAATCTTAGGATTGTATCTGCAGTGATGTTACCTGAACAACTGAAAAAAGTCAAGGGACTACTTTTCAAGAGCGGATGTTTTATGGCCAAAACATTTGGTTTGTTTTGGACATGGATGCCTTCCAGAACCTTCGGATACCCTGTCTTTAAAATTTTTTTAAGATAATATTTTTGGCTGTGTGTAAGGAAAACTCTACCTGTGTATTTTTGTTCTCATACCACAACAATCATCAACACACAAGTAGAGACACCAGGTGAGTGTCCTCTAATTCAGTTCCAACACTCTCTACTCATAGATAATGTCACATCCCACTGGTTGAGGGCTCAGTCCCCAAGACTGCTCCTACCCACACACCAGTCGTAAGTCTGGGCCTTCACAGAACTTCTGACCAATCGGCTTCAAGTTGAAGTCCCCATAACACTCACTTTGGCTTCAATTAATTTGCTAGATCTTCTCACAGAACTCTGTGAAACCCTTACTTATGTTTACCGGTTTATTGTAAAAGATACTACAAAGGATACAGGTGAAGAGACACGTGGGGCAAGGGATGGGGAAAGGGTGTGGAGCTTCCATGCCCTCCCTGGGTGCCACCCTCTGGGAACCTCTGCGTGTTCAGCTATCTGGAAACTCCTTGAACTCTGTCCACTGGGTTTTTATGGAAGATTCATGATATCAGTATTCCATCCTCCAGGGTATGGGGGGGGGACCCTCTCATGGAAGAGTCTTAAGACCCTCGATGAGAAAAACAGTAGTGCCCTGCCCTGGGACAGGTGAAAGGGAGGCGGAAGAAGGTGAGAGGACTGTTGCTGAGGCCTGACACGCCCAACATTATAACGAAAGACTGTGACAGGGATATGGGAGTCATGAGCCAGGAACCATGGAGGAAAACCAATCCATATCCTAACACCACAAGCGAAACGGTTTCTTACCCTCCTCTCCCACCTTCTTAAAAGCCTCTTGCTCTAGCTTCACCTCTTGCTCTTGCTTTGTCAGCTGAAGTTCTTTTCAGGACGGTCATCTCCTCTCTGGGCGGTCTCTGATCCCATCGATTCTTAGTTTCCTTGTGTGTGAAATGGAAATGAGAATTTTTTCTTCCTTTTCTGCCACATGCATTGTCATGAAGATTAAATGAGATGATGGACATGAAAATACTGCCTCTAATGCCTTTTAAATAGAGATGGCGTTTCACCATGTTGGTCAGGCTGGTCTCGACATCTAGTGCCTTTTAGTGAGCATATGAGGCAGAGAGGAGATAGGGGGGTCAGGATGGAGGAGGCAGGGCTTTGTATTAATATGTAAATAGGGAGAAAAAAGCCTCAATTCCTACCTTTTCCCACTCCTGGTCCTTCCCCCAACTTGGGACCTGAATTAGCTAGAACGTCCAGCTTCTTCTGGGAAGGAAAGTTCTTCTAAGAGCCTCAAGGAGTTGTATTCGTTTTTCCAATTTAACCAAGCCACTTCTGTGAAAGATGTTCCTTAGTGCTATAGTTTGGATGTTTGACCCCTCCAAATCTCATGTTGATATTTAATGCCCAATGTTGGAGGTGGGGGCCTAACAGGAGGTGTTTAGGTCACAGGAGAAGATCCCTTGTGAGTAGATAAACATTCTGTGGATGGGTGAGTGGGTTTTCACTCTATTATTTTCCACGAGGGCTGTTTGTTACAAAGAGCCTGCCTCTCTCACCATGTGATCTCTGCACACACCAGCTTTCCTTCGCCCACTGCCATAAGTGCAAGCAGCTTGAGGCCCTCAGCAAATGCCCAGTCTTGAACCTTCTGGCCAATGGAACTGTGAGCTACATAAGCCTGTTTTCTTTATAAATTACCTATCTAGCAACACTAAATGGACTAAGACACTGAGTGTAATATGTACAGTCATGCCTCACTTGACGATGGGAATGTATTTTTAGAAATGCATCTTTGGGTGATTTTGTAGTGTGAACATTATAGAGTGAGTACACGTACACCAACCTCGGTGGTGTACCCTAGTACACATGTAGACTATGCAGTATAGCCATTGCTCCCAGGCTGCAAACCTGTACAGCATATTCTCATGCTGAACACTGCAAAAGCAATTGTAACATACACAATAAGTATTTGTTATCTAAACATAGAAGAGACACAATAAAAATATGGTATAAAAGATTCAAAAGGTACATCTGGATGGGACACTTACCATGAATGGAGCTTACAGGACTGGAAGTTGCTCCGAGTGAGTCAGGGAGTGAGTAGTGAGTGGTGTGAAGGCGAGGACATTCCTGTGCACTGCTGTAGACTTTATACACACAGTAACCTTAGACGACACTAAATTTGTACGAAATATTTTTCTTCAATAATAAATGAATCTTAGCTTACTGTAACTTCTTAGCCTTATAAACTTCTAAATTTTGCTTAACTTTTTAACCCTTTTGTAATGACATTTAGCTTAAATCACAAGCATTGCACAATGGTACCAAGATATTTTTCTTTATATCCTTCTTCTATAAGCTTTTTTCTATTTGTAAAATTAATTTTTTCCTTTTACTTTTTAAAGTTTTTTGGTTAAAATCTAAAATGCAAATACATTAGCCTAGGGTTACACAGGGTCAGGATTGTCAATATTACTGCCTTCTGCCTCCGCATCTTGTCCCACGGGAAGGTGTGGAGGACAATAACGCACATGGAGCTGTTATTTCCTTTGACAGCAGGGCCTTCTTCTGGATACCTCCTGAACAACCTGCCAGGTGCCTTTTACAGTTAACTTAAAAAAAAATAAGTAGGAGTACACTCTAAAATAACAATAAAATATAGTACATAGTATAGTAAATGCAGCAAAAAAAGCAGTAACGTAGTCGTTTATTATCAAGTATTCCGTATTGTACGTAATGTTTATTATCATTATCAAGTATTCTGTGCTGTACGTAATGTTTATTAGCATTATCAAGTATTCTGTACTGTACCTAATTGTGTGTGCTAGACTTTTCTGCAGTCGGCTGCAGGGTAGGTTTGTTTACACCAGCCTCCCCATCAACACGTGAGTAATGCATTGCAGTGCAACAGTGCTATGATGGCTATATCACCAGGCAATAGGAATTTTCCAGCTCCATTATAATCTTATGGGACCAGCATTCTTCTATGTGGTCTGTTATTGACTGAAACGTTATATAGTGCATGACTGTGTTTTCTCTTTGCTATTTGGTGCTACTTCTAAATTGGGATGGTTTTATGATTCCCCAGTTGTTTGCTTCCCTCTTACATGAGTTTTCTAGGGCTGCCTTAACATAGTAGGTGGCTTCAAACAACAGAAACTCTGTCACAGTTTCGGAGGCTAGAAGTCCACAGGCGTGGTGTCAGCAGGCCCGTGTACTTCTGAGACCCATGGGAGAACCCTTCCTCCCTTCCCCCAGCTTCGCGCGCTGTCGGCAGTCCTTGGCATTCCTGGCTTTTGGCTCCTGTCATCACGTGGCTGTCTCTCCTCGTGTGTCTTTACTGTGTTAAAGGACACTAGTCATGTTGGATTAAGGGCTCATCCTACTCCAGTATGACCTCATCTTAACTAGTGACATCTGCAGTGACCCAATTTCCAAATAACGCTACATTCTGAGATACTGGGATTCAGGATTTCTTTTTTTTCTTTTTCTTTTTGGAGACAGAGTCTCAGTTGTCCAGGCTGGAGTGCGGTAGTATAATCTTGGCTCATTGCAACCTCTGCTTCCTGGGTTCAAGCCATTCTCCTGCCTCAGCTTCCTGAGTAGCTGGGATTACAGGTGTGCACCACCATGTCCAGCTAATTTTTGTATTTTCAGTAGAGATGGGATTTCACCGTGTTGGCCAGGCTGGTCTCGAACTCCTGATCTCAAGTGAACTGCTCACTTTGGCCTCCCAAAGTTCTGGGATTGCAGGCATGAGCCTGGCCTAGGGGTCAGGATTTCAACATATGTCTTTGGGAGACATAACTCAACCCACTCCCCCACCTCCCATAGTTGGGTGATGCTCTTTCACTCTGCAGCTTCAAGTCCCTTTTCCTGGCCTAGGGGTAGGATTTCAACATATCTCTTTGGGAGAAACAACTCAACCCCATTCCCCCACCCTCCATAGTTGGGTGATGCTCCGTCACTCTGCAGCTTCAAGTCCCTTTCCCGAGAGCAGCGTCTGCTGGCTGGCATGGGAATGCAGCTCCCTGACTCTCCAGAACTCTTAGCCTTGTAATTATGCCTCCGACACATGTGTCGGGAGCCCCGGGAACAGTGTGTACATGTCACACGGTGTTTCTGAAGAACCTCGAATTTGAATTTGCGCCACAGCAGCCCTCTCATGCTCTGTTGCGTATTTCACTTCAGTCAACTAAACCTGAAACTGATGGGCTTTGATGGTACCAGTGGGAAGGACAAAAGTCCTTACAGTTTTATTTTTGAAACAGTTGGTTTGATTAGAAGTACCAAGGCAGGAATTGAGCAAGTGCATGCTCGTCCTAGTCTGCAAGGGGGAACAAGTGCACAGTGGCTTCTGAATGACAGTGATGACTTGTAGGAAGCCACCAGCCCTCATTTACAATACGGGGTCGTGGCTGAGGGACATCAGATGGGCCCATGTGGGTTAGAAAGGGCCTTCTTCGGTGGAGGTTGCAGCCAGCTGACATTGTACCACTGCACTCTAGGCTGGGTGACTGAACGAGACTCTGTCTCAAAAAAAAAAAAAAAAGGCAAAGGCCTTCTTCACCTTCCTGTAATTGGATATTGACATTACTCAGTGCATAAGAAACATGGAGTTTCCCCCAAATATTCTTATACAGTAAGAACAAAGCTGGGGGACCCCGAGTTTAGTTTTTGTTTTGTCTCAGGCTTACTGACTAAACAAGCACATTTCCTGTTTAAATAGGATCTCCATTTTTGTGAAAATAGTGAAATTTGCTGCATCATGATGTCTGCAAGGCAATTAATAGGTTGCTGAATGCAAACTGCTGGCAGACCTCAAGTAAACAGCCAGGGTGATGATGAGGATGGCCACTCTCCAGCTTCGTCTCCACGGAATACAGAAGTTTTAGGCTGGGACACAGGATTTCAGTAAGAACAAGGCCAGACCTAGGAATGAGTACTGTGGACTGGCTTGGTGGGAGCCCTGAGTGGAAATCAACCACCAGGAGAAGTGGAGGGGCTGCAGTAGAGTTGGGGGCCCGGGGGCATCTTCAGGGTGATGGGTTGGGATACGAAGTCTAGGGAGAAGGTATTGGGGAAATATTTCTAGAGGTGGCAGAATGTCAGGGGCAGATTCCTCATCCTAGGGGTATATGATTGCAGGGAGATAGGTCCAGAGGACTTGTGGGGAGGGAGGGGCTGGCAGGACTCTAGCAAGTGCCAGATTCAAAGAGCTGAGGAGCCAAGAAAGCACTCAGTGTCAAAGAGCCCTGGGCAGGAGGTCATAGGGGAGCCCATAGTCAGTAGGACCTGTGTGGAGTCCTAGAGGATTATACCAAATTATCTAAATGTCTCTCCTAAGGTTAAGGGTGGTCCTGGAAATTGGGGTAAAGGGTTTGTATGTAGCTACAGAAGGAGATTTCAGAAAGACAGACAGTTGTCTTTTTCAGCCTCTGCTGGGGTGGCTCTGCTTCGTGCATTTTAATAGATTATAGCAGAGGAGACCCAAACAGAAAGCTAAACCCATCCCCCCTACCTCAGATTGACTAGAGTTGTCTTTTGCTCCTGCTGCTGTTGTTTTAGTTATCTGATTATTTATATAATCGCAAGGCGAATGCATGATTTTGGAAAATGCTCTTGAATGTAGCTGTTTATACACTTCCATGACAAATTTACTTTAAATGACTATTGATTAACAGGACTGAGGCTGAAAGGTGTTTTGTGATGGGATATTATCTGAAATTAGATGAATAAAGGCCCACAGTGGTGGTGTTTTTTTTTAATGTTTTTTGTTTTTATTTTTATGTTTTTTCACTGGCGAGTCCCGGGAGGACATGGAGCTTGTCAGAACACAGCCATGAAATGGAAGGTGTGGTCGTTTAAAAGAAATAACAGTAGGTTTGAAGAAAAATTACAGCAGTAACAACAGACTGGGGAACATTTCTCTTGCCTGTCGCTGCTTGAAGAGAAAAAGCCATTTTATTGGCTTTTGAAAGTTTGCTTCATTTTACCAGGATTCAAACAAGACTATTCTGAGGCCCTAAAGGTTTTAAAGCAATTCCCAGGCAAAATATTTGACAGCTTTTAGTATAAAAATTATTTCAGTTTCACCATGAAAATAAAAATCATGTGGACACAGCCTGTGGTTTCCGGAGCAGGCATGGAAGATCTGGGCTTTTGACATGAATTAACTTTGGCCAAATCATTTAATTTCCTTAAGTCTCAGTTTTCTCATCTGCAAAATAGAAAAGGATCTGCACTTTCTCCCTGTTACAGTGTTGGGGGTATTGGAGACAGTGCTTGAAACCTGACATATGATGCAAATGAGAACAGGAATTATCAGCAGGAAGCAAAAAGTGAGATTCTCTGTCTTTTATGCCTGTCCCCTGCCTCTATTTTAATTATATCCACTCTAGAGTTTTGATTGAATAATGCTGGTTTCTCCTTGTTTTACTACTTAATTAATTTAAAATGTTGCTCTGAGTAATAGCTCTGGATCTAAATAAGCGCTGTTAGATGAGGAGGGACTGTGTGTACGGATGCTTGTAAATAATGCTTAGGTGACACTATTGTGATAATTATGGCTTTTTGAAGATGAGCTTTATAGCTAGTCCTCAATTTTCCTGTCGATTTTTTCCTGGGCTCTCTCACTTCAGTGAGCACATTTGTTACCTGGAGCTGGTTGTTGGGGGGACCGAATCCCAGGAGACGTCAGCAGCTCTGTGACTCCACTTTTCGTATTCTGTGGCTAACTTTGCAGACCCTCAGAAGTACAAAAGATTGCTCCACCACCCCTCCCATCACTTCTCACCTCTAGTAAGGATGTGGAGTGAGTAAGGAGAGCAGAAAGAAAGGGTAGCAAATCTCCCACACACTCCAATTTTCAACTCCCAGGAATAGCCACCCTGGATCTGAGTGACCCTGAAGGTGATGCTGGATCCTTGGTGGCTGGTAGGGTCCTAGCTATGATCCTTTATGTGGGATGCGCATCTCAAGACAGTCTTTACCCCTTCCATCCCTTCTGTGCCTGTGCTCAGGGGGCCCTGTGTGCTACAGCCGGCCTGAAAGAATAGGCTGTGTAGCAGTTGAGCCCCCAACAGGCATCTTTGAAATGAACATCTTTGACCCCCAGGCTTTGTAGTGTCCCCAGGAGAGGAACCCATTGTGTATTTCACCATGTCGTTTTCCAGTTTATGTGTGTTCTCCAGCATTTAGTTTTTTCAAGAGTCTGAGACATAGGCTTCATTGTCATCACTTTACTCACCAACTCAATTAGAATCTCATTTCAGATAGAAATCAGCCAGTGAATTTTGTTAATGGATCTTTTGGAAGCTTTTAGAGTCAGAATTGGAAAAGACCTTGCAAGGTCATCTATCCAGCCCTCTCCCCTTACAGATGAGAACCCTGACACCCAGAGAAATCGTGTGACTAGGCTAGTGAGCTAGTGTCAGAGTCAGGACTAGAACCCAGGGTTCTTTAAATAACTGGTAATTGGGAAACACAGAGTGGTCATATTAAAATATGTGGAGTAGTGAATACTTAGCAGGCGTACTCTCTTTCAGTTTACTCAGTTTGTTTTTGAAGCCATTGTCACAGGATCCTTGGAGAGTTGCTTTGCCAGCTGGAAACCTCTGTGGCCAACAGCACCTTCTGCCTGAGCATTGCTCATGTCTGCTGGGCACATTCTGCCCACTTGGCCTGGCAAGCTGGGCTCAGTTCATGCTACCGGCCCAGCTCCCACACCTGTCAAGCGTGAGCCAGGCATGGAGGGGATGAGGTTGTGTGGCGAATGACTGTGAGGTCCAGCCACTGTGCACAGCCAGGCACACCGGCTGCTGAGGTGGGGCAGGCAGCTCCAGGCACTGGCACAGGTGCTGCCTCCATGCGAGGCTGTAGCTGGACCAGATGTACTGCACATGGCTTCCATTGCAGACCCACGTCTGGATGAGGGGAATGTGGTGGCACCCAGAAGGCTGGAGACTCTGAGAACCGCAGGGCCCCAAAGAGGATGTCACGGACCTGGGTTGGGGGAGCCCCTGAGTCTGGGCTATGGAGCGCCCAGCCCCAGCCACACCTCCCCGGCTATAGCTGACATCCTTGCAGTGATTGCTTCAGACAGGCCATTTCTACCATCACTATGATATCAAAATAATCAATTATATGAACCAGAACATCCTAATTTTATTAAACTTTTATGACTGACTCTTGGTAAACCAGAATTCTCTTACAATGCCAGCCTTATTGAGAAGCTTTACAAAATGCATCGTTTTACTTTTCTTAACTGTTGACCACAGTTGACTCTTGCTGGCCTTCAAATCATTCTTGCCACTGCTTATAATTGTGGAAGACGATAGCTTTGGAGCACGCGTTTGGCATGAACACAAGCCAGCAGCTCCCTCTCCCCACCACCATTAGCTTACTTAAAATATAATATTTAGGTTGTTTGAATTCTTCCACGTGACCTTTAAAGGCCCCATTGCTGGTATTTTATAGTATTTGAGACAGTCTGTGAGTTATCTGTGGTTCAGGAAAATCATGTAACTTGCTGCTGTTATACCAGTTGCATCTTGATGTGGCATTGATTTTTTCCCCCGCTGTTTTCACGTCAGGTTGAACACAGACATAGGCAAAATATAAGCTTGGCAGTGAGCTTTGCTTGGCTTGCTTACCTTCTCTCATTGTTAAAGTGGCCATGATTCAGCACTGGGTTCTTTTCTCACTGATGCGCTAGTGAAAGGAGAGAGAGGGAAATTCTAAGTTACCAATAGCAGTATGAACATCATAGTAGAATATCCTCCATGTTGGACATTTTAATCACCACCTTCCAGTTACCCCAGCTAAAATAATACCCCATTCAAAAGATGACTAACTGAGGCTCCAAATACCACCTCCCTGCCCACTTTAATTCCCTCAGTTGAGAAAAAGGAAGAGAGAAAGAAACTACGGAAAATCATTGCGAGGATGGTTTCCTGTGTAATTTTGAACAGATTGTGTTGAACATGGAAAACACCGGTGTTACCTTTGGTGCATTTCCTTCAAGGCTGCTGCTGTGTGTATGTCTTAGCAAGTTCAGATTATTTTGCACTCTTGAAACTGAGAGCTTGCTTTTTTCCCCCCATGTACTTTGTTACATGACCAGTCTCTCAGACGGTTGAGACATCGCAGTCTGTATAATGAATTCCTGCCTTGGTGGGCTTGCTGGTTCCCTCGGACCTTAGGGAAAGGCTTGGTTGGTTTCCATTTGGTATGCATTGGCTGAGAAGCAGAGATAACTGAGGGAAAGTGAAAACACTTCTCGTTAACAGTATAGCGGAAGCTAGGAAAAGAAAAAAATATTGCAAACATCACCTTATCACAGGGAGGCAATAAGCAGTGGCAGAAAGAAAATGGGGCTTGGAGATGTAAGATTAGGTATCAGCTTGGCCCATTTCCAGGTGTGGACCTGGGCAAGTCATGCAACCCTGAGCCTGAGTTTTCTCAGTTGGTGGGCAGGGAGGATGGGCACAGCAGGGTGGCGATGTTTGCCTTGTTCTGTGGTGAGTAATGGACCCCAGAGATGTCCTTATCCTCATCCTTGGAACCTGTGACCTCATCCTTGGAACCTCATCCTTGGAACTTGCGAATACGTTACCTTACATGGCAAAAGGGACTGTAAGGAAGTGATTAGGTTAAGGCTCTTGAAATGGTGAGTTTATCCTGAAATATCTGGGTGAGCCCAATGTAATCACAGGGGGCGTTTATGAAAAAGAGGTAGAAGAGTCAAAGTCAGTAGTAGGAGACAGAATGACAGAAGAAGAGTAACGCGAGGAAAGGGCCCGTGAGCTAGGGAACGCAGGCAGCCACTGGAAGCTAAAAGAAGGCAAGGAACCGGCCTGGTGCAGTGGCTCGTGCCTGTAATCCCAGCACTTTGGGAGGCCAAGGCAGGCGGATCACTTGAAGTCAGGGGTTCAAGACCAACCTGACCAACATGGTGAAACCTCATCTCTACTAAAAATACAAAAAATTAGCTGGGCTAATTGGAAGGCTGAGGCAGGAGAATCACTTGAACCTGCGAGGCAGAGGTTGCGATGAGCCAAGATCGTGCCATTGCTCTCCAGCCTGGGCAACAAGAGCAAAACTCTGTCTCAAAAACAAAACAAAACCAAAAACCCCACAAGGAACTAGATTCTCCCTTTAGATCCCCCCAGATGGAACCAGCTTTGCCAACACCTTTACTTTAGCATGAGGAGATCAATTCAGACATCTGGGCTCCAGACCTATAAGACAATCAATTCATGTTGCTTTAAGCTGTTAAGTTTGTAGTAATTTGTTACAGTGGCAATAATAAACTAATAGACTTGCCTATCCTAGTTTTTGTCGTGGTTAAATGTGACATTGTATCTTATATATTTATACATTTCAAAGTGCTACATAGATGTTACCGCTTTTTAAATGGATCTTTTTATATTCATCTAGATTTCCAGGTTGTGATTAGAATACGTCAGGAAGACCAGGGAGAACAATAATAAGAGCTTCTTAATTAGGCAGTGAACAGATTGTGTCTGAAAATATTAAACCCATGTTACTGAATACTTCTTCATTGTGAAATTATTCATGGCTATTAGTACCCATGAGGGCACTTTTTAGGGGAGCAGGCAGGTGTGTGCCTTACTTTCTGTACCTGTGGATCTCAACTTTGGATGCTGAGTGGAGTCACCTGGAGAGCTTTTAAAAGTCCCGATGTCCAGGCAGCACCCCCAGGACAATTGAATCAGAACCTCAGGAAGTCAAACCACAGCAATGGAATTTTTTAAATCTCTCCAGGTGATGGAAGTGTGCAGCTGAGGTTGAGACTCACTGCACAGGTATTGTGTCTGCTGAATAAGGTTATAAATCAGTTTCTCTTTGAAGACTTACAATCTAGGTGTTCTTTTGAGTTTTGGGGGAAGTGGGTGGTCTGTTGAGGATTCTGTCTCATATCTTTCAATGATATACATAGATCAGTGTATGAGCGATGGTGATATTTTGGCAGGAAAAAGTATTTGTTACCCAATACTTTTAAGCATGATCTGCACATAGATTGGTATGTCCCGGTGGCAAACACATTTTCAATCAGCCAACATTTTTCTCCTTTCGTTGCCCATAGGATTTTTAAAAAGCCGTAGTGAGGGGAGAAAAGGAAGATGTCTACGCTTTTTCCTCAAATGGTTGAGTCCTTTGAGACTTGAGAAATACTGTTTTTACTTCTGTCTTATGTCCTTATGTTTCCAGTTTGGAGGAGAAATAATCATATTGGAATGTCTTCTTTTGGAGCCACTGTTTCCAGAAGCCATAGTCTTTAAAAATTGCCATTGCTGCCGGCCTCGTTGTATTCCTGGGTGTTTTGAGAGAAGATGTGCCCCCGGCTGGCCCTGAGCTGCCTATCACTGAGAGTTCCCTGGCCTTTGACAGCAGGTGACGTCATCTGCCTTACGTCTGTCACAGGGAGGATATTATAGATAAAATTGTTTTAATAAGCCACAAGGTGCTGTGCAGATGTCATTGTTATATTTTCAATGAGACTTCTAGGTCAAGGTTGGAAAGATGATAGAAAGCCTGTAGAATAAGTTTATTATATTCATGTACTGCTGTATAAGAACAGATGGGGTTGTTAATTTCTAGTATTCTATGGTATTGACCAAGTAGAGGCACTGGCTCTAGTGCCATGTAACTTCTTACTGGTTATTTAAGCAATTGAGTTTAATTTTGTCAACTATAAATATAAATGGAAACTTTAATGCTTGGCTTTTTTAAGGTTGCCCTGGGTGAATTTGGGTCTTCAGACAGTCTGGATTATATTGTATCAGTTTAAATCTTGGCTCTGGAACTTCCTGTCTGGGGGATACTCAAGTAGTTACTTAACTTATATGTACCTCCATTTCCTCATCTGTGGAAAATGGACAAATAAGATACCCTCCCAAAGGGCTGTTGTAAGGATGAGATAAGGCATGGAGAAAACTGGGCACAGTTCTTGAGTGTCTCACGTAGCCTCAGCCCTGAAGCTGGGGCAGCTCAGGAGCTTGGGTGTGTGTTTTCTCCTCTTTTCCTTCCTCCCTCCTCTCTTCAGTAAGCATTTGTTGGCCACCTGCTACTGGTAGGAATACAGTGTAGATGCAGTGTTTATGAAAAGTGAAAACCCTTGTGAAGGACTTCAGTGATTTAAAGTTTGATTTAAAATATTGACACCACGTAGTGAGGGAGGGAGGGAGGGATGGGGTGAGTACAACCTGTGTGTTTCGGACGAGTCAGCAAGGCAAGACCTCAGATGGTTTATTTGCACTAACCAGGGTCATTCATAAGATTTTTTTTTTTAATCATCATGAATATCAGCAGATGATCTCAAGGACCAAGCAGAGAAAGGTCGCTGGCTGATGCACCTGGTGGTACCCTGGGCGTGGTCATGATTCTCTGATTTCATTGGCTAAACAGTCAATTATGTATCAAAGTAAACATGATGATTGGGCATTTCCATGTGCCCAGAGCTGCACCAGCCATTCAGGGTTGCATGCTGTCTTCCTGGATGGAGCTTCCTGAGTACCTGCACACCTCACAGCCTAAGGGTGAGGTGCTCAGGGTGAAGATGCAAGGTAGAGGGTGAGTAAGCTCTCAGCAGTTCCCTGAGCTCAAAGAAGCAGTTTGGATAAACCATAAGGTTGTCTATATTTTAACCTCCCCTGTTTTTAGGGTAGCATTCACATACAGGTTTACTTTGTTGTCCTGAATTTATATCTTTTTCATAGCAAATAATCCAAACCTAAATCCTCCTTTCCCAAGATTCCCTTAGTAAAAATTTCTTGTGCTCTAATCAAGTATATGGAGCTTGAGTCTGCCCCCTCAGTAACTTGAAATTTATCAGTGATTAGAACCACTAACCAAGTTTTGTGGTGATCATAATAGCAATGTGTTATTTTTAACTCTGCTTTTCAAGAGTAGAAAAGAATTATTTTAAGGGTATAGAATAATTCTAGCAAATGCTCAAAGAAATTTTGTTCTGTCACCAATTTCACTCAAAAACCACATATGGAAAATGAGAGGATTGTAATAATGATAATAACGTTCTGCTTTCCAGGTTATTCTGTGCCAGATGATGTGTCAAGGGCTTTGCACACAGTTCTCATTTTATCAGGCAGACACTGTATGAGGTTGTGCTTTCTTAGCGTTCACATTTTACAGACAAGGGGCACTGAGGAATAACAAGGTTAGATAACTTGCCCACGTTCAAAGAGCTTGTCAGTGGAAAGTCTTCCATTTGATTCCAGACTCACGTGTGCTCTCAACACTGTTGTATTATTGCCTTGGGTAGAATCCGTAGTCAGGTGGCTGAGAGAGAGGAAGCTCTAAAAGAGACAGGAAGAAAATATTGGCTAATTCACCCCAATATGTCCCTGCCAGGTTTGGATGAAGAAACATAATATTTAGACATCTTAGAGACGGGAACTAAGCACTGAGAAGAGAATTGCCTCGGGTCACACAGTACTTGATAGAACTTACTCCAGAAGCCAGGTGCTCCCAGATGACGTCAGGACGTGGTGACTCCAACCTGTACTCCCAACAGTTTGGGAGGCTGAGGCGGGAGGATTGTTTGAGGCCAGGAGTTCAAGACCAGTCTGGGCAACATAGTGAGACCGCTTCTCTTAAAAACACCCAAGCCAAACAACAACAACAACAACAACAACAACACCACAACCCTCATTCAATGAGGATTCAGGCCATATAATTGCATGCTTTTAAACTAATTGATGGAGGAGAGATCCATTGTGTTTTGGATAATCTAAAACCATGGTTTTAAGAATTTTCCATTTGGGTTGGATTTTAAAATTTCTTTCTGCATATTTTGGAGCACTGCACAGGCTTTGGCACCAGCTCAGTGGCCACTTCGGGCAGGTTGCTTCAGTACCCTTTGTGTGGCTGTTAGGAGGAAGACGTGCTAGTGACACCTAAAGCTTTGCAGCTATTTGTTGTAATTGCTCAGGGATTGCTCGCTTGTGACACTTTTGATACAATTTTAGAAAAGGCAGCCAAGTTCTCAAAAGTAATTATGGCTCCAGGGAAATCCCTCAGGGTTAAGTTCAAGGTAGCAAAAATGTAGATTTTTCTAAAAAGGAAATTTTCTGGCCATGCCCACATAGTAATTGGGTATCGATTTTTATGTGTTAAATACTGGAGACCATTTGCCCAAGACAAGGGATTCAGGTTATGAGCTGGTAAATATCCCCTCACCCACCAGGGCCTCATCTCCACCCATCTCCCCCTCAGTGGAGTGAGAGAGAGGAGTCAGACAGCCATAGCAGGTTGACACAGACTTCACTCCTAAATCCCAGGTGATTCACAGCTGACAATGACGGCAAAGTAAGGAATGCTAGAAGGCCCTCTCCAGGCTCCCCTTCCCTGCTCTTCCCTGGGCTGGTGCAGAGTCCAGGATCTCTATGGGCTCTTGGGTTGTGCTGGAGATTCTGCATCCCTCTGGATCATTCTCCACTCTTTTGAGACCTCAGTGGGCTGTGTCCTGGCTCCCTTGCCCTCCAGTTTCATGTCGGGTCAGGCCTCTGGCAGGAAATGGAAGGACAAGAGGGAGAATTCTGGGTACTTCTCTCCTCCCTGCCTGAGCCCCATGTCCCCATCTGCACATCAGCTACTGGCAGGTGGGCCTCTTCCGTGGCTCCAAACTTTTACTGCTTCTGATGACAGCTGCCATCTCACCCGCTCCACCCTGAGGTCGAGTAGGGACTTTCCACAAGTGCTGACCTCTGGGGTCTTGTAGGACCCTTAACCCTGCAGGGACCTACACACAGTTCCTTCCAAAGCCTCTTTGCAAATACTACTTAGGAAGGTAATTGTGTGAGGCTTAGGCCACGTACAGTCTGGGGGTTTGTGTGTAGTAAGCTTGTGGATATTGCTTGCTATTCTGTTACTGCCTTGTGGTTTTATCTGGGAAAAGGTGATGGTAGCAGGGTGGTATTCATTTTTTTTTTTTTTGACTCTATTTGACATATACTTAGAGCTTCTCTTTTAGGCTACAGAATCGTTCAAAAATATGGCATAATTACTAATGGTTAGAAAGATTGTGGAAGCACTGATACCTTGCAAAAATACTGAGAAAGCTAGAAAACTGTAGCTGTTGTGGTGGGTCAGAGAGAGGGGGAGAGGGAGGGACAGGGCAGAGTTAGTAAGAGCTCGCTCTTCCTGATGCCTCGTAGGGTTTCAGTTAGCTGATGTGAGAGGAGCCCAGAGGCAGTTTTTAAATCAGGTGTCTACGAGGTGCCAGGCACAGTTCTAGATGCTGGGAGCGCAGCCCTGAATGAAACACACGTGGGGCTTATGTTCTTGGGAGATGGCAGGTGACTCCACATAAAATTGCATGGGTAGATTACATAAGGTGTTAGAAGATGATCTGTGTCTGGAGAAAAATAATCACAGAAAGGGAAGCATGAGTGTTGTGAGACCTTGCAATTTACAAAAAGGCAGTCAAGGAAGACCTTCTGAAGAAAGTGATACTTGAGCTCAGACTTGAAGGAGACGAAAGGAAAAACATATCAGCATCTGAGGGAAGAGATTCCAAGCAGAGGGAAGAGTGGGTATGAAGGCTAGGCCGTTAACTGAAGGGGAGGACTGTGGGTACAGCAGGTTTGGGAAGTGGGTGGGAGGGAGACCGGGGATTCCATT
Organism: Ateles fusciceps; assembly: GCA_036589455.1. Taxonomy (NCBI): domain Eukaryota; kingdom Metazoa; phylum Chordata; class Mammalia; order Primates; family Atelidae; genus Ateles; species Ateles fusciceps. Next base: position 10,051,832 of record JAZHEH010000078.1, read on the forward strand.
TTGGAAATGTTAGCTTTGAGATGCCTAAGAGAAACCCAAAGAGTGATCTCAAATGCGTGACTGTTGTCAATGTTAAGCAGTTTTAAGTTTCAAACTGTATCACCGTTGGTGACTTGCTTTCTCTGAGATGTGTTTCAAGAAAAAAAGAATGTTTACAGCATGGTTTTGGTAGTGATTTTGAGAGTAAGCCTAGGGGCAGAATATGCAACGCCTGTATTTCCCTTGATTGAAAAACCATCCCTGCATCGTTAACAGATTCAAGGACACTTGCGGGATTTTTTTCTGAGTGGAGAGATTTTTGCCGCTGTTTGACCAGGTCTGTCTGTAACAATACCAAACCTTTTTTTAGAGCACAGCTGTGTTTTATGGCATTATGCAATGAAAGTTTCAAGTTGCCCACAAAAGCAGACCTCATGCAAATAGAACTAGCACATTTCTCAAAGCCCCAATTTGCTTGTGTTAAAGCTTTGCTGCCCTTTTAGATGTATTTTTGTTTTAAAATGTTACTCCGCTACCTCTTTGTGCTTTTATCTCTCTCCACTTCTTTCTTTTTATGTATTTCTGAGAGTTCTGTTTTCTTGGTGGCAATGTCACAGTTGCTCCCCGATAGTGAGGTGAGACTGTCAGCACGGGGGAGGAGTACCAAGGTTTGCTGAGCAACTATTATGTGCACTACTGGGCTGGATATCTTGCTAGTTACCCCCATTTAATCCTCATAACGGTATTTTGATGGAGGTGTGATTGTCCCTGAGTTACAGATGAAGAAGCAGATACCCAGTAAGGTTAAATTGCATAAGGCTACATAACTAATTGGTGACAAGAGTTGAGACCCAAGTCCAGACCAGTGGATTTGCAAGCTCTGTCGTCTCCACTGCTCAAGCAGAGCTTTCTCCGCTGGCAGTTTAGTGCTTCTAGATGTCAGTGCATTGCATTGTCTGGCTTTCTTAATGAAGGTGAGGAGGACAGTATTAATATTTCTATGTCTGGTGCTTCTTTCATAAATGTTTCTATGAATTTCCCAGAATGTATGGAACCCCTGTCTGGCACCAGGTATTTGCTCAGTGTTGAGTTGGTGATGGTAAGTACTCATGGAGCTTACACCCTAGCAAACATTCAGTTAGGAATCACTCAGAAGAATATGGGGAAAGGAAGGAGTAGGTACTCAATGAGTGTATATCGTGAGTTGGGGACCACTTTTCCCCTTACCTCAACCTGTAAGACAAATTGTCCAGCCCAAGGAGGGAGGGGAAGAAAAAGAAACTGTTTTTTTTTTTTTTTTGAGACGGAGTCGTACTCTGTTGCCCAGGCTAGAGTGCAGTGGCGCCATCTCAGCTCACTGCAACCTCCACCTCCTGGGTTCAAGCGATTCTTCTGCCTCAGCCTCTCGAGTAGCTGGGACTACAGGCATGGCTGCCACGCCTGGCTAATTTTTGTATTTTTAGTAGAGATGGGGTTTCACCATGTTGGTCAGGCTGGTCTTGAACTCCTGACCTCATGACCCACTTGCCTTGGCCTCCCAAAGTGCTGGGATTGCAGGCGTGAGCCACTGTGCCCAGCCCAGGAAGAAACTCTTGGCAGCAGAAGCCATATGGACAGAGGCTCAGTGTAGTGATGAGATTTGAAGAGATGAGATTGCACAGGCACAGTGGGTAGAGGGAGATGAGAAGGGAGCTTACTATTTGGTAATAAGCGATTGTTGTACCTTTGACGTTTTATTTCATGACACCATGGAAGCTCCCCAAAGACAGTTTTTTGGGATTGTTTTTTATTAAAAAAGAAAGAAAAGATTGAGGAAAAGGCAAGAATAAGAGAGAGTGTGATGGGCTTGAGAATTATGAAGTGTGTATCTTTGTCCATTGAGGCTCCTGTAATAAAATACCATAACTGGTGGCTTATAACAACAGATATGTATTGCTCACAGTTTTGGAGGCTGGGAAATCCACGATGAAGGCAGATTTGGTGTCATGTGAGAGCCCATTTCCTGGTGCATAAATGGCATCTTCTAGCTGTGTCCTCACCTGGAGGAAGGAGATAAGCGGGCTCTCTTGGACTTATTTTATAAGGTCACTGACCCCATTCAGGAGGGCTGAGCCCTCGTCACCTAATCACCCCGCCCCCAACAAAGCCCCCCATCTTGATACCTCCACGTTGGTGATTAGGTTTCCACATATGCTTTTTGGGAAGACACAAACACTGAGACTATAGCAGTGTGCATTGACTAAATTTTTCAACAGGCTTATGGTCAGGTTTATCAAACGAAAGTGATTTCTGAGAGGAGAGTTTCTGTGAGAAGTACTATTATCCGGCTGCTTCTGCTATGGGAGGTCAGTTCCTTGAAGAGTGAAGATTTTGAGTGCATTGTAAGGCAGTAATCTATAGCCTCGTTTTGGTGGAAAATCGACCTCACATAAACCCTGCGATGTCTTAAAGTACCAATGTATCTACCATTTTAAAGTGAAACATTATGAAAACTTTCCAAACCTGCTTTTAGGGAAGCAACCGTTTTGACTATAAACTTCAAACTGCACCTAACTAGGAGCGAGACTGATGTTTTCCCAGCACAAAAGCTCCCAGGTGGCTGAGTCAGTTTGAGCGGCGGTGGCCTGAGTGGTTTGCGCTACGTGCCCAGCTGGCTGGGGCTGGTGTGTGGGCTTGGCAAGAGATCTGGCACTCTGAGTGGACTTCATTGTTTAATGAGGTTTTATTTGAGATCCTTAGCATTGCTCTTCTTACATAGCACAGCCAAAACTGTCACCTCTACCAGTGAATGAGAAAATCATCTTGGCTGAGTGCAGTGGCTCACAACTATAATCCCATAGCTTTGGGAGGCTGAGTGGGGAGGATAGCTTGAGCCCAGCAGTTTAAGGTTGCAGTGAGCCATGTTCAGGCCACTGCACTCCAGCCTGGGCAACACAGCAAGATCCTGTCTGTAGAAACAAACAATAAAACCCACCACCCACCGACCAAATAAAATAGTCTTAACCTAGCCTCCCTACTTGTTTAACAATCCTACAGTGGCACCAACGTTTTCAGCCCTGCTGTCCACTTATGACCCTTAGGAGCAACGGAAGGAATAAAATGAATGAAACAGGCTCTTTGTTAGTTGCCCTCCATAAATTGTTAATCACTGGGGCGAGTAGGTGAATAAATGCTTTTTTTTTTTTTTTTTACAAGGCCATTGTGAATATCTAAAATCACTGGAGCCTTTTAAAACTAGGTTAAAATGGATTTTGCACCTTCCCTTGATAAATCAAGTTTCACTGCATCTTACTGCCCTCATTAGAGATACAGATTTTAAGCACATATGACCTACGGACCCTTCCTATGGTTACATTTATTCTCTCGTAAACCCCAGTCATTGAGGGTAGACACAAGATGAATAATTTGTTGGCCTGTTTGTGCTAGTGATTTCAAAAAAGGAAGCTTAGTTCTTAGATAAAAATGCTACTGTAAATATTCTGCAGTCCTGAACATGTTCTCACACACAAACAATAATACCAACAAGCACACAAAACCCACCAGAGCCAATGTGGCTTTTTCCACCAGATCGAAGTAATGGATGGTTTTCTTCTGCCAAGGTGAAGGATGGTGGTAAGATATTGTTTTTATGATTTTCCAATAGTCTATCACTTATAACTCCTGTCAGGGTTGTTGTGCAAAATGTCATAAAAGACATTTGCTCATGAATTTGACTTTGGCTTTCATACAAAATGATTAGTATCATTTGTGCTCTGTAGAGTTTTAAACTTTGTGCTTTTTAGGCACCTAGATGCTATGGGACCACCTGCCTCCTTCCATTCCTCCCTCCCTTCTTTCTTTTCTTCCCTCCCTTCATTCCTTTCTTCCCTCCCTCCCTCTCTCCCTCCTTCCCTCCTTCCATCCTTCCCTCCTTCCTTCCTTCCTTCACCCCCCCCTCCCCTTGTCTGCTTATTTATTTATTTTTATTGTGGTAAAATGCACATAACATAAAATTGAGCATTTCAACCATTTTTAAGTATAGAGTTCAGTGGTGGTAAATACACTCACAATGTTGTACAATCATCACTTCCAACCATCTTCATAACTCTTTTCATCTTGAAAAACTGAAACTCTATACCCATTAAATAATAACTCCTCCTTCCCCATTCCCTGGCAACCATGATTCTACTAATTCTTTCTGTCTTTATAATTTTGACTAAGTACTGCATGTAAGTGGAATCACATAGTATTTGTCTTTTTGTGACTGGCTTATTGCACTGAGCATAATGTCTTCAAAATTCATCCAGGTTGTAACGTGTCAGAATTTCCTGCTGTTTTAAGGCTGAATAATATTCCATACCATATTACAATAATTATTCCATACCATATTATAATAATTACACATCATATTATAATAATATGTTATATATTAATATATTATTATAATATGTTATATATTAATATATTATTATAATATGGTATGGAATATTATTCACCCTTAAAATATATGACATACCAGCCTTAAAATATATGACAGCTGAATAATATGGACATACCATATTTTGCTTTGCCATTCATCTGTCTATGGGCATTTGGGTATTTTCCCATGTTTTAGTTATTGTACATAATGTTGCTATGAACGTGGGTGTAGAAATGTCTTTTCATGACACTGCTTTCAATTCTTTGGGGTAAATACTCAGAGGTGGAATTGCTGGATCATAGGGTGATTTTATTTTTAATTTTTTGAGGAACTGCCATACTGTTTTCAAAACAACAGTTATTGCTGTAGATTTTTAAACAATAGCCAACAGTCCTGAAGAATGTTAATGTCTCATTTGGTGAGGCGTAAGTTGAGGAACCAGTGAAACTGGCTGGAAACACACCATTGACCCTAGTCATTTCTAATGAGAGATGGCTTTTCTGTAGGGTGTATATGAGTTGAAAAGAAAAAAGTTTTCTCAGTCACTCTGCAACAGTTGTTCAGGTGCTCTTGGCATGTACCTGGCATTCTAAAACCCTTCCCATAAAGCAGGCTGTCAGATACCTGGCTAGCTCTGAACTTTAAAATGCAGGACACTTGGAAGGAAAACCCATTTAAACCACTTCTATCCTGTAGAGTCAGGTTGCTGTGAACAGAGAGGTTACCAGAACCAGTCATGAAACAGGATGATATGGTTTGGCTCTGTGTCCCCACCCAATTTCATCTTGTAGCTCCCCTAATTTCCACATGTTGTGGGGAGGGGACCTGATAGGAGATGACTGAATTATAGGGCGGGTCTTTCCCATGCTTTTCTTGTGATAGTAAATGGGCATTATGATATCTGATGGTTTTAAAAACGGAAATTTCTCTGCACAAGCTCTCTTTGCTGCCATCCACATAAGATGTGACTTGATCCTTCTTGCCTTCCACCATGATTTTGAGGCCTCCCCAGCCATGTGGAACTGTAAGTCCAGTACACCTCTTTCTTTTGTAAATTGCCAAGTCTCAGGTATGTCTTTATCAGCAGCGTGAAAATAGATTAATACACAGGAAGAGAGAGAAACTCACTCATGAAGGTGCTCAATAGTCAAGCATTTGATGTTTTGCCATGAAGGAAGAGAGAGGCCAGAGAAGAGCCTCTGGCAGGTCCTAATTTTTGTGAAAACAAGTCTCCAGGGAAACAAAGCCCTTGTGACTACTAGCTTGAGTGTGACAGCTGCCAGCCATGTTCCAGCAAAGGCAGCAGCCTCCAGAAGAGAAATGGGCCACTGGGGAATGCAAAAGAATGTGTTTTGCTTTTATGTCTGGTACGTGGTCAGCTGTCAATTAATAGAACTGTGCTGTGAGTTAGAAAACTAGGCCACAAAGGGTCTTTCAGGAAATGTTTATAGTGTGGAATTATTCTGACACGCATTGCTTCAGCTAGAAAATGGAACAATGACTTGTTCATGACAAATTATTCAGTAGGAAAAAATGTCATAAGCAGAATTGCTGGTTTAGAAAATAACAAAGCGAACATGATAAACTTGTGGTAAAAATAAATGTGAACCCTTAATAAAACTCAGAGCCGAATGTAGTTGTGCTAGCTTTAAAGTGATACCTTTTAGTATAGCCCTGGGATCAAATGCAGTCCACTGCATGTTTTTGTAAATAAAGTTTTTTTGGAACACAGTCACGTCTATTTGTTATGTATTGTCAATGGCTGCTTTCTGTTACAGTCGTAGAGTTGAGAAGTTGTAAAAGATCCTATGTGGCCCACAAAGCCTAAAATATTACCGTCTGTCCCTGTGCAAAGAGTGGATTGGCCTGTGTTCTACAGCCTTGCCATTGAAAGCAGGATTAGTGATTCACTGGCATGTTGATGTTTGAGAAGCACTAGTCTAAGACCAATTCTTCACTTGTAGTTTCATGGAGAGGCTTAAGTGATTGCAGTTCATGAAATTATACACACAATTCTGTTTTTGTACAAATGTGTATTTTTCTGCATCTCTTACCCACTCAGATAGAGGGGTCTGTAAGCCTTGACTTTAACCGCCAAAAGTTAAGAATCTCTAGACTAGAAAGGGTGGCCTTAACTCAATATGGATTCATGTCTGCAACAATGGTTGGAAAGATCTTACTCCTCTGCATCAAAAATAGACCCAGCTCAGTTCACTTATTTGTTATTCCTAAATAAAGAGTATAAATTTGCAGCATAGCACGGAGGTGGGCCATGTCATTTTGTAACTGTTATTAATGGAGAAGGGACTATTTCATGAATATCGGTTCCTTGAGCCTTAATAGCTAGTGCCACGTTATGTGGTGAGTCTGGAGATGTTTATTACATGCCTCTCCCACCTTGAAAAAGTGACAGCTCTCTAATGTCCGGAATTTTAGGCCTTTCTAGTGACTTTTAACGGGAAACTAGAAATCACTGCTAGTTAGCTTGACAGTGTTATTAAACTTCCATCATGTATAGAAGCCTGCAGGAATTTCTGAAAAGCAGGAGATGAAATCTGAAATGGACCGAGCCTGATGTCTGATCAGCCTTCCCATGAACTGCTGCTCCATATGCCCCGTGGGTCTTTCTCACCCCATGCCAGCCTCCTGTAATAGGTGGTAGGAACCAGATGATTTATGTGTGATTTTTCGTTATCAAGGTGGACAGGTGCTTCTGGAGATGGGAGCTGGGAAGGGCAGTCAAGGGAGGAATGACAATGGTGCTTTTAGAAAACTTTGGTTTCATGGGTAGGGAAGGAAAGAAGGCACTAAAATGCAAAACTAGCCGAAGAGAACAAGCCTTGTCACTTCCACAAACCTAGAAAGGTACTTGCTACACTATCAGAGATTAATGTAGGGAAAGATGGATTATTGCTATTAAAAATATACATCTCTTTTGGATTTTTCAATGGGAGAATTCTCTAGAACAGCTAGTTCCCCTGGGTGCTAGGCCCCTGTCATTCTGGGTGCTAGGTTCCGGGAGCTGGAATGGAATTGCGCAAGGTGCAGGGCTAGTTCTCAGGCTCCCTGGAACCCAGGGACTCTGAAAATCCATCTGTGAAGCCGGAAGCTAGAAGCATATGCACAGAGTATGGCAAGGATGATGCAATCAGATAGAACTAGGATTTCCCGGGCTAAAATGTGAGGCTTTGGAAAAGAAGAAGGACCCCTTAGAGACAGAATACCCACCCCACCCCCCATCCTCTGCTTTGTACCCACAGCCCTTGGGATTCTGGGTTACGAAAAAAGACAGACCAGGATCCTAGGAGATTTTGCAGATGTTGAGGCTTGCCTGCTTCATGGGAGCAAGACTTTGGACACTGTGGTAGGCTGTTACAGCAAAATACGATAGACTGGGTGGTATATAAACAACAGAAACTTATTTCTCACAGTTCTGGAGGCTGGGAAATCCAAGATCAAGGTACTAGCAGATTCAGTGTCTGGTAAGAGCCCATTTCCTGGTCATATATAGTATTTTCTTGCTGTGTTCTCACATGGGGGAAAGAGCAAATAAGCTCCCTTGGGCCTTTAGGTTACATATTTCTAGCTGTGCCCATGGGCAGGCATGGGAGCAGTGATGCCCAATGGCAGTGAGCACACCTGTTGCCCAGGCCTTGGTTTCTAACTAACATTTTTCACTAAAAGGAGCCAGGACTGCCTGGAGAAATGGCTGAATCTGGGCCTGGGGCTGGGGAAATACAAGTTGAGCCTGAAATATTTTTTCATGGCCCAAAGTAAGGCAGTGTTCAAAGAATTATGGGGACATATCAAAAGTGCACAGGAGCTAGCTTGGAGGTGGTTGCTCTTGGCCTGAAACCTGAAACCCAGGACAGTTTCAGCGTCAGAATAAAGATAGTGTAATCGATCATAACTCACTGAATAATACGAAATCTATGACCCCATATCACTATAAATATATAGGAAATAAATGAAAATGTTCCACCTTCACTAGAATGCCAACTAATAAATGTAGAAGAAAGGATGGGGTTTAAAAATCATTTGACAATTATTATGGTTATAATTAATTTAGGCAAGACAGTTTTAGGAATGGTACATTAGTGGGCAAAATTTGATGAGGAATAGGGTATTTACATAGCTCAGGGTATTGCTCTACAAATACTTCTTAAATGTAAAGAGAGGAGGAGAATCCAAGGAGGCACATGTGATCAAACTTACTGCAACGCAGTCACTTGTTAGGTTGGAATGAGAACATTGCAGCATTGCTTCTGTAATAGCTCCCCTCCTCCAACACAAAAACAAACAAAGTAAAACCTGAATCCATTCATGAGAAAACATGAACCCACATTGAGGGATATTCTATGAAATATTAATAACTGCTAGAAATCTTTAAAACTTCAATGCTATGAAAGGCTAGGAAAGACTAGGAACTGTTGTGGATTGAGGAAGACTAAAGGATTATGACAAGTAAATGCAGCCTGTGATCTTAGGATCTATCCCTTTGCATTATTGGAGGAACATTGGGTGAAACGTGGAAGGGGTCCGTGGTAGTGTGTCAAAGTAGATGCCCTGATTTCAGTGACTGTACTGGAGTTATGTAGAAAATACGTTGAGCATATGGGGATAATGGGGCCTCAGGCCTGCAGCTTGCTATCAAATCGTTCAAGAAGGGAAAGTTAATAGTACTCTTTTTTTAGCCACAAAGTGGGATCTGAGGGGGTGAACACTGTGCTTATTGAAGTTGTAGAAGATGACGGCAAAGTTCAGCTTGGATCGGAGAAGTGTAAGGAAGGTGAGAGTGAATGGGCAGTTCCTAATATTGTCAGCAGAGAAGCATTTTCCATCAGAGACAAGGAGGAGGAGAGGGCAGGTGGGATGTGCTGTAGCCAGTTTAGGGTCAAAGCATCAGCCGACAAAAGGAGGGTATCAAGAAATCAAGTCATGAGAAAAGGCTGGGTTAAGACTTTGATAGATCTGAATGTGGAGGTGAAAGCCGGGCCTGCAGTCGCACTTTTAACAGCAGACAGAGGCGCCATCAACCTTTGCCGGCCCTCTGGTGCCATCCTGATAAACTTCCTTCTCTTCTGAGCTGTGAATGTTAGTACTGTCTGGGGACCATCTGTGGCTATCTATAGATGCTTTGGGACCAAGGTGGGGGGGTTGCCAGGAACTTCAGAGGAATGATGACAGTTCATTCTAGAAAAGGAGGTTGGTTTAAGCTCACACTGAGGTCCATTTCATTGAATCTTGGTTCTTTGAGATTCTCTTCTGCTAATGCTAGTGAAACGGCTGGCTGGAGCTGCAGATCCAAAGTGGGAGGATGTAAGTATAACTCCTCCGAATCTGGTTACAAGGCTGATCTTTGGAGTCTTTTGTGATTGCTGCTTTGGTCCCTTGAACATGCCAAAGTAAATGAAAAGCCAAAAGAGGAGTCTGAAATTGAATTAGGATTGTTTGTGTTTCATATTAATTCCATTCACCAAAGGATATGAATGCCTAGTATGTGCTTTGGATGCTGTGGTTTACAAAGATAACGAACATGTGTTTCTTGCTCTAGAGGAAACAAAGTCTGCTGGGGGTGAGAACGGCAAATGAACAAGTGATTATAATGCAGCATGGGAATTGTTTAATAGGGACTGATAAAGGGCTGAGGATTTGGGAGGGAAGGAACCTCTACCTTTTAATGTGGGGGCGGGAAGCCTTCAAGTCAGAGGAACCCTGTGTGTGTTTCTTCAAAGACTGGCACAGAGGCGAGGAATCAGAGGTTGGAGAGGGTGTGGAGCCTTGGTGAAGACAGGAGGGTGGGAGATGCGGCCTGATTTTTGTTGGGACCAGCTCCCTGGACCTTGTGGGCCATCCCTGTGAAGTCTGAAGGAAAGAGTGCGTTGGTTGCTGTGAGCCAGGAACTCTGCTAGACACTTTGTCTGTGGAAAATAGAAATTATATCAAGAACAGCACTAAGTTAGGAAGCTTTATTTTTGTGGATCCTCACACAAGTTGTTTAAAGGGCTACTGGCAGCTTTTCTAGAAGTACAAGAGTCTTGCTATCCGTGTTTTGAGGCTTTCTCCTGTGAAGAATCTTGGAAATAAAAGGAACAACTGAGCAGGTGGAATGGAGATCTGTATGAGGGATTTTGTTATACGGGGATGCAGATAAGTCTATAGGAATTAAAAAAATTATTTTGAACAATGTAAAATATACAGAAATGTGGAGAGACTGTGACCCTTTCCCTTAATTGATTTGTCCTTTCTGTGTTTATTTTTGTAAAAATAAATATTTCACCTTGAAATAAGGTGAACTCTTTCACTTAGCAATATAACTTGGCTCCTATTCCAAAACCATTCATAAACATCTTTCTCATTCTTTCTTTACAAACACATACTCCATCAGGTAGAGAGACATACTTTAATCAGATTCCTGTGGATAGGAATTTAGATTTTTTTCCTATTGCAAATAATGGTGAAATTATGTTAGTCCTAGAATGGTGCAAATGAATTACCTTGTAAATATGGTATTTTGTACTATGGAGGGGTATTTTCAGAATTGCTGGGTCAAAAGTTAAATCATCTGTAGGTTTATTAGGTAATGCCACATTCCCCTGCTACCATTTTGTTCTCCCATTCGGCAGTTTGAGAGTGCCTGTTTTGAGGCAGATTGTTAGAGCTCTTTTTAGTTAGTGAAGAGTTATCAATGGCTCTCAACCCTCAGTTGACACAGGAATCATCCAGGGAAGCTTGCCTTTTTGCAGATCTTTGCATTGGGACCTTACCCCCCAGACACTGATTTATCAGGTTTTCAGTGGACATTATGAAGCATGGATTCAGATTGTTTCATAGAAGTACTAGTTTAACATCTAAGTTTAGTTACCTACCTAGTAACTCCTTCTTTTAACTAACTTACTGTTCTGTGAGGAGCTATAATAAAAGCATGCTGGTAATGTATGGATCTTGCTATACTCATGATTTCTGAATTCCCTGCAAATACTGGTGGCCAGGTATGTATAATATTTTTTTTAATGGCCTAATTTTAGTTTTTTACCCCTCTACAAGCATTTATTGAGCACTTACTGAATTCCAGTCATTGCCTAGGTACTGAAGAAAGAATACAAGACAGACCAGATCCCTGTCCTTGGGGTCTTCTTTGTAGCTAAGGGAGATGAAGGTAAATAAATGTCAGCAGAGCCCGTCAGTTGACTAGATGCTGGGTGTGTGTGTAGGTTACTGCCCTTTAAGGAACTCACTTTTCAGTGTGGGAGACACAAGGACACAGAATATGATCATTCTAGAAAGGGGTCCTAGGAGAACATAGAAGTGGTGTCTAACCCAGCTGGAGGGGGGACCAGGAGACTTCTTGGAGGACGTGATAGACATTTGGGCTAAAGGCAGTGTGCCTCTCCCATCTCTAAGCTGTTCTTTCTCTTAGCTCGGGATGCTGTCCTGCTCTTGTTTGGTTCCATGCCAAAAGGACAGCATCCTGAGCTAAGAGAAAGAATGGCTTAGGTATGAGAGAGGCACATTGCTTTTAGAGACGTGCAAGTGACTCAGAGTGGCTGGAGTCCGGGATTCAAGCTAGGACATAACAAAAATAAGACTGGACAACTAACCATGGGCCACATCTTTTGCTCCAGTGTCTGGTGCATAGCAGGTGCTCAATAAAGCATTGGATGGTTGATTAAGTGAATGACAACTTGCTGATTTGTGGAAAAGAGTAGTTTTGCTTTAGGTTTTTGCTAACCGCACATAATTAAAGGAGTTGATGTTCTTAAGATCTGATATTTTATCTGGTGGATAAAACTATTTTTTTTAAAAAAGCCCAAATGGCAATCAGATTATGAAAGTAGTCATAATTGAGAGAGGTCACCTGGGGTGATATATTACCCCATTCTAGATTTATGGACAGAAAGAAAAATCTCTTCAAATTGTTGTCACAATGCTTTTGTCTCTTTATCTGCTTATTATAATCCAGCTTCAGGGATGGATGACATTTTTAAAATGCATAGTCCCTTTGGCCCTGAGAGCTCTTGTAGTGTCTCCCATCAGCTAAAGAAAAACAAACAGATGAGACTAACAGACGTCCCTCGTGTTCAGTTATGTTAGCCCTAGAATCACTTCCTCAGGAAATCATGTTTGTGTGTGTCTGTGGTTCTGTGGTTTCATTGATATTCCATTAGAGGGAAACACAGAGGAGTTTCGACAATTAAAAGGATCATTTGGAGGACAGGAGTTCTTGGTGGAAGCCGGAATTGGATTTGCAGCTGTAGCAGTGGGGCATCGTGAATCACCTTAAATTCGGATCTCTTTGAGGCTTTGCTGCCTCCACCCTCTTTCTAATGTAGGTTAAATTTGACCTTGTTTTATTTTAAGTTACTCAGTAACTTGAGAGCATTAGTTAGAGAATTATTTTCTGAAATAGACTGGCTGTCTCAATAAACCAATTTAATCTGATTCTTGCGACCTACATCAGCTAATGGTTTGTGAGAAATCTATCTTCATTTAAATCTGTATTTGTTGTTTTACTCCTAGTATTGCTACATCTCCAGGAAAGGTGTCAGAATATGCATAAAGCAAGGAAATAGTCATTTTCTCTGTTGGTAGAAGTCAGTGAATTTTAGGAGACGTACAGGCTGAGGAATGGAAGAAAGCGTGCTGCCATCCCTTAACTGGCAGTGACTGTTAAATTCACATCCCTTAAATTCACAGTGACTGAATTAATGTATGCCTTACCATTTCTTCTGTTTTGATAACTATGTGGAATTAAGCAGATAGAGATTTTCCATGTTATAGGTACTCATAAAATGGGAACAGACTGACAAAAGCTGTAGCAATAGCTCTGTGTGAAGTGAAGGTCATGATATGCCGCCTGGCAAGATGTATTATCATCTAATTAGTATTTGGTTATTGAAAGCGTGTTTTTTGTATTTGTCAAGACTTAATAATACAGGTGGGCTCTAAACACAGGGTCGCTTTTTAATCCTGTTAATTTTATTTTCTGACCAAGAAGACTCTTTTAATGATTTTCGACTTGTAAAATGCACATCTGTTAAATTAGGCTGTTTTTTTAATTCATAGGTAGAATTTGGGTAATTAAAAAATACTAACATTGATTTTAGATACTTTTTGTGACTATTCTCAGAAAGATAACTTATTGAGAATTTTTTTCATAAAGGAAATGAAAGCTGAAACTCAAGAAGTTATTTGTGGATTAAACAGGCTTAATTCTACAGGGTATGCATGACTATTTGGGAAATATTTTTGTCTTACTGAATTAGGATAGCAGTTTTTACCAAATGAAACTTAATTACTTTAACTAAAATGACTAGCTTAGGACAAATAAAATTTTGTATTGTAAAAATAGACATTTTTATTTTTAAAGTAATTTTAGTTAAGCAGTACATATATACATGTACACTTAAAACTGAAAATCCATATACTGTGAATAACAGCAGCACAGACTTTCCTACTTGCGCACATCTGAAATGCTTTAGAATGAATTCACCCCAATCAAAAATACATCCTTTTGCACTGGTAGAAATTACTATTAAGTGTTGATCATTATCAATTAATTCAAATGTTTAATGGCTCCCAACAGCTTACAAATATGACTTGAATATTTTACTTCCCCGAAAATTGAATACATTTGATGTCATGAAGGACAATTGCAACGACTCTAACAAAACTAGTTCAAGGCTTAGGGACTGTCTCTCTTAGTTTCAAGAAAAAGAATTGGATTTTATTTGGGCTATATGTGTGAGTATAATTACAGATCATGACACACACACACTCCCCCCCCACACACACACGCACACATAATACTATATTTAGAATATTATTTACATTTGAAATAGCTTACATAATTTTAAAAACTGTTCTGAAAGTAAATTGTTTCTTATTGATGACAGGACTTTAAGTTTTACCATTTGACAGGACACTTTTTTAAATAGAAGCCGTTAACATTTAAAATTTTTAATTAAATGAATTACTGATTTCTATCCGACATAGAAATTGTATTTACAGTGGTTTTTGTTTGTTTTGCTTTGAGGGTAGTTAGTGACAGTAGGAGGTGAGCATTGTGTTCTAAATTGGTTATTTTTTTCTTATCTTTTAAATACTTTGTGTGTGGTCTTGGATATAAAAGTGTGAATAATCCATAACCTCACATTTCAGTTTCTGGCTCCTTAGAAAGTTGAATATTCTTGTTATGGAGATAATGAGGGAGTGAGTGAGAGCAGGATGCATTTTCATCCTGGCGTTATTGAATAAATTGGTGCCCAGTGTGTGCCATCTACTGTGCTGGGCAGGCTTCATTAGTCTGTAAAATGTGTCCATTTAGAGAGGAGGAAGGAGCTGAAGCTAAATAATTAGTAAAGGGAATGATGATGAATCTGAACATTTCCTGGAGCTGATTCTGTAATCACAGCCCAGGGATTAGAAAGGGAGGGATTTACAAGGCGAGAAGTGACCGTGGACTAGAGACAGTGGCGATCTGAGGACCTGCAGACCACCAGCTCCAGCCTGGTGCACAGAAACTCTCATAAGTACTTAGCTGCAGCTTTTCAGAGATGAGAATTTGGAGTGCCGTTAAGGTTTAATCTCTGTAAACATAAATATTTGTGAGTCATAGTCTCTCCCACCTCCATTGTTTCTTTCTAGAAGGCTTATTAATGGAAATACCTATTTCTTTATTGTCTGATAATAGACCTGATGAAATATAACTTCACATGAATAAAATTATGTGGTAAAGCTAGTTTCCCAATAGTTGTCTAAATTACACATAGAAGTCAGGACTTTGCTAGTTACAAAATCTCAAGATTCAGGAGAGTGTTGGCTATCTCTGTAACCTTCAGACACCACTCTCCTTGCTGAACTTTGTCACAGCCGTGCCCCCTCAAAAATGCTCTCTCCATCCAGTTGCCCCACTGAGAAATTGGGAATCTTTCCTATACTTTTCCCTAACTCTCAGCTCTGTACTTCCAGCGGATCTCCAAGCCCTCTCTTCCTCCTTCATCCCCACCTTCATTCCAGCCTTGCCCTTCTCCCTTTTAGTTCAGCCCCTGCCAATTCATGTCTCACTCTGCTGCCAGAGTTGCTTAAAAGAAAAAATAATGCACAATTGAGTATTACTCAGCCATACAAAAGAAATTCTAATACATGTTACAACATGGCTGGACCTTGAAAACATGCTTAGTGAAATAAGCCAGACAAATATTAGGACAGTGGTTGAAGGACAAATAGTGTACGATCCCACCACTCTTATGAAGTACCTGGAACAGGCAAATTCTTAGAGCCAGAAAGGTGACAGGTTAGCAGGGGCTGGGGGTGGGAGAAATGGGGAGCTGTTGTTGAATGAGTATGGAGTTCTGTCTGGGATGATAAGAAGCTCTGGAAAGGGCTGGGCATGGTGGCTCACACCTGTAATCCCAGCACTTTGGAGGCTGAGGTGGGTAGATAACTTGAGGTCAGGTGTTTGAGACTAGCCTGGTCAAATGGCGAGACCCCATCTCTACTAACTGTAAAAAAATTAGCTGGGCGTGGTGGCGTTGCCTGTAGTCCCAGCTACTCGGGACTCCGAGGCAGGAGAATCGCTGGAACTCGGGAAGCAGAGGTTGCAGTGAGCCGAGATCGAACCACTGCACTCCAGCCTGGGCAATGGAGTAAGACTCAGTCTCAAAAAAAAAACAAGAAACACTCTGAAAATAGATGGGGATGATGGCTACACATAATGGTTACTTGAAGCCACCAAATATTACACTTTCAAATGACTAAAATAGTAAGAACTTTAATAGCAATAATAACACAGTTATAATGGTTACACTTGCCCCCCAGAGGTCTTCACAACTCCTGCTTCCAGCTCCTCCTGGAGGCCTGAACTTTGCCGGCACCACTGGATTTGGATTGGAAGAGGAGGAGAAAGGTTTGGACGACATCCTGCCCCTTGTCCCCTCACCTTCTAGTCCTTCCCTATTCACTCCCCTTCACCCACCCTGCACTGGCTCTCTCTCTCTCTTCCTCCCCACTCTCCTCTGCTCCGCCCCTCCCTCCCCCCCTTCCCCGCCCCTCCCCTCTCCCTCCCTCTCTTCCCTCTCTCCCTGGGCCTTGTTTTGCTCTCTGCTTCTGCTGCCCGCTAGTGACCTGGCCCATCCCAGCTGCAGGGACAGCCACTCTGGTCCTTGGGACCACCCCTGCTTTAGAGTACTGGGGCCGGCAGAGTGGGCCTTAACCCCCATCTGTTTCTGGATCTGTGCCTCCTCCAGCCGGGCTGATTAGTCATTGTGAGGACTGCCACAGTGCACACCCGCTGGGCGCGCCCATCCTCCAGGCTGTGCCCTGCGTCTCCTTCGCGCCTCCCCTTACAGTGATATTGGCTGTGAGAAGAGCTAAACCACCTGCCGTGTGCTGCTCTACATGCTCAACATGTATGAATGCATGTTCGTCTTCACATTGCATTAGTTTATGCAGGGGGATTTGAGTCACTTACTGGAGGTCCCAGGCTCTGGTCCTGTCCATAGCCACCCTGGGCACTGCCTCCCCTCGTCTTGGTCTCTGTGCCTTTGTGTCTGCTGAGTCCTCAACCTTGAAATTGAAATGGTGCCTTTTCTTGAAATATCCTTCCTGGCTGTCCAAGAGGGACATAGATTCTCCTTCTTCCCGTTCAACCTGATAATCCTGCGCGAAGCCCAGATCAATCACACGACTGTGGTTTCTTCATGTCTGGCATGGCTGTCTGTATTCCCCACCGGCTTTAGCAGCAGAGGGCCCTATCTTTTTCTCTTTAGATTCCCCTTATACTCAATATATATTTGAATGTGCCTGCGTCAATAGTAGTTATTTGTTACTCTAGGGCTTTCTTTGGGAAATATGAATATGAAGTTAGATAAAAACTTTGTTTCTAAAAATACACTACAGTACACTGAGAATATTACCACTTTATTTTTCTAAACCAATACCTGTGGTATTGCCAGTGCAGTGGTGTACACCTGTAGTCCCAGCTACTCCGGAGGCTGGGGTGGAGGACCACTTGGGGCCAGGAGTTGGTGGCTTCAGTGAACTATGATTGCGTCACTGCACTCCAGCCTGGGCAACATGACAAGATCCCATCTCTACCAAAAAATGCTTTTTGGAAAAGTAGCTGGGCATGGTGGTGTGCACCTGTAGTCTCAGCTACTTGGGAGGCTAAGGCAGGAAGATTGCTCGGAACCAGGAGTTCAAGGATGCAATAAGTTATGATCACACTTGTGAATAGTCACTGCACCCTAGCTTGGGCAGCATAGCAAGAACCCATCTCATATCAAAGAAAGGAAGATAGGAAGACACATTCACATTATCTGGAAGGCAGAGCAGTGGCCATTAGTGGCAGAGATAGGGGCAGATGGATGAGCTGCACGAGGCACAAGGAGACGTTTTGGGGTGGTGGAAATATCTTGATTGGCATAGTGGTTACACAGGTGAGTACATTTGTCAAAACTGGTTGAGCTGTACACTGAAAGTATGTGCATTTTATTGCTGATACACTTTCCCTGAAAGTTGACTTCAAAATAAATTTTAAAAGGCAAGAGGAGAAATCTTCTGGATTTTTCATTGGGTTAGAAAAGATGGATAAATGAGGGATGGTGCTGGATTGCAGAGCTGTTCCGTATCTAGTTTCAATGTTGGTACTTTTTGCTTTCCTTCTTACCTTGCCTAAATGGAAAATCAGCCCTCATTGAGTTACTGCAGCTGGAAGTAAGAAAAGCAGAAGTAATGAGCAGACTGACAGCTGACTCCCTGTAGTGCTTAATTTTAGTACCAGTGCCTTTAGGAATTCTTTGCAACTTCAGTGTAAGGCTTAATTCGTGCGATGAATCATCAATATTGAGGGTAGGTAGAGAAATTGCAGCAATAAACACTCTGCTCAAAGAAAATAATGTTATGAATGGCTTTTGAATAGACTTATTTAAAGAGATATCTATAAAACCCACTGGGCTTTTACTTTACCATTCTTTTCAAATGTTAATATAGAATGTTCTTTGGATAATTTGAAGAAATTTAAAGAAATATATGTATTTTTTAATGTGTGAAAGTAAATGAGTCTTAACAGTTAGGTAGGTTTTTGTTTTTTTTTCATTGAGCCAAGATTTGCCCGCCCTCCTTCTCCTTCCAGCCTTAGGGTACCTCAAATTAATGAAACTCTGCTTGTCATACATCATATATGTTCTTTAGTACTTTGAAGGAATGCTGAATGTGTTTGGGGAATTTATTCAATGTCTCTTCTTGATGGTCAAGGGGAACCACCATACGATACTGCTTTGGAGAGGGAGATTAACCTGGCCAAATTGAAATTTATTCAGCTACTTTGTGGCCTGCTATAGCTATGCAAAGGAACACAGGAATTATGGCCAAAGTTCAGACTCTAAGGAGGAATTTATCATCATGTCTTTGTGAAGTTCCATCAGATAAGGAACTACCTTTAATTTGGAGCTATCATGATGACTTCTGGTATCATTGCCCATACTGTTGAAATAATAGATCCATATTTCAAAGGATAAAGGACGTTTGGACCCCTTCCTATATGCTGTCACTAATGGCAAATGATGGCTATTGTTTATGTTCTTT
Source organism: Ateles fusciceps (assembly GCA_036589455.1). NCBI lineage: Eukaryota > Metazoa > Chordata > Mammalia > Primates > Atelidae > Ateles > Ateles fusciceps. The sequence continues at coordinate 10,070,796 of JAZHEH010000078.1, forward strand.
GCTCAGCTCTTTCTGGTCATCTGGAAACAGTTATTTAAAAACAAAGTTGCATCTGTAGGCCTATCTCCAAAATAATACGCGATAATTTTGAAAACATTTTGCGTTCTGGAGCTTGCCAGAAAACTCAGGTAAGGTAACAACTGTTAGAGCAACAAGCTGATTTTGAGGTTGGTGTCTCCAGAGTAATATACTAAATTTGAGAGATTCAGGGAAGGGCTAATGGAAAATGGTGTAGATCTGAGGTCAACAAATAATAGCCTGTTTCTGTAAATGCAGTTTTATTCAAACTGTTGGGGGAGGAAAAGTTCTTGCTTTAGGTTCAGTGTCACGGGCATGTGAGTGGAAGTCACCAAAAACATGTTAAGAGGAGAAAACATTTATGTATGCATACAACATGTGCCCAAATGAATTTAAGGATTACGTAGCTAACTTAGCCAGGGAAAGAGAGGGGCTGAGAAAGGCCGCCATGGGAAGAACAAATAGGTATCTTTATGAAAGGCAAATGGATTTTTAGGAGTTCAATCAGGAGATAAGAGTGTTTGTGATAAGGTGTGTGTTTGCGTGTGTGAGTGGTCTTTCTGTCTTCTTTGTGGTCATGAAACTACCCTGGAGAGGGGATTTATGTGGGTTTATCTTTGTTTATGGCAGTTCTCATTTCTCAGAAGCTTCTGCTTTTATTCTGATAAGGGGGTGCTTCACAAGTCTTTCTGCATCTATTGAGTCTCAAATACCTTCAGCTTGGAATAGTCTTTATATCAACTCGGGTTTCCAGTGGGTCCCCACAGAACATAGCTTTGCCCATTCCTTGAGATACTGTCTATGACTGTTTTACACTTTGATGGTGGAGTTGAGTATCTGTGAAAGAGACTGTAGGGTCCGCAAAGCTAGGAGCTGGGTATACTACCTGCCTCTTTCCAGGAAAATGTTGTGGGTCCCTGACATAAATAAAATATGAAGGAAAATATTTAAAAAAAACACAAATTGACTTAAGGTTTCAATTTGTTCTGGAATTTGTGATTGGTAAAAAAAAAAAATTAGGAGTAGGGAAAATGTGTATTTCATTTTATTAAAATGTAAATTTGTACATGGGAAGTTTCTCTGGGCCTTTGGGGGCCCTGTTATCTTGGACATAAAGAATAGGGGCCCTCGAGGCCTGTAGCAGAGAGAGGCCTTTGCTCCCAAGGGAGCTTGTTTATTTGGAGGCCCTTGCAGCCCTAATGCATACCCCCTAGCCTTCAAACCCTTAACCTCCAGTGATGACTTTGCGTGCTTCCCTGGTCTGCGGCTGTCTCCAGATCTTAAGTTACCATCTTAATATCTTGCATCTCTTGAGGTCTGTGGTTAGAGTCTGCCTGTATGATGCTGACAGGGTCCGTTGTGATGCTTAATCAAATAGAGGAAGTGTCACTGTCCTTCCCCTGAGTTTTCTCTCTCTCCAGTATCTCTGGAGTGGAAGAGCAGGGGGCCAGATTGTTGGCTCCTTAGATTCCAAATGTCCTTTCTGGCTCTGAGAGGCAATGATAGTTCTGTTTAGTAGTTCTGCTTAATCCCTATATGTGATCAATTGGATATACATGCTCAGCTGAAGAAGAGTCTCATTCCAGTCCTCTGTCTATACTTCTCTCTTTCCCATGATTCTCTTTATATGGTTCTTTCCTTCTGGTTGTACATCCAGGCTCCTTGAGGGTAGGACTCTTGTTTGCCATGGCACCCCCAGTGCCTTGAATAGTACATAAGGTGAGTTCACAATAAATATCTGCTTACTCACCACTATATGCTTTGTACTGTCCAGCTGCTGGTAAGACTTAGTAGCATTTTTGTTTTTCCATCTCATTGGTTTTACCTGTGTGCTTGATTTGTCAGTTATTTCAACTCTATTCAGAATTCCAGCAGTCAGGGTAATTGATCATCTTTATTTGCTCTGCCTGCCTGTCTGTCTGTCGGCATCTTTTATCATTCCCTCTTTCCAGGGAGCCTGGGGATCTCCTGACAGTCTTTTTCTAGTTCTTCCCTGCTTTAATGACCATGAGCAAGTTTTTCTTGACTGTCACTCAGTGATCAGAGCAAATGAAGATAAAGCCATGTGTTTGATGAATGCCAGAGTTAACCTTGGCTTCCTGCACAAGCCAGAAAGCTGTGCAGCTTCTTTTCAAGGTAGAGTTGGGACCTCTTCATCCAGTAAGAAGTTTGGGGTAATAGGAATATCTTTCTTGATTTGGAAAGGATACTGATTAGACTTGAAGGAGTTTTTCTATTGATAGTTGCTTAAAAAAAATTGAAGTTGTAGTTTTTTCTGTTAGGGTATGAGCTCTAGCTGGACGCATCCATTAAGTCGAAGGCATAAAGGGAGAACTTTCTAAGTTGCCTTCCATGTAAGTAGTTTAGATGCCCCATCCCCTGTCTCACATGCATGTACATTCTTGCCGGATTTATGCCGGATCACTTACATAATATTTGTAAGTGATCTGTCAGGGATGAGAAGAATAGAACAAGCAGCCTGACAGTACTGTCATGCAGTTGGAAACCTAGCAGTGTTTTCAGCAATTATTTAGGTCATAGAATATTTTTACTAGAAGGTACTTTAGGGGACTGTCTAGTCCAGAGTCCAGATTTTTCAGAGGAGGAAATAGGCTTATCTAGAGGTTATTTGCTTAAGGTAACCTATCTTTGTAAAGACAGAATAAGAGCTAGAATTCTTATCTCCTCATTCCTAATAGTAATGATTGGCAGATATCCAAACAAAAACCAGTAGTCATCATCACTCATTGCAATACTGACATGTGGCTTTAATTCCTAAAAATGTCTTGATTCCAATATACTTTGATTTTAAATATGCATCACCAAACTGTGGAGAGGTCAAATTTATTCATCGTTTATTAACTTAAATGAAATGCACCTGGGGCTGGGTAAGTACTCTCTGGTGACCGTGGCGCTTGGTTAGTTGAGTTTTGCAGTGACAGAATTGGCACGTGCCCTACCAGAGCCCTCTGGCATAGCATGCCCTTGCCTCCATGGCACATCCAGACAGGGACAGCACCTAGATCCAATGTAACTGAGGACAAGCCAGGCCAATTGGGCCCACAGTTGTCCCAGTGGGCTGTGCTGGCAGGGTCAGGCCTTCAGTTGTGTGATGAGTCCCTGGGGTGACCTTGGCCTTCTAGATGGTGAGCTGCTTTCGTCCATTTCAACCACTGTTATTCTCTCTGTCCCACCCTGCTTGCTTCTGCTACCTCGGCCAGATGGCCTCTAGCACTGTCAGCATCCCCTGCCCTATTCCTTTGGTTGTTTAAGATGCTTAAATAACTACAATTAAATTTAAGATGTTTAAATAAACAAAGGGCCGGGCATGGTGGCCCATGCCTATAATCCCAGCACTTTGGGAAGCTGAGGCGGGCAGATCACTTGAGGTCAGGAGTTTGAGACTGGCCTGGCCAACATGGCGAAACCCCGTGTCTACTAAAAATACAAAAAAAAAAAATTTACCAGATGTCATGGTGCACACCTGTGGTCCCAGCTACTCAGGAGGCTGAGGCAGGAGAATCGCTTGAACCCAGGAAGTAGAGGTTATGGTGAGCCAGGATTGCATCACTGCATTTCATCCTGGGTGAAAGTAAACAAAACAAAACAAAAAAAACATGTTTAAATGACAGTTTTCACTTTCTGGATTCTTTGCTCCATCAAATACAGCAAACCAGGATGCTCATAGAAAGAAACTGTGCAAATGTTAGGGCTTGGGCCAATGGAATTCTCAGTTGAGATTTGTCAAAGTCCTGCTCCATTAAAACAATGGCTGCAGTTACATCAATTGGACTACACACGTATGCAGCAGTTGTGTCCTGGAAGGATTGCTCTTGCTACCAGAGGACCAAAAATCAATGACACATCTGTCACCGGGCATACCCATTCTTGCCACTAATTGGAGTGTTTGCTAAGAGCCAATATAACTGAGTGGCTAAAGGCCAGCTGAATTACCAGATGAAATGGAAGTGTGATTATTTTATTTAATCCCATTTCAAATATTTATATTTTGTTGAAGATTTAAGTAGATGGCCTGTCTCAGAAAGATGTGCTATTTCAACAGGAAAAGAAAAGCAACGTCGTGCCTATTTAATTTCTGCATTTGAGTTTTTCTCAGCACAAGTGCTGAATTTAAGATCCTCACAGAGACTATCAAATGGAACAATTCAAGGTCAGCCAGATATAATCAATATCAGTTCAGGCCACAGTTCCACAGAGAGGCTTCATAATTAATCCCACTGTCGCAGAATGTATGAAGATTCTTGAGAGTGTAAGCAGAGTAAAAACTATCTGGATTATCTAGATTGCTGGCTTTTTTATCCTTGGGCTCATATGCCTGCACTTCTAAAAGCAACTGGGGTTACAAAAATTCAGTGTTGGAAATCTTTGCTATTTTACCACTTAACCAAATTAATGGGTGCACTTTGCCACACCTGTGGCTTTGCAAAAGATTCATAAAATTATATATAGTTTTTAAAAAGAAATTTTTATTTTGTAAAAATACATCATTATTGTAAGGACCTCCAAAAGCACCAAATATCTATGGCCTCAAAATAACAACAACCACAACGACACAAACACCGCATTTGTTTGTCTGTATATTGTTCAATTGATACTAGTCATGTAACTATGCACAATTTTATGAAAATATGTTTGAAATAAGTTCTATCTTGGGAGCTATCCGTTTTTTGAGAATATCCTCCCTGAGCCACTATTCTCTCTGTGGTCTATTTTCCTCTCTGATCTTGACTTTAAGTTTTTTGCAAATAAATTGTAGTGCCATTTAAAAATTGTTCTCATGTATTTTCTTACGTACTTGTTCTTACGCATTCTGCTAAGTACACTTTATTTTTAAAACGTAATGCGTATTTTATCGGAGTACCACATATTGCTCTTCCTGTAAGGAAAACAACGCCAAACACAGGTCTCTGAAGCAGCAGCCCCCAACCTTTTTTGGCGCCAGAGATCGGTTTTGTGGAAGACAATTTGTCCACAGGACGGATGGGTGGGGAGCGATGGTTTCAGGATGAAACTGTTCCACCTCAGATCATCAGGCATTCGTTAGATTCCCATAAGGCATGGACAACCTAGATCCCTCACATGTGAAGTTCACAATAGAGTTTGTGCTCCTTTGAGAATCTAATGCCATCGCTGATCTGACGGGAGGTAGAGCTCAGGCAGTCATGATCGCTCGTCAGCTGCTCACTTTCTGCTGGGCAGCTAGCTCCTTACAGGCCATAGACTGGTACCAGTCCGTGGCCTGAGGGTTGGAGACCACTGCCCTAAAGTAATCACTGATATGTGTTTATTATAACACACTTGAGAACTCTGAATTTCTTTTCTGGTCTATATGGACTTTGTTTCCATTATTTCTTCTTTCTTCTATAGTTGACTCACATCTTTAGACTTTATGATGAAAGGGAGAAAGAATGATTCATCATTAGCTTCGGTCCATAGCCTCATAAATTTTCTTCTCTTTACCTAACAAATCATCATCATTACTAATTATCCTCCAGAAAATAAACTGGAATGCAGAACAGGCTGGCTTCATGTAGGACAAATCAGTGCATAAATCAGAGAGGCTGCTGTCAGCATGGTTTAAGCGGCTGAGCGTGGAAAAGAGAAACTGTTTTCCCATTCTGTTTTTGTGTTCAGCTTGAATTGTAAGGCTTAGAACTTACTTGGATAGCGTTGGAAATTGAATAGGAAAATCTAATTTTAAGGGAGCTTAACACAAATTAAGGGAACATTACTTGGAACATAAATTCATGAATAAAATTGCATATTGGTTTTTGTGACAAATGATGGTGTGCAGATTTTGGGGCAGGGCCAGGAAAAACACTTGCATGCCTCCTCCCTAAGCTGTTCCAAGTGGCAGCTCTTTGACAGCCAGGAAGTGCCTCTGGGCAGATCTGTGCCTCAGTACAGAGCACTATACTGAGCAGTGAGAAAGTGGAGAACAAGCACTGTCTTCTCTGAACCTTTCACTGCGTGGAAGTATGTGGATCTCCTGAGCTCACTTGACCTTCAGCCACAATTGCATCATCCCTGCTTGGCCAGGGAGAAAGCAGGCTCAGGGAGAAGGTAAATCAATGACTTTGGTCTGGTGTCACAGCTGGTTAGTGACAGAGCTAGGCTTTGAACCCAAGGTTCTTTGAGGCCCAAACCTCTATTCTTCCCACTTTGCTAAGCTGCTTCCCACATTGTTATACAGAAATTAAGGTAAATGATATGGAAGGAAAGAAGGTTAACATGTAAATCAATGGTCACTGTTTTTATATGATGTCATGAAACATTTTTGTCCCCACCCTCATTTACATTGAGGGTGTTTGTCCTGGGTGCAGTTGTTAAGGAAAAGTCCCTCCAAATTCATAAAATTGCAGGAGTGTGTACATTTTCATATCCTGCCTCAATTTTGTTGTTTCTACCCACCTGTATCTCACAGTGATCAGTCCTTCCCTGCAGGCACAGCCACATCTCCCTAGAGTCAATCGTATTCTCCCCTGATCTCTGTGTGTGCACTTCAACACTGAAGAGAGATAGAGCAGGATTCAACAACAAACCCTGGATTTTGTTTCATTTTAAGAAAAAAAATGTATTACCTTGGGTATAAAATTATAGAAGAATTTTATCCTACTTGTGAACACCTTGGGGATTTCAGCTTCCGTTCTTCAGTCCTTGCTGCAGCAGTTCACACTTTTTCCCCTTTCTAACTTCCCCTTGCACCTGTGGCTGGTGCTCACCACGTGGACAGCACAGACCAGATCCTCTGGCTTTGAGCACCTTGACTTAACCTTCACTGCTCCTCTTTGCTCAAATTCCTCTGTTCAAAAAATAGTAAGTGTGTCTAGATTCTCCTCCCTCTAAGCTGCTCTCCTACCCCATTTATTTCCTACTCTATTGTACCCCTCATACTCTGCTGATCCTACTCTTAAAAATAACAGCAACCTCCTAGTCACCAAACTCCAAAGTCTTTTCACACCGTGGGCTGCTCAAAGTCTTTTGCTGGGTGCTGGGATCCACTGATGGATCTCCTCCTACTCCTGCCCTGTCCTTTATGCAAGGTTTAAGAACAACTTCTCCCCAGGGGGCTCTCTCCTTTTCGTTTTGTCTATCTCTGTATTATCTTGCTTCTCTGTGGATGCAGCCCAATTTCATAGGTCCTGGCCTGACTTTCCTCTGCAACATCAGTCAATCAGTCAGCTTCTCTTTGACTCTTTTTTTTTTTTTTGAGGCGACATCTCACTCTGTCATCCAGGCTGGAGTTCAGTGGCATGATCTCGGCTCACTGCAATCTCCGCCTCCCGGGTTTAAGTGATTCTCCTGTCTCAGCCTCCTGAGTAGCTGGGATTACAGATGTGCACCACCATACCCCACTAATTTTTTTATTTTTAGTAGAAACAGAGTCTTGCTATGTTGGCCAGGCTGGTCTCAAACTCCTGGCCTCAAGTGATCTGCCTGCCTTGGCTTCCCGAAGTGCTGGGATTACAGGCATGAGCCACTGCGCCCGGCCTTCTCTTAGACTCTTTAATATCTTCCTGAATAACTTAAATACCTTCCAAGCACCTGCAATGGAATATGACCTGAACAGAACTCACTGTATTTCTCTTCGTGATCCCTGTTTCTCTTAATGATGCTACCCTCCTCTCAAGGCTCCATTTCTGGCTTCTTTCCCTGTGTATCCCCATTGCAATACCCTGCAAGATCCTGCTGGAATTCTGTGAACCTCTCCTCACATCTCATCATTCCCTGCTAATCACCACTATTCATTTCAGCTACTCATTAACTCTTGCCTAATGTTGTAATAGCCTCCCGATAGGTCTTTCCAGTCTTCCCTGAATGAATCAGTCTGCTACTCTTAACCTTTTTGGTGTTTTCCCATTGCTCACTCTAAAGTCCTGAAACCTTGGCCTGGCACTGGGGGCTGCCCACAGTGCGGGTCCGCAATCTGGGTTCTGTGCCAGACCAATGTCATTTCCCCCTCTCCCTGTGGGATCTGCTGTCTCTGGTTGGGCCTGGGGGAGAGTGCTTACAGGTTCTCTGAGAGTTTTATTTCTTTAAGAGGCATCTGTGGCCAGGCGCAGTGGCTCACGCTTGTAATCCCAGCAGTTTGGGAGCCTGAGGTGGGCAGATCATGAGGTCAGGAGATTGGGACTATCCTGGCCAACATGGTAAAACCCATCTCTACTAAAATATAAAAAATTAGCCAGGTGTGGTGGCACATGCCTGTAGTCCCAGCTACTCAGGAGGCTGAGGGAGTGAATTCCTTGAACCCGGGAGGCAGAGGTTGCAGTGAGCTGAGATCGCGCCATTACACTCCATCCTGGGTGACGGAGTGAGACTGTCTTAAAAAAAAAAAAAGAGGCATCTGTATCAGAGACCTTAAAGGCTAAATGATCAAATTCTTAGAGAAGACTCCTCTAAGTTACTCTAGTATTAGAAACAATCCTCTAGCCAATCTCCCAGGTAGAATATGAAATAATCTGTAATTACCCACCTTCTTTCCTTTGCTCATGCTGATTTTGTAACCTGAAAATAGCCTGTCCCCTGATTTTGTGTGTCTAATTCCAAAATCCAGATATTTCACTAAACTGCCCCTGATTCCTTCAGCTCCCTTAGGGCACCTTGTATTTACAATTGTTTAAGTACTCAACACTCCCATCTCTAGGCCGGGACTTTCTTATGGGCAGTGACAAGATCTTAGTTACAAGGGACAAAAAGAAACATTATGCTTGACACATAGTAGATATTCAATGGAAATCTGAATGAATACAAGAATGAAAGAAAAAATATATCCACATGTTCCTTCTTACCTAACTTTAAGTTGTTTGGGGGAGTGTGGTCTATTTATATCCTACAGTATTTAGCATGGTGCTTTGTGCATAATAGATATCCCATAAATATTTCTTGAATTAGTGAATAGCTATGTAGTTGATCCTGATATGAACTTTCTGAATGCTACATTACTGTATTTCAGTTTCAGTAACTTAAGTGCTTTTAATATAGCTAACATATTTTAAAGTATGTTGATCTTTTGATTGTTACTAGTTTTTAACAGTGATTATTTTTGTCTTTGAACTGGTTTGCTTTTTCTTTTTTGTTTTGTTTTGTTTTTTTGTTTGAGACAGCGTCTCACTCTGTCATCCAGGCTGGAATGCAGTGGTACAAACACGGCTCACTGCAGCCTCAACCTCCCAGGCTCAGGCGATCCTCCCACCTCAGCCTGCTGAGTAGCTGGAACTAGAGGCATGTACCACCATGCCTGACTAGTTTTTGTATTTTTTGCAGAGATGGGGTTTCACCATGTTGCCCAGGCTGGTTTCGAACTCCTGAGCTCAAACGATTCTCCCTCCTTGGCCTTCCAAAGTGCTGGGATTGCAGTGTGAGTCCCCATGTTGGCCAGGTTGGCTTTTGCTGCATTCTTAATTTTGATTGTTAACACATTATATATCACGAGGTGTGTGGGGTGGGGGAGGCGGTGCTTTCTTAGTTGCACAAAGGAAATTAGAAAGGAAAAGAAAGGTCACTTTTAAGAAAAATGTGAAGGAGCTTATCTATTTGTTATAGCTCCCATCTCTAGGTATTGGTAGAGTTCTAGGACTAGCAATTTTTTCTGCAATAGTGGTTGAGTCGTTCTTTCTAGAATCATCATGGCTCCATCCAGGAACACGTAATTTGGATGCTTTCAATGGGAAATGGAGTCAGGCAGCCTTTGTTGAAATGCCAGTGGAGCATTGGGGGTTCCCAAACTTCAGTGAAGTTGAACTAAGTTTCTTTGCCTACCCTCCATACCAGGATGCTAACACTGTTTTTTGTTTTTGTTTTGTTTTTTAGTTTTTACGATGAGGAATGCTTGCCAGTCTTCCCCCGACAACCTTTTACTGTAGAATATTTGATTTCAATTACTGAATTAATGGTTCAGTCATCCCTCTTTCTGAGGGCATTGGTTCCAGGACTCCCATGTATACCAAAATCTGCAAATACTCAAGGCCCACATTCGGTGCTATAAAACCCAAGAATATGAGAAGACAGCCCTTGGTATATGGGGGCTTTGCATCCTCAGAACACTGTATTTTTGATGTCATTTGATCACAGAATCAGAACCCACTCATAGAAAGGGCTGACTGTATCTATTCAAAAAATTTGTACTTGAGTGGATCCATGTGATTCAAACCTGTATTGTTCAAGGGTCAACTGAACTTGCTTTTAGTCACGTTACTTGGTGCAAACCTAAGTAGTAATGAAACAAAAAACGAACTGGAAAGTGTCAGGGATGCCTTTGTGATGAGTGTGCCTTTGTGATCCACTCGCCTTAAGGTTCACTGCTGCTTCTGGTTTTGTTGTTGTTTGGGGTTTTTGTTTTGTTCTCTTCAAATGATTTGGTGGGAAAGATCAAACATGCCTTCACATGCTTCTTCTGTAGTGTGACTAATTCTCTGTGAGAGAAGAACAATCCTAACCCATGTATATAAACGGAGCAAGCTAGTTACCGGAAGTACCTAGGCTTGTGAAGTTGCCTAAATCTTGCAATTAAGACTTACAAGTGGGTAAGCAGAGTCAGGAAAAAGGTCAGAGGATCTAAGGAGAGACATTTACTTCTAGGAAATGCTACATACTTATTGGAAGCAGGAGAGTTTCTCCAGTATATTTTAGAAGGATGACCCAGAGTTTGCTGAAATGTACAAAACAGAAACAAAAAGATTCCCTCTTTGTGAAATACGAATGCATCATCTACACCTATGGGAGGTGTTCATTTTTTTTTGGAAATGAACAAAGTATTTGGTGTGACGTGCTCTCTGAGACAACTCTCATTCACCTTTCACTGGGCGTTACTGGAATCCTATAGTTTCAAGAGTGGTAAATTTTTAGGCTTTTGGCCCAGCGTCAAGACTTCTGAGCAACAGTATAAATCCATTAAATATGTTGACATCTCAACTTCTTTGAAATAATTAATATTGTTTACATTATTTGTCTCTCTCAGAAATGAACACACCTGTGAGTACTGGATGCCTGTGAGCTCCCCACCACCTGCACTGCAAAGACGCAGAGCGGCGGCCTCTGAGAAGCAGCTCCTTCCCCCTTCACCTTGGCCTTGCCCTTCCTGCTCAAGGTCTACCATGGAGACGCTGTCCCAGGACTCCCTGCTGGAATGTCAGATCTGTTTCAATTACTACAGCCCCCGGCGCAGGCCCAAGTTGCTGGATTGCAAGCACACCTGCTGTTCAGTGTGCCTTCAGCAGATGAGGACCAACCAGAAGGACGTGCGGTGCCCCCTGGTGCCGTGGTGTCACCAAGCTGCCCCCTGGCTTCTCCGTGTCACAGCTCCCCGATGACCCGGAGGTCCTGGCTGTCATTGCCATCCCACACACTTCCAACACACCCCGGTCTTCATCAAACTTCCCAGCAATGGGTGCTACATGCTGCCCCTGCCCATCTCCAAGGAGCGTGCGCTGCTGCCCGGAGACATGGGCTGCCGCCTGCTGCCCGGGAGCCAGCAGAAGTCTGTCACCGTGGTGACCATCCCTGCCGAACAGCAGCCTCTGCAAGGCGGGGCTCCCCCAGGAGGCGGCGGAGGAAGAGCAGGACAGGCGGGGCGTGGTGAAAAGCTCCACCTGGTCGGGGGTGTGCACTGTCATCTTGGTGGCCTGCGTCTTGGTCTTCCTCCTCGGCATCGTGCTCCACAACATGTCTTGCATCTCTAAGCGCTTCACTGTGATTTCCTGTGGCTGAAGACAGCTGCAGGAAAGTCTCTGGTGGGTGCCAACTTAGGGGTTGAGCAGGTTGGTGATGAGATCCCTGTGAGAAGATGGGGGGAGCGACACTGACCATTTGGTGCTGAGCGCTGGCCTCTGGGTTGCCTCTTGCTTTACGCCAAGACAGACATGAAGGGCAGAAGGTGAGGTCTCAACAAGATACCAGGCAAATTGTTCTGAGTGTTGATGGCAACAGCTTTGAAGATGATTGCATGCATCCTCATAATCATGTATTCAATGGACTGTAATTTATGATTTTTGAAAATCATGTTACGAGATAGACGTAGTCTACTTAGACGTTAAACTGTACAAGTGTGTACAATGTGATCTCTCTCTAAATGCGGTAGATTAAAACAAAGATGCTATGTATACAAGTAGAGTTAAACCTGCGAATCCGTGTAAAAATCCAGTGAAGACATGCACTGCTGGCTTCTTTACTTTTTTTTTTTTGTTCTTTTTTATTGAAACGCAGTCTTCATTTAGTTGCTAAGGCTTTTTATACATTTTGAATGGCACCCAAACAAAATAAGTCAAGACGGACAGTCGTTTTTTTTGGAGAAAATATTTGAACAAGTGTCTCCAGTGTGTTGTGTTTTGTCATGAACCTTCATTTTCTTCACTTGTAATTAGAGCTCGCTACATGTTGATGAAACTGAAAGCTCAACAGGGGAGCAATAAACCGATAAATTGTGAGACATGTCCAATCCCATGGGAACCGTGTACGCTGATTTTCCTCAAGCCATCTCACAAAATAAGAATTTCAAATGTAAATATTGTGTATTTGTGTGTGTATGTATGTGTGTCTAATTTGATTTACCTCAGGTGTTTGAGTCTTTGCAGAAGAATCCCGGGATTAAGACTTCACTGGGCATGCGTGAGTCAAGTCTCTGAAGTGGTGGCCACTTCATGGGCACCTGCACTCAGCGAGGAGTCTCCTACCCGTCACCTGCAACACTCACTCCTCGTCTGTGTATTTGAGTCCTGCATTTTGTCAGAGGCAAATGGAGAGTAACAGAACGGTGTCTCTTCTCCCGGTTTTGGAATCTTGCGCTGACCATGAGTGTTGTGACTGATGGCCAACCTGGGCGGGCGTTTTAATAGATGGTCTGTGGTTCTTTTTTGAAAGATGCTCTTCCACGATAGTTAAACCAGTTAGAATTCCAGTTTCCTCTTATTGATGTAAGAGAGAAGATCTCCTGTATTTGAACATGTTTTTACTGAGAAAAGTGACAAGGTAAACTAACAGCTCACATTCCCAATGTAAGTGGACCAGTTCCTCATATACTGTCAAATATTCTTAAATGTGTGACGGTCTCTAGATGCTCATGAAGAAAGCTCTGCTAGACGTAAGTGATAAATTCCTATCCCTGGGTGCATGCGCATTCAGAAATAGCTGTGAGCTTTACAGTTCTCATCTAACTTATTTTATGGAATTCATGAAGCAAGTGGTATGTGACAAGGACTCCACTTATAAATATAACTTTTAATGTTCCACTGAATCCCTGAAAATGGTGAGGAGGGTGGGGGGGGGAAGTGAAGGAAAGACAAGCAGGGCTAATTCTAAAAGGCAAGGCTAGAAAATAGCCCTGTGAGGTCAAGATAATTTAATTTATTTACATGCTACCTGTTATCTTCAAGCAGCACAAAACATGCATATAAAAGTGATGGAATTAATGTGAAATAAAACAAAAATGTAATGACTAGAATACAAAGCTAATACTGCTAATTGGCATGAGAATTCAACATAAAATTAGGAGCTCTGATTTTTCAAAATTTTCAAATTTATCTTAAGACCTTTAGGAAATGTATTTGAAAGCTCAAAATAGAAATTAGGTTAAAATGCCATTTTATTGTGTAAGCTATTGGGCATTATACAACAAATAATCTAGGATTTATTTGGTATTAATAATTTAGACATCATATTAGCTGAATACTCTCCTCTATTACATAATATACTGTTGGGTTAGTGTCAATTTCTCAAACTCTCCCAGGCTGCTGTAATGCATGTCTGACCTAATTTCTATTTCTCTTGGAGAAAAACACACACACACACACACACACACACACATATACACACCACAGAAATGCTGCATTAAGAATGCTATGTTTCAAACAGACTTTACCCTCGCAATTTTAGGCTATGCCATATTCAAATCAATTTTGTGAGTGATATCTGCATATGTTTCTGTACAGTATGAAATGACTGACCCTGTAGTGTAGTATGTGATAGAGTTCTACTTGTTAAAGTAAGTTAGATGTAGACACTAATGTGTGTGATGATAGCGTCCTGTGTTTCTTAGTGCAAATCTGTAGAGTTAAAATGTTCATAGAACTTTTACGTAAAAACAGTCCCGTGCTAGAGCTGCCATTAAGCAGTGCAAAATTAATCGGTGGTATGGTAGATTCTTGACCTTAAATTTAACAATAACAACCAAAATCAGATTTTTTTTTCTTGCGAGTCTTATTGACATAAGAAACATTGTTTAAATTGTTTAAATGGATTCTGCCTGCAGTTATTTGTGTACCTGTTTGTTAGGGTGTGCATTCTGTGTTGTGTGTGTGTGTGTGTGTGTGTGTGTGCACACGTGCGTGAGAGAGAGAGAGAGAGAGATTGAGATCTCAGCCTGCCAGATAGAATTTTATAGGCTCAATGAAGTTTTAATGTTACTTGGCATCCTATTGTTCTGGCCTCTCTGGCATTTACCAATGACCCTTAACAAACACATCTACCCATGCAACCAAAGTCCACTGACACAAGAGGCCAGAATTCTTACTTGCACATCAATGAAAAGTCACAACTGGAAAGCACAGAAAGTTGGAGCCGAAAGCAGCCTCCAGTGACTTCATTTTGTAGATGGGTCCGTTTCGTAATTCTGCAGAGAAGAGGGTATATGAACTTTGCACTGCAGTGTCTTCTTGCTCCATCCCAGGTCTGTCTACATCTCTATCTGGCTATGATCCTTTCTAGGGTTGATTATTACCCTTTGCTAAGTCAACTATTGCTTTAAAGGATATTTTCTGTAAGTTTATGTGCTCATTTTCGTTAGCATCTACCTCTCTGGGAAAATGAAAGGAGGGTTGACACACGGATGAGTATAGATGTTGAAAGACGACTCTCAAACCATGTGGTTTGAATTTTTAAAATTGTAGAGCATTGGTATCCAAATCTCCCACCCCACTTGTATGTAAAGGACAGTGAGTGTTGTATAAATAGTAAACTCTAAGAAGCATGAATTTTCATCTTTATTAATGATCTTGACATAAGCAAGAGAATGCTTCATTTGTTAAGTAGAGCCAAGAATGCTACTAAAAAGCATTGTCTTTGGAAAAATTTTGTATCATGACTTGGGGCATAAGTTGTGATGAAAAGGCAACTTGATTCTCAGTTCCAGTCATATTTAAGGATCAGAAAGCTCTAAGATATTTTCTTTAAAAATAGAATTGTTTAATTTTTTGCATGACTGACAGATTGGGTCCCTTGAAGGTGAAACCAGGTGATGGTATAACCCGTGAGATCTTCTAGATTGGCACCGTTCAATAGAACTTTCTGTGGCAATGGAAATGCTCTGTAACCTGTGCTGTCTGGTACAGTGGCCACAAGCCACATTGACTTTTAGGCAGTTAAAATGGGGTTAGTACAAGGGAAGAAGTGGATTTCACATTTTATTTAACTGAAATCTAAATGTGACTAGTGGCTGCCATATTGAACAATGCAGTTCTGGATGATTGTGCTTGGGGATCTGGCATCAAGGTATTAACGGAGTAACAGCGAGGCGGAGATGAGAGTTTGTGTGCTAGTAACGTGTAGTTGGCAAAAGGCAAAAAATTCCTTTCTGGGCTTAAAAAGTATGTGATCTCAAGTATGACGGTAAAAATTCATTGTTGCCCTTTGGAACTGTTGCTGATAGACTTTAGTCTGAGGAATGATCTGTGAAGCTTAAAGAGTGCTTTATTAAGCCCCTTTTCTGGGATTATTAGCTGCATGTGAACCTATTGTCCAAAAATAGTAGTTAGACAGTAGCTGTAAAACGTTTGACTTGCAAGCTATGCATGACCTATACTGTGAAATTGTGTCTAGGATCTTGTGGCCAAAAAGTAAATGTTACAGGAAAAAAAAAAAACCTAATGAAATCCCTGTTCACTTCCAATATCTTATCCAAACTTCATTGCTGTATTAGTAAGGTGCAAATATACGAGCAAGCATGGTTTGCAGTGTTCGGACTGTTTTTGTTTGCCCTTGAAGTCTGCCAGCTTGTCATTGTATTTGGTGTGGGCATATGTGGGCATCATTTTTCAGATGCCAGACTAAAATGTAGGTACTATTTTTAGAGTAAGATTTGACATTGTTTTAGTCTCTTTCTTTTTTAAACAAAAATTTTAGTTATCACTGAAAGTTGAAGATTTGAAGCTTTGCACAAAGGCACTCTTTTTTTTTAACAGTAAAACATATTGCCCATGAAATTTAAAGACTTGAAGTTTACTGAAGCTACTAGAATTAACTTTTAGCTAAATAAAAGGAAGCAGAAAATTCAGTTTGAAATATATTTTTCTGTAAAGACCAGATTCTTACTGATAATCTGGTATTTATTCCAGTCTAGATTTTGATTTGAAGAGTTCCCATCCCTTTATTTGAAAACCTTATATTGCTTTCAAAATTGGTTAGTCTGCTTTTCACTGTTTTCCAAATGGAATATATACCAAATGCATTTACTTCATTTTAGCAGAAGTTTTTTTTGTTTTTTTTTTTTTTGTAGAACTCATCAGTGGGCAAGACTTTTCTTCTTAGCTTGTCTTTAAAAATCATTTGACTTTTTTTTTTTGTCAAGATAGTAGTCTTTCTTTAGACTTAAGAGGAAGATAGAAGTCCAAAAGGTATCAGTGCAAGAGGAATGATGCACAAAAGACTTCACTTTCTATCTTCCCTCAGAAAAGCGATGCTGCCCACCAGTCAGCATTTTGTTTCCACATAGGAAGTGTCAGTCTGCCATCCCTGACCTAGATGGAGAAACCGTTCCTTGACGTTGCCATCATTCTCAGTAAATTGTCACCTAAAAGGTAATTCTTACCAAAACAGAAACTATTGAGAAGAATAAGATAGTCAAGGTAATTCAGTAGCTGTTTTAAAAGTAATAGTCTATTTCAAAAGCAAAAACAATGATGTTCAGTTGCTGGATTTTGTTCAACATGAAACCCTTTTTTTTTTTTTGAGATGAAGTTTCACTCTTATTGCCCAGGCTGGAGTGCAATGGCATGAGTGCCGCTCACCGCAACCTCTGCCTCCCAGGTTCAAGCAATTCTCCTGCCTCAGCCTCCCAGGTAGCCGGGATTATAGGCAGCGCCACCATGCCTGTATAATTTTGTATTTTTAATAGAGACAGGGTTTCTCCATGTTGGTCAGGCTGGTCTTGAACTCCCGACCTCATGTGATCTGCCTGCCTGGGTCTCCGAAAGTGTTGGGATTACAGGCATGAGCCACCGCACCCGGCCGACATGAAACACTTCTAAAAGATAAGTGGAAATTCAACCCATTGATTTTTCTGACACAACTGACTAACACACACACACACACACACACACACACCACAATTTAGCTGTAATTGACACACACACACCACGATTTAGCTGTAACTGGAGTTGAAAATCAAGTTAAAAAATGTTGTTAGTCATGTTTTCCGATTTGTGAGTTATACAATATTGGATTAGATGTTAATTTCTTAACTCTTGCTATGGGCTGTATACATTATGTCAAACTACCTTTGAGAGAGTGTATATAAACACATGAAACTTTTCAAATATATGAAGAGGTAGGTTCTACTGTATACATTTTATTGGAAAGCCATTGATCATTGAAGAACATAAGCAGGTGGGGCATTTAATTTCTTCCAAATACCTTATTTTTTGGATCTGCTTAAGTGATTGGGGTGAGTGCACCATTATTCCTGAACCCGTGAAATGTGGTTCTCATTTTTCTGCACAACTTTTCTTAGTCAAGCCAACAATTTTTTTTTTCAGGATTCACTGCCTGGGATATCCCACTATATACATCTCACCTATGATGTAGTGGTGCTTGAAACACCCATTATCTAGATTTTATTCTAATCTAAGTTTTTGATATTTTTTGGGACAATCAGTAATATTTGGGGCGGAGCACTGAGGGACCTCTTGAAGTCTGCAACAGCATGCATTTTCTTTGTTTTTGTAGGGGTGCTTCCCTTTTGCTTTCTGTGTTCTGGAACACTGCTCTCAATTCATTGCCATGGGATGTAGAGCTAGTAGCCCGTGTGAAAGTCTTCTGTAATCTCCTTGGGGTGTGAGTTATTGGGTTATTCTAACAGGAGTTTTCCAAAGGGATGGTCCATTTTTAATTCAACATTTGCTTTTTGAAAATCCAGAAGTAGACAGTTGGATATAATGGTGGTGGAGGAGCTTGGGCTGTAAGCAGAAGGAAATAAATATGACAAATGCCTCTTAAAGGGGATCTAGTTGATACCTCTGTTACCTGTTTTTAAATAGTGGGAGGACACAGTAGCTGGTACCTTACACTGTGCCTCAGGAAAATCCTATGAAGATTTCATTTACAAATCCTCTTAGGATTTTCTGGGTTGAGGGACAACCCAACTATTAAGTAGAGGGAGAGGGGAGAAGTGAAGCAATGGACAGGCAGATATACCCAGAGAGGGAGAAAATACTTAATAAAGGAAGAGAGTATAGCTGCAAAACAAGACATATAGGAGCTGAAGGCCAGACATGGCAGAAACCAGCTGGAGAAAGAAGCGCAGGACACCTAGGACAACTTAGTCAAGCACAATCTGTCATTCCAGTATGGACTACCAAGTTTAATTCAGGATGCTTAAGACACGTGGGGCAATATGTTCAGCTGATGAGGATCCAAGGAGGCCCCATTTCCCCCATCACCCTATCCTATGCTCCTGGCTTGGATTGTTAGCACACTAGGCAATTTCAGAGCCTGCTCTGGAGTTGGTGGCCACTTTTGTGCAGACAACCAACTCTAAGACTCTAGAATCCTCTTAACCATGGAAGGCAATGCCTATTCCTGTGGATCTATCCTGACTTGAGTATGTCAGTACTGTTGGGAAAATGAGTTCAAGAATATTTCAGTTTATAGATGCTGGTTGCTGTCATATATTTTTTCATTCCACCACTTGTTTGTGTTTGCCTCACTCCATAGTCATAGGTGTGGAAGCTGGTTTCAGCTTGGGGCTGTAACAAACTCCCAACATAAGCCATGTAGCTGCAGCCCAGGGTTCCTTCCACCTACAGCTTCAGCAGTGGGTTCCCTGGCCCTCTTGATAACAAAAACTCCAGTCTAATGGCTAGATTAATGCTGTTCAGAGGCTATTAACTCAAATCCTTGACGTGTTTCTTTTACAATTATGTGGATTATTTATTTTAGGAGCTTTTTTTTTTTAAGGGCCAAATAGCCCTACAGATAAATGAGCTGCTGGGCCGTGTAGAAAATATTGTCCAAATGTTGCCAAATATTGACTTCGTAAAGGGGATATCAAGCTGCTGTTTATAAATCTGAATGTCTTAAAAGCATTCTTGTTTGCTCTCTCTGTTTTAGATGGTGTCTTAGCCAGTCCTGAGTTTTCCAATGAACCCAATTTTAATATATGGTATTTTTGTATGCCAAACTGGTGTCTTGTCCTTTGTATATGTGGTAATGTTGATTTTATGACTACTGTTAAAACACATTTGCTATGATTAAAATTCATTAAATGATTTCAAATAGACTCATGCATTGGTTTTTTCCCCCTCCTAACCACACGAAAAGAAAAAATTGGCGGAGAGTTTCATCATCAGTTATTCTAAGGATTTTGGTAGACTTGGACAATAAAGCAGTATGAAGATTCTGAGCCACGGATTTTAAGTGGAGGTGACTTTCAAGTAGCTCCTCTGAGAGGCCAAGGAATATGGAGAGGGATATGGAGGTGCAGAGAGAGATTGGGTAACACATCTTTTGAGTAAGCCCAAGATTGTTTTGGCAAGTTAGGTTTTCATGCTTCTGGTGTTTCTACCTTTATCCTCTGCTGTTTAGAAATGATGCTGCATGTCCCAGGCCCCAGGTGAATTCTCTTGTTGCACCATATGCAGAACAACTTCATGCAGCCCCTCTGTAGTCAGGCAGTCTCTTGGCCTCTTGGTCCTGAGTCTGGAAAGATGTCCTTCAAGTAATGTTTTCATCAGTAGGGTATTTCGGAGAGGCTTTTATGATTAAAAAGCATCCTGTCTTTTGATAACTGGATCATATCAATGACTTTCAATTTAGTTTAACAGGTAGTCTAATTCTAATTAAGAGTTATCAATGACCTGATAGGCATGGGTGCTGGTGTAAGCGTACTCTGGCTTTTTGAGAAATCATAAAGTAGTCCCCATAGTTTTAGAAGTGAAATGTGAGGCCAGGCATGGTGGCTCATGCCTGTAATCCTAGCAATTTGGGAGGGTGAGGTGGGTGGATCGCCTGAGGTTGGGAGTTGGAGACCAGCCTGGCCAGCACGGTGAAACCCTGTCTCTATTAAAAATACAAAAATTAGCTGGGAGTGGTGGCAGGCGCCTGTAATCCCAGCTACTCGGGAGACTGCGGCAGGGGAATTGTTTGAACCTGGGAGGTGGAGGTTACAGTGAGCTGAGATGGCACCATTACACTCCAGCCTGGGTGATGAGTGAAACTGTCTTAAAAAGGTGAGATGTGACCAGGCACAGTGGCTCATGCCTATAATCTCAGCTTTTTGGGGGGCCAAGGATGGAGGATAACTTGAGGCCAGGAGTTTGAGACCAGCCTGGGCAACATAGTGAGACCCCTGTCTCTACAAAAATTAATGAAGAAATTAGCTAGTCCCAGTTTACTCATGAGGCTGAGCCTAGAAGTCGCTTGAGCTTAGGAGTTTGAGGCTACAGTGAGCCTGATTGTGCCACTGCACTCCAGCCTGGGTGACAGAGTGAGACCTTGTCTCCTAAATAAATAAGAGACATTACTGTGATTCAGTACCCACTTCTTATACCACAAAGCAAGGAGTATTATGTTAGTCTATACTTTTTTAAAGTGCAAAATTTATTTGGTATATTTAAACTTTTCTGATCTGTGAATTTCCCTGGTTTCGAGTAGCATGGGGCAGAGGTGGGTGGGTGGGTAGGAGTTTATCTGTTAGAGCTGCGTACTCATGTTTGAACCTGTCTATCAGCTACAGAAGGACTTGATTGGAAGAAGGCAGAAAGGCATTTAAGGAAGGCATTTAGATGTCCTGGCTTCTCCAGGTCTTAGCTTCTTCATGCCAGAAGCCAGTGCTATCTATAGTCTTGCGTTATCAAGACTCACCTGTAGATTTATGGGCACAGAGCAAAGGAGAAGGGGTCTTGGAAAAGCCCTATAGGTGCATCTGGCCTGGGCATAGATCATTGGCAACCTCTTCAGATGACACTATTGGTGGTGGCACAGGTTTTCTGCCTCTGGATGTGGGCCTGAAGGAGAAGATGAGGTCATGCCAGCTCTAGGATCCCTGCAGAGGAGAAATGTGTGTGAGTAGCTGAAGATCAGGCAGAGGGATATGGAGGTGCAGACAGAGAGGGTAACTATGTCTGGCATTCACTGCATTCCATCCTTACCCTCAGGCCTTCCACACACACACAGCCCTCCACGACTCTGCCAAATTTCCTAAAATGAAAGCCCGTCTACCTGCCAATACATTGTTTTTCTTAATGCTTTTGTTTTCAGAGATAATTCTTGGAAGAGAAACCCATTTTCAGTTTGCACAATATAGGACTAGGCTGCATAAATGGCAGACGGGAAGAGAAAGGGTTTCTAGAATCAAGACTGAACCTCTGCTTTTCTTTTTATGGATCTGAAAACTTTTGCACAATTTTACTTGACCCAGATAATGATACAGCTGTAATTGGATTCAGTCTCTCTCCCAAAACTACTGCTCCTTGAATCCTCTTTACACTACTATGTTGGCATATGACGATTTGTTATTATTTGCAAGAGTAAGTGAATGTACAGATGCAGGTGTATGTATATGCATGAATATGTGAACATTTCGTGGACTCTTCGCATAGATTTTTTTTCAAGGTTAAGAGGGTGAAGATCTTTAAAGAGGAATCAGAAAAATACTCTGATTTGGCTACCAAGAAAGGATTACTTCTTCTTTTTTTTTGAGATGGAGTTGTGCTCTTGTTGCCCAGGCTGAAGTGCAATGGCATGATCTTGGCTCACTACAACCTCTGCCTCCTGGGTTCAAGTGATTCTCCCACCTCAGCCTCCCAAGTAGCTGGGATTAAAGGAATGCTCTGCCTGTCCCAGCTAATTTTGTATTTTTTGTAGAGACAGGGTTTCTCCATGTTGGTGGGGCTGGTCTCGAACTCCCGACCTCATGTGATCTATCTGCCCACCTTGGCCTCCCAAAGTGTTGGGATTATAGGCGTGAGGCACCACACCCAGCCAATAAAGAATTATTTCTATGGAATCATGAGGAAAATTAGGGAGAAGGAAACCCCCCTTCAACATTTTGTTACTTCACTCAGACTTTCTATGATGGCCAGGCACTATGGCTGCTGAGATAAGCATGGTGGAAACAGCCCCTGACCATGTAGGGGAGAAGAGAAACGTCTTCTCACCCTCACCCATCACAAGGTTTTTGGCTGACACCCATTAATAAGATAAATGCATACCACATTTACTTAATATAAGTTTTATGTGTCATGGGAGCTTTCAGAAATAAAGACCCAAAGACTCAGAAGAAATTATGTTTATGGACAGTCATGCAGAAGTATAATTGGAAGACAAAAGGGTCTGATCTAATGGTAATAAACTGGGCGGCCAGGGGAACTTAGTAGGACCCGTTTGTTCAGATCCTTCCTGGCATCCCTGCAGGACATTTCTTTTTTCTGGTTATAGGGTGACACATCTGTCACATGGGGATTTTCAAGGGAGAAAGGAGGAAGAAAATCAGAGAGTGAGCTTCCTAGGTTTTAAGGTCTGCTTCAGAGAAGAAGGGGCAGGTGGAATTGTAGTTTCTATGGCCCACTTCAAGAGAGACAGGGTGGAGAAGATCAGAGAGGCCTTCCTGCTTTTGAAGTTTTCTCACTTTCCTTCAGCTTAAAATACTCAGTATGCCAAGGCGCCATACTTTGGGGTATCATGTTCTGAAGTTCACGTGGACCTTACAGTCTTGTAGGAAAGACAGGCATTGATAATAAGCAATGTCCAGGTCCAGTGCAGAGGTGCAGGGGATTTGAATGCATGTAACAAGGAAGAAAGATGGAAGGGCTGCCTGATGGGTTTTAGATAGAAGACAGAGGCAGAAAAGGCTTTCTGGAAAAAATAACTTCTAGGATAACAGCTGAGGGATGAATGGGATGAGTGAGGAACATTTCTGGAAACACACTCAAGAAGGGAACACAAGAGAAAAAGGAGGCATAGGGCATGGAGACTTCTCTCTGGAGTAAGTTGGCTTCTCTTGTTAGGCTCCCTGCCATTTGTACATTGTCTTGTGCCAATTACACTGCAATTGATGATGTTTCAGTATGACAACCCAGTCCCCAAGAATATCCATTGTGATGGTCTGCTTGTTGTGTCCCCCCCCAAATTCATTTGTTGAAATGCTAAACCCCAAGAGAATGTTTTTAGAAGCTGAGGCCTTTGGTGAGGTGATCAGGTCATGAGGGTAGGGCTCTTCTGAATGGGATTGATGACCTTATAAAGGGGACCAAAGGGAGCTGCTTTGCCCCTTCCGCTATGTGAACGCACAGCTGCAAGTCACCATCTGTGAACCAGGAAACAGGCCCGCACCAGACACTACATCTCTCAGCACCTTGACCTTGGACTTCCCAGCTGCCAGAACTATGAGAAATACCTTTTTGCTTATAAGTCACCCCAGCTTGTAGTATTTTGTTATAACCACCCAAACAGACTAAGATACCCATAGAAGAGTGTTTTACAAAAGCACAATGATAGAGTCGATTTTATAGGTAGATACTTTTTCATTAGACATAACTACATGTGAAATTGGCTCTGCAATGGACATTTGCTTCATCATGTTCATATAACATGTAATTACTTTCTTCTGCCTATGCTCTGTGCAGAAGAAAAGAATGCACAGAATCTTTTATTCCAATATTTGTGCCACTAGTTTGTGAATCAAACAGATTCAGACTCCAATATTGCTGACACAGGGTGCAAAAAACCTCTGTCTAAAGTATAGTCTTGAAAAGGGCATTTTCCAAGCTATGTTTGGAGATATTATTAATAGTAGGTATTTTATTAAAAATGTTTTGTGATTAAATAAGCTGGGAAAATACTTGGTTAAGCCGTTTTATTTTTAATTGCACAACTTTTCACAGCCTTTAATATGTAGATTAGTCAGGGTTCTTTAGAGAAACAGAACCAATTGTATGTAGGGTGGGGGATGCAGGGGAAAGGGGAGAGAGAAAAGAGATTTTAAGGAGTTGGCTCACATGATTGTGGATTGTGGCAAGTATAAAATCTGTAGGGTAGGTTATCAGGCTGGAGACCCAGGGAAAAATTAATGTTGCAATTTGAGCCTGAAGACAGCCTGTTGGAAGAATTCCCCTTTCCTAGGGGGAGGTGAGTCTTTTTTCTCTTAAGATCTTCAACTGATTGCATGAGGCCCACCCACATAATGGAGAGCAGTCTGCTTTACTAAAAGACTACTGATTTAAATGTTAATCATATCTAAAAAGTGTCTTCACAGCAACATTCAGTAAAGTGTTTGACCAAATATTTTAGTATTATGGTCTAACCAAATTGACACATAAAATTAACTATCACAATATGCTAAGGAGCCCTGCAAATCTCTAAAATTGGAACATAATATGTATCACTTTCTCCCAATTTACTTGAATAAAGAATCCATCACTTGCAGAATGTCTATTAGGGTCTGGTAGAACGCAGTTGGGCGAATATTGGCCTTGAATGATAATTCACTATTTTGACTTACTCCATTTATTTGTGGTTTGAAGTGATCATCAAAGGCCGGCCCAAAGCAAACCAACCACCAACCAACCTGTAAATTAAGTGCTCATTATTTACTTAAGAATATTGAACCATTAGCTCATGTTTTGTTTTTTATTTTAAAACAGCATCATGTAAACATAAAATAACCCAATACCTGTATTAGATTTACCTTGATGGTATATTGTACATAATTTGCAGGCTAAAATGTAATGCACATATTACCAATGAAATTTTCTCACATGAGCAAATTATGGGGGAATATGTATGCATCTGCTTTAGCAATAAGGTTATGGATTAATCATACTTAAATGCAGTGCATACATATCAGGGTCTAGTTTTGGAAAATTATAGCCTAAAAATTTATAAATATTCATTACTGCATATCATGGGGTTGAAAATAACCTACAACAAACTAAACTGATAAAGATGAGCAAAACTAACAATAATTTGCTATCAAGCAAGAAGAGCAGCAATTCTAAAAAACCTGATTAAGACTGTACTGATAATAAGTATCCTTCCCACAAATTATAGGAATTTCAACTATTTACCCATGCAGCAGGAGCCTAGCAATATTGGGAAAATACTGAATTAGCAAAATACAGAATTGGAGCCATCACTAAATTCTCTAAACTCTGAAAAGCACTCGTTTTGGCTCAAAAATGCAAAATTTAGCAAAACATCTGTAGGCAGTTATTAATGAGTTGATCTCATTAAGGCATTTAAGAAGTTTTGGGATTGGTGGGCTACCTATTAAGAAAACTATTGGCCCTCCCAAGTGGGCAGAGGACCATGTATTGAGAACCACTTCCTAGAAGATTATAACAAAAAAAGGAATTTATGAACATGGGCAATACATTTAAATGAGAAAAGAAGCAATTTTCCATTTCATAAAAAATCATTTTAATAGAAATAAAATTTCATGGAATAAAATCAATAGTTGTAATATTTACTTTCAAAGATGCTCTGTATATAGTCAAGATAATGACTGTGTTCTATAAATTTCTATCAGTTTTTATGTATTTGAAACACATGAGCTCCCACTGTGTACTGGTTAAGTTCCCTGTTAAATTATGCCCTCTGTCCCAACCATTTAGGACAAATCACACCTTCTTTCTAGCTTTATGTCAGACCAAGAAACTGTCTACTTTTTTAAAATCCCATATTGCTTGTCTCATCATTCACATTTGGAACAGTAAAATTCATTCCTATGTAAAATGTTTATACCTCCTTAAGTTTCAGTCCAGCTCCTCCAGCTGTTCACAAAGAAGACATTGATAGTTTTGATTTGTATGGAAATTGTTATTAATTTTACAATGACTTCTGTTTATGTAAATGATGTTTTGCTTACAAAATATAGGATAGACTGAATATGTAAATTTTGTAGAGAAGCAGAATTAGTGAGTGTGGGTGAAATGGGGAAGACTTCCTATGAGAGACTTTGAAGTAGGCACCACTGGCAGCAGAGAGCCTGCTGCTCCTGCCTGGAATGTCACGGACAGACTGCATCTATCCATTCTTGCCACTCACCACTGCATCCTGCGGCGCCTAGGAGAGTAATTGCTGCTCTGTAAATATTTGCTGGATGAATGAGTATCTAAGTCATATTGTCTGCTGAGACAATTGAGTAACATTAGGCTTCGGATGCACTGACAGTTTTGGAATACTTGGGGTGGTTGGGTCTCTTTTCTTTGCAGAGCTCATCATTTTCTGCACTTACAGTCTTGCAATTGCTATGGGGAATAGTTCGCTTTCTCTTTCCCGCCCATCAAACCCATTTTAATGAGCTGTTTCTGTTCGGCTGTCTTCCTGCAATATAGTCATTTCCTCTTCCTCAGAATGTTCATGCTCAAGGCTGACTAGCTTGGCAACTGGGTTGTTAATCAGAATTATCTAATGTCAAGACTCCACTGGCCCTATTACTTTGACCATCTACAGATGCTGTGCATTTTCCCCGTAGTCCATTAATGTGAATACAGGATCACACTCCATTCTGTTGTATTTAGTTATGGTGCTTCGTTGGTATGAGTTTGGGAGGAGGCGGCAGGGCCGTACTAGGGTGAGGCAGGCAAGGCACCTGGGATAAGAACATTTTACGGGGCGCTCATTCCCTCGGGGGCCTCCCTTGCCTCACCTCATCCTGGCTCTGGGAGGGGGAAAGATTTGAGTGTGTGTGAGCATGTATCAGTCTTGACTGTAACTGGATCAAAAATAAGATCAGATACACATCATTGGTTTCCCCCAATGGTTGCAAAGCAGTCTTCTCTACATAGTAGGTGCTCAGTAAATATGGCATATGCCAAAGCGTAAAATCCAAATTATAAGCTGGTACCTTATCTTCCCAGTGAGAAGACCTAAAAAAGCAATATATGATTCAGGCCAACTTGAAGATGTAAACTTTTGTCGATGTAGATGTGAAATGTCCACTTTAAATATAATTCACCTTCATTGTGCAACAGTTTTTAAATCTTATGTTTTTCTATTTGCCTTTTTTAAAAACCAATTATATCAGGTAACCTGTATAAGAATCTAAAACTAGCAGTTTCTGGCCTGGCACGGTGGCTCACACCTGTAATCCCAGCACTTTGGGAGGCCAAGGTGGGCAGATCACCTGAGGTCAAGAGTTCAAGACCAGCCTGGCCAACATGGCAAAACCTCACCTCTACTAAAAATGTGAAAATTAGCCAAGTGTGGTGGCAGACGCTTGTAATCCCAGTTACTCAGGAGGCTGAGGCAGGAGAATTGCTTGAACCTAGGAGGCAGAGTTGCAGTGAGTCGAGATGGCGCCACTGCACGCCAGCCTGGGCGACAGAGTAAGACTCTGTCTCAAAAAATTAAAAAAATTAAAAAAAAAAGAGTAAAATAAAACTAGCAGTCTCCTCATGTTACAATCAGGATAGTAATAGTAGCTGATTTAGAGCGTTGTTGTGAGGATTAAAACAATTAAGGCAAATAGAAGACTTAGGACAGTTCCTGGCATATTGGGGGGGTCTCAGCAAAGCATTGCCTGTGTGTGTGTGTGTGTGTGTGTGTGTGTGTGTGTGCTCACATGTGTACGTGTTTCTAGCTCATGTGTCTAACCTAGGTAGAACTTCCTTGTTCAAAGTATCTGAACCTCAAAATAGAAAGGCAATGGTGATGTAAATGAAGGCTACATCTTCCTTTCCGGAGGGGGAGATACTGAGGGGAAGCAACCTTCCCTTTCTCTGGGAGATATACAGTATTAATCAAGTAACCAACTGACTCCACCTGTGAAGACCTGCTTTCAAATCTAATGGGGGGTTCTAGAGAGAGAATCTAAATCAAGGCTGAGGAAAAGGCAGTTGGCAGACAAAGCCCCCAAAATATCAATGAATGATTCTCTGTACACACATGGCTTCCTTGAGTTTTCATGCCTTTGGAGATTTTTTCCCCTTTTCTTACTTTTTTCCTCAAATAAAGAGCCTGTTTCTCATTTCATTACCATCTCCACTTTACTCTTCAAGACTGAGTGCCTTTAGATACATCTAATTCAACTGAATTTATTTGAGAGGCTCAGGAACTAATTTATTTATTCCGTTGATTCTTACAGCTTGCCCACTACCTAGAGATTCTGGGCACATATAAATGATCTGCTTGAGATTGGCAGACAAGAAACAGTGATAGATGAAGAGTAAGCAAACACTCTAAAAACATTAGTCAAAAGGACTCTTTCCTTCTAGAAATGCTTGGTTAAGCAAGTTGGTCTTATAGTTTTCTTGGATCTGAGCATTTTAGGCTCACACTGCGTGTCTTTTTACTGACATGCAGAAGAGAAGCGTTGCTAAGGCCCAGGGTAAGAGTGGAGTAATCAGAGAGGAGTCTCGAGGGGCAGTGTGAGGGCAAAGGGAGGCCAGGGGGTACCTGCCACTCCCCCTGCAAAGGCCTGGGCTCCTCCCCTGGAGGGCTATTTATTTTGTGACTCAATAAGGGAAAGGCTTTGGGGCGGATGATTGTGTATCCTCCAAAGGTCTCTAGTAGTTTCAACCTGGATTCAAGGAGGAAAAAGGAAAGATGCTAGCCCACACTAAGGAGAGGCCAGGAAGGAACAAGACTCTTCCCTTGTTGAAGGGAACCAGAATCGAAGATGGTCTGGAAATTCCCATTTGGGAGAAAAGCACTAGTATTGAAACAATCGAAAGAAAACCAGAATGCTGTTGTTGGTCCTTTTAAGTCCTTCCTGGGCTGAGGAGACCTTGGGGATACCACACTGTTCTTGTTACCTGCTGTCAGTCTTTGAGCAAGCCACCTAGCTCTCTGCACCTCCATCTTTTTTACATGAAAGGTGACGAGGTCGCCTGCAGTAGAGGTTTTCAAAGGATGTTCCTTGAGAGCCCTAGGGGAATGACAAGGGAAGGCTGTGGCCACTCCAGCCAATCCAGCATACATTTTGTCTGGGAAAAGGAGTTCTACTCGAAAAAGGAAATGTGAAAATCACTCCTCTTGGTGATTTCTTTCTTTCTTTCTTTATTTTTATTTTTATTTTTTTTTTGAGACTGAGTCTTGATCTGTCCCCCAGGCTGGAGTGCAGTGGTGCAATGTGGGCTCGCTGCAACCTCCATCTCCTGGGTTCAAGCAATTCTCCTGCCTCAGCCTCCCAACTAGCTGGGATTATGGGCACCACTGCACCCAGCTAATTTTTTTTTCTATTTTTTAGTAGAGATGGGATTTCACCACGTTGGCCAGGATGATCTTGACCTCCTGACCTCGTGATCCACCCACCTCAGCCTCCCAAAGTGCTGGGAATACAGGCATGAGCCACCTTCCCCGGCCTCCTCTTGGTGGTTTCTAAGGTGCTTTCCAGTTCTACTGTATTTTTTTCTACAGACAGTCTTTTCCCACCGATTTGGTGAACTGGTTTGGATCCAAACTTGGATTTGGGCAGCCTCTCTCAAAGGGGTTCCAGAAACAAACTGCTAAATTACCCTTCTTCAAGGTCATTCCCTCTACCAGGTGGGCCAGAGACCTTTTGTTGTCTTCACAGTCAAAGTTCAGTGGGATAAAGTGGCTGATTTTAAAAAGACAGCCTCAGAACAATGAGGCTTTGAATAGCCCTCTCAGCCCAAAGTGCTCTCTAAATGGAAAATATTATTACAGCAGGACTAATCCCTTTTTATAGCAATAAACACAGACCGAGTCATGTAAATACATTGGCAGAATCAGCCAGATTTAACTTTCTGAATGGAAAATATTTTTCAACAAGTAGGTCTGGGAGCAACAAATAAATGATGTGCTTAGCAAGAGGGGGAGATGTGACCTTGGCCTTTTGAAGGCACTCATATTTGGGATGCAGGAGAATGGGAGACACCAAGCAAAATTAGTGTATATTAATGTGCCGAACAACAGCACACCTCTCATGATGTCAGAGAAGCCTAAAAGCAAATTCAGCCTAAATGGGTCACCAGATGCTTTTTGGTTTTCTTAGTGATGGAGACAGATCTTCACAGCCCTTTTAGCCTTTCCATCTAATGCAGAATTTTTACCCAGGCAGCAGAGAGGAGGTGAAGGCATTCTGTCAGGCACCTCATAAATCCTCATTCACTGTGCCAGAGGCATGCGTCTGCGCAAGTGGATTCACTGTTTATTTAAAAAGCAAACCAGAGGCACTTCTGCATTTCTTCCCATTTGCCAAGCCATTTGTGTCTAGATCAATAACTCTGAGAATTCCACAGCCTGCTAAAAGTTTCAACTTTCTTTGAAATTTTTCATTCCCATGACTGACAGCATATTGTTGAGCAAACTTTTATTTTCTGGGGATGCATAAGTAGGAAAATTGTGGGGGAGGGGGAGGTTTGTTTGTTTGTTTTGAGACAGGGTCATGCTCTGTCGCCCAGGTTGGAGTGCAGTGGTGCAAACACGGCTCATCAATCCGTGGGCTCCAGTAATCCTCCCACCTCAGCCTGCCGAGTAGCTGGGACTACAGGTGTGTGCCACCTCACCTGGCTAATTTTTTTATTTTTTGTAGAGACGGGGGTCTCACTGTGTTGCCCAGACTGGTCTCGAACTTCTGACTGTAAATGATCCTCCTGCCTTGGCCTCCCAGAGTGCTGGGATTACAGGTGTGAGTTCCACCCCACTTGGCCAGGAAACTGTTTTGTGCTAATTATTCCATGGAGTGATGGTGAGAAGGAAACCTGGGCCAGAGTAAGCAGATTTGTGTCTAACTTGCACTTTTCAGTTTGCTATCTGTATTAACCTTGGGAATAATGAGTTTATCCCTCTGAACCTCAGTTTCTTCATCTGCAAAATGGGGATGATAAAACCTATTATTCTTGCCTAACATAATAACTCTGGGCATCAAGCAATATAATGAAACTGGCAAAAATTCTTCATAAGGCTGAAAAGTATAACATATGTTAATGAAATGCTTCCCTTAACGGTGAATGCTCATTAAATGCCTGTTAAATGATTGACTATAAAGACTAATAAAAGAAGCACTGTATTTGTTTATTTTTCTTTTATTTCTTTATGGCCACTGCCCTAATTGAGATGTTCATCAGGAATTTCCCATTTCCTCCTGACTAATGGCCCTGTCTTCTGCTCTGTCTCTACCACTGCTCTTACTAAAGCTCATGCGTTCCTTCAAAGACCACAGATCTCTGAGCATGCCCCTCTCCTCATTAAACCTTTTTCTGGCTCCCTGTCATCAATAAGACCAGGGTCCAGGTAGCTTAGCATAACAACACCCAGGTTCCTTATGAAACTCCTCCTACCACATACCCCTCTAGTCTATTTCTAAGCTCCAGCAGCGTTAAACTATTTTAAATGTTCCCTGGATGCATTTGTCCATATGCTGTCTCTCTCTGCCTGCCAGTCTGGTCTGACTGGGAAACTCTCCTTAAATTTTCAAAATCCAGCACAGATGTCATATGCACAGGAAGCTTTCCTGACCCTACAGGATAGACCTCAGCTGCCCCTCCTCTGTGATTCCCTGGTACAATAAGGATTTCTATTCTTGTGCTTATCATCTTAGCATTCATTGGCTTATGTGCCTCTGTCTACTGCTAGATTGTGATCTGCCTGTAGAGAGGGGTAGGGTCTTACATTTTTTCCCACACCACCTTCTATAGTCCTTGGCTATCAGAAGAATTAATGCTCTCAGGGGCCATTGAAAGGCAAGTCAGGATTTCTGCACCTACATCGAATGACTGCAGCTTGTTCTGCTTGGATTCCTTTTTGTTTGTTTGTTTTTTGAGACGAGGTCTCACTCTGTTGCTCAGGCTGGAGTCCAGTGGTGCAAACACGGCTCATGATAGCCTCGACCACCTGGGCTTAAGTGATCCTCCTGCCTCAGCCTCATGAGTAGCTGTGATTATAGGCACCCACCACCATGCCCAGCTAATTTTTATATTTTTTGTAGAGACAGAGTCTCACAATGTTGCCCAGCCTGGTTCAAATTTGGATGTTCAAGTGATCCTCCCACCTTGGCCTCCCAAAGTGTGGGATTATAGGTGTGAGCCACCACACCAGGCTGGATTCTTCCTCCTCTACCTTCCTTCCTCTGTTCCTCCCTGCCTCTTTTCCTTCTTTCTTTCCAGATATTTTTGTCAACTTCCCTACTGAGAGTTGTCCCTGTGAGCCTGCTGTGTAGTGTCCTCTGTTTCCAATGCTCAGTGTGAAGGCCGAGGATGAGGCCAGGGTATGTCTTACGGGGGAAATGTATGTGAGCTTGGGTAGCTCTTATCCTTACTGCTAATAATCCTTTATCAATCATCAGTCTCTGGGTAGCAAATCATCTGGATTAATTAATGAGGACTAATTTAAATAAATTGGTTAGAGTACTTAAATATATTTACATATTTATAAAGATTAGTATTCTCTATCCTATAACCAGTTCTTGAACTGGAATGAAATTACTAAACTTTTTTCTGAATAAATGCATGCTACCCTGTACTGTATACGCTTGTTATGTATCACGTTGGATATTAGAATTATTATTATTCTGGTTTATCGAGATGTGGGTACTAAGGCACAAAAAGGTTAAATAACTTTCCTAGGGCCTTATAGGTAGCTAATGGTGGCAAGGTTAAAATCCAAGCTGTCTGAAAACCGTAGATTTGGGTAAATCAATATCCTTTCCTTTTAGAGAATTAAAACTTTGAACGATGTATAATTAGGCAGTTTTAATGCTAAAAGCATTATTCCCTTTGTATGTATTTACAACTAAAATAGAGAAAAGGGTGAAGGAAATATGCAGGAAAAGAACAATATTTTTGAGAAGTGGGATGCCAGCTGCAGCATGGATGACCTTGAAGGCATTATGCCGAGTGAAATAGGCCAGGCACAGAAGGACAAATATTGAATGATTACACTTCTGTGGTGTTTCTAGTGTAGGCAAATTCGTAGAGACAGAAAGCAGAATAGAGGTTACCAGGACTAGGGGGAGGGGAAATAGGATGTTACTGTGTAGTGGGTACCAAGTTTCTGTTTGGAATGATGAAAAAGTTCTGGAAATAGATGGTAGTGATGGTTGCTCAACACTGTGAATATACTCAATGCCACTGACTTGGCACTAACACTCAAAAATAGTTACAATGGAAAATATTATTTATATTTTTCCACAGTTAAAAAATGAAAATAGGCTTGGCGTGGTGGCTCACGCCTGTAATCCCAGCACTTTGGGAGGTCAAGGTGGGCAGATCACCTGAGGTCAGGAGTTTGAGACCAGCCTGGCCAACATAGTGAAACCCCATTTCTGATAAAAATACAGAAATTAGCTGGGTGTGGTGGTGCATGCCTGTAATCCCAGCTACTCCAGAGGCTGAGGTGGGAGAATCGCTGGAACCCGGGAGGTGGAGGTTGCAGTGAGCCAAGATCACGCCACTGCACTCCAGCCTGGGTGACAGAGCAGAGTGAGACTCCATCAAAAAAAAAAAGTAAAATAAAAAGCAAATGAGGAGGAATGCTAGCAGTTTTTTAAGACCAAAGCTTCCTCCTGGAGATAGCCAAAGAGGTGGGAAGCATGATAGAGCTCTGACACTTGCTCTCAGCAAACAGAGTTTAATTAATCAGGGCAAGCCCTCTTTCAGACAGCTCTCACCAGTGCACCAAAGGTTCAGAACAATTACTGTTGACAGAGTAAAAGCATGTGGCAGGGAAAAAAATATCTTAAGTTTCCTCTTTAAAATTAGAGAATTATCCATAGTAAATGCACTGTGTCTACATCAGTGTAACTGGGGTTAAATATATTCTGCATACACTAAACTTGAAGTCAATTGAAATGCAAAGTGTTGAGTGAGAGGAAGAGCTGCTCATTTAGCTGACCTGGGTCGGAGCTGCAAAGTGATAGTCCCATCCAGCCAGAAACTGTTTCATTTGACCTACAAACCTGTTTCTCTTAGTTGCCAATATTTTAAAACCTGGCTATTTCTTACAAATATCTGGATTTCTAACATTTCTTGAAAAATCAGAAGATGTGTGTTACCAGTATCATAGACTGGGTAGTGGTTCTTCCCCATCTGCACTGGACATGCAGAATTAAAAGTTCTATCCTACACTTAGTCTCATGCATTTTTGTTCTCTGCTTGGCCTCTGTGGCCATTTGAGTTCCCTACATCAGATTTAAGTCTTCCCTTTCCCTTTTTTGTTTTAATACATTTTTTGGTAGAGACAGAGTTCTTGCTTTGCTGTCCAGGCTGGTCTCAAACCCCTGGCCTCAAGCAATTCTCCTGCCTTGGCTTCCCAAAGTGTTAGGATTACAGGCATGAGCCCCTGTGCCTGGTCTTACCTTTCCTTTATCTCACCTCCTCAGTCTAATTTTTCCGTCTTTCAACTTCCTCCCTTGGTATCTATTCATTCCTGTAGTAGTTATTATGTCTATGCCATGTTCTTATCACATACTATTATTATTTTTTTTTTTTTGAGACGGAATCTTGCTCTGTTGCCCAGGCTGGAGTGCAGTGGTGCGATTTCGGCTCACTGCAACCTCCGCCTCCCGGGTTCAAGCGATTCTCCTACCTCAGCCTCCCGAGTAGCTGGGACTACAGGCACCTGCCACCATGGCTGGCTAATTTTTGTATTTTTAGTAGAGACAGGGTTTCACCATATTGGACAGGCCTGTCTTGAACTCCTGACCTTATGATCCGTCCACCTCGGCCTCCCAAAGTGCTGGGATTACAGGCGTGAGTCACTGTGCCCGGCCATGTATTATTTTTTATAATGTAATGTACGCCTGCCAGAAATTTCCAGATTTTCTAAAACAGAAAATTTAATTATTTTGCCCCACCTCTATTTCTGTTTCAGAAGACATAGTCAATGAATCTATCTGTCTCATGACCCTAGCTAGACTGTAAGACCCTCAGGTGCATAGACCATACCTTCAGACATGCGTTTGTTTGCACCAAGCATGGGTTGGGTTGTTGTCAATAATCAGTAGGTTTGGGAATGTCTTTAAGAACAAAGGTGACTCATAAGTGCAGACTGGCTAGATGATCAATGGCTAGAGCATAGATGAAGAAATGGACTTCATCTCTTGGGAAGTCAAGGCATTTTCCATATCTGATGGCATTAAACCATCATGTCTCATCCTTTGCCAATACCTGTCCTTGTTTAAAGGGCAGGAAGTGTGATGGACTCATGCAAATTCATCCTTCGGTCCTGGGGGGAGGAATTCACGTCTTCTGGATTGGCCTGATTATTTTTGCACAAGGAGGCTCTCCCTAAGATGATAAAAGCATTTTTGCCAAAAGATGATAGCAGCTGTGTAAGTTCATGCTCTAGCATTTCCAGTGAATCCATGTTGAACTATGATTATAACTCAGTAACTGATACGACTTATGTGTTAGGAAGAACAGTGGTTTGGAGATGAGGCAGGGAGGCTATGACAACTAGAAATTTTAAGACAGGGTGAGTAAGGTTCGTTGTTACTGAGAAGTCACAGCAATTTATATTGATAGGAAAAACATTATTGAAATTTAAAGAAAAATGTGAAACTACATGAAATGTTGCAAAAATTGAGTTTCAATGTCTCGACCCTATGTGGTTTCATACTTTCTAGTAAAGTCAAATACAGGCAATCTTTGCTGTGCATAGCCTCAGTTAATGTGATTTTGAATAAATTTTTTTCATTTAAAATGTTTTTTAGTCCTCATGTGAGGAAGGAACTGTGGGGAGTGAGACAAGGTGGGATTATGATATACATTTTGCCCCCGAAGGAAGGATTTTACAATGAAAAAAGGAGATGTGGGAATATACAAAGGAACTATAATATAAGTTAAATATGATTTTTTTAAAAAAAAGATAGGAATTAATATTTACTACCAGCTACGTGCCAGGCTTTGGGCTAAATACTTTCCATAATTTAACTTATTTAACTTTCACAACCATGGGTACCTCCTTTTTTCAAAACAAGCAAACGTAAGGTGTGACTTAAAGATGGTAAATGATCTGTCCAAGATAACACAGCTAGAAAGCTGTGCTCTTAACCATTGTGCCCTGTTGACTTGTCTAAATGTGATAAATATCATGACAAAGATATAACTGGAAGGCAAGAATCTACTTCTACTTAGGAGAAGGAAGTTAAGGCAGGCTTCCTGGAGGAAGTGGCCTCACTAGTGGCATTTGACTTTAGTTTGCTGTATGCAGAATTACTTGGATTCAGGGAGAGGACATTCAAAGAGGTTCTAGCATAAACAGGAGGGTGTTTAAAAGAAAAAACTTAGAATGTATTTAGGGAGGACAAGAAATTTGTGCTTGGTTGGAATTGGAGGATAAAAAAAGATAAAAATAAGCTTAG
The DNA here is from genome assembly GCA_036589455.1 of Ateles fusciceps. NCBI lineage: Eukaryota > Metazoa > Chordata > Mammalia > Primates > Atelidae > Ateles > Ateles fusciceps. The sequence goes on from JAZHEH010000078.1 coordinate 10,107,307, forward strand.
AAGGAAAATTTGAGATAAAATCACACAAGAAGGCTTGAATGCCGGCAAAGGAGTTTGAACTTTGTTGAAATAAAGCAATAGTAGCTATTGAAACTTTTGAGCAGAGAGGTGGAATGAGGAAAGGCTGTGTCTTGCAATGAGTACACTGGCCAACTATGCTAAGGGTGGATTAGATCAGGACAGTTTGGTCAGAGACACCAATTAGAAGCCCTGAAAAGGGCAGTGGCAGTGAAATGGAAAGGCATGAAATGAGACGCAAGAATGGATAGCATTTGTGATGACTGTGTTGGGGTGGGGGGTGGAGGCGTTCCAGAAAAGGGAGGGAGGAATAAAAGATAAGTCAACCTGGTGAAAAGTCTAGATGATTCTTTATTTTCTTACAATTTACACTTTGTTTCCGCCTTAGCATTTATCTTTGATCTCCAGACAGGAGTCAAATCGGAATTTTATTGCAGACTCCTTTTGTGAGATTCAGTGAATGCCATGGAACAAAGCTACTTAAATTATGAGCTGTAAAGCTTCACAGCTCTTCTCCCAATGGAAATCTCATTAGCCTACCATTTGAAAAGTAGCACATTCAAATCTGACTTTGTTTGGCTTCTACAATTTGATCCCCTTAAAGTGATAGTTTGTTAGGAGTGTGGCAGGTAGCCTGAAATTTCAATTAGATAAGCTGGAGGTTTACCTGTTGGAGAAGAGAGATATTATTTTCCTGTTGCTAGGTGATGGATCTCTCAAGCAATAGTTCAGTCTAAAGGATCAGAGCTCTTTTTAAGTTCTTTTGCTTTTGAAAACAAACATCAATTTAAAACTAACCCCAAATGCTCTGCTCGAATTGTACAAGGAATAAGACAGCCCGCCTGCTGTAGATTTACCAAACCTTTCACTCACCCCAAATTCCCATGGACAAGTATCCTTTACTGAAACTACAGGGGATGGGCAACAATAATAATGGCTAGGATTAATGCTGGAAGCCGTCATCATTGCTTTGTATGCATTGTTGCTTCCTAATTTTATGATATAGGTACTATTGTTCTTCCCCTTAACAGTAGTGTGACAGTTAATGTTATGTGTTGACTTGGCTAGACTATGGTACCCAGTTGTTTCGTCAAACACAGTCTAGATATTGCTGAGAAGGCATTTTGTGGATATGATTGACATTTAAATTAGTACGCTTTGAGTAAAGCAAATTCCTTCCATCATGTGGGTGGGCCTCATCCAACCAGTTGAATCAAATTTTAAGAGCAAAGATTGAGGTCCTTCGAGGAAGCAGAAACTTTCCTCAACACTGCAACTTACAGACCCTGCCTTGAGTTTCCAGTCTGCTGCCCTGTGGAACTCAAACTCAAGACTGCAGCATCAACTCTTCTCTGCACTTCTCACCTGCACACTGTCCTGTAGGTTTCAGACTTGCCAGCTCCCACAACGGTGTGAGCCAATTTCTTTTTTTTAATTAGTATCTTTTTTTTTAAATTGCATTTTAGGTTTTGGAGTACATAGGTGGGTTGAACAATGTGAGCCAATTTCTTAAAAGACATCAATCTTCCTCTCTCTCTTTTTTTCTCTCTAGAGCTATCTGTATCTCTATTGACCTACTTATCATCTATCTTCTATTAGTTCTGTTTCTCTGAAGATCCCTGACTAATACAGATGGGGAAACTGAGGCCTACACAGGCCAATTTGTTCAAGGAAACATAAGAAAAAATGACGGAAGCAGTACTTGAAGGGATTCTGTTTGCAAGCGCCTAGTCTCCTAACAGCTATACTAAGCCACCTCCTGCACACAGATAGAGAGTGACTTGTGGGGATTATATTCTATATCCAAAGCCCAGATAAGGCAAATTTATTAAATGAATTTTAAATTCCAAACAAGGAGATGTAGATAATAGAAGAGACTCTGCTGGCATTCTTCACCTGATTATGCCTCCTCTTGTCTTTGAGGGAGGAGCACCAATCTGAGTCTGCCCAGGAGGTGTCGTTGTCTCTTTTTCCTAAGCCCCTTATTCGACCCAGTTCCCATGGATTCTGTATCTCCAGGCCCCTACAACAGTGACTCATTCATATTTTGGCTAAAGAAAGAAGAGAGTTTGGATTTGAGTTCTGGGATAGGGATATTCACAATAGTATCACAAACGTATTTCTCTTCTCTTAAAGACACAGTGGCTCAGTCTCCTTGGAGATTAGGGGTGTATATGCAGTTTATAAAGCCATTTTAAGATTGGAAAGCCTAGCCCTCTGATGTGGAACTAGTACGGTCTAGGGTATGCAGGGAGTGTGCACCTTTAGATCCTGGAACTGCATGAAGGATGGTGATGCTGAAAGGTGCCATCTTCCCTGGACTATATTCACCAGGAACAATGAGAACTCAGTGTATATGTGGCCCAGGACCAAACCAGGAACTTCTCCTATAAAAGAGCAATTTCTGGGGGGATTCTCCCTTAAAAATTTGTACCCTAGCAATGGAATTCTTCGGTAGATTGTGCAAACGGCCACGATAATTTCTTCTTCTGTCCTTGGGTAGTGCCCTCCCATACTAACTCTGGGTTTGCCATATGAGGTGTTTGATTGATGGAACGATAGCAAATGTGACACAATCAGAAACTAGAAAAGTAGCCCCACTGAACGTTGGGGCCTGCTCTCTCTTTCTGTTTTTGGAACTCTTAGACAGTAGTGAAGAATCCCAGGCTAGCCTACTGGAGGATAAGAGGTCACATGGACCTTCATGATAAAAACCTTCAAGAAAACTGGGTATAGAAGGAACATACCTCCATATAATAAAAGCCATATATGACAAACCCACAGCTAATATTACACTGAATGGGGAGAAATTGAAAGCCTTTTCTCTAAGATCTAGAAACAACAAGGATGCTCACTTGCACCACTGTTATTCAACATAGTACTGCAAGTCCTCGCTACAGCAATCAGACAAGAGAAAGAAATAAAAGGCATCCACATGGGAAAGGAAGATGTCTAATTATCCTTGTTTGCAGATGATATAATCTGATTCTTAGAAAAACCTAAAGACTCCACAAAAAAACTAATCGAACTGATTAAAAAAAATTCAGTAAAGTTGCAGGATATAACATCAACATACAAAAGTTATTTGCATTTCTATATGCCAACAGTGAACAATGTGAAAAAGAAATTTTAAAAGTAATCCCACTTACAATAGCCACAAAAATTAAATATCTAGAGCTCTATAATGAAAACTATAAAACGTCTATGAAAGAAATTAAAGAGGACACCAAAAAATGGAAAAATATTCCATGTCCATGAATTGGAGAATCAGTATTGCTAAAATGTCCACACCACCCAAAGCAATCTACAGATCTAATGCAATCCCTATCAAAATACCAATGACATTCTTCACAGAACTATAAAAACAATCCTACAATTTAAGATTTGTTTCTGTCTAGGGTTCTATTTCTCTATAGCCAAAACTATCCTAAAAAAAAAAAAAAAAAAGAACAAAACTGGAAGAATCTTACTACTTGACTTCAAATTGTACTACAGAGCTATAGTACTGGCTGTTCCATTGGCCTATGTATGGCATAGGCCAATGGAAGCAGAATGAGAACCTAGAAACAAATCCACACACGTACAGTGAACTCGTTTTCAACAAAGGTGCCAAGAACATATATTGGAGAAAAGACAATCTCCTTAATAAATGGTGTTGGGAAAACTAGATATTCATATGCAGAAGAATGAAAGCAGACCACTATCTCTTGGCATGTACAAAAATCAAATGAAAATGGATTATAGAGTTGGATCTTAGATTTCATACTATGAAACTACTGCAAGAAAACATTGGAGAAAATCTCCAGGACATTGGTCTGAGCAAATATTTCCTGAGTAATACCCCACAAGCATGTGCAACCAAAGCAAAAATGGACAAATGAGATCACATAGAAGTTAAAAATCTACTGCACAGCAAATGAACCAATCAATAAAATGAAGAGACAACCAACAGAATGGGAAGAAATATTTGCAAACTACCCATCTGACTAGAGATTAATAACCAGAGATATATAAGGAACTCAAACAACTCTATAGGGAAACTCTAATAATCTGATCAAAAAATGGGTAAAAGATTTTAATAGACATTGCTCAAAAGAAGAGCATACAAACTGGATACAGGCATTTGAAAAGGCGATCACTGATTATTAGAGAAATGCAAATCAAAACTACACTGACATATCATCTCACCTCAGTTAAAATGGCTTATATCCAAAAGACAGGCAATAACAAATGCTGGCAAGGATGTGAAAAAAAGGGAACCCTTGTACAGCTGTTGGTGGAAATGTAAATTAGTATGACCACTATGAGAGACAGTTTGGAGGTGCCTCAAAAACCTAAATAGAGCTGCCGCGAGATCCGGCAATACCACTGCTGGGTATATGTCTAGAAGAAAGAATCAGTATATAAAAGAGGTATCTGCGTCCTCATGTTTGTTAGAGCACTATTCACAATAGCCAAGATTTGGAAGCAACTTAGGTGTTCATCACCAGATGAATGGATAAAGAAAATGTGGTACATATATACAATGGAGTACTATTCAGACATAAAAAGAACATCCTGTCATTTGCAACAGCATGGATGGAACTGGAAATGATTCTGTTAAGTGAAATGAGCCAGGCACAGAAACACAAACATGACATGTTCTACACATATCTGTGGGATCTAAAAAGCAAAACAATTGAACTCATGGACATAGAGAGTAGAAGAATGGTCACCAGAGGCTAGGAAGGGTAGTAGGTAGTTGGGGAAACATGGAGATAGTTAATGGGTACATAAAAAAATAGAAGAATGGGCTGGGCGCGGTGGCTCACGCCTGTAATCCCAGCACTTTGGGAGGCCGAGGGCGGGCGGATCACGAGGTCAAGAGATCGAGACCGTCCTGGTCAACATGGTGAAACCCCGTCTCTACTAAAAATACAAAAAAATTAGCTGGGCGTGGTGGCGCACGCCTGTAGTCCCAGCTACTCGGGAGGCTGACGCAGGAGAATGGCTTGAACCCGGGCGGCGGAGGTTGCAGTGAGCCAAGGTCGCGCCACTGCACTCCAGCCTGGCGCCTGGTGACTAGAGTGAGACTCTGTCTCAAAAAAAAAAAAAAAAAAAAAAAAATAGAAAGAATGAATAGGACCTACTATTTGATAGCACAACAGGGTAATTATAGTCAATGATAACTTAATCATACATTTAAAAATAACTACAATAGTATGACTGTGTTGTTTGTAACACAAGGTATAAATGCTTGAGGGGATGAATACCACATTTTTCATAATGTGATTATTATTCATCCATGCCTGTATCAAAACATCTCACATACCCCATAATATGTACACATACTATGTATCCACAAAAATTAAAAATCAAAAAGATTTTTTTAAAAGATGCTATCTGGAGCAGAGATGATCCATCTCAGTGGGAGACCCTGGACCAATCAACCTGCCAACTGCCAGTAATCTGAATAAGGCCATCTCACCAGTTGACCATAGTACATGAGAGTGCTGGACAGATTTAGCTTAGCCATTCCAGAGAAAATCCCTGCCAACTCACAGAATTTCAAGCTAAATAAAATGTTGTTTATTTTCTTCATTAAGAGATGTTTGTTATACAGCAAAAGCTGATAGATACCATCACCCTTTATTAAATAAAGATACAATTTCCTCCCATCGAGTTTCTAAAACAGATGGCTATCAACTTAAATAGACCCCAGATACCCACAGCTTTTAACCTTAAGAAAGGAACTTGAATTTATTCCTTTTCTATACATTTTATAATTTATGATTTATACTTAAGCAATCCAATTGTTACGGCACACCAATATCAAAACATACTAACTTTTTCCAGAGTAAAAATTCAACAATTAAGAATATATTTCATAGTAAATTTTGGAGTTTCTCTTTTATCTTGATGTTGGTATGATGCAAGAACATAGCAATGTCAGTACCGATGACATTTACAATTTAGATAATATTTACATTTCCAAAAATACCCAACTGCTGTTAGACAATTCTGATTTTGATAAATGGAAGAGTATATATTCTAGTATGTTATCAGAATAAAAGTTTTATAAGAGCAGCCCTCTTGCATGTTTAATTCATTGCTTATCCACAGCACCTAGAATCTGTAGCAGAGTAGATGCTCCGTATTTGTTTAATGAATAAATGAATTTTTATGAACCCAAATGACTTGGTTAAGTGTGTAGATCCTTTAGAGAACTATAGAACATTTTAAAACATTTTCTATTATTTATCAAATGGATTAATCACTGCCTTCACGCTGCTTAATTATCTTTTCAGCATGGTGACTAGGGTTAAAATATACATATAACACTTTTTTTTAGAAGTAATATGTTAATTTTCCTTAAGTTCTGCAAATCATCAACCATTCCAAAAGAGCTCTAAACTGTCACTACTTGTATTATCTCTGTTTATATTCCTTTTAATCTAACAAGGAAGAGAGCTCTCCAAGACCAGTAATAATTGATAAGACCATTAATTATGCAGTCCGAAGGCGCCGACCACGATGGTAAGCAAAGTCATTTTTGTCTGAATGATTGTCAATCATGTTCTCAAGCATGGGCTGCTCTATTAAGAAAGAGAACTGAGAAAACAAAGCAGCACTGGGCTGTGGTTTAATCAGATATTTTTAAAAAGGCTGTTGGATTCCGGCTGTGTAGGCAATGGTTGAACTGAAACTGAGTTCTTAGCCCTGCCAGCCTGATTTGATTCACTCAGTGTTTTTGAAAAATATTCTTTGAGGTATATTGGTATGGGTATATGGGACCTCTCTATACTCTTTGCTCAATTTTTTGTAAACCTAAATCTGCTGTAAGGAATGAAGTCTACTAATTTAAAAAAAAGAAGAAGATGTCAACGCACACACACGTGTGTGCACACACACACACATACATACACACACGCAGATGCGGATTTCTGGTTCCCACTCCAAACCAAATAAATCATAATTTCTGAGGCTGGGGTCTGGGCATCAGAATTTTTTAATGCTTCCTAGAGGTTTCTAATGTGCAGCTAGGTTTGTGAAGGATTGCCTTTAAGGTAATGTAGTTTTTCTGGCAGATGGAGTAGCCTCTTGATGGAAATAGGTAAAGGAGTTTGGTTTTGCTTTAAAATGTCTATCGGATGTTGAATGGAAATGGTGGATAAAAGTGTTACAGGCCTAGAATTGTGCTAATGTCTGAAAATAGGAAAGCACTACTCAGCAAATCATTCGTCACCACTGTGCTTACACGGAATCTTCTAAGAGGGAGCACCATTGAAATCAGTGATCATACGGTGTGACAGCCTCTGCTGCCTGTCGGTTCAAGACAATGGGCCTGAATTTAGCAACGATGAGCACAATGTGTTCAGAGGACAGCTCCCCTGTTCCCAAATGTTTACAGTGAGACAGTCTAAGGGCTGGCTCAGGGTCCTAATTATGGTAATAACCGAGCATCCTTCAAGATAAACTGCAGGCAGGATTCTAATTAATGAGCTCATTTCATCTGAAGCAAAAAGTCCACCTTCTGCACAAGAAAGAGGCATATCCATCAAGTCTGAGTGAGGCTTCAGGCCCACAGAATGTGTTCTATTCATGCCATTTAACATCTTTTATCAGTGGCTCTCAGAGCACTTTATTAACATTAACTCTCACTGCATTCAGGAAAGTTACTGATAACGCGTGAAAGCTCGAGCCTTGCGTCATCCCAGGAGATCCACCTGCTACTGGTCCGGATCCTTCAGGTGCTGCTCACAGCCCAGCCTGGGGGGAGGCAGGAGGAAGGAATGAGTGGTGCTTGGTAAGGGAAGAGAAAGTGTGGAAAGTGGTAATTCTGGTCCATGTTCGGACTCAAGATTGGCAAATTTCAGACTTCAGCATCTCCAGTGAGAAACAGGATGATGTCTCTTCTTCCCAGTTTCAAAGGATTGTCTCAAGGTGGGGACTGCCCCTCTTAGGGGGTCCACTTGCTCCTTCAAGCCCCTAACTGTGGTTTCCTCACAGGCAATCCAGTACCACAGTGAGGATTGTGAGAGTTAGTTAAACTAGGTTCAGTTTCTAATCCTGTGGCCTCAGGCTAATGACTCAGCTTGTCTGGGCTGCAGACGACCACACCCCAAAATGAGGTTTGTCCTACGACTCATCGACTCATCACACAGGGCTGTTGTGAAGATTACGGTAAAGGAGGGTTAGAGTCCTGCCTGGGCCTTACACTCTATGCAAACTGTTTAAGACACTGTCAGCAACACAGTTCTCCGTAAATGTGACTGTTATTGCTGTGAAGGTTTCTCTTTATCCTTGGCGTTTGACAGGGGTAGGAAACCAGTTAGAAGACCATTACAGAATCCAGGCAAAATGGTGCAGAGGGCTAGTTTGGAGAAGCTGGTAGATCTGAGAGCTATGTGAGATGCAGAGCCTTGGTTAGGCTGCCATTTAATACACGGTGGAGGCTTCAGGGTCTCCCTCTCGGCATCTGTTTCTGTCCTTTCTAGCGAATCCCCATTGTATTTCTTTCCTGAGGATGTTGTAACCAGAGACTGGGGGGCTTAGAACAATAGAAATTTGCGGTCTCCCAGCTCTGGAGGCCAGAAGTCTGAAATCAAGGCTCCCTCCAAGATTCCAGGCAAGAATCCCTCCCATACTTCTCTTCTAGCTTCTGGTAGCTTCTGGCAATCCTTGCATTCCTTGGGTTGGAAATGTATTCCTCCAATCTCTGCCTCCATCTTCACATGGTCTCCTTCCCTGTGTGCCTCTGGGTTCAAATTTCTGTAAAAATGTCTATAAATTTGTCCAATTTATAAAGACACCAGTCATTGTGTTAGACCCACCCTACTCCAACATAATCTCATCTTACTTTGATTGTATCGGTGAGACTCTCTCTCCAAATAAGGTTACATTCATAGGACCTAGAGATTAGAACTTGAACATCTTTTTGAGGGACACAGCTCAACCTACCTACAATACCCTTTAAGAGTGCCAGTCACAGCAAAAACAATTCAGTAGCCAATGGCATGGTTTTACTTTCACGAATTTATTGCCATCACCCGCTAGATGCCTCCTTTGCCCCAGGTAGGCTAGGAAGGAGGGTCTTGGCAGGTTGGATGATGCCACCCTCCTTGGGCATATACTCCCACTAGGTGAGCCCCAAGTGTTTGAGCATTGAAGAGACTCTGGAAACTTGGATCAGCCTCTCACAGGCTTTGCAGGATGCAACAGGGGGACTCCCTAACCAGCCCTCACAGGTAAGCATCAGCCAACAGCTCCTTGCTACTTTGTCAGGGCTTTGGGGCATTAAAACAGATGCCTTATCGCCTAACAGCAGATGTTATTCCTGGGGCTTCTAGAAGTAACTTATCACATTTGCCAATATTAAACATACACTTTTACAACAAGCACAATTCAAATGCTTCAAAAGCAGACTTCCAAGAACATGCTCAACAGCAGGATTACTACAGCATTCCTAAACATTTCTTTATTACCAATACATGTCAATTCTTTTGAATATTCAAGTCCTTTTCCCTAAAACACAGATCTAATCACCATCAAGACATTTTTTTTAACATACAGTTCAGCTTATCAATGGCGTACCAGATAGGCAGAGCTTATAAAGTTTCTTCTTAGGGGCACTGGCCTCCTTGAGGATTCTCTGATGCCCCAGGAGAGGTATAATCAACGTGATTGTAACAGATGGGAAGTGGGCATGAGAGAGAGGAGAAGTAAAAGATGAGGTGCATATTCTAGTTTGGGTAATTCATGGTATATTTGCCATTTCAAGAAATGGCATATTGGTGGAGGAGTTGGTATGCGTGTGGAGGCATGTTGAAAACACAGTTTTCTCTCTGTTCTCATGCCAAAGTGTGGGAAAGGGGAGGTTCCCAGCACACCAAGCAAGCAATCAATTCTTTTTTAAAAAAATGTTATTATTTTATTTTTCCATAGGTTATTGGGGTACAGGTGGTATTTGGTTACATGAGTAAGTTCTTCAGTGGTAATTTGTGAGATTTTGGTGCACCCATCACCCAAGCCGTATACACTGCACTCTATTTGTAGTCTTTTATCCCTCGCCCTGCTCCCACTCTTTCCCTCAAGTCCCCAAAGTCCATTGTATCATTCTTATGTCTGTGTCCTCATAGCTTAGCTCCCACATATCAGTGAGAACATCCAATGTTTGGTTCTCCATTCCTGAGTTATTTCACTTATAATAATAGTCTCCAGTCTTATCCAGGTCACTGCAAATGCTGTTACTTCATTCCTTTGTATGGCTGAGTAGTATTCCATCATATATATACACCACAGTTTCTTTATCCACTCATTGACTAATGAGCATTCGGGTTGGTTCTACAATGCTGCAGTTGTGACTTGTGCGGCTACGAACATGCGTGTACAAGTGTCTTTTTCATATAATGACTTCTTTTCCTCCGGGTAGATACCCGTAGTAAGATTACTGGATCAAATGGTAGTTCTACTTTTAGTTATTTAAGGAATCTCCACACTGTTTTCCATAGCAGCTGTACTAATTTGCTTTCCCACCAGCAGTGTAGAAGTGTTCCCTGTTCACCGCATCCACGCCAATATCTACTGTTGTTGTGTTTTTTATTTTTTGATTATGGCCATTCTTGTAGGAGTAAGGTGGCATCGTATTGTGGTTATGATTGCAAGCAATCATCTCTGCAGGGAATACCAGCTGAGTGTCCTCCAATTCAATTTTGACACTGTCTACCTGGAGATAGGATCAGATCCCACAGGTTGAGGGCTCAGTCCCACAAGACTGCCCCCCCACTTCCGATGCCTATCACAAATCCCAGGTGCTTCTTACCAACCAATTGTAAATTGAGGTTCCTGAAATCTTCTTTTTGGGGTCAATTAATTTGCTAGAATGGCTCACAGAACTCAGGGAACACAGTTACTGGCTTATTATAAAGGATATTACAGAGAACACACATGAAGAGACGCATAGGGCGAGGCATGGCGAATGGGCTTAGAGTTTCCATGCCCTCTGGGAATGCCGCCTTCCAGGAACCTGCACATGTTCAGCTGTCCAGATGCTCTCTCTACATAACCCGTCCCCTTGGTCCTTTTTTGGAGATTTCACTGGATAGGCATGATTGAAGATGGAGCAACTGTGATTGGATGAAAACGGTAGGAGCTAATACTAACGGATAGTTTCGGGGAACACAGCAAGGCCTGTTCAGATTCTTCTGGGCCTCCTTGTGCAGTGTTCCTCCTCCAGAGGATGGGGCAGGACCTCTTCTGAAATGAGGGTCTCATGACCTACAGTCAGATCAGGTAGGTCAGAGAATTTATGACCAATTCCAAGACAAAACTTCAGGGGAAGATTAGAGTATATTTTTAGATTCTATGGCCTGCCTTGGGGAGGAAAAAAAAAGCAGGTGAAAGGAGGGCAGGATAGGATCAGAGCAAGACAGTTGGCTATTCAAGGCTGCTTCTGAGGTCTAAAGCACTGCAACATTATGGTAAAAGACTGTCTTTCACCTTTACTGTTCTGAAGCTGCTTTGGAACCAAGGACAAAAGGCCAAATACTTGAACAAAAGATATGCTTACTTATTGTTTTAATCACTTAGGAAATAACAAGGGTGATGAGAGTTACAAGCCACGAACCCTGAAGGAAAACTTGTATTTACATACGTTATAATGTCACAGGTGGGGAGAGGCTACAATGAGTTCAAATCTGAACAGGTTGAGTTTGAAATGTATTGTGGGACATTCAAGTGGAGCCATCTGGAAGTTCAGAGACTCTGTGGGTCTAAAGTTCTGAAGTGACGTCTCTCCTGTAGATGTTGCCTTAGGCATCATCAGCATATGATGATAACTGGTCCGAAGAGTGGATGTGATCACTTGAAGAGTGTGCAGAGCGAGAATGAAATTGAAGCTGTGATGGAGCTGGGGGTTGGGTGGCCACCAGCACTTATGCCAGGAGGATGAGCAGCCATGGGGAGCCTGCAGGATGGGGCGACGGTGGGTAAGAGGTGTGAGAACAAGAGGTGGGAGACAAACAGGGAGTCTGTTGTGACAGGAGAGGGACAGAAACTATGAGCTGTTTATAGAAGGGGCTGGTGATCACCAGGATAAACTGCTGCTCAGCTGTCCAGCCAGATAAAGACTAAAAAGCATCCATTGAATTTTAGGAGAAAAAGGTGGTTGGAGAATGGAAAGGACATGAGTCTTAAGATAGCAGTTGGGGGAATGAAAAAAATAGATTATACAAAGTATAGAAAATTACTTGAAGAAAATTGGCTGGAAAGGGGTAAGTAGAGAGAACAGTAGCTGGAAGGGAACATGGATTTTTTTTTTCCTCTAAGGCGGGTGGGGTTTAAGCATGTTTACGTGTACATGGGAGAAGCCCAGGAGAAGCGGGGCTCAAAGGTCTTTGGGAGAGAGAAAGAGATGGAATGATAAATGGAATTATGTCCCTGAGAAGGCAGGAGATGCTAGAATCCAGAGGCCTGGACCAAGGGAGGCACGCCTGTTTTCTATAAAAAGATACATTTCATATTCAGGCTCAGCCCCACAACTCCCCTGCTCTGTAGCCTCACTTCCTGAAATGCCTAGATGTTTGCAAAGAGGCTTTCTCCTTCTCTCCTTCCTTCCTTTCTTCCTTCCTCATGTCTGTTCTGATCCTGTTTTTTTCTCATGATTCCCCTTCCCGTCTATAAGAAACTCCAGTTTACAAAGGGATACCTGTCTAAGCTGCCCCAAACAGGGCTCAGCATACCCACCACCTACTCAAGCATTTCTGATACCTGCCTACTTCCCACAACAAGTATGAACTCTGGGTTATCCTCATCATCACATTAATTGCTAACCTATATATTTCCAGTCAGTCTCACAGGCCAGTGTTCCCCTTTCTCTCCATACAAGTGAATCACTGATCCTCCAGAAGCCCTGCTTTTCCTTACCCCCCGACTCCACTCCTGCTGCTTTCCCACTTTGAAATAACCTGTCCTGTGCTACCAGCACCCCCTGCCCCCCCCCAAAAAACCCTGGCCATCCTAGACAGCCCAACTCAAGTGTCAATCAAGCCCTGTTTCTTCTGTGCTTTGGTGGAGTTGTCCCCCAACCATTGAACCACATTCCCTCATTCTCCTCTCTGGTCATCTGTGACATGTAGCACTGTACAGGTAAGTTCTTGCTTTCTTGGATAAGAACCATCTGATCTACGGTGAAGTTATAAAGTCCTTGAGGGCAGGTCTCATGACTCTTGATACCATCCTTGCATTCTCTGCCACACCTAGAACAGCTGAGAGAGATGACCCTTGATGTGCATAAATATTTCCTTGAGAAATGGGAAATAGGTTAGTTTAGTCCAAACAAAAATAGGCAAACTGTTGAGGGTCAAAAGAATGATTGAATCTCATGTCACCCCAGAAAGGTGAAGAAACTTGCTTAAGTCATACAATTATTTAGTGACGGAGATAGGACTTGAACTCAGAACTTCAGACTTTTGGACAAATGCTTTTCTCCTTATACCACATGGGTTCCCCTCATGTTTTGCTGATAATATGAGCACTTTTGGGCAGAATTTGCTTCAACTTAAAGTGGTAATTAACTCTCGATTGCTGTTTGTGCTCTACATTCTCCAGCCATTTGAGCATCTCTGACTCTAGCTCATTGTCATGTACCCCTTCCTTCAGGGAATGGGAAGCACGGTCTTCAAAGTGGCCCTAGAGATCCTCCAGCTTCATCCTCCATCACTGGGAAGCTCATGGTCTCAAGGAGCAGGTGAATTACATGGCCACTCTACTAATAATGTTAAGTTAGCTAGCAATGGGTTTAAATGAGAACGTCTCATTGGACTTGTTTCCAGACTATAGTGAGCAGTGAGACTCAGATTAAGTATTATTATGTAATCAGAATGGGTTTCAGTCATCCATGTTAAGGTGAATGCCAGTTGCCAATCTTACTAGATTAAGCTGATCACTATTTGAAGTCAAGTAATTTCTCATGGAACATAGTTCATCCATAACCAGTTACTCTTGTGAAGGAGTTTGCAGTGACAGAACAAACCTGGCTTTACCATAACAGGTCACTAGGTTTGTTCAATGGCTTGTTAACATTAAATGGTGACAGAAGTCACCATTGTGGATACAACAAAACAGAATCAAATACAAACTTCTGGAAATATTTAATGCTAAGTCAACATTTGACTTAATTTCTTTGAAACAATGATGGTTCTCCTTAATTTCATCTTTTTTTTAAAATTTAACTTTTATTTTAAGTTCAGGGGTACATGTGCATGTTTGCTATATAGGTAAACTTGTGTAATGGGGCTTTGTTGTACAGATTATTTCACCACCCAGGTATTAAGCCTAGTAGCCATTAGTTATTTTTTCTGGTCTGTTTCCTTCTCCCGCTGTATTAGTCAGGGTCTCTATTGGGATAGAACTAATAGGATACACACACACACACACACACACACACACACACAAACACACACACGTGTGTGTGTGTATATGGGAGATTATTAGAATTCACTCATTCTATCACAAGGCGAAGTCCCACAATTGGCCATCTGCAAGCTGAGGAGCCAGGAAGCCAGTTCGATTCCCCAAACCTCAAAAGTAGGGAAGTCAGTAGTGCAGCCTTCAGTCGGTGGCCAAAGGCTAAAGAACCCCTGAAAAACCACTAGTGTAAGTCCAAGAGTCCAAAAGCTAAAGAACTTGGAGTCTGATGTTTGAGGGCAGGAAGTATCCAGCACAGGAGAAAGATGGAGGCCAGAAGACTTAGCTAGTCTAATCTTTCTATATTCTTCTGGCCTGCCTTTATTCTGGCCCTGCTGGCAGCTGATTAGATTGTGCCCACCCAGATTGAGGGTGGGTCTGCCTTTCCCAGTTCACTGACTCAATGTTAATCTCCTTTGGCAACACCCCCCACAAGCACAATATCTTGCATCCTTCAATCCAATCAAGTTGACACTCAGTATTAACTATCACACTCACCTTCTACCCTCCAATAGGCCCCAGTGTGTGTTATTCCCCTTAATATGTCCATGTGCCCTCATCATTTAGCTTCCCCCTCATAATTGGGAACATGCAGTACTTGGTTTTCTGTCCCTGTGTTAGTTTGCTAAGGATAATGGCCTCTAGCTCCATCCATGTTCCTGAAAAGGACATGATCTTGTTCTTTTTCATGGCTGGGTAGTATTCCATGATGTGTATGTAATGTACTTTCTTTATCCAGTCTATCACTCATGGGCATTTAGGTTGATTCCATGTCTTTGCTATTATGGATAGTGCTACAGTGAACAGATGCATGCATGTGTCTTTATAATAGAACAATTTATATTCCTTTGGATATCTACCCAGTAATGGAGGTGCTGAGTTGAATGGCATTTCTGTTTTTAGGTATTTGAGGAATCACCACACTGTCTTCTACAATGGTTGAGTTAATTTACACTCTCACCAGTAGTGTATAAGTATTTCTTTTTCTCTGCAATCTCACCAGCATCTGTTATTTTTTGACTTTTTATTAATAGTCATTCTGACTGGTGTGAGATAGTATCTCATTGTGGTTTTGATTTGCATTTTTATAATGATCAGTGATGTTGAGCTTCTTTTTTCATATGATTGTTATAACTCAACATATGTCTTCTTTTGAAAAGTGTCTGTTCATGTCCTTTGCCCACTTTTTTTTTTTTTTTTTTTGAGACAGAGTCTTACTCTGTCACCCAGGCTGTAGTGCAGTGGCACTATCTTAGTCTCAACCTCTGTCTCCCAGGTTCAAGCAATTCTCCTGTCTCAGCCTCCTAACTGGGACTACAGGCCCCTGCCACTATGCCTGGCTAATTTTTGTATTTTTAGTAGAGATAGTGTTTCACTATATTGGTCAGGCTGGTCTCGAACTCCTGACCTCAGGTAATCTACCCGCCTTGCCTTCCCAAAGTGCTGGGATTACAAGCTTGAGCCACTGAACCAGGCCTGCCCACTTTTTAATGGGGTCATTTGTTTTTCTCTTGTAAATTTGCTTAAGTTTCTTATAGATGCTGGATGTTAGACCTTTGCCAGATGCATAGTTTGCAAATTTTTTCCCCATTCTGTATGTTGTCTATTCACTCCATTGATAGATTTCTCTGTTGTATGGAAGCTCTTTAGTTTAATTAGATCCCATTTGTCAATTTTTGCTTTGTTGCAATTGTTTTTGGCATCTTCATCATGAAATCTTTGCCCATTCCTATGTCCAGAATGGCATTGCCTAGGTTGTCTTCCAGAGTTTTTATAGTTTCGGATTTTACAGTTAAGTCTTTAACCCATCTTGAGTTAATTTTTTAATATAGTTTCTTTCATAATTTGTAAAATATTTTCCAACATTTTAAATCTCTAATGTGCTTTCTCTGTTTTAAAACAGATCCATATCTGAGGCATTATTGTTCTTTTTCTAAAGTAGCATTGCAAATCATGTAAGTAAGCAAAATTGTCCAGTTTCATCATGAAAAATACATTACTAATGTTATTAGTCCCCAACAGACAGACAGCCTGCTATAAAATAGCAAATTCAGCATTCTTCATTAGTGGGATGAGGTCATTGTATATCACATTAGTTAATGCGTAATCTTTCTTTAAATACTTTGTTTCTAATCCTCTCTTCTCCACCAAGTTATCATAAAATCTTGTTCCCTACCCCGCCACAGGGAAATTGTCAAAATTCTGCTGCTGTTGACACTGCCCCTCAAATTATAACACACAAGCCACACATTTTAATCCCATTACCCATAAATTTGATGCTACCAGCTATATGTAGACCATAATTCATTTCTAGAAATTGTTGTAATAAAGTGATTGTCATGAAGCAAGCTACATTTTCCCATGGGAACTGTGTGATAACTGAGGCTGCATTTCTGATCCAGAATGCTATATCAAATAAACGTGGCTATGTGAAATATGTGCCATAAAATCAAATATACAAAATGATTAACCTCTTCAATTAACTAAAGTAGTAATGCCTATAAATTAGGCATGAATGTACTGCACATATTACTCAATGGGCTCCCAATGGGTTATAGAGTGTACAAATGGCACATAAAATTTATGAGTGGCCAAATCAAAGATGTGACCTAAAATAAAAGCTGAAATTTACTTTATGTCATAAATTAACAATCCTTTTATGTGCCTTATACGGCAATGGAAAAAGTTTCTCTGGGTGGATGTTTGCACTACAAAATCCCTAAGATCATTCAGAGGATGAGACTTGGGTTGTGTGAATAGTGCTATTAGCAGTAGGTCTGGGTGAAAAGAGAACTGGACTGGGATTCAGGCCACTTAAATTAAACCCAGTTGCTTTCTCTGAGCTAGGCAATGTACAAGATTCAGGTTTAGCTTCAGCTGAGGTTTTTGGACCTCATAGCTCTAAACCCCCATGATTCTGTAACCTAAAAAGCTTTATAAAGATGACCTGGATGGTCAGCTTTCCTGAGAAGCTATCTACAGATGTTTAGGCTAATAATTTTTATACTTTCCTATATAAATTCAGCTTTAGCAAAGCAGAGTGTTTCAATGTCATTTCATTCACATTAGGGGTCTGAAAATATTTCAATATTCCCTCTGTCTGGGGATGGACATGAGACAAGATTGAGGAGTAGAACTGATATCTTACTGAAAAGTTTACTTGAGATGACAAGAAAGGACACCAACCTCCCTCTTACCTTTCACATCTCCTAGATTTAAAGCTGCTCGAGATCAAATCACATAAAAGTTATTGGGAAAAAATAAGCCCTCCAAATTATTTTAATAGTCGCTCTGTGTAGAGATAGACATGAGACGAGGTCCAAAAATTATTTTACTGGATATATGGTTGGACATTGTCAAATTAACTCACACTTCATTAGGAACCTGCAAAAATAGAAAGTACCTTTCCATTTCTGGCAACACACTGGACTTGGTATCATACTGACTCTGCCTCTATTTAAAAATTATTTTCAAATGCATCTATGGGCTGGCAAGATACTCAGACAGCAAGAGCTAAGTTAAACCTTTAACCTATAGAAGTAAATAAAGCACCAAATCACCCTTTCACCATGAGTGTGTTTACTGAAACCCAGTGAATTTGAGCTTGGCTTTCAAAGCCTTGTGGGGATGGGGACATTTTTACAAAATCCAGGACCCACCACCCATGAAGTGTCTGATTAAAGGTCTCATGCATAAAGCTGAGAGTCAAAGGGAAATATCCAGAGGGTAATAATGAAGTGAAAATGAATCTGCACATAGGTTGATGCAGGAGGGGAAACTACAAGGAACTGCCCATCTTGAATCTTGGAGCTGAGTAGAGGAAAAATTAATCTTTCTTGAGAATTCAAAATTATAAGCTTGCCTTCATATGTATTTGTTAATTTACAATATCTTGTCCCTTCTAAAACCTTCAGGCATGGGTAGGTTAAAGGAGTCCAGGGATGGTTACTGCCCCAGGCATTTGGCAAAATAAATAGAAATCCTAAATTCATATTCTAAAGAATGTGAATGCACAGTCAAAAATTACAAAATAAGAAGGAAACAAACCAAGGTAAATGCAAGCCAGAAGAAACAGCAACAGCAGAAGCAGATATAAAACTCGTTCAGATACTAGAATGATCAGGTACAGAAAATAAGTTTGCTGGATGTTTAAAGAAATAAGAGAATGATTGAAAACGTACACAAAGAGTAAGAAATCTAAAATTTTGAAATTTAAAATTTGTAAGTTCAGCCTTAAAGTTTCTCAGTATGCAGTGAACTGTAACCTAACCGGATGTGTAACAGGCCATAATTTACTCTTATACCACCAATCACTGAGTTTTGGCCATTAAAGGTGGCCAACTGTTAAAGCCATGTTCAAATAAGGCAAATGCTAAACTGTAACCAATTGGCTTTTTCTGTACCTCACTTCTGTTTTCTGTACATCACTTCTTTTTTTCTGTCCATAAACCTTCTTTGAGCATGCAACAGGATTGGAGCCTCTCTGAACCTGGTCTGGCTTGGGGGCTGTCCAATTCATGAACTGTTCTTTGCTCGATTAAACTCTGTTAAATGTAATTTGTATAAGGCTTTTCTTTTAACAGAGATGAAAGTCCTCATAATTAAAGCACTGAGTTTCACAGCAGAGTAAACACAACTGGAGAGAGAATGGTAAACCAGAAGAAAGATTAGTAGAAATTGTCCCAAAGGCAGCACAGAGAAGCAAAGAGATTGAAAATATGTAAGAGAAGTTAAGATACATACAAGATACAATAGGAAATTCTAAATACAGCTCATTAGAGTTCCTAAAAGTGAGGTGAAAAAGAATGGAATTGAGAAAAGATATGAAACAGTCAAGTCTGATAATTTTTTTTTTTTCAGGAGGAAGGAGGGTTTATTCAGCCAGGAGCAACGTGGCATAGTTGCCTAACAGCCAAGCTCCCCTAACAAAGGAAGGTTCCATCTTTATATAGGCTTATACTTTAGATGTTATACCTGGAAGAATCTTAGGTTTCTAGCTTAACATATGAAAAGGATCTCAGGAATTACATATGAAACGGTTTCAGTTTATAGTCTTAGGAATGAAAAGGGGAAGTTTACAGTCTTAGGAATAAAAAAGGGGAAGTTGATCTGAGATGCCTGGGTCTCCCTCTTCACCCCCTCCCTTGAGACCCTCACCACTTTATAATATTAGTGACAAGTCTCACTTTCATTCTCACTTTCCAGATTTTCTGAAGAAACCGACCTATAATGTTTCATATAATATACTTGTGATGTCATTTTTTGGCTAACTGCAGTAGTGATGAATCCCCTAATCATCTGAAGGAACAGGGAGAGTAGACAAGGGAGCAGTCTGATAATTTTTTATGACTGTTTGCTTTCTAGAGAGAAGGAGAGAGGCAGCCCAAGATGGAAGCCGTAGTCTCTTTGTAACCTAATTGCAGAAGTGATATCCTGTTAGTTGTGCAGTGTTCTACTCATTAAGTGCAGTTCATTACACAAGGTCTTGAATACCAGGAGGTGGAATCACTGAGGGCCATCTTAGAGGCTGCTTACATTAGTCATCAAGGTAATATAAATTAAAACCAAAATGAGATATCACTACACATCCACTAGAATGTCTAATTCTTTTTTGAAAAGAGAGTACCAATGTTGACAAAAATGTGAGTCAACTAGAATTATTGATGGGAATGTAAATGGCACCAACATTCTGGAAAACAATTTGATAGTTCTTACATAGTTCAATAGATACCTACCCTATGTCGTTGCACTCCTAAGTGTTTATCCAAGAGAAATGAACACATATGTTTACACAAAGACTTGTGCGTAAATGTCCATAGCATACTTATAACAGCCCCAAAACTAGATACGACCTAACATTTATCAACAAGTGAAGAGATGTATACATTGTGGCAGATTCATACAATTGGGTACCACTCAGTGGTAAAAAGAACCAAACTGTTGATAAATGCAATAACAGTTGTTGATAAATGAATCAATCTCAAGATAACTATACTGGTTGAAATAAGTCAGATGTAAGAGCTGTTTACTAAATTATTAAATTTATATACACTTCTAGAAAAAAAGAAACCAATCCATAGTTATAGTAAACAGATTGGTAGTTGCCTGGGCACTGGAGTGGAAGGAGAGATAGATTGCAGAGAGGCATGAAGATGCTTTTGGAGTGATGGAAATGTTCTGTGTCTTCATTGTGATGGTGGTTCCATGCATTTTTGTATCTGCTAAGTTCATGGAATGGTACACCTTAAACATGTGCAATTTATCGTGCTTAAATTATACTCTAATAAAGTTGTAAATATAAAAAGAAAAACAAAGATAAAACAAAACATTTAAAACACAAACAAAAACAAATCCCAAACCAAAAAAACACCAACTGAGTTTGCCACAATGGTCCTTGGCTAAAGAAAGTTCTAAGAAATTTATTTTAGCCAATAGGAAAGTGATCTTATATGGAAAGATATATCTTATCTTACATGGAAGTGATCCGAAGAATAAGGAATAATAAGGAAATTGTTAATATTTGGGTAGATTAAACAATTATTCATTATATAGAAGAAAAACTAGAATGCTTAATTTTAGGGGTTAGAATGGAACTGAAATAATGCTCAACAGTAGCACACAATTCAGGAGAAAGGCAATAGCTATATGGTGGTTTTAAGTTCCTTGTATTATTCTTAGAAGTGTAAAGACAGTGAACAATCTAGATTTTAGATAAATTTAGACTTCTTTGGCAATCACTAAAAGAATTTAAATGAATATAGTACTTCCAAACTAACAGGAAAAAAAGGACTGATTAAAACACTGTCATTCAAAAGAAAGGAAAGAAAGCAGAGAGAAAGAAACAGAAAGGCAGGCTAAACAGAGAACAGCAAATAAGATGGTATTTTAGTTTCTTATGGTGGCTGTAACACATTATCACAAATTTAGTGGCTTATAACAACACAAACTCATTATCTTACAGTCTCTGAAGGTCAAAAGTCCAAAATGAACTAAATCAGGACATTGGCAGGGGCTGTGTGCCTTTCTGGAGGTTCTGGGAGAGAATCCATTTTCTTGCCTTTTCCGGCAACCAGAGGCTGCCCACATTCCACAGCTCATGTTCCCTTCCTCCTCCTTCAGAGATAGCAACATCAGGCTGGATCTTTCCCATGCTGCCGTCTCTCTGGTTCTCCTCTTTCACCTCCCACTTCCACTTTTAAAGATCTTGTAGACAGCCCAGGATCATCTCTTTATGTTAAGATCAACGGACTAACAACCTTAATTCTTTTTACAACCTGACTTCTCCTTGCCATGCAACACAACATATTCACAGATTCTGGGGATTAGGGCACAAACATCTTTGGGGAGCTGCTATTCTGCCCATCACAATGGTGGATATAGTGTCAACTATATCAGAAATGATAATATTTGTAAATGGACAAAATAATTTACTTAAAGGGACAACAATTTTCAAACTGAATTGACAGACAAAACTCAGCTGCATGTTGCTTACAGCAGACACAGCTAAAGCCAAAAAAATACAGACACGTTGGTGGTAAAGAAATGTAAAAGGTATACCTACAAATTCTAATCAAAGGAAAACTGATCAACTGTATTAATATTAGACTAATTGATTTGAAGTCTAGAAAGCGTTATTTGAAATGAAAACATTATATAATGATAAAATACTCAACTCATCCAAAAGGTACAAAAGGTCTAAATTTGTATTACCTAATTTTGAACTTCCTAATATATAAATCAAAATTGATGTGATCATACGGAATAAAGATAAATCAACTATCTTATTGAGAGATCTTAATACATTTTTTCAATAAACAGAAATTATAATGTAGAAGATTGAAAAACACTTAATAGGCTTGATCTAGCAGAAAAAATATAAACACACACACACACACGAATGCACCCCACCAATTAAAGACATACCTTGTTCTAAGTCAAATAGAATATTTACAAAAACTGATTACAAGTGGCTCATATAAATCAAGTCTCAACAAATGTCAAAGGCTTGGTTTCATATAGGCAATTTTCTCTGACAACAATGTGATTACATTATAAATTAATAACAACTCAAAGATCTAGAAAAATGTCCCATATTTGAAATGCACTTCTTACAAAACAGCAGAATGTTGATAATTGTTGAGGCTGAATGATGAGTCTGTGAAGGTTTATTACACGAATTTTCCTCTTTTGGGTATCTTTGAGATTCTCCAAAATGAAAATGAAAGTAAATTATATATACCTATAAAAGAAGCTGGATCAGGGAAGAAATCATGGAAAATACATAGAGGGTGGGCACGGTGGCTCACACCTGTAATCTCAGAACTTGGGAGGCCAAGGCAGGCGGATCGCCTGAGGTCAGGAGTTCAAGACCAACCTGGCCAATGTGGTAAAACCTTGTCTCTACCAAAAATTAGCCGGGCAAGGTGGCGGGCGCCTGTAATCCTAGCTATTTGGGAGGCTGAGGCAGGAGAAATACTTGAACTTGGAAGGCAGAGGTTGCAGTGAATCAAGATTGCGCCATTGCACTCCAGACTGGGCAACAAGAGGGAAACTCCATCTCAAAAAAAAGAAAGAATGAAAGAAAAGGAAGGAAGGAAGGAAGGAAGGCAAGCAGGAAGGAAGGAAGGAAGGAAGGAAACAAAGACTATTGCCAAGCGCAGTGGCTCACTCCTGTAATCCCAGCACTTTGGGAGGCCGAGGGGGCTAATCATCTGAAGTCAGGAGTTCAAGACCAGCCTGACCACCATGGTGAAACCCCGTCTCTACTAAAAATACAAAAGTTAGCCTGGCAAGGTGGTGGGCACCTATATTCCCAGTTACGTAGGAGACTGAGGCAGGGAGAATTGCTTGAACTGGGAGGTGAAGTCTGTAGTGAGCCGAGATTGTGCCACTGCACTCCAGCCTGGGCGACATAGCAAGACTCCATCTCAAAAAAAAAAAAAAAAGAAGAATAAAAAATATATATAATGAAAAACTTTATTGTACTATATTTTAAACTTAGATAAAATAGACATGTTCCTGTGAAAATATAATTTACACAGAAAGAGAAAAGTGAGCCTGAACGAGGCTTCTCCAACACACATATTTTCTCCATGAGGCATGTCCTTGTGTCTTGCACTAAGAACACCAGACAGTGTTTCAGCACCATGAGTCGGGAACGTTTTAAGCAGCAGAATCACTAACAAAAAAACACAAAAATACAGCACTAAGCAGAACTTGAGGAGGACACTTTGTGTATTAGTCCATTTTCATTCTGCTGTGAAGAAATACCCAAGACCGGGTAATTTATAAAGAAAAAGAGGTCTAATGGACTGACAGTTCCACATGGCTGGGGAGGCCTCAGAATCATGGTAGAAGATGAAGGAGGAACAAAGGCAGAGTAGCTGAGATTACAGGCGTGCACCACCATGCCTGGCTTTTTTGTGTGTGTGTGTGTGTGTGTGTGTGTGTGTGTGTGTGTGTGTGTATTTTTAGGAGAGACAGGGTTTCACCGAATTGGCCAGGCTGGTTTCAAACTCCTAACCTCAAGTGATCTGCCCACCTCGGCCTCCCAGAATGTTGGGATTACAGGTGTGAGCCACTACACATGGCCCCAACTCTCTTTAACTCCAAACTTGTGTTCCAAAACTCATAAAAGGCTAAATCAGGTGGGGAAAGTTGAGGTTTGGCTCTGCTTTCAGCAGGCTGGAACCAGGCCTCTTTTTATGAACAGAGGCCGGAGATAAACATTGTCACTTCTGCCATTGCCAAAGTTGCCGCGGGGAGAGAAAACAAGAATAAGGAAAATGGAACCATTTCTGTCCAAAGAGATATGTGCAGTCTCCAAAAGGATAGAACCTGTGGAAAAAAACAGACTGCAGCATAGTCCATCAGCGAGGAGGCGGACACACAAAAATGGGTTGTGGGAAACTTACAAGGTGAGTGATGGCGAGTGAGGCTGTTTATACGGCCCTGTGTGAAGTGGAGGAGTCAGGCCCAGGCAAAACCCAGCTGACACTGCAAATGCACAGACTACAAATTCTTCTGGCTGTCCTGGGAGGCTGTGCTCCACAGATAAGGCTGTTCATCAATGCAGGCATCCCCCCTTGCTTTCAGAGAAGGCCAATTAACATTACTCATGGGGAAGAAAACCAGTAGTGAGTTGGGATGGAAACAGCTTAGCAGAGGTGATTTAGGGCCTAAGAATTCAGCAAGTAGCAGAGATTTCTGATACAAGAAAGATTGCAAATACTTTTTCCTTTGGACAGGCTTTATTCTGTATGAAACATTGGCAGAAGTCTGCAATTTTCACTTTCCTTTCCATCTATGGCCCATTTTATTTCCAATAACTACCTCTTCTTAACTTTGTGTTGAGGAGTGAAGGTGTGACATTTCACAAAATTGTGACCTTAACACACATGTTTTGAAATGGGGCTTGTGAAATATTCAGTGTTACGTCTCCTAAGCAGCCAGTTGCCTACGTTATCCAGGCAGTAAAACCTCGGGTTCCATGCTTAGTTGAATTCCCTGGATTTCATTTCTATTGTCTACTGAAATTCCCTTCAGAATAAAACAAACCCTTCATACTCCAGATATGAGGTGGTTGTTCACTGGAAGTCTCAGTTTTTCAGTCTGAGTGTCACTCCTCATGTTCTACTTATGTCCAAAAATTCATTTTAAACCAGATTCCCCCTCGCCCTCATCCTCTCAATAGAAAAAATTGCTTCACTTGACTTCACATGATGTAATTGAACTTTCTGGGTGAGAAGTTGCACCTCAGACATTTAGCTGTGGTTTTCGCAGCATATCAATGAATAAATTAAAGAGTTCTGTGACAGCCGTGGTTTCTGATGATAAGAATCACTGTCTCGGTCATCTGACTTCATTTCTCACCCTTCCCTTTTAAGGTTGAGATGAACTTGGTGAGTGAATTCATTTCTTTTATTTTCCTATTAGGATTTGAAAATTAATCATTCTAGCCAATCAACCCAAAATAATTTCATCATAGGGGCAATTTACATACATAAAGTATCTAGAGAGTTAGAATACAATGGAAAGTGGGGGGGTTCTCATGACCTGCCCCTGTTTTCTTAATTGGTAAAATATGCATAATAGAAAATTTACCATTTAATCATTTAGAACTGTACATTTCAGTGGCATGAAATACATTTACAACGTTGCTAGAATATAGAACCATCACCACTATTTCCAGAACTTTTTCATCTTCTCAACTTTGTACCCACTAAACAGTAACTCCCCATTCCCCCTGCTCCTAGCCCCTGGCAACACCATTCTATATCATATGAATTTGACTATTCTATGTATCTCACATAAGTGGAATCATAAAATATTTGTCCTTTTGTACTTGGCTTATTTTTTAATGTGATGTTTTCCAAGTTCATCTGTACTGTAGCATGTATCGGAGTTTCATTTCTTTTCATGAACGAGTAATATTCCATTGTATGCCTATGCCACAGTTTGTTTATTAATTTGTTTGTCGATGGGCACTTGGGTTGCTTCCCCATTTTGACTGTTGTGAGTAATGCTGCTATGAACGTCGGTATAAGGGTACCTGTTTGCATCCTTGCTTTCAATTCTTTGGGTATATGCCTAAGAGTGGAATGACTGGATCGTACGGTAATTCTATGTTTAATCTTTTGTGGAACCAGCCTTTTATTTTTAAACTCATAAGCGAAGAAGCTGATTGTTGACATTAAATCAGAGGATGGCAGACGGGGGATGCCTTAACCCCCCAGAGAATAAATCTGTAGTGCAGAGAATTTTAGAAGTCTGGGAAAGCTATTGAGAATAAAGTATTCCTTTTGTGAGTTGAGTTGGAGGGAACACTTCAAATGCTTGTAGTCACTACCTTTTCCATTTACAGTTAAAAATGGCTCTGTGAAGCTGAATACAACTAGAAGCAGAAACTATACAATTATGCCTGGGATAATAGCTCCAGCTCTTTTGTTTAGATTCAGAAAATTTGGATAAGATCATCATAATAATCTAGGTTTGAAGAAATGATGCCTCTTATCTACACTCTCACAGGTTGCAAATGGAGGATCCAAAATCCTATCACACTTCTGGTGATTCTACTCACTGCCTTGCCCAACTGGGAGGACATAAAACATGAAAATAATAAATAAATAACATAATGGTTCTCAAATTTCTCAATTCCTTAGGTCCCTTTAGAAACCCAAGGGTTGAAAAGCTCAAGGTGGGGATAACTGAACACAGTATGTCTTATAAATATTGAGGGTCTCCATGATATACTTTGGAAATGCTCTGCAGAACTAATAGAACAGAACATGTGAATATTTTGAGACAAATGGATCCGTTTCCACAAACACCTGTTGAGCCTGCTATGTGACCAGCACTGCGTTTGACACCTTAGGGAGGGTATAAAGATTAGTAGGACATGCTCCTTGCCCACCAGAAGCTTGTGTCATAGAAGGGCAGTTGAGACCATTGCCAGATCTCTTTAACTCTCTTGGACAAATTACCAGCTGCATCATAATATACATTGTCCCTAAGTAAGAATACATACTTTTAGCACATATTATAATGAATGGAATAAGCTAATCATCAGCGATATGGTAGAAACCTGATATACTATTATACGAGGAATTCAAGAGGAGGAAAAACAAATATGTATGGGTCAGGGACTTGATGGGCCTCACTTTATTTAATCCTCTCTGCAGCCTTGCAAAATATGTATTAACGGCCCCATTCTACAGAGATAAAAACTGAGTCTTGGTGAGGTTAAGGAACTTGCCTACGTCACACAACCAGTAAAAGCAGGCTTGACTAGGAGCCCACCTTTCCAGCTTTCCAGTAGCCATGTGAGTTCCACTATACCCACTGCTTCTTATTGCTTTCAACATAATTATTCTCCCATTATTTCATCAGATCCTTGCTGCACTTCCCCAGTGCTTCTAAACAGGTCATTGAGACAATTTAGTTAAGTGATGAACATATTGATGAGAAAGTCTTCTTATGCGTATTTGTTTTTTCGTTTTTTTTTTTTTTTTTTTTTTTTTGCTTATTTTAGATGAAACTGGTGAGATTTGGGTCTGAATTATTACAGGAGAGACAGAGCTTTTGTGTGCCCATGGGTTTTTTCTCATGAGTCACCCATTCTGTGACCTCAAAAAGTCATAGTTGACAATAATCATTTATTGTAATTGAGGAACTTACAATAATACCTGTTGAGTGATACCTATGGCACTACATGGGTATTTTGATAATAAGTATTCTATTATAATAATCCCTAATATTTAACACTTCTGGGCCACCCATCCTCCCACTCATCCCAAATGTGTTACCGAATCTGACAGCTCCCAATTAGCCCGTAGCAGTAGGAGGTTGCTAGAATATAGTACATATCCAGTAGTTTTTTGGGGTTTTTCTGAGTGACTGAGTGCCACAAACTATGATAGTTACTTCTTTGGAAACTTAATCTTCATAGTATCCCCCAGGGAGTTATCATCGTTTTTATTTTCAGATGAAGAAGTGAAGTTCAAGGAGATGCCAACAGTTAGCAAATGGTCGTTCTGGGATTCGACCTAAGAGCTGAAAGAGGTGTCCAGATCCAGAAAACCCAGGGGGAACTGGTTATCAATGGGCAGGCCCTGAAAAGATAGCTCAGGAGACGTTAGTTGAATATAAATACATTTTTTTGGTCCTTCATTGCCTCTGCCTGTGTAAATCTCTGAGCTCCTTTTCCAGAGGGGCAAGTACCTTTGGTAATTGCCTCCCCCATTGCTCCCCCTCTACCTTTCCCAGAGTCCTCTTCTTCCATCTGTCAGATGGCCCTTTATATTCTCAGAAGAGGGCCTCCTGTGAAGATTTCCGGGGACTTCTCTACTATGCCCTTGCAGCAGTTACTTAAATTTTCCTTTCCTTCCTTTCATTCTTCCTGCATCTTCTATATGTGAGGCCCTCCAGGAGCTCATGGCCAAGTGGGAAGGATAGGTACCTAGACAATTCATTGTAATTTGATTTACAAAGGTGCATTCAGCCACACCTAATCACCTAATGGTTCCTAATAATTTCATCTATTATTAGGAACCATCGAACATTGGCAGACTCTCTCATAATTACAGGATATAACCCCCAAACTATTGTTTTTGACATCCCTGGTTGCATTCTGACTGGTCAGAAAAAAAATATGACTCTTTTTCTGCAGTTTTTCACATATTACTTACTACTTTTTATTTACAATAACAAATCACCTTGATGTGACATTTCATGCTCCTGAGTATCTGCTGGTGGCGGTGGTACTGGATGACCCTTTAGAAAAGTGCTGTGAGGGGTTTAGTGGCGCTGTCATCCTTGTTGTTTCAGTAAGGAAATTCAGAAGGTATAATGCCACATATAAATAGGCATTTTTATTTATAGCTTTGCCTAATATTTAAATGAAATGCCCAGTGCTCTAAGCAACGTAAAAAGCATCTTTGGATTCCTGGAAGCAATGACATTTTCACTGATAGTATTTGGGCAATTCATCTGGCGTGTAATGGATTTGCAGTGGTAGTGAAATACAGCTGGTGGGGGAGAAGGGGGAGTCAGCAACAAGCACATCTTTTCACTTTCCCTAGTAGCAATCTAAGCAGTGGGGTCTTGTTTCATTAGTAGCACAGCTCTGAGACTATGGATGTTAATAAGAGGATTGAATGGGTATTGGTCAAATGATCTCCCTGACCTATTTTATCTCAATACCGAGGCTGCTTTACAGAGAAGCCAGAGCCTGCAATGATATTTACTGAGCAAATTTTACCATCAGGCTATACCATACCAAGTGTATTAGTCCCTTTTAACACTGCTATAAAGAACACCTAAGACTGTGTAATTTATAAAGGAAACAGGTTTAATTGACTCACAGTTCTGCCTGGCTGGGGAGGCCTCAGGAAACTTACAATCATGGCAGAAGGCAAAAGAGAAGCAGGCAGGCCCATCTTACATGGCAGCAGGAGTGAGAGAGAGAGAGAGAGAGAGAGAGAAGGGGGAAGCACCAGACACTTATCAAACAACCAGATCTTGTAGGAACTCACTCTCAAGAGAACAGCAGGGGAGAAACCACCCCCATGATCCAGTCACGTATTACCAGGTCTCTCCCTCAGCATGTGGGGATTACAACTCAGGTTACAATTGGAGATGAGATTTGGTGGGGACACAGCCAAATTGTATCACCAGGAGTCATTGGATAACATCCATTCCTCTTCTCCAGAGGAGGGAAGAAGAAATAAGAAAATGGTCTGTCAGTGGAAATGTGCTTAGGTTATTTATAGCCAAAAGACATGTTTTTGCCATTCTTTATCCCTGATTTCTGGAAACAGTCAATCTCTGAGCACCACAAGGCTCAGGGTCTAGGATGGCCGATCAAGGTAAGAAGGCTGTTCTTCAGCTTCTTTAGCTGCCATGCAGCTGTTGTACCTGGTATGTTTTTTTCTTATCAGAAGGACTCATGATTAATGATATAATTTCTGGAAAGTTCTTAAAGCTTTGCAGAAGGGGCATACTTCAGCGAATTACAACACAATCTGAGACTTTAAATCGTCCAAATTCTTTCAGTGTCTATGTTACTTCTCCTTTGGCATGGGCTCTTTTAAGATCTGTATAAACTCTTTTATAACACAACAATGCTGTCAGGTCATTTCAGTAAATTCATTCATTCATTCAACCAACATTTATTTAGCATCTGTTATATGCCAGACACTAACTATGTTAGCTATGGGGGCTATCAAGAGCTCTAATGTGATTCCTGGGCTCTGAAATTCTCCTTGCGGTAAAGTGTTTCGGCATAAAATGTTGCATTTATCCTCATAACAATGTGGAGAAGTAGATATTTCTTGGCTCCACCTTACTGATGAAGAAACAAAGACTTACGGAGGCCAAATGCTACGCCCAAGGACTTATATGTAAAACCTCCAAATTTAATTCTAATTTTAATGCATCATGCTCTATTCTCACTTTATATGAGCTTCAGTTACCAGATTTTAATCAAAATAGACTAACCAATGTAAATATACAGACTAGACCCTTGGCATTTGTAGATTTAACTTTCCTGGCTTTGACTATTTGCTAGACTGCTCTTGGGCACCATTAGCAAATGACCTTGAAGAGCCATGGCTTAAGAGTTTAATTTTCTGAGACATGATCTGCATCTCTGGCCCTAAGAGTCTGGGGAGTGGAGGCTGGTCACTTGCATTCAGAGTGGCTTACTAGCATCTGCATCTTAGTGTGGCTCTGTTTCCACATATTCTCCTTTATCTTAACAGGGAAAATGCTTTAGTGGCCTGCCAATTATCAATAGTATTTATAAATAGTGGAATTTCAGGGGAAAGTCTCAGGAATTGTCCCTTGTGAATGTCATTATATTAAAAATTGCTAACATGGAAATTATCAAATTCAGCTCAGGGATTTAGAGATGGGATCTGATGCTCCCAGTGGGTTCTATCTCCTTGGCCGTTTGCCAGGGCTTCTTTCACTGGCTCAGCCTCTGGGTGGGAATGGTGCCTAGGGCTCTGGTATGTGGTGCTTTTGAGGGGAACTTGAGCAATCATGCTCTATTGTGTAATACCATCAGAGAGACACCCAGGGTCCTGCAAACACCACAGCTCCCAGTGGTGCCACTTACTCCAGAGTATTTCAGGAAATAGATAGTCTTATGCGGTCTTAGAGATGTGCAATAGTTTTCTGCAATTACCTACCTCTCATGAGATTAGTAGAATGAACAGGTCTTTCCCAGAGGGAGCTGCTGCCTTCTCATCTACTCAGCATTTGGTCCCTGACCTTAGAAGCTTCATCAAACATCCCATTTCCATAAAATGCCCCATTTGGAAGAATTTTGATGGGAATAAAACACTCCAAATATTGGATATTAAAAATCTCTTTTTATTTGCAAGAGGCATTAGGAAGATAACACTCTCTATATCAGTTAGCAGCATGGAAAAGGAGAAATGGTGTTTATGGCATCCCAATGCCAGAATCATAGAGCACAGAATGGAATAGTGGATTTGGATCTGGGAAGCTATAGCTAAAAACCAACACAATTACTATTTCCAAAAACTACGCCAATAAGTGGAGCTCGTAGCCTTTATGATACAATAGTACCATGTGCTCTGCCAAAACGAGTAGTTTTGGGGTAAAAAAAATCTCATTTTTCACCATTAGTTACCAATGACTTTAAATATTAAGCTGAGATTCTATGAAAATATCTTCACCGACCATATGCTAATTTTCTTGTAACCATGGGGTTTTATTTCATCGAACGTGTAGACGTGACCCTTGATGGTTGCAAATTAAGATGGCATTTTGATTTATTTATCTTAAAACCATCCTCTTTGCCGTTCATTTCTATTACACATAAGAATTTGGAAGTGCTTTTTAGAGGTCAAGAGCAAGTCTGTGTCATTTCCTGGCTCAAATCACAAGCTGAAATAACTTCTGTTCAGCTTGTTCTTTATCCAAGAGATGGAAAACCAGAGTCATGCTAGCCAGGATGATACTGAGGAGAAACAAAACAAAACCCGTGTTGGTTTTGTGTGGCACCAGCCTCCTCGCCAGTACACTAGAGCATTTCAGTGCTGGGTCTGAGTTATAAAAAATTATTTAAGAGCAAATAAAAATGCTGCTTCTGCAAATGTGAATGCCTAAATGCTAATCAAATCTTTGCTGCAATCCTGTGGAAATGCATAATGAGATTCCCAGCTGTCAATCATTGTAATCTGACAGCTGTAATGAGATTCTGGTTTAATGTGTATTTCATAATAACTTGGGCCTGGAGCAGGTGCTGTCCTCTTTAAAAGACAACTTACAGATTGTCAACTAGTTTCTTCCCATCTGGCAGTGAGGAGACAGCCTCTAAAGTGGTCGAGCATGAGAGGGGCCTCATGGGCATTAGGGTCTCTAAGGTTCTGAATTCCTTTCTTCTCTACCTCTACCCATCGTTAAGGAAAAGATGAGTTCCAGCTGTGACTGGTTTTATTAAAGAGTGACAGTTTAGTACAAGGTTGTCTAATAAGGAAAGGCAACATGTTTGAACTTGGAAGTTTTACTCTAATTCCCATGGCAAGGTCTCCAATAATAGAAATGGTCTGTTCTCAGCAACAGAAGAACATATTTATTGTCATCACTTTTGAGATAATGAAATGCCATTTAAATTACCCTCTCTTTCTGGTACATCTGAAAAGAAAGCAAACTCCCTAAGTTTCCTATCATTTTGCAGAGCCTGAAACCATGTCTAGTAATCACTTCAAGCCTCACTAGGGAAGAACAGCAGGTAGGAAGCTGTCGGGGATTTATAGTGCCACTTACTTCTACAGGTAAAATCAGAGCCATAAAAATCAAGAAGAAAGAGTTCTTGAGCCCTCCAGGGTAAGTAAGGGAATATACTTTAAAATTCTGATTTTTATTACTCTAGAAAAAATAAGACACCTTAGCCCGTAGCTGGAAGAGTGTTATAGCATCCTTTCTCCGAGGCTGTTATTCAATCGAGTCTCTCATTGTTGGCCTCCACTGAGCTCAGACAGATCTGGTGCTGTCTCTGCTGACTCAGTTTCTTCACCTTTGAAGTGGAGCTAGCAATATCAGCCAGCTTCTCGCACTGCACGCAGGAGCCTTAGAAATAAAAGGTATCATCTTGGGGCTCTAAGGTTCTGTAACAATGACCAAGATTCACTCTGAGGGTAGAAAAATTAAAAACGAACGTAATGCTTTTTCCAGGTTTTTTAATACCAAAATTGGTCCAGGTGATTCTCTCTGTTTGCATGTTATTGATCTTCCTCCCTTCCTATGGAAGGCATCATATGGATTATCGAAGGCTGGTGGGAAGGAAGAAAAAGGAATGAACACGGAATCAGTAATATCTGAGCTTTTCCAGGCAAATCTAGCCATGACTCAGCAAGCAAGCCAAAGGCAAACATCACTGCATTACCCCTGTTAGAGAAGGGGCCTGTCTGAGGCAGAGGGAAGGTCTGAGTGTGAGCCTCTGTGCAAATCATTCCAAATAAAGAGAGATTTCTGACCCTTATCTCCCTCCCTTCCTTCCCCTCACAACTCTGGGAAAGAAGAGCCCTCCTCGCAGTCTTGGAGTCATTCCTCTTCCGCTTGCTACTAGCTCCTTTCCCCTCCCAGCAAACATGCATGCCTCTCTCCTAACATATAAATGAAATTAGTTGGTGAAACTTGTTACCCCTTCAAGACAACCATATGCTGTCCTTCCTGTCACACTGCCAGCAATGTCAGGAAAAGCATGGATGATGTCAGGCTCAAATCTTCATGTTCTCTTTAGCTATGTGTCTCTGGGAACGTGATTTACCCCTCTCTCCCCCCCCGGTTAAAATAGCAACAGAAACAGCGATCACAATGCCTGCAAGAATCATGAAGCTGAAATGAGGTCATGCATGTAGGTGCCCAGCAAGGGACATGGCCGAGGAACACGGAGGTCCCAGGGAGTTCTCGTGTCACTGCCAAATCTTCTGGAGAGCGGCTGGGATCTGCCTGCTTACCTCTGTGGCTCTGCCCACGCTCTTGAGGGGCTTCCGCTTTGCCGAACTCTAGTCCAGGTAACAAGGGTAAACACTGCCTCTCCCTAGAAATCTTGCCTGCACTCGTTTCCATGACACAGCATTGCCTTGGTGCAGTTTACAAAACAGCTCACAGAATTCCTCCTGACATCTAGAGTCAAAATAGATTGCCAGTGCTCTGCCTTCCGTGCCAGAATCTGTGCTTCCTCGGAGCTCCTGCAGCCTTGAGTATGGATCCCTAGAGCTCTGAAAACCTTATCTTGAGGGCCATTCTGAGTAGCTTTTATTCAAATGCCTGGGGGGATGTGCTGTGCAAATCAGAAGCAAGTCCTGGCCTTATCCCCCAAGTTGGGGGGGGGGGGGGGCCACAGATTTGGTGAAGTTGTGCCTGTTACTTTGGAGGTGAGTGGGTCAGATGTGAGATGGGCAGAGGATGAGTTTGGTGGTCTTTGCTCATCCCCATTCATGTTCTTGGAGTCTGTTACTCCCATTGAGTCCCACTCCATTACCCATGGGAGAAACTGAGGCACAAGAATCGAAGGGGGTGGTATGGGTAGTCATACCAGGCTGGCAGCAGCACAGCTTGGTAAAAACCTGGGCCTCTGTCTCCTCCTGGAGCTGGCTCCGCTACACCTGCAACCTGTGGGCAGAGTCTGCAGACAGCATGCCAAACTCTGTGTGTTCTGTGCAAACAAAGGTGCTTGTGAGGAGAAAGGCAGAAAGTAGAATGTTTAGGCTGACTGATGGCTAAACAATGGGTGGAAAGACAGGCTGTGTAGGTAGCAGATGAGAGATTGGGGAATAAAAATAAACAAAGGGAGTGGAGAAAGAGGCCGGGCGGGGAAGAGGCCTGCAGAAAGGTGTGTGTTGGGCTGGTTGGTCAGTGGTCGCCGGGCCAGGAGGGGAGCTGAAGGGATTTGTGTGCACGCAGAGACCGCTTATTCTGTTGTTCCACCAGAAATTGAGGGTAGGACCTGGAATATTGCACTAAAGCCCCTGCCAGCTCTAAGACTTGAAAGCAGGGCTGAGACGGAGGGAAGGCAGGGGAAATGAATTGGCCCCCCTGTTTCCACTGGGAGAAGGAAGCTGTGAAAACAGCAGAGGAGAAAGCAGATTTGAGGACCATGAGACCTGGAACAGAGTGTTTGATTTAACCCCTTCCTCTACAAATAAGGAAGCGGCAGCTCAGGGAGGCTAAATTACATCCTGGAAGGTCACTGAGTCTTCTCCAATCCAAATGTTGCAGGTGTCTCCTCCTCCCAAAAGATATGCTCAAGTCCTAGCCTCCTGCCCCTGGGAACGTGACCGTGTTTGGAAATAAGGGCTTTGAATGCTATCAGGTTAAGATGAGGTCATACTGGAGTGGCTGGGCCCTTAATCCAATATGACTGTTGTCCTTAGCAGAAAAGGACAAGAGACAGATGTGCGGGGAAGAAGGTCATGTGACAGTGGAGGCTGAGATGGGAGGGATGCATTTACAAGCAAAAAATGCCAAGAGTTGCCAGCAACCAGGAGAAGCCAGGGGAGAGGCACGGGGCAGACTCTCCCTCTGAGTGTCCAGAGGAGCCAACCTTGCCAACACTTTGATCTTGCTTGGACTTTGGCCACCAGAAGTGAGAGAATACATTTCAGTTGTTTTAAGCCACTCAGTTTGTGGTACTTCATTGTAGTAGCTCCAGAGGCTAATATGCTAGGCTGAGGAAAGCATGCATGTGCCAAGTATAGAACCACCCCAGAAATGCAGTAGAGCCCACGATCACACTTGCTGGCTTCCCATGGAGTCTGATCTGCAGATGGAGTCACCTTTGGATTAGTTTGTCTTGCATTGCTGTAAAGAAATTCCTAGGCTGGGTGCAGTGGCTCACATCTGTAATCCCAGCACTGTGGGAGCCAAGGCAGGTGGATCCCAACAGCTCAGGAGTTTGAGACCAGCCTGTGCAACATGGTAAAATCCTGTCTCTACAAAGAATACAAACATTAGCTGGGTGTGGTGGCATGTGCCTGTAGTCCCAGTGACTTGTGAGGCTGAGGTGGGAGGATCACTTGAGCCCTAGAGGCAGAGGTTGCAGTGAGCTGTGATCATGCCACTACATTCCAGCCTGGGTGACAGATCTAGACCCTGTCACAATAAAAAGAAAAGAAATGAAAAGAAATGAAATGAAATATCCGAGACTGGGTAATTTTTAAAGAAAAGAGATTTAATTGGCTTACAGTTCCTCAGGCTATACAGAAAGCGTGATGCTGGCACCTGCTCAGCTTCTGGGAGGGTCTCAGGAAACTTACAGTCATAGCGAAGGCAAAGTGAAAGTGAGCACTTCACCCAGCTGGAATAGGAGGAGCAAGAGAGTGTCACGGGAGGTGCCACATACTTTTAAATAATCAGATCTCACCAGAATTCACTCACTACCACAAGAACAGCATTAAGGAGATGGAGCTAAGCCATTCGCGAAGGATCCAGCTCCATGATCCAATCACCTCCCACCAGACCCCGTCTCCAACATCAGGGATTACAATTCAACATGAGATTTGGGTGGGGACACAGATCCAAACCATATCAACAGTCTACAAGTGCTCAGTTAACTGGGAGGGCTGAGCAGATGTGGAGAGGTGCCAGGGGACTCAGGGAGCAGGTAGAGTGAGCAGACCCGGGCTGGGTGTTACGACTGCCTCCTCTATAGAGCCTGCATCTGCACTACCAGGTTTCTTGCCCAGGGTTGTTCCTGCCTGAGCCTCACTTCTCGGGGGAGGCACCCATGGTGCCACACTCCTAAACACACAGGGTTTTCTGGCCATTGACCCTCTCTGATCCTACACTTAGAGACTGCAGAAATTGTGTTGATGCTCCCTGGGTCTCCTCTCCCTCAGCTCCCTCCGTCTCCGAGGCAACCATGTCAACTCCCATGATCTATCCAGTCGCTACCTGGTTCTTTACCACCTCCCACGCCACTCCCACAGTCTACCCCATTTGACCCATCTGGAAAGAGTTCAGCAAGAAGTCCTCTCCTGAATGTAGAATCCTGCCCCTCCACCAAGGCCACCTAGATTGCACATAACCTTAGGCCTCCTCTATCCTTGACACCAGCAAGGCCCCTACATTGAGGAAGTTAGAATGGAAGGCTAGGGCAACACTTCCTGATGTCCTAATAAGAAAAGGTGTAACTCGAATAGCTGGGGCTTCAGGAAGAGGCCCCCTAGACCCCTCAGGGAACAGCAGCTTCCTAGGGGGAAGACTGGGAATGGGGTTCCCAGAGCCTCCAGCCTGGGTGCTTTCCTTCCTTCCCTCTGTCAGGCCTTCCCAGTGTCAGGTCTCGTCCCCTCTATTCCCACTCTTGTCACTGTATTGCCTGCTCATGTAAGGTGCGCCCATGTGAATTCAGGCTATTTCTCCAAGTTTAAGGGGCCTTTGTACTAAAACTGCAGATTTCTGAGATCTACACCCAGGGATGCTGCCTCAGGAGGTCGGGGGCATGGCTTGGGATTTGTGTTTTGTAACTAGCTTTCTAGTGTTTTTGCTGTGGGGTGGTCCTCAAACGCTTGACAATATTGCCCTTAGACAGTCTAAACACTTCCAGTGTGGGGAATTTTGGGGACAGTGGCAGGTGGTAGAAAGGACTCTGTTGACAGCTCAGTCATTTTGTGCTTCCGTTCAAGGAGGACCCCATCTGATGACACTGGGTTCTCCAAGTGTCATCGGATGGGGTCCTCCTTGAACAGAAGGCCTGGGATAAGCCTTCCCAGGGGGGATCTGGGCAGAGATGTGGAGATGCTGCTGGCCATGGTTATGATACTCAGGGTGGGAGTCAGGCAGGGGGCTGCACCTGTGTTGGTGTGTGGACTAGTAGAAAGTTCTCTGCAGGAGACAGCAGGGGAAGAGGGAGTAAGAGGAGCCGGCAGAGGGAAGGGCAGAGGGGTCAGTGGCTCTGTGGGGCTGCAGCTTCCTCCAGATGCCTCAACGACGCCATCCACAGCTACTGGTCATGTTCAGAGTAGCTGCCCCCTCCAGGTGGAAGCTGTTTGTCAGCACTCGGCAACCTGACTGCGTTACCTGTGGCAAGGAGGCATCACTTCCTACACCAGGAGCTTGCACCTAGCTCAGAGAGGGAGAGCTAGGACAAGAAAGAAAGAATGACAAGAAAGACAGGAAAAAAATGAAAAACTCAGCCTCTCTCCACTGGCCTTCTCTGAGAATGCCCTACCACGGTATCTGGTAGTGCTCCCTTGAACCCACTTCCCAGCTTAGGAAGGAAAGACGAGGAGATTGCTCCATATTTCAAGGGTGGTAGAGTGGGGGATGCATTCGAATTGCTCTGGCTACAGTTTGTCTGTCCCTCTGTGTAGCTGGCTGCCTATCTCCCGCACCCAGGCAGGCCCAGACTCCCGGGGTCCAGGTGCCGTGGTGGGGGAACGAGTCTCCACCTCTGGATCAGGTCTTCAGAGGACACTGTTGGGTGCTGCTGGGCACTTGGCATCTGCGAAGGATGCTCTATGCCCCACGCAGGTCCCCTCCCCTTGGTAAGAGAGGCTAAGCAAACATCTCAACGTTAATCAATTATGTGACCTCAGGAGTCTCTCCGGTATTCCTTACAAAGGGAAACCTTCAAGCTCATTCCTGTTGCTGAACCAAAAAATAGAAAATGAATGAATAAACAAACAAACAAATAAATAAACGAGGAACTCCAACAGAAATGGAAAGCAAAACACAGACTTGCCTATTCAAGCTGCTTTTAATAGTCGCTTCATCTCTGGGCATCTCCCACTAAAATCCGAAGACTAGTCCAGCTATATTTAGAACTCTGTGAAGAGAATTGTGTGCTGAGTTTAAAAGATATGTTTTGTTTTAATTAGACTTATGTTTCATATGTCGCCTGGTGCTGACAGCAGTCACTGTAGGTTTATCTTGGCCATGGCATGCGAAGGTGAATCAGGCAGAATCTGCCTTTGCTCATTCCCTTTGACCTGTTGAGTGAGCTTTGTATTTCTTTGTGGTGTAATTGCTTAGTTAGGTCCAGGGGGCAAAATAGTGGAGTCGTTAAGAGCAGTTACCCTTGAGTCAGACTGGGTTTGAATTCTGGCTATTGCACTCACTGGCTTTATGAGCTATGGAGGCTGGCTGATCCTCTCTGTGCCTCAGGGTCCTCATCTATAAACAGGATTCCTGATAGTACTCATCTCATAGGGTTGTTGTGAAAGTTAAATGAGTTAGCAATGTCATATGCTTAGAGTTATGCAGGACACATCATAAACACTTACGATGCATTAGCTTTATTTCAGTTCATGCTTTACAAGTATTTGCCATTCTTTTCTGCTTTTAAAGCACTATCAGCAAACAGCAGGGAAAGTCACCATTGTCAGAGTAACACACTGTGGTTTGACCCACACCTGCAAAATAAGGCTTAAGGAACTTTTTTGCATGAACGTCTGAAAATTTTTTTTTTCCTCCTAAATACCTCCTGCTCCATTATAGATTTCTGAGAATGCAAGAACTGATCACTGCTTTTACAGTAAATTTGGCAAAGGTGTATCTTTTCTTTCCATCCAAAAAGGGAACTGGAATTCTGTATCCCTAGTCCTTATTCCTGGGTGTCCTTGAATTTGTGCCTGGTTTGAGGGAGGTTGTGCTGAGGATTCAATGACATCACTCTCGTGAAGTGCTAGCACTGCATATCCTGGACGCTCCATAGGGATATATTCCCATTCTTTGCTCTTCCGACCTGTTTAACCAGACTTGATTATTGCTACATCTGTGGCAAGCCTTCCCCTCCCTGCCCAGGATGAAGACTGCATAAAGACAATTGTTTTATAAACCCAGTCAATGAGCAGAGAGGAAGGAAATGCACATATGATCTCCTAAATAAAATTAGACCACCAAGGCTGAGAAATATTTAATTTGTGATCCATGTTCCAGAACTGTGTCCTCAGATAGGGAATTTTCTTTTTGCCAGTTCTTCTTTGCTTCTGGACGGATGGCAGGGGTGGCACCTCTCAATGATGCCCAATTCCCTGGCGGGCATTTGAATGAGCAGGGTCCTTTTAAACCTGTGGCTGCTTACCTCAGAATAACGGCAGATGGAATCAGACGTGCTTTTTATTACTTTCACCTGTTGCCCCTGAGACCGCACCAGAAGCCACTCAGGTTGGATCTGGAAAACACGTGAACC
Organism: Ateles fusciceps; assembly: GCA_036589455.1. NCBI lineage: Eukaryota > Metazoa > Chordata > Mammalia > Primates > Atelidae > Ateles > Ateles fusciceps. The sequence continues at coordinate 10,147,436 of JAZHEH010000078.1, forward strand.
TCATCAAATAAAATGGAGAAACTAGTCCGCTCTGGCTTCTGAGAACTCCGGGAGCTGCTGGAAGGAGGTGCTTCATCTCTGCACTGCTTGGAACCCTGGCTGTCAAGGAAAAACGGTGGGTTTAAAGGGTTCAAGGAACATAGAACTGTCACCTAAAAACTAGACTTCAAAGTGGGGAAGTGTAATGCCATTCTCTGTAGCGGTTTTCTCTGTAGTGGCTAATAACTGAGGCACTAAATCAATAATTTGTAGAAACCCTGTTCCTGAGGACCCAGCTTCTACAAAGCAATTTATTCCCAAAGATATCCTTTCAGCCTCTTACGTTCTCCCAGAAACTTATTTTGTGCTTCCCGTACTGGAAAAAGAGTTGCCCCTTTAAATATAGCTCATAGAATTTCCACAGAGGCCAAGAATCATCCATCAAGAGCGCGCACAATCACAGAAATCTTTATATAAACACTGCAGTTTCCCTACAGCACGACAATGACCAGATTTCCGATGTCCCCACCTTCCACATACCCTGGCGCTGGTGTTGTCCAGCTGTGGTCACTTCGTCCAGAGGGAGGGTTTTCAATGCTCACGTTTCCTCCCGCTGCGGGCTCCAGCTTTACCTCCCTCTCATTGTTCTCATTCGCCTAGGGAATGCCGAGTGTAACAATGGCCCCAGGAATTCACGCCAAGGAGCCCAAGAGGGGCCAGATGGCGCCTTCATTTCTGGTGCCAAAACTGTGGCGTTTCTCTGAATGTAAGGCTTTCACACAGACTCTAAAATCCTGTCACTGGAGCAAAGAAATTTGTTTTTTGTTCAGAGAGAATGATTGGTTTACTGTCAGAGTACTGCAAAGTCTGCGCCTTAGTACTAGCTGTTAAGTGGCCGTAGATAAAGACCATCTGATAATCAGCTCAGAAGGCCAAAGAATTGTGTGACTTCCAGGTGGACCCCAGCGTATACGTGGGTGGGGAAACATATTGGTGCACATGCTTTTCTCAGTAGGAACTAGAACGTGAACTCTGAACATTTCCTCCACCCATTCTAAGCTTCATAGGAAGTGTTATATTGAAATTCTGTTAAGCCCTGTTATCGATGAAGAGGTATGAACTGTCTGAAAATCATGTTACATGTCTGTTAAGGGGCCAGACAAGGTGCCTCATACCTGTAATCCCATACTTTGGGAGGCTGAAGTGAGAGGATTTTGCTTGAGCCTAGGAGTCTGGGACCAGTTAGGCAACATAGTGAGAACTTGTCTCTATAAAACTAAGTAAGTAAGTAAATAAATAAATAAATAAGCTGGATGGTGGTATGTGCCTGTGGTCTGGGGCACTTGGGAGGCTGAGTTGAGGGGGACTGCATGAGCCCAGGCTGCACTCTAACCTGGGTGACAGACAGGATCCTGTCTCAAAAAATACATAAATAAGTAAATAATAAATGTTAAGAGACACGAATCATTTTTGTGTGTATACTTGATCCTTGAACAATGTAGAGGTTAGGGGTATGAACCCCCCCAACCCCCAGTGTGGTTAAAAAAAAATCATACATAAGTTTTGGCAACCCAGAAATTTACTAATACCCTACTGTTGACCAGAATACTTACTGATAACATAAGATCAACTAACGCATATTTTGTATGTTTATATGTATTATATGCTATATTCTTACAATAAAGTGAGAGAAGAAAATGTTAAGAAAGTCATAAGGAAGAGAAAATACATTTATATTAAGTGGAAGTGGATCATCATAAACGCCTCATCCTCATTATCTTTACATTGAGTAGGCAGCGGCAGCGAAGGAGGAATAGGAGGGGCTGGTCTTGCTGTCTCAGAGGTGACAGAGGCAAAAAAAAAAAAAAACTGTATAAGGTCAATCCATATTGTGCAAGGGTCAACTCTATGTTTAAATGTATGAGTTACAATTTTTTGTATAGGAAGAAATACAGGTGCTTTGAGGAAACTGTTCTGAGTGAAAGCTGGGAATTTTCTGATTCCAGGCTCTGTATTAAACATTTCTGATTGTCCAAGGAATGATCATATTCAATTTCAGTGTATACTGGGACTTCCTAGGGAAATTTATTGGTTTGTTTCTTAAAATGTGAACAGGCAGGACAATTTCTGACTGAGGAAGAGGTAGATAAGTATACATGGATGCCTCCGAGAAATATTCCAGGACCAATAACTATCTCCCACCATGGTTAGAAGACCACCAAGTAGTTGCTCTGAAGAGTGAAAGTTAAGAAAATACAGAGTCATACTGACTGTAAGAAAATCTGCAGAATTAAATATATTTTACTAGGGGAAATCAGAGCACAGAAATAAGGAGAGGATAGATCAGAGGTCAGCAAATTTTTTGTAAGGGACTTAATACTAAAATATTTATCATCTTCTGGTATCACTAGGTGATGCTAAATATTTTAGATTCTGTGGGTCACAGGGTCTCTGACAAAACTGCTCATCTCTATTGTGGTAGCAGGAAAGCAGCCACAGATGCTGCGTCAATAAACGGGCATGTTGGCGTTCCACTAAAACTATTTATAAACACTGATCTTTGAATTCCATATAATTGCCATGCGTCACAAAATACTCATTTCTTGATTTTTTTGTCAACCATTTAAAAATATTAAAACCATTCTTACCTCATGGGTTGTACAAAACCAGGCAGTGGGTTGGATTGGGTGGTAGTTTGTAAACCTTTGATGTGACAATAAACTGGTATGAAGCAACTCAGGCCACCAGACCTCAAGATCCAAAGATGGGAATTCTTCTTTAGAAAAGTGTATTTTAATCAAGAATATACATAAAGTTTAGATTGTATGAAATAATGAATGCAGAATTTAGGGACTGCGAAGAAGAGGTCAAAGTTTACCGCTTATATCCATGTCCACCCCCCCAGCCTGCCCCGCCCCACCATTCTCTTCCCTCCACCACACACCCAGACCCTGGCATAAAACCACGCATTGTCTACTGTGGTGGTTCTTGAAGTGTGGTGCCTGAATCAGCATTTGCCATGCTAAGCCCCTATTAATCTCAGTAGGGATTGCACCAGGTTCAAGAGGCTGAAGAGAGATCGAGAGCCAGCAAACGAGACATGAGGTTTTATTTGAGGGCTTACCTAGAGGGGAAAGAGTCCAGTGGCAGTGAGCTGGACAGAACAACTACCTTTCATATAGAAACGGTCTAGTGGTAGAGGGATGGACAAGATAGCTGCCTTAAACACAGTCCAGTGGAGGCAACCAGGCAGGGAAACTGTAACCACTTGCCAACAGCATGTAGTTTATGTAACATTACCACTCAATACCCTTCTTTTAATGACCTCTACCTTGTAACCTTCATTAAACCAAAACTTAGGACCTCAATTTCCTGTACAGCCTATGTTCCATGGAACAGGCCAGGGGCTCAGATGTTTCTCATTGACAGAAAACGAATCTGCAGGTTGGCTACTCCCAGATTCCAGCTTGGAATACACATTCTGGTGCATCTACCATACAGGGTGGTTCTAAGGATATGCTTAAGTTACTGCTCTTGCAGGCATTTGCCCTACAGCATCCCCTGGGAACTTGTGTGTTCTCAGGCTCTACCCTCTGACCTGCTGAATCAGAAACTCCAAGGGGGCGGTGGCCCAATGGCCTGTGTTCCTTAAACAAGTCCTCTGGGGTGACTCTCAGGAGCACTTCAGTTTGAGAACCACTGATGCAGGGAGTGAGAGGAATGAGTCTGGCCTGGAGGGTCACGGCAGCTCTGCCATGTTTCGGCCGGATGACCCTGAGCATCAGTGTTCTCGTAGGTAAAGTGGGGTGTGAATGTACAGAGAGAGAAGGGCATAGTTATAAACTGCCTGTAGCCACTTCTGCTTTGTAAAGGAGATGGTGCATTCATATCAAAGGGAAAAATATACTCTAGGCCTCTTCATTTCACTGATCGTGGCTAGAGAAAAGAAGGGAAAGACTGAAATTTCAAAAGTGATGCCAGTTTAGAGACCTGGAGACACTCGTGGACAGAAAAGAAGAGCCCAGAGTCTGGTGGAGAGGTAATGTGAATTTGGGAGGCAGGGAGGGGCATGAACACGAGACATAGAGAAGAGAGAAGAGAATCCTGTAGGAAGGGGGCCCAGAAATGTGGAAAACCCTGATGTTTGGTAGCATGGCCAAAAGACTTGGAAATGGGGTGACTAATGCCTAATTTTATAGAAACTGGTAAATTTGACCTTGGGCCACTTCAAGGCTTCATCTCTCCATTGTCTTAAACCTTCTGTGAGGTTGGCCTCAGCGCAATGCTACTTGGGTATTCAGGAAAAAAACCCACAAAGAAGAGCCATGTTCCAGGTCCTGGGCCACAGCTGCTGGGGAAAGAGAAGAGCTGAGTGAGGGGATTGAGAGAGACAGCCTGAAAATGTGGAGTCAAAGTGCCTTGAGAATTTCAGCTCCTGAGAATGTGCTACAATTTTGGTTTTCCCAGTGGATTTAAGATAGGGGAGTTAAGCCAATTTTATTTCAATCTCAAATGACAGAGTGACCTCAGTTGAGCCTTGATTGCACTGATGTCTACAGTGGAAGCCACCATGGGAATCAAAGGAGAAAGCATGTGGATGGTGGCACGTGGAATTTGGCACTTAGATTTTATTTTCTTTTTTTGAAAGAAAAAGAAAAGAAAAAGAAAGAAGAAGGAAAAAGAGAATAAAAGAAAGGGAAAAAGAAGAAGAAAAAGAGGGAGACAGAACGGGAATCTTGCTTTATTGCCCAGGCTAGAATGCAGTCTAAAAATGGGTATTGAAAAGCTCTTTTATACTAATAACTGTGTTATACAATGGAGACAGGAAGGAATAAGGGAGGAAAATAAGGAACAAACAGCCAACCAATATTTCATTTAAGCCTATGAAATGCTATGCAATTGCTGGGGAGTGATTTACTCCCAACCATGTGGTCACTTTTAGAATAGATGTGATGTGTTACTGAAGAAAATGTATGTTTTGTGGGTTTGGAGTAAAGAGTTCTGTAAATATTTATTAAGTTTACTTGTTCGAGGTCTAAGTTCAAGTCCCGGGTATCCTTGTTAACCTTCTGTCTCATTGATCTGTACAATATTGACAATGTGGTGTTAAAGTCTCCTACTATTATTGTGTGGGAGTCCAAGTCTCTTTGTAAGTCACCAAGAACTTGCCCTATGTATCTGGGTGCATAGACTTAGGATCGTTAGCTCTTCCCATTACATTGATCCCTCTACCATTATACAATGTCCTTCTTATCTCTTTTGGTTTCTATTACTTTAAAGTCTATTTTATCAGAGACGAGAATTGCAACTCCTGCTTTTCTTTTTTTGCTCTCCATTTGGTTGGCAAATCTCTCCTCCATCCCTTTGTTTTGAGTCTCTGTATATCCTTGCATGTGAGATGGGTCTGGATGCAGCTTACTGATGGGTTTTTTGGAATGGCTGACACTGGTTGTTCCTGTTCTGTATATAGTACCTCTTTCAGAAGCTCTTGTAAAGCAGGCCTGGTGGTAATGAAATCTCTGAGTACTTGCTTGTTTGTAAAAAATTTTATTTTTCCTTCACTTATGAAACTTAGTTTGGCTGGATATGAAATTCTGGATTGAAAGTTCTTTTCTTTAAGGATGTTGAATATTGGCCCCCACTCTCTTCTGGCTTGTAGGGTTTCTGCTGAGAGATCAGCTGTGAGTCTGATAGGCTTCCCCTTGTGGGTAACCTGACCTTTCTCTCTGGCTGCCCTTAGTATTTTCGCCTTCATTTCAACCCTGGTGAATCTAATGATTATGTGCCTTGGGGTTGCTCTTTTTGAGGAATATCTTTGTGGTGTTCTCTGTATTACCTGGAGTTGAGTATTGTCCTGCCTTGCTAGGTTGGGAAAGTTTTCCTGGACAATATCCTGAAGAATATTTTCCAGCTTGGATTCATTCTCTTCATCACATTCAGGTACACCTATCAAATGCAGATTAGGTCTTTTCACATAGTCCCATATTTCTTGGAGACTTTGCTCATTCCTTTTTACCCTTTTTTCTCTAATCTTGTCTTCTCGTTTTATTTCGTTAAGTTGGTCTTCGACCTCTGAAATCCTTTCTTCTGCTTGATGAATTCGACTGTTAAAACTTGTGCATACTTCGCGAAGTTCTCGTATTGTGTTTTTCAGCTCCATTAATTCACTTATATTCCTCTTTAAATTGTCCATTCTCATTACATTTCGTCAAACCTTTTTCAAGGTTCTTAGTTTCCTTGCATTGGGCTAGAACATGTTCTTTTAGTTCACAGAACTTTCTCATTATCCACCTTCTGAAGCCTGATTCTGTTGATTCCTCACATTCATTCTCGATCAGGCCTTGTTCAATTGGTGATGAGGAACTGCAATCCTCTGTAGGAGGAAAGGCATTCTGATTTCGGGTGTTTTCAGCCTTTTTGCGCTGGTTTCTTCCCATCTTTGTGGATTTATCCACCTGTCGTCTGTGTAATTGCCACCTTTCAGATTAGGTCTCTGAGTGGACGTCCAGCTTGTTGGTGGTAAATTTTTTTCTGTTTCTTAGTTTTCCTTCTGTGGACGCCCCTCCCCCACAGAGCTGGACCTTCCTGAGTTCAGCTGTACTTGCTGTGAAACTCTCAATCCTCAGCAGTTCCAATTGCTGTTTTTTGTGTGTGGGGCGGGGACCAGCCTTCCCCTGCGGCGACCCACTATGCTGGCTGAAACAGCGGTGTTAAGATTCGTGGCGCTTTTCTGCCCGGGAATCTCCCGGTCTGGTTCCCCACTTCAGTCCACTTTTCAATCAGCTTAATGGGAGACTCTGCCTTCCCGGAGCTCCAAACACCAACCAAAGGGCATTCAGTCCCGTATACTCCAGACTGAGAACCGCTGCGCTGGGGCACCGGCCAAAAGAGTCGCACTGGCGACCTGTGGGGCTTCTCCGCCGGGAATCTCTTGGTCCGTGGGCAACAAAAATTCTTCTAAAAATGTGGCGTCCACTCACTCTCTGCGCTTTCAGTGGGAGCTACAGTCCTGAGCTGCTATTAATCGGCCATCTTGGATCTCTCTGGGCACTTAGATTTTCAAGTATTGGTAACCACAGTTAGTGTGGGAGTTGTTATTGAATACTTTTATTTTTTAAATTTCCGAACTTGTCTCTTTTGATAAGGAATCTTTTTTTTTTTTTTTTTTTTTTTTAACAAAGAAGAATTTGGTGGAAAATCTTGCTGCCTCCCAGTTAAGTGTCTCTCTTAGTTAATCATGATCATACATGGCTGCTTGTTGGAACATGACGTCATGATAACCCAGGCAGGACCGCTTAGCTGGAAGCAGCTTGTTTGAAACTCCCTGAGGAAATCATCATCTTACTTGCAGTGGGCTTGAGAAAGGCCAATGTTCTAAGGCAAAAGTGGTGACAAACGATGGACCAAATCTGGCCCATGCCCTGCTAAGAATGGCTTATGCATTTTAAAAAGGTTGTTAACAAAAAACAAAAACAAAAACAAAAAAACCAAAGAATATGTGATGAAGACTGAATGTGGTCCACAAAACCAAATTTTCTTTTTTTTTTTTTTTTTTTTTTTTTTTGAGATAGAGTTCTCTCTGTCACCAGGTGCCAGGCTGGAGTGCAGTGGCACACTCTTGGCTCACCGCAATCTCCACCTCCTGGGTTCAAGCAATTCTCCTGCCTCAGCCTCCTGAGTAGCTGGGACTACAGGCATGTGCCACCATGCCCAGCTAATTTTTTTGGGATTTTTTAGTAGGGATGGGGTTTCACTGTGTTGGCCAGGATGGTCTCGATTTCTTGACCTTGTGATCCACTCACCTCGGCCTCCCAAAGGGCTGGGATTACAGGCATGAGCCACCGTGCCCAGCCAAAACCTAAAATTTTTATCTGACTTTTCACAGAAGGTTGCTGAGCCCTGGCTTAGACCACAGTGATGGTCAGACCCCACAGCTGGTGACCACAGGGGAAGGGGAAGGGAAGTGTCTCAAGCATGTTGAGCAGCCTGGAGCCCAGGGATACACCTTGTGTTTAAAGCTGGCAAGGCATTTAGTCAAAGCAAAGGGCTCGGATCACATTATTCCGGCCACTTATTGTGGCCCCACAAAGCAAGGCCCAGGGGAGGAAAAGAAGCCCAGGTCTTAGGACTGAGTCTAGGAGGTGTTAACGTCGGAGATATGCAACCTCCTCTACCCCCTGGAAGCTCCATGAGGGAGCCTCTGGCGGGGGACAGTTGGCTTTGCCCATGGGAAGGAAAGGAGTGGGGCAACTTGGGGACAAGGTCACTATGTAAGGGAGGCAGGAGGTGGGAAGCAGACTCAAGGGTAGGAGAGGACTGAGGAGAGACAGCTGCCAGGGGCCGAAGCCTTGGTCAGCTCAGCAAGCTGGTCTCATGGGGACACTGAGAGAATGGGCTGCTCCCTAAGGAAACTCGAGGTTTGGGTCAGTCTGATCTTACCAGACATCATATGAGACACAATGCAAGTGACCTCCGCCCTGCCTTCTGCCTGAGCACTCAGCTCACCATTCTCTCCTCGCTTTGCCCCACCACCGTCCTGGAAGAAGAGAGAACAGCCAGCCTGCAGGGGCCTTCCTTTCCCTAGCCACTTTTCTTCAGACACAGCATGCTTGGATGCAGAGTAAGAAGGAAAATGAGAATGGAAAACTAGACCTTGTTTCATTCAAATGTCTTGTTTCGAATCCTTTTGTTTTTTTTTTTTTTGTTTCTTTTTGGCACCATGAGCATTCCTGCAGAGTGGAGTCTGAATAGAGGTGCATTCTTCGTAGGGGAAAAATCCCACTGCCTGGCCCAAGGCTCAGCGCTTAGGCCATCGCATACAGGGTTCTGGGTGGCAGTGCTGGTTCAGCAAGTGCTGCCTGCCCTGGACCATCTTAGAGAGTCACAGGATGTCCCCTGAGCAAGCTCTTGGTGGCCAGATAAGTGACTGTGCTGGTGCCCTGGGTCCCCTGGGGGGGAGAGGAGTGGTGGGTTAGGTGGGCCTGAGCATGGTGTCAAGATGCTGGCGCCATGCAAGGGTGGAGTCTACCTCTAGAGATGCCCACTGTCAGAGTCCATTGTTGATTGTTATCTCCCTGGCATTTTTCAGAATAAGAGAGGTCACACCAGGGGAAGGTTGTTATAAGCTGTCTAACAGAAGAGACTTTGTCTATTTTATTCCCTACTGAATCTCCACTGCCCACAACTGTGTGTGCCTCATGGAGGACACTCAAATATCTGTTGATATTGGTTGGGCATGTTGGAAACTCTATTTTTAAAAGAAAATAAACCCAAAAAGAAGGGGCAAGTGACTACTCAGGTGGTTGGTTCATTCAACAATCTATTCTGGAAATTCTTTCCCTGTAGACTCAGTCACTCAATTCCATTGAACTCCCACTGTGTGTTTAACTTTGTAATAGAAACAGAAATATGTACTAGACTCAGGCAGTCATATCTAGATGAGAAAATGAACCAAAACCCATACTCTGGCTGACTTAGCTCTCCAGATTGACTGTATACAGTTCTGTTTTGAAACTCAGTTTCAGCCCCATTTAATACTCGCATGTTATAGCTGAACAGAATATAGTGTAGTATCTGAAGTGCCAGAAAGACCTGGGTTCAAATCCTGGCTCTGCCAATTTCTAGCAGTATGAGCTTAGACAAGTTATTTTAATAGTCTCATCCTCAGTTTTCATCTGTGACATGGAGATAATAATAGTACTTATCTCGGAGTGTGGTTAAGAGGAAGAATGAAGTGATGTGTATTATTTCAGATTTTATTTATCATGCACATGGCATTCCTAGGAGAGTGCCTGGAGCAGAATAGGAGTTTAATAGATTTTAGCTATTATTGTTGGGGTATATATTTTTGGTCTTCTCTGCCTGGGAAGCTCCCTGTATCACAGCCTAACTTTCCATGCATGCTCTCAGGCTCTGTTCAGCTAGCACAATACTTCTTTAAGATGAAGCATCTTTGGTCATTTTTCCTCTCCCTTTCCTGGGAGGTACTATTAGGGGTGCCTCTCTGTGCTTCCACTGTGACTTGTGCACATCTGTCCTGAGAGTCACTGCCTTGCGCTGTTACTTTCAGTTCCCATGTCTGCTGCTTCTTTAGACCGAGAGCCCCTTAAAGTCAAGGGACGAGTTTACTTACCCCCTACCCTCTTGGCTTACATGATTTTTTATTGTGTTAAGAGTATCAGTGTTTGCTGAATAAATGGGCAAGTTATATTGCATCATTTCAGGAATAAAGTATTGTTATAGATAATCAGGTCTTCCTTGAGGTCAGAAGAAAAGCTCTAAAGCTTGTGGGATACGTTCAAAGAAGAAAGGGCAATTTGACAAGAAGAAGTAAAAGCCCATGTGTGGCATTCATGACAGTCTCAACATTGGTGTCCACCCAATATTCATATATTGAAATCCCAACCCCCCAAGCTGATTATATTAGGAGATGGGGCCCTTGGGAGATGATTAGGCAGTGCCCTCATAAATAGAATTAGTGCCCTAATGAAAAAGACCTGAGAGAGCTAGCTCACCCCTTCTACCATGTGAAGACACAGAGAGAAGGCACCATGTATGAATGAGAAAGTGGGTCCTCACCAGACAATGAATCTGCTGGCGCCTTCATCCTGGACTTCTCAGCTTATAGAACTATGAAAAATAAATTTGTGGCATTTACAAGCTACCCAGCTTGTGGTATTTTATTATAGTACCCCCAATGGACTAAGACAATGTTGTTATATTATCTGTAATTTACTTTAAAGCAGCTCTATTAAAAAAAAATATGTTGATGATATGTATTTCGGTTTGCTTGATTAATGCCCTAAGCACAGTTATTTAGTATTTGAAGTTTCCTAATATTTCAGAGGTGTTAGGGGTAGTTCTGTTGTATTCCAGACTCAGATACTGGCACTTCAGTTATGTTTATTTCCAGTGAACACCAGAAGTTTTGTTAATTAGCATACTGGGTGTTACATTTTATTTTTTAATGGTGAAATGAGTGGTGTTTGTTGGGTTGGTTAGGAAGGCTGCACAGGGATCTTTGCCTTTGTGTGATTAGGGCGTGAGCAGCTCACACCCTCCAAAGTGTCCCCCAAGTTTTAGAAGTCTGCTTGATTCTGTGTTCATTTGCTTAAGGAGAATCCTGTCATTTGACCAATTAACTGAATCTTGCTGCTAGCTCCTTGTCACATCTGCTTGGAATGAAAGGACAGAGCTGGGATAAACCAGGTGGTCCCATGTTTGCTGAGCTTACAGATCAGGTGGTCTGATGTTTTAGTTCCCGCTGGCTGATAGCTATCTCTGTGTGTCAGAATTTGGTCTGAGACTTGCTCTCATTATAACAGACCACCTGGCTGAGAGGTGGTGGGGGAGGAGATTGTGGCCTTTACTCCTGTAACCACTGATGGCTGCCAGAAGGCTAAGAACCTTATACTGTAATCTTGAATGACCTGTGGTGTAGGTCAAGTTGAAGGAGTATATTTGGAGGGCGGTGATAGCCATGAGTATGGAAAAGCAAGAATGTATGGAGGGGATGCAAACGAGACCAGAATCAGCAGGGTTTGGGGGCTGATTCAATATGGCAGCAAGTAAAACAGTAGATCAAAAACAAAACAAATGTATGTATGTGTGCAGAGATAAATAAGCATGCAAAGTATTTCACATAGTTTAGTTGATCCTCACAACAGCACAGAGGTGTGGATCAGGCTGTTGTTAGAAACAGAGGTGCAGTGCTATATAAACGTGTCAGGGATGTGCTCAAAGTCACACGGACAAGAACTGGCAGCGCTGGGATCCAGACTCAGATTTTCAGAAACCACAAGTCAGTTTCTCTTTTCATTATTTCTCATCAAGAAAAAGATTCTTTTTGTTTGTTTGTTTTCATTATTGTTATTATTATTATTTTTAGCGACAAGGTCTGGCTCTGTCACCCAGGGTGATGTGAAGTGGCACAATCATAGTTCTCTGCACTCTCAAACTCCCGGGCTCCGGTGATCTTCCCATCTCAACCTCCCAAAGTGTTGGGATTACAGGCATGAGCCACTGTGCCTGGCCACAGAGATTCTAAGGCTGGGTGACTGGGAGAAATAGAGAGGTTGGGAAGGAAGCAAAGAGGGCTGAGGCCAAGGTACAGAGGAGCAGTGAATGGAGGCAGATGGTGAAAGATGGTGGTGGGACAGCTCCCTCAGATGGAGGAGGAATGAGCCCTGCAAGGAGTCCTTTCCCCATGCGTGGGGGGATGACATCCACTCCTCACGTGAGAGAGGCACAGCTTCTCTGTTCAGCAAGAGTCAGCCTCCCCAAGCTGTTGCTTAAATCTAAGGACAATTTTGCAAGGGAATCCAAGGTGCCCCTACAGCTCACTCTCCAGATGGCAGACTTCCTTGGGCCCTTCCTTCTGTTTGGGGCATCCTGTTTCACCCTCAGACTGCCCCTAATCACAAACAAAAAGGGCCTCTGGCCCTAAACTTAGCTTGTGAAAAAGATTTTTTTAATGCATCAAGGGAAAAGAGGAAAGCAAAGCCATAGAACATATTTCCGTTGGCTCTGTCCCTGCTGGCTTGTGGTGATTCATCGGAGTGTGACACAACAGACCATTTATGGTCATTAGCAGTGGCTTGTTGAGCATACTCTCCTATCTCAGCATCTTTTTGCTGTTTCGAAAATAGGTAAATAAATACAATAAATATCACATTCTCTATTGATGTCCACAACACCATAGAATGAAAGTGAACACAAAACACCCTATGTTGGCTTTTTTACTTTTTATCACTTTTTAATTTAGACCAGTGGTTTCCAGTGCTCCCGGGGGAGCCTTTTAACAATACAGATTCCTAGGTCTGGCTCCTGCTGGTTCTGATTTTGTAAATATGAAAGAGAGCCTGTTTCTTACAGAGAGTCAGCAGTGTTTATGCTGAAGGAACCTTTGCTCCTTTGTTCTAGAACAGGCTACAGGCTTGAGTGAAGAGAGAACTTTCCTTATGCTCTTTGCCAGTGTCCATGTGGTCTCATTTGGTTGGAATCAGTCATCAGATTAGCGATCCTGTGCCTCCAGGCTTGGGCTAGCTCTGTTCTCCATGAGTGCTTTCCCAACTTTTCCATTTGGCCTCAGCCTTCTGTTCCCAAATTGGCCTTGGCAGATTTAGAAGTTACCTTGGAGACATTTCTGTGCCCAGTGAACAACTTAACTTGGCATGGGTCTCTGGGCATGAGGGCTGATGGGCCAGAGGATGGTCTGGGTTTCTGAAAGTAGTGCATGACAGAGAAACTGACTAAGGACAGAGAAACTTACTAAGGAAAGAGATTTTTGAGAAACAAATTTCTGAGGTTGTCTGGGAGGTGAAGACAGAATCAGATAAGCCTCACTTGCTTTAGAGGCATAAAAAACACAGCCAGAACAGAGGGTTGGAGAGGTTGTGAACTTCATTCCCATTTCTGTATTTTAATTCTTCTTGCTTAGCTTCCAGGTGAACTGGAAATATCCCTGGGCAGGCTATGTGCGTCATCTTAAAGCCTTACACCTCAATGTGAACGAACATATTAGATTCTCCCCTGAAATTGGGAAAGAAAAGAGAGAACGATGTTTCAGGAAAAATCAGAAGAGCAGGTGGTTGGCGACCAGGAGGCCACTCTGGGTCTTCAGCAGCTTTGCCTGGACATGAGGAGGGCATGGGGCACAGGGCACCAAGGCAGATGATGCAGGGACCTGGACCACCATGTTCTTTGGAAAAAGTTTCATGTGAACGCTCTGAGCAGAATGGATAAAGGTGCGTCTCCAATTCCTTAAAATCTTATTCTTTTTGGTACTCCTCAGAAATGTAATTTTTGAAACATGGAGAAATTTCCATGTTTCAAAAGTAGTAGGCTGTAGGTTGATATGGATTATGCAGGAAATAACATTGTCATCGCTGACTCTAGAATTTTTTTTTTATTATGGTAAAATGCATATAACATAAACTTCACCACTTTAACCAGTTTAGGTGCATACTCCAGTGGCATTAAGCACATTCACACAGTCATGCAACCATCACCACCACCCACCGCCAGAGCTTTGTTACTACCCCAGATGGAAACTCTGAACCTATTAAACACTAACTCTCCATTCCCCCGCTCCCCTCGTAAGCACTGTTTTACTTTCATCTCCATGAATGACTCTAGAATTTTCTAACTTGGATCCTTTAAGATACAAATCCACCAAGATACCTAAAAGTAATCCTTAGTAAATTCAGGTAAATCCTTGGATAAAATCAATTGCCTTCTCTGGTGTGTTTTAGCTACTTGTGTCTCCAAGAGCCCTTCACTGTAGGGTTATCTTCTCCCTCACTCCTTCCAGCCAGAAAACTTATAACCCATGGGTTTATAAACAAGAAGTGGAGAAAAACTGGTGCCTCCCAGGTGAGCCCAGGAATCAAGGAAATCCCGAATGAACCCCTGAAAGGTGGCCTTAGTTACTGGGCCAATAGTGAGCTGTTACTCTTAGACTTTCCTCCTATTTCTTCTCCTTCCTAGAGATCCCAAGACCAACCAACAACAGCAGCAGATAAAACAGCCCTGATGAGTTCTCTTCCCTTAACCCTCCCTTCATAATAGGTCTTTTCCCCTTCATGGACTTTGAAGAAAAGCCCATCCTGCTCCTGCCTTTGTCTTCAGTCCCATTATTTCCTGTCTTCATCAGGTGGGTGTTGAAGAGAAGAGCCCAGGGCCCATCATTTACAGCAGAGTTAGATCAAGTTCATCCAACTGGGAGTTGAGTGTCTTGGCAGCTAGCTGGTGGGCCTATTAATCTGATTAGCTATGAGACATCTTTGGGCAGTTTCAGTTATTTATCCATACACAGATGCTCATGACTCATCTGATTTAAAAACCACAACAAATAAGCAAGGCAGATCACTTTGGCTTTGCTGTGAATTGGCTCTCGCACCAACCCTCTAGCTCTCAGGGAGGCAGGTTCAAGGTAGCTAATAAGTAACTGATGGTAATTTTTATTTAGCTACGTGGCGGCTTAATTGCAGTTGCAGAAGTGAACCATGTAATCACAAATTGGGTCCTTTACATCAGTCACTCACCACCAAGAGAAATGCTCTGAGTGGAGATCCTTAGTTTTGCTTGGGCCAACACTGAATCAAAGAGGTTTTTAAAGCAAGAAAGGTGAAAAGAGCAAGGTGCTTTTGTTGTTCATTTTTTACATGCAGAAACCTTAAGATCCAATCTTGCCTGAGCCAACCAGCGATTCTTCTGTTCCCTTTTGAGTTCCTCTGTTAGCTTGTCAATGGCTATTTAAATCCCAGCTACTGAGTATTGATCGACCTCCTTGTTTAATTACCCAGTAGAGTGCATTCTCAACCAATCCATTTTGCTCCTGAAAGGCCAGTGTGCAGCTTGGGGAGGGAGGAGGGGATCAATTAATCCTTGTTTGCTTTTTAATTCCTGTTCCGAACATAGTACATTCACACACAGGTTAATTTTTAAATCCTCTCCTCTTACTTCACTGCTTTCTTTAATTCACCCTGGAAACCTCAGTGACCCTAAAACTCTATCAAGTTCTTCTTATTGCTTATGCAGCCTCATTAAATAGCTTAGCAAATACCTGACTTGGTCATTTCCTAGACTTCTGCTGGGAACAATCGTTCAAAGTCCCTTAATTTTTTTGTTCCTGTCTGAAGTCCCTTAGGGCAGAGGTGTTCAGGAACTGCTGACACCTCTCCATCTTAACCTCGAGTGGAAGGGAGAAGGAGGGCTTCTTTGTGCCATTGGAGGGCCTGTTCCCAGGTCCTCTTTCTCATCAGATCTAGCAAATTTAGAGCCCAGATTCCATTAGATTTTTAAGGGCTTTGTGAAGCAAGAATATTTATTACATATTGGGAGCCTGTAGACACATAAAGAGCTTAAAGGATCAGGGCATTGAATTTTTCTATGGTAGTTTAAAGGTTGATAATGACCTCTCTAGGCATATGAACAAGATCTCACCCTTTGGGTTTTTGTTCTGTCTTTTTAGAGACAGGGTCTCACTCTGTCACCCAAGCTGGAGTGCAGTGGTGTGATCATGGCTCACTGCAGCCTTGACTGTCTGGGCTCAAGTGATCCTCTCCTTCTCAGCCATCCAAGTAGCTGGACTACAGATGTGCACCACGCCTGGCTAATTTTTGTATTTTTTGTAGAGACGGGGTTTCATCATGTGGCCTAGGCTGCTCATGAAGTCCTGAACTCAAGAGATCCTCCCTCCCTGACCTCCCAAAGTGCTGGTATTACAGGTGTGAGCCACCATGCCCACCCTATGCTTTTTTGCTTCATGCTGATTTTTAACTTAAATTTAAGCTCAAAATGTTTAGATTATATCAGTATGGCAGTACGACAGCAGAGGGAGTGAGTCTCTTCTATTCTTCATATGCCATCACTGATCCTCCTACCCAGCTGGGAGCATAAGGAGCCCGTGGTGGGGGAGAGTTGGATACTTTGAGCCCAAGCACCTTGACCCATGTCCCAGCCTATAGAAGAGGTATGCTGAAGGCATGGATTGGCTTGATTCTGGTGAGCTGTTAGCCACATTTGAACACATCGGCTCTCTTGCAGTTTGCTTGGGCATAACCTTGAAGTCGAAGATCAGTCAGAGGAGCTTTAAGGAGCTCTACTGGGAATCTTTTATAGCATCTGAGAAGTCTGCCTGTATTTGGCTAATGTGTGTTTCCTTTCACCTGATAGAGTGCAAAATGCCTTCAAACCCGGGAAAGGATCCCCAAGGGATGAGCGTGCTCCATTCTTTCCCAGGATATTAATGTCGTGGGACTTGGCTGCTTTCAGCTTCTAAGCAGTGTGACTCCAGCTAAGAAGCAGGCATTCGACCTTTGGGGGCTTTGATCTTGTATTTTTCTGCTGGTATATTTAATATGATACCTAAAAATAAACAGACTAATGGAGACTTTTTAAAATAAGGCCACTTATAAATATCACAACACTCCTAGGAACAAACAACTTCCAGTCTTTCTAGTATCTGGAGAGAGAGAGGCTAAGTGATGACTGCAAATGAGGTTTCCCTGTTATGATTCCTGATTAGGGACAGATGCCCCTAGGTCCTATAAGCTATGCCTAATGCAAATCTGACCCCTTTCAAATTGTTCCTGAAGGTGCTGATGGCACGTTAGAGATGTGGAAAGGTTGCATTATGCATGAAAACACATTTTAAGCTGGAGTATAGACTCTATGATTTCTAAGAGGGCAGGCTTTTCACTTTCAGTTTTATGGGGCTCCGGTGGAGTTTCTTACTGCAACAGCCCGTGCTATTTCCAGGGTGTTTATGTCTTTACTCTCATATCCTTCCAATCTTGTCCAAAAGCCACCAGGATAAAACAACAGTGGAGGAGCATTTGTAAACTGAAGACAATTGGTTTAGAGTTAAAAAAAAAAAATATGCTAAGGGACCAGAGTCTTTCTTCCACTGCATGTGAAAACATTTTGGTGGCTTCAACAGTGAAAATGAGTTTAAGTGATACTACACACATAAATGTTTGTGTAACAGGCTCTGCACCTTTAACTCCAGGGCAATAACCCAGATTTTGACTTATGCAAAATCTGAGTTGTGCAAAACTGTGTGGAAGGGAATGATTGCATAAGCACGGATGTAACAGAGTTCTGTTATGTGGTGGTAAATGAGATTGAATGAATCAGTGTATCGGTGACTAAACCCAAAATTAGAAAGGCAGGAGAAAATCCTACACACACACACACAGCCCCACACACCCACACACCCACATACTTGTTTGTTTAATATCCTCTGCCTCAGCTTCAATTCTGCTGGAAAAAGGGCTTAAGAAAGTCTTGCTTACCAGTAATTTACACGGGGGCATACACGATCTTTAGGAGCAGGGGTGAGGGGCATGGGAGGGAAAGCCAAAACAAGAATGCATTTTCTCATGCTCAGCCCTGCTGGCACCTTCTGAGAACTTCACAAAATGCTCTTAACAAGTGGCCATTAAAGGGGCCAGAGGGGGGAAGCATTTATCCATAAACACTGCTGCCACTGGGCCCCACTCTAGGTGGCTCTTGTGAGCAGGTCCTTAGTAGAGATGCACCAGAGCTGGAGGCAGGAGCCAAGAGGAGAAGACCTGGCATGAGGCACCCTCTGTGGCCGTATCTGTAGGATGCTGGCAAAGCCTGAATGGACCTAGTCACCATGCCCATGGCTAGAGCAGGGATGAGGCCAAAAGAACCAGAAGTGATGCTGCATATGACATGCCTGATACACATAAGGAGTGGGGGCAAGGAGTTCAGGAGTGACCTAGGCTTCAGAGTAGAACAGAGTGGGGTTATGAGGAGCGAGAGGCCAGATCTAAACCCCAAACCCAGCACACAATGTGACAAGCATACGTACCGTTAGAGAGACAGAAGATTTATGTGATGATGAGCATCTGAGTGCTAGGAAAAACATATTAAAGAGGGGGATTCTCCTGGAGATTTGAGGTAAGTTGTCCTCAGAAAAACAAACAGAAAAATGGTACTCCTTCTGTTGTTAATCAATCCAGTAGGAACAGGGACTGAGTAAGGAAGCAGATCCTCCAGTAGCTGTCAGAAAGAACTAGGGCATCAGCACATCCTAGTCAAGTCAGAACTGTGGCCCGCACTTCCTGTCACCAGAGATACCTGATCTGGAAAAATTTGTCTGGTACATTGAAGATAAAATGATGCCTCCGAACTGTGTATATTTCCCGCTAGAACAGCTGTGAGGCACTTTCTGTTTTTCCACTGTTCCTTAGGAATGAAAAAAAAATGGGAATCTCAGAGGGGTGGTTACCACTTTTGCTCATTAAAGGGGCAGGAACTAGAACACACGTTGTTGGGGATTGTGTACATCCGTGAAAGAAGACAACTGAAAAACAATATCTTGAACAACTTGGGGGGCTGGTTTTTCTCTCATCATGAGAGGTCCAGAGGTAGACAGTTGCTAGCATTGGTTCAGTGGTGAAGGTGCCAGGCCACGTTCTCTGTGACTCTGTGGCCTTTCCCTCGGGGTCAGTCACAAGATGGCTATTGCAGGAAAGCAGCCTTGCTGTGAGAAAGGCAAGGGTTCAAAAGGCAAGGGCTTGAAAGCCCAGCCTGACTTCTGCTTGAATTGTAGTCATTGGAACTGTGTCACATGGCCACCCTTATCTTGGAGAGCAGCTGAGAAACATAATTTCTTCAGGTGGGTGCTTTGCATTACATCAGGTCTCTCTGGTTAGGAAGAACTGTAGAATGGGTACTGGGTAGGCATCTAGCGTTCTTGTCTACAGAGGAACCCCAGAAAACTATCCATGTTTTCTTCCCCCTCTGGATATTTGAGAAGAGACAGGTGTGATGAAAAGTTGTAATGTATGTGCCAAACCATGCCCTGTCTGTGGTGCTTGGCTCAAGTGCCACTGGCTTAATCCCACTAACCACAGGACCTCAACTGTATTTTCAGCAGAAATTATTTTCTAAGGCAGATTAGTGCTTTAACAAAACAATGAACATCACAGGGAACCTTCACATGGCAACTTTCTCTTTTTACTTCCCGAAAGACCCAGGAAGTCTAGGAAGATGGTCCCCAGAAGTCAGAAGTGATGGTATGACATTCAGAGGTTAAATTGGAAATAATTGAAAATAATTTTCATGTGAACCCCATTGTTGCTACTGCAACTATATTTCGGGCTCATTATGAAATGCAGAAGCTAGGGTGTTCCTTTGCATCAGGAGAGAAACAGACGTTCCATATACATTTTTCTGCCTAAAATGGGAATAGTTACAGGAAGCAAGCAATGCAGGAGAGAAAGTAACTGGAGTAAATAAAATGCTAGAAAATCAGGAGATTATAATGAAAGCCAAGAGCAGCCTTTCTGAGGCCAAATTTTGGAACTTCACATTGTTTATTTCCCTCCCCTAGAGGCTGGCTGCTGCTCTGCAGATGTCAATATGCAGTTCACTGGTTTGCATTTCCAGGGAGTCTGAATTAGCAAATTATTTGTCAAAATAATAAGAAGAACGCCTTTCTCATGCCACAGACTGGGTGAAAATATTTGCAAAACATATCTCATGAAGTATTTAGAGTGTATAAAGCACTCTTACAACTCAATAAAAAGATAAACAATTTGACTAAAAATGGGCAAATCTAAATGGAAATTTTACCCTAGACAAATGATGACAAGTAAAAAGATGACAAATAAATGAAAAGATGCTCAATATTATTCATCATTAAGGAAATACAAATTAAAATGACAATGAGATACCACTATACTTTCCCTGGAAAAGCCAAAATTAAAATGATTGACAATGCCAGGTGAGGGTGTGGAGCTGCTAGAATGCTTGTGTGTTGCTGGTGGGAATATAAATGGTGTAGCTACTTTGGAAAACTGTGAGAGTTTCTTACAAAGTTAAACATATACTTCGGATATGACCCAGTAATCTCATGTATTATTACTGATAATCCCAAACTGAAAATAGTCCAAATGACTATCAACAGATGAGTGGATAAATGCATGTGGTAAATCTATACAGTGAAATATTACTCAGCAGTAAAAAGGAATGAAGTATTGACACATACAAGAACATGAATGAATCTCAAAAGCACTATGCTAAGTGAAATAAGCCTGCAACAAAAGACTAAATGCTACATGATCCTATCTATATTGTAGAGGAAGAAAAGTTTTTTTCTGTTTTCTTCAACCCTCATAGGATCTTAGTTAAAATAGTCCCCTGTAACTAAAGACAGAGTAACAAAGAAACACAAGCGAGTTAATTAACAGGCATATTTCATATATATACGAGAGACACCCAGGGAATGAGTACTTCCCAAGGAAGTGGCTTTGAATTCCAGCTTATATAGCATCTTCAACAAAGAATAGTACATTTTTAGAGAAGTGACAAGACAGAAGAAAGGACTTGGAGTATTTAGGGATGGCAACTTGTGGGAAGGCAAATAAATGGCAGATAAAAGCCGGTTGGTAATGTGTGTTAATTTAGATTCCTCTGATAACCATCTACAGTATCATAAGGGTCTAAAGTTAATTTCAGTGGTTAACCTTTGTTCTGCGTGGTAGAGGGGAAGGCAGGTGGGATACTTTTTTGTCTTCCTAAGTCTATGTCCTGTCTTGCTTTTAGGCAAATAGAGGAAGGGGAGAAATCTTTCCTGTATCTGCTTTTTCTGAACTGCCTTTAGCTCAGCAATCCTTGATATTTTGGAGATGGTATATTCTGATCTCCCACAATATGAAGTTCTAGACTCAATGATTACCAGATCCTGTGAATAGGGAGAGGAGATGGACTGAAAAGGAGCATGAGGGAACTTTTTAGGGTGATAGAAATGTTGTATGTCTTGGTTGTGGTGATGGTAGGAAACAATATGCATTTGTTGAAGCTCATCAAACAGCATGCTCAACATTGATGAATTTTAATGTATATAAGTAATACTTCAATAAAGCTGATTAAAAATGCCATTCCTTTTTTGAGCATTGTTTGAAACCTCAGCTTATGGATAGAACATCAAAGAAAGCCATTTGTCAATTTGCGGGCTGTGGACACCCCCAAGCTTGCAGAAGATGAACATTATCTGCACCCAACACAAGAGCCATGCTCTGAAGCTTGGTACTTGGGCTCGTCCGCACTTCGCAGCTCAGTTCAGAGCTGGGTCAAGGAGAAAGAGGCACTGTTGGGAATAAAGTGTTGAAAGATATTTTTCAAAAAAGATAAATTCATGACTCTCATAAGGATATAAAAATGAACTCATGTTAAAGGGTTTACTTTACTCATAATGAGAGAACTAAGCAGATGTTATATTCAGTAAGGAATAAGATAATCAATAAAATGTAAAAGGAAAGGAATGTTGAAATGAATGTGCAAATGGAAGCAAAATTGATTTTTCCATGGTGGGGAGGGTGTTCCCTGCTCCAGTCAGAATTCATTTGTGTGTCTACAGACAAGATGATCCTGTGTTCCTGTCAGTTGCTTATGCTTTACACAATTGTAGGATAGTTCCCGTAGAGTCAGAATCAGATCATGGGGAAAGGTATGTTATAGACAGCATCTGTTTTTCCATTGAAACACAAATTTTGGCTGGGTGTGGTGGCTCATGCCTATAATTCCAGCAATTTAAAAAACTAAAGCCAGCGGATCACCTGAGGTCAGGAGTCTGAGGCCAGCCTAGCCAACATGGCAAAACCCAGTCTCTACTAAAAATACAAAAATTAACCAGGCATGGTGGCAGGCACCTGTAATCCCAGCTACCTGGGAGGCTGAGGCAGGGGAATCGTTGAACACAGGAGACAGAGGCTGCAGTAAGCTGAAATCATGCCACTGCACTCTAGCCTGGGCAGCAGAGTGAGACTCGATCTCAAAAAAAAAAAAAAAAAAAAAAAAAACCCACAAATTTTTTCCTACCTAGGGACCCCGACTCCAGAAAGTCTTCCTAGAACCACAATGAAACAAGCAGCTGCCTTCTTTGTTGTAGATTTTGCCATTGCCTGTTGTGGCTCTCTCAGGCTCTGTCTCCACTCTCACAGTGAATACTACAGTAAAATTCCTTTTCTCCCTGCAGAATGTTTAGTAAAGAATACTTCAATGGGATATAAATTTATTTTTCTGAACACTTTGGATAATCTTGTTGCTCCAGGTAGAAAGTGGTCTCTTGTATACCTATCATATTCATGTGGCTTCAGAATATCCTCACTTTTGTGAGAATGAATAGACAGAGTTATCCTGAGGTATGACACTTGCTCAAGGTAAAGTTCTTGCCTCTCAAACCCATTCCATCCCTCAATTCTCCAGGTTCTAAAGGTCAGAAGTGAGTGATAAATCACATTAATATCCATACTTTCACAGCTTTGGAACATAAATGCTCACTTGCAAAACCTCCATATTTTCTTGGATCAATTTTTATTACAAGTCTTCCTTTCCATGCTAAAATTAATGTCTATAAAAGGATAGTTGAAATAAGCTTTCTACCTAACTTTTACAATTGTTTGGAGGCCCCAACAACCCAATGTCTAAATAGAATACAAGTGATTTTCAAGTGAAACTTGTTTTGTTGTTGAGTGTGATGATTAAGTGCAGAAAGAGTAATCAGACAGGCTTTGGATTAAATCATTGCTCTCCCACATACTGTATGACATTCAACAAATTACCTAATCTCCATGAGTCTTCTTTTTCTCTGTACACTGGGGTCCTTATGGGATTAAATGGACATGCATACAAAGCATTCAGGATACTGCCTGGCATATATAGAAGAGGTGTTGCAATAATCAACTGTAAATTACATGAACAGGGTAGTGGTAGGGAGGGGCAGAATTATCTATTTCATTCCCTGTTCACCACAGTGTCTGCCTGATTTTTATATTAAGGTTTAAATATGTATAGAATGATTGCTCAATGAATGTTGACATTATTACAGTCTTACACATTGTCTATTTATGTAATTAACTTCATTATCATGACTAATAGCTTGAATTTTAAAGTCCTCTCTCAACCAAACTTCTGTAGAAACTGTTATTTATTTTTCTTGTAGTCTCTAGGACTATAGTCCTTATGCTCTTGGCTAGTGACACTTCTCCTTCTTTTCTTTGTTATTTTGCTCATGTATTCAGTAAAGTCTGTGCCAAGCACAGCACTAAGCTATGCAGACAGATAGATGAACAGAATATGATTTCAGATTGCTCACAGTCTAGTGGAGAGAGGAAGATCAAAACAAACAGTGATTACAATGCTAGGCAAATGTTCCATAATATGGGTGAGGACAGGATTCTTGGCAGCTCATAAAAAGGGCTGCTACCTTAGCCTGAGAATGGGTCAGAAGAAAGCCTTCCTGGAAGAGGTGATGTTTGAGCTGAGTCTTGAAAGATGGTAGCTACTGGCCAGAAGAAATTGATCAGAAACATTACAGGTAGAGGGCAAGTTGAAAGACACAAAGATATGGACAGTGTGTCTCACTTGAATAGAATGCAGGTGCCATTGGAGATGTTTAGATTTGAGATCAGAGAAATAGTAAAGGTTAAAACCTGAAAGTCTTGACAGTCATGCTAAGAGCTCTGAACTGTATATTGACAATATAGGTAAACCCCTGAGTGATTTAAAGCCAGCAGTGACATAAACCTATGTGCATTTTTAGAAATAAAATTCTATGGACAATATAGACTAGAAGAGGCAACATTGCATCTAGAGAAAACCATTAGGAGGTGATTGCTGTCATTAGTAAGAAATTGTGAAAGCCAGAGTTGAAGCAATTAGAGATGAGTTCACTGCTTTGTGCGGTAGAATTCAGTAAACAATTTGGGATAGGCAGGAGGTAGATAAAGTTGGAGGAAAAGTACAAAAGATTGTGGCTTCACTAGAACAGTTGACACTTAAACAACATAGATATGAACCGTGGGTCCACTTATATGCAGATTTTCTTCTGCCTCTGCCACCTCTGAGACAGCAAGTGCAACCCCCCCTCTTCCTCCACCTCTTCAGCCTCCTCAACATGAAGATGATGAGGATGAAAACCTTTAGATGATTCATTTCCAAGTAAAGAATATGATATGGTTTGGCTGTGTCCCCACCCAAATCGCCTCCTGAATTCCCATGTATTGTGGGAGGAACCTGGAGGGAGGTAATTTAATCATGGGGACAGGTCTTTCTTGTGCTCTTCTTGGGATAGTGAATTAGTCTCAATGAGATCTGATGGTCTTATAGGGTGGAGTTTCCCTACACAAGCTCTTTTGCCTGCTGCCATCCATGTAAGAGGTGACTTGCTCCTCCTTGCCTTCCACCATGATTATGAGGCTTCCCCAGCCACATGGAACTTTAAGTCCATGAAACTTCTTTCTTTTGTAAATTACCCAGTCTCAGGTATGTCTTTATCAGCAGTGTGAAAGTGGACAAATACAGAATAGCATTTTTCTCTTCCTTAGTTTTTTTTTTTTTTTTTTTTTTTTTGGGGGGGGGCCGCCCCGGCCCCCCCCCCCGGTGGTTTTCTTAATAATATTTTCTTTTCTCTAGTTTGCTTTATTATAAAAATATAGTATCTAATACATATATAAAATATATATGACACACAAAATATGTGTTAATCAACTATTTCTGTTATTTGTAATGCTTCTGGTCAATAGTAGACTATAAGATAAGTACTGGAGAAGTCAAAAGTTATAGTGGAGTTTCGACTGCATGGGAGGATGGGGCTTGGCACTCCTAACTCCTATTGTTGTTCAAAGCTCAACACCATTACCATAAACAAGGAAAGGGAATATTAGAAAATAAGTAGATACTGGAGAAAAGAAAATATTCAGCCTTAAATAGATTTTGTTGGGTATGTGCAAATGGAAATCTAGATTTGTCTGTCATCAGCAAAACTGTCTTATGGTAGAGAAAACCTTGAGTATAGATGATAGCACCCACTTATATATGGAGGAAATGAACAGGAAGACCAAGGATGGAACCTAAGGAACCTTAAAATGCAGGAAGCAAATGGAAGATCAAGAATCAGCAAAGCAAACAGAATGAATGGCCAGAGATAAGAGAAACAGTATGGCGAAACATAAATGATTTTCACAGCAAGATGTCACTAATAATCTAAATTGTTACATAAAGGTTAAAAAAAAAGAATAGTAAGGCCCAGGAAGAATCCATTGTACTCCTGGTGACTACTAAGTTGTGGTCAAGTTAATGCAGGTAATTTAGGTGCAGCACTGGGGAATGATGATTAGCATGGTTTAGAGAGAGAACTGGAGATGAGGAAGTCAGTAGTACTGGTCACCATTTTTAGAAGCTTGATTGTGAAGACAGGAAGGACAGAAGTGAGAACTTGCTAAAGACATGGGGTCAAAGGTGGGCTGTTGTTAAGGCTCATGTAGAAGATCTGAGGAAGGATATCAGTAGAGGGAAAAGAGCCATATAAGGTATATAAGCCATATAAGCTACCTTCTATAAAGGTAGCTGAGGCGGACATGGTGGTTCATGCCTGTAATCCCAGCACTTTGGAAGGCCAATGTGGGCAGATCACAAGGTCAGGAGATCAAGACCATCCTAGCCAACATGGTGAAACCGCATCTCTATGAAAAATATAAAAATTAGCTGGGTATGATGGCACGTGCCTGTAATCCCTGCTAGTCAAAAGGCTGAGGCACGAGAACTGCTTGAGCCTGGGAAGCGGAGGTTGCAGTGAGCCAAGATCATGCCACTACACTCCAGCCTCGTGACAGAACAAGACTCTCTTTCAAAAAAAAAAAAAAAAAAGAAAGAAAAGAAAAAGAAAGGTAGCTGAAGGAAAGGCAATGAACGCTGCGACCAAGGACAATGTTTCAGGTCTGGACTTGCTTTTAGGGTCTGACCCAGAAGGATACGTAATTCTCCTTATTTCAGGAATCAAGGAAGACAGATGGTGAACGCTGGAGGCAAAACTGATGTATCTGGAGGGAAGGAAAAGTCTTGAGGGTGTGTTCTTCCTTCCTTCAGGCCAGTGTTTAGTGATAGAGCTCAGGGTTGGGTGTTGGAGGACTCCTGCTCTGAAAGGCACAGAAGTTCTTGCTTTTCATTCTTGTCCTTTAAGGACCTGCTCTTATACAATGCTCTTATACCTGGTCTTATACAATGCTTTGTCTAGGAGTGTAACATTTGTGGCTCTGTACACATGATGTAATCCCCCACTTTCTTTTCCTAAGCATAATCTGCAGCACAATGAGTGCATTTTCTTCTCTGGGGTGGGAGTTCTGGGCACAGCTGCGGTGGTGGCATTGGCAGGCAGGTAGCTAGAGGATTATCAAATTTGACATCGCTTTTGGTATAACAAGATCCTTGAATTTTCTGAGGACTTTTAAAATTCATTTCTAGGTAATTATAAAAATGAAAGCTAAATTTGCATTTCAGGATGAGAAATTACTGATAATGGCTGGCATTTTAGTTCTATTTTAGCAGGAAATTGAAACATTTTAAATTGTCAATGATTGCCAAGAACCTGGACAATTATTCCAGGTTGTTGATTCTTGATAGCTAAAATGGCAATTAACACAGGTCTCAGTGACATGTCAGGAGTCTTGGCTGGTACTGTGGGTGATTACATTGTGACCCTGACCACGTCTTCTTGACGAGGTGTGCTCAATATTTCAGGGTAGTTACTGGGTTTTTTTCCCTATCATTTACTTGAGCTTTGTGAGTCATATATAAGCTGGACTCCTGGGTAAGGGATGAGAAACTGAATTTACTTGCTTTTCCAAGGAATTTTGCTCATATGATAATTTGGAGCTCCCATTGTGTCTACCAGACCAAGAATGTTGTGAAGACAAGTGACTCAACCTGAGGAGATTATCGCAGGTCAAGTTCCCACAGACTAGAGAGGCCCCATGAACAGGATGGCCTCAGACTTGGGCAAGCCGAGAAACTTTCAGGCATAGCACTGCAAACCATGGGCCCAGACATCCAGGAACACAATTACATGTACAGAAAGCAGTGCTTCACTGGGGGATGCAGGAGTGGATTCTAGGCCTAGAGCTTCCCTCATGGGTGAGCCTTTGCGCTGATGCTCACTCACATATAAAGTAGGGGCCATGATGAGAATCAAGGAAACTCATTCCTCTTGTATTCAACTAAACTGTATTGCATGCCATCTAGGTATCAAACACTGTTGAAAGTAGTGGAGACATAAACATGCCATCAGGATAGACAGCTCCTGCCCTCCTGAAACTGCCAGTCTAGTGGGTGTGAAATTATCTTGGCAACGGACGTGTCTTGGTCAGTGTATTAGTTTGTTGAAGCTGCTGGAGCAAAGTACCAGAAACTAGGCAACTTAAAACAATAGAAATGTATTCTCTGACAGCTCTGGAGGGAAGACATCTAAAATTAAAATATCAACAGGGGGTGTACTGGGCTTCCTCCAAAGGCTTTAGGATCAAGAATCCTTCCTTGATAGTGCTTGCCAGCAACACTTACACAGATGTACCACACTAATTTCCATCTTCACATGGTCTTCCTCCCAGTGTGCGTGTGTCTCCGTGTCCAAATTTAATTTCCACCTTGTTATAAAAATACTATGAATATTGGATTTAGTGTCCACCCTAATTCAGTACAACCTTATATGAACTTAATTGCATCTGCAAACACCCTATTTCCAAATAAGGTCATATTTGTGATTCCAGGCGAACACAGATCTGGAGGGCTGGCAGGGAAGGGAGCTATTCAACCCAGTACAGTTAGTTTGTTTTTGGGTATACTGCATCACTAACAGGAGGATTTGATGTTCTCCAAGCACTGGGAAAGTGACTTGTATGTTATCCTTAATATTGGCCAATAGGTTGCAACAAGCTATTTGCATTCCATCCTGACACTACTTGAGGGAGGAGCAAGTAGTCAGGTGGTGGGTTGGTTTCTGTCAACACTTCCAGTGAATTTCTGTGGAGCAGATAGACGCTGCAGTTTATCCACCTCATGCACCAACATTGAGAAGGGCACTGGCACATAATAAACACAAATAACGTCTTTTCACTGTGCCTGAGCTGTGGACCCTGAGCTATGGGATCCAGGAAGGATGACTACAAACCCTGGTTTGTGGGATTTGTCTTGAAATAGAGGGAGAGGTCTATTCATGTTACAAGTCTAAAGGATGGACAATAGATTTCTTCTCAGTAGTGGACTGTCTAGTAAAAAGTCTTGATAGATAGTTGGGTAGAAAGAATTGGGACTGATAGATTGCTGGGATGCACTGAATAGTCCTATAAGTTGCTAAAAGATTAGAATACCTTCCTTATAGTTAGTTGTTTAATAGTCACTGGTGGCTTTTTGCAATTTTTTAAATGATTGTTCATTGCGTAATGGAATATATTTTACACAGAAAGTAGGCATAGTTCAGGTCTTCAGAGAAGGTGGGCAGGGAGAAGGAGATGTTTTCAGAGAGCATGGGGTAGAAGGGATGGAAACAGGCAGCATGGACTTTGTTATAATAAAATGTAAGTAAACTGTGGCACTGCTCTGCGGTAAATAGGCTCAGCTAACAGCACATTAACAAATCAATACCTACAAAAACTGCTGTGGTAAGGGTACAGTTTATACTACACAGCTCTGCTACAGAGTTCTGGATTTAGAGAAACTAGAATTTTCTCTCCTTATCAAACTTTTGTCATCTATAGTTAATCATTGCATCTTAAACAATTATATTAATATAAACTTTAAAAACCCTGGTCTACCCACAAATGTAAAAAAGAAATTATTCCCTTAAATTCTTAATTGCACTACTAATCAGAATTCCTGGTAAAATAAGTGTTTTCTGTGTGTGCCTCAGTGTAAATTAGGGTGTTGAAATTTGATATATTCCTTGTTTGTGTATGTATAATGTTTTTATGAAAATTTTTTAAACATAAAGCATATAACGATAATAATTGTAATGATTATAACAGTTATAACCCTTGATAGTTATTTCAAGAGTTTATTATGTTCCAGATGTTGCTCTAAGCCCATAACATATATTAATTCTTTCATTCTTATAACAATCTATGAAATTTGTATATCATCCCCATCCCAGGTAAGGAAATGGAAGCTTTAAAGATTATATGGTCTGTCCCAGAGCACACAGTCAGCAACAGGCAGCAATTTAAATATAGGTAACTTGGCTCGGGGTCTTTGCACTTGCAAGAGGGAAGTTTGAATCAGTTCTCACAGAAGCATATCCCCAGAACAACTGGATGTTGCAGACAGAAACCACCAGCTGATACCTTGGTGTGCTCTGGTCTGCACTGGTGCCACCTCCCTTGAGGTCTTTGTCTTTACTTGGCTTCCCCTCTCACCTGTGCCAGACTTGCAGACCAGAATACCAGGTCTATTTCTTACATCATTTGTTCACTTTGTGATCAATTTTGTTTACCTTCTTTTTTATTAAAAATCGTTATATATAGTGGTACCAAATTTTCTTTCAAATACTACTTTAGAAGTAATTTAAACATATAGATGTAAAGTCATATTCTTTTTACTGAACTCAACTTGTATTAATTCAATCTGTTACCTTTTTAAAAAATATTTCCATCAACAGATGAATGGATAAACAAAAATGTGTACATACAATGGGAGTAGACTGTAAAAGGAAGGAAATGTGGACACGTGCTACAGGATGGATGAGCCTTGAGGACATTATGCTATGTGAAACACACTAGACACAAAAAGCCAAACATTGTATGTTTCCACCTTTAGGGGATGCTTGAAGTAACCAGCTTCACAGAGACAGAAAGTAGAATACCAAGGGGTGAACAAAGCGGGGAACAAGGCCTTGTTATTTAAGAGATAGTGAGTTTCAGTTTGGGAAAGATGAAACAGTTCTGGATATGATGGTTGCTCAATGGTGTGAAAGTACTTAACACTCCTGAACTATATACTTAAAAATGGTTAAGATAGTAAATTTTATGTTATGTATATCTTACCACAATTTTTAAAAATGAAAAAATCTAGCCAGGTGCAGTGGCTCACACCTGTAATCCCAGCACTTTGGGAGGCCGAGGTGGGCAGATCACCTGAGGTTGGGAGTTCCAGACCAGCCTGACCAACATGAAGAAACCTCCTCTACTAAAAATACAAAATTAGCTGAGTGTGGTGGTGCATGCTTGTAATCCCAGCTACTTCAGAGGCTGAGGCAGGAGAATTGCTGGAACCTGGGAGGCAGAGGTCGCAGTGAGCCGAGATTGTGCCATTGCACTCCAGCCTGGGTAACAAGAATGAAACTCCATCTCAAAAAAGAAAAGAAAAAAACAACTTTTAAATGATCAAAAGTAGTGTGTTTATGGAAACAAAATTTCAAACTCTGTCATGTAAAAGGTAGGTCTTCCTTCTGGTAGTGATACAGGTGGGCTGGGGAAGGTCCCCAAATGCCAGTGAGACCTCAACCTCTGGCAGTATCCAGGCAAGAAGAAATCCAAGGACGAGTTGGAAAATAGGGAAAGCACAGAGATTTATCGCAAAGTGAAAAGTACACATTCAAGAAAGGGGAGTGCAGGTCTAAGAGAGTCACACAATGGCGTTTAGGGCTTTTATTATAGGTTTCTTTAACCAAGGGGTGGACTATTCATGAAAGTTCCTAGGAAAATTTGAAGATTTATTGCAATAGTGGTGCCACCCATTTTTACACCAAATATGGGTGTTCCTGAAACTGTCATGGTACTGGCAGATGTGTGATTTAGTATGTTAATGAGAGTATAATGAGGTCAAATCCAGCACCACATTGGGTCCAGTCGGTCTTAGCCAGGTTGGCCCACACCGTTTTTCATGATGCTATCAGTTCCTAGCCCATGCAGCTATCTCCATATTTCCTTTTGTGCTAGCCATGTGAAACTGCTGCTTGGAATTTTCTGCTCTTCTACAACCACCCTGTATTATTCCTGTCTCGTTTTGTTCTCCCCACCTCACCATCCTAGAGGTAAAATAGTCAAGTTTTTGTTTGTGTACTTTCAGAACCTTTCTCTGTGTATAAAAGGCAGTGTGTATGTGCTGTGTGTGTGTACTTTTGAATTCTGTTCTGTGCTTTGATTCTTGCACTTGATTTCACTGTATGAGGCTGCCTTGTGTGTCATTATACCATAATTTATTTAGTCAGTGTCCCGTGGCTGTTTAGGCTATTTGCATTTTTGTCACTGTTTTGCCACTACGAACACCTCTGTAATAAATATCCTTTGAATATGCAAATAAGCCACTTTTGGTCTTTGCACTCGTACTTCTGACCTTGAATACATGAAAATTGACCAGCTTCACCAATTTGTAGAGGAAAAGGAAGTTGTGAGGGGAGAAAAAGGAGACAATGGATGAGGTCACGGCCGGACAGCACAGAGCTTCCTACTAAGGTGTCTGTTGAGAAACAGAGTGAGCCCCCATCTTCCGAAGGTGGTGTGACTTCAGTTTCTAAAAACTGATTTGAGGAAATCTTCCAAATTCTCCTGCGTTTAATGGAAGAACAAGTGGAGAAGATACTTTCTTTATTCTGTGAGAAACTCTTCCTTGGGGATGTAAATATTCCTCTGGAAGGCTGCACTGAAGCTTAGCCCAGGATCCTTGGCTACGGGTTCAACCCCCCTCCTCAGCAAGGCCTCATTGTGCTTGACAGGAAATACCAGAAGCTTCTGTGGACTGGGCTTTCAGGGCACCTTGAGTTCATCCTTGAAGGAAATCAAAATATTTTACCCCAAAGTATATTTCTTTGACATATTTTGAGATGGCTCCCACAGGGCCAGCTGACTGAAGTGGCCCTGAAAAGCTTTACTAATACAAAGGTAAAATTTGGTTTTCTCTTTTGAATGATACTCTTGTGTAGTATTAATGTGGGGGAAATTTACATCTGTAGAGAATCTCCATTAATGCATCCAGGCTTTCCCTTGTCCAGATCTAAGAGAGATTAACTGAGAGTCTGACATTTTAAAGATCTGAAGAGACATTTATCATCTATTCTCTCTAAGGGCTGCTACGTATGAGGTTTCATCTACATGACAGGACCACCTTTCCTAGCCAGGCCTCTTCCTTTCTCCCTCCCTTAACCTGTCTTGCCACTAAAACCTGTGTTTCCCTGTGCTGTGAGCCTGCATTCTTTCCGTAACCTCCAGATGGCATGTAAGCTTCTATACCCTGTTGGAGGTCTGAGTCTTCATTGTGAAGGCTGCCGTGTATACACATCTTTTCTTCTCTTAATCAATCTGCCTCATGTCAATGATTTTAAGTGAACCTTCAGAGAGCCTGGGGGAAGCTCTACCTTGGCCCCTTCAGTTTGGCACAGGTAGCAGGGTGATCATAGCTTCGCTCTTCTGGAAGCCACAGTTAAGAGAATCCAGGAAATGGATCAGCCAGCAAAAGGGTAAGAATTTCTTATCAGCCAGGCTCCTGGCCTCTCAATCTCTCTGTACCACCCAGTCAAGTGGATGGTAAAAATCACTGTTTCTGTTACTGGAAAGGGGATCCAGATCCAGATCTGATCCAGAACCCAAAAGAGGGTTCTTGGGTCTCGTGCAAGAAAGAATTCAGGCAAGTCTGTAGTGCGAAGTAAAAGCAAGTTTATTAAGTAAAGTGGTGAAAGGATAAGCTACTCCATAGACAGAGTAGGATGTTCCTGAAAGTATGAGGACGGACGTGTCTACCCTGATACAATGCTTGTATATATATATATAGGATAAAAATGGCTCTTGAGGGTCAAGGGTTTGTAATAAAGGATTAATTTTCTTAATTACTATATTTTGTAAGAATCGATATTATTATCTTTAAAGCAAAATTAGGAATGCCTTTGTTCTCCAGATATTGGGATACCTGAACACATCCAAGTCTGGATCTGTTTTAGTAAGCATCATAAATTTGTTCCCTTAACCGTAAACATCTAGAGTCTAGGAATGCCTAATTTTCTGAGAATGCAGCCCAACAAGGCTCAGCCTCATTTTTCTAGCCCTCACTCCAAAGGGAATTGCTCTGATTCGAATGCCTCTGACCTATTATTTGCCCCCTCCATTTACAAGAAGACCCTAATCCTAAGGGTTTCAGAAGGATGAAAACCCATCTTCTGTAACTTTTTCAGGCTGAATAGGGGCAATGTATTGCTCCCTAACTATTAGGGCCCGTTGCACTCAGGGTAGGGCGAAGCTCAATCAGAGAGGGTTGGTATGGTGAAGGTCGTTCGTAACTCCAAGTTCTGACAAAAGGTAGTATCTGGAAGATTAATAAGTGTCCAATTTAAGAAAGCGTGGAGTGAGCTTGTCTTGCATTCTTATACAAAGGGTACAACCACAATATATTCCATATAGCAAAGCAAAATAAGTAAAATCATTATAAGAAAACTAAACAGAAAGGCTTTCCAAGAACTAGGCAGTTGTTGGAACCAAGCCAATATTGGGTTGACTGATAGTGCATCAGTGGCAGAGATGTGAGTGACTAAAGCTTTCATAGCCTGGGTAATATGTGAATAGTCTGGAACATATACACAATATTTGGTTTTGATCAAAGCACAAGTTCCTTCTTGGGCTGCTGTTAAAATGTCCAAAGCCATATGGTTTTGTAAGGCTACCTGCCTAATCTGAGAAGTTTCCTCAGGAGGGTAAGGGCATGGTGTGTATTATTAAAGGCCGCGGCCGTGTGCTTGGCTAAGGCTTCAGCTTGTAACTCCATAGTGACTGTAGCTGCCTGTGGGGAAAATATAGCCATTGGATAGAACCACCAAGATGCTCACTTTTGTCGCTTATAGCGAGCTTTTACAATTTCCCAGTTAGATGGGAGAGAGTTCAATTTGCTGAGATTATGTCCTGGGAGATAAGGACAACCCCACGTACACCTTCCAGTCCAGTTATAAGGTAAATATGGCCAGCCATGCGTTCCACAAGCCCATAACCACCCCCAAGGAGAAGGGTAGGCACTTATTTTTGGCAAATTATTTTGCCATCCCATCCACATCTGGTCTGTTAGAAGAAAGGTCTGATTACATTGTTGAAATGACAGCCATCCATCCGTATCATGGGTTTCAGTCTGGTGGTGACTATTACTGCGCCCTTCAAAACTAGAGGTGCCTTGCCTGATACCCACACTTGAACAGCTGTTATTCACCCAAGTTCATTATGTATAGCATACAACCTAAAGTTGGGGTGGAGTTCCACTGTTTTTGATTAGATTTAAAAAGTGCCTTCTTGTCTCTTCACAGGAGGGGAAGGGGCTAAGGCTGCTGTGGCCATTGTGATACATGGAAAAAGAGGGGCTATGTTTGTAATGCTCAGTTTCCCAATCACAATAAAATCCCCATAAACTTAGGTTGGCCGGTTGAATATGCCAGGGCAACCCGGAAGCAGAGGAAAGTAGCAATTCTCCACATACCCAGCAGTCCATCTGATTATGTAGAGAGGCTAAAGTCTGTGCCCACTCAGTATATAAGTTACTGTCTGCATGATTCCAACTTATACCCAAAAGTAGAATGCCAATCATATCTTTGTGTTACCTACATCCTTTTCATTTCTTCTGAACAGGAGTCAGAGGTCACTGATCGACTCACAGGAAAAAAAGGGATCAGTCTCTTGTGTTCCGTCGGCCTGTGAGACTTCAGAAGAGACAGGTTTAATTCGAGGTAAGTGGACCTAGGTGTTTATTCCCAGAAGTTTAACTGCAGTTAGGGTACTAAGAAGAACTTGATAGGGTCCTTCCATTTGGGGAAAGTTGATCTGCTGGGGATTCTTCCTCCAATTTTTAATAGGACCAAGTCTCCTGGCTGGGTTATAACAAGATTCTCTTTCTTAGTGGGGGGAAGGAAGTCATTGATTTCCATATTCAAGGGGTGCATTTTGCACTTGTCCTAAGTTGATTGCATAATTCTGTAGCTTGAAAGAATCTATGCCGCTGGGCGCGTGGCTCACGCCTATAATCCCAGCACTTTGGGAGGCCAAGATGGGTGGATCATGAGGTCAGGAGTTCAAGACCAGCCTGGCCAAGATGGTGAAGCCCCGTCTCTACTAGAAATACAAAAATTAGCTGGGCGTAGTGGCACACGCATGTAATCCCGGCTATTCGGGAGGCTGAGGCAGGAGAATCACTTGAACCTGGGTGGCAGAGTTTGCAGTAAGTCGAGGTTGCACCATTGCACTCTAGCCTGGGTGACAGAGCAAGACTCTGTCTCAAAAAAAAAAAAAAAAAAAAAGTATCTATGTCTATTAGGAGGTCTGTAGTTAAGAAAGGCCTTCATACATTACTTCAAAAGGGCTGAGCTGCCGATTTCCCTTAGGGGCCACTCGAACCCATAATAAGACTACAGGTAATAAAGACAGCCAGGTTTCTGATGTCTCTTGGCATAGTTTAGCAAGAGTTCTTTTTAGAGTTTGATTAGCTCTTTCTACTTTCCCCCGAAGACTGGCCTCCAGGCTGAGTGAAGGCAGAACTGAATTCCTAAGGCTAAAGGTATGTTTTGGGTAATTGTCCCTGCGAAAGATGGGCCATTATTGCTCTGCAAGCTCTTAGACAGCCCAAATGTAGAAGTTTAGAAACCTCAATTGCCTTTTCAGCCCGGGTAGAAAAAGCCTCAATCCAACCAGTGAAGGTGTCAGTGAATACTAATAAATATTACAACACTTTCCATGGGAGCATCTTAGCATAGTCTATTTGCCAATCTTCACCAGGCTACATTCCCCTATGCTGAACAGGCCTTACAGAGGAGGAGGTAAAGATTGGTTATTTGGGTAATTCTGGGTACATAATTCACAGGTCTGAGTTACCTGCTTTACTACTTTAAGTAAGCCTTTTCCTATAAAAAGCTGCAACATTAATTGAAACAGGGGAATCTCTTCCCAAATGAGTAGAGTTATACAAATGTTTAACTATTTTCTACTGATTAGTACTTGGTACTAACAGTTTGTTGTCACTGATAAGCCAGTCAGAAGGATCTTGAATTAAACCATGACCTTTAGCCCATTCTTGTTCCTCTTAGTGTACCTAGGTTCTGTCATTCCTGTGCCTGAGGGAACTAACATACCTACAATTCCAACTGGCTCCATTAATGCTGCTGTCTTAGCAGCTGCATCTGCAAAGGAGTTTCCAGTAGCCACACTAGGGCCTCCTCTTTGATGTCCTCTGCAATGGATTATAGCTACTTCCTTGGCAGAAAAACAGCATCTAATAGATTTAGAATTTCTAAGTGATGTGTTATAGGGGAACCTTTAGCAGTTAAGAGTCCCCGTTCCTTCCAGATAGCAGCATGAGCATGAAGTACTGGAAAGGCATACTTAGAATCAGTGTAAATGCTAATTCTTAAGTCCTTTTCCAATTGCAGGGCTCTAATAGGAACTACTAATTCTACCTTTTGAGCTGAGGTAGAAGCTGGTAGGCCTGAGATTCAATTACCTTGTATTGACTGACAACAGCATACCCAGCTTTCCCATTTCCCTGGTGCACAAAGCTACTTCCGTCTGTAAACCATTCTACTTTGTTATTATCTACAGGTTCATCCTTTAAATCTGGATGGCTGGAGTAAACTTGCTCTATAACTTGTATACAGGAATGATCTAGGATGCCTGTGGGTTCAGGCAATTAGGTAGCTGGATTCAACATCTGGCACACTTTGTCCCATCAGGAGCATCTAGCAACAAAGTCTCATATTTCAATAAGTGTCCCCCCTGTCATCTACTGCTGTCCTTTATCTTCTAGGACTCCTTGTACTTGGTGTGGGGTTAAACCTTCAAATGTTGTCCTAAAGTCAGTTTATTGGCTTCATCTACCAAGAGAGCAGATGTAGCAACTGCCCTGAGGCATCCAGGCCATCCCAAAGTGACATGTTCTAATTGCTTAGAAAAATATGCCACTGGTTGGGGACTATCTCCCAACTTCTGTTCAAGGACACCTGGGGGGGTTCCCTGTTTTTCAGCCACATAGAGGAAAAATGACTTATTAAGATTAGGGATTCCTAGGGCTGGAGCTGATCCCAGTTTCTCCTTGAGGGCATTAAAAGCTTGTTTACAGTTACAATCCCATTCAAAAGGATCTACATCTGCTTCTTTCAGAGCTTCATACAAAGGCTTTGCTATATGCCCCAATACAGGCACTCATAAATGGCAGAAGCCTGTCATTCCTAGGAAAGCCCAGAGCTGCTTTCTAGTTTGGGGGTTTCAGAATGCCCAAGATAGCTTCCCTTCCTTCTGGCATGATTGCCTGGGTGCCAGGGATTAGGACATATCTTACGTATTTAATCTCTTGAATTGAAGGCTGGGCTTTATGTGGTGAGACCTTATACCTGTTAGCTCCCAGAAAATTTAGTAACCTGATGGAATTTTCATCTGAGTCTCTTTAGATTGGGCTAGCAATCAGCAGATCATCTACATATTGAATAATAATACCCTTATTTAATTGTAACATCTCTAATTCTCTAACCAGTGTATTTCCAGACAGATGAGGGCTGTCCCTAAACCCCTGGAGAAGAACTATAGATTTGTCCAAGTAAATTGAGAAACTAAATGACTATCAGGGTCAGTCCATTCAAAAGCAAAAATGAATTGTGAATCAGGGTGTACTGGAAAGCAACAACAACAAAAAAGGCATCCTTAAGATCTAAGATCATAAACCAATTGGCATTCCCAGGGACCTGGGCTAATAGCATGTAGGGACTGGGCACAGTAGGATGTATGGAAATGACAGCCTCATTGACAGCTTGAAGATCTTGGACAAATCTGTAGTCTCCATTTGGCATTTTAACTGGCAAGATTGGCATATTACAGGGAGACCCACAGGGCCTTAACAAATCAAATTGCAAAAACCTAGCTATTAATGGTTGGATCACTCTTTGTTCCCCTGGCTTTAAGAGGTATTGTCTCTTCCAGGGGCATGGGACAGCAGGCTTAAGTTAGATGTAAAGTGGGGGAAACAGTTAACACTTTGCCTGGAACCTGAGTGTCCTATACTATAGGATCTACTTGGGAGATTACTTCAATAGGTAAAGTAGATAAGTCCCCTATTGACTTTCCTCCCTTATCACAGGAAAGGAGGAGGTGTAATCCCTCATCTGCCTTGTGATGTCCAAAAGATACCACTGTCTGCAGCTGAGTCAAGAAATCCCTTACCAACAGAGGTGTGGAGCACTCAGGCATGATAAGTAAGGCATGTGAGAAAACCAAAGTCCTTGAAGAACAGCTTAGATGACAGGTCAAATGGCATCTATGGGCTTGTCCATATATCCCCATGACCATACAGTTTTGGGGTGACAGGCCCATTATAATGGGTCAAAACAGAGTAAGCAGCCCCCATGTCCAGGAGAAAATTAATATTCCTACCTGCCACATCAAGGGTTACCTGAGGCTCCTGGGGATATATCTAGTTGTCTGATGGGAGCTGTGGCCCAGAGTCTCAGGCCCCATCACTCTTGGGCTTGCCTGGCTATTTCAGCCATTATTGGTTCGGGTACTGATGGCTCCCTGTGGAATGCTGGGCAGTTGCTCTTCCAATGGCCAGTTTTCTTATAGTGTGCACACTGATTTATGCCCTAGGCATGGTGACTTGG
The DNA here is from genome assembly GCA_036589455.1 of Ateles fusciceps. Classification (NCBI taxonomy): domain Eukaryota; kingdom Metazoa; phylum Chordata; class Mammalia; order Primates; family Atelidae; genus Ateles; species Ateles fusciceps. The sequence continues at coordinate 10,186,323 of JAZHEH010000078.1, forward strand.
ATGCCCAGTTTTGGGCTTCCCACCTTTCAGCTTCCCTTGTTCAGGCCAAAAGCCAGGAGGGCAGTCCCGTGTGGGAGGTGAGCTTAAGGCTGCAGCCAAGGGCTGTGCCCTGTGGCAGGTCCTTCTTGCTTTGTTTCCTCTGCTTTGCCCCTATTATTAAGAACTAAAAACGCCATACCCAAAAGCTGCTCCATAGGAGTTTGGGTACCCATAGCTACTTTTGTAGTTTCCTATGAATATCAGGGGGCAGACTGGGTTACAAAAAATATATACTTCCAAAAGGGTTTGTCCTTCCCTTGAGGCAGGATCAGTGTTAGTATATTTCTTGATTACTTTAACTAAACACCCTTGAAACAAACCTGGATTCTCATCTTTGCTGTGAGAAACTTCCTTAACCTTTTCATAGTTAACAGGCTTTTGCATATATTTCTTTATCCCTTCCAACAAACAAGTGACCCTATTGTCTCTTCTCCCTGAGTCCTCACTGCCATTCTGATAGTTTCACTCTGGATCTCAAATCTGGAACTGCTGTACCTCCTGCCTGATAGATAGATAGATAGATAGACAGATAGATAGATAGATATCATGGTTTGGGTCCCAAGCCAATACCTCATCTGCATGAGCCCTAACTGTCCCCAAAATGCATGATTTCTCTTCCACTATACAACACAGAGACAATACAACATGCAGATCCTGCCAAGTTAAACTGTAGGTCAGAGTTAATTTCTCAAACTCATCTATGAATTTTCCTGGATCTTCAAAGAAATAACAAAACTTCTCTTTACAGAGCCAAATGAGACATAGAAAAGAGAACATGTGCTCTCACAGTACCTTCTTTCCCATTTGCCACCTATCTAAGTGGACAAAAGTTTCCCTTTGGAAGTTGATAGGAGGCTCCACTATAAGTAGTACTTGTTGGGCTAAGTTTATCAGGAAGTAGAGGGTATAGAGTGGGACTAGATGGATAAGGAGGAGGGGCTGAAGAGTTCTCAATAAAACTTTTAGATGGGCTAGAGACAGAAAGGACTGACACATCTGAATCTTCAGAGCTGGCAGAAGGAGGTTCTGTTCCACCCAAAACTGCCCCTGGAACAGGCGGTGGGGGCTTGCATTAAAGGATCATCTATTATGTCCAGCTCTTTTCTTCTTTTCCTCTCATCAAACATTCACATGCCTGCTGCAGGGTTTTATCCTGACTGAGCAGCAAAAATGCTTGAACATATGGTATTTTATTCCATTTTCTCTCCTGCTTACAAAACAAATCAAGTTGTAGAGTTAAATGCCATAGTTCCAGTAAGAGGCCATTTCTCTTGTTTTTCCAAATAATACCAAGGTCAAACAGTATTACACAGAAACCCATTTTCTCTTCTTAAGCCCATTCAGTTTAAACTGGTGCCAGTGTTCAAGAATACACCCTAGTGGTGAGTTCTCTGGAATGGATGCTGTGGTTCCCATCAAGGAAACATGCTGTTCAAAGAAAATTTCCAACTTTTCTTTTTTGGGATTATATTGTCACTGGCCAAGTTCCACTTAAAAGGATGAGAGGTTTTCTAAGGTCAGCTGAATTAATGAGGGGATCCTTGCCAAAATTTGAATTCCCTTATTTGCATTATCCAAATAATATAAGTGAGCCAAGCCCTGAATCTTAGACTTTAACAAAAATGTCAAATAAAGCAAAGGAAATGGAAGAGGATTTAGATGGGAATGACCAGAGCAAGCAGGATCTGGGCAATAGAGGCAGTGTGGATTGAACAAGCAAAGCCAGTCTGCCCGAATCCAAGAAAGGAAAGAAGTTGTTTTTTAGTGTGTAAAATGAAGCGAAACAGCAAGGAGAAGAGTCCCCTGATTTCTATCCTAGTGCTTCTTGATCACACCTAGTTGGCAAAGCAGCAACAAACATAACCACATCTAGCTAATATTATTGCTCACAGCTGTTAAATATCAAGTCTCAATCAGCAATTCTAAAGACAGAGCCTTTAATGCTTTCTTTCCTCAATGTTTCACAAGCAAATGGACAGAAATCAGAAGGCACATAGGAAGAGAGTAAAATCCCTAAAGACCAGTTAAATAAAGTCTCCTGAAAGTGACAGTGAAACAGAGAAAGCAACCAAGAAACTGTTTCACGCAGCAAGGAGGACAAGGCAGATTAACGCAAAGAGCATAGCCTGCAGTGCCCAACCTGTTTTCAGTCAAGAAGGACTTTATTGAAAGGGGTCTCTAACCCCTTAAATCTTAGAAGGGACTCTAACACTCCTAAGTTGAGCCTCTAACCCAAGGTCGGTCAAGCAGCCTTGCCTTTTATTAAAAGGGGACTCTAACCCACTCTGTCTTAGGAGAGACTCTAACTCTCCTAAGTTGGGCCTCCAACCCAATTCCATTCTTTACCCAGATACATGCACCCCACTTACCCAAAGTCAGCCAATTGATTGGTTGATGTACAGATGATTTTCCTTTGGGTCAGGGGTCTCTTCAGTATCGTTCTTGCCGTGATCCACCAGAAATATGTTACCAGAAAGGGGTCCCAGTCCGGACCCCAAGAGAGTGTTCTTGGATGTCGAACAGGAAATAATTCAGGGAGAGTACTCAGTATGAAGTAAAAGCAAGTTTATTAAGAAAGCCAGGCGTGGTGGCTCATACCTGTAATCTCAGCATTTTGGGAGGCCAGGGGAAAAGGTTGCTTGAGCTCAGGAGTTCAAGACCAACTTGGGCAACATAGTAAGACCTCATCTCTATGAAAAAACAAAAACAAACAAAAAATACATGACTGTAGTCCTAGATTCAGAAGACTGAGGCTGGAGGATTGTTTAACCCTGGGAGGCTGAGGCTGCAGTGAGCTCTGACGGCACCATAGAACTCCAACCTGCGTGACAGAGCAAGACTCTGTGTCAGAACAAAACAAAACAAACAAACTCTCACATTCAGACTTTCAGCTAGATGACCTTGTAATTTCTCATTTAAATAGGACACTTTGAAAGTGAAAAGGAGTTCTACAAAAAGCTATACCAGCACAAGAAACGTAAATTGGTTATTGCGTGAGGACTTGGTAAAAATTATGGGACCCACTCTTCAGTGATAGCCTGCCTCTAGTTTCCTCTGTCAAATTTGCTTCCTTAAACATCACTTTCAGCATGGAATCCCTTATGCTCAAAAAGCCAGCAGCTATCTGTTTGCTGGGAAGTCAAGCCAAAAACCTCTTACCAGATTTCTGAGGTACTTTAAAATCTAACTCTTCCTTATCAAACCTCGATTGCCACTGTGCCCAGCATGCTCATTGCAGTATCCTTGCTGGGCTTGCTGAGCTCAGGAACTCATGTTTCTTGTAACCACTGTCTCCAGCACCTGCCTAGCCGCCAGCACCTGCACAGCCCCCAGCACGTAGCAGGTGCTCCAGTACGAGAATGCTCAAGAAGGGCTCTTGGCTTTCCATAGCATGGAGCACACTCTTTCCATCTGTTCTCTGCTCTCTTGTGCCTAAGATGCCTTACCATCTCTCCCAGACCCACTTAATTCCTACCAAATTCCAATCAAGGTGCCAGAAGGAGTATGTACACTCTACCCTACCTTCCATTGGCATAAGATGCAATAATGCTTTAAAAAATTTAGAGGTATACAACCCATTCCAAAACAAGAGGAAAATCCCTTGAAACTAAATGCAGAGGAAATTCACATTGATGGCGGAGGGAGTTGAAGTCACATGGCCCAAGGGACTCATGGCCAGACAAGGGATGATGATGGGTCCTGGGCTTCAGCACCGCCTGGGAAGGTCTGCAGAGCCCATGGTGGGACACTGGCATCTCTGTGCAGCCAAAGGCCCCAGAGTGAAATAACTCCCCCTGGAGAGCCCAGAGGTGGGTGGCAGCTGGGAGTGAGCAGCTCTGGGTGAAAACAGAGGCCGCCAAGCATAACAGGAGTCAAAACAGGAGTGAGGCTGGGTGGCACAAATGGAGCACTTCCCATCTAGGGTGGGAGTCTGTGAAGGTTAATTTTATGCGTCAATGTGGCTAGGTCATGATATCCACATATTGTTCAAACGTTATTCTAGATATTTCTGGGAAGGTATTTTTTAGATGAGATTAACATTTAAATCAGTAGTAGGCTGGGTGTGGTGGCTCATGCCTATAATCCTGGTGCTTTGGGAGGCCAAGGCAGGAGGATCACTTGAGGCCAGGAATTGGAGACCAGCTTACGCAACACAGCAAGACCCTGATTCTGCAAAAAATAAAATAATTAATCAAGTGTTGTGACATGCACTTGTAATCCTTGCTACTCTTAGCTACTCAGGAGGCTGAAGTGGGAGAACTGCTTGGGCCCAAGAGTTCAAGTCCATCTTGGGTAACATAGCAAGAGCACATCTCCAGAAAAAAATTTGAAAAATTAGCTCATGGTGATATGTGCCTGTAGTCCCAGCTAGCCAGGAGGCTGTGGTTGGAGGATCACTAGGGTCCAGGAATTCAAAGTTACAGTGAAGAATGATTATGCTACTGCACTTCAGCCTGAGCAACAGAGTGAAACTCTATCTCTAAAAAACAAATAATAAATCAGTAGACTTTGAGTATAGCAGATTACGCCTCTATTATGTAAGTTCTGCCTATAGGTGGTCTTTGGACTCAAAGTACAATTTATCCCTGAGTCTCCAGCCTCCTGGCTTACCCCACAGGGTTTGGATTTACCAGCCCTCCACAATCAGATGCACCAATTCCTTAAAACCTCTCTTTCTCCTTGTAAATATCTCCTGTTGGTTTTGTTCTCCGGAGAACCATGAATATTACGGAGTCCTAAATCACTTAATGTAGGAAACAGCCAGTGTTTCCAGACCAAGGATGTTAAGATGGAAACAGTTCGGCACCGAATGTTGAGCAGGATGAACTCAAAAACCACCATAAAACCTCACATCTATGTATAATTGCTCATTTAATGGGAGGTATTGATTAAGTGATTTATTGCCAGACTCTGTTCTAGGTACTGGGGATTCGGTGGAGGAACACGCACACACATATAATATGCATGTAGAATATAATATATATGTTTTTTATAGAAATATAAAACTTTAAATTCATGTGTAGATAAGTACTATGAAGGAAAAATAAACAAATGATCAAGGAAAGCCTTTCTGAAGAGGTGGTATTTAAGCTGAGCCTGAATGAAGTGGGGAACAAGTCAAGTGAAATGGCCAAACATGGATAACAAAGGGCTAAGTCTTATAAGCAAGCAGAGAAAAGACTTGTCCCTCACAAAAGAATGGTAAATTGGCAGCTACCACTTCAGAACTGAGGGTACATGCTAGAATAATTCCTTCCCCCAAGTAAAGTATTGCTCAGGAGTGACAGTGAGATGGACATAACCAGACACCAGGGCTAGGAAGATTTGCTATCAGAATACCTTCCTGAAAGAACTACTGAACTTTATCTATTTCCTATAGGAGAAATGAATCCAAAAGGTGTGGAACAGAAAAACAATGGTGAAAAAAGAAATTATTACAATGTGTCCAAAATAGTAAGCTACATTTTCCCTGTATTTTAAAAGTCTTGTGCATAATATACTAGATAAACATCTGGAAGATGGAAAATAGGGGAAATTTGGAAAGATGTCAAAGTGTCTAAGATCTTTGTCTTGAGGAGGAGGAGGTTAGAGATTCCATTTAGACATGATTACAGTATATAACTTCTCCTCATTCTGCACCATCTAGATTGGGTTGGATTGAGCCTTCTTCATGAGTTGTCTCTGATTACCCAGCTCTCCTTCATTTGTCTCCAGAACTCCTCTAGCATTTTTAGCCTGTCCATACAATTTAGCCCTTAGCCACACAGTGTCACTTGTCTACATAGTGCTGAAGGCTCAGGCTCTCAAGTCACCATTGATTAACTGGCTGGAGTGGCATTTAGAAGAGCATCTGGCTAACAGCTGCTTTTGATGCACCATTACCTAGCTTTGTGAGCCTGGACACATTGCCAACCACTCTAGGTTTCAGAGGTTTTTCAGTCAGTAAAATGAGAGGATATGGTGAGACAGCTGCTAAGATTTCTTCTAGCATAAAGAATCCATGCTTGCTTCTTCCACTCCTTTCCTGCATTTCCTGGAGAGGAACTGTCCAGAAAGATCATCAGGTGATGACCTGCCTAAAGAGTGAGACCCTGTCTAACAGACTGAAGTGCAGTGGCATGATCATGCCCATTACAGCCTGGACATCCTGGGCTCAAGTGATCCTCCCACCTCAACCTCATGAGTAGCTGGGACTACAGGCATGTGTGACCACAGCCAGCTAATTTTTTTTTATTAATATTTGTAGAGATGAGGTTCCACTATATTGGTCAGGCTGGTGTTGAACTCCTGGGCTCAAGTAATCCTCCTGCCATGACCTCCCAAAGTACTGGGATTACAGGTGTGAGCCACCACGCCCAGCATCTGTTGCATATTCTTTATAGCTTCCTGTCTCCTGCACATGGACTTTCTCCCTAGATACTGAACCAGTGACTTAATCTACCCTTTGACACCTGCGTGATCCCTTAAGTCTCACCCAGATCCCCCCACGTTGGCACTGATGTCCTACTTAGGTGCTGGCTTCTGCTCAAGCTGACACCTCCCTGGGTCTGGGTTACTTCTGGCTTTCCCCTTCTCCTGGGTTGTCAGTCTTTTCTTAGCTCTTCAGATCCCAGGTGCTCACTCATTGTATATAATACTACACGGCAGCAAAAACATAGATTTATTAAAACAAAGACCTCAGAAACTACAGGGGATGTTGAAAATTGCTTCAAAGGATGTAAGGTACATCTCTTTACCAGCCTGCTCTCTCCCAGTACCTTTCTTTACAGCCTTGAGGTCAGGTATTAACAAGGGTCAGAGGAAGGGTGTGTTGTATGGGAAAACAGTCAGCTTTCTTCTTCTTGAAAACATTGATGTGCTTCTACACTACTGCCTAGACTCCCTTGGGTGCATATTCTTAGGCCTTTTATCAGAAACAATGGTAATCTTGTTTTCTTATTTGGTGACAACTTTTGATGGGCCAGATATGTATTCCAAAGTAAGAGTTACAGCAAGAGGCAGCATATACATATAAATTATCTATTGCTACAATAGCAAATCACCACACACTTAGCAACCTACAAGGGTACACATTCATTGTCTCACAGTTTCTGTGGGTCAGGCTTCTAGGCTTGGATTACCTGAGTCCTCTGTTTCAGGGACTCTCACAAGGGTATAATTAATGTGTGGGCTGAAGCTGTAGTCTCATCTGAAAACTCAACTGGGGAAGGATCCACATCCAAGCTCACATGGTTGTTGGCAGAATTCAGTTCCTGGAATGTTGTTGGACTGAGGACCTCTGTTCCTTGCTAATTGTTGGCCAGAGGCCACCCTTAGTTCTGTATGCAATGTAATAATGGAAACAAAATCCCATCACCTTTGTCATATTCTGTTGTTAAAAAGGAAGTCATAGTTCCTACCCACACTCAAGAGGAGAAGATCACATGTGGTACGAACACCAGGCAGTAGGGATCCTGGGGCAATAAAATATAGTGGTGAAGACATGGACTCTGGAGTTGTCTGCTTTCGAATCTCAGGCCCACCATTTAGTATCTGTGTCTCAGTTTCTTCTTTGTGTAACAGGGATAATAATACTAGCTACGTTATAGGGTTGTTATGAGGATTAAATGAGTTATTATATTTAAATTTCTTAGCACAGCCTGGCAGATTGTAAGTGCCATGTTACTTATAATTATTGCATTTTCTCTGTGTTGTTATTTCTAGAGAGGGGGGCATGGCAGCTGGGCAATGTTTGCCTCTCTCTCCAGAAGATTTTACAATCTTAGGCAGTGGTGCTTTTCAATCATTTCTACATACATTTCAAGTATACACAGTGGTTTGAAGATAATTACAAATAAATCCCATGTTATGTATTTAACAAATTGCTTCCTATTGATTTATGTCAGGTTACTCAAGGGGAGGGTGAGAGCCCATAAATGATAAGTAAAGTTACTAGAGCCAACAATTCAGATAGAAGAGTCTTTGGGGGCAATTTGATATTGTACAAAGTGCTTTCATCTTTAGGAACTGTTAAGACTGGACCATCAAATATTTATGGACTTCAGCAAAAGCTGTTGTCCTTAAGGTAGCTTGTGGAGTCTGTTGCATGAGTTCCGAATTAAAACTATTGCCTACGGCAGGCCTTTGGGAAGGGTTCTGTGTAGAAAATGATCTTTAAAGATACTTTAGTTTTGTAATTGAAGGAGTAGATGGAATTGGCCCCTGTGGCAGCCTCCAGGTAGAAATTGTAATACTTTTTTTTAAAAAAGTGATATGAAGTATTAGGAAGAAATGGAGGTTTAAACAAGCCCAGAAAAAATCATACACTATTGTGATATTATGAAATATGTATTTGGTCTTTGTCCCAGTTTTCTGATATAAAGCTTCTAAAACCCTTTGTCCTGGTTTCCTGATACACACTCCTAAAACCTGAGTGATAAGAGTGTCTTTTGTATGTTATTGAGCTGACTCAACATACGTGGCTGGGGGCCCTTAAATAGTTCGGGACAGGGGCTGGTCATTGGAAAGACCAAGGCATTGATGATTGGGCCTTTTAGCCCCAGCCTCTGACCTCAGGGTTGGGGAGAGGGACTGAAGGTTAAGTTGATCACCAGTGGACAGTGATTTAATCAATCATGCATTGGTAATGAAGCTTTTATAAAAACCCAAAAAGATTGGGTTTGGATAGTTTCTGGATAGCTGAACACCTGGAGGTTTCTGGAGGGTGGTGTGCCCAAGAGAGGACATAGAAGCTCCACACCCCTTCCCACATGCCCTTCCCTACACACCTCTTCATCTGAATCCTCTGTAATGTCCTTCATAATAAACTGGTAAACCTAAGTGTTTCCCTGAGTTCTGTGAGCTGTCCTAGCAAATTGATTAAACTTGAGGAGGGGGTCATGGGAATCCGAATTTATAGCCAGTTGGCTGGAAATACAGGACACAACCTGGGTCTTGTGATAGACATCTAAAGTAGGGGGGCAATGCATGGAACTGAACCCTTAACCTGTGGGAGTGTCAGAATTGCTTTGAATTACAGGATACCCAGTTGGTGTCTTCTGGAGAATTGCTTGCTCGGTGTGTGGGGAAAACTCCCACACATCTGGTGTCAGAAGAGTTGGGTGAGAAAAACACCAACACCAACACTGTTTTTCCCCCTATACCTAATAACTACATTTTACCAAATTAAGAAAACATTCAATAGTAATAAAAGTTCCAGAATTTAAATAGCCAATGAAGTTGGAATAATCACCATGATTCACTATTTTTAGAAAGTCTGACAAAGGACAGATTTTCTCTAGTACCATACCTGTAGTGCAGGCTCAAGGTGTTGTCAGTCAAGACAGATGCAAATGCCTGTCACTAGAATAAGTGGCAGAATGACAGAGCTGAGCTAGCAGATGTCAAATGCTCAGAGTAAGTGTGTCTATTAGGATTACATTTAGCTGCAAGTAACAGAACACCTAACTGACAAGGCCCAAACAAGGAAGGGGTTTATTTGTCACATGCAACACAAAGTCTGGAGGTAGATGATTCTGGGCAAGTATACCAGTTCCAAATGTCATCAAGGACAAGTTCTGTTTATCTTTCTCTTCTCTCTTAGCAAGTGGCTTTCATTTTCATGGTCTTCAGATGGTGGCTGCATCCACAGGTGTCCTCGGGGAGGGAGAGGCTGAAAGGCAGTAGGTAAGGAGCTGTGCCCATCCCTTTAAAGAATTTCCCTCAAAGCTCTATCCAGTGACTTTTCCTTTTATTATGAAGACTAAGCTCTGATTATTATTATTATTTTGAGACAGAGTCTCACTCTTCTCCCCCAGGCTGGAGTGCAGTGGCACAATCTCAGCTCACTGAAACCTCTGCCTCCCGGGTTCAAGCAGTTCTCCTGCCTCAGCCTCCCAAGTAGCTGGGACTACAAGTGCATGCCACCATGCCCAGCTAATTTTTTTGTATTTTTAGTAGAGAAGGCATTTCACCATGCTGGCCAGGCTGATCTTGAACTCCTGACCTTATGATCTGCCTGCCTAGGCTGCCCAAAATGCTAGGATTACAGGCATGAGCCACCACACCCGGCAACAGCTCTGACTTTTTTTTTAATCTTGGACAAATTCCTATCTAAGGGGTCTGGGGAGTCACGCCCTATAAACCATAAATTCTCGTCAGCTGGGCATTTGTTAACCCTACATATCATGACTTATTTTCCAGCCTGACTCTGGCATAACATTATGTGACAACGAAATCAAAATATTTTACCGCTAAAACTTTTTTTGTCACATTTTGAAATGGCCCTGCCAGATGTCCTTTGTGGGAAAAATTCACATCTGTAAGGAATCTCTATTAACATAGCTAGACCTTTTCCTTTCAGGCCCATCCAATTCTGAATAGATTAACTGAGAATCTAACACCTTTTAAAGGGTCTGGTTAGGAAACATTTGTCATCTATTGTTTCTAAGGGCAGCCGCTATGAGACTTCCAAAGAACCTTGGTCTCCACAGTCTTTTATCTTAATCCAAACATTTCCTCTCTATTAATCTCAGGTCCTTAGACAAAAACTCAACCAATTGTCAATCAGAAAATGTTTAAATTCACATATAGCCTGGAAGCTGCCCTCCTTCCCACCCATGGCCCTCCTCTTCCATCCCCCCCAACCACCCAACTTCCACTCATCCCCCGGCTTTAAGTTGTCCCACCTTTCTAAACCAAACCAATTTATTTCTTAAATGTATTTGATTGATGTCTCATGCCTCCCTAAAATGTATAAAACCAAGCTGCACCCCAACCACCTTAGGCACACGTTCTCAGGACCTCTTGAGGGCTGTGTCACGGGCCATGGTCACTCATATTTGGCTCAGAATAAATCTCTTTGAATATCTTATGGAGTTTGACTCTTTTCGTTGACAATTACATTGGCCAGAACTGTGTAACATCGTTATTTCTAGCCACCAGGTTGCATGGGAAAGAACATATTTTATTTTTCTGACCTCTATAGGAAGAGGTAGGGGAAGGCAAGGGGGAAAAGGTTGTGAAGGATTTTTGAGTTTCTGACTCACAGAGGCTACCACAGTAATTTCTAGAGCTCCACATACACCTTGTCACTCTTGTTTGCACATCTCAAGCTGAGTTGTCAAATTATTTCTTTTGTCTGTGAGCAGGAGACAGAGATATCTTATGGCGGCATTAGAGAATTGGATAATTTAATATTAATAATTGGCTGAACCATGTGTGTAAAGAAAAACCTCATATCTGGTTACACCTATATCAATGACCACAAAAGTATTCCTATCTCTAATCCTGGGTGCAGTCATTTGGACAATACAACTTTTAGTAAATTGTGTCTTAGTTCCTAGTGGTCAAGAGGAATGAATGTAAATAGTCTTGTTCACAAAAGCCTGTCCTTTTTGAGTGAAGGCCATGACTTGTTTTCATTTTTTCTTTCTTTCTTTCTTTTCTTTTTTTTTTTTTTTTTTTGAGACGGAGTTTTACTCTTGCTGCCCAGGCTGGAGTGCAATGGTGTGATCTCGGCTCAACACAACCTCTGCCTCCCAGGTTCAAGCAATTCTACTGCCTTAGTCTCCTGAGTAGCTAGCATTACAGGCACATGCCAACCATACCCATCTAATTTTTGTGTTCTTTTTAGTAGAGATGGGGTTTCACCTTGTTGGCCAGGCTGGTCTCAAACTCCTGACCTCAGGTGATACACCTGCCTCAGCCTCCCCAAGTGTTGAGATTACAGGCGTGAACCACTGTGCCCAGCTGTTTTTATTCTTTTAGAAAACCCAGAAGCTGCCAGCTAGGACATGGCAGTTCTCAATCAATACTTCATTCAGGAGGTACACAGTGTTTTCCTCTCTGACTGTCTCCCATGGTCACAAGGCCAAGGCTAATTAAGCAAGTCACTTGCATGTGACATTGGCCCTCTAGCATTAGCATTAGAATTCTGTAAGCTGCAATGCTACTGCTTGGTTTCCATCAGAAGGTGAGATGTGCTCATCAAAATACCCAGTGTAAATATCTTGCTTCATATCTTGGCAAAGTTCTCCCTCACTTTTCTGTATCACCATATCATGTGCCCTGCAATAGGGAGCATTTATTGACTCATTTTGACCATGCCTGTTCTCATTTCCCACAAATAATCAAGGTAAATTACAAGGATCTCTTCTTGATGCAAAGGGAGGAGGACAGAAAAAAGAGGCTGAAATCTGAATTTCCTTATGGAGGGGTATGTGAGAAAGGCCGTGGAGCACACACGCATGTCACAGTCAGCTGGTTATGGTGAGAGTGGAAGAGGGGTTGGATAGGAAAGAGAACTAATTCTGTAAAGCTTAAATAAATACCCTGGCCTGATTCCCACTTAGAAAGACGCCAAGTCTTTGAGGAAAATACCTAGCTGATCATTAAGCAAACTGGCAGAGTATGTGTAATGAGACTGAAATCATGTGTTCACCTCAATATGTAGTCAAATTGTTTTGACACTTTATTGACAAGAAAAATAAAATGGTTAAATGAATCCATCCTATAGGTGGAAAGAGAGATTTTTGGAATATTTTTCAAAAACATGATTTTGACAAAATACTATTACTTGCCTGGTCCCACCGAGCCTCTGGGAACTCTAATCCTTTGAAAGCTATTGATTTCCTTTTGTTTGATATGGCAAGGCACACTTTCTCACAACTCAATTAGAACACATTTTTCCAGTAGGCAACGATCTTGATCACATTAACATTCATGAGATGGGCCTGTGTCCCACTGTTGTTTAATAAAAGACATAAAATCTGGGGATATTATTCAGTCATAGTAGCCCATCACCTTGGGACAATATTACCACTGCAATTCCATTAAAAGCACTAGCTATTGAAAGGAAAGTAGCAATAACAAAAAATTGTTGCTTTTAGGCAACAACTAGAAAATGCTTGTCATGAATGTCCTGTCTTGGTTGCTTAATCAAGAGTAGAAGCACACATGCTCCAGGCAGCTGGAGAGGCTGCAGTGGCTCAGAAGGAATGGCCATGATGACAAGGCCAAAATCTCACTTGTGGAGGAAAGAGATGGCATGTGCCTCTTCAGTGCTTTCTTCTAGAACTTCTGCTCCACAGCAAGGAAGGTCCAATTCCCACTAGCGAACCCCTCCTCTTCCTTGTTGGGATGGCATTTTGCCAAGCATTGTGCCAGATGCCTTCTACATATTAGTTCATTAAATTCTCACCACAAGCCTAAGAGGAAGGTATTACAACCCATCTTGTAAATCATTGTCATTAAGCATCTTACCCAGGGTTATATTGCCAATAAATGATAGAAACTAGGGTTAGAAATCAGATCCTTGTAAGTCACAGAGTGATAGCAAGAGTGAAACTTACACAAATGAAGAGTCAGCCTATATACACGTTTTCTGTCTTTAGCGAGAATGTGTAATAAGGGAAAATACAGACTCATCCTTTCAGTTTTTTCAGATTACTTCCTTGGCTACCTCGACCGGTGGCCCCTATATCCTGATGCCTTCTCAGCAATGAGTCATTGTGTTAGTTGGCTCCTGTTTCCATAATAAAATCCAATAGACTGCATACGTTAAACAGCAATGTATTTCTTACAATTCTGGAGGTTAGGAAATCCAAAATAAAGGTGCTGGCTGATTGTTCCTGGTGGATGCTCTCTTCCTGGCTTGTATATCTATCTTCTCTCTCTGTCTTCACATGGTAGAGAAAGAGAAATAGCAGGCTCTCTGGTGTCTCTTCTTATAAGAGCACTAATTCCATCATGAGGGCCCCACCCTTGTAACTTCATCTAATCCTGATTATCTCCTAAATGTCCATTTCCAAATACCGTCACATTAGGGGTTAGGGCTTCAACATGTGAAATTTGGGGTGATGCAAACATTCAGTTCATAACAGTCATCAACAATGTCTTTTTCAGCCCAGATGCTTGAAGAACAACACAATCACTTATCCAGTGTAAGGACTCTCAGTGAGCACATTGTGACTGTGCTCAGAAGGCCAGCCCAGGTTTTCAAGACAGGAGCAGCATCCAGCTTCAGGGAGAAGGAATGTGATGTAGACATTCTCAGGGGCCAAACACTTCATCCAGATCCTCAGCCCAGTCCCTTCCTACCTTGGGTCCTTCTCTGGGCATTGATTTCCCCTGGTTCTTCGTTAAGGCCCCAAGAGGGTCACACAAGTTGATTGATTGATTGATTGATTGAAATGGGATCTCACTTTGTTGCCTAAGCTGGTCTTTGAACTCCTGGGTTCAAATGATCCTCCCACTTTGGCCTCCCAAAATATTGGGATTACAGGCATGAGCCCCTGTGCTCTGCTAACAGTCTTTCCTGCAGAGGAAGCAGCATCCCTTCTTTCTCCATCCCCTGCTTATATCTTAAGTCAGGCTGAGCTCATCACTGCTGGTCAGCAGAAGTGCTGAACAATGGCCATCTCAGTCCATTCTGCAGAGACCAGTTCATTCAGAGGAGCCCCTACCATCATTCAATCTGCAGCATTCTCCTCTTTGGACTGCTATTCCTTCTCCTTGGGTTCCTGGGTTCATTTGATTATTCTTTGTCTTTCTCCCATGCTTCTGATTGATGTTTCAATCATCATAAATATATACACATATATATTTAACATGAAGAGACTTTATGTTGAGTAGACACCTGGGAAGGACATAGAAAATGCAAGGCTTTTCATCCATCTCATGAATGGGTTTTTATTTAGAAGAAGGCTTTTTTTTCCCCTAACCAAAGAACACTTAGTTACTGCATAATGAATAAATAAAAAGCCTCTTCTCGTGATCAGAGTCAGGAGTTTTTCTATGTGTAAGTTAATCCAGCTCCTCTGGTGAAGGAAATCTTTATAAAGGATAATACTAATATAACATTTCTAGTTATTATGGAATCTGAATTTCTTTTATTGAGTGGTTTAGAAATAATTATTGTTTCTCCTAACTAGATAAATGAAAAATGTAGAGGGAGATATGATAATGACCTTGGGGCTTTCTTGAGGCTAAGAAGCTTTGCAGCGGCCACCCGTGTCCTTGACCATTTTGGGTAATTTGATACAGTCCCTCAGTAATGAGGAAAGAGGACATGAATAAGGATAGAGGGAAACTTAGCCTGGAACACAGTGCTTTTGCTTAATGAAAATTACTGCTTTCTTACTTTTGAGAGTTCAAAGACCTAGGGTGATTTTCCTAAATGGTTTTAGCTAACTGGGTGCAAAAAGAAGATGAGAATTAATGTCACCCTCACTGGAAACTTTAAAGTCTAATTAGCTCTTGGGCTGGCTGAGTTTTGTTAATTCATCGACGGAATTCTGGGAGGGCAGGCAGGCCAGGCAGGCAGTGAGAGCTAAGTTCAAATGAAGAGTGCGGGGGAAAAGCAACTAACCGAGGTGATTTTTCCCACATTTTGACCCACCTGGCCCGTAAGCCACTACTGATTTGTGACCTTGTTAAGAAGCTCCAAGAGAAACTTAGAATAGTGGCCCACTTACACTTATGATTAATTTTCTATAGCCCAGGATTCTGTAAGTAAATGGATTAAAAACCATTTGATCTTCAAAAAGAGGTTTATGGTTGCTTTGATGATTAAGTACCCAGGGGACACGTGGATTATCATGGATAATGGATTAGGAGAAGTGGGATATTAAAAAAACTAACTCTCCTCCCTAGCCACGTATAGATGGTGGTGAGTGGTTACGTGGGGACTAAGTTAACTCTGTCATGCATTTTAATGACTAGTAGAGATAAACAGAGTGAACCTGGTTAAGTCGAGGGAACCCATTTTTCTTTCCTGGTAGGAAAATTCAATGTTGTAGGTACAGCTTTGAAATGTAACTTCCATTATCTCAAGATGATAAATTCTTGGGAAAAATACTTTGGCAAGCGCAAGTTAAGTGCTGAAAAAGCACTCAGAGAAATGACATGACCTTTGTATGTTTACCAGAGGTTAACATCTGTCCAATGAGTCTCTATGACAAAATTCTAACCCATAGAGAAGAGCTCTCATGTAGAAGACTCCCTCAGCTAGTTTCACTATTTCCACTCTTTTTTTATCTTTTCATGGAATTACGGATCATAAATAGAGGATGAAAAAGGGCCCATGCTCTGAGCTATAGCTGTGGGATGGGAAAAATAGTGGGGGAGAGGAAGGTGTTTCATGGTACAGCACATGACTTGTCATGGTGCAAGAAATAATATTTGAAGTTTGGTCTCCTATCGAAGGTGACTTTTCCTAACAAAAGGAAACAAATGTAAACTCTCTCCTTCCTTCCAGCTCTTAAAGAGAATGTATCAGGAATTTGATTTGCCTGACCTTTATAGACAACTATAACTGAAGCAGTAATTTCGAGTTAGTGTATATTTATTGAACTTTGCTATTGAGATTTTGGAATGTAAATTGTAACTCTGATACCACATTCTATTTTTATTTTGCTCAAGCAATAACTCTTCACTAGGCTTCATATTGGAATATCTGGCTGTCTGTAACTGTATAGCATTGAGAACATCACCTAATCTCTCAGAACCATAGTAATTTTATCTGTAATATCTTATTGTGCTGACTTTTCAACATCGTTAGGAGAATAAAAAGAAAAATGAGATCTCATCAACTAAAATGCTTTTAAAAACTATCATGTTAAAGAAACTCAAGGCAATACTTTTTACTAGGTGCTTTGGGAGGCCAGAGAAGACATGTTAAATGCTGTTATCTTATACCTTTTAAAAACAATGGTTTGTTGAAAAAGAACAATATCATGTCCTCTGCAGGAACATGGATGGAGCTTGAAGCCATTATCCTTAGCAAACTAGTACAGGAACAGAAACCCAAATATCACGTGTTCTCACTTGTAAGTGGGAGCTGAATGATGGGAACACAGGGAGGTGGGCCAATACACACTGGGGCCTACCAGAGGGTGGACGGTAGGAGGAGGGAGAGAATCGGGAAAAATAATTAATGGTAACTAGGCTTAACACCTGGGTCATGAAATAACCTGTGCAACAAACTCCCCGGACACAAGTTAACCTATGCAACAAAGCTAAACATGATTGTTTAGATTACGTAAAACATGTCCAAAGACCACTTACTCTGCTTCCTCCCATTGCTCCGGGAGAAACAGCTGATTATAATGAAGTGCCACAAGAACATTTTGGAGTGAGGGGGAAAAATATATATGCATACACACACACATGCACATACACACATACAGCAGCTAATAAATACCTAAGAGTGTAGATGATTTACACGTATTATACATAGATGATTTACATGTATTATACACCCCATGGCTGATATATGAAAGTCTAGTTAATAAGCCAGACATATTGTTTAGGCCAATATGTATCACCACTCAATTTAAGGCAGGA
Organism: Ateles fusciceps; assembly: GCA_036589455.1. Lineage (NCBI taxonomy): Eukaryota > Metazoa > Chordata > Mammalia > Primates > Atelidae > Ateles > Ateles fusciceps. The sequence continues at coordinate 10,203,687 of JAZHEH010000078.1, forward strand.
GTGGAAACTCTGTTGCCTACCGCAGTCAAGATAGTAACAAATGAGGAAATTAGGCCAGGCATAGCTGTATGTGCATTATGTACAGTGAGGGTTATGGTTAACTAGAGAGTGTGCCTCCTCTACGTGGTGGACACTAGGCTCCAGCTAATTGTTGCTGCATAAGGATGTGAGGCCTAGTGTTATCAGATTTCCCAATTTTTCATAGGGAGGTAAAAGTGTGGAGTTTGTATTGGGAAATCTCTTCCCATTAAAATTCTCTATAGGCTGAATTTGCCCTGAGGGAGTTCAGTTTATGATTTTTGCTTAAGAGTTAACTAACTAAACCACAACTCAAGTAATAATGATAAAGTTATACCCACAATTTATAATTAAAAAGCAAGAAAGAATATGTGAAATATTTAAGTGAAAATCTAACAAAAGAGGACTTGTATGCTGAAAACTACAAAACACTGATAGAAGAAACATACTGTGCTCATGGGTTGGAAGACTCAATGTAATAAAGATGTCAATGTGCCCTAAATTGAGGCATGGTTTTAATGCAATTCTTATCAAAATTCCAGCAAGATTTTTTATAGGCATATATACAAGATTTTTCTTCTTTTTTTATTTTTATTTTTTGAGACTAGTTCTCACTCTGTCACCCAGACTGGTACAGTCATAGCTCAATGTAACCTCAAATTCTTGGATTCAAGTGACCCTTCTGCTGCAGCCTCCCAAGTAGCTGGGGCTACAGGCATGTGCCACTGTGTCTGGCTAATTTTAAAATTCCAGGTTGGTCTTGAACTCCTGGCCTCAGGAGTCCTCCGTGTCATCCCAAAGTGCTGGGATTACAGGCATGAGACACTGCACTCAGCTTTAGATAAGATTATTCTAAAATTTATATGGACAGGCAAAGGAACTAGACTGTCTAAAATAATTTTGAAAAAGGACAATAAAGAAGAAATCACTTTACTTGATTTTAAGACTTATTATATAGTTACAGTTATCTAGATTATGTGGTATTGGTGAGGGGGATAAACACACATATCAATGGACCATGGAACAAAATAGATAACCCACAAATAGACACATGCAAATATGACCAACTTATTTTTGACAAAAGTGTAAAAGCCAGTCAATGGGGGAAAGAATAGCTTTTCCAACAAATGGTCTGGAGCAATTGGATATCCATGGACCAAACAAATAAAAACAAAACCTCACGCCTTATACAAAAATTAACTCAAAATAGATTGTAGATTTAAATATAAAGCATAAAAGTTTTCAAACTTTTAGAACAAAATAAAGGAGAAAATCTTCAGTATATAGAATTTTATGAAATGCTGTTAGACATAATATCAAAAGTAGATCATAAAAGAAAAAAACTGGTAAATTATGCTTTATCAAAACTTAAAACTTTTGCTCTGGGAGAGACTTTGTTAAGAGAAAAAGACAAGTTACGAACTGGGAGAAAACATTTGAAGACCATGTATCTGATAAAGACCTCATGTCTACAATACATACTGAATTCTCAAAACTCAATACTAAAACAAATAAGAAATAATCCAACCAGAAAATAGGCAAAAGACATGAAGATAAGGTCACCAAAGAAGATAAATGGGTGGCAAATAAGTCATGAAAAGTTGTTCAATATCACTAGCCATTAGGGAAATGTAAATTAAGGAATTGCTGAGACATCACTGCCTTCCTGTTCAAAGAGTAAAACAAAAATGGTGACAATCCCAAATGCTGGCAATAGTGTGGAAACACTGAATTTCTCATGTATTGTTGATAGGACTATAAAACAGCACAGCCACTCTAGAAAATAGTTTAGTAGTTTCAAAACAATCTAAACTTACTCTTATTATACTATCATTTATCCCAGAGAAATAAAAGTTTATGTCCACACAAAAACCTATACACAATTGTTCATAGCAGCATTTTTTTGGAATAGTCCTAAATTGGGATTATTTCAACTGATGAGTGGTTCTATAAATATATCTACACAATGTTATATGGTTTGGCTCTGTGTCCTCACTCAAATCTCATGCTGAATTGTGATCTTCAGTGCTGGAGGAGGGGCCTGGTGGGTGGTGATTGGATCATGGGGGAGATTTCTCCCTTGCTGTTCTCATGATAGTGAGTTCTCACGAGATCTGATTGTTTAAAAGTGTACGGCACTGTCTCCCTTCACACTCTCTCTCTGTCTCCTGATCCCCCATTGTGAAGAAGATGCCTGCTTCCCCTTGGCTTTCCATCATGATTGTAAGTTTCCTGAGGCCTCCCCAGCCATGCCTCCTGTACAGCCTGCAGAACTGTGAGTCAACTAAACCTCTTTTCTTCATAAATTGCCCAGTCTCAGGTAATGCTTTATAGCAATGTAAGAATAGACTAATGCACTACATATGCCTATTCAGAAATAAAAAGCAACAGACTATTGAAAGACTCAGTGTAGTAGATAGAATTGTGCCCCTCCCCTTAATTCCTTAATTTGGGAATTAAGATACCCACATTTTAATTCCCAAAACCTTTGAGTATGTTGCCTGATATGGCAAAGGGACTTTGCAGATGTGATTGAGTTAGAGATCTTAGGATGGGGAGTTTATCCTGGATTATCCTGGCAGGCTCATTTTCATCACAATGGTCCTCAAAAGAGGGAGGCAGGAGAGTCAGAGTCAGAGACTTTGCAAGCAGAGGCTTGAGTGATGCCCGGCCTTGAGCCAAGGAACACAGGCTGTGTCTACCAGCTGGAAAAAGTAAGGGAGCAGATTCTCCTCCCGAGCTCCCAGAAGGCATGCAGCCTCACCAACACCTTGATTTTAGCCCAGTTTGGATTTCTGACCTCCAGAACTGTTAGATAATAAATTTGTGTTGTTTTAAGTCACTAAGTTAGTAGTAATTTGTTACGGTACAATAGGAAACTAATGCTCAACGTATTTAATGGACCTCAAGGGAATTATGCTGAGTGAAGAAAAGTCAATCTCGAAAGGTCACATACTGCATGATTCCATTTATATAACAATCTTTCCTTTTTTTGAGAAAGGGTCTCAATCTGTCACCCAGGCTGGAATGCAGTGGTGCAATCACAACTCACTGTAGCCTGGAACTCCAGGGCCCAAAGGATTTTCCCAGCTCAGCCTCCCAAGTAGCTGGGACTACAGGTGTGTACCACCATGCCTGGGAAATTATTTTTATTTTTTGTAGAGATGGGATCTCACAATGTTGCCCAGACTAGTCTTGAACTCCTGGCTTCAAGTGATCCTCTCACCTCAGCCTCCCAAAGTGCTGGGATTACTGGCTTGAGTCACCATGCTGGGCCATAACATTTTTGAAATGGCAAAATTATAGAGATTGGGAGCAAATTAGAGGTTACCAGAGGTCAGGGATGGGTCGGGGAAGGGTGGTAGTATGACTATAAATGGATAGCGTGAGAGAAATCTTTGTAGTGATGGGTAGTTCTGTATCTTGATTATGGTAGTCGTTAAAAGAACTTCCACATGATAAAATGATGTAAAACTATATGTGCACATTGTGCCAATGTCAGTTTCCTGGTGTTGATACTGTACTATAGTTACATAACATGCAACCAGTGGGGAAACTGGGTAAAGGGTGCATTGGGACTGCTCTGTACTATCTTTACAACAACTTGTGAATCTATAATTATTTCAGAATAATTAAAAACCAAACAAAAATATCAATTAAAAATGATGACTAATTCAAAACTCGTAGCAAAGCATCTTTTCTGAAAATATCTTTGATTGTAAATATCTGCATAAACATGCACACTGCAAGTTTTGCTGCTTGAAGTCCATCTGCATTACTACATTGCTTTAGTAAATTCTAGAGTGAGCATTTAAATTTACAAATACCAAATCTCAGTAACCCTTTACTTAGCAGCTTACTAGTGAGTAGCTACTAGCAGATATTATAAAATATCGGAAAGAAAGAAAGTCTGCATCTTTGGTTCAGCTCTGGGCCCAGCAAGAGGATTCTGGGCTGCCCTTTAAGAATTACTATGTTGAGAGATTTAAGCAAGTCAAATGATGTCTAAAGAACACAGATCCCTGGATTGGATTCAGAAGCATCCTGTGTTAATCAGCTTGGGCTGCCATAGCAAAGTACTGTAGACTGGGTGACTTAGGCAAAAAGTTACTTCTCAGCTCTGAAGGCTGGAAGCCTGAGATCAGGGTACCAGCATGATTGGGTTCTGGTGAGGGCTCTCTTCTTGGCTTGTAGACGGCTACCTTCTCACTGTGTTCTCACAATGGCAGGCAGAGAAAAGGGAGGGCAAGCTCTCTGGGTCTCTTCTTATAAGGATGCTAATCCCATAATGAAGTTTCCTCCTTCCCCCTCCGACCCCTTGCCTATGACCTCATCTAAACCTAATGATTTCTCAAGGTCTCATTTCCAAAAGTCATTACATTGCATACTAGGGTTTCAACATATGAATTTGGGGTCGGGGTTGGGGTACACAATTCAGTTTATAACAAACCCTTAAGTGGAGATTCGAGTCTGAAGGGACAAGAAGGAAATTGAGGTTTAAATGCCTTAGGAAGTAGACAGTTTGGTGCCCATTGCTCTAGGCAGTTTCCTGGGGGCTTGTCAGAAAAATAATCTATAAAGGGAAAATACCTTGTAATGAATGTTAAATATTTTCATTTCAGCTGTATATTTTTGAGGCTTTCAATTTAGAAATATTCATGTGTCAAATGTGGTAGACTGAAAAGTCTTTGACATTGGACTTGGGTTTAAATTCCTTTTCTGTGTATCTTTGGGTATTTTGTCTCAACTAGCTAGCAGAGCCACCTTTCCAAGATATGTAAAAGAGAAGACTGTCACACATTTGATTGTTATAAGTGTTAAATGAGATCGTATATCAAGTGCCTAGGGTATCACTGAGCACACACTAAGTGTAATAAATATTAGTTTATTCCTCTTTTATTTTTATATTATTATCTAAAAAGTAAGATCTCTTTACTGCAAAATATATTTTACAAGTGGAAAAACTGATGAGAGATTCAAAGAGATAGAGGAATTGTAGGAAGTAGAAAACTACCAGCAATGAACACTGGGGATCTGCAAGGTCAACATCTTGAGGCAAGAAAGAGTCCTGAAAATTGAAGGTGACATCACAGATACAACACTGCCAACCTGAAGTGACCCCCAAACTGACAAGGTCAAAGATTTTTAAAATTACCTCTCCATGGATGATAAACCAGGATACCACCCACAGTAAATTAATCTACCCAAGTTAAATAAGCCACCAGGGCTTGAAATGGAAACACTATTTCAAGTCTCACCACATTTTTTTCCCCATTTGAAGCAGAAAAGGAAAATCATTTCTTTCTTATACTTTTTAAACACAACTTTTATTTCTTTCCTTTGTTTCTTCCAATAGAACATCATTGCTGTTTTCACATATTTTAGGGTGAGCCTCACCAAGCAAACAAAAATAGAGGGCAGTACAAAGGAGAGGAGAGAAAACAATGAGGAATTTGATATGAACATTTTCTAGGCTGGTAAAACATTTTACTTTTTGAAAGTTAATCCAGAGTCATGACTAAATAAAAAGTAGAATCAATTTGGTGCAGACCATATTCAGCTATTTTTCTAAACTTACTGCCTTTTTTAAGCTTGGTGGTCTTGGTCACAGATAGGATAGATCTCCAGAGTTACTGGCAGATACTCCACCCTGGAATGGAAGCATCTGCTTTTTAATCCAAATGACAGATTTATAGAACTAACACCTGATACTTTAATCATTACCTTTGAGTGAGTTTCTAAAAATTGGATTCCAGCTGGATTCCAGTTCAACATTTAAAAATGTACAATAGATTATTGAGGTGGAAGGATCACTTGAGCCTGGGAGGTTAAGGCTGTAGTGATCTGTGATCGCACCACTGAACTCCAGCCTGGGTGACACAGGGAGACCCTGTCTCAAAAACAAGCAAATAAATGAATAAAATAAAGATATTTTCATTGAATACAGAATTCTAAGGTAACAAGTTTTTATTTTAGTACTTTTGTGGAACATTATGTGCTTATCTTAGTAGTTCTTTATCCTGTATCCAGCGGTGGTAAGCATGTTCTTTTACGCACAGTGGGAGTTCAATAAATGTCTGATTTGGATTGTACTTAGTTACACACAAAAGCCATCATTTTCAACTGGCACTATTTACACACAGAATTCTAAAACATTGCTGTAGAATATCTCCAATACACATGTTGAGGAAGAACCTTCGTTCCCCTGGCCGTGTCTTCCTGTGGGGAGAGACTCCAGCCACTCTTCTCTGTCATGAGGAAGAGTTAGCTTAGTTATCTAATAAATGACTTCAGGGAAACTGAGTGTGCCCACTTCAGTGCTTCCTGAGGTTTCTCCTTCAGCTTTCTTTAGTTCTGAGAAGTTGCGCTCCGGTCTGTTCTCCATGTGGTGAACGTAGGGGGAAGCCTCGTGGGTTGGAGGTATATGCTCTTTCCATGGGAGATACATCATGAAGTCTTTTTGGCTGTAAATCCAAGCCACGTTGGACCTGATATTGGGACCAAAGGAAAGGACTGTGGACAGTGTAAACTTTTAGATTTATGTGACTTGTCCACAGGTTCAAGAATTATCAACCTAAAGTAATTTAAAAAGCGTCAGAATTTAGTTTAAAGACTTCATTTAAGAGCAAAGTTTGAGGATGGCTGCCCAGAAAACACAAACTCTAAAGAATGGAAGTCCGTGTTCTGTAGTGTAGAAGTTTGGGGTCCTTTCTATGAACTTGGGAAGCTTAACAGAATTTTAACATGTTTTAATATAATACAATGTGTAGTTAGTTACAGTAATCTGATTAGTTGAGGCAGTCTTTGCTAGGGGGCAGGGAGAAGGGTATATTTAACATTTTGCACTGAGGATGTAACAGTCATGGGGTCTTGTGTACCATCTGGTCTGGGTTAGATACAGGACAATAAAGGAGGCAATTAATCTATAATAAAGATCAGTGATTGGAAGGGGAGGAGATCTGGTCTCTGATCTCCCCTAGTCATTCATAGAACAAGAACAACAAGAAAGTTAATGTATAATCTAAAAAGCAGAAGTTATAAATATGTGTTATGGGACTCAGATCATAGTGACACCCCTATCAAGGCTTAAAGTGTTTGGGGGCTTTAATAGCTTTTAAATTTTATTTCTTTTTACAGAGTCATTATGTAAGCCCTGATCAAAGTTTTAATTCAGATACATAGAACTTGACTTTATTCATAGAAAGGTTATAGCTTTATTAAAGCATTACCCCCCCTTTTTCATGTTATTCGATTCACTCATTACATTTTGTTTAGAACTTCTGCATGTATGTTCATGAAGAATATTGGTCTATAGTTTCCTTTTGTGTAATGTCTTTGGCTTGAGTATCAGGGTAATGCTAATATCATTTTCAAATTTTCCCTTTTTTTTAAATTTTGGAAAGATACTAAGTGAAATTGGTCTTTTTTCTTTGTTAAACTTTGGTAGCATTTACCAGCAAAATCATCTGGTTCTAGAGTATTCTTTGTAACGCAGTTTTAACATAAAATTTAATTTAATTTTTTGAAAGATATTTTATTATATAGGGCAACATATTGACACTTTGTCTACAAAGAATAATAATAATAAAAATTAGCCAGGCATGGTGGTGTGTGTCTCTAGTCTCATCCACTAGGGAGGCTGAGGTGGGAAGATCACTTGAGCCCGGGAGGTCAGGGCTGTAGTGATATGTGATGGCATCACTGCATTCCAGCCTGGGTGACAGAGGGAGAGCCTGTCTCAAAAACAAACAAGCAAATAAATGAACAAATAAAAATAAAGATATTTTCATTGAATATAGAATTCTAAGGTTTTCTTTAAGTACTTTAAATCTGTTGCTTTACTTGCATCTTTCTCCTCCTTTTTCCTGAGTTCTTATAAGATTTTCTCTTTATTATTGAGCAGTTTGATTATGACAGTCCTGGCTATAGGGTTTTTTGTGTGTTTGTTTGTTTTGTTTGAGATTTGTTAACTGTCTTAAATCTGTGGGTTGATTTAAAAATTTTGAAACATTTTGACCATTATTTCATTAAATTTTTTTATGTCTCCTTCTCCAAAGACTCCAATTACACATATATTATGCCTCTTGAGGTTGTCTCACAGCTCACTGATGCTCTTAGCCCTGCATCACTCTAGATTCATTGTTGGGTTCAGTCTGGTTGGGTTCAGCCAATGGAAAGTACAGATGGCAGAAGGCGGATGGGAGAGAACCCTTGCTGCAGTGCTGGTCACTCATCTCCCTTGGCTGCATCATTTACCAGGCTCAGGTAATGCAGTTCCCTTCACTGTTGGCTATAATGAGCTTCCTACTGTTAGTCATTGGGTGGGTCAGCATTGTCAATTCCCTTAACCCTCTCCACCTCTGGGAAACGTCTCTTCAAAATCCCAACTGTGGACCTTCAAAATTCTGCTTAATGGATACAATGTCACCAAGAAATATTTATTGCATTTCTATCATGGACCAGGCACAGGAATACAAAGACATGATCCATTTTGCGTAATGTATCATCTAATGAGGGGTTCACAATCCAATTGTAGGATGTATTTCACTGCATTCCCAAGAGTCATTTAGGAAGAAATCTCAGATGGTTGGCATTCCTTGGGTGAATTTAGCCATAGCAGAATTGGCTGCAGCAAGCATTCCCTAACTTTTGGGTTTACTTTCTATAAGTCAGGCTGGACATATGTACATTTAACTTTTTTTATTAAAAAAAATTTCTGGGTACATAGTAGGTACATATATTTATGGGGTACATGAGATATTCTGAAGCATACAGTGTGTAATCATCACATCAGCTTAAATGGAGTATCCATCACCTCAAGCATTTATCATTTATGTTATAGACATTCCAATTATGCATTTAGTTATTTTAAAATGTATAATTGATTATGGTTGACTGTAGTCACTCTGTTGTGCTATTACATACTAGATCTTATTCTATCTAACTCTGTTTTTATAGCCCTTAACCATTCCCACTATCCTTCCCAGCCTCTTGTAACCACTGTTCTGCTGTCCATCTCTGTGAGTTCAGTTGTTTTCATTTTTAGCTTCCACAAATGAGTGAGAACATGCAAAATTTGTCTATCTGTGCCTGATTTATTTCACTTAACATAATGTCCCTTAGTTCCATCCATGTTGTTGCAAATGACAGGATCTCATTCTGTTTTACGGTTGAATGGCATTCCATTGCCTATATGTACCACATTTTCTTTATCCATTTACCTACTGATGGATGCTTAGGGTGATTTCAAATCTTGCATATTGTGAAAAGTGCTACAGTAAATTTGGGAGTAAAGATATTTCATCAATATGCTGACTTCCTTTCTTTTGGGTCACACATTTAACATTCAATACGCCCAGTGCTGAAATAACATCTTATAATTACTCCACACTCTACTTTGTAATCTGAGGTACAACATTTATCAAGGAAGGCTGTTTATTTTTTTTAGTGTCTTTGGGTTTCGAAACTGCCTGATTATCATTACACAATGGCTTGGCCAATCAGACTCAAGTAAGGTAAGACTGGTAGACATAACTTTGTGTTCTGAAGGAAACCAGAATATTTCACCCCTAAAATATACTTCTTTGACATATTTTGAGATGGCTGTTGAGAGGGCCCACAAACAGAGGTAGCCCTGCAGAGCTGTCTTTTGTGAGGGAGATTTGTATTTGTAGAGAAAATCTGCACTGATGCAGCCCGTCTTTTTCTGAGACCCTCCCTTGTCCAGATCCAGGAAAGAGTAACTAAGAATTTGATGCCTTTTAAGGTCTGAAAGAAGCATTTTCCATTTCTTCTCTGAGGGCTGCTACTTGTAAGGTTTCATCTACATAACAAGACCACCTTTGCTAGCCAAACCTCCTCTTGTTTCCCCTCCCATAACCTGTCTTGTCACCATAAATTGATTTATCACCATACTCTATTTTGGGCCGTGGACTGAATCCCCATTCTTTCAAGATGATATTGAAGTGTTAACCATCTGGTCATTTCTTGGAGTTTTTCATTTTTATGTATGATACCTTGCCCATGTGTGCATGTAGTAAAATTGACATGCCTTTTTTCCTGTTAATCTTGTATTAGCAGTTTGTTTTATAGACTTAAATCATCAAGCCTTCAGAAAAATTTAAACTTCTCTACAGCTCCATGTTTCCTACAGTGTCTATGTCCCTTCATAAAATGGAATGCGTGTTCTCAGATAGTGCTGGGCTTAAGGCAGTAAGGGAATGAATGTTTTCCCTTTGCCAGAGGAGGTATATGTTAGGATTGTACTTTCTGGCTCCCTGTGGTTCATTCAACCAATCTGGTCATTGAGCCATGAATGAAAGTGACATATATCACTTCCAGGCCGGAGCATTGAATTGCTAATGTAAGATCCTCCAAAGGTCTTTCCTTCTACCTGGCAAAGTTCAAGGTTGTAGCTCTTCCAGCAGCCTGGGTCTTAGTGAGGAGACCTGAGTCCTTAGCTAACTTGCTGACTTGCAGTAAACATGTATTGTTTGTCAGGAATAAACCTCCAGTGGTGAAAGCTTATCCTTTCTTCACTGATATGAAGACACACACATAATTCACAGGAGACAAGTCATAAGGATTGCTTTTCTTCTTTGTAAAAACGTCTTAAGTCATGTGATTCTAACCTCAGCAGCAATAGGTTTCTTTCAACACTTCACTCTTTGGTAATAGGAGCTTTGTGAAACTGCTTTTGCAAAAATTATAAATGAGACAATTATTACACTGAAAGAGATCTGACCTAACTGACCCCATCTTGCTTCTAACCTCCAAGCTATCCTGGTTCATTCCTGGGCATTGGCCAAATTAAATTTGGAATGCAGTTTATAGTTTAATTTTGAAAGAAAGATGGTGGACTGCGTGGTGGTTTACGTCTGTAATGTCAGCACTTTGGGAGGCTGAGGCGGGTGGATCACCTGAGGTCAGGAGTTCTAGACCAGCCTGACCAACGTGGAGAAACCCCCGTCTCTACTAAAAATACAAAATTAGCTGGGCGTGGTGGCACATGCCTGTAATCCCAGCTACTCTGGAGGCTGAGGCAGGAGAATCGCTTGAACCTGGGAGGGGGAGGTTGCGGTGAGCTAAGATCGCGCCATTGCACTCCAGCCTGGGCAACAAGAGCAAAACTCTGTCTTAAAAAAAAAAAAAAAAAAAGGAAAGAAAGATGGTAACAGCCCTTTCCTAAAACAAACCCTCTTCCTGCCTGGGGATAGACTGCCTTTGCAGGATTAACAAATTAGTCACAAGGTTATAAATTATGGTCATGCATAGGGGTCATGTATAGCAGTCACGCAGCTGAAGCCTGCAAGATTCTAAACCTTCAAAATTACTCTTAAGAATAATGTCACTATTGAAAACCTAAGATCATCATTTAAGATATTTTGGATATCCTGCACTGATAAATTAGGTGGTAGCACCCAGGGCTCATCTAGTCTTATGACCCCTACCCAGGAACTGACTCAGTACAAGAGCAGCACTCCTGATTCACTGGCCTCCTACTCACCAAATTATCCATAAGAACACCAGTCCCCTAATTCTTGGGAGACTGACTTCAGTAATATTAATAATAAAATTCTGGTCTCCTGCACAGCTGGCTCTGTGTGAATTATTCTTTCTCTATTGCCAATTCTCCTGTCTTGATAAATCAGCTCTGTCTAGGCAGAGGGCAAGGTGAACCTGTTGGGTGGTTACATTTGTTTCTTTTGCTAAATACTAACCCAAATTGATTAGGTGGCATTTTGATTTTTCTTTTAAGAGAAGGATCTCTACCTACTTTGAAACTTGTTATTAGTCTGTGGTTTTCTGTTCAAGTAAAACAAACTGAATCTACTACTTGCTTATAATAAAAGATGTCCTTTTTAACAAGGGGGAAATAGCTAGAATTCCTAATTAAAAAGCCATTTTTTAAGGATCCTGGTGTGTGCCCTTCAGGGGAGGGCAAGATTACCAAGGCTATCTCAACAATTTCTACTTCTTGCAGATAACCCTCCCTCCAATACTCAAAGACTGGGCTTTTAGTTTAATTTAAGAAAGCAAGAGTTAGGTGATGACACTGATCAATTGTGAAGGCTGTAATGACTTAAGCAAATGTGCTGTCACAAATGAAAGAATCCTAGACTACAATAGAATGAGAAGAGAAAGAGAAGAAAAAGAGCTAGTTGATGACTTTTTTTGTTTTTGATGATGATGGCTCTAAAATATTCAAAGTACTACATCCAAGTAGTTTTAAAAAGTCAAATGTTGCTAAAAGACTTATAAGAAAATACACATCAGGGTATTGAGTCTTTTTTGCCCCTCACACTCACCATTTTTTCTGAGGCAACTAGTTTTAATTCATATGAATTAACATGCTTGTAATTAAATAACATGATTATAATTTATATAAGGACATCAACTTTGCACATTATGTACATTTCGCTTAAGGATTTTCTTCTATTTATATTCCCCTCTTTTTTTTTTGATGTAGCTTTAATTCAGAATTTTGGATAAAATTATTAATCAGGATTTATATTATAAAACTACATATATTTTTCTTACTGCTGAAAGTTATATACTGTATTTCCTTTCTTATACAACTTTTTGTGTTTCCTGGAGTTAGCTTTTGTCTTTGTCTTTATTTGTCAAGTTTTCCATGTACATATGGTCATTTTTTTCTAAATGCTCAAACAGATATCACACATCTATCAAAAATGTTTACAAATGTTCAATTGCAAATCCAAATTGTATATAAATCCATATCTACCCATTTCTTCCATCTCCCTCAACTTTGAATCTCTCCATCTCTCTATTCTAGTCTGGGCTAGTTACCCTTAAGGCTGTGCATGTTTGGTTTCCCGGAGCTGATTTTTTTTGCTATTCTCTGCTGTTTCCAGGGTCTCATCTTCTTTCTTCATTTATTCCCTTATTCTGCCGAAGTATATCTTCCAAGAAAAGGTTCATGGATAAGTGTCTTTAACCTTTATGCATGATTGATAGCTGACTAGCAAGACTGGCCTCATAAGTGTAAGATCTGTGCATCTTACACAGATTAGTTTTTGAAGAAGAGGACCCACATTTTAATTTTTCATTAGGCTCCACAAATTCTATAGCTAGCCCTGTTGGCTAGATATAAAAACTTAGGTTGAAATAACTTTCCCTCACTAATTTACTCTCTTCTAGTATCCAATGTTGCTGTTGAAGAGTCTGATGCCATTCTGGTTCCCTTTCTATTGGCTCAGTCTTTTTCTTTCTGAAAACTTGTGCTAGCCTCCTTTTATCTTGAGTGAATCAAAATTTTATGATGATGCCCTTAGATTGGATCTTATTTTTTAACTTATTACATTGTACACCTGGTGGAAACTTTGAATCTCGAATTTCTGTACTTGATAGATAAAATTTCCTATATTATTATGTTGATAATTTTCTCTTTTCTATTTTCTATGGTTTCTCTTTATGGGTTTTTATAGTTTGGGTAGTAGAATTCCTGGAATGATCTTCTAACTTTGTTGTCCTTTTTTCCATGATCTGTTGGCTTATTTTATCCTGCTTTCTGGGATTTTTCTTTGACTTTATTTTCCAATGCTTCTGTTAAATTATTTCACTATCATATTTTATTATTTTTATTTTTTATTTATTTATTTTTAATATATATATTTTTTATTGCATTTTAGGTTTTGGGGTACATGTGAAGAACATGCAAGATTGTTGCATAGGTACTCACTATCATTTTAAATAGCCCCTGTAAGTCTCTCCATTTTTGTAGCTTCTTGTTCTTTTATTATGGGTTTACTATTTTATCTTTCTAACTTTATTAATGATAGATCTTTGGAAGTATTCTTCTGTTTCATGTATTTTATGTATTTTCTGTGTTCTTCTTTGTGTCTTTTAATTTTTGTCTTTCCTCTTGTAGATTTTCTTCAAACATCTGCTGGTCCTTGGTTCTCAGTCTACATTGAAGAGTAGTAATTTAGAAAAAGTTAATTGGAGGGTGTGTGTATGTTGTTGTTGCTGTTGTTGACAGACCAGCTGTATATAAAATAATTTGACAGAGATTTAGTTTTTTTCTTGGGAGAAAACCCCAAATGTCAGCATTCATACATCTTTTCTCTCTGGTATCTCAATTTATCCAGAGAGCAGATTCTACATTACCCCCAGCTTAGAGGCATTGTAAGAGCAGGCAGAGAAAGAAGAGAATGGTATTTCACTCTTCAATAGGTAGACTCTCATTTAATGCCCTATTTTCAAAATTAAGCCTCAGATTTCCCCATTGTGCCTGTGGTTCCCTACTTCAGAGGTGAAACTCTGATTCATTATTTTCAGAAAATAAAATTTATATTCTCCTCTAGTGAGAGGATGGGCTGGGGGTACGTGAATGTAGTGTTTTCACAAATTCTTAGTCTCCAGCCCCAGTTGACTCCTACTTGCCTTATACACCCAAGCCTTGAGTCTTCACTGAGTTTTGCGGCAGACTGACTTGCTTCTCGTAGTTGCCTCCTATGAGGGCACATGAATTTCTCCTTCCTCTGTTTGGCTAAGTGAGTTTCACGCCTCTGTTCATTTTTAATCCTCCCCAACTTGGTGACATCTATTGTTAGCTTTCATCCCTACGCCTGCTCTTTTTGTCCTTCTGACTTTACACCTTTTTTATTCCTTTACTTATACATTGGTGGCATTTTAGGAGGAGATGGAGACACATATTTTTTTAGCCCAACACATTTAAATAGAATTCTTAACTAACCTTCTACAATTGTTCTAATAATTGAATTCTACATCAAAATTGCACCTGGCAATGACATAATATGGAGACTATCCAAAAGTGGGACAGAAATTAAGAGAAAAACAGAATGCTATTGTTTGACAAGGAATGTTCCTAGCTATATAAATAGATACTTAATGCCAAGGACAGATTGGGGACTCTTTTTTATTCTTTTGAGTGTTATTTAGCTTTCTAGTTTTTGGAAAATGTAAGTAATCAAGTTGTCAATGTGGGTAAAACTGAGCTCTTATATATGAGCAAAAAGGTGGAGAAAATGTATAGTGAGAAATGTCTACTCAGAATTGGGAGAGCTGGGTTGGTTTGGACAAAACTTTCTAGCTCTAGGATTCTGTGTAAATCCATTTTAATGATTACTCATAGAGAAAAAACTTTTCTTTAAATAAAACTGTTACAAAAACCTGAAAAGGAAGAGAAGAGTTATAAATGAAGATTAGGGGGTCAACATCTGCAGTTTACTTTGAAATATATTAAAAAGAAGAATGTATAGAGAAATAGATGGGTAGATATGTAACAAAGCAAGCAGAATAAAATAGTAATCTTATGATCTAAAATAGTAATCTTATAATCTAATGATTATAAGATTATAATCTTATAATCTTATGATCTAATCTTATGGTTAGTACATGAGTGTTCCTGGTAAAATTCAACTTTACTTCATGTTTACTATTTTTCATAGTACAATGTTGGAAAAAATGAGAATTGTGATGCTAGAGACAGAGATGAAGGAAATACTGTTTCTAGACATAACTGATCAGCAAAATAAGCACAGAGAAGGCAATGTCATCCAGATTTTCTTGGAGAAGCATCTCCATGTGGACTTCTTGAATTTTACCTCTAAAGATTCTGAAGTTCATGCTGCATTCTTATAGCTATAGGCATCCGTGGTGTTGCTCTTCCCTGGTACTTGCCCTTCAAACCTAAAATAAATACAAGGGCTAAATTCAACAAAAAACTGGAGACTCTCAAATCATGGCCTGGGCATTCAACAGGGAGGAAGTGATATTGATTCTTACTGCTGTGGCAGAAGTTTGAGTTCCTGATATGCTGATCCTGGAAAATGTTTTTTAGATTGCCCACTTTATCATCATATAAAATCTAACCTTGAAGTTTCAGCTGGCAAGTTCTGGTGACTAGAGTATGACGCTAATGAAATCTAAGAAGGGTTGGCCAAATGGCCTTTACCCTAAAGTAGCATAATTCTGACTTGATATCAGAATTATGTGTTCCGTTTTCACACAGACCTGTTTGCTTCTAACGAAACAACTATCCAATGGCCGCAAATAGAACCCCGATCCTTGAGTTATCTTTTGAAGCTGTGCCCTTGGTAACAAAAGAGAACTGAGAGCAGGTTTATCTCAAACATACTTATCCCCCACTTTTGGAAAAACAATTCACTTATGGCTATAGGAGAAGTTTGATAGGATTAACTTTCTGGCCATTAAGAGCTCATCTGAGTGATAAACAATTTTCCCTTTAGGTGACTATTTTGATAAAGTGTTTCAGCAGTTGACAGTACTGCAGAAATATTGCCACAGAAGATTCTATACAAATAGAAATATTAAATGTATATGTCTGTGCACTGAATATTTTCATTTTTCTCCTGTTGAAAGATGCTGCTGCTATAGTTTGGAATATTGTGTATAGTGTAATGTAATGTGGCTGGGTGTGTAATCACATTATTGTGTACTGTAATCACAAGGCTGCAAGAGATGGCATAACCCCTGGGCTGATGTTGTCGCTGATATAGAGCCTGTTCATTGAAGAATAACCTCCCAAGGATTGTCTGAACATGTTAATATCTACCATTGTGCAAGGACAACTCTTTCATGTTTCTTCAGTTTGATTTTTTTCAGACTTCAGGGGACACCAATGAATTTTTTTAAAAGTTGCTTGAGCATTCAAATATGGCATATTTTGAAAAATCTTTATGGCTATTTTGAACATTTAGCAAAAGAAACTACTGATATGTTGGAGCTTGAGAAAAGCTTGGTTACTTTAATACGGTCCCTTTATTTTAGAAATGAAGGAATGGAGATATAAGGATGTATGTGACTTGTTTAGAATTGTAAAAGTAAAGAACGCCAGAGCAGGCATTAGGTACTAGCTCTCTCGATCATCAGTTGGCAGTTATTCTTTGTATTAAATCGCCAGTCCTATTCAAAACAGAATCTCTCTCCTGGTTTGGAAACTGTCTCGGTTGAGTTGTTAATCATTTGGCAGAGCTTTCTAAGTCCCAAATTAGAAATACTTTGTTATTTTTGTTCTTACTTGTTAGAGGAAAAAAAGTAATCGTTAAAATAATAAGACAGACAACCTAATTAAAAATGGGCAAAATATTTAAATACGTCACAAAAGAAAATTATAAATAACTAAAAAGCAATGAAAATATATTCATCATCATTAGTCATCAGAGAAATGCAAATAAAAACCGCAATGAGATACCGCTACATGCCCACTGAAATGGCTTATATAAAAAAGATTATTGCAAACACCAACTGTTGGTAGGACATGGAACAAGTAGAATTCATGTACCCTGCTGAGGGAAAAGTAAATTAGCACAATAACTTCAGGAAATGTCTTGGCATTATTGGGTAAAGTTAGACACATTTGGGTAAAATACATTTACCCAATAGAAATGAAAGTATACGTGTACACAAAGGTTTGCACACAGATGATCCTGGGAGTTCTATTTGTTACAGTCAAAAACTCAGAAGTATTCAAACATCCATCTGCAGATGAGTGGATAATTATTAGATTATGGTATATTCACACAATCTGTGTCCAAGTCCTAACACCTGGTACCTATGAACATGGACTTATTTGGAAATAAGGTCACTGCAGATGTCATTAAGTTAAAAATCTCAAGATGACATCATCCTAGATTTAGGGTGGTCCTGAAATCAAATGACTGCCGTCCTAATGAAAGAAAGGACACAGAGACACAGACACACAGGGAAGGCCCTGAGAAGACAGTGGCCGAGATGGAGTGAGGTGGCCACAAGCCAAGGAACTCTAGCAGCCACCATCAGTTGGAAGAGGCAAGGAAGGATCCTCCCCTACAGCCTTCAGGAGCGTGATCCTACTGACATCTTGACTTTGAATTTCTGGCCTCAAGAACTGTGAGAGAGTACATATCTCTTGTTTCAAGTCACCCAGTTTGTGCTAATTTATTACAGCAGCCCTGGGAAACTAACATACTATATGATTCCATTTATATAAAGAAAATTCAAACTAAGGTGACAGAAAGCAGATTAGTGATGGGCTGGACCTAGGGATAGAGGGAGGGATGGACCATAAAAGGGCCGAGGAAATCTTCTGGGTTGATAAAAGTGTTCTGTGTTTAGACTGTGGTAATAGTCTCATGGGCGCACTCATTAAATTTTAGCTGGGTATGTCTTAAATGCATGCATTCTATTGGACATAAATTATACCTCATTAAAGTTTATTTTAAAAAAGCAATGGTTATTTCCTAATCACTGATGATCTCCAAAAGTAGAGAAGAGGGTCGTGAGAACACCAGAGAATATGTTAGAGGTTTGCCTCATTGAGCCTCACCCTGGAAATATGCGATGGTTTCATTCCCAGCTTGAGAATTGTACCGTAGATACACAGTCTGGGATCTTGACATTTTTACAGAATACAAAGACATTGCTTGGTCTTTGTATTCTGTAAAAGTGTTAAGTAAATGGTAGTGAAGAAAGTGGTTTCATTGGATCATTCAGTTTCATGTTTTCCTTTTACTTTACAAAGTTCCAAGTTAAGTTTGGAACAGTTTTTAAAAAAAAAGAAAGAAAAAACTATGGAGTTGTTCATATCATTTCCAGTTGTTTTTCCCAAATAGATCATACAACGTAGGTGTTGCCTTACCTTGTGTGTATGTGTGAACATGTGAGCGAGTCTGCAGTGCTTCACTGAGGAAGAGTAGTTAGACTCTGTTGGATAAGGGTGTCCTTCATATCACTAGACACTTGTAAATTTCTCTTTTTTTTTTAATGACACGTGTAAATTTCTCAAGAGGATCCTTCCTACTGCTTACACCATCTAACCTAGGCTCCTCACCCTCAACTGTCTGCATTTCTCCAAACATACCAAAGGATGTGATTCAGAAGTTCTGGAATCTGAATTTTTAACCGGTTTCTTGGTTCTGAGGTAGGAAGTCCGTGGACATATATCTTGACAAACAATGCCTTTGGGACAATTAAATGAGCATCCCCTACCTCTGCTCTGGGGATTTAAGAATTTCACCAAGAGCTGTGCAATTTTTCCGTTAATCGTAT
Source organism: Ateles fusciceps (assembly GCA_036589455.1). Classification (NCBI taxonomy): domain Eukaryota; kingdom Metazoa; phylum Chordata; class Mammalia; order Primates; family Atelidae; genus Ateles; species Ateles fusciceps. The sequence goes on from JAZHEH010000078.1 coordinate 10,222,740, forward strand.
CTGAAACTCAATTATCCCTTTCAATTTTCAGCCTCAAATCTTTCTCCAGGGTGGGAGGTCTCACACAAGCGACATCCAAGTCCTGATACCTGGTACTTATGAATGTGGCTTTATTTAGAAATAGGGTCTTTGCAGATGTCATTAAGTTAAAAATCTCAGGATGACATCATCCTAGATTTAGGGTGGTCCTTAAATCAAATGACTGCTGTCCTAATGAAAGAAATGACACAGAGACACAGACTCACAGGAAAGGCCCTGAGAAGACAGTGGTAGAGACTGGAACGAGTTGGCCACAAGCCAAGGAACTTTTTTCTGTACTATTTATTTCATTATTAACTCCCCACCCTTTGTTCCTTCTTTTCCAGACATCCTCTTCTGCCACAAAAAGCCTCCTGAATCTGCTTTCATGTTTCCTTGTTTTGTCCTATGATTTCTATCTTTGTATTTTTTCTGTGTAGCAATGTATTTCTTCCAGGCCTCTGAGTTGATTCTTGATTGTGACTGTTCACTTTTACAAACTATTTGATAATTCAATTAAAATTTTTGGTTTTTAAATAAAAATTAATCTTTTATTTTTTTGATCCCACAAAGTCTTTTTCATGCCCTAATTAGATCTCTTTGAGGATTCTTGTTCCTGTTATCTGACTTCTTTATCAAGTCTCTTTTGATTGGAACAGCCTGTTACAGCTGCTCACTTGTGTCTTCCTTCTCTGGCTAAGTATATACTCTCATCATTCTTTGCCTGCTTAAGGCATCGCTGTTCTCAGAAACTGGGCCAGGCTGTTAGGATCTCTCAAGCAGTGTGAACCCCACTACCCCTTTACCTCCCTATACTCTTTCTTCATGAAGCATTGCAAACTCTCTCACATGTACACACATACACACAAGGTAAGGCAACACCCTATGCTGTATTGATCTACTTGGGAGAAAGAACTGGAAATGAGATGAACAGCTTCATAGCTTCTTTTTTTTTTTAAAGAAATTCTCTGTTTAGAACTCTGATGTGGATTAAGGACACAGAACAGGGTGTTAAAGTAGAGCAATGAGGGAAAAAAGCAGAAGTTTAAGGCTCTTGATTCACTATGGAGTGTCATCATTTGGGTATCAGATGGATGCCCAAATATCTTTGGAATATATACAAAGATATTTACATTTATTTATTAATCTATTTATTTATTTATTTTTTGAGATGGAGTTTTGCTCTTGTTACCCACGCTGGAGTACAATGGCACAATCTCGGCTCACCGCAACCTCCGCCTCCTGGGTTCAAGCAATTCTCCCACCTCAACCTCCCAAGTAGCTGGGACTACAGGCATGTGCCACCATGCCCAGCTAATTTTTGTATTTTTAGTAGAGACGGGGTTTCACCGTGTTGACCAGGAGGATCTCGATCTCTTGACCTCGTGATCTACCCGCCTCGGCCTCCCAAAGTGCTGGGATATTTACATTTATTATGTATATTTGTAATCATATTTTAAAATGTATATCTATATATCTACACAACACACACACACACACACACACACACACACACACACACATATATATATATCCCCCTTCTTTTTCTTTACACTGGGCCTGGATTCCCCGTACTTGGGAGAAACCCTCTGACCTAAAAATCCTCATGGAGCTGTTCAAGAGAATGAAGCATGAAGGACCAATGACACTTAAGTCTTCATTTGATCTATGCAGAAAGGTCTCCTTGCTCACTCATTTTGGCCAAAAATAGCAAGTGGATTGTTTGCATGTCATCTTGCACGTACTCTTCAGGAACTTGTGGCTGCAGCTGGATAGGATTCAAAGACCCAGACTTGTTTTCCCTTGATATTCCACTAAGCGGCTCCAGCACATCCAAGGATGAATTCCTCATCCTTTTCAAAATAACGCCTCCTCTCCAAATTTCTTTTAGTCTCTTACTAATCGAGCAATTCACAGTAGTCCTTTGGGAAGTGGAGCTCTTCAGGACCAGCTCCTGGTTCTGTAGCTCAGGTTCTCACGGCAAAGGACAGTAATAGAATGAATAGGCAAGGAACAAAAATATCGGGGCTGTGAATGAGCTCCCTTTGAGAAGGTAGAGTGAGTCTGATTTAAATTCAGGTAAGAGTCAGGTTTTATGCAGTCTTATTACATGGCTGAACACAGGCTTGGAGAAGCTCTTAATGAAGGGCTGCAGTTGCTAATTGTTGACCTGATTTCTGCATGAACTACAGTTCTGCTTCCAAAATCTGACCCGTCTGATCTGTGCATAAACCTGGAGGTTGAATCAGCAAGTACACAAGGAAAACAGCAGGGTCCTCTTTTGAGTTAAGGTTTCAGGTCATAGTTAGGTTTTTGCTTTTTTAATTAAAAGGAGTTGCATTCTTGCTCTCTGATCCATCACCAGCTTAGAGGACTTCTATTCCAGAGCCTTCTGAGTGTTAATGTCCCAAGGAGATGTCCCTTCTGCTGCAACTCTTTCTTGGCTCAGTAGCAGCTTAGTTTACCTGGATCTCTGAGCCACTGGGAGCCAGCAGGCAGTAGATAGCTGAGTAATGACTCTGCTGACTCTGGGAAGCCAGCTGGAGCTACAGACTCTTCAATGAGAGGTAGGGAGAAGATAGTCAAATGTTAGTCAAAGTAAGTCTTTCTCTTGTTGACAGAGAAATTTTCTCTTGTTTTCTTTTTTAATAAAAAAGAGATGGGGTCTCACTATGTTGCCCGGTCTGGTCTTGAACTCCTAAACTGAAGCAATCCTCCTGCCTCAGCCTTGCAAAGTGCTGGGATTATAGGTGTGAGCCACTATACCTTGGAACTTTACAAAGTTCACAAGATTTCTCAAGAAATCTTTACAAAGATTTCTTGAGAACCTCACTCACACTAGCCCTGTGAGCTATGTCATCTCATTTCATAGATGAGAAAACTGAAGCTTAGAAACTTCCCTAAACTCATGTAGCTTCTAGAAACAGAACTGGGAATAGAATCCAAATCTCTTGGTTTCCAGTTTCTACTTCTTGGAGATCTGACAAGTTGCCCAGATCTGCTGGTAGATACCTTCCTAATTTTTCCCTCTCTCCTTTGACTATGGGGAGTATTAACCAGTAGTAGAAATATGGGTGCTGTAAGATTTCCTTCCCCAAAGGCACTGGGAATAGAAACCTATTTGTGATCACAAAGGCACAATGTCCTGAAACCAGTGTGAACTAAGCCCTTGGATATTTCCTGCTCTGGGCCTACAAGGCCCTGTTTTCCTAGGAGCTGTCTGAGGGCAACCGCATGTTTGACATTTGTGGGTCTCAAAGTCCAGGCTGGGCTTATGTGGAAAGCACACAACCCTCTAAAAACACCCAGAGCACATTGCTCTGAAGACTACCTCTTTTCTAGATACAAGTGTCCCTAGCTCAATTTCTGCAGTTTACTATCTCCAGGCAGACATTGGCTAATTTTTAGAATGTTGTCCTTGTCTCAACTCTAGTGATGAATTTGGTACAATGGAAAAGTGGATTCAAACTCAGATTTCTATCTTGATCTCTTCTAAGTCAGTTGGTGAATTCCACCAAATGTCATCAGTGCTTCTGAAACTCTTTGGTCCCTTCAGTGGAAACATCATACCAAGGAAAATGTTTTGCCAACAACAACCAGGTGTGCCTGTCAGGCAACCCTGGTGTATACGTCTGGCTGAAAGGTGAAAGAGCTGAGTGTGAATGCCCAGAGGGACGAGAGCATGTTTGAATCAACTTTCAGTCTGCCTAGCTAGAGGCTGCCCTCGTTGCCTAAGCTGCCCACAGATGTCCAGTGGGTTCAGAGAGCTTCATCTGAGGGAGAAGGAGTAAGGGGCTCATACCCAGAAGACAAACCATCTCAGGAGCCACGTGGAACTTGGTGATGGCCTTTAACTGAGCCCAGCTTATTTTCCCATTCTCAAAGTAGACAGAAATTTTATAGATCACATTTAGAGGTCTGGGTGAAGGGGTGGGGCTGGGGGCAGACTTTAGCCTATAGCTATGGACTATTTAAAGTAGTGGCTGGAGCTTTTTGGTCATGTGTGCAGAACACTACAGTCCTATAAACAGTAAAAACTTGGTCTGTAAGCCACATTTTTTGGAAGTTGGGTGTTATTGAGTGTAGCCTGCTTAGAGTTATTTAAACGTAACTTTGCAATGGCTTTCATCCATTTTCTCCATTCCCAGCCTAAGCCTTGTAAGGGACTATGTTGATGAGTGGCAACTCATGGCCTTAAGGCACAGGATCTATGCATGGTCAGAAGTCAGAATTCTGGACTTATTTCCATTACTACCTTGGGCAAGTCATTTGAATTTCTTGAGTCTCCATTTACCATCCTGTAAAATGGAAACATCCTCTGAGCTCTGATGTCTCTGCTGTTCCCCCAAATGATGGAATGTGCTACCATCTTACTTTGAGATATGACCTGTAGATTTATATTTCAATGGTTTCTGGAGTGGATTGCATTAAAATTTCCAACCTCATGGGGACAAAGAAGCTCTGCAAAAAACAAAACAAAAAACATTATATGAACTCCTTTCTTATCTTGTATTTGATCAAATACCAGCACTGAAACAGCACTAAAAAGAAAAAAAAAATGTTCAGGAAAATTTACTGAACTTTTCCCCTTTGCCCTGTGCTGATTTTCATGTCTTAGTGTGTTTCAATGTACAACCAAGTTGTTAATGTTTTCTGTTTAATAAACAGAACATCTGTAACTTCCTCTCCTGATGTTCTTGATCAGTTTGGCTATTAGCTAACAGGGAACTAGTTTGAGCCACAGGAGTCAAGGTCACTTTCACTGTTCTTTCATTTGCTTTCTCCGTATAATTCACTGTGTTAATGCTCTCTCTGAAAACACCCTGCTTCAAATATATCATTGCTTTCTCCCTTGAGCCCAGGACAAATAACACAGTCCACACCATATAGAGTCCTACACTGGATTAGCACAATGATTCATATTTGGAGAGCTGTATTTCTGGGGCTCAAAGAATGACATTCATTTATACCTTCAAAAATAATCCTCAGAGCACTGATAAATTAGTCACTAGGAACAGCTGGCTGCTAAATGGCCTACTTTGGCATCCAGACCTGAGAACCTCAGGAGTCTTAGTGTAACCAGGGCTTTGTTCTCAGCTTCATTAGGGCTTCCGTTGCACAGGGAATATGATGGTTGTGAATTTCAGCTGAGAAGGACACCTTGAGAGGCAGGACAGATCTGGTAGGTGGTCGAGCTCTTACTGCTTCCGCACAGGACATCGGTGCGTGGTTGTTATTAATAACTGTATCTGACACACACCTGAAGAGCAGTGCACGAGCTCATGCGTTCTGTATTAGTTTCTCCTTCCTTTTCTATAGTTGATACTTTCTGTTCCCAAACTCCCCTGTACTGGCATCCCTATCCTCCCTTTGAAGTGTGTGTCACTTTTTCTTTACTCACTATGTCATTAAATAATTTATTTTTATACTTTTCTTTTACATTAACCTGTTTTAACTTTAACCTACTGGTTAAAATTTTCAAGGAATTCATAATAACAGTTGAATCACTTTTCTAAAAGTCGTCCTTCATGTGATTTTCCAGTCTCTGTCTTTAGGTTTTCATACTGGAAGACCAGGAGCAATTAATAACCATCAATACTCTCACTCCCTTCTCTTCTATTTAAGCAGGCACAGTTTTGGCTATTTTTCTTAAGCTAAAAAATACAGTAAAAAATGTAAAAGATCTACAAGAAAGTAATATGCTAGTGACTTCAGTGGATGCATTGCATGACAGGTGTAAATGGACATGAAATAGTTAAGCTGCAAACAAATGTAAACAAAACAAAACTCACAGCTCACCAGTTGCTGTGGATGGAGAGATTTGTGTGAAAGGTGAATATTGATATGTAATGCAAGAAGTAAACAGGGGCTAAAGGTCTTGGACTAAGCAAGAGAGAAACTTTAACCTGGCCTAGAATCTGTATTAACTCTTCCTAACGTTGATTTTCCCCTTCCATTGCCAATGAGCTTATGCTTAGTTGCAAATGGGTAGTGAGAGTCTTTGGAGACTTTGGTCCATGATATGCAATCTAAAGATTGAAAGATTATATACTCTCTTTAATTATGTCTTTCTCTAACCTTGAATTGAGTGCTTGCAAGGTGAGTAGGCAAGACCCAACCTGCCATGTGGAGTTGATTCCTAGGATGGCTGGGAGAGGCTGTGTCCTGCTAAGGGGAGGCCTCTATGTTCATGATTTGCAGAGAAAGTTGCTGAAGAAAAAGGGCTATATGTTCATATGGATAAGCCAAGACAGGTAGTGAAATACGTATAGCACATTTTTCCTGAGATGCTGATGTTGATGTCAATAGCCCTAAGAACAATTACAATCTATGAAGATAGTGAGAACATTTGCATTTAAAAGAACAATCTGTTGTCAGGACCTATGTACTGCAGTACAAAAAAAATAGGCAGTTGCAGGCATAAAATTATACTATGATTAAAGCCCTGGGTAACAGGTGGGTTTTAAGCATTTGTGGGGAGTTATATTCCCTTAGCAGGGATGTACTCAAGTTTCCAGGGGTTCTCCATGTTTTCCCCTATTGTCTTGTCTTTGCTCCTAATGCCATAATTTGCTAAATAATTCTGTAATATCAGGGACCTTAAAAATGTATTGTGCAACTAATTTGTTTTGAGAAAGTGAAAGTTTCAAAGGGTTAAGTCACACCCTTAAGGTCTTACAGCTAACTAGTAACAAAGAAATGCTTCTGTTACTCTTATGCTAAGCCGGGTGTTTGGTGCTCCGGAAAAGCAATCCTTATTGACTTGGCATTGCTTTTCTCACACTCCTGTTTTAGTCCACATGCTGCAAAGTGAAGATGAGGAAGAAATGTTCTCGTACACCATGTTAAAAACGCGTGCTTTGAATGAAGAGACCCCCAAACAGGCTTTGTGTGAGCAGCATGGCTGTTTATTCACCTGGGGTGCAGGTGAGCTAAGGCCAAAGGGCATTAGCGAAGGGCAGTGCGATAGGAGTTGGCTTTATAGGTTTGGGGTGGGCAGTGGAAAGTTAGAGTAGGATCTGTTACAGTGATGGGGTTAGGGGCAAGGAGTATACATTAAGGTAAGTTCAGTTACAGTGGCAGGTGGGATAAGAGTAGTTAAGATGGTAGGGTGGGGCGGGGAGTATTCACATTATCATAATAACAGTTAAGATGGCAGGGGTGGGGTGAGGGGAAGCTTATGTCGGGGGAAGCTCCACTGGGCGATCAGGGATAACGGTGAACACAGGCAGGGGGTAGGGGGTGATCAGCCAAGGCAGGCAGGACCTTAGACTTTCTGGGTCCGGGCTTGCACATGGAGGCCTGACACACAAAATATTTCTTCTCTTTGGGAAAAGAGGGAGTGAGCCTGGAGTAAATGAAGTGGACCCTCCCAAAAGTGAGGTGATTTCAGGGGCATCAAAAATCACCATTTGTATTAGTTTTCAAGGCTGCCGTAACAAACTATCACAATCTTGAGAGTTTTAAAACAACAGAAATTTATTTTCTCACCATTCAAGGGACTGAAAGTCTGAAATCAAGGTATCTTAAGGCTCTAAGTGTAACTGCCTGAGGGGTTCTTCCTACCTGCTGCAAAAACAAAGACACAGCATTACAGTAAAGAAAGAGTTTAATAGATGTGAGGCTGGTCACTCCACACTGGAGATGGAGTTATTACTCAAATCAATCTCGCTGAAGCCTAGTAGGTTAGGTATTTTTCAAAGGTAGTTTGGGGAAGCGGTGGGGGTGGCTAGGCAATGAGTGGTTGCTGCTTATTGCTTGGGTGTGCAATCATAGTGGTGTAGGAAATAATCCTGTGTGCTGAGGGTTGCTACCTGTGAGGTTTCATCAACATAACAAGACAACCTTTGCTAGCCAGGCCTCCTCTTCTTCCTCTCCCGTTTCCTGTTTTGCCATGATCCAAGCCCCCATTCTTTCTGTAACTTCAAGACAGTATAAAAGCTTCTGAAATCCACTGAGTTATTGGGACAATCACTCTGTGATTCTCCCCTGTGTGCATGTTAATAAATTTGTATGCTATTTCTCCAATTAATCTCCTTTTGTGAGTTGGTTTTTCAGTGGATCTGCAGAGGGTGAAAGGGAAGGTTAGGGAAAACGCCCTCAGAAGAATCCTTCCTTGCCTCTTCCTACCTTCTGGTGGCTGTTGACAACCCTGGCAAGTCCCTCAGTTTGTAGCTGCCTGACTCCAATCTCTGCTTCTGCTGTCACATGGCCTTCTCCGTGTCTCTGAGGGTATTTTTCTGCCTCTTGTAAGAGCACCCTTGCTGGTTTTAGGGCCCACCCTAATCCAGTGTGATCTCATCTCAATTCTTAACTTGATTATATCTGCAAAGACCCTATTTTCCAAATGAGATCACATTCTGAGGTTCTGGGTGGACAGGAATTTGGCAGGGACACCACCCAGCACACCATTTGTTCTGAAACACATCATCTTTGCAACTGCTACACTGACTAGTGTTCTGTTTAGAGCTTGACCCTGAATCCTGGAGGAGCAGCTTACCACATCACCATTACATCCATGAAAGGGAAGGAGACCAGGTATAGCAAAGAAGATGGGAGGGAGAGAGGTGCCACTGTAAAATACAGTGGAAAGTGTTAGTGTGTGGATGGGAAGGCCACCCAAAGCCCAGTGAGGCACTGAAGAAAATGTCAACTTTTGGCCAAAGCTAGGCTTGAACACCAAAGTCTGGTTAATAATTATAGAGCTTGCTTATAGCTGGGAGAGTTATTAGAACCCATTTCAGAAGCACAAGAATGGACTCGAATCTAGAAAGACTGAATTAAGTGGCAGGTTCTATAGCCATTATTAAGCTAAACTTACAAACATATAGATGGTAAAATCCTTCTGAAAAAAGTTTTACAGTCTATTTTTGAAGGAGAAAATTCATGCATACAGCTAAATACTGGAGGTTAAGTCTAAAGCATTATATAAAAATGTGAGAATAATTTTTTTCTCTTTAGAAAACTTTGTGGGCTGGGCATGGCTCATGCCTCTAATTCCAACCCTTTGGGAGGCTGAGGCAGGTGGATCCCTTAAGGCCAAAAGTTCAAGACTTGCCTGGGCAACATGGTGAAACTGAAACATGTCTCTACTGAAGATACAAAAATTAGCCAGGTGTTGTGGCACACACCTGTAGTCCCAGCTACATAGGAGACTGAGGTGGGAGAATTAGATTTGAGTTCAGGAGGCAGAGGTTGTGATAAGCCAAGATCATGCCGCTGCACTCCAGCCTGGGTGAGAGACCCCATTTCATAAAAGAAAAACAAAACCAACTTTGTGCTCTCTATTGCAAACCTGGAATTCTGCAGTTAAAACTCCATAGCAAAGGCTAGAAGGTAACATAAAGCACTCTCTTGAATTTTAAGATAATGATATGTTTGTAGTATGTTTTTCTGTGCCAGGCACTGTGTACAGTGATCTATTTCATTGAATCCTCTCAAAATCTCCTGAGGCTCACACCATTATTGTCTCAATTTTACAGGTGAGGAAACTGAGGTTCAGAGAGCCTGAGCAACCTGGCCAGACTTTGTTTTTACTTCTTTCTTTTTTCTTTTTTTTTTTTTTTCAGATGGAGTCTTGCTTTGTTACCTAGGTTGGAGTGCAGTAGAGTAATCTCTGCTCACTGCAACTTCTGCCTCCTTGCTTCAAGAGATTCATTCTCCTGGCCTCCCAAGTGGCTGCGATTATAGGTGTGCACCACCACACCTGGTTAATTTTTGTATTTTTAATAGAGACAGGGTTTCACCATGTTGGCCAGGTTAGTCTCAAACTCCTGACCTCAAGTGATACACCTGCCTCGGCCTCCTCAGAGTGCTGGGATTACAGGTGTGAGCCACCATGCCTCTCCTCTTTTTACTTCTTACCCTCTGCTGCCTGTAGAACTCTGTAATTGTGTGTCTCCTCATGACTTGCAGTTCCTGTGATTCGAGCTGTAGGGGAGGAACTGTAATCACAGAATGTTGAAAATATCAGTAATAGGGATTCTAGATTTAACGGGGCTGATGAGTTGGGATGGGGAAAAAGAGATAAGAGCTAATCTTTGGAGTCAGAGTCTTCAAATTCAAATCCCCAATCAACTATGCTTCTGTTTTTTCTAACTACTGTAACAAATTACCACAAATTTAATAGTTTGAAGTAACACAGATTATCTTATAGTTCTGGAGTTCTTAAATTCAGATGTTAGCAACGATGTGTTCCTTCTGGAGGCTCTAGGACACAATCTTTGCCTTGCATGATCTGGCTTCTAGAGGCTACCTGCACTCCCTAGCTTACGGCCCCTTCCTCACATTACTGCAACCTCTGCTTTCATCATCACACTCACACTCCTGCCTCCCTCTTATAAGAACCCTTGTAATTATATTGTGTCCACAAATAATCCAGGATTCACCCTTTCAAGACCCTTAACTTCATCAAAACTGCAAAGTCCCTTTGCCATGTAAGGTGACATATTCATTGGTTCTAGGAATTAGGGCATGGACATCTGTGCAGGGCCATTATTCTGTCTACCACACTATATGGCCAGGGGTAAATTACTTAACCTCTTTAAAACACATTTTCCTGCTCTGAACAAAATGAGCAAATAACAGTATCTAATTTGCTGAGCCATTGTGAGGATAAAATGAGATTATGTTGCCTGGAAGAAACTGAGTTAATGTAGGTATTATTAGTTTCCCTATTGTTTAAGGCATGAACCAGAATCTATTTTCATGAACTAAGATAACAGAGTGTCCTTGGAATCCATAGGGTGATGATTGTGGTTTAATATAGGTGTTACAATTATCTTTATTGTTTAAGGCATGAGCCAGAAGCTATTGGCATACACTAAGATGACAGAGTGTCCTTGGAATCTGTAGGGTGATGAGTGTGGTTTAATATAGGTGTTATAATTATCCTTATTGTTTAAGGCATGAGCCAGAGCTATTGTCATGCACTAAGCTGGCAGCGTGTCCTTGGAATCCATTGGGTGATGAATGTGGTATCTGTGGTCTTCACCCAGGACTGAAGTGAGTGACAGGTGTCCTCATTTTGCAAATAGGCAAATCAATGTTGAGTGAGGTCCCACCACCTGCATTTGGTGAATTACAACTTGGGAAAACAAACGTCTCTACAATTCTGTAGAGACTATTTTCTTCTATGCCTAAATTATTCTAAATATTTTATGAAAAGTTGAGTGAAGCATCCAGGCTAAGGGGCTCCTTTGTGGAGGTTCCCCCAAAGGTTGGGGACAATTGAATGCAGGCCAAATCAGAGGACACTGTAAGTCCCGAAAGCCCCCAAGTCAAGTCTCAAATTACAATTTTGCCTTCAAGGAATATCATTGAGTCTGATTTCTGTGGCTGAAACAGAAACAGGATTCTGGACACATGTCCTTCACTGAGCCAAATGGCCTGTAGTAGAACAGAGCCCTCTCGCTAATTTATTTAGGTACAGAAATAGAGTCATAGCTAAAAAGATTTTCCTGCCGTCAAATCCCCTCCCACCACAGCTGTCATCCCTGTGCAATTCCTTTACCTGTAAGTGGTGTGAGTAATGGGATTTATGCAGGAGAAATTTCAATTCCAAATTTTCACCTGTTTCTCCACCTCCCAGTGGGTTCTTTTCAGTTAAGTGTTTCTAGTCTTCTGGTTCATGCCTTAAACGATAGGGAAACTAATAATACCTACATTAACTCAGTTTCTTCCAGGCAACATAATCTCATTTTATCCTCACAATGGCTCAGCAAATTAGATACTATTATTTGCTCATTTTGTTCAGAGCAGGAAAATGTGTTTTAAAGAGGTTAAGTAATTTACCCCTGGCCATATAGTGTGGTAGACAGAATAATGGCCCTGCACAGATGTCCATGCCCTAATTCCTAGAACCAATGAATATGTCACCTTACATGGCAAAGGGACTTTGCAGTTTTGATGAAGTTAAGGGTCTTGAAAGGGTGAATCCTGGATTATTTGTGGACACAATATAATCACAAGGGTTCTTATAAGAGGGAGGCAGGAGTGTGAGTGTGATGATGAAAGCAGAGGTTGCAGTAATGTGAGGAAGGGGCCGTAAGCTAGGGAGTGCAGGTAGCCTCTAGAAGCCAGACCATGCAAGGCAAAGATTGTGTCCTAGAGCCTCCAGAAGGAACGCAGGAGATAAGGTTACAGGAGAGAGTTTCATTTTTGGCTTCCCATTCACTTCTATTCACTGCCTATTCACTTTTTATACCAACTGCAATTTCAAGAGGTTTCCATCACCCTCTGGGTTGAATACTTTGCTAGAAGAACTCACAGAATTCACTGAAACCATAATGTGAATGCCCATGGTCATGGTTTATTACAGGGAAATGATACGGTTAAGATTAGTCAAAGGAAGAGGCATATAAGACAAAACCCAGGAAGGTACCAAATTTAGAGTTTCTGTTGTCCTTTCCCTATAATATTGGGATAATACTACCCTCCCAGAATCAGTGTGTAACAACCAGAAAGCTCACTTGAGCCTTGATGTTCAGAGTTTTTATTGAGACTCTATTATATGAGCATGATTGATTGAGTGACTCATTACCCACATGATGAATCCGTCTCAGTCTTCAGTCCCCAGATCCTCTGGGCGTGATCCAAAACTCCCACCCTAAATCACATGGTTATCTTTCTGGCATGGTCAATCCCCACCCTCAACAAAAACACTTCTATAAAGATTATCTCCTAGAAGCCAAGGGCAAATTCCAGACCTCTTTTGGAGCAGTGTTAAATTCCAGACTACATAGTCCTGAAAAGATGAATCACTCACCCAAGGTCACATGGCTCAGCCAAAATATTTGTAATTATTAACACTCAGGAATTCTGCATATTCTTAAATGACCAATACAGAATATAAGACAGTATAGCATAGTGGTTAAGAGTTGGAAACCAGATTATGAGGTCAGGCTACAGCCCTGCTATTTACTATTGGGTGACCTTGGGCAAGTTCCCACCTAATTGGTGCCTCAATCCATAAAATGGGAATAGTAATAAATCCTAATTCATAGAGTCGACACATGTAAAATGCTTTCTTAAATGTCAAAATTTTAAAAATAGAGATGAGGTCTTGCTATGTTGCTTGGCTGGTCTTGAACTCCTGGCCTCAAGTGATCTTCCCACCTCAGCCTCCCAGAGTGTTGGGATTACAGTGATGAGCCATGGCACCTGGACAATGTAAAGTACTTAAAACACTATCTAGCACATAGTAAGTACTCAGTGATTGTAGTTTTTAATATTATTAAGCAGAAATAAAATTAATAAGTCAGAAAACACAAGGTATCCATAATCCTCTCCCTTTTCCTATTTAATTGATAGACTAGCGTCTATGTTTCCAGACCTTTTCTATTTATAAACAACAGTGAATTATATTACACGTAGTCTTCAGTTTCATTTTTACCTAAGAGTTTCATAAACTATTTATTACTTTTAAATGAATAAGAACGTTTGAAATAATTTCAACATTTAAATAAATGCATAAAATCTAAGCAACAGGCTGGGTGCGGTGGCTCACGACTGTAATCCTAGCACTTTGGGTGGCTGAGGTGGGCAGATCACTTGATGTCAGGGGTTTGAGACCAGCCTGGCCAACATAGTGAAACGCTGTGTCTATTAAAAATACAAAAATTAGCCAGGCATGGTGATGGGTGCCTGTAATTTCAGCTACTCAGGAGGCTGAGATGGGAGAATTGCTCAAACCCAGGAGGCAGAGGTTGCAGTGAGCGGAGGTTATGCACTCCACCCTGGGCAACAGAGCAAAAACTCTGTCTCAAAAAAAAAAAAAAAAAAAAAAAATCCAGGCAACAAAATAACCACTTCTTTTTGGTTGTTTGCACTGACATTAAATATGTGAGCAGTTGAATGCCACCTGTGTTAGGGAGGCTGAAAAAGTCCTTTTGATTTGTTTAAAGTCACAATAAAAAATGTTGTTTGTTCCTACACAGTCCTGTTCCAACTTGGATTCTTTCATCACATAGGAGAGTAGTATTGTCAGGAAACACTGCTTTCCTAATGTCAAGAAGAAAAATGACCTTGTGGAAATTTCTGCTCACCTCAGTGGCAGATTTCCAGTTTTCCAATTCTGAAGCAGCAAAATACTGTTTTTAGCTGTTATGTCTAGAACCCAAAAGAGGTGTGTTAAAAAAAAAAAAGATGATTATATTCAATTAAGAAAAAATTGGATCAAGTTCCCGTTATGTGCCAGGCACTGGGCTGGTCAATGTAAGGGATATAAGGTTAAAGAAGACCTCGTTCTGGGTCCTGTGGGTTCCCTAGCCTAGCATGATACACAGATGTAGAGAACATGCTAAAGGGCTTGTTAAATAGATGTTCAGCTCAGAGGATATGGGGCTACATTAGAAGAAGCATTTACTTCTGATTGGGCTAAGTAAAAGCAGGAACACTTAAGCTTTGCCTTTTGTGGTTTCTGGGAGCACAATGGGGGCACCTACTCTGTGTAAGATCAGACCATGTGGATGGCAAAGACTGGCTATAGTCAGAAAGAATTGCTGAATGAAGGCTGACAAGACATATGTTCACCATTCATGGCAGGTGGCTCGATCATCCAAAGTTTCCTATCTCATTCAAATAGGAGAGATCAGTATATGCCTTTTGAGGGGGAAGCAGGTAGAAGTGTCCTTAAACATTATACTCTAACAAAGATGACTTTCTCCTCCCTCTATTTTGGGTTGAGATTTAATTGATTAAACTAATAATAGCTGGAATTTATAGAAGTCCTTCTTATAACACTTTTAAAGAGCTGTTTAGGGTCATCATTATGTCCAGAAAAACCTTTCAAGAGCCATTAAATCCAATGAGGACAGGGAGACCCAGGTCATGGCATGAGCTGATAACGCCACGCTGGGAGCAACATCAAGGTCTTCCCTAATTTTTCCCTTAACACTCTTAATATTCTCTCTACTTTATCTCATAACCACTCAGGTTTCTGGATATCATTTTTTTTTCTTTTTATTGGGCAAGAGTCTTCAAACTGCAAGGCACATTGGCACCATTTACATTTTAAGAGGCTTAAGTTTTTAATTTTCTTTTGCATTTCATTGGAACATTTTAGAAAGCTGCATTGCTTTTTAGGATGCCACATTCTTTTTTTTTTCCCCCATTTTTTTTTAAATTTATTTATTTTACTTTAGGTGCATACTATATCTGGCATTTCTCCCCATGTTATACCTCCCCACCCTCCCCTTTCTCCCCACCCCTCATTGTCTCTCCCCTACCCCCCACCAACTGTCCCCTGTGTGTGATGCTCCTCTCCCCTGAGTCCACGTGTTCTCCTTGTTCAACATCCACCTATGAGTGAGAACATACGGTGCTTGGCTTTCTGTTCTTGGGTCAGTTTGCTGAGAATGATGGTTTCCAAATTCATCCAAGTCCCTACAAAGGACACAAACTCATCATTTTTTATGGCTGCATAGTATTCCATGATGTATATGTACCACATATTCTTTGTCCAGTCTATCATTGATGGGCATTTGGGTTGGTTCCAGGTCTTTGCTATTGTACATAGGGCTGCAATGAACATACATATGCATGTGTCTTTATAGTAGAACAATTTATAGTTCTTTGGGTATATACCCAATAGTGGGATTGCTGGGTCAAATGGAATTTCTATTTCTAGATCCTTGAGAAATCGCCACACTGTCTTCCACAATGGTTGAACTAATTTACACTCCCACCAACTGTGTAAGGATGTTCCTATTTCTCCACATCCCCTCCAGCATCTGTTGTCTCCTGATTTTTTAATGATCGCCATTCTAACTGGCGTGAGATGATATCTCAGTGTGGTTTTTATTTGCATTTCTCTAATGACCAGTGATGATGAGCATTTTTTCATATGTTTGTTGGCCTCATATATGTCCTCTTTTGAAAAGTGTCTGTTCATATCCTTCGCCCACTTTTGAATGGGGTTGTTTGTTTTTTTCTTGTATATCTGTTTTAGTTCCTTGTAGATTCTGGATATTAGCCCTTTGTTAGATAGGCAGATTGCAAAAATTTTTTCCCATTATGTTGGTTGCCAATTCACTCTAATGATGGTTTCTTTTGCTGTACAGAAGCTCTGGAGTTTAATTAGATCCCATTTGTCTATCCTGGCTTTTATTGCCATTGCTTTTGGTGTTTTAGTCATGAAGTCCTTGCCTATGCCTGTGTCCTGGATGGTTTTGTCTACGTTTTCTTCTAGTGTTTTCATGGTGTTAGGTTTTACATTTAAATCTTTGATCCATCTGGAGTTAATTTTAGTGTAAGGTGACAGGCAGGGTCCAGTTTCTGCTTTCTGCACATGGCTAGCCAGTTTTCCCAACACCATTTATTAAACATGGAGTCCTTTCCCTATTGCTTGTTTTTGCTAGGTTTGTTAAAGATCAGATGGTTGTAGATGTGTGGTGTTTCTTCTGGGGTCTCTGTTCTGTTCCATTGGTGTGTCTCTGTTTTGGTACTAGTACCATGCTGTTTTGATTACTGTAGCCTGGTAGTATAGTTTGAAGTCTGGCAGTGTGATGCCCCTGGCTTTGTTCTTTCTGCTTAGGATTGTCTTGGCTATGGGGGGTCTCTTGTGATTCCATATGAATTTTAAAGTGGTTTTTCCCAGTTCTGTGAAGAAGGTCATTGGTAGCTTGATGGGGATAGCATTGAATCTATAGATTACTTTGAGCAGTATGGCCATTTTCATGATATTGATTCTTCCTAACCATGAGCATGGAATGTTTCTCCGTCTGTTTGTGTCCTCTCTTATTTCGTTGAACAGTGGTTTGTAGTTCTCCTTGAAGAGGTCCTTTACATCCTTTGTTAGTTGTATTCCTAGGTATTTGATTCTCTTTGTAGCACTTGTGAGTGGGTGTTCACTCTTGATTTGGCTCTGTTTGTCTGTTTTTGGTATACAGGAATGCTCGTGATTTTTGCACATTGATTTTGTATCCTGAGACTGCTGAAGTTGCTTATCAGTTTGAGAAGATTTTAGGCTGAGATGATGGGGTCTTCTAGATATACAATCATGTCATCTGCTAATAGAGACAGTTTGACTTCCTCCTTTCCTAATCAAATGCGCTATATTTCTTTTTCTTGCCTGTTTGCTCTGGTTAGAACTTCCAATACTATGTTGAATAGGAGTGGTGAGAGAGGGCATCCTTGTCCAGTGCCTGATTTCAAAGGGAATTCTTCTAGCTTTTGCCCGTTCAGTATGATATTGGCTGTAGGTTTGTCATATATAGCTTTTATCATTTTATGATACGTTCCATCAATACCTAGTTTATTGAGAGTTTTTAGCATGAAGGGCTGTTGAATTTTATCGAAGGCCTTCTCTGCATCTATTGAGATAATCATGTGGTTTTTGTCTTTGGTTCTGTTTATGTGATTGATTACATTTATGGATTTGCGTATGTTGAACCAGCCTTGCATCCCCGGGATGAAGCCTACTTGGTCGTGATGGATAAGCTTCTTGATGTGCTGTTGCAATCTGTTTGCCAGTATTTTATTGAAGATTTCTGTGTCGATGTTCATTATGGATATTGGCCTGAAATTTTCTTTTTTAGTGGAGTCTCTGCCTGGTTTTGGTATCAGGATGATGTTGGTCTCATAAAATGAGTTAGGGAGGATTCCCTCCTTTTGTATTGTTTGATACAGTTTCAGAAGGAATGGAACCAGCTCCTCTTTGTACATCTGGTAGAATTCAGCTGTGAACCTGTCTGGACCTGGACTTTTTTTGGTTAGTAGGCTATTGATTGCTGCCTCTACTTCAGCCCTTGTTATTGGTCTATTCAGGGTTTCTGCTTCCTCCTGGTTTAGTTTTGGTAGAATACAGGTGTCTAGGAATTTATCCATTTCTTCCTGATTTACTGGTTTGTGTGAGTAGAGCTGTTTGTAGTAATCTCTGATGGTAGCTGTATTTCTATGGGATGAGTGGTGATATCCCCTTTATCGTTTTTTATTGCATCTATTTGATTCTTCTCCCTTTTCTTTTTTATTAATCTGGCTAGTGGTCTGTCTATTTTGTTGGTCTTTTCAAAAAACCAGCTCCTGGATTTATTGATTTTTTTGAAGGGTGTTTTGTGTCTCTATCTCCTTCAGTTCTGCTCTGATCTTAGTTATCTCTTGTCTTCTGCTAGCTTTTGAGTTTTTTTTGATCTTGCTCCTCTAGTTCTTTCAATTTCGATGATAGGGTGTCGATTTTAGATCTTTCCTCTCTTCTCTGGTGGGCATTTATTGCTATAAATTTCCCTCTCGATACTGCTTTAAAGGTGTCCCAGAGATTCTGGTAAGTTGTGTCTTCATTCTGGTTGGTTTCAAAGAACATCTTTATTTTTGCCTTCATTTCATTGTTTATCCAGCCAACATTCAGAAGCAAGTTGTTCAGTTTCCAAGTGGTTGTGCGGGTTTGAGTGTGTTTCTTGATCCTGAGTTCTAGTCTGATTGCGCTGTGGTCTGACAGACTGTTTGTTATGATTTCTGTTCTTTTGCATTTGCTGAGAAGTGATTTGCTTTCAATGATGTGGTCAATTTTAGAGTCAGTGCAATGTGGTGCTGAGAAAAATATATATTCTGTGGATTTGGGCTGGAGTGTTCTGTATATGTCTACTAGATCCGCTTGGTCCAGCACTGCATTCAAGTCCTGGATATCCTTGTTAATTTTCTGTCTCGTTGATCTGTCTAATATTGACAGTGAAGTATTGAAGTCTCCCACTATTATTGTGTGGGAGTCTAAATCTTGTTTTAGGTCATTAATAACTTACTTTATGTATCTGGGTACTCTGTGTTGGGGGCATATATATTTAGGATAGTTAGCTCTTCCTGTCGGATTGATAGATGCCACATTCTGAACATATCCTACTACTTTGATCCTAATCCCTTCAGAACCTGGGCGGGGCTGGACTCTCAGGGCGTCAGTAAAGAAGCTGAGAAGTCTGGCAGGCTGAGGATGTCCCATCAGGCAGGAGTGGGCCAAAGCCCTCTATTTTGTGAGACTCCATTATGTGAAGGAGACAGAAGACGATGGCTTTGGAATGTTGGATTCCAACAGCCCAAGTGCTCACAGCTTATCTAACTTGCCCTCTGCTGCTTAAGCTATTTCTACAGTCTGTCCCCAAAAGCATTGTCAAATGGCAGTGTTCTCCCTGCTCCTGCCACCCTGCCTCAGACTGCTGGATTGCATTAGGCTGTATGTCATTGCATTCCATGACCAACACTGATGGTATCTATCTGTTGAATTTCCATCTGAGTGCCATCCTCATTAGATTTCAGGGGGAATAGTTAGTGGCTCCATTAAAATTTCCTGACTTATTTTGGTTTCACCCTTAAGCAACTGCCTAATTGGCTTGTTTCCCTTGAGAATAAACATTTTCCTGTGATAGGAACAGAGAAAATTAATAGCTTTTGAAATATAGAACAATTGGGTAGGGATTTTGGAAACAGTTCTCCCTTTTCTAAGGTTCTTATTGGAAGGGAGTCTTTGTTATCACCTTAGTGGGCCAAAGTCCTGTATTTTTAACACTGCCTGCATTTATCTCTGCTTACTCCCAAGCCTATCAGTTAAAGGGGTGAAAAGCAAATCAGCAACAAAGTCAACTGTTGAAAGAAATGGGATCTAGGGTGGTAGGTTAGCACTCACAACTACAGTAAAAAATAGCCTATTGTTCCTGGGAAAGCAGAGAAAACACACAAATTAACAGGATGCCACTGTTTCTCCATAGCAAAATTCTTGGTTCTTGTCATCAAATCATCTCACTTTTGAGTTCAGAAGCGTAAGGAGTGTTTCTACTTGTGGCTTTGTAAGAAGCAGAAATTTCTACTTGTGAATTGTGATGACATCCCTTCATTTAAATCTTTTTGAGGGGTATACCAAACAGTTAAAGTATAGAATTTCTGTTTAAATAAAAATACCTGCTTTTCAATTTTCCTGCATCTGTTGACAACTGGTTAAATATTGTCTTCCTCTCCCAGGAAAATTATTATCTGGGTGGCTAATGCTACAGACTGTACATCCCTGCCTCTTCCTTCTTCCCTCTCAAGTCAGCCGTGCACATTCATTTATTTAATTGTTCAACATGTATTTATTGACAGCCTTCATGGCGTATTGTACTCTGCTAGGGGCTGGGTATATGGTGATAAGCATAATAGATGGTTTCTACCTGCCTAGAACTTACAGGTCTTGAAAGAGAGACAGATATTTTAAAATATTTACATAGACATACACACACATATATATATACACACATGCATCCATACATAACATACATGCATACATATATGCATATGCATCTAAACATGT
Source organism: Ateles fusciceps (assembly GCA_036589455.1). Classification (NCBI taxonomy): domain Eukaryota; kingdom Metazoa; phylum Chordata; class Mammalia; order Primates; family Atelidae; genus Ateles; species Ateles fusciceps. The sequence continues at coordinate 10,243,027 of JAZHEH010000078.1, forward strand.
AACACACAAATTAAAAATTGTGATAAATGAAGAAAAAGAAATGAGGCTGGGCGCAGTGGCTCATGCCTGTAATCCCAGCACTTTGGGAGGTCGAGGTGGGCAGACCACCTGAGGTGAGGAGTTTGAGACCAGCCTGGCCAACATGGTGAAACCCCGTCTCTACTAAAAATACAAAAATTGGCTGGGTATGGTGGTGTTCACCTGTAATCCCAGCTACTTGGGAGGCAGGAGAATTGCTTGAACCTGGCAGGTGGAGGTTGCAGTGAGCTGAATTGCACCACTGCACTCCAGCCTGGGCAACAGGAGCAAGACTCCATCTCAAAGAAAAAAAAAAATGAAATGAAAGACCTAATTTAAATGAGGGCAGTCAGCAATGGCCTTCCTAAAGAAATCCCTTTTGAGATGGGTTGGGTGTAGAAGGAAGGAGAAAAGAATTGCAAGGAGTGGGAATAAGCTGCATGAAGGCCCTTAAGGGAGTGGACTGTTTGAAAAACTGAAAGGAGAGTGACTGACAGAAGTAAGCAGTAGCCACATGGCCATCAAGGGCTTGGAAGTCAAAGCAGTGCGGTGCAATGTGATGCATTTAGGTTTAAAAGGGTCATTCTAGCTGTTGAATGGCAAATTGATTTGAGGGAACTAAGAGAGGAGAGGTGTTTGCCATGAAAATGGAGCAATGGGGCCGTGCGCGGTGGCTCATGCCTATAATCCCAGCACTTTGGGAGGCCGAGGCGGGTGGATCACGAGGTCAAGAGATCGAGACCATCCTGGTCAACATGGTGAAACCCCGTCTCTACTAAAACTACAAAAATTAGCTGGGTGTGGTGGCGAATACCTGTAGTCCCAGCTACTCGGGAGGCTGAGGCAGGAGAATTGCTTGAACCCAGGAGGCGGAGGTTGCGGTGAGCCGAGATCGCGCCATTGCACTCCAGCCTGGATAAGGAGCGAAACTCCATCTCAAAAAAAAAAAAAAAGAAAGAAAATGGAGCAATGGGGCAGGTATGATGGTCACACCTATAATCCTAGCACTTTGGGCAGCCAAGGTGGGTGGATCGCTTGAGTCCACAGGTTCAAGACCAGCCTGGGCAACCTAGGAAGAGCCTGTCTCTACAAAAAATAGAAAAAAAAAATAGTTGGGTATGATATTGCTCATCTGTGGTCCCAGCTGCTTTGGAAACTGAGGTGGGAGGACTAGCTGAGCATGAGGTTGAGGCTGCAATGAACTGTGATAGCGCCACTGCACTCCAGCCTGGGCCACAGAGTGAGATCCTGTCTTAAAAAAGGAGTGAGGGATTCAGGTTCTCTCTTGGTGAAAAAATTGAGAAATTGTTGATAAATTGGACATGAAAACCATGGACAGGAAGGTATAAAAAGTGATCTTTCCCCCTCTGATTTATGCCCTGACTGTTCAGTTAATTTGTCTTTAGGTGACCTTTCTCCCATGACTGCGCCACTTGTCTCACTCCCAGTAAGGAATAAACTGAACTGGTTTTTCCATTCCGCTCCAGGGCCTTGACTTGGAGAGGCCAGGCAACTCCACAGGCAGCTTTCTAGCTGAATAAATACCTGCAGGGGTTTATTAACTCCAGATCTTATACAAACCAATAATTTGGAAATGACTGAAATCACTCTCTAGAATAATGATTATTTACAGGCTTTATATTATATATGATAAACTATTGAAGACATAAGATGGGCTCTGTTAAAAATTTCAATACTTTTTAAGTAAGGAATTGGCTTTACCCCTTCATTTGTGTCAACAAAGAAATGGTTTTGCCCTGGAGTTTGTTCCTCCTCCAGGTCTGAGGATATTTCTGTTTGGCTGGGTGGTTGCTCCATCTGGCTTGCTTCGGGACATCTGAATAAGAATATCTGTTCCTTGGTTTTAGGGCTCTTAGGAGGGACTCCTTTCTGTTCGCTTCTAACAAATATGTTCAGTGCACTTTGAATAATGGGTCTTTGTCAACTGATTTCCACAGGTGGCTTTGTTTCTTTTCAAAATGTTTTAATAACTTTTTGTCTGTGTTATCAGTAAATAATCATAATTAATAATAAACATAAGAGCTACTATGTATTGAATGCTAAGAAACACTGCTTAGTGCTTTTTAGATGTAATCTCATAAAATGGGCATCATTGTTTTTCATGAAAGTCATGTGGTCATTAAGTGGTGGAGATGGAATCTTAACCCAGGCAGGGCTGGTTTCAAAGTCAGAGACCTTGACCATTACCTTGAGTGTCAGATGAAGGTTCCCAGTAATCTGGGTCCTCTGGGCTGAGGTTCTGTGTGGTAGCCACACTCTCTGGTGGGACCTGTGATGATTCACTGGTTTGGCAAGGGGAGGACATTTTTAACCACCTGAGGAGGAAACAGTGACTTTTTCCTTGGCATCCCATCTGAATTTAATCCCTTCTGGGTCTAGCGTCCTGTGGATTTTTACGTGTCCTCTTTGATTTTCTTTTCCTTTTCAGTTTTCCTCAGTTATGTTAAAAAGAAAATCCTTTTATCCAATTGTATCATTTCTTCTCTAAGCCAAAAAGGATGATGGAGTTATAGCTGATAAACATTAAGAATCAGTGATACAGTTATATATATATTAAAAAAGGACTGTTTCAGACTTGGTTCTGCCATGCAATGATTGTTTCTAATTTCTAATTATGGAAGTTATTTGAATAAATCATTAACTACCTTTTCATGTCAAAGTACAGTGGCTGGCCAGGTGTGGTGGCTCACACCTGTAATCGCAGCACTTTGGGAGGCTGAAGTGGGAGGATCACTTGAGGACAGGAGTTCGAGATCAGCCTGGCCAACATGGTGAAACCCCATCTCTACTAAAAATACAAAAATTAGCCAGACATGGTGGCAGGTACCTATAATCCTAGCTACTTGGGAGGCTGAGGCCCAAAACTCACTTGAACCTGGGAGGTAGAGATTGTAGTGAGCTGAGATTGTGCCACTGCATTCCAGCCTGGATGACAGAGTGAGACTATAAAAAAAAAAAAAAAGGCACAGTGGCTGGTACAAAGTAGAAATACAATCTGTTTCAGTGTTGAATCCTAAATAAGGGAGGGGTTAAGCATTTATTTACTTGACAAACAGGTAGTGAGAGCCCTCTATGTTCTGGGCACCATGCCAAGGGTGGGAGTGCATAGATGAGGTTGAGATCTAGAAAATCCAGAGTCAGCAACTTGAATTCTAATCTTGCTCTGCCCTGCATGAATTGTGAAGCTTGGTAAATTGTTTTATCTCTAAGCAACAGATTTCTCGTCCAACAATTGGGGCTAATCAGAGGGCGGATTTCATAGGCCCTTTGTTATGTGGCTTAAATGAGAATTCATGGAAAGCACTTGCACAGTGTCTGGCTCATTGTAAGGGCTCAGTCAGTGTTACTTGTCATTATTATGAAAGGAAAGATCAAGAGAAGAGAAACTGCACCCCCTAATGTAATGTATTTCAATAAGCATTCAGTCAGCACACACATGTATGTACGCACACATACTTATATACATACAAGGGGATTACAGATGTTTAATGTTGGGGAGATGGTGAATATTCAGTCTGAAATTATTATTATTTTAGACAAAGTCTTATTCTGGTTGGCCACACTGGAGTGCAATGGTGCAATCTCAGTTCACTGCAACCTCCTCCTTCCAGGTTCGAGCAATTCTCCTGCCTCAGCTCCTGAGTAGCTAGGATTACAGGCACACACCAGCATGCCCAGCTAATTTTTATATTTTTAGTAGAGGTAGGGTTTTAGGCTGGTCTCGAACTCCTGACCACCCACCTCGGCCTCCCAAAGTACAGACATGAGCCACCATGCCTAGCCTTAAAATTATTTTTATGAAACAAAACAATGCATTTTTAATATAACACAAACTGTGGAAAGTCAAACTTAACACATCTGTTGGGCAAAGAATAAGCAAACTTGAACCAAAGACTTTCAATGTCCCTTCATGTTTCCATAGTATATGAGTCTAGGAAGAAAGAAGGGCAGACTTTGGTTTTGGTGTAAATTTAAACAATACTGCAATTAGCTGGATTTTCAGAGTAAAGGCAGACATGACAAAGTGAACTGTGGGCAGAGAAGCAGTTTGGACAGAACCAGTCTTTGGGAGCTGGCCGCTACAGTGACGTTGCCGCATGGGCATGGGGGCAGCCCAGCGGCTGCTGTTGGACTGAGATTTGGTGTGCTCTGCAGGACAGAGCAACCCAAGGATACAACGAATGTTGACCAGAGTCCTGGCGGGCATTCAGCATGGGGTGGGTGGATAGGCCTGACCCTTGGGGTCAGAATGTTCCAACAGGCAGGCAGAGCATGACAGAGGAGAATGGGGGAGGCAATACTCAAAGTCCAGCAGGATTGGCTCTGGACGTCAGGAAGTGCATCAGCAGGGAGCAGGGCCCTGATTGCTGAGCTTGAGCTGAAACATGGAGACTGGCAAGAGCAAGGCAAGTCTTGTTTACAGACCTTGAACTCCAGTCCCTCTGCAGCCCAGGTCTATGTGGCAGCATTCAGGATTCAGAACTTATGGTGGTCAGGTATAGTGGCTTACACCTGTAACCCCACCATTCTCAGGGGCAGAGGCAGGAGGATTGCTTGAGCCCAGGAGTTTGAGATTAGCCTGGGCAACATAGTGAGACCCCCTTCTCCTTCCTTCCTTCCTTCCTTCCTTTCTTCCTTTCTTCTTCTTTCTGAGAGAGAGTCTCGCTCCATCGCCAGGTGCCAGGCTGGAGTGCAGTGGCGCGATCTCAGCTCACTGCAACCTCCACCTCCAGGGTTCAAGCAATTCTCCAGCCTCAACCTCCCAAGTAGCTGGGACTACAGGCACACGCCACCACACCCAGCTAATTTTTGTATTTTTAGTAGAGATGGGGATTCACTATGTTGGCCAGGATGGTCTCAATCTCTTGACATCATGATCTGCCTGCCTTGGCCTCCCAGAGTGCTGGGATTACAGGCATGAGCCACCGCACCCGGCCTCTGAGACCCTGTTTCTATGTTAAAAAAAAAAATTAAAAATGAGCCAGACTTGGTGACTCTTGCCTGTAGTCCGAACTACTTGGGAGGCTGAGGTGGGAGAATCATTTGAGCCCAGGAGGCTACAGTGAGCTATGATGGTGCCACTGCACTGCAGCTGCAGTGACAGAGAAAACCCTGTCTCAAAAAAGACCTTGGTAAGCTAGAAGGACCCAAACACCGCTATTTAAGAGCTTCCTTGACTGAAGGTGGGGCTGGGCTTACAGGTAAGGGTCAGATGTCACTTGCTTTGAGGAATGGAGAGTGCAGAGACTGAGAAACCCAGAATTTCTTCCAGAATGTGCACAAATAATTCCCACTCCCTTCTCATATTCCTGTTTTCTAATTATATCTAATTACTACTAGTACATCATATGATTTGCTTAGTAAAAAAAAAAAGTCAATACATGCTATTAAAATGGCATCGTCGATCTAAGCAGCTTTATGATTTGAAAGGTCCAGCACAGCCTTAAGCTTCAATCAGTTTAATTATTTTTGATACATAGAAGTCATAAAACTAACTTAACTTTGAAAAATAATTTTGTATATCTTTTTCTGTAATTTGATGAATGGAAGACAGTTCATTTATGATTTTATGTTTTCTGACTTTTGGGTTGAAGAGCCATTCCCATATTGAGGAATGTTTAAAAAGAGCGTTGTTAGGTCGGGAAAGTGATCACATTATCGACTTTTTTTTTTTTTTTTTTTTTTTGACACTGAGTCTTAGTCTGTTGCCCAGGCTGGAGTGCAGTGGCGCGATCTTGGCTCACTACAACCTCTTCCTCCCGGGTTCAAGTGATTCTACTGCCTCAGCCTCCCAAGTAGCTGGGACTACAGGTGCCCGCCACCATACCCAGCTAATTTTTTGTATTTTTAGTAGATACAGGTTTTCACCATGTCAGCCAGGATGGTCTCAATCTCCTGACCTTGTGACATTTTTTTTTCTAATGAAAAATGCATTCCAAATTTGCAACAGCCACACTGGAAGTTTCTTTCAGGCAAGATCTATTGGGAATCTACCACAGTGCTGTGCCTAGAACCCTTGGTAGAAATGGTGCTCAGTAAATATCAAATGTGTCCGACAGCAGGGAGAGGCTCTTAAAGCAATACCTCTCCAAGGTTGAAGCCACTGAGTCTCATGCACTTTATCCTTGAAATCATAACAGAACCGATCCTCTATCGGGTGAAGTGTTCACTGCCGAAATATGACCAAGTCAATTAATCATCCTTGTTTCTCCCTCAGCTCCTCAAATCTCTCTCCCCACATTCCCTGTGGAGTGAATGTCACAGTATCCACACTGGTGTCCAAGTCAGACATCTTGGAGTCAGCCTGCTGCAAGGAAAAATGTGTGCTTCAGTGGAAAACCATGCATCGTCTAGAGACATCCCTCTGAGTTATGTGATTCTATGGGAGTTATTATACAACTCTGTAAATTACATATCACTGATGGGATGCAAAATCATTCTTAGCTATCGATATGCAAATTCTGTCCTATCTTGTAGAGATTCATCTGAGTTCTCTCCCACTGTGGAAGAAACTAGTTTTACCTCCATCTGCACATTTATTTCAATATTCCTGATCTATAAATGTGTCTGTTTTTTAATTTCTCCCTTGATCCAGTTATAACATCTGCCTAGCACCTTCTTTATGAGTAAAATAAAATCTTTAACGTGTTCATTTTATATCCTCATGAGTCATAATTTTACCTTTTTTTGGAAAACTATCTTTTAGCACTGCCTTTTTCTCACTCATAGCTTCTCATCCTTCATTTTGTTCACTTAGTTCTCTTTCTTCTAATGTCTTTCTAATTTTTCTCTTTCTCTGCAACTCCACTGCTGCAATCCCAGCTAAGTTGACTGTGATTTTTTTTAATGTAGATTATGGCAACAGGCTTCTAATTGGTGCCCTGTGTTCAACCTTGGGCCTCCCCCACATTCTATTCTATACTCTTTAACTCCCAAAAAATGTAAATCCTCTCCTATCTCTTTCCTTCTTAAAGATCCTCAAAGGTTTTGCATCATCTATGTAGACCAGTGGTCTTGTTAAGAAGCTGGGTCTTAGAGATACATTGTAAGCTGGGTCCTGCTGTAGCCTTGTAACTATTTTCCCCACTCCTTCACCTTCAGTCTGAAGGCCTGGCCTCGAACTCCTGACCACAATTAACTTCCTCTAATAACCTTTAACACCCCACTCACTTCTGGGCCTTCCCTCCTGCTCCTTCTTCTGTCTGCCTGCCTTCCCTCTCCAACTTCACTGGGCTAGTTCGTCTCATCTCAGCCCACATGTAACTTTTCAAGGCAGGCCATCTCTAGAGTGTGCCTTGTTCTGTCTCTGCAATAGAGAGTATGACACCGTAGGGCTGCATTCTTTATTCCCCAGAAGACTGTAATTTCCATTCTAACAAGAATTGTCTTATTAACTCTTATAACTCCCATTGCCTAGTTTAGCACTCCAGTGAATATTTATTGGATGCATGTGACTTAGGGCCTGGCCTAGCATACCAGCATAGCGTGGTGACATTTTTTTCTACTACAATTTTGCAATAGTTATTAAACAATAGAGCTGGACAATATCCAGAGACTATCCTCTCCGAATCTTTCCTTGTAAACAAAGAGGTTAACCTACGTTCTTGGAGTACACAGGCAGGCAGGGGTTTTTGGCAGAGCTGGTCTTGCAGCTTGCTTCTGAAGATATACCTAAGGTGTGCTGAGTCCTAGAGTTTTCTGACTTAAGTGTGGTCTGTGGGACCAGCAGCATTGGCATCCCCTGGGAGCTTGTTAGAAATGCAGAATCTCCCTTCTGAACAACAGTTTTGTGTAAAAGAAAAAAAAGGTAAAGAAAAGAAATGCAGAACCTCAAGCCCCACCCCAGACTTCCTGAGCTAGAATCAGGATTTTAATAAAATAAGATGCCTAGGTGACTTGATTGCACATAAAGTTTGAGGAACATTGTCTAAGAGGTTCTACCTTCTCACTGTGTGATGTTGGGCAGGTTACTTAACCACACAAAGACTTTCACAATTGTAGAATGAGGCTCCTATTTTATGCACACCTTATAGGGCTATAATGAAGATTGAAAGTTAATATACACAAAGATTTTAGAATAATAGCATATAGTAAGACATCGATTAAATATTATCTCTTGATAATATGACACCAGACTGAAGAATAAGACATGTCATTGGGATGTCAGATATCCATCTGTAGGCAGGCCTGTAGGCAGGTGCATTCTTCTGAGACAAAACTTGAAGATCTAGTTGGGAGATATTTCCAAGAGTTTGTTTTATTAATGCGTGACTCTCTCACTTAGAAAAGATATATCTATTTGTGGTCATTTTCAGGAAGGTTTTCTAACTGTGGAAGTAGCAGTTAAAAGACAAGGCCAGGCCAATCCAGCCTTTCTGCGAATTGCTCTACATGCAAATACACAGGCTTGAGAGTTTCTTTTTGAGTCCTCTCAGTAAATTCCTTATAGTTCCCCAAGACTCATTTCCTCTCTCTTCCTTCTGTTTCTTCTCTCTTGCTTTCCTTTTTCCTCTGCTGCTCCCTTTTTTTTTTATTAGATGGTTCTGAGTTCTGAACCTTTTCTGGTGAATGAGAGTTGAGAGTCTTCAGGCTGGTCAGGTTGATGGGAATGCTCTTTCTCTATATGAGTTGAGTGATGTGGCTGGTGGCTGCTGCTGTGGCATCTGGGGGAGGAGAAGCCAGAAACAGACTTGTGGTGGGGGGGGTGCGGGGGTGGGTGGAGTTCCACCCTTTACACTTCTGCAATCTCCAAACTATTCTGCAGCTTAGCTCTGAGAGTATGACTCAAGGTCGAACTTGAATCATGATATAGTCACATTATCCTCTGTAGCTAGGAGTGGGGAAGTGTGAAGCCCCATCCTCTCCAACAGCATTAAATGAACCTCCCTGTGGTATCAGCCACTGAGCTAGACATTGGGAGTGTAGAGACAACTGGCCCAGATCATGACCTTTAAGAGCTTGCTCCATTGTCTGTGAGGTTATGGGATGATCTGAGGAGCCTAAAACAGGTTGTTTTTCTGAAAAGTTTTAAACTACAAAATAAGATGAGAAAACATAATCCCACTGCTTAAGACATTGGTATGTATAATTCCATTTTACTACTCATGTATTATCACTCTGTCACCTACTTATCTGTTTGTCTATCTTCATAAACTTTTTGTATAAATGGAATGAGTCCATATGTATATATTATTCTGCAATTTGGTTCTTTCATTTAACAATTTGTCTATCTTCATAAACTTTTTGTATAAATGGAATGAGTCCATATGTATATATTATTCTGCAATTTGGTTCTTTCATTTAACAATATATCACAGCATTTTTAAGATCCATATTTCTAGTGGTATTCCATTCTTCTTAATAGGTACATAATATTTATTGAATAGATGTACCATAATTTTCTTGATCATTCTCTTTGTATACATATTGGTGTGTACATGTGTAAACATTATTGTAGGATAAGTTTCCAGAGGTGAACTTGTTAGGTCACCAGGTGTGCATGTGAAACATTTTAAAGGGCACTGAAGAAAAATGCCTTCCAAAACAAAAATTCTGTATCAATTTATAGGCTGCTAACAGTATATAAAAGTTCTAGTTTTCCCTATACGCTTAAATTTTTATTTTACTAATATAAAGAGAAAAATGTTATATTTCTGATTTTTATTACTTTAGTAGGTGGAATATGTTTTCACATGTTTTTAAGCCATTTGTATTTCTTATGCGAATTCCCTATCTCTATTCCCCATCTTTCTTTTCCTGTTATTTTTTGCTCTTTTTCTTTGGTTTATAGGTCTTTGAATAGTGTGGCCAATAACTTAATGTCTTCTGCCTGATACAGTATTTTCTCACTATCTCATCATTTAATTTCATTTTGTTTGTTTGTTTCATTTGTTATTGCCGGACAGATGCCTCCATTATTATTATTATTATTACAAGTCACATTCACACATTTTTCCTTTGTGGCCTATGAGTTTCATGTCTTGCTTGTGAAGACCGCACTCCACCCCAAGATTAAAAACCTAATACCAAAACTTAAGTTTGTATACATAAGGATGATTTGATTTGGTTCAGCAGTAATACTTTTTAGAAAAATAGAGCCACCTAGTGCCTTGAATTAATAGGCAATTATACTTGTTAAATTGTTGGATGGCATCTTTTAAAGGGCAGTTTGTTTACGAAACCATGTACACTAAATTAAGCTCTTCATTCTTGCAATAGCTCTGTGAATATTCTATCACAGCAGTTGATCTTTTTCAAGAGAGAGAGCTTGGAAAAAATTATCTCAATATCTTGGTGTGCAAAGGGTATATTGATGGAGTGCTCTTGTTGTCTTTTTGGGTTTTTTTTTGGTATGAAATCGGCATTGAGCTTCTTGCATTTAGGGAAGACTTGGGAGGACTTGTCTCGTCTGGTGCGTTTTCCCAGACATTGCGGGGAAATCCAGGTGCTGCGTGTTTGGGAACTCTGGAGAAGTAAAAGCAGCCTCTCAAGGAAGCTAGCATGAAAGCGCAGTGAGATGGCACAGCTTAGGGAAGTAAAAATTAATGATGGATGAAACTGGCTCATTTTAGAAACCACATCCTGGGCAGAATCAGGCTCTCCAGTGGCTGCTTCTGCAGCCCTTGCCCTGCCCACACGTGCAGGCAACGCATGGACCTCCAGCTGGCCTCAGCCTTTACTTACAACATCATCTCATTGTGGCAACAAAAGGAGCCTTTTAAAGGCAAAGGCCTTTGGAATACTCCATGGCCTTCCTCCTTGAATATACGGAAGGGCTCAACGAAACCAAATCAGAAGACAGAGTTTCAGAACACCTAAAACAGCCTGCTGCATGATCTCCTGAGTTGTTTTTGGTACTTACTAGACCCCACGCATGTGGGCAGGAGGAAAACCACAGGCTTGGTTGAAGGTGGTACCATAAACCTAGTCCAGAGATGACTTGGGGAGCCAGCTGACACTCGCTGGCTGATCTCAGCCACAGGCAGACCTAGACAGAAACTTTGAGATAAGGAGCTCAAGGTGATTACAGAAGCACAGAGAATTCTCCATGTCTCTAGGCTGATCCCACAACCCAGGACTGCTTTCCTACTTCTGTTTGGCGGCATCATAAACCTCCTATGCCTAAAAATATCCCTGCTCTCTACCTCCCTCTCACCTCTAGCTAAGTGGCTCTTTCCTTCTGCTTGAAATTCTACTCCCAAAGTAGCTCCAGGGAAGCAGGTGGGATGATGGAAAAGAGGGAGAAAGGAATAAAAAGTGAAAGTGAATCTGGAGCAGTCAAGGACATTTTGAATATTCATAGGAAAAGGAAGGAGCCTCACTGAAAAACGGGCAGATGCTGCGAACATGCAGTTCCCGGTGTATTAGCTTCCCAGGACTGATGAAACAAAGTGCCACAAAGTGGGTAGTTTATAACAAAAGAACTTCATTGTCTCATAGTTCAGGAGGCCAGCTGTCAGAAATCAGCATCAGCGGGGCCATGCTCCCTCTGACATTTGTAGAGGAAGGACACTTCCTTGCCTGTTCCAGTTTCTGGTAACCCATACATTCCTGGGCTTGTGGCAGCATCTCTCCAACGTGGCGTGATTCATTCTCCCTGGGTCTCTTCACATCGTCTTCCCTCTGTGCGTATCTGTCTCTGTATGCAAATTTCCCCATTTTTATAAGGGTAACAGTCTTACTAAGGGCTCACCTTAATGGCTTCATTTTAACTTGGTGACCTCTGTAGAGACCCTCTTTCAAAATAAAGTTACATTCTGAAGGACTGGGGGTTAGGACTTCAACATATCTTTTTGGGGGGAACACAATTCAGCTCATGGTACAGAGGAAGAATTTCAAAAAGCAAATAAGCTTATGAAGAGGGAGGACATTTTGTAGGGAAGGACAGTGTTCTTTACTCACCCATTGCTAGGTTCATGGCTAAGATCCCTATAATGAAAGATAGATTAACAAGAGAAAACCATACACATTTATTTAATACAAGTTTTCTGTGACATGGAGATGGAGACCTAAAGAAACAGGGGAAGCCCATGTATTTTTATGCTACATTTCATGAAGAAGTGGGTAGATGGAGAAGTATGAGTAAACAAAGAGGGTAGAATCTAATGTTACTAAATTGGGGGGGAATTTAGCAAGGCCTTTTGTTCCACTTCTTCTGTATCTTTAGAGTTAAAGAGGTTCATTTTCTAGGGAGAAATGGGAGGATAACTCTGGAATGAAAGTTTTATGGCCTGCTTCATGGGAGAAGCATGAGTGGAAGCTAAGAGTGGCCTTCCAGCTTCTGCTGTTTTCTCAAATGCCAAGGTGCCATACTTTGGGCTAGCATGTCCTAAACCCATCGAGATGATCAAAACCACTAGCAATGTGAGGAATGCAAATTAAAACAACACTTTTCTCTGTAAGACTTGCAAAGATTAGAACGCTCTTAATACCAGCTGTTGGTTAGAGTGTGAGGGCAGAGAAACACTTGTGTTCTGCTAGTGGGCATGAGTGTAGACTGGAGTCACCATTTTGGTTGGATAGCAACCTGGCAGAATTTATTAAATGAAAAATATAATATCTCAGCAATTCAGCATCTAGGAAGGTATCCAGAGAAATTCTCACACAGCACCATCATGACATTTGCCCAGGGATGTTTATTGCAGGCTTTTGTTTTGTGTGTGTGTGGTTGGGAATTTGAGATGACTTAGATGTCTTCTGGGAGAGATGAGAGTTAAATGTGGTGCATGCGTGATGGTATTACGCAATGAATTAGGTACATACCTAAGAACATAGACAGATCTAAGAGTATAGTGGTTAGATTTTTTAGCAAGAAAGAAAAAGAATGAGATGAATAACACAATAACATTTAGATCAATTGAAAGCATAGACATATGTCTTGATTGAGGTGTCAGTTATATAAATTTATATATGTGATAAAAGTGTCGCAGAAGTATACATCAAGACATAAACACACACAAAAAAAAGAGTGCATGCAAAAAGCTGGTAAAATTTGCCTAAGATCTGTAGTCTAGGTAATTGTTTTATGCTAATGTCAATTTCCTGATTTTGCTGTTGGACAGTAGTTATGTATCACTGGAGGAAACTGGGGGACCTGGCTTCTAGGGGACCTCTATGTATTATATTTTTCTAGATGTCTTTTTTGTATGTGGTAAAATATACATAACATAGAACTTACCATTTTAAACATTTTTACCTGTTCATTTCAGTGGTATTAAGTACATTCACAGTGTGGTACAACCATCACCATTATTCATCTCTAGACCGTTTTCATCATCACAAGCTAAAACTCATCCCATTAGACAGTAATTCCCCATTCTCCCTCCTCTGCCCCCTGTAACCACTATTCTACTTCTTGTCTTGGCAAACTTGACTATTCTAAGTACTTCAGATAAGTGAAATCATGCAATATTTGCCCTTTGTATCTAGCTTATTTCATTTGGCATAATGTCTTCAGAGTCACCCATGTTGTAGCATGGATTAGAATTTTGCTCCTTTCTATGGATGAATAATATCCCCATTTTATTTTAAAATACATTAATACTTAACTATATACCACACATTTACAAAACATATTCATATGTTCATGAACACTTGTGTGTTCTGGCCTTTTGTCCATTATGAAGAATGCTGATATGTACATTGGTGTACAAGTATCTATTCGAGTCTCTCCTTTCAGTTCCTTTGGGTGTATACCTGCGAGTACAGCTGCTTGATCGTATGATAATTCTATGTTTAACTTTTTGAGAAACCATCAAACTGTTTTTCTGCAGTGACAATGGCTATACGTCCACCAGTAATGTATGATTTTCTGAGTTGGTTTTAGTACTTACTAGACCCCAGGCGTGTGGGCAGGAGGGGAAACCACCGGCTTGGTTGAGGGGGGCACCTATAAACCTAGTCCAAAGATGCCTTGGGGGAGCCAGCTGACACTGGCCAATCTCAGCCACAGGTGGACCTAGAGGCTTTGGGATAAGGAGCTCAGAGTGATGTATTAGGTTTCCAATATCTACACATCCTTGTCAACACTTCTTTTTTTTTTTGATAATGGCCAATGTCATGTGTGTGAAGTGATATCTCATGTGGTTTAGATTTGCATTATCTAATGACTGTTGATGCTGAGCCTTTTTCATGTGCTTCTCTATAGTATTTTTTTTTTCAACTTCTTTTGCATCTATAATTGTTGGAAAATGAAAAGTTCATACTTTTATAGCATCAATATTTTATTTTACATTTTAAATATTTTATTTATAGCATATATATGCTACATATGTGTGTGTGTGTATATATATATATATATATATATATACATATATATACATCCATAGATATCATGCCATAATGTCATTTTGTAAGAACACATAAAAATAAAAAGATATGGCCGGGCGTGGTGGCTCACACCTGTAATCCAAGCACTTTGGAGGCCAAGGTGGGCGGATCACCTGAGGTTGGGAGTTCAAGACCAGGCTGACCAACATGGTGAAGCCCCATCTTTAAAAAAATAAATAAATAAAAAGATATACATTAAACAGATTAGAATATTTGCCTCTAGTGAAGTAAATAGTACTTGGAGATTTAAAAAAAATAAACTGTAACTAAAAATATAATCCTAAGGCCCCTACCAACTGAACCTACCGCCTCTTGGCCAAGGGAACTCCTGAGATCCTTAAAAGCTGAGTTCCCAGCCATGATGGAAAGGGAGCTTGGGCTCGCCTCATTATCCTCCTTTTTGGGGTTAGGCACAACGACTAACCAGTGTTAATGTTAGAGCAGAGATCACAAGGCTGATAAAAGCAGACTCTTTGTAGCTGTAAGATACCAAATCATAAACGAGACCTGGGACCAGGCCAGCCACAGGTTAAATTATGCCTGAAGGCTACCAGTGTTGCTAACAGGTCGTATTGAGGCTGACTCTGACATCCTTCATTTAACTTAGCCATTCCTTTCTGTTAGCTGCAAGTTTTTTGGCAAAATTTTGTTCCTTTAACTAATTACCAATTAAAGGATCTCTAAATTCGCCTATGACTTGTAAGCCCCCTGTTTTGAGATATCCTGATTTTGGGGGACAAAACCAATGTATAACTTCCATATATTGATTTATGTCTTTGCCTGTAATTCCTGCCTCCCTGGAATGTACAAAACCAAACTGTAATCTAACCACCTTGGGCACACTTTCTCAGGACTCCTTGAGACTGTTTCTCTAGGCTACGGTCACTTGAACTGGATCAGAATAAACCTTGTTAAAATATTTTACAGGGTTTCGTTTTTCCATTAGCAAAACAAAGCAGCCAGACCCAGTGGCTCACACCTGTAATCTCAGCACTTGGGGGAGGCTGAGGCAGGAAAATTGCTTGAGGCCAGGAGTTTGAGGCTGCAATGAGCTATAATTGTGGCACTACTTCAGCCTGTGTGACAGAGTGAGACCCTGTCTCATAATATATGTATAAAATAAAAAATATATCAGGGTATGCTTAAGTTAAGCAAAATAATAATAAATTAAAAATTAAAAATAAAACTAAGCAAAATAATAATAAATTAAAAATAAATAAAACTAAGCAAGAGGAGGCATTGAGAAGACCAAGATGACAAAGGACCCTGATCTGAGGAGTATGAGATTAACTTGGACCTTTGCACATGAAGTCCAAACGGAAAAATAAAATTGGAAGGTGAGAAGGCAGGGAAAACACATTCTTCAAGCCTACAGTCATGTCTGTTCCTGCCTCTCCTCATCCCACACAACAGGCTGATATTTGGAAGACCAATTTGAATTCTAGCCCTCAGGCCTCCTTCCCGCTGCCTCTCCCTGGCCTGATGAAAGAGACCCAAGCTTGGCCGATGTGGAGGTGGGGAAGGCTTGGTGGCCGAAAGGCTAATGGCAGGTGGAAGCTCCCCTTTCCTCCCTTCTCACAGTTTGCTAGATGTACAGCCTCAGGCCTCTGCTTCTTCTTGAGGAAAGTATGGGAATTCATCCTCTCCGAGGCCCCTCCTAGCTGCCTCACACTCTGCCTTGAAAATGCTCAGGCCACCTTAACCCCAATAGGTTAAGTCCCTGAGTGTGGCTGTCATAGTCAGTCACGTGAGCCGTTGGTAGAGACACCCTCATTTTTAGGTGGAAGGGGTGAACAGGTTGTTCTTTCAAAGGTGACCTCAATTGCTCTAAAACCTGGAGAGGAAACCAAGGAAGGTTAATTTTTTCTCAGGAAGCTGCCCTTTAGACAGTTTCAACCATCTTTTTGGCATTTCAGCATTTCCATTGCCAACCGGAGACCAGTGGGCACAGGAGGAGGGAATTTCTTAAGGGGCGTAGTCAATTTTTTAAAATCCAAACAAAACTCAGAGAAGATGGAGCCAAGGGTTGTAGGTTGCAAGGAAAAGAGTAAAAAGCCTGTTTTGTTTTAACTCCATTTAAGTACTTGCTTTCTTTCAAATAAATACCAGAAATAGCATTTGCCAGAATTCAATTTCAATAGCACATATGTGTGAGTTTCAGCCCAAAGTGTTGTATTAGAAAGGCTGGCAACTCTTCTACGAGCAATTTCCCTCACCAGGATGTGTAGAAGACTGATTTCCATTATTTACATTACAGCAGGGCCACTTTCCCATTCTGCTGCATTGGGAAATAAGGATCCGGAATTCTTTTAATTAAGCAGCTTGTTTTGTTTTGTTTTGGTGACTACCTCAGTGAAACCAGTACTGAGGGGAGGATGTGGTGGAAGGGGGGCTTTGCAGGCGGCACCCTGGCCAGTGGGCTCAGTGGCATGGCTGGCAGAGTTTACTTCTTGAACCTGCAAAATGACTTGGCTTCAAAGTCACCTCAGTGAAAGTCAATTTGCTCTGGTGGAATTGAATTCAGAGATTAGAGGCACAACTGTCTCATGGAAATTTACAGGTGACACACACCCTACAGGAGGGCAACGCTTTTTTTTTCTTAGCATCACCACTCAGTTTAGAATAACAAGCAACATTAGCTACAGGAGAAAATAGATAAGTTCAGGAATGCAAACTACTTTTCCTAATTTACTTGGAAAGAACCTCTTTTCAGCAAATAAATCAGCCCTTGTTACTTTTGCTTTTCCATTTAAAAAAATTACAAAACCCAAATGTATCATTTGAAAAAAAACGCAACTATTAAGTATGTATTGCTTTTAATCAAATCTTCAAAGCTACTAGAAAACAAAATGTGCAAGTATACTAGTACATTTGAGCAAGAATGTAACAAACACGCCATCTGTTTACAGTAACCTGATGTGAATCCTACATATGCTTGCACACAAGGGGATGACCCCAGAGCTGTATTGGCTGGAATTTGCACCATTCGGACCATGCGATTGTTCGGAAGTGTGAGAAGTCATGCAGGTTTAGTGGCCTTTAGAGAAACTTTAAATAGCCTTCCCCAAGCCAGCAGAGATGGCATATGCAACCTGGCCTGAGGTGCAAAGAACTGCCTGCAGAGGGCCGCCTGCCAGCAAGCGCGCACACACGCACACCCCCTGCGCACGCTTGACATGGCTGGTGGAGCTGGGTCCATCTCAGTGAAAAGTCCTCAGTGTTCTGCTTGATTTCTTTTTCTTTTTTTTAATTATACTTTAAGTTCTGGGGTACATGTGCAGATCATGCAGGTTTGTTACATAGGTATACACACACCATAGTGGTTTGCTGTACCCATCCCCTGTCATCTACATTAGGTATTTCTCCTAATGTTATCTCCCTCAATCCCCCACTCTCTGCTATCCCTCCCCTAATTCCCCCTCTCCCACAGGCCCCAATGTGTGATGTTCCCCTTCCTGTGTCCATGTGTTCTCATTGCTCAACACCCACTTATGAGTGAGAACACAACACGCCTTCCTTACACCTTATACAAAAATTAACTCCAGATGGATTAAAGATTTAGATATAAGACCTAACACCATAAAGACCCTAGAAGAAAACCTAGGCAATACCATTCAGGACATAGGCATGGGCAAGGACTTTCTACTTGATTCTTTTATGAGAACAGCACTGGGTATCCCTAGGGGGAGGCCCCCAAGCTGCTTAAGTGAGATCAAAGGTTCCAGGAGCATGTGCTCTTCAGAACGCAGGTTTCTTGAAGAAAAGGGAGGAAATTCTGTGGTTGGAGAGTTAGGAGGCGGGGCTACTGGTCTGTTCCTCTAGGAAATGCATGGTGTTCACACACTACCACAGTGGAGGGCCTGCAGCTAGGAGCTCTGCTAACTTTTTTTTATAAAATAAAAATGCTCTGGGGTGGGATAGGCAGGGGGTGGGGGGATGGGAGAGTTCCCTGATCTGGAGAAAAGTAACCACTCCCTAAAAAAATGGCCAGAGGCCCACCTCAACAGAAATCCTGTCCTTCTGCTTCCTGCTTTGGGGGAGGAAGTAGGCACAGGGGAATACACATCACCTGGCATCTGGGGAGACTGCAGCTCCTCCCCAGTGAGTCCCTGGTCTTGAGGATGAAAATTGCCTACTTGAGACCAATAGGCAGCTGGGGGAGCCCTAACTCCCATGCTTGGTTCAGTCCTGACTGAGAGAGCTTTCCACAAAGCTTCATGCAGAAGTTTGATCTGGCAGTGAGGACGGGCCTGTGGGAGCTCTCTGTTGATGACCAACTCTTCTCAGTTGACCAGGA
Source organism: Ateles fusciceps (assembly GCA_036589455.1). Classification (NCBI taxonomy): domain Eukaryota; kingdom Metazoa; phylum Chordata; class Mammalia; order Primates; family Atelidae; genus Ateles; species Ateles fusciceps. The sequence continues at coordinate 10,261,691 of JAZHEH010000078.1, forward strand.
CTCTCCCAGGGTTGGCACTGAAAGTCCTGAATTCCAGGAATCCCCTCAGACCTGGGCAAACCTGGACATTTGGTCACCTTAGCTCCCTTAGAAAAAAGACAAAGCATTCGATCCAATCTAATTTTGAAAAGAAAGTAAGAACTAGAGGTCCGTCCACAGGAGTTGCAAAAGATCGCCTTTAACCTGGGTAACTCACCCTCTGCTTATTTTTGTTGTCTTTCCATCTGTTTCCTGGCAGTAAATCTCAGAGAAGAAAATGTACTGTGGGTTTGCCTGGGGCTGGGTGGGGCGTGGTAGCTGGGGGATGGCTGGCTCAGAAGCCAGGGAAATCTCTGAAGGTAAGAGAGAAGCTGGCTGCACCCTGGGGCCTGTGGAAGAGAAGAGCAGGCCAGCTGGTCTGGGCCCTAAGTGCCCCCTTTCTCCAGAAGCTGCTCAGCCCTGCCCTCCTAGGGTCTTTCCCTCCTCCCTTCACTTCAAACCTGCTTCCCCACAGTGCACTGGAGCGGGTTATTCCGTGCTTTGCACTGTTTCATTTTGGAGAGAGAGCAAGGCTCTGGGAAAAACTTTAAAACGTGTTCTTGGCTCTTTTCACGCCACACTTCTTTTCCTTGCTCCTTCTCTTCTTCCATCCTTGCCTGCTATCATTTTTATTTTTCTTTCTTTTCTAGGACTCAATTTTAAGTCCCACTGCTGTCAAGCCCAAGTGTCACTACCGCCCCCTTGTGTTTTCTTGATGGAGGAACGCAGCCCCAGGGCTGCCCACACGCCTAGAGAGAACTGTAGGGCTGGAAAGGTGGGATACCTCTTCTTACCCATCAAAAAGGTCACAGCTGACACTCCTATAGGAAAAGACGGGTTAACAAGAGGAAAGCATAACACGTTTATTTTAATCAAAGTTTTACATAACACAAGAGCCTGCAGGAATAAAGACCCAATGACTCAGGATAAACTATTTATTTGTATGCTTAGGTTCCATGAAGAATAGACAGCTGTGTTGAAATGCGATTGGACAAGGGGTATGGTCTAATGATGATAGACTGAGGCAGGGAGACCCAGAAAGTTCTCTCCAGATTCTATTTTGGCCTCTCTATGTAGCATTTCTCCTCCTGGGTATGGGGCAGGATCCTTCTGAAAGAGAAAAGGGAGAAAGGAAAGAGTAGACTTTTTCAGGCTTTATGGCTTACTTTGGGGGGAGAAGAGTCCTAGTTTTATGAGCCACCTTGGAGAAGAGGAATTCTGGTTTCTATGACTTGCTTCGGGAGACAGAGGACAGGAGAAGGGCAGGGAGAGAGACGGCTTCTGAGGTCACTTCTGAGGTCTTCCAATCTCCTTTAGTTCAAAGTACTCAGTATGCCAAAGCACCATACTTTGGGGTGATGTTTCCTGGAGCCCCAACAGAACCAAAGACTGGATGTACGAACAGCTGTGAATAGCTGGAATGCCAATTGATTAAATAGGGTTGGCAGGCCAGGCATGGTGGCTGATGCCTGTAATCCCAGCACTTCGGGAGGCTGAGGCAGGAGGATTGCTTGAGCTCAGGAGTTCAAGACCAGCCTGGGTAACACAGTGAGACCCATCTCTACAAAAAATAAAATAGTAGCCGGGCGTAGTGGCATGCTCCTGCAGTCCCAGCTACTCAGGAGGCTAAGGCAGGAGGATCGCTTGAGTCCAGGCAGTTGATGCTGTTGTGAGCAATGACCATGCTGCTGCACTCTAGCTGGGCAGCAGAGCGAGACTCCATCTAAAATATAAACAGGGTTGGCAAAGGAAATACATGCCAACTTAGGTGAAATTCAGACTGGGTGGCCTGAATGGCATCTGGAAAGCCAGAAGGCCTTGAATGACTGAGGAATTCCCTAAGAGAGAACACCTTGATCTTGTCTATGTGCAATGAACCAGAGAGGGTCTTTATCTTCAGATTTGATAAGCACGTTAGGGCAGGGACAGTGCCTGTCTTAATATTGAATTTTTAATTCTTAGCACGGCACCTAGTCCATATTTACTGAGACCTCTATGGGAGTCGGATTTATATCGTAATTACATTATTAGTAATTACACATGAACAGAGAACACTATCATGTTTTTACTACATGCAGGGCACTGTCCTAAATATTTTATATATATTATTCTGCCTATTCGTTACAAGCACCCTATAAACTATCTCTCCCATTTTACAGACAAAGAAAGTAAGGCTGAGAATGCGTAACTCACCTAGGGGCACTGGCAGGATCAGGCTTTGAATCCAGGCTGTCTGGTGCCTGAGCTCTCTCATAAACTCTTCCATTATATGTCTCTCATTTATATGCGTCTGTATTTGTCACAATACAAGAGCATCTGCTGTTAGCAAAATAAAATGCATTTTTTTTTTTTGAGATGCAGTTTCCCTCTTGTTGCCTAGGCTGGAGTGTAGTGGCACAATCTCAGCTCACTGCAACCTCCGCCTTCCAGGTTGAAGCGATTTTCCTACCTCAGCCTCCCAAGTAGCTGGGATTACAGGTATCCACCATCATGCCCAGCTAATTTTTTTTTTTTGAGACCAAGTCTCACTCTGTCACCAGGCTAGAGTGCAGTGGCGCAATCTTGGCTCACTGCAACCTCAGCCTCCCAGGTTCAAGTGACTCTCCTGCCTCAGCCTCCCAAGTAGCTGGGATTACAGGTGCCCACTACTGTACCCAGCTAATTTTTGTATTTTTTTTTTTTTATTAGAGATGGGGTTTCACCATCTTGGCCAGGCTGGTCTCAGACTCCTGACCTCGTGATCCACCCGCCTCAGCCTCCCAACGTGCAGGGATTATAGGTGTGAACCACTGCACCTGGCCAATTTTTTATATTTTTAATAGAGATGGGGTTTCACCATGTTGGCCAGGCTGGTCTCGAACTCCTGACCTCAGGTGATCCACCTTCCTTGGCTTCCCAAAGTTCTGGGATTATAGAAGTGAGTCACTGCACCTGGCCAAATGCACTTTTTAATCTAAATGATACATTATGGTTTATACTTGAGTACTGAAAACTAGCCAGAGTTTTTAAATATTCTTAACTGCTAAATACCTTCATCAAATAATGCATTTGTATATAATTTAAATTGAACTAAATTTGGTCTGATGCTGCCCTTGTACCTTGAGTCCCTATATAATGAACTGCGGCCTAACTTAGTACATAAGCAAACTGAAGGCCTAATTGAGGAGTATATTTTATGTAACAGCTAGCTGAGTCTCAGCCAATCACAGGCTGCCAACTGATAAGACCATGCCCAGGTAAGGTAAACACAGAGCTGTAACCAATTGAGTGGATTCTGTATCTCACTTCCGTTTCTGTCTATAAACGCCCCAGCTTAAGGACACAGCTGTCGGACCCTCTAATGGTTCTGAAGGCTGCCTGATTCTCGAATCATTCTTTGAGCAAATAAATTCTATTAAATTTAATGTGTCAAAAGTTTTTCTTTTAATGAGGTAAAGGGCAATATTTTGATAAGTGTTAATACACATTTCTTTTACCTTTCTAAAAGTCACGCCTTTTGCCTAGTTGGCCCCAGACCTATTTGCCTTGGGAAGAAAAGCGGGCTGTGTGGGACTGGGGCATTTGTTGAATTACAGTGTGAATGCAGAGAAAGACAAGATAGCATTTAGATTCTGATGTGTGAAAGATAATTAAGATCTTTTTCCAATTAACCTCCCACCACCATCCCACCCCCTACACCTTAACATAGCAAGGCCAATCCTGGGTAACCCAGGTCACATAGTTCTCCCGCTGGGGAGAACAGAACTGTTATCAGAGTGAAAGCTTGAGATGTGTCGCCAGGTAATAGAAGGGGGAGAAACTAGACTCTTCTGGCCCAAGGGAATTGTGAACAGGATTGGAGAAGGAGGTAGACCAGAATGGGTTGTGTGTGCCCACACTTGGGCCTTATTTGTCTTTGGCTCAAGTAGGGGCGAAAGAAAAAACCAAGGGCAGAGGAAGGGTTCTTCTGAACCAAGATACTCCTTAGGACATTGAAGAATCTCTCTGGAACAGTTCTCAGACTTGCATTGCTCAACCTGGGAGGCAGCCATGCCAAATGTACTCTCATTATAGAGAGAGGCCCTGGGTGGAATGATCCTGGGCTGCCTTCGCATCCCACATTGCATGGGTGCTGAGCTAAGAACCGTGGAGCTTTCCCTGGGCCTGCTGTGGTGGGGTGGAAGGGATTTCAGGGCTGATGCTGGAGTTGGTGGAGGTCTTTGGGAGCAGAGGACCACCAGGATGGCAGGCTAAGTGGAGGCTGGGCTGGGACTGAGGGGTCAAAAGTAGTGAGGATTGAGTTAATTTGGGGGGTGTTGGGGTGAGCCAGACTATGGTACCCAAGCAGTGCCCAAACCAAGAAAGACAAGATAATAATTTATACTAGTTGTAGAAATCAGCCATGAATGCCTGCAAAGCAAGCAGCCATGCACTCCCAAGACAGCTAGGCAGTGTCTACAGGAGAAAAGCTGGAGGAGGTTGAAGTTATATGAGAGCCTGAGGACTTTTCACTAAGAGGTACTTTCACTTCCTACGGCAATTGTGTACATCATCAGAATGGATTTATTTTTATTTATTTATTGTATATTTTTATAGAGATGGGGTCTCACTATGTTGCCCAGGTTGGTCTCGAACTCCTGGCCTCAAGCAATCCTCCTGCCTCAGCCCCCGGCGTGTTGGGATTACAGGCACGAACCACTGTGCCTGGTGAGATTTAGTTTTAAACTTGTTTGGTCATTTAGTTAAAATGTTTTAAAGTATAAAAATCATGGGAAGGACATTTCTTTGATTACTCATGAGCAAAATAAAACATTCTGGCTGGGCACAGTGGCTCACACCTGTAATCCCAGCACTTTGGGAGGCTGAGGTGGGCAGATCATGAGATCAGGAGATCAAGACAATCCTGGCTAACACGATGAAACCCTGTCTCTACTAAAAATACAAAAAATTAGCTGGGACATGCCTGTAGTCCCAGCTACTTGGGAGGCTGAGGCAGGAGAATTGCTTGAAGATGGGAGGTAAAGGTTGCAGTGAACCAAGATCACACCACTACACTCCAGCCTGGGCAACAGAGCAAGACTCTGTTTCAAAAAAAGAAAAAAATCTGTATTCTCTGTGTGTAGGTGAAAGTTTGCAATCCCAGTATGCTAGATACAACCAGGCAAATGCATTGAGGATCATGCCCATATTGATTATTCTGTTTTCACTCTGAGTTGTATTTTTACCCCCCCCAGTTACTTGCTTTGCTAGCTTCCTGAAGTTGGTAGCTGTCTATACTGCAAATAGAAGTTGTGGCAAGGGGCCACTGGATTGTCACATGAACAGGCCAAATAATTACAATACCCACATTTGCTAACTACACACTGGCCTCAGCTGCTTCATGTATGTAGCAATCTGAATAGTTCAAATGTGTTGTTTATTTAATTTATTTTGCAAAGCCTTTCAAAGTTGAGTTATAGTTCACATATCATACAATTCACTCTTTTAAAGTGAACAATTCAGTAGTTTTTAGTATATTTACAAAATTGTGCAATCATCACCACTATCTAATTTTAGAACATTTTTGTCACCTCAAAAAGAAACCCTATAGCCCAGGAGTTCCCAACCCATGGGTCATGGACTGGTACCGGTTTGTGGCCTGTTAGGAACTGGGCTGCACAGCAGGAGTTGAGTGGCCGAGTAGTGCCTCCAGAGCTCCGCCTCCTGCCAGATTGGCAGCAGATTCTCAACGGGCTCAATCCTATTGTAAACTATGCAAGTGAGGGATCTCGGTTGTGTGCTCCTTATGAGAATCTAACAAATGCCTGATGATTTGAGGTGGAAGTTTCATCCCCAAACCATCTCCTCCCCCCTCCCCCTCCCCTGTCCCTTGGAAAAATTGTCTTCCATGAAATGGATCTCTGGTGCCAAAAAGGTTGGGGGAAAAAAACTGGTCCCTGGTGACAAAAAGGTTGCTATAGCTGTCAGTAGTAACTACTCATTCCCTTCATTTCCTGGTCCCTACCACTAATCTACTTTCTCTCTGTAAAGATTTACCTATTCTGGACTTTTCATCTAAATGGAGTCATGTTTTTGGGCGTCTGGCTTATTTCAGGTAATATAATGTCTTCCAGGTTCATTCACATTGTAGCTTATATCACAATTGTATTCCTTTTTATGGCTAATGAATATTCCATTATATGGATATACCACATTTTGTTTATCCATTCACCAATCAGCAGACAACTGAGTTGTTTTCACTTTTTTTTTTTTTTTTTTTTTTTGCTATTACGAATAATGCTGCTTTGAACATTGGTGTACAAGTTTTTCTGCAGACATAAAGTTTCAGTTTTCTAGGTATATGCCCAGCAGTGGAAACACTGAGTCATATAGTTACTCTATGTTTAATGTTTTGAGGAACCACCAACCTATTTTTTGAAGTTGCTGTACGACTTTACATTCTCACTAATGGTATATAGGGGTTCATATTTCTCCACATCCTCACCAACACTTGTTATTGCCCACCTTTTGATGACATCCATCCTATCAGGTGTGAAGTAGTGTCTGTGTTAATTATCTTTTTTTTGGTTTCCAATCATTAACTTTTTGGGTTGGTTGTAGACATTTTAGTAAGGTTCTCTTATTCCTCTCAACATCGCTTCATGATTTTTTTAAATTTTAGCTTCATAGTTTTTTTTTTTTTTTTTTTTTGAGATGGAGTTTCGCTCTTGTTATCTAGGCTGGCATGCGATGGCGTGATCTTGGCTCACCGCAACCTCCACCTCCTGGGTTCAAGCAGTTCTCCTGCCTCAGCCTGCTGAGTAGCTGGGACTATAGGCGTGCACCACCATGCCCAGCTAATTTTTGTATTTTTTTTAGTAGACACGAGGTTTCACCATGTTGACCAGGATGGTCTCGATCTCTTGACCTCGTGATCCACCCGCCTCGGCCTCCCAAAGTGCTGGGATTATAGGCGTGAGCCACCGTGCCCAGCCTGTAGTTTACTACTATTATACCTTTTGTGATTCTACAAGAAACACTTCTACTAGACTTTTTAAGCAACTGATGAGTCATATGACTTTATATATAATTTTAATTGCATTATATGTGGAGCTATTTCTTTACCTTTGAAAGCCCCAAATTAAAGTTACTTCAGGTCTTCAGTTACCCCTCTCTGGTGGCATGGGGTAATATTTGTGCCCTGTCACACTCTGTATGACAGATGTGTGACCAAACCTTACTCTGTTAATAACTTTACTTTTTAATTGAACTTTTACCCGTCACGGGCTGAGGGACAGGTTATATAGCTGATTCTGAGTTAATTACAACTGCCATTATTTTTTATTTGCAGTGCCTGAGCAAGCAGTAAAACAGTAAGTTAAGTCACATTTGCAATGGGATCATGACTCAATTAGTGTTTTTGAATAATAGGCAATAGTAATTAAGGTCATGGCAATCGCAGAAGCAGCATTATGTGGTAGCCTGGCTTCAGCAAATATTTTAACATGTTCAGAGAGAAGGCAGAAGGGAGACAGAACATACTAGGTAGAGGCCCTCTCCTTCATGTCCCTTGCAAACTGGGAATGGAAGTTCTTGAGAATATCTTCCATAAATTTTCAACATCAGTTTATCAGCTTCTATGTCAGAAGCTCAAAATTCAATGTAAAACTCATAGGTAATACAAGGTAATATTGTGAGTTCAGTTAACCTTGTCTGTGAAAAGTCAGACTCCTGAGACGTACAATCTGAGTCAGACTCCTGAGACATACAATCATATGCAAACATTGATATGTATGTGGACAACAGGATCGGCAGGGGAAAAGTAATAGCCCTTTCATGATTGGCTTTGTAAACCCAAACCTATGTAATTTCTTCTACATTGGGCATGAATATGGCCATCTTTAGGATAAGAAGACTGAGGCACAGTGGTTATGTAACTAGGTTATGATCCTTCCAACAGGAGTCTGGGTGAGCATCTGGTTCTCATTTTAGATTTCAGCTGCTCATATCACCATCTCTCTCAAACTGGAAGTACCAACACTGTTGCCTGCAGTCTCTTATTTTATGCTGATAATAAAAAAAAATCTCTTTGGAGAATAAAGAAAATTTTAATACAAAAAATGAGACATTATGAACATCAGGCCCAAGAAGGGCTGCAAAAAGAGGGAACTCAGATTAGTGGTCTGAGTACTGTTCAAACAGACATCACAGCATCCTTGAAAGTGAGGAGAGGTTAATCAGAAGAGAGACTAGGTTCAGAGATAGAGCAGTGATGACTAAGGACCATCCCCTTGCTCCTACCACAACCTCAGGTCCAGTTGCCCAGAAGCCCAGTCCTTGTCCCAGGTCAGGGCAACAGAGTAGTTTGTCTAAGCATGCTTCTCTGGACCACTTATGGATACTTCCTCTCCAGTTTGCAATAATTCTATTTGGAACCTCAAGGTCCACAAAAAAGGCCCAATGGTGGTCAGTTTGCCATAATGTCAGTGACACATACGAGGTGTTGCAGGTTGGGTCCATAGGAAGCACATGAAGAAGAGCTTGCAGGAAGTTTTTTGAGGAATGCTTTCAGAATGAACACTGACAGGGAAAGGGCAGAAAGCAGGACTGAAGGAAGAGGTTAAGGGTGAGTAATAGTGTGAGCAAAGACATAGAGACAGGAATAAAATCAGTTTGTTTGATTGCAGTGTAGGATGACATCAGAGCAACAGGATCAAAGCTTGCAAAAGGATATTGAGGCAAGACAGTTGGAGATATCAAGAGCCAGGGTAAAGTTTTGAGTCAATAAAGAATGCTGACCAAGAGAAGAATCTACATGCCAAGGGTGAACAGGAATGTTGACGCCATAGGGAACTCTAAGGAGGAAGACCTGAGGAGATATAGGTCATGAAAAGGCAAGCTCTTTGGACTGGCTCCAAATGAGAGATGGAAGTTGGGAGGCTGAGGGTTGGTCAGGTCAGATATTTTAAAAGAAATATGCATTATGTATTTATCATTCCTTTATATCTTCCTGGGGTTAAAAAAAATTATTCCTCTTTTGACTTTTAAGACTCCTACATTTTAATTTAAGATTAGAAATTTTTAGGATGGAATTGATGAAACTCAAAACACGCGACCGCAAAATATGGCACCTTCGCATATTGAATTTTTTGTTGTTGTTGAGACAGGGTCTCACTCTGTCACGTAGGATGCAGAGGACAATCACAGCTCAACCTCCAGAACTCCTCCTACCCCAGCCTTCCAAGTAGCTAGGACTGCAACTGTGCACCACCAAACCTGGCTATCTTTTAATTTTTTTTTTTTTTTTTTTTTTTTTTTGTAGAGATGGGGCCTTGCTGGCATGTCTCTGGTCAGGGAGGGGTTTATCTTATGGTCGGAATGTTTCCTGTGGGAGATGTCATTTGTGGTTTATGGTCATGCTGACCTTAGCCATTAGGCTGATGCCCTTTGGATTTAGGTGGTTTTTGATCAAGGGGAACTTTAGAATGGTGGTGCTTGTCCAAGATGGTGTTGCTCCTGCTCTGTCAGAAAACCAATCCTTCAGGAATATTAAAGGACCACTGTATATGCTATAATCTTGCTTGACTGTTATATTGTATTGTAAAGTAGACATAAAATATTTAAAAATAAAACAAAAGTAAAGGTTTTGGCTGCTGTTGTCTATAGAGGACAAGCTTATAGGGTACTTGGAGCGAGGGTTCTGGATCCCAGGTGTGAGGGTTGTTAAAATGAGTCTTTGGAAGCAAACCTCTGGTGACTCATGAAGCAAATCATGGGACAGCCAATTATGGTAAAATTAAATTCCAGAGTGGATTATCAAGGGGCCCTGGCTTGCCTGGATGGCTACATGAATACAGCCCTAGAGCAGGCAGAAGAACATGTAATGAACAACTGAAAAGCAAGCATGGGACTGCATTTAACCATGAAAACCAAGTGTTCCACACCGTGTACAGAAGAAAAGGACGTGATGATACCAGGAGAGCAATGCTTTTCAAACATGGATATCTTTTTTATGAAACCATTTTTTGCTTCTTTTGTGATATAATTTGTCCATGATTTTATGATAGTTGGTGAGTTTTCACTGACATATAAGATAAATGTATAACATTGTGAATTTAATTGTGAAGGATTCTTTCACATTTAAGTTTCAGTCATTTTCTTTTACCTCGTGTCAATGTACAGAATGCTAAGATAATTTTTTTTAAAGACGAACTAAAAGTAAAAATAATTTCAACTTAAAAATAAAGCAAGGCCAGGCATGGTGGCTCACCCCTATAATCTCAGCACTTTGGGAGGCTGAGGCAGGTGGATGGCTTGAGCCCAAGAGTTCGAGATCACACTGGGCAACATGGCAAAACCCCATCTCTACAAAAAGTTAGCCAGACATGGTGAAGTGTGCTTGTGATCTCAGCTACCTGGGAGGCTGAGGTGGGAGAATCGCCTGGGGCCTGGATTGTGGTGAGCTGTGATGGTGCCACTGCCACACAGCCTGGAAGACAGAGTGAGATCCTATCTCAATAAATAAATAAAAATTTAAAAAACAAAAATAATAAAGCAAAATGACAGTTTCTTCCTACACATCACTCTGAAGACCAGTGTGCTGGAGGGTTGCTTTGCTCAGGGTGTAGGGGGTAGAAATCCTAACGAATTTGTAGCCACTGATTTTAGATTCTGATTGTCCACTTATCTATTGTATAATCTCTGAGTTTCTTAGTTTCAGCAAAATAACAGATCTAGAAACCCCCAGGAGCTCCAACTAGATTCCTGGCTGAGCTTTGGTCTGTTTTGGCATCAAATCTATTTTGGTGATTACACAAAAATCACTGTGCCTTCCAGCAGCCCTAATAAGAGGGAGGGCAGGCAGGGGAAAAAAGTACAGTTGGTGGTTCCTATACTAACTATAGGAAGAAGGGCAAGGCTTTGATTTTTATCTTTAAAGAACCCTACTTAGCATTCAAAGCCAAAGCTTGCCCTTTAGTTATGAAAATTTCTCAGTGGCTCCCTGTCACCAGATACTAAGGACTGTTAGAAAAGGAGAGGAGAGTGGAAATTTTTATTTACTTGCAAATGATCCAGGCTCCAGAGTATTTAGAATGCAAACCCAGCTTGCCTTCCAGTCACTTAGATATGAATTAAACCTTCCACCTAACAGCCAGTGTAGTTGAAACGCCCTCCCTGGGGTAATAGGGTTTTTTATCTGAGGAGCCCTTAGGGGAGAAAAAGGGAAAAGGCCAGGTCCTGAGAATGAAGCATCTATTGTTATGCGAATGTGCCCTGAGCAGTTGTGAGTGTAAGTTCTCAGCTCAGTCTTCCCCTCTATCAAGTTTTGGTTGCTTGTGGGGTAAAACGCCATGCTCATACAGATATAAAAATGAGCTGTGCTAAAGATTTTACCTAAACTGGCGAGGTGTAACAATCAAACCAAAGGAAAAGTTAAAAAAGCACTAACATACGGAGTACAGAAATGTTGAAATTAATTTGTAAAAGCCTCTCCACCCCCCAAGATTTTTTTACATTAGGAGAGGGAAGTTCATGGAACTTCTATCAGATAGGACAGAATTCACCTCTGTAGTCAATAGTTATTTTGCATTGCTATTAGTCTGACACAATCATAGATTTGAAAAATAGGTCCTAGGCAATCAGATAACCCGGAGAGGGGTCGTCTCAAACCTAGGCCATGCGTAGATATTCAATGAAGCACAAATGTGTCCCCCATTGTGTAACGCCGGAGGGCTAATGGGAAGGGTGCCCACTAGAGTTGTGTAGTGCAGAGGCTGGTGGGCCCGTTTTATATTCACAGTTCCTTGTCTCTCCTCCTGTCATTTCCTTTGGTGTCTTTTTTACCAGAAAGGGGTACTGATCCAGATCCCAAGAAAGGGTTCTTGGGTCTCACGAAAGAAAGACTCTGGGGAGAGTCCACAGAGTAAAGTGAAAGCAAGTTTAAGAAAGTAAGGAATAAAGAATGGCTACTACATAGGCAGAGTGGCCCTGAGGGGTGATGGTTGTCTATATTTATGGTTATTTCTTGATTATATGCTAAACAAGGGGGTGGATTATCATAAGTTTTGTGGGAAAGGGGGGGATGGGGGCTGGGGGGGTGGCAACTCCTGAAATTGACGGTTCCTTCCTCTACTTTTCAGACCATACAGGGTAACTTCCTGACAGTGCCATGGCATTTGTAAACTGTCATGCGCTGATAGTGTCTTTGGCATGCTAATGTATTACAATTAGCACATAATATGCAGACGACCAGAAGTCACTTTCACTGTCATCTTTGTATCGGTGGGGAATGATTTGGCTGGCTTCTTTACCACAAACTGTTTTATTAGCAATGTCTTTGTGACCTTATGTGCTGACCTCCTGTCTCATCCTGTGACTTAGAATGCCTAACCTCCTAGGAATGCAGCCCAGTAGGTCTCAGCCTCATTTTGCTCAGCTCTTATTCAAGATGGAGTCACTCTGGTTCAAATACCTCTGACATCTTGAAGGTCTGGCTTTAAGTGCAGCTTTCAAGCAGAGCACCCACATAGAACTCCTCTAAATTCCCAACATTTGTAATATGTTTAGTTCTCTTAGTTCCTACTACCCTTGTGATACCTGAGCAGAGATCGGAGAAGAAGGAAGATGTCTGTCACTCTTTTTATATTTCTATGGACGACCTCTTCTTCTTTGGGTACTGTATGAGGAGGCTGGGGCGAAGAAGAGAAGAGATTAAGGGAGGGGAAAAGTAAGTTTCCCTCTCTCTTCATAGTTCTTAGTGAGATGGAGCTCTGTAACAAAAGACAGAATAAAAGAAAAACCAGCAGAAGTTTATGAACATGCCTGGCTTATATGTACACGGGAGATACCCAGGAAGAAATAAGTAATTCTCAAAGATGTTGCTTTGAGTTCAGACATAAATACTATCCTTACCTGAAACAAAGAAAGAAGGGTGTGGGGGAACACTAGTTATGGGGAGGTGTCCAGGAAAAGCATGGTGTATTAGGCCATTCTCATATTGCTATAAAAAATACCTGGGTAATTTATTTTGTATTTTGTATTTTATCATACTTTAAGTTCTGGGGTACATGTGCAGGACATGCAGGTTTGTTACATACCTACATGCCATGTTGGTTTGCTGCATTCATCACCCCATCATCTACATTAGATGTTTCTCCTAATGCTACCCCTCCCCATCCCCCCCACCCCTGCTATCCCTCCCCTAGCCCCCCCACCCTGACAGGCCCCAGTGTGTGATGTTACCCTCCTTGTGTCCATGTGTTCTCATTGTTCAACACCCACTTATGAGTGAGAACATGCAGTGTTTGGTTTTCTGTTCTTGTGTCAGTTTGCTGAGAATGATGGTTTCCAGTTTTATTCATGTCCCTTCAAAGGACATGAATTAATCCTTTTTAATGGCTGCATAGTATTCCATGGTATATATGTGCCACATTTTCTTTATCCAGTCTATCCTTGATGGGCATTTGGGTTGGTTCCAAGTCTTTGCTATTGTGAACAGTGCTGCAATAAATATACGTGTGCATGTATCTTTATAACAGAATGATTTATAATCCTTTGGGTATATACCTGATACTGGGTAATTTATTTAAAAAAAAAAAGACGTTTAATTGGCTCATGGTTCTGCAGGCTGTACAGGAAGCATGGTGCTGGCATCTGCTCAGCTTCTGAGGAGGCTTCAGGAAACTTCCAACGATGGTGGAGGCAAAGGGAGAGCAAGCACTTCTCATGGCCTGAGCAGGAGCCAGAAAGGTGGGGCCACATGCTTTTAAACTACCCAATCTTATAACTCACTCACTATCCCAGGAACAGTATTAAGGAAATAGTGCTAAACCATTTATGAGAAATCTACCCCCATAATCCAGTCACCCTCCCACCAGACCCTACCTCCAATGTTGGGGATTATAATTTAACATGCGGTTTTATGGGGACACAGATCCAAACCATTTTACCTGATAAATAAGAATAAATTTGTTATGCAGATTTGTCAGTGAGTTTGTTACGCAGATTTGCCTTCTCTGTTCTGAGTTTCTAGTGATTTAGAGTCATTCTTCTCTTCCTAGCACAGAGTGGGAGATAACCTTAAATATGGAGATTTCCATCCTAGCATGGTGGCATGTGCTTGTAGTCCTAGCTACTTGGGAGATGAGAGGTTGACTTGATCTGAGCAGGTGGTGACCAGCCTGGACAACACAGTAATACCTTGTTTCTAAAAACAACAAAAACAGTCAACACAAATGGAGATTTCCTTCGTAGATGTAAATTTCCTTACAACAGGTAATGGGTAACTTTTACTGTGTCAGAGCTTCTCCTGTGTCTGCAGTTTCTTAAAATAATTAGCTCAAAATAATCCTTATGCCAAGAGGCATATTTTGTGGTGGCATATTCTGGTCTCCAAAAAGAGTATGGTGCAAAGGTCCGATTGGGCAACCAGCTGAGATGTGCCTATAGAGTTTTGGGGTGCTTGGCCAGAAACTATGTCTAAATCTTGTGCTTTTTTACTACTTTGTTCAGCCAATTTGCAGAGATAGGGTAGAAAGTGTGCCCAGTAGAGAAAGCAGAAAAGGAAAAGGTCCAAGACTAAAATGAGGGGCTTTGGGAAGATGTTTCTCTCCATGTAATGCGGAGGATGGTTGAATCCATGCCAACCAAGCTGCTAAGTAAACTTGGATAAAACAATATGCCACAAAATTAGTGCTCTCAAAACCCATCCTGTCTTCTTAAGTTCTATCCATATAGTTTGATTTTCCCAGTCAAGTTAATTTTTAAAACAAAACAACACAAAACAAAGAGAAAATCTCTGCTTCAGCAGAAGAAACATGGGCAGGAGGTGGGTTTATCATCACTGTAGGGAAAGCTAAACTTTTCTTCTGAAGGCTCAGTAATTGAGTTTGCTGAAATAAACTCACAAGAGACAGGTTGACAGGAGAAAAGGCATACAACAGTATTCATGTGCAAGTGCACAGAGGGCATACAAAGTTAGAACACCTGAAGGAGCGCCAGATGGCTAAAACTTAAATACTCTCTTCGTAGGGGGAGAGCAAAGTATGGGATGGAGGCAATTTTAGAGGAAGAGTAAATGGTTTTTAGTAGAGATATAGGGGCTTAAAGAATAGACAATAGCTTGGGACAACGTTTCTCTCGACTCTGGGGAAGATGGGGACAAGTTATGGGAAGGTGAGGGACAGAACTGCACTGCAAACAATGGTTGCCTTGTTATGCTGATAAAGTGTCTCAAGTAAAAGGCCTCAGAAGAATAGATAAAAGGTCTGTACAGATGGGTATGGGAACAACTTTCATTCTTCTTCAGCGACTAGTCTTCCCCTGACAATGAGATTTCACTCAAGGATTTGAAGGGAATTGTGTTTCTTTCGGTAGTACTGTCCTCAGATAACTTCCCTAGAGAGAGCTCCTCCTTGTTCTTGGAGGAAGAAAAAGGGAAGGTCAGAGAGACCTTGCTTCTGAGACAGCTTCTAAGGCCTTCTAATTTCCTTTAATTCGAAGTGCTCGGCATGCCAAAGGACCATACTTTGGGGTATTGTTTTCTGAACTTCAACACCACCTTGGTCCACATAATCAGACCTGGAATTGAAGCAGAAGAGTTGGTTTTTCTAGCTGAGATCCCAAAGAGATGCATTCAGTAGTGAAACCACCATTGCAAAATTATAACTGAGACAGTGAAAGAGATCTGACCTAACCAACTCCATCCTCCTTCCAACCCCCAAGCTGTCCTTGTTCATTCCAGGGTGTAAGCCAAACATACATTTGGGAGGCACTAGTTTATAGTTTGAAGCAAAGATGATAACAGCCATTTACCCAAACAAACCCCCTTCTTGCCTTTGGACTAGACTACCTTTATAGGACTAACTAGTTAGCCAAAAGATTGGGAATTATGGTTTAGGAGTCATGCAATTGGAGGCTTCAAGATTCTGACCCTCCCCAAATTGCTCCTGGGAATAACATCACTATTGGAAAATCTATGATTAATGTTTGAGATATTTTGCAGATCCTGCAATTGATGGACCAGCTGGCACCACCCAGACTGATAAACTGGTTCATCTGATCTTGTGACCCCCACCCCCCACCCCAGGAACTGACTCAACACAAGAGCACAGCTTTGACTCCATATGATTTCATTTCCAACCCAACCAATCAGCACTCCTACCCACTGGCCCCCAACCCACCAAATTATCCTTAAAAACTCTGATCCCTGAATGCTGGGGAAGACTGATTTGAGTAATAATAAATCAGTCTCCCCCACAGCTGGCTCTGTGTGAATAACTCTTTCTGTATTGCAGTTCTCCTGTCTTGATAAATTGGCTCTATCTAGGCAGCGGGCAAGGTGAACTTACTGGGCAGTTACTGTAGCCTCCACCTAATGCAACTCTAATTCAGAGCCTCTTAGAAAGAATGATGCCTTTCAGTGATCAGCATGGGAAGCATTTTGCTTAGTTTATCTCACCTAGGAACCATGTTCCACATAGCGTTTCATCCAGTTCCATCATCATTAATTGAACATATGGGGACCCATTTGGAATGAAGAGTCAGTATAAAGATTAAGTTAAAGACATCTGAGATTCAACAGATGCAGAAAGGAGACTTCTTGAAGCATTCCTTATCTGACTAAAAGCAGGAACCTCTGGTACATGAGGTTGCCATAAACTCTTTTTAGGGCAGGTCTTTGCGAGAGAGACCAAGAGTTAGCCTACCACAAATTCCCTCTCTTAGGGAGTTTCATGACCATAATGAAGACAGAGGGACCATTTATCACAAACTTTGTTATCTTTCACTTGTTATCCTAAAAACCCATCTACCTTTCCTAAAAAAAAACTTATTTGTTCTTCCCATAGATGCCTTTTCTTCCATCTTCCTTTTCTCTAGTAATTTAAGTATATAAGCTCCACATTCTAATCATTTCTTTGAGTTACTGAGCACTCCTACATGTATCCCCTTTATATGAGTAAATAAACTTGTTCTTCTGTTCATCTTTTTTTTTTTTCCCCCCCCCAGTTTAATTTGCAGGCCTCCTAGAGAACAGAGAAAAAGTTTTTCCTTCTTCACAAACTCCTGCTGTGTTAATTTGAACTAAATATAGTGCCATGTACTGGGGTTGAGGTGTGGGGAACATAACCCGCAAATATCAACAAAATATAATCTTTGCCCTTTAGGGGTAAATAAGAAATCCTTATTTGTGGAAACTGTTCTAGTGATGGCCCATTCTAAAGGGCCATCCTTTCAGATCCTGTTTGAAGGTCTTCAATGCTGCTTTGAATTTGGGTTGGGGAAACACGTGGTATGAAATACAATAGAGACACAGGAAGTTAGGTCAAACATGAGCAGGATGAATGGTGCAGAGCTTTGCCAGCTATATGAGCTGTGAAGTACCCCAAGAACTTGAACAACCCAGAAATTTGTCATTAATCTTCCCCATTTGAGGAAGAGCTCTTGGTTTATGTTAGCCTATTTGAGTCTCCCTGTAATCTAGATTGAACTCCTTTCAGAGGTGTTATAGGGCAGGGGTCTCCAACTGGTACCGATCTGTGGCCTGTTAGAAACTAGGCCACATAGGGGGAGGTGAGTAGTGGGTGAGTGAGTGTTACTGCCTGAGCTCTGCCTCCTGTCAGACCAGCCGCGGCCTTAGATTCTGATAGGAGCATGAGCCATACTGTGAGCTGTGCAAGTGTGGGATGTAGGTTGTACACTCCTTATGAGATGGAACAGTTTCATGCTGAAACCATCCCCTCCCCCATCTGTGGAAAAATTATCTTCCATGAAACCAGTCCCTCATGCCAAAAATATTGGGGACTGCTGTTATAGAGTACACAGAAAGAAAGAACCATCAACATCTTTGCTAGAATTTGTGTAGCTTCTGAAGGTGAGGGAAAAATAATCCATTTTCCTCTCTCATTCTAGGTTCAATGACTAAAGCCCATAAATCAAACTGATGAAAGACAGATTAACAAGAGAAAAAAAAAACAGTTCTAATTATATATGTATCCAGTGGAGAAAAAAAAATGTGGCTCCCAGTCACAGAAAAAAAAATGTGGCTCAAGGAGGCAGCCAGATGATTGAGATTCACATACCCTCTTAGGTTAAGCAAAGGAAAAGGGGCTTGGGCCTTCTGTATGGGGAAGAGAATTATGAGAAGGTGAGAGGAGGAAATGTATGGTAAGTCAGGATTGCCTTGTTATGCAAACAAGAGTGATAAGAGTTGTCTCCTGAGTAGCTTTCTTCCTGGTGTGGAGGCACTTTTACAAATGGAAATTTCCTTCTTAAATATAAATTTCCTGTATAAAAGGAAAAATTTATTCTTTAATTTCAGGCAGTTAGAGGAAATTAGAGCTCTTCCTCCATCGGCTGGTTCTCAATTGCCTTTAGCTCAAAATAGTCCTCATGCCAAAGTGGCATATTTTTTTGGAGTGGGGGGATGACATATTTGGTACCCTTCATATCCAAGCAAATCTAGTCTTAGTTTAGAACATTTGGTCAAATGATGATGCATTTGGCTGACTAGTTGACTAGGCTGGGCAACAGATTTAAGAGTGTTTGAGAAAAGATTACTGCTCATTCGGCCTCAACCTTCCTGACATGCCTACCTCATGCTCCTTTTTAATCTCATACTGCTAATTTGAATTTAAACACTGCCTCTCCTTAGGGCTTATTAGAATTAGTTGTCTCTGGGCATTACATATTCAGCATTTTGTCTGTGTTCAAAATTTCAGCTAAAGAAAAATTCTCCACATTGCACAAGACATGATGGAATTCATTCTTTTAACAGCCTTATCTCACTAGTTTTGTGTTTTGCAGAGAAGGCATCGAGATTCCCTTCCCTTCATGTAATAAAACATAAAGAATAATAGGTCTTAGATCAAACCAGAAGCAAAATTACAATGCAGACAAATATTTGAGAAAGCATCCAAGAATTTTTTGGGAAAAAAAAAAATGTGCCTTGGGAAAATAGATGCCAATCAACACAAATTAATTTCTTAGAAAAAAATTGTTAATATTTCCCTCTTCCTTTATTTCAGCATTGGCATTTTGATTATGAGATTCAACTCATGCCACAGAGTGAGGACATGGTTTGATCCTGTCCAATGCATGTCTTGTTGGAGATGAAAAATAAAATTTCGTACTAACAAGGTGTCCATACCTTAATGGATGAGAAATGAATAAGTTCTTCATGGTGCAGGTACCATGTCTTATTCATCTTTATGCCCCCTGAAATGACAAGCCCAGTCACCTGTACGTTAGATGATTGATAAAAGTTTACTGAACTGAATTACTGAAGACAGGTGATTCTTGGGATTTGATGTGTGCTCTTAATCTTTTGAGGCTATTGTCAAGGACAAGCATGAGTGTTTCTGGGAATGTGTATTCCTTCTTATTTTTAACTGTGGACCTGAAGGTTTGTACATGGTTACTTAATCAGCATGGCGTAAAATCCAAGGACATAGCTCATTTACATTCTGCTTTATTTAAATTAGACTTAGGGAAATCTTACTCAGCTTACTTCATTATTAATAAATAATGAATCAGTTCAGAAAGGAGACTTCAGTATGGGGGTGAGGGAGGGCTAGTTGCAACCAGGTAGACTGCTAACATTTTAGTGAGTGCTGAATACTACAAACCTGTGTATGAGCAATTTATGGACTACATTTTAAATAGAGCCTTGTCTTGGATTAGAGGAATGACCAGATGAGTGATTGGTTTTTTCTATGTCTCATATCCAGAATCTATTTTTCCCCCTGTTAAAGTTATGACCAGTAAACAACTGTGCTTTCTACAAAACTGGGATAACGCTCGCAAGGGTCAGGCTTGAGTGTTGCATGTAGCAAAGCAAAGTTGGTGAGTGCAGAATGAAAGATAGTGGTCACTTCTCCACTAAAGATTTATTTTCATTGTTTTTAGCTCAGAAAATAAATGTGGAGATTTTTCAGACAAGCGGTTTCTTGAAAATGCAGGTAATCGCTCCCATCGGTGTGCTCTGAAAGCATGTGATACTTGCTGGGATAGATCATGAGCTGACATTACATTTCCAGGCTGGAGCACTGGCCTTTATCAGAGCCTCAGAGGAAAAGGAGGCTGAGATTGAATGAGGCTGCAAAAGAGCTGACTGCTGAGACCATCACCTTTTCATATAAATTTTAGATCCTTTAATAACATGAAATGGTCTGGGTGTATTAAAATTCCACACTAGGCATTGGCTGGCTGTAATATCCAGGCAAGTGTAGAGGAGAAAAAGATAGTCTTCTTTCTACTCATTCTGAGTTCTTAGCCAGGACCCTCTGTAACAAAAGATGGCTTAACAAGAGAAAAACAAGCAGAAGTCTCTTAACATGTCTGACTCATATATACATGAGAGTTACCCAGGGGAAAATAAGTAAATCCCAAAGACATGACTTTGAGTTCAGGCATAAATACCATCTTTAACTGAAACAAAGTAGGGTGTGGAAAAGGCTGGTTATGAGGAGGTAACTGGAAAAAGCATGGCAAACTAGGGTAAGGTTTATTATGCAGATTTGTCAATGCTGTCTTCATTGTTACATCTCCAGTGATTTCGACTGGTACAGAGAGGAGACATCTTTACGAACAGAGATTTCCTTCATAGGTGCACATTTTCTTTATGTAATTTCTACTCTGTTTTCAGAGTTTCTCCTATGTCTGCATTTTCTCAAAATAATCAGCTCAAAATAATCCTTATGCCAAAGAGGCATATTATAGGGTGGCATATTCTCTTCTCCTACATGCTACTTGCATTTCTTAAACGGTTTTTTTGTAGGGGGTGTTAAATTGTTCTACTATTTAAAAGCATCTACCCTTAGTTATGTAGTTCTCATGTGTAAATCTTAAGAATGCAATTTAGGGCAGGCGTGATGGCTTACGTCTATAATCCCAGCACTTTGGTAGGCTGAGGTGGGAGGATTGCTTGAGCCTGGGAGTTTGAGACCAGCCTGAGCAACACGGTGAGACCTCCAGCTCAAAAAAAAAAAAAAAAAAAAAAAAATGCAAATTAATAATCTGATGAAAATCTTCCCACTTTCTTTGGGAATGCCAGAGCAGTGAGTCACTAGAGAACCTTCCAGGGAAGGGAAGTAGCTGCATCCCTGGGCTCATTGCTACTCATTGGCACACCAGTTGTCTCTGCCCTGCAGATGAGCCAAGGCGTCCTTCAGACAGGAAATAGGATCTTAGTGGGTGGCCGCCAAGAGTGCATAGACTTTGAAGCAGAAAAACACAGCTTCTAGAGCAACAGGGAAAGGATCCAGGTAAGGGAGCTTCGATCCTCAGGGCCACAGTGGCACCAAGGGGGTGTAGCAGAGGGGCTGACTTAGAAGAAGACTAGTTTCTTCCCAGTGCCACCCCATCCCACCATCCATGTTCTAAATGGTTTTGCGGAAATGAATTGCTTAATTTCCCATCTTTTAGCCTTTAAAACATATTTTTCTCCCTCAAGTATCTGTTTTCAGGCACAAGCAAGACTCCAAAAGCTGCTTGGTTCTTCTCTCTCTGTCTCACCCCTTCTGCCTTGTACATGAGACTGCTGGCAAGCAAGTGGGGAGGTGGAGAACAGCTGGGATCCTCCAGTGAAAAGGTTGCTTAGCGCGAGAGGAGATGTCAAAAGGCTGGGATTCACGCCCATCGGGAGGTGTGGAGCTCTCTCACTCAGACTTCCTGGGAAATGAAGGAGAAATAATAGGCAGCTCGCATTTGTAGCCAGCCAGCCTGGGTGGTATTTCTCGAAGTAAAATGCTCATAAATCCCTTCTGGGGCCAGAGCTGGTTTGACGAGCTGCGGGATTTGGGTGGCCTGTGTGCTCTTTGGAAGCGGCCTTTGGAAGCTGAAGTAATGGAATCAGGACCTCAGGCCCTTTACAGATTCCCTTCTACACTTGGTTGCTGATTAAGAACATTATGTGACATTTAAAATGGCACAATTATCTTCCTTTGGTGGTTCCTGGCTAAATGTAGACTCCTATCAGCCCGTGACTGACTTCCCTGGTTTTGAAATAAACATGGGTATAATCTGAATGTGTCAACTACTTATTTCCTAAGGGAGTCTAATGGATAATTTTTAAAATCTAACTTGGACGTATTCATAATAAGAACCATCCATTTTGCTAAATTCTTTCCTAAGGCAAACAAATACAGTATTTCAGTTGCTTTCTTTGTTCTTGTCAGAATGTTTCAGGTTTAGATTTCTCACCCCAGGGGAAGAAGAATGTGTGTACAAGTACATTTGGCAAAATTGATTTGTAAATGTAGATGAGTATGCTCTGAATAGAGAAGTTCCCCTCCCATGTTTTCTTATGCTATGGGTTGAAAAGGCTATGTTTCCCTGCTTGCCATATGTAAACACAAACAGGCAAACAAACAAACACAATTAAAAAAAAAAGTTAAAAACAAAACAAGAAGGCCAGAAGCAATCTAATTCCAGTGATATTTTCAATAAATTAATGGCCTGTGTATGTGGCAACAGACACTTGGAAAAGATCAGGCCGACAGATGGCCACAAATAAAGCCACAGGAATACTGGGAAGGATGATAAATATTATCTGCAGGG
The DNA here is from genome assembly GCA_036589455.1 of Ateles fusciceps. Classification (NCBI taxonomy): domain Eukaryota; kingdom Metazoa; phylum Chordata; class Mammalia; order Primates; family Atelidae; genus Ateles; species Ateles fusciceps. Next base: position 10,284,224 of record JAZHEH010000078.1, read on the forward strand.
CATTTTTCATCCCCCTTGTTAATTAGCTATCCCCGCTTTTCTTACAAGAGCTGTGCTTATTTTCCTTCTTACTCTGAAATTTTTTCATTTCATATTGCTTTCTTTCAAGCTTTCTCGTATTTCCCTCCTGTGGGTTTTTTTTTTATCCCAAATCTGCTTCGATTTTCCATCCTGTGTTCTCTCCCACATCTCCTTCGACGAGGTTTTTGCAGGGAGAAAGCAAGGACATTTCCTTTGCCTCTTGTCAGCTTCTTAACAATTTTCTTGCTATTAATGTCTAACAACTTTCCAGCCCCAGGGAATACACATACCGTCTTTTTCTATAAATTGTTGTGTGCTGTTCTCACTGCCCACGCCGAAAATGCAACATGGTATTATTGATCTTATTCTCGCCTCTCTTTTCCTCTTAGCAGAATTCTACAAATGAATTGGTTCTGCCCTGTATCTTTGAATGGTTTTTATTTTCTAATGCCCAGTGTGGCAGCCTGGCAGGGCCATTTGGTTAAAAGAACATGGGTCTCTGGAAACAGTCCTTGGTTCATATTCTGCTTTTGTCACTTATTAACAGAGTGACCTTGGGTAAATTCTTTGTCCCTTTCAGCTAGTGTCTTCATTCCAAGAACAATTCCTACCATCTGAGTTTGCTAATGGGTCTCAGGTAGATGTAAGACATATATCACTTGGCACCTCATTTCATTTCTCTGGTAGCAGAAAGTGGAAAGGTCATGACCAGTCAAGGGGTATCTGAGTCAATCATGATTTTTTTCTTCTGCAGAGTTTAATACCTTCTTTTCTTCCTGCCACAGAAAAAAAAATCATAGTTGCTGAATCAAAGAAGATCTTTCTGTTTCTTGAATAGCTTTGACTAGGCACAGTTCTTGAAAAGGATTCTTCTTTGGCTAGAGAAGCCCAAATGTGAGGTCCCGTGGTCCAGCAGGCATCTGGTATACCTCTCTTGTATGCCTACTGTCCCATTTTATTGATATCTCTCAGCAGAGTAGGAGAGAATAGGAGATGATGCTGGGATTCTCTTTCTGAGTATCAGTTTAGCATTGGCAGAGGGTCGAAAAACTGTAATAAAACTCTCTAAGGATTTGTCTAATTTGAATAACTTAGATCTGAGCCAACTACCACCTCCTTGGAGAAGCCCTCCCTGACCTTATGATCAAAAATACTTCCCCCAGTCAGCCTCCAGTCACCAGCGTGCTTTATCCTCATCCCAGCACTCACCACTATCTGAAATTACTTGCTCGTTTATATGTGTACTTGTTTATGTTTCTTGTTTGTTTCTCCACTGCAATGTAAACTCTATGGCAGCTGGAAATCTACTTCTCTTATTTTCTTTTCGAGGCCTCATTGCTTATAATAGTGTATGACGAAAGTAGGCCCCCAATAAATACCTGTTACATAAATAATTAGACTATAAATCTTGCTAATGTTGGAAATGACCCCAGCGTCTATAAATGAATGAATATAGCAAAAGATATAGTTCTGGCTGGGCTCAGCTAATCTCACCTGGTTCATCTACATGGCTGAATGTGTGTGCCAGGACAGAGTTTCTCTTTGTCAATTCTAACTGCATCCTAGTTGAACACACTGATATATCCATAATGTAGTGACGATTCAAGAAGAACCAGGCAGCGATTACGGTTTTATTTATTTCACGGAGCAGTAATCACCACAGTTAGTCATTCCTCCTCCTTTGTGAGAACACTTTCTCACTTGTCTTCTCTCTTGACTTTATCAGCACCAGTACCCCACTTCAGTGCCCACTGTTGGCTCCCGTCATCTCCCCAACCTTGACTCTCTTCTCATCTCTGTCAACATTCAATCTCTAGGTGATTATTTTAGTCACATGGCCTCATTAGGGATCAGAAACTGATACTCCCAAATATGGTGCTTGCACAGGCTGAACTGAAGAAGCCTCAAGGCCTCTCTGACATCTCCCCCACTCCTGACATCTCCTCCTTAAACCTTTATCTGCCTAATATCTAGACCCGTCAAAAGGAACAATTGTTTCTTCTTCCCCCTCTCTGTAAGACCAAGAATGTAAACACACCTGAACAGAACCTTTTCTAAGAAAATGTACAAGTTCATCTCTATTCCCTGATCCACTCATTCTCCCTGGCAATCCCCTCCACAGAATCGCTCTCTCTCTTCTCCCATAATCTGCTTCTCCAGCATGGTATATAAGCTTCTGAACACTGTTGAGTGGTGGGCAATCACTCGGTGGTTCTCCCCGTGTATACACATTAAATAAATTTGGTTGCCTTTTCTCCAATTAACCAGTCTTTTATGAATTGATTTTTCAGTGAACCTTCAGAGGGTGAAGGAGTAGGTTTCCTCTTGGCCCCTATAGCCTCAAATACCTTCCCATTCTGACAACCATGACATTAGATCTTCAGCCTAGACATATATTTCCAGGATGTGTGACATCCCCACTTGGATGTTGAGGTTGATCGCACGATGTCCACAGCCTTTGCCATGTGACTCTGCATTCCCTCTCACTGAGAGGCAGGAGCTACTCTTCCTGCCACCCCTGTGGAATCTAGCCTTAGTCATGTAACTTGCTTGACAGGATGAGGCTGAATTCAATGTAGTATAGGGGAAAGGAATTATCTTTTCCTCACCTATCACTATGTTCATGGCTGAGGTCCCTATAACAAAAGACAGATTAAAAAGACAAAGACAAAAAACTGTATTTAATATAAGTTTGTTGTGACTTGGGAGCCTTCTGAAGAAACAGTTAAACGTGTGTATTATCATGCTTAGGTGTAGGAAGAGTGAACAAGCATGGAGAAATATGATTGGAGGACAAAAGGGTGTGGTCTGCTGGTACTAAACTGGGAGGAACCTAGCAAGCTTGTATATTCCGATTTTTCTCTGTGTCCCTGTGTCTTCAGAGGTAAGCATGTTTCCTTTTCTCTGGGTATATGAAGCCTTCCTCTTGAATGAGGGTCTTATGATCTGCTTCAGAAGAGAAGGGCAGGAGAAGGTCAGAGAGTGATCTTCCTAGGTTTTATGACCTGCTTCAGGGAAGAAGGATAAGGGAAGAATGAGAGTGATCTTCCTGCTTCTGCTGTTTCTCAAACGCCAAGGTGCCACATCTTGGGATAGGATGTTCTGAACCCCATCGGTGTGCACATACTAAGCCTAGTCCTCAAGAGTACTTGTGTATTTCCACTTATTTTCTCTTGTGCTTCTGCTACTGCCATGAGAAGCACAAGGCTAAGTTAACCCTCTGGTCCTGAGAGGAGAATGAGAAGGTGGGGTGCAGTGGCGTATGCCTGTAATTCCACTTACTTGGGAGGCTGAAGAGGGAAGATTGCTTGAACCCAGGAGTTCCAGATTAGCCTGGACAATATAGTGAGAAGAGAGAGGGGAGAGGGGATAGAGGAGGGGAGAGGAGGGGGAGAGGGGGAGAGGAAAGGGGAGAGGAGGGGAGAGGAGGGGAGAGGAGGGGGGGGGGGGGGAGAGGGGGAGAGGGAGAGAATTTTAAGAACGATGTTTTTTAAAAAAAGTACAGGATTAAAAATTTAAAGCAGAGCTTCCTAAGGAACTTCGATCAAGCCCTATTAGATCAGGAATCCAATTGAGATTAGTTGAGCCAAGCCCTAAGCTACTGACTCTCATTTAACCCCAGACTCATGAGCTATAAGAATTATAGCTTTAACCCACTGAGTGTTTAAAAAATTAATTTTAAATGTAATTTGTGTAGTATAAATTGCATACATTTAAAGGGTTCAATGAGTTTTGACAGTGCATACACTGGTGATCTCAAAACACTTGGCATTGTCAGTCTTTTAAATTTTAGCCATTCTAATGGGTAGGTAGGGGGATCTCACTGTAGTGTTTTGCTTTGTTTGTTTGTTTGTTTGAGACAGGGTCTTGCTCTGTCATCCAGGCTGTGCAGTGGCAAGATCTCAGCACACTGCAACCTCTGCCTCCAGGGCTCAAGCCATCCTCCCACCTTAGCCTCCCAAGTAACTGGGACTACAGGTTCTTGCCACCATGCCCGGATAATTTTTTTTTTTTGTAGAGATGGGGTTTCGTCCAGCCCAGGCTGGACTCAAACTCCTGGGCTCAAGCAATCTGCCCACCTAGGCCCCCTAAAGTGCTGGGATTATAGGTGTTAGCCACTGCACCCAGCCCTCTCTGTAATTTTAATTCATTTCATTGAGGACTAGTGACGCTGAATATCTTTAATTCATTTTCCTGAGGACTAAAGATTTATGCCTTTTCCTGTGCCCATTGGCCATTTGTTTATCCTCTTTTTGTGACTGTTGAAATCCTTTGCTCCTTTTGAAATTATCTTCCTATTTTTGAATTATTAGAGTTCTTTGTGGATTCTAGATACAAGTTACTTGTTAGATATATGTGTTGTGAATTTTTTTCTTCTATTCTGTGGCTTGCCATTTTGATTTTTTAACAGCACTTATTTTTTCTTTTATGCATTGTGCTTTTTGTGTCTTATATGCTATTGAGTTTTGAGGTGATTTGTGACTCAGCATTAACTAGCTGAGACAGAAATCTAATAGCTATTTCAAAACCAATGTTTCCAAAACTGGACTTCTGATCATCACCCTTCCACCCGCTCTCTAACCTGCTCCTCCAACAGGTATCCTTAGCTCCAAAAGTGTAATCCATTCTTTCAATTATCAGGCAAAAAACTTTATCTTCTTCTTCCTGCCCCACTCTATATGTAATCATCAGCAAATCCTGTTGGAATTCCCTGCAAAACATACCCATCTCTTGACCATCTCTCACCATCTCTACCACTATCACCCTGCCAAGCTGTCATGGTCTCTGCCTTGAGTTTTTCTAATCATCTCTGAACGGACATCCCTCTTTCTGACTGGTTGCATCAAGATCTATTTTCAACACAGAAACTAGAATGATGCTTCCAAGATTTTAAGTCTAATCATGACTCTCATCTGCTCAAAATCTTCCCAGGGCTTTCCTTATCATTCAGGTTAAAACTCAAAATCCTTGCAATCACTCACTACACCCTGTACAATCTCTCCCCCACCTCCACTCTCTCTGGTATCACTTATGACCACTCTCTTCAGCTGTCACACACTGCTCATGCCCTCCTGGACTTCTTGCTGTCGCTTCAGTATTCTAAGCAAGCATCTTCTCAAGGCCTTTCCATCTGATGCTCTCTGTATCTGTAATCTGATGCTGTCTGTATTCCTCCCACATAGTCATGTCCACAGATTCCTTCATTTTCCTCAGGTTTCTACTTTCCACTTTGACATCTGACATTACATGCTTAATTCTTATTTTTACCACCTGATTTTTATACAGTTTTTGATATTTGTTTCTCTTCACCTCTTTTGCTTGCATCTTGCCAAATCCTTAGAATGTAAGGGCAGAGATATTATTTTGTTATTGGTAGATCCTCTGGGCTTGAAAATTATAAGCTCTTCCAGAGTATATAGAGTATTAACCTGTATATAATAAATGACTTAGTTTTCAAGGTTTAAAATCAAATTTATAATTTTTGATAAATAGAAAAAGTCTGAATATTCTCTACACGTGGAGAATATGTTAAAAATGTTGATGTTCTCAGCTTGGCACAGTGGCTTACATTTGTAACCTCAGCACCTCGAGTGGCTGTGGCAGAGGATCCCTTGAGGCCAGGAGTTCAAGACCAGCCTGAGCAACATAGTGAGACCCCCCCCATCTCTATTTTTAAAATATTATACATTAATAAAATGTTGATGTTATTAAATAGTCCACTTATCTTCTAACACTTATCCTATCTTTCTGCTATTGTTTACACCAAAACTTCTGAAAAGTTGCCTATATGCATGGTTTCCACCCAATTAATTAATCAGTTGAAAGACTCCTCTTGCCATGAGGGTCAAGGAATTTTCTGAGGTTGAGGACAAGGGTCAAGATTACGGTAGGCTGGTGCAGTGAGTTGAAATCACTTCTTTTCAAAGTTTACTCAAAGTGGACTGGAGAAAAGAAAGGAAGATGGAATGGCTTTGTCAGATTTCTCTTCTGCTGAATTTCTCATGTTTGCTCTAGATAGTTTTTATTTTGTGCTTGGGTGAATCTGCTATTTCCGTCCTCATCTTCAGAGTTTGTTTTTCTTTTATTATGTGCTCTATCCTAACGATGTTTTTAATATCTCATGTCTTGGTTTTGTTTCCAAGAGGTGATATGCTGCAGTTTATCACTGAGGTGCTGAGATGGTCCATACTCCAAGCTTTGTGTCTACTGTAGGGGCAAAGGGAAAACTTCCCCCTTGATTTCTGAAGAGTCATTAAAAACCAACTGACAAAAGGTAGATTATAGGGAAAAAAATCCAGACACATTTATTAATGTTGAAGGCATGGGGAGGAAATCACAGAGTAATTACTCCACCTCCCCATTGGGGTACTGAAGCTTATATGCCCTTTTCCTTGTGGGAACGAAGATGTGAGATGAAGACAATTCTTCTGAGGGGTAGTACCTGATTGTTCAGGAGAATGATTGGGCCAGGGACACAGAAATGAACTTGTAAATGATTCTTTTTGGAATTTGAATGAACTTGAGAGGTAAGAATTATCTTGTGAAAAAGTCTATTCAGCTGCAGTTGCATTTTTCAGCCTTCTTTTTTGAAAGAGATAATGAGATTTCAGGGAGGGGAGATATCTTAGTCTGTTTGTGTTGCTATAAAGAAATACTTGAGGCTGGGTAATTTGTAATGAAAACAGGTGCATTTGGCTCATGGTTTTGCAGGCTATAGAAAAAGCCAGGTGCCAGCATCTGCTCTTGGTGAGGACCTCAGGAAGCTTCCACTCATGGCAGAAGGGAAGGGGAGCTGGCATCACATGGTGGGAAGAAGGAAGCAAGAGAGAGAGACAGGAGGGGTCAGGGAGTTCTCATGGGAACTAAGAGTAAGAACTCACTTATTATTGTGAGGATGGCACCAAGCCGTTCATGAAGGATCCACCCCAGATCTAAACACTTCCCACTAGGCCCCACCTCTAACATTGGTGATCAAGTTTCAACATGAGATTTGGAGGGGCAGACATCCAAACCATATCAGGATAGAAGGCAGTTGTGCTTTTGGTAAGAAGCTTTCTTGGTCAGATAAGGAAATTCCAGAGAGTTGCTCCCTGTGCTTGTCAGGGAAAGGAACAAGACAAGGTTAGGAAAGCGTTGGTCCTGAGGCCTTTCAATTTTCAAAAGCACTCAGCGTGCCCAAGAGCCATCCTTTCATTTTCTGCACCCCAACCCTACTTAGCTCCCCTCTAGGCAACTGAGGGGACACACACTGATTTCCAGGAGTGTCAGCTAACGAAGACAGAAAGAGGCCCTAATGTCTGTTGGATTGGCAGATGAACTTAATAATGAACCGATGATCTCACACTAACAGGAGTCTAGAGGAAGACTGGGCCTCAGGCTCTACACCTCTGTGACGCTTTTGCCTACACTCTCTTCTGAGTGTTGGTCTCATCCTCAAGTTGGCATCAAGAGGGGTGGTAGTTTTAGGCATCATATTTGGACATAACCGTATCCAGAGGAAGAGGGCCATTCCCTTCCAAACTTCCACTGTCTCTTTCTAAGAAGTGAATAAACATTTCCCACACGCCCTCCCCACCCCTGTCCCCAGGCAGATTCCACATTTTACATCAGCAGACAGAAGTGTACCATCTACCTACACAGTCTTAAACTGGCAAGGGGCCTGGGATCCCCATGATTGCCTTAGACTTCTCAGGGTCTTACCCTGGAACTCACATTGGGGTCATCTTACTCTAAGTCACACAGGGGTGCATAACTGAACAAAAGTAAGGTTTTGTTCAGAAGGAAGAAGATGGAGGTTAGAGTAGAAGCAGATACAACTAACTGTACCTGCTACAGATGCCCATCCAGACCCTACAACATTTTCTACATAAATGGAAAGTAAAAGTGGAAGTGGCACCATAAAGAGGTCAGTTGATGGTTGGCTTGAATCCATCAGGAGGAGGACACACTAGGTTAGAAGTGAAAATAATCTGTTTCTGCAAGTTTGGAATATGTCAACTCAAAATCATCCATGTAAAAGTACCAAAAAAATCTTACTTTGTGTACAAAGATTAAAATGATATTAATCTGGACTGGGCATGGTGGCTCACACCTGTAATCCCAGCACTTTGGGAAGCCGAGGTGGATCACTTGAGGTCAGGAGTTCAAGACCAGCCTGGCCAATGTGGTGAAACCCCGTCTCTACTGAAAATACAAAAAATTAGCCGGGGGTGGTGGTGCGTGCCTGTAGTCCCAGCTACTTGTGAGGCTGAGACACGAGAATCTCTTGAACTCAGGAGGTGGAGATTGCAGTGAGCGGAGATCACACCATTGCACTCCAGTCTGGGCAACGGAGTGAGACTCTGTCTCAAAAAAAAAGGGGAGGTGGTGCCAAGAGGGCCGAGAGGAGGCAACACTGGAATGCAGCTCCCAGCAAATGAGACGCAGAGGGCTAGAGGACTTGATGATTCCAAATGAGGTGCTGGTTTCATTTTGGGGGGACTGGGAGGACTCTGAAAATAGCCCAGAGAAGGAGCCAAAGCAGGGCAAGGGCTGCCTAGGGAGAACGAACCAATACAGGGCAGGGCGCGTCCCCACTTGGAACATGTAGCTGGTTCGGAGGGTTGGGGGACTTCACTCCCTCGGCGCTACGATTCGGATCCTTTGCTTACCTCATCCCTCCTGCAACCCATGGTCCATGAGAGCCCCACCAGACTGAGTGGCACCATGGGTTGTTGATGCACATCTGAGTAATGGCTCCCTTTGATGCCATAAGTTGTCAGCGGGACCTGGGCGGAAGTTTGGACTAACGCCAGCGGGATGGAACAACCGGTCACACAAAAAAAGGCAGAGTTGAAAGCAGGGAAACAGGTCATAAGGCCTGGCAGGCTCCATCCCCACAAAACTCAAACTGAAGCTCATGCGCCAGAGAGCTTGGCAACGAATACACCAGTTTGACCCCAACCAGGAAGATTGAGCTCAGGGAAGGAGAGTCACCATTGGGAAGGTGGGGCTAATCTCACCTGCAAACAAACTCGCAGGGGAAGACCACCCACCCAGTAACCTGACTGAATCCAAGGCAGCCCAGCAGCGCCTCTACAGACCAAAAAAGATATCGCTCCAACTGCAACAGAAAGGACGTTCACTCAGATTTCTCCCCCAAATCACCAACTTCAAAGATCAAAGGGTGATAAATCCACAAAGATGGGAAAAAAAAACAACACAGAAAGGATGAAACTTTTAAAGACCAGAACATTTCCCCTCCCAGGGATCACAACTCCTCACCATCAAGGGAAAAAAAACAAGACAGAAGATGAGTATGATAAATTGACAGAAGCAGGCTTCAGAAGGTGGATAATAACAAACTTCTCTGAGTTAAAAGACCATGTTCTAACTCAATGCAAAGAAACTAAGAACCTTGAAAAAAGGCTAGATGAAATGCTAACTAGAATAACCAGCTTAGAGAAGAACATAAATGACTTGATGGAGCTGAAAAACACAGCACGAGAACTTCACGAGGCATGCACAAGTTTCAACAGCCAAATCGATCAAGCAGAAGAAAGGATATCAGAGATAGAAGATCAACTCAATGAAATAAAATGAGAAGGCAAGATTAGAGAAAAAAGAGTGAAAAGAAATGAACAAAGCCTCCAAGAACTATGGGATTATGTGAAAAGACCTAATCTATGCTTGATAGGCACCGGAGTGTGATGGGGAGAATGAATCCAAGTTGGAAAACACTCTTCAGGATATTATCCAAGGGAACTTCCCCCAACCTAACAAGGCAGGCCAACATTAAAATCCAGGAAATACAGAGAACACCACAAAGATATTACTCAAGAAGAGCAACCCCAAGGCACATAATCATCAGATTCACCACGGTTGAAATGAAGGAAAAAATCCTAGGGGCAGCCAGAGAGAAAGGTCGAGTCACCCACAAAGGAAAGACCATCAGACTCACAGCAGATCTCTTGGCAGAAACTGTACAAACTAGAAGGGAGCAGGGGCCAATATTCAACATCCTTAAAGAAAATAACTTTCAACCCAGTATTGCATATCTGACCAAACTAAGCTTCATAAGTGAAGGAGAAATAAAATCCTTTACCAACAAGCAATTGCTGAGAGATTTCGTCGCTACACGACCTGTCTTATAAGAGCTCCTGAAGGAAGTACTAAACATGGAAAGGAACAACCAGTACCAGCCACCCCAAAAACATACCAAATAGTAAAGAACAATGATGCAGTGGAGAAACCATGTCAACTAATGGGCAAAACAACCAGCCAGTAACAAAATGGTAGGATTAAATTCAAACATAACAATATTAACGTTGAATGTAAATGGCCTAAATGCCGTAATCAAAAGACACAGACTGGCAAACTGGATAAAAAGTCAAGACCTAATGGTGTGCTGTATTCAGGAGACACATCTCACGTGCAAAGACTCACATAGACTCATAATAAAGGGATGGAAGAAGATCTACCAAGCAAATGGAGAGTGAAAAAAAAGCAAGGGTAACAATCCTAGTCTCTAAATAAAATGGACTTTAAACCAACAAAGATCAAAAGAGACAAAGAAGGGCATTACATAATGGTAAAAGGATCAATGCAACAAGAAGAGCTAACTATCCTAAATATGTATGCACCCAATACAGGAACACCCAGATACATAAAGCAAGTTCTTACCAACCTACAAAGAGACTTAGACTCCCGCACGATAATAGTGGGAGACTTTAACACTCCACTGACAATATTAGACAGATCAACGACACAGAAAGCCAACAAGGATATCCAGGACTTGAATTCAGATCTGGACCAAGTGGACCTGATAAACATTTGCAGAACACTCCACCCCAAATCCACAGAATACACATTCTTCTCAGCACCACATCACACCTACTCTAAAATTGACCACATAATTGGAAGTAAATTACTCCTCAGCAAATGCAAAAGAATGGAAATCATAACAAACAGTCTCTCAGACCACAGTGCCATCAAATTAGAACTCAGGATTAAGAAAAGCACCCAAAACTGCATTATCACATGGAAACTGAACAACTTGCTCCTGCATGACAAATGTATAAACAATGAAATGAAGGCAGAAATAAAAATGTTCTTTGAAACCAACAAGAATGAAGACACAACATACCAGAATCTATGGGACACATTTAAAGCAGTGTCTAGAGGGAAATTTATAGCAATAAATGCCCACATGAGAAAGAAGGAAAGATCTAAAATCGACACCCTATTGTCAAAATTGAAAGAGCTAGTGGAGCAAGATCAAAAAACTCAAAAGCAAGCAGAAGACAGGAAATAACTAAGATCAGAGCAGAACTGAAGGAGATAGAGACACAACAAAAACCCCTTCAAAAAATCAATAAATCCAGGAGCTGTTTTTTTGAAAAGATCAACAAAATAGGCACACCACTAGCTAGACTAATAAAAAAGAAAAGAGAGAAAAATTGAATAGATGCAATAAAAAATGATAAAGGGGAGATCACCACCAATTCCTCTGAAATACAAACTACCATCAGAGATTACTATAAACAGCTCTATGCACATAAACCAGTAAATGTGGAAGAAATGGATAAATTCCTCGACACTTGCATACTCCCAAGACTAAGCCAGGAAGAAGTGGAAACCCTGAATAGATCAATAACAAGGTCTGAAGTTGAGGCAGCAATTAATAGCCTACCAACCAAAAAAAGTCCAGGTCCAGATGGGTTCACAGTTGAATTCCACCAGATGTACAAAGAGGAGCTGTACCATTCCTGCTGAAACTATTCCAAACGATACAAAAAGAGGGAATCCTCCCCTAACTCTTTCTATGAGACCAATATCTTCCTGATACCAAAACCTGGCAGAGACACAACTGAAAAAGAAAACTATAGGCCAATATCCACGATGAACATTGTTATAAAAATCTTCAATAAAATATTGGCAAACCGAATCTAACAGCACATCAAAAAGCTTATCCACCATGATCAAGTAGGCTTCATCCAGGGGGATGCAAGGTTGGTTCAACATAGGCAAATCTATAAATGTAATCCACCACATAAACAGAACCAAAGACAAAAACCACATGATTATCTCAATAGAGGCAGAGAAGGCCTTCGAAAAAATTCAACAGCCCTTTATGCTAAAACTCTCAATAAACTAGGTATCAATGGAATGTACCTCAAAATAATAAAAGCTATTTATGAAAACCCACAGCCAATATCATACTAAATGGGAAAACAATTAGAAGCATTCCCTTTAAAAACTGGCACTAGACAAGGATGCCCTCTCTTACCACTCCTATTCAATATAGTATTGGAAGATCTAGCCAGAGTAATTAGGCAAGAAAAAGAAATAAAGGGCATTCAATTAGGAAAAGAAGAAGTCAAATTGTCCCTATTTGCAGATGACATGATTGTTTATTTAGAAGACCCCATCGTCTCAGCCCAAAACCTCCTTAAGCTGATAAGCAAGTTCGGCAAAGTCTTAGGATACGAAATCAATGTGCAGAAATTACAAGCATTCCTATACACCAACAACAGACAAACAGAGAGCCAAATCTTGAGTGAACACCCATTTACAATTGTTACAAAGAGAATAAAATACCTAGGAATACAACTAACAAAGGATGGAAAAGATCTCTTCAAGGAGAACTACAAACCACTGCTCAAGGAAACACAAGAGGACAAAAACAGATGGAAAAACATTCCATGCTCATGGTTAGGAAGAATCAATATCATGAAAATGGCCATACTGCCCAAAGTAATTTATAGATTCAATACTATCCCCCAACAAGCTACCATTGACCTTCACAGAACTGGAAAAAACCACTTTAAACTTCATATGGAACCAGAAGAGAGCCTGCATAGCCAAGACAATCCTAAGCAAAAAGAACAAAGCTGAAGGCATCACACTACCTGACTTCAAACTATACTACAAGGCTGCAGTAATCAAAACAGCATGGTACTGGTATCAAAACAGAGATATAGACCAATGGAACAGAACACAGGACTCAGAAACAATGCCACACATCTACAACCATCTGATCTTTGACAAACCAGGCAAAAGCAATGGGGGAAAGGATTCCCTGTTTAATAAATGGTGTTGGGAAAACTGGCTAGCTATGTGCATAAAGCAGAAACTGGACCCCTTCCTGACACCTTACACTAAAATTCACTCCAGATGGATTAAAGATTTAAACATAAGACCTAACACCATAAAAAAAAACCCGAGAAGAAAACATAGGCAACACCATCCAGGGCATAGGCACAGGCAAGGACTTCATGACTAAAACACCAAAAGCAATGGCAACAAAAGCCAAAATAGACAAATGGGATCTAATTAATCTCCAGAGCTTCTGCACAGTGAAAGAAACAATCATTAGAGTGAACCGGCAACCAGCAGAATGGGAAAAAATTTTTGCAATCTGACAAAGGACTAATCTAGCATCTACAAAGAACTAAAGCAGATTTACAAGTAAAAAACAAACAAACCCATTCAAAAGTGGGTGAAGGATATGAACACTTTTCAAAAGAAGACATATGAAACCAAAAAACATATGAAAAAATGCTCATCATCATTGGTTATTAGAGAAATGCAAATGAAAACCACATTGAGATACCATCTCACGCCAGTTAGAATGGGGATCATTGAAAAATCTGGACACAACAGATGCTGGAGAGGATGTGGAGAAATAGGAACACTTTTACACTGTTGGTGGGAGTGTAAATTAGTTCAACCATTGTGGAAGACAGTGTGGCGATTCCCCAAGGACCTAGAAATAGAAATTCCATTTGACCCAGCAATCCCATTACTGGATATATACCCAAAGGATTAGAAATTGTTCTATTATAAAGACACGTGCACACATATGTTCACTGTGGCGCTGTTTACAATAGCAAAGATCTGGAACCAACCCAAATGCCCATCAATGATAGACTGGACAAAGAAAATGTGGCATATATACACCACGGAATACTATGCAACCATAAAAAATGAGTTAGTGTCCTTTGTAGGGACATGGATGAATCCAGAAACCATCATTCTCAGCAAACTGACACAAGAACAGAAAACCAAACACCGTATGTTGTCGCACATAGGCAGGTGATGAACAATGAGAACACTTGGGCACAGAGAAGAGAAGAACACTCACTGGGCTAGGTGAGGGGGTGGAGGGGGGAGGGCAGGAGGATGGAGACAGCAAACCACCATAGCATGTATGTACCTATGCAACAATCTTGCAGGATGCTGGGCGTGCACACGTACACCAGAGCCCAAAATACAATTTAAAAAAAAAGGTTGTTAATCCACCAGGTTAAAACAAATAAATTATCAAGAGTCATGTAATTTTAAGGCTGATAGGCAGAGTGAATATTGTAATCTTTGTTTACACTTTTATTTTACTTAATTTTATTTTATTTATTGATTTGTTTTTTTGAGACAGAGTTTCCCTCTTGTTGTCCAGGCTGGAGTGCAATGGCGTGATCTCAGCTCACCACAACCTCTGCCTCCGCCTCCCGGGTTCAAGTGATTTTCCTGCCTCGGCCTCCCGAGTAGCTAGGATTACAGGCACGTGCCACCACTATGTCCAGCTACTTTTTGTATTTTTAGTAGAGACGGGGTTTCACCGTTTTAGCCAGGATGGACTTGCTCTCCTGACCTCGTGATCCGCCCACTTCGGCCTCTCAAAGTGTTGGGATTATAGGCATGAGCCACCATGCCTGGCCTTGTTTATACTTTTATAACATGATCATTTTAGCTGGTAAACAGATAAACCAACCCGGCTTTGCAAGATTCAATAAACCATGCTGATGTTTGCATATTATGAGACTCATGTGAATGATTTTAGTTACTATGATGCTATTGTTTTAGCATTCATGGTTATTATTACGTAAAATATTTTTACAACTTGTAACAGTGTCACTCAGATGTTCACAAAATAGGGATGCAGGTGTTTACACTGAAAAATGTGCCCCCAAATCAATAGCGTTTGAAGGGAAGTTATATGTGATAAGATGTTGGGAAGGAGGGAAACCGAATTCTATGAAACATGGTGCAGTTAATATGGGAGACAGCACTCCATGAAATATTAGATGTAATGCTGGGAATAGAAAAAACAGCTTTAAAGCAAAAAATATGTTACAACTTGTAAAAGTGCTCTGAGAATACATCTGTCTTATTTTATATTTATTCCCTTGAGAAAATCATTCTTGAATTATGCAAGTTCAAGTTATACAAGGTCTGGCAAGACACATCTTTTGTATGAAATAAGACCTCCCCACATTTTTATAACCAAAAGTAATCTAACTTTAAAAAAAAAAGTCAGTGCTGCTCTGCACTTAAATATACAACTTCCTGGTTGTCTTTTTAATAGGAAAACTGCATTTTTAGATTATATAATCCATCAGTCTAAATTGCTTAGAAAGTGCCTAGCAAAGTCCTCTGTGCATATAGGTGTAAAGGAAATGTTTCTTAGTGATAAGAATCGGATAGTTAATATTTTGAAAGCATTTTGTTCAGACAAGTGGAGAGCTAAATTAATTTCCTTGAACTGTTTAGGAGAATGCACGGTTATTAATCTAATTCAGCTTCTTATTAGTGCAAAACCCACAGGAATGTTACTGTGTAACAGTCAGCTGTCCACATGATTTATGCTATTTATTATTTTTAAAAGGAGGAGCATTTTGCATTTCTTTTTATTTCCATGTGATAACCTCAGCAGAGTGAAATCTCATTTCTAGTTTCCACCATGCAATAAAAACAGATTTGGCTTTTCAATTTCAGTCGTGTGATTTGTGTGTGTAGTTTCAATTTGTGATGTGTCAGCCAGTGAACAGCTGATTTAATAACAGTTAAGAACCTCTACTACGTAGGAATGACTGAAGCGATGTTTCTTTAGATCAATAGTATTGCCTGGTTTTACTGAGGAAATAAATCATTTTGCCACATGGTTGCCAAAATGTGAGAGGTTTTTGGATCGATGACACAAACCTATGTTATCTTCGGAGAGACTATGAGACCTTAGTTCATCAATCAAATCAACCTTAATTAAATCTAATTTAATGGACTACTACCTAATAAAAAGAACACTTAAAAGAAAGTCATAGTTGAAGTGCACAGGGCTTTTCTTTTCCTACAAAGTAGCGAATCCACTAAGAAGAAGGCAGCACCTCAGTGGAGCTGCCTGCAGGCTCTCTCTGCTGATGGATTTCAGAGAGTGGCTTCCCTTCTGATATTCTTGCTCAGAATGAGAAGGTAGGACCTGAGTCTTGCCTTTTAATGTGAGCAAAAGAAGCTGCAGGCTATGTAGGCAGGAATGAATGGATCTCTAATTAGGTTTTTGGTGTTGAAAAACAAGGATTATCAAGAAACCGCCTCCCTTTACCTCTACTCTTTCACATTCTTTTTTATTTTATTGTGGTAAATATTTATTTTAGCCATTTTAGCCATTTTGAAGCATGCAGTTTAGTGGCATTAATTATATTCACAGAGTTATGCAACTGTCACCACCATCTACTTCCAAAACGTTTCTATCACCCCCAGCAGAAACGATGTTCTTAAAGAATAACCCCTCATTTTCTTCTCCCCTCAGCCCCTGGTAATTTTCTTCTTTTTCCTTCTTTTTCTCTCCTCTCCCCTCCTCCCTCGTCCCCTCCTCACACCCGCCCCTCTCCTTCTCTACCTCCTCTCTTCCTCCTCCTCCTTCTTCTCCTTCTCCTTCTCCTCCTCCTCTCCTTCTCCTCCTTCTCTCTTCTCCTCCTCCTCCTTCTCCCCCTCCTTCTCCGCCTCCTCTCTTCCTCCTCCTCCTTATTCTCCTTCTCCTTCTCCTCCTCCTCCTCCTTCTCCTCCTCCTCCTCTTCCTCCTCTCCTTCTCCTCCTCCTTTTTCTTCTTCTTTTCTTTGACAAGGTGTCACTCTGGCCTATGCTGGAGTACAGTGACAACACAGCTCATTGCAGCCTTGACTTTCTGGATTCAGGTGATCCTCCCACCTCAGCCTCCTGGTTACCTGGGACTACAGGCACTCAATGCCATGCCTGGCTAATTGTTTGCATTTTTTTTTTTTTTTTTTTTGTAGACAGAGTCTTGCCATGTTTCTCAGGCTGGTCTCAAACTCCTGGGCTCAAGCAATCCACCTGCCTTGGCCTCTCAAACTGCTGGGATTATAGGAGTTGGCCACTGAGCCCAGCCACCCCTGGTAACTTTTTTTTGTTTTGTTTTGGTTTTGAGACAGTCTTGCTCTGTCACCCAAGCTGGAGTGCTGTGGCATGATCTTGGCTGACTACAACCTCTGTACCCAGGGTTCAAGCAATTCTTGTGCCTCAGCCTCCTGAGTAGCTGGTACTAGGAGGTGTGCACCATCATGACTGGCTAATTTTTGGATTTTTTATAGAGATGGCATTTCACCATGTTGGCCAAGCTGGTCTTCAACTCATAACCTCAAGTGAGCCACCCACCTCAGCCTCCCAAAGTGCTGGGATTACAGGAATGAGCGGCTGCACCCAGCCCACCCCGGTAACTTCTTATCTATCTTCTGTCTCTTTGAGTTTTCCTGCTATAGATACCTCATATAAGTGGAATCATACAATATTTGCTCTTTTGTAACTGACTTATTTCACGTAGCATAGTATTTTCAGGGTTCATCCACGATGCAGCATGTTTCAGAACTTCCTTCCTTTTAAAGCTTGTTCCTGGGAAACCAACCCATAGCAGCAATATGACAGTCGTATGACACAGGGGTATGAGAGTAGGAGCGAGGGCAGATGTGGTCTGCAGGACATGGGGAAGACAGCCTTGAGGTAGTGATGTTTGAACAAAGCTCTGAAGATGAATTGGCTCATGGTTCCACAGGCTGTACAGGAAGTATACTGGCTTCTGCTTCTGAGGAGCCCTCAGGAAGCTTCCAATCACAATAGAAGGCAAAGAGGGAGCAAGGCACTTGTCATGGCTGGAGCAGGAAGAAGGGAGAAAGAGATTACCTAGGTAAAGAGGAGAATGGGGCCGGGTGCAGTGGCTCACACCTGTAATCCCAGCACTTTGGGAGGCCAAGGCGGGTGGATCATGAGGCCAGGTGTTCGAGACCAGCCTGGCCAACGTAGTGAAACCCTGTCTGTACTAAAAATACAAAAAATTAGCCGGGTATGGTGGTGGGTACCTGTAATCCCAGCTACTTGGGAAGCTGAGGCAGGAGAATCGCTTGAAGCTACGAGGGGGAGGTTGCAATGAGTCAAGATCTCCACACTGTACTCCAGCCCCAGGAACAGTGTGAGACTCTGTCTCAAAAAAAAAAAAAAAAAAAAAAAAGGAGGTGAATGGATGGTGTTCCAGGTCGAAGAAAGAGCAAGAGGAAAACCCTGAGGCAAAAAGAAGCATGGGGCCTTTAAAGACCTGGCTGCTAGCTGGGTGCAGTGGCTCACACCTGTAATCCCAGCACTTCGGGAGGCCAAGGTGGGAGCATTCCTTGACATCAGGAGTTCAAGACCAGCCTAGCCAACATGGTAAAACCCTGTCTCTACCAAAAATACAAAAATTAATCTGGTGTGGTGGTGCACACCTGTAATCTCAGCTAGTTGCTAGGCTGAGGCAGGAGAATTGCTTGAACCTGGGAGGTAGAGGTTGCAGTGAGCCAAGATCTTGCCACTGCACTCCAGCCTGGGTGACAGAGCAAGACTCCATCTCAAAATAAATAAATAAAAATAAAGACCTGGCTACAGAACAAAGTGCCAGGAATAGGTGGCCTGGGGAAGGTGCTAAATCATGTAAAGCTCTTCTAAGGCCACATTAAAGATAGTGGATTGGAGAGGGGTCTGTGTGTGTGTGTATGTGTATGTGTGTACACGCGAGTGCACATAGGCGCACATGTGTGTGACAGAGAGCATCGTGTGTGATTTGAAAAGTCATTCTGGCTGATGAGTTAGGGGTTAGAAGGGAAAAATAGCTGGGATGTCAGAGAAAAACTGAGTCTGGTCAAGAGATGCTGTTTCTTGGACTTGTGTCATTGCTGCTGACCTGTGGAAACTGGATGGATTCATGAGAGGCTGCAGAGAGAAAATTACTTAAGATGGTCAATTTTGTGTTACACATATTTTACCACAACTTTAAAAAGTCATCAGGCCATGGTGATTGGATATGGGCAGAAAGGACAGGAGTGACAAGGATTTTTGGGCTGGAACAAATGGATAAATAGTTCCTTGGAGGAGCACTAAGTTTGTGTGGGTCCATGAGTTCAGTTCTGGACAGTTTGAGGTGCGGATGCTATTTATGGAAGTGGATATATAGATCTTGGGCCTGAAAGAGACAGATGACCATCAGGTCCATGCTGAATCCCAGTCATCAGGCTGGAGCTCAGATGCAGGTGTTAATGCTTAGGAGGAAGTGGCAAGACTAATACAGGGTTCCAGGCATATACAATCTTGTTAGGCAGAGAAGGCTCCTATTAACGTAACTGAGTTTGGGAATAATAAATGCTATCAGAATTGGCAAATGAAGTCAAGGGCAGAAACAATGTTTCCCAGTTGCAGGCTTGGGCCCTAAAAGATCCCATGATCTCCTCATCTTGGTTTTAATCCTGCTCTACAGGAATCTAAAACACTCCTGGAAATGGAGAGTCCTGAGATGATGGAGCTCATAGTGAAAAGAGCTCAGATTCCTGAGTCACCACGTGGACATGAGGCACCAAGGAGAAAACGCATACACCTTAATAAGTTTGGGGTGAGAGAGAAATAAACTTTGAATATGTTAAGCTTCTGTGATTACAAGGTAATATAGTATGGAAGACAGAAAAAGGTCCCACCCTCCCCCTGATACCCATTAAAGATGTCCAAATCCTCATTTCTGGAACATGTGAATATGTTAAGTTACATGACAGTAGCAGTCACATGGCAGATCGAATTAAGGTTTGTATTTGTCGGTTTTTTTTTTTAAAGAAAGAAAAAGAAAAAAAAAAAAGAGAAAGAGAGAAAGAAGGAAAAGAGAGAATGAAAGAAAGGGAAAAAGAAGAAAAAGAGGGAGAGAGAACGGGAATCTTGCTCTATTGCCCAGGCTAGAATGCAGTCTAAAAATGGGTATTGAAAACCTCTTTTATACTAATAATTGTGTTATACAATGGAGACAGGAAGGAATAAGGGAGGAAAATAACAAACAAACAGCCAACCAATATTTCATTTAAACCTATGAAATGCTATGCAATTGCTGGGGAGTAATTTACTCCCAACCATGTGGTCACTTTTAGAATAGATGTGATGTGTTACTGAAAAAAATGTATGTTTTGTGGATTTGGAGTAGAGAGTTCTGTAAATGTTTATTAAGTTTACTTGTTCGAGGTCTAAGTTCAAGTCCCGGGGTATCCTTGTTAACCTTCTGTCTCATTAATCTGTCCAATATTGACAATGTAGTGTTAAAGTCTCCCACTATTATTGTGTGGGAGTCCAGGTCTCTTTGTAAGTCACCAAGAAGTTGCCCTGTGTATCTGGGTGCTCCTATATTGGGTGCGCATAGACTTAGGATTGTTAGCTCTTCCCATTACATTGATCCCTCTACCATTATACAATGTCCTTCTTATCTCTTTTGGTTTCTATTACTTTAAAGTCTATTTTATCAGAGACGAGAATTGCAACTCCTGCTTTTTTTTTTTTGCTCTCCATTTGGTTGGCAAATCTTCCTCCATCCCTTTGTTCTGAGTCTCTGTATATCCTTGCATGTGAGATGGGTCTGGATGTAGCTTACCAATGGGTTTTTTTGAATGGCTGATACTGGTTGTTCCTTTCTGTATATAGTGCTTCTTTCAGAAGCTCTTGTAAAGCAGGCCTGGTGGTAATGAAATCTCTGAGTACTTGCTTGTTTGTAAAAAAATTTTATTTTTCCTTCACTTATGAAACTTAGTTTGGCTGGATATGAAATTCTGGGTTGAAAGTTCTTTTCTTTAAGGATGTTGAATATTGGCCCCCACTCTCTTCTGGCTTGTAGGATTTCTGCTGAGAGATCTGCTGTGAGTCTGATAGGCTTCCCCTTGTGGGTAACCTGACCTTCTCTCTGGCTGCCCTTAATATTTTCTCCTTCATTTCAACCCTGGTGAATCTAATGATTATGTGCCTTGGGGTTGCTCTTTTTGAGGAATATGTTGGTGGTGTTCTCTGTATTACCTGGAGTTGAGTATTGTCCTGCCTTGCTAGGTTGGGAAAGTTTTCCTGGATAATATCCTGAAGAATAATTTCCAGCTTGGACTCATTCTCTTCGTCACATTCAGGTACACCTATCAAATGCAGATTAGGTCTTTTCACATAGTCCCATATTTCTTGGAGACTTTGCTCATTCCTTTTTACCCTTTTTTCTCTAATCATCTTCTCGTTTTATTTCATTAAGTTGGTCTTCGACCTCTGAAATCCTTTCTTCTGCTTGATGAATTCGACTGTTAAAACTTGTGCATACTTCGTGAAGTTCTCCTATTGTGTTTTTCAGCTCCTTTAGTTCACTTATATTCGTCTCTAAATTGTCCATTCTTGTTAACATTTCGTCAAACCTTTTTTCAAGGGTCTTAGTTTCCTTGCATTGGGCTAGAACATGTTCTTTTAGTTCACAGGACTTTCTCATTATCCACCTTCTGAAGCCTGATTCTGTTGATTCCTCACATTCATTCTCGATCAGGCCTTGTTCAATTGGTAATGAGGAACTGCAATCCTCTGTAGGAGGAAAGGCATTCTGATTTCAGGTGTTTTCAGCCTTTTTGCGCTGGTTTCTTCCCATCTTTGTGGATTTATCCACCTGTCATCTGTGTAATTGCCAACTTTCAGATTAGGTCTCTGAGTGGACGTCCTAGCTTGTTGGTGGTAAAGTTTTTTTCTGTTTCTTAGTTTTCCTTCGGCGGACGCCCTCCCCCCACAGAGCTGGACCTTCCCGGGTTCAGCAGTATTTGCTGTGAAACTCTCAATCCTCAGCAGTTCCATTGCTGTTTTTTTTTTGTGTGTGTTGGGGGAGGACCAGCCTTCCCCTGTGGTGACCCACTACGCCAGCTGAAACAGTGGTGTTAAGATTCATGGCGCTTTTCTGCCCGGGCATCTCCCAGTCTGGTTCCCCACTTCAGTCCGCTTTTCAATCAGCTGAATGGGAGACTCTGCCTTCCCAGAGCTCCAACGCCAACCAAAGGGCACTCAGTCCCGTGTACTCCAGACTGAGAACCACCCCGCCGGGGCGCCTGCCAAACGGCCGCGGCGGCCAAAAGAGTCGCGCTGGTGACCCGTGGGGCTCCTCTGCCGGGAATCTCTTGGTCCGTGGGCAATAAAAATTCATCTGAAAGTGTGGCGTCCACTCACTCTCTGGGCTTTCAGTGGGAGCTACAGTCCTGAGCTGCTGCTAATCGGCCATCTTGGATCTCTCTCCCTGTATTTGTCTTTTCTTATACTGCTGTAAAGAAATACCTGAGACTGTGTAATTTATAAAGAAAAGGCGATTAATTGGCTTATGGTTTTGCAGGCTGTACAGGAAGCATAGTGGCTTCTGTTTCTGGGGAGGCTTCAGGAAGTTTCCAGTCCTGCTGAAAGACAAAGGGGAAGTGAGGTACTTACCATGACTGGAACAGGAGGAAAAGAGACAGAAGTGGGGGGAGGTGCTACACACTTTTAAACAACCAGATCTTGGAAGAACTCACTCACCATCAAGAGAACAGCACCAAGGCGATGGAGCTTAACCACTTATGAAGGATCCATCCCCATAATCCAGTCACCTTCCACCAGGTCCCACTTCTAACAATGGGGGTTACAACTGAGCATGAGATTTGTGCAGAGACACAGGTCTAAACCATGTCAAGGTTGCAAATCAACTGACCTTAAAAGTCTCCTGGATTACCCTGCTCGTCCTAATCACTGGAGTCCTTAAAAGCAGAGAACCTTTCTCAGCTGTGGTCAGAAAGAGATGTGATAAAGAAAGCAGCGTCAGACAGATGTGACATGTTGGCTTTGATGAGGATAGGAGCTAGGGAATGTGGGCAGCCTCTAGAAATTGACCTCATTTAACTAAATTACTTATCTAAAGGTCCTACCTTTCTGAGACGGGATTAGAACTTCATATAAATTTTGGGGTGACACAAATCAGTCCATCATTTCAAGACTGTAGACTTTTAGATTGTTGCAATCATGAAAATGCAAATCATGTTTTTGTTCCATGAGTTTGAGATATATTTCACAGTTACTTCTGTCATGAACTCACACCAAAAGCACAGCATAGGCAGAGCAGAAGATTGAGCTCCTGGAGAACTCTCAGGAGGCAGGCCTTTGGGGCCAGTGTAATGGAAAAGCAATGCTGGGGAAACACCACTTTGAAATACTTCCTTGAAATCAGCTTTGGTATAAGCCTTTAACCCAGGTGAGTAGTGGAGCCCAGGCTTGCTCTGCACTCAGCTTTTCCTCCTGTATGTATTCCTTACAGCCTCTTCTGATACTGGTCAGCAGAAATGTCCATCAAAGCCCCAACACATTACTAGAAAATGTTATTTTGGAAAATATAAACTACGGAAAACCCCCATAGGCATTTGTAATTTTGTAAAGTTATAGGTTCAAGGAAAAACCAGCCACAAAAACCTGACCATTTTATTATAATAATAAATCAAATTTTATATAAAAGTATCTATGGCATGTGGGCAGGCCTCAGGTTTTGCTCCGTGTCTCTGGAGAGCATATGCTGTCATGTAGATTATTGCAGAAGGCAGGGTTAATCT
Organism: Ateles fusciceps; assembly: GCA_036589455.1. Lineage (NCBI taxonomy): Eukaryota > Metazoa > Chordata > Mammalia > Primates > Atelidae > Ateles > Ateles fusciceps. Next base: position 10,307,923 of record JAZHEH010000078.1, read on the forward strand.
TAGATGCTGTGGAGGTTATACTCTTGTTTGAAAGAAATTACAAACCAGACTAAGAATGTAAATATATGTAAAACCACAACATCTGTAAACCTTTATAATCATATAAGTAGTGAAATTATGTTTGAGGTCATAAAATAGCCATAAATGTACTAAGTATATAGATTATAAATAGGCACTAATGTATTACAGTATACAATATATCTGGGTTATGTTAAAAATACAACTTTACTATATTATAAATCTGATCCATATCTAGCATGTAGACAAACATACAATCAACATTAAATTGGTTTGACTTATAATTTCAAGGTGTGGTTGAGGTATGTTTGCAATAGCCTGTTTCTCAAAGTCTTTCATAATACTGTTCAAGGAAGGTAGGACTGTCATTTTTTGTTTTTTGGGTTTTTTTTTTCTTTTTTTTTTGTAGAGGTATCTTTTGTAGTTAATCAAGGAGCTCTTCTCAGGGTTACTCTCACAGGGATTCATTCATTTCATTGCAGCATCTTTATACATTTAAAGATAGACCCTGTGTAGATTACGTGGAGTTTGAAATTCTCTGTCTCTTGAGTCTATTCCTCATTTGTCTTTCTTAACTCTATCTCCAACTTCCCACATCCACTGTCATCCAAATGTCATTTTTTGACTGCCCCAAACCACATCTACTTTCTGGTTTCCTAGCCTCCTCCAATGGTGTGAATCTTGTAGTGCTGGGGAGAGGGGAGCAAAGAGGGGAGGGAGGCGTGGTCCTCCTCACAGCACAGAGCCTGAAACTGAGAAAGCATCCCCCATCCCTGGTCCTTGACAGCCAGAGTGAGGGACAGGACCCTCCAGCCCGGACTTCAAATGCCCAGGGAGTGATGCAAAGATGCGGAACAGCTGAGAGACGATGCCCTCTGGTGTTCAGAGTCCATGTTGGCCTTGCCTTGAGTGTCCAATGGAAGCAGAGCCAGAGGTGCTGTCCTGGAGCCATTCTTCCTGCTGTCCAGCCTTGTTCCTGACCATTTTCCAAGCTTACTTCTTTAGTCATCCTGTGGATTCTGCATGCCACTTGACAGCCTTCTAACAACTTTCCTTTTGCTTAAGTTTCTGTGGCCTGCAGCTATCCGTTGTGCAGGGAGTTTCAGAGAATGAAGCCTGGTATGGGCATGGCATACATTTGCCTAGGGAGTGGAGCAGAAGAATGATGCTGCGATGCTGAACTGTCATTCTCAGGTTTTTGCATTTTATACGCTGCTGACATTCTTACCAGAATGGTAACTTCAGGCATTTTTATGGGAACATCCTCACGTTGCATTTCGTCAGAGACCTGAGGTCCCAAGTTTCTATGACGACCTCTTTCATTTCTCCCCGTCTCTCTCTCCCACATTAACTTACTCAGTGGTTACTAAGTAATCACTATCATCCCAGATCAGCTGGGTCAACTAGACTTTACGTTTGATCCTTCCTTCTGATATGAACATCTGCTCCTGGATGTTTGGATCCAGGCCACATGTCTGGAGCTCTCCTGTCCTTCTTTTGCTGATCTTCCCTTCCTGAACTCCCCCTTCCCCTCTGATATCTGGCATGAGCTAGGAAACCTGGAGTGCAAATCACCAGTTTGGATCTTAACAAGAAGGGGTGGGGGTCTCAGTGAGGCCCCGTGCTTCCTGTACAGACCTCTCCAGACTTGCTCCAACAGAAGAGGAATTTGCCAGATTTATATTTAAGTCACCAAAGGGTCAGTCAGTGACTTGTTTAGAACAAAGAGGTCTGCTCCAAACTGAAGAATCTGAGATCTACGGTAACTCCTGTGATGTAGTTTCTTTGAGACAATAAAACAATGGTAGTTAAGGATCTGGAAGGTGGAACATTAACTTGGCCTTGAGGGTCTTGGTTCTACTGCTTAATTGTTAGGCATGGTGGCCTCATGTGAAGAGGGCAGGGCAGGTCCTATTTTTTCCCTAGAGATCCTATGCCTAGCCCAGGGTATCTATATATTTTTTTTTTAGAATAAATGAATTCTTTCTTCCATGGGGCTCTGCATTCAGGAAATGATTTTCCTTAAATACTGAATCTGGAAAGGTTTTAGGATAGAGAGATCTAACCAACGAGATTTAAAGTCCAGAGACACTTCCATCTATTCATTAGATTATTTCAGATTTGTGTCTTTGGCTCTATTGCACTTGCGGAATTCATCACATTGGAGTTATATAAAACAAGGTCAATTTATTAATTTACAATGTGTAATTACATAGTGCAGCTGTCTGCAAATGGTATTCCCTTTCTGGGTATTTCTCAGATAAACTAAATTTAGATTAGAATACCGCTGGGTGAATATGTAATTAGACTCCAAAGGGGAGTCATCTGTCCCCAAAGGGGTATTTCTAACAAGCTATGGTAGCTTCACAGAAATACCTTTCTTGTCTCTGGGGAGAAATAATATTTCTGTTCAGCCATTGTCTGAGAGAAAATAGCACAGCAGCTAAGGCTTGGTTTGGGGACTTCTAGCTTTTATATTGTATGTGTTTAATTTTTTCAATGCCCTGTCCTCCCCTGAATTCAGAAAACCTATACAGCTCACGGCAGTATCAGATAATAGTTATTTTTGCCTTGGTATGAATTCAAATCTGTGTATTATCTTTCTAAGGCATTTTATATTTTGAAGCTCACTTCAAAATATGGGCCTCAAAGCATTGCTCCTATAGAAGGAAATCCATAGACCAGTGAGTGCTGGGGAAATATTATATTTCTTGGTCACAGGGCAATTGGTCAGTGTTACTGACACTGGCCCACGTGGACAGGCTCCTATCCTGTCTGTAAATAAGAAGGTTCCATTTCTGCTTGAAAGATCCAGGATCATTGTGTGAAATTACGTAACTGTTGGGTGTGTTTTTCTGGAAGAAACACTGTTTCTCAGCTATGTTTTGCTAAACTCCATGAGATCATTCACTCATCTTTGCCTCTTAACTTTCCAGCTTCCCAAGTACACATCCATGTGAGGGCTTTTACTGCTGTTCTGTTTTCCTTCTGCCTTGAAAATGGTCTCCCAGGTAACGGCTCCTGCGCTTCCTTAGAGTCTCTGTTCAAACAGCATCTTTCAAGAGACCTTCCCCTGTGCCCACCTAGAATGGTGGCCCCATCCCTTCATCTACCTTCATACCCTACTCTCCTTTATTCGTAGCACTTATTACCATCTGCTAACAGGTTATGCATCAAGTTATTTATTAACTGTCTTTCATATTAGCTTCATGAGGGCAGAGGATTTTGGTTCATCTCTGCTTTTTAGGTGGGTGCCTTGCACGTAGTATGCTCTCAGTAAATATTTTTCACACAAGCAAATGAATTAATGAAAGTGTTAAAATGTACTAATCCCAAGTTCAGAGGTTATTTTTTCTGGATTATTTTGCAGCTGGGTCCTTTCTTTTCTTTGTTTTTCCCTCCCTCCCTTCCTTCTTATTTGTCTTCCTAAAATAAATATTTATTGAGGCATTGGAATCCCAGACTGAAAAAGGTTAATTCTGGAATGGTTTTCCACAGACCATGAGTGCTTGTTGTCTTCTTTTCCTAGATGGTAAGTTTTCTGCTTGTGGGTTCTCCATATTTTAGGACCTGCAGTTCTCAGTTTATTGATTACATCATCATCCTTTACACATGGCTTGAAGGATGACAATCATGAAAAAACTGAGCTCATGGAAATAGCAGTTATGCTGGGGCTTATTCTGTAGTGGGGCTCCAGTGTCTGGTGCACAAAAAGCAGTTTGTGAATATTTGTAGAACAAGTGGATTTGAATGAATGATAAGACACTGAGTTAGAAGTCATCTGCCTAAGTCACGTCGGGTTAGAATGCATGGAAAAGCTCAATGCCCAGAAAACTGTTTTTAAAAATGTTTTAAATAAGATTCATTTCCTTCCCTTAATCGAAGATCTTTTTCTATTGCCCTTATTTAGACACAAAGGGGAATGAGAACAAATGTGCCAAATCATTGTTTCATATTTGATCATTAATTATCATTTATCCAAAATATAAGCTCTGTAATTTAGCTTCAGAATTACTGTTGTTACAGCAAATCAGGAAATGTATTTACAATAACTTTACTTTTTAATGTTTATTAATTTAAAAACTAACCAATGTAGACTTACATGCTAAAAAAATTTTTGAAGATATCTAGTGAAAAGTTAAGCTACTCTCTCATTCCTGTCTTCTAGTTTCTGTCATTAATCTCTAGATTAAAAACAATTCTCAATTTCTTCTATAGCTTTCTAGTTTATCTCTACATATATATTTAGCTGTTCTTTTTTGAAAATATAAATGGGAGGATACACTCATTGTTCTTCATCTTGCTATTTTCAAATTTTTTTTTTTTTTTTTTAATAGAGAGTGGGTTTCACTATGTTGCCCAGGCTAGTCTTGAACTCCTGCACTCAAGCCATCCTCCTGCCTTGGCCTCCCAAAGTGGTTGGATTACAGTCATGAGCCACCATGCCCAGTCCATCTTGCTCTTTTTACTTAACATTGAATGTAGAGATTGTTACGATCTGATTGTTTATTCACCCTTGAAATTCATATGTTGAAATCCTAACCCCTAAGGTTCAGGGTGTGGGGCCCTTGGGAGGTAATTAGGTTGAGGGCAGAACTCTTATGATTGGGGGATCAGTGCCCTTACAAAACAGCTAGCCATTCCCTTCCACTGTGTGAGCACACAGCGAGAAGTGTGCCCTCCCTGAACCAGAGAGGGAGCCCTCACCTGACACTGTATCTTCTGGTCCCTTAATCTTGGATTTCACAGCCTCCAGAACTGTGAGAAATAAATGCGTGTTCTTTTTAAGCCATGTAGTTGATGGCATTTTGTTATAGCATCCTAAATGGACTAAGACAGAGATCATTCCATTTTATTGTTTAGAGAACTAGTTCATTTCTTTAACAGCTGGGAATTATTCTAGTGTATAAATCTAGGATAACTTAATCTTTTTATTGATACATATTGAAGTTGCTTCCAAACATTGCAATTACAAATAACATTTTATGCATGGGCAAGTAGAAGTATAGGATAAAGTTCCAGAAGGGGAATTGTTGGGCCAAAGGGTATATGCATTTGTAATTTTTACAGATGATGTCAAATTGCCTTCCACAAAAGTTGCGCTATTTCACCCTTACTTCTTGTTGTTGAATGTTCCCTCAAAAACTCATGTTGACACTTAATTGCCATTGAGGCAGTATTAAGAGGTGATTAAGTTACGATGGCAAAGCCCTCATGACTTCATGCTGTAACCATGGCAGTGGGTTACTTGTTGTGGGAGTGAGTTAGTTACTCCACTTTTCAGACTCCATTTTTTGAAAATGTCTGTCTCTTTGTCTCTAGGGCACACTTCCTTGCCATGTGTTACCTTCTGCCATGTTTTGACGCAGCAAGAAGTCCGTCACCAGTTGCAGTTCCTCAATCCTGAACTTCTCAGCCTCCAGAACTGTGAGCTACATAAATCTCTTTTCTTCATGAATTACACAATCTGTGGTATTCTGTTAAAGCAACAAAAAACGGTCTACAGGCCAGATGTGGTGGCTCATACCTGTAATCCCAGCACTTTGGGAGGCCAAGACGGGCAGATCATGAGGTCAGAAGATGGAGACCATCTTGGCTAACATGGTGAAACCCCGTCTCTACTAAAAATACAAAAAATAAGCCGGGTGTGGTGGTGTGTGCCTGTAATCCCAGCTACTTGAAAGGCTGAGGCAGTAGAATCTCTTGAACCCAGGAGGTGGAGGTTGCAGTGAGCCAAGATCAAGCCATTGCACTCCAGCCTGGGGAACAAAGTGAAACTCCATCTCAAAAAAAAAAAAAAAAGTCTACAAAACCTCTAATTGCTGGCCTTCAGTGATAATTCTCATTATTGGAATAAAGCTTGATTTTGAAAGATCTTCAGTAACAGTGTGTTATTAAACTTTTTGGTAACTTGCCAGTCTTGTAGGTTATAAAACAACCTTGCCATCACTTGAATTTGCATTTCTCTTTAACTTTCCTCTTCCCTATGAGTGAGGTTGAACATCTCTTCATAGGTTTAACCCATTTATGCCTAAGGTTGCAATTTTTTTTAAAATTTTTTCAATCAGACTTTAGCAATGACCTTGAGCAGTAGAATATAAAAAACACCCCACATGCTTAGTGTTCCAATAATGGAACACTAGGCATAAATAGGTTTTAAGATTCATTTGGATTTTCTTTGCTGGGAACTGTTTGTTCTTATCCTTTCCCCATTTTTATATTAGGTTTTTTCTTTTTATTGTTCACTTGTTAGAGCTTTTTCTGTGTTAGAAAAATTAGTGAAAGTTATTGTTGCTGACAGTGGTTCACTAGGGTTAAGACCGCTGGAAAAAATGGCATTAAATTATACTTTATGGACTTAAAATTAACACGTCATTTTACTGTTTCTAAAAATGAAAGTGTATTTAGAAACATACCTATAGTAACATATATCTTCTTTAGTAATTGACAAATATTGTTAATATTGTTAGTGCTAGTACCTGAATGTGCAATTCACAGACATCGAGAGTCTGAGGAGGGCTCAGATTATCCAGTTCTACTCTCTCAGTTTGTAGAGAAGAAATTAAGGGAAAGGAAACTTGGTCATTTCGCTGCAACTATCAAGAAGCCAGGCTCAAGCTGGCTTCCATAATAAGAAAATGTATTGGTTCACCCAAAAGGAAGCCTAGGGTCAGTGCAGGCTTTGGGGCTGGGAGATTCAGCCTGCTCACAGCATTCTTAGAAGCTCATGTTATTTCTACCAAAGGGCTGGTGCCAGGGATTGCCAGTACCAATGGGGGGCATCATGGCAGTAGCTACTGCTTCTTTATTCTCCTCCAACAGGGGAGACAGAATACTGCTTCTGAAAAGCCTCTTGGAAGAATAATGACACACTTTAGTAAAAGTTTACAGCAAACCTCTTCTCATAGCTCATTGGTCTTTACTAAATCACATGACCCCTCCCCTGAGCCAGTCATTGGAAAGGGGATGGTGTACCATTAGACCAATCAGGACCACACCTATAGGTTGGGGGTAAGATCAGCTTCCAGTGCGGCACATGGGTATTAAGGAGGGTCTCGGCACTTAAACATAATCAGAAGTCTGGGATATGTGTAATATGTAGAATGGCAGCACTTAATGTCTCATCATCATTTTAATTTATAACATGTACAAAATAAGATAGATTCACTTGAAATCTGTATCAATAAGCATTCTCCATAGAACCAGAACCAATGGAGGACACACACACATACACACACACACACACACAGAATTATTTGAAAGAATCAGCTCACACCATTGTGGGAACTGGCAAATCTGAAATCTTGGAGCAGACCAGCATGCAAGGTCAGGGAAGAGCTGATGTAATAGTCTTGAGGCAGAATTCCTCCTTCTTTGATAAACCTCAGTCTTTGCTCTTGAGGCCTTCACCTGATTGGACAAGGCCCACCCATATCATGAAGGGTAATCTCCTTTACTCAAAATCAACTGAAATGTTAATCACATTTACAAAATGCTTTCACAGCGACATCTAGTCTAGTGTTTGGCCAAACAATATGGCATTATAGCCTGGCCAAGTTGACACATAAGATTACATAATCTTTGTCTTCCAATCTTAATTTCCTTAATGTTTCTAACTTCCTTCTTCCTTAAAATGGGTGGCCGTGGTGTGATTTCAGAAACATAAACCTTAGCATGAGAGTGGGAACTACTATAGAAAATACACAAATCATTTTTCATACTAGTGCATAGGATTCAGAAGATGTCTCCAGACAGACTCAGCCCAGTTTTCCAGGTGTGAACACTTATACTGTTTCAGATTCAATCCATGGTGTTCTGCTGTGGGAAGGAGGAACTGGGCAGATGTTTTCTTTAGCGTCTGTAGTAAGATGCTAATGTCCATGTTCTACAAGTATCCCAAACAATGGGGTCCCGGCTCCACCACTAAAGGGAAAAATTGGGGTTAGAAAGCTTTGTGGTCTCTATCTGAGCCAGCCTCTGGCTGACAAAGCACTCATCCAATGATGATAGTTCTCTTGTGTGACAGCACTATGAATATATACGGTACGTTCTGGGCATGGGGTTTGACAAATATTCTGGAGCAATTTACAAGATTTTAGCTCAAGCGTCCCCCAGGTTATTTTTTTTTAAACTTTCATAAAGTGAAATTCCTTTTTCTTCATAGGGGTAATTTTAACCTGCTGGTAGTTTTTGTTTTTATATGCTGTGACAGTTCTTGTTTATCCCAAAGTTTATGTAAGTTGAGGCTGTTTCTATTCTAAAACCCACTCCATTCCCGTGGCTAAAGCAAAGTCATGGGAATCAGTTACCCTTAGGGCGCAGAACATGCAAACAAATCTCTCATTAATGTTGAAGAGGAGTTTTGGGTACTAGCTGTCCGAGTTTCACCCTGCCTTATCTTAAAGCCTTCTTTCTGACTCACTGAAGACAAATAACACAGGGTGTTGGTGGGTGTGTGTGTTTATTTGAGGGTGTGGAGCGAACACATGGACTTTGGGGGAGCAGCCAATTTGGTGCCATTTGGGAATTATTGCCTTGTGCAGAGCCATTCTTCCTCTGGGTATTTTCATAATTGTCGAAGCAAAAATAAAGGTGGCCACCTTCCCTCTTTGGTGATGTCTCAGATCTGGAAGCCCCTTTGCTCTCCTTCACTGGGCCCCTCAGCGCCACAACGAACGTCAGTAGGAAGGGACTCTGTGTCCTTAGATGTCAATGAGTTTCCGCCCTATTTTAAGCCTGGGATGGGGGAGCCCCGCTGCCAGGGGTAGCCAGAGAACCGATTTCCCCCTCCTGATGAGTCTGAGCTCTGGGAAAGTCTTCCAGCAGTGCCCTTGGGAGCTTCCTAGGGATTGCTGACATGACAGTGTCCACCGTTGAGGGGAAAATAATCGTGAACATCTATGCCGGCCTGTTTTAAAAAGCTAAGTAGCTGGCAGCGGAGCGTGCTGTGGCCCATCTTGCAGGTTCCGCAGCTGTGCATTGAGTGCTAGTCTGGGCTGCAGGTGTGGGGCAAGGGACACTCCGGGCCAGATGTGGCTGGAGGCCGGGGAGAAGGAGAGCGCCCTCCGGTGGCCGAAAGCGGAGACTGCCTGCGGGGCCCGGCTCGGGGAGGCTGGGCTTTCTCTGCAAAGAGCCTTGTCAGCAGATAGAAGGAAAGCAAAGCCAAACTCCTCTGCCGCTGCACCACCCTTTCTTCCCTTTCTCAGGAGGGAGGATGATGGCTGCAAGGGAGGGAAAAGAAGAGCTAGGGATATTCCTGTTTCTCCCTGGGAGCGAGCTTTTGTGTTGGCTGAGTGGAACGGCTTTCCCATTGCTGATCCCAAGGTCCTTCCTTCTCTAGTGTTCGCCTGATGTTTCAGGGGTTCGGGTTCCCTTCCCCAGTGTATCCGTGGTTCCAGGTTGCTGGGTTTTTGTTTTTGTTTTTCATGATCCTGCAGTGGCCTTCACAGTATTTCTCTATCCAACTTTAATTCAAGGTCTCAAAATTGGGAGTAGGGACATAAAATGGTTTTATTTTTTTTGAAGAATAGACTTGATCTTGACTATACTACCCCCTTCCACTCTGACCACTTCCTAGCGGGGAGAAAGTCACTTGAAAACAACCAGACTTTTGTTTCCTGTTCATTGTTCAAAAAATGTTTTAATTAGCATTTATTACTATCTTTGCTATTATTTTTTTGAGGCAGAATCTCACTGTGTCAGCCAGGCTGAGGTGCAGTGGCATGATCTCCACTCACTGCAGCCTCTGCCACCTGGTTTCAAGGGATTCTCCCGCCTCAGTCTCCCAAGTAACTGCGACGACAGGTGCGCATCACCATGTCCAGCTAATCTTTGTATTTTTAGTAGAGACGGGATTTCATCATGTTGGTCAGGCTGCTCTTGAACTCCTGATCTCAGGTGATTCACACACCTCGGCCTCCCAAAGTGCTTACAGGCGTGAGCTACCACGCCCAGCCCCATTATTCAACGTTTTATTTAAATTCCGTGAACAGCTTTTTTCCTCAAGTGAGGCTGGAACCATGGACCTGGCTCGTGTGTGTGTGTGTGTGTGTGTGTGTGTGTGTGTGTGTGTGTGTGCGTGCGCGCTCACATGCACTGTCCATGCCCTTCCCTTATTATCCTAGGCTGGTTTCTCCAAAATGCAAGTCACAAGCCATTATTGGCTCATAACATCAATTTAGAAAGTCACAATCTGTATTTTATTTTAAAAAGGAGTGGAATGGAATACAAATTACAAAGTACATTCCACATAATAGAGTATAATTTCCTCAGAAAGCTTGTTCAGGTGTCAGTGTGTGTGTGTGAAAATAAATGTGATAATGGATGTCAGCTGCCTGGAATTGTGTGAATTGTGTCATAATGTAAAACATTTACTGTGGGTCATGCTCAAAGAAGTGTGAAAGTCGTTGTTTTAGCTGGGGTGGTGGACATGCACCTGTGGTCCCTGCTACTTGGGAGGCTGAGGCAGGAGGATCTCTTGAGCTCTGGAGGTCAAGACTGCAGTGAGCTGTTATTGTGCCATTGCACTCCAGCCTGGGTGACAGAGCAAGACCTTGTCTTTAAAAGAAAAAAAATAGAAAGTCACTGATATGGATGGGTCTTCTTGTTTGGGGGAAAGGAAGATGGGGTTCAGGAGAAGGGGAAGGGAGAAGGCGGCAGAAAGGGGACTCTTGGTGGACTCTCTGTAGCAGGTTACTGAAGTATGTCTGCCCCAGCCTTGCCCTGAGCACTTCTGGTCCTTCGGAAGTGGTGGGCTCTGCTGCAGTGGTATCGTTCTCATCGCTGGTGTTTGAGGCTGTTTAGGAGCTGTGTTCACTTTTAGCTTTGGTTAGGAGCTGCTGCGCTTCCATGACAACCCCATGGCACACACCCCAACCTCTTCTCCTCCTCCAGCCTCTTGTTACCTGGCTTGGTGGCTGCCCAGGCAGCCACATGGCTCTTACCCTGTCATGAACATATGTGTTCACGTAAGGTCATGGGGAACACTGGGGTCCTCTTTCACAGCCTCTGAGTTTGCCCTGGTTTGTTTTTCTTAATCTTTCTAAAGCCTACAACACCCAGTATTCCCAGGCAATCTCCCGTCTAAGTACTAAGCAGGCTAGACTCTGATTGCCTTCCTAGATCAGATAGAATGTATGGCTGTAAACAGCCCTATGTGGTTTTTTTCTTCCTTCCTTCCTTCCTTCCTTCCTTCCTTCCTTCCTTCCTTCCTTCTTTCCTTCCTTCCTTCCTTCCTTCTTTCTTTTTTGTAGAGATGAGGTCTTGCTATGTTGCCTAGACTGGTCTTAAACTCCTGGCCTCAAGCAATCCTCATGTTTTGGCCTTTCAAAGTGCTGGGATTGCAGGTGTAAGCTGCTGTTTCTGGCCTGTTTTATTTGTTTATTTTATTTATTTATTTTTAATGTGGACTGCACCTCTGCTCTTATTTTATTAATTTATTATTATTAATTTTGGAGACAAGGTCTGGCTCTGTCACCCAGGCTGGAGTGCAGACGCATGATCATAGCTCACTGCAGCCTCAATCTCCTGGGCTCAAGCCATCCTCCTGCTTCAGCCTGCCAAGTAGCTAGGACTACAGTCATGTGCTGCTATGCCAGGCTTTTTTTTTGGTAATTTTTTGTAGAGACAAAGTCTTGCTTTGTTACCCAAGCTGGAATGCAGCAGCAGGACCCTAGCTAGCAGCAGCCTTGAACTCCTGTGCCCAAGCCATCTTGCTACTGAGTAGCTGATCCCACAGCACACATCACATACCTGGCTTTTAAAATGTTTTTTTTTTATAGAGATTGAGTCTTGATGTGTTGACTAGGCAAGTCTCAAACTCCTGGGCTCAAGTGATCCTCCCACCTCAGCCTTCCAAAGTGTTGTGATTACAGCCATGAACCACCACACCTAGCCATCTCTGTCTCTTTCAGCCTAAAGGTGTGGGGTCACCCCAAAAGGTCTCTTGTCTTGGAACACCACCAGGCCTGGAAAAGATGTGAATCCTTCTTCAGATATTCCCCCTGATATGGTCTGGCTCTGTGTCCCCACCCAAATCTCACCTTGAACTGTAATGTGAACTGAAATCCCCCGTGTTGGGTGAGGGATATCATGGGAGGTGATGAAATCATGGGACTGGTTCCCCCATGCTGTTCTCATGATAGTGAGTGAATTCTCACAGGATGTGATGCTTTCATAAGGGGCTTTCCTCCGCCTGTGCTTGGCCCTTCTCTCTCCTGACACTACGTGAAGAAGGATGTGTTTACTTCCCCTTCTGCCACGATTCCTGAGGCCTCCACAGCCATGTGAAACTGTGAGTCAATTCAGCCTCTTTGTTTATAAATTACCTGGTCTTGAGTATTTCTTCATAGCAGCATGAGAATAAACAAATACACCCCCTAAACATCAGCAAGTATTATGTAGCTCCTTTTGATAAGGCAACACACTTTGCTTCCAGAATATTCTTAAGAGTCCTACACTCTACTGGTGAGTGCCTCAAAAGTTCTATAGTGCAGCTAGAATCTGTTTGGGACACAAGAAGTTACAGTTTTTTCATCTTGCAGGCATCACCCACCCTCCACCCTCGGCCTTTTTAGGTAAAATTCTTTCTTCTTGTTTTCTCCTTAAGAGAAGGGGTCATTCACATGAACATTACACTCCCAAAGTCCAAGCACTACTCTTTCTCTCTCTTAGCTTTCCAGGAATAGGGGTAGGAAGTAGTGGAACTTGTTGTGAACTCGCCTCAATAAACCCAACAGGGAGGTGGCCATCCTCAACTTCTGATGTCTTCTTGAACTTGGAGTGTGAGATAATTAGGACCCTCTGTGACATCAGCTATGGACCTTGGCCATAATTCCAAGGCAACAGGAAAAAAAAAATCCCACTTAATACCGTGTCGCACAACCATTTTATTCAAATGTCTGCAATCTTCTATGGACCTTTTTCTCTAGTCATATGATATTTTATGTTCTTGGCTTCGATTTCTCCCCACTGCAATATTCCTGCCACTTGGGGTCTCTTTGCCTATCACGCTTAAACTTCCCCAAAGCTTCCACTGAGCTGCTGGGTGGGAATTGACCCAAACCTCCTCTGGGCCCCCCCACATTTGTTGTCCTTGGCTATTATATGTCTTGTTTCATTTTGCCTCACAGTGAAATGAGTGGTTTATTTGTCTCCTCTTCCAGACCGTATTTCCTAGAGAATGTGGGCACAGCCCAGTTGTTCTTGCGTGCCTCCTAGCACCTTCCATAGAGTAAGTGCTGAAAATGTTCATAGCACATTGAATGGCAAAGAGGAACTTCTTGATCATCCCCTGGGATGCATCTTCTATAATTATCTGGTTGCAATTTAGGATGATCGCTGTGAGCCAACAGCTGCGGGCTCATTTTAAATGTTGGTTTTACAAATCCTCTCAAATAACAATGCCTTATATTAACTTAGATTTTATAAAATGTCCTAGGTCACATGGTTTTGTTTAAAACACTTCTTTCGTCTTTGAAACAGCCAAGTGAAATTCGATGTGGTAGATGTCACTGTCATTTTTTAGATAAGGAAGTGTTCAGAAAGTGTAAGTGACTTGCCCAAGGCCCCCAGATAGTGAATCACGGCTTGTGCCCTGTTCCTCTCACCTCTTTGCACAGAGCTCTGACATTCTTCTGTCAAGTCACATTGCAAGTCTCGTGTTTTCTGGGTAAGTAAATGCCATCCAAGTACTTGCCCCAGGTCTTCAGTGGTTAGTTAAGGTCCTGTCCTCAGCTGCTGGTTCCTCACTGAGTATATGACACTAGGCAAGACATTGACCTGTTCCCACATCTCAGTTCTTTCATCCCCAGCATAAAGATGACAATAGATGCTGGCTGCCTTGAATGGTGTGGTGAGGATTCATGAGATGATGCAGAGAAGTGCCCTGAGCTCCTGGGACAAAAGGCTTGGTAGAAGCACAAAGTCTAATTATAATTTTCTAACATTTTCAAAGTGGCCGCTGGAAAGGCTGGCTCTTGCTTCTAAATTTGGAGAGGATGCATGGCTGGGACAGATTGTTTTCCCTTGACTGGCAGCCCCAGCAGCCTCCTGCTTATGCTGGCCTTGGTGGCTCTGCTCTGATCCAGCGGCACTCAGCCTACCTGGATCCCATTAGCAATAGAAGGTACAGTCCCCGAAAGTGCCAGCTCCGGATCTTTTATGCCTTTTGGATGGAGCAAGGGTAAAACACTTTGAACAGGCATCAGATGGGGTTGCGTTAGTCTTAGGGAATGTATATGCAGTCCCTGGTCTAAGGATGGGAATGTTACACAGATTAGGGAGAATGTAAGAAAGTCTTCTTGGACCTTCAAGGAAAAATTTTGCCTCCCTAATAAGAGGAAGTCACAGAAAACCATACAGCCTTATCCTCAGCTTCCTGTCCTTGAACACAGTGTGAGCTCTGAACCTTGAGGGTGCTGCTGCTGCCACCTTACAAACCAATGGAGAAGCCTAGAGAATTGCAGCAGCTTTGGGCTGACACCACTGAGTCACTGAAACAGCATGGCATTTCTTGGTTGTGATAAAAACAAATCTTTGCTTAAGTCATCATTAGCATGCCTTTTCTGTTCCTTATACACAGATACTGGTAGCTGATAGATGGCTGTGTCTGTGATGGTGTGTGGCTCAGGTCCAGGGGCTGTCGCAGATTCTCTGACCTGAAATGTTACTGTAGAGGTTTTGGAACGCTGAATTTTACACAGGAAATCTCTGGCTTTGCTCATTTTTTAACCCTGCTTTGTTTTCCTTTGGACCGCTCTTCCCCCAGCTACTCATCAAATGATCTATCCTGAATACAGGAATAAAATCAATACTAGAGCTGGCTTCCAAGGGATAGGGAGGCAAGCTTTGACTTTTCTCCTTCCCATTTATTTTTAGAATTTATATAAATGTAGGGGGTATAGATGCCACTGTGTTACATGTGTATATTATGTAATGGCAAAATCTTGGTTTTTAGTGTAGTCATCACCCCAGTAATATACATTGTACCCATTGAGTAATTTCTTATCGCTCTCCCCTCTCTTGTCCCTTTACCCTTCTGAGTGTCCACTGTCCATCAGTCCACACTTTTTGTCTATATGTACACATTATTTAGCTCCCACTTAAAAGTGAGAACCTGCAGTATTTGATTTTCTGTTTCTGACTTATATCATCTCTCAACATTTGGATCCAGATATTCAGAGCCTTCAACGTCCCTGACTCTGTACATTGCTCCTCATCTCTATCCAGACCCCCCTCTCTGACCTCTTAGGTCTTCACAGCCCCAACTGTTGCTGGCCTCCAACAGTTGGGGCTGTGAAGACCTAAGAGGTCAGAGAGAGGGGTCTGGATATTATGAAGTAGATGCAGTTTACTCTTTTCTGACTTTTTGTGGTGTTGGAAGATAAACTGGCTTTGGCTTCACTTTAACTCTGGAGCAACTGTGGAACAGGATGAGAAAGAAAGCCTGGAACAGGTGATTTAGGTTTGCTCTAGGCTTGGGAAAATAGAAAAATAGGACCTTTTGTGCTTCATTCTAACATCTCCAGAATAGCTCACTTGGAGACAAGAGGAGTTAGAAATTTAAGACAGAAATTTAAGGGGTCACCTTCCCAGGTAGTATGACATTTTCACGTAGTGGAGACAACTCGGGTAAATCGTGAAGCTGGGCACCCTTCTCTTGTCCTTTTCTGTTCTAGTCTATCCTCTGCTCATAAAAAGTTTCCAAGCATCTAGTGCCTTCTTGGTGTTCGATAGGGTTCCATTTTTAATCCCAGGGGGACTCAGTTGTCTTATCTCTGAAATGGAGAGAACAGTATTTTATCTACTCAGAGACTGAGGATTCAATCCTCTAAACTCTCTGGATTCTTTCTGACTCTACATTCTGTACCTACCTAACAGGGCACTGTCAGGGCCCTGTTTGTCCTGGCGTATGAAAATTATTATCACTTCAGTACCTGATGAATGACTCAGTGGATTTTTTAAAAAGTCCTGATAAAGGAGGTTTATCTCCCCCAGGGTGTTTGAATTTTCAAAGATAATCTGTGGGGGAAATCATTGAAAAGTTCAAGACCCTTCCTGCATCCGAAGGCAGACAATTAGTGATTCTACCCCTGTGACTAGAGCATTCCTGAAATGAGCACATGAATATCCACAGTCTGGCTTTTAGTTGACTTTCTCTTCTTTCAGATTCACTGCAGATTACAGTACCCAGAATTAGCCAAGACCTTCAACATTTAATGACTAGCCACAGAGAAGAAATAAGAAGATGAACTGCTTGTCCCAGAAAGCACCAGAGCTTTGAAAGCAGCTATATATTTCCTAGCTACCACTAAGAAATGGGGCTGTCTTCCTGAGACCTGTAAGAAGCCAACAGGTACCTCTCGATACAATACTTAAGGGAATGGCGAAGTTGCTGATCTAATTAAAACATCCCCCAAACATCACGAAATAGAAAGATTAATGCTGAAAGAGATGCTTTGAATGCCATTGGTTGCCTGTAAGGAATATGACTTCAAATGGCAAAGTAGACTGGAGAACCTCCCCGGCATTAAGTGATTTGGGAGAAGACCTTCAATTGGCTTTCTCTTAGTGCATGAAACAGAAAACTGTTTTTGTTGCATTTCAGTACAGAGAGACTTAGTCCTTATAAGATTGAAATGTGCTGATTCTTATGTAATTAGGACTCCTTCCCAGCCCAAAGGAGTACATTGGCTTTGCCCTATGCTTGGAAAGAAAGTGGAATGTATATGGGAAGCCAGTAGCTATTTCACCTGCCAGCCAACTCATTAAGATTAACAGCAAATGAATAAACAGAAATTCTGTTGAGGGATGTGGCCTGTGTACCCAGTCAATATGACATGGCTATGTGCACACGGAGGCTCACTCCTTCACATCAATGGGACAGTTAGCTTTCACTTTTGCCTCCTAGATCTGAGGTTTCTCATTCTGTCCTCAGTGATTAGTGATGTTCTGTTACTTCAAATACCCCAACCCTGGCTCTGGCAGTTGGATGTTCATTTGGTTGCCCTGATGTAATCATTGATGGGAACGGCATTAATGGACTGTGGAATACTTGGCACCCATATGTGGGTGGACTGACCGAGATTGACTGTTAAAGTAACCCAGTTTATTGTTTGATAATTGGCCATGAAGTGAGCCAACACTAACATACTTGATGATTCGCTTATTCTAAATCACTGTTTGGTATGAGATGACAGAAGAATGGGAATAATGTCTAGTGTCAGTTCTATGATTTTCTTAAATATTTTTGAGGCCCTGCTATGGGGCTGAGTGCTGTTCTAGGTTCTGAGAGGGTGTTGGAGGAGAGATTAAAAGGAGAACAAGATATTGCTTCTGATCTTGATGTGTTTTTATTTGGAGAAAGAAGAGTTCGGGCCTCATCTCCTATTTTGCTCAACTCAGGGCAGGGGCCTGAAAAGCATTAAGA
The DNA here is from genome assembly GCA_036589455.1 of Ateles fusciceps. NCBI lineage: Eukaryota > Metazoa > Chordata > Mammalia > Primates > Atelidae > Ateles > Ateles fusciceps. The sequence goes on from JAZHEH010000078.1 coordinate 10,325,369, forward strand.
TTTAAAATGCAGGAACGTGTGAGACCATTGCATAAAGACTCCTTATAAAAATGCCAAGCTGTCTGAGAAGCACTAGAGGGAACATAATTAAAAGACACTGTTTTAGTTTCCTAGGGCTGCTGTAACAAGGGAACACAAATTGGTGGCTTAAACTTTCAAGAATTTACTTTCTCACAGTTCTAGATGCCAGAATCCCAAATCAAGGTGTTGGTAGAGTTGATTCTTTCCTGGAGGTCTAGAGAGAGTCTGAGCATGCCTCTCTTTTGGCTTCTGGTGGTTGCTGGCAATTCTTGGCGTTCCTTGGCTTGCAACTGCATAGCTTCAACCTTTGCATTGGTTGTCACATGGCCATTGTCCTTCCATGCCTTTCCATCCCTGGCTCCCTTCACTTCTTCTTATAAGGACACCAAGAAATACTGGATTAAAACTCCTCCGGTATCACCTCAGTTTAACAAATGACGTCTGCAGCGACCCTATTTCTAAATAAGGTCACATTCTGTACTTCTGGGAATTTGGGGGTATGGCAAGGGACACTGTTCAACCAAATATTTCACCAACCCACGTACCTACAAATGTTGACAAAATCAGCAGGCCAGGAGAGTAAAGAAGTGAAACAATGTATTTCCAAGAAGGAAGCAAAGGGAAGAAAAGTACTGTTTTTCTATTCCTCTCCCCCTGAGTTTGATATAGGCACCAAAACTTCAAGTAGGACTGTAGCAGAACCAATATGATAATTTCAGAGGAAAATGTGGGGCCTTTTTTTTTTTTTTTTTGAGACAGGGTCTTCCTCTGTTGTCCAGGAGTGCAGTGGTGCAATCTTGGCTCACTGCAGTCTCGACCTCCAGGGCTCAAGTGATCCTCCCACCTCAGCTTCCTGAGTAGCTGGGACCACAGGCACAAGCCACCATGCCCCGCTAATATCACTATATTGCCCAGGCTGGTATCAGACTCCTGGACTCAAGAAATCCTCCTGCCTCAGCCTCACAAAGTGCTAGGATTACAGGAATGAGTCACCACCCTCAGCCCTGGGACGTTTTATATTATGAAGTAGATGCAGTTTACTCTTTCCTGACTTTTTGTGGTGTTGGAAGATAAACTGGCTTTGGCTTCACTTTAACTCTGGAGCAACTGTGGAACAGGATGAGAAAGAAAGCCTGGAACAGGTGATTTAGGTTTGCTCTAGGCTTGGGAAAATAGAAAAATAGGACCTTTTGTGCTTCATTCTAACATCTCTTGGAGACAAGAGGAGTCAGAAATTTAAGACAGAAATTTCTCTTGGAATAATAATGTGCATTTGACTGTGTTTCCCCTCAATCTCTATGACTCTTGAAAATGTTGTGTCCAGAGGGTAGAGAATGCTAAATAGCCAGGCACAAAAATAGTTACAATACCAGTGAATAGACTGAATTCCAGGAGAGGTTTTAACTGTACACCTAAGAGCTCAGAAGAGGTAACTGTCTCTGGATCAGGAGGCTTCATGTGATGGAGTTGGAAGGCTGAAGGATGTTTTTGATCATTGGAGATGGGGAAGAAGAACCACAGATTGCAGTGCTGTTTGATATCTCCAGTCTCAAAAATTTGTGCTGCTAATTTTGAAAAGAAATAGAAGAAAGTGAATTGGTCAATGAAATCCATTCTTATTCATGGAAAAAAAAACCCCAACAATTGGGGAACATGTTTTTTGATGAGGCATCAGTAGTCATTATCCTGTTCATATTGGTCACAGTCATACCATTGATTAGTGATATGGTTTGGCTGTGTCCCCACCCAGATATCATCTTGAATTGTAGTTCCCATAATTCCCACATGTTGTCGTGGGAGGGACCTGGTAGGAGGTAACTGAATCATGGAGGGAGTTGCCTTCGTGCTGTTCTCGTGATAGTGAGCTCGTGAGATCTGATGGTTTTATAAGGGGCTTTTCCCCTGCCTTTGCTCTGTAGCTTTCTTTGTTGCTACCATGTGAAGAAGGACGTGTTTGTTTCCCCTTCTACCTTGATCATAAGTTTCCTGAGGCCTCCTCAGCCCTGCGGAACTGTGAGTCAATTAAATCTCTTTCCTTTATAAATTACCCAGTCTCAGGTATGTCTTCATTAGCAGTGTGAGAACAGACTAATACAGTTAGTTTCTCTTCTTAAGACAAGTGAATAATTGTTGTTGCTGTATCAGTTAGGATAGGCTAAGTTATGGTGAAGAAACAAATAACTCCAAAATCTTAGTAGCTTAGCAATATAAAAGTTGATGTCTCTGGCATGTGACAGCTGTTGTGTCTACTCAATACAGTCACTCAGAGACCTTAAGCAGCAGAGGCTCCATCCCAGCATAGGCTTTAAAAGTCACCATAGCAGGGAGAAGAGAATATAGCAAATCATGTACAGGCTCTTAGGGATCATGCTCATATTTCGTTAGTTAAATGGAGTCACAAAGCCATATTTAACTATAAAGAAGTGGCAAAGTGCAGTCCCACTGTGTACCTGGAAGGAGGATGTCTTAGTGAGTTTGGGCTGTCATAATAGAACACTGTAGACTGGGTGGCTTAAACAACATCTACTTCTTACAGTCCTGGAGGCTGGGAAGTCTAGGATCAAGGTACCAGCAGATTCAGTTTTTGGTGTGGTCTCTCTTCCTGGCTTGTACTCAGCTGCTGTCTTGCTGTATCCTCACATGGCCAAGAGAATAAGCTCTAGTCTCTGTTTCTTTTGATAAGGTCAATAATCCCATGATGGGGCTTCCCCCCTCATGAACTTAATCATAATTACCTTCCAAAAGGCCCCACCTCCTAATACTATTGCATTGGAAGTTAGGATTTCAACAGATGAATTTTGGGGGTCACAAGAATGCTGTTTATAATAGAGGAGAACTAGAATATCTGGGAAAAGCCCTAATGACTGACACATCAAGAGGGCAGATTTCTTGTGCTTTCGAGTTGCTACACATTGGCATCGCCATTCTTTTCAGTTGAGGAGAGGGAGAACTCTCTCCTGCAGTGTGGAACTTTGACCAACAACTGAATATGATGCTGAGAAGCCTCTTAGAACACGACCGTGGGTCATAGTGCTGTTTGTAATCAAAGACTTAAAACAGAAGGACAAAGGGTCTATGGCCATCCCTTGAAGAGCCTTAGGATTAGTATTCAATAATTTAGGCTCTCAGGTGTGCTAGTTAACATAGAGGCTATAAAAATAACATATCTACTTGAGCTTGCTATTCATGTAGTTTATCCATTTAGGCCTTATTAGAAAACTTGGCCAAGGACACTTAAATAATATAATTAATGTGCCCCTCACTTAGATGGCCACATTTCTCCTTTATTGGCATTTTTTTTTTTTTTGAGGTTGAGTCTCGTTCTGTTGCCCAGGCTGGAGCGCAGTGGTGCAATCTCAGCTCACTGCAACCTCCGCCTCCTGGGTTCAAGCGATTCTCTTGCCTCAGCCTCCTGAGTAGCTGGGACTACAGGCACACACCATCATGCCTGGCTAATTTTTGTAATTTTGATGAAGATGAGATTTCACCATTCTGGGCAGGCTGGTCTCTAACTCCTGACCTTAGGTGATCCACCCATCTCGGCCTCCCAAAGTGCTGGGATAACAGGTGTGAGCCACCGTGCCCAGCCCGTATTGGCATTTTTACATCTACTTTTGAGGCAGGAGAGGTATCCAATGAAGTTACCATGATCTTGGGATGCAGCAACCATGGTGATCACACAATCAACCAAACAGACCTCAGCATTCACTTTGTAACTGAGCTCATTCAAGCAAAGCTGTCTTCAGTAGGGAATTTCCCCCATAGAGAACATGTGCATTTTGATTTTACCTGTCCTTACACTGACCCTTTGCTCATTATAACAGTGAAAAACACAACCCTAGGGGAGATTTAAGATACTAATGAGACATGCAATATATGAACAAGCATGGACAGCTACTGCGCATGTACACCCAGAGGACCACCCAGAACATGCTTACTAGGAACACCTCTTCCTACTTCCTTATGAATAATCACATAAATTTTCATAAAGGGAGTTTCTCCAACAAACATAAATGCTGTCTCATCCTTATGAGCAACCCACTCTCTATTCTTCTCTCTCTCTCTCTCTCTCTCTCTCTCTCTCTCAGGGTTTACTGTCCATGCTGCACCTTACTTTAATTTTTTAATTATTTATTTATTTTGAGATGGAGTCTGGCTCTGTCACGCAGGCTGGAGAGCAGTGGCACAATCTTGGCTCACTGCAACCCCTGCCTCCCAAGTTCAAGTGATTCTTCTGGCTCAGCCTCCCGAGTAGCAGGGACTACAGAGGCACACCACCACACCTGGCTAATTTTTTGTATTTTCAGTAGAGATGGGGTTTTGCCATGATGGCTAGGCTGGCCTCAAACTCCTGACCTTAGGTGATCTGCCCGCCTTGGCCTCTCAAAGTCCTGGGATTACAGGCGTGAGCCACCGCACCCAGCCCTGCACCTAACTTTCAAAGATTCTTCTCCTTTATAAATGGTTCCACACTCCATCTCCTTTCCGTGTCTCTTGTTTAAATTATTTTAAGCTAAGAAGACAAGAACCGAAGTCTCACAACAGCCGTCAACAATCTAACTTTGGTTAGGGGGAGCCTATAGAAACTTGTATACTGTGGAGTTTCTATTTCTGCAACTTCAAATTTTGTTTCTTCTCTTTTAGATCAAATGGGAGGTTCCCATGATTTTCTTTTCCTCACGGGAAAGTGTTTGGTCAGAAGGGAAACAAACCGTTTAAGGTGTTACTAAAAAATGTTCCTTCATAAAGTTATATTTTGATAGAGTGTTGAGATTTGCCAATGAACTCTAACAGTGAGGATGGCACTGAAATAAAATGAGAAGAAACAAGTACTAGAAGTCAAAAAACCTTGTCTTATTTTATTTGAAAAACGGATGCTGTAGCTAATAATAGCAATACGGTTTCCACATGTGCTGTGCTGCTGTTGTTGCCTGCAACAAAAGAACCACTTTGAATAATGAACAGTCTAGCTTCACAGCAGGACACTGTTCTACAGGAGGCCCTCAATGATGTATATTTAATAATTAGAAATATGAGCAGGAATTGACCTTCCAAGTTGGATATATTATTATTCACTTTACCTGCTCAATGTCACAGTGGATGCTGTCATGAAGACTGTGACTAAAAACCCCAATAAAGACTTCTCTGCCAAGTCCCATAAATAATCTGATTGCCAAATATGCCTGAGATATACATGGCATATGCTTAGATCCATGTCGGAGTCTGGATGTGGTTCGTGGCCTTGAGTTTACAGAGTATTTGTACCCCGTTTATAAGGAAGGGACATACTGCAAATATGGCAGTGTGACCGTGTCCTCCAGAAAGAGACCCCTGCTCTTTTGAGAGGCAATTAACATGGGTACACAAGGTCCCTGATAACAAAATCCTACGTGACTTTTTTTTTGTTTTGAGACAGAGTCTCTCTGTGTCTCCCAGACTGGAGTGCAGTGGCGCGATCTCAGCTCACTGCAACCTCTGCCTCCCTGGTTCAAGCGATTCTCCTACCTCAGCCTCCCGAGTATCTGGGATTAGGCACCTGTCAACATGCCCAACTAATTATTGTATTTTTAGTAGAGACAGAGTTTTGCCATGTTGGTCAGGCTGGTCTCAAACTCCTAACCTCAGGTGATCCACCCACCCTGGCTCCCAAAGTGCTGGGATTACAGGCATGAGCCACTGTACCCCGCTAACATCTACTTTTTTTTTTTTTTTTTTTTTTTTTTAATCTTTACATATAGTGAAATCATGCTTTCAGGAAAGAACCAAAGAGTGGAGTTTTGAAATCATGATCACTCACTGATTCTCAGAGGATTCATGCCAGTGTCCTTCCCTGGTTTTACTGCTCACTGTTAAGGCCAATCTTTAGTTCTTCAGGGCTTAAGATGTAGAGGGAGTATCAGCAATAAAAGGTCAGTAACGTTCTCAGAGCTCATTCTAGCGTTACTGTTCTTGGAGGAGTCAATGATGTCCATATCCAAGGTGAGGGTTTCACACATAGCCTCCATTTCCTTTCTGGTTTTAGGTTTTTGCTTAGCTTATGTTTTAATATGGCAATATATGTGCAAACACCTAGCATGGTGCTTCCACACAGTAGGTGCTCAATAGATGGCAGTTTCCTTCTCCACTCCCTTTCTAAACTTTGCAGCTCAGCAGTGGGGGATGTCAGCCTGGAGAATGCTGACGAGGCCTGGTGTGCCTCTTGGGTGTAGTTAATATTCATCCTCAGATAATGACTCCCATTTGAGAATCTTATCTTGTGCTGACTGTCCATCAGTCAAAGTCCCAGAAAGTCACCAGCAAATGTCAAAATTTGAGGTTGATGAGGCTAATCCTGGGGGGTAAACACCAGGCCAGACTGCAAGTGTAGGCTAGCAAAGAAAAGCAATCAGGATGACTGAATGTCATTGACAATGGGCCTGGCAGGGAAAGGCAAGGGATTGCATCAGGTTCCTGGGGCAGCCAGGGAATGTCAAGTGTGAGAGACAGAAGGAAACCACACAGCCTGCTCTTTGAAGGTTAATTCTTTCACTTTGCAGGGCAGCTCTTCACTTACAGAGTCATGGCAACTGGGATTTCGCCAGCCTGGTCCATATGCTCTGCAGTCAGCAGGGCATGGGGCACCTTTCTGAACACTGTTCCTTTGCTGTTGTACCTGAGGACCCAGGGGCACTGAGTACTGTTTCCAGCAAGCATGAGCCTATCTCCATTCTTGGCAATCTTTCTGCACAGCCCACATCAGTGGGGTCACACGAATGGAAGTGCCTCATTTCAGCCATCTGGTGATTCATTCTTCCCTACCCCCTGTCTGGCATCGTGAGAGAGCTGCTCACACACTGCCAAGTCAGCTAGAGAGGACTGCTGCCACCGTAGCCTGCCAGACTCCAGTGGCACATTCAGAGGCCCTCTCTATGCACTCAAACCATGTGTCATGGCTGAGTTAAAAAGAAAATCTCACAAAATGAATGCACTAGTTAGTTAATAGGTAAACTGGTGTGTGTATGTGTTATGTATGTGTTGTAGGTATAGTCAAAGTGGCAAGGGCACATAAAAGCCTTCTGTTTCATTATTTTTAATGTTTAAATAGATTAAAATGTGTTACGTACATTTATGTGTACATTATGTATGCATACATCCTAGGGTGGCTGTAACAAACTGCCATAAACTGGATGGCTTAAAAATCTCATAGTTCTGCCAAAAAGAGCCCAAATAGCCAAGACAATCCTAAGCAAAAAGAACAAAGCTGGAGGCATCACACTACCCAACTTCAAACTATACTACAAGGCTACAGTAACCAAAACAGCATGGTACTGGTACAAAAACAGATATATAGACCAATGGAACAGAATAGAGGACTCAGAAGTAAGACCACACACCTACAATCATCTGATCTTCAACAAATCTGACAAAAACAAGCAACGGGGAAAGACCCTATTGAACAAATTGTGCTGGGAGAACTGGCTAGCCATATTCAGAAAATTGAAACTGGACCCCTTACTTACACCTTATGCAAAAATTAACTCAAGATGGATAAAAGACTTAAAACCCAAAACTGTAAAAATCCTGGAAGAAAACCTAGGTAATAACAATGAGGACATAGGCTTGGGCAAAGATTTCATGACAAAAATGCCAAAAGCAATTGCAACAAAAGCAAAAATTGACAAATGTGATCTAATTCAACTAAAGAGCTTTTGCACAAGAAAATAAACTATCATCAGGGTGAACAGACAATCTACAGAACGGGAGAACATTTTTGCAATCTATTCATCTGACAAAGGTCTAATATCCAGAGTCTACAAATAACTTAAACCAATTTACAAGAAAAAAACAACCCTATTAAAAAGTGGACAAAGGACATGAACAGGCACTTCTCAAAAGAAGACATACATACAGCCAACAAACATGGAAGAAAAAAAAACAACTCAACACCACTGATCATTACAGAAATGCAAATCAAAACCACAGTGACACACCAACTCACACCAGTCAAAAAACAACAGATGCTGATGGGTTTGCAGAGAAAAGGAATGCATTTACACCATTGTTGGGAGTATAAATTAGTTCAACCATTGTGGAAAGCAGTGTGGCAATTCCTTAAAGACCTAAAGGCAGAAATACCACTTGACCCAGCAATCCCATTACTGGGTACATACCCAGAGGAATATAAATCATTCTTTAAAAGACACATGCACACATATGTTCATTGCAGCACTTTCCACAATAGCAAAAACGTGGAATCAACCCAAATGCCCATCAATGATAGACTAGATAAAGAAAATGTGGTACAAATATACCATGAAATACTGTGCATCCATAAAAAGGAATGAGATAATGTAAGTTGCAGGGACATGAATGGAGCTGGAAGCTGTTATCCTCAGCAAACTAATGCAGGAACAGATAACCAAACACTGCATGTTCTCACTTATAAGTGAGAGCTGAATGATGAGAATACATGGTGAAGAACAATGCACACTGGGGCCTGCTGAGGAGGGTGAGGGGGAGGGAGAGCATCAGGAAGAATAGCTAATGAATGCTGGGCTTAATATTTAGGTGATGGGTTGATCTGTGCAGCAAACTACCATGGTACACATTTACCTATGTAACAAAACTGTACATTCTGCACATGTACTCCTGAACTTAGAAATTGAAGACTGAAAAAAAAAAAATCTCATGCTTCTGGAGGCCAAAAGTAGGAAGTCAAGGTGTTGACAGGAGTGGTTCCTCTTGGAGGTGTTGGGGGAGATTCTGTACCAGGCCTCCCTCCCAGCTTCTGGTATTGCCAACAATCCTTGGCATTCCTTGGTGTGTAGCGGCATCATTTCAATTTCTGTCTCCATCGTCAACATGGTGTCTTCTCTCCATCTCTGTCTCAATGACAAATCCCCGCTTTTTTTTTTTTTTTGTAAGGATATTGGTCATTGGATTAAGACACTCTGTAATCCAGCATGACCTCATCTTATTTTATGTCAATAAACAAAGACCCAATTTCCAAATAAGGTCACATTCACCACTACTGGGTGTTAGGACTTAAACATATCTTTATAGAGGACACAATTCAACCCAGAACAAGGCTCAAAGACAATGCAGTGAAAAACAGATAACCCTTTTCAATAAATGGTGCTAGAGCAATTGGATACCCATATGCGAAAAAACAAAAGGACCTTGATCATACCTAACAATCTCCAAAAACAGAAGTGAATATAGACCTAAATGTAAAACCTAAAAGCACAAAACTTCCAGAAGAGAACATGGAACAACTTTGTGACCTTGAGTTAGATACAGGTTTCTTAAAAAATGACACCAAGTATACAATCCATAAAAGAAAAAATGGATAAACTGGATATTATCAAAATCAGAAACTTCTGCCCTTTCAAAGATATTAAGAGAATAAAATGGCAAACTACAGACTGGGACTATATCTTTGCAAAGCATATAAATAATTTTTTAAAAGCATCTAAAACATGTAAAAGCATATAAAGGATATAAAGTATATAAAGGATTTGTATCCAGAAAATATAAATAAATCTTAGACTCAATAATAAGAAAACAACCCAATTAAAAATGGACAGAACATCTGGAAACAGCATCAAAGCAGATACATGGATGGCAAATAAGCACATGAGAAGATGCTCGACATTATTTGTCATTAGGATATTGTAAGCTAAAGCCACAGTGAGATGCCACAACTCTCCTATTATAAAAAGTCCAGCCACACCAAATGTCTGTGTGGATGTGAAAAAAAGTGAAACTTTCTTTTATTGCTGGTGGGAATAGAAAATGGTAAAAACACTTTGGAAAGCAGTTTGGCAGATTTCTTTTTTTTCCTCTTAAAGCATATACCTACTATATATTCCATCCATTCCACACCTAGGCATTTATGAAGAAGAGAAAATATATGTCCCTATGAAGACTCATAAATAAATGTTCATAGCAGCTTTGCTTACAATAGCCAAAAACTGCAAACAACCCAATTATCCATCCATATGCAAATCAATCAATAAGTTGTCCTATAGCTATATACAATGAAATGTTACTCAGCAACAAAACCCAATCAACTGTTGATATACACAACAACACTGATGAATCTCAAAATAATTATGAGTGAAAGTGGTGAGATCAAAGAAAAAAGTATCTATTGTATGATTCCATTTATATAAAAGTCCAGAAAATGCAAACCAATCTATAGTGATAGAAAGCATCTCAGTAGTTGCTTGGGGTAGGAGGGGGAGTAGGTCAGGATGGGAGGGAGGCATTACAGAGGGGCAGGAGAAAACCTTGGGGGGTGACAGGTATACTCACCATTTTGATTGCGGTGATGGTTTCATGGGTGTACAAGTATGTCAAAACTTATCGAATTGTATGCTTTAGATGTGTGCAGTTTATTACACTGCAGTAAAAGTGTAATATAATTGACCTTTTATTGAGGTCAATTATACCATAATAAAATATATATATTGAATGCTTCTTATACATCAGATATTTTGCTAGGTGTTTTCATGAAATATTATTTTACTTCTGAAAGTACTTTGTGGTAGGGATAGTGCTGAATTTCAAAGAATAAGAATGTATTTATGGAAGTAAGAATATATTCTATAATGAAGGAAGAGAGTGGAAGAGAATAAGGAAATGGTGAGTAGAACCAAAAGAGATTTCCTGGAGTAAGAAAAAGAGGCAGGGTATTAAAAAAGGAAAAGACAATATGGCAGATTGTATTTTCCAACAACGGGAACATTATTTCTTCTTGTAATATAGATGTAGTTCTGACACTCTTCTCACTGAGAGGTGGAGCCTGCGTTCCCTCTTCTTCAATATGGGGAAGCTTGTGACTGCCATAGAGGTAATGCTGTGTGACTTCTGAAGTCAGGAAAGGTGATTTAGCTTCTGTTTGGTTTTCTTGTGATGTTTATACTCTTGTAACTGAACCTCCATGCTGGGAGGATGCCCAAGCAGCCACATACGGAGGTTGACTGACATTTGCTCCATCTGATGTCCTTGTTGATAATTGGCATCAACCACCAAGACATGGGTGAACGCACCAATGGGTATGTCAAGTCCCAGCCATGATCAACCTTAGCCTTTAAGTCTTCCCAGTTGAGACCCCAGACATTGTGGAGCAGAGGCAAAGTGTCACAAAGTGTCAGATGCACCTTTTCTGAATTCCTGACCACAGAATCTATGACCATAATAAAATGGTTATCATTTTCACCAGTTTTTTTGTTAATGCAGCAGCAATGGTAACTAAAACAGGTGATAGGAAAGAAAGGGAAGAAATGGAAGTGACAATAAAAAAGACCAAGGATCCAGCCCTCCTGAAAGATTAGAAAAGATTCCGTGGGTAGTTGTACCAGTTTTTGAGAGTGGCTACTCTCAGAGAAGTGATCTAAGGCTTTCTGGGATAGGAGATAGACCCCTTGGCATCATAGGCACCAGGAAGGTGACCACAGTAGCTAAAGCAATGGAGTGGAAGAGACTCTCATCATCAGTATCGGATCATAAAACCAACGGTGTGGCCAAACAAATGTAAGATTTGCTAGCTTCCTGTCCCAGGAAGAAAGATGTAAGAAAATTGTTTTGGGTTGGTGTTATAGTTAATTACATAGTATATAAATTAGTATTCATGTTTATTTTTATTTTTATTTTTTGGCTAACATGAATCCCAAGAGACAAAGAAGTCATTAGAAGGTCATTTTAAAAGAGGACCCCTTGGCCTAATTTTATCCACTTCCTCTATCAGAAACTTGATCTTTAAGAATAAAGCAGAAGCTTCCCCAATCCATATTATTCCCCCAATAACCATTTTCAATATGGAATTCAATAACTTGTTGAATTCTATTTTCAGGATTTATAGATTCTTTCTTGTTTGAACCATTCCATATTTGCCTTTATTAAATGCCATGCTTGAATATTCTTCTTAGATTCAGAAAATTCATTGTTAATTTTTATCTTTGCTTCCTTCAATATCTTGAAGGTTCTTCATTATAAAAATGACAAATGGATATGACAGTGAGTCAATCTGCAATGAGAATTACTTGTAAAGTGTGTCTGTCCCACGTTCATATAGTCCCAGCACTATATGGAAATACTGTGAATTCTGTCATCAAGGCCTCATTCTGCATTACTAGTGAACTAAGGATAACTTAATCAATGTGCCTGCACTGATTTTTAACTTGTTGAAGTCTATTTTAGGATTTACAGATTCTTTCTTGTGTGAACCACTCCATCTTTGCCTTTGCTATATGCCATGCTTGAATATTCTCTTTTTTAGATTCAGAAAATTCACTGCTATTTTTTATCTTTGCTTGCGTTCTTATTCAGAATACAGTTTCAGACTGAGTCTCATCAATTGGTTTCTGCAGATGCTCCTGTTTCCCTCAAACATGTAAATTATAGGTTAGCTGTTTTACCTGTTGACAAAGAAATGGCTGAACAATTTTACAGCACTCTGGTCTAACCTGATCACATTGTATAGAGGTGATGATGGTTTTCTCTTTTTTTGTTCTCAGAGGGATCAGCATTTGTATTACATTGTGGCAGTAGAAAGGGAATTTTAAAACTCATTTGGAGGGGGAATCTCTTTCAGCTTAGAGTATGAAGCTGAAATAGATCTATTTTGTGCTTCATTCACACTTCCTGTATTACACCATTAAACATCCTCCCAGGGACCAGAAGATTCAGGAGATTTTGTTTAATCACTTCATGCCCAATATCATGGGGACCACATTTGCAGGATGTGGGGCATGATAAACCCCTGTGACTAGGATAACAGCTGTTCTCAGTTGTAACACAAGCAATGCAAAGTGAAATACTCACAAAATTATCCTCAAGGCTGTGGTAGGAAGGAAGAATGTTATAGAGGTTGATTTGCCCACATCCATATAATTGGTATATTGTAAAGCCTAGTTTGGACTCAAGTCCATGCTTTTTTTTGCTTTGTTAAGTGTATTCATTTTTACATTGCACTCTATCCTTGAAGAGGATGTGTGAGAGCTGCCTCCCTTTCATGGGAAGAAAGGGTTAGCATGCTGAAGGCTGAAGAGAATTTGGTGGCTGTTAATGTACCATGTAATGTGTAATATGCAAAAAAGCACATCCTGCTGGCTCCCAGGCCCTCATTAACTTTCTCATACATTTCTGTAAAGTGTTACTGTTTTACTGGAGAAAACGATTCACAACACCACTCTGCGAGAAGATGAGACCCAATGCAGATGGGCTGTAGTTTAATCTTCATATGTTAGAAAGGGAGCAACTACATACCAGAGGTTTTCAAAATGTGGTTCCTGGACCAGCAGCATCAGCATCTCCTGGGAATATGTTAGAAATACAAACTGCCCCAAATCAACTGAATCAGAAATTCTGCGGGTGAGGTAGTTTAACAATTTCTTCAGGTAATTCTCATAAGTTAAAATTTGAGAACTCTTGCTATAACCAAGGCTCTCAGAAAGTGATTTGGTTCACAATTTAGCCTCAATTGTAAAGATAATTCTGTAAAATATTCTTTAGTAATAGAAAGCCAAATAAAGAGATCCCTCCCGTCATGTAGCCACGAAGTATGTGTTAAACACCTACTCTGTGCAGAGGAGTATGCTAGCCATTGTAGTAAAAGGAAGATGAATAAAATATGGTCTCAGCTATCTGTGAGCTCAATTTGCCAATGAAATAGAGATGTAAGTTGCACAGTAGCCTGCCTCATTGGTGGCTATGTGTAATAACCTTTTGCAAAATGAAAAATATGAGCTAAATTCACCATTGTATCATTGATATTACCAAACCACCCTTTGCTCTTTTCAGAGATGAGGAAATGGAGTGTTCATTAAAAGCTTAACCGTTTGAACCATAATGTTCATATGATTAGTGACTGAAATAGAATGCAACCTCACACTTCTTTGCATTGCTTTTGCCTTACAAATCAGCCCCAACCCTGGGAACCTGAGGCTAGATCAGGATTACAAAGTCATTGTCTACCTGTTCAGCAATTAAACAAATTCTCAATAGACTTTTCCTTCTATTTAACTTTTATTAAAAGAAGTGCTAAGGTACTGAGATGCAGTACATCATATTTATTACCAAAATTATTAACAAATATACAAAACTTGTACATGTAATTTTCTTACATCCATTTATTCTCTATAATATTGATTTTTGTTCAAGTAGGTTATCTACAGTGTGTAAACATCCCTTGGATTGACCTCACACAGATTAGGAAAGCCCTCTAACCCATGCTTTTATCAGATACTTCTTTTTATTTGGCTTTCATTTGTAGCATCTAATTTCCACATTTGGCACATGGAAGAGACATCTACAGTGCAAAAGAGGCAGATTTTTCTGGTTTCATTTTGAACAATTTTGCAGGGGCACAGTTAAAGAGCTGAGAGGAAACACGAGCACTCGAACTTGATGGCATTGGATGAGCTGTAATGCCAACACCTCTTGGTTCAGCCACTAAACTTGAGCATAAAGTCAGTGTCTCTTCCTTCACCCACCCTCCCACCCATCTACCCCCATTCAAGGCTGATTCAGTCTTAACCTTGTCTCAAAAGGGTTATAAGAAATTTCATCCATCCCAGAACAAGTAGGTTAATTTCAGTGAATAACAAGTTTTCTGTTCTTTCTTGTGGGTTGGTTTCTGTGGTTTGATGAGCCAGCAAAACTCTTAAACAGAGAATAAGATAAGATAAAAAAACAGATGAGGAGAACTTTCTGCTTTCAATTGGCATCTCTGTATCCAAGGCCAGAGCCTTTCTGCGGTGGAAAAGTGACAAAGGCCTTGGCGAATGGCAGAGGAAAGCCATCCCTGCCATAACACCTTGGACTCCAAGCTTTCGCACGCAGTGTTAGAAAATCAAAAAGAAAAGAAAAGGGTAATCGAAGATTCTCCCTCTTCTTCCTGGGTTTCCTTTTGCTTATTTAACTTAATCTATCCAAGTAAAGCTGATCCAGAGAGAGCTCTGTTCGCCCGCTCACCCCCATTCTCACTCTCCAGCACAGTATTGCTCATGTGGTCGGATGCACCTTGTCCGCGAAGCACCCGCGGAGAACGTCTGGATTTGGACACGCACCTGCCTCCCCCGCGTCCGTCACCACAGTGGCGCGGGCCCCTCCGACGCCCCGTAGAGCTCGGCCAGCTTCCGGAAGCGGGGCCCCCAGTCCGTCAGGAAGTCGAAGCTCTGTTCCGAGTCCGACGTGGCCGACTGCAGGGGAGCTCAGCGACCCCGCCAGAGAGCCGTCCCCCTCGAACATGTACGTCTGAAGGGAGTCGAAGGGCGGTGCCCACAGGTCCATGTCGGCCTCGTAGAGCTTGGCTAGCACGTAGCTGTGGACAGTGCTGTTCACGGCGCACGTTGAGGCACATAGCGGGAGAGGCTCTCGATCTCTGGCAGCATGTCCTGCCGCGTCTTGGGGGCGGCCCCTGCCTGCGCCTCCCGGGGGTTCCACATGGCTGCGATGTCAAAGGCCTCGGTGTCCTCCTCGCCGCCACCCTCGTCGTCGTAGCGGACGATGTTCTCGTGGATGTTTTCCTCGTCGTCGATGATGTATGGTTGTTTCCGGTGCCGCCTCATGGACAAAATGAGCAACACCAGCACTGCCAGGAACAAAAAGAGAAGCTGTTTATCCAGTAGACGTGGCTGTGTGTGCGGTGACTAGAAATCGTCTTGATTCAGCTGGCCGCGGTAGCTCATGCCTGTAATCCCAGCGCTTTGAGAGGCTGAGGCGGGTGGATCACCTGAGGTCGGGAGTTAGAGACTACCCTCACCCACGTGAAGAAACCCCGGCTCTACTAAAAATACAAAATTAGCTGGGCGTGGTGACGCATGCCTGTAATCCCAGCTTTTCGGGAGGCTGAGGCAGGAGAATCGCTTGAATCCGGGAGGCGGAGGTTGCGGTGAGCTGAGATCGCGCCATTGCACTCCAGCCTGAACAAGAGTGAAACTCCGTCTCAAAAAAAAAAAAGAAAGTCTTGATTCACCACAGATAAGGGAAGAGCTACTGAGTGGTGACCTCAGAGACAACTTGGGATATCTGAAACCTCGGGGCATTCTAATTTAAGTCGACCTTGTTCTCTTTCTGCAAGTCAGGTTGTGGACAGTGAAGCCCTGATTTCTTCAAATGGTTTAATTAGAAAAAGTTGCATATGGTCTCTTAAGATGAGGTTGCTGTTTTGAAATTGTGTGTGTCTATACCCAACAGCCAATTTAAAATCCCATTAACAAAGCACAAAGGCCTGCTATGGAGCAAGATCCGCAAAGGACCAGATCCTGTGCTTTGTTTATATGATGATAAATACACCTCTCCTCTTATAATGTGGAGGTCTTATTATGTAGGTGGCATTCTGCTTCCTTATATTAGCATCTTAACAGGATTCTACTTTGTATATAATCATATCTTAATATACATAGAGACACACATTCTAAGTATGGGCCAAAGTTGTAGTGTTTTTATACCAATAAGAAACAGGAGAACATAAGTGATCCCTGGGGTCCAGTAAACTCAGGTTCCTCCGAGAGGCCTTTCATTAGAGATGTGGTTGTGGCTTTCTGGACCCAATGGTGTTTATGGAAGGGAGAGAATGAGCAGTGACATTTTATATAATTCATCATGTTATCAAAGAAACACCACACTGTTAGATGTGCCCTTGCAGGTATGGATAAAATTTTATCCCAACAAATGCATTTTTCCCCCACTAGAATGTGTTCGCCAGGGTTTAAAGGAGAGATAGAGATAATCCCATTGAGTTGTTTATCTCCCTTAACTGAAAACGTTTTCCAGGGAGTGTTTTCAGGTTTTAGCTGTAGAACTGCTATTGATTTTTTTTTTTCCTGGTGTGCTTTGTTACAGCTGGTGAACAGTGACGGTTTGATAGCACTGCAAAATAAGACCCCAGTTTATCCAAGGGGAAAAAGTGGAGTACATTCATACATGCAGTAAAAGATTACAGACTGACTAATAAAACTCACAACAATGATTTAAAATTTTTTTTGAATGTAGATGTGCTTTTTTATAAATTGCAATTAGTGACATAATGCGTAATATTTTCCTGGATAGCTTTGGTGACAAAACATACACAGGAAAGAAACGATGATATGCTCGTGTATATTTTCTCTGTGTGCGAAAATACGAAGTAAGGACTAAAAAGACTGTGGGATTCCTAGAGAAAGAGACTAATAGGATTCTGAGGAAGTGAGGGCTTGAACTGAGCATGAAAGGTTGGAATGTGATTTGGATTGATGCAGACTGGAGATGTGAGATTCAAAGTGAGCATGCTGTGTTTGCAGGATTCAGTGAAGTTACTAAGCCCAAATATTTTTAAGGCTCTATGCTAAGCAATGGGGAAACAGTATTGAGTATGACATGGTTTCTGCTCTTGTGAGCTTGTAATCTAAGGAGATTGTGGATGCTAATGATTAATGCAAGTCAGATAGTGATGAGGGCTGTTAGAGGCACAAGTGTCACCAGGAGAGTACAGAGAGGCAGGGCCAGTGAATTTTACTTGGAAGGCTGGGAAGGGCTTCACACAGGTGACCTTGAAGTGGTAGGGGCAGTATTTTGGAAAATGCTAGGAAGCAAAATTGGAAGTCTTTTGAGTATCTGCTGGAGAGAATTCTGGTGGTCATGGAAAAGCTCGGCAGTTTATATAGAACCAGTCCATCTCTTGAAAAATAGATTGGTACATGTCTTTTTTTTTTAGATAATCTAATTTAAATAAAAAAATATTACATAGTGCCCTGAAAATCAGATTTTGAAGAAAGTGGCCTTATTCAGCTGAAAGTCTTCTCTGACAGAAGAGAATCAGTTCTAGGGATGGTTTATATTTTGGATACTATAGGCACGGTGCATAGAGCTTATGAGACATTCTTGGAACTAGATATACATTTGAGACATGAAAAAAAACCCCACCAAGTCAGAATTAATTTATTTCGTTGTCTGTAAAATATAGGATTTTGTTGACAAATGCAACTCAAATCTTACAGTTTCATGAATTATTTTTAATACAGGATGTGTACTCTTAGAAGTAAGAGTACTTAAAACTCAGGATTTGATGACAGCTCTGCTCAATTTAGCTCCTGAAAACTGTTTACTTTTTCTGTACAGTTCAAAAGACAAGACATCATCATGGGTGTGGTAGGGATAAAATAAATTGGCCCTTGCACACCATTTTAACTTGAGAGCCACTCCAAGCCAGTCTCTTTAAATCAGTATTTCTGTAATGATGGCTTTTTGTGGGCCAGGGTGAACTTTTAACTTCGACATTTTCCAAAGATAGAAGTAAGGACAGCTAGTCTGGAAATTTCTCCCAGGAATAAGTTTTGCAAAGGCCTCTTGCAGGTTGTCCAGTTCTGCACTCAAGGACTCCCAATGCCACCTTATGGAAACTCAAGAAATTGCAGGGAGGTTTTACTTGTCAGTGCAGTCTGGGACCAGAAACCATAACAATTTTCTCTGATAAAGGGATCTAAGAACTTAGAAAAGTTTCTTATTTATACTCTTTCTCTCTTTGTATAGGGCTGAACTGAAACAACAAAATTAAACTGCATGTTGTATTTTTAAGTGTGTTTTGAGAAGCACATTCCACAGACCTACCTAGAAAGTCAATCAAGAGCTGACATTTTACACAGAACTTCATTCTTTGGTCTGACTGTCTCTTGGTATAGAGGTAAACTTAGGATCAAGGGTGTATGTGAATATCTATACATCTATTCTAATTTCAGTCCTCAGGGCTTTACTCTTTCCCCCTCAGAAAACTCGGATTTCTTTTATATTGAATAAAACTAGTATGTACTAAATCTGTTTTTCTCCAAGCAAGACATATATGCTATAGATTAGTTCAGTAAGAGCAAAGACAAACATACAGATATTTTCTTGGTTGCAAGAGTTGGTTTAGGTGTTTTTGTCTGTTTTTGAGTGTGGAATTAGAAAACAATTGCAAGGATGCTCTTATGCACAAGGGGGTTGGGGAGCTGCCTTGCAGTATGACTTGAGAGGAGGAAGGAAGGATTCCTTAAGTGCTCTCTGACTCCAGCCTGGTATGTCTTTATTTCCTCAGCAGAGACAAACTGACCCTGTTTAGTCACTGTTCCTGGTTAGATAGCCATGGTGCCTGGGAGGGGGTACTAATCACCCCAAACAGCTTATTCCCCAGAAATCTGTGTGGTTTATACCCTCACTTCCTTTAGCTCTCTGCTCAAGGGTCTTAACCAGTGAGGGATTCCATGACTATTCTATTTTAAATGCCATCTAGCCCTGTCGCTTGTCCACCCAAGATACCTTGTCCCTCTTTCTTTCCCTGTAATACCACCTCCAGAGTCAGGGGATGAGCGTTTAGGAGAAAGGCAGTGCTGCTGAGACACAGGGGTGCCCAGTGTATGGCCTGCCTGCATTTAAGCCCTGACTCTGCCTTTCACATTGGTTTTTAGCCTGTCAATTACCCCTTTGTGACTTAGCTGCTACTTAAACAAAGGGGTTAGAAGAGGTGATCATCAAATCCTGTCCAAAATTGTAATTTTGGTTCTATGATGTCAGAATGAACTTTTTTTGTTCTGAAATAGGAAGGCCAGGATATGTCTGTTTTATTAACCCTAGCACCTTGTATGGTGCCCCAACTCATAGTAGATGCTTTATAAATATATGTGCTTTGATCTTGCCAAAGCCACCTTGAAGAAGGGACTGTCCTCAGTTTCTTTACTTTTTTTTTTTTTTTTTTTGCAGCCTCACTGTACCACCTTTTCAGTAAGCAAGGTGTGGAAGACCTGTTCTGAATAGCTGTGTCAGGATGGTAATGAACGGATGTCTGAGTAGGCACTGGCAGAACTCCACAGAAGGGAAAGCAGCCCCTTACTCACCTAAGAGGACGAAGATGCAGGCCAGGATGGCAATGAGGGCACCCCCGGCTCAAACTGACTGGGAGCATGTAGGCCTCTGGGCTGCAGGACATGACGTGGCCGTCGTCATCACAGCTGCACACTTGGATGGTCAGTGTGCCGGTGCTGCTCAGCACGGGCTGCCCGCTATCTGCTATCAGGATGGGCAGGTAAAAGATACTCTGCTCCTGCTGCCGGAAACCAGACCTCCTAGTTAGAATCCGGGCCGTATTATCTGAAAGAAGCAAGGGGTTCCAGGATTGGAAAAGGGAAGATGAATTAATTTCTTGGATTGAGGAAAGCAAGGGGGCAGGGGCAGGGTGTAGAAAGGAGAGAGGGTAGTCAGATATTCCCTGGTGCTGGTCAGCCACGGCAGGTTTGCCTGGATCAGCATTTGGATTCAGAAACCACGCTTTTGCTTGCTTTTAGGCAAAACCCTGAGGCCTAGAAGAGAAAGCCTTTTTTTTAGTCTGTCTTACCCTTTGTGACATAAAGTGCCCAAGGCACACTGTTAGACTTCAGATCTAACAAAAATGTTCCTGGGAAAGCTTGACAGAAATGAACAATCACTGGTGACTTGTGGTCCCTGTTTGTTCCTGCTCAGCAGCTTGCCAAGGCCCTGTGGCTGCTTTGTGCCTCCAGGGAAAGAATGCTGAGGAACCCATGTGGCTGTGGCAGATTGCTTATTTTTGCCACTTTGGCTGGAATTCACATCTTTTACTGTTTTCTTTTATGCCTCTGAAATGCAAGCACCAACTCCTCCTGTGTTTCCTAAAGAACCTGCTCATTTAGTAGAAGCTTATTTGAAATCCCCTAATCATATGACATACCTTGTTATTTCTCTTGAGTTGGTGGTCTAACTTGAAGCAGTTAATATGAACTTGGTGAAAATTTGTTCTTGATCAATACTAGAAATGTTTCCTCCAGTTTTAAAGAGGATTAGTCAAATTATTAGATGTGCTTCTACAAAGTTAGGGTGTGTGCGTCTGTGTGTTTACATTTATATTCATATATTGTGTTCTGGGATTTTTCATTTCTAAAATCTGTGTTCTCTAATTTCCTGGAGTAGGTTTGAATTCTAAAGTAGATACACTTTTGAAAAGCTCAGATTATTTTCAGCAGAGGAAAAATTGAGAGATGTGGTAGGATGTACAAGAAGTGATTTTCAAAGCTAATACCACCAACACAGAGGTCCTGTGGATGTGTTTCATAGTTCATAGGAAAGAGCCTAAAACATCACCAAAAATTCTGAGAGCCTAACCAAAGTAAACATTATTAGTGATCATCAGTATTTCTGGTTCTTCTTCTCTTTTTGAACATAATAAAGGATTATAGTTTTCTTTGCTCTTAAATGTGGATATGTCTGTGATTTGCTTTAGTTGATGAGCAATAGCGATTTGTGTTACTTCTAGGGAGAAGTCTGTATGAGCTGATGTATGAGTCTCCATGCTCTTTTCTTGCTGTAGTTACACACAAAAGAACTACAGGGTGTGAAATGCAGAGCCAGGCAGCCTGGGACACTGAGCTCAGACTCACAGTAGGCTGTAGTGAGCAAGAAATTAACTGTAGTTGTGCTAAGCCACTGAGATTTTTGTGGTAGTTGTTCCTATAGCATAACCTGGGCTATTCTAACACACTACCCCTTGATTAACTTTTCCTCCTTCCCCCTGCTTTTATGCTGACAGCTATTGTTACCAAAGGCTCCTGTGCCATGTACCTGCACTTTGCATGCAGTATCTCACTCTATCTTCACAATTTGGTGAGATAGTAATAACCTTACTCCTTTTCAGAAATAGAAGTAAGGCCTAGAGTGATTTTATAATTTGTTTGAAGTCACCTTGTTAGTAGCAGAGCTGGGATTTGAACTTTGGTCTCTCTCTCTCTAAAACATGCACACCTTCCACTGTGCTATATAATTGCTTATTTAGTTTAGTAATACTAACTTTCAAAAAATACTCAGATAAGCATAATCTCTTCCTGCTTTGATACAAGCTATTTCTTACTTTCTTCTCAGTAGAGAAAGGATGCTGACCTGAGGATTATATTCATATTTCCACCTACCACACAACCCACACACCTTTCTGTTTTCCATACTTAATAGCTAAGTACTACTGATTCCACTTTGTAGTTTTAGGTTTTTTTTTTTTTTTTTTTAGAAATCAAGTTTTTCTCTATAATCAGAACTATTTTTAAAAATTCTTCGGTTTAATCCAGTTGAGGTCATAGGACTTTCAGAAAGACTGACTAGAGCTGAAATTCATAAAAGTATTCTATTTATGACATACATGTTTCACATCTAAGAATTATTTAAGATTGAAGAGAAATATCAGAGCATCACATTGCTAAGTCCAGTTCTGGAAGGAGCCTGGCATATAGTAGCCACTTGGGAAATTTTTGTTGAATGTGATAATTAGGGCTTTAGTAACTTACTCGGAAACAGCATTTTTTCCTAAGGTGACACAGAACACTTTGTGTGTGGAGGGGCAGGGGCGTTGTGGTGGGGGGCATAGTAAAACAGGACCCAATTTCTAGTCCCAATTTTAATGCTTATTGACTCTCTGGTCTTGGGCCATCTGCTTACTTTCCTCATCCATCAGATGGGACAATAAGAATCAGAGGGATTAATAACTTCCTTAAAGCCTCACAGAATTATTGTAAATATCAAATAAAGTATGGGAAAATACTTTTGAAACTGTAAAGTACTATATGCACATAATTCTTTTCATAATGTTTTGGGGTGAAAAAGTAAAAAAAGACTACTTGAGATAGTGCCCTGCTGTGGTCATAAAAGGACATCATGTTTCAGGGCACGGGAACAGAGGTAGTTGACAGTAGATCTGCCCTGTAAGATATTAGTCAGTTTTTGTTGTTTTCGTTGTGTTGGGTTTTTTTTAGAGACAGGATCTTGCTCTTAACCCAGGCTGGAGTACAGTAGTTTGAACATAGCTCACTGCAGCCTTGAACTCTTGGGCTCAAATGATCCTCTCACCTCAGCCTCTTGAGTAGCTGGGACTACAGGAGCATGCCACCATGTCTGGCTAATTAAAAAAAAAAAATTGGTAGAGATGAGGTCTTGCTGTATTGCCCAGGCTAATCTCAAACTCCTGGCCTCAAGTGATCCTCCTGCCTCAGGTTCCCAACTACCTGGGACAACAGATGTGTGCCACCATGCCTGGCTAATTTTTAAAAAATGTTTTGCAGAGATGGGGTCTTGCTGTGTTGCCCAGGCTGCTCTTGAATGCTTGACATCAAGCATTTCTCCCTCAGCCTCCCAAAGTGTTGGGGTAACAGGCATGAGCCACTGTGCCTAGACTTGGTCAGTTTCTCAGTGAGCCTCAGTAAAGGATACTCATGGGATAAATTGTCATTTGGAGATTAAGAGTTCATGCTTTCTGTTGAAGATGTGCTGACTTCTGTTTTGGAAAACCTTCCAAGAGATGACTTACATCTTATGATAGTCGTCCTGTGCCAGTGGCCCATCTTTTTAAGGAATTGGTTCCATAAATTGGTTCCCAAAGTCATCTTCAAGAAAGTTGCAACATTTTGCTGCATTTTGTTTCACTCATTAGAGTGATGGCCTAGCCGAACAGTTAAAGAAAAAATATAATGTGTTATAATGGGTTATTTTTTTCCCCAGGGTTGCCTTTGTAAAACAGTCCAATGGAAGCTGAAACCACTTTTTGCAGAAATAGTTTCCCTACGAAGCAGATAAATGAATAGTTCAAACTTTTGACTCAATAAAAACTTCAGGATATTTAATTGAGTATTTCTGCCTTTATAATTCATATTGCCATTCCTTCCAGAATTTTTATAGTGGTTTTATGATGACATGCAGGAAGTTGAAGGGATGACTTAGAAGAATGCTTTCCCATTTAGAAGAAAACAGGTTTGGGATTCTTAAGTTTTATAGCAGAAAACTGTCATGTGGGGTTGAAGTAATACTTTTAATCTCAAATAATTGCTGTTTGAGACTAAAGCCAGGTGTGCCTAACCTAATCATGACTTTTTGTTACCCTCTGCTTAGAGTTTTACAAAGTGGCAATTCATATTTTAGAACTGGAATGAAAATGAGGCCACTGCAATCCGGAGAAGTGGTGACCTTCCCAGGGTCAGATGGCTAGCTGGCAGCAGAGTTAACAACAGATGAGGTTCATTTGACAGTTTAACTTATTTTTTCCATTGCCCTGACCTTTATTCTTTTGAAGCAAATCATGTGGCTAGAAAACAAAAGTCCTTCCTTTCCCATCTGTGCCCAAATAAGAGTGTGCTGGGTCCATGAGCCCCTTAGCTGATCTGCATGCTTGTTGGGAAAGAGGGGTCTAGAATTCTATTCCATCAAAGCTATAGTGGGGAGCATTTTCTGGACAGGGAACCCTACCTGAAAGTGTGTCTCTGAATCATCCTAAAGTAATAAAGCTGTTTCAATGCCAATGGTCCTGTATTTGCCCTTTGTTACCTCTTTTACTTACCCTTTGTCTCCTTTTTGTTTGGAGAGCTTTTTACTGTTTCCTGCTTTGATCTCTGCTTAGAAATATTCCCCCAGGTTTTTTTTCTTTTTAATCTAGGTCACTTTCTTATTTCTCAGATTCTTCCCATCGTTACAGAATGTGTGAACAGGGCTGCTGCTGGTGAATGAAGGATTTTGCCTCTGTGCTTTGCAGTGTTTCTGGCACAGCACAGGCACTCTTAGTAAACATCTGTCGACTTACTGATTGAATGAGTTTTAGAGTTGGCAAAGGGTTCTTTATGTTTGGTATTCTGAAACAAAACTTTAAAAGACACTGTGAGGCTGGGTGGAGTGGCTCACACCTGTAATACTAACACTTTGGGAGGCTGAAACAGGAGGATTGCTTGAGGCCAAGAGTTCAAGACCAATCTGGCCAACATAGACATCATCTCAAACAAACAAACAAACAAAAAAGACACTGAATGATTAAAGTCCTCTCTGCTGTTAACTAGCAGGTAGCCTCTGACACGGTTTGCATAAGACAGTAACCCAAAGTTGCCAGCCTACATTGTAGAAAAGCATAGATAGCCAACTATCCACCTGATTACCTTGGTTGTCCCTTATGGTGAAGTTGGGGTTGTTAGCAGCCTCAGGAGCCAAACTGTAGTAGAAATGCTGGCCATTGAGTGGGTCATCTTGGTCCACTGCACTCACTGTCTGGATCAGCTGAGGGAGGGACATGAAATCAGGTGAGCTGGAGCCAAAGGAAAAAGCACCAGTTCCCAGTTAAATCCCAAACCTGGAAATGCGATGGTGGGTGGTTTTACCTAATGAGAAGGATATCATTGATAGGGGAGAGGAGCAGGGAAGTGCTGGATAGAGAAGGGCATGGTCCCTGGGGAGGGCTCCACCCTCTGGCCTGTGTCCACAGACCTAAGTAAGAACAGGCACTCCTGTTTTCAGGCCCAAATGTTGTATTTTCCAAGACCACTCTGGCCTGCCACACCCACCATTCTGTACCCATAAAAACCTGAGACATTAGTAGGCACAGACACAAGCAGCTGGATGTTGAGAAGAGGAGCACACCAGCAGCACAGACACCAGCAGACACTGGCAGACACTGGCGGACTAGCGCCGGTAGAATGACACGGATGCCGAGGGGAGTTCAGCACAGGACAGTCAGAAAAGATTCTGGCCACTGGGCATCCTGAATCCAGGGGGAAGACCACCTTCCCACTCCGTCCCCCCACTTCCGGCTCCCCATCCATCTCACTGAGAGCCACCTCCACCACTCAGTAAACCTTGCACTAAACCTTCCAGCCCATGTGTGATTGTCCAGTACATGGGCAAGAACTCAGGCAGTCACATTGGCCTTCTGTCCTTGGGATAAGGCAGAGGGTCTATTGAGCTAATATGGCATAGCTGAAAGAGCACACTGTAACACACACCTACTTGGGCTTCAGGAGTCCTAGACACTACCATGGGGCCAGAGTCCAAAAGCACTCCCCAAGGCTTCTGCACCTGCTTATCTGCCTGTTCCCCCTAGGGGTTTGAGCAGCAGGGCACTCCCCTGTCCTACTGGGTCAGGGGTGGGGGGGATGGGGGGTGCGGATAAGGGAACTCTCCTGTTTTATATGAAACTTCCTTGCAGAATCTCCCTGCTATCACCTACCTTGGGATTTAATTTTGCTTTATGGTTGGGCTTGAGTATGTTAGTAGGCATAGGATAAATGTTACCTAAATACTTCAGAGGTTAGACATCAATATAACTTACATTCTTCCACCATGGCCAGCTGTTTCTAGGCAGTCTAAAGGGCTCGGGTGCCACAAAGTCCTGCTTGACCCCACATTTTCCTCATCTGCTTAACCTCATCACTGGCACAGTATTTCAGGGCTAAAGTACTGTCTTTGAGAAGCCCCTATTTAAGAATGACCATGACCTGAAGGGAAGTGACACATCGGCATTGGCCATGTCAGGTTAACAGAAAACAGACATGAGGGAATGGGTCACAGGGAGTCACATTTTGTTGGCAGGAGGGAGAGCTAGCGAAGGTAGAGAGCACAGGATCCCTAGAGTGGGAAATGCAGAATAGACGAGTCAGAAGCAGAACTTGGGGGCGGAGAGAGCAGGAGGACATGTGGCTTCTTCTTGGACTCATTGGCCAAGTTTTGCCTTTTCGGTAATGTTTTTCAAAGGAGTAAGTTGCAGGAAGTCTGTGGAGACCATGATGTAAAAGCTATTAAAGAAATCTGTGTGAAACAGATGACTGGGACAGTAGCCTGCAGGCTACATGGACACCATGATGCTCAGATCCCCCCTTCAATGAAGGACTTTTCCCCCAGCCATCATCTACCAGTCCCTTTAGGGATTGCCTGGGGATTGCCAGTTGCAGACAGCTACCTACCCACTGCTATGGTTTGGATATTTGACCCCTCCGTATCTCATGTTGAAATCTGATCCCCAGTGTTGGGGGTGAGTCCTGGGGTGGGAGGTGTTGGGGTCATCCAGGTGGATCCCTGATGAATGTCTTGGTGCAGTCCTCCTGGTAATGAGTGAGTTCTTGCTCTCTTTGTTCCTGTGTTAGCTGGTACAAAGAGCCTGGCACCTTCCCCTCCCCTGCCTTGCTTCCTCTCGCCATGTGATCTGCACATGTCAGCTTCCTTCCCCTTCCTCCATGTGTGGAAGCAGCTTGAGGCCCTCCCTAGAGGCAGATACTGTCACCATGCTTCTTGTACAGCCTGTAGATCGGTGAGCCAAATGAACCTCTTTATAGATTACCCAGCCTCAGGTAATCCTTTGTAGCAATACAAACTGACTAAGATGCCCACAGTCACCACATCCTTCCAGGGCAATGGACATCCACTGCCTAATTAATGTGATAGTATACAGGCCTGGCCATCCCATTCAAATTGGGAAACTCTAGTTCTGGAACTCTCTGAGAAGTCGGCTGAGGCAGTTAGTGAGTCTGCATTGCAGCTGGACTTCTTTTGCCCAGTCCTGCTTCCTTCGCTTCCCTCCCACAGGTGCTGGCCCCAAGGGCCCTCCTTAGTAAACACCTTATACTGGAACTCCATCTCAGGGGATGCCTCCTGGAGACCCCAACTATTGAACCTGAAAGTAGGGGGAATGGAGATGTAAGGAAGGTGAAGGTCCGGAGAGTTGTGGAGATCAAGTTGCCCACAAGTGATCCTCATGTCAGTGCTGCTCGCACTCCAGGATTATCCTCCTGTCCTATCCCTGCCTGGAGATAGAGCCAGAACTTTTCAGCTTGCTTGTAGTGCCAAACGCATATAGAGGTAACATATTTCTTGAGGCATGTCATACATAGGTGGTTTTACATAACTTGCTAAACATAGTTGGGAAAGTCGTTTCAGAACGTCTGGCCTGCGTATTGTGTATATACTGGTGAGATTGAGGCCTGAGGCACAGAGCTGGTTGGTTACAGGGCTTCAAAGCGTGAGTGAGTGAAGACACAAATCGCTAGGTCTGGGTTGGGAGCACATGGCCCTCTCTCCTCCTCTGTATTCTCCTGGCAGGTCAGATTTCTTCCTCAGTCTCACTTGTCATGCAGTATTCTGCTCAGCTGGTTTCATTCCACCCTTGGCCATCACCAAGTATGTTATCTGATTTATGAGCTTCCTTCAAGGCTGCTTACTAAGAGGAAAGCATGTATCTGTACTTGTCAGACGTGAAGCCGACGACAGTGTCCAGCGTAAACACAAGGAGGCCTGATTCTTTATGAGGCAGATGTGTCTCTGTGCTGCATGCTTTTGAAAAATCTTCAAAACATTTCCCAGAGCCCAGATCAAAGGGTAGGATTTTGAGTATCTTGGTCTAAAGGTGACAAATGGGACAGACTGAACTTGAAGTGGCAGATAAGCTGTGCTTCAGAGCACTGTATAACATACCATCAAAAGATGCATTTAGAAATGGGGACTATGTTTGTCTGACTACGGAAACCAGAGAGAGAGTTAAAATACTCTTCACTCATCAGAATGCATCTTCTCCTATTCTGAAGCCCTTTAAGAGGGAGTGGTTTATTTTGGGGGGGGGAAAGAAGTTTAATTTCCAGTGCTACTTATCACCCTCTTTGCATTATAGATTAAAATTAGCTTATTTCATCATAACAAAATATTCATATAATTTTATAACATAAAAGTTTTTATATTATATATATTTTATTATAATATAAAACAAAATTATTAAAATAAAGACCCAAACCTCCTGACTTAAACTCACCTACCTTAACACAGTAACTATACTTTTTTGCATCTTCCCCTCTCAATCATTGTTCACTTGCAGTCATAATTTTACATAACTGCAAACATGTATGTGTAGTTTTTATGCCTCCTTTCTTGTAATAACATGGATCATTTCTTGTGCTGTAAAGTCTACATCGTAACTTTTATTAGCTGCATAATATTTCAGGTCTTACTAGACTAGAAATTCACTAGATGTGGAAAGAGAATTATCCTAGACTTGTTGAAAAACAATTTTTTTAGGAGGGCTATAGGCCACTGCACCAAATTTCAAGGATTGATAGATAAATTTAGATCAGAATCATGATAGAACATCTTTCTTCCCCCTGAGGGACATAAATCATTTTTTGCTTTGGCTGAGTAAATGGTAAAGATGTGTTGAATCCATCTTTGGTGAGTTCAGGGTGCTGACATAAGTTTTGGTTATGCAGACCTAGTCTCTCTGTGCAGCAAGGTGCTGGAGGTACGGCTCCAAGGGGAGTGAGAGAAGTGAAGTGATATAGTTTGGCTTTGTCCCCCACACAGATCTCATCTTGAACTGTGCTCTCATAATTCCCACGTGTTGTGGGAGGGGCCCGATGGGAGATAATTTAATCATGGGTGGTTTCCCCCATACTGTTTTCGTGATAGTGAATAAGTCCCATGAGAGCTGATAGTTTTATAAGGGGTTTCCCTTTTTACTTGGCTCTCATTGTGTCTTGCCTGCCACTATGTAAGATGTTCCCTTTGCCTTCTACCACGATTGTGAGTCTTTTCCAGCCACATGGAACTGTGAGTCCATTAACCTTCTTTTTCTTTATAGATTACCCAGTCTTGTGTATGTCTTTATGAGCAACATGAAAACGGACTACTACATGAAGGCAAAGTTAGATTATAGTCAGAGGCCTGAATTACCAACACATGAGCCCCTGCCTTATCAACATGTACTTCCCAAGCTTTCATGTTAAAACCATCCCAATCCATTTGATCCAGCACCAGCATCCATAGGACCACAGGATATACTGGGGTGGGGGAAGGGGGAGTAAATGAGGACTATTAGGGGATCTGTCAGGTTGCTGGGTCATAGGCAGGGGAGGAAGGCATCTTATAAAAGCAGGAACAGAATGGAGGAGATGGACAAATTATAGGGTAGGTAACAACCTGACACATGCATTACTACATGGGCACTCCAACGGAGTTCCAGATATTTCTCAAATTCTAATTGTTGATCAATTAGAATGTGATCAACCAAATATTCAGTTAGGTTTAAGGGTGTACTTTTAAAAATATACCAATATGTCTCTGAAGATTATGAAGCTGTATTTCAAATAAGTAGACCTTTGTCCCTTCGGATTACTTTCCTCTCAAAACTTACCTGACATGAGCAGCACTAAGAAAATGCATGTTTTAATTGAGGGAGGAGAGAGGGAGGTCATTCTAGGTGGCAGCATTCTGAGATAGGCCAGGCAGTCCCTAAATAAGATATTTCTTGCCAGTAATAGAAATATCTTAAGAAAGTTAAGAAAGAGAGGAAAAGATATAGAAAGTAAACTTGCACTGATGCAAAATATTTTGAAGAATTGATACCACACTCAAAAAAGAGCAGCTTTTTCCTCCTCTTCCTGGTCTACCTGACACTTTCAGGCCCCAGAGCAGGTGTTATCACCATTGGTGCTACACAATTCAGTTTCCAGGTGGGCACAAACCTTATGCAGCTATCCTGTGTATCAAGCCAGCCTCAAAGTGCTGTTTAAGCCATAAAAGGTAATATAGGTTCCAAATAGTTGTCTTTTTGTATTTTTTACTTTTTTAGAGATGGGGTCTCACTATGTTGCCCAGGCTGGTCTCAAACTCCTGGGCTCAAACTATCCTCCTGCCATCGTCTCCAAAAATGCTGGGTTTAGAGGCATGAGCCACCACACCTCATCTCAAATAGTTACCTTAACAAATAAATGGTTGAAACCTGATATGTGGGAATTGAGGACTCTTGTTTTATGAACCACTGGTTTCTGGAATCAAAATAGCTTTGACGGTGAACTTGGTTATCTGTAACAATTGTTTCCAAACATTAGGGGTTAACCAGGTACACCACTCACAGGCCACCTTACCTGTCCTGCCTTGGCGTTCTCACAGACAAAAGCTTCATAGAATCTGGAGAACTCTGGAGCATTGTCATTCACATCTAAGACTTTGATTGTGACAGGAACACTTCCAACCTGGGAGGGATTGTCTAAAGAGAACATAAGGAAAACCAGACATGAGAGTTTAGTAATGCCAAAAAAAAAAAAAAAAAAAAAAGAACAATGGTCATTGCTAGAAGTAGGTATTTACCTGGTGAGTCTGTGTTGAAAGGAGTGCATAAAGTACCTGGAGATGGTAGCAAGAGCATAGGATCATATGTTGCCTACTGACAACGTGGCCGGACTTGAGAAATTTGTACAGAACAAGGTGTGTGTTGGTGAGTGTTTGCTATCAGCAGTATGAGGGGAAGGGTGAGACAGAGGGAGCCGGTGTCAAAAAATGAATCTTAAAAAGAGATTTTCAACCTCTCATTTGGCTCAGACTTCAAGTTCTGGAATTAAAGGCAGGTCAGTTTTATATTCTGGGCTTTAAAAGAGCCCATTGCCAATTGGATGCATACTGTGTGGCATTGCTTGGTTTTATTCCTGTGGAATCATCCGTTCTTTGAATTACATTTGCAAAGGTTTCAAGTTATTCACTGGAATAAAGATAACACTACACATTTATTTTTGCTTAGGGACAGGATATTACAGGATCAAACACACACCAAATCCATAGCTTTGGTTGGGGCAGAAGTTGCTCATAGTCACTTATGGGGAACTGTGTCTTTTGCTTGGCACTGCCATACAGAGACAATTTCACAGCTCTGGTAGTGCCCCTCCTATCTTTTTCTGTTTTGGTCACCACCCCAAGGAGACAAAACAGAAATTACAAGAGACAGAAATTACTCTTGGTTAATAATTTTACTAAATCCCAAAATGCACTGTTCTTCTGGATCATATTTTTCCTTTTTTTCTTTTCCCAAAATACCTATGTTTTACTGTTTTCCCCTAAACACTTCTAATGCTTGGTTACCAGAATGCGCTAACAAAATTAACATTTATTTCTTCATCATAACAGTGGTGTTTGTCTAAGGAATGATGAAAATTCCAGAAAAGCATAGGATGAATATGATTCACAATCCTACCACCAGAGACATGCATTAGATATGTGACATTAGATAGCATGGGTGTCCAAAATTGGAGCTATACGCCCTCCCCGACATGCAAGTTACAGTTAAGCAAAACAGAAAAATCAAATTCAGAACATTAATATTTAGGGTAAGGTTATCCTTTGTCAGTGAATATGTTTTGAAAGCATGGGTGTTGATTTCTGTATTATATTGTCATTTTACTATAGGTTGTACCATAATTTATTTAATCTCCTATTAGTAGACATTTCAGTAATTTCCATTTTCTCCCTAGTTGAAAATAACATGGCAGTGGAAATTTTCACATATAAATCTTTGTTGATATCTGTCATTATTTCCTTAATATGATGATTGACAGTAGAATTCCTGAGAGAAAGAGTATGAATATTTTGGAGAATCTCAATACATATTGCCAAACTGCCCTCCTGAATGGCTGTTAATTATATAGCCAATAGGTTAGGGACTGCCATTTTTCTAAGCCTTTACCATCACCAATATTATGAAAAAAAAAATGGAATGTAGTAGTATATGATCTAATTTTTATTAAGTTTAAAATATATATTAATCTAGTTCTTATTAATCTTCCATTCCATTTATAAGTTTGTTATATTAATCAATTTGCCTTTTATTGTAAGATGTCTCAGATTCTTGTGGGCATGGATATGTATATGTGTGTATAATAAGAGTGATACGTTATAAATGCTTCCTTTCATGCAATAATATTTTATACTCTTTGTACATTCACAATTATATTAAAGACTGAAAGCCCCTTAGATTTCTCAGGAATCTTCCCTTTTCCTCATAGCTGCTTGGGATAAGAATGCTATCTTTTACTACTTTTCCATGTTTTGTTTGCTTTTATCTCTAGCACAGGACTAAGTATATAGGGGATCCTCAAGAAAGTATTTGCACTGAATGCATTTACTTACTTGCATAAAGCATGACTTCCATTTCTTCCCTTAAAGGATGTAATTTTTGTCACAAGTTCTAGAAACTTCCACTTTCTATACCACCTATATTTTGTCACTGCATGGAGACCAATTTATTGTGCTACTTACTCATTTCCATAGCAAGGACAGTGATATTATGCCAAGAAATTCTTCCCGGTCCAGGGGTCTTGCAGTCATTAGGGCACCTGTTGTAATGTCAACATAGAAAAATCTTCCAGGGTCACTGCTTCTATCAATGGAGTATCTGCAGAAACATGGATTATGTGCATCATTTGCATTTGGATAAACATATGATAGCATACCACATGAGAGAACTGAGTGCCTACCATGTGGAAACATGGTTCCACCACTTCTGAGTTATGGCTACTGGAAGACTGCATTCGTGGTTTTATTTGTTCAAAAAAAATCACCTCCTCCTCCAATAAACAAAACAAATACAGCTTCAATTTTCTCATTTAAAAAATGAAATAAACAGGATGCTCACAGTCTTGGGGCAGTTTTAAGCTATTTAAATATTGGTTTATGCTATTTAATGCTTGGAATTACCCCAAGAATTTTGGGACATCCTGAGTATCGACCCCTACCTATATTTGTTTAAAAGAAATTGTATTCAAATGAGTTCTCAAATGCTAATCTGAAACTGAGAAAAGGTGAAAAGGTATAGTTTAGTGGGTCCAGTCCTTATAATCATTATCAACTATTGAGAAGAAAAGCTTTGTACCAGGCCCTTTTGTAACATGCTAATGACTCACTTTCTGGCAAACAAAATAATGGTAGTGTATTTACCAGCTGGAGAGACCTTAATGATGGTATGCTTTTAGCAGGGTGGACCAGATCTGGCTAGATTGTTTACCATAAAAAAAAAACCTAGAGTTTATGAATTTGTGGGGTACAGCCTGCTGGAAAATGTCACATAAGCTATGTAACTAATGGTGTATAACAAGCAAATGTTCCATAACAAAAATAGATCTTTGTGTTCAAGCAATGCACTTCATCCATTGCTTCCACCTTTCATGTTCAGTCTGGACCAACATGCATCTTTATGCAAGCAAAGGACATTTATAGGCACCTGTGCCTGACAGTTTCAGTGCTCTCCAAGGGGGAGAATGACTCATATTTTGCTGTTGTCTGTATCATTTGAGTCATTAGTTAACTAGGTCCTGGGTAAGATCTGTATTTCTGGTTGAATCCAATTTGGAATTCTGTTGTGCGGTCTCACCTGTGTTATCTTGTCTGGTCCCCATCTTGGAAAATTTAACAAATATGGAGGGGAGGCTCAGGCATGTGGAAATTAAAAACCTTCCATAAGGGATTTTGATATGTAGCTATGATTGAGAACCATCAATGAGAACCTTATGTGGTCCTTGGTAAAGGCCAACTAATTTTTATTAAAAAAAAGTTTTTTTGAGGTGGAGTCTTGCTCTGTTGCCCAGGCTGGAGTGCAGTGGCATGATCTCAGCTCACTGTAGCCCCTGCCTTCCAGGTTCAAGAGATTCTCCTGCCTCAGCCTCCCAAGTAACTGGAATTATAGGCGCCCTCCACCATGCCCGGCTAATTTTTGTACTTTTAGTAGAGACACAGTTTCATCATGTTGGCCAGTCTGGTCTCGAACTCCTGACCTCAAGTGATCCACCTGCCTCAGCCTCCCAAAGTGCTGGGATTACAGGCATGAGCCACCATGCCTGGCCATTTTAATTTTTTTAATTGACAAGTAATAATTGTATATATTTATGGGGTACAATGTGGTATTTTGATACATGTATACATCGTAGAATGATCAAGTCAGGCTAATTAACATGTCTATTACCTCCCATATGTATTTTTTTTTTGCAGTAAGACCATTTAAAATCTATTATTTTCACAATTTTGAAATATACAATACATTATTATGAACTATAGTTACCATGCTGTGCAGTAGATCACAGGAACTTATTATCCCTTACTGAAGCTTTGAACCTTTTGTCCCTTTTCCCTGTTTGCCCACCAGCCTCTGGCAATCACCACTGTACTCTTTACTTCTGTGAGTTTGACTTTCTTAGAGTCTACATATAACTGAGATCATGTGGTATTTGTCTTTCTGTGCTTGGCTAATTTAGCATAATGTCTAGATCATCCATGTTGCAAACAACATAATTTATTTCTTTTTTAAAGCTGAATTGAATATTTAAGGCTGAAATGAATATTCCATTGTGTATATATGCCACGTTGTTTTTACCCATTCATCTGTTGATGGGCACTAAGGTTGTTTCTGTATCTTGGCTACTGTGAATAATGCTGCAGTGAATATGAAAGTGGAGACATTCTTTGACATACTAATTTCAGTTCCTTTGGATATATACCCAGAAGTGAGATTGTTGGATCACGTGGTAATTCTCTTTTCAGTTTTTTGAGGAATCTCCATACTGTTTTCTAAAATGGTTATACTAACATTCCAATCAGCAGTGTGCCAGGGTTCCCTGTTTCTACACACCCTAGCCAACACTTAAGTTTCTTGTTTTTGACAACAGACATTCTAACAGGTGTGAGGTGATACCTCATTGTGGTTTTAATTAGCACTTTTCTGATGATTAGTGATGTTGAGCATTTTTTCATGTATCTACTGGTCATTTATATGTCTCCTTTTGAGAAATGTCTGTTCAGGCATTTTGCACATTTTTTAACAGGGTCATTTGTCCTAATTTTGAGATAATATTACAAAGCTGTAGTAATTAAAACAATTGGAATTAAAACAAACACATCAACCAACTAAATAGGATAAGAGAACTCAGAACTGAACTCATGGGTCTCAGTCAGTTAACTGATTTTTGACAAAGCTTCCAAGAACACATAATGGGGGAAAGGACAGTCTCTCCAATAAACAGTGTTGAGAAAATTAGATATCCACGTGCAGAAGAATGGAAATGGACCCTTATCTGACCCCTTATGCAAGAATCAAAATGGATTAAAGACTTAAATGTTAAGACCTGAAACCATCAAACTAGTAGAAGAAACCTTAGGGGGAAAGCTCCACAATGTTGGCCTGGGCAATGATTTCTTGGATATGGCCCCAAAAGCACACGCAAAAGCAAAAATAGACAAATGAGATGGTATCAAAGTAAAAAACTTCTGCACAACAAAGGAAGCAATAAACAGAATGAAGAGACAACCCACAGATTGGGAGAAAGTATTTTGCAATTCTTTTGATAGAATAAGGGGCTAATATCCAAAATATATAAATAACTCAATAACAAGAGAACAACCCAATGTTTAAAAGACCAGTAATTACAATAGTTGCCACTAACTGAATATCAGGCACTTCACTATGTACTTAATACACAGCTTCTTTTAAAATTGTTTTAACATCTCTGGGAGGTAGTTATGATCCCAATCAACAGATAAGGAAACTGAGGTTTAAAGAAGGCACCTTTTTTTCTTTCTTTAAAAATGGATTCTCCCCCGTCACCCAAGCTGGATTCTCCCCATCACCCAAGCGATGGCATGACCAAACTCACTGCAGCCTCAAACTCCTAGGCTCCAGTGATCCTTCTGCCTCAGGCTCCTGAGTAGTTGGGACTAGAGGCATGTACCACCCCACTTGGATGGTTAATTTTTTTTTTTAAACAGAATCTTGCTGTGTTGCCCAGGCTAGTCTCAAACTTCTACCCTCAAGTTATTTTCCTGCCTCAGCCTCCCAAGTAGTTGGGATTATAGGCATAAGCCACTGCAACCAGCTGTAGTCACTTTTATGCAGTTACACAGGCAACAATTTGCAGAGATAAGATATGAAGCCATCTTTATGGAGTTATAAGTATTGTGTTTGACTTTAAGCCATATATACAAAGTTATAATTACTGTGTTCTTATAGATGATTTAAATAGGGCCTGGGGTATGTATTGGGTTCAAAATTTGATTTAAAGTCACCAGCAGTTGCAATCCATATCTTGAAGTTGTGGAGATGGAGAAGCAGCAATTTTGGAGGGAATAAGCAGTTTCTTTACTATAGTGCATTGTTTTTCAGATGCAGGTTGGTGGATTGTGAAATCAATAGAGTGGGTTATGATTAGTATAGAAAGAAAATGAAATAGAACAGAATATGTGCATGCCAGACTATCACATGCAGTAAGGGTAAACATTGATGTAAAAGTTTTGTTTTATATATATGTGTGTATATATACATGTATATGGTTGTGCATATATAGCTATTGGTAAAATGTATTGTGTCAAATACAATGTATTAGAAATTGGGAATTAAAGAGAAAGCTGATGAGTAAGGGCTAGATAAATCAGAATCATTTAAGTTATGACTCTCTAAGAGTTAGCAAATTTAAGGAAGAAAATGTTTCTCTCTGCCTGTGACCCTATTTAGTGAACATTTACTGTATGCCAGGCACTGCTCAGCACACACCACCTATATGGACTCATTTAATCTTTACAATAACACCACAAGGTAGGCACCATTATGATCCTCATTTTACAGATAAGAAAACTGAGGAGTAGAGAGGTTAGGTCCCTTGCCCAAGGTCACAGTGCTGGGAATCAATCCCAGGCAGTCTGGCTGCAGGTTTCTGCTCCCAGCCACCAGACCATGCTACCTTACTGACACATAGTCTATAAGAGATTGTCTAAGGAAACAAGACTTTATCTTTTAAAGATAAGAGTGTGTCCTAGTCCGTTCTCACTGCTAATAAAGACATACTCAAGACAGGGTATTTTATAAAGGAGAGAGGTTTAACTGACTCACAGTTCAGCTTGGCTGGGGAGGCCTCAGGAAACTTACAATTATGGTGAAAAGGGATGCAAACATGTCCCTCCAATTGTGGTAGGAGGGAGAATGAGTGCCAAGGGAAAGGGGAAGCCCCTTATATAACCATCAGATCTTTTGAGAACTCATTCACTACCATGAGAACAGCATGGGGGAAACTATCCCCATGATTCAGTTATCTCCACCTCGTCCCACCCATGACGCATGGGGATTATTTACAGTTCAAGGTGAGGTTTGGGTGGGGACACAGAGCCAAACCATATCAGAGTGACAGTGAATAGTTGCCTTTTTAATACAGAAAAACACATGCCAGAGGGTTCATTTAAAATGGACTAGATTATTATTTTTAAGCATAAACTGTTACTTAGTTTTAAATTTTACTATTTTAAGAATTTAATTTTCTCTAAATTACAAAACAAAACACTGATTGGCTCATGACAGTCTTCTCTTTCAGCTTTCCACACATGCAAAGAGCCAGCATGTGGTCTACGGAGCCATCTCTCTGATGGCAGCTCTTCAGGCTGCAGGCATGATGCCAGGGGGGAGAGGCAGCCTATGAGAAAGCAACTTTCTATACCCAAACCTATGGCACCATAGCAAGTGTCACAGATGGCACGAGAGAGGGAGTGATAGAAATAACTAACCCACAAGACCCCTGACAGCACTTCTGGGAGCTGACACACCAGGAGCCTTCCTCAGAGAAGCCTCCCTCATCGAGGGGAATCCCTCTCCAATGTCTCCAACAGGGCATGAATTGAGAGAGTAATAGCCTT
Source organism: Ateles fusciceps (assembly GCA_036589455.1). Taxonomy (NCBI): domain Eukaryota; kingdom Metazoa; phylum Chordata; class Mammalia; order Primates; family Atelidae; genus Ateles; species Ateles fusciceps. The sequence goes on from JAZHEH010000078.1 coordinate 10,363,601, forward strand.
TGTTTCCCTAAGTGGGATGCTGGGTCAATTTTCAGGAGGCAGGAGAAAAATTAAAGGTGTAGATTCAGATGGTAAATGAGAAAATTGGGACACACTGGTGAATTATGTAGGTGATTTTCCTATCTTAACCATTACATTCTTACCTCCTGTGAGCAGAATCGGCATCACACAGGTACAAAGCTGCCCAGAGCCAGCGGTAGCTGGTGCTTTCCAGAATCCCTGCTTGTCGCTTAGCTGAGGACATCTGAATTTGGGGAGCAATTCTGGAGGTGGCGTGTCAAGAAGCAGGCTGGCTAAATCCACACACATTCTGGGAAGGAACTGGGGGAGAGGCAATTTCCCACATCAGCAGAAGCCTCTTTCAGTTGCCAAATGGCTCAGTATCGTGCTTGTCAGAGTCCTTGAGAATGTATTAAAAATTCAGGGGATCCAAGCATTGTCTTTTCATGTACATATCACTAAATCTTGGAGATTTTGTTTTGGGGCTTACCAGTAAATGAGGACCAGCATATATTCCTGAACACACCATCAACTTTCTATAAAGGAAATTATAAAAGTCCTAATAATCTTTGAAAAATATTAAATGACCTTTTATCTGTAACATTTTAACTTCAGGTGATACGTCGATTTTTTGAATGATTTAATAGATATTTTCTCCTTAGGAATATTAATCTCATTTATTCTTTGTAATAGAAATGCAGATGATGAATTAGCCATGCAGGATATAACTATACAAATTATCTTAAAAGAAGAAAGTAACTTTAATATGAAAAATAAGGAAAAGAAGAGCAGTTTGGTGAAAGATGACAGAAGAAAGGAATTCCCAAATTGGTTTTTAAATGAGATCCAGAGAGTTAAGTTTTAGGTGCATTTCCCTCTGAGAATCTAGGACCCCTAGTGGTTCTTTTTGGGTCCAGGGACCATTCTTGGTTGCTCTGGGATAGTACAAAGAGTCAGGGACCTTATATTTAAAAGTAAGAATTCCGGTCTTTCTTTGCAGCCAAAATGCAGAGGGAGAATTATTCCCAAATCCGATCATTAGAATTTCGCGTTGCCCCCTGTGCCTGAGCCGTGTCTTATTACCTCTGGGTTTGCGGCCTTGTTCTTGCCAATTTCCATCTTAGGATCTGCAGTCCTGCCCAGAACAGCCCAGTGGACCCTGGCCTCTGGCCTATTCACTCTTGCATTCATCCTTCGTGGGTTCTAGTGAAATAGCCAGACACTCCAATATAGACCTCCCTCATGCTAACAGGTGTGCTGGCCAACTGATAGTTTTCAATTGGTCATCATCTGAAGCAGCATTTTCTGTTAGTGAGACAAGATTGCTTCATTTTGTCTACCTCATTTACTTCATGCCAGTAGTGAAAATTTTATTCTTTAAAGTTTCTCTCATATGGTCTTTGGTTACAGGAATAGAATAATTAGTCTATGGTGGATTAATACATATTTAATTAATAACTTAGGATCAGAAGGTATATATTCTTGGCTTCTGAAAATACAAACTTAAAATGGAATCTGTTTTGTTTTAATTGTGATTGCTCTGGGAATAATATTGGTTGCAGTAAGCTCTCCCCATTCTAGTTTGTATTTAAAAAGCTTCAGGTTGAGCTATAACATCTATAAAGTTGTTATATAATACATTAGTTGCCTTTGAAAAAAATCAAATATCAGAATTGAAACAAAATCATTTTTGCCATTTTAGTGCTTGAACATGTAAAATGTTTACTGGTTGGTTAGAGGAAGTGAATTTCCCCCTTAGTACTCTTATTCCCTGGAGAAGGCCATTCTTGTGAAACTACAAAAGCACATTTTCATTAAATACAAAACAACACTAGGTGAGAGAAGTAGCCAGCTGACAGAAAAGGCATTTGATAAAGTGGGTAAGTTTAAAATGTGTTATCTGCACTAAAGCCCCAGATTCATTTTACTGTGTGGCTTTCAACAATTAATGTGACAGATGGCTTCCAACAGCCTTGGAAATCTGATCTTCATGTCAAGCTTCATAGGTTTGGCAGCTGCTCTGGAAGGTTGTGGTGTCACTGTGTCCACCAGCTATTTACCCTTTGGTTCCAGTTGGTGCAAGATGGCCATGACTGTAAGAACAGCTCTCATCTTCTTGAGCAGAAGCATCTTGTTTGGAATCTTTCATTCCAAAACATACTTTGGAGAGATAGACACGTGGTATTAGCATACAAAGACCCATCTATCTGGCCAGTCTACAAGGCATTGAAGTCACTGACAAAGAAGTATTTTCTATGTCTGCTCTTTCTATAGTATATGGAATATATATATAGTAGATGTTGTTTTCTCCAGTTTTAAAAAGTAAAACATGTCAAAGATCCATAAAAGATGGAAGAATGCATAATGATTTCCTTTATGTTCACCACTGAGAGTCAACAGATTTTAATGTTTTGACATCTATGTGTCTGACTATACTTTATCTGAGTCAGTGGTTCTCAACCAGAGGTGATTTTGCACCACCTCCCTGGACGTTTAGCAACATCTAGGGACATTTTAGGTGTTTACAACTCAGAGGGTGCTGCTGGTATTTAGTGGGAAGGCCAGAGACGCTGCTAAACATGGTTCAATGCACAGGAAAACTCCTCTACAACAACACAGAATTATCTGGTCCCAAATGTCAATAGGACCATGATCGAAAACTAAGGGGGGGGGGGTGTGTGTGTGTGTGTCTGAACCAATTGAAAGTGAGTTGTAGACATAATGACACTTCACTTCTAAATAACCTGACAAGGCCATGTTACTTAAGGAAAAGAAACCACAGAAAACTCACAGAGGAGAGTCTCCAGAAGTGGGATAGAGAAGAAAGAAATAAAGGGAAAGGGGCTAGAAAATTACATACAGGGGAAGGGAGGATTCCAGTGTATAAGGAAAAGGTGAAATCTAGAAAAACCTGATTGAGTTGTTGGTCACATCTGGGTCCTTGGCAGAAATGATCTGTATGGTTGTTCCAATCGCCACATCCTCAGGCACCTCCACAAAGTAAAAGCCAGGTTCAAATACAGGGGGCTCGTCCACGTCTTCCACACTGATGTGCACTGTTGTTGTGTCCTGAAATGGGCCCAAGTTCAGAAAGCGCATCTCTAGGTGAGGATTGGCTCCCTCCACCTTTAAGGTGTAGCTTTCTTGCTTTCAAAACTCAGGGGCTGAAAAGTAATGATAGGAAAATTGATTCACCACTGAGATTCAAGGTTCAAAATATGTGAAGGTTCAAAAGGATACCCAATATTGATGGCTGGTGGGAAGATTCCCCAATTCATTAAATGGGAAAAAGGTAGAGGGGAAAGAAGGGAAATCTTTGTCTTGTTCTGTCATTCTTCAGTTTCAACACTTAGGGTAAAGAATATAAAGAAGATACAAGATGGTTAAGGAAGCCAGTTTAGTAATAATTTGCCCATTTATTCTGAGCAAACTTGGCTTTAATTGTCTACCCTTCAATCAGCCTGGTCTTTAGAGAGATCCTCCTAGGAATCCCCTCAGTCCTGGACCCAATTTACCTGGGGCTATCTCAGTTCCAAAATGAAAAGTTTCATTTCCTAGGACCCTGTTCTATCCCAGGCAAACCAGGACAGCTGGTCACATCGTCTTTAGAGGTGCTTGCTCATTTGAAAAGACCTCACAACAATTAAGAACAAGTTTGTGTTCCAAACACAAACTTCCATATATATTCCAGATCTCTCTCTCTCTCTCTCCTCCCCTACCTATCTGTCATCTGTCTTCCAGAATATTCATGCAACTGAGGCCTAGGCTTTTGTTTTTTTCCTTAAAAAATTGTTCCTGAGTACAAAGACAATATTGATTATTTCCAAGAAACTGTGCCTCACAAGGTTCTCAGGTCCTGTGTCAGATCAATGTATATTTAGTTCATCATACATAATCCCTGTTATTGTCATTATTTGAGACAGAGTCTCACTCTGTCACCCAGGCTGGAGTACAATGGTGTGATCTCAGCTCACTGCAACCTCCACCTCTCAAGTTTAAGCAATTCTCCTGTCTCAACCTCCTAAGTAGCTGGTATTACAGGCATGTGCCACTATGCCTGCCTAATTTTGTATTTTTAGTAGAGATGGGGTTTTGCCATGTTGGTCAGGCTAGTCTCAAACTCCTGACCTCAGGTGATCCGCCTGTCTCAGCCTCCCAAATTGCTGGGATTACAGACATGAGCCATCACACCCAGCTGACAATCCCTTTTAAAACCCTAATTTGACATATTAGAGTTGAAGAACCCAAAACCTAGGAAGCTCAGAAGCCCAGCCTGACATGGTTACGGCTCGTCCACAAGGGCTTAATTTTGTCTATAAAATTCCATTGCATAAAATATATTTTTTGATTCCACTTTTTGATTTATTCCTATCTTCAGAATGTTTTATTTAAAAATAAATACAGTGCTCCAGGGCAAAAAGTGAATTTAAAATGCTATTTCTGAAGAATAATCTATTTTTGTTTAAAGCTGATGGACATGTGTGTTTCAAGCAACAAGTATTTCAGAACATCAATATTTTAAAAAAATCTTGGAATATTAAGTCCCATAAAATAACAGCAAATAGCAAAACAGTTACTAGAGCTTAAAAGTTGTGTGTCAGCATAGCAATAATTTACATACATTTTTCTAGTTAAACATCACTTTTTTTTCATAAAATATGTCGCATGGCAGCACATTTCATGTTAGAGAGAGGCATGTACCCATTTAAACAACTGCTTTGCTTTTCAGAAAAAAATATCAGTAGGAGTTGCTTTAACTAGATTTGTTATTTTCTTTCTTTAAAAAAAAATCAACTACACTTTTTGGCCAGGAGCTGTGGTTCATTCCTGTAAGCCCAACACTGTAGGAAGCTGAGGTGGGAGGATCGCTTGAGGCATGATTTCGAGACCAGCCTAGACAACATAATGAAACCCACGTCTCTCTAAAAAAAAAAAAAAATTAAAAAATTAGCAGGGCATGGTGGCATGCACTGTAATCCCAGCTACTTGGGAGGCTGAGGCAGGAGGATGGCTTCAGCTCAATTTAGAGTGAGCTATGATGGCACCACTGCACTTTAGCCTGAGTGACAGAGAGATGCCCTGTCTCAAAAAAATTACATTAAAAATTGATACATAATAGATGTACGTATTTCCAGGGTACATGTGACTAATACATTCATATAGTTGTTATTTTCACATTTTAATAAAAAAGTTTTTTGTTTTGTTGCTGTTGTTGGGTTACTGCTTGTTTATCATTTACTTAGCGCCAGACATGGTACTTTTGTTTTCATGGGTCGCCAACCGTTTCCATTCAAACCAAGAAGCCCATCTCTACAGCCAGCCTGCCTCCCTAGTTGTCATTGAAAAGGCAAGGTTTTCATAAACAGGGAAATCTTCCAGTCAGATTAATGATCTGTTTGAAGAACTATTTCACCAATTCACTCATGCTTGCTCCCTAAATTGAAACATTTTCTTTCTTGGTAAATTACATTATTTATATACTCTTAAAATTCTTTATGCATTTATAACACTAATGTGGACACTGTTGTTCATGTTAGGCATGAGCTAGGCAAAACTTGTTTTCTCTTTAATTTTAAATTGTTATTCTAATTTTGTGTGAAATTTGTATGTTTTAAAAATTAAACCTACAAATTAAGATATAATTTACATACATTACATACCTTAAAATTTTTTTTTAGTGTAAAGTTTGCAGGTTTTGACTAGTGTAACCATGTGCCCACTGTGATAATTGAGCTATATAGCTGTTTCATCACCCCGTGACCTGCACCCTGTGTCCCTTTGTAGTCAACCTCTCCCCCTCCCACGCAGCCTTAGGCAACCACTGATGCATCTTCTGTCCCTGTTGCAAGAATGTCATATAAATGGAATCATTCAGTATGTAATCTTTTGAGTCTGGTTTCTTTCACTTAGTATGATGCATTTGAGATTCCGCATGAGTACGGAGTTTTTGTTTTTGTTTTTTTTTTGAGACAGAGTCACTTTGTCACCCAGGTTGGAGTGCAGTGGCATGACCTGGGCTCAGTGAAATCTCCGCCTCCTGGGTTTAAGCAATTCTCCTGCCTCAGCCTCCTAAGTAGCTAGGACTACAGGTGTGCACTGCTACGCCCGGCTAACTTTTGTATTTTTAGTAGAGGTAGGGTTTCACTATGGTGGCAAGGCTGGTCTTGAACCCTTGACCTCAGGTGATCAGCCCGCCTAAAGTGCTGGGATTACAGGCATGAGCCATTGTGCCTGGTGAGTTTGTTCTTTTTTATTTCCAAGTAGATGTACAGATGTACAACAGTTGATTTATCCATTCTCCACTAGAGATACATTTGTGTTTTTTTCCAATTTTTGTCAGTTATGAATAAAGCTGCTATAAATATTTGCATACAGGATTTTGTGTGAGCATAAAATTTCATTTCACTGGGGTAAATACCTAGGAGTGGAGTTGCAGGGTTGTATAGTAAATATACTTTTAACTTTATAAGAAATTTCCAAATGAATTTTCAGAAAGGCAGTACCAGTTTGAATTCCCACCAGGAATGTATGACAGCTGTAGTTTCTCCACATCTTCAGCACTTCGTTTTGCCAGTTTTAAAAACTTTATTTTTTTCTACTATGTATGAAGTGATATCTCATTGTGGTTCTGATTTGCATTTCCCTACTGCCTTATGATGCATCTTTCTATGTCTTCTTGAAGAGGTCTTTGTATTTCTGTATTCAAGTTCATTATCAGATGTGTGATTTGCAAATATTTTCTCCTAATCTGTGATGTGTCTTTTCATTCTCTTAATACTGTCCTGTTTTAAAATAATTATTATTATACTTTAAGTTCTGGGATACATGTGCAAAATGTGCAGCTTTGTTACACAGGTATACATGTGCCATGGTGTTTGCTGCATTCATCAACCCGACATCTACATTAGGCATTTCTCCTAATGCTATCCCAGCCCCTCACAGGCCCCGGTGTATGATGTTCCCTTCCATGTGTCCATGTGTTCCCATTGTTCAACTCCTACTTATGGTGAGAACTTGCAGTGTTTGGTTTTCTGTTCCTGTGTTAGTTTGCTGAGAATGATGGTTTCAAGCTTGATCCATGTCCCTGCAAAGGACATGAACTCATCCTTTTTTATGGCTGTATAGTATTCCATGGTGTATATGTGCCACATTTTCTTTATCCAGTCTATCATTGATGGGCATTTGGGTTGGTTTGAAGTCTTTGCTATTGTGAATAGTGCTGCAATAAACATATGTGTGCATGTGTCTTTATAGTAGAATGATTTATAATCCTTTGGGTATATACCCAGTAATGGGATTGCTGGGCCAAATGGTATTTCTGGTTCTAGATCCTTGAGGAATCGCCACAGTATCTTCCACAATGGTTGAACTAATTTACACTCCTACCAACAGTGTAAAAGCATTCCTATTTCTCCACATCCTCTCCAGCATCTGTTGTTTCCTGACTTTTTGATGATCATCATTCTAACTGGTGTGAGATGGTATCTCATTGTGATTTTGATTTTCATTTCTCTAATGACCAGTGATGATGAGCTTTTTTCATATGTGTGTTGGCTGCATAAACATCTTCTTTTGAGAAGTGTCTGTTCATATCCTTCTCCCACTTTTTGATGAGGTTTTTTTTTTTCTGGTAAATTTGTTTAAGTTCCTTGTAGATTCTGGATATTAGCCCTTGGCTAAATTTTTCTCCCATTCTGTAGGTTGCCTGTTCACTCTGATGATAGTTTCTTTTGCTGTGCAGAAGCTCTTTAGTTTAATTAGATCCCATTTGTCAATTTTGGCTTTGTTGCCATTGCTTTTGGTGTTTTAATCATGAAGTCTTGGTCCATGCCTATGTCCTGAATGGTATTGCCTACATTTTTTCAAGGGTTTTATGGTTTTAGGTCTTACATTTAAGTCTTTAATCCATCTTGTATAAGGTGTAGGGAAGGGGTCCAATTTCAGTTTTCTGCATATGGCTAGCCAGTTTTGCCAATGCCATTTATTAAATAGGAAATCCTTTCCCCATTGCTTGTTTTCTCAGATTTGTCAAAGATCAGATGGTTGTAGATGTGTGGCATTATTTCTGAGGCCTCTGTTCTGTTCCATGGGTCTATATATATGTTTTGGTACCAGTACCATGCTGTTTTGGTTAGTGTAGCCTTGTAGTATAGTTTGAAGTCAGGTAGTATGATGCCTCCAGCTTTGTTCTTTGCTTAGGATTGTCTTGGCTATATGGGCTCTTTTTTGGTTCCATATGAAATATAAAGTAGTTTTTTCTAATTTTATGAAGAAAGTCAATGGTAGCTTGATGGGGGATAGCATTGCATCTATAAGTTACTTTGGGCACTATGGCCATTTTTATGATATTGATGAGCATGGAATATTTTTCCATTTGTTTGTGTCCTCTCTTATTTCCTTGAGCAGTGGTTTGCAATTCTCCTTGAAGAGGTCCTTCACATCCCTTGTAAGTTGTAGCCCTAGGTATTTTATTCTCTTTGTAGCAATTGTGAATGGGCATTCACTCGTGATTTGACTCTCTGTTTGTCTGTTATTGGTGTATAGGAATGCTTGTGATTTTTGCACATGGATTTTGTATCCTGAGACTTTGCTGAAGTTGCTTATCAGCTTAAGGAGATTTTGGGCTGAGACGATGGATTTAGTCAATCATGTCATCTGCAAACAGAGACAATTTGACTTCCTCTCTTCCTATTTGAATATCAATTATTTCTTCCTCTTTCCTAATTGCCCTGGCCAGAACTTCTAATATTACGCTGAACAGGAGTGGTGAGAGACCGCATCCTTGTCTTGTGCTGATTTTCAAAGGGAATGCTTCTAGCTTTTGCCCATTCAGTATGACATTGGCTGTGGGTCTGTCATAAATAGCTCTTATTATTTTGAGATATGTTCCATCAATACCTAGTTTATTGAGAGTTTTTAGCATGAAGCAGTGTTGAATTTTATCAAAGGCTTTTTCTGCATCTATTGAGATAATCATGTGGTTTTTGTCATTGGTTCTGTTTACGTGATGGATTATGTTTATTGATTTGCATATGTTGAACCAGCCTTGCATCCCAGCTTGATAGTGGTCGATAAGCTTTTTCATGTGTTGCTGGATTCAGTTTTCCAGTATTTTACTAAGGATTTTCGCATTGATGTTCATCGGGGATATTGGCCTGAAATTTTCTTTTTTTGTTGTGTCTTTGCCAGGTTTTGGTATCAAGGTGATGCTGGCTTCATAACATGAGTTAGGGAGGATCCCTCTTCTCTATTGTTTGGAATAGTTTCAAAAGGAATGGTACCAGCTCCTCTTTGTACCTCTGGTAGAATTCGGCTGTGAATCCATCTGGTCCTGGGGTTTTTTTGGTTGGTAGTTAATTAATTCCTGCCTCAATTTCAAACTTGTTATTAATCTGTTCAGGAATTTGACTTCCTGGTTTGGTCTTGGGCAGGTGTATGTGTCCAAGAATCCATCAAATTCTTCTAGATTTTCTGGTTTATTTGTGTAGAGGTGTTTATAGTATTCTCTGATGGTAGTTTGTATTTCTGTGGGATCAGTGGTGATATCCCCTTTATAATTTTTTATTGTGTCTATTTGATTCTTCTCTCTTTTCTTCTTTATTATTCTGGCTAGTGGTCTATATTGTTAATCTTTTCAAAAAACCAGCTCCTGTTTTCATTGATTTTTTGAAGGGTTTTTTGTGTCTCTATCTCCTTCAGTTCTGCTCTGATCTTAGTTATTTCTTGTCTTCTGCTAGGTTTTGAATTTGTTTGGCTCTTACTTCTGTAGTTCTTTTAATTTTGATTTTAGGGTGTCAGTTTTAGATCTTTCTTGCTTTCTCTTATGGGCATTTAGTGCTGTAAATTTCCCTCTAGACACTGCTTTAAATGTGTCCCAGAGATTCTGGTACACTGTGTCTTTGTTCTCATTGGTTTCAAAGAACTAGTTTATTTCTGCCTTAATTTCATTATTTACCCAGTAGTCATTCAGGAGCAGGTTGTTCAGTTTCCATGAAGTTGTGTGGTTTTGAGTGAGTTTCTTAATCCTGAGTTCTAATTTGATTGCACTGTGGTCTGCGAGATTGTTATGATTTCCATTCTTTTGCATTTGCTGAGGAGTGTTTTACTTCCAATTATGTGGTCAATTTTAGATAAGTGTGAAGTGGTGCTGAGAAGAATGTATATTCTGTGGATTTCAGGTGGAGAGTTCTGTAGATATCTATTAGGTCTTCTTGGTCCAGAGCTGAGTTCAAGTCCTGAATATCCTTGTTAATTTTCTGTCTTGCTGAGCTGTCTAATATTGACAGTGGGGTGTTAAAGTCTGTCACTATTGTTGTGTGGGACTAATATTGACAGTGGGGTGTTAAAGTCTGCCACTATTATTGTGTGCCACTAAGTCTCTTTGCAGGTCTCTAAGAACTTGCTTTATGAATCTGGGTGCTCCTGTATTAGGTGGATATATATTTTGGATAGTAAGCTTTTCTTCTTTCATTGATTCCTTTACCATTATGTAATGCCCTTTTTTGTCTTTTTTTGATCTTTGTTGGTTTAAAGTATGTTCGATTAGAGACTAGGATTGCAATCCCCTTTTTTTTTTTTTGCTTTCCATTTACTTGGTAAATCTTTCTCCATCCCTTTATTTTGAGACTATGTGTGTCTTTGCACATGAGATAGGTCTTCTGAATACAACACACCAATGGGTCTTGCCTCTTTATCTAACTTTCCAAGTTGCCAGTCTGTGTCTTTTAATTGGGGCATTTATATTTAAGGTTAATATTGTTATGTGTGAATTTCATCCTGTCATTATGATGCTAGCTGATTATTTTGCCCAGTAGTTGATGCAGTTTCTTCATAGTGTCAATGGTCTTTACAATTTGGTACGTTTTAGCAGTGGCTGGTACCAGTTTTTCATTTCCATATTTAGTGCTTCCTTCAGGAGCCCTTGTAAGGCAGGCCTGGTGGTGACAAAACCTCTCAGCATTTGTTTGTCTGTAAAGGATATTATTTTTTCTTCGCTTGTGAAGCTGGGTTTGGCTGGATATGAAATTCTGGTTTGAAAAATCTTTTCAGGAATGTTGAATATTGGCCCCCACTCTCTTTTAACTTTCTCGATTTCTGCAGAGAGATCTGCTGTGATTCTGATGGGCTTCCCTTTGTGGGTAACCCAACCTTTTTCTCTGGCTGCACTTAACATTTTTTCCTTCATTTTAACCTTGGTGAATCTGACGATTATGTGTCTTGGTGTTACTCTTCTCAAGGAGCATCTTTGTGGTATTCTCTGTATTTCCTGAATTTGAAGTTGGCCTGTCTTGCTAGCTTGGGGAAATTTTCTTGGATAATATCCAGAGGAGTGTTTTCTAGCTTGGTTCCATTCTCTCCATCACTTTCAGGTACACCAGTCAAATGTGGGTTTGGTCTTCATAGTCCCATATTTTTTGGAGGCTTTGTTTGTTCCTTTTCATTCTTTTTTCTCTAATCTTGTCTTCATGCTTTATTTCATTTTGTTGGTCTTCAATCTCTGATATCCTTTCTTCCATTTGATCAATTCAGCTATTGATACTTGTGTATGCTTCATGTAGTTCTCATGCTGTGTTTTTCAGCTCCATCAGGTCATTTATATTCTTCTTTAAACTGGTTATTCTAGTTAGCAATTTCTCTAACCTTTTTTCAACATTCTTAGCTTCCTTGCATTGGGTTAGAACATGCTCCTTTAGCCTGGAGGAGTTTGTTACTACCACTTTCTGAAGCCTACTTCTGTCAATTCGTCAAACTCATTCTCCATCCAGTTTTCTTCCCTTGATGGTGAGGAGTTGTGATCCTTTGGAGGAGAAGAGGCATTCTGGTTTTTGGAATTTTCAGCCTTTTTGCTCTAGTTTTTCTCATCTTCGTGGATTTATTTACCTTTGGTCTTTGATGCTGATGACCTTTGGATGAGGTTTTTGTGTGGACGTCCTTTTTGTTGACATTGATGCTATTCCCTTCTGTTTGTTAATTTTCCTTTTAACAGTCAGGTCCCTCTGCTATAGGCCTGCTGGAGTTTCCTGGAGGGCCACTCCAGACCCTGTTTGCCTGGGTATCACCAGTGGAGGCTACAGAACAGCAAAGATTGCTGCCTATTCCTTCTTCTGGAAGCTTCATCCCAGAGGGGCACCTGCTGGATGCCCGCTGGAGCTCTCCTGTATGAGGTGTCTGTCGATCCCTGCTGGGAGGTGTCTCCCAGTCAGGAGGCATGGGGGTCAGGGACCCACTTGAGGAGGCAGTGTGTTCCTTAGCAGGGCTTGAGTGCTATGCTGGGAGATCTGCTGCTCTCTTCAGAGCCAGTAGGCAGGAACGTTTAAGTCTGCTGAAGCGGCACCCACAGCGGACCCTTCTCTCAGGTGCTCTGTCCAGGGGAGATGGGAGTTTTATCTGCAGTCCCTGACTGCAGCTGCTGCCTTTCATTTAGAGATGCCCTGTCCAGAGAGGAGAAATCTAGAGAGGCAGTCTGGCTTTGGCAAGTTGTGGGGGGGCTCCACCCAGTTCAAACTTCCTGGCAACTTTGTTTATACTGTGGGGAAAACCGCTACTCAAGCCTCAATAATGGTGGACGGCCCTCCCCACATCAAGCTCAAGCTTCCCAGGTCGACTTCAGACTGCTGTGCTGGCAGTGAGAATTTCAAGCCAGTGGATCTTAATTTGCTGGGCTCCACGGGGGGTAGGATCTGCTGAGCTAGACCACTTGACTCCCTGGCTTCAGCCCCTTTTCCAGGGGGAGTGAACGGTTTGTCTCACTGGCATTCCAGGTGCCACTGGAGTATGAAAAAAAACTCCTGCAGTTAGCTTGGTGTCTGCCCAAATAGCTGCCCAGTTGTGTGCTTGAAACCCAGGGCCCTGGTGGTGTAGGCACCTGGGGGAATCTCCTGGTCTGCAGGTGGTAAAGACCATGGGAAAAGCATAGTGTCTTGGCTGGAGTGCACTATTCCTCATGGCACAGTCTCTAAGGGCTTCCCTTGTCTAGGGGAGGGAGTTCTCCAACCCCTTGTGTGTCCTGCGTGAGGTGATGCCCCATCCTGCTTCGGCTCACCCTCTGTGGGGCTGCACCCACTGTCTAATCAGTCCCAGTGAGATGAGCCAGATACCTCAGTTGGAAATGCAGAAATCATCCACCTTCTGAGTTGATCTGGCTGGGAGCTGCAGACTGGAGCTGTTCCTATTCAGCTATTTTGCTACAACAGTGTCCTTTGAAGAGCAGAAAACTCTTAACTTTAATGAAGTCTTGCTTTTTCTTTGGTAGGTTGGGATTCTGGTGTCATATGGAAGAAATCTTTGTCCAATCAGGATTACAAGATTTTCTCCTATGTTTCCTTTTAGAAATTTTATAGCTTTAGTTTTTTACATTTAGTTGCATGATTCATTTTGAGTTTTTTTCATGGGGTATAATAGAGGTTTATTTCTTTATTTTTTGCAAATTGTTTCCAATTGTTCCAGCATCTGTTGAAAGTGCTAGAGTTTTTAATTATTATTGAAATTCTTTTTAAATAAATTACTTAAGACTTTAAACTATGTAAGATTTTTGTCTCCCTCACTTCCACATTTAAAATGAAAAACATTGCCCTCAATACGCTAAACTTTATTATTTATGTATTTATTCACTGAGACAATCTCTTGTTTATGTTGCCCAGGCTGGTCTCGACTCCTAGGCTCAAGAGATCCTACCACTTCCATCCCAAGAAGCTGCAACCACTATGTTCAGCTCTTAAAATTTAAATTGCCCACACTTGATATATGAGTTTTGGCTTTTCCCTCTTGAATAGTTTGTGTTCTTTTTTATTTTAAATATCAAATAACTGCTTATTTCCATATTCATAATAGAAATTAAAAAAGTAGTAATATCTGAGAACCCAATTTCTAAATTCAAGAAATTTCTTCAAGTTAGAGGATACAAAAATGAAAAGCCATTATATCCTTAAACATTGAGTCATGAAAATTAAAGCACAAAATGGTAATGCAACTTTAATTACTAATTTAAGAGAATTAAGTATTCCCTTCTTTGTTCTCTCAGCACATTATCATACTTCCTTTTTGGCTCTTCTTTTATATTACAAATATTTCTTTGTACACTGATCCCACTCCCCAGACTCAAGGGCAAAGGCTACGACTTAGTCAGATTTTTTATTCCCCAGTGCCTAGCAAAACCAGAAACTCAAAAGGTAGCAAAAACAAACAAAAAAAAACCTGTTACATTGAACAGTGCAAAAAGTTTCTCAATGTGAGTATGAACATTTACTGGTTGAGTGATAATATATACAGATTTGGTTAATGTATTTCAGTAATTTAAGATGCACAATTTTTCATATTTTGATATTTTAGAAATAGGGTTGCTTCTCCAATTGATAATGCCTTACAATTGTTATAGTCTTAATGGGGGGCAAAGGGATCTTTATAAGCAGTAGTTATTACTGCCCGTGTAAGCCAGACCTAGTCAAAGCTATTCATGTTGTACTTTGGTGGAGTTCTGCACATTGTTGGTACTGCACGTGTTGAGATTTACTGCCTGCTAAAATGTCTTTAAAAATGTTACATTATGATCTGGCATTGAAACAAGTTATCGTATAGAGAGAACAGCATGCAAACAGCAGCATGCAGTGAATCTAACATCGGTGAAACAAATTTGTCTAACTGTGCTTACGAGAGTACTTTATAGACACTAAACTAGGAAATAAGAAAGCATGGTATTATTTAAATTGGTAAGAAATTTTCTTAAATGACCCATAAAACAATGATGAGATTTATAATTCATGACGTCTTACATTTGATGAAATATAGAATTTTTGTTCTTTGTGACCTGCATAAGAAGAGAATGGACTCTAAACAATTGCTTCTTGTTGCCATAAGACGTAAGACGTGCAGAAGACTAGAAAATGGTACATGATGCTCATTGAGAATAAAGAACATCCTGAAAATTATATATTTCAAGTTATACTTCAAGCATTTAAGTTCAGAGACTGAAAATCGATTGATTGATTACTTAAAAGCTAAAACGACCAAAGGTACTGGGTAGTAATCAGTGTGGTTTCCTGAAGACCCAGTTCTATCAACGCAACTCAATTTCTCTGTTTGAAAAGTATGTACTTCTTAAACAAATAATAGGCCTAAGGGAAATAAATCAAAAGCAGAACTTTTGTTTCAAATTTATATGACATTATTAATGACAAAGTGGGAAGATGGGCGTGGAACAGACATCTGAGTGAGTGTTATTCTAAAGGCATAGACTTGAGAGCAGTCAATGACCTCTAAAGTATTTATTATATGTGATTTGTCCATCTATCCAACTTATTGACCTCTTTCTTAATTCCATTTTCTGGCAACTTGTAAGTTCAGAAGAGGAATCAAAGTGACCTTGGCAAAATTGATATATATTTTGATTAAACATGGATATCGTTTTAGTAATGACAGTGAAAAACAGTTCTCCGTCTTAAGAGGCTTCATCTTTTCTGCAGGTAAGGGAGCTGGAGAAAACACATTTTGAGATTTCTTTCAGAGACAGAGTTGTTATAGGTAATAGACTTTTTAAAACAAGTTGCTTGTAATATAATCTAAACTATATTGTGATAATCCAACATAAATTCATATTATTTTATTATTTAGAATTATACATTAAGACATAGATAACATTTAAATATTGAGAATCCCCAAAGTTTTTTTTTCTGATTACTTAATTGTTTGAATAGAGTTTTTGTACTAAAGAAACAATAAAGGTGGTTACGGTGGCTCACGCCGGTAATTTCAGACATTTGTGAGGCTAAGGCAGGAGTATCACTTGAGCTCAGGAGTTTGAGACCAGCCTGAAAAACAGAGGGAGACCTTGTCTCTACAAAAAAAAAAAAAAAAAAAAAAAAAAAACATTAGATGGCTATGGTATGGATCATGGCTCACTGCAGCCTCGACCTTGGGGCTCAAGCAATCCTTCCACCTCATCTTCTGAGTAGCTGGGACTACAGGCTGCAGTGAGCCATAAGCATGCCACTGCACTCCAGCTTGGGTGACAGAGTGAGACCCTGTCTCAAACAAACAACAAAAAAATTAGTTGGCTATGGTGGCACATGCCTGTAGTCCCACTACTCAGGAGGGTGAGGTGGAAGGATTGCTTGAGCCCATAAGGTCAAGGCTGCAGTGAGCCATGATTGTGCCACTGCACTCCAGCATGGGCGACAGAGTGAGACTTTGTCACCAACAAACAAACAATAAAAACTCCAGTGATTCAGAAATTGGAACATTTGCCTTATTTACAGTTACCAGTCATAGTTAGCAATGTATTATTGTTTACTTGAGGCATGCCACGTAGTAGGGGAACCTATGACATATACCAAGTTAGTATTATTATTTTAATCACCTATTATAATTGTAGCATGTGATATTAATTCTCAAAGAATGAGAATAATATAAGAAATTCTAGTATTTAATTACATC
Source organism: Ateles fusciceps (assembly GCA_036589455.1). Taxonomy (NCBI): domain Eukaryota; kingdom Metazoa; phylum Chordata; class Mammalia; order Primates; family Atelidae; genus Ateles; species Ateles fusciceps. The sequence goes on from JAZHEH010000078.1 coordinate 10,380,029, forward strand.
TAGATTTATTTGATAATTTAGAAGTTAATTTCAGCATTTTGCACTGTTTCTAAGTCACTGTGTACAGGATAGAAAGTCTTCTGGTTTGTGGAATTTGGGATCCTTTGCTGTGATTCTGTTTTTTTGCTGTGATTGACTGCATCTTAAATAAGTATAGAACAAGCATATGAACTCGTCCTTTATTCCCTTCTAAAGCAGTGTTAATTCAGTTCTATCAAATAGCATAGAAAAATGTTATTATACACACACATTAACTCGTGTTACATTTTAATGTTATGACTGTTGCTTTTGTCAAGGTTGTCAGTGACCTCCATGTTCCTAAAGCCTGTGGTTAATTCCTGATGTTCTTATTTGACCTGTAGCAGCCTTTGTCACAGGTGATCACTCCTTCCCTTGGAAGCACGTTCTTCACGCCTTCAGGACACTGCACTTCCTAGACTTTCCTCCTGCCTCCCTGCTCTGTCCTCAGTCTCCTTTCCTGTCCTTAATGCTTCTTCTGACTTCATGTTGGGGTGCCTCAGGGCTTGTTTCATTGTCCTCTTTCTGTCTATGCTCAGTCCCTTGGAATCTCATTTGTTGTATTTGCTTTAAGTACTATCTATATGCTTATGACTCCCAAATTCATATTTCCAGTCCAGGACCCTTCTCCAAACTCCTCACTCTTATAACTGTGTCTTATGTCTATTAGACACCAAATAGCCGTGACACGTCTCTACTTAGTGTCTAATAGACTCTGCAAATGTCACATGCCCAGACCTGAATTCCAGTACTTGTCCCGCTGCCACCTGCTCTACTTGCAGACTTCCCTGTCTCAGTTAATGACAGCTCCATTCTTGTTGTTGCTCGGTTAACTCCTCCGTCTTCCATATCTTCATCCACATTTTTAGGAAATCCTGTTGGCTCTACTTTGAAAATATGTGCAGATTCTAACCACTTCTTATCACCTCCATTCCCACTACTTGGGGGAAACCCTCATCATCTCTTACCCGGATTACTAATAGCTTCTCAGCTGGTTTCCCTGTTTCCACTCTTCTCTTCTTAAACTCCCCCCACCTCAACACAGCCTACTGAGTATTTTATAATGAAAACCCAGCCATGTCGTCCATCTGTTAAAAATCCTTCAGTCATTCCCCCACTTTACTTAGAATAAAAACCAAAGTCCTTACAGTCAGCCTATATGGTCCTACATGATCTGGCTCCTTTGTTACTTTTCAGACCTCATCTCCTAAGAGTCACCCCCCACACTCAGCCTTATGACACCACCCTTGCTATTCTGGAAAGACAACAGGCATGGTCTCACCTCAAAGCCTTTGCATTGGCTGTCCTTTTGCTTGGAACACTTTCCTCAATAGTTCCATGCTTATTCTCTTTAGGACTGCCGTGTACACTTTTCACCAAGAGTGATTTATAGTGCACCTCCCACACCGCCAACCTGCTCCACTCAGTGGTATGACTCGGCTCACTGTAAGTCTTTGCATAAATGCCACTTCTCTGTGATGCCAGTTCCAACCACCCAATTTATTTTATTTTATTTTTCCATAAGTTATTGGGGTGCAGGTGATATTTGGTTACATGACTAAATTCTTTAGCGCTGATTTGTGAGATTTGGGTGCATCCATCACCCAAGCAGTATGCACCGCACCATATTTGTAGTCTTTTATCCCTCGCCCCCCTCCTGCTCTTCCCTCCAAGTCCCCTAAGTCCACTGTATCATTCTTATGCCTTTGCATCCTCACAGCTTAGCTCCCACATATCAGTGAGAACATATGATATTTGGTTTTCCATCCTGGAAATGCTGTTAGTCCATTGCTTTTTATAACTGTGTAGTATTCCATTGTGTATATATATATATATATATATATATATATATATATATACACCACAGTTTCTTTATCCACTCTTTGACTGATGGACATTTGGCCAACCACCCAATTTAAATTTGAAATTATCTTAGCTTTCCTGGCCTCACTTATTTTGTTCTATTCTGTTGCTCACCCCATATCAGTTATTACCTTCTAATAAACTACTTTAGTGACTTGCTGTTTTGATTGTCTTCTTCCCTTGCTAGAATGTAAACTCCATGAGGTCAGAGATTTTTGGTTGTTTTATTTACTCTACACTAAATGCCTATAACAATAATCTGGCACATAGCTGACACTCAATAAATATTTGTTGAATAAATAATTTAAAATATATTGGATTTTAAAATGCATTCAAAATAGAGAAGGAAGATTAAGTCAATGAATTTTAAAATTAATGTATTTCATCAGATAGATATTTACTAGGGAGTTAAAACTTCAATTTGTAAGAAGTTTTATCTTCTAGCTAAGTATATCCATATGTGCTTTATGTCACAGAAAGAATGGGTAGCTTATCTTGGTACCTTATCATAAAACAAAGGAATTTCAAGTAATAACAGTCATTCAGCAGCTATGTTTGATAAAGCTTTTTCAAGTTTAATTAGAATTTATGAATCTTTGAGAAGCAATTAAAAATTCCCTGCATGTTATTTATTGATTCATAAATAATACTATGGCTTGCTTTATTGTCATGTATGGTATGCTACAATGCATGTGTTATTCAAGTGCAAATATTGATCAAGTCATTAACCTCATTAGTGAATTAAGCTACATAAGTTTTTTTTTTTTTTGAGATGGGGTTTCACTCTCGTTGCCCAGGCTGGAGGGCAATGGTGCGATCTCGGCTCACCACAACCTCTGTTTCCTGGGTTCAAGTGATTCTCCTGCCTCAGCCTCCCAAGGAGCTGGGATTACAGGCATGCGCCACCATGCCTGGCTAATTTTTTGTATTTTTAGTAGAGACGGGCTTTCTCCATGTTGGTCAGGCTGGTCTCAAACTCCCAACCTTAGGTGATCTGCCAGCTTTGGCCTCCCAAAGTGCTGAAATTACAGGCGTGAACCACCGCGCCCAGCCACTACAAGTTTTTTAAGTGGCTGGGTAGAAGGAATGTATTTAGAAATATGTTTTTTATCATGACCTGGTACCTTTTCAGTAAAATGATGGCACAGCCAGTGTTTGCATGTAAGCACAAGGATCAAGAGGTTTTCTGTGTGTGTGTGTGTGTGTGTGTGTGTAGTGTGTGTGTGTTTATAATAGGAAAGTGCTTTTATCAGAGGATTTGGGGCAATGCATATCAGTAATACAACAGTCCTTACTAGCATTTCAGATACATTCAAAGCACCCATGAAAATGGTTTAGAAAAAGGAGTTGGATTACCTTCTTCACAGTTATGATACCAACTTGGAAATTGGGATCTGTGCTAATGTCAAAGGCATCTGCACCATCTCCATCCACAATAGTGTATTTCATCTCTGCATTGATGCCTTCATCCAAGTCCTTGGCAAACACTCTCCCCACAGTGGAGCTAATTGGAGCTGATTCCAACACGCTCATCTGGTAATGTTCTACAAAGAAAAGCCAGGACACGCATTCTTGATAATCCGTCACTATAAAAAAAAGCCTCACATTATCATATCTTATCAGGCATGCAGTGCAAAATATCTTTTTTTCTGGGTTCTAAAAGTAAAACTTGAGTTTTTACAGATAAAAACTGAGGTCCAGAAAGCCTGAGCAAACGGTCATACAGCCTGTACTGGATGTTCAATAAGGAGGAGTCAAACAAGTTTGAGTAGAACAGGGTGAAAGCAAAATGACTTAGTCCTAGTGACTGTAGCTTGAGTGGTAGGAAGTATCTTGCATTCAAATCTTTTAGTACTTCCTAGTGAACTAAAGTATTTCCTCAAATTACAGTTCCTTATGAGAATGATAAAATAAATACTGTGGTCACAAAGTACATATTTATTCTGTTTATGCTTCAAATATCCACCCTTTCTTTCATGGTCTGACCCGTGCACTGAGTGCCCATCTCTACGACCACCTGCTCAGAGGTCATGGAGACCAGTGATCTAAAAGGGGGAGCAGCTGTGGAGAGCAAGCTCCAGCAACTCCATGTGCTGCCCCTCAGTGTGTCCTTGCATCCAAGACTGCCCCAGGCTGCCTCTCCATGGACAGACCCTTCATGCTTCTGTTTTCTTGTTCCAGAATAAAATACCAAAATGGTTCTCACATGTGTAAGAAGCTCAGAGTTGGCAATCTCCTTTTAGACATGATATCTTGAGCTCACAATTAAATTTAGTCACTTTCACTTCCATGAAGTTGTATTTTTACCAACTTACCTTTTCTGGGGATCAATTTTTTGACGTTCTTTGTTATTTTGTCAATCATAATGTGACTACTAAATAACAAAGAAAAATCACACAATCATGGTTTCAATATGTACATACTCCCTTTTATTCTAATACGCTTTGTAAGCTATGGGGAAGACTGGGGTGTGAGGGCTTGAGTTTCACAAAGATTCAGGGAGGCTGACAGCACCTAGCCAGCTCACAGCACCGTGCCTTGCACAGGAGAGGAAATGATGCTTGTTCTTTACAAATATGAGCCAGGAAATCTTTAATATTTGTACTAAGCTGACAGGCAATTGGATTTCATGATCTCTTTCCATTTACTTCCAAAGTTGTTGATGGATTACACTTTGCTGTTGCAGAACTTTTGGGAAAAGCAAGCATCTGTCTATAATTTTCCTCATCCCAGGAAAGCTATGTTATATGTTTAAACATCTACATACAATTTCTACACATGATACATTATGTTATAAATAAAGAGCTTGGGATCTTGATATTTTATTACATTTGGTTCCATTAAAGGTGACTGAGCTTGTTCAATGTAAAATATTAAGTGTGTCATTTTGTCGGCATTCTGTATTCAGTTATAGTAATATTTGTAAAAAAGAAGCAAAATGGAATTCCTACAATGAGAAATCAGAAGATTAATTAGGCATAAGAGTATATCCAAGATAAGTTTATGGAATATCAAGATCATCTTAACTTAGTTTTAGCAAATAGATGGGGACCTATTTAATGAAGAGAGAATGCAAAGTTTTAAAAGGTCAGAAAGGAGGAAGCAGAGATAATGTGTGTAGAATGCATAGAGACACAAAGATTTAATTTTTTTTTACATTTCTATTTTGTCTTCCATGAAATGTAATCCATACTTCCACTCTATCCTAGAGTCTCCACTAAAACTATATTTTAAAAAAGTGACAAAATGTGTTAGGATGTTGGTTTGGCGCTAGGTGCGGTAGTTCATGCCTGTAATACCAGCACTTTGAGAGCCTGAGGAAGGCAGATGACTCGAGCTTAGGAGTTCAAGACCAGCCTGGGCAACATGACAAAACTCCGTCTCTACAAAAAATACAAAAATTAGCTGGGCATGGTGGTGTGGACCTGTAGTTCCAGCTGTAGTTGAGCCTGGGGGTTGAGGCTACAGTGAGCTGTGATTGCACCATTGTAGTCCAGCCTAGGTGACAGAGCAAGACCCTGTCTCAAAAAAAAAAAAAAAAAAAAAAAGATTGGTTTGGGAGGCAAGACTAAAACCCCAGTAATCCTTGCATTGTGTTCTGCTATTGTGAAGCTGCCATGCTTGGGGTAACATGACTCATGACTCCTGACAATATGTCCAAATCCATCTACCTTTCAGCTATTAATAACCTGAGCTATGTAATAACCTGGTTTTTCTGTCCCTTCTGCCTTCATCAGAAACACCTGTCTAGTGTCAAATGTAAAAGCCAAATAGTTCAAGAGTGTTCAAGAACTTATAGTCTATAGTGTGAGTAATGTAAGCCCTTCATGAAGTAATGAAGATGAAACCCACACGATCACCAAAGCAACACAAAGCCCAAGCATGTGGCATTTCACAAACTGTTCCGGATGCTCTCGTGTTCTGCACTGTCAGACCAAGCAACTTAGGAACTTACTTACTTGCACGCTTTGTGAAATGCTTATCTATTATCCTGCCGTTTCCATCATGAATGCTCATGAGGACTTTGTGTATTCCATTTGTATGTAAAAATATTTGAGCTCCTTCTGTGTTTACATAGATACAACGGAAGGTTCACTTGGTCTGGCTGATTCAAAATGCAACTATTCATCTGACATTCTGGCTAGTCTGGCTTGACTGTCTCCTTTTAGTTTAGTTATTTTTTTTTAAAGCCCCATTTCCCCAGCTAAGTCTTTCACCTGCAATTGCACTTCCTGCTCTCATTTCTCCCGCTGCTCCCTTCAGGCATCTGCTTCTCAAATTCATGTCTCCATTCCTGGGCTCTGTTCCATGGTCATAGCTCTATATTTCCACTTTCCTTAAGGACATTCAACCTTATTGTCCTGCTGTCACTTCATATTCAAATCTGAATCTGTCTCCCTCCTTCGCTGCCACTAGTTCCATTATACATCCTCTATTTTTATTAGTAGTACAATCCTTCTCCCTGTCATCCAGAGTGAAAACATCGTTGTCATCTTTGACTCCACCCTCTGCCATGGTTTTCCCTTAGCCAGGAAATCAAGAGGCAGAAGTCCATGTTTTCTTATTTGTCCCATTCCACTCCTCCTGCTGCTTCCTTAACTCCTCAGCAGTTCAAGTCTGGGCCACTCTAAACACCTCCTAACCAACTCTCGACTCCCCTGCTCCTAGTCTCTGCCCTCACAAACCCCTCCTCTACATGGCTATCAAGTCAGCCTTGTTTTTATGTCTCCCTCTTGCTCAAAAACTTTTCTGTGGCTTCCACTAGAGATACAACATATTTTAAAGAGTAGGTTTTAATTTTAGGAGTCTTTGAACATAAAATGAAATTGAAAACTTATTTCCAGGCAGGATTTTTTTCCCCTCCATTCAGGTTTTTACTGAAATGAGCTCCAGGACAGTAGAGACTTTGTTTTGTTTGTACACAGCTTTGTGTTCCATTCATAGACTAGTGCCTGAAATAAATATTTTTTGAAAGAATGAATGAATGACTTCCCCTTCTGGAATGTTTTTTTTTCTTCTGTCTATATAAACCTGTTCTTACTTTTTTTAAAAAAATTTTTTGATCTATTTTCATTTGAGAATACATCTGTTATATTCTTCAGCCCTCTGTTGAAATCTCATCCTTCTGTGGAGTCTTCATTCATCTCAGTTTTGCGCTATTCAAGTGGCACCAAGTTTTACTATGGGTTAATTTTTCATGTGTGTAAAATGTTTCCTCCCAAGTGGATTTGAAGCTTCACAGGGGCAGGGACTGGATTCCAAGTGTCTTGTGCCCCTTATGCCCAGCGCTCTCACAAAGCAAGTGCTTGGTACCTACTGGACTGATTGGTGAAGGTCGTACATGGGTGGGTGTGTCCATCTACAGCATTGGCTATCACTGCATGCATTTTCAATGGAGTAATATTGCCCCCTCCTGGGGGAAAAGATAGGTTTGAGAGAGTGTGATGAAAAATATCTTAGCCATTACAAGTTTGTGGCCCGCTAAAGGTCAGCTCTACCCAACAAACCTTATTCATTAGTATTGAATTTTATGTAGGTTGGGTGGGCATGGCAATCAGGAAAGAAAGTCTAAAAAAATTCCACAGGGAGATGGAAAAAAAGTTTGAGAAACCCTGGTTTCGTACTATGGGAAGCTGGGGCCCTGAAGGGAACTAGTTATGCGAGAATTGCATGATGAATGTAAGAAGGGAATCCGTGAATAATTGAATTTAACGAGGAAACCCAAACTGGCCTGTCTCCCGCACCACTGTAACAGGTGCGTCCCTCTAGGTGGCAGGTCTGTGTTCTCTTGGGTTAGGTACTCACTCTGGGGGAAAGCGGGGTGGGTTATCATTGACATCTGAGAGCGTGATGTTGACTGTTGTGGTCCCAGCTAATCCTCCAAGCTGCCCTCCCATGTCCTTGGCTTGGATAATCACTTCGTAGTATTCTTTGGCTTCTCTGTCCATGTTCATGAGCGCTGTCCTAATTACACCTGCAGGATAGAAACAACTTTGTTTTTAAAAACAAAACCACAGGTCCCATTTTTTAAAGATTGGTTTCTAGGTGTCTCCCTGGTGCCGAATGCCTAGAAGTGAGATGCAAGTCACCTGTGCTTTTAAATTTGAGGCAAAAATCTCAGCTTCAAAAATGGGCTGTACCGAAATTGGTGGTGAATGAAAACTGTTTTATTCCAGTGGGAAGAGCTCAGAGGGCTAGTTTCCTCTGGCAACATTACCTAAAGTGAACAGGAGATGGCAGCAATGTTTCTCTTACAGATCTGGGACATTGAAGTCCACGCGGTTTCAGACAGTGTTGTTTCATCAAAGAAAACTGGAGGCTTTGGGTCCAGAAAACAAAGCCTCATATGTCTACAAATCTGTGAATTTAGATAATTCCTCAGTTCCTCAGCCTCTAGAGCCCTTGTAGTGTGAATGGCTCTTCTTTAGGTAACTCATTCCTGCTTTTTCTTCCCTCCCTACTTACTGTGTGTAAGCAGGGTTGGGATTCTGATTGGATTTTCCTGTTGCTCCATATTCATTCTGTTTCGTGATATTCGTCTGTTTACCTCTGTGCTTTACTGAATTCTGCGAGCTGGGACATGAAAGATGCTCCGTGAGCTGTTTATTTTTACCATGCATAAGGGATGAACTTCCCCAGACAGCAAGCAGCAGATTTAAGAAGAGGGGCCTAAACCACAACCCACTGAAATGTGTTGTGATCCTGCCAAGGCTGTACAGTAATTTTTTATCTCCCTTTTAACCCTTCAGCATAAAAAAGTTGACTATACACTCTAGGCAAAGATTAAAGGCTTATTTACTACAGATTTACAACATGACTCTTGGCTAGATAGGCCTTTTGCATGAAAATGGAAAGGATTGGGAATAATAATCTGTCCCCAGTTTACCCCTATAATGTATATACTGCATTGTAGTAATAACATTCTCAAGTGATGATATATGCAGCATTTTCTTTTTTAAAAGGCCCCCATGGGCACAGTAATAACTATCTGTTCATGTATTTTTGACCTTAACACTACAGATGCCCCCGGGAGCTGTCAAAATAATGTAAGACTCTTAGGATATAAAGGACACATTACCCTCTTCCTCCCTGTATTTTTCCTCCCTGTGGGCACCCCTTCATCTTTTCATTCTCCCCCTTGCCCTTAGTAGAATTGTTAAAGTTACTGTTTTATAGAAGTCCCTAACTGCAATCTTTTTTCTTTCCTCCTAATTTACACTCCCTTACTTACTACTTTTATGATACAAATTTCTGAATGTCTGGTTCCCCTCAGGACTTCTGGAAAAAAAAATTCTATCAGGTTGCTAGTAATAGAAATGTATTTTTTCTTTCTCAAATAAAGAGGTGACTTAGAGTGTTCACCTTTAACTTTATCCTGTGGCTGCAAGTTCCTTGTTAATTACTCCTAGGTTCTATGTTTACCCTCATATAAAATGGAAGTAATAATACTTCCTTTATCTTTTGCTAGTTTTCAAGATTATTGGGAAGCTCAACTATGGCAATGTTTATTAAAGTATTTAATAAAAGAGGAAGCCTGGCACAAGTATAATAATGACATCACAATAACTGCCCAACTCGAACATATTGAATGAAATCTTTCATAGATCCAAACATAAATTCTGTAGCCAAAGCTCTCGGGCAAGACAGAAATAAAAAAGCAAACAAAACACCAAACTTCTGTCTGTCATTTTCTGCCACATTGTTTCTTACCCATTCAGTTCTCTCTGATGGCCTCCCCATTAGAGCTTCCCAATCGGGACCTGCCTTGTGGGGACCACATCCCATGTGGTGTTTCCTCTCTCATCAAAACCTGTCTGCCCCAGCAACCGTTCATTTTGGACTTGATCTCTGGTGAGTGCAGAGTAGCTGGTTCAATAGAAAGAACATCAGATCACATGTCAAGAGACCTCTCTACACTAGATGAGCTTTATTAGCTCTCAGTTTCCCAATTTCTTTATCTGTTAAGAAAATGGTGATGGACTGGATGATTCCCCCAAGGCTCTTTCCAGTTTCACAATCAATGCTTCTAGTTCTCTAATGACCCAGGTGAATGTGTCAATCCTCTTGGGTCTTCATGGGGTTATAAAACACCGTAGTCCCTGGGAATAAATACCATAGGATTGTTTTGAAGGCTAGTGGGGAGCCATTTTTTGTGTGTGCGCAGAGGGGCCTTCTTCCTCTCCAATCAGACACTACCCACTGTCTATGTGTAGTGCTGCTCTTATCCATCAGGGCAGTGCTAGTTTACTCTCTTAATCCTAAAGCTTATAACAATCTTCTCTGGTTAATATGCTCCCTAGCAAGTCGTTGAAAAGGAGAGTTGTATCTGTCATAGCAGCAGTTATAAATTATCAGGGAATAAATACCTCTGACTCGACCCTTGCATCAGATACCTGTTTTAGAGTCCACAGAAAAATATGGCTGGCCCTGGAGAATGCTGTACACCACCCGGGCACTGTTGCCGTAGGTCGGGTCATCTGCATCCGTGGCTGTTACCTGGATGACAGAGGTACCTGGGAAAGAGAAGAGGTAGAAACCTATTCAAGTCTAATAGCTAAAGGCTGGATGCAATCCTGGTACATCTTGAAGCATTTGCAAATGTATGTGGTTCATTGGGAGAGTCCCCTTTCTAGGTCAAGCTTCTGTAACTCTTATCTTGTACCTGTTTGGTGGAGATGAGAGTTGTGTTTTAAATTCTGAATGACTGGTAAGAACACAGCCTTTGATAATAACAAAACATTTCTCCCTTATGAATCAAATATTATTCAACCATTTATTGATTTCTCTATCTGTCTAGCAATATTGTTCTTAAAGAATCAGAACTAAAAAAACAATAATAGGCTTATTATTATTATTTTCTCTGGCTGGTCCAATGTCTAAGTAGCTTCCTGCCTACCAAAGGACTTGGTCATCATTTTTGGTTGCTTTTTTTGTTTGTTTTTTGAAATGCAGTCTTGCTCTGTCATCAGGCTAGAGTGCAGAGGTGCAATCTCAGCTCACTGCAACCCAGTGACTCCCTGGTTCAAGCAATTCTCCTGCCTCAGCCTCCCAAGTAGTTGGGATTACAGGCATGCACCACCACACCCAGCTAATTTTTGCATTTTTAATAGAAACAGGGTTTTACCATGTTGGCCAGGTTGGTCTTGATCTCCTGACCTCGTGATCTGCCCACCTGGGCCTACCAAAGTGCTGGGATTACAGGTGTGAGCACCGCGCCCGACCTTGGTTGCTTTACAATCCGTGAGCTGTTCCTCTCATGCTCTACTGTTCTGAATATATGTGTGCATACGTGTGTATGTGAGTGTGCTTCTGTGTGCTTGTGTGTGTGTGTGTGTGGTGGGGGTGTGTGTGTGTATAGGAGGTGCTGTTTGTGAAAATCAGCGAGTCACCACCTTACCCACTGGGGACATTTCTGGCACAGTGGCAACATAAGGTCCGTCCAGGAACTTGGGCTCATTGTCATTGATGTCTTGAATTTTGATGATGAACTCTGACTCTGGCTCCATGGGCCTGCCTGTACGCCTGTCTAGGGCTTGAGCCCTTAAAGTATACTGTGCTCTTTCCTCTCGATCGAGCCTCTGAATGGCGTGGATGTCTCCAGTGGTGTCGTCGATGGTAAACACGATGCCAGCGCCTTCTCCCGAGAGGATGTATTTGATGGATCCGTCTCCCCTGTCCATATCTGAATGAAGCTGGGGGGAGGAAAGCACCTAATTCTCATCATCAATGTCAACAGATGTCAGAAATACATTGATTTTCAGTTTGTTACAAACTTATAACCTCCCTTTATGTGAGATTTTTTTTTAACGCAAATGTTTAATAAGTTTGTCTACAAAGAACTAGTATGCATTGAACACAATTGTATCAAGGAGTGGATATAAGTTGATGAATAAGCCAAGTTTTTCCATGTCACATTCTGTATCCTGAACTTATTATTTAAAAAAAAATTATTCTTCCTGAGAAGAATAGAAAACAGGGAACTCTGGAAAGTGTAGATCCCCAATGCTAGAATAAGAACAAGTTTAATAAGGAGGAATCCTGCCTTTCCATTTAAGAAAAATAAAAATAAAATAAAATAGATAAGCCTAAACATGTTAAAATGAAGGAATTCCTATAATTTTTGTAGTATCAAATGGTTTTATGACAATTCAAGTTGGCTGATAAACTGATGGAAGCAGTCTATAAAAAGGTTAAGGGCACTGCAGTGGGAAAAGTGAATGACCTCCGTGGATTCTTCCTCCCATTCTGTGATCCTAGTTCTGCAGTTTCATTCAGCAGGACTGGGCTTGTGTTTCACATGTCAAATGGAATTTAACTGCTGGTTATGATTCTTTCCATCAGTGTGTCTCTCCTTTAGATGAGACTGGTTCTTGGGTTCATAACTGAGTTACTTAAATCTGTACGTGGATGGTTGAGTTAGGGAAATGCTTTTATCTGACCACGCAGCTATATTCCCTCTCAGAATACTTTTTTTTTTTTTTGACATAGAGTCTCGCCCTGTCACCCAGGCTGGAGTGCAATGGTATGATTTTGGCTCATTGCCACCTCCACCTCCTGGGTTCAAGTGATTCGCCTGCCTCAGCCTCCCAAGTAGCTGGGATTACAGGCATGCACCACCATGCCTGGCTAATTATTTAGTAGAGAGGCGGTTTTGCCATGTTGGTCAGGCTGATCTCGAACTCCTGACCTCAGGTGATCTACCCACCTCGGCCTCCCAAAGTGCTGGGATTATAGGTGTGAGCCACCATGCCCCGCCAGGATACTTTTAATAACTCTCAAAAGAAGTCCAGGAGCAATATATTTTTAAAATCTCAGGCCTATAAACGTATTTCTGCATCTATAATATCTAATTAATTGCAGATAGTGTGTATGGGTGGCAAGAACCCTGGAATTTTGGGCAACTCTCTAGGTAATGGTCTCTTTCTAAAGGCGGCAACAAAACAGTTAGTTAAATTTAGTCAGCCACTCCTTTGTTGCCTGGAGTATTAGCTGTTTGCATAGTTCAGGATGAAGTTCATGAGGTTAGTTCACAAAACAGCCAGTATTAGGCTTGGAGCAGCGAGGCCAACATATCTGGCCTGAACACTGTCTAGGCCAGTTACAAATTGAGGGCCCTTGATGAGTTAACTTATAATCGTTAATTTCCTTATGTTATAAATGTGAGGACAACACTAATATTTATTCTGAGGGATTACTGGGTTCATTAGAGATTAATGCACGTGAGGCACCCAGCGCAGTGCTTTTCCCATAGTAGGAAAGCCATAAATGGGGCCGACCATGATACACGTGCATAGAGAAAAGGATATTAGCACATTCACCTCTTCTCTGCTCCCTACAGACCTCCAGGAGGGTGGCAGAGAGGCTAAAACAACCTGTTGGCTTTTTTGTTATGCCCAGTCTCATCGCAAAAGCTACAGAATTCTGCCTGAAGCATGGCTGGGACAGTGTTACTCTGAGGATTAAACGGCATGAACACCAATAAAACACCTGCAAATGCATCCACAACAGCTTCTGACATGGATGGGTTTGGAGGTTGTGGCTGGCTTTGAGCTGATCTCAGATTGACTCACGGCCAAATCACGCAGCGACGGTTTTGCTGCCTAGAGGAACTCAGCTGTGTCTTATCCAGAAAAGGAAAATAAGGGAATAAAATTGACCAAAAAAAATAGCTGCGGACTTTTTTCTATTTATTCTATTTAGAATATGAAGTTCTCACATTTCCTCATTCTGTATACAATATTTTCTTTTTTCTTTTCTTTCTTTCTTTCTTTGCAATCCAAATCTTCTAATTATGCAGTTAAAAAAAGTAAAGGTGCCCAGTTCTTGTTGTGTAGAATAGAAAGCCATTTTGTTTGGTCCTGCGTACAAAGAAATGAAAATCTATTCCATTTGGAACTGTGTTCTTAGGCAGAGGAACAGAACTGGGGGGGAGAAGAAGGATTTTAGAATGAGTTTAAAAAAATATGTAAGCATGTAGGTGTGTGTTTACATATATAATATTGTATGTATGTAATTTTATGGCATGTGGAATAGGACTTTTAATGAAATAGGTTTAATTTAGGTGCAGATTATCTAGGAAAGGAAAAATAGAAGCCGACAGAAAGGCCACCCCAGGACTGTTCCGAGGTGCTCTATTTATCAAAACCTTTTGATCCGTGATCCCAGAAATACTCAGCACACCTGTGATCGCTCGCAGGTAAGCGCATTTTAAGCACTTTAAGAAACGACAGAGGCACAGCCTCGCTGCAGATACCCCTGACTCCTGGGGGGTCGTCGGGAAGGCTGGTGCCACGTGGAGTCTGGGCTGAGGCTTTGGTGTGAGGCCTTCGCTTTCCGTGGACCTTCATCTTGGTGTGGGCCTGACGTCTTGTAAGTGTGCAATGAAACTGTGTTGGAAGATGGGTCTAGGGGGAGGGCAAAAAGTCCCTTGTGGATCGTGCTAGCCCTGCTTAAAAGAGCTAGGAGCACCTTTCCAGGAGGTTCGGATTCCCGGTCTGTACGTGCAAGTGTGCACAGGAGCAGGGGAGGACTCGGAGAGGAAGGGAGGAAGGGGAGAAAAGTAGTGGAGAAGGGAAAGGGAGGGGAGAGAGATGGAGCCCGCAGAGAGGAGGGAGAGGAAGGGAGAAGGGGGAGAGGGGAGAGGAAGAAACGGGAGGGGGGAGAGGGAAAGAGAGGGGAGAGGGATGGAGGGAGGAGAGGAGGGGGAGAGGAAGGGAGAAGTGGGAGAGGGAAGATGATGGGGGGAAGGGAAAGGAGGGGGGAGGGAGTAGAGAGCACCCCCAGGGAAGCAGGAGAGCATTCCGCTTTGAAGCGTGTCAGGATCTGCTTACAGAGAAGTGGTTTCTGAGGCTAATACTCCTATCAGTTTGAGGTCTAGTCAGGGAACAAAACTCACACCTGGTTTCAGCAGGGGAGACTTTCCCGTGGAGAACTGGAAGGCAAAAAGGAAGCTCCGAGGCAACAGAGAGAGAGAGAACGCTCACAACTCCAGGAAAAACAGCCAGTGCCCCTCTGGCTGGGGCAACACGGGGCGGAGGTAGGGACTCTGGCATCTGCAGGTTTGGAGGGGAGCCCCTTGAGGCTGGGCCTGAGACGCCTGAGGAAGGAGTGCTGCCGCTTGGGCTGGAGCCTCAAGAGCTTCCAGGAGGTGCTCCTGCCTGTCCCCAGTCCCCTGTCCCCTGGGACTCAGACCTCTTAGAAGTAGGTGTGGTGAGGCTGGGAGGTAAGAGGAGCAAGTCCTTTCTCCCTCCTCCTGCCTCCTGGCCTCCCTCTAGTACCTTCTACAGGCAGGCAGACCCTACCGGGGAGAGGAGCTGGTTTAATAGGAGATATTATGGCTTGGAGAGTTTCAGCCCCAGCACCCAAAGCAGAGTATGGTAAGGTAAGCACAGGGCTGAGAGACACCAGCTTAATAACCCATGCAGCAGTGCACATTTAATATTCTGCTTTACCAGCCATAGAATACACAATTGGTTTCAAAAATTGCAAAGAACAGACATTAACATCTTTCTACAAGTCACTCAGCAAATTGGCAGTGTAATAAAAATGTGTTTTATATTTATCCATATTTAATTCAACTAACACTGACTGCGCACCAGCTATTTGGAGGAAGGTAAGAAGCTTCCAAGCGGAGTCAGCGGCACATAGTTATGTACATCTTGGGAAAATATTTTTTTCTCCCTGAAAGAGTCTTTTAGGCAGAATAAGACAGGTGAATGCCTCACTTATTCTAATCATTCTTTAGTCTTTAAGATCTTCAGCCAAAGGAATAGTGAGTGATGGGAAGTATAAGCAGATTCTGAAGAATCTTAGCTGATTTAGGATTTTGAAAACAAGGCTGATGTTTACTCCTTTTGTCGTCTCTCAGAGTGCCTTGAATAGGTACAAGAATGCAGTGAGTGCTTACAATCTGTGGTTAGGCAGCTTCCATGTAGTTGTTAACCTCGGCATGATTTGGACCCACAGATTCTTGCACAAGCATGAGCTCTCAGCCCCCCCTCTCTTTACATATGTCAACATAATCTAGCTTTAACTCGACACTGCCTTGTCTCTGGAAAGCCCAGTGTGGATTTGTAAGGCCATACCAATTACAGCTGATAATTGTTGCCATGCTCCTTTCAAAATAAGCAAATACTCTGGCAAGCTCTCTAAACAGACATCTTCTGGAGCTCAAGGTGACAAGCAGAATGCCTCTGGGTAAAGAGAAGGAAAGTGGATAAATTCCCTTACAAAAGAAAGGAAAGGGAAAAGTGCCTGAGTAAGTGAATGTGTAATACCTTCTTCATGTAGCGGTAACACACCTAATGCAGCGTAAAAATCTTCCCTTGGTTGCTGGTGTGAGGATTGGATCAGATGACTGTTGAGATGCATGGGTGTCTTGTCTTGGTTGGGGTTATTTGGAAAGGGTGAGCGCTAATTGTGAGTACTCAAGGTGCTACACAGCTAAGACCCCCAGTGTCAGAGATAAAGGGTTCAGGAAGCAGCCTGGCTCAGTGAGATTCCCGATCCCACCTAAACACCACTGACTCCTGTGTGTGTCTTCCGGCTTAGTCTAAAGCCTCAGGCCACAGGCTCTTTACAATGTAAAGGAAAGCCAGGGCTTTAGGGTGGCAGCATGGATATTTTGGTCTGGGCTTTCACTGCTACCTTCGGTGTAACTTTGGACAATGAACATAAATAACCTCTCTCAGCCTCAGGTCCCTGTGTTATTTACTCACCTTGCAGCATTGTTGTGATGAATAAATGACCTACTTTATGTGAATGTGACCGACACATAGTGCCGTGCTAGTCCGATAAAACGTTAGCTACCCTTTTCTTCTGCACTCTGTGTGCGCAGCCAGTTCTGTGCTAAGTACTCAGCGTTTTAGCACAGGGGTGTGAGACGGGGTTGTAGACAAAGTTGGGGAGTGGTGTCTCAATTTCTACCCTTAGGAGGAGGGAAGAGAGCCCTAAATTGTATGTGCATATAAGTAATTACTGAAAATTACCGAGTACAAACATATTCTTTTCTTAAACCTAGCAGTGGCCATGTATGTCTATTTGGAAGTAATGTTATATAGATATGGAGAAGCTAGAAGTCTTCAGAATTCTGAGTAGATGCAAGATGCGTATGATAGAATTGTCTGATTTTAAGCAGAAACTTGGAGGAATTTGAATGTGGCCTGACGAGTGGAAGTCAGGGCCTGACCTGGGCAGAGCAGCAGTGTGGGCACACATGTGGAGTCAGGGACAAACGTGGTATGTGTGGCAGAATCAGCTAAGGAGGTCCAGCTTGTTGGGATGAGGACCTGATTTGAGAAATTGTGCAAGAGGGTTGGGTGAGGGGAGGAGGAAGTCCTTGAACTATGTGCTAGGAGCTCTGATGGCATTCAAGAGCTACAGCGCCCTGGGGGGAGGGATGGGAAGAGTCTCTCCATGGGGAGACAGGCAGCATCGGTGCAGTTAATCTAATCACAAAGACCAAAGGCTCACAGTCATGACAGAGCCTGGAGAGGAGGAGGTGCATCTGAGAGAAACTGGCACAGAAATATTGGCAGATATGGTGACCGATTGCATGTGAAGGATAAAGGAGATAAGGAAAGAAGACGATAACAAAAACACAGGTTTTGAGGCCAAAGGACTTGCAGCTGCATTAGGTATTACTGAGTTGTTAGGTTCCCATAATGAACTCCTTAAACTACTGTTACTATTACCACTATTAATATTATTGCTACTATAGTACTATTTACTACTACAGGGTAAGGATCATTAAAGTTTTACTCTGGACCAAGTACTGTGCAAAGTGCTTTACATGCATTAGTTTATTTCATCCTTACTGCACAGTGAGGTATTCATTTATTAAATATCATCTTGAGCACTTTCTATGAGATAAATGCTGTGCTAGGCCTTGGGGGATAAAATGGGAGCAATGCTTTCACTTTCTTTGAGTTTCTAGTTTAGTCAGAGGTTTCAGACAATAAACATGTAAATAAAAAAATAAATCAAATATGGTGGTTGTGATTAGGGCTGTGAAAGGGAGTCTAACAGAGGGGCTTGCCTTAGAGAATGGTCATGAAAGGCGTGAGAGAAGCCAGAGGAAGGACATTTCATTATGGGGGAGCAATAAAGGCAGTGCTTGGCAGGTTGCAGGAACTGCCGAAGGCCACATCCCTGCAACATGAGAATGAGGGAGAGAGTGGCATGGGCCATGGTTGGATGGGATGGGCCATGGCAGGCTGAACCAGGAAGGAATGGTCTTGTAAGCTGTGGGGGAGGTGTCTGGAGGATTCAACACACAATGGGAAAACATCGAAGAGACATTAAGTAGAGGAGTGACTTGATCTGATTTGATTTATAAAAAGACCATAGTGGAGATCAGGCTGGAGGGGAGGTGCAGGTGGACATGAGGAGACTGGTTGGGAGGCTCAGATAATGGTGGAAGCAGGGATAAGAGAAATGCAGGCTTTGGGGTTTATTCTGACATAGGACTAACAGAATTTGCAGATGGAGAGAATGTGGGGGCAGGGGGAAAGGGAGGAATGATCCCCAGGTCTCTGGTTTTAGGAACTGGGTGATGGGTGAGTGATGGGGTGGACTATGTTTGGGGAGAAAAAAAACAAGAGTTTCTTACTGAACACGCTACATTTGAAAGGCCTATGAGTAAAAAATGTGGAATGTGGAGATGTCGCATATGCAGTAGGATTTATAACCTGAAGTGATCTAAGCCAGAGATAGAGGTTTTACATTCATTGGCATAGACATGGCATTCAAAACTGCAGAGGTGGCGAATCCACTCAGGTAATGAGTGTGTAGAGAAGAGGCCTGGGCAAAGCTGACAAGACCACCCACAATTGGGGTCAGGTGGAAGGAGAGGACCCACAAACGTGGCTGAGAATAAAAGGTGGAAGAATGGGATTGTGAAAGTCATGGCAGAGAGAGGACAATAAGTCAAGGAGAGATGGTCAGCGGTGTCTGAGGTTGTCATAAAATGAAGCCATTAGACTGGGCAGTAGGGAGGTTTTGAGAAGAGATGAAAACATAGCTTTGGGTCAATGGTGGGGACTGAAGCCAGACCCCTGGGTTAAGAAGTGAGTGGGAGCTGAGGAAAGAGCTGGGGTGGGCAGCACTTGAGAAAGGGCAGTTCTCTCATCCTCCTCATTTGAATTTGAGGAAGCCAAGGCGAAGAGGGCTTGGTGACCTGTCCAGAGTCACTCTGGAAATAATTGGCAGGGCTGGGCTTTGAACACACATGTGTCTGAATCTGAAACCCATGTTCCCAGCCTCTGCTAAATAAGCGTTTATGTTACCATTTGAATGAATTATTTATTTTCTAATTAGTTCCTTGTCTCCCATTCTCTCACTTGGTTGCTTTCACGAAATGGTCTCTGATTAACACCCCAATAAAGTAAACACAGGAAAAATCCAGGCTTAAAAATGAAATAATGATAGATTAAGAAAATTCGAGTATAACATTTATAAATATATTCATTTATTGTCTCCAACTATCCTAAAGCACATGCTAGGATCTTCTGAAATGAAAAATATTTTATTTAGATTTTTTTCATTAAATTTGGGCTTTAGGCAGTACCTCTGGAAATGCTCTGAGAAAAACCCCACAAAAACACAAGGCAAAAAACGCTATACTCTTCTCCTTGCATTTCCCAGTTTCTCTCTTCCTCATTCTGTCATTCTCAGACAGCTGCTACTGCCTCTTTCAGGACTTGAATAGCTCGTGTAGGATCTGAGCCTTTTCTTCCAAATCCCAGATCCCAGTTTTTCCCATTCATAACAGAGACATGGGCAAGGAAATAAATCTTTTCTTTCTGACTGGTATCTGACAAAGCAGAAATTACATTTCAGCTGGGTGTCAAGTAACATACCACTAGTTCCAATTTTTCTCCGGCCTCAGACACAGCTGGGTTAACTTTCATATTCAATTCATATTCAATGTCAATATCCATTACCCAGGTCATTTCCACCTGGCATTTCTTACCTTGCCGACATACAAAGGGTCGGTCCCCGTGTACTCTTCCAGAACGAAAAACTGGTTCCAAACCCAGCTCCTCTTGGTCCGCTGATGTGACTGTGGCTCGTCTGACAGGAGCACTTCTAATTCACCTTGCGGTGTTGCGGTACCCGAGAGAACAGTGGTCGTAAGGTCCATCAGTCCCCAGAAGTACAAGGACATGCCAAGTCCAAGCCAATTCTTTGCATTGCTCATTCTACCAGAAGTCCACATGGGATTGCCAGGTTTTCAGAAAGTAAAGGAGGATGATAAACAACTGGAACTTGAGTATTTTCCGAATTAAAAAAAAAAACACACACAGTTTTTATTGGGCACTGATGCTTCCCAAATGAGATACAATTCAAGTCAATCTGCTTGAAGTTGACTTCCTGTCAAGATAAAGAAAACACAGTGTGATGATGTCAAATTCTTTCCTGCAGGCGGGTTGCCAGTTTTCAAGAAATGTCAGTAAATATTCAACGTTCTATTCAATGAGTTAAAAAGTCATAACAGGTTATTGCTTTAGAAATGTTTCAGTAATAAATACTATTTTGATAATAAGCCAACACATTTTGCTATAATCAATCCCAAACCTTTGGATATAGATTCAGTGTGAATAAAAGTGGTGAATAAATTTCTTCTCACTTGTAACTTAGCTGGAGGGTTATGCTGTATTATTGATTGGCTTGAATTAATAGTGTGCTCTTTGAAATATTTATGATGAAAACAGCCTCTTAAACTTAAAAATAGCATTCATTTACAAAATTTACAGCTAATAACTAATATTTCCATTAGCCCAACTGCTTTTCTTTGCTTATTAAAAAAATAGGAAAATCCAACTACTGTTTTTTGCTGTCACCTATAATGATCTGGTGCCTACTGCTGTTATTGATAATGCTAGGAATCTTGGACTTCATTTATAAGCATCCATGGATCACTTCTGACTTTAATCATTTTCTAGTGGATTTCAGGTTTCACACTCTACTGCTTTGACTTCGAAGCACTGATAGGGGCTGCTAATATGACCTTTCTAGGATTTAAATGGTCAGTTAATCATTATATTCTTCACAACAGACTGTAAAGTGCTATTCGTCACATGCCTATGGGAGTAAGCGAAGAGAATCTAGTCAACAAATTTCCTTTCTTGACCTGAAGGACTCATTGAGGCAAAGGGACTTCTACCCTGGGGACACATCTTTATCACTCAAACTTCTTTTGTTGCTATGCAGTCAGATTTAGCTGGGGACCTCACTCCTGGGCTATGGCCTCATCAATCTTTTCTTCCTTTACTTGGCTTGGTTTAATAAGATGGCATAACACTCAAGTCAACCTGTCAAAACAACCAAAATATCTTCTGTCAGCTTAATATTTTCACTGTTAATTTGAAGAACTGCTGTCATTTGAAAACAAACGTGTATTTGGAGATTGCAGCTCTGTGCAACTAAATACTACTTCATTTCTACAAGTGATTTGAAGTGAATGCATTGATGCTAACTCAGTTACTACCTTCCACCTGTAATCATCAGAACTGGTTTCACCTTCCTCTCAAATACTCATGACTGAAATGTACAAAAGAAATTTTAAAATATTTTGTAATTATTTCATACAATATGCCATTTCATTTCTGTATAAGAAATCACTTTCATGAGAAATGATAAAGAGAAAGTAGCTGAGGAGACTATAGAATTTTTGCAACGGAATGGATGCTGTGCCTCTTACCAGCTCCAGCTGTGAAGGCAGATTGATTAAGAAAAGCAAGCCAGGTGCACCTGAAGGCAATGTGTTTGCTAATAAAGAACAGTGGCGCCGCTAGCAGGTGGGTTACCAAATATTAGCGTTTTCTCTCTCTCTTTTTGAGACTGGTGGACGTCTCCCCCTTAGAGAGAAGCCCAGTTCATGTTTCTCTGATCCCTGTCTACAGGGAGATGTTGAGGAAGAAGGAACCTTAACCCAGGAAATGAATTGATGAGAAAAATTAGTGAGAAATAGCTGTGCTGTTTTAGGGACCTAGAAGGCAGACTAAAGGGCATTGCCAAAAAAAAAAAAAAAAAAAAAAAAAAGCTGCTGTCAGAATACTGTAACTAGTAAAGCATAAAAGCAATATAGTGTATATTGCAAGACACAATGTATCTATAATTCCTCGAAGTACTTTAGACTAAGAGTTAGACAGTTTGGTTACTGGTTCTGTCTTCATTACCTCTGAATTATTTACTTATTTACTTGTATGAATTTCAATTTTCTCATCTATTAAGCAGGGACAATAATTCTCCCACCTACCTTGGCGGACCACCACGAGAATCTGTGGGATCATGCAGGTAAAAGTGCCCTGTAAATGACTGAGGTGCCAACCGACATTTGAGCAGTCAGATAAAGTACCTAGGTCATATGTAAAAATAATGGGGCTAAGCCAGAAATATATATTTTATGGGCACCTTTGGGATGAGAATTCTGAAAGGGCTTGTAATGTATATCTGTTATTTTTCAGATCTTTACATCTGTGTTAAGTACCGTCTGGTACCAGATTCTGGCTAAGTCTAATTCTGTAATAACCAAACACTGACTTTCCATCTGATGAGATTTAATGGAGGGCTAGCTATTAGAAAACTCTTCAACAGTAGAGAAAATTATTTTGTGGATTGCATTGATTAAAGCTAGAACTCACTCTGCATATATGCGTACATACATATATATTCTATTTAGTGTATTTCCTTTAATGTCTGTGTTTCTTACGCACATTTTGCCTAAGCACGCATGTCTATTGTTTTTCTCTGGCTAGTTGTAGCATCTTGCGTGGAATCTAAGTGTGGGTGTGCATGCATGTGTGGTATGTGCAGATGTCTCCTCTCCTGCTTCCTCTGGCCACATTTTATGTACAGAATGAGATTTGAGGGATTTGAAGTAGTGTCTTTTATATTCCCATTTCTAACAAGCTAGGCATGTGTTCTTGCCAATTAAAACCTGTGATCCCTCTACCTAAGGCATGCTCTGAAAAGCTCAAGGAGAAAGCCTTCTTTGAAATCTGTGATGAATATTTTGTAGGCAGTTGGGTTGCCTCTGTTTTCATCTCCCTCTCTGTTCTTCTTGGCCTCCTACATACTAGTGCAAATTCTTTCCTCCCTTTTGCTGAACACATACAAACGTGGCTTTGGGATCTTGACCTTGGGAGCCCTTGGTGATTCTGTGAAAGCTGATGGTACCTTTACACACCCAAAGTCACAAAGACCGCAGTGTCTGTACTATATAACTTGTCTTATGTAACTTGATAGCAACAATTGATGGAAAGCACTTTGTTTCTACTTCCTCAGGGATGAATGCATGAAAAAGACTCCCTGCCTAACTTTCTAGAAGGTAAAAGCTGGTTTACACAATAGTTGCATTACTCTTTTCATAATTAGAGCTGCTTTGTTTTTGTTTGTTTGTTTGTTTTACAAAACAGTTCTATCAAAAATACTAATCAGTTTCCATTTATTATAAATGTGGTAGTTTTCATATTCATGTTTTTTCCCTACAGGATATGAATAGCAATAATGTCTTTGGGGTGGGATAATTGCTGTTGTTCTTATAAAAGAAAACACTGATACATGTATATGTGTATATATAGATCTCCTTTGGAAGACTACATATGCCACATGAAGAATACATTAGTGGAAATTGACTTCTGTGTTAAATGAGTCTTTTAAAAGTTTTTCTCCCCCATCCTCCCTAAAGAAAGAAAACAGCTTGGTAATGAACACAGTAGGAAGAAATTAAAGTTGTACATAAAGTGTGCTTTCAGTGAATTGTTTATTTTGTTACTTAAATTTGTTGTGATATTTAAAATGTGGGGGGAGAGGAATGGTTACTGCTTTCTCCTTGAAATGAACTGGGCTTTTATGGTCTTCCTCTGATTTCTTTCCTCATTATTCCAGTTTTCCTGAGCTTTTCATGGTTAGTGGAAGTACTACTTAGCAAAACTCAAATGACATCTCTGTAGAAGCACTCAGTCGACTCTGTTTGTGACTCCGTATAAGAAGACGGGGTGTTTTAATGTTCTGATGTAGCCTAATGCCTTTAGAGAGGTAAATGCAGACAGTGGTGTCATGGTTTTAAGAGCTAAACTTCTTAAGCTATCACTTTTGCTTATAGAAAGAGTCTCAAAAATGCACTTAAAAGAAAAGAGAGACTTTATGGAGATCTTAGATATTACAATGAAACATGACAGTGAAACATAAGGTGCATCAACATTAAATCAGAATGCAATTTAATGTCATAATGCTATTCCATCTCCCAATCAAGGTTCTCTCTTGAGAAATAGAAACAAACTCATTTTACTTAGGAGTTAAAATCCTTCTGTATAGATAGTAGAACCCCAGAGAATGACACAGGTGGTCAAGGGTATAAACTGGAGTAGAGTTTTTTGTGTATTTGAGTATGTATGCTTCGCAAACAACATTATATTCCTATTGTGGAATCCCATCAAGAAAATCATTTTAGTGCTTCTGTAAACAGACTTTCAACATTTCTGAATCTGTTTGCGTATGTCTGTGCTAATGACCAAAGTCCATCACTAGGAATCTGTCTTGGACAGGGTGGAGAGTATGGTTTTATATGCTGAAAGGAGACACAGTTCTCTGCCCCAAAGTTGTTTTCATTTACTGTGTTTTTATTATATTTCTTCTGTCCTCTATTCAGAGGGATTTTAACTCCTAAGTAAAATGGGTTTGCTTCTATTTCTCAAGAGATAACCTTGATTGGGATGTGGAATAGCATTATGACATTGAGTTGTATTCTGATTTAATGTTTATGCACCTTATGATACACTGTCATGTTTTGTTGTAATATCTAAGATCTCCATAAAGTGTCTCTTCTAAGTGCATTTTTGAGGTTCTTTCTATACGTGAAAGTGATAGCTTAATTTTCATGTACCACCGAGGTTCTATCCATCACAGTTTCTTCTGGGATAGTCATTAGGTGAGTGGAAGCTCCATGTTTCTTTGTGGTCATCAACTCACCAGCCCACCCAAAGCCATCCATCTGTGGAAGCAACCGACTCCCAACAGGGCCAGAAAGGTAGTCCAGGTACTAGATTTCCTGAATTTTGAGTTGTACTCTTACTTCCACTCCACTACCAAACCCTTACCTGCCTCACCACACCCCTCCTCCCAACTTAACATTTCTGAAATTAGATATTATCTTAAAATCAATGTTTACGTATTTGATGTTCTCATAGTAGGCTTCCCTCACTCTTCAGAGAAGCCGTTAATACATTGATGGTGTATGCAGAATCAAGGAATTACAGTATTACCTTTAAAAAAAAATTTAACAGAAGAAGAAAAAGAATACTTAATTTCCACGGAGATTTCTTAGAAAAGATGGTCACCACACTTGCTTATTCTAATTTTAATTATTTATCTTTATGAATTCCTTCTCCACCAAGTTCCTCAAAAATGGTGGAATTCCTGAGCCTAAAGGTTCAGCTGTTACCGTGTACACTCAGGCCATTGTCAGCTCTTTGAAATCTTCCCTTTCCCACCACTCCTACTATTTTTCCTCTACTTCCAACCCCCAACCAGTTTATGCAAGGGAATGCTGTTTTCTAAATGAAACTGGGAGATCATAAATTGAACTGTGGGGTAGATGTGGGTGAGGGGGGAGGTATATAGTAGCTTAATTGAAGTTGAGGAACAATATCTAGTTTTGTATAAGGGTGGGGGTATGTGTGTGTGGGGTAGAGCAAAAAAGTTGGTAGAAAGCTTGAATTATATAATTAAGAGCTCTGGCTTTCAAAGACTTGGTTAGTCCCATTATAAAACTTGCTGTATGTTACCTGTATACATGCTGACCCTCTAGCTGTGAATTCCCTAGCTTGAGTCATAAAGAAAGAAAGGAAATCCTTGCTGTAGAGTTCATGCCCAATTCCTCTGTGCTTTTCATTCTTGTTATAATCAATTTTTACAGTCAAGGGTGCCCTGTCTTTCTTTCCCTGTCTGCCAAGGCCGGCAAATAGATTCTCACTGATCCTTTCACCTGTACTTAGTATCTAGTAAATGTTTTAATCCTCAAGGAGTCAGGAAGTTTTTGACCTACTTTACTCTTCCTCCAGTTTTCACTTTTAATCAAGCTAATGATACTATAGCCCAGTCTATGGACAATTTCTCTGACTACAGTTAGACAAGAATGATCAATTTTGATTTCTGAGAGTTGTTCCACATTCCTACTAATTTCTCATCTTAGTGACATTTATAATTGCATTAAATCTGTGCTCATTCTTTATAAAAAGTGTGTATTTAAAATGAAATTATTTGGCTAACATTCTTCTTTGATAAGAAGTTGCAAGTGATTGCTACTTAGTGTTTTCTCTTATAACTTTGTCTTTGTACAGCGTTTTAGGAAGTTAGGAAAATCCTGTAGTTTTCCCTGGACCCATAAAAAATAATTCACAGGAAGAATTTTTGGCAAGGGCAATTTTGCTGCCTAAACATAAGACTTAAATCTTGAGTATCAATATGCTTAATCAAAAAATGGATGGCAAAGCCAGACAAACTTCAGTGAGTTTCAGCCCTACCACTATCTATTGCAGTCTTGAGCAAGTGACTTAAACTCTTTAAGTCTCTGTTTGTCATTTACACACTGGAAGTAATTATAGACTCTATCTCACAGGGTAATTGTCAGAATTAAGTGAGAAAAAAGTATATAAAACTCTTACACACTTGACAGATGGTTAAAGTCTTGTGCCTGAAAATAGTGGATGCTCAATAAATGTTGGTTTCCTTTTCCTCCTTCAAGGAGTTAATAGTTTAGAAGGGACATATTACCATTAATACTAGTGATAGAAATAATAATAGGAATAGGCTTAGGTATAAACACCATTATTAACAATGATAATAGTGCTGCAGCAGCAGCAACAGAAGCAATAATAGCAGAGGTAATGAAGTGGAGTGTTTAAGCAAGGCTGTGTCAAGCAATTTACATTTACCTTGTCATTTACTCTTTACAAGAATTCCACATTTTATTTCCTTATTTTATGAAGAAACAAACATCTGTGTTCTGGGTTCAGCTCCTATCACCTTTCACCAGAGTCTGTTTGCACATCTCTCACTTTCAAGGCCTCTCAATGGCTTAAAATTGGCCATGGTGTATTTATGCCATGGCAATTAGCAAATACTACATAGTCAGGAAGAGGATGAACTGGGATTCTTCCTCAGGAGTGACTGTACAGGATGTGCTTAGTACAGGACTGACTATATATAGCAGAGATCCATTTGTGATGAGGGTCACAAGACCCCTTAAAAAACAAAATGCTAGGCCAGGTCAGAAAAGGGAGAAATAATTTCCATCAGGAGGATAAAGGCTTAAGGGAACATGAGAACCGTGGTGCAGATATAGAAAGCAAAGGGTCTGTCTGGGAGAATAATAATAATTTAATTTGCTTAGTGAATAGGGTCAATTTAGGAGACTGAGGAGGGACGATGGAGGCAGGAAATTCAGACAAAAACCACTAGCTAGGAGCTGGGGATATTGGATTGAAGTATTTGGAATATACTTGATAGGTCATAGTGAGCAACTGAAGGTTTTTGAGTATGCTAAAGTAATGTTCGGCCAGGCGTGGTGGTTCCCACTTGTAATCCTAGCACTTTGGAAGGCTGGGTTGGGGGAGGATTGCTTGAGGCTAGGAGTTCAAGATCAGCCTGGGTAACAGGGCAAGACCCTG
Organism: Ateles fusciceps; assembly: GCA_036589455.1. NCBI lineage: Eukaryota > Metazoa > Chordata > Mammalia > Primates > Atelidae > Ateles > Ateles fusciceps. The sequence goes on from JAZHEH010000078.1 coordinate 10,407,583, forward strand.
TCTCTATTTAAAAAATATATTTGTAAAAAAAATAAAGTGAATATGATCCTAATGTATATGGGCAATGGCATCAGATGCTATATAAATATAAAGAAAAGAAAAAAGGGAGCAAAGTAATACTGATAAAGTCTGTGTTTAGTAGTGTTTCTGGAGAGAAGGTGGGAAAATCAGTTGAGGGTCCAGGGAAAATTGGTGAGGAGAGCTTCAACCAAGGATCCAGGGAAGGGAAGGATTGGCCAGATGTCTGAAAGATCAAGGGAGGCAGAGTTTCTAACACTTGCAAACTAACTGGATGTGAAGAAAAGTGGGAACTGGAGAAAATGAAACAATCATGACTTAAACTGTGCTTGGGTTAGGGCAGGAAGATGGGAGGAGGTGCTAGTTAGAGCCAAGGGGATGAATTTGGTTTAATACTCAGGAATAAAAAATTCATCATTCTATATCTGATTATTTAAAGAGGCAGGAACTTTCTCTTTTTTAGTCCAACACTTCAAAGTGGCTTTGGGCATAATGAATGTGAGCTTCTTTCTCTTAGAGCACATCTCACCCCTCCCTGAGATACGGCTCTGAATTCAGCCTCCCTGTTCTGGTGCTGTACCTGGAAGTGGTTTCTGTATGGCTAACCTGGTAAGATTTATCTTGAACTTCAACTTAGCTAGGAATTTTTTTGATTTGTCAGTTTCTCAGATCTTGTTTACTTTACACAATCCCCTCTCACACTAGAATAGTGGGTGTGTTATCTTTCATTCTTCTAATGTGTATGAAATGAACACCTAGAAGACAACTGGGCAATCTGTTCAAGAAAAAGAAAAATTTGTCTATTAACGCCCTACCAAAACAAAACGAAAATCTCACTGAGGTTTATTATGTATCTTGTTGAAGGAAAATAAAACCTTGTCTTCTAATACATGCTTTCAGGAGAAAAAAATAATCTCTTTTGGAGCATGGTGTATCATCTGGAATCAGGATATTGTAGTTTAAGACCAATTTCAGCTCTGCCACTCGATGTGTGACATCAGGTATATTGCTTAATCCTCTTGAGCTTCAAATATGAGAATAATAATCTTCTTTAAAGGAGTATTACAGATTATCGTGACCTAATACTATAGATTAAGTTGAAAAATATATATATTTTAACTTCCTACGTGTTTCCCTTTTCATCTATCTTCTCAAAGCATTTTGTGCATTTTCTTTCCTGACACTTCATTATTCTGTATTGTAATTATTTACTTGTCTGTATTTTCTCCATGTTGTGAGCTCTTTGAAGACATGGGTAATATCTCTTATCCATGTATCTGTGGGCAGTACTTGGCACATAATAGGTGCTCAGTAAATATTAACTGTCAATGTATTTTTAAACTGTGAAAAAGTATTTAACAGTTTAATGTTATTCTACTTTCAAGCTTTTACTTTGATTTAATTAATATATTCCTATACTGATGTTAATGTCTGTTCACACCTGCGACACGTTAGTGAACATATTGAGAGGCCGAGATAAGCAAAGACAATACAAAGTCAAAAATCAAGAAAACAATGAGTTTCCACAAATGCTATTTTTGTTCTTGAACAGAATGCAATAATCCCTTATATGTCAGAAGTTTTCTAGAACTGTGGCATCACTTGTAATATAAGGTTAAAGCATCATTTGCAGAAGTACTTAGAAATCTTATGAGGAAATTGGGATTTGAAAAATCACAGTGACCTATGTGAAAGGAAAATAAATCTTGGGATCCAAGATCACTAAGCTAAAGGGAAAAGTCAAACTAGGAACTGCTTAGGGCAAACCTGCCTCCTGTTCTGTTTGAAGTCATCCCTCTGATCACTGAGATAAATGCATATATGATTGCCTCCTTTGGAAAGACTAATCAGAAACTCAAAAGAATGCAACCATTTGTCTCTCACCTACCTATGACCTTGAAGTCCCCCTCCCTGCTTCGAGTTGTCCCACCTTTCTGGATGGAACCAATGTACGTCTTACATATGTTGATTGATGTATCATGTCTCCATAAAATATATAAAATCAACCTGTGCCCTGACCATCTTGGGCATATGTGGTCAGGACCTCCTGAGGCTGTGCCACAAGCATACATCCTCAACCTTGGCAAAATAAACTTTCTAAATTAACTGAGACCTGTCTCAGATATTCGAGGTCCAGACCTGAAAATATGTAATATTGTTAAGTTAAAGGGGTATGACTATGAAAGTTGTCTCTGTTGGCTAGATTTTTACTTTTTTAATTTGGGGGGAGAGAGGTGATATGAGAAGATCTTTTTTCTCTAATTCTTTTCAAGGTCAACCTCCACTTATTCTTTGGTAATTCCCTTTTTCTTGAACCTACGATCTCTTCATTAGTTCAGTCCTCACTGTAAGACTATATACACATCTCTGTTTAGAATGTTTTTATTCTACCCTTATATTTCAATGACAGTTTTTCCAAGATATACTTTCATCATGGAAGTCTATGATGAAAATTGCTCCACTGTCTTCTAGCTCTTAGTATTACTAATGAGAAATTCAGCATATTTTAACAAAATGGTAAACTACAAAGATATGGGACCCAGGAGAAAGGGTATTCAACATAGGAGACTGGCAAGGAGAAGGCCCAGGATAGCAGTTGTATACCAGGCTGTGAATACAGCAGCCAGGTGAGGGGAGGGAGAGCTCCAGGAAAGAAATGAAGTGTTGGAGTGACTGAGAAGCTTCTAGGATTTGGATAAATTATTGATAGGCACAGGACAGATTTTTGAGCATTTGGAAAAAAAATAGTGATACATACATAGAGAAGACAAGAAAAGAAAACCCTAAGCAATTATTGACCAAGAAAAACACAAAGTTCTATAAGAAAGGCATTAAATCTTCAGGTATAACTTTGCTCAGTAGAAAACAACACCTACGCACAATAAATAAACATTGGCTATTCTTTTAATGTCTACTGAAATATAACTATGTTGAAGGGTGAAGGAGGGGAGAGTGGATGGGAATATGTGTAAAAAGAACTAAGATCTCAATATATATATATATATACACACACACACATCTACACACACACATACATATATAAATATAAGCATATGACTTAGAAATGTATTGGCAAATACTTGAAGAAATAACTTTGGGGTTTACCTTCTGAGATTGGGTTTTGAGGTTGGAACAGGGGGATGGTTTTTCCTTTTATTATAAGTCTTTCAGAGCCATCCTAGTTTGTTTATTTATTTATTTATTTATGGCACATGCAAATGTTCTACTTTCAATAAAATGAAAACTGACTCAAAAATTGAAAAAAACATATTCAAATAAGCAAAATAAATACTAAGAAATTGAATAGAAAAGAAAGGTTTGAAATAGATGTAGTGAATATATTTTGTATACTTCAGAACTATTTTTTCCACCCTTTGTTTCTGAGAGCAAATCAGATATATCGATGTGTACACTTATATGTTAATGTGTTTGTTCCCTCCAAAACTTGTGACTACTGTATTTATGGTGTCTTTCAATTGTGGTTTCACAGGATCAAGGAAGTGGAAATACTTTAGTGCAGAGATTTTGAACTATGCTCTTCTAGACTTTAGAAATTCTAAAGCTTTTTCAAGATCTATTATGAAACTGCTAGGGTCAGCTGTCTTATTTTCCCCTTTCTTTATTACCACTTTCCTTTTTTATTAAGCTCCACCTTAATCTGTGTTACATATTTGGCAAGAAAGACTTCTTTATTAAGTTGGTTAACTAGGGGTAAATAAAAGGCTATATCTCTGTCCTTCACCATCCGCCATTTACTCCTCATGCATTGAATAGTTAAATGGGAAAAATTACAACATGAGGGTTAGTAGAATACATGGTAAAACAAACAAAACTGCGAAAACATGCAACTGAATACTATTTTTATAATACTGGGTTCGGCAACCTTTCCCAAAGAGACTTCCCTATCTTTCTACCTTTATCAAAGGTAGAAAAGAAAATGTTGAGATATTGAATTAAATAATGATTATAAATTGTTATATTTTATGTATTAAAAATAGGCAACATGCATGAGAAACAAGGGCTTATTGTCCTTAACGTTTTTAGGAATCTTTATGCTCAATGTTAAAAAGATGATTACTCCAAAAGAGAGTGATCAAATGACAGTAAGAAAAATTCGTAAAAGCAGAAATAAAATGATCAATAAATATATGAAAAATAGTTTACTTTTTTTTTTTTTTTTTTTTTCGAGACAGTCTCTGTCACCCAGGCTGGAGTGCAGTGACGTGATCTCAGCTCACTATAACCTCCACCTTTTGGGTTTAAGTGATTATCTTGCTTCAGCCTCCCAAGTAGTTGGGACTACATGTATGTGCCACTGTGTCTGCCTGATTTTTTCATTTTTAGTAGAGACAGGGTTTCGCCATGTTGGCCAGGCTGGGACCTTAAATGATCCACCCACCTCGGCCTCCCAAAGTGCTGGGATTACAGGAGTGAGCCACCGCACCTGGCCTCAAAAAACATTTTACTTTCACAATTAGCTGAAGAATACAAGTAATAAAATATCATTTCAACCTATTAAATTGGCAAACATTAAAAAGGAACTAAGCTAACCAATGTTGCTGAGCATATATTGTTCATATACATATGGATGGGAGTGTGGGTTGATAAGAGCTTTCTGGAAGGCAATTTTGCATGATGTACCATGTCTTGAAAATGACTGATGGATCTTAAGGAGCTAATTATAATATGTATTTAATTTTTATTTATTAGCATTATTATAGCAAAAAATTAGTGTAAACCATATTTGCAACAATAGATGATTCTAAACATTATGATATACTCATGCACAGGAAAACCATGCAACTGTCTTTGAAGGAAGATTGAGCATTGGTTTTAAAGCTGTTCTCAAGAACACTGTTTATTATCAGTTTCTAACATATTGTTGCCACACACCTTTTAACTGCAGAAACAGAGAATTTAGCCACTTTGCAGTTTTATAAGTACAAAATCTATTCTGTAGAAATACCTCAGAAAAAAACTAGTACAGTGAGTCAAGTTATGTTAGAATTAGCTGACCCTAGACTGATAGTGTGACCGTATCCATTATCTGCAGATCCCAGTCACCTTTACGGACTGTAATTGTAGAAGGTGTTTATCAGCCTGAGATGCAACATTCTCTTCTCCTTGGTACCACTATGTCTTGGATCTCCCCAACAGACCATTCCCAGCCATATGTATATGATAAGAGTTGTTATTTGACCTAGAGACTGCAGTAGCAACCTGCCTGTAATTATATTATAGTAATAAAATCATGGGGCAAGGATTGGCTCAGTGTCCTCATTTTTCTAGGCTGTTTTTTAAATTCCCCGATGGTTCTTCAGTAGTGTTCTCTGGTTTAGTAACTGGAACCACCTTTCAAGCAAGTGTGCGAGGTATTCTCAATGAGAACTCTTAGCACATTTCAGAGTGCTTGTGCCCCCTGCAAAGTCAGTCCAATTCACTTCTGATAAGATCATTGAATATATTTTAATTTTTCTTGGGAAAAATTCAATACATTTTAATTTTTACATTTAATATATTTTAATTTTTCTTGGGACGTTCTACTATGTTAACAAAGGACTTATTAAAAAGAGAGATTCCCAAATGGCCCAAGACAAATTGATCTGCAACTAGGTATACTTTAATGCAAAGCGAAGCCATCCCGTGAATCCCAAAAGTGACTGGCACCACCAGGAATGAGAACTGTTTAAGTCAGAATCTTCTCAGCCATTTCAGTGTATCAGAAACCAGTCTAGTTTTGGTATCAAGGTAATCAACTAGACGGAGGCCTGAATTAAGGGGCACAGTTGTATTCTCATGTAATGAGGAAAGGGAGATTTCATCCAGTGGTCCTTAATCATTTGACCTTGTACTGGATAATTCTGGCACTAAGTCCTATTTTCTGGCTAGCTCTTGTTATAAAATAAATCACCTCAAAATGTAGTTAGTACAGCAATCATTTTACTAATTTTCACAGTTTTCTATGAGTCAGGAATTTAGATGTGTCTTGGCTATGTGGTTCTGGTGTGGGGTTTTTCAGGTGTTTACAGTCAGATGGTGGCTAGAACTTGGACAGCTGGGGTGTGGTGCCACTGGGGGCTACCAGGCATCTTTGTCTTTCCATATGGTCTGATTTAGCACCTTTACATGTGATTTCCACATGCACTAATTTGGGCTTTGTCACAGCGTGATGACTTTTGGGATGGCAATTGCAATCAAGGGTGTGGTGTGAATGCTGCTGCTCTCAAAGCAGAAGCCATGTCTTCTGCTGCATTCTCTTGGTTATGAGTCACTGCAAGTCCACACGCATCCCAGGTGAAGGGAATTGGACTCCACCTCTTAACGGGGTGTGGCGAGATTCCAGAAGAGCCTGCGGGTGGGAGATGGTGTGGCTGTCTTTAGAAAATGCAGTTGGCCACACCTGGAATTCCAGTCAGGCATCCAGGACCACTGAGTTCGAGGTTGAAGAATCTTACCAATCTCAGAATACAAAGATCCAATCCCTACCAAGGATGAAAAGGCAAGTTGTTACATTTAGAAGGGGGTGGGAAAAACAGTTACTTTTCTATTTAAAAAACATATTAGAACAAGTTTAGTCAGACTAGTGTAATTTTCATTCATAATGTGACAGAGATAGGTGTCTCTGAAGAAGAGAATTCTATGCAGGCTATATGTACAAAACTTTTGATTATGTCTGTTCAGGCATAACAAAAGAAAAAATATTCTGATGGTTTAATAGTGACTGGAGAATTATCAATGGATCATTTTCAACTTTAGTGCAATAACACGTATTATACAGGAGTAGGTTCTATATCAGTAATTTAATCATACTCTTAAGGATGTCTAAAGTCATGATCACTAAACATTGAAATTTTTTCCAATATGCAACAAGTAAAAGTGATGGTAAAATCTGTAGCTTCGCTTTAGACACATGGATCACTGGCAAAGTATTAGGAGATAAATGGTGATGATGAATAAAATAGAACCTAATAACTTCTGGAAGTGAGAAACTCATTGAGCAATATAAGATTAGTGAGTCATAGTGGATATCATTTATTTCCAGTTTGACTCCTGATTTTATTTAGGGCTCCCCTTGCTCTGCTTATTCAAGCCCAAGGATTGGCACTTCTAGGCATCCAAGTCAAAATCCAGGAAGTCAGTGTAAGATTTCTTCCATGCCCACCTTCACACCCTTATATCTGGTTAGTTAGACCTGTCAAATTCTACCAGTTTTACCTTGTAAATCTTTCTCAAATCTGTCTTTCCTCTCCATTCCTGCTGCCATTGCCATAGTTCTGGTATTATAAATCCCACATCTTCAGCAGCTCTCTGGCTGGTATTCCTGTTCTCATTTATCCTATTATCTGCCAGAGTGATGTTATTGGACCACTCACCTGCTAAAAGTTCTCTAATGGATCCTCATTCCTTAACTGATAAAATCTATACTCCTTGACAAGACATTAAGGACCTACACTATCTGGCTCCCTATCTACCATTCTGTTTCATCTTTCCCTGCTCCTGTCAGCATTTTTGGGTCGCTCCAATAAATTGACCCTGTACTTTAACACCTTCATGTTTTTGCTTGAAGATGCCTTTCCCAGGCCCTTCTTTGCTAAGCAATCTCTCTTCCAGGGAACAGCTATTAATCCCCGGGCCTGTCTTCTGTGCCCTATGTCACTCTGGCCATGAGGCCAGCATAGCCCACATGGTTTGCTTTTCATGCTAGCCTGCAAATTGTCTGAGGACAGTGGCTGTCACCTCTGTATTCTCAGCATTAGCATGGTGTTGGCACCAACAGGAATTTAATAAAGCTTGGAATTGAATTATTTAAATAAAAAGTGAACAACAATTCAGCAATATAACATTCTCATCTTGAAGAGAATCTTGGCACTTGTACAGCAATATTAAAGGAAATCCTGAGGAACCAGCAGGTGGGACTGGGATCCTCTCCAGAAGTTGTCGGTTTCTGAGAGCTACACAACGAAAAGAGGTTTGGGGACTGAGGACCGCTTGAAACTTGGAGCAGGTTCAAAGAAATCCATGGAGACCTAAAGATGAAATCTAAGTGTCTGAGAAAGGGAAATCTTTAAGGCAAGGGGGAGAAAAGGTCAAAGTGCAGCTTAATAATGATATCCACATTTTTAAAAATTCATCTTCACAGAAGATGAGCATCTCTTTAGGAACCAAGGACAGGGAATACAGCCTTAATCAGCAGCAGAAGAGATTTAAACAACGACAGGTTTCTTGAAGCTTATAAACTGGGACAGGTTGCTTAGGGAGATTAAGAAATCTCCTGCCCTTGGGTAGAAAGTGATGATAAGGACAAGGGACTACAGGGGAGCAAGTTTGCCACTGACTTTGCCAGGAAGACCTGCCAAAAGTGGGAGATGGAAGCAAAGGATTTTAAGGTCTTTTACAAACTCTAGAAATCAGTGATGTTTTAAAATGCTGATTTTACATAGTGGTAAACATTTATAACATTTCACTCCTTTTTGCCTAGGAGAAATGCTGAATTTATAAGCACACAGTGAAAAGAATGAGCTATCCCTTTTTGAGTGTAATCAATTGATGATGATGATTGATTCTAGCTATTTCTACACTTACTGGCTATAAAGTATCAGTAAAAAAAAATATTTTTATGACCTGCTGATTGATCTCAGGTAGCACTTGCAGCAAGGCAAAATTGTTAGCTCTGCTGTCTGTAAAAAATGTTGTTATTTGGGAATTACAAGTCAGCTTCCACTGCTTTTATGCTGACATTTTTTTCTTCTTTCTGATAGTTAAATATCACATAATGAAGCCACAAAGATGTTCAGATGTTTCTAGTGGAAACTGCATTACCAGTTAAAATTCCTGTATATTTCTTTTCTATGTTGGTAAAGGAATTTAGGCTTTCTTGGAATGGAAAATGCTCTTACGTATCTTTTGCAAAATTTATTATTTCTTTCTCCTATAATCCCTTTTATCTTTCCCATACAATAAATAATTATTAAAAGAAACCCATAAAAACTTTACTGGTTTTTGTTCTTATACTATAAGGCTAAGAATAGTTTAACAGGAACCAAGCCACATGCTTTAATCCATATTATGGAAAAAAGATTTTGTAAACATTTCTCTTCATAGCATTAAAAGTAAATGAAGGTTAAAGGAGGCAACTGACAAGAAAGCCTTATTAATGGGAAATACATTCTGATAAACTGATTCCAATCTTAATAGTCAATTTAAATAATAGAATTGGTTAATAGCACCAAATTAGGATTAAAGAAAGAGATAAAATCTATTTCCACAAGTTGTTTCAAAACAAGACATCCACTGGCTGATGCCATGTTACATCAGTCTGATTATACTGTTCATAATAAAGTATGCCCTATGATAGAATCCTGCTGGGAGATGTGTTTAATCAGATGCCTTTGATATTATTTGAGCGATAGCTACTTTAGACTCAAAAGAATCAAAGAGAAAACATCTTTGCTCCTGCAATCAGTCTTAATCCACGGTGGAAAGTAGTGCTCTGTACACACCCCATCCTAATCGACTACACAAACATAAGCACGACCTAACTAGTTGGGATTTCACATTTGTCTTTTTCAGAAGCCATGAAATAAATTTGCTTTGCTTAATAACCATGTTCCATACCGACTGCTCATTTCTAAGTTTATCACAAATCAAGTTGAGATAAAGATTTTCTGTTGGCAGGAATTATAATGGGCACTAGTGACTACAATTAACAGCCACCCAATAATAATTTAAAATGACTATCTCAGATCGCTTTGTTTGGCTCCCACAGGAACTAAATTGACACATTCATTTCCCAAGACAGTCTTTCTATTTCATCGACCAATCTTGAGCATTTTGTGAAGATATGGCAAAGAAATGACAGACAAGATGAAAGTTTTATAACTTACTTTTCTCCTTTCCTAGAGTGCACTATTTTTGCATTTTCTGGAGCTTGCCACTGAGTGGTGGAGTTCCCTTCCAGCTGCCAGCTCCCACTGCATGTCAGAACAACTTAAAGTGGCCCTTCTTTTGCCAGTTCCAGATTAGTCTTTAAATGAGAATCAGTGCTAAAAGAGGCCATCAGATGTGAGGACATCACTTCAGTAACTTTGAGGGGAGAAGCTTTTCCTTCCCCCTGCTTTCTATGCCCTGGTGTCTGAGCACATCTCTGGTGGGGGGAGTAAGACCCAGCCCCCAAGTTGCTGATGCAGCCTAAAGTGACTTGGGGAGGGAGTGGGAACAAAAGGCATCACTTAAGTTAGGTGATTAGCAGCAAATGATGTATGGGGGTGGGAGGGACCCTGGTATACAAGGAAGCGGAGCTGGCAGTTGCCCTTGTCTGGAGGGGGAAGGACAAAGAATGCTGGCCCTGAACATTTGAGGCCCTGGGGGGATTTCTTAACGGAATCAAACAGCAAAGGACTCTGTTCAGCCTTGTACAGTAAGAGCTAAAGTTCTTTGGACATGTTGGCCTCACAGCCAGCTGAAAATATCTAGTGGCAAATACCTATCAGTTACTGATGCATTTCAGAAACAAAAGATAATGGGAAGGCTAACAAATCGCATGTCTTTTTCACTTACTATTGCTTAGTGTTTCCAATAAGTAAATGCAGTATCTAAGCTGAGCTGCTCTTTCAAATTATTGTTAATTAAATAATACTCCCTAAGAAATCTGTCATTACCAGCAGCCAGGAATGGTTTTGTTGAGTTTGCCTGAGGCTATAAAAGCTCCGACAAACGGGCTCTTAATTGCCGTAAGAGGTAATTTCACTGGGGGATTGTAGTTCACTTTTTTCAACAATTTTATGTATGTTTTGGATCTTGAACTTTTCCTTTTCGCTTCTACATGTGGAGTTCCACAAGGCCACAGGGATCATTCTCTAATGATTCATCCATTGAATAAGCCATTCTTCATAATGGAAAAAATGCATGTTGCTATTGAATCTGTAATTCCCCCCCCGTTTCCATTATGACTAAAGAGAAGCAACTAATAACAGATTTTTAAATTAACTTAATTTCCTTCTGTTCATTGTGTTACTTACCCTTTGAAATAAACGACTTTTGCTGGGAGAAATAATTTCTGGTATGTCATAGACCTAACTCTGACATTACCTCTTGTCAACTGTTTTCCTAGTAGACAGGAGAGTTGAGTAGGTGGAACAGTTATCTTTGGATGGATTTGAAAGGAAGACAGATGAGGGCATTTGGCTTCAGAGAGCAACATGTGCTATGGCCTAGAATTTAAAGTGACCTTATCTACAAACATTTTCCTTCTGTTCATGAGCAGAGAATAAGGACAAGTATTAAGAAAAGTCACCTATTTTTTCAGTATTATAAAAGTCTCCATATACCATTTCAAAAAGAAGTGCTATTTCAGCCTTTTCTTAAATGACCTCTTTTTCATCATAATGTAATATATTTCTTTCACCTTTTGACTGGTACTTTGGTTTTTTAATCAAGTTACGTACTTGTTTCAGAAAAATTACACTTTAGAATGCATCTTGGTGGTATTTCATTCGAACAGTTTCATTTGGCTGAATTAATGTGCAGCTGTGCCTTAGTCGAGAGGGAGCGTGGGAGGGAGAGAAAGAGGAGAAGATAGAAGCAGCCTCATATAATCCAACCTCCAAGCATAACTTTCCTCAATTTCACGTTTCAGTATCATTATAGAAACCTCTATCTGTGATAAAAGCATAATTTAGGTGAATAGTACTAAAACATATATACCCATATTATATCAGTGATTTACTGTTCTGTGGTCAAAATTCTTTCCTTTATTCCTCTTCACCAAGTTCACATCTTGTTTTTATCCCTTCTGTATCTGGTGTCATTCGATAATCTTTAATTCTTTTTTTTTTTCTTTTCAGGTTCTTGTCTCTTTCTTTGTCCTGTTAAGACATGAATGAGCAGGCATCTCAGCCAATATGTCTATACATGGCTGAATACACTTGGAGAAAAGCAGGGTCTCCTTTTGTCTGGACTCTGGATGGCTGCATGTCATTCTGCACCAGTGGCCAGGGCCTCCCTCACAGTTGGAACTTTGCAATAATTGCCAGAACAAATTGAGCTCAGGCTTATCAGTTCCTTTCCTTTTTCAGTTGGAAAATGGAGGGAATAGGGGAACAAGGCCATTTTTGACCATTAACAATACAGCGAAGAAATAGATTGGATATAGCCAGTGCCCAGTCGTGTTGCAGACCACAGTCATGTGATAGATGGTGTACAGGGATGATAAGATGCAACCCCATCATCACACAGCTAACTGAGCCCTGATTTCCCCTCCCCCCACCCTCGCGCCCATGTTCTCTGGTGTGTGTGATATGCATACATCGCTGTTGGCAAGGTGAAAACAAAAGACCGCTGGCAGAGGTGAAACAAAAGATGTGATGGGTCGGTGCTTGTGTTCTTTTTGCATCTGGTGATGACCAGCAGAGGCAGCTTTCAAACGGTTTTCACCAGATTGCAATGAGAAAAATGGTCTTTAGTAAGAAATCTGAACATAGGGTGAGGAAACTCATTTAAAAATCATGTTATACTCTTTTTCCCTGCACAAGTCTTTATCAGAATCTCTATGGATCATTGATATATTTCATGTACCTACATCCCTCTCCCATGTTTGGTGTAGTAACTGTGTGTATATATGTGTATGTGTAGCTAACATGTTTTTATTTTATTTCATATGTATATAGGTAGCTGGAAATGACAATGTATATACATAAATGTAAATGCAAACAGATGCAATGGCATGAGTGATTGTCTCTTTACATATATACATACGTTTATACTCCAAAGGTTGATTCTAAATCTACAAAATGCCACAGGCTTCCCACTAGAAATCTTTCCTTAATGAGAGATTATGTTGGATTTGCTTGAGGGTCACATATACAACCGAGGTTGTATGCTGGGTTGCCACTAAAGGATGGCTGAGAAGGGAGAGGAGACAAAGGCCTTACCCTAATTGGGCAGCCAGCCTGTTTTTCAAAACTGTTAAAGAAGCCAGAACACCTGTGCGTGTGACAACCCAGTCTGTATTTTTAAAATGTTATTTATTAACATATTAATCGTGTGTGTGTGTGTGTGTGTGTGTGTGTGTGTGTGGGAGAGAGAGAGAGAGAGAGAGAAACAGACAGACAGAGAAAGAGAGAGAGAGAATTCTCAACTAACTGGGGTTAAGCTTTGCTGAGCTGCTTCCAAAGTGACTGGAAGTAGACAACAGGAGGAGCTACAGCCAACTGAGTGGCTTTCCATCTGCCTCTGCTTTGCTTGGAAATAACCCGCCAGAGCAATGGTTTTAGCTTTGTTCATTTGTTGTTGTTACTCTGATCTGAAGTGGAGGCTGACATGAAACAAACATGGCATTTCCTTTTGAAAATTGAATTCTGAAATTGGCTTCATCTTTCCAGAATCACAGTGCTATTGTGGTTCCTTCCCAGTGTGAATGTCATAAACAATTTGCATATAAAGCTCCAAATCTGGAGGCCATGACCACATTTGTGTTTTAGGATTTTTGAGGGGAGGGGTTTGGTTATTAGCGGTTATGAAGGGATTTGTTGAGATTTGTGGGATGAATAGAACTAGTTTCCCCTAGACAGGAGAGATCAAGAAATAGAGAAACAAATTCCTAATAAAGAACACCTTTGCCAGTCTTTTACTGGCAATTTTTAAGGAAACACAGCAAAATGTAAAGTCATGCAAATGTGGCTTTTTGAAGAACTTCATTAGCATCACCCACAAGCCATAGTTTACAATAAATGGGCACTGGGGCCCCCACAGGTCATGGCCCATAGCCAGCTTGCTGCAATTGAAGTGATGCTTACAGTAAGGCAAGTCCCCTGGACACGATGTATGAGGTATGGATGACAGTACATTATCTAAGCCAGTTGCACTGTCGTGATTTGAAACTGGAAGACTTTAATGGAGCAAGTGGTGGGGGTGGGGGGTTAGGAAGGGGATGCTAGAGGAACACAGTGCATTAAAGTCTCGCAGCATTAAGTATGCTTAGGAGAGATAAGAAAAAGAATATTCTTAGAAAAGATTCACCTTTATTCTTTAGTGCTATGTCCTTCCCCTCCACAAACACACACATAATCACACACATACCTACACACCCCTACAAACAGAAGTGAAAAGGATTTTCCTCACTTAGAACACCCTTAGCATATCTTGATGTCTTGAATCTTTTGGGGCTGTAAGGAAAAATAATTGTTTTAGGGAGAAATAAGGATTTGAGAATCTTGGCTATCAGGATTGTCATTTCTGTTCTCCACACATGCAGTGAAAAGGCAAACCATGCAATTTTGACTCAGTTTCATTTTGAAACTGATGATTGAATCACTGCTGCTCTTGCAGTTACAGTTGAGGCCTATTAACTTGATGAGAATAACCACAAAGGGACCCGTGGATATGTACAGAATCGAATTCTCCGGGGGAGGTAACCTGATGGGAAGTGTGGCTACATTGCCTGGGTTCTAACTTCTGCTCCACTGTGTACAGGTTGTGTAAACCTGGGCAAGTACTTAGCCTCTTTGTGCATCCCCTTCCGCACATATAAAATGGAGCTAATATAGTAGTGAGTTCCTACGTCTGCTACATAACTCAGTATATGTGAGGCAATGGGGCAGAGCCTTGACACACAGCAAATGCTCAATAGATACTAGTTATTAGTGCTAGTAAGAGAACATAAGCCTTAGTGTCAGGCAGAATAAGCTTTAGATTCTACTTCTGTGTTTTTTGGCAAATCATTTAATATTTCTGAGGCTCTGAGTTTTTCCAGTGCATAGAGTTGCAGGGTTACTATAAGCATGACATCCTCTCATGTGTGCCACAGGAAGGCCCAGTGCATAGAACATAAGAGATGCTCTATAAAAGTTGGTCTTTCCAAAAGTAGAGAAGAAAATGTCCCTATGGTATAAACTATCATGTTAATCTTTCCTCATGATTGTTTGGATCTTTTCCTTCATTATTTTTGGAGGGAGTGAATTTTTCTAACTTGGGATTTCATGTTAGTTATTGGCCAGGAGTGGTGGTTCCCCCAAAGTGATTGAAGTTGCAAAGCCTGTATTTGATGGATAGTGAGAAATGGAAGCTTGTTAGTAATGAGACATAAAATTCTATCTGACTTGTCAACAAGACACTTTATACCCAGCATTTTTTGGGAAAAAAACCCCAAACACCATAAATATGCTTCTTCATTTTGATGATGATGTGGAAATTGTCAGATTCTCAAGCAGAGAAGGCAAAGTATGTCTCACAAGTCCCTCCAAATATAGAGAGAATAGGAAACTTATTTTTCAATACTGTAATTTGCACAAGATTCTAACAAAATCTGACAAGATATCTTGGCAATAGTATCCCCAATGGCAGCTGATCATTATGTATATGTACTCTTACTAGAGACAGTACCAGACACCTTTTGGAGTGCCTGTCTAGCCTATTTCTATCTTAGAACTGACTACCATCCCTAAAGGACTGGACCCTTCAGCCTTGTTTGTAACAGAAGACTTGCCCTTCCCCCAGGCTGAAACAGGAACAGGATGGACACTTAGCCAAGCCAGGCCAAGCACATTGTTTACTGGGAGTATGGAATGGAACCGGCACGGATGGCTGGGGCACTGTGCCCTGCGGAAGCAGAGCAGAGGAAGTGGGACAGAGAAGAGGGAGACAGGGGAGGGCATGGGAAGAGGGCAGGCTCTTGCTCCTTGTTCCAGTCCCTCTGGAGGCTGAGCCCAAACTCCTGTGTGTGGATTCCGTGAGTTACCTCTGTAATTGTGCACTAATATCTTTCTTTTCCTTAAAGTCAGCTTGAGGGAATGTTGTTTCCCTCAGACTAAAACTTTACTAGGAGGAGTTCCCAAAACTTTACTAGGTTAGTCCCTAGATAGATATCTCACAGGAAACTGGCCTGAAGTTGTGGATCCCGGGAAAAACCATTTAGAGATTTCCATGGACTTAATCCTCTTCCCTGTCCCCTAGATTGTTTCCAACACCTTTATTAATTAGGTGAACTGTGGAGAGAAAAGTTGTAACAAGATGGCCTTTGAAGAAATGGCAGTGACATCATGTCACGTAACTCTGCGTGACTAGAACGTCATGTCATGACAGGATTTTTGAATACTAGCTTTTAAGGAAATAAAGTATGGTATAGCATTTAAGTAAAATGGTAAGTTCCTATTGTAAATGTTGTAAGTTTGAAAATTTATGAAATACTAAATGAGAATTGTTTGTAAAAGGTGAATAGAGAATCACTCTCAGAATTATTTACATTTTGTAAATTAGAATATATTTCAAAAAAAGTAATGAGTTACTATTCACACAGTAAAAAGCTATTTGCTTCTCTTGAAAAATATGTTTTCATTAGCTATATATATATATTTTGAGTGACAGGGTCTTGCTCTATTGCCCAGGCTGGAGTGCAGTGGCACCATCATGGCTCACTGCAGCCTCAACCACCTGGGCTAAAGTCATCTTCCCGCTTCAGCTTCCTGAGTAGCTGAGACTACAGACCTGTACCACCATGCCTGACTAATTTGTAAAATTTTTTATAGAGATAAGGTGTCTCAGATGTTGCCCAGGTCAGAGCTTTATATTGTTTATGTGACTAGTATACCTCCTTCCCAAAGCAGATCCCATATCTTTGTGGGTCACTAAGTTTCTCTGTAGAATTAAGAAACTCACAAATACTCATTTCCATATGTTTTCTGGATGCTTTGATCCTCTATGCTGTTGTCCTTCTTGCTTCATTTCAATGTTAATTTTCAGAATGTACCATTACAATTCACTTGGTTTGTAAACAAAATTCCAGCACACATAGTTTTGTTTTTCCTTCCATGTAAGTCTTTCTGAGAGTTAAGAATTAATTTACTTCCAAGCTAACAAAATTTAAAAATGTTTTGGAAATCAAAATGTCAATTCAGTTTTGCAAATCTGGTAACTCTAAAAACTCTGAGATTCTTTTTGCTACTTCTGTTTTATTTTATTTAGTACAATGGGAAATATGTGTGGCACTAGCAAAAGGTCCATGCAGTTAGAAGATGAGCTAATGTGCCATTCTTTATGAAAAATGACAGTTGTAACTATCAGATCCAAAGTTATGATTGAGAAGCCAGGGGGCTGGACAATGACTAGAGTTAATAGATTTGGTGCTGTTCTTTGCTGTTTTTTGGTTTTCTTTTTAGTAGCTGTAGGGGTATAGTGTGTAGAACGTAATGTGTTCTAGTTCCCGCAGACAGTGACCCTGTTTTCAATTTCAGTTGAAAACAATATCTAGGGC
This sequence comes from Ateles fusciceps, assembly GCA_036589455.1. Taxonomy (NCBI): domain Eukaryota; kingdom Metazoa; phylum Chordata; class Mammalia; order Primates; family Atelidae; genus Ateles; species Ateles fusciceps. The sequence continues at coordinate 10,424,846 of JAZHEH010000078.1, forward strand.
ATATTCTCGGGCAGCCGGGCCAACTGGTTTATTTCTAGTGAGCTCTGTGAAGAGCATGTTTAAAATACACTCCAGGGTTTACTTGGGAGCTGAAGTTGTTTAATATTACAAGGCTTATTTTGAAATGATTGATTCCATTTGTGGATATTGTCATTTCCTGAAGTTACTTATGAGTCAAGATTATTGTTAAACAGTGATATATCCTGTTGAGGATTTTCTAAATATGTCCAGTGTCTTTTTACATTTTCTTTTAGTACAAATCATTCACACCTAGACCATGATGGAGGACTTTAACTGGTTTTGCTGCAACCTTGACTTCAGTGTCAGCTCTGGGCTTGGTTCATTAATGTCCGCTTTCAAATCGGAGAGGTCTGGCTATTATTCACTCTGATGCTAATGTTTCCTTCTAGTCCTAGATATTGATAAATGGGTGTGGTTGCTTTCAGCTCCCTGTGGCTTTGAGTCACAGCCCACATTTACTTCCAGCCAGTGTCTTGATCAGTGATTCTGTAGTGAGGATAGTTTTGGCAGGGGACTGTCAACTCCTATAGCAAGCCCTACCCTGCTGGGGTTCCCAGACTCTAAGTTGACCAGCACAGTGAATCAAAGCATCCAAAAAACAGATGGGAGGGGATATTCCTGGAGATAGCCTGGTCTTTGCTGGTAGTGACATGTGAAGCTTTTTAGCTTTATTTATCTATCTATCTATTTATTTATTTAAGGGAGGCAAAGGGAGGGCGTGTTGCCTGATGGGCAGAGAGGACAATGGGTTGGTGGAGATATCAGGGGTGAGGGGTTGAGACTAGGTTTGGACAGGGAAAAAAACAAAAGAGGAAAGTGATACACACTACAGGAACATGTTAAAAAAATTTTTTTACACCTTGTTAAACCACTAAACTCTTTTTCCCTCAGATGTGCCCTTGATTTTTTTTGAAAGTTAGAAGCATAACCTTGCTGTATAAGCACAAAAACTCTGAGCTTACATAAAGCGTATAATGATGTTATCAATAAAATTTAAAAACAAAATTACTATAGTGGTACATATTTAATTATGCACACACTTCTTACTGTGCTCTATAGTAATAATGGCAAGCGAATCACATAAACACTGTAGCTGGTGTTACTTTTAATAGGGAAGGTAACTAATATTTATTGAATCCCTAATATCTGCCGGGCTCCATGCTGGGTGCTTTACATATGTTATCTCATTTAATGTATGACTAACAAGGTATTTCCAGTGTGGGTGGAGGAGGGAGAAATGACACTTCTGGGCCCTTCTAAAGATGCAGAATTCTCTTTTCTTTGGCAGGAGCACACATTTTCCCAATGGTCCAGGACTCTGTTGTATCTCCTTGGTTTAGGACTTTGCACTTCCTGAGCCCTGGAATCTTAGTCACCCCTGGACAGAGTGAGGACACAGCGCCCAGAATTGGGAGTTGACCGAACCTACCTTTAGATGAGATTTCTGCTTGAATACCAGGAAGCAGAACTCAGAGAAACACAATGAGTTTTTGAGGAGACTGTGAGTAGGAGACTCACTGCTGCTCCCAGCACTACTCTCCTCTTCTCTCCCCAACGTATAACCTCCCAAAGATAAGAGAAGGAAGCCAAAGGGTGTGTTTCAGAGAAGGCCCCACCACCTCCACCACTCTTATGCCCTTCCAAACATGTCTATTGACAATGTCTGGCATTTCACTATTTAGAGTCTGGCTCTTTCATCTTTTGGGATTAGGGAATTATTTGAAAGTCCGACAACAATCTTGACTACACTCTTCAGAAAAATGTACCAATATTTACACTTCAAGTTAACACTCCTTGATTTAGAGATTCACACAGGCCACCAAGGAAAAGCTGTGGGAGGATGAGGGAGGGTAGTTGAGGAGAATCTATCAGCCATTGATTCTATTAAGGATGATACTGGGATGAGGTGAGGAGCTGAGGCTGAGATTAGAAGAAGCAAGGAGTAGGAGAACAGCATTGAGAGCACTCATGAAGGTGTCTACAAGGAAGAGAGGAGCCCAGAGGGGAAAAGGGAAAAAAGACAACAGAAAGGGCCCTTGAAGTGGTACTCCAATGGGGAGATGGGAAATTCTAAGTCCGGTAAGACAATTAAGTCAGGGAAGAAAGTGAGGTATTTAGATATAAACATAGAATTGTATTAGTAAGAAATTGTTTACTACAATATGTTAAATCCTGAATGGTACATAACTTAGTGTGAATTATGCTTTCTAAACATTCAGCTGCTATCAAAGAATAACTAATTGTCATGCTAAATTATTTATGGTATTTATGGAGCAAATGACATTAGGCACTTTTAGGCTAAAAAGTGCTTTTATTTCTTCCCCTGAGGAACCTTTAGAATTTTGTTTCTTGAACCCTATGCCATCAGGCAGGTGTGTTACTGGAAAACTTCAAGGGTCTTGAGTTATTAGCCCTTATTATTGGTGCTGCCACCATTGACATGCCCTAGATGCCCTCTGTTTCTTTGTTTTGTAAGAGAATAATTATTGAATACTAGTCGGGCATTTTACATTAGCAACTATTGTTTGATCTCTGTTTCCTTTTTGTGAAGCCAAGTGAAAAAATTATTTTAATTTTTGGAGCAGGGAAAGGATAATATGTTACTTTGGTAAAATTACAGGCTGTATTCCATCACTGAGAAAATGCTAGCCATACGTGATGGGTTGAATTGTGTCCCTCCCAAAGACATATTGCATTCTAGTACCCATGAATGCGGCCTTATTTGGAAATAGGGTATTTGCACATATAATCAAGTTAAGATGAGGCTATTAGAATGAGTCCTTAATCCAATATTGAGGCAGGAGAATAGGGTCTGAAAGCAGAGAACCTAAGGCTGATTCATACTGACTTCCTTATTTTTAATTGATAAATTGTAATTGTAAAGTATTTATGGGGTACAAGGTGATGTTTTGATATATGTATACAATGTGGAATGACTAAAGCAAGCTAATTAATATATCCATCACCTCACACTCTTATTTTTAGTGGTGAGAACATTTGAAATTTACTCTTTTTGCAATCAAAAGAAAAACGAAAATCCCAGCTTTCCGCACCTAAGTAACAAAAAACCAGAGGCTACTGCCTTTGCACTCCCCTCCCCTTTCTGCCTGGAAGATGGAAGATTGAAAGTACCTCTGACTGATACTCCAATCCTATGCAAACTAATCAGATGTTTGCATAGGAGAGTACCTTTGTAACTTCACTTCAGCCTCTGATTGCCGGCCAAGTCTTTGTTTGCATAGGAGTGCAACTTCATAACTATTTAGCCTCTGATTGGTTGTGGAAAGCAACCAATCAGACGTTTGCATAGGAATGTAACCTTTATAACTTCACTTCAGCCTATCATGGAGGGCCACTACTTCATTTGCATGGGGTGCATACCAAGTGGCCAATGGGAAACCTCTATTGGGTTTTTGGACTCCAGAAAATTCTGTAACGGGGCTTTTGAGCCCCTATGCTTGGCCTGCTCCTACGCTGTGGAGTGTACTTTCATTTTCAATAAATCTCTGCTTTGTTGCTTTATTCGTCCCTTGCTTTGTTTGTGCATTTTGTCCAATTCTTTGTTCAAAACGTCAAGAACCTGGACACCCTCCACTGGTAACAATATGACTGATGTCCTTCTAAGAATAGGAGCAGACAGACACACAGGGAAGGAGGTCATGAGAAGGTGGGAGAGACAGAGGTTGGGCTTATGCTGCTACACACCAAGGGATGCCTGGGCCATGAGAAGCTGGAAAAGGCAAGGCAGCTCCTGCTTTAGTGACTTTGGAGGAAGCATGACCCTCCTGAGATCTTAATTTTAAACTTCTAGCTTCCAGAACTGGAACAATAAATTTGTTTTTTTTTAAGTCACCCGGTTTGTGGTACTTTGTTACTTCAACTTAGGAAACTACACCATGCATAACTATTTTTCTATAGTAATCATTTTGATCCTATTTTGAATGAGTTTAGTTTTATGTACTCCTGTTTGAAATAGAATACTTGTTAGAGTAATAAAAATCCAAAATATTTTCCCAATTAATAATAAATTCAAATACCCTACTTGTATAGGCCAGGTGTATAATTTTTATATTATTCATATACGTGATGACTCAAATTTACCTTTTCACAAAATGCAAAATTGCTATTTTCCTTTTAAAACTAAGAAATTAATGTATTACCCTTAGTGAACAGAAAATATAAATAACAGTGTCATTTAATTTGTTAGTACTTATTACCTGAGATATTCTAAATAAGATTCTGACTTAATACCAAAAGATATATTTACTCCTAAGTCAAAAAATCACTTCAAAATAAATACTTTAAAAAAAGTATTTAAATATTGCCTGACATTAGCCACTATTTACATCTAGGACATCTAATTATTGAAAACAATGGCAAAAACAAGAGAAAATCACAAATGGCTAAGGAAAAAGCCTCTGTGAAACAGCTTAGGCAATAAATAAACCATATGGTCAAGGGATATCAAAAGTCTCAAATTTATTTTGAGACCAGAGTCCGTCTGCTCCTGCAAATTACCTTCAGGGAAAGATGGTGGTGCTACCCTAGTCACTCCCATGGGTGTCTGTCGTGTGTGTGAGTTCCAGGACTGTTGTGAACAGCAAAGGAGGCAGCCAATTCTGAGATGTGATTAGCTGAGTAAAGACAGCCTTTGTAGAGGTGTTGCCTGTTTACTTCATTGCCTCCCTGTCCTGCTTAAGGTTTCTGTGAGCTGCTCCTCCTGTTAAATTAGATGTGTTTTGGATCTTACTCAGCTTCTCACTTTTTGTCATTTGCCTAAGTGAAATTTATCATAAACTCTGTTGTTTTGAATTCGGTGCCAGGAAGACTAGTTGCAAAGGTACCCAAAGGAGTTCATTCCAAGATGGCTCTGAGATGTGAATATCATTGCAGAATCATATGAAGGTCACTTGTATTTATTCCCCCTAAACAGTTTCTTGACTTTAAAATGCCTTTGGAATTTTAAACTCAAAATTCGAATCCCTTTCAGTGAGCTCAGTCTCTATGCAAAACTTGCTTCCCGCCTGCCAAATTGAAAGCATCTGGATGGAATACTGAATTTAGGTCATTTTTTTTAAACCAATGTGTCCTCCTGTAGAAGAAAGGCGCTCAAATCCAATAACATCACACAGAGAAGAAGGTCAAATTGTTCCAACGAGAGCTTTTCTTTTCAACAGTTGGTTGGAATTGAGTATGGGACACTTTCTGTCTTCCCTGTCTCTCCTACCCCAGACACCAAATCTCAATGGCTGATTTAAATTTTTAAAGAGTTAAAGCCTTTCACTCTCAGTTGTCAGTATAGCACCATTCTCCGCTAAGAGGAATGATTAGAGTATTCCTAGTTACTACCTGAGGCTAAGGAAGGGGGGAGCAACACTTTCCCATCTTTCCAGGGGAGGCTCCTGGAGTAGTATAGACAGGGCTTCTCAGACTTGAAAGTGCATGGGAATCCTCTGAGGGTCGTGCTAGGCGGGCAGATTTTTATTAGGTCAGCTTAGGGTGGGGCCTGAGCTTCTGCAGTTCTAAAACGCTCCTGGGTGGTACAAACAACTGCTAGTTGGTGGACCGTATCTCTGAGTAGCAAGGGGTGGCACACTTTGAGAACATCTAGTTTAGGCCAACTTTTTTGGTCCAGACTTTCTCCGACACCTGGCCATTTCTGGGCTTAGTATGGCGGCCTGCATATAGGACTTAGCATTGAGTAATATCTACCACACATGGATGTAATTCCACCACTTCCTCTTTCTCCTTCATCCCAAATTTCTCCCCCACAGATGCACTAAATGTTATTTTAAAAATCAGTGTGCACAGAAACTTGCCATTGCAGTACAAACATTTTTAATTGAGGAGAGAGTGCAAAAATAAGGAAAGAGGTTTATTTATATTGAACCTGTATTCCATTATCAGATAATTCAGAATATAACTTTACCAGAGGTGATAGAGTTTCCTTACTATGTACTTAGCACTTAGGTAAGTAATGGCCACAGTGGTAGCAGATTGAGACATATTTAATTTTCAGCTTTCCAAAGCTCTAAATAAAAAAAGATGATGATATGACCAAAGCTATTATATCCACAGCAGCACTTAAGACTGATAGATATAATGTTCCACTTAGGAGCTATTACCGTAAGATTAACTTGATGGTATTAAAAAGAAGTTTCTTAACCCACTTAAAGTTGTAAAGCTGTTCAGAAATAGATGTGTGCTTCTCAAGTAAATACAAACAAGGACTGCAGTCATTTTAGTGGATAATAAAAGAAATCAACAAGCCAACTCCAGCTCCCCATGGATGAGATTTAAAGCAACAAATCTATGCTACTTTATGCAATTAACATAAAATATACTTAAATTTGGAAGATTTACTCTGCCATCACCTTCCCACACAATAAACACAAATCCCGGGCTAATTTGCCTTCGTTAATTCACATGCAGTTGCAGGGCTGATTTCTGCTTTCAGATGCTTATGTGCAATCTAGCTTCAAGTGACGTGACTGCATATGAGGCCCTTTAGCCTCTGTTCAGATCATGAAGGAATCACAGGTTACACACATGATGAGCCTTAAGCCTCATTCCCCAACCCTGAGGGAGGCTCTTTTGCAGTATACAGAATCAAAGAGGTTTGTGGAGAACAACTGCTTGCCAATTGTCTGGCAGAACTCAGACCCAGCTGCTTGGCTCTGGAAGGGAGAGGGCTGTGGTGGCCTCGAGTGGGAAGAGATATTTTCCAAGATGCCTTTTAGATGGGCAACTTTCCTGACCCTGCTTTTCTCCAAATATTGCATAGAATGGGCCTAATAAATTATGATCAAGGGCCAAATAAATCATTAACAACTTTTGGTATTTTGGAATTCCTTTTAGAATGGGATATTTAGAATGTTCCACTATTCCTCTTCAGCAAGGAAAGCCCTATTCTGAGATAGAATAAATGCTGTATAATGTTTCAATATTATAATCACATACAGCAAAATGAGAGGATGGAGGGATACAGGAAGGAAGTTGTAGGGAATGAGAAGCCAGCCTGATGGAGAAGGTCTTATACCAACACTCAAGCAGACAACAAAAGAGAACCGGACCTGGAGAAAAGACGCAGGTTGCAGAGGAAATGCCATGAGCAGAAAAACACTGTCATGTTTGTTTAAACACTCACATTATGCTGTAGATGGGTTTTATTTAAAAGTGTTTGAAGGAAGACTGGCTCCTTTACTCATAAAAGGAGTTGACTGAGAACCCAGACTATTCACTAAAAATTTGCATTTTAAAATTAGGACGTAGAGAAGAGAGTAGCAGCTGTGTGAAGTCAACTGGGACACAGCCAGCTGTGGACTGCCTGGATGGAAAGCTGGGGTGGGGTAGGGGCTGGAGAACTCTCAGCTTCCTCTCTTTAAAGTTTTGGTTTTCCTCAATTCCGAAAGAGCTAAGATCTTGCCACATTTTACATATTTTATATTTTTAAAATATAACCCCAAAGATGGGGAAAACCCTCCAAACATGTTCATCAACCATCATATTTGATCCTTCCATCAAGTCTGGGAAATAGAAAGAACAGGCATTCATGAACCAGTGTCATCCAGTCAAAAGGCAGATGAGGAAACAGATCTGGCATTGAATTTCTTAGGGGAAATTACCCAGCTAGAAGTAGTCACATTCATCGTGGTTAAATAGGGACTGGCTCTGCCACCAGGATATTTTGGGCAAGTAATTTAACTTTTTATGCCTCAATTTCCTCATCTATGAGGAAAATGAGAATGACAATAAGAATACCTGACTTTTAAGGTGGTTGTTAGCATTTAATGAGATAGTACAACAAGCACTTTGAACAGTGTTGGCAAAACTCTTAAGTGCTAAATAAATACTGGTATGATTGTAATTATTAAGAGAGATAAAGCTATTCAGACCAGGTATTCTAGATTCTCATCCACAGCTCATTTTAATAAACTGTAGTTAGACAACCACTGAAGAATCAGTGAGAAATCAGAGATGATTACCTCTTTTCAGAATCAGGGAATGCGTCAAGCACAGACTGATGCTCTACAATGGAAGAAGAAACAGAGGTTTCAAGCAGAACATGAGGTCTGTCAGAAGGTTTCTGTTTGGAAAAGTTTCTACCAGAAATGCATTCATGCACTGAATGTTTGTCTCCCCCACTAAAATTCATATGAAATTCTAACTCCCTAGAAAGTGGCATCTTTGGGAGGTACTTAGGTTATGTAGGTGGGGCCTTAAGGAATGGGATTAGTGGCCTAATAATGGAGATTATTTCTCTCTCAACCAGGAGACAGCCATCTGCACACCAGGAAGAGAGCCCTTGCCAGACACTAGATCTGCCAACACCTTGATCTTAGACTTCCTAATTTTCAGAACTGTGAGAAATAAATGTTGTTTCAGCCACTTAGTCTATGGTATTCTGTTAGAAGCCTGAACTGCCTGAGACAGAGTCATTAACCAATAATAAATCTTTTTTTTTTAAGTGTTTCCATTGCAAAATGTCTCCCATCCAAAAGTAGGTTTTTGTGGCTAAAAATGTTTTGCTCCCAAGACATCTCTTTCCAAACTTTTTGTTTGTTTTTAAAAAGTTGTATAATTATCTGTTTAACCATGCATAGTTTTAATTTTTGAAACATAAAAGCAGCTCTATTAAGATTAGAAGTCCTTTAAGCACTGGAGGGAGCTTTGGTTTGCAGGTTTTAACTGCCAGATATAAAAAGTACATCATCTTGTGGTCTTACCCATGAACAATGACAAAAAAAAAAAGACACAATCCTAGGGATGGAAAAACCTCAGAGGGGTAACTCCCAAATCCTGTAGAGAACATAGAATATCCAGGCCAGGTCACACTTTGCATTTGATAACTAAAAGAAGGAAAGAAAAAATTTGAGCTTACTACTTCAAAAAACATTGAAGTTTATTATGTAGCAGCCACTTGGTTTCTATACCCACCTAAGAGCAAATAAAGGAATGGGTCCACCCAAACCATAGGCTAGAGGATTGAGGTTAGCAATAGACTGGAATGGGGCCACCCCAAACGGTGAAGCTTATTACATGACAGGGTTATGAGAGTTTTTTTTTAGAACTCTGTAGGGTAAATTCTACAGTGAAGGGGGTCCAGAATTTAAACTTAAATGTCTCTATTTAAACGTTTTCCAGTAATTTATGAAAGTTCTTTACAAAAGCAATGCTCCATGTGAAGATGCTGTTATATATACGATGTAGATAACAAATATTAATGACATAAAATTGAAAGTTCATCTTTTTGATGTCATTTAGAACACAATTATAAAGTTCTTATTCTTTATGGTAAATCATGTTCTTTTGCTTGCTTCTCTAACTTGAATTCTCATATCTTTATATTCCCACATCTGGCAAATAATTTTATACTTGGAGAATCTCTTAGAAGACACTTATGTAGTCAAGAAAATATTATTATGAGAATATGACCTTCCAGTGGTTTTATAAATAGCCATATTGAATAAACCCAAAACATGGAATAAATGACTCAAAATTTGTGCCATCTCAAGGTCATTTAAATTTGCATATTCATATTTAAAAAGAAGAGATACCCTCTTTTCCAAAAAATAATTTCATTAATGGCTCCAGAATCTTTGTCTTACAAACTGGTCTATTAAAAATTTTACCCATCAATCATATGCTTTAATTAACCAAACTACAGACTTTATTTGGATTTCCCCAATTTTCCCACTAATATCTGTTTTCTATTTCAAGATTCAATCCAGGATTCCACATTGCATTTAGTTGTCGCATCTCTTTAGTCTCCTCTAATCTGTCACAGTCCCTTAATTTTTCCTTGTCTGTCATGACATTGACACTTTTGAAGAGAAGTGGCTAGGTATTTTGTAGAACACCTGTCATGCCATTTAGTAAAAATTTTATACTTTAAAAATAGAAATCATAGAATGTATGAGCTGGAAGTGACTTTAGAAATTATTTTATTGATGAGTCCAAATTCCTGGTTTTACTGTCTTGGAAAGCAAGGCTCTATGATTTAATTGCTTCCCCGTGGTCAGATGCCTGGTGAGGCAGGGCCAGGATCAGTACTCAGTTCTTTTGCCTCACACATGATGTTTTTTCAAGGCACCATGCAAATAATGCATCTATCTCTACCCAATAAACACCTTACCACAGTGGGGACCTACAAACTCTGAGGAAGCTGTTTTATGCTGCAGGGGCATTGTTCACACAGAATGCCTTGTGAATGGAATTACAAAGTCAGGTGGTGCTTGTCTACTTCAGGTCTACTTGAACTATATATAAGATGATTGGAGTTGGCTTATAATAAAAGAGAGTAAAGCAAAAACAGCAAGATCCTGCAGGTTATTTGGATATAATGTGATTGGAAGTGGCCCTAGTCTTCTACCCAGATCTTGCTTTTAGAAGACGGTGGGTGAAAGGCAGAAATGTTTATCCTTTTTTGCAAGGGAGTGAGGTAGGAAGCGACTCCTCCTTTCACTTGAGACTTCCTTATTTCAGTGTGCCATGTGTGTTTTTCTTTACAATGATCGTCCTTTTCATTACCTATCTGATAAATGAAAATAATGTTTTCTTCCTCCCTCTCCATTATAGACAGGAAATGGAAGGCTGACCAAATCCAAACCAAAACAAAAACTCAAACACTGTTTTCATTAATCTTGTTATTCATAACTCTATGTTTTATGTAATATAATTTTTTGTATCTCTACTTTCTGTGTTAAGGTGGAGTTTTGCTATAGTTACCAAAATAAGAGACGTAAGCTAACAGAATGGGATAAAAGATTTGCAAACCACATATCTAAGAAAAAACTAGTATCTAGAACACATAAAGAACTCTCAAAACTCAGCAGTAGAAAAAGCAAACAATCTATTAGGAGGTGGGTAAAAGGCATGAAGAAATGTATCACCAAAGAAGATATCCGGATGGCCAATAAACACATGAGAAGATGTTAAACATCGTTAGTCATTAGAGAAATGCAAATTAAAATCACTGTGACAGTGCCATATACCAATCAGAATGGCTGACGTAAAACGGTGCCAACACCAAATGCTGGTGAGGAAGTGGAGGAGCTGTATTACTCATACATTGCTGAGGAGAATGTAAAATGGTACAAACACTCTGGAAAATGCTTTGGCAGTTTCTTAAAAAAATTAAACATGCAACTGCCATAAAATCCAACAGTTGCACTCTTGGGCATTTATCCCAGAGAAATGAAGACATGTTTATGCAAAAATATGTACATGAATGTTTGTATCAGCTTTACCGATAATGCCCCCAAACTGGAAACAACCCAGTTGTCCTTCAGTGAGTAAAAGGATAAACACACTGGGGCACCTCCACAAAGTAGAAAATACTCAGCAATAAAGGAAGTTATGATACATGCAATACCTTGGATAAATTGCTCAGTGAAAAAGCAAATCTGAAAAGGTTAGACTGGCCAGGCATGGTGGCTCATGCCTGTAATCCCAGCACTTTGGGAGGCCAAGGCGGGTGGATCACAAGGTCGGCTTTGAGACCATCCTGGCCAACATGGTGAAACTGTCTCTACTAAAAATACAAAAAAATTAGCTGGGCATTGTGGCAAGTGCCTGTAATCCCAGCTACTTGGGAGGCTAAGGCAGGAGAATCACTTAAACCTGGGAGGTGGAGGTTGCAGTGAGTGGAGACTGCGCCACTGCACTCCAGCCTGGGTGACAGAGTGAGACGCTGTGTTAGTATAACATTTTTTGAATGACAAAATTATGGAAATGGAGGTCAGATTAATGGTTGCCAAGGATTAAGAAGTGAGTGGAGGTGGGAGGGAAATAGGAATGGCTATAAAAGGGTAACATAAAGGATCCCGTGGGAATGGAAATATTTTGTATCTGGACTATATCAATCCCAATATCCTGGCTGTGATGTTGGACTAGTTACCAAGAAGTTAGCATTGGGGTCCACTGCATAAAGGGTAGTCAGGATCTCACTGTATTATTTCTTATAACCTTATGTGAACTTAGGATTTTCTCAAAGAGTTTAGAAAGAAAGGGGCCTACTTTTTACTGAAAATACTTTTGTTTGAATTTTTTAAAATGATCAGATATTCACAAATGATTAGTGCAATAGAAATATCAAATGGGAGAGGGAAGGAGAATGTAAAACAGTTGTGGGTCTTAATTAAGGAACTGTGAAGACACAGAACTTGGCTCATTGCTTCCCTTCAGTCACAGCCAAGAGGAAAACATAAAAGTGTTACATATCTGTCATGTAGATGGAAAAATACAAGTAATTCAAAGACTGGTGCATATTTGGGGCCCACATTATTTTCATATTATACCGTATGAGAAACTTGACATATTAGAAATGCTTTATTTCTACCTGTTTGTATATGGCAATTCTTGGTAGATAAATACATTCATGCTTTTATTGGTATTATAAAACTTTGGCATTCAAGAACTCACTTTCTTTCTTTCTTTCTTTCTTTTCTTTTTTTTTTTTTGAGACCAAGTCTCAATCTTTTGCTCAGGCTGGATTGCAGTGGTGCGGTCTCCGCTCACTGCAACCTCCACCTCCCCAGTTTAAGTGATTCTCCTGCTTCAGCCTCCCGAGTAGCTGAGATTACAGGCACCTGCCACCATACCCAGCTAATTTTTTTGTCTTTTTAGTAGAGACAGGTTTCACCATGTTAACCAGGCTGGTCTCTTACTCCTGACCTCATGATCTCCCCCGCCTCAGCCTCCCAAAGCTCTGGGATTACAGGTACAAGCCCTGTGCCCACCAAGAACTCACTTTCTAATACAATGATGTATACTTTCTTCCTGTAAAACAGAACATTTAAAGCAAATCAACTGATTGGTGGAAAAAACTGAGAATTATTGGAAGAATGATAACAAATGTACAAAGATCCAGCCATTATTCTTGTTGGAATTGGTTTGCATCTGTTCTTTTTAACTTAGTTTCTGGTGCAATAGTTTTGTTATAATTCTAAGTGGTGATAAAACATCTGTGATAAATTTTAAAAACATAACATTTCTCATATACAGTACATAAAACACAAAAATATCAAATACCTAGAGTTATGAAGACTGGAAATGGTTAGGACATATATGAAGAAAATGACAAGAGTTTAACGATACAAAATAAGAACTGAATGGAAGGAGGAGATGTCACTGGAGGACTGTGGGGAGTGAAGTTTTCTTTTCTTTCTTTCTTTTTTTTGTTCATCTAGAATAGCCAGGACGTGTGGAAAGTCATGAGCAGTATTTGTCCTTCCAGATACTAAATGTACTTTAAAGCTATAATGATTCAATCATTACAGTACTAAGACCGCAACAGACAGAAAGATCAATGGGACCGAACACAAATTTCAGAAATAGCTAACCACAAGGAGGAATTTAGTACATGTGGTATTTCAGTTTTTATTAGAATTTAGTACATGTAGTATTTCAGTTTTTATAAAGGGAAAGCTTCTCAAAGTATCCTTAAGCAGTAGTATGTTATTAGATGTTTAACTATCAGCTTTCTGAAAATGTATGTAAATATATTCATTATACATTTATTATACATTTTATTATAAATAAATACATTTATTATAAATTTTACTGATATAAAGGATGCATAGCGTACAACTTGCAAATAATAAAATATACACAATACTCTTTATTGTAAATGTAATTCCATGTAGTCAACTGATTCTCTAAGAATGTTGCTCTTGATTTTTTTCTTTGACTCTGTAGTCAACATTCAGCCATGATTTGACAAATGGAGCTCATTCCAGTCTGCTAACTCTTTTCCCAATAAATTTATTGCCATTAAATCTGATATGTGGCTTATTGTTAAACTATTTCCCACCCTTGTATAAATTATTAATTAAACTAAAAACTCCTTCAGCTTCAGCACTGAATCAGGCCCTGATTTCCAGCACTTGCTGATTTCCATAGTATAAATACTTCCACTATGATCAATATTAAGCTATCAACATAGTCATTGAGTGTGATATTGGGAAGAGATGCAGGGCAGTACACCACCGGCTGGTATTCCCACTATCCAGATGTGATAGTCATAACTGACTTCAAGAGCATAGATAATAGCAAAATAATTAGGAGCCACTATACTTTGAGTACTTATTACCTTTGTTTTTAATATAATTTAATTATAAGTTTCCATAATTTAAAAATAATGGCTACATTTTACAGGTAGTTCAGAATTCCTGAAAATTTGGCAATTGGCTTTCATAAGCTGTTGTGCTCTTACTCCAAAATATCACTGTCCCTGAGGCAGAGCCACAAAGTAAAATATTTTAAACTTCCTGAAATATTTAAATCATAAAGTATAAAAAAGATGTAAATAACAGAAAATTGATTAGTTGCCTTATATATTAGCAATTTATATCAAAATATAAGCTTTACCAATTCTTTGACCAAGCCATATTTTATTCATTAATTCAACACATTTATTGAGAGTGTATTATGACCAGCAAGTTCTAATAATTAATTTCACAAGTGTATAAAGATGTATAAGGAGGAGGCTTACCACAATGTTTTTATTATAACGAAAAAGTGAAAAAACGTAAGTGCTCACCAACATGGAATTGGCTAAGGAAATGATGGTTCATTCATATAATGAGAATAGAAAGTGAATATTAAAAATAAAGCTGTAGATCATTGTTTATTGTGATGGAAATATGGCCATGGTACATTTAAGAGCAAAACCATTAGACTTTAAGAGTGCATATAGTATGATCTCATTTTGTAAAAAATTATATCTCTATACATACACATACATGTGTAGAGAAAATATGGAAGGATATGCACAAATTGTTAAAGAGGCAAACTTTTCTATTTTATATGGTTTATAGTGAAGGTGTATTACCTCTATAATAGAAAAGATTCTTTTTATTAAAAATTTCTGTGATAAATACTTCTATCTCATAGATTCAGAATGTTCTAGAAAGGGAGCTTTAGACTTAAACTAAGTCTTTGGGTTATAATCCCATTCCCTTTAGTTGGGTATCTATTTGAAAATTCTCAGGGTAAAAAGCAAAAAGTTTATTTTTAAAAAAGGGATTTGCCTTTCATCTTCATTTTCCTCTGGCTGTGTGACCTTGATTGGAACAGTTTCCTACTCTGCGCCTTATTTTCCTTATCTGAGAGGCAGGTAGACTGTGTTCTCATCCATGCTGTTTACTCTCTCACTGATAACTTTGAACCAGTTATTTAAATGTTCTGCTGTTTAGTTTCCCTATGGGAAATGGGAATAATGGTAGTAGTGGTACCTATTTAATAGAGTTATTGTATTAAATGGAGTAAAATAATGTGCCTGGTACTGAATAGGTTTTGGATATTCTTATTACATACAGAATAGGATGCTGCTGCTGCTTCTACTACTCCTAAATATGCCTCAAAGGTTTGTTGTGGGGATTGCATTTACTAAAATATTGACACTTAGTATGTATTCAACAAATACAAGTTACATCTACACTGAAAGTAATAGGAAAAAAAAGCCTGTTTTCTTTATTTCATGAGAATAGCCAATATAATTTATCCCATGTCATATCCAGAATCTAAATTATAAAAGATTGAATGCAAGACTTGATTTTCATTTATTAAAGAAAGTACTCCCTCCTTGTTCAGTTATCCAGTGTGTGTATGTGTGTGTGTATATATATACATATTTATATGTGTGTGTGTGTGTGTGTTTCTATTTTAAAATCTGGGCTGTCTTATTAAGCAACACAAATAATACTGTATAATTTTATTTTCAGAAATCTCTGTTGGATCATCCTAATTCTTTACGATTCCATTAACTCAAAACAATTTGTACTGCCTTACTTGATATTCTCTGTAAGTGGAAACCGTACAATTATGCTATTTTAAATAATTTAAAGTGCCATGTTCCCTACCACCTATTTGCTTGGACAATATATTTTTCTGTGTACATGGCTATCGGATGCCAACATGCTGCCTGGTCTATTAATGCGGAGCCATTAACCATGTGAGAATCAGAGACAATATATATATAAATGATATATTTTAATTTAACACATAACAGCAAGGTAAGGCTGAGTGACAGATCATATTTAGTTACAAATAAGGGAAGAACTCATTGCTTAGGAGTGTTCAAGTCACAGGTGAATAGCAAAAGGTTTTTATTCCTTCCCTGACAGAATAAATTTATCTCCTTAAAAAGTCACCTTTATGCTTTCTACTTATCATCAGGAAGGCTGCATTCTGTATTTCAATTTTATGTGGACAAGACATTAATTTTAAGTGAAAGACATTGTTCTGTGCTGGAATTAAATGAGGTCGTTAATAGGTTTGAGTGGTAAAGGTGGAGGGTTTGGGCTCATGTTTGACTTTAATGAGAAAAGTGCTATGTGAATATGGTCCTCTTAACTTTTTTGGCACTGAAAGCAAAATATAAATGGGGCAATGAGGTTGAAAGCCATCAGTAGCTTCTGTAAGCACCTTGAGTCGGGTGTACATCTGATATTATTAGAAAGGGAAGATAGCATAGGAATATATGCTTTCCTTTCTCAATCAAGAGATTGCTATGGCCACTTAGAATTGATTTTATGTAGAGGAACCCAAAGAGTGTTGACTTCTGCTGTTGAGAAAGGAACTTCAGAGGTCACCTTGTTTAAACCAAAGTTTAATCCTTTCGACAATGTCTATCCATTTCTTAAATACCTCCACAGTGAGTTGTAGTCAGTTCTCTTAATATGGAAATGTCATCAAATTGGCAGGCTAGAAAGGTGATGATTAGGACCGAATGAATATTTAAAACCACCTTAATATGTCCCACGTCTTCATGAAAACAAAGGGGTTTTGTTCAAATAAGGCCAAGAAGTTCATTCAGTTGGATTCAAGGAAGGCTCAGGTGACTGCCTGTAGAAGAGTACGCGCTAATTATTAATGAAATAATAATTAGTTTAACTTCCTTCTGCCACAGTCATACTTCCTGAAAGGGCAGTTTCCATAATTTTCCCTTTTTCACCACTTGTCACTTTCTAGATCACCTGGTGAGACCTGGCTTTTGCCTTTTCTTATAAATTGAAATGGCTTTGAAATTCAAGATGTTTGTGCACAGTCCCCAGACTCTGTCCAGGCTTAAATTACTGACCTCTCTAAAGTATCTGATGGAGGGGGAAAGCACTTACAAATATTCTGAAATACATGGAATGCCATTATTCCCACACGTGCTGTGATTGGGTGAGGGCTGGGCTTTTATAACTTCCCCTTACAATCGAGAGGAATTGAACTGTGCTGAACATGCCTATTCTTTTCCTTTTTGATATTTAATGAGCCCTAGGCCAAGCGTTGTGTTCTCTGCCTTAGACATGTTATCTCATTCAGTGCCCTGCAATGTCAATATTTGGTAGCTTCACCTTCATTTTACAGATGAGAAAACTGAAGTTCATAGTGGGTGAGTACTTGCTCAGGTTTATATAGCTAGTTAAGTGGTGGAGCCTGAGTTCAAAACCAGCACTGAGTCCTTGCCTGGCATAGAGTAACAGAGGACTGCTGACAGCAGCTCTTGCATGGGTAGAAATCGGCTGCTCAGGACATCTGTTGCAGTGGCAGGAGCAAGCATTAGTTGGGGGTGGTAGAATGTTACTGAAAAGAGGAGGCTGGGAAGGAAAGAGTAAGCTTATGTACGTGTGAGGGTCGGCAATATGGATTCAGACTGGCTGTCCAGGGGAGCAGAGGACAGTGACTAAAGTCATGATGTGAACTTAAATTTAAACTCTTTCCAAAGAGAATTGTTGGCTTAGCTCCTCAAACTTCTAATGCATAAATGTCTGTTTACCGCATAAATCATAGACTTTGCTCACTTTTTCATTGCTGCATCCTCAAGCTTTAATACAAAGGCAATTAATAAATGTTTATTGAATGATACAATTCCCTTTCCTCTTGAAATTCTCTAACATCTAGGAAACCACACACTCCAGATTGTTCTCCCGATTCCCTGGCTTCTCCTCACCAATCTCTTTGTGCGTTGTATTTTCCTTTAGATCTCTTGATGTTTCAAGAATCCTCCCTTACCATACATGCTAAGTGTCCATATCTTCCCCTTTTAACCATACTTATGTTTTAGGGGAGTTTTAAACTCTGACCAGTGGCTTTAGTTATCCTGTCTAATACCTCCAGTATTGTTAGTTCAGTTTAAATTTCTCTCCTGAGCATCATAGCTGTATGCCCAACTATCTCCTAGTAAATTCCACTTTGGATTTCCACAGGCCTCTCAACTTCAGTAAATCTAATATGTCCCACCTGAACTCACTAGCCCCCCCCCATTCAAACATTTATGTTTCTCTCTCAGTATACATTTTTCCCCTCAAGGGGAAGTGTTGATATTCACTGGAGGTGACTGGCAAGGTATTAACTCCTGCATGCTGAAGGCAGCCACCTCATTAACATTAACATAGGAAAGAGATGGAGATGATCAAAGGTCTTACAAGTTTAAATCTGCCTATCCCATATCCCTTTGCCTCCAGTCTGTTTACTCATGTAAATTTTGTGCTGGGTGGCCCTCTCAGGAGAAGATCAAAGGGGAATTACCTCTTAATAGTGTTTACTCTGGGCCCCAGACCCTAAAGCTTTTATCAGTCTCTTAACCATTCTCTCTTAAAACCATTCTCTTAGCCATGTTAATTATCCATAAGTGTGTTAACTTAGAAGCTGTATTGTAAAGTCTACTGAATAAAAGTGTGAATGAACAAGGAGTCTTGGTCGATTGGTTGCATTTCGCCCTCTGAAAGCAGCCAGTGGCCATCCCTAGCCCGCTTGTATCACCATAACGGTGTGAGAATGCATTCATTCATCCATTATTGAGTCAGGGTCTGCAGGCCAGACTTCCTTAGGTGGTGGTCTATGTCTCAGGGAAGGTCTAGAACTTTCATTAGCTACTTTAAAACTTTCATGGCCCAAGAAAAATGTAAAACTACTTTGCATTCTTCCTAAGAGAAAACTCTTTCCCATGAATCACAGTCACAGTGGTTGGGGCACATCTGTGCCGATTTAAAAATATTGAATATTGCAAGATTTCTCATCTAAATCTCATGCCTCTCGTGGATGTAACACAATTACTTGGTTTCCACGTGTGGCAACTTGCTTTGCTGTGCTACCAATCCTCATGTGTTTACACCTAGTTCTGCTTTTAGGACGAGCCTTCCTGTCAGTTTGGTTTGGACTACTCTGTTAAATGGAAATGAATTGAGACAAGGACAAACATCCAAGGATATCAACAAGAGAAAAATTTAAAGGACAGAGTAAGAAACTATATCAAATGACATGAAACAAGGAGAATGAGAAATGAGAAAAGGTAGTTAGGGAGATTAGGAGGTAACTTTTGAGTAAATTGAGGGAAATTGTGGGAAAGAAGGATTACAAAGTGATGAAAAAGAGAGTAGATAATGAAGAGGGTATAAAAACTTATAAGGTACTAGAAAGGGCAGCTGTGAAACTCCTGACTGTGGAACTTAAACTGAGAGATGACAGACTTAAAGGATATGGAGAAAACTATTCAAGTTCTTGATGGAGAAGGTCATGTTCAGGAGCAAGTAAGGTAGTGAGAGAGGCGAGAGCAGGAAACAGTTAAAGAAGGAGAGCTCCAGAGTGAAAATCTTGTATTTGATGGTTTCTTCAGTGATGCTGAGGTGTTGAGGTGTGTTATTTTTATGAATAGTTGAGCAGAGTAGAGGTGAAGTGGGTGAGAAAGTGTGAAACAGTGTGTGTAGTTTTAAAACATGTCTGTAAATTTTTTGATATTTTTCCCTTATGAAGTGTAGTATAGTTTCCTTCTCCGTAGGTATGGCTAACCTTAGTGATATGTTTCTAATAAATAAAATGCAGTGCATATGATGCTCTGTGGGTTCTGAGACTAGGCCCTAGGAGGTGATACGGCATCTGTCTGGCTCTCTCTTGGGATGCTTGCCATTGGAACCCAGCTGCTATGCTTCGAGGAAGCCCAGGCTACATGGAGTGATCTATTTAGAGAGACACTTAAGCCTGGGACCCTCAGCCTAGGCTGAGTTCCTGGAGAAATCCAGCACGAGCTTGGCAGTCCTGTAAGTGAACCATCTGGGAAGCAGATCCTCAGATCTTTGCTTGACCAGCCCCAGCTGAGGCCATGTGGAGCACAGAGGAGCTCTCCCTCCCAAGCCCTGCCCTCAGTGGAGATTTGTGAGAAAGGTAAATGATTATAAGTTGTTTTAAGCCGTTAAGTCTTGGTGGTTTGTTTGTAGCAATAAACAATTGGAATAGGGTTTTAGCAATGTATTAAACAGAGACATTTCTGTATCTGTCAGTGTCGTTGTCCAAAGAGCAAGAATGTTGGACTTTGAATAATCTGAGTTGAAATATTTGACCACTTATGTGACTTGGAATAGGTTACTTAACATTTCTAAGCTTCATTTTTCCTATCTTTAAAATGAGAATAATGGCACCTTGTGGCATTGTTGTGACATTTGGAAGTAATTGTGGGGATTGTTGTGACATTTGGAAGTTAATGGCTGCCAGTAAAAAAAATGGTGGCAATCCTTTTTATTATTAGGGAAATTTAGAAAGAGGTTAGTCTTTAGCATCAGTTAGATTTGTGTTTTCTTTCTGGTTCCATTGCTAACAACTCTGTGGCTTAGGACAGGTTATAGAACTTCTCTGATTCGTGCATTCTTTTTGTGTAAATGGAGGATAAAACCTACCTTGCAGGATTGTTATAGATTAGAAACAGTGCCCATAAGACACCACATATTGACCAGCACATGGTAGGCACTAAATAAATAGTAGATATAATTACACATATAATAATTACTGTTTTAACTCTAAACATATTATGGCTGCTGGCAGGAGTAGGGCAGATGAGAAAATTCATAGCTAAGCATTAAAACCTTTGAGAGAGTTAGAGGAAGGTGCTAGGCATTAGTAGAAGATGGTAATGAAGTTTCAGAAAGGATGATATTAATAAATGATATAAATTTTCAAAGAAGAAACTTTTGAATAATGAGAGCAGAATAAAGACTTAGAATAGCATTTAGAGCAACCCCTTTCTTCAACTAGTACTGGGAATGGGAGGAAATAGGCTAAGGAGATTAAAAAAGTAATGAGTTTCTAAATATTAGAAAAGGCCACAAAACTCCAACATAATGACTTTGAAATTATGGGGAACAAGGGGAGGTCAAAAGACTGGCAGGAAAGTAATATGGTTGCTAAGCAGGATTACTTTGAGGAATTTTAGTAAAGAAGAGGAAAGTTTAAAGCTCTGCCTCATTCAGCAGACTACTCATGGCCGTAATTTGCTGTGTCCTCCAGCAGTAGCCACTCACGTCACCTTGCACAGGACTTGCACTTCTCCAGCAGTCCTCCACCTTTGGGTCGAATCTCTCTTGAACTTCCTCAGACAGATTAATCTATTTTCTTTAAAAGACTACCAACAAGTAATTGACTAGCTTAATGTCTGAGAACCTTCGTTTACCAACTTTTCCCATAGCTGCCAACTTTAGTCTATTTTTACAGGGATATTAGCCTTCAAGCATATCCCATACCATATTTAATAGCCATTGAACATTTTTTTGGTCTGTACATAAAAACAAGGTATACCCAATAGTTCCCAAGAAAGATATATGTCAGCATTTGGAAAAATTTTTTTTAATTGTTTTATCTGTCTAATAAGCATGATGTATACACTTGTCTTATATACCCATACCTTTGGCATAACATCACTCATTCATCTGACATTTACTGATTATCTACTATGTAGTAGACACTAGTCTAGACACCCTACCCTTTTGGAGGTTAAAATCTATGGTGGAGAATGGGGAGGGGAGGTGGCAGTGACAGAAAGATAGACCATAAATAAATAAATACACAAGTTCCACCAGGAAAAATATACAAGACATGCAATATACTTTGACTAGCTATAACCCAAACTCTAAAGGGCTGAGATGTTAGGAGGAAATGTTGGCCTGGCACGGTGGCTCATGCCTGTAATCCCAGCGTGTTGGGAGGCTGAGGTGGGCAGATCACCTGAGCTCAGGAGTTCAAGACCAGTCTGGCCAACATGGCAAAAACCCCATCTCTACTAAAAATAAAAAATTAGTGGGCATGGTGGTGCATGCCTGTAATCCCAGCTACTGGGGAGGCTGAGGCAGGAAAATCGCCTGAACTCAGGAGGCAGAGTTGTGGTGAGCCAAGATCGTGCCATTGCACTCCAGCCTGAGCAGCAGAGTGAGACTCCATCTCAAAAAAAAAAAAAAAAAAAAAAAGAGAGAGAGAGAGAAAGGGAGGGAGGGAGGGAGGGTAAAGGGGAAACATTAAGGTAAGGTGAAACAGTAATTGGCCTAGACAGCTGACTTCCTGCCCAGACTGTGGAGCCACTGGAGATTTCCAGTGGTAGACTTCCCTTCCCCTGGCTATCTAGGGCCATCTGCAATTTCCCAGGTCCCTACTGGTGTTGTAATCTCGCCCTTTCCCTTTCTGTCCCCAACATGGTCTGCTGGGCCATTCAAGTTCCCAATAGAGCACCACAGGGGAGAGGGACCCTGAGAGTTTCTCTAGAGAGCAAGGCTGTCCAAATTGCAACCCACAATGGGATAAGGAGCTTATGGCAGGATGTAAATTAGTGCCCTGCTTCCTCTATAAAAGAAAATCTCACTATGGGAAAAAATGTCACTTGAACGACAGGATGTGCTTAGTCATGCAGCTGATTTGCATTCTACCCCGTCTTGTTGTAGACTGGGAGCAAATAGTTTGTGGACAGGTGCTGATCTGTGGGCCACACTCTAAGTAGCTCAGCTCTGGAGCATACACCGTAAATCTGGGATCCATTTGGCTGCATCCAGCCTGCAGTCATGTTTTCTCTGGCCAGCATACTGTTGTCAACATTTGAAAATGTAAATATTTTAAATAAAATTCCACATTTTTAATATCTCTTCATCATGTTTTTATGTTGTGTCCCTCCAATGGCTGATATGTAGGTATTCCATATTCCTACATAGCAAAAGAAAGATGGAAGTGAAAAGTTACTATCCCTCTTATATGGGGCCTGTACCTTTAAAGAACCCAAGGCACATGTTTGGCCCAATTCGTTCATTCATGCTGTCTGCTGGCCCTTAGAGGCATTTGATTTCAAAACCCCTAAGCATCAGTGGGCTCATTGAACAAGCACACTTGTCACTCAACCCTGGGAGGAAAACCTGGTTGGAATGTGATTAAGAATGTCCCTTTTCTTCCTTTCTTTATTCTTTCACCCATTCATGAGGTCTTCTCTCCTGCCCTTTCCATCATAAAAGTACTCACAACTTACTGCATGGAAGCTGCTCAGTGATGAGACTGGGAAAGATGAATATGCATACACTCTTTCACTCACAGCAAAATCACTAGTAAGTAGTTCCAATCTGGCAAGCACTGTTTTTTCAGGGTCCTAGGGAATTAGATCTTTAAATCTGAGGGGCAAATCAGATTTAAAGATCTAATTCCCCCGGGACCCTGAAAACACAGTGAGGGCCTCAGAGAATGTCTCAGAAGGCCAGATCTGTGTACTATTGCTAACTGCTCAGAGATGAATTACTGCTAACCTTCCCCAGAGAGCAGGTCAAATCAAAGTATTGCTTTAGAAAGTGCCTTTTGGTTTCTAATGGTTCAATGATCTTCTTGTTAAAAAGATTCTCCTTTCACTGCTCCCTCTAATCCTTACAAATTTTACAAAATGGTGTTTGATCTGACTTCTGTGAAAGCATATAATAGTCTTCAGTTTTAGTCAGAGCCTTTTTGATGCTGTTTTCCCATTGGTTTGAAGCCTTAATTGTATTCTTCTGTACTGTGTGAAGTATGCTAACTGAAACTGAAAAGTATCAGTGAGTACGTGTTGTGATGCAGCAGACTCGATTTTGGGCAGCTCTCATTTGGCCAGACTTAGGTAGAGTTCTGGAAAACCACTGTAATGTTCTAAGACAGATGCTCTGTCTGGCAAGTCCTCATGACCACCATTTGCTTCTGTTTTTTTTTTTTTTTTTTTTTAAGGCGGGGTCTCACTCTATTGCCCAGGCTGGAGTGCAGTGGTTTGATAATAGTTCAATGTAGCCTTGAGCTCCTAGGTTCAAGAGATCCTCCTGCCTCAGCCTCCCAAGTAGCTGGGACTACAGGCACATGCCACCATGCCTGACTAATTTTTAGTGTTTTTTTTTTTTTTTTTTTGTAGAGACAGAGTCTTGCCATGTTGCCCAGGTTGGTCTCGAACCCCTAACCTCCTGCAATCATCCTGCCTTGACCTCCCAAAGTGCTAGGATTAAAGGCATGAGCCAGCATGCCCATTTGGGTTTTATTTTGCATTTTCCTTGTTTTTATTTACTTGCTATAAAATACTATAGGATTTTGTGAGTCCTGAACTGAGAGAGAAGGGAGGAGAATCAGGTACTGGGGTCATCTTTTCCTCAATCAAAAGCTAACTGAATTCCGGATTTGAAGCAAGACTTGTGGGTAGAAGAATATAATTTGTAAATTTCACACACAGGAACCCTAATTGGAGGTGGCTTGACAGAGAATGTAGAATTGTGTACAGGAAAGTCCTAAAGACTGTATTATAATTAATCTAGATCATATGCTTTTAGGCACACATTGTATAAATAAAAAATAAAGTACTTTTGCTAAATACAAAATACTCTATAGGATAAACAATGCAAAAATGTTGAAAAGGGACACACAATAAAGGAATGATCAAAGCTGAGTACTATTAAATACTTAAGTTGCCTTTGCCTTTAGGGACTTTGTGGGTTCCCTATCCACATGACTATTTTACAGGCATAAAACTATTCATTTTTTAAATCTTTGTCTCACCATCTTCAACGTAATTTATTGGACACCTTCTGTGTGTAAAGTCTATATTTATTGCTTATTTGGTTCACCTAATAAAAAAAACAGACAGTACCTGGATAAGCTCCAGTCCCTTAATTTGGTGCTTTCTTAAGTTCAGTAAAATTGATTAATCGGAATGTTTAACACACATGAGACATAAATATGTTTCACTTAATGAATACTTTACAAGATGAATAGGGAGGGAATTTAAAAAGTAAAATTATGAAAAGGATTTAGAAAATTATAGTAATTAGAATACCACCACTGAGTAGATTGGAGTTGTAAACCTAAACACAACTGCATACAAAATCATTGTGCATTTTCCCAACTGGAAAATTAAGGAGGTGAATTTTAAGAAAAGGGAGTTATGCAAAGGTGAGAGGATGGAGCCTTACAGGGCTGTGAAATCACACGGAGCTTATCATATCTGACCCCATGATCAATCAATTTTTGAAGATAGGAAGATCTTAGATTAAGAAGTATTAACAACAGTCATTTACTGTAAATTTTCACTGTATTCTGTTTGGGATTTTTAGTTTGCTATTTCTCCATGTGCTCTGAGACTTGTTAGATTGATTGCAAAAGTAGCTGCAATTTCTTACCCTTTCCTGTATGCACATGCTCTGCAATGTGACTGCAGCTCTACCCATCGGGAGGCAGAGAGTCTCCTCTTTTGACTCTTTGACTTTGAGTTGGCCTTGTGACCTGATTTGGCCAGTAGAATGCTGGAGAAGTGACAGTGGCTTCAAGCAGAAGTTTCAAGCTTAAACCTTGAGAGATCTCGTGCATTTCCTCTATCCCCTGTATCCCTCTCCTATCTGAGAACTCACACCATGAGAACAGACCTGGCCTGTTGCAGGACAGATCATGTAGGGTAGAGCCAAATAAGCCCGTTTGCCCCAGGCAAGCTTCCAGATGTTGAGACGTCTAGCTAAGATCAGAAACTGTTTCTGGCTGGCTTGAAGCTGACTACAGATTCATGTGTGAGTTTCATTGAATTCAGCTGAGGCCAGAACTGTCCAGTTGATCTTAGTCTTGTGAGTGATTATAAGTGGGTGTTGTTTTAAGCCATAAGTCTGTTGCTTTGTTATACACCATTATTGTGGCAATAGATAACTGACTCAGAAGGAGTGTATTAGTCAGCTATGGCTGCAATAAAGCTGTAAAACAAACAACTCCTAAATAGTAGTAGTTTTTACTATTTCTTTTCCTTTTTTATTTCTGGGATAGTGTTGAGGTTAGCTGTGATACCTCTACTTCAGGCTGTGGGTAGGGTCCAGGACTCTTCCACATGTCTCTCATGATAGCAGAAACACCAGAGTCAAGTTATATCATGCAAGCAAATATAAAGTCTTTGCTTGTATCAAATCCACTTACATCCTATTGGACAAAGAAAGTCACATGGCCAAGCCAAAAGTCAATGTGACTATGCATACTTTATCTACACTATTCAAGGCTCTGCAAAGTCATAGGCAAAAGGATTGAGGAGTAATTGTATCAAGGAAAGTTACAATGAATTAGCAACAATGATTGGTTTCAGAGAGAACTATCCAGAAGGTAAAATGGGAAACTGCTTTCTGAAATATTTGATGGAACTCATTAATGCAGTAAGAGTTTGCCATAGAAAAAGCCAAAATAATCCATCAAAGACCTGTAACAATTAATATGCTACTATGAACATGGTGTATTGTTTTCCTGAAACACAAATTCTTTGAAATAGGAATATGCCAAAAATGTTTTCATTTTCCTTAGTCAACTCACCTATCTGGCTCCAGTTCATGTTTATGTTCTCTCCATATGGGGGTTATGTGATGCTTTTTCTCTTGGTTTTATAATTTTGTCTACTCCACATTTAGTGAGGTTTCTCTTGGATTTCCAGTATGATAAAAATAGGAATATATTTCTTCTACTCTGAACAATTGTGGAGCCAGAAAAAAGTCATATATGCTACTGTAGGCTAATATGCACTCTAATCATAAAACGATTTTTAGTCTGAATTGTAAATGGAATTGAAACAGGTAAATCAGAGACTAAATTAATATTATTATAGAAATGAAGGACTTTACCTTGTACATAACATGCTACACAGAAAAGCGTTCTAACACCTATTATATATGGTATATTGGAATCTTCTTTATCTCAGAGTTTCAGAATCTAGACATTTTTTGTTGTGGTTGACTCTTAATATTGCTTCTTTCATTGACAGATCTTCCCTCTGAACAGTGTCCATTTATTATTTGGAAAGTGTGACAGTCACAAAATCATTTTTCTTTGTTAAAAATGAATATATACTAGTGTTTCAGTGTCAGCCATTTGTCAAAATAACTGATTTGAAATAAGATTTAAAAAATAATTTCAAATTTATTTTAGATTCGGTATACATGCGCAGGTTTGTTACATGCATATATTGTGTGATGCTGAGGTTTGGGGTATAATTGATCTCGTCATTCGGGTAGTAAGCATAGTACTCATAGTTAGTTTTTCAACCCGTGCTCCCCTCCCTTTATTTCCCCCTCTAGTAGTCCCCAGTTTCTACTGTTTCCATCTTTATGTTTTACCCCCCCACTTGTAAGTGAGAACATGTAGTATTTGGTTTTCTGTGCCTTCATTAATTCACTTAGGATAATGGCCTCCAGCTGCATCCATATTGCTGCAAAGGACATGATTCATTCATGTGTATGGCTGGGTAGTATTCCATAACATATATGTACCACATTTTCTTTCTCCAGTCCACCATTGATGGGTACCTGAGTTGATTGCATGTCTTTGGTATTGTAAATGGTGCTGGGATGAACATACAAGCTTATGTGTCTTTTGGTAGAACGATTTATTTTCTTTTGAATATATATCCAGTAATGGGATTGCAGGATTGAATAGTAGTTCTGAGTTCTTCGAGAAATCTCCAAACTCCTTTCCACAGTGGCTGAATTAATTAACATTCCCACTAACAATGTATAAGTGTTCCTTTTTCTCCATATCCTCACCAGCATCTGTTGTTTTTGACTTTTTAATAGTAGCCATTCTGACTGGTGTGAGATGATACCTCATTTGTGGTTTTGATTTGCATCATTAATAAATAACATTTTGAAAAAAAAAGGTAGATATTTTGGATCAGTTTATTCTGTGGATTTATTCTTTAAAGGTGACCTTTGCCTGTCTGTCTTCCTGTATCAAAAGTGTCAGAGCACCTCTGGCAGGAACACAGGTGCTTGGGAGAGAGTCATGCCCTCTTCAGGAACCCTTCTCCACCTCCTCTACATCTCTGAATTATTTCCTCTCTTTCTTGTTACCACCCACATACCCAAGCACACAGGATGCCAGAGAAGAAATTTTTTATGTTTCTTATAAACATTCATTGTCAGAGGAGTCAAGGGGCAAGAAAACAAAAGAAATGGGCAGAAAAGCAATAAAGAATAGAGAGCTAATGCAGAGTAGGAAATAGGTAGAAACTGAGACATAGTAAGTTTGAATGTGTAAGAGTTGGAAACCAGCCAGCCAAGCTGAAATGTACCTGTTTAGATACCATTGATCTCACTTTCTAGCCTCAAAATATTTATTCTTGGTCATCCACAGGACTTTGCTTTACTGGTCAAATCCTCTCTTCTTGGTTGGAGCAATTTAATAAATTGTTAAATTGTTAAATTGCAATTTAGGCAATTCCACTTTGAGATTACCTGTGTTAGTCATTTAACCCAACAGGAAAACAGTGTGGACAGAATGAATAGAAAATTCATGTGGGGGAAAAGAGTAGTAGAAATAAAAATCTACACTGAATAGTTTTATGGAATCATAGCATTCAAAGGCTAGAAGGGAATCTAGTCATTACAATGGTCAGCCTCTCATTTTATACATGAACTGATGTCCAGAGAAGTAAAGTGGCCTGCTCAAGGTAATGTGAATGCCAGAGCCAATATTTGAACTGAGGCTTCTGTCCCCAGGAAACTATTCTTAACCCAGAACTTCATTTCTGCATAGCCTCTTGAACCATTTGCCAATGACTTTTGTGCAAGGAGGAATCAGGGAAATGTTGCAGTTACTTCCTGTGGCACCAGCGGGGTTAACAAATCCTTTCAACATGAAGGCTTTTTAGTGTGCCTATTCAGCCCTCCATTTAACAATATTTAATAATGTCTATTGTAAGTTCCATATATTATACAGTAAGCACACAGGGCCAATAATATTTTATGCATTCTCATCAAGAGTGAAATTGTAAGGGCCATAAATGGCCTGATGGAAGAGGATGATGAGCATGGCAGCTCACAAATTACATTTGCTTGGCTCAAAGAGCTGAGAGACCATGGACATGAACACTTCTTGTCTGACAGGCCCCCAGAGAGCCACCTGGCAAGTGGGCAGAACATATAAAGACATCTGCCATTTATGTTTTGTTCTGGCCAAAGGCTGATGGTGGCAATGGAACATTTGCCCTTGCCACACATTATTCTTTACTGCTTGAGTGTATTGAGTATTAACTGTGACTATTGAACAATTACCAAGTGCAGGAAACTGTGCTAAGTACATTCATTCAGCCATTATTTATTGAGTGCCTACTATGTTCCAGGACCAGTTCGACTTCTTTTTTATTCCTCATGTTAACCTTAGGATATAGGAACACATTTTTTATTCTTCATTTGTAGTGAAGGAAACAGACTAGAGAGGTTAAGTGAAATGCTGTGTCCCTAATTCACACAGCTATTTATTGTCCCAGGCTGTGCTTTTAACTCCTAATTATGTAGCCTCTTCAGTCCTCAGAAAGTCTCTAGACTCAACACAGAACAGGAAAAGCCTGATTTGCTTAGCCAAGGCTAGTCTTGAATGTGAATGGAGCTGGTAGATAACCCACATGGTATAATCTGAGATTCTTGGGAGAATATCATGTCCCAAATAGTTTCTACCTAATGCCATAGTGTCTAAAAATCCCACAAATAGAAATAGTTTATTTGATATTACACTGATGACTCTCAACTATAAACACAGGCTCTAGCCCCAGTTTAGACTTGCTGTATACTTAAAGGTGAATTTCCAGAAGCATCCTAGATGTTTCACAGGCATGTCAAATCCAGGTATCTAAAACTGAACTTAATTAGTCATCAGGAAATGAACAACACAATGAGATGGCACTTTGCATCCACTGGGATAGCTAGAATGAAAAGACAGATAATAATAAGTGTTGGTGAGGATGTGGAGAAGTTGGAACCCTCATGTACTGCTGGTGGGAATGTAAAATGGTGCTTTGAAAAAACAGTATGTTGGTTTCTCAGAAGGTTGCACATACAGTTACCCAGCACTTTCACTCCTAGGTATTTATGTAAGAGAACTGAAAACATATGTTTATACAAAATCTTGTACATGAATGTTTATAGCAGTGTTATTCATTATAGCCAAAAGGTGGAAATAACCCAAATATTTGTCAACTTGTGATTGGATAAATAAAATGTGATGTATGCACATAATTGAATATTATTCAGAAATGAAATGAAGTCCTAAAATGTGCTACAACACAGATGAACCTTGAAAACATTATGTTAAGTAAAAGAACTACAGTGGCCACATACTATATGTGATTTCATTTATATGAAATGCCCAGAAGAGGCAACTTTACAGATACAGAAAGTAGATTAGTGGTTGCTTAGGGCTGTGGTGGTGAGTGTGCAGAAACAGAAGAGTGATGGTTAATGTGTACTGGGTTTCTTTTTGGGGTATTGAAAATGTCCCCAAATTGACTATCGTAATGGTTACACAACTTGGTGAATATACTAAAAACCATTGAGTTGTACACTTTAAATGGGTAAATTATATAGTGTTTGAATTCTATCTCAACAAAGCTGTATATATATATATATATATATATATATATATATATATCTCAGCTTTAAAGGTTTTAATATATTATATAATTTAATATCAAGGTTTTAATATATAATTTAAAGCTGAGATATGTATCTTCAATTTACTTGTCCTATGTCTACCTATGAATCTGCTTCTTCTTCTGTTTCCTCTTTCCTGGATAATGGCATCTCTCCTGCATTTCCTGGCTATATTGTATGTTCTTTATAAGGGCCAACTTCTTATTTCCATTTATCTACCTGCATCTAGCATTATGCCTGGCCTGTATTAGGGTTTCTTTATGACACAAACTGTCCTGGGAAGAAAAGAAGCATTTTCTCTGTGCTATGGAGATCCTGGACAGTCTGAGAGTCCTGAGAAACTAGGAAAAGAGGGCATATTGAAAGGAGGAGAAGGCAGAGGATGGGATATGCTAGGTGTGGACAGCATCCTGCCTCCGCCATGATTTTACCTGTGATTGGTACTGTGTGTAGTATATAGTGGTACCATTAGAGACAGTATTTTGTAATGGGCAGAATGTCAGCCTTGGTGAGGGTCATGGAGATAGTAAATGATGGGGCCAGGGTTTGAATCCAACTGGGTGACCTGAATAACTCTTTATCCCCTGTGAGTCTCTCAGTTTCCTGATCTGTAGAAAAAGGACAGTAAGTCTTATGTATAGGAATTATGAAAATTGAATGAGAATGCACATAAAGTTTTCTGTAATATGGAGGAAAATACTTTGTCATTGTTGTCTTTATACTATTGACTTTTAGTTCTGTCCCCAGACACTGTCACAGTAAAAGGGTAACACAGGAAATTCAGGAACTCTGTGTTTTCTGTCTCAGTCCTTATCTTAAACACCTAAGAGAAAATATTTTAAAGGAACTGTGAAGATGTATAAAAATTGGAAATAAAGTCAATTAACATTCACTTTTTGGGTCAAAATGTCCTCCTGCATCATGATTTTCATTTGTGGTATATTAATACTTCTCATCAGCCTTAGCTCAATAATTAATGACCTGTAAGAGGAAAACTGCATGACAAATTAAGACTTAGGAAGAAAGTTCTGGCTCAGGGAGCTTGGGGTGCAGGCACAGTGACCAGCCCATGGACCTCACGGACCTCCAGACTGGCCAGGAAAGTTCTTCAGTGGGGGAGAAATGGGTAAATGTCTACTTCACTCTGCTTCCTGCCAGCTATGAGGCCTCATGAGGGCTCAGTTTCCTTATCTGTAAGAGTCAGGTAATTATAATAGCTCTCTTACAGGGCCTGAGGTGATAAAGTAAGGTTACCATGCAAAATGCTTATTATGGTATCTAGCACTTAGTTAGCATTTAATAATTGTGTTGAATTCTGAAGCTATAAGATGTGGTTTGTTACCACATAACCTGTACACTAAATACAGAATTCTGTACCATGTTTTCTAACAATTTACCTTCAAATTAGTTCAGCGGGTATCTATCATTGCCTGTAATGCCAGGGGCTGTGCTAGCTGGCCCTATTGGGGACTTCTTCTAATAGATGAAATGGGCCCAATTAACTGACAAGATTTATGTCATCAAACCCCTTTCACTGATTTTACACACATCATAGTTTTCTTTTCATATAGAAGGCTATATGAAAATACATCCAGAAACACACAGGCTGCTCATAACCTGTATCACACGTCACAGTGTAAAAGGCTGTTACTGCTTGGATTTTGGGGCCTAAAAGAGTACCTGTACATATGTGTCCCCTAACAATCTGCCCTCCCAGACCTTTCTTCAGGGGAAAATCTGGTTAAACAGCCAGGAACTCAGTACCTTCTCTGTGTTATATTCATTCTACCCCCCAAATTTGTTTCTCGGGTTCTGTTTTCTAAGAGTAAACAGAAGTGACGTTTTCTATACTGTTTCCTAGGTTCTTACTTCTCAGTTGGGAAAGCTAATACAAGCCAAACCACTGCTCTTGAACAACACAAACATGACAACAGCAAACATCATTTTCCCAAATATAACAGCAAACACCAGGAGAGACAAGTGCCCAGATAAAATTAAGAAAACGCCTTCAATTCATATTTTGGTGATCATTACTACATTTGGCTTAAATAGATTGTTCCTTGGAGCTCATTAGTCCTCAAGATCAAACTCGGACCCAGAAGGTACATGTGGGTGAAGAGCTGGTGTTTATGAAAGCAAGGGCATCCGAGGATATCATTGGCCTCATGTTTCTACTTTGAAGCAGCCCCACACATTTTCATGTGTGAGATTGAAACTTAAAAATCTTAGGGAAATAATTCCCAGAGAGTGTCTAAAGTAGTGATAATACATGATGTTTATTAATTATGTTTTAACATATATTTGTCCTCATTACATTTTAAAATAAAAAATGTGATACAAAGAAATAAACACAAAAAACAATAATACAGATTTAGATTTAATCCCAAACTGTTCTGTTTGTGATTACAAACACAAGGTGCCCATACTGGAATGTTTGACTAGACATGTATTAATAACACCTGCCATTTATTCTGCACCTATTCTGTGTTTCGCATGGTGCTTTGTGATTTATATACATTATCTTGTTGAATCCTCATATAATAATGTGGTATTTAATTTTAATAGATAATGCACTGTTTATCCCCATTTTACAGATGTGAAAACTGAGGCCTAGAGGGGTAACTCATTCAAGGTCACATAGTGAGCATATACTGGAGTCAAGAATCTCTCAAGTCTAACGGTGCTTTCCACATGGTTACACTGTTCCTGATAGGACAGAGAAAGATATGCTAAAATGTTAATTGCTATCTGTGTGTGGTGTATGTTTTTTCTTTTTGCTTATCTGTGCTTTCTAATTTTCTTCAGTGAACTTGTATTATTTGTATAAAATAAATATTTTTAATAAAGGGGAAAAACAAATGAAACCACCAACAACTTTCCCTTGCCAAAGCAGTAGGAGGAGGTGAGGGAAGACAGGAAGAAGAGAAAGTAAAAGAAAGTAAGAAAGGAAGGAAGGAAAGAGAAGGGAGAGGAAGAACAGAAGGAGAGCAGGAGGAAGGCAAGAAAAAGGCTGTCTTTCTCACATGGCTGTAAGACGGTCTGTGCACAGCTCTGTGCTGTCACCCCTCCTCCTGGGGGTGGCATTGAATGTAGTTCAGCCAGGTGGACAGGAGCAGAGGAAAATGTCCTTCAAAACTCAAGGGTGTGGGGAAAGGGACCTCCACACGTTTAGAGTACTTCCAACTGTGGAAGGTTTAATATTGGAGTACTGAATTGGGTTGTAATTTAAATGGAAGGTTGTATCTCCTCCAAAGAGTGTTTATTTAACAAAATGTTTTGAGTTTTTTGGCAGAAGATTATTATGTACCAAAAAAAGTACCCTGTTTAACTGCCAAGGTCTGGGCACCAGTTGTGGATGGGGATGGAGTAAAGCAGCAGCTGGGGTGCTGGGAGAGATGTGTCGGGGAACAGGCGAAAAGCATGCTGGGCAGGACGGCACCGCAGCACAGTAGGGTGACCATTTTATTTATTTATTTATTTATTTATTTATTTATTTATTTATTTTTGAGATGGAGTTGCATTCTTGTTGCTCAGGCTGGAGTGCAATGGGATGGTCTCGGCTCACTGCAACCTTTGCCTTCCAGGTTCAAGCGATTCTTGTGCCTCCCTCCCAAGTAGCTGGTATTACAGGCACCTGCCACCATGCCCTGCTAATTTTTTTTGTATTTTTCGTAGAGACGGGGTTTCACCATGTCGGCCAGGCTGGTCTTGAACTCCGGACCTCAGGTGATCTGCCCAC
The DNA here is from genome assembly GCA_036589455.1 of Ateles fusciceps. Lineage (NCBI taxonomy): Eukaryota > Metazoa > Chordata > Mammalia > Primates > Atelidae > Ateles > Ateles fusciceps. The sequence goes on from JAZHEH010000078.1 coordinate 10,459,283, forward strand.
CTCAGCCTCCCAAAGTGCTGGGATTACAGGTGTGAGCCACTGCGTTCGGCCTAGAATTTGTCTTTCTAAATACAAAGCGTTCATGTTAATTATCAGCTGATACAGCAGACAGGAATCAGGACTGTCCCTGACAAACTGGGAAGTTTGATAAGCCAAGTCAGGTGATGCAGAAGAATCAAGGAGCTATAAAAACCAGATAAAGGATGTAGATATAAAAAGCAAAACCAAACTTTTATAGAAGCTTAGCCTCACTAATCATCAAGAAATTCAAATTAGAACAACAAAAATGTCTCTTTTCACTTTTCAAGATGGCAAAAATTGTTGTAAAAAATAGCAGGGCTGTCATTTATTGAACTATATATGGTAGGTACTTTCTAGGCCTTTTTTTCCTTTAAGATATGATATACTTTTCATTTTAGAATCATTTTAGATTTACAGAAAAGTTGCAAGGATGTTACAGAGTTCTCATATACCCTATACTCAATTTCCTCTTATGTATGGGACATTTGAACTAATGAACAAATGTCGATACATCATTATTAACTAGTCCATACTTTAATGGGCTTAATTAATTAGTTCATGAATCAATATTGATACATCATTCTTAACTAATGTCCATGCTTTATTTTGGTTACCTTAGTGTTTACCTAACATCCTTTGTCTGTCCCAGGATCCCATCCAGGCTACATTTAGTCATAATATTTCCTTCATTTCTCAGACTTTCATTGTCCTTGATGACCTTGGCAATTATGATGAATACTGGTCAGATATGTTGTGGGATGTCCTTTAATTTGGGTTTGTCTGATATTTTTCTTATGGTTGCACAGGAGTTACAGGGAGATTTCTCACTGTTGAAGGGGAGGCTGCAGGTAGGCAACATGGGAAGCTAGAAAGAACTATGTGGTACTGGATGAGTCCAAGACATAAGCATGAACTCATATTTAGTTTAACACAGATACAGACAGATATAAGCAGAGAAGCAATTATAGATACACAGGCCTACAAGTTCGCATACACACATATATTTCCTACCTCTGTCACTTGAGAGAGCCTAGAAGTAATGAAACCCTTGTAGACACAATCACACCTAGAGCCCAGATCTTGGTTTCCAGTACCATTCTCCAGGAAGAGGAACCAGGGCTCCTTGAAGAAATGGCTGATTCTAGGATTGGGGCAGGAAACACCTAAGATGGACCTGAAGGGTCTTGTACTGCCAGAAAGTAAGAAAATGCTTGAAAAACAAATGATGGCATGTCAAAGGGTCACAAGAGCCAATCTGAAAGAGCTCCCAATGGCCAAAGCTGTGACAATTTGAACAACAAAAAAATGATATAGTATTGGAATATAACCCAAAGTATACAACAAATATCCATTAGTTCATACTGAAATAAAGTAATTATTAAACAATAAATGGGAGAAAAGGGGCAAATCTCACTGCAGAATAATTCCAAATAATGTGTGTAGATACTTTGCTTCCAAACGTGTGGAGCGTAACCTCCAAGTCCTTAAATGTGGGCTTCAAAGTAACTTCCTTCCAAAGAGTACAGTATGGAAAAAGAGTAATTTTCTAGTGGAGAAACCTGACAACACTGTGTCAGCAAGGTGAGCAAGGTTAACATCAACAGTGATGCCATGTTGATACTATCAACGTGTATCCTGATATGATGTGATGAGAATAGTACTTTACCTCTGTGGTCTTCTCCTTTCATGGTTTACCTCTGAAATCAACTGACTGGTAAGTTACTGAGGACCCTATGTAGACCCATCACTGTTTGAACAACAACAAAAATCGAGATATTCCTGTTCTCAGAGAGTTTATAATCTAGATACTGTATAATCTAGATGCTGTGAGATTTATGCTTGCAGGCATGACCAAACCCAAACTGCAAAACAATTCAGGCATTTCTTTCTGAAAAAATAAAATAAAAATGATGCCTAGGAGTAAGGGTACAATTAAAAAAATAAAATGAAAACAACAGGAGTGAATATTCTACTCTGGTTGCTGAGGCCCTCTATAGAGCCCTGTGCTGTCAGGATGACCCTGTGGGTTGCGTCTGAAGTTACAGCTCCCTTGAAGTTACATGTATATGTGACACAATATATAGAAGCCAAATTGTCAGGATGCTTACAGTCCTCTTTTCAGAGTACCTACTACAAAGGAACAGTTTGTTGAAATCTGAGAGAGAAGAGTATAATTCCAATGAATAAATAATAATTGTAAGCCATCACTGTTTATCTGGGAAGGGACTACTCAGATGAACTCCTCAAACATCTCTATGCTCTTGATTTGATAGGCAACTTCCTAGGAATTGTAGAGTATTGCTGAGGTGGTTGAACTCTTTTATGTGGAGAGAATCAGAGGAGACAAGACTGTCTAGGTGTGCTGGGGAGAAGAGGAGGGTAGAGTGTTCTGCACCAGGTGGTTTGGAGAAGATAAGCCAAATTTGACAAAAGTTAGAAAAAATTAATTAAGTTGTGGCTACCGTAGAAAACCACAATTTCTCTTTGGAGCTGAAGTCATGGGAGAAGTTGAGTTGGCTTGCTGTGTACTTGAACAACACACATAATAATTGTAATTATTAGGAGGGTTATAAACAACTGAAAGGTCAGAAAACACACACAAAAACTCTCATCCTAAAGCCAACTTTTAGTTAAGTTAGAACAACTGAGAGAGGAAATGCAACTCTAAGAAGTAGGAGGTATCTTGCAAAATTCCCAAAGGTAGTCACAGAATCAACACTCAGTACAATGGTCTGTGTTTGAGGTGAGGACAATTAAGAAATGAAAGTCTAAAGACATGTGAATTCGTATTTTAAAAATCCAGCACGTTATGACTTTCCTAAAAATTCTCCTTGTTTGAAATGAAAAAGAACCGTGACTGTAGCAAGGGAGTCAAAAACTTGTGATTTTTTACCTACTCCCACACCTCTCAGAAATTCAGATGAAACCCCCTCACCACCCAGAAATTCCTACATGACACTCTCCACTGGTATGTGCCCTAAGATATGTTACAGGGTGTGGTGTTGTGGAGGCTAACTGAAGCTGGGAACTACTGTGGCCTAGACAAATGGTAATCATTAAAAATCAAGAAAAGAAGAGGGGGCATATGGTTGAGCCTTGGCATATTCTTGAATAGGTGTTCTAGTGTAAGCCTGTATCAGGAATGGCTAGGGGGGCGCTGGTGGGGGACTTCTTATGGGTCTGTTTTATTGGAAAGAACTAAGGGAATTTGGATAATTTTATCTCAAAGGAAAAGGTGAAATGCACATTTCAGTTAGCTAGTGTCTGAGAGATGTGGTGATTCTATGCAGAGTCCAGCTGTGTCTTCCCAATCACTGTGAACAGATACTTGAGTTCTATACAAAGGAAATGAGGCAGGCACAATGGAAGAACCAGTGGAAGCTAAGAGAGCTGAGCTATTGAGATGCAAGGTATCAATGTTGACAAGGATATTCTATAGTGATGGGAAATGGAGCACTCGATCCAGCAGCAAGACCCTCATTATCAGGCACAGGAGACCCCAGCAGCCATCTGTGGCTGTGCTACCACTTGTGCGCTGCAGAAGACATTACTACAATGAACCAGATCAAAGGAGGAGGAGGAAAATGGCCCGTGATGTTCCATGGGTGTCAAGAGCATTCATTATGGAGTACGCATGAGACATCTGGGGCTGCCTAGAATTCTTTGGTAGTAATATTAAGGTGACAGTAGGTCAGAGTTGCTGTAGCGTGGGTCAGAACAGAGCCTGAGAAACCTCATGCTTGATTGCAGATTCCATTTTTATACCACTCTGACACCTCCCCACCCTATACTCAGCAGGTAAAAAGGATTACTTGGGAAACACAGGATTCATTCCTTTTATTCCTTGAAAGGACTCAAGGGAGGAAAGCATGTCTCTTCTTTTTGCTTTTTTAGCTTTAAATGTCATCAGCTCATGCCAATCTTACAGCATTTGATGTATTTTTATCCTCCCATCTAGAGTGTAAGTTTGTGGAGGGGGCTGTATCTTTATCCTTCTATCTTTAACACCCAAGACAACACCAGAAACACAGTATGCGCTCAGCAAATGCTTGTAAATGAATGGAAGATGTCTAACATAAAGCTGGCATTGTTTTAGAAGCTTTATTTAGGCTTAATTTTAACCTCCTTTGGAATTTGGTTTTTGTAGAGAAGAGGGAAACCTGGCCAGCTTTTCAAAGTTTGTTCTGCAGAACCACAGAGTTGGAGGAGATTTTAGAGATCATGCAGTTTAGCACTACATACAGTGTGATCAACCGGCCAGTACTGCGAACTGTTTATCATTTTGTGATAAGAGAAACACTGAAATGGAAACGTTTAGAAATTTTATTGTAATTTGACACTGCTGCAACATCCAATCACACAATCATCTTTTTAGTATTTCATCTTTGTAGTGTTATTGAAGTCGTATTGCTTCATGAAGGATTGGGAATGAAAAGAACAAAGACCCCGACTTTTTGGTAGTGTCAGACAAAAGTTTGAGACCACGTTTGTAGTTAGTTCTCTACCTTTTCAGTACAGCATTATGATTAAGCACACAGGCCCCGGAGCAAGGCTCTATAGGTGGGAATTATGATTCCTCTGCTTCCTGGGTGGGTGACCTTGGGCAAATGATTCAAATCTCTGTTTCTCACTTTGCTGTAAAGTGGGTTATGATAAAGGCAAACATGTTAGTACCTCCTTCTCTGGTTGTCGTGAGGATATAATGTGTTGAAATATTTAACAGAATGGGGACTGTCCCATAGCAAATGCCTTACAATTATTGGTCGTTATTAATTATACAGGTGAAAACAGACTTAGGGAAGTGAAGAGAAATCTACATTCCCATACTTCTCAACAGATGCTTCTTCTTAACCCTATTTCCTGTCTTTATCCACAATCTCCCCCCCACCAACAATAATAATATTCTCTTAATTATTCTGTTCTTGCCTCTCACTCTGTTCTGACCCCTCGATTTGCTCTGCATCCCTTTCACACTGTTGCTTCTTAAACATGCTTCAGTCATTGCGGTCTCAGTCAGGTCCCCCACTTAACTGACCACAGACCAAATGACTGCGCTCCTTCATCTGGGGCTCTAATTTCTCTGTAGAGTCATCACAGATATTACCAGGGATAGCTGATGTCCTGCCAGAGCACATGGGCTCTGCCGCTTAACAAAACCACTAGGATGTGTCCCAGGAACACTGCAGCAAAGATGAGCAGTGACTGCAAACGTTTATTAAAATTATGACTGACTTCCCTGCAAAGAAAATGAATCATACAATATGCTGCTGATGTAGGCCATTAAGTCAGTCCTTGTGAGACAAGCAGTACTGACCTGTCATGAAGAGAACGCTGGGAGTCACTGGGCAGATGTATTCATTCTATCTCAGTCTCCACCCACGCAAAGGAACTGATTTAACTGTAAGGCTGCAGTTAGGGAGCCTTACTTAGGTTTTGTTGGAAAGCAAAACAAGCAAATAAACTGAAAAACGGCTCCCTTGCCAGTTTGCTAGGTCTATTAAAACATTCTATATTTTGAGAAGATAAAGAACGCCATTTTTCTCCAATAATCCTTCTCCTCCCCCTAAGGCTTTGAAAAGCCATTTTCAAACCTTTTCTAAATTTTATGTCCTTTGCCCTCTTGTGTGCCATATTGTATTTCTTTAAAAATGATTGAGGGCAAAGTGGTTATGTCCTGGCCCCCTGTTCTAGAGCTTTATTTTTGTTAACTCATTTAACCCTCACAACAACTTGGAAAAGGGGTTTTTTCCCTATTTTATTTTATTTTTGGAAAAAAAGAAGTAAAATGACTATTTCCAGATGACATAATAGTATATATAGAAAATCCCAAAGAATTCACACAAAACAAAACAAAACAAAACAAAAACAAAACTATGAGGGGTAATGAATGGGTTCAGCAAAGTTGTGTGATATGAGATCAACACACAAAAATCGGTTGTTTCTGTATACTAGCAATGAATGATTTGCAAATGAAATTCCATTTATCATAGCATTGAAAAGAATAAAGTACTGGGAGTGTTGCTGTCTTAACAATATTAAGTCTTCCAATCCATGAACATGGAACATATTTTCATTTATTTAGGTCTTTAATTAATTATTTAAAAAATTTATTTCAATAGTTTTTGGGGAACAGGTGGTATTTGTTTACACAGATAAATTCTTTAGTGGTTATTTCTGAGATTTTTGATGTATCTGTCACCTGAGCAGTGTACACTGTACCCAATGTGTGGTGTTTTATCACTCACCCCACATCCTTCCCCCGAGTCTGCAAAGTCCATTATATCATTTTTATGCCTTCGCATCCTCATAGCTTAGCTCCCACTTATAAGTGAGAACATAAAATATTTAGTTTTCCATTCCAGAGTTATTTCACTTAGAATAATGCCCTCCAACTCCAAGTTGCTGAAAAATTGGGGGGCACCAAATGCTGAAGTGAGTTGGGACAAACGTGCTCTGGGAAGGTCTTTGCTGTGGTCACCTGGGCACTGCAATCTGAGGAGCCGTGAGGGAGGCACTGGGCCCTACTCATGCGTCTGCCCCCTCTGCCATTCCTCACACCCCTTCTTCTGTGTCTCTGTCTCCTTCAGAGCTTCTTTGAAGGTATAGGATACTTCCTTTTCTATGGAGCAATGACAGGCTTGTCATTGGAAGTTCCCACCACTTCCCTGTACTTCTTCCTGTGTTTGAGAACAAACCTAAATAGGAGGGTTGGGGGAACTGTAAATACAGGCCCTGTAATCTGACATAAGCCTCTCTAGGACTTTAGTACCCATTGACATACCTCAGCTTTGTCTTGCATCTTCAGTAAGACGTTTTCAGGAGGTGGGCAGGGAGGGAGGGAGTTGAGATAGAGCTAGACCTTGAGCCGGAGTGAGGTGGGGGGATGGAGGAGGTGGGGAGAGAGAGAGAGAGGAACTGGAAGAAGGAGAAAAAGAAAAGAACCCATCAAGTAACGAGAGATGTTTTAGAAGCTCAGGAACCTAATTATTAACCCAATTACTGATTTGTTTTTTCCCTGGTTAACAAATTGAGATGAGAATACTGAGAAATTTCCCAAAATGGCTTGTGGCCCAGGGCTAGGTTCTTGTTTCATATCTTTTATTGTTGGAAAACAGAAATATGAAGGAAGAAGAAGAAATAATGTGAGTTAAAATTGTATTAGCAGAGGGCAGGTTCTTATATCAGGTTAGATTCCAATATTATCCCAATGACACTAAGAAGTCTACCTCAAAGTAAATATGAAAAAGAATATGCTGAGAAATGTTTTTTCACAGACTACATTGACTAATTCTAAATCAATGCTATTTGACATTAAATAAAATTAGCACAAAAAAAGTCTAGATGGACGAGATCTCAGTAACCACTGTTTATTTTATAATTTCCCATAGCATGACAAATATTGTATTGATTGGGAAGGGCATAGTCTCTAACCTAGAGCAAATTAAGTCTAATTTAGACACAAATAATAATCAGTGCTTTCCAGAGCTCAGAGAGACACATTTTGGTTTCAGTTGAGCTCCCATTTAGTAAACACTGCGCAAGATGGCAGGTAAGTCTTCACTGCCTGTAGCACACTGCTTGTAAACATGAGTTGATTAAGTCTGCTGGTGAAGCGCTCTCTGTAGCTAACTAGGATCTATCGTATATTTCAAAATAGACGAGCTACAAGAGAGGACTTGAAATGTTTCCAACACAAAAAAATCACAAATGTTTGAAGTGCTGGATATCATAATTGCTCTGGTTGGATCATTACCAATCATATACATGTATCAAAGTATCACATGTACCCCATAAATATGTACAATTATTATGTATTAGTAAAACAAACAAACATGAGTTGAAGACACCGTCGCACATGCTAAAATCTGCATAGAATTCAGTGCAGGAGCCTGTCTTGCTGCCATTTTTTTGATGAGTGTAGGAGGCAAAAAAGGATATACTTGCCAGAGAATAGGGGGAAGATAAAATTAGAAAGAATTATAAACATTTAGAAAGGATTAAAATCTTTAAAAATGATATCATTGTCTCTGTGCATATGCTACACTCTAATTAATTTTTGTATTTTAGAAAACTATAAAGCACTGTCACATTGAAAGAATTTAATCTAGCATTTGGAAGTGAAATATAGACAATTTATATTGAGCAAAATAATTTTCCAGAACTTCAGATTTATAGAAGGAGATCACAAAGCTTTGAATTTAGCATTAAAAAAAAAAAAAAATAGGGAGAAGGGTGGGGAGAAGCAGGAATGGGGAGTCTGATATACATCATGATTAAACCGTGGCTTTTACTGCTAGGTGTTATAATGTAGCATAGATCTATTAAATTAAAAAGAGAAAAAAAAAAAGAAATTTCCAGAGATAGTCAGCCAGGACTTAATAGATGCTAAATCTTGTAGTATAGCATATTCAGGGGAGTCAGGGTAGTGGTAAAATAGGGCCTTGGCCCTGGTGGATGATGCAGGGACTGTTGAAAAACACTTGGATGGAATTGTACTACGGAAGTATGACGCTCAGAGAAGTGGGTTCTTCACAAGAAGGCATGAGTCCTCAGCTACACTTAGAGGAGCTCAAGATGGAAGAGGGTCCAGGCTGTGTCTCTGTAACACTAAGTGCTCTAATGGGGTAGACCTAGCTGGGCTGATAAGAGAGACTGTGAGAGGTCAGGGGCCCTCCCAAATAATTCTCCCTGCACTCTGTATACCTCATGCTGATCTGAGCCTGCTGACCACGTTCTTAGTGGTCCATGCTTCACGTGATTCTTGACCTCCCCAGGATTTGCCCTGTTTCTTCTCCCATTGGACAAGCCACTGAATATTCTTGATAAAAAGGACAGAGAGAAATAAAACCAAGTGATAATGATAAAGTTGTATTTTTATTTAGTAGCTAAAGCATGCACCTACCCACAACTTATTCTAAGTTACAAAAGTAACAATTGTTCTATCTGTGCAAAAGAGAATTCCCTTATAAGCGTAGTTGAAAGCAAAATATAATCGTTAAAACTATTTTTCTGTTTCATAAAATTTATGTTAGATGAGTCATGGACAGTTTTATTTATGAATTATAGGCTCGTTCATGCTTGGTAACTGTATTGTATAAAATGTGACCATTTATATAAGTTTATATTTATAAATATAATTTGTATATATATTTAAATAAAACATTTAACAAAAGTATTGTTTTTTTTAATGCCGTATACTGTGAACAATTTATTAAATCTCATGTAATCAAAAGCTCACAGTGCGGTGATCTTTTTCAGAATCTTGGCTCCCATGCTGAGTAAAAATACTTCCCTGAATGTAGAAATAGTTTGAGGTTTTTAAAAAAATGTCATGTGCAGTTATAACTGTGGAGTTTTCTTCTGATAACAGCTTCTCCCAACAACACAGAGCAAGGGTCAATAGAACTGCCTGGCTAACTAGAAAGTAATTCAAAAAATTCTCATTAATTTGGCTATTTAATTTTTCTTTTTTTACTTATAGCAACATTATTTTTTCCCAGTAATACACTAATTTCTAATTTAACAAATAATATCAAGACAGAGGAGGACAATTTGGAAAGATAAAAAGGGAAACTGACAAGCCACAAAGCAGCTTATAAAGAACTGATAGTTTTCCTTTTGCCTGGAAACTGCCAGTTGCCTTCCCTGCAGCTGTGTTAGATAAGCTCAGAAGAATATTCTTGAAAGAGAAATGAAATATATGTTTAATTATATCTTAAGCTTATGTAGGAAATCACTTTTCTGTCCCACGGAGCTGAAGAACCACTCATGTTAATTTCATAGTGAATTTCATGTATTTTTTTAAATATTACCATCCTTATCAAGGTCATGAATGCATGGACTTGAAGCCATATTAATCTCAAATCAATATGCTTCTTTTGTTATTTTAGATATTTAGTACAGTAAGCATGATAGTGTATAGGTTTTTGAAAAGTGGCTTGAAAAATGAGCTCATTTTATGATATGAATGTTATTGAAAATGGAATTTGTGACTATTTAGATGAAAACTACAGGGTTTCCTCCCTCATTGGCACTAATTAGACCAAACAACATTTTTCTAGTGGAATTGGAATTAATTCTATGTTATCATGCGACCCTCTGGAGAAGCAATATTCACGATTATCTATCTATCTATCTATCTATCTATCTATCTATCTATCTGTCTATCTAGTTTATTATTGATACATATTTTTGAGGTACATGTGATAATTTGATGCATTCATTCGTATAATCAAATCAGGTTAATTGGTATATATATCTACCACCCAACATATTTCTTTTTATGCTATAGAGATTCAAAATGTTCTCTTCTAGCTATTTTGAAATATATAGTTGATTCATGTTAACTATAGTCACTCTACTGATCTATTGAACACCAGGTGATAGTTTATATTTGTGAGAGACCCACAAATCCAGGAATAGAGCTGTACATTTTATAATTATAAATGACATGATTGGATAGTGAAACATTTAAGCCCGATTGCCAGAGACTCACAGATTTAGATCTGGAACTTCTTTGGAATATAAAGTAGAAGTTATGCCTCTGGTGATAACAGTGAATTTGCAAAGATAATAAAAGAGAATATTATGAATTTCATTAAGTGAAATTTATCTTCATGGTCCATGGATTAGATTACACTAGTTTTTAATGTTCTGTGTTAGCTGCAATATTTTTTGCTATCGCTTTGTTTTACTGCTCTGCTTCATTTATTTACAAAAAATTTCTTAAACATTATTTTAGACACCATTTCATTAATTTTGCCACTCTAACTGTTGATCAAATAATGTCAAATTTAATCATTAGTTAGCTATTTCAATTTGGAAAGAGCAAGGTCATAATCCTCTCCCTTTGTTTTTTTATAGTTGACAAAATTTTAGCAAGTACTATTATTATTTTTTGAGACAGTATCTCTCTGTTACCCCAGACTGCAGTGCAGTGGTGTGATCTCAGCTTCCTGCAACCTCTGCCTCCCGAGTTCAAGCGATTCTCCTGCCTCAGCCTCCCAAGTAGCTGGGATTATAGGCACGTCACCATGCCCAGCTAATTTTTGTATTTTCAGTAAAGACAGGGTTTTGCCATGTTGGCAAGGCTGGCCTCAAACTCCTAATCTCAGGTTATCTGTCCGCCTCAGCCTCCCAAAGTGCTGGGATTACAGGAGTGAGCCACCGCGCCCAGCTGGATTGTTTAACAGGAGTTTTTGCAGGATCAGCAAGGAATGTGGTGATGAGTAGGAGTCAGCCTGAGCATTGCAATTCCTTACCAGACTGCAAGCTGCAAGGGAGGCCTTGTTCTGTCCAATGCACCACTGCAGTTCCAGCCCTTGGGCACAGCACCTCTCTCCTAGAAACCACTGAATAAATTTTTACAGAATAAACAAATCAGGAAATGAAACCTAGTATCAGTGTTTAGGTTACTAATTCAGTACACTCTGAGTACCATGCATAAAATACAGCTGAATTTCAGAAAGGATATTGAACAATTTGTACATGATTGCTTTGCAGGGAAGAAAAGTGTGTCAGGTCACAGCATAGTTATTCCAGAGCCTGGCTCACAGAGGTCACTCAAAAAATATTTGTTGAAAAAAAAAAAGCCTGTGAAGACGGGCTGAATGACATGTTGTGCTCCTACTTTAAATCATTTTCATTGACATGAATGAAGACATTCACAAATTATGTTAGCAGCAGACTTACAGTTAATAAACAGCTCAATGGGCTGATGGAACAGGCAAAATTAAAAGGAATAATGCAAACGCTCAGTAGCTGGCTTCAAAAAGTATGAAAAATAAAAGCTGAGAAAGATATAATGTTTCAGTAGTTAATGTAGACAAGACTTGAGATGTAGTTGATTGCAAACTCAATATGAATCAACAGTATTGTGAAGTCACTACCAAAATATAAATGTGATATGTGGCTGCATTAATAAATGATTAACCTTGGGTCTGTAGTTCATGAAATCTTTGACATTGTGTACATATTGCATGCCTGTGTATTTTGGTGGGGGTGCAAAGAGCTCATATCTTTTATTAGACTCTTAATGAGAACAGTGACTCATGAAATACTGAGATCTACTAGCTCAGAACAAGATATGTAGTAGTTCTCCTTTGTACCACAGGTCAGGTCAAAGTACGCTTGTACCATTATAATCAGTTATTGGAAATACATTTTAAGAGAGACATTGATAAATTGAAGTATCTCTAGGAGACAAGCTGGGATAGTGAAAGTTCTGAAAATCATGACCTATTAAGATGGGATTAAAGGTACCAGGGAGTTAGTATTGAAGAAGAAAATATTTTACAGAAATATTGCACATGATTTCAAAAAGTATTTGTTTCAGATTGGGAAAAGATGCAAATACTGATATATAAAGTATTGGTGAGAATGTGAGGAAATGGAGATTCTCATAATCTGCTAGTGGGTATAAAATTACATGGTTGTATTGCAGAGTAATTTGGTATGATCAATACTTTAAAAATGCACATTTGTTTATATGTAATTTTGAAAACTTTTGTATACAAATGAATATACACAAAGTTACATACACAAAAAAATTTACAAGGATGTTTACTCTAGCAGTTTTATTAATTACCCCAACTGAAAATATCCGTCTGAAATCTCAGCACTTTGAGAGCCCAAGGCAGTAGGATCACTTGAGGCCAAGAGTTCAAGACCAGCCTGGGCAATACAGTGAGACCCTGTCTCTATCAAAAAATTTAAAAATTAACCAGGCCATGGGGGTGCACACCTGTAGTCTCAGCTTCTTGAGAGGCTGAGGCAGGAGGATCACTTGAGATCAGGTGTTCCAGACTACAGTGAGTTATGATTGTACCACTGCACTCCAGCCTGGGTGACAGAGCACAATCCTGTCTTAAAAGAAGATACCCTAAGGGCGTATCATAATTATGTTGTTGTATACATGGCATAGCTATGGAATACCATGCAGCAGTTAAAATGAAAGAAGCAGATATATGGGTTCTGATGTGTAGAGATCATGAAGATTTATCAAGTTCAAATAAATGTATATTGCATATAATATATATGTATTATGATTTATGGAAAAATCCATAAAACAATAATATATTTCCTTATGTGCATAAAGAGGTGAATATGTGGAATAATTCATAGCAAGCTGACAATAATGGCTCACTCAGTAGGATTAAGGGTGAGCCAAAGGGCTCTTTATTTGTATAAATTATATTTTTTACATAAAAATATATTCAAGTCTCTATTTTTATAAGAACCAATAATAAGTGGAAGTTATAAATAAATAAAACTGAGTGAATAAAATTTGTGTAGCATTTATATGTGGAAAACTGGTTAAATCACTTTATCATTGACCCAGAGGAGAAATGGTAAATTGTGTTAGAAAATTTATTTACATGCATATAAGGAAGCATTTTTTAGGATTAGAAATGTTTTTAAATGGAATTGGTTGCCTCTTATTGGTTTTATTCTCATTGAAAAGGTTGAAACAGAGCTTAAATAACTAGTTTCCAAAGATGTTTTAAGAAGAATTGTTCTATTCAATGGGCAAGATTACTTCTGAAATAAATTTCAACTTTGTAAGGCTACGAAACTTTTTGTTGTTGATTTTTAACTTATGATATTCTTTATTGGCTTAATTTTTGTCATTTTTATTATGATTATTTCAAGTCAACTTGTCTTTTTTTTTTCTTTTTTTTGAATTAGAGTTTCTCTCTTGTTTCTCAGCCTGGAGTGCAATGGCGAGATCTTGGCTCACCTCAACCTCCGCCTCCCAGGTTCAAGCAATTCTCCTGCCTCAGCCTCCCAAGTAGCTAGGATTACAGGACCCTGCAATGACACCCAGCTAATTTTGTATTTTTAGTAGAGACAGGGTTTTGTCCATGTTGGTCAGACTGGTCTCAAACTCCCCACCTCAGGTGATCCACCCGCCTCAGCCTCCCAAAGTGCTGGGATTACAGGCGTGAGCCACTGCACCTGGCCAACCTGACATATTTTTAAGAAAATAGGGACAACTTTTAGATTTTTAATTTTTAATTATTATGGATACATAATAGTTATACATATTCATGACATATATGTGATAGTTTGATTCAAGAATATACTGTGTAAGGTCAAATGTGGGTAACTGAGGTACCCATCACCTCAAGTATTTATCATTTATTTGTGTTAGGAACATTGCAATTCTACTCTTAGTTATTTTGAAATATGCAAGTTGACTATAGTCACACTATTTTGCTACCAAACAGTAGATTTTCTTCCATCTATCTAACTGTATTTTTTGTACCCATTAGCCAATCTGTTTCTATCTGCCCCCTCCACACTACCCTTCTCGGTCTCTAGTAATCATTCTACTCCCCATCTCCATGAATTGAATTGTTTTTTTTTTTTAGCTTTCACACCTGAGTAAGAACATACAGTATTTTTCTTTCTGTGCCTGGTTTATTTTGTTTAACACAGTGTCCTCCAGTTCCATCCATGTTGTTGCAAATTACAAGATTTCACTCTTTTTTATGACTGATTACTATTCTGTTGTATATAGGTACATATCTTCTTTATCCATTCATTCATGGATAGTCACTTAGGTTGATTCCATATCTTGGCCATTGTGAATAGTGCTGCAATAAACAGTGAGATTATGATTCTATGGCTAGATAATGTCTAAATACCCTTACAGGTATAAATTCCAAAATTCTAATTTAGAATCTTTTTGATTTAGCACCAAAGTCTTTTATCACTCTTTATCCTCATTTTACCTCTATAATCTTATCTCCTTTAATGATTTCTTTGTGAAAGCTAGTCTTTCTCCAAATGCGAGCTGCATACCACTGGTCATTTAGAAAGTGCTTTTTACATGTTACACAAATATGACATTAAATAATTCTAAATCACTAAATTATCAAATCACTGAGGGAAAATAGTTACTGTCTCTTTCAGTGCTTTTGATTGGGGTCAAGGAGAAAATCATCAATGTTTTTCTGGTGCTTCATCTTTCCCTTTTAAACCGAGCGTGGGAAGCTTTTGGGCTTTGAACTTTAGTTATTAACAGTATATATTATAGTTTAATAATAGTTTGTTTTTCTTGTATGTGTTTGTGGTTTTCTTATGTTTTTGGTAGTTGTGGCATAAACTGTTGTTTGCTACCCAATATCCATTATTTGCTTCGTCTTTCCTAAGGAATCTCTTTATTATTGGTAGTGGTCACGTACCAGCAAAAAGCCTGTTAGGACTAGCTTTCCTTGCACCTAGGTGTGGTCTTGTATCTTTGTCCTGGCCAGTGAGATAAGCAGAAATGCCATAGGTGACACCCAGTAAAGATGCTCACAGGATGCTGACTAATCTAGGACATGCATACTTTCTTCCCTAGGCCCATTTTTCCTTCCTGCCTCCCATGTAGATGAGATGGCTGGAGCAACAGTAGCTAAATTGGATCATAAGGCAATCCTGAGAATAAAAAGACTCATGCTAAGAATGACAGAGCAGAAAAGTAGAAGGCTACTTCTTCCTAATGGCTATGATGCTGCCATTTCTAAGGTTGGACTCTCTCTCTGGACTGCTTTTCAGTGAGAAATATATCTGCTTAAGCAGATGTCACTTTAGGTAGAGTATATAAAGGGACACAATCCTAACCGAAATGGTAAATGTTACTGGTTTTTCTATGTTAGTGATACAAAATTTAGTTCTAAAATAAATCTATGTCATTGGTATGCCATTAAGGTCCATTGGATCTGATTTGCATTTGAAATTTTTAAAAACAGTTTTAAATATTTGTAAGGACTGATACTTTATTATTTCTTCAAAGCCTTCCAAAGAACAAAGAGAAAATCTATTAGTTTAACAGAAAAAATATTAAATCTTGTAATTACTATATAGGCCCATTAAACTCTTTTGAAAATCCAAGATACATAATGAGTTCTTAGTGATCTTAATATTACTATTTTTTACATCTTGGAACATTGTGCTAGTTCATCATCTTAGGAATTATTTCATCATTCCTCATCAATTATTAACAATTAGGCTAAGCAGACTAATAAGAAGACATAAGAATCATGGAATTCCCTAAATATGAGATGGAAGAAGAATATATTAGTAATTCTTCAGCTTTCTAATTGTGTTGCCCAAAGTATTATATCATCTTTTAAGAATAGTATAAGAGGAGACTGGAGACACCATCTTTGTGGTCTGATTTTAGCTTCCATTAAAAACAATGAAGAATTTCAGAGTTCATATTTTCTGCCCAAAATGATAAAGGAAAGAGACAGATAAATCTGGTTAAAAAATTTAAGATGAATCAAAGGATACATGCAAAGTGGTGGAGAGCAGCATTTTAGTTTTGAGTGATGATGGTGAAATTAATCATACACGTAAAATTAGAGATTATGAGTTTTCAAAGGGTGATATTCTGCATGACTTTTCTTCAACTCAAGAAAAGCTTAGTGAACAATACATTTCTAGGTGCACAAAAAGAAATGGTATTTTAATTCAGTCTGTCATTCAGTCAGGAAGGATTCCATCCAGTCACCCAATATTTTGTGATGGGACTCTCACAAAGAGTGTGTGACAGTGCTACTCATCCTTTACAATGCCTGTGCTCCATTATTTACTTGACCCAATGAGGTTTGCTGTATTTAACTTCTTATGAAATTTTAAATGAGTTTTTCATTATTTCTTTATTATTCCATAAATTACTTGTAAAATGACTTAAAATGTATATTTTAAAAAAGGACTCATTGGACTCAGATGATAAATGACAATGATGATTTTTTCCTGGTTTCTTGGGGGTTAATTGAAAATAGGGAGCTAATTAGATGACAAATATACAGTTAGTAAAAGTACTACTGAATAAAAATGCTAGAATATAGCACAAAATCACAAAAGAGGTTGTATATATAGTTGGGGAAACACATCACATCAAAACCTGTTCTCATTGTTTTAACTTTGACTTGCAAATGATGTCATTGTATATGTGTTGATATTTTTCCTGCATTTAGAACTTCTTACTATAGGGAGTTATTGTTTACTGGATATGGAGTTTCAGTTTGGAAACAAAGTTCTGGAGATGGATGGTGGTGATGTTTGCCCAACAATGAAAATGTCGTTAATGCCACAAAACTATACACTTAAGAATAAGTAAAATAATAAATTTTTCCATTATTTATATTCTATCCAATTACAAATATTTAAAATTCTTTATAATTCTTTAAAATAAATATAAAAATATTCTTGCCTTCTCTGGCAATCATGTACATTAATCAAATTAAAACTTAAATTAGTTTCTATAAAATGCTTTCGTTGATGATTTGTCTCATTCATGCCTTTATTTTAGGTGTTCTACACATTTTTAGACAGAATTACTATTATATGGATATTGTACTATATAGATAGGTTCATGTAAGAAAGCAAATGCTTGCATAGAGAATCCCAAATCACTCATTTTGACACTTGTATACAATGGAGGCTATGTTAATTTGAGCACACTATATTATACTGTTTTCAATTCATATCTATCTATGAAAATCTAATTAAACTAGAAAATGATGAAGTACCCTAATTCCTTTAGTTCGTTTGGAGCTACTGTCTTGCGCAATGTGAGGGTCACAGGAGACTCATACATTCATATGGCTGAGATGAATTGATTTTGCTGAGTAGCTTCCCCTGTGCTTCTCTTGTTTCTGAATCAAGCTGCATGTAACAGGACTCTGAAATCTTACACTTGAATATTCAGTATCCAAGACCCTTGGAGTCCACACTTTGCATCTGTTCCTTCTTTGTCTTGCTTCCCACTGGTTTTATTTCATCTCGTGCTAACTATAGTACCAACCACATCGACATTTGGTAATTCTTTATTTTTTAGTTTCTGAAATACGATGGAGGGATCATGCAGTCTATAAGAAGACTCATTCATAAGAATTCAAATAAAAGATCATTTTGATTAAGACCAGAAAGCATGAAAACAACAGAGCAGGGTGAGAAATAAAATTATGTCTACATCAAAATTAAGTTTCTCTTGATCTGCTGAGGTGTATTATGAACAGGTTGACTGACAAACTAATTTTCTTATGCATACATTATACTAAGATGTATGGAATTTGCATAATAAACTGTGACACAGGAAAAGTATTTTGTATGTTCCCTTTGAAAATTTCTTTCCATTTGTATGCTTCATGTTACCATCACATTTTGAAGTAGACTCCAGTTTTTCCTAGGAAATTGAAATGCTTTCGTACTCTATTCATTGCAGGGATTCTCCTGCATTTTTTTTTTTTTTTTTTAACATTTCCACCAATAGGGTCCTTTCAGAACACCTACAGAGGATATAAAAAATATATTGTAGTGCATTGTATTGATGTCAACAGAACTGTGTGTTTTCACCCTGGTGTGATGTCAGAACAATACAGTGCATCTTTCACTGTGCCAACTCATTGGAATAAAAGACTCATTCAGAAAGAAATCCTTGGATGGTCACAGTTTTTAGGAGTTTTTATGCATGGCCACACAAGCTTGTAACTTTAAATTTTTCTTACAATGCATTATATTTCGTCCATTGCAACTGAGCTTTCATATTGAAAGCAAATATTTTTCTATATAGAGCCGAAACATCTACTGATTCTTTGGTTAAAAAAATAAAAAATAAATATACTTTCTAGAATGATTGCATTCCAAGGCCAGGGTTAACACATTTCATTCATGCTGTTTCTAAAACCCCTAATGTGAAGAGTGATGGCAGAATGTGGATTTCATAAATCCCACCATAGGAATTCCGAAACCCCAAAATAAGAGATTAACAGATGTGGATGTGTTTGGTACAGTGGATGCTTTGAAGATGAAAAAATTAAAACATTTTGTATTTGCATGTATAAAATAAACATAAAACAGCTCATTTTAGATGGTTAGGGTTTGGGGAGAAAGATAAAATAAGTACTCTGCTGTAGTTCAGGAATTCTCCCTCTCCTGACTTCATTTTTTGTTGTTGTTAAACTTTCATTTTCTTAATTACAAAAGTTAATTGTGACTATTGAAAAAACTAGAAAATGCAAACATAAAGTATAAATTAAACTACCTTGTAACTTCTTTCTTACCCACCCAGAGATGTCCATTGTTCACATATTGGTGTTTATCCTTCCTTAGAGTATGTATGTTGCAAATATGGGTCATTCCCAACATATGTCATAGCCTCATTCTAATCAGTATACCATGAACCTTTTCCTATTTAAGTGAATATTCAAAAGCATTATTTTTAATGGCTGTATTTTATCATAGATGAGCTATTTAAAGCAGTAGCTTGATTATAACACTTGGGCTATATTTATTTTTTAATCACTGTTTTAAATCTTTTCTGATTCTATACCCCTTTTCAGCAGAATCACTGTGCCTTTGCTCCACCCATACTTCTCCAACAGATGATCTGTTGGACTATTCCTTTTTTTTCTATTATAAACAAAACCTGTTGTAATCTTTTTTGGACATGTATCTGTGTACATATTAAGTGTTTATATAGTATAGCTTCCTAGAAGAGTAACAAGATGTGTGGCTTTTTAATTTTAATAAATATTTTCAAATTGTTAGGAAGTTGTACCAATTTACACCCTCAACAGCAGTGGGAATTTCCACTTTTCTGCACTTTCTTGAACATAACAAAATTTTGCCAACCTTATAATCAGAAACTCACATGTAGCTTAATTTACAGTCCCATAATAATTTTAAAAACTGATAATCTTTTCAGGGTTTATGTCCATTTGTATTTCTATTTCAGTGAATTTTCTCTTTGAATTATTTGCATATTTTTCTATTAAAATATATCTTTTTAATTGATTTATGGAAACTTTTACCTCTTCATTTTTTATGTCTAGCAAATGTGTTCTTTCAATTCGTCATGCATCTTTTAATTTTACTTTTAGTGCTTTTTATGCCATACATGTATTTTTTTCATTTTTTTGACTTTTAAAATTATTTTTAAAATTTTATTTCCGTAAGTTTTTGGGGAACAGGTGGTATTTGGTTACATGAGTAAGTTCTTTAGTGGTGATCTGTGAGATTTTGGTGCACCCATCACCTGAGCAGTGTACACTGACTCCAATTTGTAATTTTTTATCCCTTACCTCTTCTCACCCTTCCCCTCTTACCCAGTCCCAAAGTCCATTGTATCATTCTTATGCTTTTGCATTGTCACAGCTTAGTTTCCACTTATGAGCGAGAACGTATGATATTTGTTTTCCATTCCTGAATTACTTTGCTTAGAATAATAGTCTCCAGTCCCATCCAGGTTGCTGCAAATGCCATTAACTCATTCCTTTTTTATGGCCAAATAGTAGTCCATATTGCGCGCGCGCACGTGTGTGTGTGTGTGTGTGTGTGTGTAAAAGTTTCTTTATCCACTCATTGATTGATGAGCATTTGGGTTGGTTTCACATTTTTGCAATTGTGAATCATGCTGCTATAAACATGCATGTGCAAGTATCTTTTTCCTGCAATGACTTCATTTCCTCTGGGTAGAAACCCAGTAGTGGGATTGCTGCATCAAATGGTAGTTCTACTTTTAGTTTTTTAAGGAATCGCCACACTGTTTTCCATAGTGGTACTAGTTTACATTCCTACCAGCAGTGTAGAAGTGCCCTTTACCATATCCATACCAACATTATTATTTTTTGATTTTTTTTTATTATGGCTGTTCTTGCCATATGCATGTTTTTAATTGTAGTACAAATTTAGTCATTTTCTTCATGAGTTCTAGGTCTTATGCCAATGCTGAGAAAGGCCTTCTCCTTTCAAAGATTATAAAAATACTTACATATATTTCCTTCTAGGGCTATTATGTTGAGATATTTAATCCACTTGAAATTTGTTTTTGCTTAAAGGTATGAGGAGGGGGATCCAACTTTATGCTTTTTCAAAATAATATTTAGTTGTTTTTAAATCATTTCTTTTCCATTCCATCATTTGCTACTGCTTTTAAATATCAGCTTAATATACCAAAAGGTCGTGTCTCTCTGTTCTTTTCTCTGTTCAAATAATATGCTGTTTTAATTATTATAGCCTTAGAATGTGTTCTGCTATCTGGAAGGAAGAAAAAAGCATTACTACTTCCTCAAGCAAAATTGTTGGGTCAGATTGATTTGGGGTTCTGGGAAAGCTGCACGAATTTATACTTTCACTAAAAGCATATGCAAAGACTTATTTCACTTCACCTTACTAATACGTGTATGTATGCATTTAATATTTTTTACATATATTTTTTAAAATTTCTAACTTCATAGATAAAAATGGTATGGCATAAGCTTTATTGTACGTAACTTTAATTACTAGGAAAGCTGAACGCTTCTTGATACTGTTGTTACATTTTGCTACTACTTTTAAATATTTTCAGTTCAGTTTAATGTGCTCAGATTGGGAGATCTGCATGTTTTAAAAATGGCTCATGCTTGAACTAAGGAAAACACAATGGTTCTCCTTAGTTCCAGGAGAATGGTTGATCCAGGACAGGACAATTCTGAAACCAAAAATTAAGGAGCTGCCTACCTCTAGGAGACATAGTAGGACAATAGTAGTGTCAAAAGGCAAAATTTCAATGAATTTAGCTTAAACATCTGAATTGGCTTTTATTTACAATTTAAAAATCATAAATAAGATTCTAGCATCTGGTTCTCAGAATCAGAAAAGGTTCAAAGAATTCCCTGGCTGCAGTGTGGTCAGACATTTATGGACAGAAAATGGAAGTCACAGGGACAGCTTAATGGGCAACAGCTTGGTGTTTTGTCTAATTCAAATCAGCTGGCTATGATTGGCTGGAGCTCAACTACTGTGATCTGTGATTGACTGAGACCAGCTGTTAACATTTGTTACTTGAGTAAAATCCTAAGTTAGGGTTTAGTTAATGTACTAGGTTAGGTTACAGTACATTACCTAAGGACTCAGGACAAGGGCATTCTCAGGCCTAATTTTAATTTATTTTAACAATTGCCAATCTGTATTAGACTTTGTTCTAAAAGCTTTATATTCCCTGGCTTATTAGATCCTCTCACTACTGTGTGGAGGCATTATGTCCATCCCCCACTTTCTAATGAAAAAGTGGAGCTCAAGGAGATACACAACTTGCGTAAGGTCGCAAAGCTAGCAAGTGGCCAGGCCACTTTGTGAACTTATGCGGTGTGACCTCTGAGTCCAAATGTCTCCATCGAAGGGTCTGCTGAAGATGTGCCATCCTTTCCCCAGGACTGCCATAGAACCATGCTGAAGGAGCCTGTCCCAGAAACAGTTGCCTGTCCCCTTAAAAGTCAGGGTTTTAAAGTCTCTGGAAAAGTGGAGATGAGGATGCAGGGTGGGAGCGCAGAAGCACTGTGGGGACCTTTCTTCTCCACAATGAGAACAGTCTGGAAGACTTGCATGGTTTATGGTGGCAAAATCATGTATTAATGAAAACATTTCTAAGCAACCAGTTCAAAAATGCTCAGAATGGAGGCAGAGCATAGACTTGTTTTCAAAAGTAATGACATTTTCAGTTTCTGTAAAAAGTCATTCTTACCTGGAAGGGGTAAGTTGTAATTATTTATTCTTTTAAAAATATAGAGTCGAATGCTACTGCTTTTTCTGATTAAATTCGTGCTTACTTTTAAGTTGTAGTGTGGCAGATGAGGAGCTGACACTAGAATTGGAAAGGTCTAGTCTATCATTTTTTTTTGGTTTTAGTATTATCTTTTATCCTTACTATCCGTTTTGTGAAGTTTAGTTTAGTTAAAATTAGACAATCTGTAAGTCCACATAGTGCAATATGACTTTTTGAGTAAAACAAAAACAGGTGGTGAGTGTTTTTTTGGCTTCCATAATTGGCTAAATTAAGAGTACCAAAAGGTTTAGCCAGGGTTCTGATTAACTGCTTGTTGCTGACTAGTTTGCACTCTAAAGTAATGTGGGGGTGAGAGAAGGAAAAGAAATATCAATCTAAAACTAAATGCTGGTAAGAAACAAGTCTTAGACTAGTTTACTTGCTGGTTGTACCTTGTATACAGGTCTAAACTGGGTTTTGAAGTGTCTCTGGCCACCTCTATGAAGAATAATGTTAAAATCATATATCATTCCTTATAACATTGATTAATGCTCACTGCTCACTCAGAGGGAACTGGATTTGTGATACAACTTTGTAGAGGAGAGGTTGAAACCAGGGATCATCTAGCCTGAAACCTATGTTTCTCTTAGTTCTTTCTCTTTGAAAAAATGGCACATCCAAACAGTTACTTATGCAAAGTTCTAGAAACTACCTTTGTCCTTCAATTCTCACACCCAGTAGATACCCAGTACTGTCTCAGCTCTGAACCCAAAATGAATCTTGATTCTTAATTTTCTCCATCTTTGCTGCCACCATCTCTGAACTCTTATTTTTTACCATTTTTTTTTCATTAGCCTCCTAACTGGCCTGCCCACTTCTATTTCCCCCATCAATCATTTATTAACTCAATATCCTAAATGATATTTTAAAATGTTTTTAAAGCTCTTTTGCTTTAAAATTTTTTATTTTGAAATGATTTTAACTTTATAAAAAAAGTTACAAAAATAGTGTAGAGAGTTCTCATATTCTTCATCCAGCTTCTCCTAATTTTAACATCTTACATATATAACCAATTTTGGAAAGCAGGAAATTAACATTGATGTAATACTATTAACTAAGCCTTATTCAGTTTTCACCAGTTTTTCCACTAATGTTTCTGGTCCAGGACACAATCCAGTGTCCCACATTACATTTACTTGTCGTATCTCTTTAGTGTCCTTCAATTTGTGACAGATCCTTACTCTTTCTTGACTTTTGTTAAAAACACTGGTCAGTTCGTTTATAGAATGTTCCCCAATTTAGGTTGGTCTGTTGTTTTCTATGATTGGATTGGGTTATGCATTTTTAACAAGAATTATCACAAACATGATGTTGTGTTCTTCTCCGTACATTCTATCGGGGGCTTAATGCCTTGTTAAAGATATAAATTTGATCATGTTACAAACCTTCAATGGGTTTCCATTTTTCTGAGAGTAGAAGGTGAACTCTTCTAAGATCCCGCATAATTTCGTCCCTGTTACTTTAATTCATGCCTTTTGTAAGTGCCAATACAATTTAAAATTAAGAGGCTTAATTCTTCTTGCTGAAAATAGAAGGAAAGACTTCCCCTTCCCCAACCCTTTATTCTTAGAGCATTTACTTAGAAGACTTGTAATCGTTAACTTCTTTCTCTGTCTCTGTGAAATATATGTAAATCTTTTTGAAAGCTAAATAAGCTTCTGGCCAGTTTTAGACCCAGGAATGCCCTTCTCAAGGACCTGGGAGATATCTTTTTCAAATGTAATTAGGGAAGACAGTGTCCCTATTTCCAGGTTTCTATGGGACGTCAGATGCCTCACTCCAAGTTGCAAAATTATCTCGTATCATAAAAAGAAGTTTATTTTTCTTTTGAATAAAGCCAATCGTTAACACAGATGGTCACCTCAACTACCTAGTAAATATAGGAAGAGCTATGTGTGACAAATGGTGTTGCCAAGTCCTCTTACTTGAGGACTAGTTATTTATCTTGATGACAACTATGTACCATGTGGTAACAGGATGAGATGTCTTTTGATCTTTGGAATCTCTTAATGGATTCCCTGTGATAGGTATCATATTCTTATTCATTGCTTTTTCAATAATAAGATTAATTCCTTTCTCTTCTAGTCTGTAGAGAGATTTTCTGTATTTGGAGGAGATTTTGTTTTTAATGATGTTTCCTCGACACTCTTTTCTGTGAACTTGCTGTAGCTTTCTTTCATATTTCAAAAAGTGCAAAGCTGTTGCTTGCCATATAATCCTCTGCCTGAAATCCTCCACTTTCCTCCACCTCTTCATTTAAGTAGCTCCTTTCATTCCAGGACTAAGTTCAGATATAATATTCCTAAAGACACTTTTCTCAACCACTCTGTCTAAAGAGCCACCCCTTCCAGGGATTTTGTCACATTATCCTGTTTCTATCTTGTAGAGTATTTAATACAACCTGTAATTATTGTACTTATTAATTTGTTGATTTATTTATAGTGTTCTGCCCTGCACTACAGTGCAAGCTGTAGCAGTTACAGACTCCCCTACTATCTGTCCAATTCTACCGCATCTGTCTTGTTTATGTCTGAAGCCTTCATACCTAGAACAGTGCCTGGGACATAATAGGTGCTTGATGCAGGTAGTTGATTATAATGAAGATGTACATCTACTTTTATCTTATTCCTTATCAACCTGTGGAGGTCTCAACAAATTTTCAGCAGGCTCTGTATTTAACAAACACATGAAATAATTACATTGAAAAAATAATACATGAAAAATTCACCTTCATACTTGAAGAAAAATGGGCCCAAATGCTTGTTTTGTAAAGGAAAATCTGTGATTTTTTTTAAAAAACCCACTCAAATATTTTAGGAAAGCTTTCATGTTAATTCTGGATACAGCTGGGGCCATTTGAATTGTAGCATTGACTAATTGGCCAGTGCGAACATCAATTAGTCCTGAATAAAGAGCAGGAGATGAATGCCAAGAAGGAGGAAGTGGAGACTCAGATTGTTCAGCACATCTACTAGGAATCTGCACATCCTAACAAAGAAGGGACCTTCTGCAAGACCCTTGAGATGGTGGAAGCCTTGAAGTTACACTGATATTTGAAGGAAGGCTTAACGCAGTGCTTCTCAACCTGAAGCATACAGCACAGTCCTCTGGAAGGCTTGTTTAACACAGGCTGCTGGGCCTCACCCTTGAAGAAGTTTCTGATTCTGTAGGCATTAGGACTCAAGAATTTGCATTTTAACAAGTTCCGAAGTGATACTGCTGACATTGGTCCAGGCTCCACACTTTGAGAACCAATGCTTTAAAGCATTGATTGATTAGAAGAACCTGATGGAATTTGTTTATAATAGTCTTAAAATTTATTTTATGTAACTTTTTAGAGATAGGGTCTTGCTCTGTCACCCAGGCTGGAGTGCAGTGGCATGATCATAACTCACGCAATCTCAAACTCCTGGGCTGAAGCAATCCTCCTGCCTCAGCTCACTGGAGTAGCTTGGCCAACCACAGCTAAGTTTTAGGTTTTTTTTAGAAATGGGGTGTCTTGCTATATTGCCCAGGCTGGCCTCAGACTCCTGGCCTCAAGCCATCTTTCACTTTGGCTTTGCAAAGTGCTGGAATCACAGGCATGAGCCACCATTCCCAACCCTACAACAGTCTTTTAAGAGTTGACAGTGGGCTTTCTCGCTCCCTGGCCATCTTAGCGGCAGCTCTTGGTTGGAGGCCATCCTGCACCTAAGGTAGAAAGATGATGGCTGCAAAGAAGACAAAAAAGTCGCTGGAGTTGATCAACTCCAGATTCCAAATCATTATGAAAAGTGGAAAGTACGTGCTGGGGTACAAGCAGACTCTAAAGATTACAAGACAAGGCAAAGTGAAATTGGTCATTCTCACTAACTGCTAACAACTGCCGAACTTTGAGGAAATCAGAAATAGAGTGATATGCAATGCTGGTCAAAACTGGTGTCTGTCACTACAGTGGCAATAATATTGAACTGGGAACAGCATAAGGAAAATACTGTAGAGTATGCACACTGGCTATCATTGATCCAGGTGATTCTGATATCGTTAGAAGCATGCCAGGACAGACTGGTGAAAAGTAAACCATGTAAAATTTCCCTTTGATAAAATTTACCAGAGCTTGTTTAAAAAAAAAGAGTTGACAATGTTTTTTTTAAAAAATTGAACAAATGTTCAATTTTTTTAACTGCCAAGGAAAAGGGTCTCTTTTTCATGCTCCATTTTTAAGGCTTCCATCCCTGTATCTCAGCTCTTATTTATTGAGCAGGTACTAGTTTCACACATTATTTTATTTAATCTTTAAAATTGCGGGTAAATCCCTATTTTACTCATGAATTATTATTATTACTATTTTTTCTTGTATTTTAGATGACAGAACCAAGATTTCATTTAGCATTTTCAATATCTTGCCTTATATCACGATGTAGAAATTCTTTGCTCCCTGCAGATCCACTCTGGATTTCTATATGTGGAGTCTATAATATGATATTGGGGAAATCTGCTGAAACTTTTCCTAGGGATTTTCTTCCTTTATCAGACTTTATTATATTTTGGTGAGTTAGTGGTCTTTATTCCCAAAACAAATACTTAAAATAAAATTCAACATTCAAAGACAAAATACACCTATCTGTTTTTAAGTAATAAGCCATGATTTTCTGCTTTAGATGCATTACTCCTCACTCTGGAATCATAGAATCTTCTCTTAATAGTTTATTTTTTAAATTTAATCGTATTTTAAGTTCCAGGGTACATGTGCAGGATGTGCAGGTTTGTTACATAGGTAAACATGTGCCATGGTGGTTTGCTGCACCTATCAATCCATCACCTAGGTATTAAGCCCTGCATGCCTTAGCTATTTATCCTGATGCTCTCCCTGCCTCCCCCACCAACAGCCCCCAGTGTGGTGTTCTCCTCCCCTGTATCCATGTGTTCTCATTGTTCAGCTCCTACTTATAAGTGAGAACATGTGGTATTTGGTTTTCTGTTCCTGTGTTAGTTTGCAGACGATAATGGCTTCCAGCTCCACTCATATCCCCCCTGCAAAGGAAATGATTTCATCCCTTTTTATGGCTGCGTAGTATTCCATGGTGTATATGTACCATATTTTATTTATCCAGTCTGTCATTGATGGGCATTTTGGTTGATTCCATGTTTTTGTTATGGTGAATAGTGCTGCAGTGAACATAGGTGTGCATGTATCTTTGTAATAGAACGATTTATATTCCTTTGGATATATACCCAGTAATGAGATTGCCAGGTCAAATGGTATTTGTTTACCCATGAATTATTTAAGCTTGTAGGTAGAGTGATTATTGCCCAGAGATATAGCTGGTGCTTCCACAGGGCTCTCTGACTCCAGGATTAGGCATCTTTTTGCTACACTGCTTCTCAGCCTGACATAAAACTAATTTTAAGACTAATTGGTAACACCTTGAGGTGTTATATGACTGAAGTGGAAATTACTCATCAGCTTGAGGTGAGCCTGATCTAACATAGAAGGCTGGTTAAGACAAAAAAAGTCCTAATGTGAAGTGCTGCATCTAGGTGTTCTGTTATCCAAGAAAGATGGTAGCCTTGTTTCCCAAGAAATATTTTAAAGTGAACTCTAGCAAAACACTCATTTTCTACATGAGTCTGCATAATTTGTCTAAGCAGCAAAACCAAATTGACCTTTTTTTGCTTAATTGCCTACATGATTCAATGAGTTCTCTATCAAGAGACATTAAAACAAAACAAGTTCTCCTTAACATCCCAGAAATGCGTGGATCACCTTGAAAATCTCTGAAGAACTAATAAAAAGAAGCAAGTGACTGAGTTCGTAATTATTTCCCTTTCTCTAAGCCAAAATTGATGGCCAGGAGGAAGGCATTAAAAGCCAGTATATACTGACACTATTTATGAGATCTTGATATTTTAGACTTGTATTGCACCATTCATCCTAGGATCATAAAAATGGTTGTTAAAATTTATACCATATTAGTCTGATTAACCCTGAGAAGGGTAAAAATAAAGGATTGAGGAGAAATATTTATTTCACAAGGGTTGGGACTTTAATATACAGAAAGCTGCATAAATCTGCAGATGTTCTAATTAGATTCAGCTGAACTGCTTCAGAATGCACGATAACATGGATTTACTCTGCCAACGACTAAGAATAACTTTTCTGGTGCAAAAAACTGTTCAAGTTTCAATATTGAAACATAAAATACCCCAGCCCAGGGGATAGATTCTTTTCACATCAATTTCTTCATTGGCTCAAATTTCTCTAGCAGTTAAGTTGCTCCTTTATTATAAGACTTAAACAGAATTTGCTAAATGGTACCCTAATGGTACTCTTCCCAGATTATAGTACCTGGAATCCTATTTTCTGTTAATAGTTAAACATTAACCTTAGATCACTGGAATACCATTAGGCAAGTTATTCATATGGTACTTAATTTACAATCAGGGAGTAGTTTAGGCCATGAGAAAATCTGGTTCATAAAGAGGATGACATTAAGAAATTAAGAGATGTATTTCATAAGGTAGTTTCGCTAGTCAATTTCCTTTTTTTTTTCCTTGAATATGTGCTGGTTTTTAAATCTCAGGAAAGTTATTCCTTTGTGCTGGCAGGGAAAATCTTTGTTGTCCTACATTGGGAAGTATTTCTGTAAATCTTATCAGAGAATTTATTGAGGCCCAAGTTATAGCCAGGGTGAAGAATAAGTCTTCCTCTGGCACAAGAATACTACTGGATCCCCAAAGACATGGGGATCCCTTTGGTGTCTAACTTTGAAAAGTTCATCAGCACCGGAATGCTTTCCACTTCCACAGAACCCGGCTGTCAGATCCAGCTGGGCCTTCTAATTTACTTGTTTCTAGGTCTGAGAAAGCAAGGTGAGGGAAAAATGTCCCTTTACAAAGGTAGTCAAGGGGAAATGTGAGAGAAGCTGTGTCTAGAACCTCATGTTCCATGCCTGCCCCTTAGACAAACCAACTTTTGGTCAATATTCCCTCAGTTATATTTGATAAGCCAACCTATTATCCTTAATTAAAATGTTGGCAGGCAGTATTCATATGAATTTATGCCAAGGATTTCTTATAATCTCCTTGTTTTATGGTTTCCTATTTTGAATAGTGAAAGAATAATTTTATAAACCCTTCTGAAGGAGAGTCTCTTGTAAATGCAAATTTTATCTCCCTCATAATCTTTTTGGATCTCTGTGAATTTGCATGGAACAATAAATACATTGCTCAAGTATGCTATGTTTTAATTTATTAATAGAAACAAAATAGTTGTGAAAGGCATTTGTAGGAAATTGATTTGAAATAGATGTTACTGTAGCATACACATTAGTCTGCGACATTAGGAACAATGAACATGGAAAATCAACATTATTTATAGACTTACCAGCTACCTACTACTGTAGAATCTGAAGTTGGGGTTATAATAAATATGCAGAGTCACGTCCTAGCACTTACATTTAACCCTTGGTTGTCCAGTATCTAAGACACTTTATCTTGTTTCCCTGTTATCCTATACATAAATATATGAGTGTAACATACACACACACACACCCTGATCATTGATATAAAAACAACAACAGCAACAACAACAAAAACTTGTCACTAATGTATAGAACCCGATAGTGCCTGTAACATAAAAGAACTCAATAAATGTGAGTTCCCTCTTCCCATCCTAAGTCCCTTCGCTTATTTCTTGGGCATTTTCCTTTCTCTCCTTACTTTTATCAAAGGATAGGTTGGAAATTTTAAAAAAGACGAAGCTGGAATAAGCTTATTAGAATGCTGTGCAGCACATTGCACAAGGAAATATTGGCAGATGAGTCTGAACATGGGTAAAATAAGTACGAGAATGATTAGTGCCTCTTCTCATTCCAAGATAGTGTCCTCTATTAGCATGGATGCTGGAGATGCAGCTGCACAGAGAGCATAGTCTGGTATGCCAGAGGTAGGAGATACTCTGGGGGGGCAGCCCTTCAGCGCATCAGATCAAATGTTCTCAGCCCGAGGAGGCCAATCCTTCAACTCTAAGGTTAAGTCTAAATAGTAGCCAACTTCCTCTTTCACACTAAATACTTATTATGAGTCAGGCCCTTGTCATTTGGGGTTTCAAGCCAATGATAATAATCCTTCAGTCATTTTCCAGTTTCTGTTGAATATCAGTGGGACACCAAAGACTGACCGGAGCTCATTCCTTGGTTCTTCATCCCGAGATTTCCTTTATTATATGGTCCAAGACTAATAACTTCCTAACACTATCTATCACTTGATATCTTTACACAAGAACATCTGCCTCCTGTGAATTGAATCCTAAAAATAAAATTATGCAGGTATTAGGGTGATGCAGTTACCTGAATCTGGCAGAAGCACTTTTGACATAGCTAACACAATTACGGAACCAGAGGAGGTAGACGTTGTGTTTCCTTTGTCTCTTTTTTAACTACAGAAATTACATCGTAGTAGCAGGATTTCCGTCAAATCTAAGCTCGATAGACGTTCCATCTCCTTTTGCTCATTTTCACTTGCACATAATCTCAGTTATGTGACACATACCAGAGAAGAGAGTTCTGCTTTTGCCTTTAGGTCTTTTGCAAGTTAACTGAAAAAAGAATGAATTGTCAGATTGACTCTTATCTCACTAATCATATCTGCCCCCAAGTTAAGCAGTATCTACTTTTCCTTGCTCTGTCTAGACCTGACAGTCTAGACAAGAGTTAATGCTCATTAGCAGGCTGGAGAGGCCCATGGACCTCCTTTGCCAGGTAGTGTGATGTTTTCCTCTTCTGATAGAATTTGGAAAGAGGCTGTGACCACAGGTCAGGGAGGTGGACATGCAACAGGAAGCAGCCCTATTGTCCCCTCACTTGGTAACAGTCTCACAGTACGGCAACACATTCAGCTCCCAGGATAAAAGCAGGTGTTTTGCTTTAATTAAGACCAACAAAGACTTTTCTGTTCCCAATAGGCTTATATTTTTAGACTCGAAGGTAAGGAGGAAGAGAATATTATCCCATTCTGTGCATAAAAATAAAGATTCAGCATGAACTGCATAATTAAGAACTGAAAGGGGGAAATGCAATTCAATTAAAACTGACAGAATAATACACGGAATCAATGGCTTTATTTGGTACTTAATGATAATACTGTTTTCATTTCATTATACATGAGTCATAACCAGCTTTGCCTTAGTTTAATTGTATTTTTTACAGAGTAAACCAAAGTATGCAATTTGCAGTAGACTCATCAATTAAAAAGAGGCTGATTTAAGATGATCATAAATTGATCCCTGAGACTGAAACCAAAGTTTTTCCATTCCAATATATTAACTTATTGGAATGATGAGTAATTTTAAACAGCAGTGGAGAGAGGCATTGGGGGAGGTGAATATCATTGAACAAAGATTAAAGACTGATATCCATAAAAAATGACAGTGGTATGTTTTCCAATGGGGAAATGATATGGCAATGTATTTTTGATCCAGTGAGCTGAACAAAACATGATGGGATTTCGGCTTCCTCGGAGAGGAAATGCTAGATTGGGCTGCCTGTGTAAAATGAATCATGATATTGACACAAAATCAAGTGTAACAGGGGAGATATCATTTCCATATGTGGCCTTCTAGCTATATGGGTTTTAAAACTGGAACATGAGACCCAAGGAAAGCAGAAAGAAGGAATCAGTATTAGAAGTCAGGCTACTCGAGTACTTTATGGAATTAATGGTGGAGTATAGGACATGTTGCTGTCAGGAACATTCATTAAACTTTTCAAATGTCTTACTCTGTGGGGTAAGACAATTGCTGGTGTTCTATGAACCCCTGCTGAAAACCCGATGTGAATTAGCAGTGAATGACTACACAGTCAGGATCTGAGAGGTTGGTCATTGCAAAATGTGCCTGCCTTATGTCTTCATTCCATTAGTCATGTAGATAAAAGTTTCATATGTTCCATGCTTGACTTCAAGTGTACTGTATAAACAGGCAGATGAAGGCACTCTCATTTACCCATGACAACCCAGTGCTCCTCAAAAGCTGGCAAGTTTGGGCCAGGGAAATAGTAATTTTCCCTTCATGGAGTAAGGAGACCACCCTGTCCTCCCTGGAAGACTTGCGCTGGCCACTCTGAACATACAGATATAGGCTAGATCTTCCCAAAGTAAATACATCCTTCTAACTCATTTCTATTTGTTAATATTAGTGTAATCTTCTTTCTTACTGGGCCGTGCTTATTTCTGACGGTGCCATGGTGACTATGCCATTGATTCTTGTAGAGTGACCTGGAGTGGACAAAGGAAAAGCAAAGCTCACAGAAAAGTATATACTCAGAAGTCTCAACGCCCACAAATGAATAAAACAAGAAGGCCTGTGCTCTGTAGATAGGGGAGACCCTCTTAAATTCATAATAATAACTCATCTGTAATAACCATTTTTACATCTTCTTAAATATTTTATATTTTCCTTTTTTGTTTTTATGCAATGAAAATAAAATGTCAAAATGCTGGTCAGCAGAAAGGTTTTTCAGACACTTTCATAGATTATCCCTTAAATACTTGGCTCATCATTTAATCTTCTAATTATGATCTTCTAATCATAACCAGCTATTTGAGTAAATATGTACATATAGATATATATAAATTATTTTAAGAAGACCATAATTAAATTGATATTACTCTTTTCAGGTTCCAGAATTACACAGTTTTTATAGGATTATTAGAAGTAAGAACTATCATTTACAAAGCAGCTAAAATTATAAAATTAGAGTAAATAAGACATGTACTATGTATGATTTGTATACTAGTTGTAATAGACAAATATTGACGCATTCAGACTCTCATTCATTACAGTCTGTAAACAGCACAATTCAATTGCTAGATGGCTACACAGGCTAGGGGTGTAATTAGTTGGTAAGAAGCCGTAAGTTACACTGCGCTTGTTAGGATTCAAACAAATAACCTTGATCTTGTTGCACTCTGACTTAGCTAGAAGAACAAGTGAATCACAGGTGGAAGACTACATTTGTTTGGAGTTGTAGCATTCATTCATTCTTGTATTAATTCCTACATTCAACAAACACGTTCGTGCATCTCTTATGATTCAAGCATTATACTAAGTGCTACATACTTATTTTAATAAACACTTTATGGTACTTACTATGTGCCAGGCATTGACTCATTTAATTATCATAATTACTCTATGAGGTGTGTTTCCCTCATTTTACAGATGAGGAAACTAAGTCACAGAATTGAGTAACTTGCCCAAGTTTACATGGCTAGTAAGTGGCAGAGCTGAGATTACAACTCAGGCAAGCGGGCTCCAAAGTCTGTGTTCTTAACCACAAGATAGAGTTTCTGTCCTCCTGGAATTTACAGTCCAGAGGGAATACAGACAATAAACAGGTGAGCAAGAAAGAAACAAAAAATGATGAGCTGTGATAAGGCTATAAAAATGAGCTGTAACAGGCAAGGTAGTGGAAGACGATAAATGGCTGCATAGGGTGGTCAGGAAGTGACATTTACAGGGAGGCAGGATTGGTTAGAGGGAGCCAGCCAGGGAGCACTGAGAGTATACAGGCCCTGAGAAGGCCTTGAATGCTAAGAAACTCCACAGGGCTGCACAGCTGCAGCAGGCGGTCATGTGTTTGTTGCCTCAGGAGAAGGTGGGCCACAGCAGGAGGACTCCAGGTAAAATGCTGGGAAGAAACTGTATGAGGCAGAGAAAATTATTCTCCTGGATGAGATAAAATATTCCTTCAGTATGAGGAGGTTGGGTGAGGATGGGACATAGATGTAAGGGGAGTAAGGAGGGCAGAGATGTAGTTGGGTTCCAGAGAAAGTCTTAGGGAAGTAGTTGACCCCCAGGAATCCAGAAGATACTGAGATTGGGGCAATCTGTTTCTTATATCCTAGGTTAGATGCCCACGGAAGCAACACCTACCTCTCACACTAGAGTAACTGGCAGCATGTTATATCTGGGGTCTTGGACAGTTTCACAGAGACTCTGGTGCCCCAGTACAGCATCGAAGTAAAACAGTTCACGGTCCCCAGGGACATACGCAGTGGCAAGAACAGCCAGGTTTGAAGGGATAATACAGACAGCAATAAGGGATTCTTAGAGGAGACTTTGTGTGGACAAACTGCAAATGCCCTCAACAATGTCTCACTACTATGAAGCCTTCCCCTGGCCCCAGGAAGTTAGGTCAACCCCAGGAAAAGCAGAGTTGCTGTTTGCTGGGGATTAACTGCCTGCCACCTCTGCAGGATAGAGGCTCAGAATGGAAGGGGAATAATGAAAATTTAAAGCTGGTCTCTTGCTCATGTGAGTTTATGAACTGAAGTTCCTACCTGCTTCATGTGGAGCTATCCTCCGGGTTTGCTAACAATTCACCTGCAGCATGCATCCAAACTGTGGGTTGATTACAAACTCTAGGATGAAAGCCAAGTCATCTGGAGGCAACATGTGTAATCCTGTGGGAGAGCTGTCTCACAGAAAGGAGCTTGATTCCTAGAAGTCACTGTTGATTCTGGAAATATCAGTGGGCTATGATGAGGCTGAGTTTGAAAAAGTTCAAGAGAATGTTGTAAGCCCTCTGAGCAGAGGATGAACAGGTGAAGGTACCCATAGAGGTTTTAAAAATTGTCAATTTTTAGTACATTAAATTATTGATTTCCAGAAGACTACCTAGAAAGGAGGAGTTCTGAAAATAATTTTTATGGCTTCTAACTTGGACAGTGATTGTTCTGAATGAACTAATACTCTTTCAGGAGAGGAAAGGGTAATACCATTAATAGCAGCAGCCACTAGAGTGAGAGCACTCTTCTGTAGTCTCTAAGAAATAGCTATTAAGGTTAAAGTGAATTGAATCCCCTCAGTGGTGCTTGTTCCTAATTTACCAAGAGGTGCCTCTCCACATGTTGTGTGTGCATGAACACACACACACACACACACACACACACACACACACACACACACACTGTGTGAGTGCACAGGAGAGATACTATGCCTGGAGAGAGATTGGGGAACAGGACTTCACTACAAGGCTGGTGCATGGTCTCAGAAGGAGATGGTTTCTAAGACTATCGGAAAAGTACAGGCTCTCCTTTAAATTTTTTTTAAAAATTTGCTTCATCAAAAGAAAGAAACACTTTGCTATGGAATATCCAGACTTGAAGTATGTTATGGGGGTCTCAGGAAGCCAGAAAAGACTATGAGAGTATAGGATAGGCTTGGAGGGTACCCACTTGCTTCTTGCATAGACATTCATTATCGGGATTTATGACTATGGCTAGCCATTGGATTAGGAACCAGCAGCCAGAGACCACTGCTTACATACCCAACTAGGGGAGAGTCATCAGCATCATGCCTATTAATGCATTTAGAAGGAACAACTTTATTGTTATGTGGGCAACTGAAGGGAGAGAAGCTTAAAAATTTTAAACCCATGTACCTCTATCAATGGTTTTACAGTTTTCTCTAGCATTGTTTACCTAGTTGAGTATACGCATGGGGGTCAAATTGCTAGAGACAGATAAAGGCAGGAGGGACTGATGAATACTGAGAAGGGCATCTATGGATTGGAGGTCATGGGAGGTCATAGAATTTTTTTGTTGTTGTCATTATTGGTAGAGATGGAGTCTTGTTTTGCTGGCTAGGCTGGTCTCAGGTCTCAAACTCCTGGCTTCAAGCAATCCTCACACCTTGGCTCCCAAAGTGCTGCAATTACAGGTGCAAACCACTGTATCAGGCCAGTTTTTTAAAGTTTTGATTTATAATTAGAGGAAGTGTATTCTTTGGTCAAAGATGCATGAGATTCACTCCCCCTGCTAGAATCTCCAAACAACCTCTCAAGGCCATAGAATTTTTATAGTGAGAGCATTTGAACTTTTTTTTTTTTTTACTAGTAGACAATTTATTCCAAAAATGCAAAGTATATATGACAAAACATTAACATCTGTGATTGGAGTATGGGATCTTTTTAATTTCAGAAGTTGGAAGTAATATAGATTTTGGAGTTGATAAGGCTAGACTGAGACCAGGGGGCATCAGTGGTTCGGGGAACGTGAAGGAGAAGGTCATTGGAGGTAAGGACATCAAAGAACCAACAATCCAGGGTTGGGATGGGTCATCCACACATGTATGGAAGGCGCTGAGAAAGAAGACGGTCATTAAGGTGCATATGAAGATGACTCAGACCTAAAAACTCACACAATAACAGCTAATGTTTATTCAGTGCTTACCAAGTACCAGGCACTGCTCTATGAATTTTATATATTATCGTTACATTCATTTTATAGATGAGAACAATGAGGCTTATGAAGGTTGGTAAACTTTCCCAAGCACCATTGCTAGTGAGTGTCAAGTCTGTTAGTTCTCAGACCCAGGCAGCCTGGTCCCAGAGCCTACATTCTTTACCACTTTTCTCTCAGCATCTGTGAATGCTACAATTATGACCAGGGGATAGAGGGCAGAGGGTACAGTGTGGACTTTAAAGAAGTGGGAGGTTTTGCAAGGGGAAGAGAAAGAAGTAGTCTTGAACAACTCAAAGTCTTGGGCTTGAGGCATGAGGAGTGTGAATGACCAATATTCTCCACTGAAGGGAGCTGAAGATTCTAGACAGCAGTTTCCTCTAGAGGAACACAGCTTCCTCTTAGGGCAAGGAGGTGGAAGGACCATTCTAAGAAAAAGTGGAGAATACTGAAATACCCCAAGGCCAAACAGGAGAGTGGATGGAGAGGCAGGGTGAGGGAGGTGGTCAGACACACAGATTATATGAGGATGAGGATACTAGTGATGACGGCCAGGTGGGCTTGGACTTTTGGCAGTGACATTGGTAAACAACTATGGAGGCCCTGAGGGGTTTGTTGCTCTACCTCTATTGAGGCAGCAATTGGTGAAGCAGTGGGCGTATTCCTTCCTAGAGCTGCAGTAACAAAGTATCACAAACTGAGTGGCTTAAACACAGTAACTTACTGTCTGACAGTTCTGGAGGTTGGAATTCTAAGATCAAGGTGTTGGTAGGATTGGTTCCTCCTGAGGGGATGTTCTAAGCCTATCCTTTGGCTTCTTGGAGGTTTGCTGGTGAATACTGGCATTCCTGGGTGTGTAGAAGCCTCACCCCAATCATTGCCTTCATCCTCACATGACATGCTTCGTGTGTGTGTGTGTGTGTGTGTGTGTGTGTGTGTGTGTATGTGTACAAGTTTACCCTTTTTATATGGATACCAGTCATATTGGATTAGGGCCTACCCTAAGGACCTCATCTTAACAACTAATTACATCTGTAAGAATCCTATTTCCAAATAAGGTTGTCGTCTGAGGTTCTGTGGGGTAGAACCTCAACATTTAAATTTTGGGGGGGGGGGGCAGTCCAGACTATAACCATGGTGTTAGGAGCACTGCTCATTCCTGGCCCCTGGCATTTGATTGGGAATCTGTTCTGAGCACCTGAGCATTCAAGGCTCTTTCTGGGCATAGCAGAGGACATACGGATGAATGAAACAAAATCCCTGGCTTCCAGGGCCTGAACTTGGGGGGAGATAGAGGGAGTGGGTAAAGTATGACAAACTCAGATGCCTAAAACACAAGTCAGATCTAATTAATGCTGTAAGTGAGATGCAACCAGATTATTACATAAATGAAAAGATTAATGAGAAGGGGAGTAGGGCTTCGGACCTAATTTGGTTTATTTTTAAATTTCACAAGTAAGGAATCTTAGTTCTAGAAATGTTAAATGGCCTGCTGCAGGTCTGCCAACTGGAAATCTGCTCTTTCAGTCACACCATGTGTATAAACACACATGCAGCCCAATTTTCTATTATGTCAAACGTCTTTGAGATGTATTATTTTAAAAATTATGTAATTGGTCAGGAAAATGATACCTAAGCTTATGAACATGAAGTAGCAAATAATGTTTAAAAGAAGTCAGAGACATTTCCATCTATGACAGTGACTGAGCTGTTGACAAAATATTGACTATAAATCTTCAACCACCCACTATCCACAGGTGCCAATCTGCCTACAGCTATACACATTTTATATAATATGTATTTGATGCCAAAATACACTGTAAGTTTCTTGCGTCCTTAAAAAATAAAACCATTAGCCATCTTGAACCACTGCAGTCTTCTTCAGTATCCTTCACCTTCTTAAGTGAGACCAGAGTACCCTACCTGGGAGAAACAGCTGAGCTCTATGCAAAGAGAGAGCCCAGACAGATAAACTTATTTGCATTCACAGATAAACATTGGCAATTCCAATTTTTAAAAATACAATGTTGAGCTGGGAGCCACTTGATAACTGTGGGAAGCAAAATGTCTGTCCTGAGTTTCCTAGGTGGCTATGGGTAGATTTGGTGGGCATTGTGAAATATGGTATGGAAAGTCTAGGAAAAGAGAAAGAAGATGAAGGGGCAATTGATCTTCCCCTTTTTGGTTTATAGTGAAATTTTCCCAAGAAATTGAAACTATCTTAGGAACATGGCAAGAGAGAGTAAGAAGAAGAAATCTGGGATCAATTCAACATTGA
Source organism: Ateles fusciceps (assembly GCA_036589455.1). Classification (NCBI taxonomy): domain Eukaryota; kingdom Metazoa; phylum Chordata; class Mammalia; order Primates; family Atelidae; genus Ateles; species Ateles fusciceps. The sequence continues at coordinate 10,498,381 of JAZHEH010000078.1, forward strand.
CTTTCTGATTTACAGTGGTTTAATTATGGACAACATTTAGGAAATAAGGCCACTGGGTTCAATAGGGACTGGTTCTTGGCATCAGAATCCCAGAGTTTGCTGTAAATTTGACCTGGGTAGTGATCCTGCCACTGGGGATGAGACTCCGTTCTTGTTTCTGGAAGTGAGGTGCAACAACAGCCAGGCAGTACACCATTGAGTCTCTGATTTGGGAAGGACAAATATAGTAGAAAAAAAGTACCTTACTTCTTTCATGGCTCAAAATTTGTGATGAATTATGTACATTTTTACCATAATGATTAAAAAGTTCTTATAGTTCCTCATCTATTTCTTATCAATTGTCAAGTAATAGAGTAGCAAATCCTTTTTCTTGCCTTTCCTTTCACCCTCCTTTCCTTTTTTCACTCAAGATGCTTCAGTGTCTGATCATGTCAGTCTCTACGATGTGTTTAGTATGTAGCAGAGATCTAATGATGAGGAAAAGAGACATGGTCCTTGTCTTCAGCATGGAGATGGACACGGATAATCATGATATAATCCAGAAATACGTAATTCCAAGCTATACCAAGGTGACTGGGGAAAGAAGGAAGAGAGCTGTATGAGTACAGCCTGTCCTCTATATCCACAGGGATTGGTTCCAGGACTTCCTGTGGATACTTCAGTTCCTCAAGTCCTTTACAGGCAGCCCTCTGTATCCACAGCTTCTGCATCTGCAGATACAGAGGGCCGACTGTTTACAGAAGGGAGACTGATTTAGAGTGGGTAAACAGGGGAAGACTTCCCTGAGGACGTGGCATCTGTGCTGAGTGCATAAAGGTGCAGAGGCATTAATAGGCACAGTGTGGAGACCGGGAGGTGGAGTGTGAGCAAGAAGGTTCCAGACAGAGAACAAGTGCAAAAAAGCAAGATTGGAGTCAGTGACAGGGTGGGAACAGAACTGAAATAAGGTCACTAGAACAAGTGGGAGAGAAAGAGAAGAGAGGGGCCCGGAGGTGTGAGCAGATCAGGCAAGGGCAGTAATCTTTCTGAGCAATGGCAAGCTATTACGGTTTTTAAGTGAGGAGCAAAAGATTCAGAAGTTTGTAGGACTTCAGCTTTGTAGGACTCTCCCCACAGCTGCAGTGTGGAAGATCAACAGGAGGAAGTCATGAGAGGAGGCTGGGGGACCAGGGAAGAGAGGATGTTGCAGAGCGATGATGAAGATGGAGGAAGGGGATTGAGTCAAGAAATATTGAGGAGGTAGAATACTTCTAGAGTCTGCTTTTTCCACTTGACATATTGTGGATGGCTTTCTTTATTATTTTTTAATTTTTTGCCTGTTTTCATTTTTTATTGGATTGTTAGGTTTTTTCATTTGTATTTCTTTCTTTTTTTTTTAAACTTTATTTTAAGTTCCAGGATACATGTGTAGGACGTGCTGGTTTGTAAAACTATGGAATGCTTCACGAATTTTGTCATTCTTGTGCAGGGGCCATGACAATAATATTCACTGTTATCGTTCCTATTTTAGTATATGTGCTGCTGAAGCAAGCACTGTGGGTCTCTTTCTACATTTCAAAAATGTTGGTCTCCATAATAAGGTTTCGGTGATAGTTCCTTGTATCGATCAATTATTACATATTCAATAATCTCCTACTGATGGACTTTTTTTTCGATTATGAATGACTCTCCAAATTGTATTATATATTAATTGTCTGATTGTTCCCTTAATGGATATTTTATATTAGTTGCCAAATCAACTCTCAGAGTGTACTGGTTTATTCTCTCACTAATAGTGTGTGAGACTTCCATTTTCTATCCCCTTTCAAACCCCAGTGTATTGTCAATCTTTTTAATTTTAGCTGGCTAATAGATAAACAAAATCCAGTATTTTAACTTGCATTCTGACTACTCATGAGACTGGCCATCTTTTCATGTGTTTACTGACCATTTATATTTATTATTCTGTAGATTATTTATTTTGCCTATTTATATCTCATGATATTTTTTCCCTGTTGACGAAACATAACTCTTTTGTAACCCTTTGTCATATGTACGTAGCAAAAATGTTTGCTAGGTCTTTGTTCGCCTTTTAATTTTGTTGACAGGGTTTCCTATTCTACTTTGTTCTGTTTTTACCATATATATTTTTTCACTTTTAAGTAGTATCTGTCATCTGTCAGTGGATTTTCTTTATGGTACTAGTTTTGTTGATACGTTAAAAAAGCCTTCCTGACTCCAAGGCTAGAAAAAGATTTTTCTAATGCTTTATTTTCCATTATGAATTCAGTATGAGGAGTAAGGGAGGGATACTTATTAGTAAGTACCTAGGCAGTTGTCCTAATACCTTTTCTTGAATAACCACTATTTCTTTCACTGATTACTAATGCTATTTTTTTTTTATTTACCAAATCCCCAAATACATTTGAGCTCAATTCTGAACTCTGTATTCTGTTTTTGATCTCTCATCCTGTGCCAGATTCACGCTGTTTTAATTACTGTTATTTTGTAACACAGTTTTTATATCTGGTAGCACAATTTTACCCACATTGTTCTTCTTTGTCAAGTCTTCCTGGTTATTTTTAAATATTTATTCTTCAAAATGGATTTTAGAATTATTTTCCAAACTTATACAAAAATATCCTGTCGCAAGTTTGGTAGGACTTAAATTACATTTATGGATTTGCTTTAGCATTTTGGGTCATGACACATTTTTTCAAATAGTGGCTGAAGTAATTTAATTTGCAATCAAGTAAAATTTGGTGTATACTGTGACCCATCTTTCTGAGAACTATGAGAAATTGGCAAGCTGTGTATTATGTAATTCACGAAATCACTATATGGTTCTAGATGATTTATTCATTCCACGAATATTGACTGAGCTAAGCATATGGTGGCTGCTGTTTCCAGTGTTGGGATACGTGGTGAATGGGCAGGATCCCTGTTCTCATATTCTGGGAGGGAGAAGCAGTGGAGCTCGGCTTTGTCCACAGATAGGGTGGCATAAGGGTGGAAAGGCCACAGTGACTGCAGACAAGTCTTTCCAAAAATATTTGCTTTGAAAGGAAGAAAGGAAATTGAGTGGCAGTTGGTCATGGGGGCAAGAAAGGTTTTTGTTTTGTTTTTAAGATGACAGTCACTGGAGCATATTTATGTGCCACAAAATAATCACCAGAAAGAGAGAAAATAAGTATCCAGAAGAGAAAGGAGATGCTTTCAGCATCTAGCTCCTTGAAGGTGAAAGTAGGTGGAATATACTCCATAAGGGATGTGTTAGGTTTTGATACAAGGAGCAAATTAATAATAGAAAATTCAGACAGAGTGGGCCCAGATACAAGCAGATTAGTGTTTATTTGACTACAGAAACCCGAGAGGTGTTTTTGTATGGGCAATAATCACATTTATACTACTATGCTAATTATTCATCAATTTCAGCAAAAATTGGGATGTTTTATTCCAGTGTTAGGCTTTAATGTCATAACTTCTTTGTTGGAAACTGAATTTTAAAGTGCTGAAAGCAGTGCTTAGAACAATGTCTGGAACACATATGACACTTAATATTTATTGAATAAGTACACACATTAGTTTAGTTTTATATTGCTGAATGGAATTTTCATACTGTCTAGGCGATGTCATATCTTCTATACAAAACTGTCCTGATTCTTAGTACTGCCATGTCAGTATGTAATATTTGTGTTACTTTAACCATGTGGTATAGTAGAAAAGGCAGTGGACTTGGAAACAGAAAGCTTGGATTCAATCATCTGCCCCACCAGTTTGTAACTACTTAAAGATGGGGAAGTTATTTAGCTTCTCTGGGTTTTACTTTTCTCACTGTAAAATGAGCCAGTTGGGATAAATCAGTTGTTTTCAATCCTTTTAAACTGTTAGACATTTTCTTCATATGAAAGGTTTTCTGGAGCCTCCTATGTAAAGCAGGTAATCAAGGACTCCTCAGACGAAAGTAGGGATGTGAGAGGGGGAGCCCCACTCATCCTGCAGCAGCATCCTTGAGCCTCTCTTGACCCTGCCTTCATCTTGCTGTGAATGGAGCTTCTCAGAGCAAAATGTACAAACCTCATAAGATGATCTTTAAGGTCTTTAAGAATTGCATAAACTATGGCACGTGCTATCTGATGTGATTTTCATGGTCCTGTGAAGTAAGGAATCCATGGTACTATTATGTCTGTTTCACGGATGGGAAAAGAAGGTTCAGAGTGTATCATTTGCTGTAATTTCTTGCCTGGTAGTTGGAGAAGCAGAGACGAGAGCCCAGTCTTCTATCTCTTGTTTAGGCAGTCCTTTTGTTGCCATCAAAAGATTTCCCTCACCTGACTTTCTGTTGACTCAGTGAAGACTCTGGCTAAAATATCTGAAATAATTTCTAACTTGTATTACTGTTGCCATTCACATGCATATAATCACTTAAAAATGTTTGCCTAAATGTTTTTCCACACCTGAATTAGCTAAGTTATAGAAACTTTAATCAAATTGCAAAAAAGAATGAGCTGTGAGGAATCATTATAATTTCTCAACAGAAATCTCTAAAATGCAAATCAAATGAATTGGCTGAACACTTAAATCCATTTAATTTTGAAATTAGTTTCATTTTTGAAATAATCTTCAGATTGAGACAGATGAGGCATGCAGTCCTACTTATTGTGAACCATGGTAAAATAAGAAATGAGTTTTAACCCAAATGTGTATTGAGAAATTAAAAGTTAAGCGAGACTAAACATTGGGTTGGAAGGGGTTGACAATTATCATGGCCACATCAGATAAGGGCTGTCACTCCAGATTAACTGCCCTTCCCCTAGTATGTTCTCTGCTCTCATGTTTGAGTTTCTACGTGCTAATCTTTCTCTTGGGATGCTCTTCTTGGCCAGATAAAAATATTACTCATCCATCCAGGCTTTCATAAACTGCTTCCTCTGTTTAGCTCACTTATCCTCATGGCACCTCCTCCTTCCTGGACAGAATTAATCTTCTCCTTCGCCTGTGAACTCCCCTAGAACTTTGCACTGTAGGTATAGCACTCTTTATACTGCCATATAGCTAGCTGCAAAATCTGTTTTCCTTGCCAGGTTTTAACTTCTGCAAGGGAGAGAACATTAAACATTGTAAAGGGTTTTTCCCTACTATAAAAGTAACATACACTCAATGAGACAAAATTTGGGAAAATGCAACAGAATTTAAAATGAACAAGAATCATTTCGCCTATGCATTGCCCCTATACAATCAGTGCTTAGCATCTGAAATAATTCATCTAATGTTTCCTCCACCATGGACAAGCGCCGAGTTTAATTGGGTAGTCATTGTTAATTTTGAAGGGCTAGAAGACTATAAATCTCTCTCTCTCTGACTCTTGATGTGCAGTGTAGGTGGCTGGCAGACATATAATTATGTATACACACATAATTCTGTAGATACTTAGAATAAAGAAGGGGTTTGCTCAAAGTATGGACAAGCCTGATTGGAAAGTATTTCATGAAGGCACTTGACTCTAGAAATCACATGCATCCTTATCACAGAATTTAGCAGACTTTAATGAATTCCAATTCTTTTGTTGAGTGAGAACTGGTTATGTATTGAATTGAGCAAACTGACACATATCCCAAGTGGTGAAAACATGCTCCTGTAGGTTCTCACAGTTAATAGTCTGAGGGTAATTGGGAACGAGTACCATGTTGCATTGACAGATTTGTCATTGCACTGAAGAACATGTTGCTGCAACTTTGAGTTCGGACCCTGGCAGTTGTCTACCTCTGGCTTCTCATTCTTCCATTCCCTACTTCTTTTGGTAGGACTGACAGTCTGTGCTGTGGTAAGAAAGCCAGGCTGTAGGACTGCAGTCTGAGACGCATGCTTGCCATCAGGATCACACTGTTGGTCACTGGCATTAGTTCACGCTAATGAACATCAACAATGACATGGAAACTGTTTTGTTTGTGAAGGTTGAATAGAAGTATAGATGAAAATAGATAACTAATACTGGAGTTCCTGGATGACAAAAATTGAGATAGTATTCAATTATTCACCCGCAGGATACTATTAGTTTAGGCACTTTTGTATTTATGACTTTTTTTTTAAAGTATGAATTATAAAAGTTCCTTGTAGAAACTTTGTAACATGTAAAAATGGATAAAAATGTAAATAAAAATCAACTATATACCTGCCACACAGAAATATTGACTGACAACATTTTCATATATTTTATTTTCAATCTTTTTCTCTTAATATACGGATACATGAGATCATATTCTATCCTTTTTTCATTTAGTTTTTGGTATTTATATTTTGAGATAGATAATTTTTAAGTAAGTAAATATTCAAACACGTTAAAAGCTTAACATTCTGTCAAAAGGATGAAATAAAATTAATTTAACCATTCTATTGTTCAATAGTTAGGCTGGTTTCATTCTTTTCAATGCTAGATATAAAATGTCAAATAATATATTTCTATATAAATTATTGTCCAAATAAATATGTATTATAGAAATTATTACACTAAAGGGTGTCTTAGTTCGTTTGGGCTTCCATAACAAAATATCACAAATGGGTGGCTTATCAACAACAGAAATTTATTTCTCACAGTTCTGGAGGCTGGGAAGTCCAAAATCATAGCATAGGCAGATTCAGTTTCTTGTAAATAGTGCCTTCTCCATGAGACCTCAAAGGAAAAGAAGGGTGAGAGTGTTTCTCTCAGGCCTTTTTTAAAAGGGGCACTAATCCCTGTGTAACCTTATAAAAGGGCCTAATCAACTGCTAAGTCAGCTACCAAGGGCCCCACCTCCAAATACCCTCACCTTGGAGATTAGGTTTTCACATTTGAATTTTGAGAAAGTGCAAACATTCAGACCATAGCAAAAGGTAGGAATTGTCTAAGAGTCTGTATTTGTTGATAAATTTCTGACCAAAGAAGTTAGAGACATTTACCCTTCTACAAGTAATTGCTGCAGTATATAAAAAAATATTTGAAATGTTTGTTATTTTGGTAGGTATAAAGCATATCTTATTTTTTAAAATTACACTCAATTACTAGTGAAATTAATTTTTTTTTACATATTAATCTACTTTTCTATGGAAACTGTTAATATCTTTTTTTTTTTTTGAGAGGGAGTCTTGCTGCATCACCCCGGCTGGAGTGTAATGGCACCATCTTGGCTCACTGCAACCTCTGCCTCCCAAGTTCAAGCAAGTCTCCTTCCTTAGCCTCCCGAGTAGCTGGGACTACAGGCAAGGAACACCATGCCCAGCTAATTTTATTATTATTATTATTATTTTTGAGATGGAGTCTTGCTCTGCCACCGAGACTGGAGTGCAGTGGTGCGATCTCGGCTCACTGCAACCTCTGCCTCCCAGGTTCAAGCAATAGCCTGCTTCAGTCTCCCAGAATAGCTGGGATTACAGGTGCACACCACCACACCTGGCTAATTTTTGTATTTTTAGTAGAGATGGGGTTTCACCGTGGTGGTCAGGCTGGTCTCAAACTCCTGACCTCAGGTGATCTGCCCTCTCGGCCTTCCAGAGTGCTGGGATTACAGGCATGAGTCACTGCACCTGGCTCTGTTAATCTTTTATCCAGGGGTCTTTGTGTTCTTCATAACTACTGCAAGGATTTTTTTCTTTTCCACAATTTGTTTTTGCCTTTTCATTTCATTTTTTCTTGAGGTATGGTCCATTATATTTATTGGTATTATATACTTTTACTATTTTTGCCTTTTGATTTTGATGTTTTGAGTATAGTGAAATATATCACTATTTGTGATATATTTATGAAATATATCAAATATATGGAGAAAATATATTTCTTTCATATATTTATGCTTAGAAAATTTATCTCCTTCAATAAAAGAAAGTATCTTTCTAACCTAAGTATGGATATTTATTTGTATTTTAATCGATATTCTTGTTTCTTTTCTGTGTTTAAATCTGTTTTGTTTTTTGTTCTGTCTTATTGCATTAACAAGAGCTTACTGACAATCTCACATAATCATGGTGATAGTAAGCATAGATTTTTTTTGTTTGCCATTAATACATATTCGCTATCAGCTTAAGGCAAATATAGTTTATTATGTTAAGACTGTTGACTTATATTCCTTTTTCTACTACAAATAAATTTTGTATATTATGATAAATCAAAGGCAGGTTTGGAAGTAAGATGTTGGGCATGTTCTTCAGTGTTTCTAAACCTTAGTTATTAAATGGAGTCTGTGATGCTATCTTCTTGATAGGGTTAATGAGATGGTTAAAGAAGGTAATGCTTCTAAACTCCTTAGCATATGGCCTGTGTAACCTAGGAGGTGTTTAATAAATGTCAGCCATTATTTTTGCTATTCTTAGAAAAAGGTGGGAATTTTGTGAAATTCCTTGTATTTATTGAGCTAATCACATTACAATTAATACTAATAGATATTCTTGTGTTGATGGGATAAACTACTTGGCTACTGTGGATTTTTATTTGTATATGCTCTCAACTTTGATTTTTTAATCTTTTTAAAGGTAAATATTAGTGTGGGGCTTTTAATAATTCTTAAGCTGATGTTACCCATGAAAAAATTGGTTATTATTTGGGGTTAAGCCGTGAATGTTAAGAGAATCCTGTAGATTCTGTTAGGAAATAAAATCAGTATCTCCTTGAATTACCTATCAGATATTTATTTAGTGCTCACAAATGCAGTCGAAAGACAGTATCAGCCAATATTTTTGGCTACAAAGGCCTGGCAACCTTTTTGTTTAGATTTTCTAAGGTTGTTAGGTGGGATTACTTGAGAAAAGATGCTACATTGTAAGAAGGCACACTGGTTTTAAATTTTCTTGGCATACGGCAGGCACTTCTTTCTGCCTTCAGAAGATTTATTCCGAAGATTGAGATTGAAATATTGAAACCTATGTTAACTTATTGTCAAAATTAGCCTGAACTAGGGCCATTAATCAATACAATTCTTATTTTCTTTCTCCTGATGAGATACAATGAAAAAGTTATGAATGACGATGATAAATGATTTTTTTTTTTGAGATGGAGTCTCCTTTTGGATTGAACATTAAGTACAGCATTTTTGGAATGATTTACTAGTTTTAAAGGCCTCTAATGTGAAGATACCTGGTAGTCTGAGACAGTCTATTGATAAGAGTTTTGTAAGCCATTTTCACCCATCCGTAAAAATTCAAGAACCACCACCCCTTGTTTCTTTCAGTTAAGGGAACAGGAATACATAGATTTGTATTGTGGTTTCTTTTCAGAAAAGAGAAGAAAGGCGTCTGTGACACACTGTGTGCAAGGTAGGAGAGCCTTGTTTCGCGATCTGGCAATCTCATACATGGGATCTTCAGATCACTTAGGAACATTTAAATTATATCCTGTTCTTCCCCTACTACTCCAGCTTCTCCCTCTCCCTATCCTAGAAAGTTGAGTCTGAGCCTCACCATGGCCATGCTCAGGAACTCTTTTCAAGAGTCTGTCTCTCCTTTCAATTCTGGAGGCATGGAAAAATGAAATGACTCTTTTTAATATACTGAAAATAACATCAACTTAAAAATTCAGATTCTAAATGTAGTATCTCATTTTTCTGTTACTCTCAGTAGAATTTCAGATATGTAAATATTTCAGATAACAAATTTTCTATCTTAAGCACCAGACCTTCATTAGAATATAATTTTTTTTTTTTTTTTTTTTTGGAGGAGTCTAGCTCTGTCTCTCAGGCAAGAGTGCAGTGGCGCCATCTCAGTTCACTGCAGCCTCTGCCTCCCAGGTTCAAGTGATTCTCCTGCCTCAGTCTTTCAAGTAGCTGGGATTGCAGGCCTGCGTGACCATGCCTGGCTAATTTTTGTATTTTTAGTAGAGACAGGTTTTTACCATGTTGGCCACACTGGTCTTGAACTCCTGACCTCAGGTGATCCACCTGCCTCAGCCTCCCAAAGTGCTGGGATTATAGGCGTGAACCACCATGCATGGGTGAAATGTAACATTTCTGATTGAATTACTTATCAAAGGTATTGCAATTTCTCTTTGAAAATAGAAGATACAGAACATAATTGAACTTTTTGATGATTCAGTCTTTTAGATAAGCATTATTGATGATACTGTGCTATAATAATACAAGTGAGTGCTTTTGTGGTCATTCATTATGGGTCTAGCACCCTTCTAAGTGCCTTTCAGCAAATAAGTCATTTACATCTATGTTTACTGAAATATAACTGTATGTCATAGGTACTATGATTGTCTTCATTTTACAGGGAGGAAACTGAGGCCCAGAGAGGTTGAGAAACTTGTCCAAGACTGTAATCTAGTCAGCAGAGAAGCTGAGATTCAAACCCATACAGCCAGAGTTCAGAATCTGTGCCTTCACCATCATATGATGTTCTTTCCTTGTGCCTTACACGGTTGATGGCTCTGGGCTAGTAAGGGCTGTTTGTCCTATTATTGTGCATTTTGAGTTCTTACATCTGTACATTAACCTGTCTCCTTAAGCTTCCCTGCTGTCATCTACTATTTCTCACCATTTTCACTCTTCTTGCTTTTCAATTTGCTGCCATTTACAGGATTTGGGCTGGAAAATCAGAATAAAAAAGCTTATTAGAATTATATACCATCACTGAGTATGAATTCTGCAAAAGGTTTAATTTTGGATAAGGAAGAAAAACCAGTATTTTGAAGTACGTACTACAAAGAATAACAATAGTAGCAATTATGTGTTGAGATCTGACATTCTACATTAGATATTTAACCCTGTTACCACATTTAAAGCCCTGAACAGCTCCCAAAGTGGGGACTATATTCCCCGTGATAAGAGTCAGAAACTACCCCTGGGAGGTTAAGGGATTTGATGAATCTACCCTCAGCTAGAAGCTGAAACCCAGTCCAGGACTTCTTGACTCCAAAGCCCTTTACTCCTTCTACTCTTTGGCCATTAGGTTTTACTCTAGTTTCTTTAGCAAACACTTTTCAATTTAAGTAATTTTTCTTATTTAGCCCAATTACTATGATGCATTTGGAAGAATGTTTTGAAGTATAGGCTTAAGGAACGAAGTGATCCAAGGCTTTATATCAATCATAGTGTAAGAAACTTTTCAAAGGGTGATTTTAAAACAGTCAACGATGTTTAGAATTTCAATAGCAATGAAATGGTGAATTGGAGTTAGATGTGTCTGGAGTCCAGAAGTCAGCAAGGCATTGTTTCAGTAGGGCATGCAGCTTGGATTAGGGGAAGGAAACGGGATTGATGAGCAAGAGATGGCACCAAGAGACATTTTGGGTATGGAATTAGCAGAAGTTGTGACCATACTGGGGAGTAGTTATGAAAGAAGGGTCAAGGACAGCTTTGAAATTTCTAGTTTATTTGAATTGGTGAAGGGATCTCATGTGCTTAGATGCAGAGTATACAAGATGGAACAACTTTTGAAAGGGAAGGTGAATTTTATTTTAAACATTTGAATGTGCTAAACCTGTGGAATGATCAAGAAGAAATATCAGACATCTGAAAATGAGGGTCTGTCTTCTGATAATATTTGCAGTTCTTAGAGATTCTACAGGCTCCTAATGAGCAACTTGAATGGTGTTTTTGATGCAAGTGGATTGTCTTGTGTATCAGACATTTTTGGATTGCCTCTGTAACACCCATTCTCCCTTTTGCCTCTCTTGAAATTATTGACTTTCCCCTAGCATATGATTGGTGAATTTCTAATGTGCTTTTCATCTTTGCAGCAAGATAATTTTATTTACTGCAGACAACTAGAATGGTACCTCTCTATTCAAAGAAGGCAGGGAGGATAGGAGAGCAAGACTACCCTGAGGATATATAACTTAGGAGTTTTTGTAAGAACTACAAATAAATAGACCCACTCACAAATTTTCTATATTTAGGGAACAGAGTAACACTACTTTTTGTTTTATTCCTTGTCCAAATGATTCTTTCAGAGAGTACCCAAGTAAAATGCCTGATCAGAGATTAAATGAGAAATTCACAGTACATACCTTTAAATCTGCTTGTTAGCCTTAAAAGTCATGCCTTACTTATAATTACAAGTTTCAGTGTGTTTCAGAACCCCTTTTCTTAGCTCCAAGCATCTTTGTCCTCTTCAAATGACTGGCAACTTGGTGATATTTAAATTTCTTATTTCTTTTAAGTGTGATTTAGTTTAAAATAAGCGCATAGGTAAGCACAAAAGTGCTTTAGGCCTGCTTCTTTAAAATGAGAAACACCCTTGTCCTTAGGGGCTGTCAGATTTATGTCCTTAGATGAACAATAATTACATTAATAATTTGAAGGGCTAATTAGCATTTTATAGTAAACACATTGTTCATCTCACTAAAAGGATGGCTATATGCTTTCTGCAGAATAATTGCTTTTCAAAATCAGAACCCATTTATCCTGCTTCAGCAATATATGCCACCAACTGACCAGGAAGTACTCTTGTGCTGACTTTTTTCTAAATATTGAGTCTTTTTTTTTTTTTTTTGTGATGGAGTTTCGTTTTTGTTTCCCAGGCTGGAGTGCAGTGGCACAATGTTGGCTCGCTGCAACCTCCACCTCCTGGGTTCAAGCGATTCGCCTGCCTCAGTCTCCCAAGTAGCTAGGATTACAGGCATGCACCACCACGCTGGGCCGATTTTATAGTTTAGTAGGGACAGAGTTTCACCATGTTGGCCAGGCTGGTCTAGAACTCCTGACCTTAGGTGAACCACCACCTTGGCCTCCCAAAGTGCTGGGATTACAGGCATAAGTCACTGCACCCAGCTGTCTTGTTAAGTTTTACAACAAAGGTGGTCACTCATAGGCAGGTGTTGAACAATGAGAACACATGGACACAGTGAGGGGGAGCATCACATACTGGGGTCTGTCAGGGGGAAATAGGGGAGGGACAGTAGGGAGTGGGGGAGTTGGGAAGAGATAGCATGGGGAGAAATGCCAGATATAGGTGATACGGAGGAAGGCAGCAAATCACACTGCCATGTATGTACCTATGCAACAATATTGCATGTTCTTCACATGTACCCCAAAACCTAAAATGCAATAAAAAAAAAGTTGCCGAAATTAAAGCATAGTATGGACTGGCTTTAATTTCTACTTGTGTGAACAGCCACGAAAAAGCAACTGATACTTTGTTCTTTGTTTTTCATATGCTTCACTCTTTCCAATGTTGCTTTTCTTACTTAATTTTACTATGGTATTTATAACACATACGTGCAGTTTGAATTCACCTTCTCCCCTTTCTTTCCTTGGTCTCATGAAATGCAGGGAGTCGCCATGGTTATTTCTTTATTGTATCAACTCCTGAAAATACACTGATTTCATTTTAGTTTTTGCAAGCTCAAAGCTAACTGTGGATAAATTCAAGAAGACTTTTCATCAGGATATTGGCCTGCCTCCCCTGTATCCCCCTTCAGGGGGTTTTATCTGCCTGTAGCCACTTTCAGTACTTCCCTAACCCACAGTTGCAGCAACTCCAAATCGACAGTCTTGTCAGAGCAAATGATCTAAGATAAACATCCATGTGTCTGCCTGCATTAAGAATCCTGACAAGGATGCTTTGCCTGTATCAACTACAAGCCAATAGTCCTTAGAAGCACTTTGCTTATTGCCTTGGTTCAGTGGCTGAGGGAGAGTAGCTATAAGGCCCAAAGTCTAATTGTGAATGTTGTAGGATGTTAAAATCCAAATGAAATCATCAAAGACCTACCTCTCTACTTTCTTCCTCTTGGCACCTTCTCAATGGTAGTGGTTATCTCATGTATGTGAAATTCTTGGAATCAGTCAGTAAATTACATCAGGACACTCCCAACAATACTATTTTATATACAAAGACAGTAGCTGAGGAAACAAAGGTAAATATCAGGCCCATAGTTTTGCAGGTGAGGCTCCTTTCTGATGTTTTCTTAGCTACTTAATGCCCCGTAAAACTTTATCTTTGGGATTCATACTGGGAACTATCTCACAATACCAAAAATTATCAGTTAATAAGAGACACTCTGTCTCTGTGGTCCTAAAGAATATTCCACAGGCTTTTCTTTTCTCTATTAAGCTTTATATTGTGAGCCTAGAAAGAGAAATGTTGTTAAGTTTGTATACTCTGTATCTTAAAGCCAGAGAAGTCAACACAACGTAGGAAGGGAGTTTTCTATTAATGTCCTCAGGTTGGGTATCCTAAATAAAGTGATTAATGTTTTAACATTACAAGTTTCCCAAAGACCCGTATGAAAAATGTGAAGAGAGTATAATGATGCTTCAAGGCTGCTGAAATTTTATGTGCCCAGCACAAATTAAGGAGAAATTGTTTGATTATTATTAGGCTTATCTGATCTATTAAAATAGCCTGTTGGAATGAAAGAGACCCACTCTTCTACAGTAATTATCTAAACTGATTATCTGTGTTAACCATATCTGAGTCATTATCATTTTTATATATCACTTCAAGAGATACAGTCTAAAAGCCTGAAACTTATATAATAAAGGGAAAAACCTAACTGCAGATTTTCTTCTTAAATTTTAATTTTATATCATATTTATCTAAGTGATCTTAGGAAGTCTTTAATACTATAGGAAAACTACTGAGACGGGAGAAAAAGGCCACCATTTAATGTATTGAAAGATTTTCTTAAATCACTGCATGTTCCCTCTCAGACTGTTTGCAGTATATTTTCTATTCCCGGTAAACAACCCCTGAGTATCTCCTATTAATTGTGCTTACAGTGTGGTTGTTTCCTTAAATACACCCAAGTCACACCTAAGCTGAAGCACCAAATGCCAGTTCTTTAAAATTAATTTTGAAAAAAAAGCAGAACTGTTTCTGTTATCTACCTGAAAGTTTTGTCACATTTGATCTAAATCAGAGCTTTTACTAAAGAGAAAAAGAACAGTGAACAGTTGTAATGGTTAATTCTATGTCAGTTTGACTGGGCTATGGCATGTCCAACGTTTGGCCAAACATTATTCTGGATGTTTTCATGAGGTTGTTTCTGGATGAGATTAAAATCTGAGTCAGTAGACTGAGTAAAGCAGCTTGCCCTCTCCAACGCAAGCTGGCATCATCTAACCCGTTGGAGGCCTGAATAGAATAAAAAGGCTGTGTAAGGGGGAATTTGCCCTTTCTGCCTGTCTTTGAGCTGTCACATCAGTCTTCTCCTGCCTTTAGATCTCATCTTGGACTGGAACTTTCACCATCAGTCCTCTGGGTCTCTAGTTTGCTACCTGTAGATCTTGAGAGTTCACAGGCTCAGATACATGTCTACCATTGGTTCTGTTTCACTAGAGCACCACAGCAAATACAACAGCTAACCAAATCCACAGAATTTTGAAAATGAAGGTGTTTCATATACCTAATATACTAAAATTTAATTTAGAATGCCCATATGAGTATTTAATTTGCTCCTGGGGTAGAATGAGCCAATAGTGAGTAATCCACGCTTTCGTATTTTAGCCATTTCTGATGTGAACAGAGCCCTATTGACCCTTGGGAATCTACTAGGAAAATGGGGGACATCAAAGGAGCTCCTGGGTTCCCCACAGATTTTCTCAGTTTAAGAAAGGTATAGATTACTCCACTTGGGTGAACCCTTCCTTAAAGTCCTGACATTTCAAAAATGTAAAGTAAGTAAGTCATTATCTGTCAGACTGTGGACTCAATAATCTAATTAGCAAAAGAGTTAGTAAGTGGCCTAATATGTCCAGATCTGTGCAGTGAACCGTAACATAGATCTAATACACAATTTCTTTCTTCAAGATGTAGGCCGACAATGTGAAAAACAGACATATTGTAATATTGGGAAACCTATAATAGAGTATGCAAATGAGCCACTGAGGTAGGGATCCCTAATCTTGATTTGGTGAGAGCCAAATAAACTCCATTTACTAAAAAAAAGGGATCTGTACACTTGGAAAATATTTAAAAATATCAGTTTTAGTTCATTTTAATTTAAGAAATAAAATATATTTCTGAGTGGTCACCAAAGATTTAGCAATGTGGCTAAGTAAAAACTCAAAGTGAATTGGGCTCTCAGTGGACAATCTAAAGGAGGGCTAAGAGGCTGGCCACTTACGAGGCTTTATGTGTCTGAGGAAACCTGAGCAGTACACAAGTAATGGAAACTTACGTGGCCAGGTCTAATGTTTCAATTCTACTGTGGCTGCCTCCTGGTTTTCTCCCTGTTGATCTCTGCTCCATTGTAATAGGGTTTATCTGGGGGGTTGATTGCCCAGCTAGAAGCCACATCCCCAGACTCCTTTGTGGCTAAATATGGTCATGAAATTCTGTTTCTCCAGTGCAATGTGAATGGGTGGACTAAGTACAACTTCTACAATAAAATGCTCAGAAGGAAATTACCTGGTTCAGACTTCCTTTTCTCCCTCTAGAGAAGGCACTAGGGGTGAATCAGCTTTGACCATGTAAATTCTAAGGGCTCCAAGCTGGAAGGGACTCATGTCCCTGAATGACCTCATGGAGCAGAGCTGTCTCACTTTCTGTTATGAAAGAATAAATTATTCTCTGTTTTTCTGGTCATATCAGCTAAGCCTTTATTGAGCCTAGCTAATACAGCTACTTATCCTTCTTAATGAAACAGCAGGAGAATTCCTCAGTTTACTTCCTTGTCTCCTCTGATAGCTCCCTCAACACATAACCAACTCTGCCTGCACATGTGCCTATTCCTAACCATTATCTCTCTGATTCCTGATCTTTTGAAAGCTGTTACACCCTCAGATAGCTTACAAGTTATAAGAAGAATCTTGTGAATAACTTAAAGTTATACCTCAAAATACACATACATGCTAAATTTATTTTACTCATAAAGAAACTGTCTTCAGAGTACCTTTTCTCATCAATAATCCCATCAAAGTTTAGGGATTAAGGTTTTTAATGTGTTTATTTTCTCTTTTTATTTTCTCTTTCTGTGTCTCACATATACATTATATGTGTTTTAATAATAATTTAGAATAACTAATGATACATCCAATAAAAGCCAACTTTTTTTTGAACAAAATATCAAATTGGAAAACTTCAGTTTTCAAACGAATCAGCATCTAAGAAGCTCTCCATTTGTGTTCCATATTTAATGTAGAAATCTTTCTTAGATAATGTGAACAGTAAGTACTACTATTAGTTTGAGGAAAAGCAACTCTCTTAAAAAATAGCAGGTGATATTTTCTATAAAAATGCGAACAAAAATCCTTAAAAATGTACATCTAAAACTTCAACAAAAATATATAGCCCTAATTCCTTTTTTTTAAGAAAGGAATTTGTTGGTTTGTAGAAATGCTGCCTTAAGTGACTTTAGTAGTGCTGCTTAGTGTCTTTCATATACTCGATATAAAAACCAGGATAAGGAAAAAAATCCTAGTCACTAGACTACTAGGGGCCTCAAATTCTATAATATTCTCTGCAGGAATAAATAACCTTTCTAAGATTTATAGACAAAGTTATTGCGTTAATGCAGTAATTCATATATTTTAAGCAGTCAGTGTACTATTAAGTTACTATTAGGTGTTATTTTAAATATTAATAATTAAAATTTCATCATTGAATTTCATGATCTTAATCAAACAAAACTGAAATAGTTAAGTCTAATACAAAGACAGATGGTGGCAGAAGGAGAATGCAGTTGGATACTTCACTTTTTTCTTTTAAACAAGATGAGCCCTGGACAAGATTAAAGACAGTAGTAGTGAAATGGTTGTTCTGGTCCCTGATAGTATTAAAAGTAAGAAAAAAAAATTAAGGGCAGTGTCTGGCATATGGTATACTGTTAATAAAATCTTGTTATTAAATGAATGAATAATACCTACTAGGAAGGGCAGGGGATAATGGGTCACACTTGAGTTGGTCTTTAAAGGATGAAGAAGGAGTTGACTAGAAGGATAGGAGAAGATGAGGAAGCATTCCAGGTGGAGAATAGCACATGTAAAATAACAAAGAATGAAACAACTTTCTTGTTCAGTAACGTACAGGAAGTCTGTGTGATGGAAGAAGGAAGGGTGGAAGTAGCGCAAGGGACTGTTTTTCACTGCATTCAGCATGACAACTTTCTTTTCACTAAAATCTAAGGTAGTCTGTGTAAGCCAAGAGAGAGAAAGAAGCCACTCCCAGGCATTTCCAACTGGAGCAGGAATTGTAGGGTCTGAGGAAGGATGAACGTCTGCAGAATTCAGCGCTGCATGAAATGCTTCAGTAGTTGTAAGAACAGAGTTAGAGCTTTTAAACATCTTCTATGAATACTTCAATCATGAACTATCAGTAACCATAGACAAATCCTGAAGGTTATCTGCCACCACAATCTCAGTTCTAATGCTAGGAAGTGACTAGTCCAGTGTGGACTGGCCTGGATGGGACCCCAGGTGAAGAGTGGTGCACAATGAGACATGTCCCTTAGCCTGTCTCATGAATTGAGATGGGAATTAAAGCCAGATTCATATTATATATTACTTGATTTATGTATATTTCTAAATACTTATTATATAAGATTTACCCCTCACTATGAGTTCAGTAATTTTCAACTAATCTAATCTTTTTGCTGTCTTTATAAAAGACCGCAAATAAAAGAAGCGCCTTAGAGAATGCTAAAGACATGTAAATTGGTTGGAGAAACTGACAAATGATAAAATCAGAGGTCGTGCCCAGGGTGTATAGACCAGGAAAGAAAAACCCTTTACAAAATGCACTAAGACTTGTGTCTTTTGGTTGCGCTTGCTTTGTATAGACAGGTGCAAGTAGTTACCTGTATCTGAAACTGCAAGGACAAAATTAGCTCTTTAACAGACAACTGGAACCCAAGGTATTCAAGTCCATAGAATCTAAAAACTTTAAAAGTGTTTAAAATGGTTTAAGCAGAAAATTTTGTATAAATTTTAAAAAGGGTGAGTAGATAATTCTGCGCAAAAGGCTAGTCGATCTCTTCCTAACGTTTTGAAAAACAAACGTGGGCAGAATATAAAAATATTTATCCCTAACAAAAGGATAATTTTCTTTTTTTTGGAAAACAATATACACCAAATTGTTTCTATATACTCTTTTGTAAATGGTAACGATTTTGGTTACAGCTTCCATTCAAGGGACTAGACTTGGAGTCTTATTTTGTTTTTTTTTTTGTTTATAGAGGGAAAAATGACCTTTTAAGGAGTTGCAGGAATTTCCCCTCATTTGGGGAAGACTAAGTTTTTTTATTTATTTTTTTTATTTTGGAGAAGCCCCTATGATGGTAGATGTAGTTAGTTATGCAGAAATAAAGAAAGCACCTACTCACTACTCTCAGAAAGTGTTGACAACAAGACAACTCTATAAAGGCGTTTCACAGAGGTGTTAAGGGTTATGTTTAATGATGAGGACTGGGTATATGGCTACCAAGGGTGAAAAATCTTTCCCCTTTCCTCCCTGCCCCAATATGCACACACTTTAAATTTGAATACAGACTACTGTGTGCCTGATAATTATGAATTAATTTAGATAGGATCATGAGAGACTCAGAGAGGAGCAAATCTGATTTCCGTGTCACTTAATCTTACAGAAAAGACTGACAAAGCGTGGAAGACAATTCAGGCTTTGGGAAAACTGTCTTGAAAGACTTGGGCTTTTGTTTTCTGAGTCATGGTGTCAACTCAGTCCGTTGTCTTTGAGGAAGTGGTTTCCCTTGAGAAGATAAATATCTGGGGGAGAAGGTTGATCTTCCCAGATATGACATAAAACATGAACTGGGTGGTACATTAGAGGGGGGCAACTTCCTCCACATCTGATGGGGTCTCAGTTGGTCCTAGATGCAAAGGCAAGGAGGAGGTAGGTGGTAATTTCCTGGAAATGGGTAGTTCTGGGCCCTGCAGGTTTAAAAGTAGCCATTCTAGTAGCAGTTGTTAGTTATGTTTTGTGTTATACTTTCTTCTGTCATCCCTGAGGCTTCACTAAAAACTTGGTCTCATACACAGATATTGTGGGGAACGGAGTTGTGTCCCATGCTTTGGACGGAGCCCTGGAGAAGAACAGTTAACAATTCAAAATCAGAGTGGGTGCTAGGGCAGTGCCATAGAGGGAAGATAGAGGGCAGTGGCCTGAACAATAGTTTGAAATCTGCTGGGGACATATTTCTGGTAATTAAGTGAAGTAATTTCAGGTAATAGTCATTAGGGGATATAAAATGCATATAATCTATTATTGTATAGGGTCAGCAATCCATGGGTTTTATGACAATAAAAGTCACTCTTATTGAAGAGAATTAAAACGAGACAGCAAAACAAAACCCCAAAGTAGGAAAGTTAGATACACTGAGTTGGGAGGAAGATAAAAGAAGACAAAGTAAAATCCTGCCTTAGAATTACATTATATCAGTGAAAGGTAGTTCATGGCATAGACTTGGTCATAAGATTATCATGGACAGAGAATATACAACTGAGAATATATAACTTGATGATGTATTGGGGGATGTTTTAGTGTAAATCAGGGATCTGCAAACTTTTTCTAAAGGGGCCAGATAGTAAATACCTTAGGCTTTGTGCACCCGTCTCTGTCACACCTACTCAACTCTATAGTTACAGAACAAAAGCAGACATAGATAAGCCATAAATGAATGAGTGTGGCTGTGTTCCAATAAAGCTTTATTTATAGAAACTGAAACTGAATTTTATAGAATTTTTAATATCACAGAATATTACTCTTTTGATTTTTTACCCCAGCCATCTAAAGAGGAAACCCATTCTTAAGCTTGTGGGTTCCAGCAAAACACCCAGTGGGCTACAAGAGTTTCTTATTGGGGTAGATATTGCCACTGAGGGAGCATCTAAAGAATTTGGGGGGAATATTTTTTGTCTTCTGATAAAGTATTTCCTGAGCATTTACATGCTGAAATACATGTTTTTAAAAATAAAATATTTTTCTCTTATTGATAAGGCATTATCAATTATGAAACTTAAAAATGAGCTGAACATTTGAAAGGCTCAGTAGACACAGAAGATGTTTTAGCATGGGTATTCTGTGCAACAGAACAAAATGAAATTTAGGACAAAATGAAATGAATTCAGTAAAATTATGGAGAGAAGAAATCTTGAGAAACTTCTAGAGAGCTAGGAAAGATAAATATAAATTAATAGTATAGCACCCATTTTTTCAAATTTGAAAATGGGTAAAACTTTAAAAAATAACTTTTATGTAGTGTGCACTATTTACATACACACATATTGTGTGAGTGAAAAGTAGAAGGGCTCTTATAGGATCTTTCCTGACTATAAACTCGTATCTAATTTTTTCACTCCAGTGAAATAGTTTCTTGAACTGGCAATTTTACTCGCACGGGGATATTTAAGAACATAACCTTGAAAAATAAGGGAGAAATGACTGCGTTTAAAACAGTCTTTTTGAAGTTAGTACATTTCTGAGTAACCAAGGTATTTACAGGTAGCCGGCCTCTACTGGAATCATCTACAAGAGATGCTGCCTTGCAGTGGTGTGTATGCCTGTACCGTAATGAAAGAAGGAAGACCATTTGGAAAATATAAGGCCAATAATCATATTTGCCACAAATTTAGCTGTAGGATATGAAAAGTCATTGCTCTCTAACTCCTAATGAGCTATTTTTCTTTTGGCCATTTATTAGCCTTTCTTGAGACCAAACCCTCTGGGTAGCTTTCAGTCATTATTGTGTGGTGACACAGAGGGCATGGATATTTTTGAAAAGAAAATACCTCATTTTTCTTTTAGTTTTATTTAAAATATTTTTCTCCTTATATCTAAGACAATGCATATTTTATATCCATGCATATAAATGAATTCTAAAATATGGGAGACCTCATTTTCTTGAGTCTGGCCTGTTTAATTCAGTCAGTATCATGTTCCAATATATGGATAACAACCTCAAAGAAGATTGTAGCGATTCACTATACAGCACCTATAACAAGGGACAATTCAAGACAGATACTGTTTCATTATCACCAGTTAATTTTTTGTTCAGTAGGAAACAAAAACCAAAAACAAGTCAACCAGTACTAATGAAGAAATATTACCCTGCTGCTCTGTCTCATCAGGTACAAGGGAAAGCACTCTGATTAATGAGAAGTTTGAAAATACAGCAGGTTAATTGCAGGTTACTAATGCTCTCTGCCCCTTTTCAAACCTAGAAAACACAAATGCTAGGAAAGATAATCTGTCTTTTAAAAGAATATTTCTTGTTCTTAAAATTCATTCTTAATCCAGAAGATCTGATCTGAGATCATAGCCCATCAACAAAGAATTGTATTTAAAATGTTCCTTTGTTCTTCAGTAATATAGATTTTTCTACCGTTAATAACTATTTCAGGGGCTAACGCCTAGTCTAATTTTTTTATAGTTGGAGAAAATGCCAACACTATTTTAACAGAATGTCCTGATTATGCTTTTCAACTTAAAAATTGATTTGTCACTGAATGATCATACTTTTCAAAAAAGATACTTTTGATGTTGATCTTGATAGAACCAATATTGCAAAGAAAAGATTAATACTGAGACTTTGTATCCTTTCACCCACCAAGAAAGTCTCAGTTATTCAAGATGAATAAATTCTGGAGATCCAATGTACAGCAATCAGACTATAGTTAATAATCCTATATTATATACTTGAAATTGGCTGAAGGTACATTTTAGGTTCTTTCACCACAAAACAAAGAAAAGAAAAAGAAAACCATGAACATAACTTTGTGAGGTGATGAGTTCTTTTAATCAGTTTGATTGTGGTGATTATTTCACAATGTGTATGTTTACCAAAACATCAAGTTGTACACCTTAAATATATACAATTTTTATTTGTTGAAAAGAAAAAGGAAAATGTTAATATAGGAGAAGTAATACTGTGATTATTTAAAATATCAATTATGAAAACTATTCTATATCCAGTAGCTAATAGACTTATCTGGACCTAACGCACAGATATATTCACTTTTAAGCTATCTAAGTTACCGAATTACACCTGAAATGCCTTTTGGAAAAGGACAAGTCAGGCACCAATCATCCTATGAACTTAAGAGTGTCTTTGTAAACACCACAATCTACGCCCCAAGACGGGAGACTTGCTGTTGTTTCATCTCCGTAGCACAAAGGACTTACTAAGAAAATCACATGGACAAAACAACAGAAAGAGTACCCCATAAAGTTTTAACTGTCTTCATGAGAGCAGAAATTTTTAGTCACAATTAAGGGACAACTCTTGGAAATTTTATTTTATTTTTATTTAACTTTTATTTTTAAGTTCAAGGGTACAAGTGTAGGTTTGTTACCTAGGTAAACTTGTGTCATGGGCTTTGTTGTACAGATTATTTCATTACCCATGTCTTAAGGCTAGTACCCATTAGTTGTTTTTCCTGATCCTCTCCCTCCTCTCACCTTCCACCGTCTGTTGGGCCCCAGTGTGTGTTGTTCCCCTCTATGTGTCCATGTGTTCTCATCAATTTGCTCCCACTTATAAGTGAAGACCTGTGGTATTTGGTTTTCTGTTCCTGCATTAGTTTGCTAAGGATAATGGCCTCCAGCTCCATCCATGTTCCTACAAAGGACATGATCTCATTATTTTTTATGGCATAGTCTTTATCCAGTCTACGATTGATGAACATTTAGGTCTGTTCCATGTCTTTCCTATTGTGAATGGTGCTGCAATGAACATACGCATGCATATGCCTTTATTACAGAATGATTTAGATTTCTCTGGGTATATATCCAGTAATGGGACTCCTGGATCAAATGGTAGGAGATGAAAACGTAAACATGGAATATACACCTCTTTTATATTGCCTCAAACTGTGATGCTCAATATATAGTGATCAACATTCAAGCTGAGTATTTTTAAATTATTTAGTTTGAATATATTAATTATGCTTTGAGTTATAGACTCCTATTAAAAGTCTGTCATATAATTAAAGAGATTAAAAACCCATCTTGGATATTTTCCTTTGTTCCAGGGATGTATCATGGAGTGAATATGGGCTTTGCAGTCAGACAAACCTGAGTTCACATTCCAATTCTGCCCCTACAAGTATTTGATCTCAGATAAATCATACAACTTTTCTGAACCTCAGTTTCACATTTGAAAATCCTCCTTCTCTACTTTGTAGCCTTATTAGAAATATATACATATATATAAAGATATAAAGTAAGGAATCTAAACCAACATCATGTATCTCCACCTGATGCAGAGTAGACCTACATAATAAGTGCTGCTGCTTCTCTTTTCCTCTTGTTTGGTTTGAACCCAAATCCCAAATCACTGTTTGAACATTTCCAGATCCTATAAGTTATCTGTATCTTATGACTTATTTTCAGTAAAATAATATTTATCAGAACAGATCCTTCCCTCACAGCCCTCAGGAAGAACCAGCTCTGCCGACATCCAGAAGTCTGGAGGTTGGACTTCTAACCTCCAGAATTGTGAGACAATATATTTCTATTGTTTAAGCCACTCAGTTTGTAGTACCTTGTTAGGCAGCCCCAGGAAATTAATACAGGTCATGCAAATGTAGAAGAAAAGGGCAGAAAAGTCATAAAATGATTCAAGATGAGAAAGACTCACTGGCCATCATGGACTTTGAAGGCGGAAGGGACCATGAGCCAAGGAATGCAGGCAGCGTCTAGAGAATGGAAAAGTCACGGAAACAGATTCTTCCACAGAACCTCCACAAAGAAGTGAAGCTCTGCTGACCCCTTGATTTTAGACCAGTGAGATCTATTTTAGACTTGCGAACTACAGATGTGTGAGATGACAAATCTGCGTTGTCTCAAGCCACAAGTAATAATTTGTTACAGCCACCATAGAAAACTTTCACAGTGAATGAATTTAATTTCTCTTAGTATGAAATCTGACTTCCTTAGTATCTTACTTGACTTTCTTTTGTGCTGATTTCATCTCTTTTGGGTTCAAAGCATTTGGGCTCTCACTCATTTTCTCCTGTCTGCTATTGTAGATAACATGTAAAACATTTTTAAAGGAACTTGTCGTGCTTCTTCTCTTCTTACTTTCTTAAGAATTGCAAACTCTTTTAGGATGTTCCCTTGCTCTACATGAGAGGAAATGTTTTAAAAGTGTGCACCTTTTGTAAAAAGGCTAAAGAAGCCCTTTATACTAAGGCACATAATAGACTCATTTTCTTATTTCTCTTTTCTGTCTAAAATTACTTTATAATCCCAGATGCACCTTTAAGTCACACCACAGATGGTCATAAGAATTAGGAATTGATTTTACCTGTTTGAGTCCTAATACATTCATCTTATATTCTCATAAGCCTGATGTATAATTCCATAGTTTTTCAAGGTAATTTAGCATTGTATAAAGGAACAATTAATAGATAATTTTTATGTAAAAATATAACCATGCAGGAAGTGGTTTTTTTTACACCATCTCTGCTTTGTTTCACTGTTGGAAATAAAATCAGAAAAGGGAATTATGAAAGTTGATGTGTGTCAGGGAAGGGGCAACATTATAAATCTTCAAGTAGCATTTAATTTTTTCTAGACTAATTTGTATAAAAATTATTTTAAATTATAATTAAGGCATGCCTGAAATCAGAGATGCTAGCTATTCAGATTAATTTCACATTAAAAATTAAGAAATACAAATCCTATTACTTTGTAATGTGTACCACCTGCTAATCTTTAAAAAAAAATCTAATACTTGTTATAAAAAAGAATAAGCCTCTGTAATGTCCAGTTCTTTAATGTATATCTTGGAGATATAATACCACATTCATATTACAAACATTAATTTAAATTTTCTTAACTATGTAACTGATGTACTTTAATAAAGTCTAAGGAAATTTAAAATGGTCAAAGTAAGGCCATAAGGGAAGCAAAAGCCTTTTCCTTCTAACTTTAAAAAACATTCTCAGTATTTGCAGTGCTTACCACAAATACTGCCTACACTAATGATGTTGGTTTAGATTCCTTACTTTATACCAAATGGCAGAATGTGAGTTTATTTTTCTTTGGCCCCTGACATTTACACAAGAAATGAATAATATGTAGGATAAGAGAATTTAGGGGGCCAGTTTTAGAACTAAATGAAATTTGAGAGTTCAGTATTACAGATTAATTGATAAAGATCTCACAATAGTCTATATTTATGAATTATCATTATGAAAATCAAATTAGATGATGCATATGAAAACTATAAGAGGCTTAAAAGTGCAACGATGCAAGTCATGTTTTTTTGTAAGTTATAAATGTAACAAAACCCCCAATATTTCTATCAAAAAATTTTTATCTAAGGAGTTTTAAATACTTTAGAAATATTAAACACCTACACCCTCAAAGGTCAATTTTTATTTTGTGAAGAGACTTAAGACTTGTGATAGCTAGGGTATGGCCAAATGTTGTATCACACTGAAAAGGAGCTTTTAGTATTTCAGTAGCTTACAAGTTTGTAGAATCCATGAATTCAAGAAAACATTTGCCTGCTTAGGGATTCAATTACCAGGAACCTGTAAACCTGCTAGAACTCCAGGAGTTTTCAGGATTGGAAACTGTAATATTTCAGCTATACAGTCAGCAATCTTATCTTTCTGATACATAACTGACAACTAAACTATAAGTTTAAAAAAAAAAAAAAGAGGGAGGTCTTCTTGACTTGCCAGAAGTGAGTTTACAAAAATCTTTGATTAAAACTCCTATTTTTACTCAGTGGACCTTTTTTTTTCCTGGTACTCTCACTGGAAACCCATTTCTATGCCAAGTCATCTGGAAAAAAAGTGTGATTATCTGCTTTACCCAGCAGATTAGAAATAGCTACAACTCCAAAACTTGGAATTTAGAAACTCTCAGCATCTGGGACCATTTAATATAGAGGCAGACAGTTTTCAGAATCCCCAGTGGGACCTGACAGAAGATGGAATTACTGTGTTGTAGTCTAACCCAATAATGAATGTTCATAATGATCTCTTTCATTCCTGATGGAGGGAATCCTTTTCAAGACACTGCAGTAGTAATGGCAAAGCCACTGCTTATTTATTCTATGAAGGGTATTGAACATCTCCTCTGTGTGAAGCAAAATAGAATGAAGTACAGTTTCTGCTCCTAGGCAGTGCATGTAAGATCTATTGGGGTGGCAGACAGATGTGAAAATAAGTAAATTCTAGATGTAATACTAGGGAAGCACAGACTTTTCCTGATTAAGGAAATGTGATTTCTGTCAACATTAAAATAATAATAATAGTTTTAGATGCTTAAAATTGAGGTTTTATACCCCAACTCTACTGTAGCTATTTAGAATGACTAATTTCTCAAACATTAGCTGTGGCCATGTCTTAGTCCACTGGTGTTGCTCTGAAGGAACACCCAAGACTGGGTACTTTTGAAAGAAAAAGGAGTTATTTGGCTCACAGTGCTGCTGGCTGGAACACAGGCATCTGGAGCAAGCCTCAGGCTGCTTCCATTCATTGTGGAAGGGGAAGGGGAGCTGGCATGTGCAGAGATCACATGGCAGGAGAGCAGGTGGTGGGGAGGGGTGCCAGGTACTTTGTAACAACCAGCTCTCTCCTGGGAAATAATTAAGTAAGAACCCACTCACCCCTCCACCTAGGGAGGATGCTAATCTATTCATGAGGGCTCCACTCTGGTGACCCAAACCCCACATGAGGCCCCACCTCCAACTCTGTGCACCAAACTTAAACGTGAGATTTGGAGGGAACAGACATCCAAACTATAGGACCACAGCTTTATCATGTTCCCCCCACCAGCAAAAGTAATCACAGAAATGGCCATTTTGTGAGCCGGATTCAAGGTGCAGTTCCAAGTGACTCTGATACTGCCTCACTTCAGCAGCACAGATGCAGCTGTGCTGTAAGATGAGCTTGATTAGTGCTTCCCTTTCTTTCTTCTTTTTATTCTCTCTATTCTTTTGTAAAACAATATAAAAATTCACCCGGGGAGGATCATCTATCTCATTTCATTTAGGTCATAAAGTTATATACCATGGAAGGCCAATTTTTCCTCTCTAAGCTACCACCAACTTTGATGTAATAAAAGGCTGTTACTACCATCCGATGGGATGAATTCCCTGACTCTTGTTTTAAGTAAGACAAAATAAAATTTTATAGACCTTCTTCATAAATCCGCAATAAGTAAGTCACTATTCTCTTTTGGCATGTAGCACAAGCCCAGAAAACAAGCATCACCTAAAGCACACGAATATTCAAGGTTGGCAGTCTTTCAGCCAAAAGAACAAAAAATCCTTCAAATTTACTAAAAACACACTTTTAATTTGTTCATCAAAATAATACCAAATACCTTAAAGGAATGCTATATTTTAATTTTCCTGATGTCTCTTAGCCATCTATGTTTAATCTTAGTTCTTATCAATGAGAGAGATACTTTTCCCCCCCTCTATAAATTAGCTACAGTAGAAAGGTTGATATTATACCATGTTACATTACTACTTGATGGAGAGTAGAATTCCTAAGGAGGAAATTTCTTGGGTGCCATAAAATGCACACAGCTCAATAAAGAGATTTGCACCGAGGGGTTGTGTAAACAACCGCTACAATATGCCATGCTGTGTATTGCTGCCGATACTGCTTACCTTAATCCCAAGTGGCTCTTGGGATGCTTTAAGTATGTTATTTTTTATCATCCAAGCTACATTGTAAATTTTCCAAAGACAAGACCAAACATCTTCTTTTTGTTTTCCTCACAAATCAAGCACAGATCTGGGCATATTAGGGGCACAAGATAAACATTAATTAATCATAAAAGGTGCATCTGCTTTCCTTAATTTCTGCCCCTTAAGTCACGATGATGGTAAAAAGACATAGAACTTCTCCGGGGCATTTAAATATTCAAAGTCTCTTGACTCACAGGGTTTATCTTCTTTAGAGGTTAGTAAACTATGATTTTGCTGCTAATACATTTCATTATTGGCCAAAAGTGATGACATTTTTGAGAAACTGGATAAGTAAATTAAACATGCACAGATGTAACATAAATATGTATATTCAAGCAGAGACCTACTTACAAGGTCTACTATGATGACTTTACTAAGCATTGTTACTTCCTTGCTTTCATGCTCTTCCTCATACTTTCATCTCCATAGTACTTATCACTGTCTAACATAATGTCTAATTTACTTATATTTATTATCTGTCTGTCCCCACTACAATGCAAACTGCAAGAGGGCTGGGATTTTTGTGTGTTTGTATCCTCAACTCTGAGGAGAGCCCTTGGTGCCTTGTGGATCCTCATAAATACATGTTGAATAAATTAATGAAAATGCTGACAAGCGGAAAGGACACTGGGCCAGGGGGACTTAGCATCTATTCAACACTGACTCTGCTGCTAAATAGCATGTATATTTTTAGGTCTCTATGTTTCCATATGTATAATGCAGAAAAGTGGGTATGTGAGTTACTGACGTGTAAACAAAAAGTAATTTTTAAACACTACATTGAACCCCACCCTAAAAACATGTAAAAACGTGTTTCTATGTTGTTAGATTTTCTTAAATTTTCTGTAATTTTACTTTTTAAGTGATGGTTTTTGGGTTATGGGAAGATAGGACAATCATTTCTCGGAGTAAGTGGATTTATGGGCTCTGCTCCTCCGTCTGCCTCAGCCTTGCTGTGTGACCCTCAGTGATTCACTCGCCCTCCCTGGAGATGAATTTCTTCTCCTGTAAAATGGAGATTAATAACTAATAGGGCTGCTATAAGACCAAGAGAATGCTTGAAAAACATAAAGCACTGTGAAACTGTAATTAATACTGTAATTATAATCATTACAGGTCTGTGGAATGCCAGAGATAATCTTAGATGAGGGCATCTTGAATCATCATTGCTTATGGAAAGGGGGTTTTATTTTCTAATCTATTATGTTCTAATGCTTTTATTAAATACAATAAAATGACTTGCTAGAAAAACAAAAAAGATTTTGAAACTGAGCCACAATTTAAAATTTATTTTTAGACTTAATAGACAAACTATTTCTGTCAAACTGCTATAAATATTGCCAAACTTAGTCTCAATTTCTATACTTATATGGTCATGGACAGGCACTGGTTGGCACTTAGGTGACCTCTTATGATTCTTCTGGTCCTATTACTATTACCAATGAATGAGCAAAGAGATGCATTTTTAAAAAATATTAATCTGTTTTTAGCTCAACAGTTGTGATTTTCCCTTATATACATATTTCAAAAGGCTGATTGACTTAGATGATAAAATTCATAAACAACAATCAAGCAAATTGAACAACTAATAATTGAAAAATAAGGTACAGTGCGGTAAATTTTCTAGAAAGATAATTTGCCACCTCACGTTAAAGTTTCATTCAGGTATACAGCACATCCAACAAAGGGATCTGTTAAGTATGGATGTGTTGGATGTCCTTGAGTTTATCTGTTTACTTCCTTCTCTCTAGCTCTGATACAACCAAGCAGCGAGCCTACAGCAGAAGAAAAAGGTACCCACAAAGCAAAGGGGAGAAGGGAGTGGTATTTACTTTTGCAAACTAATTGAAATACTTGTAGTCACCATACAGGGTTTGTTAGAGACATTCAGAGAAATAATCTGTCTGAATGATAATCAAATTAATTGTCCACCTTAATAATATAGTATCAAGAACCTAGAATGAGATTCAACATGCACACTTGCTTCAAAATATTGTGGCATAAATCACAGTCATTTCCTCATTGCTAACATCAGTGTGAGAAATATAACATGATGTCTGCAAATTGAAACTAAAACAGAAAGAGGAAGTATGGAATGTAGGAAGACATTACGTTTTCATGGCCACTTTAGCAAATGCTGCTCCCCCACTTCTTTGTCCGCATCCAGCCCTAGGGCAAGTGGTGTTAAAATGTGTTGGGTCCTTTTGCCTGGCTGGGATTTGGTATTCACTGTTCCTTCTCTCTGGAATATTCCTACCTTAGTCACCAGGTAAATACTTGTCCATTCTTCAAATGTCATCTCCACTGTGAGGTCTGACTCAGTGCCACCAGGTAGAGCCTGCACAGCATCTGTCTCCTCACACAGTCTAACTGCTCCAAAAATCTCAGCTCTACCCTCCCCTTGCCTCCTGCTTGGGCTCCTCCTTTACTCACTTACCATGGGGCCTGGTGGTTGCATGTACATCATTCGAGAGACCCTGAGCACTTCTAGGGCAGGGATTGTGTCTTTCATTTTGTATTCCCTCCATTAAGTGTGAGTGAATAAAACCATTCATGTATTCATTCATTCATGCATTTCCCCCATCTATTCATCACTCTAATATCTACTATTGCCAACTTTTGAGAACAAGCTGACTTGTCAAGGCATGAGCCATGCTCTTCCTTTATACCCATTTAAGTCATTTTGGGCACCTTTTCTCAAAGGGTAACCTGCAGATCATCCAGCAACAAAGTCATCTGAAGAACTTGTTACATGTGGGTTCCCAGGTTCCACATCAACCCATTGAATATCAGATCTTAGTTCAGCATTATTTTTACTGCCACTTTACCCAGATAATCCATGATCCGCACTCTTATTCACTGAAATTAAAGTGAAAAGGGAAATGGTTGCATTTTTGACAAGCTCTCCAGTGATTCTCATACACACTTAAATTTGACAACCACTTTTCCTTCGGGATGTTGCTAATGATGTTCTGTAATTGACTGGAAGAGTTGACCTTGCTCAAGAGATGGCTGCCTATGTCTCTTGTCACTTGGTGTACATGGATGGAGTCTGGGAATCAGAACACCAGCTCAACACTTACCACAGAGTATGGGCTGCAGAAGAAATAGCTGTAATTATGGATGACACATGATCACCAGTGACTAGAATCTAAGGCCAGAAAGATCCATTTTGGGTCACCTATAAGAAACATCTATTGTTTCCATACGTATTTAACTCTCCTCAGTATATCCAAATGCTCTTGACTCTTTAGAAATTATCCCCAGGGATGGGAGACAATTGGATAACTTTCTTTTTTAATGAACCATGCCTCAAGCTTCTCAAGAAGAACATATCTTAGTTTAGCACTATTTTTACTTCTTTGCCCACATAATCCATGCTCCCCACCCTTATTCAGTGAACTTAGAGTGAAAAGAAAAGTGAATTCTTAGAAGATTAGTCATGAAAAGGTTCTCATTTATACCCATGAGGGAAAGGGAAAAAGATTTCTAAGCTTTGCAGGTTTCTTTTTCTTTCTCTCTTTCTTTCTTTTTTATTTTTTTCCCTGCTGCTCACCAGCTTTTTGTGCCTGCAGCAGAACAAATGAATATAAAGGAAAAGACTACACCAAAAAAAATCTTAGAAGATTTAAGCATAATAAATGTTAAATCTTTGGGATAAGGACAATTGAGTCCCTATAAAATGCTCTGCAGTATGTATTACAGGGAATACAAAATGTAGATGGAATAAGGAAAGTCACATTAGGGTCACTTATTATATCTACCAAGTTGGAATCAGAAACATAACTCAGATAATCAAAAATATTAGTATTCAAAGATTTAGAGATTTATCTGATAGTAGAATGTGAAAATTGAATGTCTTGTTTATTTCAGAAAGGTTTCTGGAGATGTTTGTGAGAAACTACTTAATGTGTGCACTTAGATTTTAATAAAGGTTCTGAGACCATTTGTGAATAATAGACCCCAGAATATAGTCATTCAGAAAAAAAAAGTTCATTGTACCAATATTTATTATAGAATAATTAAAATCAGAGGCTTATAAATAATAGGGAAACCAAAAGTCCAATGGATATGTCAAACAACTTGAAATCGTTTCCTTAAATATATTTTATGACCAAAAAATCATGCTTACATGAGCCAACTAAGCAATATGGAAATTCAAGAAAACATGAAATATATTTAAAAAATCAAATAGAATTAAGTAGCATTATTGCTATTATTCATTTCAGAGTCAAAAGCGGGTAAGAGTATAGTGAAGAGAATGGTTAACAGTTCAGGACAGGTAAGGAAAGCCACTGATCGATTCATTAAGTTAGAATCAAACTGTTAACTCAGTACCTACCCTATGCTTGGCTCTCTTCCAGGCACTGGATGTAACAGACAAAATACAGGGAAGCCCACACCATTATGCATATAAATACAAAGGGTAGACGAGAAGCACATAAAGAAAAGCGATAAAATATTTCAAATATCAAAAAATACTGTAAAGAAAATAAAGGAACAATAGCAGAGACAAAATAAAAGAAAGTGACCAAAGGTAGGATGAGACTATGTCCACTAAAGGGATTAGGCCGCCTGTAGGAATCGACTATTTGTGCAGAAATCTGAATGGTGCATAGGCATGAACCATTCAGCCATTTGGGGAAGAAGTCCAGGCAGAGGGGAACAGCAACTCCTAGAATCAAGAGGCTGGAATGAAGAAGGGGTATCTAGGGGCCAGAGAGGCTGCACTTGAGAAGGGAGTAAAGAGAGCAGGAGATGAGGACAGAAAGATTGGGTGGCAGGTGTGCCAGCTGGTTACCCTCTTCAGTCTCCTCCCCTTACAAACCACAAATTTGCGTTTGGGGGTCATGTGCCCAACTTACAAAAACGAACACTTGATTTTGTTGTGTTTCAACAGCCTTGCAACATTGTTCTGGCTAATGAGATGAAGACTATTGGTTATTCTAGGAAAACAAGTGTTTTCCTGATTAAAGACACACTCGGTTGGCATGCAACATTTTCATCTTTTGCTGTTTCTCTCTTCCTGCTTGGAATATAGACACAGTCATGGAGACAAAGCAGCCATTTTGCAACCATGAGAACAAAAGCCACATACTAAGTAGAACAGAGCAGAAATCCAGATAGAATTTGGCTTCTTAATGACTTTGTTGGGCAGCTGTATCCTCCCTGTACTGTCAACCTCTAGGCTTGTTGAGTTTAAATCTCTTGTTTGTTTAGGGGTTACAATATTTAAGCCATTATAGATGGGTTTCTGATTCATGCAGCTGAAACTATAAGTGGTTAGGGCCAGATTCTGTAGGGTTTATTTGCCATGGTTTAGTTGCAACAGGAGAGCCGTTAGAGAGTTTTATTCAAAAGACTGGTATAATCTAGTTTTTTTCTTGGAGAGTATTCTGGATGCTGTGTGTCAATTAGACAGCAGGGAGGCACGATGGAAGCAGAGAGAACAGTTAGAAGGCTGTTGCAAGAGATGGTTGTTGTTCCTTCCATTTGTTTTACTACGAGTATCTTGGTATAGTTAAGCCTTCAAGAATGAGATATTGTAATAATGCTATCAGGCAGACTGTTGAACTAGTTTCTGTGTGTCTGGGAATATGGAATTAGGAGCCACTCTCTAAAGCAAATACTTCAAGAACTTTGTCAAGAACTTTGGCTTGCAGATGTTTCAGTGACGATGATGAAAGTTAATTCGTGGTTTATGTACTCTGTCTCCCTGCCTTATCTAGCTTATCCTCATCATTGCAAATCTCCCTCTACCTTATTTTTTTTACCCTCTTTTTTGCTTTCTTTGCTAGTAGGGATCATTAAAACATTAGCCAGAGCTATCAGCCAAACTAATTGAAAGCCACCTGCCTTAAGGATCATCCTAATGAAAAACAAGGAAGTTAGAAAATTGACCAAATTGAGTTACTTAACTGCCTGTGAATTGCTGTTAGCTTGGGAATTAAAATAAGAACGAAAGTAAAATAATAACATATACTCATTCCACAAATTATGGGTTAGTAAACTGTTTTCCTTTATATATCGAGGCTGTAAAGGAAAATAAGTATTTTCTTAAGAAATAATATAATCTTTATTTTAGTCTTTATTAATGGTTTAAGATTTTGTTGAAATAATATTTCACTTATAAGTACTTAATTACAAATGTCTGATTTCAAAATTAAGAAAAAATCTATGTGAGAAAAATATATTTTGAAAAGCAGAAGAAATAAGTGGAATAATACCATAGAGTGCTTTAAAAATGACTTCTAAGTAGAAAAGGTGGATTGCATATACTTGCTGCACATGCAAAGATCCATGGAATAAATAACAACTCTGAAAAGAATTTATTGCAATTATAATTAAGGACTATATTTTCAATGGATATGAGAAACCTTAAGTATTTCCTTCTAAACTCATGTCTAGCATTACAGAATTTTAAAGCTGGAGAACCCTTGAGTTCAATCCATGAGTGCAGATTTTGAGGGGTAGAATCACCCTCTACTCTTCCCCAGCCCACCCTGAGGGCCAAGAATTGTTTCTTGAATGATAAAGAATCAAGTGCAGAGAGTAAGGGAGACTTGACTAAGTTTACAGAACTAGTTAACAGAAAACCAAACACCGCATGTTCTCTCGTAAGTGGGAGTTGAACAATGAGAACACATGGACACAGGGAGGGGAATATCATACACCAGGGCTTGTCGGGGTGCTGCGGGAGGGGATAGCATTAGGAGAAATACCTAATGTAGATGATGGATTGGTAGGTGCAGCAGATGACCATGGCATGTGTATACCTATGTAACAAACCTGAATGTTCTGCACATGTATCCCAGAACTTTAAGTATAATAATAATTAAAAAAGGAGGTGGAGTCCAAAGTTGGTCCCTCTCCTCTGGTTTCAGTTTAATAGAATACTTTTACCTCCTTCCTTCAATCTTATGCCAAGACCTTTATCTGACTTTTCACTACATTAATTCATGGATTTTTTTTGCCCAAATTTATTAATACTTCTGTGCGTAAAATCCATGAAACAGAATTCCACATAAATCTTTTAATTTTATTTTATTGGGAGTTTGCCAGAGCTACTCCATTTTCTTCATTCTTTTAGTATCTGCACTTGTTTTTGTTTTTATTTATTTGTTTATTTTCATCAGAGCCTGTGTTTTATGGCCTAGAGTTTTACAAGGTCTTTTTTGGTCCAGTACCCATAGATGAATGGCAAGTAATAGTTAATGACTCCTATCAGCTGTGGTTTGTCTCCATATAGACACTTTCACAAATAAAGTGACACATGTTGAATAACTTTCTCAAGTAGACTTGGCTACTTGTATTCTTTCCTTGTGTTTAAAATCTAAAATGTAGCTACTGGTCATTGTTAGCCTCTCATGTACAGGCAGATATGCTGCAAACCTTTGGAGTCCTTAAGTCACTATAAGAATGATACTACATTGAAACTTTACAAATTCATTTATTCTGCTCACATTGTCCCAACGTATAAATAATTTTATTTCCTAGTGTGTTTTCTTTTTCTGAAAAAAAAAAAAGCTATATTGGTTCTTCTACTGAATGCTAAAAACAGTAGGATAATTTGAACTTCAGCAAAATATTTCATTTCTCATGATAATCATATAAATAATAGGAGTCAAGTGATCTGAAGTAAGGTAAGATTTAGTCAACATATTAACAGATTACTGAACACTGGATTAGTCCTAATCTGGAGGAAGCACTCCAGTGATGCGGCAGTGGTTCTAGATGTGACCTTCTAAGGGTGAGTGCAATCCCTCCTGGTCCTTCTAGGGTGAGTGCAATCCCTCCTGGTCCTTCTAAGGGTGAGTGCAATCCCTCCTGGTCCTTCTAAGGGTGAGTGCAATCCCTCCTGGTCCTTCTAAGGGTGAGTGCAATCCCTCCTGGTCCTTCTAAGGGTGAGTGCAATCCCTCCTGGTCCTTCTAAGGGTGAGTGCAATCCCTCCTGGTCCTTCTAGGGTGAGTGCAATCCCTCCTGGTCCTTCTAAGGGTGAGTGCAATCCCTCCTGGTCCTTCTAAGGGTGAGTGCAATCCCTCCTGGTCCTTCTAAGGGTGAGTGCAATCCCTCCTGGTCCTTCTAAGGGTGAGTGCAATCCCTCCTGGTCCTTCTAGGGTGAGTGCAATCCCTCCTGGTCCTTCTAAGGGTGAGTGCAATCCCTCCTGGTCCTTCTAAGGGTGAGTGCAATCCCTCCTGGTCCTTCTAAGGGTGAGTGCAATCCCTCCTGGTCCTTCTAAGGGTGAGTGCAATCCCTCCTGGTCCTTCTAAAGGTGAGTGCAATCCCTCCTGGTCCTTCTAAGGGTGAGTGCAATCCCTCCTGGTCCTTCTAGGGTGAGTGCAATCCCTCCTGGTCCTTCTAAGGGTGAGTGCAATCCCTCCTGGTCCTTCTAAGGGTGAGTGCAATCCCTCCTGGTCCTTCTAGGGTGAGTGCAATCCCTCCTGGTCCTTCTAAGGGTGAGTGCAATCCCTCCTGGTCCTTCTAAGGGTGAGTGCAATCCCTCCTGGTCCTTCTAAGGGTGAGTGCAATCCCTCCTGGTCCTTCTAAGGGTGAGTGCAATCCCTCCTGGTCCTTCTAAGGGTGAGTGCAATCCCTCCTGGTCCTTCTAAGGGTGAGTGCAATCCCTCCTGGTCCTTCTAAGGGTGAGTGCAATCCCTCCTGGTCCTTCTAGGGTGAGTGCAATCCCTCCTGGTCCTTCTAAGGGTGAGTGCAATCCCTCCTGGTCCTTCTAAGGGTGAGTGCAATCCCTCCTGGTCCTTCTAGGGTGAGTGCAATCCCTCCTGGTCCTTCTAAGGGTGAGTGCAATCCCTCCTGGTCCTTCTAAGGGTGAGTGCAATCCCTCCTGGTCCTTCTAGGGTGAGTGCAATCCCTCCTGGTCCTTCTAAGGGTGAGTGCAATCCCTCCTGGTCCTTCTAAGGGTGAGTGCAATCCCTCCTGGTCCTTCTAGGGTGAGTGCAATCCCTCCTGGTCCTTCTAAGGGTGAGTGCAATCCCTCCTGGTCCTTCTAAGGGTGAGTGCAATCCCTCCTGGTCCTTCTAGGGTGAGTGCAATCCCTCCTGGTCCTTCTAAGGGTGAGTGCAATCCCTCCTGGTCCTTCTAGGGTGAGTGCAATCCCTCCTGGTCCTTCTAAAGGTAAGTGCAATCCCTCCTGGTCCTTCTAAGGGTGAGTGCAATCCCTCCTGGTCAGCCTCACGGCACCAGTTAAGTCCAGTGCCTCAGCACAATTTTTTACAACGTTGCCTTTCACTCTGAGAAGTGTACCCATTTGAATGACAAATTATTTGGTCACCCTATTTATGGGCAACATATTTATTAAAAACTGATATGACATCAGAAGTACTTACAAATATGTAAGTGGCTCAAACCTAGAATAGAATAGCTCAAAATATGGCAGAAATGAAAATAAAATCTGGATAAGGTGAGCAGATGAAATAAAATAGAAAAAATAATATTAATATATGTTAAAGTTCAATGCGGAGGGGGGTTATCTTTAGATCCTCAAAAATAATTGTCTAAGTACAGCGTGAGGGAAGTTTAGCTACCCATTTTAAAAAGACATAGGGGTTTTTGTTTTTTTGAGATAGAGTTTCACTCTGTAGCCCAGGATGGAGTGCAGTGGCGCTATCTCGGCTCACGGCAACCTCTGCCTCCCAGGTTCAAGCAATGCAATTCTCCTGCCTCAGCCTCCTAAGTATTTGGGATTACAGGTGCCTGCTACCACACTCAGCTAATTTTTTGTATTTCTAGTAGAGATGGGGTTTCATCATGTTGGCCAGGCTGGTCTCAAACTCATGACCTCAGGTGAGCTGTCCACGTCAGCCTCCCAAAGTTCTGGGGCCACAGGCATGAGCCACCGCACCAGGAGACCTAGGAGGTTTAATTTGCCAGAGGCTTGCATGACTTTTGCCAAGAGTGAGTAATCCCCACAGGAAAGAAGGCAGTGTTTCTACTGTTGGAAAAGTAGAATGGTGTCGAGACCAGCACTCGCCAAGAGAACCATCTGCAGAGGTGGAAATGTTCCAGATCAGTGTCATCCAGTGTGGGAGTTACCAGCCCTGAATGGCTGCTGTGCCCAGGAAATGTGGCTCATGAGATGGAGAAACGGAAAGGTTTCTTTTCTTTCTATTTTCCTTTTTTTTTTTTTTTGAGTCAGGGTCTCCCTCTGTCACTCAGGCTGGGTGCATTGGCACAATCTTGGCTCACTTGCAACCTCCCAAGTAGCTGGGACCACAGGTGGACGCCACCATGCCCAGCTAACTTTTTGTATTTTTGGTAGAGGCGGGGTTTCGCCACATTGCCTAGGCTGGTCATGAACTCCTGAGTTCAGGAAATCCAACCTCCCCAGCCTCCTAAAATGCTGGGATTACAAGCAAGAACCACCATGCTCGACTGAAACTGAAAGTTTTAAAAAACTTTTATTAACGTAAGTTTAAAGCTGAATGTCCTTGTGCAGTTAGTAGCTACTGTATTCGCTAGGGCAGGCCAAGATCAAGAGTGATCTCAGTGGCTTTGGAGTTGGAAAACTGGAGAATGGTGGTCAAAGAGCATTTGATAGGTGGTGTGCTTTTGAGGGTCTATTAAGTTTGACTGAAAAAAAATCTTAACAAACATTAAAATATGTGCAAAGCATTGTGATACACACTATTGGAAATTCAAATCAAGTAAAGTTGTGTCTATACAATTGCAGATCATCTTCTAGAGAAAACAACAGGACCACAAGTAGACAAATGATTAGTGCCGGTATTGCAATACGAAGTCCATTTTATGAGAATCTAGGGGAAGAAGAAGTAACTATTGATCCATTAAATTGAGAAGGATTTGTAGAGAGGTGAGCCTCGATGAGTAGTCAGATGTAGACAGATTGAGAACAGCACGTGGATGAGAAAAGCTCAGGGGCAGAGAAGTATAAGAACAAAGGAAAAGATGTGTATCGCTGTGTGTCATGCAAGAGGGTTATCTGGATGTAGACGGGAGAGAAACTAATGCCACACTAAAAACTTTGAGCTTTGTTATGTAGACAATTAAATGAATGTTTTGAAGTTAGAAACAGACCGGCGCTTTTGTTGGGGCTCACATCATGGAGGTGATTGCAGGGAAGGTGACCAGGGTAACTGTGAAGTAGAAATCATGGACAGCGTGTGAAGGTTACTAGAGAAGAGGTTGCCTGGGAGACCATGTTGGCTCTCTCTTTTTTTGTGTTTTTGAGATGGAGTCTTGCTCCGTTGCCCAGGCTGGAGTGCAGTGGTGTGATCTAGGCTCACTGCAACCTTCAACTCCCTGGTTCAAGCAATTCCCCTGCCTCAGCCTCCCTAGTAGCTGGTATTACAAGCACACACCACCACGCCCGGCCCTTTTTTTTTGTATTTTTAGTAGAGACGGGGTTTCACCATGTTGGCCACACTGGGTCTCGAACTCCTGACCTCAGGCAGTCTGCCCACTTTGGCCTTCTAAAGTGTTGGGATTATGGGCATGAGCCACTGCGCCTGGCCAGCTTTATATGCTTGAAGAGCTATTATGTCAAAAGAAATTAGGATTATTCTATGCAGCACTAAGGGGCCAAAATAGCCTTTATATGCATGCAGATTTTGATCAAGAAAACAAGTAAGCTCCTAACAATAAAAACTTCTAGGAATGAAACAGATACTTTGTAAAATAGTGAGTAAGCCCTTGGCCACCCAGAGATTTTGTGCTGCGTTGTTAGAGAGTCCAAGTGGTTTCCAGATTTTGAGATTTCAAGAATCAGTCAAAACAGCAAAAGGGAAGAGTCAGAGTTACTAACCTTTAATTTTTTCAAGTAAGAATATTGTGGTCTTACTTGCTAATGTGGTCCAGCAACTCAGGAAATTATTATTTATTACATTTAGATTGGGAGAATCATCACCATTAAAACAGTATCATGGCAAGCCCTCAGGAACTTGACAGAAGTCATAGAAATGATACGGTGATCCAGGTACCAAATGCTGTAATAATTAGTAAAACAAATGCCATTTACAATTCCAGAAATAGTAGAAAAAGAAATACCAGCCACAAATAGTTATCATAGAGGACAAAACTTTCCATTTCTTTATTATGATAAATCACAAAGCTTCACTGATACATATTTTATCACAGCACTCTTGCCATATGTGATCTGAAGTTTCCGAGTGCATCCCCCAGGGACCACAGTTACTGATATAGATAATCAAGAATTCCTTTTATGCTCCTCTCAATGCTGCCACAGCTCAGATTGAAATTAGCATCTTTTACAGTGAAATACCAGTGGCTGTCACAAACAGACATGACAGCTGGAGAGAGAGGCCTGTTTAACCAGTTATTCTTCATGTCTCCAGTTCATTGTGGTTTATTAAGATGTGTACTGTAAGTTCCTGAATGAAGAGACTTTGAGTTTTGCACAGTGATTATCACTTAAATAGAGGCATTGAGAAGCTGTTCCCCAAGGAGGGTATGGGCAGTGATGAAAGTCAAAGATTAAAAATATCTTAATAAGCACTTTTTTAAACGATAATCATTTTCTCAAAATACGTGTTTATACATGGCTTTATCTCGCACTCATAGTTTGAAAATCACTTTTCATTGTGGAAGCATTTTGAGAGGAGTTTGATAATTGTAACTCAACATGTACTGAGAATCTGCCATGTGGTAGGAACATACTAGATGTTTCTACAAATTTTCTTATGACATGGGTATTCATGACATCCACCTCATGACATAGGTAGTAGGAATATATTTTTTAAAAAGACATTAAGTTATTTGACTAAAATTACGGAGTTTGTACACAGATTTAGGCATTCCGGTGCTGCTTTCTAAACTACTCTCCGTATCACCTAAAACATTTTTTTTGTAATTAGACTTTGCAGTTACTTTTGTTGTCCAAAAAGTAACATAGAGGCAAAATAAACAAGTTCTTTTCTGTTGATATTATT
The DNA here is from genome assembly GCA_036589455.1 of Ateles fusciceps. Taxonomy (NCBI): domain Eukaryota; kingdom Metazoa; phylum Chordata; class Mammalia; order Primates; family Atelidae; genus Ateles; species Ateles fusciceps. The sequence continues at coordinate 10,539,867 of JAZHEH010000078.1, forward strand.
TGCGGCTACCATTTATTGTGTTTCCTATGTGTTAGGGAAGGTACAAAATGTTTCATGTTGATAATCAAATGGAATTCCTTTGAGATCAGCATTATTACTCCCACTTTTCAAATGAGTGAACCTGGTCAAAGAGCTGAAATAACTTGTCTGGAAATTCAAGTAACTTGCTCAGAGAGAGGCAGGGGCATGATTTAAAGTCAACCAGACTGTAACATCTGTTGGCTCACCCCCCACCTGAGGCTATAGGAGCCTATCAGTGGATGGTGGGAGTAAAATGGGATGGCTTATGGCAGTGGCTCTCAACAAGTAATCCTGGGACCAGCAGCATCTCTACCTAGATGGTCTTATTCTGTAGACAATGCACTTAACCATTGCACAGTACTGCTACTTTGTGTCTTCCAAGATTTGTTAGGGAGTTTGCATTTCATGTTATAGCTATTGTGGACTTACTGACAACTATTTGATGTCCTTCCATCACTCATCATCAGTGCCGTCAAACCAGGAGAATTCACATAGGCACCAAGATGTTGCTTGCTAGTGGAGAAAAGGTTCTGAGCTCTATCAGAGACTGGAAGATGCTAATGAGTGCCATTTCTTCTTCCTGAGCACACAAGAAGAGAACATTTTCCAGCCTCCATTGCTGTTAGGTTGAGGTCATATGGCAGGATTATCGCCAATGAAAGGCATTTTTATTACAAACTGTAAAATATTCTGAAACAGCCTCAGCACTTTCTGCCTTTGCTCCTCTGCTGACTTTGAGAAAAGATTTCTGCCTTCTACCTAGAGGAGGTAGAGCCACCAGATGGAAGCAGCCCAAATTTCTGATTCATTGCTTAGAGGAAAAGCACTCAAAAGGATCACCTGACATAAACCTGAACTTTGATGTGAACAAGAAATAGAAGACTATGGTGTGAAGCCACTGAGACTTGGTGTTTTTGTTAGAATAACTAGCATGTATTACCCTATTTAGCTGGCAGTTCACACTTCAACCCTGTTTGCAGTAATGGCTTTGAACCCTCAGATTATACCCGTTCCTCTTCCCAAGAAGAGAATAATAAGATTCAGTTATTCACTTATGGTTTCATTGGATTAAGGATGGAATCTTGCATGGAATCATCATCCATCTACATGATTACCATGATATATTAACTCAAGAATGCTGGAAGTCCTGTCCTACAACCATGGTGATTATGAAAGGGAGTACAGTCCCATTGGGAAGTTGAGTGTCCTGCAAAAAGGAAGAGAATGAAGGCTTGGAGATCAGCAATATGTTTTTATAGAAATTTAAACCAAAATGATAAGGGCCAGAACATAAAGTAGTAGAATAGAGAGAATAACATAGATTTTTGGGGGATATTTCTGCAGAACAGATGGCAATAGACACTGCTAAGCAATGTGAAATGCAGTGGCCACCAAAGCAGTGTACAGGCAGTTTAGCAGGGAGAGAAGGGACCTGGTGGGAGGACAATGTATTATACATGCAGGAGCAATGACATGGAGGTCCTGGAATCTAGTCTCAGATTAGTCAACTACTGTGTGACTGCTAGGACAGTCACTTAAACTCAGTGGATTCCAAACAACATGCATTGATTTCTTAGGGCTTGAGTCAATGTAAATTTAACAAATACATTAGCTAATAAGCTTTATTGGTGAAAATGTCACTTTTGCCTTGATTTTTTAGTCGTCCATTTAAATCTTCGGTTCATGTAGTTTGTGGAAATAGGAGCCAAATTACACTTGACAACCTGCAATGTGAGATAGATCAAAACATCCAATTTTGATATTGTCTTTCTTTTTTTTTTTTTTTTCATCTGTCACTGGCATGTGGCAATTTAGAAGTTTATATACTCTCTGGCCTAATGTTGGATGTTGCTGCATTTGATTTTTTAGTCTTAGGAGAGATATGGCCTGAATGAAGATGTTCTAATACTCATTGCAGAACTCCTAGGTGCTGAATCTGTAGATATCCGGGGGGAAAATAATTGTCACTGTGCTGTGTGGGAGTGAATCTTTAAAAAGTTCATGCCAACAACAGTGAAAAGGGCATCCTTCTTTACATGGCAAAAACAGAATGGACTCATTATAGAATCTGTAGGAAACATTCATTAAGAACTTAAACTTCTTCTAAATTAGCCTATTTCCTGGATGTCTCCTATTCATACATCTCAACCTGGGAAGACATATTCAGAGAAGGAATCCTCTAGGTTCAGCCTGCAAATGAGTATTTCAAACTGCTAACAGTTAATGAATTTCTCCTGTTTTCCCTGGGAGAGCGCCAATCTCTAGGGCTTAAATTCACCTGTTCATTTTTGGATTTGGGTTGGATCTGCTAGGAGGAAGCAGATGGTGAAAGTCAAACAGGAGATTTTTTAACTGCTAGGGCACACGGAACAGATTTGCCAAAATGCCATCTATTGTCTAGAATTCAGAGATGGAGACCGTGGTTAGTTGTTCTGGTAATTCCAGTGTTTCTAATGGCCACTCCTAAAGTGATCATTTAAAAAGAATACACATTTCAACCCCCACAGTCTAAAAGCACAGCCTACATGCAGTTTAAAAATAAATTTACTTCCTCCAACGCATTACAAAGCAACGCCTAGATTCTAAGGAGTAAAAACAAAATGTAGCTATTCATATTTTTAAAAGGCTGAAAAATTTCCCCCTTTCCACAGAATCCTGCCTTACTGCCCCACAAAGCTACACCTAGATTCCCAGGAATAAAAATAAAATGTAGTTATTCATATTTTTATCAAGCTGAAGTTTGTTCCTTTTTCACACAGTCTTGCCTTACTGCTTCCTCCCAGTTCCCCCTCCGAATGTTCCTTTTCCTCTGTCCACACTAATTGTATTCTCTTATCCCCCACTTTCCACCTTGCAACCCCTCTTTTCTTTAAATGGGGTGACAATCTAGATTTCTCATGTTTTTATGGCTGTGTGACTCGGATAATGGGCTGACTGACAGAAATGTGGACTCAGAACATTCCCAGCACTCAACTGACATAGCAGTATGTTTCAGGGTGTTGTAAAGCCCTGGGCTGTTGGTATCTGTGTGCCCCCACCATTCAGAATGGGGAACTCTGCCATCAGAAAGCAGAACCCCTGTCTGCTTTGAAGAAGGTTATGACTCAGCTGGGGGGGAGAGAAATTAAACATCTGAGATAAGAACTGGTGAGGATACCATCAAACATTGTGCACAAGTGTAATTTAATATAGGGGAGAATATCAGTCTTGGGGGTGGGGCAGAATAATCTATGGCTAATTGTTTGAGGTCTCCTTCAGACAGAGTACTTTTGAGCAGTCTTTTGGGAAAAGGATCAGAGATAGTTCAAAAGAAACATAGTTTCCTCAAGGTGTGGAAATGATATGAGCAAGCTTGTGGCAGAAACAGGTCCTAAAAGTAAGGAAAGTAACACATTTGGCACAAAAAGTTCATATTTTCATTTAAAAACATTAACTGAGACCTAAAATGTTCCAGTGGACCCTCGTCCCCACCAAAAAGTGAAATCAGTTATAACCAGGAGAAAGGTTGATGGTAGGTAGCTCTGAAAACATAAAATAATACATGTGAAGCCAAACTTTGCAAAGGTAAGATTCTGTATGCTCAGGAAGTATCTTCATTGCTATAACCATCAACTAATAACATTATGTTTGAGTTCTTTGTGGGGGGGGACAGTTGATAATATTAGGCCAAAAATTTGTGAGTTTTAGGAAAACGTTAGCCACATGTCCATCTGAAAAAAAGTGTTGTTTATGAATTTCTCAAAGTCTCTAAAAACTTACATATGGCACTTCCCCTCCTAATTTATATTGAGGAAACTCTAAATTACCCTAGAGGAGCCCCTGTGAGGAGAGGCTGGAGAAGAGATAAGATATAAGGTGGCTGTTCCAAGGTAAATCATTATTTCACATTTATTGACAGCAAGCACCTCCTTAATTATATCTTTGTTGACAGCTATTCACTTTGTATACATGGAATTCTTTTGAAACAATGCATATGCCAATTTGCCTTGGAACCAGAGAAGTGTTTAACAAAGCATGTTTTTTTTGTTTTGTTTTGTTTTGTTTTTGAGCCTACCTGCCGGCCAGCCTTCCTTCCTTCCTTCCCTCCTTCCCTCCTTCCCTCCTTCCCTCCCTCCCTCCCTCCCTCCCTCCCTCCTTCCTTCCTCCTTCCTTTCTTCCTTCCTTGCTTGCTTCCTTTCTTCCTTCTTTCCTTCCTTCCCCAGGCTGTGACTCCTTCATCACCCAGGCTGTGACATGATCTAGGCTTACTGCAACCTCTGCTTCCTGGTTTCAAGTGATTCTCATGCCTCTGTCTCCCATGTAGCTGGGATTACAGGTGTGTGCCACTACACCTAGCTAATTTTTTTTTTTTTTTTTTTTTTTTTTTTAGTAGATACAGGGTTTCACCATGTTGGCCATGCTGGTCTCAAACTCCTGGCTTCAAGTGATCCACCCACCTTGGCTTCCCTAAGTACTGAGATTATAGGCATGACCCACTGTACCTGGCCTGTCTTTGTGTTTTTGATAGTAGTAAACAGTCTGGGGACTGTTAGACCTAGGCTTGTGTCATTAACATTTGTTGGCAAAACTTCCTCGGTTAATCTCCTCCATATCTTCTCCCATTCCTTGCTCTCATACTGTCAAATTTATAAAATCACAGCAACTATAAAGGAACAGAAAGCAAGAGCAAAAATAGATGGGCCATTGGGTTATCTAGTACACTTAGCAGAAGATAAGCCCAGCACGCCAGCATCCCAGATGGACATGTTGGGAGGAGCTGAAATGACATAGGAAGGGGAACAAGAGCAACTTCCAAGTTTGGGCACCTAGACTCTGCTTACTCGACTCTTCTTTTGAAAAATTAAATTGCTAGATCCAGGGCTTACCTGTGTTCAACTCAAATATAAAAAAATCACTCACCTACTCAATTATAAATTATTTCAAATCATTTACAATTTCACATAATCCTGACCTCTTCTGTTCTCTCAATTAGTGTAGATAATGATAATTGAACTAAACTGTGTAATTAACCTCATATCTACCTAGATTTCCCTTTTTTTGCAAAACCTCAAAGAAAAACGTGTCAAACTTTTATTCTAATATTTTCATGTTCCTCGAAGATTCTACTTACTCTCATAAATAAAGAATACTTGTCAGAAGCTATGCTTTTCAATTTTTTAAAAAACAATTTTTTTTCTGAGCTCCTTCCATAAATTGTTTATTGTTCAACATGGCTGTGACTTTTCAATGCAGTTACTTATTTTTCATGCCTTCAATTTGGTTTAAATATTTCTTTTTCCCAGAATCAAATGCATAAAAGATTTCCTTTCATCTCAAAGATGCAAGTTATTTTTGTTATCTTCTATGGGAAATTAATAATGGTGGGGTCAAGGTGGGGGAAGGAAGTTAGCGGATCCCTCTAACTTAACGACTGCATATTGTAATAGAAATAACTCATAACAATGATGCATTTCCTCTCTTCCCTTTTGATAAACAAGGGCATGACTTAGTGGTCATTCTTTTTCTTTTCTATTTCTCACTTACTCCTGTCCTAGTTATTAAAAAACCTAGCCAATGACTTCTAAAGGTGGTACCACCTGAGGTCAGCTCTACTTCTCAGAATTAGACATAAGGATAGAGATGGATGCCATAATGACTTCTGACACACATTGGCTCAAGGAAGTTGGAAAGCCCAGGGCTAAGGTACTGGCAGCAGTGCTTGCCTGGTATATTCTTCAGTGCTCATAGGATCTGTCTGGTCTTAAGTCTGGTGAATCCAGAAAGGGTGGCACCCCTGTTTCCTTCCCATGTCAATCCTAGCCTGTTTTGTCCAAATCTCCAAACAACCTATCAGATCTTATGTTCTGGGTGGCTCGTGTAGGATGGAAGGGCTACTCTCCTAGGTTCATAATCCATCCTGCATGCTTTTTAGAGATGTTTCCCATGATTCATTAAGACATCTGGGTTCTTGATTCAGAACATTTCCCATCACAAAGTACACTAAGAGCATTCTTTTGTATAGGTTCCCCACTAAGAAATAGGGTAAAAACTTAGGGGAAAAACATCAGTGTGCTAATCTCCATTCCACTTCACAAATTCATATAAATGTTCTTCAAGCCACAGTTTGACACAAAGGAATGGTACCCTGATGAGCAAATGTAATGGTAAGAGGTTCATCGAGGTAGTTATTTTAGACATGTGCATAGACGGGTCATGAACATTCAGCATAAAACTGTTTCATTAACAGTAGATGACCCTGATCACTGACAGATGAAGAAATAGGCTTTTCCTCAGCTCTGCAAGCCTCAGGGCCCAGCAGAGCCTCCTGCCTGTTGGCAAAAAAAACCATCCCACCAAGAGCTGCATAAGATGCCAAACCTAAAATGCAATAAAATAATAATAAATAAATAAATAAATAAATAAATAAATAAAAGATGCTGTTTTAAGTCCTATGATCAGTTCTTGGGCTCCCTTCTACAACTGCCTTGATTCTTTGCAAGAATAGTGAACATAGATCAGGGCAGCAATAACTTTAGAAAGCAAATGCTGAACAATGTTTTAAGTATTCTGCTGAATATCGTCTGGAATATTGGCAGCACTGCCTAAGAACAGGAAGTCACCAGATTTAATTTGCAAAGTTAATGGTAACCTCATCTACATCAGGGTTACAAATAGGCTAAAACCAGTGCTCACTGGCAGAATGGTTTAGAGGTTTTCAGTGTCTTTCTGGCATTGAAATGATAAAGGCAGAGAAAGTAGTTTTCAAAGTCAGTTTGGTTTTATGAAATGTTCACCAGAATATTCATAAGACAGAAAATAACCAAAGGAGATAATCATCATCGGAAGAGAGCGTGATCTCTAATGATAAAATTGTCTTTAAAAAACCCTTGATAATTAGAATTTTCTGAACTTGTGGAAATGAAAGTTATGATCTTGTTTTGCACTAGTGCCTTGCAGTCTGGAGGTCTAGATTCTAATTCTCTAATTTATAGAATAGCATCTGAAATGCCATTACCAATTTTTCTTCTATAGACATTTTTTTTAAAGCCCTAAAAATGCTATTTTGTTCATTTACTTAAAGTCAGCTCATGGTAATTTGCACTATTTGAAGGAAGTGACATCATGGATAAAAGAAAACAGCAAATAATTTTTAAAATGACATATTTTATTCTTCAGAAGATATTTTAGTTATCTGCATTTTAAACAGCCATATGCCTCAGACTCTAGAAACTGGCAACATGTCAAATTAAATAGTGCATCCCTGCTGAAAGGATGAGGTGGCATACTGTAGTATTATAGTTACAAAACAGACTTCATAGTTTTGGCCAGACTCAGGTTCAAGCAGTGAGGCTAGAGTAACTAGCTGTGATATCTTGGGCAACTTATTTATCTTCTCTGTGACTTCATTTCCTCTGTCACTAAATGGTGAGGATATTTGTATCTCATGGCGTTATCAAGAATAGAAGGGATAACACTGATGAAGTGCTTTTGACAGGGCTTGGTCCATACTAAGTGATTCTTATTTTATATGGCACATGGTAAGATTCTTTTTCCAGTGTCTTCTCTCTAATTTACCTCTATGACTGGCTATGCAGGTTAGAGAAAATAGTCCATCTTGCTTTTCTTAACAAAATTACACAGAGTAGTTTACAAGGTCAACCAATGGCCCCTAAGAAAGAGTTCATATGCACCACAGGCTAGAAAGGACCTTGGAGAACCTCTGATACTTTCCCCAATCTGATGTCTGTGCTCAGACTCCCAGAGGCCAGTCATCTGCACATTTTCCTCTGACTGCTGGGAACTCATTACTCTCCAGGAAAGCTCACTTCAATGTAGGACAATTCATCATTAGGAAGCTCATCAGCTTGCTGGGGCAAAATATGCTTCCCTGGAATATAATATACTTCCCATTCATTGACCCTGGTCCAGGCCTTCATGGCAATGCAGAATGGATATATTTTCTATTTCATGTGAAGATATTTCAGATACTTGAAGAGAATTATTGTGCTCCCCTCTAAGTCCTTCCTATGTCAGGACTGCTATTTTGAAGAGTCCATTTCTTATGTGGAAGGCCTGTGGCTACTTTCTACACACATAGCCTGTTGAGCCCTTTCCCGGCCAGTGGCTACTTTCTACACACATAGCTCAGGTACAGTGTGATGAGTGGAACAGAACAGGACATCTCAATGCACCCCGACCAAGACTAAGCAAAGCAGGATGGACACATCCCTGGAAACACTGGATACAGTGGGTATCTAAAGGCCTGAGTTTGCATCCTGGCTCTGCCTTTCTCCAGCAGAGTGGTCTTGAGTGTGGCACTCAATCTCCACGTGGTTTGTTTTCTAACTAGCACATGTTTGTGTTAAATTTTATCTGGTCATATCTAGTGGATCTCATCAGCCTTTTTGAGCCCATTTCTTCATCTAATATATTATCTATTTATTTGGTTTTCATTAAATCTGTATGACTGGCATACCATAATGTGCGTGTCCTTGCCACTAATTAAAGCAAAATGTAATACATGGCAAGTCCAGCTAGAAGCCCAGAGCAGAACATTCGGAATCTTCACTAGGGTAACCGGGGGCTTCACTGGCTTATTAAATAAGTATTTGCTGTGCACTGATTACGTGCCAGGCAAGATATTGGGTTCAGGGGATATAAAGATGAATAAGAGAGTTCCCATCCCTACCCTCAAGTAGCTTGAAGTCTAGTGGATCATCTATTAATGGGCTTTTGAGGGTACTCTGGACAATGCCCTTTCAACCATTGTTCCAGCTTTTGTTACTACAAAGATATAATGGCAATCCCCTGATCACCCAGTCTGGGCCCCAAAGGAAACAAGTTTAGTAGGGGAAGACCTGATCTTAGTGAAGGAATGTTGACTTAGTGATTTTTTTTTCTCCTCAAGTTTTGTCTGATATATATATTATATATATATATGTGTGTGTGTGTGTGTGTGTGTGTGTGTATGTATATATATGTATATGTATATACACATATATGTGTGTATATATATATATATTATTTTTTTGTAAATCATATATAATGTGGCTGATATAACCATGAGAGCTATCTACATTATGAGCTGGAAAATAAATGCCCTACTCTTAAATTAAAAATGTGTTCTATAATAAGGAATGTGTGAAAATTGAACTTTACTAAGGCAGTGGTTCTCAGCTAGGGGTACTTTTGCTCCTGAGGAAACATTTGGGCAATGTCTAGAGACATTTTCTGTTAACCCAAGTGGGAAGATATTGTTGGTATCTAATGAGTAGAAGACAGGGCTGCTGTTAAATATCCTACAATGCATAGGACACTTCCTGTCCCAGACAAAGAATTGGCCAGGCAAAATGTCAGTAGTGACAGCCAGGTCGAGAAACCCTGCTCGGGAAGAGGAAGCAGTAGAACTGGCTGGTGAAGACTACAAATGCGAGAGCCAGAGTCCTGTGTTTGAAACCTGCTTGTGGTGACTACTTCGTCCTGCCTCAGTTTCTGCATCTGCAAAGTGAAGATGGTAATAATACTGAATTCAAAGAGAGGATTAGTGAGGTAATGCAAATGAAGCACTCACAGTGTCTGGCAGAGAGTAAGCCTAAATAAATGGTGGTTATTTATTTATTTATTTTGCTCTGTCCATTTTTCCTCTGAATACTACATGTTTTTGGTTTTGTTTTGTTTTTGTTTTTTGAGATGGAGTCTCACTCTATCGCCCAGGCTGGAGTGCAGTGCAATCTTGGCTCATGGCAACCTCTACCTCCTGGATTCCAGTGATTCTCCTGCCTCAGCCTCTTGAGTGAATGCTACATGTTTTAATTGACATGAGTGAAATAAATAGATGTAGCCAAAGAAATGTATAGCACTTGTATTTCATGAAGAAATCTGTTGTTTTCCTGTGTTTAAAGAAACAACCCTAAACAATTTGATCTTTAAATGTTAGCCAGCTCCATGAGTTGGATGATATCCTCTGTGCTGAGCTGCCTGAAGTATTCCACTGAGATACTTACTGCCAAATTGATTAATATTTTAATGACTGCTCAAGTATTTTATTTTCAAATATGAGTATGCCTCATGTTTTTAGACTGAAATAAATGTTCCAGTATTATGGAGATGAGGGATATAAGCTAAGCATAAAGGTAGACACAACTCTAACACTTCCAAACTGTGATGTTAATGAAGATATACTTTGGTTGCTAGCTACTATTTACTTTAAATGCAATTTGATATTAATGCTAGCAAAAAAGTGTTATTTAATCTTTATTTATAAGATGAATATCCTTGGGAGATCTTGCCAGTTTGTGCAAAGTATAGGCATAGATTTAGATTCTTATTTAATATTCTAAAAAAAGCCTACAAGACACATGGTCTCAAGTGTGGTGCTTGCTTTCAATGATGTAATAATGGTTGGTGCCTCTGCAAACTGATATAAAGTCTTTGATGCAGGGAATCAAGGGATTTGAAAAAGAAATATTAGAAATTGTTTTCTTTCTTTTCTTTTTTCGAGACAGAGTCTTGCTCTGTCACCCAGGCTGGAGTGCAGTGGCGAAATCTTGGCTCACTGCAACCTCTGCCTCTGGGTTCAAGCGATTCTCCTGTGTCAGCCTCCTGAGTAGCTGGGATTACAGGTGCATGCTACCATGTCTGGCTAATTTTTGTATTTTTAGTAGAGATGGGGTTTCACCATGTTAGTCAGGTTGCTCTTGAACTCCTGACCTTGTGATCAGCCGCCTCGGCCTCCCAAAGTTCTGGGATTACAGGTGTAAGCCACCACACCTGGCCTGCTTTGTTTCTTGCATTAAAAAATGAAGATGAGATGCAATGACCTGTGAGTGTTTGTGTCTCCCCCAAGTTCTACATTGAAATCCTAACCCAGGAGGGGGGCCTTGAGGCACTCATTGTGTAGTGAGGGTAGAGCCCTTGTGAATGAAATTATTGCCCTTAAAAAAAGGGACCCCAGAGAGCTCTCTTGCCCTCTTTCTGTCATGTGAGAATACAATGAGAAAATAGCAGTCTGCAGCTCAGAAGAGGGCCCTCACCAGAAATGGACCATGCTGGCACCTTGATCTTGGACTTCAGCCTCCAGGACTGTGAAAAATAAATTTCTGTTGTTTAATACTCAGTCTATGGTATTTTGTCGTAACAGCCTGGACAGAGTAAAACATAAGAGAACATTGACAATGGTGTGGGGAGGTGGGCACGGGGATGGCTGTATCTTCCAGTTGTTTTCTCCCAGTCCTTCTGTGACCTTCAACAGTGGTAGGTAGGTGATACTGCCTACTCTACATGTCTCTTCAAGCCATGTGCATGGAAAAAGATATCCTTAGATGCAAAGATTAAATGTTCATTTCTATCTCTTTTCTTACTCTTATTTAGTGCTCAACATCTTTCAAATTAAAAAGAAACATGTATTTGGTAGCCCTTTCAAATATAGTTAAGATTACTTCTAAATGCAAATTCTTTAGCCAATTTTTAATTAAATTGCTAAAGGAAATTATGTCTGTTGGCTTAAAAACAAATTATGGTAAGTTCATCAATTATGTATAATATGTACAATTTAATCCCTTATTAAGACTTGGTAAGGGATTCAAAGATGCTGAGTTTACCAAATGAAGGAAAGTAATTGTGAATATGATAAAAGATGTATGTATGCTATTCCATCATGAAAATATTTTGTATTAATAGCTTTGACCAAAGATTTGTATAAATATAGCTATAATACTTATACTCATGAGTACACTTAAAATTTCTACCCAACAATTTATATAAGCTGCTATTTAGTAAGCTGTATTTTTAAATTATTGGGAGAAAGTGGAAATCAAAATTTGGTTCTGTTCAAAGATACCAGCTAAAGAACTAACACAACAACAACAAACTGTCCTGTCCCTCTTTCCATGCTATTTTGCCCACAACCTTAACTCTAATTCCAGTAAACAACCCTCTCTGGGAACAAGTGGTAATTGGATCTTCATGCTAATTCTATCCTGGTTTTCTTTTGACTACTAGCTCCCAATTATGTCAACATGTTACACTATGTACTGTTCTCTGGGAAAATGCTAAGACAACCTTGTTCATTCAGCTAAGGTCAGACCTTAAAAATAAAGAAGGCTGAAGATTTACCTAAAGACATTTTAGTTCCTAACAAGCATCTGTTTTTCATTTTGGGGGGAAGGTTAACATAGCTTGCTCTAGTTATAAACCAGGTGCAGGAACAGATAAGGAGGAGTGTACTGGTCATAGTAATTTCAACATGAAGTATTAAGGACTAAGATTTTGCTCTCCTGCCAGATGTTGAACACAGAGTTGTGGTTGCATGGTTTGGCTGGACCACTGGCTATATGTCAAAAAAATTTCTGTGACCATCATGTGCATCCATTGCATGGAATCAAATTATCACTTCATTAATTACCCTTTATTTAGTTGATACCACAGAAGACATGCAGTTATTTAGTCATAATTGGTCTGATTAAGACTCAGTACTTCATACATGAACATAAAGATGGAATGAATAGACACTGGGGGCTCCGAAAGCGGGGGAGGCTGGAAGGAAGTTAACTGTTGAAGAGTTATTATCTATGGAGTACAATGGTCATTATTTGGGTAATGTGTACACTAGAAGTCTAATCTCTCCTTATGCAATATATATATATATGTATAATTAACTTGCACACGTACCCCTTGAATCTAAAATAAAAAAGACTCAGTACTTAAAGAGTAGAATCTGTTTATGTTACTACTTGTAAATAATAATTCAGTGATAGTGTCACTTTTGTTATAAAGATATATTGTACATTTTAACAACTTATATATGCATAAACATATGAAAGAGTTAGGTAAAACTTAAAAAAAAAAAACCTTTAACTTAAAGACTTCCTACTTTCTCACCTCCCTCATGTCCACACCAGAATATTGCCAATAATTATTACTAATGGTCACAGGCAAATCTTGTCAATTAAAAAAAAAAAATTCAAAGTAACAAGGACCATTCAAATATTTGACTTTACTACAAATTTATTTAGCTTGGAAATTCAGTTGATGCAATTATATATTCCTTATTAAAAATCAGATCGACACATAGTTTTTAAGAATCTTTTAAGAGCAATATTCTAGTTAGGAGCTGTAGAACTCTAAAAAAGTCCGTCTTCCATGTAAGATACCTCTTTACTCTTTGGAGGTAGTGGCATTAGTGAGAATACACTCTAAACTTGTGATCAGATTGTTAAACATTCTTATAAATAGCAAGAATACCCCCCCATTTTAGGCAATGCTGTGCATGTTTGTGACATTTGCACTTTTGCGTGGTACTTTACATGCTAGCCCTTACTGCTTAGGAAGAAGAGATGAGTAGTATTATTAAAACTTTATGTATGTTTTAAGGATGTAACAGTTTATAGCAGCTTCCTTTACTCTTTTATAGTGCTTATTCAGTGATATATTTGTAGACCAGATGTCCTCTCTTTTGTGATCTCTTAAGCTAAAAACAAAACAAAAATTACATATATCTTGAGGTAAATTGGATCATTTCTATTTTGCACTGCACTTGAGTAATGTTTTGAGTTGAATGTTCTCAGGGCTCTAAAATTAAGTTAATCCATATGTAATTAGGAACATTCTTAACTAGACAGTCCTGGTTAGCAAGAGATTGGCAGATTATTCTGAAACACTAGTTAGCAAACCGTGGATAGCAATTAAATAAGAAAAGAATAAAATTCTCTTTAAAATAGGTTGTTGCAATAACTTAATGTGGTAATACAATTTTCTATTTTTAATTGCTGTAGACAGTGCATTTTTTAAAGCAAAATTCTGTCTTCTGAGAGCTAGTTTCATAATTTTGTACTACTTATGCTGTTCAACACTTCAAGTATTCTGCGTTTGCAATCCCTTTTGATTTGTGATGGATAAAATAAACTAAAGGTTAGTGAAGATAGTGTTGCACATCTTAAACAGACAAGAATATCTTGGAGAAACTAAGTATTTCTCTTTATGTGACTGTATGACTTTATGTTATACAGTTATGTTGTATTTATGTTAATGTATAATGCTTTTATGATAATGCTTTTATTCCCAGAATAATTATACTTAACATTGACACTTAAAGGTGCTCTTTTTATGTTCAAATAATGACAACTTTGCTCTATATTCCATGTCAATATCAGGATTCAGGGAGGGCTGAACCTAATAAACACCTGGTTCGTCATTTACTGTTCCCCAGACACCATGTGCTTAATGCTGTGTATAGTCCCTTGCTTATGTCTTCATTTGAGAAGGAATTGATGACAGTGCCATCTTTTAGTAAATAACAATAAGTCACAGTCTACTGAATATAAAAACTGTAGATTCTCAGTTCCTTAAAACCACCTTTATCACATAAAATATGTTTTTTCAGTCTCTAAATTAGTATGAAAATACAGAGGAGGTTGTTTCTTCAGTTAAATGTGAAAGATTAATCACCGTAGTGACTTGTTTCACAATAGACAATAATTAAACGTCAAAAATGGAATATTTACTTCTTAAGCCTCATATGTCCAAGAAAAAAGTATTGGAGAAGCATAAAAATCTGGTGCTATTTGCATATATGTTGATTGAGTTGACATGGAGGTTTACATATAAATAAAATATATTATTTAATACTGGAATTACATAATGCATTTATTTTTATTATAGTTTCACATGCTGTTCTTAGAGGACAGAAATTTCCCCCATATCTGAAGTACAACGTGGAGGGGAAAAAAATGGCAACCCTGAGTCTCAGCTCTCTGGTATTCTGGGGATATGCCTTTTGGGGTAAGGAGAAATACTGAGGATTTCCCAAAGTAACATCAAAGTGAAACAAATGAGTATAAAAGTGATAAATGTTACTTTTCTATTTCTCTCTTGCTCTTATTTTTGCCACTCTGCACTACTGATTGCAGCACCACCAGATCAGAATGAACAATTAACTGTCTAATTATTCTAGTCACAGCAGCCCACAATGAAATCTTTATTCCGTGTTTACAGCAATCTTTGGCAGAGGCTGTCTTGCTGTTTCTAAACTAAGAAGAACTGCCCTTTGGCTCCTTTCGGCATCAGCTGCCTTGGTTTCAGCCCTGGATGCCAATAATCAGACTTCTTTTCTTCCAAAGTGGACATTTTTTTTAGGGTGAAAAGACCTATTCTCATCACCCCCCCCATATATTCTGGCTGATTTATGTTCTCGCCACTGCAGCTCTTCCTTCCGTATCTCTTTACGTTTTTCCTTTCTCCATAGAACACCATCAGCAAAACCCCATTTTAGTTCCAAAATTGTAAAAAATGCTTAGCCAAACAGTGCTCACTACTATGAGGGAAAGAAAAATACAACTACTGGTTTATGGATAGAGGGAAGTCAAGGAAATCCCTCCCGCTTTTCTAAACTGCTAATTTTCTAGCTCAAAAGGCATTCAGTAACTTCTCCACCAGGGGAAAACATACCCACTTTTCAGTGGCTCTCTTGATGATTTCCAACTATTTACTTAAATCCACCAGCAGCTGCAGGTCTTCGAGAAGCTTCAGAACTTGGGGGATATTTACAAATGTATAAGGGTCTGAGAGGGTAGAGGGTGCATCTGAGTCTCTTGGAGATAGCAAGAGAAGACTACTGCACTATGACAGACAGGAAGAGAGAAGTTAATACCAATCCAAAGTCTAGAAGGAGGCAGTGCTTTTACCCAGTGGAGGAGGGGAAAATGTCTTGGTTAACACTCCGGGCTATTGGAGTCCCCTTCCTGAATCTGAGAGCAGAGGACAAGCAGTGCTAGATCCGTGATCCTAAGCTGCTCAACTGCTTTCTCCAGACAAACATTTCTCTGCTCTGCCAGGATGGTGGCATCTTCTTTCCCATTCCAGTCTCTAAGCCCTGTGTAACAGTTCCACTAACAACTCTCAATATCTCCTCTCAGCCCTCAGCACTACTCAAATTGCCTTTCTGGTGAGAACTGGGTCATAAAATTTTACAGGGCAGAAAGGTAGAAGGGGGCGTTTCAGTAGTATAAACACTGATTAAATTTCCCGGCAACTCTCCCCAAACGAAAGATAATTTTTCTACAAGTATGCACAAGAATGTCAAGAATGCTAAGTCATTTTTATGTTTGTACTTTCCTTTTCCATTTTAATTTTACACTGCCACATGGCACACATGCTAAAAATGTATCTCCTTAACCTGCAGTGTAGCAAACTTTTCACAAAACATTAAAATGGCATATTTTATAGACTGTCCTTTCCCAGGATGCTCAAAGCACTTTTTCTGGATACAAAATTAGATCATCTCATGACAACTGTCCTGTTAGAAAGGCACAGTTACTTGAGTTATCTGCAGAGAGTGAAAATCAGAAGCACTGAAAAGAAAGGTCACGTCAAAGTCAATGGCCAAAGCCTCAGTATACGCTGAGAGCTTGGTTCACAGCCTAAGTAGACTCTAAGAACTTGTTTCCAATTTATAATACTTCCCTTCTGCTCTTCATTTTTTTCTCTTTTCTCTGGCAGGAAGGGATGTGGCCAGCGTGGAGGCTTGACCTCATCTGCTGCTCTGAGCTTAACTCTGCCATGCTGTTCTCCCACACCCTCACCCAGCTTTCTGCTTCATCAGCTGCCTAAGCCCACACCCTGGACAACATATGAACAGGGTCAAGCCAAGAGGTGGCAACCACAGGTACCCTTGTGGATTCCTCCAGTGGTGGGACCTGAATCCTGTCAACATGTTCAACGGGACTGCAAGGGTCACACTAAAGGGAAAAGACTTTCCCAGGTTGTATAAATAAATGAAAGGGAAACGCTGTGTCAATTAAGGGGCTCAAGATGGCTTTGCCTTCAGGGTTCGCCAGCCAGAGGTGGCTGAGGAAGGTGAGCAGATAGGAACATAATACTCATCTGTAAGCATGGGTGCAAACACGTTCTGGTTTCAACTTTTTGTTGTTCTTAGGTAGATCCAGTTATTTAGCTGAGTCCCTGACAGCACCACAGCTCTGAGGGGGTAATTTTCTTTGCTGGAAAGACACACATCAGAGACTAGATCAGGTCCGCGGACATTTCATTTGAGGGGGAGGGGGCTGCAGGTTCAGTTTCCAGGCGATTTATAACAATCAGAAAAAAAAAAAATTGTTCCTGGTGCTCGTGCCAATAACGAGCATTAATAATAATAGCAACACCTTAGTAAACTCCGAATCTACCAGGCGACCACCTCCCTGGCTCTCCGGTGCTAGCCCCTCTCACCTCCTGCCTGGCCTCATCAGAAACAAAACAAAGCAAAACAAGGCTCTGGTGTTGCCTCCGGGCTGCCCTCCAGATTTCAGCCCCCACCGCCTCCCTCCCCAGAGGCGGATAGCTAGGGGAAGGCTGCTGCAGTCTCTCCTTTGGCTAAGGGCGCGTTGGGACTCCGCGGTAGCGTTTTCTTTGCAAATCTGAAACTTTCACCCGATTTGACCCCCTTTCGCCCCCCCCCGGCTCTTCCCCCGCCACAACTACAACAAGCAAAGACCAAACAACGCGCGCGCAATTCAGAGCTTTCCTTGGGAGTGTCAGGGCCTGAGGACAGGAAATCCGGGGAGTTGGCGAAGTCCGGCAGGTGACGGGGACACGAGTCCCCACCACATTCTCCTCCCACTGCCGAGCTCGGGCGGGGGTGCGGCGCGAGGCGCGGACCGGGGATCGGCCCGTAGGTGCCTGTGCCACCCCGGAGCCTCGCTCTCTGGCCCCCTTCCCAGCGCGCAGCTCTCTGCGAGGGACGCGGCCACCCTGTCCCCTCCGCAGACGGAGGGAGGCGCCGCTGCCCGCGGGGCCAGAGGGTGAAGCCGGTGCCAAGCGCCCCCGAAAGCCGCGCTCCTGGATCCCCTGTCACCATCCCTTGTTGAGCGCAGTCCCCACTCCCAGCGCGCCATGTCCTCCACCTGCCCGGAGCGCCCCAGCGTCCCCTGCTTCCACAGAGCAGCTCCCTGAGACTTGGAAGCCCCCCCCCCCCCTCCGTCCTCTTCTCCCTCAAAGTCCGAGGAAGTCGAACTCAGAGCGGCGGGTCGGCTCGCGGAGGCGGCGGACAGTTGCTGGGAGAGCGCGGCGCGGAGCGGAGCGGGACCGCTCGCAGCGCCCGGGGTCTCGCCCCAAAGGGCTGGCTCTGCGCGCCCGGAGGCCGGAGTCCCGAGCCCCACGAGCGGGGCCCTACCTGAGCCCTCTGCGTTACCTGGCACGGCCGGCGACTCTCTGGAGACCTTCGGTCCTGACTGCTCCCGGGCGGGCTTCAGCTCACATCGCTGCTTTCCCCACCGGGCGGCTGGTGGCCCTCTGGGTCCGTTCGGCCCCTGCTCGCGGCACTGTCCCCGCCCCCCACCCCCCCTGCCCCTCTGTCAGAAATGTCACAGCTTTTCTGCCTTCGGATATTTCGTAAAGTCTCTGTGCGGTTACCAGGAGTTGGGGGGCACTGGCAGGTGCGCCAACCCCGCCGCCGCCCTGCCCTGCCCTCCCGCGGCGCCCCGCGTTCAGCCTGTCCGGTGAGAGGAACCCCCTGGTCGCTGTCACCGTCCCCCGAGCGCGGGGAGCAGTCCGCTTCCTCTCCCTGGAGCCTTCTCTAGCCGGAGTGGCTGCCGCCTGCCTGAGCCGCGGGTCCTCATTCCCCTGCTCATGAATATTCTGACAGAGGCTAATGCCGTTGAAGTAAATTGAATTAGCCAATTGGTGCCAGGAATGTGCGCTGCTTCCTTCTGAGGAGCTGTCTGGAACCCTACCAGATGAAAGCAATTAACGTCCGGTTGGCACCCTGTGGTTTAGACCAGTGAGGGGCAAAATGGGTTAATTCTTTAAATGCAGTTTAGATACCGCATTTAAATGTTTAAACTTCTCTATTGGCTGTGAGCAGAAGGAAATGTTAAGAGGAAGAGAGAATAAAGGTGATGTATGGATGTGGGGGAGGGGGCGGGGTATTTACATCTAAACTTTCCCCTGAAGTTGAGGTATTTTGCACAGATTCTGGAAGAGGCAGTTGATGAGGAGAACAGGAAAATGCAAATAAGATCGGAAAGGAAATGAATAGCAACCTGGGTTTAACCTTGACCTTGAGGATGCAAAAGACTAATTGTTTTCAAGAGGAGAGGTAGGGGAAGATGGCATATGTGAGGGAAACCTCACTCATCGACTTCTCAGAATTTCTTCAAATGCTCAGATTTCCTTTCAGATTTCCTTTTTTTTTTTTCCTCATAGGAAAATCTTAGTTTTATGCCTTTAAGTACAGATAGGATAGAGGTATATTAAGGGTCAGAAATTTCTGAGGTGAAAACTGAGACCACCCTTCTCCCCGAGATGAAGAGGGTCCCCCAATTCACACAATTTCTGTGACAGGCCCATTCCAGAAAGGCAATTCCAGTGTTGTAGTTCAAGCTCTTACTTCTAAGGTCAGATAAAAGAGGTCAGAAGGAGACCTCTTTCCTGTCCTGATTCCCACCCTAGAATGCCAAGTTATTGATGACAACTTGAGTTTTGCAGTGGCTGGAGGGGGACTCTTTGCCCAATGCCGTTTCTAGATTTCTCTTTAATATCTTCAAGTGAGGTGCTTGGAGGGTTTCCTCCCCCACCACTGATTGTAATACATGAAGTTACTTTGATTGAATTGATAAATTACTAAATAATCTATTTGTACAACTTCTCTGTGGCCACATGATCAATGTGTATGAAGAACTGATAAAATGATGTATCTAAATAACCAATATGATTCCCAAGTGTGTGACAATAGAAATAGCATCTCAGTTAAGGCAGTCATGCTATATTTTAATAGACTTCAGCAGGCCTAGAATTAGAACTCATAGTTATAACAGTAATTACTAATAGCAGAGCAGCTAATGTTTATGGAGAACTTATGTGACAGACATGTGTTACACATGTTATTTCGTTTCATCTTTCCAGCAACTCTATTCAGTCTAGACTATTATTTCTCTATTGAATAGATGATGCAGGTGAGGCTCAAAAAGGTAAGTGAAGCTGACCCTTGAACAACATGGGGGTCAGGAGCACTGACCCTCATGTAGTCAAAAATCCACCTGTAATTTTTGACTCCTCACAACTTTACTAATAGCCTACTGTTGCCTGGAAACTTTATGGATAACATAAGCAGCTGCCTAACACTTATTTTATATGCTGTATTTGTACAATAGTCTGGAGAAAATAAAACATTAAAGAAATAATAAGGAAAAGAAAATGTATTTACTATTCATTAAGTGGAAGTGGAGCATCATAAATGTCTTCATCCTCCTTGTCTTCATCTTGAGTAGGTGGAGGAGAAGGAGGAAGAGGAAGACTTGGTCTCATCCTGTCAGAGATGACAGATGGGCAGAAAATCCATGTGTAAGTGGCCT
Source organism: Ateles fusciceps (assembly GCA_036589455.1). Taxonomy (NCBI): domain Eukaryota; kingdom Metazoa; phylum Chordata; class Mammalia; order Primates; family Atelidae; genus Ateles; species Ateles fusciceps. The sequence continues at coordinate 10,560,209 of JAZHEH010000078.1, forward strand.
CATACAGTTCACACTTTTGTTGTTCAAGGATCAGCTGTAGTGTGTCCAGTTCATATAGCTCATAAGTGGAGAGATCAACCTTGACCCAAAGGAGCTTGATTAGCAGGCCAGGACCTTCAGGTCTCTAGCAGCTTCCACTGCCTTTTTTTTTTTTTTTATCTAAAGAGAAGATCAGTTTCTTGGTGTTTTGTTGAAATTACTTGTTTTTGGTGATCAATTCCTTACCTTAAATTTAGAGAAAAACATGAGCCTTTTTTTTTTGGGTGGGGATAGTGTGTTGGTTAATTTTATGGATCAATTTGACTGAGCCATAAGGTATTCAGATATTTGGTAGAACATCATCCTGGAAGTTTTTCTGAGTATGTTTTTTGGATAAGACTAGCATTTATTCTATTCTGTTGGTTGCTGATCCACACTAATGTTTGTTTCTTTTGCTGTGCAGAAGCTCTTAAGTTTAATTAGATCCCATTTGTCTATTTTGGCTTTTGTTGCCATTGCTTTTGGTGTTTTAGTCATGAAGTCCTTGCCTATGTCCGTGTCCTGAATGGTATTGCCTAGATTTTCTTCTAGGGTTTTTGTGGTGTTAGGTTTTATGTTTAAATCTTTAATCCATCTGGAGTTAATTTTTGTATAAGGTGTAAAGAAGGTGTTCAGTTTTAGCTTTCTGCATATGGCTAGCTAGTTTTCTCAACACATCTGACAAAGGGCTAATATCCAGAATCTACAAAGAACTAAAACAAATTTACAAGAATAAAACAACCCCATCAAAAAGTGGGTGAAGGATATGAACAGACACTTTTCAAAAGAAGACATTTATGTGGCCAACAAACATATGAAAAAATGCTCATCATCACTGGTCATTAGAGAAATGCAAATCAAAACCACATTGAGATACCATCTCATGCCACTTAGAATGGTGATCATTAAAAAATCTGGAGACAGATGCTGGAGAGGATGTGGAGAAATAGGAACACTTTTACACTGTTGGTGGGAGTGTAAATTAGTTCAACCATTGTGGAAGACCGTGTGGCAATTTCTTAAGGATCTAGAAATACAAATACCATTTGACCCAGCAATTGCATTACTGGGTATATACCCAAGGGATTATAAATTGTGCAATTATAAAGACACATGCCCATGTATGTTCATTGTGACACTGTTTACAATAACAAAGACCTGGAACCAACCCAGATGCCCATCAGTGATAGACTGGATAAAGAAAATGTTACACATACACACCATGGAATACTATGCAGCCATAAAAAAGGGATGAGTTAATATTCTTTGTAGAGACATGGATGAATCTGGAAACCATCATTCTCAGAAAATTGATGCAAGAACAGAAAAACAAACATTGCATGTTCTCACTCATAGGCAGGTGTTGAACAAGGGGGAGCTTCACAGAATAGGGTCTTTTGGGGTGTGGGGGGCTAGGGGAGGGATCGCAGGGGGTGGAGAGTTTGGGGAGGGATAACATTGGGAGAAATAACTAATGTAGGGGATTGGGGGGATGGAGGCAGCAAAGCACCATGGCAAGCATATACCTATGTAACAATCCTGCAAGATCTGCACTTGTATCACAGAAATTAAAGTATAATAATAAATATATATATATATATGAAAAAAGAGACTAGCATTTAAATTGGCAGACTCATTGAGGCAGATTGCTTTCCGTAATGTGGGTGGGCCTCATCCAATCAGTTGAAGGCCTGACTAGAACAAAAGGTTGATCTTCCCTCAATTAAATGCTGGCTAGTCTCATGTTTTTATTGGTTTTTCTTCTTCTTATGAGAAGACTTTGGGGTAAGAGATGTCTTCTTTCTGACACACAAAACAAAATGTGTGTTTGAAAACTTTTTTTTTTTTACCAGAAAAAAGAAAACAGCACATTATAAAGTGCTGTTTCTTTGCACAGAGTCTGTATTTAGTTTTTAGGGCTGGATATTTGTGTATTTTTATAGGTTCTTATGAAAAGCCTTTGGGATGAGAAATGTTGTCTTCTACCTTATCAATGGTAAAATTTTCTGGCCTGATGGAAAGAATTTTCTGGCCTAATGACTTTCAAACTCAGACATCATCTTTGCAGATTATGGATTTGCCAGCCTCCCTAATTGCATGAGGCAATTCCTTATTATACTGCATCTACCTGCCTACCTACCTATCTACATTTAGTTGGTTCTGTTTCTTCAGAGAACTTCAACTAATACAAATGAATACATTCAGTAAATACTACTATTTGTGAATTTCCTGTAGATATCAAATGCCTCCATTTCCTAATACACTGACAAACAGTGTGCAATTTTTTTGCTTAAGTTTTTCCAGACCTATTATTAATAAGGTAAAAACAAATTATATTTTATTTTTTCTGTTTTTTAAACATAGGTGAGACTATCAGATTTAAATAAAATTTTATCTTTCAAGTACTAGCAATGGACTATAATATATTAGATTAAAGCAAAATTTATAGATATTATATAAAGGGAGAAATTTGAGTATTATAATTTTAGGGATAAGAATGATCAGGTTAAATCTTTGAATTCAATTGTTGAGTACCCACTAACTGCAAGGCACATATCTATTCAAATGTTTTCTATTCAAATACACAGTTAAATTACTTCTAAATGTTGAGGATCTGCCATATTTTCTTCTCTGAAACTTTGGGTAGTTTAAAACCTTTTATTTAAAAAAAGCATATGACTGTTTCATTCTCATATTAAATACTGATGATTTTCCCAATCATGATTCCTCCCTTACAATGCTCTGTTAGTTCTTCCTTTTATAGAGGGAATTCATTTAGGATTTAGAAGCATCATTTCATAAAAATGTCTTTAGATGTAAGAATATGTATTTATATGAATATTTTAACATGATTTTAGATCCCATAAAATGTTATCAGGATGAGTGCTTTCTATATTTCCTCAAGAGTCTCAGTGGGCAGAATCGGTGGAAGACCACCAGCGTCTGAGCTGGGACACTGGCTCTTTGTTGGGGGTGTGGGGCCCTCTGGGATAAGCCATTCTCCTTTGGAGTGAACCAAGCTAGTGAGTGTGCAAACTGGAAAAAAATACTCTCTTTACTGAGTGCTTTGCTACTTGCAAATTGCTCTGCCATATGCTATCTCATTCCATCCTCCCGGCAACCCTATGAATTCAGCATTATTATCCATATTTAATTGATGAGGAATCTCAAGTTCACAGAGATTCAGTAACACTCAGCTTCTCCTAGGAAGGGATAGAACAGGGACTTTAATCCAGGGACAAAGTCACCTTCTCAGTGAAGCTGCCTTTGACATCTCCCTCTGCCCTCCCTCCCTCAGCCCAGCCATGCGCACACACACACTTCGTTTTCCGGTGGAAATACAATTCCCTCCTTTGTGCTCCCTTAGGACATCTAAGATGTGTAAAGAAATAATCAGAACACATGTGTTGTTTCTACCAGTAATCAAAAGCAACCTGAAGTCAGAAACTTTGTCTTAATAATTTTTTTTGTCCCCAAATTTAGCTGAATGGGAAGCACTCAGCACCAACAGCAGTCCTAGCACACTTTTGAAAATGTGTCCCATTGATTTTACTGGGCTATCAGGATTTAACGAAATGTTGGTCGGTGTTTGGAAATTTAAAAACACCATATGAAGATATTATCATTATTATTCAAAAGTAGATTCAGAAACAAATATAATAATTTTAGCCTTGACCTCTGGCTGATAAATTCTATGGGTGAGAAAAGCAGTTTGATAACTTTTATGTCAGCTACTGTTTTTAGGACATGCATGGCTAACACTTGCTCAAATTTTAATCATCTGGTTAATAGTAGCACTAAACTGGTCCATTAAGCAAGAAGGTATTCGTCTGGGAAAGGTGAGTCAGTGTATGTATGTGTGTGTGTGTGTGTGTGTGTGTGTGTGCGTGCAGTCTTTCTGCACTTTAAGAGTACTTCTTGTGAATTAGCAGCTTCAGCCACTAGTACAGCTGTATTTCTTTAAAGAAGGGCTCTGCTTTTCTCATATAGGGTGATTTTTATTAAGAGCTTCCAAGGTTACAGAGTTAATGACAAAGCTGAGACTCCTGACCCCTTGTTCAAGGCTATTTTCTCTACCCCCACACTGACCCTGATTGGCAGCCACTGCCTATATAGTGTCGTTTATGGTTTTAAGATTGAGATGAGAGATAAGCAGTTCAATACCTCAGTATAATTAGTCTCCTGAGTCAGCTAATACCCTTCTAATGCAATTTGGCAATCTAGATTATTCAGTATTATCCATTCAAGATATTTTTGGATGTGTAATGATAATTATTTAGTAGAACTGATGACAGTGACACACCAAAAACACTTTTCTGCCTTCATTGCCTATCTTTTCCATATATACTCATTAATGAAGAGTTGATAAAAAAAATACACACACACAACATTCACAAAGTTAGGAATTCCTACTGATCTACAGACAGGTTCTTTATTTTCTGTAGCAGTTGTATATAATTCAGATGATATTTCTGGACTGATTTTATTAAGGATATTTTCAGTTTTGTGTTATCTTTTGTTCTTGTGTAAGACATACACTTATTTTAACCTTTAAATTTGTGGGTTAATCATTGACTGTCAGTCATTTTCAGAAGAAGAAATTGTTTCCCTCACTGTAGATGTCCATCAATTCCTGTCTATGTCTCACTGTGTTTGTGAACAAAATAGACAAAAAAAAAAAAATGTATCTCAACACTATCACATCCAAGGAGAGCTAGCTGTAGAAACAGTGTTTGTGACAACATTCTTGAAGTTGACACTACCGATCCATTCAGTGAAATCTGACAAACTTGAACACAGTGTCCTTGCTATGGGTAAGGTGCTGTGCAAGTGATTGTGAATGTTTCAAAGAGGAATAAAACCAATGACTGTACTCAAGGAGTTTACAATCTGGGAGAGGGGCTTTGATATTTAGCAAAGGATAAGATCTAAGGCAGATATGGAGAGTTCCGATTAAAGGATCTAAAATGAAGTGCTGTGGGAGCCCCCGCGAGTAGAGAAAGATTCTTTTCAGTAGGGGGAGGGACAGAAGAATGTTCCATGGAAGGAGTGATTGTTGGTCTGGTTTCTGAAGAATGGATGTCATTTAGATAAGGGGGAAAGGGTAGAGTGATCATCAGCGATAGAGACACGGAGCTGGGAAAGCACAGCAGGGATTTCAGGGATAGCTATGATTGCATTGAGTCCTAGAATATATGACATTAAAAGGAGATAAGACTTGAAAGGCAGGTGGAGCCCAGATGACCTTAAACACTGTGTAGAGAAATATATAGGTTATTCTAAGGCAATGAAGATGGTGCTGCTTTTGAGCTGGGGAGTGACATGATACAGCTGTGTTTATATTTGAGAGTGGGACGTTTCACAGGTGGGAGACTGAAGGGATGGGGTGCAGGTGGGAGACCTGTAATTGCCAAAGCAAGATGTGATAATGGCCTGAACCAGGGACTTGGCAGCAGGACCAGAAAGGGGAATGGAGATAGAAAAGAATCACAGTGTGTGTGTGAACACTACACTGACATAACGTTTCTACCTACCTGCCCTGGATGCCCCGCTTTCAACCCGCTGGCACACACTCACATGCACATACCTGCACATACACATGGATCCATGTACACACTTGCACACACAGGCATGCATGCAATACACACACACATAGCAAGCTCTTCAAGAGTATGGCGTGAGTTTTCTCTTTGTGCCTCGGCAAGTGCAGTGCCAGGTATTTTGTTGGCATTAGATAATTGCTGGCTGAATGGAATTAAAAGTGACTGATGTGGGGCATCAAGAAAAATGAGAAATTGCAAAATATCGATCCTGGCTAGTGATGAATTTCAGTAGGCCAGCTGCAAATATTCTCCTATGTCCTTTATTAATTGGTGTTGGAAAAAAGAGCAGGCCTGAGGTTGAAGATGACTTTTGATTATAGAAATGTCTGAGAAGATGAAAACATCTGGCAGAGCTGATGGTGAGCATAGCTGGAAAAGCGCATGGCTAGAACTTGGCTCCTCTCTGATGTCTGAAAAAACTTCTCCTGTAAACTGGCAAACATTTTATCAGCATTTCCTTTTAATCATTTAAAAGACGTGGTAGGCAGAATGATGGTTTTCTAAAGATGTCTATGTCCTAATTGCCAGAACCTGTATCTTTATATTACATGGCAAAGGGGAATTATGGTTGTTAATCAGCTGACATTCAAATAGGGAAATTATCCTGGAACATGTGAGTAGGCCCATTGTAATCACAAAGGTCCTGCAAAGTGGAAAAGGGAGACAGAAGATGCTGAGTCAGACCGATACCAGGTGAGGAACCTACTGCCATTGCTGACTTTGAAGATGAAGGAAGGGGCCATGAGTCAAAGAATGGGGGTGGCCTCTGGGAGTTTGAAAAGACAGAAGTGATCTTTCCAAGAGCTTTCAGGAAAGATCACAACTCTGCTGACACCTTCATTTTATTCCTAATGACATACATTGAGATCAATGTCTTCTGACCTGCAGAACTGTAAGATATTACATTTGTGCTATTTTAAGCCACTAAGATTGTGTTATCTTTCATAGCAGCAATGGAAAGGTAATATAGAAAGGATAACCAGCATGCTTACTATTTTGGATGTATTATAATATTTTAAGGTACTCAATGCCTAAGCTACATGAGCTACAGTTATGTGATAGCTTGAGATTCAACTATAGCAATATGTTTTGTTATAAAATTCTTAATCCTGGTCTGAAAATAATATACCTGACAGCCTTAGTGGTGTGAAGGCAAAGTGCATGTTCTTAGATTATGTCACACTATGTGCAACAAGGAGACTCAGGGTTTTCAATTAAGTTTCCTATACGGGCCCTCAGACAGTATGCCTAGGTATAATGCTAGCATCTCAAGAGTTGTGAAATACAGCATCAATGCATTAAAATCACAATGTGTGTTTAAAACCTTGTTTGAGTCACGCAATTTGTGTTTCACTGAAACTAAACAATCATGTTCAAATTGTCATTTTTATAGTTCACTTTTGAGTAGCTTGTCTTTCGGAAGAATGCGTGTACATAACTTTTTTCTACTTTTATTATTGTTGTTTGTATTCCATTTGTCATGTGAACTGATTAATAATTCAACAGTGAGAGTAATAATAATATTAAATGTTATGTCTTCATATAAAAATGTAAGCTGTCAGTAACTGAGGAGCAGTTTCTGTGTTTTAGCTTTGTATGGGTCTGGACTATTATTTTACTTTTGGTGCTTCATCAAAGCATAAAGTAAATGGTGTAAAAAATCATATGAAATATATTCACTGTTAAATTCACAAGAACACTCAGCATGACACATAGGCATGATGATTACTCCTTATTCACAACAAATCTCTTAAAAGCTGGGTAAGGTGCACGTTATTTAAAAATACACTAATTCCTAAAATTAGCATGGACTTTAATTTTTGAACAGGAACCTCTGGGAAGTGAGTAAAGTCTTCACACATAGATAGAATTGCTGAAATTTTTGATATACTAAATGTTAAGAGAACATAAAACAGCCTAAAAATAAAGTATAAAATAGGATGACTAATTTTATGTAGAGACGTTTTACAGATGAAGAAAATTCAATTTGCAAGTCTCTTTGTAAGTAAAAACTATTTGGTATTCTTGACGTTATTTTGAAATTCTTATACAACAACTAATTGTCAGAAACAGCTCTCAATATGCTTATTGATAACCTATCAAAGGGAAAGTTGCAGATTGCCTAAATTAGAGGATTAATACTGTATAACACTGGGAAATTAATAGCCACTGTTTATCTATTTCTTGGTCATTGGAAAGCATTAGAAAAGCAGAGGTAGTCAAATGTAGTGGCTAAGAAGGCTGCTTGAAGATTCTCCCAGTCTAAGTTTGAATCTGGGCTCAGCTACTTGCCAGGGACCTTGAGCAACTTAGTTAACTTTGTGCCTGTGTTTCTTCCTCTGTAAAGTGGGTATAATAGTAGTGCATAACTCATAGCGTTCTTATGAGGGTTTAATTAGACAATCCGTGATAACTACTTAGCACATCCTGGCACAGAGTAAACATACATTAGCGATTACTCACTGTTATGTTTTATTGATACATAATAGTTATACATATTCATGAGCTGCAGATTATATTTTGATATATACACGCAATGTGTAATGATTAAATTGGGATAATTGGGATATCTGTCACCTCATATCATTTCTCTATGTTGGGAACATTCTACATCTGCTAGCTATTTTGAAAATATATAATAAATTCTTGTTAACTATAATCACTCTACTATGCGATTGAACACCTGAACTTATTTCTTCTATCTGACTGTATTATTGTAACCATTAATCAATATCTCTTCATTCTCCCCTCTCCTCCACCCTTCCCAGCCTCTGGTAACCAGCATTCTATTAGCTACCTTTATGAAATCATTTTTTTTTTTTAGCTCCCACATGAGTGAGAGCAAGTGATATTTGTTACTATTATTAATAAAGACATAAATATTCTCGTACTTTTATGCTTTTTATTATCATCATCATCAAGAAAAGAGATTGAAACATTTTGCTTAATATAATTTGTGATGTTGTTAAAATTACAAATTTTTCTAATATTAAGGATCTTAGAGATGGTCAAATATCTAACTTTCTCATTTGATTATTGAGAAAATTAAACTTGAGAGTCAAAGGCACTTGCCCAAAGTCATACCATTTATTCCTTTCCATGTGCATACTGGATGATTCATATTCATGAATCATGTGGATTCATAAACCGAATCAACTCTACAGAGCCAATTAGCCTGATTCTTGTTCTTACAAGAGGGAGCAGGCTTTGTCAGTATGAGATACACAGAAGGGAGAGGGATAAAATATTGGAAATTGAAATGTTTTTCACACATGGGCAGCATGCACTGAACCATCCAATTGTGAATATTTGGAAAGGACTTCTTTCTTTTTTTTTTTTTTAACATAATTAGAAAAGAGCTTACCTCTGAAAATTGTAAATTTATCCCAGTTTCTATACATCAAATGAACCTCAGGCAAATTTTTTCTTTTCTTGTGTTATCTAATTTATAATCTGACGTCTGATCAGACTACCTCCCAGGATGGTTAAGAGCTCGAAACAGATCCATCTGTGAGAGATATACCAGGAAGAGTTTGCAGATGTCATCTCAATTGCAACGGGAGTCTAAAACACCAACAGAGGCAGTTAGAGCCAAGAGTATGTCCAATTCTTACAACCTCCTGGGGTCAGTAATCTGTATGAGTACTGTGTGCTGAAACAGAGAGTTTTGGATATGACTTTTTAGCATGGTTAGAATCCACTATAATGAGAACCTGGAAGGGAAGAAACAGCAGAAATGTGGAAAAGCTGGTTCAGGGTGAATAAGGGTAAGAGAAAATAGAATGAGGAGGAGAAAGGAAGGAAATGATTAAAATCCTAATGGCCAGTTTGTCTGTTTTGCCTTTCATATAGTTCATAAGTAAAAATAAATAGAATAAATAGAGAAGGAAGGAAAATCTAGGAAGTTTGTGAAAGAGGAGGAGAGCATCGTAACGTGTCATTCAAGGTGTTTTTTTGTTGTTGTTGTGCAAGAATTCTTTTTACAAAAGATTAGAAGAGCTGTCCAACAAGAGATTGTGTGGCTGGGTACCCTATCAGTTCACTTAGCAGGTACCCAAGGGAGATATTTTTCAGTAAATCAAACATTTTTTCAGTAAGAAGTTTGATATGAGCTTAGATCAATAGAGAAAATAGATTTATTCTGGAGAATGTATAGGATAAAAAGGGGCAGGACTCTTAGAAGAAATTTGTGATTTTATTTAGCATGTTTAGGACTAAAAATTCTCATCATTCTTTCCAAAAATAAAGCAGTGGGGATTGAAACAATCAGGCCTTCTTTAGAGATGGTGATATTTTTGGAAAGGAAAAAGACAAATTTGGGGATATAGAACTATAACTGTGGGAGAAGCTGAATTTAAACTACATTCCAGGAATGTTTCACCTAAGGAGCAAAGGACTATGGGTTTGCATATGATGGGGCTGATGATGTTGAGGATGATGCCAACAGTGATAGTAACGCATTTACTACATGTTTACCATGTGCCAGAGACTGTACCCAGCAATTACATACGTTATATCACTTAAGATGAAATAATAGCCTGTCAAACCACCACCATTTAAGATGGCCGCCATGCTTATCCCCCACAGATGAGGACATCAGGCTGAGACAGGTTAGTTAATTTTACCAGAGTCCAAAGAAAAACAAATTGTAGGTGCAGTACAGTTTGAAGAAATTATTCCAGTAAATATGCTGTTAGTGGAAGCCTTCCAGGTGTGGTGAACAAAGGCCCAGGAGTGATGTCTTTATGTGGATGGAGAGTCTCTGTGAGGAAGAAGGGCAGATCTTCCCCGTCTGAGCCCAGCCAGGGGGAGACGGGAGGGACAGAACTGGTGCCATCTGCCCCCACCGGTGCATGGACGCCACCTACAGGTGGAAGGCAAGATAGGATGAGGGGAGCAAGGAAGACAGAAGGCAAAATGCAGAGAGGATGGGAAATGGGGGAGGAGGTGAGTATTGTAGAGATCAGTCAGAAGAGCTGTCAACAGCATGGGATTAAGAGAACCCCTGCTCAACAACGGACATGACAATCTATTGCCCCAGAAGGCAAGTCCATAGTGGAAGAAAGAAGTGAACAGGCCTTCTAGAGGCGTGAACTGCAGAGATCCAAGACCATGACAATGACTAATCTATAGAACATGAGACCCAAACCCCAGAGGTAAGAGTATAGGAGAAGAGAACTAGTGTATGCCCTAGGATAAGTAGGAGAAGGTGAAGGAGGCCTTGAGGATCTAAGAAAAGTCCTCTGTGCCTTCATAAAATTTTAAAGCAAGTAGCTCAGGCAGGTAAGAAGTGAGTTAAGCCTGCTCCTGGAGGGTTTCAGCAGGCAACACCAGGCAAAGATGTAGCCTGGAAAACGGGGGTGCAGTACGAAGTGGACGTTTCTGCATATTAAGAACATAGGCATGTGGTTTTATAACACTTGTCAATATGATTAAGCTTGGGGTTAGAGGTGGGTTGGTTAGGGCTGGGTTAGTGTTAGATGAATAGTTGTCCTAAAGATGCCTGAGATGAAATCTGGGAAGGAGCTTTTATGAAAGTGAATCAAGAACAAAAAAGGTCAAGTTTGTGAATGTATTGAATAAGGAAGTGTATCTCAGGGGGAAAAGGTGAACACATAGAAAATAAAGAGTGACTGATAGAGGTGATAATTTAGTCAATATAAGAAAATAGACTGAATTATTTAGTTATTTCTTTTTCTTTTTATACATCCACCTCACTGCCCCACCCCGCCACAATAATAATAGCTGTAGTTAAGTTGACTGTCTACAATGCCCTAGGAACTGTTTTAAGAGTCATATGCACTAACTCATGTATTCTTTCTGACAGTTCCAAGAGGTGCTGCTATTATTGTCTTTCATGTGAATAAGGACATCAAAGGTGGAGAGGAAAAAAAGCACACTCAATATTATACAGGTAGTAAGAGCTAAAGCAAGAAATGGGGTCCAAGTGTTCTGATTTCAGTCTATGTCCATCACCATGACACTCAATTGCTTTTTAATGCATACCTATCCACCTATTTACAGGCCAAAATATATTAACAAAATGATACATGACCTCCCCAAATGGAGAGATGTATGTATAACAACAAATATAAATTGTGACTGCAGAGTGTGTGGAGGCCCTTATAGTCCTATCTTGCTCTTGGGGCTACATTTGCAGGGTTATTATAGTAGTAATCTATAGCTGCACACAAATTATCCCAAATTTGGTGGCTTACAAACCAACTACAAACATTTATTATTTCATAGTTTCTGTATACCAGAAAGCTAGAAACAGCTTGGCAGGGCGGTTCTGTTTCTGAGTCTCATGAGGTAAGAGTTAAGCTGTTGGTGGGGGGCTGCAGCCACCTCAACGCTCTACTGGTGCAGTGTTGTTTCTGACTCTCTCCTTAGTTGCTGGCAGGCCTTGGTATCTTGCCACATGGCCTTTCCCCAGGCTGCTAATCTGGAAACTGGCTTCCCTTTCCCAAGACTGCCTGAAGGCATGGCAGCTGGCTTCCACAAGAGTAAGTGATTGAAGAGAGATTAAAGGAGCGCCCCAGACAAAAAGGCAGTCTTTTTATAACCTAACCTCATTCACACTTGCTATATTCTGTTAGTGGGAAGCAAGCTGCTCCATTTAGCTCCCATTCAAGGGAGGGGATTACCCAGAGCTTGAGAACCAGAGGTGCCATCCTCATTGGGGAATGCCCTGGCCACTGCTATGATCATGCTGTCTTAGTAATCACTTCTGTCTCTGTTCCTCCAACTCCACTTTCCTCTGTTTCTCTTCCTGCAGTGATGAAGACCTTTTAGACTCCATCAACCTATTTTCTCTACTCACTCCTTAGTCTGTCTTTATCTGTCTTTTTTCACACTTCATGTGCTTCCTGGCCAATTTCCTACCTTCCCATGACTTCAAACACATACTACCTACATCTTTAATTTCTAGCTCTGACCTCAGTCTTGAGTCTCCACCTAATTCCCTGCCTGTAGCACACCTTAGCCTGTTCCTTACACAAATTGGCCAAAACTCAAATTCACTCAAATTTTGTCCCACTCCACTCTCCTCTATATTAGGGGGCACAACTGACATCAGGTTGCACAACTCAGAAATCCAGGAGACACCCTTGAAACGCTTCCCTCTTAGTTTTCCTTAATACTCAGCCAGTCATTATATTCTTTTCCTTCTAATTCCTAATTATTTTTTGGAGCTACATTTTCTTTTTCTATCCTGATAGCTGCCTATTTCAATTAATGTACTTGTAATTTTTTTGCTAGATTATTAAAATAGTCTGCATAAAGGACTCCTTACCTACAATTCTCTTCTCAAACTAGTTCTCTGCAAATAAGACCAGGATTTTCCCTTGTATAAAATTGTATGCTGGCTCCCCTGCATCTTCAGAATGAAAATTGGAAGAGATACTTGTGTAGTGGAAGAAGTGCAGGTTATGGAATCATACACAGATGAGTTCAATCCCAGCATCACCATTTATTAGCTAATTGAGGTTGGGTACATTTTAAAAAAATCTTCAAGCCCTTGTTTCTTCATCCATAAAATGGAAATAATGTCTTTATTGTAAAGTTGTTAGGACTAAGTAAGATACCATGAACTACTGGACAGAGAGTGGATTTTCCATAAATAGGGGCTATTGTTGCTAACAGGCTGGCTTCATTATCAGATTTTTGTCTCTGTTAAGGCAGTTAGCACATGTAATTCCCTAAAAATGTTGTGCTCTCTACTCTTCTTTAACTTGGAGGATGTTGTTTGGGTTTTTGTTGTTTTTCTTTTTCTGTTTGAAAGGCCCTTTTCTGTCCACTTTCCCAGCTGCACTTCAGCTGGCTGCTTGGCAAACTTTGTCTCCTCTGTCAATTTCACTTTCCTCTTCATGTTGGGACCTCTTTGATCACTTCCTACTTATGGAGGGTTCTTGGACTGCTCATGGTGGTGCAGCTTCAATGGATGCATCTGTTACTTCGCACACCTAGTTCCAGAGTAAACCTTAAAAGCTCTGGGAGTGGAGAGTCAGTCTCCACTTGTCAACAGTATAGCCCAAATGCCTAGCACCATATGTACCAGAGACAGTAAATAAATATTTTTTTGAAAAATGTCTAACAACATCTGTATGTATGTATGTATGTATCCAACATCTGAATGACTGCTTTTTCCTTATAATTTTAGATAACAGTAAAATTGATTTTCAAAATCTGAAAATTCTAGTTAAAGTCTATGTAGGAGAGATAAATTTGCTTTCAAATATGTGGAAATAAAAAACTATAAGCAGAAACTCCATTTAAAAAGATCATCAAGGAATGAAGCATGTCTTAATTAAGCAAGAGAGAGGATACTTACAAGGCAGGAAATGAGACTAAAGGCTTTCAATGAAGAAATTAATTTGTATAGAAAAAATAAATTAGAGCAAGAATAATAGAAATCAAGAAACAAATAAAGAATTTATATGTAGAATAAAGTTGATTGGAAAAGAAAAGAGGTCAAGCAAAGGGAAGTTCATTTGATTTTCTAGCCTTAAAGGGGGTGTGTGGCTGGAGAGGAAAACAAATGGATTGGATGGTGCTGAAAGAGAGGCTGTGAATAATGAAGCACTTTTAAGAACTGTTTCAAGAGCAGGGGAGAGCTATGTTCTGAGATTAAAGGAGGTGGAGAAATGATGGAGGAGAGACTAGAGAAGTGAAGCAGTTGATGGTAAAGAAACCCTCAGCCTCAAAGAGAAGAAAAGAGGCGGATTCTCTATGATAGGAGGGTGGGCTGGGCCTTGATGTCCTGATTCAGGTTCCTTCAGAGTCACCTGATCTTTGGTTCTCTCCTGATCATCCCACTGATCCCATTCATTAGTGAAACCCAGCTCAGTTAACAAAACCAAGCCCAGATTCTCCTAGCTTGCAGGATAGGAATAATTTCCAAAAGAGGATAACACAGGAGGGTCTGAGTATGTGAGAGGAGAGAGAGAGAGAGAGAGAGAGAGAGAGAGAGAGAGAGAGAGAGAGAGAGAGAGAGTGTTTTAAAGGAAGCCAATTAGTTTCCTGCCATTAAAACAGTTCTATAAAGAACATCATTATTGATGGCCTCTTTTGAAATATTGTGTTTGTGCTTCTCAAAGTTAGCAGTGCATCAAGTCCTTAGAGATATTAAACATTTCTAATTTAAATGCATTTTTGAAGCCTGGGTGAACAAATGTTCATAGTTCTTAAAAGCACATGGGAGACCAGCAGAAAGAAGGAGAAGGCAGTCTTAGAACTTGATTTCACCGATATTTCAAGCACTGATTATAGAATTTGTGGGAGAATTCTGGCTGCTGGGAAGCTTGGCAAGACCAAAGAGTATTAAACAGGTTTCTAAGCACTTCCACACATCTAGTTTATGTGGCAGAAGACAGATGACTGATGTTAGTCTTAGGAAAAAAACCAAGGGAAGGTGCCAAAGAGGAAATTTTATTAGGTTTAGACTGAGAACAGATTTTGGATACAGCAAACACACTTTTTCTTCAAGATCATTCAAAGCCGTAAGTGTGAGCCAAGTTACTGTAATGTATGAAGAGTCTCTATACAAAAGTGAAAGGCATCCATCTTTACTCCCAATGGTGAATAAAAAAAAAAAATTATGGGACTAAGATGTGTGTCATAGCTTTTTCATACTGTGGATTTTTTTTAAAAGGGATAAACTAGAGAGACAAACAGTTATTTCACTGGGCAAGTAAATTGTAATTGAAGTAAATTGTAAATTGGTTAAAAACAAACATTATCTTATATTAACATGCATTGACAATGCTCCACCTGTAGTAAGGAGAAAAAAAAGTATTTGAAATGTAAGGGTTATGCCAGGAAAATGGACTATGTGATCCTCAAACAAAGGGAAAAATTCTGAAGAGGTAAGAAAATGGAAAGTTGTAAAAATCCATTCAGTAAGGGTAAGGGTAGACAGGAAGAGTTTGGGCATGGAGTTTAGAGTGAAAAAAGAGACAAAATTAAATAGAAGTGGGAATAAAGATGCGGAAAAAATAGATCTTGAGTATTTACAAGCCATTGTTTGAGAACACAGTAAAGAACATAAGCAAAAAGTAGCTTGATTTGGAATATTTTCTTTACTCATTATTTTTGTCTGAAGTTTAGAGAACATGTCTTCCAATCATATTTTTGTTGGGGTCTAGGAGTAGCACTTTGTTTAAGTTGTTATCTGGTGCTAATCTTCTGTGACTCCAAAGTGAGAAAGTTCTTATCTATAATCCTCACGCAATAAATTTGTTGAAAAATTTATGTTGACTGAACATGCCTACCGATCCAGGCAAATTTAATGCCCTGTTTTGCTACAAGCCGTAAATTGTAGTGAGTTGCTACTGGGTTTTGTATGATTCTCTGTTAAGAAGGTAGCATGTGATCACTAGGAGACACGCTTCTTATTTTACCTGCCTGGTGGAAAGGTAGTCTCTGCAGGAGAAAAAATATTTTGGAAAGCAAAAAGAGATAGGTAGGGATGTGATGAGGAACATGATGGTCCAGGAGAGATAAAGGCTGAGTTTTTACAAAGAAAACCATCAAAATGTTACGGAAAAGTATCAAAGAAGGTTTGTACTTATATGATGGACTTAGAGTGAGAACATTAAAATCATCCTTAAAATACTTCAGGAAACAGAAAAACTAGGGCAAAGTATTGGAGTTACATATGTGATGTTTCATACAGCAGGTTTCTGCATAAAGCCAATATAATGCTTCCAAGGAGATCCAATTCATCTAGGAGGAGAGCGTAAGGAGGAAGTGACGGCAACATCTCATCAGCCCAAATATCACACAGCAAAGTATTTTTGGAGTCACACAGGCTCCAAAATTATCAGGGACAGAAGAGGCAACTAGAAATGACCAAAAGTAGTTGTTTTTTAAAAAAGAAAGAGAAAAAAAGATTTGAGGTGATAAGATCTCTTCAGTCTCATAAAGCTTAAATGTAAGAGATTATGAATGACACTAAACTCTAAAAATACTAGTAAGATGAATACAACCGATAGAAAAGTAAAGATAAAACCGGTGATTAATAAATAAATGAGATATGAGCATATTGAGTTTATAAGAAGTTGATATGGCATATTTCTGGAAATATAGTTTTGGAAACTATACATCTACAACTTGTATGTGAATTATTTTTATAATTTATTCAGTTATAGGAAATTGAGGGAGTCATTTAAATAAAAATCTTATAAACATAAGGAATTCTATAATATTTGGAGTGAATAGGACTCTAGTCATAATGTACGAATCTTCACATGCTAACATTTCTATGATGAGATATGCTTAAAAGTAAGATTTTCTAACTATGATTTTAATTAGGATTCTCAGAAGGCTCAGGTATACTCTAGGATACCTGGAGGTACAGCATACAATTCTGGAGAATCCAGGAAACCTGTCAAAATTAGACATAAATAGAAAAAAATGAGTAACCATTTCTAAAACTCACACTGTGTCAATGTGAAGCCAAAATAATAAATAACAACAAAATCCTGTCAACCAGTTATTTTTATATATGTGACACACAAACCAGAGTTGACTAATTTATTTTTTTCAGCATAATTGACCTAATCTTTAGGTATCACATAAAGAATAGTTTTGTCTTTACTTGGAAATGTGCTCTAGTGGTCAGATGAGGGGGGAAAAAAAAAAACGAAAATAAACAAAATCAAACCCAGTCTGTGCATTAGTGATAGTGCTCTAGAAAGTTTGTCCCTTCGTTCATGTAGTGAATAATAATGCCAGTTAAAACCAATCATTAGGCTGGAGTTTGGATATCCTATTAGAGGAGGAAGTAGTTGAAAGCTAGAGCATTATAGGAAGAAACTGTCTCCAGGGAGGACAGCGCCTCGAGTCATGTGAATACAAGTCAACTGGTTAATTTGTGACTTCTGCTTCACATAAGGGAAACCAAGACAGCCTGCTCAATTGGGGGGGTGGGCCAACATATGCACCTGCTGGCTGTTATCACTGAGCCAGCTCTTCTCTCTGAGCCTGCAAAACTCCAGATCGGCAGGATGTAGGGGAAGGGCAAGCTGGAAGAGTTGCAGGCAGCTTAGCCTGTGGCTGTCATTGGCTGCACCATGTGGATGTTGTTTCAGGGCTGATCAGCGGTGGAGGGTGCCTCTTAACACACCAGCTGGTGGACTGTGAATCAGGCTACAGCAGGAAACACACACGTGGTGTGCCAGGGCATTGTGTATGTTCATCTTGGAAAATATGAAATCAAGGGACAGCACTTTCCTTCACCATTAGTGTAAACCACACCACAGGAACCCTGGGGCCCTGGTCACTCTCCAGTCTTATTTGGACCAGACTCTGCCATGAGACTTTACTGTGACTGACAAGTGCCTCTTTCAGCTGGACTTTGTCACTCAGGCTGTACTTCATGGCATTGTTAGAAAAGTCCAAATCCTATTTATTTTTTTTGTTTGTTTTTAAAGCAAGAAATAGAGAAAAAAAGAAAGAGAAACTTGAAGAAAAATATTCTTTTCAATAACCTTAAATTCAACTTTGAGATATAAGCATGGTAGCAGAAAGTACAGCGCTCTGCAGAACATCAAAATTTTAATATAATCCTTCCAAAAAAGGTAATCTTTCAAAATCCTTTTGTGCATTTCTTTTAGGATATAGGATTTGGGACATTCAGACAAAGAGAAACCAGTCTTTAAGAATAAAGGTTTACTGCCATAGGGACAGGAGAAACAACAAATAACGAATATGATTAAAATGTTAGTTAATATTTTTTACTATATATTTTTGAAATATTACCAATTGACACATTTGTCTTGATGGTGGAGCAGATGAATGTGATATTACAACACCCCTCACTGCCCAGCAATGATTGCACGACATTGTTTGTGTTCTCTCTCAGAGCACAAGGCAAGGATTTTTCATTAAATGCATCATTTACAGCTCACTGCAGTGGTTTCACAAAGTCAATACGTATCCTTAACAGAAAGCAAAGAGTGAAGCATGTGAAAGAAACAGAGAGAAAGAGAATGAGTCCAGCAACTGTCAGGAGCCTTGAACACTCATTCCATCCAACCCAGGCTCACTGCTAGAGGCATTGGTTGCCAGCAAATAGAAAGGGCATGTGTCTGAATTTCTATCTACCCTCATCTGGGCTCACTCCACACTGGGGTTCTGGATCTGAGAGCAAGTGGGAAATGGTGAGCAAGTGCGATTTTGGGGGACGTTAAGACCCAGCTGGGATATTCTCATTATAGTTGAATCCTCAAAGTAACTGAAATGGAGCAAGTGATCATTTAATGACTTTCCTCTTTCCCAGCAAATAACAAAACCTACTTAAGAGAAAAGCGAAGTGAATTTCCCTTCTCTGTGATACTTTGGGGTATCAGTCCATGAAGTCTTGGTAATGATTTAGACTGACTATGAAAGAAGTTGTTTTAAATGGTCATAGATCTCTGAAACTAGACAAAGTATACATTATTAACTTAATTGGTGATTCACTTATCTCACAAACAATTTCTGAATTGATACTATGTGCCAGACACTGTGTGAGGCCTGAAGGATAAAAAGTAACAAGACACAGTTATTTTCCTCAAGAAGTTGAGGGTGGCACTAGTGACTTAGAAACATAGCAAGCAGGTACTTGCCTAGAATTCCTGACAAATATATTAAGGTAAATCTAGTTGTGTCTACAAGGACATAGCTGTATTATTGGTAATATAGGAAATTTAATTCATCAAAAAAAGTTTCGTAGAAGGAAAAAATCACTTGTGATGCTGATGGTGGTGGTGGTGGTGGTGATGATGATGATGATGAGTTTGCTTTATATAGTCTGGTTTAAAAGTGTATATTGGTATAAAAAGAAAACCAACAGTGTTCTTCTGTAATAATTTGAAAACTTTCAATTATTTAAATTTACAACATCATTAATATAGCAGTATAAGTTAGCCAGGTGTTCGAGGAGTAGAGATAGTAGTGAGGTCCTCATGGAAATTTGGTAATAAGCCTTGAGTGAATTCCTGCTTTTTCAGCCTTTCAAATTTCTTTGCTTTGGTTCACTTCAGAATCTGTGCTTGCGAAGGAATCCTGAATACACCTACAAGTTAAAAATACTTCCTAGAATACTTTATTTTCAGGGTGATTTCCCCCATTTTTGCAATGACTTTTGGTGATGTAGTAAACAGTGTGAATGAACAAAACTGTGGTGTGTTTATGGAGGAATTTGAGGACGCCAAGAGAGCATTATTTTAAAATAAAAATCCTGCACCAGCACAAACTTACTTTTTCTACCTGGGTTCCATCCCCTGCAGCCAAGATCTCAGTCAATCTTTCTAGGAGAAATTGGTTACAGGGGTCCTCAATGCGTTCCATTCTTCCCTGGTTTCTGATGGGCAGCCTACTTATCTGAAAGGAGAAACAAAGAAGTTAGGATTTGCAGAGGGAAATCTGGCTGCCGGGGAATTGTCTTTTCAGTTTGCTTCTTTGTTCTGTTTTGTGCTTAAGGCCACAATTATGATGAAGGCAGCTTCCAGCTGGCACACACACCAACTTGGCATCACCCGACACCATTTAAATCTCTGCATTTGCCAAAGCAGATCCCTTTTTTATTTTGGTAAAAGAATTTCCCATTTAGGCATAGCTTTTAGAGTTCTATCTTTTCCTTTTCTTTGCTATATATTTTTTGGTTATAAGTCTATTATTTTGCCTTTTATCCATGGTCTTTCTTGGAAAATTGAAACGAGGGAGTTGACAATGGAAAAAAGGGCAAGGGGAAGGAGAATTTCATTGCTTTAGAAAAGCCATGGGAAATATTGTAGGGACAATGGCATCTTTAGAGCTACTTAGAATAATTGTCTGATGTCTTCCAAGTTGCAAATATGGCTTTTAGAACTTGCTATTTAATTTAAACCATTCAATGCACATTTATATGATGCTTAAATATGAAATGCTCAAATCCACAGGAACACAGAACTGCTCTGCTGTCACTAAATTATGTATTTCTCATTTGGAAAACTTTCTAAGTTGACTATAAATAAATTGCCTAGTTTTAAATTAATGAAAACTTTTTTGTTGGTATTCTTAAGATGCTAATATGGTTGCAGGGTTGTTATGACTATACCTCAGATAAGAACTTTATACCTAAAGAATTTTAGTCACAAAATTAATTTTATCTTTTCAAGTGAGGCATTTTAGTCACTATAGCATTCTGGACTTTTCCTGCAATAATAAAACTTTCACGTATTTGATACACATACAAAAGTTTAAAATGAAAAATTGGTAAAAAGTTGTAAGAAGAACAAGAAGGATAGTGACTGATTTATAATAGGGGCTTAATAAATATCTGTTTAGTGAATCAATACATAATACTGGCTGGCATTTTAAAAATATTTAATGTGTGATAGGTACTGTGCTAAGTATCTTTTTAAGCAACTTCATTGAAATATAATTTATATACCAAATAATTCACTCATTGGAGGTGTACAATCCAATGGTTTTAGTATATTCACAGATGTGTGCAACCATCACCTATCTAGTTTAGAATTTTTTTTCAAATCTACCCTTTAGCTGTTCCTTCCCATCCTTTCATCCCTCTGCCAACTCAAAACAAACACGGATTTGCTTTCTATCTCTATAGATGTCTCTATTCTGGGCTTTCATATGAATGAATTATATGACATGTGGTCTTTTATGACTGGTTTATTTCACTTACCATAATGTATTCAAGGTTTATACAAGTTGTAGCATGGATCAGTACTTTATTTGTGCTAAATATCTTACATGTATTAATCAAGACAGCAGCCTTTGGAGGTGGGTATTTGTGTGTTGTATTTCCAATTAATGTAAGAAGAGAATACATCTTGCAATAATTAGGTGACTTGCCAAGGTCATCTGGCTAACAAATTTCCAGAACCAGCACTTTTAGCCATTCCTCTACTTGTGAGACACTTCTTCTGTCTGGGGAAGTTTGAGACTTAGATGTTCTTTCAGAGGCGAATGCAGAAAAGGGTCTTAGATATTCCTTGTTGTCATCAGAGCTGTCTTGAGGGGAGAGCAGAACTGTAATAGGGTCCTTTGGTGCAAGCTGAACCTTTATTCAAGAAATGTGAAGTATATTCCAGGTGCCTTTTGGAGCAGAGGCTATTGTGAGAAAGACTAAAATAAATAGGTAGTAAAACAGTGGTGGATTCTTCCCAGGGTAAGGCTGTTAAGGTGGATTCTTCCAAGGTTAGTTTTCCCTGAGGCATTGAAATAAACACACTTTGGGGCTAGAGACCCCTGGTTTGCTGCAAAAGTTATGTGGAGGGCAGTCTGAAGTGAAAGGAAATGACTCCCATTTGCACAAAAAAGACCTCTTCCCATTGCCCTCTCCAAAATCTGGAGTCTCAGAAATACTGTCACTTTTTATAGCCCTCACTCATCAAAATGAAGCACATCTGCTTTCATAAACTTCTTTCAGAGTTTCCTTTCATGCTTTTAGTTTTTCCTCTTCAAGGCATTTTGTTGACTTAAACCTCATTTCACTTATGTGAGAATAGCAGGTTAATAAAAGGATGGAGAAGACACTGATGTCAGACTATGTTTTGCTTAACCCTGTGTATTAGTCCATTTTCATGCTGCTGATAAAGACATACCCAAGACTGGGAAGAAAGAGAGGTTTAATTGGACCTACAGTTCCACATGACTGGGGAGGCCTCAGAATCACTGTCGGAGGGCAAAAGGCATTTCTTACCTGGTGGCAGAAAGAGAAAATGAGGAGGAAGCAAGTGCAGAAACCTCTGATAACCCCATCAGACCTTGTGAGACTTATTCACTATCACGAGAATAGCACAGAAAAAATGGGCCCCTATTATTCAATTACCTCACCCTAGATCCCTCCCACAACATGTGGGAATTCTGAGAGATACAATTCAAGTTGAGATTTGGGTGGGGACACAGCCAAACCATATCGTTCCACCCCTGACCCCTCCAAATCTCACATCCATTTCAAAATCAGTCATGCCTTCCCAACAGTCCTCCAAATTCTTAACTCATATCATCATTAACCCAAAAGTTCACAGTCTCCTCTGAGACAAGGCAAGTCCCTTCCACCTGTGAGCCTATAAAATCAAAAGCAAGCTACTTACTTCCTTGATACAATGAGGGTACAGGAATTGGGTAAATACAGCCATTCCAAATGGGAGAAATTGGCCAAAACAAAGGGGTTACAGGGCCCATGGAAGTCTGAAATCTAGCAGGGCAGTCAAATTTTAAAGCTCCAAAATTATTTCCTTTGACTCCAGGTCTCACATCCAGGTCATGCTGATGCAAGAGGTTGGTTCCCATGGTCTTGTGCAGCTCTGCCCCTGTGGCTTTGCAGGGAATGACCTCTCTCTTGACTGCTTTCATGGGCTGGCATTGAGTGCCTGCGACTTTTTCAGGTATATGGTGCAAACTGTCGGTGGATCTACTATTCTGGGTTCTGGAGGATGGTAGCCTTCTTCTCACAGCTCTACTGGGCAATGCCCCAGTAGGGACTCTGTGTGGGGGCTCCGACCCCACATTTCCATTCTCTGCTGACCTAGGTTCTCCATTCAGGCCTCGGCCCTGCAGCAAACTTTTGCCTGCACATACAGGCAATTCCCTACTTCTTTTCAAATCTAGACAGAGGTTCCCAAATCTCAGTCCTTGACTTCTGTGTACCTGAAGACTCAAAACCACGTGGAAACTGCCAAGGCTTGGGGCTTCCACCCTTTGAAGTGACAGCCCAAGCTATACATTCGCCCCTTTCAGTCATGGCTGGAGTGGCTAGGACACAGGTCTCCAACTCCCTAGGCTGCACACAGCATGGGGACCCTGGGCCTGGCCCATGAAACCACTTTTTCCTCCTGGGCCTCCAGGCCTGTGATGGAGGGGGCTGCTATGAAAGTCTCTGACATGGCCTGGAGACATTTCCCCCAAGGTCTTGGGGAATGACATTAGGCTCCTTGCTTTTTATGCAAATTTCTTCAGCCAGCTTGAATTTCTCCTCAAAAAATAGTTGTTTTTTTTTTGTTTTGTTTTGTTTTTTCTTTTCTACTGCATCATCAGGCTGCAAATTTTCAAAACTTTAGTGTTTTGTTTCCCTGTTAAAATGGAACGCTTTATAACAGTATCCAAGTCACCTGTTGGATACTTTTCTGATTAGAAATTTCTTCCACCAGATACCCTAAATCATCTCTCTCAAGTTCGAAGTTCCACAAATCTCTATGGAACAGGCAAAATGTCACCAGTGTCTTTGCTAAAACATAGGAAGAGTCACCTTTGCTCCAGTTCCCAACAAGTTCCTCATCTCCATCTGAGATCAATTCAGCCTGGACCTTATTGTTTATGTCACTATCATCATTTTTGTCAAAGCCAGTCAATGAATCTCTAGGAGGTTCCAAAGTTTCCCACATATTCCTGTCTTCTTCTGAGCTCTCCAAACTGTTCCAACCACTGCCTGTTACCCAGTTCCAAATTTGCTTTCATATTTTCGAGTATCCTTTCAGCAATGCCTCACTCCTCGTACGAATTGACTGCATTAGTCTGTTTTCATGCTGCTGATAAAGACATAGGGATGACTGGGAAGAAAGAGGTTTAATTGGACTTGTAGTTCCACATGGCTGGGGGAGGCCTCAGAATCATGGCAGGAGGTACTTCTTACATGGCAAGAGGAAATGAGGAAGAAGCAAGAGTGAAAATCCCTGATAAACCCATCATATCTTGTGAGAATTATTCACTACCATGAGAATAGCACAGGAAAGACCAGCCCCCATGATTCAGTTACCTTCCCCTGGGTCCTTCCAATGACATATGAGGATTCTGGGAGATACAATTCAAGCTGAGGTTTGGGTGAGGACACAGACAAGTCATATCACCCTGTGAAGGTCCTCTATTACCTGGTTACTGTTATGTGTTTGAGTGAACTAAAGAAATAGAATTTTGTAGAACAATCCTGGAATATCATTATGGGCTTCATTGGGAGAACATCAGTCAGTCTCTGGAATCTTTACAACCCTGGCAGGGGGGTGCCCACTAGAATTGCTCTGTGGTCCATTATCCTTGGCCATGTGTTGTGGGACTTCTCTGAAGCACCAGATCCTCATGTGACACGTGTATCTGCCAGGTGACTCTGGAAGGTAAAGAAAGATTTGTGATCATACCATGCCAACCCATCAGATCTTCGCAGTGAAGGATCGAGCATGCACTTGGTTAATTCAGCAAAGTCCCAGTGGGCACCTTTCCTGTGCCAGCAGAGTTTCTGGAGCTTGGGACACATCAGTGAGCTGCTGATCCCTATGATTGTGCCACTGATACTCCAGTGCCTGATGAATGTCATGACCCTTACTTTTTCTATATATATTTTTATTCTAGTGAGTACGTATTTTTTAGGCATTTCATTGATAATTAGAATATCCATCTGAGGGAAAGCTGGTCAGGTTAAAAAATTGAATCAACTGCTGGGTGCAGTGGCTTACGCCTGTAATCCCAGCACTTTGAGAGACCGAGGCAGGCGAATCACAAGGTCAGGAGATGGAGACCATCCTGGCTAACGTGGTGAAAGACCGTCTCTACTAACAATACAAAAAGTAGCCAGGCGTAGTGGCACACGCCTGTAGTCCCAGCTACTCAGGAGGCTGAGGCAGGAGAATTGCTCAAATCTGGGAGGTGGAGGTTGCAGTGAGCCAAGATCGCACCACTGCACTCTAGCCTGGGTGACAAAGCAAGACTCTGTCTCAGAAAAAAAAAAAAAAAAATTGAATCAATTTTGCTGCCCTATTTCAGTTTTGTTAGAAAGAAATTATATGGAGCTGTGGTTTCACCTAGGAGACAAAACACCTTTTTTGTTGTTGTTTTTTACATTATGCTCATATTTCAATGATCAATGCTAACCCTTAGCATATTTCCATGGATAACACAGAGCTGGCTTCACTTCTGGAGCTCATTCGGAATGGGTTTTGTTTTCACTTTGCTTCAATATCACTGTCAACAAAGGTTTGGGAGATTTTCTCAACACGTAAATAGAGGGGGAACGTATTTTGTCATCCTTTTCTTCAGAAGTATGATCTAGATAAATTCGTACATATTTTATTTCTACCCATCACAACACAGCACAACACAAGGGACTTCAATTACCTCAGCAACAAGCTAGCAGTACAACTTTATCATTTCAATTTTTCGTCTTTTCTCTTTGACTTGATGTGTATTCTATGCAGTTTATCAACAAAATCTCATCGACCACAGCCTCCTTGAGGCTAATAAATCTCAGTCACAAATTAATCTCACACAAAATGATAAAAGGAAGATCACAACAGGGAAAAGCTAATGACCATAGTCAGTCACCACTGCGTATTCCAAAATAAATACTCACAAGCCATGCTATGGAAGTTTTCAGATTCTTCGACCAATGTCAAACTGCTATCACTCCGGGCTGTCACTTTCATTTCCTTGACTATCATGATTCTCTGGGGGGCAATGTGACCTTTGAGTGATTTCTCATTCAACCAGAAAGTCCTTGGCAACCCAATCATATGAGTGAGAATTGTTCACACAGCTTAAATGATGATTATATTCCTCATTGAACTTGGATCTTTGGTTATATCAGTCTTCCTTTTAGTATAAGAGCTGGAGGAGAGGTGGATGCATTTTTGTCATTAAGATGAAAATGTCCCTTCAAACACCTAGATTGACCCAGAGTTCAATCCAGTGGCAGAGTTATTATCCTCTCATTCCTTGAATGGGAAACTCAGTGATGTAAAAAGTGGTCTTCAGGAAAGAACCTAAATCACCATGCATAAAGAAACAAAAAGCCCTATTTTATAATCATGGAAAACTACTAAGTGTCAGAGGAAGCAAAGAAAAATAGGATCTGGATTGTTTGTTTCTTTTTCTCAGCCTCCAAAGCAGAGGCCAATGTTATGAGACAATACTGCAAATGAGAACATTAAAATACAGCTTTGATTGCACCAAATGTGTTTTGTTAAACATGAATGATGTCTCTTGAGAATTTTTCCAAATGAGTGTGATACAAATGTCATCATAACCAAGGGCACATGGTTACCTTTTAAACAGATTTTAAACCAGAATCACCCACATGTAAACCTTGTTTATAACACATCTGTATTTTTTAAAGTTCTAAAGTAGGGCTTTGTCACAGTGCGTGAAGTTGTTTGTCACTCAAAGGAAAATAAAGCTTGAACATTATTTTTCACAATGTAAGAGAAATCTGGAAACTAATTAAAATGGGATATTTGAGGGGCCAAACTCAGGTTTTTAAAATTCTTTGAAGTCACTAATTAAAAATGAAAAAAATAAACACATTGTGTTTCCTTTTCTTTTTGGTTTAGTACCTAAAGCCATCAGATTAAATTCTCTGCCTCAATGATTGCACTCAGGGTTAGCATCTGCAATTAAATTTTCTGCCATTTATTTATTCATTTCTCCCATTAATGTGAAAAATAATTCAGAAGTGGCCCAAAGGAGATGGGGAGGGAGTGCTAGTGTCATAGACAGTACTTGAGGTAGTCGTAAAATGTGCTTCATTTTTGCATGCGTTTGTCTTCTCTCTCTCCCTCCCTCCCTCCCCAACCCTTCTTCCTTTTGCAACATGAAACTGAAACAGCCATTGACAACTAATTCTTTTTATCCTCTTTGTGTGGCTCCTTGGGTCCCTTCTTTAAACTTGATAAAGGCTGAGACTGTAATGATGTTTAGACATTTCAAGGAACAAAATAGCAATAGATCTCTGAGCGATCTGATACAGCCAAGGAATGCCTGAGAGAAACAACATTGCAAAACAGAGATGATTCCAGGATCAAAATGCAAACAAATATGATTGACAGAACTGCTGTGTCTTTAGTCTCAAGGTGCTAACCAGTTGGTTTTAATCTCTGAATGATGAGCCTACAGTTCTGCAGGATTTTTAATTTTTTGGTTCTTTCTTTTTATTGGTTATTTTCATTTCAAAACTGGAATTTGAAATCTGAGGTAAATGATCCAGGGAATTCCTCTAATGAGGCCAGAATTTCACTTTTTTTCATGAACCAGGTGCTAGCTGAAGAACCTTGCTTATCCGGTGAGACTCCAGAAGGGCCCTTCTGTTGGATTTTCCCAGATTCTCATCCTGCCCATGTGTGTTTGTACTTAACACAAGGATACAGAAAACTCATTGATGGCATGGATGTTCATCCCCTACTGTTGTGCATTTAGGTTATTTCAGAGTTTTAATGGATATATGTAATTCTGTAATTCAAAACTTTTAATATAAATTATAAACTTTTAATATAAATTTTAAAAATGTATTTTTTAGGATAAATTCCTATGACAAACTAGCAGACTAGAGGATATACATGTGTTTTACTTCTATAAATTCTACCAAAATCCCATCCAGAAAATCTGTACATATTTACACTTTAAATAGCTACATAGAAATGTCTCTGTAATGTATTTTGTTCTGGGAAATCACCAAAAATTCAATAGAAAGAATAAGGTGAAGAAAACGGAGGGGAATCATGTCTTTTTTGTTGTTATTGTACAAAATTTGTCAAAGCCAGACTCCAAAAACACTCATTTTCTTTTCCTATGAAGTTTTCAAGAATTCCTCTGTGAAATAATTTTTCTTTTAAATATTTCATTTTGATTTATTTTTTATGTTCCTTTCCTATATTTTCTCTTTCTTTGGGATATCCTTTAGGGTTTTTCCCAGATCAGAAATAGCTATGGTCAACAGTCTTCCACCGTTGGTGAAAACTGTTAGTCAAAAGCAGTTCTTAGGCGCAAGCTCACGTTTCTCTCACTTTACAGAGTCAGAAGGAAACACTTGTCTGCCTTTACTCTTGTAAAGGGAATATAATCCAACAGTTTATACATCCTGAGTAGCAGATACATTCAGGTGTAAGTATGAAGACATTCTTCAGTTCATGTCTGTTTTTCTCTTTATGGTAAAGCCATTTTCACTCAGGCACAATATACGGGATTTTTCTGACTATCTAACATCATCTCCACTGCCAACATCCCAGCAGAAGCCACCAACTTCTCTTGTCTGGACCTCCACAGTAACCTGATGTCTGTCCTCCTTGCTTCTCCTCTTGCCTATGCTCCATTCTCTACACTGAAGTCTGGGTGGTCTGTGAACAGCCTAAATGAGATTTTGCCTTTTCCCTGCCCAGTGAATTTCTGTGGCAATTTGCATCAAATCCTATCTTCCATGGCTTAGGTGACCCGGCCGGATCTGGCTCTTGCTCAGCTCTAATTGCCTCTCCTGTCCATCTCTCTTGGTCTACTCTTCTCCAGACAGGCAGTCTTCTTCCTGCCCCTCTAATCTGCCACATTCGTTCCTGTCTTGGAGTCTTGACTTGCTGGTCCTCTGCCTGAACACTCTTTCTCACATCCTCATATGTCTGCTTTCTTCTCACCATTTATCTCTTAGCTTCAGTGTTACCTCCTTTAAAGGCCTTCTCAGAGGACCCTATCTAAAATAGCACCTTCCACTCACTTCTCTCTATGCCATTGACACTTTTTTTTTCTTCAGAGCATTTATTGGAAATTGGAATTATATTACTTATCAGCTTATATATCTCTCTTTGTATTGCCTAGAAGAATGTATGCTTTATGATGCAAATATCTTGTCTACTTTATTCACCAGCGCCTAGAGCAGTCTCTAAAACAGAATTGGCACTCGATGACTATTTATTGAATGAGTTATCATTGAAATCTCCCTTTCCCATATCCAGTCAATCTTCGTATCCTATTGATTTGTCTTCCTTAATATTTCTTGCATTTGTATGTTTCTCATTGTCCTCTGTTTTAATCTGAGCTTTATGTTCTCATTCCTAGGCCAACAGATGAGCCTCTCAACTGGCCTCCCCATGTTCAGTCATCTTTTCCTCAATTTATCATGCAAACTTTTTAAGAGAGTGCTTTGGTCATAGCATTTTCCAGTATAAAAACATCAATGGCTTCCCCTAGCCTGAACCTGGGTGAGCAATAAAGGAAATAAACCCTTCCTTTATTATGACTTCCCAGAGCACAGAACATTATTTTTGTTAACAGATTTGCTTTCCTCTGACCACAGTGGTCAGCATGTGGCCCAGGACCCCATTTCCCTGGACTCAGAGTCCTTTTGTAAGTGCAAGAGTGAGAAGGAAACAGTAAGAAAGGAAGTAGGTAATGTCATTTGAGTGCTTGGATCCAGCTGTATCTGAATTTAGTTCTACCCTTTACTTATCATTTGGGGAAGCCAGTGAATTCCTAGTTCTGATTAAACTCCCTTGATTTGGGCTTCTGTCACTTTTAGCTAATTCTTCTAATTAATGTGGCTTGGCTTTCAAACCCTTGTACAATTTGATCAAACCTTCCCATCCTCATCTTTTTCTTCTGCTCTGTACTGCTCTCAACACATCTTCCTAATTATAATTTGTACTTTTCTGCTTCTGACTTTTTCTGCTGTCATCATGCCTGGGGTTGCTTCTCCTCTTCTTTTGGCTTAAGTATTTTCCTTTTTTTTTAAACTCAGATTAGACTTTCCCTTTCAAATGAAGTCTTGGAGAAGACAGCCCACACCGGTCTCTTCACCTCTCTAGTATTTGTGATTTGTAATATTTATTTGAAAGTAACCATATGCCAATCTATATTATTGCTGCTATTCATCTTTCATGTTGCAGATCAGCAGGCCAAAAATGCAAATGCATGTAGAGGTCAGGTATTTGATGCCAATGTATGAGTTGGGCCAGTATAAAAAGTGAGAAGTGGTAACATGGTGAATGGAATGGTGCATATCCTACCTAATGCCATTCTTAGTTAAAAATTTTAAAGACCGTATTGGCCAAATGAACTATACACGTTGGATCTAGTCCCAGGCAGGCTGTTTGCAGCCTATTTTATTTATTTATAAGCATTTGCTTTTTATGTCTTATTTGTCCAAACACATTTCAAGGACACTGAAGCCAGGGACTTTGTGTTTATACATCCTTTATTTCCTGCATTGCCTGCAACACAATAGCTACTCAATATGCAGCTGTTGGTGAATTGATGATGCTGGCTATGCTATAAGGTTTATTAACTGTATTATTTTCCCCATTATCCCCCCACCCCTCGCTCTTAATCTGAAATTATGTCTTAGAGAGGAGAAATCAAGGTTGAGTAGTTTGTCTTTCCTCTAGGGGATGATCAACACCACATGCCTTAGGAACATTCCTTTGGAAAAGAGATTTAAAAAATTTTTAAGGGGACAAAAATAATGTTCATGTTCATGACATGGCTTTTTCTGTTCACATGAACAGTCATCACATTTTAGTAATAAATGGAAAGACACCCTACAAGTCATGTATTCCAATCTTCCTCCCAATGCAGACATGCTGTTTGCTACCCCGTGACAGATGACGTCTATCTGAGTATTTCCAGGCATTGGAAGTTCAATTCTTTTTTGAGAAAGCCCATTTCTTTGTAGAGCAGATTTAATTAGAAAGTCTCTTCTCATAGCTAGACAAAATTGACCCTATTATACTTGTATTTATTGTTTTTAGTTCTGCATTACAAATATACAACATCTGCTTGTTGTAAACATGCACAGGTATTTAAGAAGACAAATGAAAAGGTAATAAAAAGAACTTATATCAAGCTGAACTTCTTGTATGACTTGAATTATCATGGCTTCTTAGGAGATCCATGTAAGATATGGAAAAGATAGAAACAGTCACAAGCACAAGTTATGCAGTGCTTAAGTTTACACAGCATTTTCAATTCATAAAGTTGTGTGATGCTCATAACTGCAAGCTAATTATTATTATCCTGATTTGTGTATTTAATACAACTATTGTCTTTTCAAAGAAGGGAGATATCTTCTGCTAGCCCACCCTCCACCAGGAGAGCACAATACTTGGGTGAACTCTATATTTCTGTCTGCCTTTTATTCTCCTCTCTTTGTGGTAGTCACTCTTAGCTCAAGACTCAGGTGACACTTATGCATCTCCTAAGTGTTTCCTATTGAGTTTTTTTTTATCAGTTTGTTCTGCTTTTATTAAGATAGAAACAGATTAAGATTTTGGTAGAAACCCATTTTTCTTGATTTTGATTGTCCCCAAATCATCTCTTTGTTTTATTAGAGTACTTTTAGTCTTTGGAAGTAATTTACTAATTAGATATAGAAAAATTTATGACAGGTTATGATGTAGTGTGGGGTGATGCTTGATAGTTTTAAATTTTATTTAACTAAACCTTTGATCTTATTCATTTTTCTCTGTGTGCTTACAATGTAAGGAGTTGCTGTTAAAAATACTAAGCTGCCCAGTGAAATTTCCCAAGGTATCTGGAGAACTTTAGACAAGGGACTTGTGATACTCCCAGAGACAAATTAGAGCCCTATTACCATAATCATGATCAAAGAGTTACAACCGGTTTCGCATAAATAATGTCATAAAATGCTGGTTACTAGTACTTCCTTGATAAATAAAAATGCTGGACTAAACAGTGAAAGTAGTGATGACTCAAATCCTAGTTTACCTTATTAATAATGATCACACTTAGATGGTGCTTATTCTGGCTACCACAAAGACACTGTGGGCTTTGTCACCCACACCAAATTTTGGTTTCATTGTTAAACTGATGTCATACATGCACCAAGAGGGGGATGAAAAGGTTTACCACTCACACAATGAGGCTTTCTGGGGAAGACAGGGGAGGCTTGTGAGCATGTATGAAAATGGCTTGAGAGAGCAGGGAAGAGCACTGACTTGGCTTTTACTGTGATTTGGGAATGGGGCTGGGATGAAGGTTACCCTCACAAGGCTGGGACTTCCATGCTTGAATTTCCTGCTGACCGCGAGGGAGGGAGCCCTGGGCTTTCTTAGCAGCTTGCTCAGCCAGTGGGGGAGAAGGGGAAGAGAAGCTGTGGAGCTTAGAAGCTGTCAGTAGCCAAGTATAAAAACTGGAGTCAAACTGTTTATTACAAAGTTAAATTGTGTTTTTAGGTAAAATCAAACTTCTCCAGGCAGGTGCACGGTATCTGGGATAAAGAGTTCATGGACACCTTGCCAATTGCCTGCATTTTACTTCCTGTGACTCTTATTTGCATGGTCCTTCCCACACCCCAGCCTCAGCAGAAATGTAAGAGTTAATCTTAAACTTTTGGTCAGAATTTTGCCTCTCACATATATATATATGTGTGTGTGTGTGTGTGTACACACACATATATCTCATATATATATGTGAGATGTCACACGTGTCATGTATATATAAAGCAAGTAATTAAAGACATGTATATATGCAGGTATGCTAATTTAGAAAGACATTATATACATGTTTAAACAAATATGTTTGTACTATAGGTAGGTGTATACAGACTAGAGGAAATTCAATTTTCTTTTCTTTTCCCTTTAAGATAGGAGTGTGTATTGACTTTGCAGAATCATGGCAGCAAGTTGTAAATGATGAATGAACAGCACATCTCCCCCTGCTTGAGGAAGTGAGACTGCAGAGAGAGCGTGGACACAGTCTGCCACTTTTTCTACATTGACGTTGTTGGCATGCTTATCTGCTAAGGCTGAATTCCTGATGCAGTTTGGAGAAGTTGGGTATTGAGTGGAATGGGGTCATAGCAGGGTCTCTCTGACGTGATAGAAAAAAAGCATCATTCATATGTATGTTCTATACAGATGTAGCTCAGAATCAAATGCTTTTTGCACCTGTCTGCTTCAGAAACCATAAAGGAGGCATTAAAGGAGAATTATTCTTGTAAAGGGATTATCCAATCCTAGATTTTCAATAGTTATTTTTAGAAAATGCAAATTTGTTGTTTTGTATTGTTTGTTCTTGCTGACTTTCAGGTTTCTTATCTTTCTAGTGAAAGAAGCTCTGGATAAATTCTGAGCAAGGAAGCTCCTTCTCATTCATTCCTTACAGCCAAAAAACATTAAAAATTAAAAAAATTGTTGAAACAGATTATAGCAAGTGATTACAAGCATTTAAAAGTAAAGCTTAGTGCAGTCTTACTAATGATTTTAAAATATTGAAATTAGAATCTGTCAGGTGCCAGGTGCCTAAAGAACAGAGCAAATCATAAAATTAGGTGAAGTTGTAAATGGGTAAAATGCACTCCATTCGAACTAATTCATACAAGTTAAATGTATCTGCCGGGCTTAGAGATGAATGGTAGTTGAGATTGCCAACTTCAGAAGTACCCAAGACATCTTGCTTTGCTTCCATATTCAAGGCAAGTCCTTGGCTGACTATTGTTATTACTTTCACAAAGATTATCTGCCAACAATATCATTCTTGCCAGTGTAAATACAAAATGTGAGAGGCTGTTATAGTCTCTACTATAGCACACTTTCACCATATTTTAAAATCACTGATGCATTTTTACTTAGCATTGGTATAATGCTTTATGCTGGGAGAATTATTTAGAATTTCCCTTTTTAATAATGTTCAAGCAACCCAATGAGACAGGTTAGTACTCCTGGCAGTGTATTCCACCTGGTGACACAGGAGCAGAAGTAAGTGACTGGACTTTAACCAGGTTATATTTTAATATAAGAATGAAAACTGATAGCTCTGGGGTGTCTAGTCTGTCATTTAGCAAACTGGCTTATATTACTACAAGTCTTGCTATTTGGAGGAGCGCAGGAGAACTGCTAGGTCCTTGAAAGATACATCTTAAATAGGAAGCAAATCAGAATAATCAGTTGAGCTCAACACACTCTCACGAGATATACTCTTCAACTGATTACCTGCTATAGAGTTGCTTTCACCCATCACTCTTATTTTATATTTTTTATATAAAATACAGAAAAAAAATTTCTATGAGAAGTTAGCCATAATTTTCATGGTGCTTCAGAGAAGAAAAACCTTCTGAAATATTTGTGGAAGGTTTTCATTTTGACAGTTCAAAGTATTGGATTTGGGAGCTAGAGAGCCAAGAAAGAATTTCCTCAAATTTGGAGGCAGTCACAAATAAAAGGCTAATAGCAGAGATGATAAAAAAATACCCAAAGAAGGGCATTTTGTGGTGCAGATCTTCGTATAATTAGAATAACAGGCAAATTTGGGCCATATGATACAAATAAATTTATATATATATGAATTAGAAGCTTTATTAGGAAGTCAATTGTCCATGATAAAACATTTTTAGCTGCTTGGCAAAAAGCCTTGGCCAAACAAAAAAATTAAGATGCTTTTAGTGACAGATGATGTGGAATAACTTTTTATAGTACATGTTCTATCATATGGCACAATTTGTGAATTTTCTCAAGAAAGTGACAGTCAATGGGGCCTGTATTTGTAGGCGGGCTTCATCTGTAAAAATAAAAGAGCTAGATTCTGTGAAAGATAAAATCCACAACTTATTAACATTCAAAATAGAAACAAGTTTGAGTTCTGTTTTAAGGAGGATGAATTAACTGGAGAGTTGTTAATAATATGCTTCCAAACTTTTGAAACATAATTTAGAAAACAAAAATGCAGTTTCATAGTATTTATTGCCAGGGTTAGCAAGTAGTCATAAAGCGATCTCCAGGAAGCCATAAGGCAGGCTGAAAACTTCTAGATGAGATGAAATGTTTTTCTTTATTCTGTTTCAAGATTTTTAATTGCAGTAGAGGACTTTCTTCTATGTGTCAAACCTCCTTCCTGTCTTGAATTACCTATTCTTTCTTAGGATATCTACCCATCCTTCAAGTCTCAGGTCATATTCAATTTCCTTTATGTAGCCTTCCCCCAATTACTTCACAGGTGAGGAGACCCTCAAAACCATCTGCAGGCTTGATGATTAAAGGATTCAGAAAACATGGTTATATTCATGGTTACAGTTTATTACAGTGAGGGAATACAGATTAAACTAAGCAAAGGCTCAAGGTCTATGGAGTAAAATCCAGGAGAAACTAGGTGCAAACCTCCAGGTGTTCCATCCCAGGGGGAGTCACATGGATGTACGTCATTTTCCCAGTATTGCTGTGTGACAACATGTGCAAAGTGTAGCCAACCAGGGCAGCTCACGTGAGCCTTGGTGTCTAGGCTTTTTACTTGGGCTCAGTCACATAGGCATATATGATTTCAACTATTCGGACTCCAGCCCCCCAGAGCAAGAATGGGCACTCACCATAAATCACATTGTTAGTATAAACCATCTGCTCAAACTGGTACTGGATGGCCCAAGGCCTCAGGCATACAAAAGCATTCTCATCATGCAGAATTGTCCAAAGGCTTATAGCTAATCTCCCGGGAGCCAGCCAAAGGCTAATCTCAAAGTAAGCACTTAATGGAAATATGCAGAGTTTGAGCAACCCAGGCCTGTTCGGTTACCCTCTTCCCACACAGTCCATACCCCTGCTTCCTTGCCTAGCTCTCTTAATAAAGTGATGAAACGTTCTGAGCATCTGTACTTAGTATAGCATTTATGTAATACATGAAACAGTAGTATCAACATGAAGATACTGAATATTTGGAGGAGCCAGTGTGGGGTAGGGATAGACTTGAAACAACTGATCTGCCTTATAAGGGCATTAATACATTTGTATTTTTGTACTAGTTTAATCGCTCACTTACCCCCCGATCTACCTTTATTCCTATCTTGTGATTAACTTGTGCAGAACTATTTAGCATAGGAATAAGTTGATGTTTAGCTAAATCCAGTTCTTCTTCAGACCTGTCATTTTTCATGAATACATCCTGGGGAGGTTTGAACTTCCTCTTCCAATATATTTGATCATTAGTATGAATATTATTATATAAGTTATTTATATAAGGTAGTTTAATCTTACCAACAAAGCCAGTCTTACACCATATTGCAATATAGTAACGGTACAATTCATTGTACCATTTATGTACAATTACATAAAAAATCAGTAAGAACTACAGAGGTATTTGTGATGTCTTCCCAACTGAATTGGCCTTTGTCCATATGCCAGATATTACTGTGGGCTGACATCATTGCAGTTGGCCATGATTTGGCTATTTGTGGGTTTCAAGCCAGGCAGGGATGAACCCAGTTACCCTGCCTTTGTTCACAGTCTTATACTGAGAATGGTTTCCATTGTGTGCTCTTATAAAACATATATCTATATATGTATATATAGATATATAGATGTATTCTTATATATAATTCTTATATGATCTGTTGTTGGGGTGAGGGCAGTCATTGTGTGCTGGTGCAAATCATGATGGTTCCCAGTAACTTCCCTAAGCTTAGAGATCCATAGGATCCCATATGGGTTGCCCTAGAGCCCTGGCAGCTAGGATGGAGGGCCATGGTCCAGTGCTGGATCCTGGTGTCATCTGTCATTATTTGTTAAGTCTTGCTCACTCCCTTCACTAGAGCCTCATCATCTTCACAAGATGGCTTCTATTCCTTGCATCCTTCCAGGAAAAGAATTTCCTCAAATCTCTTTATTCTAGTTAATACATCTTTTTCTTCCGAATACATCTCCTCATTTAAAAGTGAGTTTAATTTGTCCCATGAAGTCTAGGCTGCTACCTATCTCCCCCAAAACACTTTCTGTTTTGTGGGCCAAAGTTGTTTAATCCACCATGTATTAGTACACCAATGTACTAATTAATACGCCATGTATTAGTGTACCATTAGTACACTACACATTAGTACACCATTGTGTACTAGAGGGCTGAGTGCAGTAAGAATATTATGTTTCATATCTCAAAATGTTGGGTCCCTCATGCTAGGGTTAGCTGATAGTTTGAGTAAGCCACAAGGCCTCCCGTAGACTTCCTTAAGTTGTGGCTGCCCCCTTGGGAAATTAAAATTCAGCATCTGAAGCCTAGTGCTTTATTCTTTTCCAAAACCTATTTTATTTTTTAAATTCTGTTTTACAGCTTTCCACCAACAGAAATAAGGATAATAACATACTTGTAAGAAGTACACTGTGGCATGTCAGAGATGTGGCTGCTACATTTTCTGCATTATCACCAGGGACCTTTCTGAGCATTTGGATGTCAAGGTTTACAGTTTCACAGTGATCAGTCTATTGGGAGTTGTACACTGCATGGCCTGTTGAGGAGTAGGTTTTGGAAATTTCTCCCCCAAACAATGTCCTTTATAGTAGATGCAGCCTGAAAAATGAGTCAAACGATAGTTTACTAGTGTTCCACTCAGCCATCAACAATTGGTTTTATTCATCATCATCTCATATGACTACAATACTTCCTGAAGTGATGCTGCTCACATTTGCAGGCTTCCATTAGACCTTGTCAGATTCCAAAAGCAGGGGTGGTCTCGGCAGACATGGCTTTATCCTTTTGGGCATCTAGTATGATTGTGTTAAGAGAAAATACCCTTCTCTTGCTTTGAATGACTCTGAAATTACCAATTTAATATCCAATAGGTTTTGCCTTATTACATAAAAATTTTTTTATTCCTTATCCCAGCTACTATTTTATCTACATTTGTCATTTATTTGAATCCAAACTTTTCTATCTTTAGAAGAGACATTAGGTTCCACTACTGTACTAGTCCAGATAGTTGACAGGATTACCAATCTAGCAGGTATCTCTACTTAGTCCATTCCCATTCATAGAGAAGGGTAGCATAGGTACAAAACTATATAGAAAGATGGTAGGCTATCTCTACTAGGCAATATAGCTCCATTTACTGTCTAGCCCAATTTTGCTAGGTGGAATAAAGCCACTATAAATTGTTTATGCAGAACACACCATCTCTCATGGAGTTGGTATTCAGTAAAAGCTTCCTGGTTGATTGATTGATTGATGATTGTTTATGGGATAGTCTGAATGTCTTAGACAACTAATAGAAAATGACTTTTTTCCAACCCCTATCTACGATGTTCTCTACCTCTTGATCAAATCTTAAGCAGATCATGTAACTTTCTAATTCCTTTTCTGTAATAATGATCAGTCTGTTTTCTATAATGGTGAGTCTTTCAAACATTAAAAGTATGCAGCCTAAATAAAAAATTATTCATCACATGCAACTGACATCATCTCTACTATTTGTAGTGAGAAAAAGGTACATTCCATATACTTTATTCTTTCTCTTCCTTCTCTTTTTTTCCCTGACTTTTGTAAGGGTAGCAATTAAAGGAACAAGGGAAAGAAACATTATATAACTGGTGCTTGTCTATTCTGCAGGTGGATGTGGTAAGCTGCCTTGTAGGGTCCAGGTTGAGTAATTTGAAAGGCCTTCCAAAGACCTTACACAGTTGGAAGTTCCAACTGTGCACATTGCATAGTTCCAAAACACTGATATCACCCTCTTTGATTAATCTTCTGCAAACCCCCTATTTTCTGCTTTTGTGCAGTGCATCCTGTAGCCTCTTACTGTGAATTCTCCTTGTTCCTGCTGACAGCCTCTCAAATGAGGTATCTGCAGTGATAGCCCAAGGCCTGTTTCCCCCCTGGGTACTCACTTTGCCCAAAGGAAACAATACCATCCTTGCCATATTCCGTAGTGGGAATTCAGACTGACACCCTGCTGCCTTCTCTTTCTGTTTTATTATGGGTTGTGGCTTCCCTTCAGAATTTTCCAGAAAAGGGGACTCATGAGTCTCTATGTTCATATATGCCTCAATCTCATGAGGATACCTGTCAGTTTTGTTCAAGAACCCTGCTGCTGTATTCTGCTCTGATGACAGAGTGAGGTGGGCTAACCAGGTTCTGCATTTCTGCAGGTGTACAGTTTGAGAGTGAGAGGCCATTCTCCTTTGTTCTCCATGTTCATATATGCCTCAGTCTCATGAGGATACATGTCAGGTTTGCTCAAGAACCCTGCTGCTGTATTCTGCTTTGATGACAGAGTGAGGTAGGTGAACCAGGTTCTGCATTTCGGCAGGTGTACAGTTTGAGAGTGAGAGGCCAGTCTTTGTTCACTCTTCAGTTTCCTTCAGTGTTTCTCTTTATTACCATCTGTTTAGCTTGCAGGGGTAGGTGCACCTTCCAGCCTGCTTCCAAGGCCACCACACTCTCCCTTTAGGCTGCAAACTCATCCGTTCTATTGGTACCTGAATTCCCATAGGGAATTCTTAAGCAGGTTGGAATGGATAACATCACAGTTATAACATCCCACTGACTTGGTCCAGCAGAAACTTTGTGCTATTGCAGGAAAATTCCTATGAAAAGAACTATTTGAACATCTTTCACACCAAGTTTGTTATTGTTCTGCAGTCAGGGGAGAAAACCGAGAAACAAAATTTTGTTGTCCCTTTAACCTGCTTCTCAGATACTAACATTTATAACTTATTTAGAAAATCTGGACATTATTGTATTTGAAAGAAATGGAAAAAGGTCCTGATTTCTTACAGTTTCCTTGGAGATTTCAGGGTGGGAGGCCTACTTAATATTACCTTGTCTCAACTTCAATTACTGCAATCATTTGGTGTGCCTATTATGGAGTAATCTGTAAACCAATCCCCGAAGATAAGTGGATTTCAGTCATTTTCATTTTTATAATTGCAATTTTATAATTTCAAGGAGGGAAGTGCTGGATTCAGAGGTCTCGATCATGCCATCCTCTCCAATTTAATTTAGCAACTTGTTTTCTATAATGATGTTAATCAGAGATCTGTGTCTGAATCTAGGGATTTCTCCCACTGAAGCTGGGTTATGTGAAATTTTATCACTATGTTTTCCATACCTGCATAGATTTTGGGTTGACGTAGCTATCACACTGCTTCTTACAAGTTTAGGTGCAATGAGAGTTTGGAAGCCTTATAAAGAATTAGCATTTGAATCCCTGAGCTTGTTTCATTCATGCCTCAGGAAGTGGGAGACAGACAAATTCTTCAAGTAACTCAGGTAAAAAGCATTTTGGTCTAAATGAAATATGTAGCTCATTGACAGTCCCAAATAATAAATGCAATTTTCCCATTCACTTTCAAGATGTTCTGTGCAAAATATCTCAGCTCATCTTTTTCATGGCCATAGTGTCAACAGAATAGCTACAGGGCCATAGCACTTATTGCCAAGTGCTTAAATGTTATTTTAATACAAAGAGAATAATCTGCTCTAGAGCTACTAGACTACAAGCTTTTGGAGAGCAGACATTGTATCTTGTTCCTGCTTGTATCTCCATTTCCTAACTCACAATGCCTGCTTGTAGTACATACTTAATAAATGTTTGCTGAATGGAAATAGTCCTCCATACTTACTAAGTGCCAAGCTCTGTTCTGGGCACCCTTCATGTATTAACTCATGTACATGTCACAAAAATACTTTAAAGAAGTTGCCATTATTATCTCCATTTTATGGCTAAGGAAATGGATACAGAGAGAATTGAGTAACTGTCTCAAGTTTACATAACTGGTAAGGCAGAGCTGGGATTCAAACCCAGGTTCTGGGTCTAGAGCTTGCACCCCCTGTGCTAACCTACCCACTCTTCCTAGGTCTAAGTATTGAGTGTCCTGTCAGCACTGAAGAACAATATTGCTCTATCTTCCTGGTGTGCCACAAGGAAGACCTTCAGTAGACCAAACTCTTCCAAGGCAGTGTCTGTCATCAACCAATATTTTATCAACAGATATTTTCCCAAGTCAATCCATTTTAATTATTAGTTTAATATTTGTTTTTTTCTAAAAATTTCTATATAATGGTGATACAGCATTTGGGTCCATCTGCTGCGTGGTTTTAGCCCTCTCACTACAGTAAAAGGACATCTTGCTTGCCAGTTGCCTTGTTGAACACAGAATCACACCAAGGTTTACTGGGGAAAATCTAGCAGCCAGAATCTTAAACACAAACCCAACAGCCATGGGCTAATAATGCAATTAATACATAATGAAAAAAGACTGCATCAGAATGAACAGAAGATTGAGAGGTATGACTGACTTGGAGCAGAGGAAGGATCCTAAGGAGATAGAAGGTATAGAAGAGTCAGACATTGACATTAAAATAAGCGAACTAGGAGATTAGAGGAGAGAACTGTAAAAAAGGAAAAGAATAGCAAGCCCAACAGGCTTAGGAATGAGCTAGCCGATGTTTATTTGGGGGAGCCAGAAGGAAATTGTACATATGAACTATAGTGAGAGGCTAAGGTAGGGCTAGGAACCATCCCCACTCCCACTTTCTGATTTTATAAGCTTCAGTCATGGCTCAGAGCTGTTGCATTGGTGGGGAGTCTGCAATGAAGTAGTTACCTCCAGGGAATCCAGTTCTTCAATGGAATCTTTTGGCACCGGTTTGAGGCCTTCCCTACTCACATAATTCCAGCGATGTAGTTTTAAAATAATTCAAAATGACATTATTATCTTTTTCAACTGCCGTGAAAGGACCAACTACTATAATATGTCTAATCAAAACTATAAGCATTCATCCATTCATTCACCATTCAGCAAATATTTATTGAGCACCCAGGTTAAATACATAAATAACTGAAGCCAGAGGCATATTGGGAGGTTATAGCTCTGCTATGAAAAAGCAACTACTTCATTTTCTTAGAGCACTTGTATAATCTGTAGCACTATTTAGGAAATAACTTTTGGGTTCATATAAATCTAGCTCTTAAATCTGTACGAATATCATCCTTGCACAATTTCTGGACCGGTTTTCTTATACTCTAGGCCAAAGCTTTTTTTCTCCTTTACTTTTCTGCTCATAATTCAACTGTTATTTTCCTATCTGGGTCCATTCTCAAACAGAGATCAGTCTGGATGGGAAACCACCTGCAGAGGATTCTGTTTGGCCAGGGCTATGAGTGCTTTGAAATGAAGAAGGAGGGGAAGCAAAAGTGAAGAGAGAACTGAAGACATCACAAAGAGAAAAGGGTCATGCATGAAGCTGCAGGAAGAAGGCAGGAACATAACTGTCAAAGAAGCAATGCCCTCAGAAGGCAGGCGGGCTCAGAAAGAAAGAGAAGCAGCATAGGCAGGAGATACAACAAGGCTGTTGGAGGCTGCGGTCAACTACGTGTGAGCTCCCAGATGAGGAGTGGCTGCTTCAAGTCACCACATGGAGCAGGGAGACACCAGCTTGGTCATCTCTTACTTTCCCCTGCCCTCACCCCAATGCTAACCTCCAACTTATCCCTCCCAACTGAGCAAAGTTTCTCTAGGTTTGACTAGTAAAGCCTATGAGATGTTTAGAGGCTAATCTAGGGGGAGGAAATGCACTGCTAATGAAGTTAATTTTCATCTGGCGAGCATGTTAAGTCTTTCTAGTTATTTATTGCTGTGACAGTTTTTATTGTTTTACCTGTTGTCATATAAATTGTGATGTATTAACTATCACTCTTCTAATCCCAGGTGAGCTTCCAGTGTGTGTGTGTCCGTTAGTGTCCTCCACCAACTTTAATAATTCATCAGTCCTGCATGATCCAGGAAGGCCAGGACAGCCTGTACTTGCATTGAGTACTCTTGATGATCTTTTCTGATGGTTGTAGCAGCTAATGGGAATCTGAGATACCATTTGATTCTTTCTGCATTGCTGGTCTAAGTACTGCCTAGTGTAAGAATCAGCTAACTCCTGGTGTGTGTGTGTGTGTGTGTGTGTGTTGGAAGGGCCTTTTTCTTCTCTGATTTTATTATTCTCTAGTTTTATTATCCATACTCTTTGTACTGCAGAGCCTATTTTTTTTTGTTTGCAAAGATTTCAATTTGTTTAAAATGAAATGACACAAAAATCTAGAATGATCAGTTTGATTCATCAGTTTGATTAATCAGTTTGATTCCATGCATATGGGCAGTGGAATCCCAGAGAGGCAAGAGAGATAAAAGAACAGAAAAAAAAAATTGGAAGAAACAATGGTCTTAAATTTATCAAATCTAATGAAAAACATTAATATACACATTCAAGAAGCCTCAGCAAAATCCATGTAAGATAAACACAAAGATATCCACACCCAGACACATTATAATCAAACTGATGAAGACCAAAGGCAAAAAAATTTAAGCAGGAAGACAAAGTCAACGTATTCAGTAAAGGGAAGAATAATATCGATAATGTCTGACTTCCCATCGGAAAGCCTGGAATAGTTGATTTCGACAATTTTGACCAGTTTTACATTTTTAATTTTTGGCAAAGATTTTCTAGTCTCTA
The DNA here is from genome assembly GCA_036589455.1 of Ateles fusciceps. Taxonomy (NCBI): domain Eukaryota; kingdom Metazoa; phylum Chordata; class Mammalia; order Primates; family Atelidae; genus Ateles; species Ateles fusciceps. The sequence continues at coordinate 10,603,777 of JAZHEH010000078.1, forward strand.
TATCCCACCACAGCTGGAGGTTCCAATCTCTGCCAAGTACAGTTTTGCCTATTGTTTTGTTTTTCATCTTTTTGTCTCACTTTGTCTTAATTTATCTTTTATAAAAATCAAGAATTGAGTTTTCCATTTCAATCCAGTGTTAAAAGATTTTTTCTTTTTAGTAAGTGAATTAAACTTATTTCCATGTACTCATTTGACACATACGTTGTATTTGATCTTATTCCTGCCATTTTATGTAATGTTTTCTGTTTTTGTAATGTAATTAAAATCTTAACTAAATTTCCTATGGGTCTATTAGTTGTGTTTAAGTGTGTGTGTGTGTGTGTGTGTGTGAATGACTTTTAAAAGATAGAGATGTTTATATTTGTGTTCCAGTAGCTATCTTTGTAATTAAATATTTATATAATAATACCCATATTCTTACATTTCTTTAGTCAATATCTAGTGACTTCTGGCCAGGCACAGTGGCTCACACTTATAATCCCAGCACTTTGGGAGGCCAAGGCTGGTGGATTACTTGAGGTCAGGAGTTCAAGACCAGCCTGGCTAACATGGCAAAACCCCATATCTACTAAAAATACAAAAAAATAGCTGGGTGTGGTGGCAGGCATCTGTCATTCCAGCTATTCAGGAGGCTGAGATACAAGAGTCACTTTAATCCAGGAGGCAGAGGTTGCAGTTAGCCGAGATTGCACCACTGCGCCCCAGCCTGTGTGACAGAGCAAGATTCTGTCTCAGAAAAAAAAAAGAAAAATAATCTATTGATTTCTACTGTGTACCGTGAGCACACAAGTTTTTCTTAAGTGTTCCTGTTTCTCCACAACCTCTCCAGTATCTGTTGTCTCCAGATTTTTTAATGATCGCCATTCTAAGTGGCGTGAGATGGTATCTCAATGTGGTTTTGATTTGCATTTCTCTAATGACCAGTGATGATGAGAATTTTTTCATATGTTTGTTGGCCTTATAAATTGTTATCTTTTGAAAAGTGTCTGTTCATGTCCTTCACCCACTTTTGAATGGGTTTGTTTTTTTTTTTTCTTGTAAATCTGTTTTAGTTCTTTGCAGATTCTGGATATTAGTACTTTGTCAGATGGGTAGATTGCAAAGATTTTTTCCCATTCTGTTGGTTGCCAGTTCACTCTAATGATTGTTTCTTTTGCTGTACAGAAGCTCTGGAGTTTAATTAGATCCCATTTGTCTATTTTGGCTTTTGTTGCCAATGCTTTTGGTGTTTTAGTCATGAAGTCCTTGTCTATGCCTATGTCCTCAATGGTTTTGCCTAGATTTTCTTCTAGGGATTTTATGGTATTAAGTCTTATGTCTAAGTCTTTAATCCATATGGAGTTAATTTTAATGTAAGGTGTCAGAAAGGGATCCAGTTTCTGCTTTTTGCACATGGCTAGCCAGTTTTCCCAACACCATTTATTAAACAGGGAATCCTTTGTTTGTTTTTGTCAGGTTTGTCAAAGATCAGATGGTTGTAGATGTGTGGCGTTGCCTCTGAGGCCTCTGTTCTGTTCCATTGGTCTATATCTCTATTTTGGTACCCGTGCCATGCTATTTTGATTACTGTAGCCTTGTAGTATAGTTTGAAGTCAGGCAGTGTGACACCTCCAGCTTTGTTCTTTTTGCTTAGAATTGTCTTGGCTATGTGGGCTCCCTTTTGTTTCCATATGAAGTTTAAGGTGGTTTTTCCAGTTCTGTGAAGAAGGTCAATGGTAGCTTGATGGGGATAGCATTGAATCTATAAATTACTTTGGGCAGTATGGCTATTTTCACAGTATTGATTCTTCCTAACCATGAACATGGAATGTTTCTCAATCTGTTTGTGTCCTCTCTTATTTCCTTGAGCAGTAGTTTGTAGTTCTTCTTGAAGAGGTCTTTTACATCCTTTGTTAGTTGTATTCCTAGGAATTTTATTCTCTTTGTAGCAATTGTGAATGGCAGTTTGCTCTTGATTTGGCTCTCTTTAAGTCTGTTATTGGTGTATAGGAATGCTTGTGATTTCTGCACATTGATTTTGTATCCTGAGACTTTGCTGAAGTTGCTTATCAGTTTAAGGAGATTTTGGGCTGAGACGATGGGGTCTTCTAAATATACAATCATGTCATCTGCAAATAGAGACAATTTGACTTCCCCCTTTTCTAATTGGATACCCTTTATTTCTTTTTCTTGTCTGATTGCTCTGACTAAAACTTCCAATACTATATTGAATAGGAGTGGTGAGAGATGACATCCTTGTCTAGTGCCAGATTTCAAAGGGAATGCTTCCAGTTTTTGCCCATTCAGTATGATATGAGCTGTGGGTTTGTTGTAAATAGCTTTTATTATTTTGAGATACGTTCCATTGATACCTAGTTTATTGAGAGTTTTTAGCAAAAAGGGCTGTTGAATTTTGTTGAAGGACTTCTCTGCATCTACTGAGATAATCATGTGGTTTTTGTCTTTGGTTCTGCTTATGTGGTGGATTACGTTTATAGACTTGCATAGGTTGAACCAGCCTTGCATCCCTGGGATGAAGCCTACTTGATCGTGATGGATAAACTTTTTGATGTGCTATTGCAGTCGGTTTGTCAGTATTTTATTGAAGATTTTTTCATCTATGTTCATCATGGATATTGGCCTGAAGTTTTCTTTTTTTGTTGAGTCTCTGCCGGGTTTTGGTATCAGGATGATGTTGGTCTCATAAAATGATTTGGGAAGAATTCCCTCTTTTTGGATTGTTTGGAATAGTTTCAGAAGGGGTGGTACCAGCTCCTCTTTGTACATCTGGTAGAAATCATTTGTGAACCCATCTGGACCTGGGCTTTTTTTGGTTGGTAGGGTATTAATTACTGCCTCAACTTCAGCCCTTGTTATTGATTTATTCAGGATTTCGACTTCTTCCTGGTTTAGGCTTGGAAGGGTGCAAGTGTCCAGAAGTTTATCCATTTCTTCCAGGTTTACTGGTTTATGTGCATAGAGTTGTTTGTAGTTATCTCTGATGGTAGTTTGTATTTCTGTGGAATTGGTGGTGATATCTCCTTTATCGTTTTTTATTGCATCTATTTGATTCTTCTCTCTTTTCTTTTTATTAATCTGGCTAGTGGTCTGTCTATTTTGTTGACCTTTTCAAAAAACCAGCTCTTGGATTTATTTATTTTTTGAAGGGTTTTTTTTGTGTCTCTATCTCCTTCAGTTCTGCTCTGATCTTAGTTATTTCTTGTCTTCTGCTAGTTTTTGATTTTGCTTGATCTTGCTCCTCTATCTCTTTCAATTCTGATGATGGGTGTCAATTTTAGATCTTTCCTTGCTTCTCATGTGGGCGTTTATTGCTATAAATTTTCCTGTAGACATTGCTTTAAATGTGTCCAGAGATTCTGGTACATTGTGTCTTTGTTCTCTTTGGTTTCAAAGAACTTCTTTATTTCTGCCTTTATTTCATTGTTTATCTAGTCAACATTCAAGAGCCAGTTGTTCAGTTTCCATGAAGTTGTGCTGTTCTGAGTCAGTTTCTTAATCCTGAGTTCTAATTTGATTGCACTGTGGTCTGAGAGACTGTTTGTTTTGATTTCCATTCTTTTGCATTTGCTGAGGAGTGATTTACTTCCAATTATGTGGTCAATTTTAGAGTAGGTGTGATGCGGTGCTGAGAAGAATGTACATTCTGTGGATTTGGGGTGGAGAGTTCTGTAGATGTCTATTAGGTTTGCTTGGTCCAGATCTGAGTCAAGTCCTGGATATTTTTGTTAATTTTCTGTCTCATCGATCTGTCTAGTATTGACAATGGAGTGTTAAAGTCTCCCATCTTATTGTGTGGGAATCTATGTCTCTTTGTAGGTCGTTAAGAACTGGCTTTATGTATCTGGTTGTTCCTGTATTGGGTGTGTATATATTTAGGATTGTTAGCTCTTCTTGTTGCATTAATCCTTTTACCATTATGTAATGCCCTTCTTTATCTCTTTTGATCTTTGTTGGTTTAAAGTCTATTTTATCAGAGACTAGGATTGCAATTCCTGCTCTTATTTTGCTCTCCATTTGCTCGATAAATCTTCCTGCATCCCTTTATTTTGAACCTATGTGTGTCCTTGCATGTGAGATGGGTTTCCTGGATACAGCACACTGATGGGTTTTGACTTTTTATCCAATTTGCCAGTCTGTGTCTTTTGATTGGGGCATTTAGCCCATTTAAATTTAAGGTTAATATTGTTATGTGTGAATTTGATCCTGCCATTTTGATGCTAGCTGGCTGTTTTGCCCATTAGTTGGCACAGTTTCTTTATTGTATCGATGCTCTTTACCATTTGGTATGTTTTTGGAGTAGCTAGTACTGGTTGTTCCTTTTTATGTTTAGTTACCATTTGGTACATTTTTCTAGTGGCTGGTAATGGTTGTTCCTTTCCATGTTTAATACTCCTTCAGGAGTTCTTGTAAGGCAGGTCTTGTAGTGATGAAATCTCTAGCAATTGCTTGTCCATAAAATATTTTATTTTTCCTTCACTTACAAAGCTTAGTTAGGCCAGATATGAAATTTGGGGTTGCAAGATATTTTCTTTAAGGATATTCAATATTGGCCCCCACTCTCTTCTAGCTTGTAGAGTTTCTGCCGAGAGAGATCTGCTGTGAGTCTGATGGTCTTTCCTTTGTGGGTGACTTGACCTTTCTCTCTGGCTGTCCTTAGGGATATTTTTCCTTCATTTCAACCCTGGTGAATCTGACAATTATGCGCCTTGGGGTTGCTCTTCTTGAGGAATATCTTTGTGGTGTTCTCTGTGTTTCCTGGAATTGAATGTTGTCCTGCCTTGTTAGGTTGAGGAAGTTCTCTTGGATAATATCCTGAAGAGTGTTTTCCAACTTGGATTCATTGTCCCCATCACATTCAGGTACTCCGATCAAGCGTAGATTAGGTCTTTTCACATAATCCCATGGTTCTTGGAGGCTTTGTTTGTTTCTTTTCACTTTTTTTTCTCTAATCTTCCCTTCTCATTTTATTTCTTGATTTGATCTTCTGTCTCTGATATCCTTTCTTCTGCTTGATTGATTTGGCTGTTGAGACTTGTGCATGCCCTATGAAGTTCTCATGCTGTGTTTTTCAGCTTCATCAAGTCATTTATGTTCTTCTCCAAGCTGGTTATTCTAGTTAGCATTTTGTCTAACCTTTTTTCAAGGTTCTTAGTTTCTTTGCATTGGGTTAGAACACAGTCTTTTAACTCAGAGAAGTTTGCTATTACCTGCCTTCTGAAGCCTGCTTCTGTCAATTCATCACACTCATTTTCTGTCTTGTTTTATTCCCTTGATGGCGAAGAGTTGTGATCCCTAGGAGGTGAAGAAGTGTTTTGGCCTTTGATGGTTTCATCCTTTTTGCGCTGGTTTCTTCCCATCTTCGTGGATTTATTTCCCTTTGATCTTTGAAGTTGGTGATTTCGGGAGAAATCTCTGAGTGGACGTCCTTTCTGTTGTGGTTGGAGCTGTATCTTTTTTGGCCTGTAGAGGCGCTGCTGGGCTGCCTCCAATTCAGTCAGGGTGCTGGGTGGGTGGTCTTCCCCCTGGGGTTTGTATGCAGGTGAAATTAGCACCGCCTTCCCAATGGCCTCTCTCCTTCCCTGAGCTCAGTCTTCCTGGTTGGGGTCAAACTGGTGTATTCATTGCCAAGCTCTCTGGCACACGGGCTTCAGTTTGAATTTTGTGGGGGGGTGGGACCTGCCAGGCCTTATGATCTGTTTCCTGGCTTTCAACTCTGCCTCTTTCTGTGGGATGGGTTGTTCCGTCCCGCTGGCGCTAGTCCAAACTTCCACCCTGGTCCAGCTGACAACTCACGGCTCCAGGTGGGAGCTATCACTCAGATTTGCATTGACAACCCACGGCACCACTCAGTCTGGCAGGGCTCTCGTGGACTGTGGGTTGCAGGAGGGATGAGGTAAGCACAGTATCCTAATCGGAGCACTGAGAGAGTAAAGTCCCTGACCTCTGAGCCAGCTGCATGCTCCAGGTGGGGACGCACCCTGCCCTGTCTTGGTTTGTTCCCCCTGGGTGGCTCTCACCCTGCTTTGGCTCCCTCCGTGGGCTACTTTCAGAGTCCTTCCAGTCCCCCCAAAATGAACCCAGTACCTCACTCGGAATTGTGAAGTCTTTTAGCCCTCTGTGTCTCATTTGCTGGGAGCTGCATTCCAGTGTTGTCTCCTCTTGGCCATCTTGGCGCCGCCTCTTTTATTTTCTTTTATTACCTGAATCCACTCATTTGTTTTAGTCTTAGTTTTACAAATAAGCAAATTCAGTCTCATTGCCAGTTCTTTTACCTTTTTCCTCCCTAGCATTTCTTGGTTATCTAGTAGAGTGCTCTGGAAGAACCTATGAGTGCATACTCCTTGCATACTTGCATAGTCAAACATTTGTCTGTAACTTTGCATCTGAGTCTTCTCTGAATAGATGTTCACCTAATCCTTGACTCACACAGTCTTTTCTTGACTGTCTTTTGGTATTATTGCTCCACTTCTGGCCTTGTGATTCTGGAGAGAAATGTGGGTATGCTTTGTGCTTTTTCTTTTGAGAGCAACTTGATCTTTTTGTTGGGCTGCCCAAAGATTCAATTTTTATTTTTGTACTCCAATAACTTTACCAGGATATGTTTTGTTGTTCATCATACTGACACATTGTTGGCCATTTAATAGGAAGAATCAGGAAGTTTTTCTTAAATTATATATTTAAATATTATTCTGTTGAATTGTTTTGGTGTTCTTTTGAATGTCCAGTTATGCATATTTTGGATTTGTTTTGACTGCTTTCCATAATCATTTTTTCCTCTAATTCTTTTAAATGTTTCTTTTACTTCCTCTGCATTCTGTTCACTTTTATTACTTTTATCTTTTATGTCCCAAATAATGCTTTCCATAGGGTCTATTTGTTCATTTTTTCCCCCCATAGATACCTTTTCTTCCACCGTTTACTAATTTCTTGAGTTTGGTCAGCTCATATTTCAGTTTCTTCTGTTGTCTCATCACCTTTTCCCTGAGATTTTGCCTTTCTATTTTGTAATCTTTCTTTATAAAGGTGATGTATTAGTTTGCTATGGCTGCCATTAGAAAGCACCCCAGACTAGGTGATTTAAACAACACAGTTCTGGAGGCTAGAAGTGCAAGATCAAGGTGCTGGCAGGGTTGCCTTCATCTCTGTGTCTACACCTAATGTTTCCTCTGCACATTTCTGTGTCCTAATTTCCTCTTATACCGACACCAGTTATATTGGCTTTGGGCTCACCCCATGACCTCATTTAACTTTAACTAGCTCTTGAAGGACTCTGTATCCAAATACAGTCACCTTCTGAGGTCCTGGGGATTAGAATTTCAACATATGAATTTCAGTCCTGGGGATTAGAATTTCAACATATGATTTTCAGTGGTGCAGGAACACAGTTGAGCCTTCAACAAGTGAGTACATCATTTAATTCTTTTCCTGAAATTCTTGACAAAATATTTAGTTACTTGAGTCTATTCCTTTGGCTACATTTTGTGATCAATATTCTTCATCTAATGGTAAAATGTGCTGTTTCCCTGTGTAGTTTTTAAATCATATTTTCATATCGATTTTGTGAGAATTTCTTTTATATTACTCACTGAATAAGTTAAATTTTCCTGGATTTTTTTGTGTATAATGTTTCTGTATGTATATGTGTATATAAGTGTGTGTGTCTGAGTTGTGAGTGTGTGTGTGGTGTGTGTGGCATATGTATGCGTGTGAGTGTAAGTAAATATGAGTGTGTGAATGTGTGAGTGTAGATGAGTGTGTGAGTTGTGTGTGTGAAATTATGTGTGAATGTTTATGGGTCATTGAGTGTGTATGTCCGAGTGTGTGGCATGTGTGTGTGTGGGGGGGGTGGGGGTGGTATTTCTGGCAGCCTTCCAGGCTTCTCAACCCCAAGGCTCTCTCCTGCCTTGCTGCCACAGAGAGACAGCTTTCCACAACCATAGCTCCCACAAGTGAATGGTTAGGGCGCTGTCTTCTTCTCTGTGTCTCCAAATAAAATAAAATTCATTCAGGAAAGTTTATTTTGTCAGCTGTCTTATCTCCATTTCTGCACCCATTTATACAAACCAGTTATATAGCTTCTGTGCTGCTGTGTGAGTTTTCCCTTTTAGTAAGTTTATTTTCTTTCCGGCGCTTTCTGTGGTCTGCATTATTAGGCTCTTTCAGAACCTGACTGCTTCCTTTCTGTGTGACCTCCTGTGTGGCTTCTGTTTATTCCTGCTAATTGGAGAAGGCTTTTTGTATGTTTATGAGTCAGTCGATTATGTATTTCTGCTAGTTTTACTGAAAGTGGAGTTTTGGTTTTAGTTTTTATTTTCTTTCTTAATTTTTAGGAGGAGAAATGGAAAGGTGATTCTTATTTAGCCATGTTTATATAAGAAGTCAATGAGTATTCTATTGCCTCATTACTATGTACCAAATAGAGCACTAAATACCTACATACATTATTTCCCATTTAATTCTCACTCTGCTGATATGGGAGTGACAGATGTTGCAGATTAGCTCTTTTATCTCCATCCTATCTCTCTTTCTGAGTGTTAGGTTGCTGCTATAGCTGAAAAGTGAAAAACCTACATTTCTCAGACTTCCTTACAACTCAGGTTTGTGTGTGACCCAACGTCTATCAAGCAGATGCACCTCCATGGTATTGTGAGGAGGAATCCACACTTCTGTTGCTTTTGAAATGATGGAGGCATTTATTGTTTTGCAGCATTGATAGCAGGGTGGTTATAGAGAGGCTGAGCATAGGCATCCATTTTCAGGGGTGTGTTCTGGAAAGCAACAGTTGTGGTAGCAGCTTTAGATCTCTCGATCCTAGTGGAAGTGGTATGGAATTAGCAGTTGAGACAGTGGCTTTGCCATTCTTCTGATTTCAAATTGTGCCAGAGACAGCAACTCCTGTGCCAGTTCAGAGCTGTGGTAGGTATTGCTCTGGGTGTGTCACTTCACAACCCAGAATGTCTCCTCCAGCACTGCCTATAAATTCTCCTAAGGTCCTAATTCCTAGCATCAAATCTCCATCTAATTATGCTGGTTAGGATGGTTTGAAACTGAATCTTGACTAGTTGATACATTCATCTCTATTTTATTGAGAGGGAAATGTCACCTAACTAGTTAATGATGGAACTTAGATTTAATCCAAGTTTGACTCTACAACCTCTCCTCCAAGTACTCTTGTTTATCACAAATATCAAATCCTTTAATAGACTTTACTATTGCCAGACACTATCTGAGCACTTTAAACTTGTTAACATACTAATTTTCACAAGTGTATAAACCAGTGTTTTGTTTTGTTTTTTAATCTCCATTTCACATGTAAGGAACTAACACAGAAAAGCTGAGAAATTTGTTCAAAGCCACATAGGTCTGCTCCAAAGTTCATGCTCTAATGGCTAGCCTGCCTTCATCTCAAAAATGAATTTTACCTTTATTTTACATTTTGAGGTTGCAATTTTTAAAGTTACTTTTAAGATTCAAGTCTTAACTTTGTGGTACAGGTTATAAGTTTAATTTTTATAAATTCTTTAGCTTCGCCAGATTTAAATTCTTCCCACTGGAATATTCTGATTAGCTCTTTTGCATGTTGCCAATGTAATGGAAATGGCACTGTCACAGATTTATGGAATCTCTGGATTGATTGGAGGAAGACCTACTAATTATCTAGATCAAGGACAAGAAGTCCATATAAATTCCTTGTCCATTTATCAGTCAGCCTGGGAGCCTCACCATATCCCCAGACAGCCATTCCATCTTCAGCCAGGACCTGTTAGTAAGTCTTCCAAAGATTGAACTAAATACGCATTGCAGAACTCCATTCATTCACTCTTGGTAAACACATACCAGCTAGGATTTCTATTTCACAGATGGCTGTTCAGATACTTAAAGATAGTTATTATGCCTCCTGGAATCTTCCCTCGTCTTCTCTTTAGGTGATGTACTTGCTAATTCTGTAATATCTTCTTGGGATTTCAGTTCACCTCAACATACAGATTGCTATGAATTTGTTTGAACTAAGCACAGATTTATTATTTATTTAATTTCTTAAATGTCAACTTTTTAAAAAAAATTAGATTCAGGGGTACATGTGCAGGTTTGTTACAAAGGTATATTGCACGATGTGGAAGTTTGGGCTTTTCTTGATCTAATCCCCTAGCTAGTAACGAGTAGGAAGTTTTTTAGACCTTGCCCCACTCCCTCCCTCACACCTTCTGGAGTCCCCAGTGTCTATTGTTCCCATCTTTATGTCCCAGTGTGCCCAATGTTAGCACAAATTTAAAGCTGGATGTTGGGGCCCAGTGGCACATGCTGATAGTCCTAGCTAATTGGGAGGCTGAGGCAGGAGGATCATTTGAGGCCAGGAGATTGAGACCAGACTGGGAAACATAGCAAGACTCTGTCTCAAAAAAAAAAAAAATACAGTTGGGTGTTATTGACAATGCCCAGAGTAGAACCTCATCACCCTTGTTTTGGTTGTTGAAACCTTGAGGAGCTTCACTGCAATATTGAATCATAATGAAATTAGAGTCAGTTAAACCTATGATGCCTTTTGGCTCATGCTGCTTTAGGGTTGCCTCTTCTGTCCTGTATTTCTTTGCAGTTGCCTCCCCTTACTCACTGTTCTTGCCCCACTGGATCTCTCTTGCTGGTTAATGTGCCGTAGCCACACATCCTTAGGGTGTTTGCATATACTCCCTCTGCCATGTTGATTATGTATTTCCCTCCCTCTGCTTTACTTCTCCTCACTCCTATGCTGTGACACCTTTCCCTTTGATTATTTATTCCCAGAACACCCTAAAGTTTTGTATGTATACACTGCATCCTGTGGCCTCCTTTCCTGACTTTCTGTTTAGGTTAGGTCTTCCTGATACACACGTCCAAGGTCTCTGTGCTTCTACCTTTATGCACTCATCTCAGTCATGATTGTTTTAAATCTGTAGTTTTCATGCAAGAGTAAAAGCTCTATGACATTTTTGTTTACTTTTCTATTCCCACTGTCTGGCACATGTCCAATATGCATATAGTCTAATTGACAATAATGGACTTTTGATTAATTTTGGTTAAATATCATGTTGATGGTTTCGACCCCCTTAGTCTATCAAGACCTTTGAGATTTAAAAGGGTGCCTCAGAAAAAAATTGTCACTGTCATTAACAAATTTTGTTAGTGTGCTATCTATGTTTTCATCCAATGTATGGCCAGAATCCTGTATCATAACACTAGAGAGCTCCTTTCAGGCCAATGTCAACCCTTTGAATTATGTCCATTCAGAGAAAATTGAATTCAGTTTGCTGTATGACCATTCAAATTGTATTTTTTTAGTTTGTCTACATTATATCAGGATAGACATTACTTGCATTTTGAATTTTGAATAGAAAACTAAATTCTATTTTATTTCCCTGAAATATCTTTACTAAGCTCTCAAAAATGGGTCTAACTTAATTTAGTAACTGTGTGACCAGCTTCTAGTAAACTTGGTATCTTCTTCTAAGCTCTTGCTAGCTAGTTTTTGAATAGAATCTTGCTTACGATTAAACTTTGTAATATACATATGTATAATTTTGCTGACTTGTTTGAGAATAAGAGGAAGACAGCAAAGAAGAATATTTTTGTATACTACAATTATCACTCTCAAGAATTTTTTATTAATATATTATGTAATATATAGTTCATATTCAAATTTACCCCACTGCCATGTAATGTTTTTCAGACCACTATCCAAAAAGGTTCATATGTTGCTTTTAGTTGTTGTGCCTTTTTAGTCTCAAGTCTAAAACAGTTTCCCTGTCTTTTACAGCTTTCATGACACTGAAGAATTTTGGGGAGTTTAGTACCATTATTTTGCAAAACGTTTCTGCATTTGGATTTATCTGATTGTTTCCTCATGATCAGATTCTGGTGAAACATCTTTGGCAAGAATAATACATAGGTGATGTGTCTTCCTAAGTGTATTACATTAAGGGACAGATGATGTCCCTTTGTTCTGTGATTGGTGATTTTAAGTTGATCTCCTGGTTAAAGTGGCATCCGCCAAATTTCTTTAGTGTAGAGATTCCTTTTCTCCCTTGTACTGAGTAACTGCTTTGTGGAATGATATTTTGAGGTCTGCTCATTTTTACAAAAGAATTACCTTTGAGTTCTCCACAACTTCTGCTTTTTCTGGTTCTTCAAGCATGTTAGCTTTTCACTGCCCATCACAGAGTCACTGGGACCCTATTCGGTTGCTCAACAGAAAGAAGAATTTGAACGGTCATTTAGTGCAGCTATTCCCTAACAACCTCTCCACCAAATATGAACTTCATTTGTCCTTTACCAGTGTTTGGTCAGTGGTTATCACTCAGAATATCAAACTCCTTTGTGGACCAATTATAAGCAACAGAGTTTAGCAGCCTCTTTTTCTTTCTGTTATCTGTCAAAACTTCACTGTCTGCCCACTCAGTTGTTGCCTCCTGGATGTGTTCAGTTCCATCCCACTCAGTTGTTTCACCAATTGTTTTGGTTGCCTCGGTCCTCTGCATACTGACTTTGAAGGCACTTTGATTATGAGAGGCTGCATTTGGAAATATGTGCTGTGCTTACCCATGTGAGGCCTGTATTCCAGGTCTTATCCTTCAGACACTGTAGAACCAAGACAAAAATATCAGATTTGTCATGACATCAGCAGTTGTTGAGGTTTATTCTTCCTTTTTCCTTTTTTTCTCTTTTGCCTTATATTCAATGAAACTATTTAACTAGAATTGTTTTGGAAAGGTCACTGTAGCAGTAATTTTTTTGCCTTATTGTACTGGGTGGCTCTATACATGTAACTGTGTTGATCATCTGTCTCTCTAAGATGTCTCTACCCACTTGGCTTTCTAGACAGGATATTCTCCTTTGCCACACTGTGATTGTCACTTTTCTCAGAGTATATTAAAGTAACTATTTGTCACTTAAAATATTGGCATCAAATGCATTATTGCATGTATACTTTAAATATTTTTGTTTTACTTGATTATAAAATTGTCTAACAAGGTAAAAGATCTCCAACAATTCATTAGAAATCCTGTATTCCATCAAGGAAAAATTGCACCAGATAGAGCTGGTGCGAGGGTTAGCCATTGTGTTTACTAATTGATGCTTATCCCTTGAAGTTAGCCTCCTTCCCTCCCTCAGATACTGGGAGGTAGAAATACTATCTTTCTTGATGAATTTATTTCAAAGAGATGGCTCCCAGGTCCTTAAGAAAGACAGTCCTGAGTCATAGAACTGGTAAGAGACTGGAAGAAGATTATTTACATTTCAAAGGGCCAGAGAAAGAATTTGCAATTATAGCTTTTTAAAAGTAAATACTTTACGAAAAGGGAGGTCGGGGCCTACAGTTAGGAAGAAACCTGTCTAAACTTTAGTCAAACTGAGAGGACCCTCAAGGCCATCTTGATTAATGCAGAGTTGTAGCTCCTCATGTATCTGTCAATGCAAAAATCATCATTGGCTCTGACTTTTGAAACAAGTTCCTGGTTATAGACGCAGACCATGGTGAAAGAAGAGAGCACTCCATCTCCAAGGGAATATTAAAAGTAGAGTCCAGTGGCTTGGGCAGAGACAGAAAGCTTTGTGCTGGAAGAGAGGAGCCACAATGGCCCAGAAATTCAGTTTGTAATGATTGTGTTTCTGACACATGGGAGTTTTTAATCTCTCCTCTCTGTGTTACATATACAAAGAAAGGCTTTTTATGTTTTTGTATCTTCTAATTAATTTAACTCTGAGGCCAAAGTGTTTGGGGCCAGGAAAAAGCATAACTATTAATTTTCACATTCAACACCCTCCTCCTCCCTTTGTAACTTCCTTGCTGTCCTTTATGTAGGGTTTTAATATGGCTCTCTCGTCTTCCTATCTGTGTTTGGCACTTTTAAATTCCGCTTTATGCTACAAAGCTCCTACACTGAGAATGTAGTTTCATTATTTTAGTTTTTCTTCAAATGACCTTCAAGTGCCTGTAGGAGAGCTGAAAATGAGTAAATATTTTAAATGGCGTAGGATTTTTATGGTGCTCTTTTATTCTTTTGAAGCCTTGATCTTTATCCTTCTTCCTTTATAAATTTCTGTGTCTGGTCTTACTCAACAAAAATGTTAAGCTCCCTGATTTCTGAAAATCTATCGTTATCCTGAGCATCTGATGGGCATGTAATTGCTTATTGTATTCATTTGGAACCCCAAAGAACAGAGGTTATGCAATTTGTGAATATAATTTACCGTTTCATGATTCCTCATTTCCGCCCAGATGCTGGCTCTTGTCTAGATTCAGAACTTGTCTAAATGCAGATCAATGGGCATTGTAGAGCTTGTTTAATATGAAGAAAATCTAAAAACCTAATAGTGTGATAATTTTCTTCCTCATATTCTGAGGTCACACCGAAGTTCTGTGCAGAATGATATATCTCCCAGTTAGCAAACACTGATTTTTGTCTCAGTTGTCAAGTCACTAGTTGTCAGCTTTTTGTTTAGCTTCTTTGGTTTCGAATCAGGTGTTCAAAAATCTTTGTTTGAAATTAATACATAAGAGTAAATGTCTGGTGGTGGCTTACGCCTCTAATCCCAGCACTTTGGGAGGTGGGAGGATAGTTTGAGCCCAGGTGTTTGAGACCAGCCTGGGCAACAAAGCAAGACCTTGTTTCTACAAAAAAATAAAAAATAAAAATGAATTACCTGGGTGTGGTGGCATGTGCCTGCAGTCCCAGATACTCAGGAAGCTGAGGTGGGACTATCCCTTGAGCCTAGGAGTTCAAGGTTGCAGTGAACTATGATTGTGCCATAGTACTCCAGGACTACAGAGAGAGTCTCTGTCTCAAAAAAAAATAAATAAATAAAAATAAAGAGTAAATGTTGAACCAAATGCTTACTTTGCTTATAATAAAAATGTTTTGGTAGCACTGAGTTATTAAGAAGACACAAAATATTTGTGGTCAATTAGTAACCAGCAGAATTTTAAAAACTAGCCTATTACATAAATTGCAGCAATTGTTTGACAGACTTCTCAATAATAGGAACACTTATTCAAAGCACTTCTCTTGCCTGAGAGGTCAGAAATTGGACAGTTTATATGAGGGTCATTAGGAGTAGATTAATTTCATTGAAGTCTTGCCCATGAGCAAATACCTGGAAAGCTTTAGAACTAGTTAACATTAATTCAGTGCCTACTAAGTAATCTCTACTTATATTATTTCATTTAATGCTTCCCCAAACTGTAATCAATAGATGTCATTGGTCTTTCACAAATAAATAATTAAGTTTGAGAGGTTAAACAAGTTTTAACCTCTCATTTACACAGCCAGAATTGGCCAGAACATTTTAGATATTTAATAAATAGCTGTTGTGGTAAGCTCTACTATCCCATCTAAGAGCTCTACAAAATGCATTTGTATTAGCTAATATAAATCTACTCCTCGCCTGCCAAAGGAAAGAAGTATTATCACTATTCCCATTTTATAGGTTTCCAAACTGATCACCAGAGAGGATAAAATGACTAACTTAAAAATAAACAGCTGATAAAATTAAACAGCTGATAAGAGGCAGCCATGATTGACCCCAAGAATAGCAACTCCAGAGCCAAATTCTTTAACACTATGCTGACTATTGGGTGGTGTTTTGGACACTGTCAGTGAAGTGATTGAAGGAAATGAAGAAAGGGTTCATGGTCAAAACATTTGTATAACATCCTCATACCAGACCATGTATGTGTCTGTCAAGGGCTGCAGGGATGGAGGAGTTGGAAATTGGGGTGGGGCAGGGGGGACAGAGATCTCTGTGCACACAACTCTGCAGGCTGATTTGCTGTCAGCAGCTGTTCCTAAGACTTTGTCCTTAGGCTGGACTGTTTCCAAGGAAACACAAAAAGATATTGGAAATTTGGATATAATATTCTGATCTTTATTGACAAGAAAAAAAATGCTAACACCTTCCAGTTATCTATGCTGCTCAGCCATTGTCTCCTGCAGTTCTAGCGCCAATCAAATTGGGTTTTAGGGCAGCTTGTCAGTGGGGCTCCTCCAGCCTTGGTGTACTAAAGAAGAGGATTGTGTCTCAGGGTCCATTATTATCTGTCTTTGCTTTCTATATCATGCATGTATCATCTAGGTTATTAGCACCTAGGCTGGAATCTGAAAGACTACACTTGATTTGGGTTTGTGGATTTTCTCTCCAGAGAATGAATTTGCTGTGTTAGTAGTGTGTCGTTTCCCACAGACACCATTGTTCATTGCAGCCTAAACCATACCTAGCATGATGGCATGGTGGCCAAAAGTATAGATGCCGGCTCCTCACTTCTTGCATTCAAATTCCAGTGTCAACATGTGACTTTGTGTAGACTATTTAAAACTATAGTGCCTTGCTTTCCTTGCCAAAAGAAATGGGGATACTATAGTGGCAGTGCTTATCCCACAGGGCTCAGGCTACCTGCCTCCCAGCTGAGAAAGAAAAGGGCTTTGTTTCTTCCCCAACCTGTGGAGTCTGCATTAGGATTCTCACCCTCCCCAGAGTTCTGGCCACGAGGCTTCTCACCCGGTTCAAATTGTTACAGCATTCAGTTGGAGACCTCCTTCTCTCTGTGGAGATTTCCCCATGCCTCTGGCCACTCTCTCTAAGGATCCCTGTGTTCCGGGCAGGAATGGCCTGCGTGGGGGACTCAGTGAGCTCCCAGGATTTTTCCGACTGCTTCCTCTACTCCTATATTTCACTCGGCTCTCTACATTGACTCAGCTCCAGGTAAAGTTGAAAACTTCTCCCTCAAACTAGACCTTCAGTTTTCCCAGTAGGGGTGTGTGTTTGGGAGCAGAGGATCTCCCTTTCCCACTTTTGTAGTTTGGGCACTCATAGTATTTGGGGTGTCTCCCAGGTCCTACAGGAGCAATCCGCTTCTGTCAGAGGGTCCATGGGTCTTCTTGGGATGCCTGGTTTGTTCTTGCAGTCATTCTGGAGCTAAAATTCACTATGGGAGCCTCTGCATGCTGCTCTGTCCATCCGAGTTGGAGCTGCAATCTAGTCCTACTTTCCGTCTGCCATGATGATCCCAAAACAGATTGATTTCTTTGGGTCAGATCTGATCAGTTGTCACTAGAGGTGTCAGCATCATGTGATATAAAATGTAACCTCCTAAGCATCAAGGGTGCTTTCTTGTAGAACTGAAGTGGGCAGGACAAGATGCCAAGTGTTGCTCTGGTAGTATACTTGGGAAAGTTATTAGGGCTGCAGATAGCCATTTGAATAAACCACAGAGTGATGTCACTGGAAGTTGTGAGAATGAATGGTATCTCTGAAAAAAATAAAGAAGTGTAGACAACATTTTGGGAACAGCCACATTTGATGAGTGACAAGACACATGGGTTTGAGTGCACAAGCTAAAGTAATGTTACAAAGGCATCTACTGCCCCCTCACAGTGGATGGAGAGGACACAGGGGAGCTCTAGCTACCTCTGCAACTGCATGGCAGGGAGAAAAAACACAACTGGACATGCTGGTGAGTTTCAACCAGTCAGAGACACTAATAAAGGACGGAAGAAGCCAGCAGATATACTTCTCATCTTTCTTCCCCATCAGAGACAATTTTGAGAAATAGTTGTTTTGTAGAGTCTATGGAGACAACCTGTGAGATTAGGCCACCAGCTATGTTTGTTGTGAAGTTGTGGCCTATTTAGAAACATACCTTCATGTTTTTGCTCTTCCTTATTTCCTTCATCACTTCTCCTTTCCCCTTATTCTTGTTTCCCTGGGTTCTTCTGCCTCTCTAAACATTAGCAAATAAGTTTTTCTTAGGGCTTAATTTTCAAGGGAGCTTGGGATAGAACACCTTTGTTAAATATACTGACCATTGCTCACAGCACACTGGGCATCTACAGTCAGTTGTAGTAAGTCTGGTGGTTCTCAAAGAGTGATCCCTGGACCAGCACCTGCAAAATCAGCATAGCTGCGGATTTGTTAGAAATGCATGTTCTTAGGCCTCACCCTGTACCTACCAAATTAGAAACGCCTGTTGAGTTTGATGCCCACTAATTAATGCATGAAATCCATTGATCTAGTCCAAGTGTTGTCCAGCTCCTATTTAGGGGCTAGCTGCTTATTTTTAAAACAAAATGGTTTATTGGAACACAGCCACACCCATTCATTTACTTATAGCTTATGGCTGCTTTTATGTCACCAGGCAGAGTTGAGTGGTTGACAGAATAAAATATTTACAATATGGCTCTTTAAGAAAATATTTGCCAACTCCTATTCTAGTGTAACCCTGCACTTCTGCTCCCCACAGGTGAGTTATATGCTTACCAAGAGTCAGTGGTTTTCTTACCCAAACTTGGGTGCGCCAGCTACTCTTGTTACTGCTATTATTTAACCTAATTGAACCTACCTTAACCAATGCCCTATAAATTCAATAAAGAAATAGGGAGTTTGGATTTTACTTTTGTGAAAACTAAGTTGAGTGTTTTGAAGATACTTGAGGTGAGTAAAATGTATTGCTGTAAAAACTAGGTGTGTACAAAATAGCTATAAAATACTCAAAGGAAATAACAAAAGTCAAGAAAGGGGACAGGCACAGTGGCTCACCCCTGTAATCCCAGCGCTTTGGGAGGCCAAGGCGGGTGGATCATTTGAGATCAGGAGTTTGAGACCAGCCTGGCCAACATGGTGAAACCCCGTCTCTACTAAAAATACAAAAATTAGCCAGGTGTGGTGCCGCATGCCTGTAGTCCCAGCTACATGGAAGGCTGAGGCAGGAGAATCACTTGAATTTGGGAGGCGGAGGTTGCGGTGAACTGAGATTGTGCCACTGCACTCCAGCCTGGGTGACAGAGTGAGATACCATCTCAAAAAAAAAAAAAAATAGCTGGGCATAGCAGCATGTGCCTGTAGTACCAGCTACTTAAGAGGCTGAGGCAGGAGAATTGCTTGAACCTGGAGGGTAGAGGTTGCAGTGAGCTGGGATCCTGCCACTGCACTCCAGCCTGAGCGACAGAGTGAGACTCCATCTCAAAAACAAAAAATTAAAAAAAAAAAAAAAAAAAGAAAGGGTTTGCATTCATTTTGTATTTAAGTTCTGGCTCTACTTTAAAGAAACACAAACTGGGAATTGTAGGGAATATATTAGGAATCTAGCTTGGGAAAGAATGGTCTTTTAGAATAATCCGAAGAAGCATACTAAAAAAAAAGATAACCCCATAAAGACTGGCAAATAAGTAAATGTTATATTTGAAGTTAAAGAGAGATGTAGATTTTTTTTCGTTGTTTTTGTGATTTTAGCTTTAACCTTGATTAGCTTGTCAGGATACTGACTGAGGCTTGTGAAAGGGCATCTTTTAGGTATATGTAAGTGAATGTCTCTGTGTCATGTCTGAATGTACCTACAAGTGTATTAGGTTCTGTATATCATCAGAATATATAGAAATTTCTCAAATGTATTTTTTTAACTTTTGCATCAGAATCACCTTAATAAAATGGAGAAGCTTGGAAAAATTCCAAGGAATCTTAATTTTAATGGCCCCCATGAGATTTTTATATATGCAGAAGAATCAGTGGTACAGAATAATCACCCATTTAATTATTTACATTCAAGTCATTAAATAAAATGCAACCAAAACTCAGGGGGTTATATAAAATCATATAAAATCAGTTAATGCTTTTCCTAACGTCTTTCATTAAAATATGTTATTACATATTTACAGCCATCTTTAAATTCCTTCCATAAGAAATGATAGATAAATAGGTAGATAAGTTTTAGACATGCTCCTGTTTACTATATGAAAGCTTCCATCAGACAGCAATCAGGTTTTTTAGTAGTTAGTGGAGTCCCAGAGTTTAACCATCAAAACCTTAAAGCTGTAAATGTATAAAAAATAAAATGGAGTATGGAAGTATATATGAATGTATAATAGAATGTTAACTTTTAAATCTTGTCCAAGTCACTGAAATAGAATACATGTGAAATTTAAAACTGCGGTGCCAAACTCCAAGAGGAAATTTCAACATCAGTGACTGAGAATGGGTGAGATGGCTCAGAAATTCGCAAGAGAGAGAGAGAGATGCCTTCCTGCATGGACCTCATTGGAGAATTTGGCTGCTTTCCTGTACTGCAGGTGGAGAGCTGCGAGGGACCTCTTGAAAAGTCCACTTTCCTGGAGCTGGGGACAGTGGGGTCTGGTGCCTGATTTCACTTTGTGAAAGCTAAAACAGCATGGTCTGTAGTGGGAGGGGCACTGGGTAAGAGAGAGAGCAGAGGAGAAAGGGAGGGGTGGGTGGTTGGTGGGGGAAACAGAGGGAGGAGAGGAGAGACCTAAGGTTTACTCCCTTTTGCCATGGGAGTGTTCCTTGAAGACTCCATCTTGGCCCCTTCTGGTAGAGGAACGACCTTCCTGAAGCCTTAGCAGGTCCTCACAGGGAGGACTGTCATTCAGGGGACTCCAGTGAAAGCCTTAGTGCAGTGGACAGACACCAGGAGAAAGGAGCCTCAGTCAGAGTGCTCCTGTGGAAAATATCTGAGTTACCCCAAGTTACCTGTGGCCTATCCAAATAAACTTTAGAAAATGAAAATTAAAGCATGCTTTAATTACATTCATCCTGCATCTGGTCAGCATGCCAATCACACATGTATGTGAGTGCTGGTCCCCCAAGCACAGCAGCGAAATAAAGACATGAACAAAGCAGCTTCAGTGCTAGCTCTCTCAAAATTTGGAGGGCAGGTTTCAAAGGCATTTGGCCATGATGCTGTCACCTAAATATTTTTACCAAATAACTTGAAGAAAAACCTGAGGAAAAAGCTTCTCTGTAGCAATTGTGCTGTGAAACTGTCTTTATGATCACCTTGGAGGGCAGATACAATCAATTCTCTGCCTGAGATGGTCTTTAACTAAAGGTCAAACAAATTTTTCCTACCTGCCCCAGGGAGAAATATTTAAAAACCCAAATAATTGCCCCATGATGTCACAGGTATTATTTTAAGCATTTCTGAGCTTACATCTATGAGCTTACATCATTCTCCTGAACTTAACACTATATGAATTGCTATTTTATATAATGTCAGATGCTGTGATATTATGTTTTACTTTAATTCAAGTATTCAAATTACATTAAAATATTCATGCACGTACAAGTCATGTTAAGTGCCTGTGCTGTGTATTTCCTGTTTCTTCCTCCAGATTTAGTTTCTACGCTTTTTGCTCAGCTCTGAGGGTATGTCTCAATAGGTTCCCTTGTTTTTTGGTTTCTGGGTAGAGGAGGTCACAGTTAAATCTGAGTAAGATTACAGTATTTCCCTCAGCCCTTTTCCTAAGGAGGCACCCAAGCTGTCTGCTCCCTGACTTAAGGGCCCTGTTCCTGTCTAGACCTCTCCTCATAGCCCAAAGATGATCACTCCAGCCTCTCTAATGGGATTCACTGTTATCCCTGTGCCTCTCACATGGGTGTATGCATTTTCTCAACTTTCCTCAATTTACCCAATCTGAGAGTCCCATCTGCTTCTTGCCAAGACCTGCAGAGAAACGTTAAGTTTACCCTGCCCCCATGGCTCCTTTGTGGAGGACATCTTGTAGTTTGTAATTAGTGCTAGGTGGTGACAGCTGCCTACTTGGTATATTTCTGAGTTCTGTGTATATGTAAAGCACCTGTGTGTTAATAAGAATCACCTGTCAAAGAGCAAATAAATACGTGGGACTCTCTGCTCAGGGCCTTCAGTCCTGGAGAGCTGTGAGCCCCGCAGGCTTTCAGGCTGTTGGTCCCCAGGTAGACCCACTCCGCTGGGGTATCTGGCTCTCTCAATACCTTCAGCCCACCTGGGTGAGGGTCCCCCGGCTGAGCAGGTTCTCAGCAAAGACCCTGAATGATGACTTGCCTGTTCTGTTTGTCATTTAGCAGGTAATATAATGGATGTTTAAGACGTCGTTTTTATAACAAGAAAATAATCATAAGAATTGTTGGGTTTGCTTTCCTTTTATTCTTTTTTTAGCTTTCATGTTATGATTTCAGAAGACCTGTTTCTTATTCGATCTCAGATTTCTGCTGTTTCTCCCTAACTTAATCTTAAATTGAGGCAAAATCTCTAAGTTCTGGAGGGATAATTTGGGAGAGGCAAAGAGGTGAGGAAAACCATTGGTGAGGCTCAGGTCCCTCAGTCCCAGCTTCCCCCAGAACCGCTCCCTTTTCATCTGTCTCTTGGCTGAGCTTCTTTGTAAGAATAAATTTGTAAGTTTGATAAAAGAATTCTGTTCAAAATGTGTGAAAATCAGTAGGTTAAGGCATGAAATATTCCCTTTGAAGTGTATATCAGTCATCTGAAAGGGCTGGTACCTTATTGGCCATTACTAATTAATCAGGATTATTCTCAACTGGGGCTTAGCGCTGCCTGCAGCTCAGTTGAAGGCTTTGGTCCTTGTGGTTGCAGAGACTCAAGAAGGTGACATGGTCATACTCAGGAGAAAGCTGCAAAGATGAGGGATGGATTCTCTGAGTGAAGACAAAAATATTGTTTTTTGAGATGGAGTCTTGCTTTGTCACCCAGGCTGGAGTGCAGTGGCGTGATCATGGATCACTGCAACCTCTGCCTCTTGGGTTCATCTGATGGTCCTGCCTCAGTCTCCTGAAATAGCTGGGACTACAGTTGGGCCTTACGTTAGGCCTGGCTAATTTTTGTACTTTTTAAAAATAGACATGGGGTTTTGCCATGTTGCCCAGGCTGATCTCAAACTCCTGACCTCAGGTTATCCACACACTTCAGCCTCCCAAAGTGCTGGGATTACAGGCATGAGCCACTGTGCTGGGCTGAAGAAAAGATTTTATACCCATTTTTTCTGACTGAGTCTGGCCAGCATGTCTGAAGACAAATGAGCTGTGTTGCCAAGTCTCACACAGAAGAAATGTCTGATGCCGGTGCTTGGGAGTTTGTTATGAAGAAAGAGATTGTGCTGAAAGAGCTTGTTATTATTTTTATATATATATATATGTATATTTTATTATAGTACAGAAGAAAAACCAAACACTGAATGTTCTCACTCCTAAGTGGGTAATGTACAGTGAGAACACATGGACACAGGGAGGGGAACATCACACACTGGGGCCTGTCAGGAGATGGGTGGGCTAGGGGAAGGATAGCAGGGGGTGGGAGGATTGGGTAGGAAAGAGCTCATTATTATCTGGGGCTTCCCCTTAGTCGTTCATGTCTGAGACCTGGGAATGGTTTGTTAGGCATCCTCCTCCCTTGGTCCACATACCCCATTGGTCACTAGGCCTATGGATACTCCCTTTGAATATCTCTTAATAAATACTGCTGCTTCTCTTCACATTATTTCTTCTACGTTGGGCACTCTTCTTTCCCTTTGTCACTTGGCTCAGCCCTTCAGGAATTAGCTTTGAGGTGATATCTTCAGAGAAGTCTTCCTTAACCTTCTAATCTCAACAAGTTTTCCCCATTTTGCTCTCGTAGCATATTTAGTTTTTCTTCATAGCTCTTGATATGATTTTAATTATAATTTTGTTTTGATTTTGTTTTGGTGGCTACAGGTTTAGATTGTGACTCTCGATATTTTCACCTTAGGAAGTGTGACTCTCCTGGTCATCTCCTTGTGTTCTTGGCACCTAGAACAGTGCTTGTATATAGAAGGGACTCAGGACTTTTTTTTTTTTTTTTGAGATAGTCTCCCTCTGTTGCCTAGGCTGGAGTGCAGTCATGCAATCTCAGCTCACTGCAACCTCTGCCTCCTGGGTTCAAGAGATTCTCCTGCCTCAGCCTCTGAAGTAGCTGGGATTACATGTGCCCAAAATCATGCCCAGCTAATTTTTTGTATTTTTAGTAGACAGACGGTTTCACCATGTTATCCAGGCTGGTCTCAGACTCCTGACCTCAGGAAATCTGCTTGCCTCGGCCTCCTCAAGTGCTGGGATTACAGGCATGAGCCACCATGCCCAGCCTCAGGACATTTTTATTAAATGGATTGATTAATCTTGACCTCTCGCCTCTCAATGCAAACACCTGGATTTGCTCCTAGATTTGTTAGATCTCTCTTCTATTTCTCTGAGATTCCTCTCCTTCCTGACATCTCTACTGCCACTACTCTACCTTAAGCTCCATCATCTTTAACTTGGACAACTGCAACTGATTTCACACCAGACTCCCTGATTCTACGTTCTCTACACCACAGACAAGGTGCCATTTTCCTCTTGCTTAAAACCCCTTAAAACTCACATTGCCCTTAGTAGGAAGCCACAACTCTTTAACAAGCTGAAGATCCTTCTGGATTTGACACCTGCTTATCAGCCACATAGTCGGTTTCTCTTCTTCAGACATAGTGGACTGATTGGACTGTCTTCTAGATCTTCGGCTGCTTTTTATTTCACTTTCTGAACTTGTGCACAGGCTATCTTTCAAAGCCTGAAATCTTCCTTCCTTCATTTTCTCTCTGTCTCTTCCCACCTTCATTTACCTGGTCAATCCTCACTCTTCCTTCAAGCTTTTCTTAAATGTCACATATCTGGGAAACCTTCTTTGGCTCCAGGCCTTATGCCTGGGCTTTGCTGTCCCTTCTTTGGCTCTGAGAGTCTCCAGCTCAGCACTTACATACTATCTTCATTTACCTGTCGACTGGTCTCTGTCTCTCACTAAACAGTAAACTCTTGGAGAGCAGGAACCATGTTGGTGTTATGCATATGGAACACTTCCAAGTGCTGTGTATACAGGAAGGTCCTAATCAATGCTTGTTGAATGAATGAATGAATAAACAATTTGGTGAACATGGGCTAGAGTGTTGTTTTAGAGATAATAAAAGCAGAAAAGTTGTGACTGCTATTGAAATATTTATTTTTTTCTTTCCACATTATTTCTTTTCTACCTTTTCAGGGAGGTATCAAGAACTTGTAGTTTCTTTCTTTCTTTCTTTCTTTTTTTTTTTTTTTTGAGAGAGTCTCACTCTATACCTCAGGCTGGAGTGCAGTGGTACAATCTCGGCTCACTGCAGCCTCCACCTCCAGGGTTCAAGCGATTCTCCTGCCTCAGCCTCCCAAGTAGCTGAGACTATGGGCATGTGCTACCACATACGGCTAAGTTTTGTATTTTAAGTAGAGACAGGGTTTCACTATGTTGGCCAGGCTGGTCTTGAACTCCTGATCATGTGATCCACCCACTTCGGCCTCCCAAATTGCTGGGATTACAAGTGTGAGCCACCGTGCCCAGCCAAGACCTTGTAGTTTCTTACCTCAGGAAAAGCTTGAAGTGAGTGAACAGAAAGCAGAAACCACTTGAAAACAAAGGCTCTTATTTTTCTAGACACCAAAGCTCTTTGAAGAAATGATGCCACATATCTCTAAGAAGGAGAATGAAGAGGGGTATTCTTTGGAGGGTAGTAAGAGAGGAAGGGAGAGATTTTTCGAAAGTGGGTAAATGGTAGACATCTGTAAGTTCTAAGAGTAGGAGTCACTTCCTGACAGAGCCATGAGGAAATAGCAAGACCTCAGTTGAAGACACTGTGTAGATTATCCAGGGAGTGGACCCGCTGGGATTCTAATCTCCAAAGACATTGGATACACTCTTGTGGGATCTTATATTTAGGGATTATGTAGAAAGCAATTTATATATGTAAACATGTATGATATATAGTTATATTTAACTATATGTGCTTAACTATATTATGTATTATATGATATATATACTTGACTATGATATATACTTATATAGTATATAAAGACATTATACATATAAATAAAATAGAAACTTTAAAATAAAACTCTTTTAGGATTTGGTATTTTGGTGTCCAGGCACATCTGCAGTTGTGCTTTCTGTCTGCTGAAAAGCCTTTCCAGGTTTCTGGGTATGTTTTTAGCGGGTGACACCTACTTGGTTTGTTGTCGTTGTCGTTGGCTGTTTGTTTTGGTCACGAGCATCTGTGAAACAATAGGTTTGCCCCATTTTCCAGAAGGAGAAATTAAGGACTGGAACAGTTGGCTTGTAAAGGAAAAGCCACAGCGGGAAGCTGTAAGGGCAAGTGGAAATAAAAGCATCCAGGCTGTTTTTAGTTGTTTTATAATTGCATAATTGTGGTTTGCTTTCACATAGTTAGGCACATTTGGCCTATCAGTGGTTCACTCACGTATGGATAAACATTTATTTTATGTATATTAGTGCTGGCCTAGGGGATTTATAGCTGAAAAGAACTGGGATGCAGCACATTTGAGACCAGGGATAGATAGTTCAGTTTCAAACCTTGTTTTTAGAATGGAATTTCATGTATTCCCTTTCTAAAGAGGTTTGTTTCATCCACAGTGAATGTAGCAAAGTTGGGGATGCTTGGTAATGCTTTTTAGTGACATATTTATATCAGGATAGTTCTTTTTTTCTTTTCCATAGTGACATCAATGATTGATATGAAGAGAGCAGACTGTTCTAAACCGTCTTTGAGTACTCTCCTGATTTCCTTCTCTGCTTTGACAGGAGTAAGTATTGCATGCCTCCATTATTATCCTTCTTCCTTAAATTATCTCCACTCTGCTAAAGAAAGTGAACCATATATGTTTAATCTTCCAGTTACTGGGATGGAGTCAAAGATTGATCACATTTACATTATTGAGGATGAATTACCCTTCTGATATCTGATACCATTTATTTCTTTGAAAAATTCATAAAAATAATCTACAAAGGCATAGTGAGGGTTTTGGATGTGGAAGCTTTTGGACTTTGAACAGGCTAGTTTTTAATGCATATTCAAAGTATCCTCTGATGCTAATTTTGCTCAAAACTTGCAAGCCAAACTACTTGATCCTGTGGCATAGATTTCAAGACAAGAGCTGAGTTAGGTTTCACTTAAATGTCTTCAATATCTGTAGAAATTAGTTCCTTACTCTATGATTAAAAAACTGGGATGCTAAACAATGGAACAAGAACATTTCTTAAAATGTTTTAAACTGAACTGACTTTGACCCCAATTGGAAATTTTTGGTTTGGTTAGAAACTTTGCCCTCAATGTCAGGTCAAACCCTGAAGATACTGGTTTTGGACTTTGTTGAGACCATCAAGGTTTTTGTTTCTTTTTCTTTGTTCCCATCTGAATATATGCCATCAGGTGAAAACTAAAACAAAACCATAAAACCACCATCATGACAAAATCAAGACCAGGCAACTCCTAGGGTACCATTTTTCTGGAAATGAGAATACAAATGCTCCTTGACTTATAGTGGGGTTACGTCCTGATAAACCCATTGTAAATTAAAAATATCCTAAGGGAAAAATGCATTTAATACACCTATCTTACCATAGTCTATCACAGCCTATCCAGACAGCTACAATAGGCTACAGTAGGATAGGTGTATTAAATGGAAAGGAAAAAGCCACAGTGGGCAACTGTAAGGGCAACTGGAAATGAAAGCATCCCAGGATTTTGTTAATTGTTTTATAATTTTGTAACTGTTGTTTGCTTTCACATAGTTAGATGCATTTGGCCTATTGGTAGTTCACTCATTTATTCATAAACATTTATTTTATGTCTATTAGTGCTGGCCTAGACACTATCATAGCCTATCTAGACAGCTATGGTAGGCTACAGTAGGATAGGTGTATTAAATGCATTTTTTCCTTGGTATATTTTTAATTTACAATGGGTTTATTGAATATTGAATACTGGACATTATGTTGGAAATGTGACAGTTTTGTGCTAATGTAAAGTCAAAAAATGGTAAGTTGAACCATTCATTGTAAGCTGGGTACTGTATTGCATGCTGTATAACATATATATCAAATAGCATCAATATTGCCTTGAACTAGGCAGAACATCAGAATCTTTGCTGACTAGATTGATTTTCTTTCTTAACTCCTTTTAAAAATAGTCTTAATGGTCAAACCATAGACATGTTGATATTATTTATGCCTGCTTTTTCTTACTTCTTAGAGTAGCACCCATCTGCTGCAATGAAAACTGTAATTACTGGTAGCATCAGCATCAGATTAAAATAACTCAGTGCCATATTCTTATTTATGAATCACAATAATAATAATATTTAAAATATTTCTTTTCTTCTAGAGGGAAAATAATTTACTATAACATTAAGCCTAAAAGCACTGCCCTCAATCTAGAAGCATTGATTCATTGCATTCCTTTTTTTAATTTTTTTCAAGCCTAAACTGTAATTCTCCTTAACTGGTCTTCCCAGTGGGCAAATTTAACCTCCAAACGGTATAAAGCTCTGTAGCTCATCTTTCCACTTGGAAACTAGCTAAATCTGCATTTATTTTCTTCATGGAAGGATTTACCTTGCCTTGCAGGGAAGCTTCATGGTGATTTGAAACTGTTATCACTCAGTCTTTAGAGCATCTGAGGCCTGGCTTCTACCTCGAGGACCTGCAGATAGTACATACCCTACAGCTGCCACACCAAGACCCTCTTAAGGACTCTTAGCATTAATCAGACAGGTTTTAGTGTTAAAGCTTTGCATTTGCTGTTCTGACACTTGGAATATTTATCTTTTAGCCAGGGAATATTTGCCAGTCTGTTTTTAAGTTTCAAACCAAGATAAAAGACACTTTTTATTTTCATTTAGTATTGAGTATGCTACTTAAAAGAATCTGAACTAGTTGTTTGTTTTTTTTCTTTTTTTAAAGTGGAAGACTCTATGGAAATAAATATACACTTGAGTTAAGAAATAGCGTGCCAAACTGGGCCCTAGATTAAATTTGTATGGGCAACTTGAGGTTGATATTCCAAATGCTACCTGTGCCAGAGTTATAGCATTTGGTGAGTATGTGAAAGGATTTGGGATAAAAATGGATTGAGTGTTCATGAAAAATGCCAGAAGAAAGACACAGTAGCTCCATTTAGTTCAAGATAAGAAGTATGTTATGAACACTCATAAAGAAAAATTCCCCACTTTGCTTGGAATTTATCTGTGATCACCTGGATTGTAAACCCCATCCAGAAACATAAATCATATACATCATTCATCCTTCACTTATAGCTTGGATGTTGCCTTGTCAGGGAAATGTTGGTGAATCTAAACCCCTTTCTCCTCTGATCCCACAAAACCCCTCAGCTCACACTTCTTTTGTAACACCTTTTCTAGCACTTCTCAAATTATGTTGCACTTACCTGTTCAACTACTTTCTCCATTACTGGACAGTGAACATTTTGGGTATAATGATCCAATCTCGTTGATCTTATGTCTAAGGCCCAAGAACTCCTCTCATGGTTTAAAACATATTTGTTGATTATTAAATTAATAAATGCACACATAAACTTGAAGGGGTACTACTACTTTTGGAACATGAATTGAGAGTCAATGCTACTCATGAGATGAAGAGGAAAATGGTTCTAAGACTGGTGTACTCACTGGGAGACATCAGGGAGGCTGGGGGTTACCCAGATCCTACGATTTATATTCCTTCCAGCCAGATAGTACCAGTTTGGGTCATGACTACCGGCAGGCTTATGTGGAAGCTGATAGTGACTCATTGCCCAGGAGCTTCTAGGTTTGTTTTGCTTTTTTTTTTTTTTTTTAAATGCAGTTGTCAGTCAGCACCTGGAGTTGATCACTGACTCCTCTTTATAAAGGTTGCCCACAGGGGCTCTGTGGCTGTACCATTCTAGGAAGGGTGGACTTATGTCACAGAAAGACTCCCAGCTGTGCTATACAGGCTCAGAATGATCTACTAAACTGCTTACTTCTCTCTATCTATTTCCTCATCAATGAAATGGGGCTTGATAAACCTAATCCAAGGCATCTTCAAGACTTAAGTGAGGTTGGAGATGAATCACATCCATTATGATGCCCTGCACATTGATGTGTCTCCAACTAAAGCTGGTTTCCCACATGCTGTGTCTTCTCTCACACACTCACTGCCAGAGGGATGCATAGCGTTTCTCCACTGGGTTTGTGTGTATTTTGGGAAATAAGGGCTCCCTAAAGGAAAGCCTTCCTTGGGGTGACTGCAGTGATATGGATGGGTTTCTGTTTACCTTGGCCTCTTCTTCTGAACCCTGTGTCTCTGCAAAGTTGGGTTCAGGGGATAGGTCACCAGCTTCATGAGGCACATCTGTGTGGGTATGCAGAGTCCTAGATTATGATGATGGACTTTAATACAGGTGGCGGTGTTGGGCTTGGGATTCAGGAAAAGGCAGATGAGTGAAGGCACCATGTGAACAGTGTTCCGTATGCAGTTCTGCTGAGCAGAGGAGGAGCAATGGATACATGTAGAAGCTTGGAGTGATTTGTTGCCAGTAGGCTGGTAGGCAGATTACATTTATGTTTAAACAGCCAGTGGCCTGGTCCCAAATGCCTGGAATGCGGAGTATCCTAGATGCTAAGTAGGAGGCCATGTTTATCCTTTCATGCTCACTTACTTTCCGTGAAATCTGTGGCTGATCTTCTTGGGGATATAGGGACTTTGAGTTCTTGAATAAATTGTAGCAAGTCTGTCTAACAGATGGATCAAGACATGCTGTAGAAACAATCAATGAAGGGGATTCCAGGCAGCCTGTCCAAGAAGGAATATCTGGTGGTAATACCTAGTGGGTATCTAGTTAGGAGGGCAAAACCCTGCACAAGAAAGTACGACTCCATGTGTCTGCTTCTTCCTTTCTGTATCACCAAGTCTAAATCAGTTTCTTTAATGTAATAAATGCTAACTAAACATTTAATAATAGAAGCAATGGGTTAAGGCCAGAAGAAACAAACTGAGAGTGTCAGGAAGGAGTTAAAAATGAACTAGAAGAACTGATCAACAATAAGGTTCTCCTTTGCAGAAGACCTGAGGGCTCAAGAGGGTATTCTGGACCAAACTGAAGGAAGGTACTCAGAGCTAGAGGAATAAGGCAGAGGCTCAATGACTAAAACTGGGGTAAAAGACTGAATCTTACATATAACATATTGGGCATGATCATAGTGACTGGAACCTGAGAACAGTCTCAGAAATAGACTCAGAATTGAGTCATTTCTTACTTGGTCCCACTAAATATTAGGCAATAATGTTGTATACATTTAAAATAAAGTCAATGGTTTTATATGCAAAGTAGTTTCTATTCCAAGTTTTGAAGTCAGATGCACTAAAGTAGAATCAGTTTTTTGGGATTTAAAATAACATGTAGAGTAACTCTTGATTACAAAGGGCTGTTCTAAGGGCATGATGTGTATTCATTCAATTTTCACAACTTTACACAGCAGTTCCCATTATTATCCCATGTTACACATGAGAAAACTGAGGCTAAGAGAGTTTAAATAACATTTTAAAGGTAAGTGACTAAGATGAGGTTCAAATCCATGAAGATGAGCTCCTTCATCCACCCTGTGACCTCTACACTAAACTCAACTTTCTGTGAAGAACTACTGCAGCACCGTCCTTGAAATTAGGAGCTCATGATAATTCTTTCAAAACATAATTCCACTGTTGGTGAGTTAGGTGCTTCTAAATTAAGCAATAATTGGACAACTGTTCATTCTATTTGTTAGACACAAGCAATAAGTGATTACCATCTATTAGGAAAAGAGACTTTAAAGTCAACAGACTCAGGGATATATTGAATTCATAAACCCATAACATTTATATTTGACTTGTTTCATAAGAGAACTAATAAAAAATAATGCCATCAGTTGCTTTGTCTATTGCTAGTAATGTTAAACCTTTACAACATTCTTTGAAGAGTCAATTTTGGAAACTAGGGACCTTTACTAAGCTTTATTATCATTGCATTTTAAAACAGAAAAAAATTACATGACTAGATAGACTATCTTAAAGATGAAAGACATTTATACTAATTTAGTCTTTTGCAGTCATTTATTTTAGAATTCTCAGTAGTAACATTCATCTTCAATAACTTAGGTGATATTAGATTCCAAAAGTATTTTTAGAAGAATTTTATTCTAGTCAAATGTGAATTATCTACCTTTTTTTGAATATTAAATGTTATAGGCATTTTTACAAAGCAAATATAATTTCTGGTAGTCTAAAATTTTAAGTAAAATTATTCACATTTATTAAATTTAGTTTATTTTCATTCTTTTTAGTGACTATGAAAGGAAATCATTGCATTTTAGATTTTTACATAAAATTCTGGTTTTGAAATTAATTTTAATGAAAACATTTTCTAATTATGATTTTATTTCTGCAGTGGCATTATTTCTACATTTTAATATTACACCAAGCAAATATCACTTGAAAAGGGAAGGAGTTAGTCATTGGATTTATCACTTTGATAACAGGAACATGGAAACCATTTAGGAATAATATTTTCCCACATACAATAATTGTGGTAACTGGTTGATGAATAGACCATAATAATGTTGGACTGAAAATCTAGACTTAAGTCATTTTGGGCTCCTGTAAAATTTGTAGTAATTAGGAGAAATTGAAGTGCAAGGAGAAGAAGTGTCACCTCACAAATCACCCCTTCATGACAGTAGGTTGGGGCCTGCTTTGCATACCAAGTACCTTCGTGTACTTTCATTTTCCCACAAAGTTATATACGATGAGACATTACTCCCTGTGAAAAAGATTCCTAATGGGGACTTTAGGTATAATTCATACAGACTCATCTCTGGGCTGAATTCATCTGCTTACAGATAGTGAATGATGGAATTTTTTTCAGGTGTCAAGAAGGCTTTTGTATTAGGACAAACTCTCATCAATAGAGGTATCTCTAGGAATAGTGTAGTTATAATAAAGTGATTGGTACAAGGTCTAACCCCTATATAGATCTGTGGAATTTAACTGTCTGCTCTTCCTTCTCCTCCCCATCCCATTCTTCCTTTAATTGTGTTGATTACTTTGGGATGTACAGGGTGGGTTTGACCTTCTTCAGCAATACAAGTTGTAAAATGTCTGTTTTCTGTCTTGGAGAGGCACTGCTTCATGTAGCCTGGAGTGAACTAGACCTTGGGTTCAAATCAAAGGATTCTCTGGCAGCTACAGTTGCAGACTCTCCCTTTCAGCCTGCAGTAGTTTCTGAGTGTCCATTCGAACCTCAGTGTTGTAGAGAGAAGTGACAAGACTCAAGGCCATTGGTGGATTTTTACTACTGTTTGAATACTTACAACTATAATAATTTATGAAGTGCTGTTTAAAAATTGAAATTAAGGCCAGACATGGTGGCTCATGCCTATAATCCCAGAGGTTTGGGAGGCCTAGGTGGGCAGATCATGAGGTCAGCAGTTCGAGACCAGCCTGACTAACATGGTAAAACCCCATCTCTACTAAAAATACAAAAATTAGCTGGGTGGGGTGGCTCGTACCTGTAATCCCAGCTACTCAGGAGGCTGAGGCAGGAGAATCGCTTAAACCTGGGAGGCAGAGGTTGTAGTGAGCGGAGATCGCTACATTGCACTCCAGCCTGGGCGACAGAGTGAGACACTGTCTCAAAAAAAAAAAAAAAAAAAAATTGAAATTACATTTTTAAAATTATTAGAAATGCATATAATGTTTTAAATAAGTTACAGTAAGGGTGCTTGCTTTATCAATGACACATAATCTTTAGTATCTGGAAACACTGATGAGCCATATCTTTAAATTGTCAATAGCAAGCAATGATGTAGGGAAGAAAGCTAATAATGTGACTCTAATTTGTGCTTTCATTATTTACCTCCAACATTATATGGTGTTACAAGATGCATTTTCCTTTTCAGACTAAAATCATCTGGCCATGTTCAGAATTTGAGGGTTTCATTGATCAGTCACTCAAGAAGGAGAGTAAATCTAGGACTGTTTCTCAAGAAAAATCCCAATTAGGCCTGTGGGCATTTCTTGTCCACCATCCAGGTGTGAGGCTTGGTGTGATTCTTTGGTGTTCGTCTGTGAACTTCTATCTTACCCTTTTATAGTTTGTCTACAGTGTGTGTATCTGCTCTCATTCAGCAGCACAGAACTGCTTCATACAGACCTTTGGCAAGTAGAACCTTAAATTGGCAAGCTCTTATCAAAGTCAAGTGGAGTTTGGTAATGTTATTTGTTTTATATTCATTGGGTCTCATGTGCACATGTTGGACTATGAGCCTTGTTTCATGACATAGACTGGTAGCTTTTAAGACCATCTTTTAAAGGACATGCATTTAGTTCATCTATGATTTATTTTTTCCCAGAAAACTGGGGACGCAGCTAACCCTAGGGTACTCATTAGTCCCTGGTAACTCTCTGATTGGTTACAATTTTCATGTAAATGTACTCTGGTGGGTGCTATAGGTGCCACCCTGTTTCCCATTCAGGATCAAAGCACTCACTCTCCAAACTCTGGGAGTGTCGGTCGCCAACGTTTGTCAGCTGAAACTTTCTGTGGGATTTGTCCTCCACAAAAGGACCCAACTTGTCCAAAATTATGCCACCTCCCCTCTTGCTTGTTGTGCAATTTAAAGCCCATGCCATGTGCCTCAGCATGGAACAACTCTAAAAGGCAGTGCCGTCCCAGCTCCATAGCTCCCTCTGGAAACTACTGAGACCTCTATTGATACTGCATTACTGGTTAGCTCCTTGCTCCACCCATCTTACCTCCCTCACTCCTTTGTAAGTAAGAGCACTCTTCAATAATGCCCTACACATCAATCTCCGTCTCTTATCTATACCTTATAACACCTGACCTAAGACAGCACTCATTCATTTACTTATTTATTCATCTGTTTACTCATCTATCCATCCATCTGCTATCCATTCATCTACCACTTTCATGTGCCAAACATTTATTGGTTACCAGCAAATGCAAGGAGTAAGAGAAAATCTGGAACATTTTGTTACAGCTAGCTAGTCATGTAATACAGATGACGGGGAAAAAAGAAAAGAGAAAAAAGGAAAAAAGAAATAGTAAGTAATTGAAAACATCTAAGGTGTAAAGTATTTCAAAAGATTTATTAAAATCCTGTTTAGGCATCCACTATGTGTCTCGAAAATAAGAAACTATATTTGCTCTATAATTGCTTGAATCATACATCTTTTACCTTGATTAGCAATTTCAATCAACCAAGACATTACTGAGCATTTTCAAATAAAGCTGCATATTTCTCAACCAGAAGTCCTCTATTCAACCTTTATTTTAAACACTTCGGACTTGCTAGAATTGAGTAGTATTATTTTTATAAAAATATTAATAATCGCTTTAAAGAGCAACACTACACATATGAATAAGATGTTTCAGATGTGTTTCTAGCCTTTTATATTCTTTATGTTATTTTTATTTGGTGTCCTTTGATTTCTAAACTCACTTCCCTTTTGCTGTTATGCTCATCTATATCTAGCTAAGAGTACTCTATTTTCATATTAAGTGTACTTAGATTTTTAAACATCACAGTCGCTAAGAAAAAATAGGTTTGATCTGATGTCTGAAAAGCTGAAGTTTATATAAGAGCTCAGAAGAGCCATAGGCTGTTTTCTTGATAGCTGCATCTGATAATTACTGTTGCTTGAAATAAGCCTGTTGTTAAAAGGTGGAGTAAGTTGAACTAGTGGAAGCAAAGACTGGTTTCTATCTTTATGGCTTCGTAAATTTCCATTCTAGAATGCAAGATAGTCCTCTCTAGCACTTTGAAATCAGCAATCTAAATCCATTGCCTTTGTTTGATTTCTGCGTTTCTGCAGACCTCTTTAGTCCCTGTGGGATCTTGCTTTCTGTTTCTGCCATGGGTCCTCCTTCTGCCAAACGGATTTCCTTGCTGCATCACAAAAGCTAAAGCCAGTCAAAAGATGCTTTATCACCATATTTAAACAGAAAAGCATTATCAGAAATTATAGTGAACACTTCTGCTTCTAACGGCTGTGAGCGGCTGTTGCCCCCACCTGCCATCTGGTGGCATGTTTTTCTTTTTGTCTTCATTTATGGACCACATGGTAGTTTGCATGTTATCTTTCTCTCTCTTTTTCTCTCCATTCATTTGTCCACCACTTTCATCCACTGAGTCCCGTTCCTCCTTACCTTCCTAATTTCTTTTTCTGCTGTTTGTCTTATTAAGAGCATTATTAAAGTCAATCATTAAGGTATGGAAAGTATTTTAAAATCCTTAGAAAGAAAAGAGACGTAACTTTTACCCTGAATAAACATT
Source organism: Ateles fusciceps (assembly GCA_036589455.1). NCBI lineage: Eukaryota > Metazoa > Chordata > Mammalia > Primates > Atelidae > Ateles > Ateles fusciceps. The sequence continues at coordinate 10,639,774 of JAZHEH010000078.1, forward strand.
CTAAGGCCCACATTGGAATGATTTAGGAACAACAGCAACAAACAGAACAAGATTTCCCTTTCTATGACAAGTTGCTATTTATCTAGATAATGAATTGCATTCTAATCAATCACCTGTATTAATTTAGTATATAAATTTCCTTGGCTATATATGAAGCTATCCTTACAAGATCCAAATACAGTCACGCGTCACTTAATGATGGGGTTACGTTCTAAGAAATGTGTCAGTAGGCAACTTTATTGTTATGTGAACATCACAGAGTACACTTACACAAACCTAGATGGTACAGCCTATTGCTCCTAGGCTATAAACTGCACAGCATGTTACTGTAATGAATATTGTAGTCAATTGTAACACAATAAGTATTTGCATATCTAAACACATATAAACATAGAAAAGGTTCAGTCACAGCACATTATAAATGACAAAAAATGGTACACCTATCTAGGGGGCTTATGAATGGAACTTGCAGGACTGGAAATTGCTCTGGGAGTGAGTAAGTGAGTGAGTGGCAAATTAATGTGAATCCTAGGATATTACTGTACAGTACTGTAGACTTTTTCAACACTGTACACTGAGGCTACACTAAATCTGTAAAAAGCATAAAGTAGTCGCACTACAACAGCTATGATGTCATAAGGCAATAGGAAATTCTCAGCTCTATTATAATCTTATGGGACCACTATTGTATATGTGGTCTGCTGTTGACCAAAACATTGTTATGTGGCACATGTATAATAACATTTAGAAATATATTTTTTGACGCTCGTGAATCAAAGCCAAACATGGACTTGTTACTTGAATATATTTCCACATAATACATTGGTATTAATGGCTTGTCCAATTCACATTTGGATTTATGTGTGGTTGCCCCCACGTTTGATACACTAAGTGTCACCTGGCAGTCATAGGACAGTCAGCTAACACTGGTGCTGTTCTGTGGTCCTTTAGAACAGAAGTAAGGAAGAAGCCTATAGCTACTGAAATTTACAAAAAGAATTTTAAGTAGACTGATTTTAATTATCCCAGAATAGAACTTGGCCAGCACACCAAATTGTCCTTCCTCCTACTCATCTTGGAATTTCCAAAAACAAACACACACACACACACTGACCTCGTGCACATATTTATACTAAAAAATTCTGGATCTAGTTCATTGCACTTGATATCAGAAATTAACAACTTTTAATTTCCGACTCTAGATTGGAATCAGATTGATACTGAGAAGTCACATATGGCTATCTCACCTGTAAGTGAGATCTCTTACCATTCCTGGCTGGTCAGCCTGGATACTCTACCTCTCTATGTATACAAAGAGAGAGGGAGAAAGCTGTAAAATTACCATAATTCCAGGTAAGGCAAATATTCTTGGGCAGACATGGGTTCTTTTAGTCAATCCTGCCCATTTCTCTAAAACTGTGTTTCTCAAAATGCAACCTATGGATGATCTGCTTCAGACTTCACAGAAGAAATCCAGATTTCTGGCCTTCAACTAGACATTCAGAAGCAGAGTCTCTAAGAACTGAGTCTGCGAATGAGCACTGAAATGCACTCCCTGGGAATTTGGATGCACATTAAAGTTTGAGAATCGCTGCCCATGCACATCAGCCTTTCTCCCTCAGAATTTGGTACAAATTTGAAAGCTGATCACTGAATTATTTAAGAAGTAAGCTTATGTTCTTTAAAAATAGATTGAAAAACCCGAACCACGGAGAATCATCTCATTCTGGTTGCCCTTTAAGTCTTGGCACCCTCTTGCATGAGATGGTTTTATCAGCTCACTGTCTGTTTCTTTCTCTCTCTGTCTGCACTCTCACCCTCTGAGATTTTCCCATGTACTGTGTCACAGAGGAGATTACTTTTTGAATTTTGTTTTCAGAATGTTCTAGAGAATGGCATATCCTTCAGTTCTTTCAGCTCAAGAGGTGGGTGAATGGGAAGACTAAGGGCTTTAGAGTAGGACAGACTTCATCTGGGTTTATGTTTCATCTCTCCTACTTCGTAAGTGTCTTTGAGTCACTTAGCTTTTGCATCGTGTAGCTGTTTTAACCCTTTTGAGCACTGTGTTCCTCATCTCTGAAAAAGGAACAATGATACCAACTTTGCACGGTTGTTATGGTATTAAATAAAATAGTGTATCCAAAGAGCTCAGTATATTTTGACCATGCTCAATAAATATTAGCCATGATTTTGGTTAATATTTGAGCATGGTCATTTTGCTTCATGCTGGGGACAGAGGTGTTTCATGGTGTCAAGGTAGAGCAGAGGCCTCTAGACGAATTTGATAAAGTTGTGCATCCAAATGATCTTTTGCCACTCTGCACTGAATCCCATCTGCAACATCCCTCATGTGTGCTAATGCATGCACACCTGTATTGGACTTTCCTGTGCTCCACCCACATCCACTTATGCCTTTTGACATTCTGTGGGTTCCTTTGTGCTTTGTCCAGCTCCGTGTGTCTTGCTCGGAGTGACACATCTGTGGTTTTCTTCAGAGTGCTGCCCTAATGGGGCTGCTTGGTCTGGACACCCAGAAAGCAGAAAGCTCCTAAATGTTTATATCTGTTCCCTTCTCTCACAACCAATGCTTGCTGCATGAGTGGGAATCTCATTTCCTTGCCTTGGAAGATGGGACCAACTCTAAAGTGTAATTTATGCTCCTGAGCTCACTGCAGGATTAAGCTGAAGCTGAGGCTTGGCTTAAAATCCCACATTTGCTTTGCTTCTTTCTCTGACCTGTCCTGTCTCCCCCAATCCCTTACCCGGCTTTTCCTGGGAGCATTCCATAGAAAAATCACTTGCATACAACTCTCATCTCAATGTCTACTTTTAGAGTTCTTCACTAAGGCACACACACACACACACCTGGTTGGCAGGCTTGCTTGGCTCCTGCCGAAATATCTGCAGCCCTATCAAGTACCCCAAGAGCACACACACAAGGATTTCCATATTAGGGTGTTTAGAAAAGGGGTTAGCAGGGTCCAGATAGTAAATATTTTGGCCTTGCAAGTCATGTGTAACAGGCTCTAATTCCCCTTTCTTTTATTTCTGTTCATCTGTCTGTCCCTCACCATCATTTAGTTGCGAGGTTAGACTGATCACTTGTTCAGAATGATTGGTGTCCCCTTCAGTGCCTTTAAACTTCTGGGAATAAACTGAAAATACGAGGCACAAAATTACTGCTAACACCTGGGTCATCTGTCCGATTGCCAGAGAGTTGTTTGTTTTTTTTAACTGCCAGTGTTTGTATTGCAATGGCTCCACAGCCATGTTAATGTCTGCAAAATGGCATTTAGATCTGTGATCCCCGTGGAAAGCAAGCAATATCAGCACCCAGAAGCGTCACTAGTATTTTGTAGTCTTTGCTTTGTTGTCCTGCCTCAAACTAGCAACGTTCAGTGGATCATTGACATTAATCCTAGTCTGTTACGAGTTTATTTACTAAGTGGTAGAAATTTAGCATGAGCTGAGGTGAGGAAGGCTTATTTACATTCAATATTACTTGACGTCCTTGTAATTTTTCCTTTTCATGACAAACGGAGAATATTTACATTAAAAACACATCAGTAACCTTAGTAATCTCCTTGAGCAGACAAGGGTGCATAAAATCAAGAGGCAAGCTAAGAATGATGGGAACACAAATGCAGTCAAGCCTATTATACAGATGAATTATAAAGCTGTAAGATTAAAGAAAAAGCTTGCAACATATTTATCCCAGGGAAGTCAGGAGTTACTGGGTGATCTCCAGCTTTATCTTGATGAAAGAAATCATTGTTTAAAGAATGGAAAGAAGTCAAGAACTGCATTCGAGATTCAGATCATTGCATTGAAGGAGTTAAGGAGGTTGGTAGCTGCCATTTTATTGTTGTAATATATCTGAAAGTAAAGCTTTTCTTTAAAAATTGAATTTTTATGCAGTATAAATTTAAATTTTGTCATCAAATAATTCTTTTTGCTCTAAACAAAATCAATATTGAATTGCAGCACTCACAGAGGAGCTAGAATGCATTAGGACATTGGGATGTAATTTGTACTGGAGATGTATTTATAACTCTCTCCACTTGTCTGACATGTGGCAAAGTGACAGTAGTGTAGTTCTGGTGTACCTCTCGCAGCTTCTAGAATCATTGCATTTTCCAACTTTATCCATTGTGAGAATAGACTAGGGTCTCAGACACATAATGATTTGGGACAACTCTTGGCAAGGGGACCTGGTGGGCAGAACTCAACAGATTCAGGTGGTTTAGAATCATTGGCACTGATATTTTCCTGGCACAGATGAAAACTTTGTGCCATGACCATGTTGTCTCTGGAAGCTGATGTTTTAACAAAAAATAACATTCTAAAAATCTATCCTAAACTCTCTGCAACTTTTGAGAATAAGATATATTAAATTGCATCAGTAAATTAAATTGAACTTCCCTTTTAAAATTTGGCAATCAAGGTAGAATCCCTATGAAGCATGGATTGAAGCAAAGGTAGAAATCATCTGAGCACAAAACCTGCTTAGACTGACATCTTTTCATACCAAATATAAGGCTTTTTTTTTTCTGTAAAATTATCTTCACCATGTTTGGAGAATTCCAAGTTGAGTAATGAAAAGTATGACATTGACTGTGTACACAGGTGATCTGTTGTTATATAACTATAATATATTGTATTTCCCCAATCCTAAATGAGTTGGCATTTCACGTGCAGCTCTCTAATATCTGCTGAGTACCTGACCCTCTGGTGCACAGACAGGTCCTGCAACCACCACGCTGTTCCCGCCGGGGCTGCTTGAGAGGCAGGTCCCAAGCAGAAGCGTGAGGTCAAGCTAGAGATAGGAAAGAGCTGGTTGCTCCCTCTCAGTGGTGCTGGGGTATGAAAAGGAATTGGCTTTCCTTTCTCCAAGCTGGAAATAAGAATTCCCTTTGCAATTGATGTTCAGATATTCAGCATCCTTTCTCCTCTACTTAAGAGATCATGGTTTTTGTTACTGTTAGCATGCTTAAGATTTTCATTCTAGCATCACAGGTGAATGATTCTACAGTAAAGCATCCCTGAACCTTATCTGTTGTCTTTCCTTTTTCTATCTTCCACGTGCACTTTTTACAAGTTTTCATTAGTTGTTTCATTACTTTTCGCAGGAAGATGGAATAGCACTGTTGGTTGGATGCCTTTTGCAAAGATGGTGTTAGACACTCAGCTCAGCCTGGGTGCCTTAGTCAGATGCGACTCTGACTCTGACAACTTGAACTCCATGGTTGAGACTTTCACCTTGTGAACTCCATATTTATCTGTGGTTCACAGTTGACATGAAGGGTTGGCAAGGGAAAAGTCCTTATGTGAATGGTTAACTTGGCAGCATTTCATTGCCAAGGAATAAAAGCATCATATTTACAAATGACGTTTCTAAGCCACAGGGCATCATCTTTCCTTTGTGTCTTGAGCAAAGAAACAGGGACAATGAGAAGCCAATGTTTGTGCTTGTGTAAAGTCACAGAGCTCTCCCTTTCCGCATCTGTCTTATTTTTACACATCTTGGTGCAAACAGACAAAAGCTGTTATTACAGAAGTTGAAGCTGATAGCTTTTAATACATCACATCCACTAGGATGAAGGCATAATTGCGACTTTTATGTTCATTTTACAGTGCATAGTAATTAGCCTTTGGCCCATTACACTGTGTGAACATCGAATTACCCACCTGCTCTTGCCATGTCTCGTTAACTTAAACTATGTGCCTCAAGCTTTATCAGAAAACAACTCCTTACCCATCACCCTGCTGACATGCTACTTTAGATAAATTCATTTAGAAAAGTCATAGAGTTGAGCATGATAGTCTCCTAATTTGTCCTGAGAGTTTAGGACAAGGACTTTAAAAGAGATGCTTTTAATTACAGTGGCTGGTGTACATCACATAGCTTTTTGAAATGCAGGCACATTACTTCCTTTAAAAACCAAGATGTCTTTTACTTTTGTTTGTGACATTGTTTGTTTGGCCATTAGCTGATTTATGAAGATAATTTGATAACCATGTTACAAAATCAATGTGTATACTCAGTCCCTGAGAAAAGGCAAGTCAATGATAAATAACCTTTGCTGACTTGCAGCTGAAATTTCCCTTTAGAGGACAGGACCTGAGGTGAGATAATCAGGATTACCATCAAATAAAGGACAAAGGAAAACTTGTTTACTTGCAAATAAAAGTGAAATACTTCCATACAGTATCAAAATTAGCAGATGAATCTGATGTGGTCAAGAAACTTAGGATCTCAGAGCTTGGAAAACATTTGGTTGAACTCTGTAAGTTTATAGAAGAAATTCTAGCCTAAAATATAAAGTATCTTGCCTGTGTTTGGAGAAAATATGTACTTACTTCTTATAATAAACGCTTAAGTGGATCTAGCTTCCAAATAAAAGTTTGGTAATACTTAATTTTTGGCTTTAAAATGTTTTACCCACAGAATTCTGTCATTGCCCTGCCTATTTATAGGGTGATGCTTTTTTTGCCCAGAGAGGGATGACTTTATTATCAGAAGCACAAGCCACTGGCTAGTTTTGAGCCCAAGGATATCTGTAGGTATATTAGTTTTTACTGTTGCTGCAACAAATTACCATAAACTTAGTGGCTTAAAACAATACAAATTTATTATCTTCCATTTCTGGAGAAATCTAAAATCAAAGTTTCAATGGACTTAAAACCAAGGTGTCAGCAGGGCTGAGTTCCTTCTGGAGCCTTCACAGGAGAATCTGTTTCCATGCCTTTTCCGGCTCATAGTGGCTGCCTGCGTTCCTTGGCTTGTGGCCCCTTTCTCCGTCTTCAAAGTGCATCACTCCAATACCTCCCATCTCAGAGCCCTTAATCTAATCATATCTGCAATCTCTTTTGCGATTACAGCAATGAATTTACAGGTTTCATGGATTAGTACATGGACATGTTTGGTGGGGGGCATTATTCTGCTTACCTCACAGCAGGGCTTTGGCAGATGAATAATGCCCCAAGTACTGTGGGTAGTTTACAGTCTGTTTGGCTTATGATGTTGAAACAAAAGCAGCAGTTGTAGTAGCTGCTCTGCTGACTTGGTTATGTCAGGAAGGTTAGCAGGTTATCCCTGAGTGATTTTTCTCACTGGTCTCTGCATGTCAGAAGTGCTGTGTCACATTGAAGCAACTCATCATGTTATATCACTGAAAGTACTGGTTGGGAGATACATAAAGCTGAAAATCTAAAGTGCTATAAAAGGCATTTGTAAGTTACTTTTGTTATGATTGTTAAAACTATTTAGAAGCCACAGAGAGCTTTCAGTTGAAGCCCTGATATAAACAGTAATGAGAAAATATACAGTGCTTGTACTTCAAAGTAAGTAAAGATAATCTTTAAAAATCCAATTTAAAGATCTTCTATTCATTTTTTGGCCTATGACTTGAAACTCACTGTTCCACAACAGAAAAATCAGGAAGGGCTAAAAAGGAAACATTTCTGTGTAAAGTTTCTATACACAGTACAGTTAACTAATTACATTTGTGGTTCACTAATGCCTTGTTTGTAAAAAAAAAATTAATAATAATAATTGGGAGACCTTCAGGGTCTTTTCTAACTCAGGGGGCTGGATAAAATTATCTCAATTTAAGCAGCATCTTAAAAGGTTTAGCATCCCTTGGTAAAGATAAAACATCTCATCATTATCAATTAAAGGATTCCTGAAGTCTTTGAAAAGAGGACTTGTTTGCTTAAAATACGTGAAGGTCATGTTCACCCTGTAATAGTCAATGAGGAGTAGTCATCTGTTATTTTTAAACAGGCTGTCATTTAGCCATTATGAAGATGAATAACATTTGTTATTGCCTAATAATCATCCTGTTGATTACAGAGAGAAGGCACTTGCAGACACCTTATGTGCCTTTCTAGTTGCTAGATTATTAATTCCTTTTGATTAAATTCTATAAACAAAAATTAAGGGCTTTGTTCTCCCAATTTTGAGACTGGCATCTAGGATGCTAAACCATGCCTTGGTCTGTGGTATTTTGAGTTGCATATGTTATTTACCTACTGTTCATGCAACGTTGCAAAAACAAAGTTCATTTTTTAATATCAAACAGATTGTCAATGGATCATATGCTGCCTCTATTAAGGTTAGTTTTTGGATGTCTGCCTTCTTGAAGAGAGTTAATGAAGCTGTAAGTTACCTGTGTGCCTTCATTTGGAGTCAGGCCTAATTATCTGGATCTTGGCCACATTATTGTCCGAGCCTTATTTCTAAAGCAGATGGAGTCACTCAGGAATGACTTCATTTGTATTAATTTGTTGTACTGACTTCTGCTATTCATCTCAGAAGCACTGTACTGCCTTTGTCACAGAGAGCAGGAAAAGACAAAAGGATTGTGGTCAGAAATTAAGAGAGAAATCTACTCCTTCGATTCATGGATACTGATGTTCTAACCTGATGACAATTGAGTGATGGCCACTTTAGGGCAGTGGAATGGGATAACTGTAATTATACTACCTAAGATTTGAGTTTTCACATTTTACACTAGGTCAGATGACAGACACATTGAGCCAACAGTTTAAATGGGAAGCTCTCTGGAGCATTTTTTGCTGTTATCAGTTTTTTTCCCCTCGCCTTTGAGAATCTTTGGGGGCAATTTCCAAGGGAAACCTCCACCTGAGGACTGACTTAAAGCGTCCTGTCGCTTGTCGGAAAAAACAATCACTTTGTTATTTATGGATCAGACACAGGATCTCCAGATTACAACCTAGAGGGTGGTGGCATTCCTACCTTGCATTCAGGCTGGGATCATCTCCTAGGAAAATAACATGTAAGAAATTCTTAATTTAATAATTTTTGTAAACTTTCTGTAGAGATAACTAGGGTTGGGTAAAGTGATAAGAGAATCTGACTTTTGCGTTGACAAGTGATTGTGGTGGCTTCTTTTATTACTACCTTTTGTCAAGAGGGGGACTCAAATTTTTCCATGACTTCTATTTGGTCAATGGGGTATGTCAATTTGATATAAAAAGCCTTAAATAAAGTAATAACTTTACTCAATAACCAAATAGCTATTGACAAATAAGTGAAATCTAATGACCCCACTAACTTATTCTAATGATAAATTATGCAATTAGAATGTATCCATATTGATATCAAAATATGCGAATGAAAGTTGAGAAGATAGGTGATCTTACTATCTACCAATACAATGGCAAGTGTTCACTGATTTGAAGAACCTAAATTATAGAGGATTTCTTCAGAAGAAATTTTTCTTCACTTTTCTCAGTAAAGCATCTGACTTTCTGACATTTCTTGGATTATAATATATTAAAGGGTTTCATTAGAGATCCCTAAAGTTGGAATTAATAAAAGACAAATTATGGTAAAATACTGAGTTTCGTTCCGAATATTAGTTTGCTAGGGCTGTTGTAGTAAAATGAGACAGACTGGGTGGCTTGGACAACCTAAATGTATTGTCTCACAGTTTTGGAGGCAGCAACTCCAAGATCAATATGTCAGCAGGGAAAATCGAAACACAGAGATAGACACACACGTAGGGAGAACACCATGTGAAGATGACGGCAGGGATGGGGTGATGTGTCTACAAACCAAGAACACCAAGGATTTCCAGCAGCCACCGGAAGTCGGGATGTCGAACAGATTTTCCCTCACAGCCCTTGGTGGAAACCAGTTGTCAGCACCTTGATTTTAGCTTTCTATCCTCTAGAACTATAAGACAACTAGCTTTTGTTGTTTAAGTCACCCCGTTTGTGGTGCTTTGTTATGGCAGCCCTAACACACGAATCTAGCTGCTTCTAGGATTCAGATTTCAGTTTCTTATTCAACCTTCTCTCTGCCACCCAATCTAAGTTAGCTCCTCTCAGGCCTTTCTCACACATCAGGCTTCCTTCTCGCCATGTTTCTTTATTTCTCTCCTGTAAATGCAAAGCTTTTTGAAAAGGGATCTTGCCTCTGTTTACCTCTAAGGCCCAACTTTGAAGAACAGGGCCAGCTCAGAGAGGTACTGCATAAATACTTGTTGAGTAAATGAATCATCCTATAATTATTCTCCGTATTATATCTTCAATGCTGTGAAATAAGACACTAATGAGTAAAATACAAGAATTAATTTGTAATAGCTTCAATACATTATAATTTTTTTACATTTTAAAAGTTTTTACTTTTAAAATACCAAGTCATGACATCTTGGAATATCACTTTAAATTTCAGTTTTGATTTTTTTTCTAAAGAATAACAACTTGCAACAAGTAGTAACATAATTTAATTGGTAAAGAAATTGCATTTAAATAGAATTCATCACAAAAATGTAAAATAAACCAATGTTCCATCTATTCAAAGCATCTTTTGTTTGTCACTCTAAAGGAAGATAATTCAATTTGAAAAGATCAGATGTATTGATTGAGATATGATTTCTATGGTACTTAATGGAAGAATGAAGCAAATGAAAACAAAATTTATCTTTCATATTTGTTAATATCTTACTGGAGAACTGTACTGGATTAGTTTTAGTCATACTACACTAGGATTTTTTTCAGCCTGATATATATCCAAACATTATATTCATTAAAATCATCTGGGTAAGATATCAAGATTTCTGACAACTAATATTATATTGCCAGTTATGAAGTTTTGCAAAAATCTCTAATACTGTGTGATTGAGTGTGTTGTGCATTAAAAATCGTCATAAGGAAAACTTTCACTGATACTTTTGAAGGGTCCTGCTGCTTTTACCTGAGAAGTTGCTCATGAAGACTTTAAACATAAGAATTTGGGTACTATCATTTTTAATGTATATTTGTATTGTGTTTATATATATATATATATATATATATATATATATACACACACACACACACATGCGCACATAGGCATACCATGTATCTATTATATATATATATGTATATTACCACTATATATATATACACACACACACGCGCACACACACGCACAAATCATAAGCAGAGAGCTTTGTGAATTTTCACAAAGGGAACCTACCAGTACAACCAGCACCAGAACAGAAAATAGAGCATTGTTGATTGAAGGCAAGCTGAAGTGTTTCAACCCTTTTCTACTTGCATGGTTGCCTTCTTTACATATCCTCAGTATAAACACTTGGTTGGATGTAGAGACTGCAGATGTCCTCTCCCATATTGTGACTTGTTTTCTGTTTTTTTTTTCTGGTGTCTCTTGTTAATAGGCATCTTTTATTTTAGTGTAATTCAGTTTCACAAAATTTTACGTTAGTACTTGTGTGTGTGTGTGTGTGTGTGTGTGTGTGTGTGTGTGTGTGTGTCCTGCTTCAGGAATGTTTGCCTAGCTCAAGGTCATGAAGATATTTTCCTATGTTTGCTTCTAAAAACCTCATTGTTTTACTTTTCCAATTTAGATCTATGACTCATCTGGAGTTAATATTTATATATTGTGCAAAGTCTGGTCAAAATTCATACTTTGTTTTTTTCCATAGGAGTCAATTGATCCAACACCATGTTTTATTTTGTTAAATGAGGAAAATTTCTCCATCTAATTCAAGGGAATTTCAGCATAATTTACTATTATCCTTGACAGATCTTTTTGAAGTACCTTGACAGCCTTATTTTCTGGGGAAATATTTTTTTCCTCAGGATTTCATGGACTTCTAACCTAATACACCATCTACCTTTTTGCCATCTACTAGTCCTTAGTCTTTTCATAATTGAATCCGACCCCCGAAGTTAGCAACTACCCTTGGTGGCTTTTACCTTTGTTCAAGTTTACTCATGCTATGGCTTCTGTGTTTGCTTATTTATTCAACAAACATTTATTTTATACCTAATATAAGAGTATGCTATAATAGGTGGTTTAAAGATTTAAAAATGAGAAAAACAGGGTGTATGCCCTTAAAAAAAGGGCATAATATATAGCAGTGGATGAAGGAAGAAAAAATAAAGAAAATTAGAAATTATTGTGTATAATAAATGTTATTACAGAGTTGTGTTCCTCAAATTATTTTTCATCATTGCCTCCTTAATGAAACATTTCAGACAGTTTTTACCTAATTGTTTCTTTCACAAAAACCTAATACTACTGATAGATATACCATATATCTGTTTGCTTATGTTCTGTATGTATATCTGTGTTTTATACAGACAATGGTTAAGATTCTTTTCTCCCCCTCCCAAGAATGTATTTTCTCCGTGTTAGCGGTAGTACTGCCTCAGTTTAGAATGTGTGTTGTAGAGTTACCTGTTGGGCACAATGTGAGCTCATTGGAGTTACTTTTAACCTTGACTGTACAGGTTATGAGGACTTTCTTGAAGGAAACGATATTTAATTTAAACTTTTAAGACTGAGCAAAAATTAAACAGGTAAAAAGTGCTCGAGAATTGTAAATCTAGAACCCAATGTGTGCAAAGACAGAATGGCATACTCAGGGAACTGTGAAGGGTTCAGTAAGACTGGAGCATAAAATTCAAGGGTGAGAAGTAAAGAGAGATGAAGATAAGTCCCTTCAGAATCTATATATTATGACTTACTGATCTAAATTCCATATTGTCTTCAGTATAGACGCTGAAGAGTTATCTCAAAGTCAGCATCCTTGGTAGAACATAGCATCTTCTACTTCCTTAGTTGGTCTATTTGGCTTTTTTTTTTCTTGGCTAACACTGTCCTAACTTCCTGAGGTGTCCAATCTATAAAGCCAAAACTTTATCTTTAATTCTTATCTTTCTTATACAAAGTTCCTACCACAACTTCTGTTCAGGCTTTGATTCTCTTTTTGTTATGATTGTGGTTGTTTTTATTCTGAGTGATAGTCTCTTTTCCTACACCATCTTCCACACTGTCGCCAGCTCTTCTAGTTCCTCATTGAGATATTAAGGAAAAGACAGAGAAAAAGTGAATATTAAATGTTAGATTAATAGACAACCATACTACAGACTATGGAAAGAATTTCTGTAAGATAAGGCCAATGTAGATGGATTAAGAAAGCAATTAGCTTACCATACTTCTTAAGAAACAGGGGCTGAGCCAGCTACCTTAAAGATGGTAGGAGAAATGGCCTTATTTGCATAAATTGTTTGTGTGTTATATCACATGTTTGTCAGGCAGTTTTTAGATGATTGTAAGTTTTCATCACTTTTTTCTTCCATAGGTGTGAATGTTGTCATCTTTGCATTCACTTCTTTGTACGTCCATCCAGATATATCAGCTTCCAGCAAAGAGCCAGGTGGGTGGCAGTGATGGGGCTGCTTGAATTCTAAGAGTTAAGACTTCAAAGTTCTCTACTTGGAGTAGAAGCAGAAAGATTTCCATTTGCATTGTTCACTGGAAATCACACTTACTTATGTGCTTCATCTGTTCACAGAATCAGAAAATAAGAGAACAGGAATGGAAGCTCTCACCTACTTCTCAGCTACAGTAGTTGAGAATGTGGAAAAGAAGTAATCTTCATACACTGATCCTGGGAGTCTAGATGGGTTCATACCTTTCTTAACATAATTTAGCAATTATATTAAATATGTAGTTTCCCAGAATTTCCATTTCTAGAAAGGTTTCCCCAGAAAATGATGAAAGATGAATGCAAAGAAGTTTATGTAAAGGCGGCCATTGAAGAGTTATTGTAACACTTAATAAATGGCAGGTACCATCTAGGTTCTGGTGGTAGGGATGTGCATGTTTCCTCTGCTTATGGAATTTGTAGTCCAGTGGGAAGAAAAATAATAAGCAATCCCACAAATAAACATTTAATTATAAATTGTGATAAATGTGTTGGTAAAGTTACAGTTGATTTTTTTATTGTTCCTTGGACATTTTCTGGGTTTTTTGGAAGGCAGGCGGAGATGAGATAGTCATGCACACAATATATATTATGTCGGAAGTGAAAATGCCAAGCGTAACGAAAGATAATATAGAAAACTATTGAGGTGAATAAGAAAAGAGTTGCTATTTCTTTGTTAACTTACAGCATAATATAAAAGTGATTAATGCATGTAAATAGCATGTGAAGTATAACTCATATTTGTAAACACAATTGCATAAATATAAAGAAGAAAATCTATAAAGATTTCTATTTTGATTATCTCCAGGTTAATTCAATTAAGACTACTTTTTCTTAATTTTCTAAGTCTTCTACAAGAAATACATATTAGCTTTAAAACTAGAATAAAATATAGAATTTTTACAAATAGGTTTTAGATTTTTTCTATTGTGGTAAAAGATACATAACATGTGACCATTTTAATAATTTTAAGTGTCCATTTCAGCATCATTAAGTACATTAACAATTTTGTGCAACCATTACTACCATCTATCTTTAACTTTTTCATTTTCTCAAACTGAAAGTCTATACCCATTAAATAATAGCTCCCCATCGTCCTCCCCGTCTCGTCCTTGGCAACCACGATTCTACCTTCTGTCTTTATAAATTTAACTACTCTGGGTACATCACACAGGTGGAATCATACAACGTTTGTCTTTTTGCGTCTGATTTATTTCACTTAGCATAATGTTTTCAAGGTTCACCCATATTGTAGCATGTATCAAAACCTCATTTCTTTTTAAGGCTGAATAATATTTCACTGTATGTGTATGCCACACTTTGTTTACCCATTCATCCACTGATGAACATTTAGATTGTTTCTACCTTTTGGCTATTGTGAATAATGCTGCTGTGAACATTGATGTACAAATATCTTCAATTCTCTTAGGTATATATCTAGAAGTCGAATTGCTGGATTATATAATAATTCTATGTCTAATTTTTCAAGGAACCAACATATTGCTCACCACAGTGGCTGCATGATTTTGTATTCCCACCAGCAATGCACAGGGATTTGCATTTCTCCACATCTTTCTTGACACTTGCTATTTATTTCTGTGATAATAGCCATTTTAATAGGTATGAAGTGGTATCTCATTTTGGTTTTGACTTGCATTTTCTCGATGATTAGTGATGTTGAGCATCTTTTCATGTGCTTATTGGCCATTTGTATATGATCTTCACAGAAATGTTTATTCAGTGTCTTTGCTCACTTTTTAATTCATATGTTTGCCTTGTGTTTGGCTGTAGAAGTTCTTTATATATTTTGGATATTAATTCCTTCTCAGATATATTATTTGCAAATATTTTCTACTTTTCCATGGACTATATATTTTGGATATTAATTCCTTCTCAGGTATATTATTTGCAAATATTTTCTACCTCTCCATGGAATGTCTTTTACTCTTCTGATTGTGTCTTTTGATGCATAAAACTATTTGATTTTGTTGAAGTCCAATTTATCTATTTTCGTTGTTGTTGTTGTCCATACTTCTCTGTCGTATCCCAGAAAATCATTGCCAAATCCAATGTCATGGAGCTTTCACTCTACATTTCCTTCTGAGAGTTTTGGATATATTTTGAGTTAATTTTTGTAAATGGTGTGAGGTAAGTAGAAGGATTTTTAATGCGTGTAAATTTTCAATGACATAGTATTTTGTGCAATAATAATTTTATTTAAAATGTATATACAGGCCAGGCGCGGTGGCTCACGCCTGTAATCCCAGCACTTTGGGAGGCCAAGGCGGGCGGATCACAAGGTGAAGAGATCGAGACCATCCTGGCCAACACGGTGAAACCCTGTCTCTACTAAAAATACAAAAAACTTAGCCGGGCGTGGTGGGACGCGCCTGTGGTCCCAGCTACTTGGGAGGCTGAGGCAGAAGTATCGCTTGAACCCAGGAGGCGGAGGTTGCAGTGAGCAGAGATTACGCCACTGCACTCCAGCCTGGTGACAGAGCAAGACTCCGTCTCAAAAAAAAAAAAAAATGTATATACACACATAGAAGGCAACTGCAAAAATGTTTTCTGTGATTGACTATCTCTGGGGATTGTACTTATGGGTTATTTTACTTTTCTTTATACTTTTTTTATATCGAAAGTATCTTAGTTTCATAATTTTCCAAATATGAATTATTCAGCTTTCACTGCATTATACTGTGTAACAAAATATCTTGACACCTCAGAGTAGATTCCAACAGTCTATATTTTATTTTATAATAATTATTTTTTTCTTACCTATATTGGTGGCTGTCAGTCAGCTACTATGTCTCTTATCCAGATTATAGTTATAAAGGTTGAGGTCTGTTTCATGATTCTTTCCATTCTGAGACTCCGGCTAAAGAATCAGACATCTCCACGATGGAGGTACGTGAGCAAACAGTGTGTTGAAGCAAATTCTTCAGTACTCTGAAAATGTCCACTTGGGGGTGATTGATACAGGGCATGACTGCCCACATTCTCCTCCATCAGCTAAAGCAAATCACATGACTGAAGCCAAAGGCAATGGAGCAGGGAAAATTGCTATAGGAGAAGCAGGGAATGAATAATTTCAGACAATGTTATGATCTACAACAAAGGCTGTTTTACAATGCCATAAATTTACACTATTTTTTTCTTGTGCTAAATTCCCCCAGAATAGCATTCAAAACCTATCATAATGTGACTCTAATCTGTATCCCAGCCTGAGAACCCACTACTCTTTTATATAACCTCTGTGATCTGGTAACCTAGGACTTGTCATAATTCTATCAATGCACTTGCGTTTGTAAGCCCACATGCTGTCTGTACTTTGTCCATCCTTCCGATAACGCATTTATGGATTAGTGTTAATAGATTTCTTGAGGTTTCCTGAATGAACCACACTCTTTCACAACTGAGTTCAATTATTTTCTCTGCTTGGTATGTTCTTTAGTTACTTCTTACCTTACCTCGAATTACTGCCTATCCTTCAAGGACCAAGTCTTCTGTGAAATCTCCCTACATTCACATAGTCAGAATGAATCATTCCCTTTTCTTCATAAATATAACACTAATTGCAGTCTACCTTAATTTCTATTTATGATGACAGACATTGGTCTTCCCTCAGGGGTTATATGAGCACTTTGATGACATTTTATTCCTTTCTGTTTTCCTGCTAGAGCCCAGAGGAAACAGTTGTTGGCACATAGTAGGGGTTCAATTGAGGCTTGTGGAATTGAATTGTACACCAATGTGCCCATGAAACAATATTTTAAAAATATGTGACTTTTCCCCCTAAAAAAAATCACAGGGTTGTCAACACTGAAAACTTTGTAGCTTCTAAGTAAAGTTAGTGATCAGTGAAGCAAAGAACAAGTTAAGAATCAAGTACGGTTTGCCCTTCAAAAACCAATGACTGACAACAATAAAGCTACAAGTGATTTATTATCTTCTGCAGGTGCATACATTTATTTTGCTCAAGGTGTGTGTTTTATACCTCCTAACGGCCTTGAAGAGAGTTTAAAAAAATGTTCTGACTTTTATGCTTCCCAGGTCATTCTGGTACTGTACCTTGTGGAGAGAAGTAAAAATAAGCTATAAAGGCATACCTTCAGTGCTTTTGGGTTCACGCTTTCTTCTTTATAAAAACAGACATCTTACTTGCTACTAGTCTGAGTTATTTTCAGTGGCAAATTAAACCATAAGCTAATTTCTCACTGTCTTCTGAAAATATGTATGGTCTGATGCTTGTGGATGGAGTCAGTCTTACATTTTTGTATATTTCTCAGAATGCGTTCCTCATGGGTTTGCTAGATGAACATTTTGGTAATTTTTGACCACTAATAACATATATTTTATCTTGTTTTATTTTAAATGCCTGTTTAATCCACAGTTGTTTTTTTTTTTTAGAGCAGTGCTCCTCAGAGTGTGTTCCAGGGACTGGCTACAGGTCTTGGAGATGTTTGGATCAGTTCTCAATAAGATAAGGAGCTTGTGCCAAAAGATAAATTACCTGTGCCACCAAGCATGCTGTTTAGTTCAGCTGGTGTTTTTTTTTTCTTGTATTTTTCATAGGAAGACTTTATTGATGAATGAAGTGGTGCATTAATTTACATTATGGCACAAGCTTCTTTCTCCTTGGAGACTGGCATTTGAGTAGTATCGTTCTAGAGAACCTGCCCCTGTGTACATGTGACATGCCCCTAATCACTGCTTACTGAGTCTAGAGTGGACCGATGGCCCATTCTGTGGCAGTTGTCTCTCTTCGTCTTCTCTGCTTCCTCCTTTCTCAGTTTCTCTGTCTGTAACAGGAACCAAAAGGTATAGAGACATCTAGATGGAGATGTCAGTTTGCAGTGGATGTTTGTGCTGAAGGGTCTTGGCTGGAGCCAATTCCGTGCAAAATCAAGCCATAAGCAAGCCAAAGTTCTGAGGCACAGAAGCTATGAGGAAGCAGGTAAGAGGATGATGGGAAAGATGAAAAGTCTGTCTGTAGGGAGGGCAGAGATGAAAGGACACGTGACGCTCGCTGGAATGGGAGAAGAAATGCACACACACTTTCCCATACAGGGTTCTCCTTTTCCATTTCTCAGCTTGAGTCCCAATGCCAGGGATTCTGATTCAACAGGTTGTCAGTGGAACCTGTGAATCTGCAATTTAATCAGTGCCCCAGTGGATTCTCAAGTTAGGAACCTAGACTGTTTTTTTGAGGAACTCTGGCTGTTTGGTGATGTGACCTCTACACATTTTAGCAGCTTTAGTACTAGTGAATCTACAGATATTCAAACTCAATGTAGTAGCACACCATTCTTACATCTTCATGTCTTTGCATATGCTATTTTTCTTGCCTGGAATTCCTCTCTCTTTTCCTCACTCTGGTGAAAACCTCCACATCCTTGCAAATGTAGCTCAAGCATCAGCTTCTTTTGAAGCCTTGAAGTTTTCTATTCCCTCCCAATCTCTACCACTTTATGAAGTGAAGACCCTCACTACATTATTATAGCATGTGCCCAATTTCTCTGCCCTCCTTAGAGAAACTCTACTCACATCTTTCTCCTTTCTCATTCTCTCTTTAAAATTCTTCACTCAGGACTTTTGTCTCCTGCCTTTTCCAATACCAAATTCCAAGTGTCTGTGATCTTCCCTACCTTTCTTGATTTCTCAGGAACATGTTGGCACTGGCCATTAGCCATATCTTTTCTCATGCCCAACATTTAATTATGCAAAATTCCAAATACATAAGGAGTTGAGGGAATACTACAATAAACCCCTCATGCATTTTGCACCTAGATTCAAGAATCTCAAACACGTTTTGTTGTATTTCCTTTATGTTTATAATATATATTTTATCTTCTAATTTTTGCTGATTCATTTGTAAGTTACAAATGTACAGATTCATTTGAAACTATCTTTAAATACCTTAGTATGCATCTCCAAAATAGGAGGTGGTTTTCCTACATAAACCTCTATTTTTGAATATACTGTCTCTACTTTTTTTCTTCATTTTTTTCTTCTGAAGTTATGGCCTTTTAAATTTCTTTTGCTGTATCTTCCTCTTTTTCTGTGACCCCTCTGTGTGGATGTGCCTCCATGCTCCATTCTTGTTCCTCTTCTCTTCTTCGTTTAAATGTTCTCTTTAATTTACCGTATTATATCTCGTGGCATTTAAATAACATCTATAGTCTGTTGGCTTCAAAACATATATTTTCAGTCCAGTCTTCTCACGCTTGAACTGTGGATATGTTTTTATAACTGTTACTTAACATCTTTATTCTGATATAAAATGTACATCTCAAATTTAACATGGCTGAAAAAGAACTTTTCACTTCTCTCATATCCCTTTTTTCCTCTGTGTAGTAAAGAATCTAACGTTTCTCAAAGACAGATTTGGCCTTTGTCCTTGACTTCTGTGAGGTAATCTCTAAGCCCTTGGTGTGTCATGCCTGAGAGAAGTGTCTTTTTTTGCCTGTGAACTTTGGGTCAGAGAAGTCTAACAATATGGTTTAGGGTAGAAGATGGACACACCAGAATAATCAGCAGTATGATTTGGAGGCAGGAAGGGTGAGTCACACAGTATCAGTTAGAGTTCCAGGAAGACTAAGGACTAAGATCAAACACTTGGGCAATCAATCTTGTCTACATGATAGAGCCCCAATAAAAATTCTGAACACCAAGCTCACGGGAGCTTCCTTGTTGGTAGTTCTTTGTACATGTTGTCATACAGAGATGTGGATAAATTCATGCTGTCTTGACCCCACAAGGAGAGGACAGTCGGAAGCTCCACGTTTGATACTTTTTTGGACTTCACTCTATGCATGTTTTTCCTTGGCTGATTTCAATCTGTGTTCATTTCCTGTAATAAACCATAACCACAAGCAAAATAACCTTCAATGTGTTCTGTGAGTTCTAGTGAATTATAGAACCACAGGGTTGTCTTGGAGACCTCAAGCTTGTATCTGGTATCAGAAGGTGATCTTCCATGTGGATGGTTCCCTCTAACTTTTCATTTGGCTAAACCTTGACATCCTCTTGTCAGTTATGATTTGTGTAGTCTTGAGGAAGTGATTTAAATTCACTTTGCTTTTTTTCTCTATATTTGTAAAGAGGGCATACTTTTAGTATTTATTTCTTAGGATTGTTAGTAAGTGGTTCAAGTATTGAACATAAGAGTGAAACAAGTAAATAAATGCAAAGCCAGCAGAACAGTGCTTGGCACTATTATTGGTATCTGTATACTCACCGTCTCTATCATTAACACTCTAATCAAGTCCATTGTTATCTCTCAGATTACTGCAGAGCCTCAAACTGCTTCTCTCAATTTATAAATTATTCCTTATATAGCACCAACAGTAATGTTTTTCAGGCATGTGATTTAACTTATAATTCCCAAATGGCCTTGTATCATACTTAGAATATGCCTATTCAACTCCTGCCCATCTCTCTAACATCGTCCCCTACTGCTCTTGCCATGCTTTAGCCACAGGCTCCTCTGCACAGGGGTCTCTTCCTACAATGCTCTTTTTACAGGTCTTTGCATGACTTGATTCTTCATATTTTGGGGTCTCCATTCAAGTATTGCCCATTGAGAGGATTCAGCTGATGGCTTTAAAATGGAATCCTCCCTGACAACAGCATTCTAAATTTCTGCACCCTTAACTGGGGCAGAAATTTTATTTTCCTCAAAACCTGTTATTATTTTTTGGATTTAAATAACCTATTGTTTCCCTGCAATCCCAGCACTTTGGGAAACCAAGGTGGGTGGATCACCTGAAGTCAAGAGTTCGAGACCAGCCTGGCCAACATGGTGGTAAAACCCCGTCTCTACTAAAAATACAAAAAGTTAGCTGGGTGTGGTGGCAGGTGCCTGTAACCCCAGTTACTCTGAAAGCTGAGGCAGGAAAATCACTTAAACCCGGGAGGTGGGAGTTGCAGTGAGCTGAGGTTGCACCACTCCAGCCTGGTTGACAAGAGTGAAACTCTGCCTCAGTAAATAAACAAAATAAATAAATAAATAGCCCGTTGTTAAGAAGGGATTGTGGAGGATGGGAGTGGCAAGAGTAGACTCTGAGACTCCATTTAGAAGATGCTATGATATGAATGTGTCTCCCAAACCTTTACATGTTAGACACTTAATCACTCAGCTGTCATGAATGGATTAATGTCACCATCACAGGAATGGGTTCATTATCTTGGAAGGGGCTTTGCTATAAAAGCAGACTCTCCCTAGCTCTCTTTCTCTTGCCCTCTTTCCATGTGAGCTCTACCATGTTATGATACAAAAGCAGGCCCTCAGCAGATGCCAGTGCCACACTCTTGGACTTTCAAACCTCCAGAACTGTGAGCCAAATAAACTTCTTTTCCTAAGGAAAAAAAAATGTCATAAACAAATAATTTTAAACCTTATTAGTTTATTATCTGTTTTCTCCAACTGGATGCAAGTTCCATGAAGGTGCAGATTTTAGCTGTTTTTGTTGTTGCATGTAGTGCCTGGGACATACGAAATGCTTAATAGATATTTGTTGAATTAATAACTGAAGGCTACACCAGGGGGCAGGGTGATATGTTGTTTTCACAACATAATTTAGGCTCCAGGCCTAGGGCTTGACACACAGTAGGGACTCACCATTCCTTGACTGAAGACTGTAGCAGCCTAAGTACTTTTTATAGAAAGATTTTAAAAAATTAGTTGTTCCCAGAATTTACTCTCAAGCTTTCTTTTCCTGGCAGGCTAAAGTGGAATTCCCACTCTTTTACAGTCTTGTGAACAAAAAAATAACTCTCATGAAATTATTGTAGTATTCCTCAATTGCCACCTCTCTTTTTTCTGTCCTGAAATATTTAGACTGTTAAGGCAATGCACTTATATAGACTCAAAATGTTATTATGAAAGAATTATTATAAAAATTGAAATCTATACACCTACTGTGCTATGGTTTGAATATTTGTTCCCTCTAAAACTCATGTTGAAATATAACTGCTATAGTAACAGTATTAAGAGGTGGGACCCTTAGGAGGTGCTTAGGCCATTAAGACTCTACCCTCATGGGTAGAATTAGTGCCATTATGTAAGGGTGACTTTGGCCTCCTCCTGCCTTCTGTCCCCTCTGCCTTCTGCCACGAGATGACAGAACAAGAAGGTCCTTGCCAGATGCCAGAACCTTGACCTTGGACTTCCCAACCTCCCAAACTATAAGAAATAAATCTCTGTTCTTTATAAATTACCCAGTGTCAGATATTCCATTCTTGTAGCACAAGATGGACAGAGACAACTGTTTTACTGAATTCCAGTTTTCAACATAAAACTAATTGTGTTAGTCACATAGTCTATTCTTCTATTTGCCTAAATATGTGTCTATTTATGTGTATGTTTATATTATGTGCATATATATGAAATTTTGTGGTGTTCACCATATTGCTAAAAATGTTCTAAATTTAAGACATTAAATGAGGGCAATAATGGAAAGGCAGAATCTGTCCTTTTTACATTGCAGTCTCTCCTACTTAGTGTGTTAAGATCAAAATGAGCCTGGGCATTGCTTTGTTGCATTCAGAAGCAGCCCTCCCTGGCAGAAAAGCTTATCAAGGAAAGCTTTTCTTTAAATTATAGGAAAGGGAGTTTTCCTTGTCATGGTTCATTGTCTCTTATTTAGAAGAAGCAGGAATTCCTTTTAGGGGAAGGTCTGTAGCTTCCTATTTGCAAGCAAAACCTTCCAGTAGTTACAAGTCATGACACTTGGTTTTATTCCGGTAAGCGGATTTATTAAGAGGAAAAGGGAAGGGAGGGAGTTTGAGGAGGAGAATTTTAATGCAGAAATTAAGCCTGAAAATGCTTGGGAAATGGGGGAGTAAGGGACACCAATAAAACCATTACCAGTATGATTCACAGATTTCTCCAGGTATCTGACTCTTTTGTTAATTTATAATGGTGCTGGGTATGAAGATATATATGGAAGCATTCTGCAAACTACAAAGTACTATAATATAAAGTAATAAAAAACATTTTAATCTTTTTTTGTGCCAAACTTAACATCCTAACTAAAATGCATATAAGCTGTTAGCAGGGTGCCTAGAATACAGTAAATACACACACAAAAATGTTAGAGAATATTTTGATGATTATCACACTATTTTTTCCTTAGGAGCAGACCATCTCTCTGTTGGTATGTTATGTATAAACCGATTAAACAAAAACTAACCATTGTATTATATCTGTGAAAGTATAATACAAATATGCCTACAAAAGTTGTGTGCAAATGTCTTTTCTTTTTAAATTTTATTTTCTTTTTACTAACCTCCCATAAGCATTCATTGCCTAGCACAGTGCCTGGTAGTCATGATACAAAGATAAACTATGTCTTGCCCTCCATAGTTTTAAAGTACAGTAGTATAGATCAATGCCATCAGGTTTTATGAGTGTTGGGATAGATATGTGAGCACAAATGAGGCTCATTGGACTATATTCAACTTGCTTTTCTCAAGGAAAGGAATATCTCCCTTATGTTTGCTTTCTGCATATAGATTCTGTCAATATGTGATGAATCTTGGCTCATTTTAAGCACTTTGTCATTTGCAGAATAGCTTAACACTGATGCACAGGTTGAAAGTCAAAGGTTTAATTGATTTGTTCTTAGGGCAATCAGATGCTGACTAGGTTTTTCGGTTTTTTTTCCTGATGCCAAAGATTGAGTTGAGATTTAAGGTAAGCTCAAGCAAAATAGTGAATTTACTACTTCCCAGAATAGGGAAGTTCAGGATTGCTCTGGCTTCAGGCATGGCTAGCTCTAGGGGCTTAAACATGGGTTTTTTCTTTTCTTCTTCCTTCTCTTTCTTTTTCTTTTATCTTTTCTTTCTCTATCAGCTTTGCTTCTTTCTATGTGTTATTGTTATTTTCTATGAAAGATCAGTCTCCTCTCTACACCTTAACAGTCCCAGATACCCATCCTTTCAGGTGATCAGTCTTAGTAGAAAGAAAACTTTTACTGTCTAGTTTCATAACTGAAATCTAAAAGAATTGTTATTAGTATTCATTTAGTCATTTCCTCACCTTTGGAACAAATGCTATTGTTGAATGAATGTGGCACTAGGTTTTGGCTAAGTGGCTTCAGTAGGCTAAATAGTTTTCCTGGCTCAAGGTCAATCAGCTAGTGATTGGAATTAATGACTAGATTCCTGATCTTTACTACAACAAGCCTGTGCTCTTTCCCACAACTGGGACTTCCATAACATGAGTAGTGCTGTCCAATAGAATACAGTGTGAGTCACAAGTATCAACCACATATGAAATATTAAGTTTTTACTCGATATAGTTAGATAAAGGAAAGAGACACAGGTGAATTTAATTTTTATAATATATTTTATTTATAGCTTCCAAATATCACTTCAAAATGAACTCAATATAAAATACAGTTAAAATAGCTTATATTGTTTTTTTCATAAAAAGTCTTCAAGTTTGGTATGCATTTAACCCTTATAGCACACCTCAGTCTGGACATGTCACATATCAAGAATGTACTGACAGGGTGCGGTGGCTCATGCCTGTAATCCCAGCACTTTGGGAGGCTGAGGCAGGTGGATCATTTGAGGTCAGGAGTTCGTGACCAGCCTGGCCAACATGGTGAAACCCCGTTTCTGCTAAAAATACAAAAATTGGACAGGTGTGGTGGTGCATGCTTGTAGTCCCAGCTACCTGGGAAGCTGAGGCAGGAGAATTGCTTGAGCCTGGAAGAAGAGGTTGCGGTGAGCTGAGATCGCACCACTGCACTCCAGCCTGGGCGAAGAGTGAAACACTGTCTCAAAAAAAAGAAAAAGAATGTAGTGGCCACATACTATGTAGCATGTGGGGCTACTGTAACCTGTAACTAGACAGCACAACCCTGGAGACAGGAAGCCAGAGAGATGTGGGATGGGGGGGGAGATCCACATTCAGGATGCTCCGAGAGACACTGAGCCAAAGATTTACATTCCCTGACATCCTTCCTGTTGATAAATACGTCATATCAAATGATTATAAAATAATTGATTATCTTTAAGATGAAAACTATGTTGATCCTCTCTTCATTCTTTCTTAATATTCTAAAGCTTGAGAGCTTCCTGTTGTTTCGTTATTTCCATTGCTTTGCATTTTCAATAGCACTTAGTTAAAATTTTCTCCATTACTCTAGTGCTTGTCATTACATGCCTTTTAGAAAATGATAAAAAATGATCATAATTATGTATTTTCTTTCTTACGATTAAAAATTACAGTAGGGTAATATTTTTTTCCATTTTCAATGGTGAAGATTTACTTGAAAGTGTCTTTACATATGACAGTTTAACCATTTAATAACTTTGTGTATGGTAAATTTAATTTCTTTCTTATTGAGTCTCATTAAAATGTGGAGTTGCGGTTAAGAAATGGAACAAAAACTGTATTTTGCACCCACACATCTCATAAGAAAAGATAATCTTAGTTAATGCTGCTTCATAGCATGGTAAGCAAGGTGCTAGTTAGGATAGCTTTGTAGCAAGTGTTTTGATACTTTAAAAAGAATCTACTATAGTTTACTGGCCAAATCCACTCCTTTCCTATCATAATTCCTTAAAGCAGAGTTTAGGACAAAAAGTAATGAGAGGTTTAGTTTATTCATTCATTTATTAAGAAAAAACATAGGATTGCTGTCCATACGTAAATTCCCTAAAAAGGTGTATTTTTTTTTTCTGTTCTGTTTACTCTGTATCCCAAATGTCTAGAGCAGTGTCTAACTCAGAGAAGATGTTCAATACTTATTTGTTGAGTGAATATACCAGGTAGCATAAACAAAAGGCTCATTTAAAACTGCAAATGGAAAAGAGGATATTAATTTTGAGCACAACTATGCTAGGCTCTGTGTGAAGTTTATAATACATATTATACATGAAATTCTTATAAAAATCCCATGAAACAACTATTATCCTCATTTTACAGCTAAGACAACTGAAAGACAGAGAAATTAATAAATTCCCCAAGATCACATTGTTAAATGATGTAGTTGGGATTGACTTCAAGTTCATCTGATTTCAAAGATTTGCTCTTTCATTCCATTAGTTTCTTAAGGCCGCCATATAAAGTATTGCACACTAGGTTGCTTAAAATGACAGAACTTTATTCTCTCACTGTTCTGGAGGCTCCAAGTCCAAGATCAAGTTGTCAGCAGGGCCGTGCTCCCTCATGCGGATGAGGATTCTTCCTTGCTTCTTCTGGCCTCTGGTGTTTGCCATCATTCTTGGCATCCTTGGCTTGTAGGTGCACCACTTCAAGCTCTGTCTCATTGTCACCGGCGTTCTTCTCCCTGTCTCTCTTCTCCTCTTATGAAGACACCAGTTGTTTTTTTTGTTGTTCTTGGTTTTTTTGTTTGTTTGTTTTTTGGATGCTGATTCAGAGCATAATTAGTCGTTTTGAATTAAGAATCCACCCCTACTTCAGTATGACCTCATCTTAACTAATTACTTTTGCAATGATACTATTTCCAAATAAGGTCACATTTTAAAGTATTATGGGTTAGGAATTCAATATCTCTTTATTGAAGGACGCAGTTCTACCATAACATTCATCATACTTGATATTCATCAGGCACAGATACTTATTAATTACCTGAGAAGTTCAAGGCCCTGGGGTTGTTTTTATGATGTAGGGATCCAAAAAAGAATAATGTGCTTTCATCTAATTAGGAGAAAAAGATGTATTTCTATAAAAATAAATGTCAATGAGAGGTAGTTTTAGATATGGTATGTTTGAGATGACAGCAGTATGTGGGACAAGATTTATCTTGCAGAAATTTAGAGATAAAGCTCTAGAGCTTAAAAGAGAAGACTAAGCTAGAAATTGAGGTTGAGATCACTGTTACATAGAGGGGAGAGTAAAACAGTGAGAAATAGTGGGACCTCTGATGGTCAGACTCATAAGGAGAAGAGAACTGGCTTTCTATGAAGAAAATAAAAGCAGTAGTTAAAAAGGAGAGGGGTCATAGTGCAGAGAAGTTCAGACATGGCAAGTGCTATGGGACAGAGCAAAGAGAAAAAAGGAGGAAATAAGACCGCTGGATAGTAGACTTTTACTATACTTTCAGTAGGGTATTTGACTCTACAAAACAGCAGGGGCGGGTATTTCACTGCAGTTTGAATTTAGTTTGGTGTGAACAGAAAGCTGAACATTGAAGACCACTAGATGATGGTATGAAATGAGACTGGGCTTACTCGTAAGAGCTGCTGTGAGTGTGATTTCTGGTTTCAATGAGGTTCAAGTCTACCTTATAAAATCTTAACTGTGAATTGATTAATCAGTTTCTTAAATGATCATCAGGTGTCTGTTATGTACCAGGCATGTTTCTCACTGATGGGACTATCACGGTGAAGAAGAAGAAGATCATTCATGCTGCCATTAGCCCTTCTATTTCTGCAGGGGAGATAGATAAATCAGCAGGTAACTGAACACATATGTAATAGAATCCAAATCCATCCTCATAAAAGCTACAAAAAAATTAAAGAGTGTGATGTTTATGACAAGGGAGATGGGGAGGTAATGGGCTAAGATTAAATTTTTTTTTTCATTTAGGAGTTAAATGCAACACATATATTATTTATGTGCCACACACCAGGTAATATAGCAAATAATTAAATTTAGAGACTAATTGTTAATTTAGTTATCTTGTTTAATATTTTTTCTGTGTCTTATGGAGTAAATGATAGAGTTAATGAGGAACTGAACTCTGGTCTTCTCTTACTGTTGAATCATAATATTATAACCACTTAGCCTATTTTGGTGTCCACCACAAATTTGATACATGTGTCTTTTGTGTCCTAGTCCAAAGATATCATGAAAATATAGACCTTGACATTTGTGATATACTAGAATAATTGCCATATTTTAAATGTAAATGATTATCATTTTGAATATTTAAGAAGTCAGGGTAAAGAGAATTAAATTTTAACATTACTTAGATGTTATAAGCTGAAGGATATTGTAATAGAAGGATAAAAAATCATAAGGTTAGTAACTCATTTTAAAAGATGTTTGTTAAATGTTTTCCAGTGAATTAATAAAAGATGAGATGCTATGACAGGCTCTGTCATGGTTCTGAGAAGCATGTCTCTTTACAGGTGTGGAGGTGATTCCCATTTAAAGCTTATCATTATAAGGGTATCCTTGTCTAAGAAAAGGACTGCCATGTTTCAGTTTAAATGTCTGCAGATTTCTGATTCTGGAGAATTATTTTGATGTCAGGGATATTTGTTGTTTTGAAAAACCTGGCTGGCAAATGTTTTTTAGAAAATCAACTCATTGCTTGGTTTTTATGTCTAAAGGGTAAAACATGACATCCAAATTTTATTTTGTATTGCTTCATGTCGTAAAGTTCTGACATAAATTGAGGGCTTGAAAATGCCATCTCCAGCAAAGATGATGATGATGCTCTGATGGAGAGAAAAGAGGTGGCAAACTGCTCTGCACTGGTGAATTCAACAAAGAGGATCAAGCAAGGCAGTGTGCCGGACACCCCCACCCCCCACTCCCCAAATCCTCCAAAAGAATACTCTCAACATGTCACTGCCAAGAAAATAAGGTCAATATGCATCTAAATAAATTACAAAAGACCCTTACTGTGCAGTAGGCAGCCAAGCCTGGAGGAGCCATGCTGGGGTTGGAGTTATCACCAAATGTGCTGGCTCTGTGGGAGAACAACTTCCCCTTCCCCACTGTGGTGGGAAGAGAAGGCTGCTGTCGCTGTTCTTCCACTGCCATCTTTGCTGACAAGATTCAGAGTGACAGTGGCCTGCGGCTTCATCAATTGAAAAAGGCATGGTAAATTGGCAGCTACTATAATGGCAAGTATGTTTACTTCCCTGCCTGACTCCTTTTGGAAAAGAGCACAAGAGCATATGAAAATATGTGCCTCATTCTCTGACTTATATGGGCAAATGCACCTTCTCTATTGACCTGTTGATTATGATGATTATGCCTCAATTGACTGCCTGGGTCTACAATGATAGGCATCATAAAACCAGATAGAAACACACAGTCATGACTGCAAACACGCATTCACATAGCAGAGGCTTAACAGTCCAAAGTACAAGTGGATTGCATTTGACTTTGTAGTAAGGTTTTATGTGTAATCATGACAGATGTTCAGGAAGATTATCCTTTTCCATCTCCACCCTGCCTCTCTGTAGCTTGCTCACAGAGGACTTGCTCCAGAATAGCTTCTCTTTTACAAACAGATGAAGCTTGAGGCCTTCGACAGTATGAAGTCAACATTCTACTCATCAAGCATTTGCTTTCCCAACAGATGAATGCTCCTTTCTCTTAGGCCAGTGACAGGCTGCTCTGCAAGTCCTGCTTGGCTTTTTGTGCCAAGAGCTACCTGATGCCAACCAGAGGCAACTTCAAAACTACTTTATGTCATAACAGAACTTCAAGAACTTGTCCCCTCTAACGATGCATACTGGATAGTAAAGATGTTTTTGATGTGTATTTCCTTTGTTGCTAATCTCCCTTCAGGGGTTTAAAAGCGAACAGGCATAATAAAATGCTTCTTGCTGTTTTTCTTCAAATTTAAAGATTGACTGCACCACATGCTTTCTCTAGACGTATTTGGTTATCTCTAAGAAAAGGTTTTTCTCCCCCAAAGTTCTCAATTGCCAGTGATACTTGAGTATTCTGTTTGACACAGGCATTTCTCAGTCAAATTATGATACCTTATAACGCCATCTGATTTTTTTTTTCCTCTAAGATTGGAAAAGGAAAAACAAAGGCATAAGGATCTTTTTGGAAATATTCTCAAAACCGGGGTTAAGCATTATCTATTTGGGCTAATAGATAATGCCTCGATTGTGTTTCTATTTTGTATTGTTTTTTATTTTAAGAAATTTTTTGGGTTTTTCTCATTATTTGTTTGTATTTTCTGTTAAGAAAAAGGTATGCTTAGGCCTTATCTAGAAGACACACACATTTACATATTAAATTATCTCCCATGCAAACATATTTGGAATAAGAGGGGGAAAAGCAGGACACTGAAAAAGAAGGAATGCTTTTATAAATTCAGTGTGGTCCTTAGGGTACTCAGGAAGCCAGTTAAGAACATCTCATTGCCTCTGTGGGTGATCACTTGAAATACAGAGCTCAGCAGAACAGGTATAAGGAGTATAGGGAGGAACCCTCATCAATGGTCCCCATTTCCCAAGAAGCACCCTCGTTGCCATTCAAGTGCCACACTGGACATGTTCCTAAACTGTGAGTGAGGCTAGGAATTGGAATCTGCAGCTCGGAATTTATACTCATATGGGACAATAAAATTATCCACGTCACCTCTTCTCATTTCAGTGGCGGAAGACACCAAAACCTAAAGATGCTGAAGGAGTTGTACAAAGTCACACAAAAAATTAGCAAGTAGATATTAGACCTCAAACTTCCTTGAGAAGTATTTCTTGCTCTAGGTGCCAAAGGAAATGATTCCCAGAAGACTTTATTTTCTCTTTTGGAGGTCTCAGTACCATGCCATTCCACACTGGACATTTTTTGAACTGATAAATGTATGGTAAAACAACAGATTCATACAAACCCATTTTGATTGGTCATTTCTTTCTTTATGTAGTTTCTTTTCTGATTGTCTTCCTCATAAACTTAGCAAGTGATCTGTTTTAAATTGACTTCTGAGTACATGTGCTGAAACCTGTACTCTAGGAAGACACCATGTCACCTGGGCTTTGAATGATTAGGTGCCATGTATCCTACACATAAGCTCAAGGAACTTGTAATTATTTTTTTTGGAAATACGAAACCTATGGGAAACAATTAGGTGAAAATTTAAGATAACATATGACAGAATGTTAGATTTTTGGGAATCTGGGAAGGCTTCAGAGAGAAGATGCGATTCAGATAGAAAATGAAGGATCTCACTGGCCATAAAAGAAAGAAACAATATTACACAGTTAAAGTTGTGCCAACAGGACCAAAGTATAGCTATAAAGCCTGTGTGGTCTGAGATACCTCTCTGTTCTATTCCTAAATTTCAAAATCAATTCTTCTATATTTAGTTGTTGGCAAGATTATCAGACAAGCCAATCTGTAGTATTGTTTGAATTCCATATGTTTGGTATTTGAATTAAAATAAGGATAAATTATAACATTTAAAGTTTTGATGAAAGACTTTGAAGGTCCTCACCCCCTTTTCTTTTATTACTTTTTGTCTTCATTGGCTCTGATGATGCATTTTCAGCAACATGGAGCTAATACAGACAGTTATTAGTTCAATCTATGCTTTGGCCAGTTAGTTTCATTTGATTTTATGGCCATTATTTGTAGGCCACACATCTCACTAACTTGTACTTTTAATTGCAGTGGAGCTCAGATAACAGGGTGCAAATGGTTGAATGAAAAGAAATCATCACTGTTAGAGATACTTCCCACCAATGGGACACAAAGAGAGAAACAGAACATAATGATAGAAGCAGGCAATAGTGTTCCTTTTGCAGAAGAAAAAGGGAAAACCATGAAGAATTTGAAAGTCCTATACATACTTAATAAAGACCCTTAATGTTGTCAAGGGTCTCAAGTTCCATCTCTATTTGCTCTTGGATAATGGTTTAATTATCTCTGTTTCTAAACTCCTTGGGACACCCTAGGCAATCTGGCAGTCGAAGCAGTTAGCCATCCCCTTTAATCCAAATAGTTGCATTTAATAAATCCCTGTTTCTATCCAGTGTGCTGAAGAAAAGTCTGTTTATTGGATGTAGTAATGAAATTGGAAATATGACTGGCTTTCTATCTCCTTCTGCAAGCCCCCTTAGGCCCTGGGTTGACTAATGTCTGGGATATCCCTCTTAGACAGCCCCCAGTTATTCTCACCTCCAGGTATTCATGCCCCTGTGTAATCTTCTTCTCTTGAGTGCAGATGGGACCTGTGACTTGGCTTCCAACAATAGAATACAGCAAAGATGATGAGATCACTGATGTAAGTTTGGTTTTGCTAGCAGACTCTCTCACTGGTTTTAGTAAAACAAGCTGCCATGTCGTGCACTGCCTGCCCTATGGAGAGGCCCATGTGGCAAGGACTGAGGCAGCCTTTAGACTGACAACCAGCAAGGAACTGAGGCCCTTAGTTCCCCAGTCCACAAAAAACTGAAGTCTTCCAGCAACTGTGTAGGCTTTGAAAGGAATTCTTCCCCCAGCTGAGCCTTCAGGTAAGGCTTCAGGCCCAGTCTATGTCTTGATTTCAGGCTTTGAGAGACCTGGTACAGAGGACCCAGCTAAGCCATGCTTGGACTCCAGATGCATGGAATTTCTGAGATAACAAATATGTGTGATTTTACGCTGGTTTGTAGTAATTTGTTACATAGCAATGGATAACTTAGGCAAGTCTTGTTATCAGTTGTGAGTGTATGGGTAGCTACTTGATTGAGTTATTTGCATGCTCCACTGGGCCCCTTCATAATCACTCTTCTTAGGTAGAGGCTACAGAGCCAACTCAGGTCTCTATGACACTTTCTAAAGAGCAGGAAACTATATTAGAATCCCTCTTCTGTTAGTTTTAGCTTTGTGTTTTGATGGTTCCAACTTCAGTGACTGAGCCTAGAGATGGGAGAAGTTTTGCCAATGGGCACAGGAAAATAGAGGAGCTTAGCTTTAGTGACCTGAGAATATAAGGAAAATAGTTTTTCCTTATAGACAGCAGAAGAGGGAATTTTAAACCCTTAATTGTGAAAATCATAAAATATATTTTTCTTAAAACATTTCTCCTGTGACCATAGCAGCTTTTATGACATCCGCATGTATGAGATCCCCAAAACCTCAGTCGAAGGGCAGAGGAATGCATTTGGCATAGTATGGTTTATTTATAAATTAGGAACCGAGAACTTTGACTTTCACAAACAATTGGTAAAACCTTATCCTATTTGGAAATTGTAATAAAAATATGCACTTGGTTAGTCTCAAAAAATTTCCAGGAGAAAATGTAGTGAATTTTAATGCTGAGGGTAGTAGCCTCTTGGCTTCATGCTGGCATTAGTTTGAAGCTTTCTAGCTCGTACTTTTCACTAAGAAGGATGAAGTAGATTGTATGTTGTTTTTTCTATTGCTGAGCTTTTTTCTTTTCCCAATTGCTCTCCTGAGAGAAAATTGAGTGTATGACAGGGAAGACAAGCATGAAATCTTTCATAATCCAGGCTTGTGTTCTCATGAGATTGTCCTTGATATATGAGGCTGCTCATTGAGTCTTTCTTGGTGTTTATTTATTTGACCACATTTCCCCAAACTTAAATGGCTCCATTAATCAATACTGAGCTTCTCTACACTGCATCTGCAGAGCTCATCAAGATGATAACTTTTTAATTAAAAAAAATCCTGCTATATACATAATCCCTGAAGAAATAGCAGATCTATTACTGGCCAATAACATTGATAATTGAGTTTTATTTTGTTCCCTATTTTAGGATTGCTAATAGGGTTGGAGTGAGAAGAAAAGAGTTTACTTAGAAACTTATTAAAGAAGCTGAGATTCTTCAGGAGTTTAAGGCAAAGGCACAATTTATTCTTTCTTCATCTCTTTCATTCAATAAATATTTGAGCTCCTACTGTATCCCACAGATTGTGTGGTTGGCCCTTGGGCTTTCAAGAGAACAAAACCACCTTCTTGGCAAGGAATTGACAGTAGAAGGGGATGAGATACACAGTAAATGACAAATATAATGGAGCTCCATAAAAGTTACAGTAAGGATGAGTTTAGGAACATCTAACCCCATATATAAGGAAAGATTTTCTGTTATCAAAATAAATGACAACAAAACCAAAGAAGCTCTTAATGATTCATCTGCTTGTGAGACTTGAACTTGCACTTTTTGGCTCACATAGAATTCATGTTCTGTATCAGCTATCCTGGAAGAAGTGCAGGCAGGCTTAGGGGATAAAACAGAGGTCAATGGGGTGAGGACGAAAGGCCTGAAGCACTCACTCTTCTTGGCTGTCAGAATGTCATTGTTTATATCACTATTTGTTTTTCAATCTCTTTAATTTTTGCTTTATTCTCAAATTGAACTTGAAATTAGTGGATAGAGCATGCATTTTAATGGTACATCCCCTATGGCAGAAAACATTGTTAAATCAATTAATATTTATTGAGCACCTATCATGCACTGGCACTTAGAATTTAAGAAGATCGGTACGGTCTTGTAGTTGGGAGATAGTTCTTAAAAGCCATGATAAACATCTCTTTCTATATATTTACATAAGTAATTCTAAATATGCGGCTTCTGTGTATGATGGTTTTTAAATGTGTCAACTTAGGCTAAACTATGAGGATGAGAGTTTGGTAGCATACACACCTTCTTCTAGTGAGCCATCCAAACACAAACTTAGGGGCTGCTGTGATGGGATTTTACAGATATAATTAAAGTTTTGAGTGATTTTACTTTAAATTATGGATATTATTCTAGGTGGGCCAGACGTTTCCAGATGAGTCTTTAAAAGGGTCTGAATTGTTCAAGGCAAAAGAGTTTCCCAGAACAGCTAGGTCTACAGTTACTCTCTTTGGGCTGCATCTGCTCTTCCTGACTGCCTGCCCTACAGATTCCTAGATTCCTTGTAATAGTCTCTCTGTCTCTGTCTCTCTCTCTCTCTCTCTGTGTGTGTGTGTGTGTGTGTGTCTATGTATATGTCTTCCTGATTCTGTTTCTGTGGTTGCATCTTGACTGATGAACTGAAATTTAAAAATGATACTGTGACCTCATTTAACTTGTATTTTATGCTCTGAATGACTATCATTGCTTATGAAACTGGGAAAACATTGTTCATAAATCTATGCGAAAATAACCCAAATATGCTTCATGAAGTCTGGTTGGCCCCCAATTCATTGGCTTTACCTAACGTCTTTGGTTAAACTGTGAAAGGCATCTGGCCACCATGTGATTCCATCACCACTGCTCGTGCTTGCAGCTTGTTCTGGCTCTGTTCAGGACTAGTGGGTCTTTCCAGCTGGCTGGATGGGAAAGCAGCATGTGCCAAGCTCTGCTGGAACGTTTTGAAACAACATTGCATATAACATAATTAAGTAGGGATGACTGAAGACTTAATGCCTTCACTGGCTAGAGTCAAGTCTAAGCTGAACCCAGAAGCTTTATCTTCTTTGTATTTTTAAAGGAAAGAATATAAAATTTATGAAAACTGGACTTTGTTGCAATCCTTTTGATACCATCAAAACATAGAGAATTCTTCAAAAGCATTTTATTCTATTTTTATAAATTCCTTATTATCGACTGTGAAAGAAGTGTATACTCAAAAAACAAAAAGATAAAGTATAAGAAAAGGATTAAAAACCACCATCATTCTACCAGGGGGTGACCATGGTTGTGACCTTAGTTCTGCAGTCTTCTCATTGCATATCTAAGCCATGCTTTCCCCCACTTGACTATGTATCGTAAGAGGCTGACCCCTGAAAATTCTATTTCTCTGGTTCTTTTGCCAAATGGCTTCTGACAATTTCAGCTGACGGGTCTTGTGGGAAGATGGGAGGACTTAAGCTGTCTTTTGCTCTCTCTCTCTGTCAAAGAGTCAGTGTTTCGGGCAGTGGTTCTAGATCCCTCCAGAAAACCCCATCCTTTGTGGTGTTCTCATCAGCTGACCCTGCCTGTACTCTCTAGCTCCTCTTGGCTGGCCTGGCTTCTAAGATCTGATAATAGCATTTCCCCCCCCCCGTTTTTTTTTTCCCCATCCCTTCCAGCCCTAGGTGTGGTAGTAATTTCAGATGTTTTTATTCACTGGTTTTTTTATTTTCCCCTATTTGGCTTTTCAGTTCTTCTAACACCTTTATAAATTAGTTCCCACAAATAAAATTCTTCTATTAAGCCACCTGACAGAAGCATTCTTGACAGTCCATTGATAAATCCATTTGCTCTCTTAAGGCAATATGAGTGCTTTACTGTGGCCTTATATTGTAAAACCTACATCTTATTTTTATGAGCTTTATTGAAGAATAATTTACGTATTATTATAACAGTTACCTGTTTTAAGTGTACAATTTAGTGAGTTTTGACAAATAGAATCAGACGTGTAACCACCACCATACTTGTGGTATAAAACGTGTCCCACCAATCCAGATTTCCTTGTGTCTCTGCAGAGTCGATTATTTCTCTCCACCTAGCCCCCTACAACCACTGATATACTTTCTAAAGTTTCCTGTTAATGGACTCAAACAACATACTGTCTTTTCTGGCTGACTTTTTGTATTTCACATGATATTTTTGAGATAAATTTGTAGTGTTGCATGTGTTAGTAGTTTATTTCTTTGATGAATAGCATTCCATTCTATAAATAGACCGTGATTTGCTATTAATTCACCAGTTGTATGATATTGGAGATGTTTCCTGTTTTTAGGTATTTTAGATAAAATTTCTATAAGCATTAGAGGTTAGGTCTTTTTGTGGACACATCTTTTTATTTACCTTGAGTACTTAAGAGTGGTATTGTGGGGTCTTCTAGTAATTATGTGTTTAACATTATAAGACACTGCCAGGAAGTTTTCCAAAGGGGCTATTCCATTTTTGATCACCACCAGTGGTTTATAAGATCTTTATTTGCTTCACATTCAGTACTTAGTATTGTCAGTTTTTGTAATTTGTCCATTCCGGTAGGTATGTAGTGGTACATTATTGAGGTTTTAATTTAATTTGCCTTCCCCCGGGTGACTAATGTCAGGCATCTCTGCCTGTGCTTAATTGTCATTTGTATACCATTTTTGGTAAAGTGTCTATAAAATATTTTGCTCATTTTTAATAGAGCTGTTTATTTTCTGTCTGAATTTTAATAGTTGTTACATTTTACATACCAGACTTTTATTGCATGTGTTTTGTATTTTCTCCCACTCTGCAGCTTAAGTTTTCTATTAATATTGTCTTTAAAGAGTAAAATTTATAAATGCTTGACCTAGATTATATTATATTGGCTGTATAGTATTCCATTTTATGAATATCCCATAATGTATGACGAGACT
This sequence comes from Ateles fusciceps, assembly GCA_036589455.1. Lineage (NCBI taxonomy): Eukaryota > Metazoa > Chordata > Mammalia > Primates > Atelidae > Ateles > Ateles fusciceps. The sequence goes on from JAZHEH010000078.1 coordinate 10,677,014, forward strand.
TCTGGCTTCCACAGCTTCACTGCTACAATACTCTTTGTTCGTCCTGGTACTTGTGTCTTGTGTGAGTTACTTGTGTTATCTTACTTAGAAATGTGCTATGATGATTTAGGATGGTTGTGCTTTTATCTGATACAAAATTAAATATTTTTAACTCAGTGGGCTTTTGTTACATTTTACTTTTTCATGGAGCATTTAAAAAACAGTCTCTAAATTGCTTGAACCTGGCGGGTGGAGATTGCAGTGAGTCAAGATTGTGCCACTGCACTCCAGCCTGGCAACAGAGCAAGACTCCATCTCAAAAACAAAAACAAAAACAAAACAAAACAAAACAAAAAAAACTGTCTCTTCTAAGGCAAAACACATTTCTGTCTTTCCCTCTTTCCCATCCTTTTCAACCTGAGGTCTCAGGATTCCTGTTAAAATGTGCATTTAATACTGTAAATATCTTTTTTAAAAAAACTTTGAACATGTTAAAATCATACTAATGCTTCTGAACAATCATTGTTAATTGATCATATGCATTTATTTAATTAAATGGCAATAAAAGGATAAAAAGTTACAAGTCCAACAGAACCAGTGAAATGAAAGGAGAAATAACGGCAGAGAAGGAATTGAACAGGTTTTATTTTTCCTTCTTTTTTTTTTAAACATGGAAATCACATCAATAAGTAATAGTCAATAAGCATAAGAGGGGGAAGCAACAGCATAGGTGTTAGAGAAAAATAGTAATAAGAAAACAGTGGACTTCCTATGTGGAACTCTGGAATTTAAGGATTAACCAGTGGTAGGGGCTGTTGTTCACTTTGATGCAGGATTCTTATATGTAGTCATGCATCCTCATGGAGTAGAAAAGGAGAGTTTATTCCCTGAGAACTGAAAAACCTGAGAAAAAAATCTCAAATACAGTATTTTAGATGTCCCGCTAGTGGAAAAAAACAGTTTTATCATCACTCCCATGAAGTCCCTTCCCGTACTCCATCAGAGTCTGAAGGCATTAGTGCTGTAGGTTAAGAATTAATGAATGACCAAAGAGTACAAGATTTCTGAGGAAAACTTTCTACCTAAAAGAGAAAAATGATGAATCTGTAAGAAGCTGAGACATTTCAGGGAATAAGAAAAAAATCTAAAAAGATCTTTAAGGAATATTCTAAGTTGAATAAGTAAAAAATACTAATTTAAGCAACAAAATGAAGATGATATAAAATAGATACATTCAGATAACAAAAAGAGCTCTCAGAAATAGAGGAAAGAATAGCTAAAATTTGTAAGGTAATTGAATAGTTGGATCATAAGGTCAAAGAAGTCATTCAAAAAGTAATCCAAAAAGGCAGGAGAGAGTAAAACTAGAATAGATTTAGGAGGTTCAGAGTCTTATTAAATGGGTTATAGAAACAGATAACAGTAAAAACATAGAGAAGAAAGTTATAGAAATAATACAAGAAAAAATTTCCAGAACTGAAGAACCTAAGTCTCAAAAATTCTGACACAATGCAAGAAAAAAGGCAGCTATTAAACTGCATTATCATAAAATGTTAGTACCTTTGTGACAAAGTGAAGATCTTTAAGCTTTCAAAAGGGGGAATAGAGTTCATATACAAAGAATCTGAGTGGAACAAGATCTCATACCAGAAAAAAAAAATGGAACCAAGACACAATGGAATAATGGTTACAATATTCATGGTGAAAATGATTTTCAATTATTCATCAGGAATACTAATAGAATAAAGATATTTTAAACAACTTAGGGAATTTATTTAGAAAGTAGAAAATAAAAAGTATGACTCTAACATCTATTTAGAACATGAACAACATTAGAAACATTTGAACTACAGAAAAAAAGGCAGAGATACTGAAGTTGGCTTAATGGCTATCCAATAAAAACGAGCAAAACCCAAGTTACTTTCATGCAAATAAGCATACGGAAAAGAATATGGGAATGTTTACAGAATGCGCCATGGCAAGTATTTTTCAAATTTACATGAGAAACTGTACATAAATTTAAAAAATACATTAGGTAATTTATAAGAAATGTTTTACAGGTTACAATAGGGTATAACTTAGTTTATTATGAGTAAAATTTGTAGCACATCATACATTTTTATATCACAGATTCAGTGTTAAAAGAATTCAGATATGATAAAGCTTAGACTTGACAAGAATAATGTAATACAATAAAGCAACTTAGACTGAAATGGCATGTGTAAGTAAAATTAATCCCCAAATTAAAGGATTCCTTTGACTGGGATATAATATCTTCCGAGTATGATTTGGTCAATAACTGGGCATTAAGCTAAACACCATTCAATTTTAGTTAAAAAGTCAGTTTTTAGCTGTAGTTTAAATGAAAGGTAAAAACACACAGTGTATTTTTTTTAAAAAAAAACACCTTAGTATTACTTACATCCTAATACTTTTAATTATCTGGGACAAGCAGACTAGAATATTGGTCTTCATTCTATAAAGTTACTTTGTATTTCCAAATGTTGTAAACAAAATTAAAACAGGTTCCCCAGGAAAAAGTGGCAGATTTCAAAATGGCTTAATACCTGTGACAACTTTTGTCTGAACCAGGTATGACATCGATGAAATTCAGACATACAATGTAAAGTTGAGATATTTTCTAGCATTAAACATTTAAAACATGTAACTATAGAGCACACTTTCTTGAAAAGCTACTGGAGAATACATTTCAGCAAAATATGAAATGAATTTAAAAAGTGAAAGACATAAGATTGATGAAAAGGGACCCAGTACTGTAGAGTGATGAAGGGCCACCGAAAGAGGTTGATAAAGGGAAATCTCAGACCACTGCAGTGAGGCAGGGTCAAAGAGAAACCTATCCAGACTGAAGCAGACATTTCAGGGGCCCTAGAAGAAAATATATAAAAGGAAAAAAGCAAACTGATTTTATGTATGTATAAAATATATTTTATATATGAAGAAGATTTTATGTATGTACACATGCACATACCTGTATCACTCAACTGTGCAATGAATAACACTCATCCAGACATAATATTGTAAAGACTACCTTTTTAATATAAACATTTGTCAATATGTATGTCAAATATTATATATTGAATAACAGTAACTGGGCATTTTGTTTAATATATTAAACATTTCATTGTGGTTTTGATTTGCATTTCTCTAATGACCAGTTATAATGAGCTTTTTTTGATGGAGTTTCACTCTTGTTACCCAGGCTGGGTGCAATGGCCTGATCTTGGCTCACCGCAACCTCCGCCTCCTGGGTTCAAGCAATTATCCTGCCTCAGCCTCCTGAGTAGCTGGGACTACAGGCGCGCACTGCCATGCCCAGCTAATTTTTGTATTTTTAGTAGAGATGGGGTTTCACCTTGTTGACCAGGATGGTCTCGATCTCTTGACCTTGTGATCCACCAGCCTCGGCCTCCCAAAGTGCTGGGATTATAGGCGTGAGCCACCATGCCCGGCCGCTGATAGTGAGCTTTTTTGCATATGTTTGTTGGCTGCATAAATGTCTCCTTTTGAGAAGTGTCTGTTCGTATCCTTTGCCAACTTTTTGATAGGGCTGTTTGTTTTCGTCTTGTAAATGTGTTTAAGTTCCTTGTAGATTCTAGATATTAGACCTTTGTTTAATATAGTAAACATTTCGTTTACTATATTAAATAAAGGTCTAATGGATGTTAATATAGTAAACGTTTCGTTTAATATATTAGTTAGGAGTATGGAGGTGGATGGGTAGGTGGGATGTGGGGTAATGGTAATATAAGACAGATAAATCTTTATTTACTATAAAACAAAGTTGACAGATTCCTAAAACTAAAAAGTTAAAAATAGCAGTATGTATACATTTACAAAAATATGAAGGTGTCCCTGTACAGGTACCAAAGTAAATATAGAAGTAAACATTGAAAGGAACAGCTAAGAGGGTTGCAAGTAGTTGGTCCTTGGGAGTGAGAATTAGTGGTGGGAAGGGATGGAGCAAGATTTGCCATTTTTCATTATAAATCATTTAATAAAACATAAATTTTGGGCATGAATTACTTTGAAAAGTTATTTAAAAATTTGGACCCTGGACTTACAATTTGCATATTGTATTATTGCTATTAATTTCTGGGAAATTTCCAGAAAGAATATAAAATAAAATCAAAATCTTTTGATGTATCTTAAATAGATTATGTTTATTCAAATCAACATTGCTTTTACAATAGTAGAATTTTTAAAATTTATTCCTGGGTTACAATATCATTTTTATAATTTTCAGAAAATCACAAATCATAACACAAGCTTCATTCACATCATTTGATTTAGGCTCTAGACTAATAGTTAGCTTTAGAGCTTATTTCTGTAACATCTCTCATGGTATGGGCATTTAGATTCTTACTGTCCCCTGACTGGGATATATGGTAACATTTAGCTTCAGTTAGTACATGTGACTAAATCTTAGCAATCACCTAAAATTGTCTCACGGCAGGAAGAAAGAGTAGTCTGTATATTTGAAATCATTGCATTACATAAATAGTGTTATTCTTTTTTAGTTATGGAACAAAACAGGTGCAAAAAACTCATGTGGACATGATGATGAAGGAGGTCGTATTAACCTTTTCAACAAGACATTTGGGACAGGCAGTTAATCTATGAAGCCATTAAGTGGAAAAAAAAATCACAATCCTTACTGCTTTATCGAAGAACTGTCTAAAATGATATGTATGTGTATATATTTGGGTGTTAAGAAGAAGTAAGACCCCTTTTGAAAATAAATAGTAGTATCTTAACCTTACTTGTGAAAAGTGGCCTTAACAGATTTTTCCTGTTTGATGGGGAGTGTTTTCTCTAATATGTCTGTTTTGGTTAGATAAAATCCTTCAATTAGGTTCTCAACTACAAGAGAATGTAGCAACTCTAGGACTCTGCAGAACTGGCTGCTTATAACATTGTTCATGAGAGTTTTTATTTGAAAACAGTTATTTGAAAGCTTAAATAGGCAGGGATTTGTATCTGATCAAATGAAAGCCTTGGTTTTTATGATACTTATTCCTTATATCAGGGTTTCTCTTGATCATATGAACCTGAAAGAAAGTTCTGTATCAAAATAGATGGGGTCTGTTCTGAACTGGTTTTTTTTCTTAAAGATTGGTGCAGGATTATATAATGATACAAAGGTGAAGAAATAGAGTTAAACACTGGAAGAGGTGTACTCATTGTGACTACATAGACTGAGAAAATATTTTTAATTGAGAGGGGAAAATAACTATTTCTTGAGAGAGAAAGAAAATATTTCATGGAAGTCAAAAAGAAAATTAAAAAGGATCACTATTCTAACTGGCATGAGATGGTGTGTCATTGTGGTTTTGATTTGCTTTTCTCTAGAGTTTGATGATGAGCTTTTTTGCATGTTTGTTGGCTGCATAAACGTCTTCTTTTGAGAAGCGTCTGTTCATATCTTTTTCCCACTTTTTGATGCTTTTTTTTCCTTGCAAATTTGTTTAAGTTCCTTATAGATTCTGCGTATTAGACCTTTGTCAAATGAATAGATTGCAAAAATTTTCTCCTTTTTGGAACAAAATGTAAATAAATGTGATTTCTTTTAAAAAGGAAGAAAAAAAAAGCAGTCAACAAAAATCTAGAGATGATCTGAAACGAAATTGGAGGGCAACGTTGAAAATCCCAAAATGATGAGAACTGTTATGCAATTGGAAAGCCTAAATTAAAAGTTGGTTAAAAAGTTGGGTTGACCTGTAGACTCTGGTCTTCATGTTTCTGTACCCACAATGCATACAGGATTCCATGCAAGCCTAATTTAATAAATGATGGTACAAATCAGAGTAATTCAATCAGTGAAAAGATAGAGGATTCATATTGTTTTAAATTTGGAAGTGTTCAGGTTGAGCCAGAGAATGCTCTTAATTTTTTCCTTTATGCACATTTTTTTTTCCATGTAAAGGGAAGATTCAGGACTTTTTCCTGGTATCTGAAACCTGATGGTTTCTGTCAACGGAATGTTACTGTCTGCTCATAACTGAGCTTAGGAGTTGGCTTGTTTAAGCTTCAGGGCATGTGGAGCCCCCAGAATTCCCAGAAGAGCTCTTACAGTTTTGTATTAGCAAACCTCAAAGCAAATGCAGAATGTGGCCCTCCTATGAATCGAGCATTGGAGCATCTAGGGCCATAAATAGACAGTTGTTAATTGGCAAGCTCAATATTCCAGTAAAATTGTTAATACCATTTGCCACATTTGGCTCAGGAATGAAGAGAGTTATGGTCAAATATAGATACCTAAGTGATTTCATACTATAACTGTTTTCTAAAATATTTTATAATGATAATGTAGCTACTTTTCAAAGATGATGCTTTTTCTGTTCTAAAACATTTGGATGATCTCTAGTACAGAGTTTGTGATTCTGAATCTATGCCTTTTCCATTCTGGGAAATAATTAAATAAGAAAGTCATGGCTGGAATGCAGCGGGATTCATGCCAGGCTTTTTTCCACTTCTTGAGAGCCTATAGAAAGTTGTTGGGTCTCAGTGGAACATCTGTGTAGACTGACTGTCTCTTATAATCTCCTTTGTTCGGTTGAAGCCTCACTGAAAGAATTGAGAACTTTGAGAGGCCGAGGTGGGCGGATTACTTGAGACCAAGAGTTTGAGACCAGCCTGGCCAACATGGTGAAATTCCGTCTCTACTAAAAATACAAAATTTAGCCAGGCATGGTGGTACACACCTGTAATCCCAGCTACTTGGGAAATTGAGGCAGGAGAAGCACTTGAACCCAGTAGATGGAAGTTGCAGTGGGCTGAGATTACACCACTGCACTCCAGCCTGGGCAACAGAGCAAGACTCCATCTCAAAAAAATAAAATAAATTGACATGCACACAGAAAGGCAAAAATCATATGAATGCTTAGCATCTGCACTGACTTTGCTAATCAGTTGATATTTCCTATTATAGTGAAATAGCCTAGAATGCCCATATGACTGCAAACTCTTTCTAGCTGGTTCTGTCACTCATTGCCTCAAAATTTCTTTTTAAAATGTGACTTTCATTTTTTAACATCCCTCTTATGTGAATCTTATTTATCAATATACAAGTTTAGAAAACATGATTTTTTAAAGTACAACCTTAATATTTTGGCATACTGGAAGTCAGGGAATATCAAAATATACATTAACGTGGTGACATGAAGAACTTCATTCCATGATCCTTTTATTTTCTGAGAGCCTAGAACACAGAAGAAATTAATCGAAGGGAGAATTAAGAAGACAATGTAACATTGCATCTCATACATTTTTAGTGAACGGCTCATTTTCCTGCTCCAGGTTGCACCCAGATAACACTTCGTGGTATAGTGGAGTTCAAGTGGACACAATGTTTTCTAAAATTCTGGCAGGCAAAAGTTATTGTATTCGTTTTATGTTATCTGTTGCTGTAAGGGACCATGGCTACCGGGAATAATTAGATCTTACTATACTAATACCTTCCAAGTGGAGTATTTTTGAGATGAGTATGGGTTTGTATTGCTCTTAAAATACCCCCTTTGCCCTCAGAATTAACATTGACAAGGAGCAGCCTTTCAGAGGGAATGAATTATCTGCGTATTGATTTTACCTGGGATTGCTGTTTATTAATATTTATTCATGCTCTTAGTAGAACAAGAATCATAGTTCTTGCCCATTTTCAGAGTCATCATTTAAATCATCAAGAACAGTTATAGGTGAATTTAGAATATCCCTCAATATAACACAACAAACACAAAGCATTTTTTATTATTTGGTTCAATAATACATATTTTCTTCCATTTTTTTTTACCTAACTTGCACCTTTTATGAAATTTTACCATAGTCTTTATTTTTTGAAAGAGAAATTTGTCTGTGTATTTAAGTAGAGCTATATCTGCTTGAAACTGGTTTTAATCTTTCTGAGGAAAATGGCTTTTGAACCAAATTGTATGGGCTATAACTTCATGTCAAAACACTAAGTGAAACTTCTAATATTTGCTAATAACTATCATAAGAAAAGCATGACATTGTAAATTGACATGTCTCAGAATTACAGAAAGACAAAAAATACCGCATAGTTATAATAATACTAGTACTTGTAATGTACAGTCAAAATATAATGCATCATAGCCTACTTTTTAATTTATTATGAGACCTTTTTTTGTCACAGTCTTCAATAGGCTGTACCTTTTTCATGTCTGGATCATGTAAGAGTGGTGCTATTTTTTCCTCTAACAGACAGTAAAATGTCACTGGTAAATCATTACCCTCATCACCTCAAATAACTCAAAGTATGCCTGTCAGAATGCAGGAAAGAAGTCACATGATTACAAATAGGCTTATCATCACCCATCGCAGGAAACAGTGAATAGTGCCGAGTATACAAGCACACCAGACTAATTTTAAGCTAGGAAGGAGTCAGCTTTTGCCAGGTTGAACATGTTTGTTGGACATGACAATAGCCCTCCAAATTCCATATTGCACAGGTGAAGCCCTTTATTTTTCTCATAGTGATTACAGAGATAAAACTGAGTCATCAACAGTTTCCAAACCAGCCTGCCTTATGATCAAACATGCATATTTGTTAGAAATCTTAGCATACTTAAAGGGTCCAGAAATGTACAGTTATTTGGACTCCCTGAGTTTATTTTTTAGCCAACTAGCATTCCAGTCTAGTCATTCATTGTCTTCATTCCTAAGCCATATGACAAAAGCAGACAGGAATGATCCTGTATCTACTTTCTTATACTATATACTAATTCTCTTTAAACCAGAATGTTGCTAACTGTGCCAAGCTCATATCTGTTTGGTTTTTCCTTTGCATAATTTCTTCAGTTAAAGATTCAAGTGAATCTCAGAGTGGATTTATATACCTGTTTGGAAAAATCAGTGACGTTTCTATTGGTAAATGTGCCCTTTCATTTGTATGAGAAGCCAAAAGCAATTAGTATTCTAGTTGAATTCAGATTATAGCAAATGATATAAGCATATGGCCAAATATTCTTTTTATGCCAGATTCTACTTACTAGTTTTCACTTCCAGAGTCAATAAAGAAATCAATTCCATTGAAAGGAAAATTCAGTAAGAAAACCCTGTACCATATAACTGTAATTATAGATGAGCAATTTCTTTTGTAAAAGGAAAAAAGAGCAGAAATATAAATAGCAACTCCCTTATAGATCATTCAACAGAACATGAAATAGCTATGCAAACTAAATGGCTATATTTTCATTATTCTTTACATTTCTTACATAGAAATTCACAAAGGATTTGAACATTCTCTTTTCCTGATGAAATCATTGTGATATATCATCATGGTGGTTTATGTACAGGAAAGGAAAAGCATTGTAAATATGTTGAATAAAGCAATAATTTAAAAACTGGATGCTTTTTCTCCACACATTGATTTGATCATTAAAGGTTCCATCTGTGAGCTGGTTTAGAAGATATTGAACTGAGCTGCCCCTGATGTCTTTGGCTTTACAGACACTACATTCTCACTCTCCACATTACTTGTTTAATGACCTGATTACCAATACCTGCATTATATGAATTTTACTTGAACCTGTCTCAGTATTGTTGACTTTGTATGAAAAGCAGAGAACTGTTTGAGAGTGGTTTACACTTTTTAAACTGTATTGTTCTCCCAAGACTGTTTTTGCCCTGAACATACAATTCAAAATTATTGCTGTGCTTTGGTTGGTATCCAGATCGCGAATGTGAAAAGGAATTGTTTTATTTATACAGTAATTAGTTGGGAGGATTTAGTACGTTAAATAAGGTGCTGAATTTTTGTAGCGTTAAGTCCTAGTGATTTTAACCTTAGCATTCTTATTCAAATCAAGAGAATTAATTAGCTTGTTTGCTAGCACCTCCTTCACCCTTGTGTAACCCTTGGATCCCTTCAATGCATGGTCATTTCACAGGCTTTTAAAATGCTTTCTTCAGGGAGGAGGAAAGCCTGGTGGTGATTAAGCCTGAAAACAGAATTGTATATTCACTTCCAAAGATGCATGTGGACAAATTTTATTTTTATAAAGAAGCCTTGAATCAAAATCTCATCATAAATAAGGTATTAATAAAAATGTACAAAATGAATAAAAATGAGGTGAATGAAGAAAAAGTGTAAGTTTGAACATTTGTAGTGTTTTTTTTTTAATGTATATATATTTTTTATTGCATTTTAGGTTTTGGGGTACATGTGAAGACATGCAAGATTGTTGCATAGGTACACACATGGCAGTGTGATTTGCTGCCTTCCTCCCCATCACCTATATCTGGCATTTCTCCTAGTGTTTTTTAAGATTATTTCATTAGGTAATAAAACTATTAGGCTGAATGGGTTAATTCACTCAGTCTTTTAACCTTTATTCTTGTAAGCACCATGATTCATTCGCATTTATCCTCTTCTTAGGAGGGGATCCAGCCTGGATTAAGGTCAACACATCTAATTACTTGAACAGGGAATCTTCATGTAGAATCCATTGGTCCAGCATGTAGGGAGTTGGTGAAATTATTAAGTTATGTGGTTCATAATTTTTTTTTCTGGTGACTAACTCCATAGTTTTCATCTAGGTCTCTAAAGAGCTCAGATCTCAAAGAGTTCAGAGCTGTCTGTTCATTACCAATAGAAGATTGAGGGGTTGACAATAAGCCACATTATTGCCAAGTTCATAAATTCATTAGCCCATATCCAATGCCAGATCTAACATAGACCCTTTCTGAAAGAGTTCATTATGTTTTCTCTCAAGTTACATGTCTTTTTGTTTGCTTGTTTTTAATTTTCACTCACTGAGGAGCGTTACTGGTTCTAGTATCCTGAACTTAGAAACCTGGATGTCTGTCGTCTTTGTCTTTTCTTGTTTCTTTACTCCCAGCCTCCAATCAATCATCTATGTTGTATGGATTCAGCACTGTGCATAGCTCTCAAATTTTGCAACTTTTTTCTATCTTCAAATATGCCCATCATTTCTCACTGAGATTATAGAATTTGCTTCCAAATAGATCTCTGCCTACAATCCAGGACAAGTGATTTTTCTAATGTACAAATCTGATTAAATCACCCCCTCCTGCTGTTTAAAACCTCTATGTCGTCCATCTGTTCTCTAACAGATATATTACTAAGTGGCACAAACACAAAAATTCACATGATGTAATGTATGACATAAAGAATGAAGACAATTTGATGTTTTTATTCTCTTTCTGTTATCACTTTTGTGATTAATTTGTGGCAATAGAATGGCTTATGTTTTAATGTACCATGACTTCTAAGTGACAATTCTATGTGAACCCAGATGAAAAGGTTTCTTATACGAGAAAGAGCTAAAAAGTCAACTTGAACTGCTTGGATAAGATTATTTCATATTATGATTTTCCAGAGAAAGTAGTGTTTATTTGAGATCTTAAGGTACTGCCATAAGACAGGATAAAGAGTGTTCCAGTCAGAGGAAATAGCATATACCACTTATTAGAGTCTGTTACCTGGCAAATGTCTATCATTGACACTAAGCTATATGTTTTTGAGGTTAGGGACAATGTCATATTAAATGCTTAATGTATACTCATGGGGTTTTAATTATTTATGGTGGATTGAATGAAAACAAAAATGGATCTTGAGAAATAAATATTATGTTTAAATTCCAAATGAACACAGATGGAAAAAGTTTGTTACATGAGCAAGAGTTAAAAAGCCAACTTGAGATTGTTTCATGTCATGGTTTTCTAGAGGAAGTAATGTTTATTTGAGATCTTACGGGGCTACCATATATTGAAGAGTGTTCCAAGCAGAGGAAACAGCACGTAAGATAAGATTTGAGTTGACTGAAATGATTATTACATTTGTACACTGCCGCCTGGACTGGATTTAAAACCATAAATTTGCGTCTTGGAGATGGGAAATTAGTTGGTTATTTGCAAGTAAGTCTGTCTTTCTCTTCCCCTGTGATAGAACATTTTATTTTTTTAATTTTACTTTAGGTCCTGGGGTACATGTGCAGGTCATGCAGGGTTGTTGCATAGGTGCATACTATATCAGGCGTTTCTCCCCGTGTTATCCCTCCCCATCACCCCCCACCCCCCCCACTGTACCTCTGCTAGCTCCCCCCAACACCACATGTTCTCACTCATAGGTGGGTGTTGAACAATGAGAATATGTGGATTCAGGGAGAGGAGTGGCACACACTGGGGGCAGTTGGGGGAGAACATTTTATACCCAGCTTCTCTTTTTATCCTCATTATTAGCAGATAGTACCTTGGATAATAAGGACTTGATGAATTTTGATCAGGTTTTTGGCAGTATTGAATATCTAGGAACATTTGAAGAATAAAATTTTAATATAAAATATCTAATGTTATGAAATCCAAAAGTTTGAGTATGAAAAAATTAGTAATTTATGCCTCTTCATCTTCCAGTTTATCTACTCAATTAATGAATCAATTATTTAAGCAAACGAACATTTTTATAATTTTTTGTAGTGCTATATTCTGAGGGAAATGAAGATAAGACAAGGGTCCTTCATTTACAAAGCTTACAAAATTTATTGTGGGTGTCAGACACATGACCCTGAATTATAAATTAAAAGTGATGACTTGAGCTTTGAATTGTAAATTGTAATTCCAGGCAGAATGGACCAGAGCATAATAATACAGATACAAGTAGTGAATACAGAGGAAATTTATTAGTCTCAATGAAGAGACTGAGAAAGACTTTATGGAATAGTTGGTTTCTAAACTATACTTTGAATGATTGATATTTTCATAGGAAGACAAAATTGGGAAGACATTCTATACTGCTAAAACAAAACAAACAAAAACAGATAGCTGTTGCAGTATATAATGTGCTTAAACAATTGGGAGTAGTGAGATCCAAGAGGCTGTGGAGCCACATGGTGGTGAAACATCAGTTATTATGTATTGACCTATTTTATAATTTTAAGAAATAAATGAGGTGAATTAGAGAAAACAGTGTAATCATCTTTTTAAAAGAAGACTTTGGTAGAAGAAGAGTAGAGCATTGACATACGTGGTGGGGTATCTAGAGTGAAATATTTATTTTTATTTTATTTCTAACCCCATGCTCTACCTGCTGGAAAAATACTTTTTAAAGGAGATTTTACAGCATGTTCATAGGCTAAACAGAATGGTGCAGTAAATCAGAAAAGACAGAGGATGCAATTGTGAAAGAAATTTCCATAGAAGAGAAGTTCATGGCCTGGAGAAAGAGGGTGGGAACCAGAGCACAGGTTGAGGGGTTTGCTTTTGCAGCAGCTGAGGCATTTTCTCCATTAATATCTGAGGGAGGTTAGAGTTAAAGTTTGCAGAGTAAGGGAGTTTGCAGATTTGGGTGGTGGGAAGATGTGGAAGTTCTGTGTTGGGATTTTAGAGGAATGTAGGTCATCAGATCAATTTCTGTTCTTAAATCTCTGCTCGATGACTGTTCTCTCCGGCAGTCGTCAGCGGTGAAGTGTTTGAAGGGGGAGGATTGGGTACACCAGTTGCATATAAATTATGACAAGCCATCTAATAACTTTCCCTCCTGCAATTCAGAATGGTTTATACATTCCCATTGCCTTTATTTAGGTCCTCATTATTTCTCCTCTGGATTACTTTAGTAGCCTTCTAATTGTTTTCCCTGCCCTGGTCTCTATAGCCAGTTCTCCAGACTGCAGCCAGACTGATTTTTACAAAGCACACCTTATCAATTACTTTACTACTAAAGAAAAATTATTAAAAACTCTTCAATCCCTGTAAAACTGCATTCATATTCGCTACCATGGTACCCAAGACCTTTCCTGCTCACCTTCACCACCTTCTCTACCGCTTCTTCACAGCTGTGACTCATGGGAAACTCAAACAGATATCTTGTAGTTCCCCCAATGCCTCGTGCTGTTTTATGGTTCCATGCCCTTGCTGCATGCTTCCCTCTGTCAATAATGGCAGATGTCCCCTGGTCTATGGGGTTGAACTCTTTATTCCAGAATCATCGCAAATGTCATCTCTTCCACATAGACTTTTTTTTTTTTTTTGAGATGGCGTCTCACTCTGTAGCCCAGTCTGGAGTGCAATGGCGCGATCTCGTCTCACTGCATCCTCCGCCTCCGGGGTTCAGGCAATTCTCTGGCCTCAGCCTCCTGAGGAGCTGGGATTACATGCAACCATTATCATGCCTGGCTAATTTTTGTATTTTTGTAAAGATGGGTTTTCACCATGTTGGCCAGGCTGGTCTTGAACTCCTGACCTCAGGTGATCTGCCTGCCTCAGCCTTCCAAAGTGCTTGGATTACAGGCATGAGCCACCATGCCTGCCCCACACAGCCTTTTTGATGGAGGTAAGATTTTTTCCCTTTGTGCTCTGATAGTACCTCGTCTCAATTGTGTTATAAAATTGATTGTGAAGCTCTGTAAGGCACAGATTAGATTCTCTTTCATCTGTGTGTCTCCACATCTGACATAAGTGCTCAGGAAATACCTTTGATCAAAGCATACACCAGTGGGTAAGAGAATTTGAGAAATTGAGGTTTCCATGTGTCTAGTGTGGGCACCAGGATACCATTCAGGAATAAATACAGAATGAAATTCAAATTTGGGTTATAGGGAAATGAATGATAAGGATGACTAAACAAGCAAGTTAGGATTTGAGTAGTCAAGGCCCTTGAGGAGAATGGGAAGAAGTGTGGGAGTGTAGGCTGGGTCAGTAGCTGAAGGACATATAGGCATGATGCTGGAGGGTGTCACAACAATTTTATATCTTTGTCTCTTCCCACTGGCCTTATGCTCCTAAGTTTTCACCATACACTGGGCAAATTTTCAACCATGTAGCTAAATTGTTATTGCATTAGCTCTGTCTACTCAGAGACAGATTTTTATTTTACTTCAAATATGTATAAGATATTTAATTGATACATAGTATTTATACATATTGATGGGGTATATGTGATATTTTGATACATGTGTAGAATGTATAATGATCAAGTTAGGATATTTAGGATATCCATGACCTCAAGTGTTTAGCATTTCTTTGTGTTGGGAACATTTCAAATCTCTTCTAGCCACCTTGAAATGTAAAATGCATTGTTAGCTATGATTACCCTACTTTGCTATTGAATAATAGAAGGTATTTCTTCTATGTACAGAATTTTAATTTTTCTTTTCTTTAAGAGATAAAACATTTTCTTGTGAGAAAGCAAATTCTGAGTGTTTTTTGTCTTTATTAGAAATTTCTATATTTATGTAAAGAATACTCTCAAACCATTTTTACTGTAAAAATTTTGTTTTTAATTTGTAAGAGTTTTAATATGTGGTTTTATGATTCTCTGTTTAAAAATTCATTTAATTTTCTGCTCTTGCCTTAATGTGCTTAGGATATGGCCTCCAGCTGCATCCACATTGCTGCAAAAGACACAATTTTATTCTTTTTTTAAGGCTGCATAGTATTCTATGACACATATGTATCAAATTTTCTTTATCCAATCCACCATTAATGAGTGCTTAGGTTGATTTCCTGTCTTTGCTATTGTGAATAGGGCTGCAATAAACACGCAAGTGCCTGTGTCTTTTTGGTTGAATTATTTCCATTCATTTGAGTAAATACCCAGTAATCGGATTGCTGAGTCAAATGGCAGCTCTGTTTTAAATTCTTTGAGAAGTCTCCAAACTGCTTTCCACAGTGGCTAAACTCATTTGCATTCTCACCAATGGTGTGTAAGCATTGTCTTTTCTCCACAGCCTCATCAACATCTGTTATTTTTTGCCTTTTTGATAATAGCCATTCTGACTAATGTGAGATGTTATCTCATTGTGGTTTTAATGTGCATTTCTATGGTGATTAGTGACGTTAAACATTTTTTCTTATGTATTATTGTCCATTTGTACATCTTCTTTTGAGAAGTGTCTGTTCATGTTCTTTGTCCATTTTTTATTTGGATTGTTTTTTGCTTGTCAATTTGTTTGAGTTCCTTGTAGATTTTGGATGTTAGACCTGTGTCAGATGCATAGTTTGTGATTTTTCCCCCTCTTCTTAGGTTGTCTGTTATCTCTGTTGAATTTCTTTTGCTTTGAAGAAGCTTTTTAGTTTAATTAGGTTCCACTTGTCACTTTTCGTTTTTGTTGCAATTGCTTTTGGGGACTTAGCTATAAATTTGTCCTACTCATAAGTGAGAGGTAAACATTGAATGCATGTAGACATAAAGATAGAAACTGTAGACACTGGGGACCACTAGTTGGAGGAGTGTGGGGGGCATGAGCTGAAGAGCTACCTATAGGATACTATGTTCAACACCTCGGTGACAGGACCATCTACATCCCAAACCTCAGCATCATGAAGTATCCCCATGTAACAACCTTGTGCATGAACCTTCTGAATCCAAAATAAAAAAAAATAATAAAATAAAAATTCATTTAAGTGTAAAATGATACACATAGTTGTATTCAATTCATATTAGGAGAAAATAGTGAATGAGAAACTTTATATGATTGGTTTTCAAAATTATTATTGTTGTTATTTCCCAATAGTAGAGCCATCTTTACAAACAAAATCTTATGAGGAATATTAACTGATAAAAGAGACAAAGCCATACTAATGTGGTTGAAGGTGGAGGTACCAGAGGGGCAAATCTGCTATTAAATGTTAACTCTACTCTACTTGGCAGAGAAAACTTTCAGGAAGGAACCTCAATGGACACATCAAACACTGCACAACAATTTTGATGAGACTTTGCCCTACAGCAGTACTAATTTGAATCATATAGTATCTATTTCCAGACCAACACCATGGGGACTGTGGCTTGGTTGTCCCCCTCTACTTCACTTTTTAGATAGATGACTGGTGATGGATCAGAGGTGGAACTGAGGGTGAGGCCAAAAGGTTAAAAATCCCTATGAGGTTGTGCCCAGTGGCTCACACTTGTAATCTCAGCACTTTGGGAGGCTTAAGGCCTCCCAAAGGAGGATTGCATAAGGCCAGGAGTTTGAAACCAGCCTACACAATGAAACCCCATACCTACAGAAACTGAAAAAAAGAAGCAGAGGGTGGTGGCACACATCTATAGTCTCAGCTACTTGGGAGGTTGAGGCTGGAGGATCCCTTGAGTCCAGGAGTATGAGGCTGCTGTGAGCTATGATCACACCACTGCATTTCAGCCTGGGTGACAAAGGAAGACCCTGTCTAAAAATAACAAATAAAATCTCTATGACATGAAGTGCCTTAAAAAATTATTTTCTTTCTTGAAACTCTTGGGATGCTGGTCTTTTAAAAGAACCTACAACGTAGGTGAAACCTCTGACCTTCAAAAACTCGTGGGCACCAGTTTGGTGTGTATGAGAAAGAAGGCCGAATGTGGGAGAGAAACTTAAAGCAATTAGATCTTAGGTAAGTTATTTACACATTTTTTCCAGTCCTGTGAAAAACAGGAAAAAATAACAACACAGTATCAGTCAAGTTGGCCTTTCCTTTATGAGATTACGGTGATAGTAGGTAGTATGTTCTACCTTGGCAAAATCAGCAGGTGGCAACCCTATAGTGGTTCCCAAGTTTACTTTTTGGAAGATTACTGGCACCATTGAACCCCACAGTTTGGGAATTTTCTTTTCCATACCAGAGGTACCAGCAGAGATATTAGACCTAGTCAGCCTCTAGATGCAAGGAATGCAAGAGCATTCTTTCAAAGTTTTCATTTTTTTGTGTGCGAAGTGACTGGAATTTTCTGCCTCTGCCATGTTGCCTCTTTCTCATAGGCTTACTATCTTTATCATTTATCAGCCAGTGGTAACTGACTTTTAATACTCAACAAGTAAATCTGGGTCACTGAGTGTGTGTGTGTGACACAGAGAGAGAGAGAGAGAGAGAGAGAAAGAGACAGATAAAACTTGGTCAGTGAGTATCTGAGCTCTAAGTGGTTGATTGGAGGTTGCAGTTTGGCTAGAGCTGTTCATAAATCCTTTACTTCATGCCTTCCTCTGCTAATGACAAGAAAGCTAAACACAAGTTGCTCCTCATTTTCCTGCAGTCCAGAGCAGTTAGTTGATCCAGTTCTGATCAGGGAGATGTAAGCAGAGGCTGCTGGGTGGTGCTTAGGTTAAATTGTTTAAAAGGGACAGACCCTGTTGGCACTCCTCTCTACCCACAGACCTTTACCTGTCTCCCCCTACCCCTGTGGAACATAGATACTAAGCCAAGGAATACATTAGCCCTCTGTCACCCAAGGGTAAAAGCCAGGCACTGATGCTGATGGCTAAGCAAAAGAGGAATGAGCTTGTGATGGCAGAACATTCTAGAAGAGCTATGCAAGCCTGGGCCTTCTGCTCTTGCACTTCTTTGTTGTATGAGACCAATAAAATTATTTCTATGTAAGCAAACGTTAGTGGGGTTTTCTGCTAATTGAAGCAACATGGAATTGCAAATGAAAACAGGGTTCAGTTGGGCTGAATGTTAGATACCAACTTTCACAAGAGTGAAGGTTTTAATTGTGTTTCCTATATTATTGCACATTCTGTATATACAGAATGTTTTTATTTGACCTGTTTTATTTGGTAAGTTCTCAAATCCATTTCAACCCTCAATTTACACCAAGTATGCATATTTATTGCATTATTAGCATAAACTTCACTTGAGGAGTGGAGTAAAAACATTTCTGTGGATGACAATCTACATTATTGAGGATGTTTGTAGCAATCTTACTCTAGGTCTGAAATCCAGCTTTACCCTTTCATGGGTGAGGCACCAAATAACTGCCTAATTTGATTAATTTAAAAAAATTTTGGCTCCACACTGGTGTATCTCTCTCTCTCATTGTCAGAATAATTGGATCCAGAAGGCTAGCTCTGCCCATGAGATCTAGGGTGAGAGGTTTAAAGTGATTCCTTGGCCTATTTCTCCTCTGGGATTTAAACTGGGTGGGTCAAGAAATTCTTATGGTCTACTCATAGTCCAGTTCAGCTTGCCAAGGACATTGGTGTTAGGGGTCAAAGACACAAGTGGCAATGCACAGGGCCATTGTGCCTGTGTGCCCTCTGCATGGCCCCCATGGGGATTTGTAGCAGAGTTTGTTAATAGGAGAGCCAGGGACTCTAACATCTGCCATAATTTATAGAGTATGGTGAAGACAGGCACAGAGGACTGGAATTTGGGAAGCAGACTCTCTTGGGAGCTTCACACTACAGGGACAGCTATACATTTCATATTTAATCTTCTACCTGAAGGGAACATGGTTCTTGTTCTGAAAAAACACTCAAGTTGGCAGGGATGGGAATCCATTTTCCGAGCCAGAGCGGACTCTGAAAGAACACCTGTATATCTGCTGGGTAACATTCCACGTGCGGTGAGAAAGAATCGAGTCTTGGGAAGGATGGAAAGTTGAAATATTGAAAGGCCAGAAAGGGTTGAGCAAAGTTCCGTTGTGCATATATTTGGACTTCCTGACTGGCATGTTGGATTATCTTTTCTGTTTTCCTGACCTTTAGCCAGGGATGTGAGGCAGGCATGTTTTTCAGCATTTATTATGAGCAGCCAAATTTGGAAATCCAGAATGTCAATCACAGGGAGCTTTTGTTATAAAGGGGATTTTCCTCACTTATTTATTGTTAATTTATCTATTACAACTCATAGTCCAAAATGGACTTTAAGACACCCAATGTTTGGAATTTCTTGATGCTGAAAAGAAAAAAAAGTTTAAATAGAGGCAGAGGAAACTCTGTAAGCTTTCTTGACTACTGAGCCTGACTACTTGTATGTGAACAGAGAGTTGTTGTTTGGATTCTGAAAGGAGAACTCTGGGAATTGAGGGAGAAACACAATTAATAAAAAAATTATTATTGAAGTCAATATAGAAAGTGTGGGAAAGTGCAAGCGGAGAGGCAGGAGGCTTACACCTTCAGAAAATGGGGCTCTTCCTAGTCTGGCTTGAGTGGTTTGAAGTTGACAAAGCCCAGATGAAAAGATAGGGAAACGTTTGAGAGGACCAGAACAGAGAAATGAGGGTCATATCCTGATTTATCTGGAAAGGAGGTTCATCTAGGCATGTTTATGCTATCATCAAAACTGGAAAGGTTGCTTGCAGCCCAGTGAATTTCACAGCTGAGGAAAGAAGAACCTAAGTGAGCATCCTGACGTTGCGTTTTTCTCATTGTCCCTTAGCAGACGGGCTTAGAAGGAAGCAAGAGTAAAACAGCAAGTTCTGAAGCCAGTGGAAAGGCATTCTTCTCAAATCTGGACATAAACAGAAGGATTTTCTCTGGTAATTGGAAATTACAAGCTGAAAATATTTCTGAGCGTTATAGTTATGGAATGGCAGAACCGATCTGACTTGGCATTTTGGTGGAGAAATACTGAAAAAGCTAAGGATGGAGATCATAGAGAATATAAGGACCTGAAATTTAGAAGCTCACACATTATAAATATGGATTAATCTGCTCATGGGAGAGAGAAGAGTTGGGAACAGAGACTTCTCTCAGTTCCACATTGAATTCCAAGAATAAAGGAAAAGACTTATTGGAGTAGTATACACAATCTACTGTAAAGAACTGTACATAATTTCATGTATACAAATAGAAGCATTCTGCATATGTGACTATCACCTCTCATTGACCCCAAACAGAAATGTGAGATATCTTAGTCTAGACTTTCAGATAGTAAAGCCATGCTCAAATTATGGGCTGCTAAACTGATCATGTTTAGTTCTGAGATTTGGTTGTGTTTCCAAATTTTGTGAGTGTTATTTGTACATATTTTGACAGTTCCCAGGAACTCCGAACAGATTGTGCTCAATTTGGAAAAGTCCATCATAACTTCAAATGGAAGTGTTCATGGCTTCAATCATCTCAGCTGCAGTTGTTCAGGAAGAGACCCAGACTTCATCCGGGAATGGGGTCAGACCCTCTTCAGTCTGGGACTGAGCCCTATAATAAAATCTTTTCAGTTGGTATTTGGAGTATGCCTACATGGCATCAGGCATTGTTCTATGTGCTTGCAATTGAGATCCTTGTACTCTGGAGCTTATGTTACAGCGGGATTTGACAAACAACATACAATAAATGTAGCCAAAGAAAGTATGTGCTGTGGAAAAAAAGAATAGCATAAGGAGGTTTAGGATGCCAGGATGAAGATCTGGAGGCAGGTTGCAGTATTGAGTAGGGCATTGTGGGAGGCTTCAAGTAGAAAGTGACATTCAAAAAGTGATTGGAAGGAGTGAGAGATTTAGCCTTCTGGGGAAGGTTTTGCTTGGGACAAGCCTTCCAGACAGAGCTATGTGGCGTGTTAGAGGAGCATGGGAGGTGACTGTGGCAGGACCAGAATGGGGAAGGGAAAGAGTACTGTGAAATGAATCTGGAAGGTATTGAGGAGTATTGTAAGCAAACATAGGAATTTTTGAATTTTACTTTAATAAACTAGGGAGATATATGAGGAATCTGAGTGAAGAGATGACATGATTTGACATGTTTATTTTATTTTTTGTTGAATATATTTAAAGAGTTCAATGTGATGTTTTGAAATATTGTACAATGCCACGTCATTAAATCAAAGTAATTAATGTATCTACCATCTGGCTTATTTTGGATAGTGAGCCATTTGAAATTTGCCCTCTTAGTGATTTTGAAGTATATAATATTTTATTATTGACTATAGTCACTTTGGTATGTGTTAAATCTTAAAATCTAGTCTTCTGGTTTACCTAAAACTTTGTACCCTTTGATTAGCAACTTCCTTAAATAACTAAATATAGAACTACCATATGACCCAACAATTTCACTACTAGGTATACATCCAGGGAAACATAAAGCAATATGCTGAAAAGGTGTCTGAACTCCTGTTTTCATTGCAGCATTATTCACAATAGCCAAGATGTGGAAATAACCTGTGTGCGCATCAGTAGTATGAATGGAAAAAGAAAATTATATATATCTCTACTTGAACAACTACAACTGGGATGAATGAAGCCTTGAATACTTACTTGAAAAAAATATATATATCATATATATAATATGTATTATAAATATAATATTTTTATATATTTTAATCTTTATTATATTTTAAATATAATAAATATATATCAAATATGTTATATAATTATATAACATATATATTATATATATTATAAATATATTTTATATATTTTTATCTTTATTTTAAATATATATTATAAATATATATCAAATTTATTATATATGATATATATATATATATATCATATTTTTTTTTCAAGGAAGTGTTCAAGGCTTCAGTCATCCCAGTTGCAGTTGTTCAAGTAGAGACCCAGACTCCATCCAGCCTTTAAAAAAGGGGACTATCCTACTTTTTGCCGTATCATGGATAAATGGATGAATCTGGGCGATATTGTGCTAAATGAAATATGCTAAGCCAGGCACAAAGAGATAAATGCTACATGATCTCACTTATATATGAAATCTATTAAAGTTGAACTTATTGAAGTAGAGAGTAAAATGGTGGTGAACTAGAGGCCAGGGCTGAGAGAGTTGGGAGGGAGGGGAAGAAGGAGTTGCTTCTCAGTTTTGATGTGTTTTAAATGGGTAATTTTTGAGTTTGTTTGCAGAGTAGACAACAGGAAGCAAGGTAGAAGGTTCTGTCTAGCGTGGTAGCAGTGGGCAAGAGGAGCAGTGGCTGGGGTTTGGTATTCCAAAGGCAGAGTTATAGGATGAATTGATGTGCAATGTGAAAGACTGGAATGAGGGTTTTTGGTGTGAACAACTAAAAGGAAGGAATGAGCATCTACTTAGTGGGGAAAGATATGGCTGCAGCAGACTTGGAGTCGGAGAAATATCAAAATTTGGGTATGAACCATGGAATACTATGAAGCCATAAAATGAATAAAATCATATTCTTTGTAGTAACATGGATGCAGCTGGAGGCCATCATCCTGAGTGAATTAATACAGGAACAGAAAACCGAATACTGTATATTCTTACTTATATGTGGGAGCTAAATACAACTCAGTAAACACATGCATGCAAAGGATGAAAAATAGCCACCAGGGACCACTTGAGGGTGGAGGGTGGGAGGAGTATGATTATCGAAAAACTATATATTGGGTACTATGCTTATTACCTGGATAATGAAATAATCTGTACACTAAACCCCTGTGATACACAATTTACCCATGTAACAAACGTGCTCATGTACCCCTGAACCTAAAATAAAAGCTGGAAAGAAAAGAATTGCCTCTAAAAATGTTATAGGCTTTTGCCCGTTTGTGACACTTACTATATTAGTTAATTTCTATGTAAGAACAAGAGAGTAACTAGAAGGGGAAGGATTTGTGGTATCCTTGGATGGGATATATCTGGCATGTTTTATGGAGATGATTTGTATCTTTCAGATTATGATGTTACCTCTCAGCTGTACTATAACATTATGACCTTGTTTAATAAAGCTGATCTGATCAAAAACTGAGGTAGGAATAATCAAAGGAAATTAGGTTTGGAGATCTGAAAGGCTAGGGAAAGCCTGAGAAGAAGATTAAAAATTTTATTTTAATAAACTTTTTTGGAGATTTGTGGATTGGAACTGTCCATCTTTTTGGTCCCAGAAATGTCAGAAATAACCTTGCACATTGCTGAAAAGGCTTTTATGACACAATGTCCATCTTGTGCTGTAAGGGAAACAGGAAGACCTTTGGCGTACCATTTCAGACCACTCAGCTGAATAAAAAGTGCCAAATAGGGAGGATAGTCAGTGGTAGTCAGAATCATATTTGAGAGACGGAGACTCCTTCTCTTTCAATGTACTTCCCTAACAAGAACATTGAAAAATGAAATCTGAGCTATAACGTAAATGAGCTGAGCCTTCTATGTGAGTGGCAAAGATGGTACAATCACTGGCATGAGTGTGAAGTGTCTTTCTGGTGATTGATGCACTCTCTTGAAATCTTATGAGACTGATATGGCAGGATGTCCTGGGTTTCCCCCTACTAGGAGAAGTTGCTCTCATCCAGAGAAGGCTCAGCAGGCAGCAAGAGTAACACACCAGGAAGAGGAACCTTGGCAGCTGTGGTTTAGGGGGATCTGTCTCCATGCCTCTTCTCACTGCCAAAAACCAGGGTAAGGAATTGGACTCATGTACAATCCAGCCTTGGTCATTAGGTGTATTAGTCACATCCCAAATATAACTCTACTTCCATAGATTCCCCAATGAATAATTACTATACCTTTAATGAACCAGAAATTCTAGTAATGTAATGAAATAAAGGATTAAAAATCTATAAGCATTAAAATATTATGTATATTAAAATATTTCTGTGTAAGAAATTTCATTTTAATTGCAAATTGTAGAATGTATAAATAATCTCTCTTGTTTTTAACATAATGAACACACCCTTGGACTAGAAGCACATAAGGTCCACAATTAGCTGTACTATAACAAAAGCACCTTCAACTTTGAATCACATGTAATCCCCTATCAAGCTTATGGTGGCCAATATGTTTCTTCTTAAACCTTCTTATCTGGTTTTTTATTATATCAGCATTTTGAAGGTAATAATACATATAACTCTAGCCACAGGACTCTTGCTTTCAAGCTTTAAAAGGGCACAGTTAAAAGACATCCCATATGGCTTTGAAGCCTTAATATTAATTTCATTTAAGGGCTACATAGGTAATCATCTGTGGGTAATTAAATATGGTTCACTTGGTGACTCCTATATTCTAAACTATTTGGAAAACTGAAAACTCCCTGTAAGTAAAAGTGGGATTATTTTCATTTCAAAGACCAAAGCTAAAAGAGCACCGCACAGGTAGTCTGTCACCCAATAGTTTGCACATGTGACTGTGTAAAAATAAATTTCTGAGGGTAAAGATCGATGGCTTTCCTTAAAGAAGAACATAGGGACTCAATAACTAATTAGCTTATATCTCTCTCTTGTAATTAAAAACCATGCTGGAATCAACTTTCTGAAAGTGTGAAATAGCTATTACGGTACACAGTGTACTTACTTCTACCACCACACTTTATTTTTATACCTGAGATGTTTTCTTTTTTATGGACCTAGTTCAGCCAAGAACTTATATAAGAATTTTCTCTCATCTTCAACATAAATATAACATCCTTCTTTAGGGTGAAACTAACACTTTTAAGAGGAATATTCTGAAAAGGTTTAGGTTAATAAGCTTGTTGCCAGTCAAGAGCTCTAGAAAATTCTTTTTGTCTTCAAAACCAACCTGTGCCAATTTTCAGTCTGGTGTAGGCATCTCAGAATTTATTTTTTGACCTGAAAATAGTACAAATTAATAGACAACTCTATATATTGTCAAGTCAAACCCATTGGAAAGATCCATGTAAGCCAATTGATCTACAGACTAAGCCTGATTTTATCAAAAGAAACATTTAAAAATAGATAGCTGAGTAGAAGTAACTTGGTGATGTAATGATTGACTTGTGTTTTCACAAAAATTCATCAAAACTTGTTAATAAAAAAGAAAAAAAACTCAAAAAATCCACCCACCAAATTATTTGGTATACTCGATACCAAATATTTTTCAATAAATTTCCCAGTAGAATTGATTATAGCAATAGGGCCTCATCGTCTTCTGTGTTGTTCACTGTTGGCTTGCATAAAAGTGAGCCCAAGTAAGTCCAAACTCATATAAAAAGTGAGTCCAAGTTTGATATGTAGTCATTATCTCAGACCATTTTCTTTTTATTTCAGCTTTCGTTTTAGGTTCAAAGGGTACATGTTCAGGTTTGTTGCCTGAGTACATTGTATGACGTTGAGGTTTCTTGTACAAATGATTTAGTCACTCAGGTAGTGAGTATAGTACCTGAGAGGGAGTTTTTCAGCTTTCCCCTTCCTCCCTTCCTCTCTCCTCAGGTAGGCCCCAGTGTCTGTTGTTTTGTTATTTGTGTCTTTCTATACTCAATATTTAGCTTCCACTTATAAGTGAGAACATGTGGTATTTGGTTTTCTCTTCCTGTATTAATTTATATAGTATTATGGCCTCCAGCTACATCCATGTTGCTGCAAGAACATGATTTTTTTCTCTTTTGTGACTATATAGCATTCCATGGTGTATATGTATCAGATTTTCTTTATCCAGTCCACCATTGATGGACGTCTGTGTTGATATTATGTTTTCTCTATTGTGAATAATGCTGTGAATATATGGGTGCATGTGTCTTTTTGGTGGAAAATTTATACTCCTCTCAGTGTATACCAAGAAATGGGATTGCTAGGTCAAATGTAGTCCTGTTTTAAGTTCTTTGAGATATTTCTAAACTACTTTCCACAGTGGCTGAACTAATTTACATGTCTACCAGAAATAAATAAACATTCCTTTTTCTCCATAGCCTTGCCAGCATCTGCTAATTTTTGCCTTTTCAGTAATAGCTATTATGACTGGTGTGAGATAGTATCTTATTGGGTTTTCATTTGTACTCTCTAATGATTACTGATGTTGAACATTTTTCATAGCCTGTTAATTGCGTGCATGTATTCTTTTGAGAAATATCTGTTTGTGTCCTTTGACCATTTTTAATGGAGTTTCTTGTTTATTGCTTGTTAATTTGCTTAAGCTCCTTATAGATTTTGGATAGACCTTTATCAGATGCATAGTTTGCAAGTATTGTCTTCCATTTTGTGGGTTTCATGTTTACTCTGTTAGTTTATTTTCTGTGCAGAAGCTCTTTATTTTAATTAGGTCCCACTTGTCTATTTTCGTTTTTGTTGCAGTTGATGTTGGAGATTTCATCATGAAATCTTTGCCAAGGCCTGTGTCCAGAATGGTATTTCCTAGGTTTTCTTCAATGGTTTTTACAATTCTAGGTTTTACATTTAAGTCTTTAATCCATTTTAATTAGATTTTTGTATATGATGAAACAAACAGATCTAGCTTCAGTCTTCTGTGCATGGCTAGCCAGCAATCCCAGCATCATTTAGTTAATAGGGAGTCCTTTTCCCATTGTTTGTTTTTGTCAGCATTGTCAAATGTCAGATGGTTGTAGGTGTGTGGCTTTACTTCTGGGTTATCTGACCTATTGCATTGGTCTATGTGTCTGTTTTTTGTACCAGTGTCATACTTTTTTGGTTACTGCAGCCTTGTAGTAGAGTTTGAAGTCAGGTAATGTGATGCCTTCAGCTTTGTTCCTTCTTCTTAGGTTTGCTTTGGCTATTTGGGCTCTTTTTAGTTCCATATGAATTTTAGAAGAGTTTTGTAAAAATTCTATGAAAAAATTACATTGGTAGTTTGATAGGAATGGCATCGAATTTGTGAATTTTTTTGGGCAGTATGGCCATTTTAACAATATTCATTGTTCCTATCCATGAGCATGAAATGTTTTTCCATTTGCTTGTGTCATCTCTGATTTCTTTCAGCAGTGTTTTCTAATTCTTCTTGTACAACTCTTTCACCATCCTGGTTAACTATAGTTGTAGGTATTTTATTCTTTTGGGGGGGCAGTTGTGAATAGGATTGCATTTCTGATTTGGCTCTCAGCTTGGATGTTATTGGTGTACAGAAATGCTGCTGATTTGTGTGCATTGATTTTGTACCCTGAAACTTTACTGAAGTTGTTTGTCAGTTCTACAAGCATTTTGGCAGAGATGTGGGGTTTTCTAGGTATAGAATCGTATTGCCTGGTAAGAGATACTTTGACTTCCCTCTTTTCCTGTTTGGATGCCTTTTATTTCTTTCTCTGGCCTGATTTCTCTGGCTAGAAATTACAGTACTATGTTGAATATTACTAGTGAGGGTAGACATCTTTGTCTCATTCCCTGTTCTCAAGAGGAATGTTTCCAGCTTTTACTCCCATTCAGTATGATGTTGCTGTGGTTGGCATTATTGGCTCTTGTTATTTTGAGGTGTGTTCCTTTGATGTCTAGTTTGTTTAGGGTTTTTAACACAAAGCGATGTTGAATCTTGTCAGAAGCCTTTTCTCCATCTATTGAGATGTTTATGTGGTTTTTTTCGTTCTGTTTATGTGATGAATCACATTTTTTGATTTTCATATGTTGAACCAACTTTGCATCCCAGCAATAAAGCCTACCTGATAGTGTGTATTAGTCTGTTCTCAAGCTGCTAATAAAGATATACCTGAGACTGGATAATTTATAAAAAAAAAAGAGATTTAATTGACTCATAGTTCCCTATGGCTCCAGTTCCCAACATGTTTCTCATCTCCATCTGAGACCACATCAGCCTGGACTTTATTGTGCATATCACTATCAACATTTTGGTGAAAGCCATTCAGCGAGTCTCTAGGAAGTTCCAAGCTTTCTCACATTTTCCTCTCTTCTTCTGAGCCCTCCAAACTGTTCCAACCTCTGCCTGTTACCCAGTTTCAAAGTCACTTCCACATTTTTTAGTATCTTTACAGTGACACCCCATTCTAACAGTACCAATTTACTGTATTAGTCTGTTCTCACCCTGCTAATGACGACATACCCAAGATTGGGTAATTGATAAAGAAAATTATATAAATAATTTATAATTGACTCACAATTTCACATATCTTGGGAGGCATTACAATCGTGGTGGAAGGTGAATGAGGAGCGAAGTCATGTCTTACATGGCAGCAAGAGAATGAGGAGCAAAGCTACATCTTATATGGTGGCAGGCAAGCGAGAGTGTGTATAGGGGGAGCTCCTCTTTATGAAAACCATCAGATCTCATGAGACTTATTCACTATCATGAGAAGAGGATGGGAAAGGCCCATGCCCATGATCCAATTATCCCCCACTGGGTTCCTACCACAACACATGGGAATTATGGGATGGTCAATGGGTTTTTGGATGTGCTGCTGGATTTGGTTTACTAGTATTTTGCTGACGATTTTGGGGTCTATGTTCATCAGGAATATTGGCCTGAAGTTTTCCTTTTTTCTTGTGTCTCTGCCAGGTTTGGTATCAGAAAGATTCTGGTCTCATAGAATGACTTAAGAGGGATATTTTTGAAACAATTTCAGTAGAATTGGTACCAGCTCTTCTTTGTACCTTTGGTAGAATTCAGCTGTGACTCCATCTGGTCCAGGGCTTTTATGGTTAGCAAGTGTTTTGTTACTGATTCCATTTTGGAACTCTTTATTGGTCTCTTCAGGATTTCAATTTCTTCATGGTTCAATATGGGAGGTTGTATGTTTCCAGAAATTTATCCATTTCTTCTTGGTTTTCTAGTTTGTGTGTATAGAAGTATTCATAATAGTCTCTGGATTTTTAAAAAATATTTCTGTGAGGTAGGTGGTAATGTCACCTTTGTTATTTCTGATTGTGTTTATTTAGATCTTCTCACTTTTTCTGTCATTAATCTAGCTAGCTGCCCATCACTGTTATTTATTCTTTTGAAGGACCTTCTTTTAGTTTTGCTGATCTTTTGTATGGATTTTTACATCTCAGTTTTATTCAGTTCAGCTCAGATTTTGGTTATTTTTTTCTGCTAATTCTTGGTGTGCTCTTGTTTTTCTAGTTCTTCTAAATGTGATGTTAGCTTGTTCATTTGAGATCTTTCTAACTTCTTCATGTAGGTATTTAGCAGTATAAACTTTCTTCTTAACACTGCCTTAACTGTGTCCTAGAGATTCTAGTATGTTGAAATTTTGTTTTCATTAGTTTCAAAGAATTTCTTGATTTCTGACTTAAATGTATTCTTTACCCCAATATCATTCATGAGTAGCTTGTTTAATTTCCAGGTAATTGTATGGTTTTAAGAGAGTTTCTTGGTATTGATTTCTATTTGTATTGTAATGTGGTCTGAGCGTGTGTTCGGTATGATATTTTAAAATTTGTTGAGAATTGCTTTATGGCCAAGTATGTGGTTGATCTTAGAGTATATGCCATAAGAAAATGAGAAGAATATATATTCTTTTGTTGGGTCAAGTGTTGTATAGATGTATGTTACGTCCATTTGGTCAAAAATCAAGTTTATGTCCTGAATATCTGTGTTAGTTTTCTGCTTGGATAATTTGTCTAATACTATCAGTGGATCTTGATCTTGAAGTCACCCACTATTATTGTGTGGTTATCAAAGTCCCTTGGTAGGTCTCTAAGAACTTGTTTTATGTATCTGTGTGCTCCAATGTTGGGTGCATATGTATTTAGGATAGTTAAGTCTTCTTGTTGAATTGAATCCTTTATCGTTATGTAACGCTCTTATTTGCTTTTTTCGATAATTGTTGGCTTAAAATCTATTTTGTCTGAAATAATAATAATAGCGACCGCTCATTTCTGTTTTCCATTTGCTTGATAAATCTCTATCTCTTTACTTTGCTCATTCTTTAAAATTCTTTTGCTTCTTTTTTTCTGCCTGTGTTGATTGCAAGTAGTGATCTTTGAGGTCTGAAATTCTTTCCTCAGCTTTATCTATTCTGTTGTTAATGTTTCTAATTGCATTGTAAAATTCCTGTAGTAAAATTTTTTATTTCTAAAAGTTCAGTTTGGCTCTTTCTTAAAATGACTATGTCATCTTTCAGCTCTTGGATTACTTTACTGGTTTCTTTGGATTCAGTGTCAACCTTCTTCTGTATCTTATTGAGCTTCAGAATACTTTAGATCCATAGAGATCTGTGAGAGCCACACCTAGATGACTCCTTCATTCTTCAGGTCTTAAATATTCTGTCCTCAGAGAGGTTTTTGTTGACACCACCCTATCTAAAGAAACCTTCTCTCTGTTCAAGTACTTTTTGTCTTACACATCACTTTGTTTCATCTCTTTAGAGTACTTATAATGTTTAATTATCTCACTTTTTTAAAGTACTTTGGAATCATTGTGTATTTTTTCCCTTTAGAATGGAAATTCCATGAGAAAAAGGACCTTGCTTATCTGGTATATCAATATCTAACTCAATGCTAGGCAAACAGTAGGCATTCAGTAAATAATTGCTAAATGTATGGATTAATAAAAACAGAGATAGAGTACTGTCAAGATTAGTCAATATTGTTAATAATTGATCAACTGTATGCTGATGTGTAGGGGAGTACAAAGAATTATGTGTCCTCCAGTAACTTTATTTAGTCCTAGAAATTAGGCATTTATAAGCATACTTAGTTGTACAAATACTGTCCTATATGCTAGATATGAAAGAAAAACTGTATCGTACTAAACCAAATTTCTATTTTGAGCATGAATTCAGCTGGTAGAAGCTTAATTAAACAATTTGGTGTTAACCGTACTGAGTTATAATTTCAGGTTGCTCAAATATCAACAAAGTGTTCAGTGTTTGTATTAGAATAGGGATCATCATTTAGCCACAGTGGCCCCAAGTGAGATGTATATCACCCAGTATTTAACCTATCCTGTCCAGACAAAACACCCCTTATTTCTATCCTGAAATTTTTCTTCAGTGTTATCTTCTTCTACATAATTAAATCTTGATCATCAGTACCATACCTCTATGTTGGCTCACAAAAATAGGGAGTGAAAGAGTGGAAGATAACTATTATTATCAACTTAAAACAACAAATATTTATTTGCTCCTAATTCTGCAGGTCAGCAATTTGGGCAAGGCTCAGCTAGGATGGCCCATCTCTGTTCCATGTAGTGTTGGCTGAACTTTTTTGTACATTTAGCAAGTAGGCTGCAGCTGACTTGTCTGAACACCCTCACTCACATATCTGAAAGGTTCTTGGGGCTATGAACCAGGGCACCTCAGCTCTCTCTATATAGCAGTTGGGTTTCAGGAGAGCAAGTCCTAATGGGCAAGCCTTTATTCAGCCTCTGTTTGTATTGCATTTGCTAATGTGTCATGGGCCAAAGAAAGTCACACAGCCAATCCTGGAATAATTAAAGGAGGGGAGTTACACAAAGATATGAACAAGGAGAGAGTGAGTCATTATGGGAACATGTCAGGTGATGTTTGTAGTCAGCCATAGGTCAGAAGTTCTATCCTTTATAAAACATTGTTATATCATAAAATATATTTAAGACAAACCAGCTCAGAGATCACATAATTACAAAAGAGAGGCTGGAGGAGTTTGGGTTGTGTGTCAGTGCTTTCATATCAGGCATTGTTGCCTGATAACACATTGTTGGATGTATCAGTATGAAATCCAAGACAAAGTTAAAAGGCTTTTGAGTAAATCCTTGCTGTGAAAAAGTGAAGCCACCACATATTGAAAACAACTCATATGCATTCTGAGGAACAAAGAAGAACACATCAAGAATTAAAGAAGCGTTTGTGGCTACTTAGAAAATCATTAGCTTAGCAAATCTTTCTTATGTAATTGGTATTTGAGGCAGCTTAGTGGAAAGAGATGTTATTTTGCTTTTATTAAGCATCAAATATTTAATGCATTCATATAACACATTTTGAGGAAAATCGCCCTTATCCAAGAGCCAATCTTGACTGTGTTATGCTATCAAATTTTATTGCTCATTTTGCAGTCATAAGGAAGAGTTCATAGTTCTAATGAAATAGGAAATATTTTGATTACCATAACATTTTTTATTGAAACATTTATAGTATTCTAAAATGACTAAGTAACAATAATTAATGTCATATTCATTTCTTATTGTAAAATAAAGATGGTTATTATCATCATGCAATCTAAGATAAAATGGTTGCTTTATTGAGAATCAAGTCATGAAGTGGAACATGCAGATTGTACAAAGCCATTTCTCTAATCGGTTCCCTGCCCATAGTCAGGAAACTGTTCTTTAGTAGTGCAAACATCATACAAAGCTAAGTATTTTCTATATGTTACTGGAAGTCTGTGAGGGGGACAAAGTTGTAAAATAACAATGAGACAAAACCTCAAGAAACAGAAAGCATAAACAACTTGCTGAGTGCATATTCTGGTACATCAGGTAAAACTGAGTTAGATAACAATATAACCTTTCAATCTAGCCATCTAAGAATCACTACTACAGCCCTATGTTAGCTTAGGAAACAAAAGAAAAACTAATGTTTAACATGTTTGCCAAGAAGTAGTCTGATTATTTTATATGCACTATTTTCCTTAGATGTAGGAAAACTCCATGTCTGCCAATTGATTCGTGATATCATTGATTAATTGATAAAACAGTTCTTAATATTTTTAGGGCATGATACATGTGTGTGTGTATATATATATATATGTGTGTGTGTGTGTGTGTGTGTGTGTGTGTGTATGTGTGTGTGTCTATATATATATAATGTGTGTCTCCTTGCTATATATATCTTCTTGCTATGAAAAGTGAAGCCATATACTTCACCGTGTATGTATGTATACACATATACATATACTGATAGCCAAAAGAGGAAAATAAATGGAAAGTGAAAGAAGAAAGGGAATGATTTCTATATTTTTCCCAGAGTCCAGTATTATTATTTATTAATGCAGTTCTGGATTTTCTTAAGGTGGATCTGTCTGCTAGATAGCTATCTTTACATAAGCAGACCGTATAATAAAGCAATTACATAAGCACCATAAAATAAAGCAGACACTTAACCTTTTACTTTTGCTTTATTGTCATCATCAAAATTACTTGTATGTAAAATGTACAGCTTGATCACAGATTTTATTTACTTATTTTTTATTTTTATTTATTTATTTATTTACTTTTTGTGATAGGATCTCACTTTATCACCCAAGCTAGAGTGCTGTGGTATGATCACAGCTCACTGCAGCCTTGAACTCCTGGGCTGAAGTATCATCCCGCTTCATCCTCCTGAGTAGCTGGGACTGCAGGTATGTATAACTATGCCTGGCTAATTTTTTAAAGTTTTTTTGTAGAAATGGAGTCTTACTATATTGCCCAGTCTGGTCTTGAACTCCTGGCCTCAAGTGATCCTCCCACATCAGCCTCCCAAAGCACTGGAATTACAAGTGTGAGCCACTGCCTTTACTTTACTAGCCTTTGTTCTGAACACTATATGTTGCAACCTTGGCAAATGGACATTTGGATAGTTTCTAATTTGGGGGGGTTATTGTGATAATGTTACTGTGAATATTAATAGGACATGTTTTGGAAAGTTACACATTATGGTTTAGTATGTGCTGGATCAGAAGGTGGGCAACTGATTAGCTTTGGTAGACAGTGTCAAACAGTTTTCCAAGGTAATTGAATCAATCTTATTTCCACCATTGTGTATGAGTATTCTGGTTGCTTAACATTCTCAACCACATTAAATTTTTTTTTCACTTTCATTTTAGCAATTCTTCTGTGCAGGTAATGGTATTGCTTTATGTTTTTAATTTTCTTCTCCCTCATGGCAAATGCAATAGTTGCCTTTTCATATATTTATTGGTCATGTGTCCATGCTGGATTAGAGTTTTTAAAAAGCACTTTTCTTTGCTTACAGGAAAGATACTTGAAAGAATGACAGTGTTTTCTGAACACTTCAGCCAGAGAACAAAAACAAAACAAAAAAAGACAGAATGTCTTTTTTTTTTTTTAATGGAATTTTGCTCTTGTTGCCCAGGCTGGAGTGCAATGCTACAATCTTGGCTAACTACAACCTCCATCTTCTGGGTTTAAGCAATTCTCCTGCCTCAGCCTCCCGAGTAGCTGGGATTACAGGCATGTGCCACCATGCCCTGCTAATTTTCTAATTTTAGTAGACACAGGGTTTCTCCATGCCGGTCAGGCTGGTCTCAAACTCCCGACCTCAGGTGATCCTCCCGCCTTGGCCTCCCAAAGTCCTGAGATTACAGGCATGAGAGTGTCTTTTTTTTGTGGTGGTTGTTTAGCCTATTTGTCCTTATTTGAAAAATAAACTTGGCTAGCAGGATTAGGTCCTGGGACTGGCCAGCCTGGGTCATATCCACTCTGCTGTGACCAGACAGGAGGATGAACTGTGACTGGAGCTCCCACTAGAACAATTTAGTGGAAGTGGGGAAAGATCAGCTTTTTGAAATATAATGTACAAAACAGTAGTATCTGCTGCATTTAGGAATCAGCCTATTCAAGCGCCTCTCTTAGTAACACAGATATACAATTACACCCATTGCCTTGAGTTAAATGCTATAATAGGAACTTTTATGGCCTAAGTAAGGATGTACCATCACAATCCCATTGGTATCCTGAGCTGCTTCAATGTCATTAGAACCTCTGAGAAGAATTGAACTGTCCCAACTGAGTTTTCTTAGCAAAAAATACCTCCAAAAGCCCCAAAGGGAAATAAAGAAATATTGATTAGCAAGAACATTATTACAACAGTTGGTAGAGCTGCATCTGAATGGGCGGTATCACTTTTTAATAGTGATTTACTGTGTCAGCTAAGAGGCAGTAGCAAACAAGCAATAGCAGTCCAAATTGGGGCTTGCTATTGGATTGATCCCTTGCCAGTATTTCATTTACATGACGTTTGTAATAAAGTAGTGTAGCTTTTTTGTAGAATAAGATTTGCCATATATATTTTTCTACTTTTTTCCATAACAATAATATGGATCTATGTAATTTAATTTAATGATTGAATAGTATTCAGAGTATTTCATTTCATGGAACTTATCCAACCAATCTCTCTTTGATGGATGTTAGAGTTATTTCTATTTTGTTAGTCATCAAAAAATGCTTCAATTAATATCATTGTGAACTTGTTTGTTTCCTGTGGATAAATACCTAAAAGTGGGACCTCTGTGTCAAAATGATTAGCATTTAATATTAAATACGGAAAGATGTCCTCCCAAAAGATGGCACTAATGTAACAAACTAAAGAATTCCCTGTTGGGAAACATTTAGAATATTTGTAAAGTTTTCCTTGAACAGTGCTGCAATAACTATTCTTAAAGACTAATCTTTGTACATATGTGAATATTTCTGAACCAAAGAGTACTAGAAATGTAATTACTTGGAGATATAGATTGGCTATGTGTCTCGACCCAAATCTCATCTTGAATTGCAATTCCCACTGTGTCAAGGGAGGGGCCTGTAATCCCCCACATGTCCAGGGATGGAGGTGATTGGATCATGGGGCAGGTTTATCCCATGCTGTTCTCATGACAATGAGTGAGTTCTTAGGAGAGCTGATGGCTTTTTAAGTATCTGTAAGTTCCTCCTACTTTCTTCTCTCCTGCTACCTTGTGAAGAAGGTGCCTACTTCCCCTTCCACCATGAGTGTAAGATTCCTGAGGCCTCCCCAGCCATGCAGAATTGTGAGTCAAATAAACCTCTTTCCTTTATAAATTACCCAGTCTCAGGGAAGTTCTTTATAGCAGTGTGAAAACCAACTAATACACTTGGACAGTTTAAAATTTGGATTAATAATACTGAAATGTTCTCCAGAAAGTGCTATTCAAATATTCTATTCACCCTCTTCAAATGTTAGCGCCTGATTTCTCATAAAATGTTTAATGACAATTATTGTCAATCTTTACAATTTTTTCAGCAGGGTGGGTAAAAAAATTATGTCTTGTTTTATTTTACTTTTGTCTGGTTGCAAGTGAGATTGACATTCTCTCCATATTTTTATCATCC
Organism: Ateles fusciceps; assembly: GCA_036589455.1. Classification (NCBI taxonomy): domain Eukaryota; kingdom Metazoa; phylum Chordata; class Mammalia; order Primates; family Atelidae; genus Ateles; species Ateles fusciceps. The sequence goes on from JAZHEH010000078.1 coordinate 10,713,316, forward strand.
ATTTATGTATATTCTGTAAATCATCCATGCAAAGCATCTACCTGGATTGTTCTTTTCCTTGGTAAAATAATTTTAAATTAGCTTTACACATATATAAATATGGTTCTACATTCTCCTGAGAATTTTTATTTTTCTTAAAGTTTCAGTAAAATGCAAGTGATAGAGATGGTGACTCTTTTGCTTTTCCTACTCTTGTTTCTACATATACTCTACCTCCAAGTTGCTTTGTAAATAACCACATTGATTTTTAGATAATTGAGATATATTTTTGACTGAATTTATTTTATGATCACCACCCTGCATTCTAGATGCTCCAGAGGTCATACCGTATCAACAGTCTCCCTTGCTATTGAGAGATAATCAAATATGTTTCATCAAATTTGCTGAAACAGTAAAATCTTTTCTTTTTTTTTTTTTTTTTTTTAAGACAGAGTTTCACTCTTGTTACCCAGGCTAGAGTGCAATGGCGCGATCTCAACTCACCGCAACCTCCGCCTCCTGGGTTCAAGCAATTCTCCTGCCTCAGCCTCCCGAGTAGCTAGGACTACAGGCGCATGCCACCATGCCCAGCTAATTTTTTGTATTTTTAGTAGAGACAGGGTTTCACCATGTTGACCAGGATGGTCTCGATCTCTTGACCTCGTGATCTACCCGCCTCGGCCTCCCAAAGTGCTGGGATTACAGGCATGAGACACTGCGCCCAGCCTAAAATCTTTTCTTACTTTGCTTTCCAGGACTGATATTAAGTGTTTCAACAAAAATCTTTCACAAAACATGGCATGAAACCACATCTCCAAATTATGTTTGGATAAATAATATGAGTATTTCATTCACTTTAAAAGATATGGTACTAAATTATTAAAGAAGGGATGCCCCTAAGACCTGTTAAAGAAAGAATTGTCATGAGATTGTGATGGTGAAAAAGGCGATAGTGAGGAAATAATTGAGAGACCTGGGTTTGGTCTACTATATGGCACTAACTAGCAATATGCTGGCTTCCTTTTACTTATAATAGGTGTGAGGAATGTTTGATAGTTTCTACAGTTCCTTTTGTGTATTACCTTCTGTACTAGACAGGGCAATTTTATGCCCTGTACTTTCTTAGCATGCTGATGTTCAGATTGAAAATAATCTTTTGAGATCAGTGAAAAGCTGGTCACTTGTCCTCATGAAAGGACACCAGACAATGGCCTAGAATAAAATCAGAGGTGTTACCATAATACTCCCCAACCACACAACATTTTTGATTCTCTACTCAAAACAGCATTTTTACAGATAATTGGAGACTCCATCAACCATTCCAACTGGCAGTCAGATTTATAGAAAATTTAAAACTTAATTCAGCAGTGAAATTTGTCAGTCAGAATGACTGACATCTTAACAACTCTAAACCTACATCTTAATTTGTCATTTGGAGGCCAACCATTCCTTATCAGTTTTAAGGTGACTCAATATAACTTTTAAACTTAAAAAATAAAAGTGTAAATTTTAAAAAACAATAAAGTGTTCTCTTTTGAAATTGGTAATTCAGATTTTAAAATATGTCTTAAACACGTTGAAAGAAAGAATCCTCCTGTTGACATTCTAGCATTTCTAATCTTGAGATCTCTAACTGTATTTGCTCCATTGAACCAGGAACATATAAATCAAAGTTCTGAGTTGAATTACCAGACCTATAGATGATTATTTTAACCATTAAATTATAAAAGACTCAATTTTCAAAAATTGGAAAAAATCTCTACTTATACAGTTTACTTCATTTAAATTGTTATTTTCACGATTGGGGCTAATTCAGTAGACAGTAACAGAGGATGCCCTTACTTTTACAATACAATGTTAGCACAGCAGGCTATGTGTAGTTGTTTTAATAAAGCACTCATTGGCAAAATGCAGATATTTTACACATTTTACATATTACGCAGAAATAACTATGTGTTTCACATGTATCTTTGTGTAAAAAAAAAAAAAAAAAAAAGAACCCTAAAATCTAAGTATCTCTTTAAGAAGCTATGTCACAAGGAGACCTTTTAAAAAGGTGACAACTTTTAGGAAAAGCATATTTAATGCTATAGTAATAAGTTCATCAACTATGAGTGAGAGGACGCTATTGTGAATTAACAGACATGTCAATATTTGACATCCTCTAAAGGAAATGCACCTTGCTTTGTTTGCTTCAAGGGAGACAGCATGGTAGAGGGTCAGGAACATCTGACAAATTGTGGGGAGATGTAAATTCTGACTCTGGTGCAGGAACTGGCACCTACAATCGATGCCACCTTAAAAAAGTAATTTTTATGGACCAAGGTTTTCTTATCTATTAAATGAGGCATTGCATGGTTCTTGAAGTTCCTTCTGACTCAAATATTCTGACTCCAAGCTCCACATTCATCATGACAAATTCTCTAGTGTATGAATTACTCGCTGGAGATAGTCAAAGCACTTTTGGGAGCAACTATGATATTCCCTCCCATTCATTTGTTCGTCAAACATTATTAATTATTTAATATATTCCAAGTATGCTCTAGGTTATTGAGCATAGAAAATGAATAAAATACAGTCCCTGGTCCCAAGAAATATTTATGCCATTTGATAGGAAGCAGCTATGTAGCAAAATCGTGCTATAAAGTGTTGAAGATAATCTGTTAAAAGTCTGTACAGAGCATACAGTACACAGGGGTTACACATCAGGCAGAAATCAGTGCTACTTTTTGGTGGGGTACATGGAAAGCTGACAGGAGAGGCATTGCAGAGGAGGACATAACTGAATGATGTCTTAAAATACGAGGAGTTCGCTAGAGAGATAGCGGATGGTCAGGTGTAGGTGAGAGTAGAGAACTGAAGACTTGTACCAAAACAGCAATAAATTATAGTTTTAGGTTCAAAAAAAAATGGACATTTGATGAATTAAATTCTATGTTGCCTATAAACAGCAGAGAATTATGATTATTAATGTGTTGCTCACCTCCAAGATGTAGGAAGATGTTTACAGTGCAGAAGAAAGTAAGAATTTATCCTTTTGAAGGTATTCAAACAAAAAATGCTTTATATTTTGTAGCTAATTGCTTTTATTTTTCTTCTCTCATTCATGTAATGGATCAAAATATAAAATAGAAAGGCTCTTCTGTTTACATCTGTTTATTTATTTATATTTATTCTGAGACAAGGTCTCACGCTATTGCCCAGGCAGGCTGGAGTGCACCAACAAAGTCCATTGCAGCCTTATCCTCGCATGCTCAAATTATCCTACTACCTCAGCCTCCCAAGTAGCTGAGACTAGAGGCACATGCCACCCCACCTGGCTAATTTTTGTTTTGTTTTGTTTTGTTTTTTGTAGAGATGGGGTTTCATCATGTCACCCAGGCTGGTCTTGAACTCCTGGGCTCAAGTTATCTGACCACTTCAGCCTCCCAAAGTGTTGGGATTACAGGCATATGCCACTGTGCCCTATTTTTTTTTTTTTGTAAAACTAAAGAATAACAAAAATAGATTGCCTATTGCTAAGATATGTTTTTGTAACTATAGACCCAGAAATATGCTTTATCAAATCATGATCCCAATAGAACAGATTATGACTAGTAGGTTATGTTTGTTATTTAACAGCGCAAAGTAAAAAGTGGGCACTGATACTGCAGCAAGCTGGATGTTAGCCACTGTAATTTCTTTGGGTTATTGTATTGTATCATTAACGTATATAATGGCTTAACAGTTTTACATGCTTTGTACATTGTATTTACCTTACCTACTACTCACAGAGATGGCTTTTACATGCCTACAAAGACTGTGTCTCCAAAAAACGATTGGAAGTCATAATGAATCTGTTACTCTGCAATACTTGTGTCAGTCCTGCTGAGGGGACACTTGGCTGTGACATGGCTGTAATGACAGGACTCCCATGTGCCTCTTGAGCTGCTTAGTTCTGGACTTTGTGTGATGCACACACGTTTTATCTTCCAGACTGGATTATAAAGTCTCTGAGGGTAATAACCTTGTTTTACTGATTAAAAAAGAAAACTGCCCTCTTTCTCACCTTGGAACCTGACAGAAGGTTTCAGATACATATAAAATGATACTCCAGTATTTGCTATAGTTATGGCATAAACATACAGCATGTACCACTTCTATGTGAAACAAATTAGTGTTTCATATTCTTGTCATTGGGACATGTGTTTTATTAATTAACAGATTAGCTTGAAGTTAGCCAACCTTGAACTTGAATCTGGTTCTTCCATGGGAGGGATGATAAAGTAGAGGCACAGCATTGCTAGGGGACCTGTTTATAGTCCACGCCCAGTATTCCCAAAACCTTAGCTCCCTGAGTCCTTGGAACAACCATGAAAAGTATGCCTAGTATTTCCTTTTATAGGCAAGAGAACTAAGGCACAGACATGTTAATTGCCCAGGTTTCCACACCTGGTGAAATGGCACAGCTGGGATGCATAGGTAGGCATTTTCCAAAGCTTGTACACCACTCCTTCCCTGTGTGCCATGATTCCTGTGTGCCCAGGATGTGTTGTTAGCACCTCTGGACCTTGATTTTCCTATACCTGAAAATGAAGGCGTGATGGTTAATTTTATGTGTCAGCTTGGCTAGGCTATGGTGCTCAATTGTTTAATCAAATACCAGTGTAGATGTTGGTGTGAACAGCAGATGTGGAATAAAGTAAATTAGCCTTCGTAATGTGGGTGGGCCTCGTCTAATCTGTTAAAGACTATAAGAGAAAAGATCAAGATCCCCAGAAAAGAAAGGAATGTTGCCTCCAGATTGCACCATAGAAATTCCGCCTGATTTTAAAGCCTTTAGACTTGAGACTCCAACATCAACTCTTGCTGTGATTTCCAGCCTGCTGTCCTGCCCTTAAGATTTCACAGTTGTAGTCTTCACAATTGCATGAGCCAATTCCTTAAAATAAATCTCTCTCTGTCTTTCTGTTTCTGTCCCTCTCTCTCTCAGTGTATGTACACACACACACACACACACACACACACGCACACACACACAAATTTGACTGGTTCTGTTCTTTTTTTTTCCTGTAGAATAGTTTCAAACAAAGAAGTTATTTCATAGGTTTAAAAACTAACATTAAATGAGATAATTCAGTTAAAAACACCTAGTATTCACTCAACAATCACCATTTGTTTCTCTACTACTATTTTCTTTTGTCTTTCCTTATCATCCGCTTTAGTTAAAAAAATCTTTTTTCTTTCTTTATCCTCTCCTTTGTAATAAAACATTATTTAGTGTGTACAAATAACATCTTTTCAAATGTACTAACTATTATCAGCACGAATATTCTATTAAAAATAGAGCAATTTCGCATGCATTAGTGCCTACACTGACATTTACACATTTACTTTCACAAGTGAATAATGATAATTCATATGCGCCACATGGCTGTGAGTAATCGCTCCCTTCTGAAGATAAAGGTTAGAATGGTCTGTGGCCATCATAAGTTATTCACTGTGTGTGTATACTTTCATAATATATTTCCCACAATGTTTTTTCTCCCTATTTTCATCTAGCTATTTCTTATCTTTATGTGACACAAGTTTTACATTGAAAAACATTTTATTATTGATTTCTTCATTAGACAAATAGTATGGTGAATTTGACACTCAATTCACTTTTTCCTTTATAACAAATCAGAAAACATTGGAGTTGTGAATGCCTATATTGAGAATGTGTCTAGGGATATAGATAAAGATGAGAGAGAATAAGAGAAGGGGTGAGAGAGAGAGAGAGAGAGAAGGAAGGAGGAAAAGAGAGATTGGGGAGGGTATTTAGAAGGCTCTTTACTCTTTAAACTATTACCAGCATCTAATTAATGATAACTGATGTCGAAGAAAAATGTTGAACTCTGTGAAATATTTGCAGACATTTATTCTGAGCCAAATATAAGTGACCATGGCCCTTGACACAGCCCTCAGGAAACCCCAACAACATGTACCCAAGGTGGGCAGGCCACAACTAGGTTTTATACATTTTAGGAGAGCATAAGATATCCATCAATACATGTAAGAAGTACATTGATTTGGTCCGGAAGCTGGTGGAGAGGGACTTCCAGATTATAGGCAGATTCAAAGATTTCCTGATTGGCAATTGGATGAAAGAGTTTATCTACAGACTTGGAATCCGTAGCAAGGAAATCTCTGAGTTAAGGTAAGGGATTGTGGAGACCACAGTTCTTATTATGCAGATGATGACTTCAGGTAGCAGGCTGCAGAGGGAATAGATTGTACACGTTTCTTATGAGACTTAAAAATGGGTCAGTCTCTTAGTTGATTCTCCCCCTGGATTGGGAAAAAGCCCTGGAAAATAAAAAGAGTATTCTCTACAGGATGTAGATTTTCCCTCACAGGAGACAATGTTGCAGGGCTATTTCAAGATAGGGCAAAGAAACATATTTGGAGTTAAAATATTTTGATTTCCTTCTTTTTCTGTTGTGTGATGTTATGCCGAGGTCAGGTTGGAAAGTGAGCCACATTATATAGGGTTAAATGAAACTCCTCTGATGAGACTTTATGGTTTGTAGCGTGTAACTGTCCAGACCCCCTTATATAGGAATGTGTCAAGAGAAGACAAAAGATTAGAGTTTAGTCCTCACTGAAATCTAATTTACAAAAAAAAAAACCCTAAATTTTCAATACTTTTGGGAAGACAGCACATAGAATTCATACCAAAGTGTGAATTGTAAGTGGTTTCAGAGGAGAAATTGTGTCTTGATCACCACTGTCAACTCAACTGTTAGCACATAACAGGTGCTTAATAAATATTTTGATTGAATAAATGATGCTATAATCAATTCAGGAGACTGAATTCGATGAGTTAGATAGGAGTGTCAATGTAGCAGGGGTTTGATGGCAGAGGTGGGGAAATTAATGGTGCAGGAAGGAGAAAGTTACCAGTGAGAGAAGCTTTGCAATAGAATAAGCAAAGTGTACACATTTTATCATCCTCCCAAGACAGACCAGGATCTTGTCAAGCTTCTCATCTGCACTGAGTTCTTGGGTATTGTGAGGTTTAATTTCATAAGCCAGCTTGGCTGGCCCTGGGGTCCCCCAGATTAAACATTATTTCTGAGTATCTCTGTGAAGGTGTTTTGGGATGAGTTTAGCATTTGAATCAGTAAAGAAGATCTCCCTTCCCCTAGGTGGTGTGCCATCATCCAGAACACTGAGTGTCTGAATAAAAAGAAAGGGAGGGAAGGAGTTATTCTTCTTTCTTTCCTGCCTCACTGTGTGAGTTGAAACATCTCATCTCATGTCTGGTCTTTGGAATAGGTTTACATTCTTGCCTTCCTTGGCTCTCAAGCCTTCTGACTTGAACTAAATTATGCCACCAGCTTTCCTGGGTCTACAGCTTGCAAATGGCCGATCGTGGGACTTCTTAGCATCCATAACTGTGTTAGCCAATTTCTCATAATAAACCTTGCTCTCTCTTTATATACATGCAATTGTGTCACTTAGTGATGGGATACATGCTGAAAAATGAATTGTTAGGCTATTTCATAGTTGTGAGAACATCATAGTATGTACTTACACAAACCTAGAGGGTGTACCCTGCTACATACCTAGGCTGTATGATATAGCTTTTTGATCCTAGGCTACAAACCCATACAGACTATTATTGTTCTGAATACTGTGGGCAATTAAAACACAACAGGAAGTATTCGTGTATCTAAACATAGAAAGGGCACAGTACAAATACAATATAAATGACAGCTGTCTGGGGAACTTATGAATGGAGCTTGCAGGACTGGAAGTTGCTCTGGGTGAGTGGAGGGGGGAGTGGTGAGTGAACGCAAAGGCCCCAGGATGTTGATGAATACGCTGTAGGCTTCACAAATGCTGTACACTTAGGCCACACTAAGTCTAAAAAGAAATAAAGTAATTGCCCTGTGATAGCTACAGTGTCACATGGCAATAGGAAATGTTCAGCTTTATTATAATCTTATAGACCACCTTCATACATGTGGTCTGTTGTTGACTGATACTCCATTATGTAACACATGACTTTAGACACACATCCTCTGGCTCTCTTACTTAGGGAACCTTGACTGTTACAGATACGTACTACAATGTTGAGTCAAATGGCTAGCCAGCTACACTGCCAGTCACAGTTGAACTGGAGCATCCCCTGCATTCAGCCCAGGAGGCAGGGAACCTGTTGGGATGGCAGGAATCCAGTGACCACACACCATTGCTTTCCTTGGCTGACATCTTGCTCTGGTCAGTGAATACAACCTCCCCTGCCATTGCTAATGTGATGTCTGTACTCACTGCTGTGCTGCTATCCTGAAAGGGTTAATCAGCTTCCATAAGGGGCCTAATTTAGAACCTGGCAACAGCTTAGCCACTGAAAGAAATATGGCTCACTGCATGCCAGGTGATATAAGTTAATGTTATATATGATGAAATGTCCGTTTAGATATTATGTGTAATTTTGAGTATTAGGAAGTCCCACTATGCTATTTTTTTAGAAACCAGTCTACAAGATTTCCTCTTATATTCCTTCTTGAAAAAGAAAGCACCAGGAAAAGGTTATATGAATAATCATATTTTAACATAGCAGGTAGACTAAACATATAGAAAGTTATTAATAATAGACTGAAAATATGTATCACACAAATAACAGGCAAAAGGTTAGCATATATTACATAAAAAGCTCGTATTTTTTTTTTGGAAAAAAAACTACAACAAAACCTCAATGACATTCCCAAAGATTCTTATAACAGGAGATATCATTTGTTGATATGCATACAGAAAAATGTTCAACAAAGCTACAAAGAAATTAAATTTAAGGCGTCTATGAAATCACCTCAGATTCTAGTTGTGTGACCCTGGAAAAATTATTTAATCTCTCTGCTTCAGGTTTTTCATGTGCTAAATGGCATAAAAATATGACACAGGAATGCTATGAGAATTTAATATATTTTATGCATATATTAACTATACATGAAAAATGCTGAAACACTACTTGATCCAGAATGCAAATTGTTACACTTATTTATTGTCAATATTACCTCAAAATTTTAAAAAGATAGCATCACATTCTATAAAACATGCTATGAAATCTGCATATGCCTATCTTGTAGCTGTTATATAAATTCCATTTACATGTAAATTCCCATTTACATAACAGTTAGAAGATAGGCATATGCACATTTCATAGCATGTTTTATAGAATGTGATGTTATCTTTTTAAAATTTTAAGGTAATGATAATATTGACAATCAACCTAAAACGATGGTTTAAGAATTGTAAACATTTATGCTCTTAACACAATAATTCCAATTAAGGGTATTTACCCTAAGAAAACAAAATCAAAGAGAAAATAATAACTCTATGCACAATTTACATATTTCTCATATTTCTAGAATGCTTAAAATGTTTTTCATATGAAGAAATATGATGTATTTATGACAAACAATAATTATAAAGGTGATTCAGCCAACCAAAAAAATTACTATGATAAAGCAAGAAATGCAAAAAGAAAAGAAAATGATCCATGTAACAAAGACAATGTTTTATGATTTTCCATTATTGGTAATTTTTTTTTTTTTTTGAGACAGAGTCTCACTGTTACCCAGGATCATGCAGTGGCATGATCTCAGCTCACTGCAACCTCCGCATCCTGGGTTGAAGGAATTCTCCTGCCTCAGCCTCCTGAGTAGCTGGGATTAATATTTTTATATTTTTAGTAGAGACAGGGTTTCACCATGTTGGCCAGACTGGTTTTGAACTCCTGATTTCAAGTGATCCACCTGCCTCAGCCTCCCAAAGTCCTGGGATTACAGGTGTGAGTCACTGTGCCCGAGCCAGTAACTCTCTTTCTCTGTGTCCCACCCCATCATGTGGCTCCAGGATAGAGGGAAAGGCAGATGCCATTTTGGGAAGGAATAGGATATTATTCCTTGGAGGTCAGAAAAAGGAAACTAATTCCATGCCTTTTCCATTTCTATAGAGACAGAAAAGGAGTTCCAGAAAGTGCAGCAAAGAGGCATGCCTGTCATAACTTTCCCTCAGAGCCGGAATGTTGGAGGGAGTAGGTGTTACTAGATACAAGGATGGGCAAGCCAAAAGCAGGGAGGCTTTCGTGTTCTGCTGTCTATTTGGAACTTGGCATGGTGGAAAATGGAGAAGTCTGTCATACACGGCAAACTTGTGGCAACACAGGATAGCAAGATGAAAAGGGTGGCAGGATAGGCTTTGGTGACTGAGAGTCATGAAGCTGCCATAAGCTCTCATTGGCATGGAGTAGGTCCCAGTGTGAGGGAATATGCACTGTGAGCTGTGAGAGAATAAGGACATCGCTGAAAGTTGTGATGGTTAATTTTATGTGTCTGCTTCACCTTGTCACATGGTGCCCAGATTAAGCATTATTTCTGGATGAGTCACCAGGTGTTTCTAGATTTGGTTAGCATTTGAATCAGTGGACTCAGTAACGCAGATGGCCTCCTCCAAGTGAGTGGACATCATCTAATCTGTTGAGGACCTGAATAGAAGAAAAGATGGGGGAAGGAGGAATTCACCCCTTTTATTTCTCACCTGCCTGCTTGAGCTGGACATCAGTCTTCTGTACTTAAACTGGGATTACACCATTATTTCTCCTGGTTCTCAGGTCTTTGGTCTCACCCAGACTGAATTATATCACTGGCTTTCTAGGGTCTCCAGCTTGCAGATAAAACGTCATGAGATTTGGCCTCCATAATTCTCTTTATACACACACACATGAATTGTTATACATAGCTGATATATACATATAAATATTTGTAAATCTCTCTGTGTGTGTATATATACCTGAATTGTTATATATAGATATATAGATCTCCTACTGGTTCTGTTTTTCTGTGGAACTCTAACAGGAGAGACTTTCACGAGGAGTTTGCCTTGTGGTAGAAAAGATCTTGACACATAATCTATGAGATGTGCAGTTCAACTAGGAGCTACTTAAAAGCTGTGACTGAGACCCAGGAAGGTGAGAGCTAAGATGGTGTCAAAAATATGGGAATGTCGCCAGTCTCTGCCTAAGGTGAAATGACAAGTCACAAATGCACTACTGCTTGCTCAGTAGACACCAAAGTAAGGGACATTTTGTAGGCAGAATAATGACTTCTCTAAGATGTCCTTTTCCTAATCCCTTGCACCTGTGAATATATTACCTTAGATGGCAAAAAGACTTTGCAGATGTGATGAAGGTAAGGATCTTGGGATGGAGATTGTCCTGGATTATACTTATGGGTCCAGTGTGATCACAGAGAACCTTAGACAGGGGGAAAGGGGAGGCAGAAGTGTCAGAATCACAGAAGGAGATTTGATCATGAGACCAGATGTCAGAATGAGGTGGTCATGAGCCAAGGAATATAGGTGTCTAAAAACGTGGAATATGCCTTCTAGAATCTAGAAAAGGCAAGGCAACATTTTCCCCTAGGGCTTCCACAAGGCACTCAGCCCTGCTGACATCTTGATTTTAGGATGTCTAACCTCCAGAACTATAAGACCATATAGTGGCATTATTTTAAGCCACTAGATTTGTGGTACTTTGTTACAGCAGCAATAGGAAATTAATACAGGACCCATGGAATTGGTCTCTGCCGAAGGGAGGCCCGGCTGAGACTTCCTTCAGCAGAGCCCAATAGGGAGCCAGAAGGCGTCCTGTATTTCCAGTCCAGAGTGTGACCCGGCCCTGTGGGCTCATGGTGCTCTCATTCCTCAGGCACCATCTTGGGGAGCAGTGGGGTGGCGGAGATATGAGTGGTGAGAACCAAAAGAGAGTATTTCTCAGAAAGGTACTAACTTACTTTCATGAGATAGTTTAAACCTAAACAGGCATAAATATTCCATGATGATCAAGTTTAAACTTTTCTTCCTGCTACTTAGTTGGAGGAAGGTCACAGGAAAATTGATACTCCTAGAATTGAACTGAGGCAGAGTGGGTAGCTACTTGGCTGTGAATCTATGCCATGCTCACAAGTAGAAACAATGTTAACACCAAGTTTCTGTCAAATGCCAGGCACCATCCCAAGCTCTTTATATTTATTATCTAATTAAATGCTCATAACAATACTGTGAGGAAGGTACTAATATTATCTACATTTTTACAGATGTGGAAACTCAGGTTTCAAGAAATTAAACAATTTGCCAAAGGTTTTATGGTTTTTCAGTTGTAGAGCCAAAATTTGGACATAAACAAGCCTGAAAGGAAATGCAGAAAAATGAAAACAGTTTGATTTATTCCATTGGCAGGATTATAGATGTGTTCTTTTTGTTTTAATTTTTGTTGATGGCAAAATAAACCCTTGATGGCACTTTTTTTTGATATTTAACGTTGGCAATTTCCAATCTGTGAACAAATTGTATTCTCAAATTATCAGCCAGGGAAGTTTGAAAAGCATGTGGTTTGCACAGAGACTGTAGTATTTGAATCTCTATCATTTTTTAGAGATGTTAAATTGGGAAACTTAATCATTGTGAATCTCAAATTTTTTATTTACAAAGTGAAGATAATAATACCTTATGGAAGATGTTTTGAATACATGCCTGAAATGTAGTCACTCAACAAATGTACTTCCCTTTTTCCCCAAAAATCTTTATTTTGATAATCTTCAAAACTAACAACCCAATTTCCTATTTAAAACAATAAATATCCTGGTGATATATATGTATATCAAAACATCATGCTATATACCTTGAATATATGCAATAAAAAATAGCAGTTCAGCCAATACATTTGGGTTGTTCATGATTCACCAGAAAGATTACACTAGGAGTGTTATTTCAACTTTTCATACCTCATAGTCCTAATATGGCTTCCATGGGATAATGAAACTTCAGTTACAACTTGGTACAACAAGAATATGCGTCGTAAGGCCCAGAAGTGAGAATGCTTTTTGCTCTCCTGTTTCACTGCCCACCAGCTTGGCAAGGAGCTCTCTGTTAATGTTGTTGAAAACATGCTGCCGATGGTGAGTAGGGAGGAGGAATGGAGAAAGAAGAGGGGTGTAGGAGAGAGCATTTTCAAAAGGGGTTGGGGTAGATGTTAAATATTACTGGGCAGTTTTAGTAAACTTGCTGCAGTTGTAGCTACTCTAGAGAAGATAAATATTCTTGTTTCATCATGGCTGAAGGATCACTGTTTCCATCAGGCCCTAGGGTTGACTATTTCCCACTGATACATAAGTCATTCATAAAATACAGCACTTAAAGTGGATTCTTATGGATGATGCAATGTAAAAGCCTTTCTCCAAGCTTATAGGTACCATTTATACATTCACCTGTGAGAACCTACTCTGTGGTTAAGGATAATTCACTGTGTAGCAACATGGATATAATTAGTTAATTAAGATATTATTTCCCATGGAGTGTTTTTATCTGTGTTATACCTTAAACTGCCCTGTTTAAAATGATATAAGAAAGGTGAATTGGGTTGAGAGGCTAGGAAAAAAAAAAGATAAACTCATCAAGTGAATAAATAAATGCATTCAGCCATAAGGCCACTCATGAAAACTTATCTAAATTAAAAGGCATGAAAGGGTAAGAAGCATGCTATTAGATGTGATCTGAAAAGAGATAGAGGGTGAATGGTGTACTAATCAATCATGCTATCTCAAGGAGTCCTCCACCAACGAGTTCCAATATTTTTGCCCTAAGGTCATTGCCGTGATTTCATAAAACAGGGAAGGTAAACAGAACTTTTCTGTTACTTCTGTTACATTAAAAGAAAAAAAAGAGAAACACACAAGAATGTTTTTATTTCCCTGCCACCAATGGATCTATAAGGTCTGTTACTTTTCAAAAATCTTAGGTTGACATCATCAAATGAGTTTTCTTTTTCTTTCTGTTGTTTTCCTGCCTAGAGAACCAAGTCCCTGTATTTGTACCATTGCCTTTATCACTGTGATTATATTCTTTCAGTTGAACAGCTTATTCATGTGAAACCATAAGGCATGAAATAAAGAATATCCCACTTTTCATGCTTCTCATCTTCTGTGAAACCATGACAAAAATAATGAAGACAAGCCTAATATAAAATAACATTAGGAAGCTAGTTTTAATCATTTGAGACATCAGTTCTCTCTACCATTTTTTGCTCAAAGCTTCCTTTAAGACACCTGCTTTAGTAAATCCTGGACAGCTGGCATTCGAGTTGATTACATAATAGTTTGGGGGACACAGCTACAGAATTATAGCATTAGAATTTAGCAGGCTTAACGCACAAAAGTAATCATCAGCAGGAGTCCATGAGTTGTGGATGAAACTTGTTTTGTACACACATCCAGGTCTGAAATGCTGGAGGGCACAAAGCAACCTCATATCAAGAAGATTAGCACCTAGAGGTTATATGAAAAATTTCAGTGAGCCCTGGATTAATGCTAAGCCTCAGTATTTAATGGCTTGATGTAATGCAGCAATTTTCTACCTATATCACCCAGGCCATACTGAATGACACAGCTGACAAGTAAACCCAAGTAATCGCCAGCTCACGTCCGGGTCTTCTCAAGAATCTTTGCCTTTACAGACTTGCTTTGTTGAGGTAAATGTGAGAACACACAAGTGAACAAGGGCAACAGACACAAGAAACTAGGACAGGGTATACTGAGGGGGACATTCTAAAGCATGAAGCGCTTATTTAGTCATCTTTAATTGCTTTTCAGTCAAAAGATGATTTTTACACTGAATATTTTATTTGTTTACTTTTTTGAGATGGACTCTTGCTCTATAGCTCAGGCTGGAATGCAGTGGTGTGATCTTGGCTCACTGCAACCTCCACCTCCCAAGTTCAAGTGATTCTCCTGCCTCAGCCACTTTAGTAGCTGGGACTAAAGGCATGCACCACCATGCTTGGCTAATTTTTGTATTTTTAGTAGAGACAGGGTTTCACCATGTTGGCCAAGCTGGTCTTGAACTCCTGGCCTCAAGTGATCTGCATGCCTCAGCCTCCCAAAGTGCTGGGATTACAGGTGTGAGTCACTGTGCCTGGCCTACACTGAATATTTTATAAATAATATACCTATTTGGGCAGAAATTACTTTTGGCACATTGTATGTGTATGTGATCCTGTTAACAAGAAGTGATGAGAAAATAAAGGAAATATAGTATGTAAGGACTACAACTTTGAGTTACTTTATTTCAAAGAATTATGTCCCTGAGCACCTGAAAACAAGAGCTAGGGGTGAGTGTACACAATTTATAAGCATCTGGATAAAGTTCAGACTGCCCCCACCTCAGTTGTTTAATCTGCATGTGGCATCAAACATCTGAATATTTGGAAATGTTGGTTCTTTTTTTTTCCCAAATATTTTGAGGCTTCTGAGCACAGAGAATCAGGTTAATAGGAAGTATAGAATGAAATAGGTAAAGAGTGATTGCACCTAAAGAACTTTTTAACTTAAAGAAAGGAGGTTAATGATTCTAAATTTAGGGTCTGGGGTAGAAATGCCATGAAGGCAGCTTCATCTCCTTTTTCTTTAGCTACTTTTGAGATCCTTATGAACTCAAAAGTTCTTTTACTAACTACCTGAAAGTAATGTTTGTTGAGTAGACAAATGGATAAGCAAAGGGTTGAAGATAGCCACATGGATGGTGTTTTGCTTGTTTGTTTTTTGAGATGGAGTTTCACTCTTGTTGCCCAGGCTGGAGTGCAGTGGTGCCATCTCGGCTCATTGCAACCTCTGCCTCATGAGTTCAAGCAATTCTTCTGCTTCAGCCTCCTGAGTAGCTGGGATTACAGGCATGTGCCACCACACTTGGCTAATTTTTGTATTCTTAGTAGAGATGGGATTTCACCATGTTGGTCAGGCTGGTCTCGACACATGGCTGTTTTAAAAGGATTCCTAGTTTTAAAAAGTCACATAGGCATTGGAAAGGGAATATTTTTGTCAAACAGGGCTATTTTATTCTGGCCTTTCATATTGTATTTATTTGAGTTAGCAACAAAAAGATGGGAGAAATGACAAAACAACCCTTAGAAATGTGTCTGACTAAGGAAATGATAACCAAGATAAATCAGCAGCAAAACTTTTATATTTGAGAGTCATTGCAGAATGAGTAAACTTTCCAGAAAGTTCTTGGAGTATAGTTAAGCACTTGGTGCCAGGCTGGAGGCTAGACTATGCTAATGCTGTGAATTCTCCATGGCTCCAGACAGACAGGTGAAGATAAAATAAGTTGCCCGTATACCTAGAAGAGCCTGAGATATAAACCTGGGTGTCAGGAGGGAGCCATTAGTCTATGCCTAGGGTTCTAAGTGTTACATCCTCACTTCTGTCCATAAGAAAAGTGGTGGCAGGCCAGGTGCAGTGGCCGACTCCTGTAATCCCAGCACTTTGGTAGGCCAAGGTGCTAGGATCACTGAAGCCCAGGAGTTTGAGGCTAGCTTGGACGACATAGCAAGACCTTGTCTCTTAAAAAAAAAAATTAATTAATTGAATGGGTGTGGAGATCTATGCCTGTGATTCCAGCTACTTGGGAAGCTGAGGTGGGTAGATGGCTTGAGCCCAGCTGTTCAAGCCTGCAGTGAGCTATGATGGTGCCACTGTACTCCAGCCTGCATGACAAAGCAAGACTCTGTCTTAAAAAAAGAAGAAGAAAATACAAAAAAGAAGAAGAAAAGTGGTAAGTGTGGTTAAGATTAGTTTGGGGGACAAGGCAGTATGAAAGGATTGAGTTGAAGGAACTCTAATAAAACCCATACTACATTTCTCACCTACTGTGACCACTTTTATCTCCTTGATTATTCCCTTATCCCACAGGATGACTATTTTTTTTTCTTTTATAAATAATAATAATAATAATAATAAAGTAAGCAGTAAATGATATGGACCCTGAAAACATCACATGAGAAACTTCTCAAAAGCTTCCCTGTGTCAAAAAAAGAACTCAAATCACACCAAAGCATTTCATTAGGAAAACAAGTTAGAAGAAAATGTAAGACTTTTATCTATTCCTTCATACGGTGATTTCTTGAAGTTTCTGTTGGAGGGTCAGTTCAGAATAGGCTTGACTGCAGGTCCAGTGGTGTGGGAAGCAAGGATAAGGAGAACGCAGGTCTAGAAGGCATAGAAGTGGCATTAATAAATGCAAGCAGAACTGTTAAACATGTGGAGGCAGGTGAAAACTTTTATTTGTACTGTATATATTTTAGCATTTGGTGTTTGAAGATGCGTTTAGGAATTAAGATTTTAAACACTCAAAAAAGCAACTCCGAAAGATCCATATGGGTAGATTAAATTTCAAGATTCGGTTGCAAAATATTCTGATCATTAATGTTACCAACTGAGGAAAACTTTAATTCTTCAGCTGAAAGATGAGCAAAGTCTGCAGCTGCAGTCACCCCCCAACTGCACTAAAAGTGCAGTATATTGAGCACAGCCTGCTGTCATCTGTCATTGCATTATTACCTTAATTCTCCAGGTAATTACTCTGATAGAATATCACCAAACGAGCAGATTTTCCTCTCTCTAAATCTTTAGGAATATCTTAAATGCTTCAGGGTAGGTAGGTTTTATTTAATCAATTAATTATTATTATTTTTTACTACTGATTCATAATAATAAGCATACTTAATCAAAACAGTATTCATTTATTTGAGTTTTATAAAAACACCATTTCCTTCTTGT
This sequence comes from Ateles fusciceps, assembly GCA_036589455.1. Classification (NCBI taxonomy): domain Eukaryota; kingdom Metazoa; phylum Chordata; class Mammalia; order Primates; family Atelidae; genus Ateles; species Ateles fusciceps. The sequence continues at coordinate 10,730,931 of JAZHEH010000078.1, forward strand.
ATGATTTCAGATTTTTGATTTGGTTTTTTTTGAGACAAAGTCTTGCTCTGTTGCCCAGGCCAGAGCACAGTGGCATGATCTCAGCTCACTGCAACCTCTGCCTCCCAGGTTCCAGTGATTCTTGCGCCTCACTCTCCCTAGTAACTGGGATTACAGGCATGCACTACCACAACTGGCTAATTTTTGTATATTTAGTAGGGATTGGATTTCATCACGTTGGCCAGACTGGTCTCAGACTCCTGGCCTCAAGTGATCTATCTGCCCTCGGCCTCCCAATGTGCTGGGAGATTACAGGCCTGAGCCACTGCACCCAACCAGATTTTTACTTCAAACATTTGATCTTGTGATTATCAAACCTAAGGAATGGGTAGAAGTGGTTGAGATTTCTTTGTGACATGGTAAAATATGTTAATGTGGAACTGTTTCTGTCTTGGTTTTTACTGTGGTGCCAGTACAATACCAAAGCAGCTATCAGACACACCCTTCATAGGGAGAATTTACAAATGAACTTCTGGAGAAATTGTTTTATGATTCCTGATCACTCAAGCAGACAGGATGTAAAAGTAGGTCAGAGGGGAAAGGGGGAAAGGATTTGGGAAGAGATTTCTTTGTACAGAGTCAGTGCTCTGATGCTAGGCTAGTCCCCACCCTGCAAATCTAATGAGGGGGCTTCTACGGGAGCATCTCATAGTTCTCTAACTGTGGTTTGGAGACTTGCAAGGCTGAGTGTTAACTCCTGTGACTGCAGAAAAAGAAGTGGCTGCATTGGGTGCCCTGCTCTCCTGGAATCTGTCAAGGCAAGGAGTGAACAGATGTTTCTCATGGACCAAATGTGGGTGAAGAGGAGAGAGAGAGATGGGTGGATTTGCCTTGAGTCCTGTAATGTGGTATGAGTTGGAGAGATGGCGGGCCTCCAACAACAAAAATCAGGAAATAAATGGTGGCTGCTTTGAGGCTGAGGAAGGAGTCACAAGTTGGCTACCAGCATCCACCTGTCTCAAGGGGACTTTGTCAGAGACGCTGGGCAGGGGATGGCCAAAGAGCCTGAATCAGAGCTGCAAGAGTGTCCCCATTGAAGCTCCAAGGACAGTGTTGCACAGAACCTGTGTTTAATGGTATCAAGAAGGTCTTTCCAGCCCTCTCACTCCTTTCTCCACCTGCTCCTAAGGATAAGAAACCAAGGAGTTGGGGTGGGGTGAGATGATTACTGCATCGTAAGACGGAGAAATCAGTTCTTTTCTTTGTATCTCAGACTTTCAGCTTGAGGCAGCGGCAAATTGCCAAGTGAGTTGTTGCCCTTAAATTAGTTTTTATGTATTTTAATTTTTCAAAACGAGACTGCTTGTTCTACTTTCTGAATGAGATTGTGTTTGCAATGGGCTTTGGGGGACACTGATTACCTAAGAAGGAGCAGAAAGTCAGGAGCCTGCTGGGATTTGTCTCCTGGGCAGCTGAGGTCACCCACCTTGACTCAAGTTTTTAGGGATGGTGAGAGAGTAAACTCAAGTTTTGTGGGGTTTTTGTTTTGTTTTTTGTTTTGTTTTGTTTTTGAGGCAGGGTCTTCCTCTGTCACTCAGGCTGGGGTACAGTGGTGTGAACATGGCTTATGGCAGCATCAACCTCCTAGGTTTAAGCAATCCTCCTCCTCAGCCTCAATCCTTCTGCCTCAGCTGGGACTACATTAGCCGAGACCACAGGCATGCACCACCACACCTGGATAATTTTTTAAATTTTCTGTAGAAATGGGGACTCATTATATTGCCCAGGCTGGTCTCGAACTCCTTGCCTCAAATGATCCTCCAGCCTCAGACTCTCAAAGTTCTGAGATTATAGACATGAGTCACTACACCTGGCCTCAGGTTGTATTTTGATGAGTCAGCAGCTGTGCTGATTACAATATCTAAAGACCTGTGTCACAATTGCTCTGGTTGTTTTACTGTCCATCCTTTCAGGATCCTGCTGGAGAAGATATTGGCTGGCTCAGTTACCAGTGGGCTAGACTGGGCTGATGCCACATCGCACCATATTAGAACCTCAGACAAAAGAAAGTCAGTAACAGTGATCTTATCTTTGTTTAATATTCTGATATTTTATCATCATGAATTTATTTGCATTCATTTTTATAATATTACTTTAAATATTATTTATCTTGATTCCAGTTTTTGGTGTTCCCTTACATTTGTGCTTAAGGTGAGTGTCTTTGGTCTCCTCAAACTAGTCTTGGCTCTGTTTGGAGCTGTTAATTTTTCTAGGGGAAGAAAACTTAGTTTCTATTATTTATGGTAACAATCTTTTTCTCTCCCCTTCCTCCTACATTATCATTTTGCTGCCAGATTTTTTTGTTGTCTCCAGACCCCTCAGGAGACTGTCACTTTCCAACCCACCCAAAGATCAAACCCAATAAGTCACTGCACTATTGCTGCTTGGGATAAAGTTAGAATTGTGAATGTGGCTAAAGGTAGCAGGTGCTTTTTTTCTCTACTAATGAAACTGTTTTATTTTAATGTTGCAAACCAGGGGTTGGTAAACTTTTTCTGCAATGGGCCAAATAGAAAACAGTTATGGCTTTGAAGATTCTGTGGTCTCTACTGCCACTACTTAGCTCTGCCATTCTAGCACCATGAATGATTGGTGTGGCTGTTCCAATAAAACTTTATTTACAAAACAAGTGCAGGCTGGATTAGGCCCACAAGTTTTAATTTGCAAACACCTACAATTTAAAAAGGAATAAGAATGTTTGGGACAATTGCTTTAGAGATCTGTGTGTCACTAAGATATTTTCTACTATGGAGGCACTGATTTAGCTTCATTTTTAAAATTAATCTTTCTGATATGTAAACACCTATCAGGTAATAAATGGCTACCTTTTTAAATAATAACAACTCCATATTATTAATCTATCCATATGTGTAGATTATGTACATTCTCAAAACAACTGTGCAATTGTTATTATTTCCACTTCAAAGATGAGATAAGGGTCATAAGTCAAGCAAGTTGCCTAAGGTCATAGAGTGAGTTTTCAGTAGGTAGATATGAGGAAAGTCTGTCAAATTCCAAAGCCCATGTGAATGGTCCCCCGTGGCCTTGTGCCCCTCCACTAGAGTCTTCCTGTTGGAAAAAAACATGCAGGGTAACTTAATTAGATCACACTTTTGCACTAATCTAGAAGAAAAAAATAAGGAAGTCGTGGTCTTAAACACTGACAGATTACGCAGAAATGAGATCATCAAGCCAAGGGCAATTATTTTGATGACCTCAAATTGAACTCAAAGTGAAGGTTGACTAAGAATGGTTTTCTTTTTTCATTTACTTATTTATTTTTGAGACAGAGTCTCACTATGTTGTGCAGGCTGGCCTTGAACTTCTGACTGCAAGCAATCCTTGTGCCTCAGCCTCTTGAATAGCTGGGACTACATCCAGCTCAGGATAGTTTATGTGGTTTAGGGAGCTCAGACTGGGCTCGGATGCTTATTTCCTATGGAAGTTGGTACATTTTGTTTTGTACTTAGCCTCAAAAGTGAATAACCCTGAGCACTTATGATAGTGTACCCTTAGGTGACTTACTTATACATTTTCTGATTATGTTAACTATTTTGTTGGAGAATGAACTGAATATAGCTCTTGGACTTGGACTTAGGTTTGCACTGGCAACCTTAGGCATTGTTGAAGTGGAAAAAACTAAGGGAAGCCTAAAACATATATATTTGATCTCTGTATTTGGAAAAACAATGCACACATTTATATATGAACACACATATGTGTATGTGCTTGTGGGTGTATGTGTGATAGTGTAAATGCAGTAAACTGTTCTTCAATATATTGTCTGCTTTTGTTGAAACAGACTTTCCCTTTTAAAATTCATTGTTGCAAGCTTTCTGCTTTTCAGAATATTAAATATTGTATTAGTTCTCATGCTGCTAATGAAGATGTACGTGAGACTGGGTAATTTATAAGGGAAAGAGGTTTAATTGACTCACAGTTCCATATGGCTGGGGGAGACCTCACAATTCTGGTGGAAGGCAAAGGAGAAGGAAAGTCACATCTTACATTGTGTCAGGCAAGAGAGCATGTTGCAGGGGAACTGCCCTTTATAAAACCATCAGATCTCATGAGACTTACTCACTACCACGAGAACGGCTTAGGAAAAACTCACCTCCATTATTCAGTTATCTCCCACAGGGTCCCTCCCATGACACGTGGGGATTATTATAATTCAAGGTGAGATTTGGGTTGGGGACACAGAGTCAAACCATATCAGATATATTCAATTCCAAATTCTTTTTGATTCTAAAATGGCTTCATGTTTTAGTGACTTATTAATTATTAGGATGATATATAAGAATATTTTTTGGCTTCAACTGAAACAAAACAGCAGCACAGACCAGCTTTACTCTCTCTGTCAGCCTGCATACTTGCCTCATATGAGGAAGGGAGTGGAAAGGAGGGTGTATGTTCCCCTGCCTTCGAAGCATATACCTAATGCAGGCATTGTTTCCAATTTTCTTAAAGAGTAAAGTTGCCTGTTTTGTGTTATGTAGAAAAATGTGGAATAGTTCTCACTTTTTTTTTTTTTTTTTTTTGAGATGGAGTCTCACTCTGTCTCCCAGGCTGGAGTGCAGTGGTGGGATCCGGCTCACTGCAACCTCCACCACCCGGGTTCAGGAGATTCTCAGCCTCCCGAGTAGCTGGAATTACAGGTGCACACCACCATGCCTGGCTAATTTTTGTATTTTTAGTGGAGATAGGGTTTCACCATGTTGGCCAGGCTGGTCTCAAACTCCTGACCTCAGGTGATCCACCTACCTTGGCCTCCCAAAGTGCCAGAAAGTTCTCACTTTTTAACACGGTGCTGGCATATTGAAGTGCTAACTATATGTGTCTTTGCAGAAACCCTGTGAGCTCAAGAAAATGAATTCATGAGAGTAATTAGGGTAAAATTTCTAAAACATAGAAATTCTGGCCAAATATAAGTTCCTAAATAAAATGAAAAGTCAGAGCAGTGAATGTTAGAGAGAGCTGGGAAGCAGGAGGTGACCTTTCTGGCTAGCTGGCTCTGGGAGGTGCCATACAGACTTTTAACACTCTCAAGTGGCAGAGAAGGCCCTATGCAAATAAATCATTGATTGTATTACAATGAATGTCTTAAAATGTTCAATTTTATGTTCTAACATTATAGGGCTACTTCATTAAACACGAAGCAAAATGCCATCCCACAATCAGTTTAGCAATGTCCTGGCTATTTTGTGAACATGCTGGACCCATGTGTGTGATCCTTTGAACACTCTCTATTGTTTTCATTTTTCTTTTTTATTTAAACACTTGGTTTTGATGAGACTTTTTCATCTCTGGTTCCTACATAATTCTGCATATATATTCCTTTAATAATAATTTAACTAGTAGCAAAAAGTTTCCAAAGAAGCCTGAGAAAATTAAAAATACTAAGGAAATATCTTGATATTTTGCAAAATTGTATCTAGCATTCACTGGTTTCAAATATTTGCCTTTTCTTCCCCTCTCTCACCAGCGATTAGACCAAATAGAAAACATGTGGGAGTTAAGACCTCATTACAGTAATCCTCTCTTTGGTTTCTCTCAGGGAAAAAGATTTTCCAGATTAATAAGAACTTTATCTTGTGTTTCTTAAATTCATGGAAGGATGCTTATAATGATCTAACACAACAAAGTATTCTTTCAGTATAATGATCTAACACAAAAAAAATATGTTTTTCTTTTGAAACGGTATCTCATGCGGTCACCCAGGCTGGAGGGCAGTGGCATGCTCACAGTTCACTGCAGCCTTGACCTCCAGGCTCAAGTGATCCTTCCACCTTAGCTTCCTGAATAGTGCCCGGCCTGGTCTCGAACTCCTCAGTTTAAGCCATCTGCCCGCCTAGGCCTGCTGAAGTGCTGGGATTATTGGAGTGCTCCACTGCGCCCTGCCTAACAAAGTATTCTTAATATTCATGTTCTTGTCTCTGAAGAGTAACAGGCAATGCCACCAGTCTGTGCCTGTGTAATGGACCATCTTCCTTCCCCAGGCATCTCCTTACCACTTACAGTAAATTTCTTGAAATTCCTATGATGGCACTCTCCCAAGTCTTTGTGTGTCTAGTTATCTCATTTACTTTAAATACGTTCCTTGGGAGAACCAATCACTTAACTTGATAGCCATTATTATCAAATATATATTGATTCATTTATCAGCTACATAGGCGGCATAAAGACCCTGAGCCAATGGAAAATCAAAAAGGCCAATTGTAATGGAGCAGATGCTTCTAGACTAGGTGAGCATCTGGGTAGGCAAGGACAGGGGAAGCTCTGTGGAAGGAGCCCTCAGTTGCAGCAAAGGGATTGGTGGTTTGAAGAGTGTGGAGCAAGTTTGTATGTATGTTAATTCTAATTTTTTAAATTTTTTGTTTATATTACAAGATTGTCTTCAGGAGGCTTCTTTTATCTATCTATATATAGGCTTACTGTATTTGTGTGTAGCCAGAGGGCAGATAAATGTCTCAGGTTTAGGAATTGTGACAAGATGCCAGCTAGAGCTTCTGCATTTGTTGACATTACCTGTGGTCTTGATGGCTTTCTTTCTGAGTTGACCATACTTGGAATGTGGCATTTATTGTTTTGGTTTTGTAGTATCTAGGCTTTAGTATTAACAACTGTGAACACAGGAAGACTGAAAGCTCATAACCTTCCTTCTGGTGCTGTAGACCCAATTCTGGAAATTAATCTGTCAAGGAGCATACAGGAGATAACAAGGTGGAAGAGTGGAAAAATCACAAATCAGTTTCCAATATGAGTCAATATAGATAGATAGATAGAAAGAGACAGAGACAGAGACTATTCTTTCTCCTATATATAGATGGGGTGGGGGACAGAGACCATTCACAGTATGGTCAAACTCTATATAGATATAGATAGATAGATAGACAGACAGACAGACAGATAGACAGATATAGAGTTGATCATACTGGGAATGTGACATTTATTCTATCTATCTATCTATCTAGATAGATAGATAGTCTCTCTTACATATTATATATATTATAATTATATATATTATATATATTGTGTATAATATATAATTAAACTATTATAATATAAAACATTATATATAATTATATATAATATATATATAAAATTATAATTTATATATATAATATGTAAGAGAGAGAGAGAGAGTAGTGACTTGAGTCAGAGCTAATACACACTGCTAGGTCTTGCGGACAAAATACACACATATTTTGAGCACCAGAGTTTTTGAAAGAGCAGCCTACACCCACAGCTGTACTTCTTCAACTAGTATGTATTTCTAAATACAATCCCTCACTACAGTGTAACTATTGTTACTAAAGTGATCAGTGACCAACTCTATGCCAATTACAAAGGTCATTTTTCGGCTACTGCTCACTTGTCTCCTCCATTGCATTTGACATTATTGGTTCATCTTTGCTTTCTAAAACCTATCTGGGTTCCCCCTCTCATCTCCTCTCTTATCAACAATTATTTTTTATTTGCTCTTCCTATCTGCCCTTTAATTGTTCATGTACCCCAGTCTTCTGTTCTTGTCCTTCTTTGACTTAGAAATCTCAACCACTTTAAAGTCCATAACAATAATGACTAGTATATTGATATGTATCAATTGTATCAATAATTTAACAACTTAGTGATACAATGTGTCACTAATTATTATATAATTGAGTCCATACTCAATTCTAGGTAATTTATATATTTATTACTACATTTACTCATATTAACTTACTAATTTTGGAGCATTGAAAATGCAACAATATTCTCTATGTTTGAAAGTTGAGAAAACGGAAATTCAAAGAGACTGAGTAACTTTCTCCAAGCCACACAGCCAGTGAGTGGCAAAAGTAAAATTTGCCACTCACTGGCTGTGTGCAAACCCTTTCTGTTTGCAAAGCCTATCCTCTTTCTACCACGATATGTGATATGGTTTGGCTCTGTGTCCCCACCCAGATCTCACCTTGACTGATAATAATCCCCATGTGTTGTGGGAGGGACCCAGTAGGAGATAATTAAACCATGGGGGTGAGTTTTTCCCATGCTGTTCTTGTGATAGTGAATAAGTCTGACTAGATCTGATGGTTTTCTAAAGGGCAGTTCCCCTGCACAGGCTCTCTCTTGCCTGCCTCTATGTAAGACGTCCCTTTGCTCCTCCTTCACCTTCCACCATGATTGTGAGTCCTCCTCAGCCATGTGGAACTGTGAGTCAATTAAACCTCTTTCCCTTATAAATTACCCAGTCCTCAGATATGTCTTTATTTAGCGGCATGAGAATAGACTAATACAGCATGTTATGTCTCAGTGTATTCTCTACTTTAAAATTTATTCCTGTGTTTTTTTGTCCACCAGTGATCAAATTCACCCATTTCCTAAAACAAACGCTTATGGGATCCCCTTGTGTGGCAGTCACCAGGCTAGACACATAATGTAGAAGAAACTCAGTTTCTCTTAGGCTTCATTTCCACAAGTAACTAAATTGCATCCTGTTCAAAAAAGGTTATCTTTCTCCTTCTCCAGCCTCCTGTATCAGCAGGTTCTCCTGTATTCCCTATCTCATTGCTTCTCAGCCCTGGATCCCCCAGCAGTTTCCCTTTTGAGGCTTGAAAATCAAACAAGCAAGTACCTGGCTTTCACCCAAGTCCTGCTATTTCATAACATCTAGGAGTGGGTCAGGGGCAACTTTACTGGTGACTTTTGACATATGGACAAGTTGGAGAACCCTTTTTATGTTTCAAATTATGGCATTATCTGATCTCTTGGAGTTACTCTAAAGACTTCTTTATAACCCCCTCCCCATTCATTTAGTTACAGCATTCTGCAGATGCCATTTCTCAAGTGTCTCCTGAAGACATAGCCTTTCTCTTTATTCTTTCATGGAAAGTACTATATTTTATATCCTCATCATTTTTTTTTCTAGATACTGAAGTAGATTTTAAACAAATCTTTCTATCTCCTCTCTTGAATAGATCTACACTACCCATTGTGATACTTTCAGAATGTGTATTTGATAATGCCATTGCCCAGATGAAATCCTTCCATAGTACTTGTTACCTGTAAGATAAATTCCAAACCCTGCAACTTGGTGTGTAAACCTTTCAACAATGTATCTGTCTCCACTATATTTTTACAACCTAGCCTCATCTCCTACCTTAGTCTTTATTAAACTTTAATATCATTGTTTACCTATTTAATGAGCAAATAAAAAGAATGGATTTAAGATGTAGTCATACAAACCATTTCACTGTTTCCTGGGACAAGATACTGTGAAATTATCAACACAGGTATATGCCTACTTCTGGAAATATTTTAAAGTATGTAGCTTTCTGGGTGAAAATACTTTCTCTATATCCAACATTATTCTTTTTTTCTCCAGCTTTATTGAGGCATAGTTGATAAATGAACATTTTATACATATAAGGTGTGCAATGTGATAATTTGATGTATAGGTGATCCTCACAAACTAATTAATACATCCATCACTTCACTGATGTGGCATTTATGTGTGTGTGTGCGTGTGTGTGTGTCTTTGTGTGTCCGTGTGTATGTTGAGGGTAGATCTGCTGTCTTAGCAAATCTCAAGTATACAGTACAGCATTTTCAACTATAGTCACCAAGCTATGCGTTCGATCCCCAGAACTTACTCATTGACTATTTCCTTATTTCCCCCACCCCCACATTCCCTGGCATTCACTATTCTACTCTTCACTTCTGTGAGTTCAGCTTCTTTAGAGTCCACATATAAGTAAGATCATACAGTATTTTTATTTCTGTGTCTAGCTTGTTTCAGTTAAAATAATCTCTAGGTTCATCCATGTTGTCTCAAATGGCAGGAATTCCTCCTTTTTATGGCTAAATCACTTTTCATTGTATAGATATACCACATTTCACCCCCTCCCCTCCCTTCCCCTCCCCTCCCCTCCCCTCCCTTCCCCTCCCCTCCCCTCCCCTCCCCTCCCCTCCCCTCCCCTCCCCTCCCCTCCCTCCCCTCCCTTCCCCTCCCCTCCCCTCTCCTCCTTTCCTTTCTTGTCTCATTCTTTTCCCCCAGGCTGCAGTGCAATGGCAGAATCTCAGCTCACTGCAACCTCTGGCTCCCGGGTTCAAACAATTCTCCTGCCTCAGCCTCCCGAATAGCTGGGATTACAGGCACCTGCCACCATGCACAGCTAATTTTTGTATTTTTAATAGAGATAGGGTTTCACCATGTTGACCAGGCTAATCTTGAACTCCTGACCTCAGGTGATCCACCTGCCTCAGCCTCCCAAAGTGCTGATATTCCAGGCATGAGCCACTGTGCCCAGCCCTCATTTTCTTTATATATTCCCATGATCCAGCAATACTACTTCTGGGTATATACTGGAAGGAAATAAAATCATTGTTGTAGAGAGCTACGTGCAGTGCCATGTTCATTGCAGCATTATTCATGATACCAAGATATAGAAACAACCTAAGGATAGTATTTTTCCTGATGTTTAATGTGATGAACTCAGGTTCTGATAGAGACAAAGTGATGAGAATAATTATCCCTCTCAGAGTTGCAGAGAGGACTGAGTTAGCAATGATATCTGAATTATTCGATAACTTTTCTAAGAGTGGAATAAAACACTGTGTTTTGGGTATTTAAAAAATATCTGTCTTCTTCCTTATGATGAATGCTTCCTGAGGACAAAACTTGTGCTACTTCGTTTATCAAGGCAGCTGTTCCATCTGCGGACAGTGCGTAGGGAATAAGTAGATATTCAGAAAACGTTTTCGACTGCCTGTTTGATTCTCATTTATGTAAAATATTTTTGAGGATCAATTATTGTCCCCACTTGTTCATAGACATGCTGATACATGTGGAGGGGTCTTATTGTATCTCTGGGATTTTAGCTGAATGACTTGTTCAAATTTCCCAGCAATTACCCCACTGCTTTATTCACTACTGTGGGAGACAGATGATATATGAAAAAAATGATATTTCAGATGATATTTTAGACAGTTTAATAAATGTATATTTTACATCATTTACAATTAAGTCCCAAGTTTGTGGACTCCTATAATGTGCTATAAACCCTTGAATATAGATTCATCAGATTCAGAATATTCTCTCCAGTAATGACTTAAAATTCAATAGTTCAGAGGAAAATATATAGGGGTGTGTGTGTGTGTGTGTGTGTGTGTGTGTGTGTGTATATGTGTGCGTGTGTGTGTATTTATATACCTGTAATATATATGTATGTGTTATATTTATATATCTGTAAAATATATATGTGTGTGTATTTATACATCTGTAATATATATGTGTATGCTATATTTTATATACCTGTAATATATATATATATGAAATATTATATATACATATATATAAACTCAAATGCAGGTGTTTTATAAAGAGAAAAGTGGTTTCTTCTAATGCTGACTAAAGCAACTAGTATGTATCCTCATGCAAGAGATCAGATTACCTTTCTCATTATCTTGGCTTGCCAAACTCAGAAAGTTATTAATAGATGCAAAATGATCCAGTCTTTAAAAAAAATCCAGCTACTGTACTCATCTCATGACCTCTTACTGCAGAGAATTCCATATACCCAGCCAATGAAGTATTACCTGTTATTAGGTCTAAATTTACTGCCAACTAATTTCATTGAGTGTTTCTCTGCTCTCATATTATAGAATAGGATCAAAGGGAAAGCTCATTCATTTTCACTGTGCCCTTCATTCTTCAGATTCCCTTATACAGTTCTCTTCCTTTTCTCATTTTCATGCTTAAAGATTTGTTGGTTTGCATTTTGAAAAGGGCGGATTATTAGTGTGTTTTTCAAAAGTAGAAATGTAATAACAAAAGCCCTTTCCCATATTTATTTCCAGAAAAAAAAAAACTAGCCAGAAAACAACAATTATGTGTTGATTCAGATTTGTTTCTGGGAGGCTTGAACAGCTATTGTGGCGGAGCAGCATGCCTGTTTGCTGGTTTTCAGTTCTGTCTTGGATAAGGTCCCTTCTGTCTTCTGGAAGGTTTTCAAATATCATTAGGGGGTCTCTCAGTGATGCTTCATTGTGCATTCCATATCTTTTATTTCTCTAGTAAAATTCTGGCTGCCTATAAAAAGACTATGATGCTTCCTGTTTTTCTTCTAACAGGTAGAAAGATCTATAACTTTGTATAGTATGTAATGACAAAGAAAGACCTTTTATTGAAATACAATTGAATTTTAAATAGCCATAACATCTAAAGCTTCCATTATGGTGAAGCCAGTAGAATAAAAACTGGGTATTTTGTTACTTTTTCAGGCTATGGGGAAGCAAAGATGGTATGCAGTTACTTGATAAAATACTACTGTCTGCCATTTTAAAAATATTTTTTACAAGAAGATCCTTGTTAGATTTTACTCTGGCTGAATTCTCTGTCAAACACATTGAGGGGATGGAGTAGAGGAGGGATTAGGTTACAAGCTCTCTCTCTCTATTCTATTATTGAGTCCTTCATCCCTAGATAGTGCTAGTCTTTCTAGAGATATTATTACTGTGAACTTCACACAGCCACTATCCAGAAGAAGTCATATTGATTATGAATAAAATCATTTATTTTGTTGAAGTTGTAGTTTCTTGGTGTCATCAAGTTAGTGGACTTTTCTTTCTCATTTATCTATTTCTGATGTTGTAACTCATGTAATATTGACCATTAGCAATATACCCTCTACTGTTGCCTAGCAGACCTGTCATTGTGTTGCTTAAATGGGAGGATCCCCCTCTCAGTACAAGGGGCAGTTACCAGTTCAGATGAATGTTTACCTTGCAGAATAAATACAACTGAGAGAAGATGATGATGATGAGAGAGAGAGAGAGAGAGGGAGGGAGGGAGGAGGGGGGAGAGAGCATGCAAGAGAGAGATCAGGTTAAAAGACAAAGCTGTATTCCTATCCAAGTGCTAACCAATCCTATTCATGGGTAGTTATCCAAAAGAATGGAAATCAGGATCTCAAAGAGATATTAGCACTGCATGTTCATTGCAGCACTATTCACAGTGGCCAAATGTGGAAGCAAACTAAATGTTCATCAGCAGATGAATGGGTAAAGAAAATATATGTATTTATAGACCGTGAATTATTGTCCAGCCTTCAGAAAGGATATTCTACCATTTGCCACAACATGGATGAACTCTGAGGATATCATGTAAGTGAAATAAACCGCTAACAGAATGACAAATACTGCATAGTTCCACTTACATGAGATGTCTAAAATAGTCAAATTTATAATATTGAATCCTGAAATAGCAATTGCCAGGGTGGTGGGGGGAGAGGGAAATGGGAAGTTGCTAATCAACCAGCATAGCATTTTATTTAAATGATAAATAAGTTCTAAAGATTTGCTAGACAACATTGTACCTATAGTCAAATATGAAATTAATAAAGTAAAACAAAAACAGAAACAGAACTGCAGCATTAAGCAGCCTTGCCAACACTAATGAGAATGAATGGATTGCAATCCATCTGTAATCTTCAATAAGGGCATTGAAGGGAGGATGGATGTCCCAGCAGAGAGCAGATGCCATGAGCCAAGGCAGGTCCTGGGGTTAGGTTCCACCTCAGGTCTGTCAAGAATGAATTCACCGTTGGTGACAACTTTCTAGTGACATAAGGATTTGCTGCAAGTGGTCTACTAATCTTTATTTCCCTAGCTTTCCAATGTTATATTAAAACTGTTCCTACCTGTAATTCTAGAAAGGCTTCTGTGAATGTGATCAAAACTTGACTGATAATTTCTTTGGTATTGAAAGTGAGGTGCTGCTATAGCAGTGATCTGAAATATTTTTCATTTGCTTACAAGCAGTAAAGAAACTGATTTGGGAGGCTGAAAAAATAGTGGCCCATGTTATGCAAAATATTTTAAAAATACTATCATCTGCTACATCTTGAAAGATAGACTTTGCACCTTCTCAGCTTGTAGCTCTAGGGGAAGAGGCTGGAAAACAGAACTGTAGTAGTATATACTTGCAAGTGTTAGTTGAATTGGCAATGTATTTTAAGAAAAAGATGAGCCCAGGAAAGAATTATCTAGTTTGCAAGCAGACATGAAAAGATGGATAGCATCCTAAGATGCAGGGCCTTGAAAACTTGAAAAAATATACTGCTTCTAGAGGTTTTAAAAAAGATTTTGCAGAGCAAAGATTGAATAGAGCTTCTCAGCTGGATCAAGTGACTTGGGGAGCTCAGATTGAGGATATCATTGTCCCTCTCATTGTTTTATGTAACATCAAGGTAGTCATCATACATTGGGAACTATGTTTAAAACATTTTTTGATAGTAGATCTCAGTACATGGAATTGGCTGAAGGCAAATGGATTAGGAACCCACGATGTTATTGAGAAAATTATATTGACAAATAACTAATGAGCCTATACCAATAAGACCTTTGTTCAACACTTAAAACAACCACTGGGCCTCCAACCCTCCCTGAATATGAGACAGATTTCTAGGGCTGTGAAATGCCTTCAAGTAGAGTGTGTTTCCCACCCCTGACTACAGATGTTGCCAAGGAGGATAATGAATAGGGAAGAGCCCCACAGAATATGAGCCAAGAGCCGCAAAGCACAGTGAACCAGGATGTTCCTCCCAGACAGCAGAGTCAGGGCTGATGTAAGGAACTTCCCCTCTTGGGGGAGTGGAGACTTTACAGATTCTTCCAGAGGGATATAAACATTGCCATGAAGCAGTGACTGCTCTGTACTCTCATTATTCTCCTTTGGATGCATTCTGTCCTTGCTCCAATGTTTTACATTGGGAGAATGTGTAGGGAGCCAAAACCTTCCATTTTTAACCCAAAGATTGCCATGTTAAGAAGATCTATTAATAAATCATCTGGAGGTTTATATATGCTATTCTGACTTCTTAGACTCTAAGCTGGATGCAATGACTAGATGGATTGTCTCCCTTCGGGAGGGTTTGAGGGTATTCTATGTGTGAGAAATCAAAGTGTCTGGGATTTCTATATGGGCACACTGTGGCAGGAACAATAAGATACATCATTATACATATTTCCTCTTCATAATTGGTAAGAAAAACTAGACTTTCGGGTTTCCTTGCTCATAGTTTGGTGGACATGTGGCTGAGTTATGAATAATGAGATGTGCTTCAAAGAAATGGAAGCCAACAGGTCCTCTAGCTTCTCTTATCCAGGCAGTGATGGTCACGCATTGACAGGAGCAGTGTCACAGGTGGGCAAAGCTGTGTCACAGAGTCACTGCTAGGATCTTGGATTAACCTTTTACTGTGTTATGCCACCAAGCTTGTCCTGTCTTGACTTACTTACCAACCAACTGAGGCTAAATCCTTGCTGCTTTTTTTTTTTGGAGACAGAGTCTTGCTCTGTTGCCTAGGCTGGAGTACAGTGGTGTGATCTCAGCTCACTGCAACCTCCACCTCCCATATTCAAGCAATTCTCCTGCCTCAGTCTCCCGAGTAGCTGGGACTATAGGCGCACACCGCCACGCCCAGCTAATTTTTTTGTATTTTAATAGAAAAGAGGCTTCACCATGTTGCCCATGCTGGTCTCGAACTCCTGTGCTCAGGCAATCTGCCCGCCTTGGCCTCCCAAAGTGTTAGGATTACAGGCGTGAGCCACTGCGCCCGGTCAATCCTTGCTACTTTAAGCACATTTAATTACATCATTCTGTCCTGAATAAAATTCAATTTGAGCTAAAAGTTTAAAACTTTCAGTACATCTAACGTCCCTCTTGTCCTAGTTGAATTACAATTATATAACCTGCATGTCTTTGGATGAGTATTGCCATTTTCATTTTTCCATTATTTTAAATAAAGTATTGGAGTAAAAGTAGAAATCTTCAATAATTTCTCAAACCACTGTAGATATAGAGGGCAGCTTTGCACAAATAAATTTTTGGCTGGCAAGAAAAGTTACATAAATACTTACTAACCTACAGACATGTAAAAATAATTCAACCCGTGAAAGGTAGTGAGATGATATCACTGTATAAAGTAGTTTTGCTCAAAAACAAGGAATGTCTCTAAAATAAGTCATATATTAATTGGATTGCACAGAGTGATATCAGTAATTTTCTTCAAAATATTTTATCAACCTCTGATAGACTTGGTTTAAAAACCTCTCTCGGCATTGTTAAACATAGACACTTGAGCTGCATGGACCACTGCAGAAATTTCTCCAGTGAGGAAAATGTTCTATATTTGTTTGTGTAGTGCAAACAGTGTGAGTGTGTAGCCATTCACCACACATATGGCTACTAAACAATTGTAATGTGGCTAGGGCAACTGAGGAATTAATTTTTTATTTCATTTAAATTGTATTAGTTAAATCCAAATAGTATCATGGGGTGAGCAGCCCCTGAGTTGGACAGCATAATTGTAGAGCTTACCTGCTCATTAGAGTCAAGATTCTATACCCGAAGTGGGAAAAACCTGGTAAAATGCCTACAACATCTTACTGGTGCTTATTTCTTTCTGCGTATCTACACATTAGACAACGTCAATGTTAACAGCCATTTAGAAATGGTGTTAAGAATTAAGAAAGAACAAATGAAAATTTTTAAAAATAAAATAGAAGTCAGTAGATTAATACCCCCGCATTGTTTATAGAGTAACTAAAGACTTATCTTTATATTTTTAAAATTTAATAACCAGAGAATAATAATTTAAAATACTAAGGATAATTCTCAGTTGGGAAAGGAATGTAACATGACTAAGGTAAACACAGACAAATCATCTGGCTATTGACGATCCAATCCATTTTGTGGTGAGGGATATAGCTTTTCCTTTAAAAGGAATCTAAATAGCTGCTGTCCCATGAGGATGAGGGCATTAAGTATTGCAGAAGCCGCGACTATTAAAAAGAGTCATTGGTCATATTGATTTATACCCTCCTTCATCTTTTCCCCCAGGAGGGGCCATTTGGAATATATTATGTGAGAACCAACCAGTAAGAAGAGGGTGGTGAGTGGTCACTGAGGCCACTCAGCTATTTTATAGGCACCTGAGACCTGGTCAGCCTTGTAAGCGGCAAACTACCAACTCTGTTCGAATTCTAAGCTCCCTGGTGTTTTTATATAAGCTATAACAAGAGGCGGAGAATGTACGTATACTTTAAGAGTGCAGAAAAATCACATGTAGGAAAAAGGCAGGGCAGAATCAGTGCTACTTCTAACTTAAAACCTAACATTTTCCCTGAATGGTTTTTCTTTCCCATGCTCAGGAGTCTAGCAGATGGAAAACCAGGATAAACCATTTTTTTTTCCTTACAATTCTTTTTCCTCCTGCCTTAAAAATCTGTAACAGGTTTTGTAGCTCATAGGGAAAGCACATTTGCCTTCTTCTGTGAGTAGGCCTTTCAGTATTCCACTTGGCTCTCATGATTTTTCCACTTATTCTGATTACTCAGGAGTGTCTGCCTCTCTTCTTTCCCTCCAGTAACTTCTCTAGGTTTTTGCACAAACATGGTCTCTTCCCAAACTATGCAAGACCCAGTGGAAGAGCATCCTTTTTGCTGAAATATGCCTCCTGTAGACCTTTGATATATGATGGAGACTCATGTACATTTACTCTGGGAAAATAAAACAATTTATAAATTAGTTACCAAACTTAAATTTTAATTTAGAGTTTTAAAGAGAACACTCACAAGAGGCTGAAATAAAAATTAGATATTACAGAAAAGCTCTGCACCATAAAATTAAAACATCAAGTTTATTTGTTTTTTACCTTTTATAGATGGTAAAACTGAGACCCAGAATGGTTAAATACCCAAGGCCAAACATGTAAACTGATGCTTGTAAAATCAGGCTCATGAGACGGTAACCATTTATAAAATAAGTTTATAAAACCATTTATAAAATAAGGCTCAACTTATTTTGAGCCTTCATTATGTACTCTGAGGACTGTTTTGGCTGGGGATTTATCATTGCATCTCTACTTGAACTAATCATGATCAGTGTTATCCTGTATCTGAGTGTGTGAGGACAGTCAGTACTCAAGAAATCAATGATACTGTTGACTGCACGGAAAATTTTGTGAAAGAGAACATTTACACCTTCACAGTGGAAGGCTTTCTGAGACTTCTCATTTTCTATCAAAGTTCTCCATACAGATGGATGAAAAATGCATTAGTTAATATTGCCTCCTGTCCCTTTGGTTGAATTCACTAAGGATACAATTACAAACAAACAAAACAAATCACTGTTACTAAGCCTTATGTTCATTTATTTTTTATTTTTTTTCAATGACTGACCAGTGTATCTTACTATTTGTTTAAACACGTCACTTGCCTGCAGGAAGCCTGTCTACAGACACTATTACATTCAGAGCAATGCGATATAATAGCAGAGTATTTTCTGAATTTTTCAAGTTTGAAGAATTTCCAGAATTGGCCAACTTTAAGTGAATTTTTGTGTATTGTTAAACTTGAAGAGGGTTTGTTTTAATGTGGTAGAACCCTCAAAATACTCAAAGCAAGGAATGGAAGTGGTGAAAGTAACATATTAACAAGTCAAAAAAAGAAAAAGCAACTAAATGGCCACATCTATGAACATCTAAGAAGATGAGTTTACAGGATTCATTTAAATACTCATAAACAGTAGAGCTGGAAGTGAGATAGCTGAGCTGTGTTCTCAGCTGTAAAATTGTCACATTTATTTTCTTACAGCATTATAGGAATTGGTCTGGCAGACAATCTAAGGACATCAGTGAGTACCAATAGCCCAGATACCCGCAGAGCTCTACCTCAAAGTGCCAAGCGAAAATCCATTCATTCAGCAATGGCTGTATCTGTTTGCAAATTAATTTACTTGAATAAATTCCCATTCCCTGGAAAACAAATTCAGAGAGGACACATACCCTGCTGATAATCCAAGTAAAGTGTGTCTTACAGATGGAAGATTAATACAACCAAATGTTTGATGGCACTTATTTAAAAAAGAAAAGGGGGAGTGTTTTTCCCACTAACAAAAAGCAGCTGTGAAAAAGAAAAGCTAACAGCAGATGGTCGTTCTACCAAGGAAACAGTGTTTTAGAAACAGAATGATGATATATCCTAACTCCTGATATGAGGTGTGTGTGTTGTGATGGACATATGGGAATGGATAATGAAAACAGAGATGCTTCTACTTGAGAGTGCATGAGGCTCTCACTCACAGCCTCTCCATTTAATAAACGTACATATTTTTTATTTAGTGGAAGTATATTTGAGTTAACAGGCTCCCTTTCTCTCTCTTCATGAAAGTACCCATTTTCACCTTCAAATCGATCATTGCTTAAGGCAAATTACTCTAATGTGATTCATTTTCTCCTCATACCTAACTGAGATCACTCTGCTGCAGAGCAAGAGTCTGGGGACTCAGCAGACAGAAGGGTGGGCTAACTTTGGGAATTAGGGAGCTGCAGAAATACACATCCCAGGGGCAGACAGAATTTGCACAGATGGCACTAGGAAGGCAAGAAGTAAAAAAAGCATCAAAAATGAGGTGAGGACATCAAAGAAAACTGTGTTCTTTTGGCAAATGTGGAATGAATGCTTTGCTTGAATGCACTTGTCTTCACTTTAAGATACTGCTAATCCTCAAGTAGAAAAAAGTTGACATGTATATAAAGAAACAAATTCATAAAATACAAAGGATAGGGACAAAAGAGTATTTTGTAAATAGTGCATTCTTTTTATTAGAGAGATATGTCTAAACTAATTGGAGGCAAAGTTTGAATAAATGATAGTTCACATGGTTCAGGAGAATATGGTTTTTAGAACAAGTTTTAGTAAATGATGTTTTATTGCTTTCAAGAACAGAGAGTAACTGGAAGTGGGTTTGTAATGAGCATATCTAATGTCTTTTTGGGGGAAAAAAATTCAGGCCCCGTAATTTGTCCTGCCCCCGGTCACGTTGCTCACCCTCTCCTATTCTTGTGATGCCAGTGTTTGCCTGGATGCCATATGAACGCATCTTACAGCTATTTCACACTCAGTGCATTCCATTGCTAGTATCTGATACTCATGGGACTCTGTATGCCAACTTCTCTGACCCCATTTTGCATCATTCTCTACCTTCTGAACCCCATTCACTATCATCTTCTGAAAATCCCCAGTATCTTCAACCTCTGCTGGTATTGTATCCCTTCCCTTCTTGTTTTAATGGAAACTTGGTTCTTCCCTGATGCTTTGCCATGAAACCCTCTCAAGGGGGAGCTGTTTTCTTTCCCAAATATCACATGCCACTAAATTTGAAGGTGAGGTAGGTGTCCTCTGTGATTCCCATTCATCTTCCCAGACTGTGTTCTCTCTAGAAATGTCCAGATTTGATTCTCATATTTATATATTACCCCTCATTCATGTATCTACTCCCATCTTCAATCCATTGGTCCTATGTTCATTTCACAGTCCTTCACCCACTTCATGTGTTCATTTCCTTCTTTACCCAGTTTAATTATATGTTCAATTATTACAATCACTCCCATACATATACTCTCATCTCTCTTGTGCAACCCCCAACATATACCTGTTTATCCAACTACCTTGGATAACCCTGGCTTTTCCTCTATCTGTCCCTGCACAGAGGCAGTCAAGGATTGCTGAAGAAAATCACACACTAAATTCATAACCTACTATCCTCAGTGGGCCCTGAATGTTTCAGGGGGAATCATGCTATTTTCTGACTTTGTTTATTCACTCTGCTAGACAATTACCTCGTCTCTTCCTCCAAAGCCTTCCATTTTTACTCTATAACAGTGTATATATGTTTTACCTTCCCTGCTATTCCCATGAGAACAACTGGTCATATTCCCATCTAAGGCTTGGTCTTCCTCTTGGGCACTAAATACCATCCTTCCTTGTCTACTTGAAGACATCCCTCCACCCTGCAGCAATTCTCATTTCTCTCTCCTCCACATTAATTCTCCCCTCATTATTGAATAATTTCCATCAGCCTACAACATACTGTTATTTCACCAATCTTAAAAAAAAAAAATTAAAGTCTTCCCTTGACCATACTTTCCATTTCTGCTGCTTAACTCATTTCACTCCTTCCTTTTATGGCAAAAACTTATTGAATGGGATTTCTACACTTGCTCACTCTGATCTTTCTTTTCTCCTTTTCCCTTGAAACTATTCCTAACAGCCATCATTCTATACCTTATTTAAGCCACTTTCATCAATGGTTTACTGTTAAAGACCATTGTTGAATAATTCTCACTTTGCTGAATCCAGTGGTTGAATCTCAGCCTCCATCTGACTTGACCTCTCAGAAGCATTTAATATAGTGCTTTGCTCTCCTCTTGGAAACCCTTCACTTGGCTTCTGAGAAATCAGTCTCCTGGTTTTTCTCATATTCTCCAGCAGTGCTTTCTCTGTCTTTTTTTATTTTTTAAATATTTTCTCCTTATCTTTCTGCTCCTTAATGATGGCACCCCTCCAGACTTAGTCCTGGGACATCTTCTCTTTCCTATCTTTACTCACAAGACACTGAAAATTTCAAGTACTGTATCCACTTGTATGTAAGAGATATCTGAAACTCAATCTTTCTAAAATGGGGCTGTTAATATTTTACCTTCCCCTGACCTTAACCCTCTCTTTCCATAGTCTCAGTTAATGACCACTTTGTTTTTTCAGTTATGTAGGCCAAAAATATTGATGGTATTTTTGCCTTCTGGTTTTCTCTCACTCCCGTTATTGAATCCATCAGCAAATTCTAGTAGCTCTATCTTAAAGCATATCCAGTGTCCACTTATCCTGAGCTCACAGTTACCTCTGTAAGTCATGACAACATTGTCACCCACCTGTGTGGCTGCAACAGCCTCCTAACTGGTCTCCCTGCCCCTCTGCAGAGCAGGCAGAGTGGTTCTGCTGAAGCATAAAGCAGAACATGTCCCTCCCTGGATGGAATTCCCCCAAGGGCTCTTTTCTTACACAGGGTACCAAGTGAAGGTTACTGTGGCCTATGGGCAGAGCATGGGCCTGGTCTGACCCTGCTTTAGCTCTCCGACCTCTTCCCTCATTCATTCATTTCCACTTGTGTTAGCCTCCTTGCTAGTCAGTCCTTTCTTTCGGCCAAGAACCTGGAAATGTGACAAAGTGAGCATTTTTTTGATACTTACAAATAAGTATCAGTTGAATTAACCAGCTGCAGCTTGAGAGGCACTGTTGCTTACTCATAGACAATAATAAATCATTAGAGCTTGGATGTGAATTCAGAACTGCCTCGTTCCCAAACCTGTGCTCTTTCCATCCTGTGAATAACGCTGCTTTCATTAGAGCATATTTTCAAGCTACTTTGGGGGATGGCTTAGAGCTGGTCACTTAAAAATAACCATCAAAAACTGATTTCCAAATTTTAAGATTCTTGGAAAACAGTCTTCCCCTGAGTTTACATATAAACCATAAAACAACAGAAATTTCATATATTTTTTTTTCCTTGAAAATGTGTGTTGAACATTTTGAGCCTTTAAGACATGGTTAACTGTTTAGTTTTTATGTCTCATATGCGAATCTTGAACTGTATCTTATCTACTGCAAACACAGCCAGCAATTATCTTGTTTGTTGTAAGTTTTTTTTTTCCTTAGAAAAGAATATAGGTTTTCTATCATTATTGAACCTGCTGTAGATTTTGGCTTAAAGAAAACCTTTTGAACCTATAAGAGGTTTTGAATTCATGAATACTGAAATAAATTTATGGTTCTTGGTAGCTTGTCCTCAAGATGGGTAAGGAAAGTGTGATTCTAGCACAGATAAACACATTAACCACAGTTTCAATAAATAAGTAAACACCGATTCTTGCAACTGCTGCCAGCTCAGAAATGATTAACCAGAGGGCTGCTTTCTAACATTCATATTCATAAATTCTCTTTAGAATTAGAGGACAAAGGGCTCCCTTTATAGTTAAACAGCCAAGCAAAGAGTCAAATATCACACAATATGAGTGTGTCTTTCAGAGACGATGCCTTTCCTTTCAGATCTAATTTTCCTTTCCTCTCATCTTTTTCCTTCCTTCTGCTGTGATTTCCCAACAAATGTAGTCTCCTTGGAGAGCTGCTTCAGATTCCCAGCTGTGCTGCAGCTCTGGGCACAACAGGGGCTACTTTTCTCTCCCAGCTGATAATTTTGCAGGGAAACCTGGTGTGAAGAACGATACTCCGTGCCAAACCCCCTGCTGGTGAAGGACCCAGCCTTTGAAATGGACGCCCAGCTATTTTGTTCTCCTGGAGTGCTTGTTGGGTCATGTGGCATCTTTCTTTAGAGAGGAGACTCTGTTGTTGTTTTAAACAATGTAAAAACACGCTCAGGGGCCAATGGGAAAATTTGTTGATGAGGAAAAATTTATTATTTTAAATGGTATTTCTAAGAGAGATAATTGGCCTTTTTCTGATCTTCTTGAAGCAACCGCATTTCCGTTTCTCCCGTAGACTAATTCAAGACGAATGAATTTGTAAGTTCAGAGCACTCGTTTCCCTTGGAAGTTTCCTGGCTTTAAAGATGCCTATTGTGTGAGAATCACAGACTTCAGAGTTCTAGGGGCATCATCAGGAAAAATAATGGCAGTGTGGTGGCCAGAGTATGAGACACAAATGCAGATTGCTTAACCACATGACAGCTTCTGGGACACTTCCCAGACTTCATTTCAAAGATCATTTGGAATTATGTGTGAAGCTTAGTCTCTCCTTAGGGCTTGGGTAGAGGCAAAAATCTGGAATGAGAGGCTTCATTTTTCATCTGTGTGTCTGATTGTATTAGATAATCACATTTACTCCTTGATTTGGAATCTTATAAACACAGCCTGTTTATCCAAAGGTATTTTGACTGACTGGCATTGATCTTAAAGGCCTAAGGAAGAAGAAGAAAAGAGATCTAGAAAGATATGATGCCGTGATGGTTAGTATTGAGTGTCAACTTGATTGGATTGAAGGGAGCAACGTATTGTTCCTAGGTGTGTTTGTGAGGATGTTGCCAAATAAAACATTTGAGTCAGTGAACTGGGAGAGGCAGACCCACCCTCAGTATGGGTGGGCACCATCTAATCAACTGCCAGTGCAGCTAAAATAAAGCAGGCAGGAGAAGATGCAAGAACAGATTTGCTGAGTCTTCCAGCCTTCCTCTTCTCCCATGCAGGGTGCTTCCTGCCCTTGAACATCAGACTCCAAGTTCTTCAGCTTTTGGACTCTTGGACTTACACCAGTGATTTGCCAGGGGCTCTCAGGCCTTTGGCCACAGACTGGAGGCTGCACTGTTGGCTTCCCTACTTTTGAGGTTCTGGGACTCAGACTGATCCCACCACTGGCTTCCTTGATTCTCAGCTTGCAGACAGCCTATCATGAGACTTTACCTTGTGATTGTGAGTCAATTCTCCTTAATAAACTCCCTTTCATATACACATCTATCCTACTAGTGCTGTCCCTCTAGAGAACCCTAACTAGAGAGATACATATCAAAGAACAACACAATTGTACAAATTAAAAATCAAAAACTCATTGTAAAGTAAGCCTCTTAGAGGGAAAACTATTTCTCTATCTTACGGCCAAATTCTAATATTATGAGCCATTACATTATCTAACCCAGCAATTTCAAGGTGAGGGGCATCAGAATCACTTGGGGGATAGGAAGCTTGTTATGATTCAGCTTGCTGGGTCCCACCCTTAGAGTTTCTGGTGCAGAGGTCTGGGATGGAGCCCAAGAGTGTACATTTCTGACAGGTTCCCAGGAGATGCTGATGCTGCTAGACCTGGTACCACAGTTTGAGAACTTCCCATTTAATCCATTGTGTAAACTTTCTCTCTCCTAGGATATTTTCATAAATTACTTACAGGATGATCTATTTTAACTTTTTTGTTTTTTCTTGACAGGGTATTGCTCTGTCGCAGGCTGGAGTACAGTGGCACAGCCATAGCTCAGGACAGCTTCAAACTCCTGGGCTCACGTGATCCTCCTGCCCCTGCCTCCTGAGTGGCTGGGACCATACGCTCCTACTGCCTGTCTTGGCTACTTTTTTTTTTTTTGAGATGGAGTCTCACTCTGTGGCCCAAGCTGGAATGCAGTGGTACAATCTTGGCTCACTGCAACCTCTGCCTCCAGGGTTCAAACAATTCTCCTGACTTACCCTCCCGAGTAGCTGGGACTACAGTTGTGTGTCACCGTGTCCAGCTAATTTTTCATATTTTTAGTAGAGATGAGGTTTCACCATTTGTGCAGGGTGGTCTCGAACTCCTGAGTTCAGGTGATCTACCCACCTCAGCCTCCCAAAGTGCTGGGAACACAGGTGTGAGCCACCACACTTGGCTTATATTTAACCCTAAATACAAAAAACTTTCTGTCAAACAATTTATATACTGTATATTTTAATCACAATTCATATTTTATACTTAATTTAAAACTAATTGATTTCAAAGGAAATTTGAGAGATAGCAGGAGACAGCATGGAATAAAGCAGTGTTTCTCAGATTTGTGTAAGGTGTGCATCTGCTTAAGTTATTAGTGTAATAATGCCAGTTTATGTAGTAAGAAACTCATTATGCTTATGTAACTTATAAATCTATAATTGAGAAATATGTTACAATTTTATATCATATTAAAGTATATAAATGTAGAAATTCATAATATGTAAGTAAGGATAAATGTATATAAAATATAAAATAATTTGGCTGGGCACGGTGGCTCATACCTGTAATCCCAGTACTTTGGGACCATCTGAGGTCGGGAGTTCTACCTGGGCACGGTGGCTCATGCCTGTAATTCCAGTACTTTGGGATCACCTGAAGTCGGGAGTACTCAGGATCACCTGAGGTCAGGAGTTCCAGATCAGCCTGATCAACATGAAGAAACCCTGCCTTTACTAAAAATACAAAATTAGTCAGGCATGGTGGCACATACTTGTAATCCCAGCTACTTAGGAGGCTAAGGCAGGAGAATCACTTGAACCTGGGAGGTGGAGGGTTGTGGTGAGCTGAGACGGTGCCATTGCACTCCAGCCTGGGTAACAAGAGTGAAACTACATCTCAAAAATAAAATAAAATAAAAAATTTAATAAAATTGTGTTTGACTAAAAGTATAAAAACAAATTCAAATTAGCAACTTTAACTCAATGTGACTAATGTGCTATTTTGGGGCAATAAAGCCGATGTTTTCCTTGTGGCTATGGCAGGATCTTTCCTCAGTGTGTCGCATCACTGTGGGATGTGTGAAGGTGACATTTTCCACTCTTTTCTATCTGAACTTCTGAGAAATATTCTTCAGTCAGTGTAATATGCCATGATTTGACCTTTCCTTATATTACAATAGTTTGTTCAGTCTGCCTGTTTTGTTATTATTGTTGTTTTCTTTCCCTAAGCTCTTAATACTTAAGATAGCATTATCTAGTGTCAATGTTAAGCACCCATTCATTTAGAAGTGCTTGGTTTTTGATTGCCTGCTCCAGTTTTTCAGGCACTGCTATAGGTAAGGTAGAAAAATAATCCAGGCCGAGACTCTGCCCTCATGGAACTCACTGAGTGGGATAAGTTTACAGAGAGAAGGTGAAGAAGTGAAAATGCAGGTTTGAGAAGTGGCCTGGGCTCAGTCACCTGGGGGCTCACACACCAATGTGTGGCATTTGGATTTTCTTTGAATGGTAGTGGGAAGTCATTGGAAGATTTTGTTTAGGGGATTTACATTATGAAAAAGAAATATGGCTATTATGCAAAGAATGACTTATAAAGGGGAAGATTGG
This sequence comes from Ateles fusciceps, assembly GCA_036589455.1. Lineage (NCBI taxonomy): Eukaryota > Metazoa > Chordata > Mammalia > Primates > Atelidae > Ateles > Ateles fusciceps. The sequence goes on from JAZHEH010000078.1 coordinate 10,757,642, forward strand.
AAGGTAGGTGCAGACCCTGAAACAGAAGCAATTATTTATTTTAACACGATTATCCAGGTGACTTGCAACAGGGCAATAAGCTATTGCTTTTAAGATAATACTCAAAATTCAAATACATGTACATTTATCAGAAGTATAGGGAGAATATAAGTACTCCACTACTTTTCTTTAATAATTTAAAAAATTATACAAAACTCTGAAGCTCCTCCATATTTCCTCTGGATCTTTTATGGCAGACTTTGTTTTACAAGACTCTGTACAGGCTTTGCAGTCAGATATGATTTCAACATTGATTGGGCCACTTACATTAAGTCGCTTAATCTTACAGGGCCTGTTTCTTCCAAAGTGGGACTAGTAACGCTTCTAACTCAGGCTCTTGTTGGGTAGGGGGTCAGGCACAGAGAGTCATGGCACTGAGCATTGGGATAGTCACTTTACATATATTTACATATATTTAAATAAAGGTGTCAAGGGAACAATGTAACATAAAATGAAAGCAGGTTAAACACTTCATGATTCAGGAAGACCAGGGCAGTTACAATTATCATAGGTGAGAAAGGAAAACCAGAAAATTGAGAATGGGTCAGAAAAAAGGTGCCTTTCTCTCAGTCTTGGCTTCCTCCTGCTTGTGCTTTTTGAGTACACTATTAAACAGGAAACTCTCACTGAGTGGGGGAAAAATCCTTTCCCAGCTCTCTGAGAGGAATCAGTTCACTTCTCTGTATCCTTGCGTTGTAGATAAGGAGAATTTTCATTCAAGAGGCTAATCCATTGTTATAATTTCCATATTGAACTTGAGGTCAACCCCAAACTTGCATCCTTTGTGAACCAGTGAACTCTGCTTCTTGTTGGAATTATGATGATAGTGGTTTCATAACCGTTTGTTAAAATCAGCACAGCTGACTTCCATTTCCTTTTAAATTATGTGACAATTCTAATAACTACAATGGCATTTTCTGAAGAATTCTTAAAAAGACTTCTCCTGATAGCCCTATGAGATGGCCGCATCCTAATCAAATTTCAGAGATGAAAAATGGAAAATGGAGTAAGATGGGAGGTTAAATTGAAAATATATCCTAACCTCTCTTAACATTCTAAGTTTTTGATAAAAATTTTAATTAAAAAACTTCATTTTAAGTACTATTGCAGAATGTATATTTACAAAGAGAGAAACAAATACTTTTTGTGTTGTCCAAATGAGACCGGGTCTGTTCAGTGCTACACTGTCTTTACAATTACTTTTGTGATGACAATGAATAAACTTAACTCTTCCACCAAATATGCATAAGGATAATTTCACACCCCAGTGCAATACAGCTGCTTCTGTCATGGCTAGTGTTGTGTAGCTAAGAGCAAGAGCACATGGGCACATCAAAAAGAAAGCATAGCAAGCCATTGCACTTTGAATCCATGGCATCAAGAACATTGTGTGTTATCATCATATTTAAACTCGCTTTTCCTCACCAAACAATTCCAAAGGGACAAGAAGTTCTAGTAGTGCTATGTTTAACAAAATGCTTCTAATAACTTTCTCAAGAAGTTGGGCTTTGCAAGATCATGATGCATTTTTAATTTTTAAATTCAGGTATGTTTTGAGTGCGCTTCCATTTCATTTACACTTAGCCTACCAAGCTGCAATATTCTAAGAGTTATTTGATGTTGGAGAAGCTCTATACATTTTTTATAAGCCATGTTAAGTGTTTCTCTTTGAACCATACAGTTGTATTTTTGCCATCTCTAAGTGAAAATCAGACAAAAAAAAAAAAGAGTAGAATTCTTAGATGCAAAATAACGAAAAAAACATATCTCAAGATCTATCATTAAGTAAGATGATATCTATCTACAAAAACCCAAAGGATGAATTATGTTTCATTTTTTAATATCCTTCAGAAACAAATAGAATTTGTGTAAGGCTATCATAGCATTGAAGCAAAAACCAATCACCTGATGGCTCTATCAGAAGGTCAGTGTGATGTTAAAAAAAAACAACAAAAAACAGGGTAGATGGTTATTGAATATCATGTACATATTCCTCTCCCCCAGTCAACTCTGTGGATGAAATCTTTCACTATTGAGGTAGCTCAGTCAGTATCCTTTCTTTCTTGCATGAAGGAATTGAAATGCAGAGGCTAATTCAGTTTTTTAGTCCCCTATCCTCTTATCTTCTGTGCAACAAATTATCCACTGTTTCTTGTTAATGCATATAGAAATTTTAAAGCCCAGAGTAACTTAGACAAGGGCCATTATTGCTATTTTCAATGAAAAAAGTTCTATTATTAGTGTATGGACCCAGTGCTTTGAATAAAAAGGCTTAAGCATTTCCACTCATGAATATATGAAAATGGACTTGATGATAGAGAAATGAACCTACCTTCTTTGATCTAGGGAAGGCCTTGATGAGTGAAAACCCAGATAACTGTACCCAATATAGAAATGGGGGAAAAGACAGAGAAGCTGGAGGGTAGACCTAGGCCTACCCCTGATTCATAGAGGCTCTTCTAGTGGTGTGCAAATCCTGTTCTTAATGTTGGTACTACAGTCCGTTCTTCAAAATGTTCTTTAGAATTGGATATAACAGTCATGGTTCTGGTTGAGGAAGGCAGATTGTCAAAAGGGCATAGATCTTCTCTGCTCACTTCTTTCTTCTGCCCCTCGTCTGCTCCCAGCCAGCCTCAGAGTCACTGAGGAGTTAGAAAACCACTGTGACCAAAGCCAACTCACTCATTTTACAGATGAAAAACCAAGGCAAGAGAAATGTAGCATTTTTTTCTAAGTCATACCAATTTAAAAAATTTTGCAGAATCCAACTCTTTTACATTGTGCTATACAAAGGGTCAATGAACTTTTTCTGTAAATGGCCAGATAGGACATCTTAGGCTCTGTAAGCTATATGGTCTCTGTTGAGACCACTCAACTCTGCCATTGTAGTGAAAAAGTAAACATAGGCAATGCATTAAAAAATGGGCATGCCCATGTTCTGATAAATGTTATTTATGGAAACTGAAATTTAAATTTTATGTCATTTTCCTGTGTAGTTAAATATATTCTCATATTATTCTTTGGTTTTCTTTTCAACCATTCAAAAAAGCAAAGATCATTCTTAGCTCCATAGGCTATACAAAAATAAGCATCAATGGGGCCATAGTTTGCCAACCCCTGCAGTACACCACCCCCTTATCCAACCTCAATAGTACTTTTCATTTTGTGCACTACGTAAAAAAAACTTTAGATCTTTTTTTGGGTTCATGGAAGTGTCATTTTTTTTTTTTCCGTTGATGTCTCCCTTCCAGGTCTGTATTTTCTTTGCATTTTCTCACAGGCCACATCTTTATCCACAGTTTTAGTTGAGGGTTCAGAGCAGTTTATTCAAAAGTTAAAATTAGAAGGATTCTCAAAAACCGTTTTGCCACTGAGCATGTGAATACACACTCAAAGTCAGTGCTAAACTTAGCTTGATTTCTTGTCCAAATGGAATCTTGGTTTCAGTGATGCTATTGAGGAAGAAGACCTGCTTCCAAGCCTTCTACCACTCGTGACACTATTAAAAAGTGCAGTGGATATGGATATGGCTTTGCTCTGCTTTAATTTTCACTATTTTTCTCCTGAGCTGGATTTTTCTAAAAGAACGAGGGTCATTAACGGAAGCAGCAACAATTATAAGTTGTCAAAATAACAGCTAACATTTATTCAGGTACTATCGTGAGAGAGAAAATTATGTAACAGTAAAGGGTATAGAATGCATTGTGAACCTTCTGGGTTAATCCCACTCTGCCTCTTATTAGCTATGTTACATTGGGCAAATTATTTAAGTCACCTATTCCTCAGTTTCCTCATCTGTAAAATGGTGACAGAAGTGAGAAGTGCATACTCTATGGAATTATATAACGAAATGATTTAAGATATGTAAAAGTTTAAACAGTACCTGATAAGTGGTAAATGCTATATACAAATAGGATGGTATTATTATTATTGCCCAGATAGCATCTCAAGTTTAATCCTTTCAGATACTCTCCCAATTCTACTTTTTTTGCACCAGATGTGGGCACCACTAACTGTTCAGTGTGTTAAAATCTGGACATTTTCTATGTTTATGATGAGAAAAATACTTAAGAATTATTGAACACTTACTATATATAACAGACACTATTATAAAGGCTTTCCGTATATTATATAATTTAATATTTGTGATATCTTTCTGAGATAGATACTATTAAAATGTACTTAAAGATGAAGGAACTGAGACACAGACAAACTATTGCAGCAACCCCTGGGTCACATGGCTGGTAAATGGCAGAACCTCTCCTGAAAGCAAAATAATTAGGGGTGAAACCTGAAAAAATGTTGGCTGAAAATTCATGAAGTTCATGTGTCAGGTGAATGCAGGTTTTGATAGTTTCTGGATATTTAATCTATAAGGTATCTCTTGTATCCTAGAAGTGTGAATTTAAGTACTGCTTTACGCTGTCAGTAGAAATGCCACAGAATTTATGGCCTCAAAAAGCTACAGAGGCTTCTCAAATAGTCAAGATATGGAATCAACCTGTGTCCATCCACAGATGAATGGATGAAGAAGGTTTGGGGTCTATACACAATGAAGTATAATTCAGCCTTAAAAAAGAAGTCATTTGTGGCAACATGATGGAGTGGGAGGACATGTTAAGTGAGATAAACCAGGCACAGGCAGACAAATATCACATGATCTCACTTATTTGTGGAATCTAAAACAATTGAAGTCATAGAAGTAGAGAGCAGAATGGTGGTTGCCAGGGGTGAAGGGTGGGGGGTAAGTGGAAAGATATTGGTCAAAGGATACACAATTTTACTTATATAGGAGGGATAAATTCAAGTGAGCTATTGTACAGCCTAGTGACTATGGTTAATAACAATCTGTTGTATTTTGGAAATTGCTAAGAGAGTACATTTTAAGTGTTTGCATCAGAAAAACAATAAATATGTAAGGAACAAATACGTTAATGAGCTTAATGGAGCTAATTCACAATGTATACTCATTTCAGAATATTGTGTTGTTCATGATACATATATACAATTTCCCTTTGTCAATTACAAATTTTTTTTTAAAGCTGTGGAGGCTCCTTGAGATGTCAGGAAGACAGAAGAGAAATGCTTAGGATCCAACACTAATCTCACTTGAGAATGTTATTCTTTTGTGGGACAGGGCAATCGTATATCCCCCCTAAACATTGTTGGTATTTTCTCTAGGTGAAAGAATGATAATTTGAATAAAATATGAAACTAACTCAGAATGGTAATTTTATATTATTTTTGCCTTATTAAATTTATTTTTTAGACTTTTTCTTTCTTGGTTAGATGCTATTGAAATAGGGGGTTATCAAGAGAACATCTGTAAATACAGAGGGTCGCTGCCTAAGGGATTCTAGTATATCAACCCCGATTGTGAGCCTCTGTTCCCTACCATGCACTCTCTCTGGCAAGAACCAACCTAAAAGATTGACAGTCTACTCAGGGTCAGAAGGCATGGTTAGGGGAGAATATTTTAAAGTTTAAACACCCATGCAGGACACGTTAAGGCATCTTGAAGAATTGTGGGTTTGAAATGAGTCAGACTCATGGCGCATTAATGTATTGGCTCAACATATTTCCTACAGTGTTTTCTTGCAGTTCATAAAAACTCTAACTTCAAGAGACATTAATTAATTGCTGACAGTTTTGCCAGCATGCAGTGGAAAAAAAACCAGACAAACAAAAGCTATAACCATTTTGGCTGAATAATTGTGTTGTCTTCACCTTTAGGTTTAAGGCATTTCATTACAGAGTTTTCAAATATTTTCAAGAGTGTACACATATCAAAGCCTTCAAAAGCACAATTTTCTTCTCTCGTGTCCAATTATTTTCTCCTTTTACCATTAAAATCAGGTAAAGATAATGTCTTGATGTAATAATTGGGTGTAAATTTGTCATTTCAGTGCTTTATCTTGCTCCACAGCTTGTTTTCCATTCTGTGCTTCGTACTTTAATGAATGGTATCACTGAAATCAGAAACCTCAGAATCAACTTTAAATTATCTATTGTCCACCCAACCTACAATGGCACATTGATTCTACCTTAAGAATCCGCATCCAGTGTCTTCACAGTCACTGTCTTGCCAAGAGCCTAATTATTACTTACCTGGGCTATTGCTTCACTGATCCATTTTCTGCTCAACTATCCATGGAAAACAGAGAACTAGCAGTCATAAACCGTCTCATTTTTAAAAGTATTGGTGGCTCCTTTAAGCTCAGAAGATGCTGCCCAGATTTCCAGCACAAGCAATATCATCCACACTAACTATTACAGATATATGTCCCATTACTATTATTTTATTATTCTTGCTACCCATTCCCCTCCCATCACACCTATTTTAACCCACCACCACCAGGCTCAGCGCTCAGGAGTCTCTGAACTCATGATGCTCCTGTGCAGCCCAGGGACTGTGTATTCACTGCCACCACACCTGAGATGCTATCCTCCTCTTTCACTGTCTGCTGAGGTCATAATGTTTTTGTTTAAAGGCAAGCCCCCATGCCACTTCCTTTTGAAAGCCTTCCTTAAGTCACTTAAGTAGAATTAATAACTCCTTCATTTGTACTTTTATGGCAAATTTGTAGTAAAACAAACGTGTTAGTAGGTATTGGACATAGGTGTTTGAATCTCAGCTCTGCAACTCACTGTGTAACCATGAGCATGTTATTTCACTTCTGTGAGCCTCAAAACATAACTGTAAAATATAACACCATGAGGTTTTTGTAAAGCTGAAATGAGCTTGTACACTGGTAAGCATATTATAGTTAATCAATAAATATCAGTTATTTTCTTCATCTCCACTGCAACCTCTGCCAGCTATGATCACAATAGTGTGTGTGATTGTGTGTATTTTTGTGTATGTTGCGTGTGCTCCTTGAAGATAGGGACTGTCTGGCACATATTAAATATTAATAAACGTTTGTTGAATTCATTGGAATCCCAAGTCCTATGTCTTTCATTTAATAGCAACATTAACACTGTGGTCTCAAGAAAATCATCATCTTTTTATTTAAATAGATAAGTTAAATGACTTAATTATTTTATTTTTATCATTTTATTGTTCCTACAAGAATTGGATGGAAAATTTACTATGCATGAAATTGAGCTATATTTACTAAAATGTTTAAAAAAATAGAAATATTTGAAAACAATAGCAGTATTCACATTCTTTTTTAAACATCAGATGTTTGAAATTATATAAATTATATTCATTTGTGTGTGAGCTTGTGCATCTGTATGTGACTTTAAAAATAAGTCTTTCTAAGGACAGATTTTTCATCCTGCAAATGTGAGCCTTAATATTAGAATTATAACTAAAAGTGTCTGCAAGCCCAGATCCATTAATATTAGAAATGACTGAGAATCTAATGTCAGGAACTAACGGCTTCATAATATAAGAACATATTCTAATTAATAGTAAAGTCCACAGCCTTTATGCTATCAGCTCTTCAATGGCTGCTACCCAGGAACAATAGGAGGAATGAGTGAAAACCTCTTTCAGCAAAACAGGACTTCTCCAATCTAAACCTGCTTTCTTTAACAGGGCTAAGCTATCTTTATGTATACGGTAAAGAGAACCCCCAGCCTGGCTGTCTTCATCACCCAAAGACCTATGCATTTTTCCTTCGGCTGTATCTTCAGGTACCTAACACTCTTCACTTCTCATTCCTGTCTCTAATAAGTCTCCAACAGAAACATATTCTATACGGCTACTTACTGTCTGCTGTTCAGGCTGCATATTCCCTGAGCCTCAATAGCTTCCTAGAAAAAAATATACTGTTGCTCTTTTGGTTACTTTGTCTTTACTGCATGATCAGCCTGTTTCTTCTAGAGCCTGGCTTTTACAAACTTTCTCTCTCTCTCTACTTGTCCACCGAATACCAGACAAATAAATAGATTCCCATATCATAACAGATTTCCAGAGGAAAAGAAGAAATTTGTGACTCTTGTAAGCAAAAGTATCTTGAAATAATTTATTACCTAGGATCTATTTTGGTGGCTTTTATCTTGTTAACATTTCTAACCTCCCGAAAAGTTGTAAGAGTAGTAAAAGGAATTTCCAAACACACTCTGCCCAGATCCAGCAGCAATTGTTAATTTTTGTTCCATTTGCCATGTATGTGTGTAGACACACACACACACACACACACACACACACACACACGCACGCACACACAACTGATTCTCATTATTCATGGTAGTTATAGTCCATAAAGTTGCCATGGGAATACTAGTTTACACTAGTCTCTAATCACAACCTTGTTTTTATCAACCGACCAGTACTGAACCTTGTTTTATATGTGTTTCTAAGACTCCTAATTTAATATATAATGATGGTTCATTAGAACTGAACTGTGATCAACAGCACTATCCCTCATGTCTGAAAGAAGCTTATTTAACAGATGCATTTTCTCCTTAGGGTACATCACAGCCTCTTTGCACTTCTAACACTAAATAGCACTTCTGCGCTGCAAATTGGGGGTCATTTTAAACAGCAAAATCCCCAACAAAAATCACAAAAACGTGAACAACGTGTCACTAAATAGACCACAAACAGGACAATTGCTTATGAGAGCTGCAACAAGAAGGTAGAGCATATTCTTTTTGGACCCCAGCTGGAAACGGGCAAAGCAGTCAACTTAAATTTCTGACCACTCTGCCTAAGTCCACAAATGACCACTGAAGCTCTGTGAGCATTGATTTTGAGCTACAAATAAATTTTAGTGAGTAGGCAAATTCACAAATATGGAATCCTTGAATAATGAGGACTAGCTGGATATGTATTTGACTCGTACTTATTTATGCATTCACATCTTTTCCTGAACCATTTGAGGGTAAATTGGAGACATTGTACCTATTTACTCCTTTTTTTAATTTTTAATCTTTTTATTTCAATAGGTTTTTGGGCAACAGGTAGTGTTTGGCTACATGAATAAGTTCTTTAGTGGTGATTCCTGAGATTTTGGTGCACCCATCACCCAAGTGGTGTACATTGTACTCAATGTGTAGTCTTCTATCCATTGCCACCCCCTAACCCTTTCCCACAAATCCTCAAATACCAGTGTATCATTCTTAAGCCTTTGCATCTTCATAGCTTAACTCCCACATATATGAGTGAGAACACATGTAAGTTTGGTTTTCCATTCCTGAGTTACTTCACTTAGAATGATAGTCTCCAATTTCATCCAGGTTGCTGTGAATATCATTATTTTGTTTCTTTTTATGTCTGAATAGTATTCCATTATATATATGGACATCTCAGTAAATTACAGAAAATTGAAATCTTAAAAATACATTCTCACATCTCATCTGAATTTAACTAGAAGTAAAAGCAATAAAATATCTATAAAATTTAAAATATTAGGAAATTTAAAACACACATATAAGTAACCCAAGTACCAAAAAGATCACAAAGAAAGTTAAAAAATATTTGAAACTGGATATTTAAAACAATTTGTGGAATATAACTAATACAGTAAATTATACATACATACATACACATGTACGTATATATACGTGTATATATACAGGTATATATATGTATATATAAAGTAAATTATACATAAAGTAAATCATACATATATATGTATATATGTACATATATATACACATACGTATATATACGTATATACATATCTATGTATAATTTAGTAAATTATACATAAAGTAAATTATAAATACATACGCACATATATACATATATACGTATATATATATACACATATATGTATATATATACGTATGTACGTATTTATGTATAATTTAGTAAATTATACATGAAATAAATGATACATACACACATATATACGTATATATATATACGTGTATGTATGTATCATTTATTTCATGTATAATTTACTAAATTATGCATAAATGATACATATATACGTATATATATATACGCATATGTATCATTTACTTTATGTATAGTTTACTGAATTATACATAAATATGTATATATATGTATATATGCGTATATATGTATGTATAATTTACTTTTTATCTAGGTATATATGTGTATATATGTATATATGTATGTATGTATAATTTACTTTTTATACAGGTATATATGTATATATGCATATATATACATATATATGTATGTATGTATAATTTACTTTATGTATAATTTACTAAATTATGTATATATGTATACATAATTTACTAAATTATGTATATATGTATAGTTTAGTAAATTATACATATATATATTTAGTAAATTATACATATATATGTATGTGTGTATGTATAATATACTTTATCCCCTCATTGATTGATGGGCATTTGGGCTGGTTTCATACTTTTGCAATTGCAAAATTGCCATCTTTTTTCTATAATGAATTATTTTCCTCTGGGTAGATATGCAGTAGTGGGATTGTTCAATTAAATGGTAGAATATGTTGGTGTAATGTCCTCATAATATTTCTTGTCATCTCTTTTCTATATGTAGTGTCTATAGTGATAGCTTTGCTCTCATTCTTGATATGTTAACTTGCATTTTTTTGTTTCTTGGTTTTATTAGGCTTATCTATATTTTAAAAAGCAAATAATTGGTTATTAATGTTCTTTACTGTGTATTTGTTTTCTGTTTAACTGAATTCTGTTCTTTTCTATATTATTTATTTGCTGTATTTACTTTGATTTTAATTTATTTATATTTCTGTTCTTTGGAAAATGGAACTTAGAGACTCAGTTTTGTTTATTTCTCCTTAAGATCATATTTAATTTACACATTTTCTCCTAAGCACTGTATTAGCTATATTCCACAAATTGTTTTAAATATTCAGTTTCAAATATTTTTTAACTTCCTTTGTGATCTTTTGGCACATGGGTTACTTAAATGTGTGTTTTAAATTTCCTAATATTTTAAATTTTATAGATATTTTATTGCTTTTACTTCTAGTTAAGTTCAGATGAGATTTGAGAATGTATTTTTAAGACTTCAATCCTCTGTAATTTACTGAGATTTCCATATGTCCAACCTATGGTCTATATACTTTTAAAGATGTGTATTTTACAGTTGCTGGGTATATGTGTATTATTCTAAAGTATTATTAGGTCAAGGTGGTTTATAGGAGGAAGATGGTTGAGCGGTAGATCATTCATAAATTTTTCTTGTTACTGGAGGATCCCCTCCTTGAAAAAGTAGTGTCAGGTGTCTTGGTGCTAATGTTACATTCTCTGGCTAGCAAATTAATGGTATTTAAAGTGAGATAGTATTTCTCTGTGAACACCTTTTAGCAGAATATTTCTGTTTTAGTATTTTTTATGATAAAGGAGCCTAGACTCTGTGTATTTATAGGTCATGGCTGCCTGAAAAATGTTGCATTAGCTATGTAACTCTTTTGGTAGAAACTGGGTTCATTTCAGGATTGTGCCTGCTCTTTTCTGAATAAGTAATGTAGCCATATACCTTAATTAGAGACTTCTAATGTTATTCTATGCTGAAGCACATCCAATGTATGACAAAGGATTTATGTGATGTACTGACAGTTATGTACCTTTTCCTGATTTACCTATGCCTAGAAACCATTTGTATTCTTGACATTTTTCATAAAGCTTCATATCAGATCTCTGATTCATGTGAATCTGATTTGACAATTCAAACCTTTGTGTTGTCTTAATAATATGATTCAGGTTTTCTACTTCTTTACTAATTCCTTTGCATTTTAATATGTACTAAGAATTATATTGCAAATAGTAGACAGTATGCCTCCTTTGACGAATAATAGAATTTGTTATTCTACTGGAGATACAAATAAACAAACTACATATATGTGTGTATCTGGGTGTGTGTGTGTGTATTATATATATATATATATATATATATATATGTGTGTGTGTGTGTGTGTGTGTGTGTATATATATATAATAACATATATAAAATTTGATTTTCAGATTGTATTCATATAAATTGCCATCTGAATTAGCTGGGCAATAATTTATAATTATCAGAGGCATTGGCAGAAGATTAAAATAATCTCCATACTTGTTATATGGGTGAGGTAGTGTTGGATAATTTTTAGCCTGCTATACTATGCATATTCAAAGCAACATCTTTGCCAAAAATTAGTTGGCTTTATTTCTTTGGGTCTGCTTCCAGACTGTTCTGTTGGTCTATGCATCATTCAGTGATATTGCTGGGTCACCTGATAGTTCTATTTTCAGGTTTTTTTTTTTTTTTTTAGATGGAGTCTCACTCTGTCACCAGGCTGAAGTGCAGTGGTGCAGCCTTGGCTCACTGCAAACTCTGCCTCCTGGGTTCAAGCAATTTTGCTGCCTCACCCTCCCGAGTAGCTGGGACTACAGGCGCATGCCACCATGCCTGACTATTTTTGTATTTTTAGTAGAGACGGAGTTTCACCATGTTGGCCAGGATGGTCTCCATCTCCTGACCTCATGATCCGCCCACCTCTGAATTATTTTATTGATGTTTGGTAGCAACTGCTCTAGGTAAGTAAATGTTAATGTACTTCTTTCTCAGCAGACTCCTCTATATCCTGAGATTTGGAATTAGTAGCTTGCCCTGTGACCTCAGCTCTTTGATGGGTTCAAGATGAATTACTTTCAGTAAGTATGTCTTATTTCTTGGTTTAAGTGTGGTAATGAAGTTAATTTAATGAGAAAGGGTCTCTCTAGGTTTTTACATCACTTATTGGAAACCAGGAGTCTTATCAATTTTTTCACCATTTGTTTTCATTAGGTATTGAGTGAGAAGTGTTAGTCTTTAGTTGTGGATGTATCTATTTCTCCTAACTTTAAAGAATGTTTTGTTTCTTTTATTTTAGGATCTGTTCTTTGGTGCATAAATGTATAGGGTTTTTATCTTTTGATTATTATGAAATGTCCATGTCCTTTTTAAAAAACAATTGAATTGTATTTGCTTTATGTTAATACAGGTGTTCTAGCTTTATTTTGCTTACTGTTTTCATAGTACAATGTCTTCTATCTTTTTATTTTTAACCTATCTTTAACTTCATATTTTAAGTGTACCTTTTATAGCTAACCTATAGTGAAGCCATGCTTTAAATTCAGCCTGGCAATCTGTAGGTTTTAATCTGTTTTTAAATAGAATGAATTGGTATTTAATGTTATTGCTATTGTTAGATTAATGTTTGCCATGTTTTCTTAGTTTTTTTTTTTTTGTCTTCCCTTTTTCTGTTTTTTTTTTTTTTTTTTTTTGGAGGGGGAGTTATTTGAATGTATTTTTAGTGGTCTGTTTTAATTATTCTACTACATTTTTTAATTATAAAATTTGACATTATTTTGTAGTTTGCTCTAGGGATTATAATATGTATCCTAAATTTATCACAGAATACCTAGAGTTAATATTGTATTTCTTCACGTAAACTTTAATAAATATGTAATGCTGTAGTTATATATACCCACACATGGCGTTATAACTATGTGGGTAAATATAGCATACATATTTAAATTAGGGTAAGAAAAATATAATGTTTCATATTTACCCACATATTTTTTTATTCTTTTCATCTAGTGGTACTCCTCCTTAGCCTGAATAATTTATTTCTTTCACTTTGCATCTTTGTCTGCAAGTAACAAATTCTTTTAGTTTTTATATTTCTGAAATGTTATGATTTCACTCTCCTTTTTGAAGACTATCTTTGCTAGATATAGTATTTTAGGTGACAATTTATGTATTTCTTTTAGCACTATAAGGATATTCATTATCTTCTGGATTCCTCTTTTCTGAAGATAAGTCAGCTGCCATTCATATTATTCCTCTGTATATAATGTGTCTTGTTTTTTTCTGGCTGCTTGCAGTTTGACTGTGATATGCTTGAGTATATTGTTCTTCACTGATCTTCAAATTTTGGTTCTAGTTTTCAATAAATTTCAAACGATTTTTATCCTTATTTCCTCAAATATTTTTTCTGCCTTTTTCTTTCTTCTCTTTGGTGACTTTCATTGCTCTATGTTAGACTGCTCTATTGTTCCACATGTCACTGAGGCCTCTGTTCTTTTTCTCTGTTCTTCAGATTAGATAGATTCTACTGATCCAATGTCTTCCATCTCCAAACTCTTCTAACCCCATCCACTGAGTTTTAAAATTTCAGATATTGTACCATTGATTTCTAAAATCTCCATTTTTATAATTATTATTTTTTCTGTTGAAATTCCTTATCTATTCATTCTATATTTTCTTTTGCATTTCTGGACATATTTATAATAAAATAGCTGATCTATATTTTGATATATTTGTATTTTTCAATTGGTTCCTGATGACTGACATCTCACTTGACTGTGGATCATATTTTTTTTCTGTGTTTTGCTTGCTTATGAATTAATTTTGTTTATAAATAAAATATTATTTATAAGACATTCTGGAGACACTAAGTTCCGCTTTCTCTGAAGAATGTTTATAATTGTTCCGTCATGAGTAATCTGGCTCAACTCAAACTCTCGATGCCTCCTCCCTTACAGTTGGTAGTAGCTAAAATCAGTCTCTAAGTCTTTTTTAAGCTTAAAAAGAGTTACTTTTAAATTGTTACTCTCTGCTAGACACCTGGAAGTCTTAAGTATTTGTAGATCAGGGATCAGTTAAGAGTTTGGACAGATTTTAAATGCAGGTTTTTGAATTTCCCCATACTGTGTTGTTTTCTTCTGGGATTTCTTTAACATGTTCTATATACTCTGACATTGCTGAATCCATGCGTGAAAGATTTCTGCTAAAGGTCCAGATATCCCACCCTGCGTGAAGGTGGACCCCTCATAGGTGAAAAGCTGCATAAATTCTAACCAATAAAGTTGACTCTCTTCCAGGTTCTTCTTCTCTAACTACTGGTTTTCTCTATTTTGTTCAGAGTTTGTAATTTTGTCTACAGTCCATTGTGTTAGTCCATTACAAGCTGCTCTGTCACTACTAGAAGCAGAACTTTACTTTTAAGGAAATAATATTTGTTGTTATTAATTCTAAATATAGAGTTTCCTTGTAGAAAAGTTGGACAATTTAGGAAAAAAAAGAAAAATAATTTGTAGTTTGATAACCCAGAAATAACCATTATTAACATCTTGAAATAATTATACATTATTACACTGTTTTATCTCCCATTTTCTCATACCCATACACACAAAGTTAGTATATAGCTATTGTTTTGTAGTTTGCTTTTTTCATTTCTCATATTATAAATATTGCAATTTAAGTGGGCATATTTTGGAACAAAAGTTTTAACAATGAAATAATATGCTCTCATTTGGGTGTACATAATTTATCTAAATATTATTGCTAACTACTTAGATTGATGCCAATTTCCATTCTGCTAAATAGGGCTGTGAAAAATACCCTATATATTAATCTTTTGCAAATACATATTAATTTTTGCAAATATGAACTAATATATAAAATAAATATATTAAAAATAAAAATTAGTATATATTAATATTTGCAAAATATCTTCATATTTTGCAATTTGAGGAATTTTTTCTTCTTTCTCCATTTACGTCTCATACCAACATAAAATGAATTATACTCTCTCTACACTCAAATGTTTAAAATTATTCCATGTTTTCTTTGCTTTTTTTGAAAAACAATTAATATGTAACCTAAATGGCTTTCTGATTCTTAATTACAACTGCAAAATATTCTATTGACTGGATATATTATAACAAATGCCCTACATATAAACTTTTACATTGTTTCCAGTCTTTTGCTCTTATAAGGTTAAAATATTACTAGTTTTGGATAAAAATGAAATTACTAATTTTGGATGAAAATGATGGAATATTGGTAATGTATATAACAACCTAATATAAAATTGCTTTTTTTATATTTCCAGATATTTAATTTTGATAAATATTGCAAGAATTTTCTCCATAAGTCTTGTATAATTTTATGTTATTATGAGCAGTTTATGAAGGAATCCATTTTTTCCTAGATTTGCTAATAATTGCTTGTCCAACTTTAGAGTTTTGCCAATTTGAAAGATGAAAAATTAGCATCTAATATTAGTTATAATTTACATTTCTATTATGAGTGAGGTTGAGTATGCTTTCAAATGTTTATAGGCCATTTTAACTTCTTTTTGGGGGTGAGCTATATTCATATACTTTAATGCTTTTTAAATTACATTTCTGGATTTTTTTCTTGTTAATTTTTTATGAGGTTTGTAGTATTAAACAATTCTAATCTCATATCTGATAGGAGCTGCAAATATATTTTCCTAGCTTGTTAATTGTCTTTCAATATTTGACATTTGTTTTTTAACTTACTTCTTAAAATTTTTTTTAACCACAACTTTTTGATTTCTATGTATCTAAAATTTTCTATCTTTTCTTTCATAGCTGTACATTTTAAATAAAAAGGTGGTCTTCTTTCTTCAAGATCACAAAGTAATGGCTCTAGATTTTTTTTCCTAGTACTTTTATAGTATTACATTTATACTGAACTCTTTGATCTTGGTTTATTGTGGTACAAAGTGTAGTTTCAGGTTTTTGTATTTTCAGATGGCCACCCAGTTGTGGCAACATAATCTTTAAACATATATATCCTTATGTTCTAATTTGATAATTATATAAATATATTTGGGTTTATTTCTTGTCTTTTCATTTTTTTCCGTTGGTCTATCTATTCATGCAACAGTAACATTGTTTTTACTATCACAATTTATATATTAATATCTGACAATGCCAGTGACTTTTATGTGTCTTATTTTATTATTATTATTTTTTACTTTTCCCAAAATTGTTTATTCTCCAACCTTCACCAATAAACATAAGTTTATTTTCATTTTGAAGCAAAAACTCAGTTTTCTCTAATTTAAAAATAGAAAAATAAATTGGTGACTAATAAGGGTATAACTATATTCTGAGAAAACAATTATTTTCTATAAATAGTCATAAACCATCCTCTTTTAAAAAAACATTATTTTTATAAAATAATATATTTTTAAATTTTTTTATTTTACTTTAGGTGCATACTATATCTGGCATTTCTCCCCATGTTATCCATCCTCATCCTCCCCTCCCTCCCCACCCCTCACTATCTCTCCCCCTACCCCCCAACTGCCCCCAGTGTGTGATGCTCCCCTCCCTGAGTCCACGTGTTCTCGTTGTTCAACACCCACCTATATGTCTTATTTTTAAAAGATATTTTCTGAGTATTCTTGCTTTTTAGGTGGTTCATGTAAATTTTGAGTTGAATTATGTAGTTGCAGGGGGACAAAACCTTTGGTGCTTTCGTTGGATTCACGTTAAACTTCAATTGACTTATTTAAGATATTGAGCCCTAAATAAATAGTAATTTTACATCTAGTTGTTTAATTTCACTTCAGTATCCATCATGAGAATTTGAGCTATTTTCAGAAATACTGTCTTGAATCTTGCTTGTTAAGTGTATTTATTGGAATTAAAATTTTTTGATGATATTGTAATGATATCTTCTATTATATCTTCCTTTTTTATTATATCTTATTTAGTTTAAATTAATATTATACTTTATTATCTATATTACTACTTTTACTCACTGTGTGGGATTTCATCTTTCTACAAAGATGATAAGATTGTGTATTGGAAGGGTTGGGGAAGAAGAAAAATTCTTGAGTAAAATTAATTTTCTTGTTAAAATCATTGGCAAATATCTCCAGTAGAATATTAAATAATTGTGATGAAAGAGTGATACGTATATTTATCCTGTTAATAAATTATCCACTGAATTTTGTCAAATGTAGGGTTTTTTTGCATCTAGAGAGAGATAATCATGATAATTTTCCCCTCAGGAAAGTTTATCTGATCTATTAATATGATTAACCATAGATGCTTGATACCAAATTTATACATATATTTTTAGAATAAACTGACACAAGAACAGAAAACCAAACACTGTATGTTCTTACTCATAAGTGGGTGTTGAACAATGAGAACACATGGACACAGGGAGGGGAACATCACACACGGGGTCTGTTGGGGGCTGAGGGACTAGGGGAGGGATAGCAGTGGGTGGGGAGATTGGAGAGGGGATAACATTAGGAGATACACCTAATGTAGGTGATGGGGGATGGATACAGCAAACCACCATAGCATGTGTGTACCTATGTAACAATCCTGCATGGTCTGCACATGTACCCCAGAACTTAAAGTATAATAAAAATAAAAATAAATAAAAAAAATAAAGTCCAGTGAGTTGTTATCTTTTAAGTTTATGTTGACTTTGGCTTAATAGACTCAGGATATTTTAAACGTTAATATTCATAAATGAGGTTAATCTGTAGTTGTCCTTTTAAATGAAATATTTGTTGGCTTTTATTATCAATATTATATTCATTTTATAAAACGATTGGGATGTTTTCTTTCTTTCTGAGTCCTGAACCCAGTTAAGTAGCACTGGAATTATTTACTGTCTAATTTCTATTGAAACTACCCAGTGAGATCTCCTAGCTTCGTGCTTTGTTAGTTAGGTCTTAATTTCTTCTGTACTACAGAAAGTGTAACATACTGAGATAAGTTTCACTGAATCATATTTTCCTAGAAAACTATTCGTTTTATATAGGCCTTTACATTAGGTTGCCTAGAGTCATCTGAAGTAGTCTTGTAATTTTATAAGTTTCTGTTCTTCTGATTACTTTCTCTGGCTTTGTTTTTCCCTTGAATAAATTAGCTAGTGACAAATCTATTTTATTGACCATTTTCAAAGACACCATTCATTCATTCATTTTTGCTATGTCAGCAATTTATGAATGTATCCTAGTTAATTTCTTCATTTGTCTTTTTTTTTTGCTGTGTTTGTGTTTTACTTTTTATTTTCTGACTCTGAGCCAGATCAGATGCTTACTGCATTTATTTTTATTTCTTCTTTAAAAATGTTTTTCGTAGGACTTGCTTTAGTAATGTTTCATAAATTCTGATATATATTGCTTTTATTGCAGTTGTTCCTGTAACTTGAGTTTGCATTTTTCTCCTGACTTGAGACTTTTTAAAAGGTTCACTTTTTTAAATATATATATTTGTTAGTTTTTGTTTGTTTGTGGTTTCCTTTTCCTTTCTAGTTTAATATATTGTCAATTTTCTTGTCTTCTATGGACACTTGAAAAGAAGTGTTTTCTACAATTTGAAAGCACAAAGTTTGATATGTTAAAAAATCATGTTTGATTATAACATGCTGTTTAAATCTTTTATATTTTTGGTTTTTCTTTGTCTTCTTGATCTCTGTTGGTTAGAGAAATAAAGTGTTCTTTTAGAAAAATATTTCTAATTCTTACAGTATCAACTGTAGTTTCTCTTTATGCAATTTGCTACTGGTATTTGGTGTTTGATAATAAAACTTTTATGGTTTCGTTATTTTTTGCCTCCCTTAGCATTCTGAAGTGCCCTTATTTGTCTCTGCTAATGCCTTTGAACTGCTTTGCCTGATACTAAGTTTGCAGTCTCTGCTTTCTTTTTGTTTATGTGTTCTGGTCTACTTTTGCCCATCTTGGCATTTTTAAACATTCTAAATAATTTTGTTTTATACATGTTTCCCGTAATAAGCATAGACTTGTCTTCTGCTTTGTGATAAAGAGAAAGATTTTTAATATTTTTATCTGTGAGGTAAGTTCACTTATATTTGTCAAGATGATATTCACATTTTATTTCTGTGATAATGTTTTGTTATGTTTTGTGTTTAAAATACTGGTACACCTCACTTTATATCACTTCATAGATATTGCATGTTTTACAAGTTGGAGGTTTGCAGCAATCCTGCATGAAGCAAGCCTATTGGTACAATTTTCCAACAGCAGGTGCTCACTTTGCAGTTCTGTATCACATTTTGGTGATTCTCACAGTATTTCAAACTTTGTCCTTCTTACTATATCTGTTATGGTGATTTGTGATCAGTGATCTTTGATGTTTCTAATGTAATTGTTTGGAGGGGACATGAACTGTGTCCATATAAGACGGCAAACTTAATCAAAAAATGTTGTTTATGTTCTGATTGCTCCTTTGACAAGCTATTCCTGTCTTTCCTCAAGCCTCACAATTCCCTGAGACAAAACAATGTTGAAATTAGGCCAGTTAATAACCCTACGTTAACCTCTAGGTGTTGAAGTGAAAAGAAGAGGCACATGTCTCTCATTTTAAATCAAAAGCTGGAAATAGTTAAGCTTCGTGAAGAAGGCATGTCAAAAGCTGAAATGGGCAGAAAGCCAGGCCTCTTGTGCCAGTGAGCCAAGTTGTGACTGCAAAAGAAAAGTTCCTGAAGGAAATTAAAAATGTTACTCCAGTAAACATATAAATGATAAGAAAGCTAAACAGCCTGAATGCTGATATGAATAAAGTTTTAGTTATCTGGATAGAAGATAAAAAACCAGACAGAGCATTCCCTTAAGCCATAGTCTTATCCAGAGCAAGGCCCCAACTCTCTTCAATTCTATGAAGGCTGGAAAGAAGAGGAGGCTGTAGAAGAAAAGTCGGAAGCTCTCAGAGGTTGGTTCATGCGGTTGGAAAAGAGAAGCCATCTCCATAACATGCAGGCACAAGGTGAAACAGCATGTACAGAGGGAGAAGCTGCAACAAATTCCTCAGAGGGTCTAGCTAATATCATTGATGGAGGTGAACAGCAGGTTTTCAATGTAGGCAAAACAGCCTTATATTGGAAGAAAATGCCATCTAGGCTGTCATTGCCAGAAAGAATAAGTTAATGCCTGCCTTCAAAGCTTCAAAAGACAAAAGACAAAGCTTCAAAGGACAAAGCTTCAAAGGTTGGCTTCTAAATAGGCACTAATGTGGCTGGTGACTTTAAGTTAAGGCAATGTTCATTTACCTTTTTGAAAATCTTAGGGCCCTTGAGAATGATGTTAAATTGACTCTACCTGTGGTCTACAAATGGAACAACAAAGACTAGATGATAGCACATATGTTTATAGCATAGTTACTAAATATATTAAGCCCATTGCTGAGAGCTATTGTTCAGAAAAAAAAAATCCCCTCAAAATATTACTGTTCAGTGACACACACCTGGTCACCCAAGAACTCTGATGGAGACATAGAAGGAGATTAGTGTTGTTTTCATATCTGCTAACTCAACATCCATTTTGTAGTTCATGGATTGAGTAGTAATTTTGGTTTTCAAGTCTAATTATTAAAAAAAAATATTTTAGAAGGCTAAAGCTGCCATAAATAGTAATTCCTCTAGTGGATCTGGGTAAAGCAAATTGAAAACCTTCTGGAAAGGATTCACAATTCTAGATACTATCAAAAACATTCGTGATTCATGGGAGGAGGTCAAAATATCCACATTAGTAGTTGATTCCAACCTTCATAGATGACTTTGAAGAATCCAAGACCTCAGTGGAGAAAGTAACTGCAGATGTGGTGAAAATAGCAAGAGAAGTAGAATTAGAAATAGACCCTGAAGATGTGACTGAATTACAACAATCTCATGGATAAGGAATTGCTTCTTATGAATGAGTAAAGAAAGTGGTTTCTTGAGCTAGAATCTATTCCTGGTGAAGATGTGAACATTGCCAAAATGGCAAAAAATATTTAGACTATTATATAAACTTAGTTGATAAAGCAGTAACAAGTTTTGAGAGGATTCCAGTTTTGAAGGAAGTTCTACTGTGGATAAACAGCTATCAAACAGTACCACATGCTACAGATAAATCTTTTGTGAAAGGAAGAGGCAATTGATGCAGCAAACTGTGGTCTTATTTTTAAAAATTACCACCTCTCTGATCAGTTAGTGGCCATGAACACAGAGGCAAGACTCTCCACCCCAAAAAGATTATAATTGCTGAAGGGCTCAGATATTATAAGAATTGTTTTTTAGCAAGAAAGTATTTTTAAATTAAGGTATGTACATTTTTTAGACATGTACATGATACTATTGTATACTTAATAGGCAACAAGATAGTGTAATCATGACTTTTAAATATGCTGTGAAACCAAAATATTTATGTAACTCACTTTATTGTGATAATTCACTTTATTGCTGTGGTCTGGAATAGAACCTGCAGTATCCTCTAGATATGCCTGTACATGTGATGTATGTACAGCTGTAGATATAGTTAAACATTTGTACTATTTTATCTATTCTTTCTTGAAAAGGTAGCCTTTTTGATATATAGAAAGGTTATGTTTATTTTCATGACTACCTTTGTAATACCTTTTATATTGAAATATTTTTGATACCTTTTATGCCTAACTATCCATCCATTTATCTTTCACCTGTCTATTTATCATCATCATCATCATCACCAGCACCATCATCTTATCCTTTTCCCTTATGAGCAATGATAAAATTAGCTTATGTATTAGGGTTGCCTAGAAAGACAGAACTAATAGGACATATGTACATATGAAAGGGAGGCTATTAAGGGGAATTGACTCATGTGATCAAAGGTGAAGTTCCCTGATAGGCCATCGCAAGCTGAGGAGCAAGGAAGACAGTAGTGGCTCAACATCCCAAAACCTCAAAACTAGGGATGCCGACAGTGAGTCTTCAGTCTGTGGCCAAAGGCCAGGGAGTCCCTGAAAAATCACTGCTGTAAGTCTAAGACTCTAAAAGCTAAAAAACCTACAGTCTGATGTTTGGGGGCAGAAAACATCCACCACGGGAGAAAGATTAAGGCTGGAAGACTTAGCAAGTCAGCTCATTCCACCTTCTTCCACCTGATTTTTCTAGCCCCTCTGGCAGCTGATTGGATGGTGCCCACCCCAGACTGAAGGTGATTCTGCCTCTCACAGTTCACTGACTCAAATGTTAATCTCCTCGGGCAACACCCTCACAGATACAGCCAGAAACAATACTTGGCATCCTTCGATCCAATCAAGTTACACTTAATATTAACCATCACACTCTATATCCCATTTATTCTCCTTCCCCTTCTGTTTTCTAAAGACCCCGCTTTAATCAATAGCACCATCTTTCTTGATTTTTATCTTTCTAACATATACTTAAACTTCTAGACCTTGCTTCCTCATCTTTGTTTCCTTCCATATCCCTGATGTTGCATATGAGACAACTGCTAATTTTACTCTACTTTTTGTATTATGTTCCTCCTTTTCTCCATTATCTTGTGGTTGTATTATTTTTCACTGTCAGAGCAGACATTTACATTCTATTCTGTCTTCTTTATCCTCATCTTTATTTATGTCTTAGATCTGTTGTTAAATATATTTTTGTCTCAGATGTACAAGTAAACATATTCAATGCTTAGAGCTGATCCTTTTGCTAGAGGTTCTCTAATTATTTGTGTATTGGCTAGAACTAATTCTTTAGTAGTTCTCCAAAGAAAGATCCACATGAAAAAAATATGTCGTGAACTGCTTCATGTTTAAAACAAAGTACTGTAGGCTTTGTAGTTGAAGGTTGTCTTATCTGGATAGAAAATCTTTGGTTCATTTCCTCCTCAGAATATATCATAAATGCTCCTGAACTAGATTCTGTATTCTGTTTTTGTCAAGATATTTGAGACGAACTTAATGCTCTTTCTCTTAGAAATAGGTTGGTAGTCAATCTAACTGATTGTTTTGAGTATGAAAAGGAACAATATTGGTAACTAGCTTGAGGAACAAGTCTCAACCAAGATAACACCAGGTTAACTGGGATATTTTGTTTTTTATTTGCCCAGAGAACCAAAGCTTCTTTATTCAAAAGTCCGATGATTTTCTAGGATAAGTATTTTTCTCAAAAGAAGATAGAGAAATGGCCCATAAACATATAAAAAAAAGTGCTCAGCATCTCTAATCATCAGGAAAATGCAAATTAAAACCACAATGCAATATCTCCTTACCCCCACCAATATGACCATTGTTAAAAAATTAAAAACAAAATAGATGTTGGTACAAATGTGTAGAAAAGGGAACACTTACACAGTGCTGGTAGGAATGTTAATTAGTACAACTTCTATGGAAAAGTGTATGGGGAGTTCTCAAGAACTAAAATTAGTTCTACCATTCAATTCAGCACTCTATATCTACCCAAAGGAAAATAAATTATAAGAAAGATACCTGCATGTGTATGTTTACTACAGCACAATTTATAATCACAAAGATATTGAATCAACCTAAGTGCCCATCATTTGATGAGCAGATAAAGAGAATATGGTATATATACACCATGGAATATGACTCAGCCATAAAAAGAATGAAATAATGTCTTTGGCAGCGACTTGGATAGAACTGGAAGCCATTGGCCTAAGTGAAGTAACTCAGGATCAGAAAACCAAACGCCACATGTTCTCACTTATGGGAGCTAAGCAATGAGTATGAAAAGGCAAACAGAGAGGTATAGTAGACACTGGGGACTCAGAAGTAGGGAGGGGCAGAGGGGGCTGAGGGATGGAAAAGGACCTATTGGGTAGGTACACTATTTGGGTGATGATTACACTAAAATCCTTGACTTCATCACAAAACAATTCATCCATGTAAACAAAAAAACATATGTACCCCTAAAACTATTGAAATTTTAAAAAAATCTTAAAGAAAAATAAATATTTTAGGATTCTCTTTGTGATAACTATTCTGAATAAATTTTTCCGGAGCAAGCCCTTTCATTATGTGGATTCAAGGATTTTTTTTTAACTTCAGTAAGAGTTTTATTAATTATTACTTTAAATACTTATTTTCTTCTCTGGGAACTCTAATTTATATATATATATATATATATGTATGTGTATATATATATATATATGTATGTATGTATATATATGTGTGTGTGTATATATATATGTGCATATATATGTATATATATTTGATTTGCCTTTGCACAGATTTCCATGTTTGTATTTTCTTTATGCTTTTTATCTCTTTTGCCCTTTTCATACCTGACTTCATTTGACTTTCTCATTTCCTTCCTCAAATGCCTTATTCCGCTTTCCACAGTTTCTCTTCTTTCAAAATTTCGTTCTAATTCCTAAAATATTTTTGTCTTTTTGTATATTTTTATATCTTCCCCTAAGTTTCTCAATTTCTCTATTGTCTGATCACCTCTTCTTGTAATTCTTTAGTTTCTGTTTGTGTTTCTTTCTTCATATTGCTGACTATTGTATTATATTCATTTTAGTTCCTTAAAGATACTAGGTTGTAATTTGTATCTATGTTGTGACAGCATTTTTTCAGGCATGTTTTTATTATCTTTCCAGATATACTGTCTCCTCTTTGTTACATTTTTGTAGTACCTTTGTGTGGAGACAAAATATATTCTGTTTTATTTATTATATCCTGGATTTTATTGAACTATGTAGGAAGAGTGGACATTGGAGAGGGTAGCTTTTTATTCTCACAGCTCAAAGGCTCCTCCTCACTGCTACAGTGAAAAATTAAAATACAGAGACTGCATAGCCACTCCTTCTCCATTGTCGGATCCTTCCATGGTTGAGGCCTGGGCTTCTCAGATCTCTTTCTTCTGCCTTTTGGAAATAATATTTTGCAGATGATTTCGGAGCGCTACAACTTCTGAGCCCTTGTTACTTTCTTTTTGTTGTCCTCTGCCACTTTCTGTCAGCCCCAGTAATCTTTTCCTGGCCAAACTAGGCCTTGAAGCATGTTTCTTCCAAAGATTATGTCTTTGCTGTCTGGAAATACACTGTTTTTCCCTGAAATACCTTAAAAAAAATCTTAGAGAATAAATGGGAATATTAAACAATTAGCTGGCATTAAATTCATACAGAAAATAGATCCTCTCTATATATTTGCCCAACATTTCTTTTACAGTTTTTATTTAAGGCTCCCCTATTCTTGGTACTATTTATCTTTCAAATACCCTTATTCTTGTCTCTGTCTCTCACATTCTCTCTGAGTTTCTTGTTTTTTGTTCATGGAGACTTCCAGCCATGGATTTTTAAATCCTTCTACTGCAAAATGGGTTGACTGCTTAGACTTCACTGGCTCTGTTTTGATTTACCTTCAATCCGAATGAGTCCTTCAGCTCTGGGAAATTCTTTTCTATTATGATTGTGGTATCTGCCCTTGGTTGTCCTCAACCTTATTTTTTAGTCCCCCTTTAATTATACGATAACATCTGCAGTCTCTCAGACTTTTTATTCTCTCCTTCCGTGTTCTTATTCATAACTTTATGTTTTTTGTTATATGACACTTTTCCTGATCACTCCAAACACACTTGTGATTTTCAAAACTCATGTCTGTTTTCTGAACTTTTCCTAAAGCCATTTAAATGTTTGTTTATTTTGCTTTCTCTTATATGCTATGGGTTCTTTTCAGATACCTGGCATTTTCTATTTCTTCATTCATACTTAAGAAAGATGTGGCTTTTCTACGCTGCCATAAAACACTTTTCTGGACTTTTCTCTACGGAGCTCTGTGTGTGGCCACTTTGCTAGGTAGAGTTACAGGAGCCAGCGTGTGGGCTGCGGAACCTATTCCCTAACTCAATGCCAGCATCAATAGCATTTTTTTTTCCAGCAGAAAAGAGGAGATGAAGGGGAAAGGACTCTTGCCACAGGAATCCTTTGCCCCCAACACTGATTATAATTCCTTTAGAGAATAGCCTTCAGAGTTTTAGCTGGGAAGAAAATCCTGGCTATTTGTACTGTGCATTTGACCTTTTTGGGGTACAGAGTAAATTAGGGGTCCTCACCACTCTAGTTGTCTCATATATAACTCCTTTGTGACTTTCCTGTATCTATAAGTCACAATATATACTTACCCATGTCATTTCTTAGATGCATGCTCAATAATTTCATGTCTCAGGAGTACTTGGAATTTAACTGTGTGTATTGATAGAATTGCTACAAACCCTCTGAGCCCTATGGCCAATTTATGAATAGGTTCTGTTCATTTTATATTGATCTCCCTTCAGCCTCCTAAGCAGTTCAGTGTCTTTTCCTTTGTCTCACTTTCACAATCTTTTTCTCTTTCTTTCTTTCAGGTGGAAGAGACTCTCCTTTCCACCAAAACCAAGAGTGGATTTTCTCCTTTTTTAGGTCTTGTATTTTGGCTTATTCTCTAATATTCTTGCAGAGTGCCTCTACATGGAGGTTACCTAAATGGCCCCATTTCAGCAATCTTTCCCATTTACTTTGGGCTTCATAGAAAGCTGAATTAAGTAACAAGAAAGTTATGATGAGAATAGACAGTGAGGGCATCACAGGAATACCAAATAGGTCTTGAAGGAGTCCATGGATTGTTCATTGACAAATAATTCTTATTAAAAGCATAAGACACTTAAGGAATCAAATATCTAGAATTACAAAATAATAAAAAAGCATGTCTACTAAATAAATATAACCAAAAAGGACAACTACTCACTTTGTGTTTGCCTAGAGTCCTATTCTGTCTTATTTCACATATGTACAATATGACATTTTTAAAAGCCTAACGTCTTCTGAATGAGTCCTTGGTTCTTATTTCACTCATATTCTTCTCTGATCCCTTCGTAACACTTCCTTTGTAGTACTTGATATTCCAGTGCTAATCTTCTATATGGCTTTTTTTTTTTCTGGTTATAGGTCAGTCCTGTAATTTCCTCCATTTGTTCCCCTGCCTCCACCAAAAGTGACCCATTTGAACTCGGGATAGCTGTTCCAGTGTATTCCAGATAGAGGCATCTTCCTGTCTTACATCTGAATACCGTCTGCTCACTCAAAGGTCAGAAACCCCATTACTGAGCAAAAGTGTAAAGTCCCAAATCCAGAGCACAGAAACCATTAATTCTTAACAATCAGTTCTAGCCATTAGCTAATAGAACAAACTGCACATCAATAACAGTACTCTGAATAGAATCACATACTTGGCTCATGCAGAAGGTTGTAATTTGCCATATAAAAGGTTGAGCTCAGAAAAGGATGGCTGGAGAACACAAGATCCTGAACAAATTGTGGGGTTTTAATTTAAAAATTTAAATGGACACAGGCGTAGCATCACTGGTAAGTGGCACTGAGAATTTCAGGCGATGCTGCCTGTGGCTGCCTCTAGTGAGAACTGTTTGTTAAAATGACTTGCACTGGTGTCAGACAACCAGAGGGTTCCTCTCACCTGTCAATTTATCTAATAAAGGAAGAGACAAACCTGCACTAGATTTCTGTATTGACTTTTCAAGAACTACTGCTGCCCTCCAGGTGCCATCCTGTAAAAACATTGGAAACCACGGTAGAGAGCCTCTTTCTATCGGTGCTTTTAATCCACTCACCCAATATCAACCAAGTAAATAGAACAAAACTTCGGTAATAAAGCATGCTTTTGATGCAACAGTCTAAAATTTAACTTTATTATGTATCTTTATATGATTTTGTGTGGAAAGTTGGAGAAGGTTACCATGACTGATAAAAATCTTGTCTCTCTGTTTGATTTATACTGATTCTTTCCATAACAATTATATGATTTTAAAAAATTAAACTACCCTTCCTTGCCAAGAAAATGACAATCTTTTTTAGTCCATCATATAATTTTTCTCTAAAATGCCTGTCTTCATAATATGCCGATCATTAGAGTAATGCATATTTGATGAAAACAGGTAATAAATAACATTCAAAGCCTACTTCTAAGCATTGATTGATGTACGTATTGTTTTGTCTCCTGTGTTTAATGGCCACGTCTTACTTTTTTGTCTAGTTTTTCAGCAGCAGCCACTGAGGAGTAAATGAGAACTAACCTGTTTTGAAATCTCTCTGAAATAAAATTCTCACCCTTTTACATTTGTGGCTGGGGGAGGGGATTTGGCACACATATTGCCATTCATTTGCAAATGCAGAGTCACCCACTTGAAAGCCTATTCACTCTGAGGAGGGCACAGTCTATCAAACAAGATCAAGGGTACTTTTTATAGACTCACAAACATCTCTCTTTATGTACATACATAAAAGGGGCTGATAAGAATAGATTTTTTTCTCACTGGGAAAAGTCCCATAAGTATAAATACTCAGTTCTATGAAATTTATTGATCATAAAGGGGAAATGTTGTAGCAAAAGTGCCACTAAGTGACTCAAGCTCTATTTATACATAGCATGTATGTGTCTTGGTACTACTGAGAAACTCTCTTGTGCATTTTTCAGGAAAAATCAGTTCAGACAAATTCGTAATGAGAACTTTATTTCATTCTTATATCACTTGCAAATAACCACTTGACAGCATGCTCAGATATTAAATTCTTGGGGAAAGGAAAAGGTTTTGCTTGCGATCTTGGAAATGTAAGCCTACATGAAATCCTGGCTACAAGCCCCTGCTCACACACTGGTTGTGTATCTGCTGGATCAGAGTCACAGGTCAGTAATCAGTCTAACCACCAGTCAGATTCTATATCAGCAAAGTGGAAAACCTATCAGTCCTTTCAGCTGTCTGAATCAATTTTCATTTCTCCCTTACTTTCTAATACCAACTTTCTACTTTTCTCCTTGTAGGAGTAGTCTTTAGGTACAAGCATTGTGCATTTGTTGGGTTCACTTGTTTCTGCCTTTCCTGCTGACTTACTCACTTTTGAAATTTAATATTATGTCAAACAAAGGAGCATTTGCATCCACATCCAGAAAAGATGAATAAAAATCGGGGGTGGAAGGAGTTAAAGCTCATGGAGAAAGATAACTATGTTATTTATTTATTTATTTATTTTGAAAACAGGGTCTTTAAGCTCTCTCACTCAGGCTGAAGTGCAGTGGTGCAATCATAGGTCTCTGCAGCCTCAACTCCTAGTCTCAAGCAATACCCCTTTCTCAGCCTCCTGAGTAGATCAGACTACAGGTGTGTACCATCACACTGGGCTAAACTATGTAAAAATTAAATCTGAGAAATAGTCACCTATGCAAAGGATTTGAATAGGCCACCTTAACATTGCTTCAAATTCTAAGATATTCTAAAGCTGCCAAGAAATTCCTACTTTAGTTAATTGGAAGTAGTGAAACAGGCAACTAAGCTCTTTTTTGTTTCTTTTTGGAAAGATATTTATAT
This sequence comes from Ateles fusciceps, assembly GCA_036589455.1. NCBI lineage: Eukaryota > Metazoa > Chordata > Mammalia > Primates > Atelidae > Ateles > Ateles fusciceps. Next base: position 10,787,520 of record JAZHEH010000078.1, read on the forward strand.
TCTCAATTCTTATTTAACCTCTGAATTAGGTAAAGAACATAGTTTGGTCAATATGAAAATGTATATTATTATTCTGGGATCCTTCTATAAAATCATTTCTAAATATGAGTTAATAACACTCTGCTGACTACTCACTATATACCTGTTTTGCTACTTTTATTTCTTTGTCATATAAGCCTCTAGAGATGGCATAGATTCCAAGGATACCTTTTTCCTCCCAGCTATCTGAATATAATGATTAAACAGTAAAATTTACATTCATTTGTAGATATTCATTTATTTGCTGACATCTTACCAACCAGTCAGTTTCCATTATTCAACTAATCCCTCAATCACTCAGACAAATAATTACATATTTACTGTTAATACATGTCTAGTACTATACTTGGTGCTATAGTGAATTAGAAAAGTATAACAGTGCCCTGATTTTTGATGGACTCTCTACCATAATCAACTCTTACTTGGCCAATGAGTTGTCTCTGCAAATCCTGCCTACCTTATTGGAAATTCACCACTATTAGAGCTGTTCACATTCCTAAAGTATGCACTATGAGAAATAAGAAAGTGACTGAAAAACTAAGTGTTTGGGCTCAATATCTGTTTAAATTTCAAGGTTGTAATAAGTTCAAAATATTCCCGTTATAATCAAATTTATGTTTCTTATTCATCAATGTATGCTTATAAATGATAGCAAACATGCAGGCTAGATATTTGTTGAAATAAATATTTTTTAGCTTAAATATGTAAAGTTTAAAAAAATTAACTACCCTAGAAGAGGAAACAGAGATTCTAGAAAAGTTGGATATCTTTTCAGTTAGAAGTTAGAAAAACTTTTCTTTTGTTAATAACTTGATGATTGAATCACTAAAGTTTCAGGATTTTAAGTTTGTTATCTCCAGTGCCTTAGAAACACCATCATTTTGACAGAAAGAATTTGATGATTCAACCTAAATTAATATCATAAATAATTATGCTTTCTCTTATATAAGATGCCATTATAGTAGACTACTGTGCCATTACTGGTAAAGTACAACTACTGCCTAGAAGACAATAGTCATACCTGCTTAAGTCCATAACATCGACAAATATAATTTTATATGATAGATTCTCACAAGGTGGTCCATTAAAGTTGTCTTACAGAGTTATACACTAAAAACATGAAAGAAATAATCTGTCTTGCTGTCAATCTCAAATACTAATTTGAGTGGGTGTTTCTATTTTAAGAATGCTTTTTGGTTGTTTTACATATTATGCAACTTTGTCATTTCCACCAATATCGTGAAAGAAGTATTGCTTTTCATGACTTTGTCATTAGCTCGTGGTACCTGACTTGCATTTAGTGAATGATGAAATTTGAATGTGGAATTATGAACGTTTGGATATATTCACTTGTATACAAATCATCATTATTCTGGTCACAAAGTACATCTTCTAGGACTGTGATACTATATACAATTATTACGTGATCCAGGGTAAGCAATGTAAAGAAAGAACAAATTACTATCCAACTTGTAATCATCACCTGGAATAGTAACTGTCTTAAGTGGCAAAAAATTGCTAGCAGTGCTTTCTGGAGCCATTAGGAGCTTGCTGCACCCTGGAGTGCTATGAGCCATAAAAGCAGAGTGGAGATAAACACACTCTGGGGTGTCGTAAGCTATGAAGCACAGATGTGTTCACCCATATTATGATAACCATTGCTTACAGAAATCCTGTTTTTGTGGAAGAAGGTAAAGAAGGAAAAATGCATTTTTTATTAAATAAAAACCTAGCAACTGAATCTCCTATTTTTTTAAGCATGTGGGGCAATTGAACTGAGAAGTTTTACATAGCTATATCTTTGTCCTTAGATATTCTTTTCAATATTACAAACTTTCTCTAAGTGAAATGAGACCTGACTGTACATTACATATAGTCATTGAATAAAGCAACCCCAAACTTAATCCTTAGCATTAGGAATTTTAAAAAGTTACCTGGTTGATACATATTTTTAGGCTTCTGTTATCTTCAACGTACAAAGAAAAGATAGAGAATATATTTTCTCAATATGGAATTGATGCAGTCTAAAATTTAAAAAACAAAAACATGGAGCTCCAGTAGGAATTTTTCTTTCAGAGCAGAGTGATCTTCAGATCAACATTATGTATTTATTTATTTCCTTCTTCTTCTTCTTGTGAATAAACAAAGAATAAGGTAGGTCTGTTATTATAAACAAAGAATAAGGTAGGTCTTAAAATAAGGAAGACTTAGAAACTGTTGGTTTTTTAACCTTATCAGTGCTCCAGTGTTATGGTGTTGAAGTATATTTCACTGGCTAGTTTAAAAACTCGATATGTTGGAGTTTTTAAAATGTCTCTTTCAGCCGGGCATGGTGGCTCATACCTGTAATCCCAGCACTTTGGGAGGCCGAGGTGGGAGGATCACTTAAGGTCAGGAGTACAAGACCAGCCTGGCCAACATAGTGAAACTCCATCTCTACTAAAAATACAAAAATTAGCTGGCCATGGTGGCACACGTTTGTAATCCCAGCTACTCCGGAGACTGAGGCACAAGACTTGCTTGAACCCGAGAGATGGAGGTTGCAGTGAGCCTTGCTCATGTCACTGCACTTCAGCCTGGGTGACAGAGTGAGACTTTGTCTCCAATAAATAAATAAATAAATAAATACATGCATACATATATACATAAATTTAAAACAAACAAAATGTCTCTTTCTTTTTCTTTTCCCTTTGGGTTCCACTTCCTGTGAAGCATATTTGTACAGATGGCAGTGACTCCAACAAATGGGGCCTTTGATTTTTTGAGGAAAGTTGAAGTGATGAGGCTCTGTTTAAAAGGGCCTGTACAAAATCTAAAAATTAAAGGAAGAGGAATTTAATAACCAAAATAAAAGGATGGGAAGAAGGTTTCTAGATACCCCCAAAATCCGTATTTCTGTCCATAATATACTCTGGTAAAAGTATGTTAACTCAGACTTATATGGAAGTGTTTAATGGCCAATAAATTCTAGAGCAGGATGTTTATTACCCATGAACCCCCTGAAACTATATTAATTTTGTTGTTGCTGCTATGGTCTTGCTGCTGCTGTGATCTTGTTTAGGCATTATTGAATTTTGTAGGTTTGTCAGATTCTCAAGAATCTAATCTGTGACTACAAAATGTTTAAGGACCAGGACACAGGTTTGTGTCAAGAGAAATTTTAAAATATTTTATTAGTTAGAAGTATTTTAATTAATAAAATATTTCAAGTAATAAAAGTGAAAGTATAACTTATCAAAAATCATGGGATGTAGCAAAAGCAGTGCTCAGAGGGACATTTATAGCATTGAACACATGTATTAGAAAAGAAGAAAGACCCAAAATAAATAATTTAAGCTTCCAGGTTAGGAAACCAGAAAAATAACAAGTTAAATTCAAAGTAAGCAGAAGGAAAGAAATAATTATAATCACATCAGAATTCAATCAAATTGAAAACAGAAAATTAATAGAGAAAATAAAACTGAAGCTGGTTATTTGAATATCAGTAAAATCATTAAGACTCTAGTGAAGCTAACTAGGAAAAAGAAGACACAAATTATTAATATACAATACAAAAAATGAAAAGGGTCATTACTACAGATCCCACGGACATTAAATGGACAATCAAGGAATACTGTGAGCAACTCTATGCTCAGAAATTTGATAACCTAGATAAAATGAACAGATTTCTTGAATGACACAGTGTGCCAAAACTCAGACAAGAAGAAATAGGCAATATGAATAGGTCTACATCTATCAAAGAAATTGAATCAATAATTAATAACCTTTCAAAATGGAAAGCACCAGGACCCTATGTGTTCAACGGTGAATTCCACCAAACATTTAAGGAAGAAAATCAATCAGTGCTCTACAATCTCTTTCAGAAGATAGAAATAGAGTCAATATTTCCTAACTCATATTAGGCCAGTATTACTCTGATACCAAAACAGACAAAGACAAATGTATTACAACAAAATAACACCACAGACCACTATCTCATGAATATAGGTGCTAAATCCTTAACAAAATATTAGCAAACAGAATTCAACAATGTACAAAAAGAAAAAGCAAAATATACTATGATCAAGTAGGATTTATCTCAGGTGTGCAAAGCTGGTTTAACATTAGAAAATTATTAATCCTTCACATCAATAGTTTAAAGAAGCAAAATCACATGATTATATCAGTAGGTGCAGAAAAGCATTTTACAGAGTCTAACACTCATTTATGATAAAAACTTTCAGGGCCGGGCGCAGTGGCCCATGCCTGTAATCCCAGCACTTTGGGAGGCCGAGGCAGGTGGGTCATGAGGTCAAGAGATCAAGAACATCCTGGTCAACATGGTGAAACCCCGTCTCTACTAAAAATACAAAAATTAGCCAGGCATGGTGGCACATGCCTGTAGTCCCAGCTACTCAGGAGGCTGAGGCAGGAGAATTGTTTGAACCCGGGAGGCAGAGGTTACGGTGAGCCGAGATCGCGCCACTGCACTCCAGCCTGGGTAATAGAGCGAAACTCCGTCTAAAAAAAAAAAAAAGCAAATAAAAAAAATAAACTTTCAGCAAATTATGAATAAAAAGGAACTTATCAACTTGATAAAGAATATATAAAATTTACAGCTAACATCATGCTTAGTGGTAACATGTATATGGTCAACTGTGCTTTGACAAAGAAACAAAGGCAATGAAGTGAAGCAAAGATCGTCTTCTCAACAAATAGTGCTAACCAAGGGGACATGCACATGCAAAATAATAATAATAATGAATCTAAACAAACACAGAACTTACACCCCTGACAAAAGTTAACTCAAAATTGATTGCAGACCTAAATGTAAAATGCAAAACGGTAACAATCCCAGAAGATAACATAGGACTAAATCTACATGACCTTGATTTTGGCAATAACTTATGACATCAAAGGCACAACCTATGAATGAAGGAATTGGTAAGCAAGATTTCATTAAAATTAACGTTTTCTGTTTTGCAAAAGATACTGTCTAGAGAATGAAAAGACAATACACAGACTTGTAGAAAATGTTTGAAAAAGACGTATCTAATAAAGGACTGTATCAAAAATGTATTACATACTCTTAAAACTCAACAATAAGAAAACAACTTGATTAAAAAATGGTCCATAGATGTTAAAAAAAAAAAAAAACCTCAACAAAGAAGATACATAGATGGCAAAAAACATAAGAAAATTGCTTCACATCGTATGTCATCAGGGAAATGCAAATTAAAACAACAATGAGATACAGCCTATTAAAATGGGAAAATTGAAACCACTGACAACATCAAATGTTGGCAAGGACATGGAGCAACAAGAACTCTCATTCATTGCTGGTGGAAATGCAAAATGACAAAGTGACTTTTGAAAACAGTTTGACAGTTTCTTAGAAAGCTGGCATACTCTTGCCATAAGATCTAGGATTCATACTCCTTTGTATTTACTTCAAGAAGTTGAAAATGTGTTCACACAAAAACCTGCACATAAATGTTTATAGCAGCTTTATTCATAATTGCCAAAACTTGGAAGCAACCAAGGTGTCCTTCAGGAGGTGAATGAATAAATAAACTATGGTACATCCAAACAATCAAATGTTATTCAGTGTTAAAAAAAAATGTGCTATCAAGTCATGAAAATATGTGGAGGAAACTTAATAATGCATATTATTAAGTGAAATAAGTCAACCTGAAAAGGCTAGATACTGTATGATTTCAACTATATGATATCCTGGAAATGGCAAAACTGGGGAGCAAGTAAAAAGATCAGTGGTTGTTAGGGGTTGGTGGAAAGGAAAGATGAATTGGCTGAGAACAGAGGATTTTCAGGGCAGTGAAAATACTCTGTATGATGCTAGACTGGAATATACATGTCATTATATATTTTTCCAGACTTGTAGAATATACAACACCATGAGTGAACCCTAATGTAAACCACAGACTTTGGGTAATTGTAATTTGTCAGTGTAGATGCATCAATTGTAATAAATCTAGCACTTTTGTTGGGGGATGTTGATAATGGGGGAAGTGGTACATGTAGGAGGGTAGGGGGTAGGTGAGATATCCCCATACCAACCTTTCAAGTTTGCTGTGAACTATGCTAAAACATAGCATTTAAATTTTTTAAAAACAAGTTTATTCTATCTCATCATTTATTAGAAAATTCACCTTCGGGTACTTTCAGTGCTATTCTATCTAATATACTATATTAATGAAATTCTAGTATAGACTACAAAAAACTTCTAAAGAAGAGACAGAAGAGTATCCACACTAATCTGTTAATCACCCTTGTATGGTTCCTCTCCCTTTATATTCAAGCAATGTGTATGGTGGAGATGGTGGTGAGGTGGCAGGTAGGGTAATACCAAGATAACATATAAATGAAAAAAAAATGTTAAATTTACATAGTATAATGAGAATTAGCTTTAAAAGGCAGATTGTTTCTATTTTAAATATCTATTAAAAGCAAGTCATATAAGTTATGATTTTTAAGGTAAGATTTTTGTTTAAATGTTGTCTAAGAGAAGGAGTATAGTATATTGGAGGTGGTAAAGAACTCTCTAATATGTTAGAATATTAGTTTCAAATCCTGACTCAAGCACTGAGTAGCTCTGGAGCCTAAATTTATTTTCTTTCTTTCCCTCTCTTCCTTTCTTCCTTCCTTCTTCTCATTTTTTCTTTTTCTTTCCTTTGACAGGATCTTGCTCTGTCATCCAGGCTGGAGTGCGGTGGTGCAATCATAGCTCACTACTGCCTCAAACTCCCAGGTTCAAGCCATCCTCCCACTTCAGCCTCCCAAATAGCTGGGACCCAGGCACATGCCACCACACCCAGATATTTTTTTTTATATTTGTATAGACGGAGGTCTTCGTATGTTGCCCAGGCTGGTCTTTAATGTTTGGGAAAAACCTAAGTTTCATAATGCCTCTGCACCAAGACTTCCTTAGCTGTAAAGTAAGGAGTATGGAGTATACTTACCAGGTGGAGTTATTATGAGGGCTGACTAAACATTTTCTGAGGATGAGGAACCTTCGCCTCATTATTTAATTCTGAATGTTGTCATTATTTGAATGTGAAACTGACACACACACAAACACACACTCACACACACACACACGCACGCTCCATCTTATTTGGATCTAAGCCAAAAGTGAGAATGTGGGCCATCTACTGGTGACTTTTGGAATTTCAAATACATGTTTCCCAGGTCTTAACTTTTGAGGTAAGCATTTATCTAGAATGTCAGAACTGTGGGGTAACCTTAGAGAGTATCCCATATAGCCTTCATTCTTATAGTGACTTGCACGCGTTGGCTTTCAGCCAGTTGCAGAACCAAGACATGAACCCAAGTTGTCTGACTGCAAGTTGCGTGTAGACTTAAAGCATTAGGGACAGTGGAGGATTGCTGTCAGACAGTGGGGACGGTTTCAGACAAAGGGCAGACTTGGAATATCGGAAGAGAAAACGTTTTTCTGCTCCACTCTTTGGCGACTTTTTCCACTGTGTGCAGGGAATATTGGCCAGTGAGTCAAGGCTACCTCAGAAAAATGTTACATAATGGAGTTTATCATTGTGCCCTATGTCTTCTCCACTCCATTAATTCTCCCTTCCTGCCGACCCTCATGCTTATCTTGTCAGATGTAGCCAGCGGCTACATGTTACCTATTACTCAGTTTCCTTTTATCATCAAAAGGGATCCCCTACCTACTGGGAGGGTAGGGGATCATCGGAACAAATATTTCGATTATCCAATGAGACAACACAATGAAGTCCAGACAATATACCAGGTGGAGGTGATGCAATTGTGAAAATGACAGGTGCGAAACTTATAGTCTAGAGGAGAATCAGGCTAATACAGAGTCACTTACCATAGACTGGGAAAAGTTGTGATAGGAAAACTGCTAATGAGGTTGAGCTTCTTTCTATATTTTTATGAGTTGTGTGAAACGTCTTCTGTGAATTATGTGTTTGAGGGTTGCTTTATTTTGTTTCCTTTCTGGCGGGGAGAGGACTGATTTTTAAGTATGTTTTTGTCTTCATCTTACTGATGTGTGTAATTTCATAATGTTTTCTGGATACTAGTTATTTTTTGTTGTAGTGGACTCTGGTGGCCCCCCCCCAAAGTTGTTCCACCTGGAACTTGTAAATATGATCCCATTGCAGGTATAATTAAATTAAGGCTTCAAAGATAAGATTATAAGGTGGGCCCAAAATCTAATAGTGAGTGTCCTTATAAGAGGGAACGATATAAGAGAGAGGCCAGGTGAGGATGGAGACAGAGATTAGAGTTATGCAACCATGAGCTAAGGAGAACCTGGAGCCTCCAGAAATTGGAGAGGCCAGAAAGGATTCTTGGGAGAGTCCTTCTCAAAAGCCTGTTGGGGCAGGCTGGCTCTGCTGACACCCTGATTTCAGATACCTGACCTCCAGAAGTGAGAATAAATGACAGGTGTCATGATAAGAATGCCATGTGAAGACAGAACCACAAAAGGAGACACACAGGGAGAATGTGCCAGAAGAGGCAGATATTAGAGCAGGAAAGGATTATTTCTTCACCAGAATCTTTCTAATTCTTCATTTGTATGTGTTCAATTCTAAAAAAGCATTGTCCAGGAAGATCCTTCATGAAAAGATGGCACACAAGTAGGATATTTACTATGAGAAAATAAAAGAAGCATGAAAACTCTTGGGAGCATATATTTATCATCTTGAGCCAACTCTCACCCAGCAAGTCATTGATGAGAATCTCTAACTCTAGAGCTTGTTACTGTGTTCAGAGCTTTCATATCCTGTATCACAAAGGGTTCTACAGTCATCACCCTGTGGTTATAAGGTCACAAAATACAGTCTAAGAAATAAAAAATAACATTTAAAATGAAAATACAGAGTCACTGAAGAGTAGAATGAGGTATAAATGGTGAACCTTCTGGAGGACAATGTTTTACTGTTTTCTCTTGGTTAATAAATCAGATAGTCTTAAATGAATGAATCAAGGCTGCCATCTAAATGGCAGATTTTACTAACCTTATGGTTTTAAAGCTATGTGAAAGAAGTTGATGGGATGTGCTGCAGACTTTCCCCTGGTAGGGTAAAATTGTAGTAGCCAAAACACAGCCAGATTCGATCAGATTGAGGATGTCTACTCTGAAGGCGCTGCCAAATTCTTAATTTTAGTGGAAGTTTATCATCACTTGGAGATGTAGTTTGGGCCCTCAGCATGTTGTCTCAAGAAGACTTTTGCTGGCCAGTGTCAGATTTTGGTGTTTCATATCAGTAAGACTGTACTGAATAGGCATGAGACACAATTCCTCAAGGCAAAGCTAAAGAATGTTGTTAGGCCATTCTTGCATTGCTGTAAAGAAACACCTGAGACTGGGCAATTTATAAAGAAAATAGGTTTAGTTGGCTCATCATTCTGCAGATTACACAGGAAGCATGGCATTGGGCATCTGTCTGGCTTCTGGAGAAGTCTCAGGGAGATTCACTCATGACAGATGGCAAAGTAGGAGCAAGCATGTCACATGGCGAAGGCAGGAGCAAGACAGAAAGTAAGTAGGTAGAGATGCCTCATTTTTAAATAACCAGATCTTGGGAGAACTCGCTCACATTAGCAAAGACAGCACCAAGCCATGAGGAATCTACCCCCTTGACCCAAACAATTCGCACCTGGCCTCACCTCCGACATTGAGTCTTACAATTCAACATGAGATCTGATGGGGACACAGATCCAAACCATATCAGTGATTGCATTTTAAAAGGACATTTTCAGTTCCTTTTGGATATCTCTAATGAAAAAAGAGATGATACTCATATAGTTTTGTTCCCCAAAAGAAACACTTTTAAAAGCTATTGGCATTGTGCATTGCTACTTAAATCAGAAACAAAGTGAGCAAATTCCAAGAGGTAGTCATGGTGAAAATGTCAAATTTTGTGGTTTGTCACAGATTAATAAGCAAATAATATCAAGGCTGTGCAAACCCTTTTTCAATAACTTGTGATTATCAAAGATTAAACAGGGCGTGTTTAGCAAAAGAACAAAAACTAATAAATATGAACATCAATCTGTGAGCTGCGCCTCATTAATTATACACCAATGAAACTGAAGTAAAGCAAGGAATATTCATCATATAACTGGGGACCTGTGTAGAGAAGTTGTTAAAGTACTGCTTTTCATTAGTAACTTAAGAGAACAAATGAAATAGTTATTTCGCTAAAGTGAATTGGCATTGCCTAGATTTGACACCTAAAATTCTGTTGTGTGGTGAAGAATTAACCTTACCCAGAAAGAGGTCTGGCCTTTTTCCTCAGCTACTGAGAGGTGATCCCTGGGTTCCTCGAATGTCCTGACTGATGAGAGTATCTTTTTTGCCTGATGGCTTTGGTTGCTGGACAGACTAACAGTGTGGTTTATGATGGGGCTTTGAGCCAGGATGTATCAATTCCCATCTCCAGAGGTACTGGAGACTAAGCTGTAACCTCTGGAAGGACTGAGTAAAGGTCTGTCATTTGGGCAATATGGGATTAGCCTGATAAAGCCCCTGCTCAGCAAAGGCTCCAGTGAGCTTCCCTGGTTCACTGTATGCCACGTACATTGTCACATCATGACCAGGAGGAGGTATCACTGTCCCTGGCTCCATGGGAGAGGACCACTGGTATTTCTGGAAATGGGACCCCTCCTGGACTCTCTGCCTTGTGTGTCTCTTCCCTTGGCTGTTTTTAAACTGTTTCTTTTCTTGTAATAAACAGTAACCATGAGGATAACAGCTTTCAGTAATGTTTATAAGTTCTAGTGGAACCAAACATCATCCCCCCCCCCACAAAACTTATAACTGGTATCAGAAGTGAAGGCATTCTTGCGGGGACTGTTTTCTCAGACCCTGCAGTTTGATTAGCTCTGGGTAACTGTCTAAGGCAAGACAAATAATGGTAAAATAACTAGCAAAACAAGACAAAAATCAAATACATGCACAAGATAAATGAAAAGTGTATGTCTGTGTATATGTTAACATATACGTATTTTGTACAATCGTCATTTTTTCTTGCCTCAAATCCTTTCCCTATTATTTTATTTTTTTTGATGACAGAACTCCTCTTTCCTAATGGTTATCCATTCCAGACTCACTCACCTCCTATTCTTAGCATAGTCACATGACCCAGACTTGGTCAATCAGAATCCACCCTGAGAATAAAATGACTGTTTCACATGACCACGCTAGGCCAATCAAAATCCTCTCTGCGATTTCTCTACTAGTCCTATTGAGAAAAAAAATAACTTTCTTTCTAGAGTTGTTGGGACAACAGGATATATACTTGAATTGTTGGTAGCCATCTAGGCATCTTTTTTACAAAGTAAAGAGGTGCTGTTTTAAAGAATGGAGATCCCATAGAGAAATGTCAAGAAATGGAGAGAGACCCAATGACATAATTTTATTTCTTGGGATTGACATGCTTTAGGTTAAACTCATCATGCTTCCTAAATATCTGAGCTGATATTCTCATTCTACTTTTTGTCAGACTAGGTTGAGTTGTTTATTTTTATTTCCTCTCACAAACTCAACCGAACATTGTCAGTAGTGTTTTTGATGTACATCTAGCAAACATTGAAATATATGTATTGTAAGCATACATGCATTTATAAATGAATGCATAAATATGGTAGAAATGTCTGGGATTATACATCTTTAAGTATCCACCCAGAATTCATGCCTGCTATGATCTGAGAGTTGTGCAGAGACAACACTTCAGGCAATGGCTGACTTTTCAGTATTACAGACATTTGATCAACAATTCCCTTGAATGCTCCCTAATCATGGTGATGGACTACATGACATATATAAGATATCATTTTAGTCCCTTTAGCTTTAGGAACCTGTTCCTTACCCTAGGATCCTAGTTCTTGGTCCGGGAGATCAAACCTCTTCAATGTGAACAAAATAAGAGAAACACAAACCCAAGAGAAAGGGCACTGACACAAATGAAATATATTCTTAAGGCCTGGATGGCAGTTGGCCAATCAGAAAGCCTTCCAAAAATTGAAGCATGTGATAGGTCCCTCATCACAAGCTGGTAGCATCTTGTGTCAACACGGTGGCAAGAAACAATCCAACAGGGCCAAGAGGCAAGAGGACATCCAAAGAAGGGAATCCCAAGAAAAGAGACACTTGAAGAGGGCATGCAGATATTTTTAATCATTTCTCTCTGGAGCACTTTTTCAATGTTTCTTATGACAAATGGGCTGTACATTATTATAACATTAGTATACATTATTACAACTCCTCTCTATGTGTTTATATATATTTGAATAACACTTACTTGAGAACTTACAAAGTAAGACAAAGCCCTTTCTCTCATTCTAGTAGAGGTAGTGATGCCACGAGGGGGAACTTGGAGTAGCGTTAGCCTTTTTCTCTATACTATTTTCCCACCAAGTTTCCCCAGATAACCAAAGCAGAGGGACTGTTGTCCTGGCAAAGGTAAATTTAGGGATTTTTGTTTTTGAACTGCAAATGGCCCTTCATCACTTCACTAACCTTCTCCTATAAAGAAATTCTTGAGCTACCTTTGAGTAATGTACATAACCAAAAGTTCATAAACATTCTATGGTTTGATTTTTCCCCCTTTGTACTATAGTTGTAAATATGGCACACCGCCACTTTGTGGCAGTAATGGAAGACAGAGGTGATTTTTTTTCTAGAGATATTGAGGAGATTTGCTGGGGTAGTAAACTACTATTTGAGTCTTCAGGAATTGGTATGAATTTGGCGACAAGGAAGACAATCATTTTGGGCAAAGAGAATTGCATAAATAAAGCCGTGAATATACGAAAAATCCAGCCACATTTGGAGGCAATCTGTCATTATGAACTGGAAATGTTAACAGACAAATGGTTGAAGGATGGGCTGGATAAATGAATTAAGATCACTTTGTGAGGGACACTGAATGTCAGACTAAGAAATCATACTTTATTCTGCAGGGAATATGGTTTGATTGGAAGATACTATCACACGATTTGATCTGTGCTTTAACAAGATTAATTTTGCAGTATTTTGCAGAATGAAAGATAGAGATGAAAGACAGGAGGTAGGGGTATCTTGTCATACCTGATAATATATCTTTTAAATTCCTTATTTTCTTTAATGTCATACAGCCACCATGACAACTTCCACTACAATTGCAACATGAGATTCTGCTGTCAGTAGTGACATTCACTTCCCATGTTCTCTGCTGATGAATGATGGAAGACAGTGCCAGCTGACAGTTGGAAGAATATTTAAATAAGGTAAAACAAACTTCAGTTAACTAGAAAGGGAAAGGCTTCCACTATATACATGGTCATATTGTCTTCTGGTTCTACATTATCAGGAATGCCAATGGGAGGGAGGAAGAGTGGGAGAGAGAAAGAAAGAAGGAAGAGGAGAAAAGGAGAAAAGAGAGAAAGAGAATATGTAATTAATCTAATCATAAGGTTGGAAGTTTACTTAGTTGACATTTTTTTCTTTATATTTTGTGTTTATCATAGTAATTATTTGGAAGCTCTTGCATATCAACTTAAAAATCTGGGGTAGCTATTAGTTTCTATCTTTCTGGGGACATGGTGAGATTATACTTTCTGGTATACTTTCATAGTAAGATTATACCTTTAGGCTTGGGTGGTACAGTGAGTCAGTTCAGGACAACGAGTTCTGAGTGGAAGTCATGTAGGTCACTTCTGGGCTGGGACATTGGATTGCTGATGTGAGACTTTCAGAGCTCTCTTTTTCTGACACAGATGGTAGCTGGTCCCTCAGCCTACATGTCTGAGACAGATTTATCTTTACCAAGTCACAATTGCATTGACAGCATATGAGAACACTGGCCTAATAGCACTCTCAGCAATATTGACTAACTTAATATTTTTCTAGCTTGATATCTTCTAGTCTCTATGATACACCTGCTGACCTGAGATAAAACAGTAGCAATGAGCAAGGCTTAGACCGCAGCATAACATACTGTGGATTTAACTGTATTTTAAGTTAACTTAAATACTTCCATTCCAGTATTTTATATATACATAATATACAAATATATATATTATATTTATATATAAATATATTTGAGTACATATAAAATACATATATTTATATATTATATATTAAGCTATAACATATTTCATATATAATATATCTTTATATATTATATTTAAACATATATCCATATATAATATATAATATATAATTATATATTATATCTATATATGATTTTATAAATAGATTTATATAATCTAATATCTCTAATTATATATCACTATATAAAATATATATATTTGTTATGTATATAAATATATATTACATTTAAATACAATGTATTTAATATTTATTTTATATTTAAATATAATATATTTAACATAAAGATATATCTTATATATATTATATTTAATATATAAAGGTATATAATATATAATGTAATATATATAAAATAACATGCTCACATGTATATATAGCACATATATAAGTAACCTGCATGTTATATAGAGAGCCTGTATGTTACATATGTAGCCTAAGTATTGTTGATTTTTTTTCTTTTCTTTTTATTGTATAAGCATGTTTTGCTCTTGGCAATGATTACTTTTTCAAAATAAACTATAATGTAATTAACCTTTCCTCCAGTAATAAATACTTTTGGATTGTTTTCAATATTTTTGCTATACACATTTAAGTTCTCTGGTTGTTGCCCACATCTGTTCAAGGTTTCATACAAACATAACTTTGACAATGACCAAGGAAATTAACTGTACCTCCCAATATTACTGAGTGTTCCTGGGGATCACACACAAATGCTTATGAATAAGATGATTTCTGCTTGTGCTACCTGGCATGTTATGCTCTTCCAGGACCAACGTCTCTAGGGAACCTTCTTTTGCATTTGATACCACCGATGCACTAAATTCTCCATTGACTCAGGAGTAGTCTCTGAAAAAAATGAGGGTAAATTTCCCTCTATATCATTAACTTACTCTTTGCTGAAAGGGTCACCAAGCAGTGCTGTTATTGCTGACGCATTGCCTTAAAATAGATTCTATTTTTCTTTTCTGCAGAGGATTAAGATGTGTAATTATGGGGAGAATTTTCTAGGCTTCTTGCCTTTCATGTATGATGAATCAACCGGCCTGTGCCATCAATTGTCTGAGCTTCTTAAGATCTGTCTAAACAGAAGCCACAGAAAGAGCTTTCATATTGTCCCAGGGAGTTTCTCTACCCACATTCAAATAAGCATTGTATTGATTCTACCTCACCAGTTCCTCAGATAAGCATGACTGTTCAGCACTGATAAAGTCTAAGCTAAACTAAAATCTTTTCCCAAATAATGCTGAAATGAACATTTTTGAGCATGTAGGATTTATCTGCATGTATCAGTTCATGATATATATTGACAGATTTCTTTCAAGACAGATTGCTTTTTGCCAAGTCACATTTACGTCAACAGCATATGAGAATATTGGTGAAATTCACTCTTCAAATATTGACTAACTTAGTATTTTTCTAGTTTGATAATTTGATATGGAAACTTATAGCATCTTGCTGCATTAACTTTTTAAAATTTGTATTTTACTTGCATTTGTCATTGCTAAATAAAATTAGAAATCATAAGTATTTGTAACTTTTCAAATAATTTTTTATTCAAATGATACATACACTTGAAAGCAAAATTATACAAACGATCTTAAGTGACTATGAACAATTTCTTAAGCTTTATTTCCTAAACTCAGATATCACTCTTTAGAGAAATTCAAAAGTGCTTTAATTTTACATTTTTCTCTAGGTCATTTGCATAGCTCACATATTTTTAATTCATGATTTTGAAGACTCATTGATTTATCAACTTTATCTGATGATTTCCAGACCTACAAAGTGAGGATCTAGCTCACTTAGACTAGTCCATTTTCCCCTCTCCTTTCCCCAGTGTTTGATGTTTATATATTGCTTATTTTCCTGTTTAATTTTATTAACATACATAATCAACTTGAAGCATTCTTTTTTTATCCTAATGAGCCATAGACAGTGTTCCAGTTATCTATTGCTGAATAAAAATCATCTGAAAACATAGTGGTATAATAATTCCACTAATTTCACAGACTGTGGTCAGAAATTCCACTAGGACACAGAAGGGACAACTTATGTCCGTTCCATGATATTTGATCCTTCAGCTGAAAAAACTCAAAAACTGACAAGTTGTAAAGTGGTTGGTGGCAAAGTCATTTCAAATGATTCCTCACGTGTTTGGTGGATGATGCTGGCTATTGGCTGGAACCTCAGCTGAGACTGTCAGTCAGAACATCTACACATGGTCTTTCCATGTAGCCTGATTTCTTCATAGCATGGCAGTTTGCAAGTGTCCTGTGATTTTTTTACTCAAGTTTCTTGAATATTTTCCTCTATTGGAATATTTTCTAAAATTTAATATTACTTTTGGTTTATTTGACTTTGTAAACAATAGAAAAAAATTTATTCTATTTTTATTTATTATGCACATCATACAGTGGGATGGAAACTGCTATATTTTAGCTCTGGGAGCTTCTGTATAATATTTTTGGTAATTTGATTCATCTTCTCTTCTAGAACCACAATAAATCTTGACTTTCTCATATTTTACATTTCTTCCTCTTTTAAAATCGCTAAAACAACGTTCTCTTATTGTTCCTTTTTCATAACACATCTTCTTATTTTAGGTATAACTTTTAAAATACTTTTTGCAATATTAAGGTTTTTAAAAAAAGTTTTGTTCTTTTTTTTACTCTTATTTAACCTACATTTCTCTCTGTCTTCATGTGGCTTTTCTCTCTCATACTACTTTCTTTGCTAATGTGCCTAATGATCCTTTGATATCCATATACATTGTTATGAGAATTCCTTCTGCTATTATTATAAAAAATGCTTGCCAATAAAATTTTTATCTTGAGTAGAAATTCCGCTTTGGAGTTCCATGTGGTGAAAGAGGTGTGTTGTGAACTAGAAGACTGCCAGTTAAGGTGAGCAAGTAGGAGTTAACTGTCGGACTACTGAAGCCCCAAGTCCCAGAAAGGGTGTGGCTTTGTGGGGATTAGACACCTAAGTCATGCACCTTAAATTTCTCTTTATATTTTATTTGATTTTACTATAGTATGAATTTCTGCTATAAGAAGACAAATATAGCCTATTTTTGTTCTGAGGGCTGATGAAGGAAAGGAGGAGGAAGGAAAGGTGGTAATTGATACAGCTGTGCCATATATCTCATCTACAGACTTCCACTGAGTCCTTCTATTTTGGGTTTCACTTTTTACTTTCGAATTCAGCTTTACCTGTTGACTCTGAGCTTAATTTCCAACCAGCAGGATTCTGGCCAACAGGTTTATCCGTGTCTTCTTGGTATGGTCTTTGTAGTGTATTATAGGCTACAGAATTATTTGTCTTTTTCATCTTCCCACATTTCCATCCATATTCTTTCTTCTGGGAATTTATGGAAATTTCTCCTTCATTGGTGACCACACTTTTTCTGCTTTCTTAGCAGTTATAGGTTTACTGCCTAAACTGTTAGCTTATTTATTCACTTATGTTTTAGTATTTTATTTGTAGAATCTTCCAAATTTTGAGAATCAAATTTCTGTGCCCATTCTTCCATCTTGAATTAACATCTTTTATACTGAAGAAAATAATTTAATTCCATACACATTCAGGGAGAAGAAATGGGCTTCTTTCCTGTTTGCCATGCCAACCTGCTTGTCTAGAAGAGTCAAGCAAACACAAGACACTTGTTTCACATCAGGGTCTTAATTGTTCACCTGCAATCACTTGAGCTAATGTTTGATTTAACCACATTGTGAAAACTGTAGTTTCTCCAAACGCCAGAGTTCCTCATCTGCTGTAGCAGTACGCACCTCAAGAACGGAATCACTGCCACAGACGACATCTGGATTCTGACTCCACCGTGAGTATTTCATAGAGAAAATATTACAAAGAGCAGCTTTATATCTCAGTAAAAGCCTCTATATCATAGAAATTGGATATAAATATAGAGGATGGCTGTTTTGTATAGGAAGATAAAAGGCATTCCATTTGGTCACGACAGGCCAAATGAACAATTTTTTTTTTTTTTTTTTTTTTTGCATGGTGTGATATTAGGCAGGAGCTACAGGATGTGGCAAATAATTCCTACTTGGTTTCTGATGTTCAAAACTTCATCATCATTTAATTACAAAGCAGATAACCCTGCAAATGGTAGCACGAGGTTTTATTAGTTATTTGCACCTACATATGGATGAAGAAATTGGAAACAAATTTCTATCATAATATGTAAACATGAAGGAGTGGACCCTGCAGTGGGGGATGAGGGTACTCTTTCTAAAAGAGGAAAAGCTCTGAGGGTCAGCAGTGGAGGGAACTAGAGGCCAGCGCTACTTGATCAAATGACTTGCTTGTTCCCAGCATGTTAATTATTCCCATCGTTGGCTGCCGTCTCGAATCTACAGACCATATTCAGATGGGCAAATCAGAGAAATGGGAAGAGAACTTTTGAAGCAAATTAGTGTCAGACGTTTTCTTGTGACATACCTAGAATTACTTATTTTATAAAAGCACTCAATGTCTACAAACATTATTATGCAATTTAAATTCACAGGTATCTTTATGGCACTCATTGTGGCATTGATAATGAGTAGAGGTATTGATGTTAGAGAGAACTGGATTCATGATGAAAACAAGAGGTCTTTATCTAGGAGACACATGATATAACACAAGGAAATTACACCCTCTAAGTTAGAACAATCTATTTTCTCTCTTTCTTCAATGTCCATTTTATATCTTCTTTCTCCTTCAATCTCCAAACCCTCCTCCTCTATCCCCATTCACAGATAAATTTTTTTTTTTCTATTTCACTGAGAAAATAAAGTTGATCAGAAAACTTCCATCTTTGCACACCATTACATCTTCTTAATGACTAGCCTCTGCCACACACTCTCCTCGCTCAAAATTGAGCACAGATGATCCTGTTTAAAGCCAACCCCACTGCCTGGAAATTAGATAGCTCCATGTCCTTCTTGTTCTCCCTGCTCTCTCCTTCATTACCAGCCCTTCACTCTATACTAGATCATTCCTGGTAGCATACAAGCTTGCTATTCTTCCTCACCCCTTTAAACAAACAAACCTTCTTGAAGCCACTGACTGTGCCAGCTACCCACTGTCTATGGTTCCTCTCCTCTTATTCTCCCTAAATATGCCCAATTCAGGCTTTTGCCTCCGATTTTATTCGCTAGAATAAAGTGCTCATGTTAACATTGCCAACGTCCTCTATGTTGCTCAATCCAATGGTCAGGCCTCATTCTTCACCTCACTTGAAACTGATGTAGTATTTTACACAGGTGGTGACCCCTCCCCCTCCTTACAGTTTTCTCACTTGGCTTTCTGGACACCACAATCTATTGGCTTTCCTTCTACTATGTTTGTTGCTCATTCTCAGTTTTCTTAATTCCGTCTTTTCCCTATGCTCTAGATGTTAGACGTTGCCTTAGCTTGGGTTCACCTGCAAAGAAAATCCAGAGACAAGGACTTGCCTAAGGCTAGTTATTTTGATCAAGTGTTTCCAAAGAGGAGTAGGGAGCCAAAATGAAAAATATGCAACAGGGAAGAGGAAAAACCAAATAAAGGGCGATTTATTAAGTTGAAGACAACTATTGTGAATAACTGAGGCTCGATCTTCTTGGGCTTTTTGAGAAACCATAAGGTTTAGGTTTATTTTATATACCTAGAGTGGCCCAAGTAAGGTGTAGATGATGGTGATAGTTATCTGTTTTCTATATCTGTTTTCTCTCTCTCATCCGTATGAAGGGTTGCCTTATTGCAGTTAACTGTACGTCAAATCTTCCTGGTATAAACATGCACTGAAATGGTTGAGTAGGCTACCACAGGCTCCCAACTAGTGGCCAGAAAGAAAGCCCAGAGCAAAACCAAGAGATGTACAGTTCAGCTGAGGTAGTGTGCTGTCAGGCTACACTTGCATAGCAACTGGCTGCTGCAGCAATGGCTGAATTAAAAGGGCAACAGAGAGGATGCGATTGAGGGAGGGAAAGAGATCAACACAAATGCACCAGAGCTTGTCCTTGAGTTTCTTCTGTTTTCTACATATGCTCATACTCTTGGTGTTACTCATCCAGTGTCATGATTTTAAACGCCATCCCTGTGCTGACAACTTCCAAATTTATAAATCTAACTCATACTTTTTATATATCCAATACCCTATGGGACATCTATATATTCAACAGGCATGCCATTCTTAACGTGCTCCAAATGGTACTTCCAACATTTCCCGCTCACACTGGCTTCACCATTTCAAACAGAATACATCTACTTCTCACAGTCTCCCTGGTTACTACCCTGTTTCAAATTGCCATCATTTTTGACCTGAAGCATGGCAATTGTTTCTTAACTTATATCACTACCCCTTTTCTTGCTGCTCTTCTGGCTTCTCCCAATAGACTCACTAGAGGGATCTTGTTAAAATGAAATTCACATCATTTCATTCTCCTGTTCAGTTCTCACTAAAGCTTTCCAGTTGACTGAGACTAAATCATTCGTGATCTATAAGGTCCCATATGATCTGGCCCCATCAGTCCCTCATAGGTCATCTTCTACTCTTCTCTCCCTCTCTCTACTCTGCCTACCCTGTTCCCCTTGTGGTTCTACAAATACCCCAGACTTACCCTGGCCTGGAAAAATTTGAGTTGGTATTTCTTCTGTTGCAGCATTTGATCCTCAAAGAGTCTCAAGGCTGGCTCCCTTAACTCCTGCTTTTTGCTTAAATATCATCTTTGCAAGGATGTCTATACTTATTATCATATTCGTGATTATAAACATCCTCTCTCTACTTGAACTTGGTTTTCATTTTTTTCTTGTTGTTAGTACTTGTGACTTTTAACATATATATGTATTTATAAACAACATATAATCTGTATATTTTGTGTCTCTAGTTCTGTCCCCCCTTATTAAAATGTGCTTTTCTTGAGACCAAAATCCTCGCTTTTTTTGTTCACTGGTGCACCCCAAACATGTAGAACAGCATTTAAGTCACTAATGGTCACATTTGATGAGTTAAATGAGCATGTGGTCTGACATCTACTCCTAGGTCCCACAGTCTATGTGAACCTCATCAAATGTAGACTCGGAGTTTGAGAATCTTTTAAAATTAGCATAGAACATATAAAACTGAGACTATTAGAATGTTCCAGCTCTAAAATGTTATCATTACTATTTCATAAGGCTAAGCTTGGTGAAAGTTTTCTATATTTCCGTGAAAGTATGAACATTATTGAAACAGTATATTTCTGAATGTTATATTTGGCTTAGAAATCTATAGGTAAACTCGTGTCAGAGAGGTTTGTTGTACAGATTATTTTTTCACGCAAATATTAAGCAATTAGTAACTTAATAGTTATTTTTACTGGTCCCCTCCCTCTTCCCACCCTTCACCCTCCTGTAAACCCCAGTGTCTGTTGCTCCCCTCTTGGTGTCCATGTGTTCTCATAATTTCAAACAATGTGCCTCAGCATGGTAAGACAAGAGTCATTGTCCATTTCAGTTGACCCATTATCCTCTCTGACAACTTTCTAAGAAGTTTCTAACTATGGTGAGTATACATACATATGTTGAGTCATTATAGTAGAAAGACTTTTTTTTTTTTTTTTGCTATATGTTCTCTTTTGAATTGTGTCTAAAACTGTGTTCATACAGTTGTTGAATCTGAGTAAGAAAAGAAATTCCCAAATTCTCAATGGAAAAAAATGAATATCACATTAATGCCCAGAATAATGTTTCTAAGTATTATTCTTTATGTAGCTTAGTCGTGTTGATTAGTTAAATTAGTTTTTCAGTCTCCCTTGATACATCCAGAGTCATATTATATGCCAGGCCTAGTTTACTACTTTACTTTAGCTAATACCATTGAAGGCAAATAAATTTCTCACTACATGGATGTATAAAAAAATGTCTATTCTACAGTAATGACTCTCTGTTCAGTATGATTTCTGAAATAAGTAATTTGAACATTCATGTACTAGGAACAGAATACTTAATGATATTACTTTCAATAATGTGTCCTTGGCCTTAGTATTATTTCAGAGACAATGAAAAATAGAGACTATATATTTGAACTGCTAAAATTCCACCATGATCAGCTGAAAATGGTTATAAAATTAAGTATATTTGGCTGGGCATGGTGGCTCATGCCTGTAATCCCAGCACTTTGGGAGACTGAGGCGGGCAGATTACAAGGTCAAGAGATTGAGACCATCCTGATCAACATGGTGAAACCCTGTCTCTACTGAAAATACAAAAATTAGCTGGGCATGGTGGCATGCACCTGTAATGCCAGCTACTTGAGAGACTGAGGCAGGAGAATCACTTGAACCCAGGAAGCGGAGGTTGTAGTGAGCCAAGATAGCACCACTGCACTCCAGCCCAGCGGCAAAGTGAAACTGTCTAAAAAAAATTAAGTGTATTTAAAGAAATTTAATGAGTTTTTATTACATAAAATAGATAATATGAGACAAGAAAACCAATACTGTTAATACCATTCTACAAGAGACTTCGATAAACAACATTTATTTAAATATGGAGTGGATCCATCTCTGCTGGTTTCTAAGATGTTTCCTTGTTAAAAACAAAACAAGAACACACATTTGAAAGTAGCAGTAACTGTTTTAGTATCTCAGGGTACCCCTTGGAGTATGATGGCTATCGTGTACTAAGTGCCGTCCTTATAGTCCCATGCAGATAATGCAACTTATAAAGCCTTTATTGC
Organism: Ateles fusciceps; assembly: GCA_036589455.1. NCBI lineage: Eukaryota > Metazoa > Chordata > Mammalia > Primates > Atelidae > Ateles > Ateles fusciceps. The sequence continues at coordinate 10,810,343 of JAZHEH010000078.1, forward strand.
TGTTTAGTGAATATCTTACATACTGGGAGAATATGGCTACAAATATTATTATGTCTGCTGAGCTTCAATAAGAATGGACCTATATAAGCTTAAAATAGAAATATATGTATTTCTCATTTGAATACTCCACATGGTATGAGATCATACATTTATAGTTCCCTAATGTACTACCTTACTGTTTCAGCAAGATTTATGGGTTTTGTAAAGTGTGTTAGAGTCAGTTCTTTCACTGTGGTACTTAAACCTAACATGCTGTGGTAGAGTAGCAATTCTAATAGCTCTTCAGCTTAACAGTGCATAGAATAGTGCTAAAGGAAAGGCATAATCTAGTGCCTCTAGTGTCGATAAATATTTTTCTAAGACCTTTTAAAACTGAATATACCATGCTTTATTGTGAGCTCATTTTAGTTCCCAATAAAGCGATAATGTAAATATTTTATGAAGCATATACATTTATTTGTTGCCAATATAGCATGAAAATAATTAATAGTGAGCTTGATGCATTTGGCATTCAGGCACTTCCATAATGAAACTTTTAAGATGCTTAAGTATTTAAGGCAACAAAATGCAGATGAGTAGGATATAATAGACACATATAAATGATATGTTTATATAATGTGTTTAATTTTATATTTTGAAAAAATATAGTTTATCCTTGCAAATATTTTTGTTATTTTTGGTTTAATGTGAGAGTAGATAGTCCTTGAATAGACTTCATAAAGCTTCTTTCTTCCAGATCTCTAAGTAAACATTAATTTTAAAAAAGGGTATACATATGTTAGCAGAAAACGTGTCCTCCTTTCCAAGTAAAAAATAATTCAACTAATTAAAATAACTTGAAAAATTGAACTAAACCTGGTTTTCTGAATGGATTACTGCTTTTCTTATATTCAGTTGAATTAGAGTAGTCTTTAAGAATTTCTAATTCACCTTCAGGAAGTAATTTTGTGAGATATTTTCACCCAGTTACATCACATTTTAAAGGTCTATATGCAGAAGCAGAGTATGGAAGGGTTCTCTTTATCCTTGCTGCCTCCATTCATTATTATGATGTTCTACTACGTTTTTTAAATATTTGTGAAGATCTACAGTTGTTCCAATCTCATGCAATGCTCTTCCGTTTATATTTGTGAGTTCTGATGTCATCAAAATGTACTGCATAATGAGAGACAAGACTTATATGTGTAAATGACCACTTTTGGTAAATACATAACTGGGAAGACATATTTATGGCATATAGTTTTATAATGCAGTGTTTCACTGTGTCTAGATTCTAGTGACTTCTCATTTAGAAAGTGTTTCATGGCCACCCTGCAACCATATAACTAGAGGATAATAAGAAAATTTGCAGTGGTTCACCTCTTTTGTTGTTGTTGTTGTTATTTATTTGTTTAAAATTAACTACCCAGGGAGTGTTCTTGTTTGTGGGGCGGGGTGGGGGGTGGGAATCAATCATCTTTGACACATGTCACATTTCCCTAGGGGAAAGATGAGATCTGCCAGTTGACCATTGGTCCTTTCCAATTGCTTATTGTTTCCTTGTAGAGAGAAAATTAGGGATCTGTAATAATTGTCCACTCTGTAAATTCTGCTTCCTGAATAACCTACTAGCTTGGCTGTGGACTGTTGGTTTAAGGAATAGAAACAAACCTAAATTAGTGGAACAGTCTTGTTATTTGAAGGATTTAGGGCAAGAGCTCAATCAGGTGAAATGCACTCAGCTTATTAGATACCATATAATGTGTTTTATTGTTGCTTCCCTCATTCCTCTTCCCTGTATGACAGAAATCATGTTTTTGGTGTGTGCCTACATTCTAGTATTTCACATATTGTATGACACATTGAGGATACTGAATAAATATTTGGTGAGTCTTCACTAAGCATCAGGTACTATCTAAAATTTTAGGGATACAGATGGGAAAGAACAAACTACATCTGTACATCTGCCTTTAATGAGCCTTGGGTTTTTTTTACATTATTAAAAAAGGGAACCCAGGGAAGAAGGAAGCTCAAGGATCAAGGATGATGGTCTTGAGTCTGCATCTTTTCTTATCTCTCCTTTTTCATAACTGTCCATCAGCCTGTTATCATTCACACATTCATTCACCAAATATTTGTAGACTACCACTAGATGGGAATTAAGTCATGAAGAAGAAAGAATAAAACAGCAAATAATTCACTAGAGAGGCTATGCATAAATTTACAGGGGATATATGCTAGATGAGCACGTAGCAAGGGTAGCAGTGCTAGTCAGGACCATTAGGACCAATCTGGCAGAGAACAGATCTTGGAGAACTCTGCAAGTGAACCAAGAGAGTTAGCTTCCTCCTCAGGCACATTGCCTCTCCTTTGCTATTGATTATGAAAACTACCTAGTTCCTAGTCTTTTAGATATCTCCTTCCAAGAATAACTGTTTTCTATATTCTTAGTGTTAGTTAAAATTCTAAAGAAAGAATATGATTGATCACTGACAAACCAGTGAATTGAATCCTCCTGATTCAATCACCTGTGATTGTATAAATACAGGGGGAAAGGAGGAGTAACAAACATTCACATGGAATGTAAATGGTAACCCAAGCATTTCTCTTCAGCAGTTTGTGTGAAGGTCAATAGGACAATGTGTTAGGGCTGAGTGTGTACCACCAGACCTTCCTTAAGAATCTGCCCAACTTTCTTCTTATTTCTTATGGTGAAACTTTTGTGTTGAGACATGTAAGCCTTTACAAAGAGATATCAGCATATTTTCATCTAGTGTTTCATATCTGAGGGCAAATATAATTTAATACAAAATTATTTCAGACTAGAAATGCCATTTTAAAAACATCATAAATATCTCCCAAGCATCCACCTCGATTCAGTGCAAACTCTCCTTGCTTTAGACCTAAATGAGAGACAGAAGAAAATTATGGCGCCTCCATCCTTAAAATTCAATGACCTGATTTCTTACTAGAAGTGAGAGTAGAGGAAAGCTTGGGAGTGGGTCTTGAGAAATGAATGAAATATTGTTTGAACTTGAAGATCTGGTGAAATACAGGGAGCAAATCCTTAAAGAGGTGTTTATAATTTGAGAAACTATATTGAGAGTTACATGAAAAATCTTAAAAGAATTTGGGATTATTTCTGAAACAATATTAACCAATAACTTTAAGTATCTATAATTAGGTTACAAGTGTTTTCTAGGCCCACCTGCTATTGTACTATTTGCTTAGATAGCTTCTGTTTCCCCTGTTCCCTTCCAATCAGTCTTATTGATTAATCAGACTGAGTTCAACCTATGATGTATATTATTTTAGCCCAATTTAAAAAATCTGAATACTGATAGGGTGGGAATCTAACTCTGACGTGATACCTTGATACTTGGCCTCTGAAATTTGTGGCATCATTAAATGGTCTCCACACCCAAAATATGGCATAAAGCAAGGCTCATTAAAGGCAGATGTACAGATGTAGTTTTTTCTTTCCCATCTGTATCCCTAAACTTAAGATAGTACCTGATGCTTACTGAAGACTCCCCCAAATATTTATTCAATACCCTCAATGTGTCATATAATATGTGAAATATTAGAATGTAGGTGCACACAAAAGCATGATTTCTGCCATGTAGAGATGAGGAATGAGGGAAGCTACAATTTCTTGAATATTTACTGTATTCCTAGGACTATTCTAAGTGCTTTCATATCATTTCATTTAATCCAGACAATTTTAGGAGCTTTTGACACATAAAAAGAACTGCTGTTTTCTATTTCTCTCATATGTGATTTCAAAAGAGAAGGTGGTAGAATCTATATTTTGTTTATACCAAATCGCATATTTCTGTTATATTTTTAACAAAATAGTTGTTGCCTTTTGAAATCTCTTAGAGTTTTACAAAGATAAAAGCATATCAGAAAGAACTTCTAGTATCATTTGATGATATATACTTTACAATTATAAGGATCAGAACACAGAAATAAGTACCAACTGAATAAGGTTTTACATAGCAACTTATTACAAAGTCAATATATAACATTTGATGAATTTTCTAAAATACAAAAAAAGTTATCTGTTGATGGAGTGGGTATTTTTGATAAATTTAATTTTTTTTTCCACCCAGTCCAGGCTTGCCTTTACTTTGTAAAATTAATGAGGAATGCAGCTTGCATAGGATTATTATTTTTTAAAGAGAGATAAACATGTCTTTCAGAAAACTGTACTACTGTAAATTTCTTTTTCTTTTTGTTAAGAAATAGCTTATGGTAAAGAGATTCTAAGCATTGTCAACATAATTTTTTTTAATATGGAGAAAAAAATGACAATGAGGTTGAAATTCACATAATTTCACCAAAAAAAAGTTTATTTAAAGTTTCTCCTTTCACATAGATACAGTAACAGTTTTACTATTAGAGAGTAGCTAACGTACACAGTAGCACTGATGTTTACAAATGCAGGAGATTTTTATTAATCACATTGGACAATTTTAATTACATCCTTTCAGTTATGTAAAACGTTACTGTATTTCAGCAAATTCTCCAATATCTGTTTAAAAAAGAAAACTTTCTCAGCATTGAAAATATTTTAAAAATTTGAAATTTGTTCTAGATCTTGGGGTTTTTAAAAATACATAAAGCATGTTTTTTAATGAACAAAACACGACAATTTGTAGACCATGTAATGTAGCAGCAAAGGTGGCATTCACCGTTCAGCTGACAAAGTGAATGGATCTATCAAATTTCTTTGAATATGTCATGAAGCTTTTGAATATTTCAAAAACATTTCTTTAAAACTATCAAACAACCGTTTGATAGGTTTTCTTATTTGTTAAGATTAACAAGTTCTATTTTTCTCAGCATGCAGTGCTGAGCACAATGGGCAATGTTGACTAGCCTTTATTTAGATAATCTGGAAGAGTATTAATTTTCCTTGGGAAGCCATGCACATGCAAAATTAATTGAGGGAAACCAACTGATTTTTCTTTCCCAGCTGCAATTCAAATGACTCAGGTGTAATACAGTGCAGTTGAGAAAGTCAAGCTATACAAAGCCCAGTCTTAAACAGTTGCTACTCAGAATAAGGTGTTGATTGTCAAATCATCATTAAGAAAATCCACAATTTCCAAAGGTAAAATTTAAAAAACCCATCTTTTCCTGTAGACCAGGCCCAACCAACAGATTCAGAGTTGAAATAACAGATTTCAAAATTCTGATTCATTTTCTTCTCAGTGTGAACCTGTTTTCAGGAAAGTTGTTTTCTCAGTTATAACATTGGTCGTTCTAAGAAGTTGAATGACAATTTTCAAGTGCAAGGATTTTCCAAACAATAGTTTCTCTGCTTTAAAGTGATGTGAAGCAATAAATGTCTAAGGAACAAGATATTTTGGATGAATTAGGTAAGGCTTTTCTTTCTCTTTCATGCATAGCTCATGCTCCACTAATCATCAAAAATAATATTTTATCAAAAACTATTGAAAAATTATTGAGTTCTTTATAGTATTCAGAATAACATTGCCTTTTGTGGAGTTATTTCATATTGTTCATTGAGCCTCAGAGTTGTTTTTAATCATCTGAAACATAAAAGGTCTATCTGTCTGTAGTAATGACATGTCTGCACTTAACCAAGGTGCAAAGGATAGGATCTACCATTATCTCCTTTAATCTTGTTTTGTGTGTCTTATTCTAAGAGCACATACTTGAATAATCAGCTGACCAAGTAGAAGTCAAAATTGTTCTTTCATTTCATTGGGTTTCTTCTTTAAATCTGTTTATTATCCCGTCACAGTTTTAGTTATCAATTCTCTCAAGATACAAACTGATTTTCCACTCAAAATATTGCTTATGTCATAATAAAGCAGACTGTGCCCACTGATAGTTAATGAATAATACATTTCAAATGAATTGAACATTGAAGTCATCGTATATAGATCAGCATCTTTGCAATTTCTTAATGATTCAGAAAAAAAAGTTTTTTCTTTTACTTCTCTTAAGTTTGACTAATTTGACCAATATAATAATTTACTAGGAGTTTCTGTAACTTACGGTTGGGTTGCAAAGAGTTAAAGACCAAATGCTACATTCACAGAAATGATTCACAAATGCATTTGAAGGACAGTTTGGAAACCGTTGGAGGGATGAGACTCTTAGAGTAAGGAAATTAGGACACATTAGAATCTGAGTTTGTTTCAATTTAGAGAGAGAAGTTAGAGAAAGTCCTCTGCCGGGAAACATGTTCTTTCTCCCTAAAATAACTTGATTTCTGGAGAGAAAATGAATAGAAAATTCTATTGTTCAGAAAGTTGGTTAAAAGGTGAACCTCAGAACCACTCCACACTCCAAGGGAATGCTTTTAGTACTGCTTCCTGAAGTCAATTAATGGATTGAAAAGGGACTGGGAAAAGTGGCCACCAGGGGAAGCCTGATGACTGGCAGCTGCAGCTACACCAGTGCCAAGCACTGACCATTTAGGACAAAGAGGAACACGTGAAGATGCATTGGGGGCATCAAGAGCAATGGAAGTAGCAATAGAAGCAGCTCTTTCTTCCTCCTAGAAAAAAGGAATAGAAAGATATACAGATGAATAGAAGGAAATGTATACCGAGAAAATAAAACACACGCTAAAGAGAGATTGATGAAAAGGGATGGCAGAACTCTGTAGGGTGTTTCACAAAGGGAAGCAAAGCTCAAATAAAATTTAAAATTATTGGATGTTAAGGCTGTGTAGAAAATGATCACACACATTCACACATACAAACACATGACAAAAAAGGACAAGGGAGGAGCTCGATAAGACAATAAATATAACATTACTGAGACACTGCTCAAATAATTTCCTGCATGATTGAGAATTGATGGACAACATGAAACACCTACTTACGTGATATGCTTGTAAATCAACTATTTGGTTAATGCAAAACTAGTGTGTGCAATTTGCAATATTTCCTTCTAAAAATTCTTTTAATAGTATTAAAGAGGGACAAGTCTACTTGATATGTTTCCATATTAAGAAGGGCCCTACTAGGTCATTGTGTTGGCTCATGCCTATAATCCCAGCACTTTGGGAGACTGAGGCAAGTGGATCACGAGGACAGGAGTTTAAGATCAGCCTGGTCAAGATGGTGAAACCCTGTGTCTACTAAAAAATACAAAAATTAGCCAGGCATGGTGGCACATGCCTGTAATCCCAGCTAATTGGGAGGTTGAGGTAGAGAATTGCTTAAACCCCAGAGGCGGACGTTGCAGTGAGCCGAGATCGCGCCACTGCACTCCAACCTGGTCGACAGAGCAAGACTCTGTCTCAAGAAAAGCGGGGGGGGCCTTCCCAGGAACTGTTTGAAACCTTGCCTCTTTATTCAGAAATCACTGAGAACTAGTGCAGCACATGAGAAGGAGCATGACTTTGGAGTCAGGCAGACCTATATTTTGCTGTATATTAGCTGTGTGGCCCAAGGTGAGTTACAATTTTTATGGCTTTAGTTTCCTTTAGTGCAACATGAGAAACATAAACTCTGTTTTAGGGGATTGTGAGGATGACAATAGACAACATTTAAAGTACTAGGACATACCAGAAGCTCAAAAATGGATGTTTCTATTGTTCCTGTTGTTCTAGTTGTTAGAATCATTGAGAAGAGAGATTATTTAATACGACCCTTTGGTTAGGCTTCAGACAGAGTAGGTAAAATATGAAGTAGTCTTAAAATTATGGTTAGGATGTAAACTCCCAGAGAGGGGGCACGCAAAATTCTGAGTAGAGAAACATTGGAAAAGACACCAGAATGGAATCCATGTGGAAAATGTCAAAGAGTTTGGTTCATCTGGCCGTTTGGAAGCAAAACCAAAGACCTCACTCTGAAATGCATTATGCGTATTTCACTTCCATATGGACTGCTGAACGTTCAGTTGCATTGCAGTGCTTATGATAGGTCTATGGTCTGCATGTTTTATATTCTTATGGCGATTTTCATTCTAAAGAATTTGCTGGAAGCAGTATGTAAATGCAACCTCTTTTGTGTTGTCAAGGTCTGTCTGTTTCCTACAAGCTAGAGTGAAAATCTACACCAAAATATCACTTGACTTCAAAGAACAATCATTTTTTACTTGTTTGTATCAAGGGACAGTGAACATTTGTGAAAGCTTCTACATTTATTTTCAAAGTACAGAGGGTTGTATTTTGTAATCCTCTGCATATATTTGTAAGGCTGCAGATAGGCTTAGAACTTTCCAAAATGAAGATCTTTTGATGAACATAACTTCTGAATTGCAGGTGGAACAGATCCCCAGAAGGGGACATGATTTTTCACCAACTGGGGCAAATTGGCTGAAAGCAAATCTTGGAATTGTGATGGATTTGTAAATAGGCTGAACTGAAGCAAGGATTTTGAGATTAGATTAATGACAGCCTTAGCTGGAATAATTTGTGCTCTGGAGCATCTGCAGCTGTGAAATCACTACAACATGCTCTAGTTGAATGTGATTTTCTTGCCCTGATCCCTCGTACACTTTAGCTCAAACAGATCCACATGTAGAAATAGGTCACTCAGGGGAAAATGTGTATTTCTTATACCCTCAAAGGGCTTTAGATTTATGTATCAGCAAATAATTTACCATGAAGCTCAGAGAAAATACAGTATTTCCATCTGTAGCACAAAGATTATTGACATTTAAGGGGAAACTGCACACATTTTCACTTTTAGCAACACTTCGAAAAAAATAAACCATTAAACAGCATCTCTCGTACAGGCCAATATTTGGTTCATATTTTTTCTCATCAGCTGTTTGCTAGAAGAGCAAATGATTAGAATATAGATTCCAGTATATCTTTTCACCTCTAGAAAAATGTCCAAAATCTTACAATACATTGAAAAAAGAAATACTCATGTTTCAGGTTAGCAAGAGTAGAAGAAGGTACTATGTGAAGGGGGAATGGTATGGATTTTCTTGATCAAAAACAACCAGCTGAGTTTATGACAATGAAATGAATTCTTTATAGAATCCTCGCTTTTCATTGAGTTGGAGTTTAAGCTTTTAAAAATCTAGAATTCTGAGCTAACGCTATAGACAACAACACGTGGATTAATCTTGCAAATATAATAGTGAGAAGCTCAACACAAAAGAACACCATATTATATGTAAAGTCCAAAAGCAGGAAAAAAATAATCCAAGTTAGAAGTCAAAAGAGTGATTCCCTTTGGGAGGTAAAGACTGGCAGGATACATAAGGGGTGTTCTGGGGTGCAGATAAGCTTCAGATTCTTGATCTGGATGCTGGTTACATAGGTATGCCACTTAATAAAACATGTTCACCTCTCTGTAGTGTGTTATACTTCAATACAAAGATTTTAATAATCTAGGTTCTGTAAAACTCTCTCTTAATAACCTCGTCAGCCTCTACTACAATGCTGAGTCCTATGGCTATAAGAATACATCAGGGGTGGTATGGCATGGTGACTGAAATGCACTGCAAGTCCTTATGATGCCAAAGATGCTTGCATTTCAAACGCTCAGCATCATCTTTAGTAGGAGTCCCTCAAATGTGCATGTTAATAGAGCAAAAAGTTTGTAAGTAATTAGGACCAAATAAACCAATCACAAGGCAAGCTTAGTGGGCATTAGGGAAATCTTACTACCTGTTTTTTTAAGTCAGGATTTCATAATGTATTTCCTACTACAAATATGCATCTGTATCAGGAGAAACATACAATTCTTACCCCAAAATAATGTAATTATAGTAAGAACATTATTGGGAGGCAAGTTTTTATTCTATTTTTGGTGCAAAAATGAAATGAAAACTTCTTGTTAACCAAGAAACATTATATTCAGGGAACAGAAAGTGTCCTTTTGAAGCATGAGGCATAATTTTATTTGCAATTTGTCAATTCCTTTACCTACAGGGACCACTTTCCAGTTGTCATTGTTCACAGATGCTGAGAGATCTTATGTATAATTCAGTACTGTACATCTGTCCAGAGACTCAAAACCAGATCCCCATTTTACATTATGGGAGAATCAAAAGCAATTCCAGAGCATAATACTGACGCTTTTCTACACATGAGGGAATTTCTCAGCATGCTGAAGAGGACTTTCTGTAACATCACCTAAGTCGAGGTGCTGCCACTTACTGCCCAATAAAAGAAGAAAGTCACTCATGTTTTTTATGGATATTATTGCATTTAAACAGTAGAAAAATACCTCCTGGAATTTTTCTACTGTTTAAATGAGATAATATCTATAAAACTTGTTTAAAAAGCTACTATTGCTACTACTGCTGCTAATGACAATAACAATATTCAATTAGTAGTAGTAGCTAACGTATGTGCCAAACTATTATTAGTGTTACAAATATTACTAGTGTTACTAGTTTTACTGTTACTAGCATTCCCTTTACATAATAGTGGTGGCAGTACTCATTGGCACATTTAGAGCTCAATTCCAACTTCAAACTGAAATCATATAACTTATTTCATTCTATTTCTTGCAAACAAACATTTGCATGTAAAACACAATTCCCTAACCTCATAATACTCAGCTCTCTTAATCTTTTCCCAGACCTTCTTGCATACATTTCTTTCTTTTTCAGTATTCACTGTTATAAATATTAAAATTTTAAGTACTAAAACATCTCCCCTTTTCTTTCTTTCTGAGAACTCACTCCTTCAATAAATAGCAGGCATGTTCTGATATGCCTGTTGTCTGCTGGTCATAATGCTAGGCAGTGGTGAATAAGGTGGGCAAAGTACCTGCACTCATAAGACAATGTTCTAGTGTGAGAGGAAGAAGATAAATAAATATAGAAAATAATTGCTGATTTTGATAGTTTCTATGAAGGAAACCTGCAGGGTAAAGTGAAGAGGAGCAGCAGGTGGCAGGAAGTACCTTAGACCCTTACAGTTGGGACAGGCATCTCCAAGGGGATGACTTCTGTGGTGAAATCTGGGTAGATTATTTCAAGAGGAAACTGTAAGAGCAAAGGCCTTTAAGCTGGGACTTTCTTAGCAGTATATCCATGGAAAAGCCAGCAGGTGACTACCCAGGATGCCATGTGAAAAAGAAAAAGTGTGAGAATGGAGATGGGGTGATAAGGTGGTACAGGTGGGTGGAGAGGTGGATAGGAGGGAAGAAGATGCTAATATGAAACTTTTACACGGTGGATGCCTACTGGAGAGATGTGAGCAGAGGGTAACATGCTTGTTACCATAGGTAGCCAGTCAGGCATCAGCAGGGCAGGAGAGGTCTCCCCCTTCCCGACCCTACCAGGAATGTGAGGCGACCATCAGGTGATGGTCCAGCAGTTGTCACACTGTCTCTCTAAAATAACAATTGGTCACAGCTAGGGCCAGAGAAAGGAAGTCTCCTAATAGAGAGAAAAAAACCTGGAACTGGTGATCAGCAGCTTCCCCATAAGATCTCAGGAGTTGAATGAGTGGGCTCACACACATGCACCAAGAGGCAAAATGGCAGAGTTTACGTGGTATATGACCTGCTAGTGACATTTGACTGGTAAGGGGAGAATGTCTCAAGTGAGCATGCACACAACTCAGTAAACACACTGCGCATGCTCCCCTCCCAAGCACTGGCAGGCCACTGCACACATGGATAGCCCACCCCAATGGAAGAATCGGGGTGAAGGGACACAAAACCCTGAAAACATGCCAACATATAAAATCCCAAGGCAAAAGGTCAAACCGTGCTCTTGATCTCTCAAGTCAACTGCTTGACCCTCTTTCAAGTGAACTTTACCTCTTTTCATTCCTACTCTAAAGCTTTTTCATACGTGTTTACTTCTGCTGTATAACTTGCCATGGTCTCTCTTTCTGCCAGGTTGAATTCTTTCTTCTGAGGAGGCAAGAATTTGGAATTGCCACCAGTGACCTACTTAATTTTGAAAGAAACGCGGTGAAGGGACACAAAACCCTGAAAACATGCCAACATATAAAATCCCAAGGCAAAAGCTCAAACCGTGCTCTTGATCTCTCAAGTCACCTGCTTGACCCTCTTTCAAGTGAACTTTACCTCTTTCATTCCTACTCTAAAGCTTTTTCATACGTGTTTACTTCTGCTGTATAACTTGCCATGGTCTCTCTTCTGCCAGGTTGAATTCTTTCTTCTGAGGAGGCAAGAATTTGGAATTGCCACCAGTGACCTACTTAATTTTGAAAGAAACGCTCTGGATGCTGAGTGGGAAATGTCATGTAAGATTTAAGGATGAAGTAATCCAGGTGAGAGATGGTAGAGGGTTGGAAGAAGGAAGACTTAGTTTAGGAGAAGACTATTTTAAGTTTTACAAGTAATATACAATGTTCACAAAACTGCCAAAAACTATCTACCTTTCTATGAATGTGAGTGAGGTGGTGATAATAATGCCAGCTATCCTGGGTTGTGTGATGTATTAGTCTGTTCTCATGCTGCTAATACAGACATACCCAAGACTGGGTAATTTATTGACTCATGGTTCCACATGACTGGGAGGCCTCACAATCATGATGGAAGGCAAGTGAGGAACAGTCACGTCTTACATAGCAGCAGGCAAGAGAGAACGTGTCCACGGGAACTGTCCTTTTAAAACCATCAGATCTCATGAGACTTATTCACTATCATGAGAGCAGCATGGAAAAGACCCACCCCATGATTCAATTACTTCCCACTGGGTCCCTCCCATGACATGTGGGAATGATGGGAGCTACAACTCAAGATGACATTTGGGTGGGGACACACAACCTTACCATATCATGTGGTTAGTAACCGCACTAATAACTCAGTAGTAACTATTAGTTGCTAGTTACTAGAAATTCTGTCCATGTAGATGATTTCACAGATGTTCATCATTAATTACCAGAGCAGCATGGATGAATCAGCCCAAGTCCTCTTCTTCGCTGAAGAACGAATCTTAAAGCAATTCCCTACTATGAAGTAACAAACTTTTTTTTTAATGAGAAAGAAAATTAAAGCTTGAAAAGGGTTAAATCATAATAATAGCATGTGATTCTTTCATGCAATGCATAAATAACTCATCAAAACACTTTCATGTGAGTTGATTCATTTACTCTACATAATAATCTAAGGAAATATAAGGCAGGTGTTACTATTTGTCCCCTAACCCTGACTTTGTAGATAAGAAAACCAAGACTCTAAGAAAACAAGTACTTATATAATTTTCTACAGCTAGTGACCAGTTGAAGTGGGATATAAACATTGTCTCTTGATTCCTGATACTAAGACTATTTTTCTAAGGGATGCATAGACTGCCCTTTGTAGGATGTGATTTTAAAGGGATTTTCAGAGTGCAGGCTCTGCTGTGTGTCCTGCATTTAGTTGGCCTTTTTTCCCCTTTCTTTCTATCCTGTGCTATTTCCATTCCCTATGGCCAAATTCAATTCTTTTCAGGCCATTATCACTATCTTTGTTAGAGGGAGAATTCAGGGGATATAAATACACACTCATTATAAAATGAGTTCTGATGACCTTTTAGTATTTGTTGTGTATGAACTGTAAGCGGCAGTTAAAGATGAAAAGAAATTGGCATTGAGCCTTCTTAATTATTGTTCCTGTTTCAGACCTTTAATGTAGCTCTGGGTCTTGCTGACACATCTAAATGAGGTTTACAGGACCTGGAGCTGTGAATTCAGTGCTCATTAACAGAGGGATGACAGGACTGTGGCGTTTTCTGTTCTGCCCTTTTAGAAAAAAAAAAATCCTCCTGGATCTAAGATTTAGATGTTTTATTTTACACGTGGATTACCTTCTGATTTGGAATTATTTTAAGTGTGCTCATCTAGAGGAAAGCCTAAAATGGGTTCATGAAAGCATGACAAGAGAATGAGGCTGTGCTTTTGGACTTTCTGAATTCTGCAAGGCATTACCAATATGACTAGTATCTGAACTCAGCACACCATTGTAAATTGTGCTATCCAAAGAGGGTTGAAAGGTAGGGGTTCACAACCTGGGGTGAATTCCATCTCCATGGATACCATGGTCATCATCATCCTGACTGGTTGCAGGTTAACTGGTCTTCTTATCTCTAGGGTCTTCTCATTTTGTACTCACTTATATATCATTGCTAGATTTGACTTCTGAAAGGGGCAGCTTGGTTATATAGTATCCCCCCCCCAATTTTTTTTCTTTTCTTTTTTCCTTTCTATCTCTCCTTTTTCCTTCCTCCTTCCTTCCTTCCTTCCTTCCTCCCTCCCTCCCTCACTCTCTCCCTTCCCCCTCTCTCTCTTTCTTTTCTTTTCTTTCCTTCCTTCCTTCCTTCCTTCCTCTTTCCTCTTTCTCTCTTTCCCTCTTTCTCTCTTTCACAGTTTTGCTCTGTTGCCCAGGCTGAAGTGCAGTGGCATGATCTTGGCTCACTACAACCTCCACCTCCCCCAGGTTCAAGTGATTCTCCTGCCTCAGCTTCCCATGAGCTGGGATTACAGGCATGCACCACCACATCTGGCTTTTTAAAATATATTTTTAGTAGAGACAGGGTTTTGCCATGTTGACCAGGCTGGTCTTGAAATGCTGACCTCAAGTGATCTGCCTGACATGGCTTCCCAAAGTGCTGGGATTACAGGCATGAGCCACTGTGACCTGCCAATACCCCCCAAATTCTGCTGCTGTTGGCCCATTTAATAATGAATTATATATAAACTCTTTCTACTTGTTATTTATTAGCTTTAAAATTGTGGTGGTAGGGTAACTAAGTCAACTAGTTAATGTCAAAATGCAAGTAGCAAGTTAGTAGATTTGCTTAGCATGCTGTAGTTTGCATATTTATTGGGCATGCAGTTCTCACCTGATCAGCTGTTACAAGAACTACCATGGTATCTGTGTTTCTGCTAAAATAGGGATTTTGATTTCCTGACACCCTCCCACCCCAAATGTGTGAATTGACTTTTTGTCTTATGTGTAGAATAGAACATGGGAAAGAATAAAAAGAATTATGGCAAGAAACACATAGATAAGAAGCTGAATTCCAGGACAAAGAAAATGGAAAATGATAATATAACTCGGCTAAATATGGTGGCAGTTTCTTAGCCAGCATAGTAGACAAACTCTTTAAAATGTATTTACAAAAAACATACACCAAATACCTGAAAGTTGGACAGTGACTAAGACAGTTGGAATTCTTTGTAGTAAGGAGCTTGATATAAAGAAACAATTACCTATGCACGAAACTGTGTGAAATAAAAAAGCATGTAGAGGGCCAGAGAAGGAGCAACAGGACTT
The DNA here is from genome assembly GCA_036589455.1 of Ateles fusciceps. Classification (NCBI taxonomy): domain Eukaryota; kingdom Metazoa; phylum Chordata; class Mammalia; order Primates; family Atelidae; genus Ateles; species Ateles fusciceps. The sequence goes on from JAZHEH010000078.1 coordinate 10,825,516, forward strand.
GGATTCTGAAAGAACATCTCACAACAGAGTAAACAGAAAGGATGATTTCCTGACCATGCCTACTTTCTGTCACTAACCTACTCTTCAGTGAGAGGAATTATAAACAGATGTTGGAACTGCAAGTTGTCATTTTTGTATATAACTGATGTTTACATTTACTCTATAGTTCTTATTTTGGCCATTCTCAACTCTTTCCTCATTCACTTGAAATTCAGAGGATGAATACAAATATGGTTATGACTACATAATTTTCTTAAAGTGTGTGAACACAAAGTAGACAAATTAAGGACACTTCATGCTTGTTACTTTGCCAGAGTTTATTTATATGTGGCTGAGCTAGATGTTACAAAGGCACTCTCAATTTAATATCCTGTTTCTTTACTGGATGATTGATATTATTAGGGGATCTTCATGTCTCATTAGTTTTTGCAAAGGTTTCCTGACACACAGCAATGGTCTTACTTTCATACTTTATTCTAAAATAGTGACCAAGAGAATTAGCAAATGTGGAAAATGCTATAAGGAATTATTCAGTTAAAAACTAAATCAGTAGTAAATGTGAATATCCTTGCCCTGACTTTCAAAACCTCAAAAAGTCAAGATAATTCAAAAATGTGTTCATTGAATAAACAGTTGTTAACGTCACACATGCCACTCACTGTGCTTGGTCCTAGAGAAATTTAGATAAAATGAAATAGAATTACTACCTCTGAAAAGGTCAGGTTCTAGTTAGAAAGCAGGTATGTAAATAAATAAAACAATACGAGGGATTGATAAAAAGTTGTTTGCTTTATTATATAATTCTTCTAGGGGGAGATTGGGGAGGGATTGGTAAATTCTTTAGGAATAAATAAAAGACTTTTGAGTCTTAAAGAGTGGACTCAGGAAAGGCATTGGAGAATGCATGAAAGAAACATGGTAAAGTATGGATGCCTTACACACACACACACACACACACACACTCTCTCTCTCTCTCTCTCTCTCTCTCTCAAAACATAGTTTTAGCTAGTGGTTGCAATGGTCTACAAGTGTCTCCCCCGCAATCGTATTTTAAATCCTAATCTCCAAGATGATATTATTAAGAGACGTGGATTTAGGGAGGTGATTAGATCATGAGGGCAGATCCTTCATGAATGACATCTCTTATAAAGGGATCCTAGAGAGCTAGCAAGCCCTTCTCCATGTGAGGACACAGCTAGAAGTCACCTTCTGTAAAAAATGGACTCACACCAGACACTAAATCTGCTGGAGCTTTGGACTTTCCAGTCTCCAAAACTGTGAGAAACAAGTTTACATTGTTTATGAGCTACCCAGTATAGGATATTTTGTGATAGCAGTCCAAACAAACAAAGATATTAGTCCTCAGACCATTTGCATCAGAATCGACTCTGACACATGTTGAAAATGCACAGTTTCAGATAATCATATTAGACTTCCTAGATTGGAGTCCTTAAGAGCCAACTTTAAAGTATGCCATTGTAACCAGACTCCCAGTGATTCCAATGCCCACTATAGTTGGAGAACAACCAATCTAGAAGCTAAAAATAGTTTCATATAACAAGTGTCTCTATGGAATTTCACAGGTGATATGACCATTTTATCTTAGGTGTATCATACTGGCAGACAGATCACATTGAATCCTTAGACATCGAAGGCTAAAACTGCCAGGACATAAAGACCAAGTCATGGAGATTTCTAGGAATAAGGGACACATAGTACTCATGACATGGGACTCATTTTTAGTATGTCACCAGGTTTTCTCTAAGTGGATTGGAGGATGTTGAAGGATTGTGCATAACGCTTGATAGAAGAAAGCTCCAGTGTAAAGAGGAAAATCATGTGGAATGAAAAATCATACTTTATTTTTTCTTTTAATTTTTTATTTTAGTTTCATACATATGCAGGTTTTTTATATAGGTTAACGTGTACCATGGGAGTTGGGTGTACAGACATCACCCAAGTACTAATCGTAGTACCTGACAGGTATTTTTCTGATCATCTTCTTTCTTCCAACCTCTACACTCAACTGACCACCAGTATCTGTTTGCCTGTTCATGTCCATATGTTCTCATTATGTAGCTTCCACTTATAAGTGAGAGCATGTGGTATTTGGTTTTTCAGCTTCTGTGTTGTTTGTTGGGTTAATGGTTTCTAGCTCTATAGGTGTGGCTGCTGCAAAGGACATGATCTTGTTAATTTTTATGGCTGCATTATATTCCATGGTGTATATATAACACATTTTCTTTAACTTGTCTACCATTGATGGGCATTTAGATTGATTCTATGTCTTTGCTATTGTGAATAGTACTCTAGTGAACATATTTGTGCATGTGTCTTTATGGTAGAGTGATTTATATTCCTTTGGGTATATATCCAATAATGTGATTGCTAGGTCAAATAACAATTCTGTTTTTAGTTCCTTGAGGAATCATCACACTGTTTTCCAAAATGGCTGACATAATTTACATTCCCCCCAAGCAGTGTATAAGCATACCCTTTTTCCCACAGCATCTGTTATTTTTTAATTTTTTATTAATAGCCATTCTGACTGGTGTGAGATGGTATCTCATTGTGGTTTTAGAAAATCATTCTTTGTGACAGGCAGACTTACGCCTACCTGACTTTTACAGACTTCATTGATTTTTTTATATTTCCATAGACAACTTTAGAACATGCAGATTTAAAAAAATTATTGTTAAGGTCTTAGTTGTTATTGTATCTCATTCTCGAGGATAAAAATAACCAAAAGATGAGGACTCTGCATATTCCCTTTTTTGGGATTGAAGCCCTTTTGAAGAGGTCACATATACCATGGACTGCTTAATTTTAAGACATTTTAATTTTCATTTATGTTGACATTTTGTAAGACTGTGTTTACATTTAAACTGATTATGGTTTAAAGTGATTACTTATCCACGGTGATTTATCTGTGGGAATCCTGAACAGATATGATGATTGCTCTGCCTTAATATAAGATTGAAACTTTATCCCTAGGTGTTTCCCTCTATTAGGAGATATTTTCCTCATGTCTTAAACTATTTATTTTTTAAAATGAAATTAATTAATGCATTTATTTAGGAGAATTCTTAGTGGTGATTGGTAAAGTATTTTGCAAGGATGATGAGAATGTTGACAGCTATGATTCTCTGAGTATTTACTATGTTCCTAGAATTCTTCAGAGATATTTACCTGGATATATTTCTTTAATCCATTACAACAACTTTATTCATAGCCCCATTTTATAGGTGACAGAACAAAATCATTAAAAAGTAAAATATCTTGCTCCAGGATGCAGTGAATAAGGGGGAAGGTTTGGGATCCTGAGGATCCTAACTCAGGTAGTGGATCTCCCAAGCCTAGGCTTTGAACCTTAATGCTATTCTGCTTAATTTTGAAGCCACCAGTTCTGTTTCAGAATTTTTTAACCCAATATTTATTATCTGAGTTTAGCAGTTTCTTCAACATTCATTGTCTTCATTTTGAGATATATCAGACAAAAATGGCAATCATATTTCTTTAGCACTATCTTAGGCCAATACCAAACGTGACCTTTTACTTCCACCTTTCACACCCAAAAGCCTGCTGTCAGTTATCAGGTTACCCAACCCCCGCCCCCACGCCTCGTGATGTGCCTTTGTTTGGCTCAAAGAGAAAGTATTCTTTTGGTAATTTGTCCATTGAAGCTTTTTGATTCAAATGAATTTTTGTCCTTAACAGTAAGATGGGGCAATGGGCTTTGGATACATAATTGCAAATAGATAATGCCAGCCTCTCTCACTATGCTCTATGGAAGGGCACAAGAATTCCAACCGCACAAAAGGCCATGCAATTTCATAGCCAAAATAAGTAAAGAAAAATAAGTACTGTTTGGGTGTTCTGTGAAAGGGCTCCTTCTTTTCATTTTTGTTCTTTGAACGAAAAACTCTATTTACAGAATATTATGCTTAGTAACGCCATTGTAACTACCTTGCTCTGTCTCTTTATCATTTCATAGTACATGAATGTCCTTACAGGTATAATGGATATCTTAACATCAGCTCACATTTTACAGTGCTATTCTTTGGCATATTACAGGGCAATAATAACACATGTCTGTTCAACACACATTTATATCATCAACTGCAATAATTTAGCTAATATAAAAAGCTACATGTTAATGTACAGCTTTTCCCTTCTTATGCTCTTCTATGGCTTCGTGCTTTTCTGTGTTATAATAATAATGACTAAGAAGAAAATGATCTGTCACCATTTAGTATACCATAAATTTTCTACAAAGTCGACACTGTGTCATTCATAGATGACCTGCTTCTTGGTGAGAATTCGCTAGCAAAGCAAGCCCTTGCTGAGATTTTCTGAAATTTAGTTTGTGATGAAACCTGCTGTCAGCTTGAGGGCTTTTATCAGTGAGTGTCTTGTCAACTTAGATGTTCTTTTTCTTTTTTGGACAACTTGTTCCTCATTTTAAAAACACAGCAAATATCATCCTTCCCTCCCAAATAAAGCACATACAGTCATTTAATAGATGACAGAAAATACTTAAACTTAATTTCAGGAAAGAAAGCATTATTTTAAATCATAAAATAAAACTGAATATTACCATCAATATGAAAAATGAAATCCCAACTATTTGGAAGTTAAAAAACAAAACAAAGAACACACTTCTTTTCCATATAAATATTTTCTCAAAGAGAAAAACAAAATTGCAATTATGCACCATATTAATAATACATATTAGGCCTGCCAGAATGACTGTGTGAAGAACTCAGTGGACCTATGTAACTTAAAAATAATTAAATAACAACAACGAAAACATGAATAAAACCATTTAAAATCTCTAAGAAAATGTTATAAGGACATAAAGCAAATGGAAGCCTGTTTATTCAAGAAAATGAATTAAATCTCTGTAAAAAGAGCAAAAGTCTATAAAACAAGAACCTACTGTTATTCTTTCCCCACTTTCCTCCTCCGCATGTTATGGAAGCTCCATTCTGGAATGTGTGACCAGGAAGATGAGAACTCTCTCTCCCTGTAACTTCTAGTTGAGGGCTACAGTTTCATTCTGAAAGGCATAGGCCACTGGCATCACTTATATCCCAGCTCACCCCCCAGTTCCATGCTGTGGAAGCTCTATTCCAAACAGGCATAGTAAGGAGGACTGGGGGGTCCCTTTTGCCATGCAGGACTCACTGGTAGGGTGGGAGCTCTATCCCAAGAATGGTAAGTTGAAAATAGTGGGCCCTAGTCACCCCTCACTTTGGCCTGCACATAAATTGGAGTCTCCATTCTGGGAGGGGTAAGCCGAGAAGATGAGTGGCTTCTCTGCTTCCCCTGTGGGGACTGCTAGCAGAGTGGAAGGTCACAGTGAGAATCTGGCTATTGTCTCTACCCGCAGTGGTGATACAGTGGTGAAGTGGTTGAGCCTTAGGAGAGAGGCAGCTGATAAAAATTAAGAATTCCACAGTTCTTCCCAAGGGGACTGACTTTACTTGGAACAGACCATAGAGAAGTTCATGCCTAAGGGCACTTTTTAAAAGTTTTATTTTATTTCAATATTTTTGGGGGAAACAGGTGGTTTTTGGTTACATGGATAAGTTATTTAGTGGTGTTTTCTGGTATTTTGGTGCACCCATCACCTGAGCAGTGTACCCTTGACCCATTGTGTAGTCTTTTGTCTCTCGCCCTGACCACCTTTCCCCGTAAGTCCCCAGAGTCCATTGTATTATTCTTATGCATTTGCATTTTCATAGCTTAGCTCCCACTTATAAGTGACAACATACAATATTTGGTTTTCCATTCCTGAGTTACTTCACTTAGAATAATAGTCTCCAACTCCATCCAAGTTGTTTTAAATGCGATTATTTCATTCCTTTTTATGGCTGAGTAGTATCTCATGGTGTATATATGTCACATTTTCATTATCCACTCATTGGTCAGTGGGCATTTAGATTGGTTCCAAATTTTTGCAATTGTGAATAGTACTGCTGTAAACATGGGAGTACAGTGTGTTTTTCATAGAATGACTACTTTTGCCCTCTGGGTAGGTACCCAGTAGTGGGATTACTGGATTGAATGGTAGTTCTACTTTTGGTTCTTCAAGAAATCTCCATACTGTTTTTCACAGTGATTGTACAAGTTTACATTCTGCCAGCAGTGTAAAAGTGCTCCCTTTCATCACATCCACACCAACATCTATTATGTTTTGATATTTTTAGTTATGTCCATTCTTGCAGGAGTAAAGTGGTATCTCATTGTGGTTTTTACTTGCATTTCCCTCATCATTAGTGATGTTGAGTGTTTTTTTTCATGTTTCTTGGCTATTTCCTTATTCCCTTTCTGATGGGATGACGGGATGAGAAATGATGATGATGATTTACTGATTTATCTAAGTTCCTTGTAGATTCTGGATATTAGTCCTTTGTTGGATGCAAGTTTGCAAATATCTTCTCCCACTCTGTGTGTTGTCTGTTTACTCTGCTGATTATTTTGCTGTGCAGAAGCATTTTAGTTTAATTAGGTCCTATTTATTTATTTTTATTTTTGTTGAATTTGCTTTTGGGTTCTTGGTCATGAAGTCTTTGCCTAAGTCAATGTCTAAAAGTTTTTCTGATGTTATCTTCTAGAATTTTTATGGTTTCTGGTGTTATATTTAAGTATTTGATACATCTTGAGTTGATTTTTGTATATGATGAGAGTTGAGGATCCAGTTTCATTCTTCTACATGTAGCTTGCCAATTATCCCAGCACCATTTGTGGAATAGGATCTCCTTTCCCTAGTTTAAGTTTCTGTGTATTTTGTTGACAATCAATTGGCTGTGTTTGGCTTTATTTCTGGGTTCTCTATTCTGTTTCATTGTTCTGCATGCCAATTTTTATGCCAGTACTATGTCATTTTGGTAACTATAGCCTTACGGTAATAGTATAGTTCGAAGTCTGAAAAAGGGATGCCTCCAAATTTGTTCTTTTTGCTTAGTATTGCTTTGGCTATGTGGGGTCGTTTTTGGTTCTATGTAAATTTTAAGATTGTTTATTCTAGTTTTGTGAAGAATGTTGATGGTATTTTGAAGAGAATTGCACTGAATCTGTAGAATGCTTTTGGCACTATGGTCATTTTCACAATATTGATTAAACCCTTCTATGAACATGGAATGTGTTTCCATTTGTTTCTGTCATCTATGATTTCTTTCAGTAGTGTTTTGTAGTTTTTTTGGTAGAGATCCTTCACCTCCTTGGTTAGGTGTATTCCTAAATAATTTATTTTATTTTATTTTTTGCAGCTGTTGTAAAAGATATTGAGTTCCTGATTTGATTTACAGCTCAGATTTTATTGGTGTATAGCAGTGCTACCGATTTGCATATGTTGATTTTGTATCTTGAAACTTTACTGAATTTATTTATTAGATCTAGGAGCTTGTCAGAGGAGTCTTTAGGGTTTTCTAGGAATACAATCATATCATCGGCAAACAGCGACAGTTTGACTTCATCTTTTCTAATTTGGATGCCCCTTATTTCTGTTTCTTGCCTGAATACTCTGACTAGGACTTCCAGAACTATGTTGAATATCTTCGGTGAAAGTGGACATCCTTGTCTTGTTCCAGTTCTCAGGAGGAATATTTTCAACTGTTCCTTGTTCGATATAATATTGGCTATGGGTTTGTTATAGTTGGCTCTTATTACCCAAGCAGTGTACACTGTGCCCAATGTGTAGTCTTTTATCCCTTGCCACCCCCCACTCTTTTCCCCAAGCCCCCAAAGTCCAACATATCATTCCTCTGCCTTTGCGTTCCCATAGCTTAGCTCCCACATATGAGTGAGAACATATGATGTCTGATTTTCCATTCCTGAGTTACTTCACTTAGAGTAATAGTATCCAGTTCCATCCAGGTTGCTGTGAATGCCATTATTTTGTTCCTTTTTATGTTCCTTTCCATGGTGTGTGTGTGTGTGTTGTGTGTGTGTGTGTACTTACAGATTGATGGACCTTTGGGCTGGTTGTATATTTTTGCAATTGCAAATTGTGCTGCTATAAACATGTGTGTGCAAGTATTGTTTTGAATAATGACTACTTATCCTCTCAGTAGTTACCTAGTAGTGGGATTGCTGGATCAAACAGTAAAGCTACTTTTAGATCTTTAAGGAATCTTCATACTGTTTTCCATAGTGGTTGTACTAGTTTGCATTCCTGCCAACAGTGTAAAAGTGTTCCTTTTTCACCGCATCCACACCAACATTTATTATTTTTTGATTATGGTCATTCTTGCAGGAGTGAGGTAGTATTGCGTTGTCATTTTGATTTGCATTTTCCAGATAATTAGTGATGAGCATTTTTCCACGTGCTTGTTGGCTACTTGTGTATCTTCTTTTGAGACTTGTTTATCCATGTCCTTAACCCACTTTTTGATGGGATTTTTTTAATTGTACTTTAGGTTCCTGGGTATATGTGCATATCATGCAAGGTTATTGCATAGGTACATATATGTCAAGGTGGTTTGCTGCCTCCATCCCCCATCACCCACATCTGGCATTTCTCCCCATGTTATCCTTCCCCCAACCTCCCTATCCCCTGCTGTCCCTCCCTTAGACCCCCTCAACAGACCCCAGTGTGTGATGCTCCCCTCCCCTGTGTCCATGTGTTTTCATTGTTCAACACCGCCTATGAATGAGAACATGTGATGTTTGATTTTCTGTTCTTGTGTCAGTTTGCTGAGAATGATGATTTCCAGATTTATCCATGTCCATACAAAGGACACGAACTCAGCAGTTTTTATGGCTGCATAGTATTCCATGATGTATATGTGCCACATTTTCCTTGTCCAGTCTATCATGGATGGACATTTGGGTTGGTTCCAGGTCTTTGCTATTGTAAACAGTGCTGCAATGAACATACATGTGCATGTGTCTTTATAATAGAAAGATTTATAATCCTTTGGGCATATACCCAGTAATGGGATTGCTGAGTCAAATGGAATTTCTATTTCTAGGTCCTTGAGGAATCACCACACTGTCTTTCACAATGGTTGAACTAATTTACACTCCCACCAACAGTGTAAAAGTGTTCCTATCCTTCCACATCCTCTCCAGCATCTGTTGTCTCCAGATGTTTTGATGATCACCATTCTAACTGACATGAGATGGTATCTCAATGTGGTTTTGATTTGCATTTCTCTAATGACCAGTGATGATAAGCATTTTTTGATATGTTTGTTGGCCTCATACATGTCTTCTTTTGAAAAGTGTCTGTTCACCTCCTTTGCCCACTTTTGAATGGGTTTGTCTGGTTTTTTCTTGTAAATCTGTTTTAGTTCTTTGTTGATTCTGGATATTGGCCCTTTGTCAGATGAGTAGATTGCAAATTTTTTTTTCCTATTCTGTTGGTTGCCGGTTCATTCTAATGATTGTTTCTTTTACAGTACGGAAGCTCTGGAGTTTAATTAGATCCCATTTGTCTATTTTGGCTTTTGTTGCCAATGCTTTTGGTGTTTTAGTCATAGTCTTTGCCTATGCATATGTTCTGAATGGTTGTGCCTTGGTTTTCTTCTAGGGTTTTTTATGATGTTAGGTCTTATGTTTAAGTCTTTAATTCATCTAGTGTAAGGTGTCAGGACAGGGTCAAGTTTCTGCTTTCTGCACATGGCTAGCCAGTTTTCTCAACACCATTTATTAAACAGGGGAATCCTTTCCCCATTACTTGTTTTTGTCGGGTTTGTCAAAGATCAGATGGTTGTAGATGTGTGGTGTTGCTTCTAAGGCCTCTGTTCTGTTCCATTGGTCTATATCTCTGTTTTTGGTACCAGTACCATGCTGTTTTGATTACTGTAGCCTTGTAGTATAGTTTGAAGTCAGGTAGCATGATGCCTCCAGCTTTGTTCTTTTTGCTTAGGATTTTCTTGGCTATGGGGGCTCTCTTTTGGTTCCATATGAAGTTTAAGGTGGTTTTTTTCAGTTTTATGAAGAAGGTCATTGGTAGCTTGATGGGGATAGCATTGAATCTATAAATTACTTTGGGCAGTATGGCCATTTTCCTAATATTGATTCTTCCTAACCATGAGCATGGAATGTTTTTCCATCTGTTTGCATTTTCTCTTATTTCCTTGAGCAGTGGTTTGTAGTTCTCCTTGAAGAGGTCCTTTACATCCTTTGTTACTTGTTTTCCTAGGTATTTTATTCTCTTTGTAGCAGTTGTGAATGGGAGTTCACTCTTGATTTGACTCTCTGTTAGTCTGTTTTTGGTGTATAGGAATGTTTGTGGTTTCTGCACATTGATCCTTGCTGATATGTTTGAGTTCTTTGTAGATTCTAGATATTTGTCCTTTGTCAGATTTATAGATTGTGAAGATTCTCTGCCACTCTGTAGGTTGTCTGTTAACTCTGCGAATTATTTCTTTTGCTGTGCAGAAGCTTTTTAGTTTAATTAAGTCCCATCTATTTATCTTTGTTTTTGTTGCAGTTGCTTTTGGGTTCTTGGTCATGAAGTCTTCCCCTAAGCCAGCATCTAGAAGGGATTTTTCCAGTGGTATCTTCTAGAATCTTTATGGTTTTAGGTCTCAGATTTAAGTCTTTGATCCATCTTGAGTTGATTTTTGTATGGGATAAAGAGATGAAGATTCTGTTTCAAATTTCTACATGTGGCTTGCTTGTCCATTATCTTAGCACCATTTTTGAATAGGGTGTCCTTTCCCCACTATGTTTTTGTTTACTTTCTCAAAGATCACTTGGCTGTAAGTATTTGGGTTTATTTCTGGGTTCTCTATTCTGTTCCATTGGTTTATATGCCTATTTATGTACCAGTATCATGTTGTTTTGGTGACTATAGTTTTATAGTATAATTTGAAGTCAGGTAATGTGATGCCTCCAGATTTGTTCCTTTTGCCTAGTCTTGCTTTGGCTATGTTGGCTCTTTTGTTCATTCCATATGAATTTCAGGACTGTTTTTTCCTAGTTCTAAGAATAATGATGGTGGCATTTTGATAGGAATGGCATTGAATTTGTAGATTACTTTTGGAAGTATGGTCATTTTCACTATATTGATTCTACCCATCCATGAACATGGGACATGTTTCTGTTCGTTTGTGTCATATATGATTTATTTCAGCCATGTTTTGTAGTTTTCCTTGTAGAGGTCTTCAAGTCCATGGTTAGGTATATTCCTAAGTATTTTATTTTATTGTTTGCAGCTATTGTGAAAGGGGTTGAGTTCTTGATTTGGTCTCAGCTTGGTTGCTGTTGGTGTATAGCAAAGGTACAGATTTGTGACACTAATTTTGTATCCTGAAACTTTGCTAGTTCATTTATCAATTCTAGGAGCTTTTTGGAGTAGTCTTTAGGGTTTTCTAGGTGTATGATCTTATCATCAGCAAACAGTGACTGTTTACTTTCTTTTTACTGATTTAGATGTCCTTTATTTCTTTCTCTTGTCTGATTGCTTTGGCTAGGACTTCCAGTGCTGTGTTGAATAGAAGTGGTGAGAGTGGGGCATCCTTGTTCGTTCCAGTTTTCAGAGGGAATGCTTTCAAGTTTTCCCCATTGAGTATTAGGTTAGCTGTGTGTTTGTCATAGATGGCTTTTATTAAATTAAGATATGTCCTGTCTGTGGCGATTTTGCTGAGGGTTTTAATCATAAAGGGATGCTGGGTTTTGTCAAATGCTTTTTCTGCATCTATTGAGATGATTAAATGATTTTTGTTTTTAATTCTGTTTAATTCTGTTTATGTGATGTATCAAATTTATTGACTTACATACATTAAATCATCTTTGAATCCCTGGTATGAAACCCACTTCATCTGATGTATTATCTTTTTGATATGTGGTTGGATTCAGCTAGCTAGTATTTTGTTGAGGATTTTTACATCTATGTTCATCAAGGATATTGTTCTGTAGTTTTCTTTTTTTTTTTTTTTTTTTTGTTATGTTCTTTCCCTTTCCTGGTTTTGGCATTAGGGTGATACCAGCTTCATAGAATGATTTAGGTGGAGGAGGATTCCCTCTTTCTCTAAACTTTTGGAATAGTTTCAGTTGGATTGGTCTCAGTCCTCCTTTAAATGTCTGATAAAATTCTTCTGTGAATCCATCTGGTCCTGGAATTTTATGTTTTGGCATTTTAAAACATTACTGTTTTAATATTACCATTTGTTATTGGTCTGTTCAGAATTTTTAATTTTTCCTGTATATTTCCAGAAATTTATCTATCTCCTCCAGATTTTTTAGTTTGTGTCAGTAAAGGTGTTCAGAGTAGCTTTGAATGATCTTTTGTATTTCTGTGGTATCATGGTATCAGTTGTTATGTCTCTTACATTGTTTCTAATTGAGTTTCTTTGTATCTTCTCTCTTCTTTCTTGGTTAATTTCCCTAGTGGTCTATCAGTTTTGTTTATTTTTTCCAAGAACAAGCTTTTTGTTTCACTTACCTTTTGTATTTTTTGTTTGTTTCAATTTCATTAATTCTGTTCTGATCTTTATTTTTTTCTTCTTCTACTGGGCTTGTGCTTGGTTTGTTCTTATTTTGCTAGATCCTTGAGGTGTAACATTAGGTTGTCTATTTGTGCTCTTTCAGACTTTCTGATGTAGGCATTTAATGCTATAAATTTTCCTCTTAGCACAACTTTTGCTGTATCCCAGAGGTTTTGACAAGTTGTGTCACTATTATCATTTGGTTCAAATAATTTTTAAATTTCCATCTTGATTTCATTGTTAACCTAAAGATCATTCAAGGACAGATAATTTCCATGTGTTTATATGGTTTTGAGATGTTCTTTTTGGAGTTTATTTTCCAATTTTATTTTGCTGTGGTCTGGGAAGAGATACTTAATATAACTTAGATTTTTCAAAATGTATCGAGACTTGTTTATGTGGCCTACCGTATGGTCTGTCTTGGAGGATGTTCCATGTGCTGATGAATAGAATGTATATTTTGCAGTTGCTGGGTACAATGTACTATAAGTGTCTACAAAAAAGTTTATTTCTTTGTTGACTTTCTGTGTTGATGACCTGTCTAGTGCTGTCAGTAGAGTACTTAAGTCCCGCACTATTATTGTGTTGGTGTCTATCACATTTCTTAGGTCTGGTAGTAATTATTTTATGAATTTGGGAGCTCCAGTGTTAGGTGCATATATATTTAGGATTGTGATATATTCCTGTTGAACTAGTCCTTTTATTATTATATTTATAATTTCTCTCTGTCTTTTTTAACTGTTGTTGCTTTAAAGTCTTTTTTGTCTGATATAAGAACAGCTATTCCTGCTCACTTTTGGTTTTTGTTTGCATAGATTATCTTTTTTCCACCTCTTTACATTAAGTTTGTAAGTCTTTATGTGTTGGGTGAGCCCCTTGAAGACAATAGATAATTGACTGGTGCATTTGTATCCATTCTCCCATTCTGTATCTTTTATGTGAAGTGTTTAGGCCATTCACATTCAACATTAGTATTGAGACGTGTGGTACTGTTCTATTCATCTTGTTGCCTAAATACATTACTTTTTTCATTGTGTTATTGTTTTCTAGGACCTGTGAGAGTTAACCTTTAAGGAGGTTCTATTTTGGTGTATTCTGATGTTTTGTTTTAAGATTTATAACTTCTTTTAGCTGTTTCTTGTAGTGCTGGTTTGGTAGTGGCAAATTCAGCATTTGCTTGGCTGAAGAAGGCTTTATCGCTTTTTCATTTGTGAAGCTTAGTTTTTCTGGACACAGAATTCTTGGCCAACAAGTATTTTGTTTAATGGGGCTAAAAAGATAGGACTCCAGTTCCTTCTGGCTTGTAAGGTTTATGCTGAGAAATCAGCTGTTAATCTGATAGGCTTTTCACTATAGGTTACCTGATGCTTTTGTCTCACAGCGCTAAAGATTCTATTGTTTTGATTTTAGATAACCTCATAACTATGTGCCTAGGTGATGATCTTTTTACAATGAATTTCCCAGGAGTTTTTTGAGCTTTATTTGCAGTGAATTTCCCAGGGGTTGAGCTTCTTGTATTTGGATGTTTAGATCTCTAGCAAGGCCAGGAATGTTTTCCTCTATTATACCTTCAAATAAGTTTTCCAAACTTTTAGATTTCTCTTCTTCTTTAGAAACACCAATTATCTTAAGTTTCACATAATCTCAATTTTCTTGGAGGCTTTGCTCACTTTTTAAAATTCTTTTTTCCTTGTCTTTATCTGATTAGGTTGATTTGAAAGTCTTGTCTTTGAGCTCTGAAGTTATTTCTTCCCCTTGGTCTGGTTTATTATTGAAACTTTCTACTGCATTTTGTATTTCCCTAAGTTTCCTTCATTTCCAGTAGTTGTGATTTTTTTTTTCTTTATGGTATCTATTTTTCTGGAAAATTTTTCATCCATATTCTGTATTATTTATAAAATTCCTGTAAGTTGATTTTTACCTCTATCTGGTATCTCCTTGAGTAGTTTAATAATCAACCTTCTGAATTATTTATCTGGCAATTCAGAAATTTCTTCTTCATTTGGATCCATTGCTGGGGGGCTGGTGTGATCTTTGGGGGTATTATAGAACCTTGTTTTGCCATAGTACCAGTATTACTTTTCTGGTTCTGTCTCATTTTGGTATACTGTTTCTTCAAATTGTTCTTGAAATTGTTTTTGATTGACTTTGTTGTTGTTGTTGTTAATTCAAATTTTTTCCCTTGTAAGGATCAGATTTAATGTTCATTTTAGTCTAATTTTATTATTGGTCCTTGCAGGGTAATGACTCTATATGAGTTCTTACTTATAGAGAGTCTTTGTGCACTGGCTTTTCCCAGTGGTGGTTGTAGTAGTTATATTATTTGTATAGGGGTGAGTTTACTGTCTCCTATGGAGTAAAATGGCAGGGATCTCTTGAAGCTTATATCATTCTTTCATGGTATGCATGTATTTATTTATTTCTTGGTGTTTTATATACTGAGTTGATGATCCATGGTTCAGGCCAATAGGAGAGGTGGGTAGACACCAGCTGTGGCTTAGACAGGTGGGTAGACGTAATACCCAAAAGTGGACTGAGGTGCCAGCCTTTGAGGGTGGATGGAGGAGCTCTCCGTTAGATGTGCTGAGGTTTTATCAGGGTGAAGAGTGGGAGCTAATTCAGTTCTCTAAGGGTATTTTTGAAAAGAAGGGAGATCTTGGTCATAAGCAATTAAGAGAGACTGGGTAGCACTGAGATGCTAGTAGCAACAAGTAAAAGTAAGGCCAACCAGAAGATCAACAGAAAGAACCAGAGACAAGGTCCCTCAGATATGCCACTCCACTTCATGGGCCCATAAGGCTGTGCACAGATGTCAGTCTGTCATCAGGAGCAGTCAGGCAGGTGGGGGCAGAGTTGAAAGCAAACAACAAACAGATCCAATAAAGGACCTTGATCTTAAAGGTCAGTTTGTGTTGGCCCAGAGAAGAATCTGAGGAAGCAAGACTAAAAGGTAAAAAGAAAAAAAAATAGTGAACAAGGACATTGGAGCCTATATACTGGACAGGAAATAGGCCTTATAGGTTTATTTATACCAACCCACTAAGTACATAAACACAATCATCCAAACCACAGCAGCAACAATGACAAGCATAAGAAAAGAAGGATTGGAAAGTATCCAGAGTTACTACAGTTTACTATCAAAGATGCTGTATTTTCAACAAAAATTATTACAAATGGAAAAAAAACACATTATGATGAATACACAAGAAAAACAAGTAGTAAATAGATATTGCTTTTGAAGGCCCTCAGATGTTGGACTTTGAGATAGTTTTCAAAGCAGCTAATATAAATATGTTCAAGGAAATAAAAACCGTGCTTAAGAAGAAAAAGCAGGTATGAGAAAATGATTCCTCAAACAGCACATATTAATAGATAGATAGTTTAAGAAAGAAACATGGATATTCTGGAATGGAAGGTAGAAGGACGGAAATAAAAATTTACTAAAAAGTGTCAATGTAGATTTGAGCTGATAGAATCAGGAAATCTGAGGAAAGATAAAGATTATACATCTGAAAAATAAAAAAAATGAACAAAATAAATAAAAACTCAGAAAAATATAAGATATTTTAAATCCAACAATATACATATAATGAGAATACCAGAAGGCAATGAAAGAGAGAAATGAATAGAAAAATTATTCAAACAATGGTGGCTGAAAAATTTCTAAACAGACTTAAAAAACATTAATGTAAATATTAGAGAAGCTCACCAAACTCTAATATATTTGACAATAGCAATACAATAGAGCAATGTGAAAATGAAGCTATGTTACAGTAAGGAAATGACCCCAGATGATAAAATGTCCAAACAAGAACACAAAACAAACCAAAAATGCTAAATAAGAAAACTAATTTATAAATATGTGTGTTCTTGCTCTCCTTTATTATCATAGCTTCTTTAAAAGACATAAGGTTATGTAAAGCAATAATTATAACAATGTATTTGGGTTTGTAACATATATAGACATAATATGCATAACAATAATAGCACAAAAAGGAAGAAGGAAGGGAATGGAGCTATCTTGATATAAGGTTTATATGCCTTACTATAACATTTAAAGGGTTAACACAAACTCTTTCAACAATATAAAAGAGAAAGGAACATTTCCCAACTTACTCTATGTTTACAGCATTACTCTGATATCAAAACCAAATGGAAATAGACCTTATGAATATACTCACACACTTAATGAATATAGATTAAAATGTCTTCAAAAAAATACTAAAACCTGAGTATGTTATAGTATTTATAAAAAGTATTATAAATTATGACCAAGTGTGTTTTCGTTGAGAAATGCAAGTTTGGTATAATATCTGAAAATCAATTCATATGATATATAATATTAATAGAATATAGGACTATTAATCTCTTATCAGATAGGTGGTTTGCAAATGTTTTCTCCCATTCCATGGGTTGCCTTTTTACTGTACTGATTATTTCCTTTGCTGTGGGGGAAGATTTTTTTTTTGATGCTACCCCATTTGTCTATTTCTGCTTTTGTTGGTTAAGCTTTTGGTGTCATATCCAAAATCATTGCCCAAACCAATGTTAAGATTTTTCTCTGATGTCTTTCTAATAGTTTTATCTTTTCAGAAATTACATTTAAGTATTTAATCCCTTTTAGTTGAGTTTTGTATGTGGTTTGAGATAGAGTCCAATTTTATTTTTCTGCATGTGGATATCCAGCTCCAAAGTAAATAACCTGACTAAAAAATGTGCAAAGAACTGAACAAATATTTCTTAAAGGAAGGCATGCAAATGGCCAGCAGATATACAAAAAAGTGCTCAACATCACTAAACATCAAGGAAATGCAAATCAAAGCCACAATGAGATATCACCTCATACTTGTTAGAATGGCTATTATCAAAAAGACAAGTGATAGCAAATGTTGGTGAGGATGTGGAGAAAAGGGATCTCTTCTATACTGTTGATGGGAATATGAATTAGGTCATTATGGAAAACAATATGGAGGTTTCTTGAAATATTAAAAATAGAACTATCTCGTAATCTAGCAATCCCACTTCTGGGTATGTATATAGAAAGTAATTAAAATCAGAAACTCAAAGAGGTATCTGTACTACCTTGCTCATTGTTCATTGCAGCATTATTAACAAATAGTCAAGATATGAAAACAACTAAATGTCCATCCATGGGTGAGTGGATAAAGAAAATAGTGTACCTGCATTTACATACAACAGAATATTATTCATCCTTTAAAAAGGATACCCTGCCATTGGTTACCACATATGGATGAACTTGAGGATACTATCCTATGTGAAATAAGCCAGATACAAAAATGTAAATACTGCATAATGTCACTTATCTGCTGATCTAAAATAGCCTAATAGGCAGACAGTAGAGTAATGTTTACTGGGAGTAGGGGACAATGGGCAATGGGGAAGTGTTGCTCAAGGATATAAAGTTGAAGTTATACAAGATGAATAAGTTCTCAAGATCAAATGTTCACTAATCTGACTATAGTTAACAATACTATATTGTGTTCCCAAAATTTGCTAAGAAAGTAGATCTTAAGTGTTCTCACCACACAAAAAAATTAAAGGTAACTGTGTGAAATGATGGATATGTTAATTAGATTGATTTTGGTGAATTTTCCACAATGTATATGTGTATCAAAACATCAAGTTGTGCCCTGCAAAAATATACAGTTTTTATTTGTCTATAGAAACCTCAATAACCTGAAAATTAAAAAATAGAATAGAATTAAACTACATGATTATCTCAATAGATGCAGAGAAAGTAGTGACAAAATCCACACCTTTTCATGATATGATATTCAGAAAACTTTGAAAAAGCAAGCTTCATCAATCATATAAAGGCCATCTATGAAAAGCCCACAACTATCATCATTTCTAATGCTCAATATTTTTTCCTTCAGATTGAGAATAAGATAAACATGATTCACTCTCACCACTTCTGTTTAATAGTGGATCTAATCTAAGTAACCAGGCAAGAAAAAAATAGAAAATGCTGTTTCTCAGATAACATGATATTGTATATAAACACACAGTAAAAATATTAATATGGGAACATTCCCCAAATGGATCTATAGATTTGACAAAATCCTTCTCAAATCCCAGATTTTTTCTCTTGCAGAAATTGACAAGCTGATCATAAAAATTCATATGAAATTCAATACACTCAGAATAGTCAAAACAGTTGGAAAAGAAGTTGGAAGATTCAGACTTCTTAATCTGAAAACTTACTACAAAGCTACATTAATCAAGATAATGTGGTTCTAGCATAAAAATAGACATATAGATTAAATAAGTAGATTGAAGTTCTGAAAATAAACTCTTACCTCTAAGGTAAATTGATTTCAATAAAGATATGAAGAAAATTCAGTGGAGGAAGGATAGCCATTTTTACAAATGGTGCTGGAATGACTAAATAGCCACATGTGAAAGAACAAAATTGGACCTCTACTCACATGATATCAAAAAAGCCCTCTCATAATAAATCAAAGACCTAAATATAAGAACTAAAACTACAAAAATCTCAGAAGGAAGCATGGAAGTAAATCCTTGTGACCTTAAATTAGACAATGATTTCTTAGATAAAATACTATATAGATGACATATAGATAAAGTAGACTTCATAACTTTAAAATTTTTGTGTTTCAAAAAACACTATCAAGAAACTCTAAAGATAATTCACAAAATTGGAGGATATATCTGCAGATTATATATCTCACAAGTGACTTGGGTTCCAGAATATAAAGAATTCTTGCAATTCAACAATTAAAAGACAAATAATAAAATGAGTAGATTATTTTCATAGGCATTTCTTCAAAGAAGATATACAAATGATCGTTAAACACATGAAAACATGCTCAACACCATTAGTCATTAGGAAAATGCAATGCAAAATCCAAATAAGATTCTACTTCACATCCAGTAAAATTGCTGTAGTGAAAAAGACAATAAAGATGGTTGGCAAGAATGTAGAGAAAATGGAACCCTCATGAGCTGTTGGTGGGAATGTAAAACTCCGCAGCCCCTTTGAAAAGTTTGGCAGTTCTGCAAAATGCTAAACATAGAGTCACCATGCAATCTAGCAATTCCACTCTTATATATATAGCCAAGAAAAAAGAAAAGATGCCCATACAATAACTTGTATATGAATGCTCAAAGCAGTGTAATGCATAGTAGCCAAAAGATGCAAATAAGTCAAATGTTCATCAACTTATGAATGAATTTTTAAAAAGTGACTTATCCCTAAAATGAAATATTATTCAGTCTTAAAATTAATGAAATATATGCTATGATGTGGTTGAACCTTGAAGACAGTGTGTGAAGTGAAAGAAACCAGATTTTTAAAAGGCCACATATCGTATGATTCCATTTACATGAATTATCAAAACTAAGCAAAGGTACAGAGATAAAAAGTAGCTTAGTGAGTAACTACAGCAGCAGCATGGGGGCAGTAGGGCTCAGAATGTAGAGAGGGGGAAGAGGAGTAGCTGCTCATTGGTACCGTTTCCTTTGGGATGATGAAAACATTCTAATATTTAATTATGGTGATGGTTACACAACCTGTAACTATATTAAAAACTATTAATTGTACACTTAAAATTGATAAATTATATGTTATGTAAATTATATTTTAATAATGCTATTAAAATGCCAACCATAAAAATAGTAAAATAGTACCTATTTTCTGATACTCATCCGGTTATTGAATATATTAATTAGAAACTCATCTAATCACATATAACAATAGGATGTTCATGACATCAAATGATTTTAATTTTTCTCTTATTTTTTCTGTTTTTGAAATGTTTTACAATGCATAGGAATTACACTGAGATACCTTTTCCAAAACTCTTATTTAGAGCAAGTAACAAAAAATCACATTTTTAATTTTTTTGACAACATAGATCTCGTTAGATTTCGTGGTTTTCCTTTTAATTGTAAAACATAGACACTTTTGTTCTGTTAAAAAAATTGCTTTTTCTCTCTGTTTTGGGAGTAGAGGTAGTGTCTCACTAGTGAGGCTAGGAAATCATCCCTTGCCTTTGATTTCCCATTCCCCCGGCTTAGATGAAGGAGAAAATAACCAGATGTTTATGGGACAAAAGTGAAGCCGCATGCAAGCCCCCTCCCTCAAGAAACCCCACGTTAGACCAATTTGAATATATGGGTCTCATACAAGGAATTAAGCTCCAATTTGAGAGAGCAGAATAGATAGGGTGAGTGCATTTCTTTTTGGAGTAAAAGGAAAGTGCCCAACTCCTATGACTGGGTGAAGGGAGATGATTCCAGAGGCAGAATAGGATAGAAACTCTAGGTTTTACGGATCCGAATTCCAAATCATTCCAAGACAGTGCTGTTTAATACCTGCTGCCCTGAGAAAATGGCCATGTGATACTAAATGGAAAGATCTAAGAATAAAGAGAAGGTGACTTGGGAATCAGGAAGAAGCACACCTGGAAAGCATGAACTCACAGGGCAAGTTCTGTTTTCTCTTAAAAGATCATCAGAGGCGGCCAGGCACGGTGGCTCACCCCTGTAATCCCAGCACTTTGAGAGGCCCAGGCGGGCAGATTGCCTGAGCTCAGGAGTTGGAGACCAGCCTGGGCAACACGGTGAAACCCCGTTTCTACTAAAATACAAAAAATTAGCCGGATGTGGCGGCTTACGCCTGTAGTCCCAGCTACTGAGGAGGCTGAGGTAGGAGAATTGCAAGAACCTGGGAGGCAGAGGTTGCAGTGAGCCGAGATCGCGCCACTGCACTCCAACCTGGGCAACAGAGCGAGACTCAGTCTCCAAAGCAAAACAATACAAACAAACAAACAAAAAGATCATCAGAGGCCTGGACAGACAGACACCTCATATTATGGCCCTGCGGTATTGGCTGCAATGTGAACTAGGGCAAAAGTAGGTCAGTTGAAAATCCTACCAACTCTTTTCTACTTTGGACTGAATATAATCCGTGTTTTTGGAGTTGGAGAATAATGCAGAGTTGCTCATTAAGGGAATAACAGGATATGCCAGCTAGTTCTGCTGGCAAGGACTCTGAAGTTCTGATTTGGAGAAATAAAATACAGTGATAAAATTGTCCCTGGTGTTTTGGTGCAGTGTGGGTCATATAAACAAGGTCTACGCATATTTTGAAAGTTACTCAATATTTTTCATTTTCCTATTGATATTTTGTACTATGAGTTTAGCATAAATTTGGTTGGAAAGAGGTCAAACGAAACACGTAAAATGGTGATGTGATAATAATGTAATTAAATAATTTATATGCACCCCTTTTTTTCTTTCAAAAAGTAATTATGCTAAGTACAGTGTGGTGTTCTGAATCAGTGTTTGAAACAGAAGAATAGCATTAATGGAAAAGCTGGTGAAATCCATACAAAGTCTAGAGTTCAGTTAATAATGAGGTACTGATGTGGGTTTCTCAGCTTTGAGAAATGTCTTATAGTAAGAAGTTAACAATAGGAGAGATTGAGCAAAAGGTTTATGGGGATTCTCTGTACTTTCTTTGCAACTTTTCTGGAAATATAAAAAGTTCTGGAGTAAAAAGTTAATTAGAAAAGTAGTTATGACTCACATGTTCTCTACCACATGTCACTCTTCCCTCAAATTTCCAGCTCAGGATTGTGAAAGTTTTATTGAAGAGCCAATTCATGTGACATTTAAAAAAATGTATGGACATATAATATAGTACATATTTATGGGGTACATGTGATATTTTGATACAAGCATACAATGTTTAATGATGAGATTAGAGTACCTGGGATATCTATCACCTTAAAAAATGTACCATTTCTTTGTGTTGGAAACATTTCAAATACATTCCTCTAGTAATTTAGAATTACACAATAAATTATGTAAACTATAGTCACCCTATTGTGCTACCAAGCACTAGATCTTATTCCTTCTAACATTTTAACATTGCAGACTCAAATACTGGCATGCAGTTTGTACAAGCTTTCAATCTAGCTGCTGCTTATTCTAGAGAAAACTCAAGAAAGGAGATCCATCAGTTAACATAGTTAAATTTGATGCACACTATCAGTTACAAATAAGCTATGTATTTACTACTTTATAATTTGCTTCAGATTAATTTTAAACTAGAAATTTCTTCTTGTATTCTTTTTTGCTTGTTTTATGCAATGTTAATTTTGTAATAATTTTACTTTAATTTTTAGTGTAGTAGCCAATGAAAGTGCAGGCAGAGAATAATATATATGCAAAGCATTCTGTCATGTGCTCTGTGGCATTCTTTTCCAAGCAATAGCCCAGTTCTACCATCAGGATGAAATTTCTAACCTTCATTCTTCCAGTTTATCTACTCTGGAGGGGGAACAAATGCCTCATAAAACAGCCCAATGGTGCAATTATCACTTTAGTATTAGAGGGACACTAGAAGGTGCTAAAATTCCACATTAGATACAACATTTTATTGTAAGTATAAACTCACAGTGGCCTTTAGGTATTTGCTACAGTGTTAGTAATGATTCATACTTGGCGTCTGACAAGAAATGGAAGGATGCCTTGTTTGATAAAACCAGTGTAAGGAGATTAAGAGATGAGTTTAGGGTAAATTGTGTGAAAGATAATGGCACATCAAATATCCAGTGCCACACTTCAATAAAATAATGGCAATTTAACACATTTCATGGCAAAATATGATGTTTCAAGTTAAATATCACTATCTATGATTTTCAAAGCACATAGTGATGCCCTAAGCAGTCTTAACAGGTGAGGACATAAGTAGGTTCTCTTTCCATTTATTTACACAAATAGCTGCCAGGATAATTCTAGGTTATCTGATTGAACAGAGCCTAAAAGAACATCACTAATATTTGCTGTATGGTTTGGTTAGTCTAAATTATAAATTTCTTATTTTGAATTCTACTTTTTTCTGGAATTTTTACTCACAACTATTTTTCTTTACTTTTGAAAATTCCAGGAAACAATGAAGGAAAGGATTATTTTGTAAAGAATGTTCAAATACCTTTTACTGTCATTGCCTTAAACAAAAATAGATTTATGGAGAAGTCTCTTCACAATATTTCATTATTAAAAATGTTATCACTATAAACCTATAATGCCTTTAAAATTTTTTAAATGTAACATTAGATGAAGTTTTCTCTTTTCATATGGATTTTATAATTATGATGGATAGATAATATTGTATCAAGTGGGTTCCTATGCCAGAATTCATTGAGCTGTTCATCTGTTGTAGAACATTTCAATTTCTTTCAACATTTTTTTCATTGTAGATAACATTGCAATTGGCATCTTTATGTAGCTATTATTTTTTGTATAATTACTTTCTTAATATAAATTTCCCAGAAGTGGGATTATTGCCTTAAAACGGCAGCTATGCTATAGTTCTTAAGGTATGTTTCCATATTGTTTTTATAACGTGTTTTGTCATCTTGCTGTCCTGCTTTCACGTACGCACATTTATGAAGCATGCCACACATGTTAACAGAACTCACATTTACATGATGGTTCCGCCAAATTCTATTTGGGTAGATAAGTTAGAGACATTCACTTATATTTTTGCTATAGAAAGGAGTATCCTCTCTTTTATTTTATTTTTATTTTAAAGACAGAATACATCTACCGAGGATATGTGCAACCTTTTGTTTTTGCCTTTTCAGATTTTAAAAGTTGCACCATTACCAGATTGTACATTAAGTATCAGTATTTCACAGTAGGAAATGTTGCTACCTAGCTTTATTGGTTGATATAACTTCTCATTTTCTTTTGTCTAGGTAAAATATAATCTGGTTCTAATGTTTATAGTACTCTAAATAAGACATCAACTTATTTGTATCTGCTATTTAAAATGGGACATCTAGGCCAGGCACAGTGGCTCACACCTGTAAGCCCAGCATTTTGGGAGGCTGAGGCAGGCAGATCACAAGGTCAGGAGATCCAGACCATCCTGGCTAACATGGTGAGACCCCATCTTTATGAAAAATACAAAAAATTAGCCGGGCCTAGTGGCACTCGCCTGTAAGTCCCAGCTGCTTGGGAGGCTGAGGCAGGAGAATCGCTTGAACCCGGGAGGCGGAGGTTGCAGTGAGCCGAGATCCCACCCCTGCACTCCAGCTTGGGTGACAGAGAGCTGTAAAGCAATAGTGTTATATCGAACAACAAACACTGTTACATATTAGTTGTGAGGAATCATTTCAATTAAAGTAGATTATAATCATTATATATAATAACATAGCACATATAATTATAATATATATGTGATCATGAAACATTCAAAACTACTTTTCTTAGTATAAGTGACAGCAAGTATAGAAACTGTGAATGTTGGGTTAGTCTGATCATGGACATTATAATGGTTAAATCTGATTCTATTATTATTAGATAATAATGCACTGCTACTGATTAATGAGCTGTGAACAACACAATTATTTAGAAAAATAATAAGTTCAAACAAACCAAAGGATCTATTTTAGTTAGAAACACACAATAATTCATATACCCTCAAGGTGTACTTGCTGTCATTTAGTTGACTTTCTTCTATCTCAGTATTTCTGTATTAATTGGGATGATCCTAATTACAGAGAAAATGATATGTGGGTAACAGAATAGATTTCTGCTCTCACTTTGCTATATCAAACTGTGTAGAGGACATTATCAAAATACTTATTGGTATTTAAACTTCCCAATTTAAAAACTCCATAATCACATGATGAGAAATAAGTGTTAATAAGAAACTATTAAGTTGTGAAATTAGAAATGGGTGAAGGCTCACCATTACCTTGAGAGACACAAGCAAATTAGTACAGCCTCCTCTGTTGAGTGATTTTGAGGGGTAGGCTTAGGTATAATTTGACTACTGGGTTTTCAGAGCATTGCTCTGTTATCCTCAGAGGTCAATTTTGCAATCATTAATTGTCTTCATTTTGCTAATTTTTCTGTAAGATGAAAACATTCACACATTAGCCCTAACTGTTTCACTTCAACTTACATACACTGGCTATGACTTCTGGGATGGGGAGGGGAGCATGAGGCATTTTCCAGTGAAATGAAGCCATTTTTTTCCAGCAAACTAATCTGATTAGAGCGCTAATAAATCCACCTAAACTGAAATGTCTTTGTGTAAAGCAACTACATGCAATAAACAACTAAAACTTCATAAATCATTTGAGATGGAACTGTCCATAATAGAAATTGCTTGACAACCATTTCTTCCTGTAGACTGCCCTCTTGTTATATCCACATAAACCTGCTCCATGGAAGAAAAGTGAGATGATTCCAGGTAAAGGAGGCATAGGTAAATTTGCCTCTAAAATACTTGCTACTGTCAGTGGTGACCTTACTGCTTTGTGTTTCTCTCTTTTTATAAATCACTAATTCAGATATCATAAAAATAAAAGTTTGGATTTAGAATTCTCAAATACTTGCATAAATTATCCACGTATATATTTAGATAATTTATTTGTTCAGCATGCGTTTTTTGAGTAATTAGTTAGTATATGTGATAGTTTTTCTGGATACCTGAAATATGAGGATGAGAAGACACACTCTCTATCCTTGGGGTGTTCTATCTGGTATTGTAGATAGGAATTTTAAAAAATCATGTATTTGCAACATTGGATAATTAAAGCAATAGCAAAAATATTATAATTTTTGCAATGCAGTATATAGTATCTTGAAAATGCTCCACTCAGTTATTTTGCTGTTAAAAGCATAGCTGATTGATGGTTGATGGCCCCAGCTGCTGTCCCTCTGTGTCTACCACTGACTTGTGCCAAGACACCATCTCTAGCTGCTCTCAGCCAATCGCTGAGCACTGCAGGCATAATAAGGCGGGTCCAGTCTAGCCGGACATAAGACTTCTCCCACAGGTAACACTGGATCAAAGACTCTCCATTGGCCTGGTTAAACATTTATTGGACCTGGGGTGAAGTCTGAGACTTTTCCTCCATGATCTTTTTTTCCCTTGTCCTTCCCGGGTGCCAGACTTGCTGCTCTGTCAGAAGTACCTCCCTACCATCTCTTGCTTCCTCTCCTTTATATGTTACAGGCCTTTTCTTCAATAAGTTTCTTGTACATCTAATCTCATCTTGTCTGCATCTTGGAGAACCTGAACTAACGAACCATATATATTGAAGGCTTACTATGTGGCAAGAGTGAGCTAAACACATTATCACACATCCTTTCCTCAGAGCAAGTCTGTATGCTAAGTCTCCAACAAGTCAATTTTACAGGTGAGGAAATTAATACTTAGAGAGATTAAATGACTAGATTGATGTCATATGGCTAGCAAGAGATGGAGATGGAATTTGTAGCCCCCTAAATTTATACCAGCCACCAAGCTGCCACTATGCTTAACTGCAAAACCATAACAACTGGTAAAAGAAATGTACAAGCCCAAAAGAAATAATGATTGTCCTGATATATAAGAAAATAACTACACAGTATGTAACTTTATATGTATTCAAGGGTAGGAGGTAGCTGGCTAAAAGAGGATAAAAGAGGATTTAAAAAGCACTATGGCATTAATCATAAAAAGACAAATGATTCCAACACTTTGGGAGGCTGAGGTGGGCATATCATGAGGTCAAGAGATAGAGACCATCCTGGCCAACATGGTGAAACTCCATCTCTAGTAAAAACACAAAAATTAGCTGGGTATGGTGGTGCATGCCTGTAGTCCCAGCTACTCAAGAGGCTGAGGCAGGAGAATCACTTGAACCTGGGAGCAGAGGTTGCAGTGAACCAAGATCATGCCACTGCACTTCAGTCTGAGCAACAGAGTGTGACTCCATCTCAAAAAAAAAAAAAAAAAAAAAAAAAAAGACAAATGATCACAAGAAAAATAGGTAAAGGATATGAATAGACAATTATCCAACATTTATCTGAAAAGATAAATGAAAAGATGCTTACTATCATTAGTAACTAAGAAAATGCAACACAAAATCCCGATGAGATTCTACTTCATACCTAAGAAAATGGCCGTAATGAAAGAGACAGATGATAAATGTGTTCACAAGGATATGGAAAAATTGGAAACCTGGAACATCACTGGCAGAAATGTGAAATAGTACAGCCACTTTTGAAAACAGTTTGGCAGTTTCTCAAAAGGTTAAACCTAGAAGTAACATATAACCCAATAATTGCACACCGAGTTATTTACCCAAAAGAATTAAAAATGCAAGTCCACACAAAAACTTGTATATAAATGTTCACAGCATTATTATTCATATAGCAAAAAAATGCCAACACCCAAGTTTCATTAATTGATGAATGAATAAAAAAAAAGATATATCTATATAATGGAATGTTATTTGTCCACAAAAAGTAATGAAGTATTGAAGCATGCTCTAACATGGAAGAATCTTGGAAATACACTAAAAAAAAAAAAAAAAAAAATTAGCCAGACGTAACAGGCCACATATTGTTTGATTACACATTTATTTAAAATCTAGAATAGGGAAATCCATAAAGACAGAAAGTAGATTAGTGGTTGCCAGAGACTGGGGAAAGTAGTTTTCTTTTGGAGGGGTGATGAAAATCTTACAGATTTAGATAGTGGTGATGATTGTGTGATTTTTGTGAATATACTAAATATCATTGAATTTTCACACTTGGGAAGGGTAAATTTTGTGGTATTTGAAGTATGTCTCAATAAAAAGAAACTCAAAAGGTTAAAGAAAATGTTTAATACAGTTAAAATTGTCATGCTTTCTTTTTCTCTGTGTTCACAAAGATGCCCCATCCAAATATCTGCAGAACATGATTTGTAAAACAATGGTTTCAGGATCCAAATAAAAATGAAAATTAAAGCAAGACAACAATTACAATTTAAAAATCAACAATATTGGAGACCACGTTATCTCTGGTTTGTAAGATTCAAAGGAGAAAGTGGAAAGAATGTGTTGAAAATCAACATCCAAAGAAATTAATTTTCTGAAGGAGTATAAACTTTCACCTGAAGACAACAACCAATCATCACCAGCTTTTGCACAGAGGAGTGAATTGGTTTGAATTGTGTTTCAAGACTAAAGTTCAAGGAGCAGAAACTGTGGAAAAATGTTATCAGGGGAGAGGCTAGATGCAGGCAGGTGCTGGATGCAGGAATGTCTGTTGGGAAGTCCGTGGTGATAGTTCACATAGGAGTACTTGACCTAAGATAATGGTATTGGAGATGGAGGTGGAGGAAAGGTTAAAGTTACTCTTGTAGAATCCATAGGGCTTGGGTCCAAAGTGAGGATGGAAAGAGAAAGAAAAATTGAGATTCTGTCATCCCTGCTAGAACACCTGGATACGTTATAGAACTACATTAGCTTATATTGGTAATCTAAGACATTAACAATGAAAGTTGGAAATCAATATTTATTTAAGTATTTTGACTTTGTGGTGCTTGCAAGACATTTGGGCAAAATTCTCTTTTTATAATTCAGAGATATGAGTCCAGGACACAGGAGAATGATTTGGAGTGACACTCTCATATCAGCTTGTTTTCTCCATGAAATTACTTTCCTCCTTACCTTTTACTAGATACCAAGAGGTTTTCTTGTACACTGTCTCAAGGTGTTTGTTTGTTTGTTTTTTAAATTACAAAATGCATGCAGTTTCATTGTTCTTTATTGAGTTTCAAAAGAAAATTCTGAATCCAGGGAAGAGACAGTTGCTTTCAGAGAGTGTTATTTTGTTGTTGTAATATTCTTGGCATTTTATAACCTAAGCCAAAAAATACCATAAGCAACAGATTTTTGGAAAAATGCCAACACCCACGCAGACAGAATAGACACTATGGTTAAGAGTTACTTGCCTGACTAGGGATGGCGGTAATTGGAAAGTATTTAAAAGACATTAAGTCCCTTGGGTTTCCTCAAGACCTCCACCCCTCATTTCTCTAAAGTGCAACCTTGAAGGTGAAGGCTGATGTTAGGTGGGGGGTGGGGTGGGTTAGTCAGATTTGTGTGAATTTTTCTTGGAAGAAAACCAGAAGTTGTAGAATATTCTTGTTAGAATTCCTATCCACTGGCATAGTTAGACAGCTGGAAGTAAAGACCACAGGTATTGTTTAGTTTTAAGTAATCCTGTGAAAGTCCCCATAAATTTTCTGTGTGCACCAGAGAACATCTAAGGGCTTCTAGGTCACTGAGAATGATTTAAAGTAAATGCCTCAGTTTCCTCATCTGTAAAATGGAGAATTGATATGAGAATTAAATGAGTAGAAAGATATAGAATACTTAAAACTTAAAATAGCATCTAGCATATAGCAAGTGCTCAATATCAATTATTGTTATTAGTGTAGAGTTGGGAAAGAAAAAACTGAAATCTACCCTAGCCTCACTTGGCTGTGAGTATTGCAGATGCCCAAGTAGGAAAGATTGTAAGCTGACCCCAAATCTGTTTATTAATTATAAATATGTGTATTTTTGTGTTACGTGTTTGTGCATGGGCACCTATAGTTCATTATGCACAGTATGCGCAACTAGCAGGTACCCATAAAAATTAAAAATATTTTTAAAAGAGTAAATGTACCAGTCCTCAATTGTTGTACCACTAAGAACATTTGCTCATTTTTTTTTAATAGAAAATCTTGAGTTACAGAGTCCACTTAATTATACTTAAGTAATAGTACTTGAAGCGGGTCTTCTACTTCGATATCTTAACCACTAATTTCATTTGGGTTCCCCAGTTTGGTAAACCCTGTTACAAAGTCTTATCAAACTGGTACTCCAGCCAAATGGGGACTTGACTGGACTTAAACTGACCCTTCAACTGACTGGAGAATAATGCAGACTCACCATGTTTATTTAAGGGGTTCCCTTTTCAAAGTAGAGGTCTGAATCCTGCCTTCTTGTTCTGCATCCTGTTGAATGTCTGTCCAGCTATACTAAATGCAATCCCCTGGTCTACAAATTGTTTCTTGAAAATAAAATGAGGCAAATATTTAGTCTATAAGATCAGTTTAAGGGGTTTAAACATCAGAGACAGAAAACTAGTTTAAAATCTACAACTCGCTATTTTATCTTTTTCAAAGATGTTGTATTAAATTTGCTTATTTTCTCATATTTCTAAAAATGTGAAAACTCTATTGCCAGAATTCCTCTACCTTAATTTTGACTTTGACCTTGGCAATGTGTTGGGCTTTGGGAAGTGAAGTGTGACGTTATTCAGGAGTTGGGATCAAGGCTGAGGTTCACTGCCATCCCCATAGGAAGACTTCACTCAACACTGGGCAAAAAGAGCCAGGGGACACTGAAGGGAGACCTATTCATGAGTAAAGGCACAAGATGGAATGTGGATGTCATGTTAATTACTGAGTAGACAGTCTTCCATTCAAGAGAAGAAATGTCTAATTGTGGTGCAGAGGGATATTTGGGTGGAAAGTAGCTAAGTAACTCCAAGAAGGGAGAAAGATTTGAACACGAAGCAAGTAAGTGTGGACTTCTGTTGGCAGAAATAGAATAGAGACTATGACAGAAATCTTAAGGCTTTGAGGAAATAAAAATCCCTTGTCTTTTCAAAAGTATTAGGTATATCTTGCCTGTAAGATAGTCTTTCATGGTATAAGAACAGGGAATGCTAACTTAGTAATACCTTTTCTACACTTTGGAAATGGAGAAGAGTGTAGGTCTGCAATCTTTACAGATATTGGCTTTTAAAGCTGTCAGTTCCATTTGATAACTCTGATTCAGATTTACTCGTTGATCATTGCCACAGCAGGCAATGAAGACACTCTGAATATTAGGGAAAGGTGTTCTACATGGAAAATACAGTCATTAATTCAGATAATTTGATATTATTTAGTGTGAAATCAAAAACAAAATAAAAATTTAAATAAAAATGCTAGATGCACTAGATAAAGTTGCATTCAACTCTCCTTGTATTTGTCAAAGAGAAAGGGAACTTTAAGGACAAACACCTAGTGTGTCGTCCTCAAAGAACCATAATATATGTTGGCTTGTGTTGTGCTCATAAATGAGAAGGTGTGTATGTATTAGTTTATTCTTACACTACTATAAAGAAATACTGGAGACTGGGTAATTTATAAAGAAAAGAGATTTAATTGACTCATGGTTCTGCAGGCTGTATAGGAAGCATGGCTGGGAGGCCTCAGGAAACTTACAATCATGGCAAAAGGTGAATGGGAGAAGGCAGGTCTTTCATGGCAGGAGCAAGAGGAAAGAGAGAAGAGAAACATGTCACACAGTTTTAAACAACCAGATTCCATGAGAACTCACTCACTATCATGAGAGCAGCAATGAGGGAATGATATTAAATCATTCATGAAGAATCGACCCTCATTATCCAATCACCTCCCACCAGACCCCACATCAAACATTGAGGATTACAATTGAACATGAAATTTGGGTGGGGACACAGATTGAACCGTATCAAAGAGAGAAGCCATTTGCAAAAATAAGATGTTATAAGTATGCCACTGGTTGAAGAGGAGAAGGATAATGCAGATCCACTGTTTGTTACAGGACTGTGGCTAACAACATATAGTTCTCCACGTCGTTGTGTGACATCATCTGGTAAATTATGACATTAACTTAATGAACCCATGCAGAAATAAATTTCCGTTTCAGGCAAAGCTGCATGAATAAAATGAAAGAAAATAAACTACTATTACTTAGTGACTTGCCAATTCTTATGCCCCTACCACCGCCCCCCCCCCCCCCCAAATTCTAGAAGCTTCTTTGGGTTTTTTGGTTTTTGTTTGAGTTTGGAAATGGGAAACTCTTAAGTGGCTCTATAAACATTTAAATGCTTTACTTGGTTCCTAATCACATTAAAGAAACAGCAGGGAGCAAGAAAGGAGAACCAGGCAAAACATTACATAAACATTCTACATTTCACAGCTGTAACTAGTCAATAAAGGTGTGGGCATTAATTATAGGTTCAGAGGCAATGCACTTTATTGGATAAATTTACTGTTTTAAAGACTCTTCGTGAAACTATTGCCGAAAATTCGAAAAGAAAGTAAAATATATTGTGCATCTTGCATCTCTATACTCTATTTTTGTGTCTGTAATTACCGTGATGTGTGTGTGTGTGTGTGTGTGGTGTATGTATTTACAGTAAAGTCATATGTTACATCTTATTTTTTCATTTTTATTTTTTATTTTTTGAGACAGGATCTCACTCCATCACCCAGGCTGCAGTGCTGTGTTGTAATCAGGGTTCGTTCACTGCAGCCTCAGCCTCAGCCTCCTGGGCTTCAGTAATCCTTCTGTCTTAGCCTCCCCAGAAGCTGGGACTACAGTCATGTGCCACTATGCCAGGTTAATTTTTGTATTTTTTGTAGAGACAGGGTTTCACTATGTTGCTTAGGCTGGTCTTGAACTCCTGGGATCAAGCAATCCACCCCATTCAGTCGTCCATAGTGTTGGGATTCCAGATGTGAGCCACGCTGCCTGTCTATCTCATTTTATAAATTAACCTTTTGCTATTTTTTGCACCACCTTGATTGCTTTTTTTTTTTTTTAAGAGGCTTGATCCTTAGAGCAGTCGTAGATTCACAGCAAAATTTGAGTAGAAAGTAGAGAATTTTCATATACTTACTGCCCCCACACAAACGCAGCCTTCCAAAAGTGGAACATTTTCACCTTTATTTTTAAAGTTTAGTCTAGACATCAGAGAAACATATTCAATGTAGTTATTTAAGAGAAAACTTACATTTAGTACTACAGACTATGCAGTTCAGGCATCTGAAACATACCCTTGCTCACAGAGATCCTGAATCACATGAAGATGATGTTATAAGTTAATTCCAGAAATAGGATCAAAGCTAAACAATCTTTCATGTCTATTGTTTCTTTCTAGTTTTGTTATTGTCCCCTTTTCTAATCCTTGCAGCATTGTTACAATCCAATTATCTGTGAGAACTTTAACTTCTACAGCAATCACCATCCATTGTATTTCCCCACACATTATTTATGCTTTCCTGGTTTTCAACTGTTTCAAAATAACTAGAGCTCTTGGTTTAATTGGCATACTTTGCAACATACTCAATTTTATGTGTGCATATTTTCACATTTTTAAAACTGTTGATGTAGAAGGTATATAATATGTAACATCACGTATTAAACAAATATACACACAGATTGAGTGTGTGTATATAAATATATACATATATATACATATATGATTTACTGCAGAGTACTTAACTACCAAAATATAGGTGAGTCTCTTTCAGTCCTGGCCACAAACAGCTTTTTCTAAAATCTGATGCTTGGGTCCTGTCCCTTAGCCAATTGAATCTGAAGTTTTAGGAATAAGGCCTGGGAATCAATATGGTTGTGAAGTGCAAGTTTGAAAACTCCTAATGTCGCCAAGCATGGTGGCTTACACCTGTAATCTCAGCACTTTAGGTCGAGGCAGGAGGATCGCTTGAGCCCGGGAGTTTGAGTCCCATCTGGATAACACAGCAAGACCCTGTCTCTACACAAAAAAACAGTAAAATCTATTAGCTGGGCATAGTGGTACATCAGTGGTCCCAGCTTCTGAGAGACTGAGGTGAGAAGACCGCCCAAGCCCAAGAGGCTGAGGCTGCAGTGAGACATAGTCATGCGACTGCACTCCGGTATAACAGAGTGAGATTCTCTCTCAAAAAATAAAAAAAAAGAAAAAAAGAAAACTTATTTTAAATAAAAATAAAGCTATTAATGTAAATGTTAGGCTTGGACAGCTGATTCGTTCATTAAAATGAAGATTCCCAGTAGGTGTAGATTGAGGAGTTTTGTAAAGGAACCATAGAGTACAGCCTTTGCCCATGAGAATTATTCTGGATTTAGAGTATCCTCACCTAGGCTTTTGTGCCCACTCTATGTCTCCTGCTGACTTTTCACACTTTTCAAATGTTGTGTCTTCTATTCAGTTATCCAGGGAGCT
This sequence comes from Ateles fusciceps, assembly GCA_036589455.1. Lineage (NCBI taxonomy): Eukaryota > Metazoa > Chordata > Mammalia > Primates > Atelidae > Ateles > Ateles fusciceps. The sequence continues at coordinate 10,859,817 of JAZHEH010000078.1, forward strand.
GATCATGGTCAAATATTTCAACTTTTCTTCTAAAGTACATATTTGTTTTGCCTATGTTACACGTGTTTTATTATTAGATATTTGAATTCACACCCATTTTCTGACATTTCTACTCTTTAATTTTGATTTGGCACTGAAAGAAGGAGGTGAATCTACTTTTCTATGTGGCTGAGATAGGATGCATACTAGGTAGACAAAAGCAGTGTGTGTTAAAGAGACGAACTTCATATGTACGTGTGCCTTTCAAGTAGCTGGGATCACAGATGCTTGCCGCCATACACAGCTGATAGTTTTTACTATTTTTTTTTTGTGGAGACAGGGTCTTGCTGTATTATCCAGGTGGATCTCAAACTCCTGGTCTCAAATGATCCTCTTGCCTTGACCTCCTCAAGTGCTGAGATTACAGGTGTGAGCCACTGTGCTTGGCTACACACACATATCCAATACCAAAAGCAGTTCCTACTAATTCTCTTCAATGATGTGTATTCAAATAACAAAACCCTCATATATTATACCAATTTATCCTTCCCTCAAACAACATCTTCAGAAATACTCTGCTATACTTCATGTCCCCATTTTTTTTTTTTTTTTTTTTTTTTTTTTAGTGTTTTAAGTGTAATTATATATATATTTTTTTTTTTTTTTTTTTTAATTTATTTATTTATTGCATTTTAGGTTTGGGGGTACATGTGAAGAACATGGAAGATTGTTGCATAGGTACACACATGGCAGTGTGATTTGCTGCCTTCCTCCCCATCACCTATATCTGGCATTTCTCCCCCATGCTACTCCCTCCCCCAACCTCCCCCACCCCCCCACTACTCCCTCCCCTTTTTCCCCAACAAACCCCAGTGTGTGATACTCCTATTAATCATGGTGTTCTGTTTCACAGAGCTCCACTTGGAGCTGTCATTCATTCTGCATCAACTGAAAATACTTGAGAAGCTTCTCTTGCACTCTTTCCCTTTCCCAACAGTTTCATACATAATCTACGGGTAATTCTACAGCACTTTTTTTTTTTAAATGACTGAGTGTATCTCTGATCAGGATGTAGCAATCATAGAATAATAAGCGTAATCACATCAAGGAATATTCTGTTGCTTTGTCTGTGGAAAATGCCTATGGGAACCTGCACCTGCTCCAAATCTGGAAATGCTTTCAGGTTGTCAAATATCAACTGTCACTGACTTCCAATGAACCTTTTCTGAAAGCAGAATTAATGCAATTTCCTTGAAACGTTATTTCATTTGGCTTGTACATAGTCACCCTGAATTGTTTTATGGGATGGGGGTGGGGTGGAAGATATATATCACAGAAATAAAAAAAAATTAAATGAAGATTTTTGTGAATCATTTTCCAGTTTAGAGAACAATTATTCTTTTGAGAGAGGGCTTTTTAAAGAAATAGCCTGTGTATATTTTTTTCTGCTTTTATGATTTACTCTTAATATGCTGAAATTTGGAATTCTCACAGAACCTGAAATACTAAAGCCAGAGTGGATGAGTATTGACTTCATTCCTTTCACTTGGCATTGTTAGAGAATTCTTAAATTACGTAATTCAAGGTTATTCCCAAAGAATGTTATTTTATTGTTCTACAATGAAGTTGCTATCTTTCATGTCAAAACATAAGATATATTTTCTATGCAAATTTGATAAAATGACTTCTCATTCTATTCAAGGAAGACTTTAAATTGTTTTTCAATGTGTCTCTAAATCTCGTTAAGTCAGTGGTCAATGGGACATTACCTTTTAATCTGAAAACATATAACTATTTTGTAAGTCTCATTTATCTGAATTATATTAGCATTGGTTATCAGTTGAGAAAAGGGGGAGATGTAAAAATTGTAAAATGGCTGCTATCACATAAGCAAGTTGATGAGTGAGTCAATGCTATGAGAATGTCAGAAAAAAACTCTGTTCTCACAGTCTAATGTTTTTTTTCGTACTCTGAAGATTCTCTTCCTTCTCATGCTCACTCATATCTTCCTTGACTAAAGCTGCTATTCAGATGAATGGAAGCTCTCCATAGAGGAGATGCACAAAGGTGAAGAGCTGAATGAGAACAGGGTTGATGACGAGAATCAGAAATCCTGCATAATTAAATGACAGCTTGCTGGCTTCAGCCAAGAGCATTAAAATGATTTCAGTGGACATTAGACATCCTTGATGAGATCTTAGTCGGCTGTGGCATTAATCCTTAAAGGAAGTCTGTGCTGTCTGGACAAATACCGTTTCAGAGATCGGACTGAATTGCAGCTATGATCATATTCATTAGCAGTCAGTTTGAATATTCTCTTTCAGTGGCAAATCTGGGGTTCTTGGATATGAGAATTTCCTGTCTCATATGGCCTTGGACATTTTTCAGTTTTCTGGTCTGATTTCCTGAGTTTAAAGTATCAGCAATCAACTTTCATAATAGTCCTATGATTCAACAATTATGTAATGGATGTTTACAAGGAGCCACCATTGTTCTGAAAACTAGGATGTCTAAGACAAATGGAAACATTACTACACACAAATACTTTATACTCTATTGGTAATAGACAAATACCAATTCAATAATAACAAATTAGGTAAAATGTTGAAAATGGATTTGTTCTCTGCCTTTGTAAGCTTGAATTGTTTATGTTGTCTACTGGTTGCCATTAATTTTTAATGGAAAAATGTGCTGTCCAAAAATGATGAGCATCTGACTTTTATCAGGCTGTCAGTCTTGTTATCCATCTTTTTCTTTTCTTTTATTATGAAAATGTATATAGTCACTTAAAAATTATCTTCTGTACATTTATTATGTGTTTCAGTAACTTTAGTGATAAACACTACATTTCAGTGACTATTTTATAATAAAAACTAGCAAAATAAGAGTGTTTAAAGTATAAAGCCCTCTGCCGTATATATGTGTATATATATGTGTGTGTGTATGTGTATGTGTGTGTGTGTGTATATATATATATATATATATATATATATGTATATATATGTTGGTTTGTCTTAAGAAAATTGGGACAGAGCCATACCTACAACCTTGGACTTTGCTATTTATTTTTAAAGCATCAAGGTAATCTGTGCAGATTTATCTCATTCTGTTTTAATAGCTGCATAGTATTTCATTATATGGCCATATCATGTTGTGTTAATTTGGAACCATTTTGAAAGACATTAGATTGCTTCAGACTTTTCAATATTACTAACATCATTGTACATATGCAATCATTTCTATGAAATATGAAGGCTTGGTAGATGCAAATGCATTTTAAATTTAGAGTTACTGCCTAATTGGCCAACATAATTTTTATGCCAACTTGTACTGTCCCAGTTACATCTGAAAATACCTGTTTCCCCACTAGAATGTTGACTCTTCAAGGACAGAGCCTTATCTGCATTTTCCACCACTATTTTTGGTCATGTCACTTGTCTACTTACATCCCTTCAGTGGCTTCTGATTGCCTTAACAATCTGTTCCTTCCTGATCTCCTCACCTCATTGATGCTGTTTGCCTCTTGCTTCCTGCGCTCCCAACACTGATTTATCTTTTAGTTTCTCACATATATTTGCTCCTTCTCACCTCACGTTTTTGTTCATATCATGAATTTTTCTTGGAAAGTACTTTGTCCTCCTCCTTGCCCTGCTAATTTTGATTCATCTGTTGGAATTCAGATCAAATGTTAATTTTTCAAAGGAAACTTCTCTTGCACTGGTTAGTTCTGACATTATAAACTCCTGTAGGAGCTATAATATCTCGTTTATAGCACTTTTCACTATTTAAATGTGTATTTTGGTACGTGATTATTTTTTAAATGTCTGTCTCATCTGCTAGCATGTAAGTTCCATAAGGGCAGAAACCAATCTTTCCTGCCCACCAGGAAACCCCAGGCCTCAGCAAACCACATTTTTACATGGTAGATGCTTTCTAAGAAGATGCTGAATAAAATCATGTATCCCTAGTGCCTAGCAAAATATCTAAGACACTCAATAATTTATTATTGAATAGAATGTTTTTCATGTCTGTTCCCAACATTAGCAATTATATTTTAAAAAATTCATGCCAACTTAAAGAAAAACTCATTGCAATTTGATTTTCATTTCTTTAATTACAATATCAACCTGTTTTCCTGTGTATTTTTTCATGTTTATTATATTTAATTTCTTTGGTGAATCCTCTATTCTCATTCTTTTCCTATTTTTCAGTTGGGATAAAGAACAGTGTCCATCCTTTACTATAGATCAGCAATCCCCAATCATTTTGAGACCAGGGACCAATTTCATAGATGACAATTTTTTCCATGGATGAAGGGAAGGGTGGTGAATGGTTTCAGGATGAAACTGTTTCACCTCAGACCACCAGGCATTAGATTCTCATAATAAGTACACAGCCTAGATTCCTCACATGCACAGTTCATAATAGGGTTCTCACTCCTATGAGACTGTAATTCTGTGGTGGATCTGACAAGAGGAAGAGCTCAGGTGGTAATGCTTGCTCACCTGCTGTTCACCTCCTGCTGTGCTGCCTGGTTCCTAACAGGACACCAGCAGGAACTGGTCCACAGCCCAGGGGTTGGGGACCCCTGCTGCAGATGAAAATATGAAGGTTCATCGAGCTTGTAGCTCAGGCTACTGTGCTTCTGCAGCCTCTCATAGCAACTCAGGTAGTAAAAATATCCTCCCAAATTCATATTGGTCAGGAATAGGAATAGCACTGGGTGGTCACAGGGGGATGGAAAAACCCAAACAACAGCTAAAACAAAAACCAGGCAAAGAAACTACAGGGTAACAGAAAACCCAAAATAAGGAAGAGGAAATGGCCAAAACCCCAGTCAGGGTGATATGTCTATGACTCTTTTAAACAAACCCAAATAAGGAAGAAAGGCAGTGGTAACTGGGAGGTCCCGGATAGCCCCTCCTTTTCCAGAATAGCTTATAAGTATCCCATCCCCTTATTAAAGAAGTACCCATAAAATGGAAATACTGGGTGGTCACAGGAAAAAGGAAAATATCAAGCAGCAATTTCACACAGCAGCAAGAAAGGAGACATTAAAATTATCTACAAGTCAAGGAGGAGCCTGGGCTGATAAGACCAACAACTGGGTTGGGGACTCCAGCTGATTGAGACCAGCTAAGTCCAACAGAGCATTGGATTTGACCTACACCCAACCCCAGGCCTAATTATATGCTCATTACCATACTAAATCACTCACTCACCAGTGCAACGGCAGATCCAAGCATGCCCATATTTAGTACAAAAATTGGAGGCAACTCTATGCTAAGAAATCTCCACCTTTTCCCTAGAAAACCTCATGATGATTCCACCCTCTAATGAGAAAAGCCCATAAAATTAGAAACCCAAACTCCAGGTGTGTGATTCACTCTCCCCAGTATGCCGGCATCCTGCTCCAGGTGTGTGATTCACTCTCCCCAGTATGCCGGCATGCCTGCTCTCGAATGTGTACTTTGACTTTGCAATGAAAGTTCCTGGCCTTTCGCTTCCTTCTGACCCCTCCCTGAATTCTTTCTTGCTGCCATGTCAAGAACCTGGACACCAGCTGGGTCTAGGGTCTCAGCAGCATCCAGCGACCCCACCTAAGCCTTCTAGCAACAGTACCACTATTATGAAAACTGCAAATTCTGCTTCTAATGATGATTGATGGCTTTTCAAGAAACAGCTCCTTTAGTTCTCTTCTCCTCTCTCTATGATACAGGAACAAGCCTTTTCTCTGAGTGTCCTAAGAATTTTTAGTATCTAAAAGGATGCTATTTATTATTTGCTTTTTGTGTATTCTCTTCTCACATCCCCCCACCCTCCTTTCTACAGTCCCCCCCTGCCCCCACCCCCACTGCCCCATTAAGAAGGAATTGTTTCAAAGACTGGGACTTTTTCTTGGTCCCTGATGAATCTTCAGTGGCAACAACAGGACATGGAATATAGTAGGAACTCAATAATTTTCTGTTGACTTACTGAGTGGCTGGCCTGTCCAGAGAACATTGCAGTTACAAGCATCAAGCTGTTAAAAGAAAAAAATCATCCATCTCTTCCAACATTAACTGTTTTGATCTAGATCTGTGTTCCTTTATTCGTCTCTTTCACTTGGATGAATTTTCCCAGGACGACTCTCAGTGTTTCAGAAAAGAAAGCCCATCCAGATATTAGCCCCAGGTGAGCACAGGCCTACTCTGAACCTGGCAGGCATTGTGCAAGAGTGGGATGTACAGCTGTGCCTTCCAGGGAGTAGTGAAATGTCCAGATTCTGGATAAAACTGTTAGAATTAGACATGGCTCCATAAAACCTTGGGCATTCCATTTAACCTCCTGGTGCCTATTTTTCCCCCAACTTCTAAATGGGCTAACAAGAGTGCCTGTCTTGTAGAGTTAGTGTGAGGATTAATAGAAGTAATGTATGTAAAGCGCTTAGAGCAGTGCCTGGCACATAGTAAGTGCTTGATAGATGTTGTTAGTATTCTATTATTCTGTTCTCCTAGCTAGAGTTATGTGTCTGTCTCCCTCCCTTGAGGTTAACAGGGAATCCACACATAGAAAGGCTGTGGCAGATGTGGATCTGACTTGTTTGCAAATTACTACCCAGGAATTATTTTTTCTAACACTCATTTATGTAAAATGCCATACACTTTTACTTTTCATTTATTTTCTGTGAGTATCTGTGATCAGAGTGGGTATTATCCTATTCCATTTAAAAGTCTGAGGCATAGAAAGGTTAAATGATTTTCTCAAGGACATAACAAATGACTGGTGACTGGGAGATAGAAATTATATGACTTCTAGTCCACTGCTCCAGACCAGGCTCATTCTATTTAGATGTTAAGTTCTTACTGAATATTATAGATCTAAATGGCCTGGACTGATCTCACATTTCCTGTGTCATAGCGGTATGCAGATGGTGAGTGTAAAAGCAAGGTTACAAGTCAAATGTTGTATCTTAGACAGAAAGACTATAAAATTGATACATGATCCTTTATATCATTCCACTTTTATTTGAGGCCTGTTCTTTCTCCTTACTCACATGGAAATACTATTTATTTGCTTTTTGGAGATGGCATATCCTAGTTTGAAATTATTTCTGTCAATTGCAAAATGAAGTTACCAACTATATAAAATAAAAAAAGATCACCTTGGCAACTTCAAAAATAATGAAGTATGCTATTATAAGAAGTAAATTTTTACACTAGCAGCAATTTATAATAAAACCTTAAATTTGTATTTATTGCATGAAAAATAAATTGGACCACGTTTATACCCACTACTTTATAGCCACATGTTATATTAGAGGAGAAAGCTGTAATACATAATAGAAATATACAAATAGAAAAATATTTCCTAGAGCTGTTTTAGTGACTGAGACTAAGGTAAGCCTTTTGTTAAAATTACACATTGGTATTTCATGAATTGAAAGTTGGAGTCGTGCTTTAGAGAAAATGGCACTGCAGGTTTCATCTCATGCTGTGAAGTATAATTCATCAGAATGGGGGTGGGAGGAAGAAACATCTCAGAGCAGCTGGCTATGGAAACAAGGCAGAGCAGCTGGAAACTGCTGTGGGAAGTGGCAAAGGCAATGATCCCAGTGCCCCCAACAGCAACAAGTTCCAATAGATGAAGATTGTGAACCATGAGATAGCAGTAGTGACCAAGAGGAAGAAAACAGCACAGTTGTTTTCTTTAAACAACCAATGACAGTTGTTTAAATAAGAGCAAGAGTGAGCAGGTGTTCTGGCTAAAGGTGTTGGTCACAGCCATGAGAGGAAGAGCTTACTATCAGTGACCTCAAGGGCCAGTAACTGTACATGGGGCATAATCTTTGGGTTTTTTCCATGCTGGATGAAGAAGGAAATATTGAAAAGAAATATATATCAAACTGAAAAAAAAATCAGGGCTGGTTCGTAATTTCAGACACCAGAGTGTAGTAAAGCCCTGGGCCATTTCAGTTCGCATAATATACAAGACTTCTGTTAATAAGTCTAATATCACAAAGTACTGTGACTTATTGAACACTTATTCTATGTCAAACATATTTTATCTCATGCAACTTTTACAAAAATCCTTGCTAGGAAACATTATTATGCCCAACTCCACAACAGGCATAATAATGTTTCCTAGCAGGGTTTTTGTAAGAGTTGCATGGGATGAAATGAGCTCCGAAAACACAAAATTAATCTTCAGTGTCACCAATGGAGGTGTCAAGATTACAGCAGGGCCCATGAACTTTTCACCTAGCTTTACTACCTCTGTTTAGGAGACCATTGTCTCCAGAGTTTATAGTCTAAATTTGGTTATTAAAGCAATGCAACCCGTTTGAAAAAGCAACATTTTCTGGAAAATGGACTGTTAATTTGTCTTAAACATTTTCTACTGAGATTGTAGGCACTGCTTTGCTTGTACCTTTCTTCCTTCAGAGATGGAAATTGCTTGGCAAATTTCTCTGCTGCCATTTAAGAAACTTTGTATAGCAAGTAAAATAAGACCCAATTCACATGGATGTATACAGAAAATAGACTTATTTGTTCGGGTAATGGAAAAGTCACTGGGTATGTCTGGAGCTTCAAAATCAGTTTGATTCAGAGACTCAGGAATATCACCACAGCCTCAGCTCCTACTTTCTGCACATCTCCTAACTGTCTAACTATATGAATTCTAAAAGTGTGCTACCCTTGGCCTAGAATTGGGCAAAGTGAACCATCCTTAAAGCTAGAGAAGGCTTTGCCTGGCCATGAGCACTGAGAGTGGAAGAATGTGGGTTCCTGTATATGGAAAGTCGGGTTAGTTCCTAGGACAGTCAACCTCTGGATAGAGAGAAATAAATAGAAAAGGGATATAGTAAAAATCTGAACTGCAAGTCAGAACCAGGGGGCTTCACTTGAGCTCTGTGAGTATGCCCTGAAGGCTATCTGTAATATTTTTATGAAGGGGGTAATGGGAAGAGTTTACTTTATATTTGTGATGAATGGAAGACTTTATTCTTCAAAAGTTTTCCATAAGAAATAATATAATATATGAACATGATGAATAAGCCAAACAGCCTGAGGAGACTATAATGAAAATAGAGGTCTCTCTCTCCATCTTCATCACTCCTATCCCCTAAGTCTTTATCCCCTCCTCCCCAAGGTGACCACTGTAATAGATTTGCTGTGTAATTCCAGCAAGAAAGTATACATTGAAATTTGTTTTTGTTCCTCGAAATATTTATAATAGAAAATGAAGAACATTTCCCAACTTATTCAAGAAGGCTAGTACAATTCTCATCACAAAACAGCAAAAATGATTATAAGAAAGACAAAGCTCTGGCCTATTTTACTGATTATTATATAGGTGCTAAAAATCTTATGCAAATTTGCAATTTGAATGCAAATATATATTTAAAGAGAATATACCATGAATAAGTGGGTACACAAGAATAGTTACCATCAGATAATCCATGAATGTTGTTCATTACATTAACAAAAGAGAAAACAAATAATCATCTTATTAGACAGAAAAGACATCTGATAAAATTAAGTAACTACTTAATGCAAAACTATCAGTAAATTGAAAGTAGAATGGAACTTCCCTAGCCTGATGTGCATACCATTTGTAACAAATCTGAGCAAATATCACCCTAAGTGGAGAAACATTAAAACACAGTCTTTATGATAAGGAATGACAAAAGATGCCCACTCATTACTTCTAATGGAAACCTTAAGCAATGTAATGAGACAAGAAAAAGGAATTAGAGGAAAAAGGAGTGAAATGGAGGAAATTAAAATCCCATTGACCCTTGAGCAACAACAGTTTGAACCGTGTGCATCCACTTACGCATGGATGTTTATCAGTTGAATGTGGACCGAAATCATAGTATTTGAAGATGCAAAACTTGGGTAGACTGAGGCTTTTCGTTTGTGAGTTCTGCAGGGCCAACTGGGAGACTTGAGTATGCATGGAATTTGGTATTACAAGGGTCCTGGAGAAATCCTTCCCTGTATGCTGAGGTATAACTGCATCATTATTTCTAGATGATAGAATTTTTTTTTGACGATTCAAAAGATTCTACAAAAAAATCATTAGAAACTACAGAAATGTTTTCCCCAAGCATGTTAGATATAAAATTCAATTTAAAAATCACTTGAACTGTATAGACACAGCAACAAAGTACTTAACAATTAAAGAGAAGATAACAGTTATGATATTATCAGAGAGTACTAAATACAATTAGGGATAAATACAAGAAAGAAAATGTAAGAAATTTATAGGGAAATGATAACAAAAATTTAAATGCAAAAATTCTTCAAGAGCCATTATGATTATGCACAGGAGCACTGAGTATATGAATATATGAATTCTTACCAAATTGGGTCAATAAATTTACAATCAAAATCGAAACAGTTTTTTAACTTAATAACATGACTTTGAAATTGAATTTTTATCCTACACCATACACTAAGATCAACTCAAAATAAATTAAAAACCTAAATATAAGATCATTGTAAAACTTCCAGAAGAAAATGTAGGGGAAAGGCTTTGATATAGGCCTTGGCAATGGCTTTCTGTGTATCACACCAAAAGCTCAAGCGACAAAAGCAAAGTAAGTAAGTGAAACTACATCAAATGAAATAGCCTCTGCACAGCAAAATAAGCAATCAGCAAAATGAAAAGGCAATCTACAGATTGGGAAAAAATATTTGCAAACAATATACCTGATAAGGGGGTAATATCCAAAATTTACAAATAACTTGCACAACTCAACAGCAGAAAATTAAATAACCAAATTAAGAAATGGGCAGAGGACCTGAATATATATTTCTCAAAAGAATACATAAAAATGGCCAAATATATAAAAAAGTGCCCAACATTTTGCTAAATGAGCAGATTTTAGCTGCTCTTACCTTACATACACACAATGGATGTCTGTGAGATAATGAATATGTTAATTTGCTTCATTATAGTAAATATTTTACAATCTATATATATTCCATAATATATTGCATACCTTAAATACATACAATAAACTTTATTAAAATGTTTTTAAAATAAAATTTGTATGGAAGAGGAAAGGGCCAAAATTACACTGTTTCTGAAGAAAAGTAGAAACTTATAACGGAAGCCAAGATTTATTAAGAAGCTAATAAAGTAATGAAAGCAAATAACGTAATGATGCATTTTAAAGAATTAGAAAAGCAAGAACAAACTAAACCCCAAATTAGAAGAATATAAATAATAAAAGTCAGAGCAGAAATAAAATAATTTGAAATGAAGAAACTATACAAAAGATCAATAAAATGAAAAGTTGGTTTCTTGAAAAGATAAATAAAATTGACAACCGTTAGCCAGGCTAAGTAAGACAGGGCAAAACCCAAATAAAAATCAGAGATGAAAAAAGAGACATGACAACTGATACTGCAGAAATTAAAAGGATCATTAGTGGCTATTATGAGTAACTGTACCCCAACCAATTGGAAAATATAGAGGAAGTGGGTCAATTTCTAGATACATACAACTTACCAAGATTGAACCATAAAGAAATCCAAAACCTGCACAGACCAGACAAGTTATGAGATGGAAGCCGTGAAAGAAAAGCTAGGGGCCTCATGGCCTCACTGCTGAATTCTACCAAACATTTAAAGAACTAATACCAAACCTACTTGAACTTTTACAAAATAGAGAGGAGGAGGGAATACTCCCAAACTCATCCTACAAGACCAATATTACCAGTACCAAACCCAGACCAAAAAACGTAAAGAAAACTATAGGCCAACATTTCTTATGGACATTGATGAAAAAATCCTCAGCAAAATGCAAGCAAACAAAATTTAACAATACATTAAAAAGATCATCATTACAAAGTGGGATTTATCCCAGGAATGCAAGGATGGCTCAATGTATGCAAATCAATCAATGTGATACATCATATCATCAGGATAAAGGACAAATACCATATGATCAGTTTAGCTGATGATTCTCCTTATTTTATAGTCAGCAGATTAGAAAATGAAAATTTTAATTCCTCCTTACATATAATATATTCATTCACAGGTTCTGCATATTGAGGTATGGACATCTTTTTTTTTTTTTTTTTTTTTTTTTTGAGGTGGAGTCTCACCTTGTCATCACCCAGGCTAGAATGCAGTGATGCAATCTCGGCTAACTGCAATCTCCACCTCCTGGGTTCATGTGATTCTCCAGCCTCAGCCTCCCAAGTAGCTGGAATTACAGGGGTGCACCACCATGCCTGGCTAATATTTGTATTTTTTTAGTAGAGACAGGGTTTCACCATGTTGCCCAGGCTGGTCTTGAACTCCTGACCTCATGTGATCCACCCACCTTAGCCTCCCAAAGTGCTGGGATTACAGGCATGAGCCGCTGTGCCCAGCCGAGGCACAGACATCTTGTTAGGGATATATTCTGTCTACTACAACAATAACATGGTTTGTGACTTTTATGACAGCTCTTTAGACAACTAATGACTCCTGTATAAATAGCCACTTGCACTGGTAGGACTCACACTATGCCTTCTGTTGTCTATTAATATTGACATAATGGCCATTCAATTTTAGGTCTTTAGCTTTCTAGTATGAGTTCATATCAGTCTTAATTCACAAAACTAAAATCCACATTGTGTTTTAACACATCTAGCATGGTAACTTCTTCATTTTATCAAGGCCTTCAAAATAATTTAAAAAAGTAAACAAATTGGTGGATTTGGTCATATTAATTCTCTTGGCCCCAAATGTTGTGACTGTCCTACTTCTCAGATGAGCAACTTTTATGTATAATAGATGCCTAAGTTTCCCTACCATATGTTAAAGATCAAAGGTGAATATAGAAAAGAATGCTGATGCAAAACAACATAAAATTTAATGACATTCAAGTTAGGTAGATAAATAGTAAAATGTTTTCATAGTTTTATTTATATTTTTGATAAAGTAGAATTTATATTTATACTCATCTAGTTTCAAGAAAATGAATAACCATTAGAAATTACAGTCTCCATATTTGTACATGATTGGAATATTTTGAGACAGTTACCAATTATTCCTGGAAGAAAAAATCAAGTACAAATGCCATTTTAAATCATACACTATTAACAATTAAATTGTTTTATTAGCTTTTGCGGTTTTTTGTCCTGGATGTTATTATTTGAGATGGCTTCTCACTCTGTCACCCAGGCTGGAGGCAGTGGCTCAATCTCAGCTCACTGAAAGCAATTATCCTGCCTCTGCCTCCCAATGGGCTGGGACTACAGGTGCATGCCACCACGCCTGGCCATTTTTTGTATTTTTAGCAGAGATGGGGTTTCACCATATTGACCAGGCTGGTCTCATGACCTCCTGATCCACCAGCCTCGGCCTCCCAAAGTTCTGGGATTACAGATGTGTGCTCCTGTGCCCAGCCCTATTATTTTTATTTCAATAGTTTACCTATATTCTCAAACAGTAGTATCTGCTGAATTAAAGTTGTTTGGTGTTTTGGCATTTCAATAGAAACTACACATTAATGAATTTTACTGAAACTACATATTAATCACTTGCAATTACCTATATTTAACAAGTAGTAAAATATACAGGTATAGAAATCTTTATCTTAGCAGCTACAGATGGCTGATTCCAACTGTTACCAACACATACAAGACATAGGTGGTTAGAAATGACCTTTTGTAGTGCCTTCCTGTCTTGTTAATCTCCATGTATCTACACTGTGTATGTATGTGTTAATGTTAGATATTTAAGGTGTCAGAAAGCATCATCAGAACCAAATAGAAATGCACTTTGTTTTAATTTTCTTCCATTTGAAAACCTAATCCAGAAAACGATTTTGCAGGACCTGAATATTTATACAACATAACCCCTATTTCTCTCATGCTACATTATTTATGTACTATATTCTGCCATAACTGGTTAATTAAATCTCTTTGTCCTTGGTAACCAGGTGAGTGTTACTACCAGTCACATTTTACTGGTAGGCACCTTGAGAAAATGAGTATGTGAGCAGTATGCCTACACACATTCTGCATACAGATTCTGTTGAATGCCACAAAAGGAAAAACAGTGTAAGGCAGAGCTTCCCCTGATGAGATAAGAGATGCAAAGAACTGTTTTAACCAGTGTTTTGCACCTAGTTTGTTGAATTTAATTAAATGAACCTGGATTAGAAAAGCAAATATTCTAAGGTCTGTGGAGGATACAGAGATAAATAGGATTCAGTTCCAGCTCTCAAAGTTTAAAATCAAGAGAGGCTGGTGTATTTGCAACTACTCTAATGTAGTCAGAATGTTATAATAGAGAAAGAGAAGAAGAGATTGATTGCAGTTTTGATTTTGTTTTTGAGGTAGGTGTGAATTTTGGTCATTTTAAGAAAGCCTTTTATTTTAAAATAATAGATTCACAAGAAGTTGCAGAAAAAGCATGGAGAAGTCTCCTGTACTCATCACCTAGCTTCCCCTAGGGGTACCAGGAGATGGACATTGGTACAATAGAAATAACTACACTCCATACTTTATTGAGTGGTCTTTTAATGTGTAGAAACAAGGAAGGGAGGCAAAAGAAACTCCAGGATGAGGAAATAACATTTGGTTGAGGGTAGGTCATGATGCAATTTGGATTATTCAATACATCTGCTAAAAGGGATTTTAACACATAGTCCAAACTTTCCATTTCACAAATGACTGAATGAGGCCCAGATAAATTAGACAGCTTGCATATTTAATTTTCTTTCTGTGAAGTAAGATTGAGATATATTTATACATCATACACATAGGCATCAGTCTCCAGGGTCTTAGTCCAGGTATATTCCTCCCCCACACTATGTTTTATTTGATGGAATAAAAACACAATTATTTTTTAGGAACCTCAATTGAGAGCTCACTCAATGTACATATTTTTATGAGTCCCTAGAGCATAATGCAGAGTCTGCCACATAGTAGATGTTCAATAAATATTTATTGAATAGATAAACCAATGAATTTCCTTTTTCACCTTTAGAAGCCGGAAGGGAGATCAACAGAGGATAAGAGGATAAATAAATCACACCCACAATTAGCCAACTGCAATGGAAATGTTTTTCTAAAAGTCAGTTTGCTGTTGGGCAAAATGACAGCTTCAAAAAGAAAGAGAAACACATTGAATTGTGATGAATTTAAAATGTATACAGGTAATTAGCCTCATTTCAGCTACACTGTAAAATAAATCTGTAAATAAAAGGTGTGAGTTTCCAGTGTGCAAAATAGTATATCTTAACTTTCTGCATTTTGAACACAGGCATCAGACATCCCATCATGAAGACCATTATGGTTTTTAACTTAATTCCAAGCTTAAAAGCAGAATCATTACAGAAATGCTGCTTTTCTTATTGAACAGTCTACAAGATAGCTTGTTGCCAAATTAAGCTGCACACAGCACTTGTTAACTTAATTAGCAACCTAATGGCTGAACCGCTGCCTGACAAAATGCATGTTGCCTTGGATGGAAATTGCAATGAAACTATAGGCACTTTAAGAAAAGCATAATTCAGGGGGGCTATTTATTTTCCCTTTGGACTAAAGGAAAATCTGACTGCCTGGAAAGACCTTCCTCTTCCAAGTCCAAACAGCTTTACTAGGAGCCAGCACCTCCACAGACGTGAAGCACGCCTTTTTCAAAGGCTGCATGCAAGCAAACTCCCAAATGGCTAATGGATATACTTCTGCCTCCATTAATAGCACAGAAAGCAAACTAATTAATTAGAGGACGCACTGAATGAACTCCATTTATCACCAAAAGACTCAAGTGATAAACAAATTATTTAAGAGCTTATTGAAAGCAGGAATGAGGACAGCGATTGCCAAGGATTCCACCCAGTGTATTTGTGAATATCCCTAGATTAGCAGCAGTGTCAAGGCCTCTTGCTAGAGACAGTCGTAGAATTTTTATGTGATAGAGAATCTGCGTAGGTTGACTTGCCATCAAATCTTAAATTATTGTTGAATTGCTACTCCTCTTCAGAATCCATTTATGTCTCTTTGACTCTGATAAAACCCAGGTGTTCTGATTCTGGGAAAACAGAGGCTCAAGTCTGATATGCTGGCATAAATTGGCATAAGTTTAATCCCAGTGTCACTCTGGTATTTTAAAATGCAAAATTTTCTTTTTACAAACTGCTGCGCACTTTCAGTGAAACACTGAACTATTAGCCAAAGAGCTAAAAGCAATAAATATGAGAGAGAGTTAAAAGCAATAAAGATGATTGCAATCTTGGTTACATACTGAGACTATTTGATGTGGTTTAGAGATTTACCTAATATATAACAATTAATTTATATAACAATACCATCTATCTGTCTATATATGTTATATATATATATATGTTATATAAATATATGCCAGACGCTTAGGTCTTTGGCATATTAAAAAAAAAAAAAAACAATACTACATAAGATAAAATGGATTCTGTGACTGGTCACTTGCTGCCATTTTCTTTCTTCCTTTGTCTGAGCCTGGTTTTGCTCACAACCTATCATGTCACTGCATTTTGCCAGGGCCTTAGAAACCTATATTGACTATTCTCTCATGAAAAAGCACTGACCTGGCCGTAGTATATTTTTTTCCACTAAATACTTTGGGGAAGGGGATACAAATAAAGGCCATCTCTATTGTAAGTGGGTCCCCCCTCCATCAGACTAATTTCAAGATTTCTGTGTGAACCTCAGTCTATCTGTGAAAGTCGGCTGCTTGTCTTGGGCATCACATTACCTGTCATCAAACTAAAAAACATTCCTGGCAGGGTGTAGTGTTTCATGCCTGTAATCCCAGCACTTTGGGAGGCCGAGGCAGGCAAATCACCTGAGGTCAGGAGTCTGAGACCAGCCTGGCCAACCTGGTGAAACCCCGTCTCTACTAAAAAATACAAAAAATCAGCCGGACATGGTGGTGGGTGCCTGTAATCTTAAGTGCTTGGGAGGCTGAGGCAGAATTGCTTGAACCCAGGAGGCGGAGGTTGTAGTGAGCCGAGATTGCACCACTACACACTGCAGCCTGGGTGACACAGCAAGACTGTCTCAAAAAAAAGGGGCGGCCTAATCATTTTGGGAGGCATTTTATGCTAATTATACAAGTAAGTATGTTGATTTTGTTTATTACAACCAAAAAAAAGTAGATAAGCTGGTTCTTGTGTAAGGAGGTAAGGATGTGTGCTTCTCCTTCATTTTAAGTCATTATTTTGTACCTCTTGATGTAACAGTTTGAAAATTTACAGACCACCTTTATCCAACATGCTGTTGACTCAATTAGCATGTGGATTCCTTGGCAATAGGGACTATGTCCTTATAATCTAATTAACCGAGCAACTGCCATATCCCCAGACTCTAGAACCTTGAGTTTTTAAAAAATCAATTAAAAGTTCTACCTCCTCTGTACCCTAAAACTGCACTTGATAATATATCTTCTTTAAGTCAATTTTTATTCACTGAATCAGAGTGATTCTGGGGATGGCAACAGAAGATGTAGCCTGTTAGCCTACTACCTTTAACCGGCTTTCTTTGAACCATGGGGCCAAATGGGCCCATGTCATGGCAACATCCCATTTAGCTGACGTCTGATTTTAATGAACAATTCTAATTGATATGCATCATGCTTATGGTACTGTTACAGTTGTTTATATTGATATTAGGAGAGTGACATTCAGTAGAGAAAATTACTATGAATTAAGGGCCAGTGAATTTGAATCCCATAATTTTGTCACATGTCTATAATTCTGAGAAAGATTCTTAAATCTTTAACTTGTAAGGTCTTCATAAGTCTAGAAAGCATGTCAATGAATGTTCTTAGAATACACTTTCTTACTCATTTTTGAGTTTTCATCTTGATTATAGTGTTATTCGGCATGTGGTTGTGGTGTGAACAATAGAGAAAAGTGAAAGAGACTCATCAGCTTGGTGGGAAAAGAAAACAGACACAGCACAAAATCCAGTGTATGCTCCTTCTCGTGGTTTCTAGATGGATAACAGGTGGCTTCTAAAGGGAGCAATCACAGATGTGCTCATAACACAGCTCTCCCAGAGTCATGTGTACCATGGGCATTAAGTTTGGTGGCTAGATTGTCAACTTCTGAAAGGCTCAGTGTTGCTAGTTTTGTTCATAAGGCCTTACTGAACGGTCAGAATGAGTCTCAGTTCCTACTGCTATTCAGTGACAAGTATCTCCTGAGCTAGGCAGGCTCAGAGAGCCAGGGCTAAGTGGGTATTCAGCATTCCTCTTACATCTTCCTTACAAAAGAGTAATTGTGAGTCCCAAATACGTTTTTAATTCATACCTTCTAAAATTTCAGCCCTCAGCATCAATATTTTTCTTATTAAATATAGAGCATATTTGATCACCAGCAGCTTGTACTTTTTATAGGACACACATGTTCTTTACAAAGATAGTTTCATGTAACTGTTAGAGAATTACAATTTCAATACATTCTGATATATTAGTATTTATCATTTGGATGCATGCTTCCATAGCTTTGTCTTCTATAGATTTGCAAATTGCTGTCCTTACATTTTTTTGCCCTATTCCAATTATTACACTGTTTTTTGGCTTCAAGCTCATCCATCTATGCTTGACTTGGCATTGCTGAGGTTGAGACTCTGCCAACTATAGTTCTGCTTTGCAAGACTTCGGCAGTGAAAGGTGCAAGGGGGAGACCATGAAGGTGGAGGAGCCTGCACAGTGTGTTCTTTCCTGTTTGTTTCCTGCTCCTGTCAGTGCTATGTTACTACAGTCTTACAACTTCGCCTTGACAGGAGCAGTGATTTGAAGAGGCAGTGATAACTCCTGTTTGGAATGTGTATAACACTGGCTGAACCAGCCTCAGAGACACTAGCCCCAGCTGGCCAGTGCCCTCTCCTGAAAGGTCTCATCTCCAACTCCTTGGAGCCAGGGAACCAAAATAATTTCTTAGCCCTAAATGTGGCAGCTGCTTCCTGCAGGTGCTCCCACCAACGTGTCTTGGCATTTTCATCTTCATTTTACCTTTCTAGTTAATATAGTTAACAATTAGTTATACCTACTTACTTCTGCATATTAGATTCTTTCTGTTAAAAGAGCTGATGTGATTTCTTTCTCCTAAGTAGACTGTGACTGACACAGACCATTACTCATTTATCCTGGCACAGCCATTCCCAGGGTTCTTCTTCAAGCCAGTTCTAGAAAATACTTCAAATTTTTTTCCATCCTATTTTTCTGACCTCACAACAAAGGCGCCTAAGCAACTGCTCTAATGGATTTTAGTAAATGCTTCATGAATGCATGTAGTGATTTTCAGTCTTTCAACAGAAAAGATCACACTTGCCTTACTATCAAGGCTCTGAAACCACCCTCACCTCTAAAGGAAAACACTCATGTTGACAACATTTCCACATATTTTGTATTTAGTCATCTTTTGTACAACCTCATTAAATCATAAGACTTGGAAGAAAATTGAGAAATTATTTAGTTAATATGTTTGCTTTAGGTGGTACTAAATCTGAATACTTGCTTAATTTAGTTTTTCCATCAAAGCTAGACACTAGGCATTCAAAAAATGAGATGAAAGAATTCCATGATCTAGACATTATAGATGATAATAACTTAAGAAATTTCTCATGTGAATATATGACTATTATCCCAAGATACATTAATAAGATATCCCTATATTATCTAATTTTGATATATTTTTTTAATGAAATAACAAAGAGATTCTAGAAAAACCTCATGGGTGCCTATGTATCTGGTTCTAGTGCTATCGTCTGATTGCTATTCCCCGCTGGTTTATGGCCATTAGCATCAGTCCTCATTGTGTCTACTATGGCCTGGCTTGTTTTCTCACTGTGTGTCCTGCCCTGTTATGACTGAAGTGAAATTATCTGAAATTTGGCTTAAGGTTTGGCAAATGATATTTCTGATCATTCTTAATCTTAGGAAGACATGGCTCCGTGACAAGACTTTCTATGTTTGACTGTTCTTTGCTCCCAATCTGTGAGGTCATGTCATATACTCTCTATCTCAATCTCTAATTCTATAATCTCCTATGAATTATCTCCTCCGATGTATGGTCTAATTCAGGAATTTCTGGTGTTGGACTTCTAGCTTCCCACAGGTTTAGAATATTTTGACTTAATGTAGGAATTCTTCACAGGACACAGAAGTCTTATATCCATGTTATCACAAAAAACTGTTTGGGTTATGCCCTGCCACAGTCCATATTGGCTTTGTTGACAGCATTGCCTCTTGTTTTGAGGTTCTCAAATGTGATGAGCTTTTATTTGAACCACTGTTTTTCCAATTCACAAGTTTTTTAGAAATTCCGTAATTCCCTCCTTTCTCTGAGTTCTGAAAATTCATTATCGGGAGGCATTCAAATTATTTTGCTCACATATCTCCTAAAATAATTTTAGAGATCTAGTCATTACTCACATATTTATAGTTTAGTTTTCTCATAAGTTTTAATAGCTGTAAAAGATATGATTTTAACATGTTGTAAATATTGACATTCTAAGGTAGAACTGCTATATCACTTTTAAAATATATCCAATGAAGTTTAAATTCATAATAATTTGATACCCACTATCATCCATGTTAAAAACATTGAACAAGCTCTTCATTAAAAGTCATAAATTCCATTTTTCCCCCTTTTCTCCTTAGTTTATATTTTCCCTTTACTTTTCCTGTAGAATTTGTTCTTACATGTTTTAGTGCTTTAAAGCCTTTTAGTTACCACCCTGTGGTAGAGGACAAAAGTGGCCCTAAGTCTTTCCCATTCATTACCATGAAACTTTGTACTACTTTCCTATTTTGACTCTGAGATTAATCTGTGACTTGCTTTGGCCAATGTGACGTTGTCAAATGTTATATGAGCAGAAGCTTAGGAAGCTCTTGAATGACTGGGCTTGCACTCTCTATTATGCTTCTGCCAGAATCAGTTGTCTAAAGACTAAAAGACACGTGAAGCAGAGCTGAGTGTCCCCAGCTGTCTAAGCCTAGATCAGTCAATATCCAGGCAACACAGATAGATGAGCAAGACCAGCCCACATAAACAGAATCTCCAAGCCAAATTCCAGCTGCTCCAGATGAGCAAATAGATCCTTACTGCTTTACAATACTGAGGTCATGTGTTATTTTTAATGTGAAGCATACTTGTATGTAAAATCTAACTGATAATCTCTACCATGCTTTTCTGTAACAATTTATTTTTTTGTTCCTGTAACCATGTTGTAAATATGCTTAAAAATTTTAATATTAAAGTGTTTAAAGTTAAAAAAATGGTTTATCAGTTCTATTGTTAGTATTCAGTTAATCTAAATAATTCAAATGTATTTTAAAATTGGGTACATATTCATTAAATAAAAAGGTAAAACTTTATTGAAAATCCATCCCATTAAGAGAGATGAGGATTTTTTCCAATTTTTTCAAGAATTCATAGATGAATATTACATACTACTGAATGAAAAAAAAACTAATGATCAATTTTATTCATTTAAAAATGTTTACAGATATAAATGTTAACAAATCTTCTCCACATATGTAAGCTTATGGGAATGGCAGTTGTTTTATAACAATGTCATTCAATTGTTTTGTCTTCCTTGATTATATGCCAAATTTAACATAATGACCTATAACCAAAAGTATTTTTAATGATTTAGTAGTTGACAGCTCTATAGACCATACTTGAATTTTTACCGAAACCCAAAGACTAGATAATCACCTGGTTTACAAAATAAATATTTAAATCCAGGCAGGTAGAGATATTCACTTTCTCAATAGATATATCAGCAATCACAATTGTCTCTTTATTTTCTGTACCATACTTTTTACAACCAGGGCAATTCATCAAAGCGTATGTTCTTATTTTGTAAAATAGAAGGACTATTGTCAAAAGAGAAAAGAGTGAGTTCTCAAGCAAATCAAATTTTGGAAGGAGTACATTTGGAAATTGAGCATCTGGAAATTAATTTCTCTTAAAATAAACCTTCAAATATTATTAACTTTGGAAAATATATGTATTCTCTCAGGGGTAGGCACATTCTGGTGTCTGGTTCACTGCTCTTACACAGAGCCAGAGAGGTGAAGCTGGTTTCAGATTCATTCACCCAGACCCCAAGTCATCCATTTCTCCTTTTCCATTTCCACAGCAGTTGGATGTAATGCTGGGAATTTAGGTCTCCTCTGGGAAGCTTTCATTTCTCCCAGGCTGTGACTGGGAAAAGGGACATCGGGCTGATGTCCTTAGATTCACTCAAACTTGTCTGGCCATTTTCATTCTATTCCAATTGGGAATTAATCCTTCGTTGTAGTCATTATCCTCGCACTTCAAATCTCCTTGTCCTTTCTCTCCGCTCTGTTTCTGCACCCCAAAGACCAAGAAGAGTTTGTTTGTTTCTGAGGTGTCTTAGTTCAGGCTATTACCACAGACTGGGGTAAATCTAACAGTGGAAATGTATTTGTCACAGCTCTGCAGTCCAAGACCAAGGGATAGTGTCATTATGGTGAGGGTCGTTGTCATGGTTAATACTGAGTGTCACCTTGATCGGATTGAAGGATATGAAGTATTAATCCTGGGTGTATCTGTGAGGGGTGTTGCCAAAGGATATTAACATATGAGTCAGTGGGCTGGGAAAGGCAGACCTACTCAGGCAGAAAAATGTAAAGAGGGAGAATGACCTAGCCTCCCAGCCTACATCTTTCTCTCATGCTGGATGCTCCTGCCCCCAAACATTGGACTCCAAGTTCTTCAGTTTTGGAACTTGAACTGACTCTCCTTGCTCCTCAGCCTGCAGACAGCCTATTGTGGGACTTCATGATCATGTCAGTTAATAGTTAATGCATTCCAGAATATATATATGTATATATGTATGTATATGTATGTGTGTATATGTGTGTATTCCATTAGTTCTGTTCTTCTAGGGGACTAATATAGTCCTCTTCCTGTTTTGTAGATGGCCTTCTTCTTGCTGTGTCCTCAGGTGGCAGATAGCAGAAAAAGAGGAAACAAGCTCTCTTGTGTCTCTTTGCATGAAAGCAGTAATTTCATCATAAGGATTTCACCCTCATCCCTAATTTCCTCACAAAGGACTCATTTCTAAACACACGCATCACATTAGGATTAGGTTTCCACATATAAATTTTGAGTGGACACAAGCCTTCGGTTCATAGCATGTGAGTTGGGCTTTTCTCTTTAACATAAATACCCTGTGTTTTTGCTTTTTTTCTTCTACTTCAAGGTTGATTCTTTGAGTAACCCACCAAGATTTGTTGTTAACATGAAAATCAGAGTCCTCTCTTAAAAGACTGGGAATAAAAAGTCTATGATTTCCTGAAAGTCTGGCAAAGGCTGGACTAACCTTACTACTGTGGTTGTATGCATTTTCCTTTTTGGTGGTGGTAGTCTAAGCTTCATGGATACATTATTTGTGAAATATCTGAAGGAAGAATATAAACACACACAAAACCAAACAAAACCTACACTATACCAAGAAAGATGGGAAACTTATGTGATATTCCAAAACACTCTCCATATTACTATAACCTTTAATTATACTAAAGTGCTTCCACTGAATTTTGACCTATGAGATCATGAGTGTACATTTTGTATTCAGGAACATGTTCTGCTTAATTATGTACTCATAACCATGCTTCCTGTCACTGGGAGCCCACAGTGAGGCTGCCTGGGCAATTTTCAATGAACTATCAATCCTGACTAGAGTTGCAGAAGGCAAGGAAGAGGATGCCAAATATATACACTTCTGTGGCTTTTTATCACCCACAGAATAAAGCCCAAATTCCTTATTTTGGTATCTGCAGTCTCTCCTAATATATTTCACTTGGCTCTTCTATAAAACCTAAATCTGACCTAAACCATTCATTCAACCTTTCTCATTTGTCTCTTTAAAGTCTTCTACTCTAGCTAGGGAAATCTGTTCAGAAACTCTTACGTGAGATGCATGTCCATTTCATCATCAAGAATATTTGATATTTGCCTTCATTTATTGTGATACATCTTTTCAGATTGGGTTAAGTTCCATATCTTGAAATCTTTGTTCATCACTCAAACCAATGTTCTTTTGTTTTCACTGCCTTTACGATTTCCTAGAAACTTAATATATTACACATGGTATTATTCATATTTTTATTATTTTGTAGTCTCCCAACTAAAGAGAAAGTTTCTTGAGAGGCCAGAAAACGTTTTATGCTTCTTTGTACCCATATTATTATACACTGAGTTGTGTACATGTGTCATATTGAGCGTCATTAAATGTCCAAAGCCCTTTGACAATTCATGCCTCATTTTTAACATATAATATTGCCTTAAATTTCTCAGCAACAAAACTGCATTAGTTGTAGGGGACCTTATTAACATGTCAGCTTCCTATGTCTACACATCTGCCTACCCATGTTCTTGCCTCCCTTCTGCTAGCCATCAAAGAAACTGATATTTGAGCTTTACCCAAGAAAAGTTTAATTGGAATCTCTGAGCATAGGACTTGGAAATTAGAATTGTAAAGAAGCCTCTCATGATGGATAACCAGCATTTTCAATCTCTAGAATAAATTCTAGCCTCTCCCATATTGAAGACAGTGTTTCTTTTTCTAGCACCTTTATCCTACTTCTGTATTGATTATTTCCTTTGGCTTACTCAGCTAATTTTTCCCCAAGCCAAAACAAACCAAACAAAAACCCTTGATTCTTCTCCCATCTCTCCTGTTATAGTTTTAGTATGCTTTTTCCTTTTATAGATTACTTTTGGAAAATGCATTCAGATCAGCTATTGTAAGTCCAGGTCCAATCAGAAGATAGAAACAACAGAGTAGATTAAACAGGAGGAATTTAATATGAAGAGCTAATGACTATGATAAAAGAGTAAAATTTAAAAAAAAAATTAAAGGAAACTCTATATGGTATCCTGAGAGAAAGTGCCTTAAAAAAGACAATTTGGAAAAAGTTCATATTTCTCTGGAAGAAGTATGGTTTAGCCTACCAGATAGCAAAGAAGTTTGCTTCTTTAGCCAGAGCTAGTCTGGAGTTTCTGGGTGAGCAATAACTCACTGTGGTAGGAAGAATAAAGGCCCCTGAAGATGCCCACATCCTAATTCCCATAGCCTGTGAATTTGTTTCCATATATGGCAAAGAGACTTGCAGATGTGATAGAATTAAGGACCATGAGATGGAGAGATTATCCTGATTTTTCTGGATGGATCCATTATAATAACAGGTTCTTAAGTAGTGCCACTTTCTCACCTGTAGCTGGAGAGAGCACTGTAGGAGGATTGTCAGAGAGATGCAACATTGCTGCCTTTGAAGAGAAAGGAGCTATGAGCCAAGGAATGTGCCAGGTTCCAGAAGCTGGAAAAGGCAACAAAAGGGATTCTACCTACAGACTCCAGACAGGGAAATTAGCCCTGTTGCCATCTTGATTTCAGTCCAGTGAGACATGTTGGATTTCAACTTACAGAAATTTAGGATAGTAAATGTATTTCAGACCAATATGTTTGTGGTAATTCGTTACAGTTAGAATAGAAAATAAATACATCCACTCCTCAGAGTACAGGAGGGAGTAGGTAGTTGATTGGCAACTGGTGGCAAAGTGCACTCTGGGAGTTCAGGATGCTGGCGATGCTGGGGATGCTGAGAGACACGCAGAGAATAGGACTCTGGTTTCTAGGTAGAGTGG
Source organism: Ateles fusciceps (assembly GCA_036589455.1). Taxonomy (NCBI): domain Eukaryota; kingdom Metazoa; phylum Chordata; class Mammalia; order Primates; family Atelidae; genus Ateles; species Ateles fusciceps. Next base: position 10,885,455 of record JAZHEH010000078.1, read on the forward strand.
GCAACAGAAAGGTTATCTCTAGGCTGAAGCTGCGAAGTCTCACCACAGTCGGGGCCTGTGGTTGGGTAGGTGTCACTGGATGCCTTCAGGTGCACATAGCCCACCTCTGGCTCCTGTAGAAAGAGGACAGGAGAGCTCTTTCATTTTGCAAAGTTTCTCCAGTACCCTTTACTGAGAAAGGAAAACATCACGCTCACTTGAAAGGAGACACAATTAAAGGAATTATGTTGTTTATCACAGAGCATATATTAAAAGGTATATTTGGATCTGAGAGGCAATAAAATGATAACTGACATATATTCTAACTCCAAATTAGACTATCCTTTTATATATCCCACGATTTTCTGACATTATTCATCATTCTCCTCCCATGTCTGATTGTCTATTCATATTTTCCTTCTAGGGATCTTTTTTATTGTTCTATGCCTTTAACTACTTCTCAGCTCTATACTGACTTCACATTCTTTTTTTGGGTGAGCATGTTCAAATCTACAGATGTGAATTAATTAAACAGTAGATGATGATAATTCCCAATCTGTCCTCCCCCTGGATTTCTCAACTCTATTGCCAGAGCCTTCCTGAGCATACATCATGGGGACCATGAGATGCCATGGTCCAAACTGAATTATTTTCCCTAACTCTCCTTTACATAGTACATATTGTTGTGTAACACTAGCTTTCCAAACTGCAAATCAGAAAACTGTACATGATCTTTTTGTTTATTTGTTTTTTGTTGTTATTCTTTAAATTCTGGTATACATGTGCAGAATGTACAGGTCTGTTACACAGGTATATACAAGTGCCATGGTGGTTTGCTGCACCCATCAACCCATCATCTACATTAGGTGTTTCTCCTAATGCTTTCCCTCCCCTGGCACCTCACCCCCTGACAGGCCCTGGTGTGTGATCTTTACTCTTTCTCTCACATGCCCCGCAATCAATTCTTGACAAATATCACCAAGTTGAATACAATTTCTGAATGTGTCTAAAGTCCAGCCACTTCTACTGTTCTCCTTGCCTTAGTTGAAGTAGATTTTTCCTCCTCTCTGGACCATTGCAGTGGATTCCAGGTGATCACTAGCTCCTCTAGCTTCCTACCTATCTATGCTCTAAGACAAATAGTTGGGCGGGCGTGGTGGCTCACACCTGTAATCCCAGCACTTTGCATGGCTGAGGAGGGCAGATCACCTGAGGCCAGGAGTTCAAGACCAACCTGGCCAACAAGGTGAAAGCCTGTCTCTATTCAAAATACAAAAATGAGCCAGGTGTGGTGGCACGTGGCTGTAATCCCAGCTACTTGGGGAGCTGAGGCGGGAGAATCGCTGGAACCTGGGAGGCAGAGCTGCAGCGTACCAAGATTGTGCCACGCACTCCGGCCTGGATGACACAGTGAGACTCTGTCTCCAAAACAAACAAAAAAAGATAGTGTGATTTTTACGTTAAATGAGCAACTCACAGCTCTGCTCACAATCACATATAGCATACAATCACTTCTCAACACAGTCAGTAAGTGCTTTGCAAAGATTTCTGTACAGGTAACAGAGACCATTGATGGAGAAGTGTTTGACCTATGCCTGTAGAATGGATTAAATTCAGCTAGGAGGTGACATGGAAAATAAATGGGAAGAAGAGAATTAAAGTTGATACTTTTTTCCAGCTAGATTAGTATATTTACATGAAAATGCAATGTATGATTTTAAAAAAATTAACCCATATTTGGAGTCTTGGAGTGCTCGTTTGAAGACTTTGAAGTAACTAATTAAAGGCTATTGATAGAGCAAGGGGATTTTTAACTGGAAAAACTTTCTTAAATCTACATACTCCCCTGCATTTGCCTCTTTCTTTCTTGCTGTTCGAATTGATATCATGTGCTGCCTGTCAAAAGGAAATGCTTTCATGTATGCTTAAGATCCCACCTGATCCTGCCTTCTTAGGTGTGTTTTCTGTGTGTTATCTTAGTTATTCTAAGAAGATAACTTTTCCTGATCATTTTAACTTTCCCTGATCATTTAAACATGCTTTAATATCTCTGACATCCCACTTCCACTCCCTTGGGCTTCTTCTTCCATAATACCTTCTGAAAGTAGTTGTATACGTATACGTTCTTCATTTTCTCACCAGCATTTCACTTTTCAAACATTTCCGTTTGGTTTCTGTCTCCAGCACCTCAACAAAACTGTTCTTGCAAATAAAATTTTTCATGATAGCAAACCCTGTGGATCTTTCTAAATTTTTTTTGATGTTTCAGTCCATTTTCCACATTTCCTCTTTCTACCTGCCTTAAAGGTGCTGCTTCTTCATAGCTTGCTTTGCTAAAATCATCTTCTCTAACAGAAATGTTGGCCGTCTTTGAGGCTTATTTCTGGGTCGGCTTCTCTCCTCACATACTTCCACCTTAAATGACTCATCTGTGTCTTTGTCTTCAAAAACCATGTGCTGACAACTGGGAATTTTATCTCCCAGGATTTCAGGCATCCAGGTATGAGCCCAAACTATAGACAGTTGGGTCTGAAGGAAAGGGACAGATGGAGAAGCATGATGAAAGATGAGTCAGCCTGATTTCGTTTCTCATTACTTCAAACCAAAGCTAAATTTTGGAGAAACTAGCTAAATTTTAGTTCAGAGCTTTAAAAATCTCAAGAGAAATGAATATTCATTTAGATAAAAAGTATCTATCTCCCCCATTGCATCATACACCCTTTGTAAGATACCTTAATTTATCCTATAAATGTGCCCAATGTATTTTTTGAACTGGGGATTGAACATTTTAGAAGATCTATAAATATTGTGTGGGTAAGTCATTGCAACTTTAAGCGTGCTTGAGCTGCCCTTGTGAACTATTTTGTCTTTGAGTAAATCTTCAGGCCTCCCTCCAGACAAGTCTCAGTTATCTCCTAATGTAATTCACTGATAATATTGTTAAAGCAGGAATTAGGAAACTTTGAAAATACTGTTTTCTTAACTTATGCCATAACTCATAGTTTTCCTGTATACTGTCACAAGTACTGTGCTTACTGGCTAGTACAACTGATACTCAGTTGGGAAGGCATTTTACAACAACATCTGTATTTCAGTAAGACTTGAATATTATTGAGCTTTTAGAGCCATCAGGTCTAAACAAATTTTGACTGAAAACTAAATGTTTTAATTATCTTGTTATAATACTGGTTGAAATTATATTTTTATATTGATGAAAGTGACATGAAGTTGTAGCAAGACCTCAGTCAAAATCATAGTGATTTCCTTAACACTATTGTGTTTTAATTAGCATTGGAACAAACAAATTTTACTTTTTGGAAAATTGCTTCTTTGTATCTGAGATCTGTATGTGAGATTACTTCAGGGTGAGAAATAATGTGGCAGCCACTCTGATGTACACAGCTATTCCTTCTTTGTAGTAACTCCTTTATTTTTTTATACTAACATTTATTAAGTCCAAATAAACATTATCATATTCTCAAATAATATTCAATTTTTTCATAAACAGTACAAATTCCTTAGCTTCCTTTTGTGCTTTATTTTTGACTATTTCACACAGTTTTTCACTGAAACGGTATTTGATCTGAGAACATTTGCAGTTGTTGGAAATACTTTTCCAGTATTTAACATATTAGTGCTTGCTGTAGGATCAGCTGTATATTGACAAATTCAGTCACACTTCTTGACATTAGTGCCCAAATACCAGTTTTGTCTCTGTATTAGAAGCCTTGATGGAACTGATGATGAATTGAGTATATCAGTGACATACCTAAAGATTTCATATTTGTCTCAAATCCTGTCAAACATTTTTCTACTATTTTAAAAATTAAAGCTACAATGTAACATTTACTAAGTAGGGATATCTTGATATCAGCAGTGACATCATTCACTTGACTGCCTCTGTTTGCAGGCCATTAAGATTCACAATCAACTTTTAAAAAATTTTTACTTTATTTTTTGAGATGGAGTTTTGCTCTTGTCACCCAGGTTGTGGGGCAATCGTGCAGTGGAGCGATCTTAGCTCACTGCAACCTCTGTCTCCCGGGTCAAAGTGATTCTCCTGCCTCAGCCTCCTGAGTACCTGGAATTACAGGTGCCCGCCACCACACTCGGCTAATTTTTGTATTTTTAGTAGAGATGGATTTCAGCATGTTGGCCAGGCTGGTCTTGAACTCCTGACCTAAGTTGGTCCATCCACCTCAGCCTCCTGGAGTGCTGGGATTACAGGTGTGAGCCACCATGTCCAGCCCACGATCACCTTTAATGCTTATGTCAAGTATGTATGTTCAGTGTTACAATCTTGTAACTTAAAGAGGCTAAATCACTTACCAACAGTCACTAAAAAATATAAGTGGCAAAGCAGACTCAGAGTTATGATTGGCTCCTAAAGCAACAATCTTTCCACTTCTTCTACTGTTTCCTTTATCTGCATTTTGAAACTTCCTACTGCCATTTATAGCTGACATTGGTTGGTGGTAGTAACGTCAAAGTAACTGTGAGAGAAGTTTTGCTACCATAGTTGACTCAGCTGTATGTTCTAGACTTTATTCTCCCAGTTTTCTGCAATTTTGCCTTCTTCTTTCTTAGACATTTTGTGTCTCCTTTTCATGAAATATGTGATTTTCTAATATAATAGCTAATTGTAAGAAACAGAAAATATCCCAAATATAAAGTTTTGATTCATGTAAAGGATTTATTTTGTCCACATAAAAGTCATTCTCCTGTCAAATATTTTTTTCTCTGAAATTGGTTGTTTTTGAGTTCATATTTTTTTCAGATTCAGACTGTATGAAAGCATACATACAAACTTGTCTTTTCGATTGAATAAAAAAATGGTGAAATGGAAGATACATATCTTTGTTATACTTTGTTGTTCTATGTTGATATCAAAATACCTGGAATATGATGTTGCCTGTATTCTGAGACTACTTACCTTTATTACTCTGCCTGGCCCTCCAACTTTTACAATAACCCCAGCTTCATACCTCATCACCTTCCCCCCTCCCATCAAACATTGACCTGTTGTGTCCTAGAAATACTGACACCTCAGCAATGATCAGTACACCTGCCACTCATCTCTTGCATTCTAAATATAATTCCCCACTAGAAGAAGCCTAAGGTCCTTAAAAATATGGTTGATTCTACAGCTGGGGCAAGGAATTTTCATCTTATACCAGGAAAGAAGAGAGATGAATATGATGATACCACTCTGATTAGGCTAGACTATATGGCAAAGGTAAAGACATTTTGCAGATACAATGAAGATCCTAAGTCAGTTGCCTTTGAGTTAATCAAAAGAGGATTTTCCTAGTTGAGGCTTTTAAACAAGGGTCTAACTGTCAGAGACACACTTCTGCTGACTTTGACCATGCATAGAAGTCTGGAAGAAGAAAACTGAGAAACATTAAGTTAAAAAATTCTCAGCTATCTTAAAAATTCAGGGAATAATGGAGTTTTGATCAGGCAAAGTTAAAAAATCATGTTGAACAACCAATGTATTTAGTAGGAGCCTCAGAATAGTCAATCCATAATAGTATGGCTAAATTAACCTTAGGTCAGGAGTTGGCAAACTACAGGCTGTAGGTCCAATCTGGCCTTTCACCTGTTTTTTTAATAGCTTTAATGGAATACAGCCACACTCATTTTTTTGTGTTATCTGTTTCTGTTTTCAAGCTACAATGGTAGAATTAAGAAGTTGCAACAGAAACAATATAACCAACAAGGCCTAAAGTATTTACTATCTTGTCCTTAATGGAAAATGTTTGCCAACCCTTGCCCTAGAGCAAAGGCTAGTTAAATGAATTCTAACAAATATAAAAAACAAACCTCAAAAAAAATTAGGCTGTTCTACAAGTAACTTCATGCTAAAACGAAGTCCAATAATCTTCAAATGAAAATCACAAGATCTAGACTCTCAACAATGTAAAATCAAAAAAGTCTAGTATCAAATAAAAATTGCTGGATATACAAAGAAGGAAAACATGTGACCAATAATCAGAAAAAAAATCAGTAGAAACAGATACAGAAATGACACAGATGATTGGAATCAACAAGCAAGGATTATTACATCTAATTTAAATATGCTCATGGACGAAAGGAAACCATGAACATAGTGGGAGAGATCCTAAAGTTATAAAAAGGAGAATGAACTGAAATATATAAAATTTTAAAAAAATCTGTGAAGTGAAAATTTATGAAGTTAAGACATTAGATATTGCTGAAGAAAGGATTAATGAACTTGAAGACATAGAAATAGAAACTTTAAGAGCTGATGCACAGAAGGAAAAAAAGCTGAAAATAATCAGAGACAATAATCTGAGGAACAATACTAAGTTGCCTAAATACTTGTTAATTGTAGTTCCAGAAGGAAAGGAAAATGGGGAAACCATACCAGGCCAAAACAGAAAAAAAATATTTTAAGAAATAATTATTAATTTTTTTCTAAATTTGCTGAAATATATAAACCCACTGATTCATGACATTTAACAAATTGAGCAGGAAAAACACAAAGACAAATGCATTAATGTATATGATAATCAAATGAATGAAAACCAATGATAAAGAAACAATCTTAAAACCAGCCAAACAAAATAAGACACAAGACACGAGAAGAACAGATTCCACAGATTTTCAACATGTTACCAAGGCACCAGGGATTCAGTCTAGGTCCTGATAGTTACTGCACAGAAAGTCAATAGCTGAGACAGCAAGTATTGTCAAGGAAGAAGGCTTTAATCAGGTGTTGCAGCAAAGGAGATGGGAGATCAGTCTCAAGTCCATCTCCCTGGCCCACTAAAACCGTGGGTTTATATAGCAGGGAACAACTGCAACAATGTGTAAGGAATCAGGAACAAGAGAGGGGCAAGAAAGCAATCATGATAAATGATGCTTTCCACATCTCATTGTCTGGATGTGATGATCAGGTGAGTTTCAGTTATTTGATACTTTTTGAGAGGCCTAAGGGATTCTTTTCTGAGGAAGGAAATCATATAAAACAAATCTAAGTTTGCCCAGCACAGTGGCTCATGCGTGTAATCCCAGCACTTTGGGAGGCTGAGGCAGGCAGATCACCTGTCAGGAGTTCGAGACTAGCATGGCCAACATGGTGAAACTCTGTCTCCACTAAAAGCACAAAAATTTAGCTGGATGTGGTGGTGGGCACCTGTAATCCCAGATACTCAGGAGGCTGAGGCAGGAGAAAAGCTTGAACCCAGGAGGCAGAGATTGCAGTGAGCCAAGATTGAAGATCGTGCCATTGCACTCCAGCCTGGGTGACAAGAATGAGACTCCATCTAAAAAAAATACTCACATACACACACACACACACACACACACACACACACACACACACACACACACACGTATATGTGTATGTATATATATATGTTTTAAACTTTAATACCAGAAAGGTTAATTTCTGTTTACCCAAAAACAACTGTCTATGGGACTACTGGGTTGGTTTCAAACAGAAACTGTGCAAACCAGAATTGAGTGGAATAACATTCACTAAGTGCTAACAGAAAACAAATTGTCAATATAGAATTATATACTTGGGGGAAAAATATTTTTAAGAGGGTGAAATGAAGACTTTTCAGCCAAACAAAGGTTGACTGAATTGGTAGCAAGCAGACTTGTGTTAAAAGAAATGTAAAAAAAAATTCAGACAGAAAGTAATATCAGATGGAAATGTGGATTTATACATAGAGAGCTTTGGAAATAGTAACTATGTACATAAATATAAAATACTGTTATCTAATTTTAAATTGTACTTAAGAGATTAAAAACTCAACTCAAGATGGAGTAAAGACTTAAATATAAGACCTGAAACTATAAAAATACTAGAAGAAAACTTAGAGAAAACTCTTCTGGACATTGGTCTGTGCAAAGAATTCATGATTAAGACTTCAAAAGCACAAACAACAAAAACAACCAAAACAAAAAATAGACAAATGGGACTGACTTAAACTAAAAAGGCTTCTGTACAGTAAAAGACATAATCAACAGAGTGAACAGACAACCCACAGAATGGGAGAAAATATTCCAAACTATACATCTGATAAAGGATTAATATCCAGAATCTACAAAAATCTCAAAACAACTCAACCACCACCACCACCATCAAAACCACCAAATAAACCCATTAAAAAGTGAGCAATGTCATGCCTGTAATTCCAGCATTTTGGAAGGCCACGGTGGGCAGATTGCCTGAGCTCAGGAGTTCAAGACCAGCCTGGGTAACATGGTGAAACCCCATCTCTACTAAAATACAAAAAAATTAGCCAGGCATGGCAGCATGTGCCTGTAGTCCCAACGACTCTGGAGGCTGAGACAGGAGAATTGCAAGAACCCAGGAGGCAGAGGTTGCAGTGAGCCAAGATCGCACCACTGCACTTCAGCCTGGGTGAAAGAGCAAGACTCCATCTCAAAAAAAAAAAAAAAAAAAAAAAAGCAAGGCACACAAACAGAACAGACATTTTTTCCAAAGGGAGATATAGAAATGGCCAAAAAGCACATGAAAAAATGCTCAACATCATTAATCATCTGAGAAATGCAAATTAAAACTGCAATGAGATACTATCTCACACCAGTCAAATGGTTATTACTAAAAATTCAAAAACAACAGAGTTTGACAAGGATGCAGAGACAAAGAAATGCTTATGCAATGTTGATGGGAACGTAAGTTAGTAAAATCTCTATGGGAAACAATATGAAGCTTTCTCAAAAACTAACAATAGATCTCACATTCAATCCAGCAATCCCACTACTGGGTATCAAAAAGATACCTACACTAGTATTTTCACTGTAGCACGATTCACAATAGGAGAGATATGGAATCAACCTAAGTGTCCATTAACAGATAATTGGATAAAGAAATTGTGGTATAAATATGTATATACAATGAAATAAAACTCAGCTATAAAAAAGAATGCAATCATGTCTTCTGGAGCAACATGGATGGAACTGGAGGCCATTATCTTAAGAGAAATAACTCAAAAACAGAAAGTCAAATATCACAAGTTCTCACTTGTAACTGGAAGCTAAATAATGTGTACACGTGCACACAGAGTGTGGCATAATAGACATTGGAGATTAGGAAGGGTGGGAGAATGAGAGATAAGAAATGCCTTATTAAATACAATGTACAGTATCTGCCTGATGGTTACACTAAAGCCCAGATTTCACCACTATGAAATATATCTATGTATATACAAGTATAAAACTACTTATATCCCTTAAGTTTATGCAAATTAAAAACAGTTGATTATTTAAAGCAAAAATAATAGTCACTGGAGACTGAGGTTGGGCATGGGCTGGATTGGCTGAGAAGGAAGATTGAACAATTAAATAAAAAATTTTAATATAACTTTTCATTACTAACAGAAAAATGGGTGCTTTATACTCTCCTGCATTCCATAATTTACCTGTTGTGTATCCCAAATAAGAAATTCAACTGTAAATTATATCTTCTTGAACTCTCCAAGTTCATACTGAAGATTTTAAATCTTTCTTCCTGCTTCATACCACTTACAGTTAGTTTGTCATTTAATCATGCACTTCTTGCATGGTTTTTGTTTCTGTCTTTAAATTCTTTTTTTTTTTTTTTTTTTTTGAGATGGAGTCTCACACTGTCACCCTTGCTGGAGTGCGATGTTGCAATCTTAGCTCACTGCAACCTTCACCTCCCAGGTTCAAGCTATTCTTGTGCCTCAGCCTCCCAAGTAGCTGGGATTACAGGTGCCCGCCACCACACCTGGCTAATTTTCTGTATTTTTTATAGACACGGGGTTTCACCATGTTGGCCAGGCTGGTCTTGAACTTCTGATCTGCCTGTCTCGGCCTCCCAAAGTACTGGGATTACAAGTTTGATCCACCATGCTTGGCCTAAATTCTTTTAAAATAGATGTTTCTTTTAACTTTTCATGTAGCTGTAAGTTTCTAAGTTTAAAAAATGCCCTGTTGAATTTCATATCTCTTATGTTGATTTCTTTGTAATAGGTGATGTACAGTTTAAGGACTTCCTTTATTGTAGACAGGTTTTTTACTAAAACAAAAATTTCAGACAAAAACTGGACAGGCTAACACTACTTTATTAATGACAAAGCTTTAAAATGGACTTATGATCTTTAATTTAAAATGTTTTCAAATACATTAATAAATTCTAATGCTATTATAACTACAGACAATGTTCACTTAGAATTTGAGTGGACAAGATTGTTTGCCTTTTAACGAGAATCCATATAGTTTATAAATAATGAGAAAAATAAATGCCAGTGGGCTGGAAATGTGTGTACATTGGTTAGTTATCTCTCTCTGTCTATACAAAAGGGCAATTATAGCCAGAATTGTAATATTAAACCTTAAGTTTAAAGCAAAAGGTTATTTGGAAGCTAATAATGGCTTTGTTACTTGTGGTGACTCATCAAATGCTTGGGTCCCCCAGTTCATGCCTCCTCTCTGAATATGTATCAAAGACAGACTGATCAATCCTTGTTCTGTGGCACCATCTTTTTCTAGATTCCAGGTGGCATTTATCCCAAACTTTGTGTAAGAAAAAAACTGTATTTTAAAAGTAGGGGAATTTGGGAAATTTTTTTAGGTTCCTTAGCTGGAATCCATTATGCTTCTTTTATTATCTTGCCTGATTTTGTGTTTTCGTTGACTTTTTTATGACATGTATTTACAAAATATCTCATTTCATACAGATGGCTAATTCCATCTATTAGGAGTTTCACTTATTTCCAAGTCTTCCAGACACTCTTTGCATCACTTTTAGTAGTGATTATTGTCCTCCCCTACCCCACACACATTTAAAAAAATGTAACAAGTGATTAGCTTGTTTCATGGCCCTAACATATTACAATTATTTCATGTAATATATCTGAAGGCACAGCTCAAATAAATTTCACTTTTTGTAATTACAAGGAACTATACATCTCCAAATGTATTTAATTCCTCATATCTGAATCTCGTTAGATTTTATCTCACAGTATTTATCCATTTGAATGGCCCTTGTTCTGACATTGCGCTTAATTCTGGATAAAATAAATGGGTTCCCTCTCATTCTCTTAGCATTCATCTATTATATCTTTTCATAGTTTGTTTTGTCTTTCATTATGCATGTCAGGCTATCAGACTTCTAACATTACTGAAAATGAAGATCCTCTTTAAGACTTAATGTGGTGGGTGACGATTTTAGTTTATTTCTAATTTTTCTCTTTTAAAAAAATAAACAATGTGTAAGCTCTGAGATGAGTTCTTTTGTATTTTAATCTTCCCCTAAAAAAGGTGTCTTATCCTAAAATCCTTCTTCAAGGACATTTTAAAAGGTTCTCACCTTTAAATATAGCACAACATAAAGGTTTCACAGATCGATGGACATCATATTACAGTTCTGGCCAGAGTTTAATGCTGTTTTCTTAGGGATTTCCCACTGCAGGAATTTTCCCTGTATTTCTAATGAAAGCCTGTCTTAAAACAATCATAGCAAAGTAACCATCTGTTTCTTTTCATGGGTTTGATATATATATGCACAAGATTTGCTTACTTACTATTTTTTTATTTATTATTTTTGTACATGCTGAAGATCAAGAAACATGATGAACTAGTAGAGTGAATTTCAGCATTTACTGAGATACTCTCTTGTGAATGCCTCCTATTGTACGCAATTGTTAAAGCCACATAGTTCAAAATATATTCCCTCCTACATCCTGATAGTCTATTAAATCTTGTTAAAAGATTACCCAAATATATATTAATTCAATAGTATAGCAATTTTATTGCCACAGAATATCACGAGTTCCATTTATCCTAACCCAATTTGGACTAGAAGGGTATCTCATGTATCATCAATTTTTTTGGAAGTTTTCATCAATCTAGGAAAGTATGCTGCATTTGTGAATGTAGAAAATTATGATTCACAAGAAACTTATAATTTGTCTTATCTGAATAGTCTTTGAAAAGTCCTTACAATGCAAACTTGGCAACAAATGAATATCGTTCACAAGTGTGTGGTTGTTGGAATGAATCATAGATTTCCCCTCACTAAGTCCCAGCTACTTCTGATTTGTAATGTGTTTAAAAACTATCATGTCTTGAACTTCTATTAGGTAAAAATACCTTTAGCTATGTTTTATTTAACTTTCACAGCAATCTTATAAGATTGAGAATCTTATACCTGTTTTAACTGAGGAGTCTTAGGGGTATTTCTGCAAAATTGAAGACCCAAAAGTGTTGACAGTATTTGATCAATTCTTTCCCAAGATCTAGGGGTTTGCCAAAAGCAAACACAATAATACCAACTCTCTGTTACTTAAACAATAAAAAAGATTTATTACTTTTAACTAAAAGTTTGACTCATGTTTCAAGCAGAGATCTATCATAGCTTGTGGTGGCTTGGTAGATTCTGAGAGTCACCTGGCATTCCTCTCTTCTTGTCATGGCCCTTCATGAGCCAGCATCAGGCCTCTGTAGTGCCCACCATAAAATAATGAAAAGACTGGTGCACCGGAATTCAGCTAAAATATAGAACACTAATCTCTAGTGCTAGGCCCCTAGTAGTTAAGGTAGCTATTTCCATAGAGGTTGCTTTTATAGTTTCTGCTGAAGTCAGGGAGTATAGCAGCTGCTACTCAAAAATGGCCCATAGGCCTTATGTTCATGGGCAAGCTTTAGAGTATCATACAATCACATTCTAATTCATAGGAAGCAAGAAGGAGGGCATGGTAATGAAGTTAGCCATTTGCTGTACCACAAACATAAAGGAAATATCTGGGATTGTTTTTCTCCATCACAATAGCAGTTGGCATCCCAGGGTAGCATAGGAGTTAGTGGAATATAGTCCAAAAATTAAGCCCTGTTACATGTCATTTACTTATACATTTCCTTAGTTTTAAGAATTAGGGCCTTGGTAACAACACCCATTCGTATTAGTGCAAACAGCAGGGTGTGTGTGCCTTCTAAGAATTTAAACTAGTAGATACCAAGTTAAAATGTATGTGAGCATGTACATGTGTGTTAAGCATTTAAAATAAGTCTTAGTCTATTTCAATAACACTTAGTTCTTCAGTGTCATATATCAATAAATGTTAAGCAATGAATTATATTTCAGGTATTTTTGACTCTGAAGACTATGTTTTAAGTTTTCTGTATTACAGCATACTGTCTTTGGGGAGTTTGATGCTCTTCCTTTGGAAATTTTTTATTTACGTACTTTTGAAGGTGAGAACCTTGATCTATGGATCTATAGTCTGATCTCAATTTTGCTTATCCGTAAATTTTATTTTGTGAGTGTATTCAGAATAAATTGGACCTAGGGAATGGAATGGGGCAGCTAAAATTACAAAAGATTTACTCAGAAATAGAAATGTCAGTATATTGATTTGTAATGATTAATATAAATGCAAAGAGTACAAGAAACAAGTACCAATTTATCAATTCAGTTTTACCTCTGTAAAAAATTCTATATTAGAAGCCAAATATAACAAATCATTTAGAACTAATTGAGTTAGAGTATGTGAAGGTACATAACTGGTTTTAATTGCTACATGTCTAGTGCATGCATTTCACTCTAGGAACTTATTTGCCATAAGGACTACAACTTTGACTGTTTGTGTCAATATGTCCATCCTGTTAAACGAAAAGGAGAGCATTTTATTTTGATTTAGGTAATTTTATCATGTACCACCAAGAATTGTCTACTGGCCAGGAAGGGTACTTTTTTGGAGGAGGGGCAAAGCATCAATCTTAAATAGTAGCCACAGAAAGCGTTAAATTATTATATTCCAGAAATGTTTCTCAGATCAGTCAGAGCTTGGGGGAGGCAGAAGTAAAGCACAAGAGCAAAGTGTTGGAACCTGAGTATAAGTCAGTAGCAAAGAGCTCAGGAGGCAGCAAACTAAATAAAAGATTCTGATCAAAGTCACATGGAGCATACCTCACCACAGAGACCCAAGAAATAGGCTCTCCACCTTGTGTTAGTCACATAATAATAAGAAAAACTTCATGCAAACGAAGTAAAGAATAACTAGTAATAAATCTGTAATTGGTCTAGTCAGATTCATTTTAGGGAAAAGTCTAAGAAGGAAGGAGGAAGATACTTGTGTTGCAGATCAAGAATCAAATCACAGGAGGAAGAATAAGTCTTAGGTATGAAAGTGTTAGCAGTAATCTGTGCACTCAGGAGTTAAAGGAGAGATCCTTGTGGCACTGCTGATGTGCTGATTAAAGTCAAAGCTCTAGTCTAGTCCTGTCTATCTTAATGAATGATGGAGCCATAGATTCAAATTGCCTTCCAGTCCTTTCATTAGCCCTTGCAACTTTGGGAGAAAAAAAAAAAAAAAAAAGAAAAGCCTAAAATTGGGAACTTAGGACTGAGAAAGGTGAACACTCACTTTCCTGTTTAGAGCAGCTTACACACCCTTCTTCCTGGAGTGGCCTCCTTTAACTTACTGTCGCCTGGAAAGTATGTTAGGGGTAGTAGACTGGAAGTCAACAAATTATAGTGATGCAACAGGTAGATTGCAGAGAAGAAATTAGATCTGAAACAGCAAAACTGTAACAATACACTTGACTCATTAATTTGTTCAGAGATTGTTTTCATGCTGTGCTTCTCAATATTGCCACACCTAATTTCTCTTTTTTAAAAAAATAAAAATTTATTATTTTAATATGTCTTCTTTAATCCTGATATGGAATTCATAGCTAGCATAACCTAACTATACAATTGATCTAATTATAATTTAAAATAAAGACCAAAGTAATTTGTAATAGCATCACATATGTTTCAAAGGTGCAGATGCTTGGACTTGACTACACTGGGAGAGCTGAGGAAACGGTCAACCATTTACCGGGAATGTGGTTGCTACAGATGCAGTTGGGTATAGGCACACTGTATTGCAACTCAGATTTTGTGAGTGGCATTTCCAGGGATGCTGTGGTTTTACAAAATGGTAATCAACTCCTGGAAAAGGTCCAAAGAAAGTATAATTTTTTCTGTATTTACACAAATGTTGCATTCCTAGAATAGCCAATTTATGTTAAACCCACACAAGAAAATATTGTGCTTGCACTTAAAACTGTCACATTATAGCTTTAGCAAATTATAAACAAGCATTTCATCTCTAAGAATGTCCTGTAAAATATCTGGAAATCTTGAAGAGTTAGGGGGAATGCTTCCATTGGACAGGACTGCAAGTTCATTTCAGGACATCAAGTATCCATGACTCTTAAATTAAATTATTGGAGTGACCGTAACTATTATGATAACCAAAACACCCTCACGTCTTCAAATTTCCAAAGCACAAGTCACTAAGAGATCACTAGAAACAAGTCTTCTAGTGTTTGGAAATGCATTAATTTGGGATAAGCTATACATAACTGTTTCAAAATTTTTAGAAAACTGGAGAACTCTTATTTGCCCTATGAAACTTATCAAGTAATGTTTTAAAATTAAATTTCTACATGTGGTCAAAGACACAAATAAGGATAGGAGTGAGGAGTTAATAAAAAGCAAATGTCAAACGCAGAGTCGTGAGCCAGAGAGTTGTTTATTTCTAAATGTTTGAGATGAAATGAAGTGAAACAATTATAAGCACCAAGGCCTCTTTATAAGAAGATCCAGTTCAAAGCTAGATTTGAGTTGTTGAAATGATTAGTACCTGAGATTTAGAGAGTGGGCATTTGAAAGAAAACACAGGATTTGGGGACTAACACATAAGGTTGTCATGAGCATGTTTTCTAGAAGCCCAAGGTCCAGCCAGGGCTTTGACAATGTAGGGATGACTGAGTGGGGGAGGCCTGGCTACTCCAGTGTCTGATACATCAAGGATCCATTGGGGACCTCTTTGGTTCTAGAATCTCTGTTGTCTCAGCTTGACTTCAGATGCTGATGCTGTTCTGATGACACCCTGGCTTCTCTCTCAGAATCCACAGGCTTCTCATGCATCCTTATTGCACACAGGGATGATATCCTATGACCCAGATCAGGGCCCCCAAAACATGTTAGCTCTCAGCCAGAGATATGATGTGCAAGCCAGCGTGGAACCAATAAGCAGGCTCCTGCTCTGCTGAGCTGTCATCCAGCCCAGTGGGAAGGCAAAGAGGGTGTTACCTGCTGCCCACCTGAAATTATTTCTCTTTGTGGTTCTTTCTTTTGTCCCTTAAAATTGTGCCAACAAATTAGGAGGGTTAAGCTCAAATTAGTTAAATAAAATAATGCTAGCCCTTTTATCATTGGGGTAATGGTGCCTTCTTATCCATCTCTTTCCATTTGGGGGCATGTCTCCTCTCCCCATCCCTGGCCCTCATTTGTTAATTACTGTAGCTTACACTGGTTGTTAGGTTTTACTTACTCCCCTCCCATAGCCAGCTTCTTGCCAACCATCTACCATATACAATATTGCAGCTACAAGCTGTTCTCAGAAAATCCACTCAAAATAGCTGAGGAACAGCTGCTCTTGTGATATTTTCAAAAGAAAGAAATTTGTATTTGGCTTCATGGTCTAAGGGTCTGTTGGTTTTGCATAGAAAGAGACAAATGAGTCCCTTCACTCCAGCTGAAATTCTCTGTCCCTCGTACTCAGGCTCCTATTTCAGTGGAAGGATAAGTGGGCCAGGAAATGGAAAGACGGTTCTGGAAAAAGCATGCATCATTTGCTTGAGGACTGTTCATTTACTTCTCATATTTTTGCAACTGATATTTACAAGTGGATTAACAAGAGTTAATTTATGGGTACAAATTAGGGGGGGGAAAAACAAGACCAGTTGAATCCAATTAGAATTTTTTGACTCATTTACCACTCACCTAACATAACACTAGTGGGAACACTTTAATAATACAGAAGAAATGTATCATTAATGTGTGGCATGCTTCTTCTATTCTTGAAATTTAGAGGCCTTTGATAAATTTTGGGAGTGAGACTAAGTATCCTTAAATTTTTAGTTTGCTAGTAAAAGTCTCTTTTACGTCTGTCTTCTCATACCTCCCCAGGAAGCATCTGAAAGAACAGTATGGCTGTCAGGTTTGGAACAGAATAATTAGATGTCAAGGATGCAATTAGTCTAAAATTAGCACATTAGGGACTCAAAATCATAGCATCTGAGACCACACAGCTATGAACTAGTAATTAAGAAACTACTTTCCAGCTTACTGTTTCCTCGAAAAAGAAAGTGTTTGTGTATTTCCTGTGAGATGATATTTATTCACTGTAGAATTAAGTTTCGTTTAAGTACTTGAAGCCATATCTTGATTCTGGAAGAGCTGAAATGCATCTTCAAAGGAACACGCCTATATTAGCAAGAAGGGGTGTGTATTAGCAACATTGTCCATTGCTTCTAAAATAAATTTTATGCTGCAGATCAAGCAGAGCTACAAATAATCACACTTCTTGTCACATGCTGTGGGATCACATCAAGCATTATAAATTATTAGAGATTTCACATGGACATCATGTAATACCACAGGAGTTCCATTATGATCTACCGTTAATTAACATCCACTGTCTGTATTTCAAAGTGCTATTGCTCTGTCACACCACAGGCTGTTATACAGACCATAAATGCTATCAGTATTCCTGCATTTATCTAAGCTCCAACTGATTAAAATGTGATTTGTCCCATAATACCTTCTTAGTTTGATATGTGACTCAGATTGCTGACCTCACATTACTTCTATCTCAGGTTGTCATGCAGTCAATTATACTGAATAACTGCGGGGCTTAAGAGCACAGAGGAGAACCAGTATTGGAAGGAAAACATTACTCCCATAATTTTAAGAGAGAAAAGAAATACTAGGATGAACAGTGTGGGGGGCTATTCTGTGCCAATGAAAACAAGTTGTAAAGGTTGTGAGTTTCCTGGGGCAGATCATAATTTAGTTTGTGCCTTGCAGTTTAATGAGTAGGAGTTGCTCTCAACTTTGAAGAGAAGCCTGCTTGTTTATATGCTTTCTTGCATTCCTCTCTCTCTCTCTTCCTTTTTCATCTCTTTCTCTCTTCCTTTTTCCTCTCTTTCATCAACATTTACTTATTGAATGCCTCCCTCCCTCCCTCTCTCTCTCTCTCTCTCTCTACCTCTCCCTGTCAATTTCCATCATGGGATGACATAAAAAGGAGGCCCTCACCCAATGCTGGCCCCTGAGTCTTGGACTTCTCAACCTCCAGCACTGAACTGTGTTAAATAAATTTCCCTTTTTCATCAATTACTCAATCTCAGACATTCTGTTATAGCAACAAAAAAATGGACTAAACAGAACACAAACATGTTCTTTGGACATGAGCTTTTTTACTTGTCTATCAGATAAACTCCCTCATGTTGTAAGAAAACCATTTGCATGAAAACTGTGTTTTTGTGTTAAAAATGTACAAATGGTCAGACACTTAAAATTTCTAGAGTTAAAAAGCAATGACCCTTTGATGTTTTCTGAACGCTTGTCAAATAATGAAGTTATTGCCCTGATCAGGCAGGAAAGGTTAAAAAAGAGTATAGGGCTTGTGGGTTGCTTACAAATGACAGGAGGGCTGGCTATATCCAGTCTATTAAGCCCTTATGGAGAAAAAGAAAGCCGAAGAAAAATAAAAGGCATCTCGTTTTATGGTCTTTATAGATCCTTTGCTTAGTTTTTGCTAGGTAAAACTCAGAGAAGAGAGTTTATTCTTAACATGTACCAGCATCTTCACCAGCTCAGGAACAAATTTAGGAACAAATACATAAAGCCTGCATTGTAATTAGATGAGCTGCCAGGCAAAGCCCTTAGTGGTGTCTCACTGGTGAGTAGAATCCTGGATTTGTAGAAATTTAAAGTGGGCTGAACCAACAAACCTCCAAACACCTCAGATACCCGGAGCCTAGTCCTAAAAAGAGAGCCAGAAACCAGTATGCACTGTGGGTCCAGGCAGAGACAGTTTTCCACATGGGTGAAAACAAAAATTTTGACAAAGAAACAAACCTGGAGTTCCTAAGAGCCCATGCTGATCTCTTTATAACATACTTTAGATAGCGTTTACCCATAGCGCAAGTTTCAAAATGACTGTTTTCAACTTTGATACTAGATTTTCTTATTATTTTGCTTCAAATGACATTTTCTTAATATTAGGTATAAATGTATATACTGAATTTTTGTATATGTTGGACAATTTAGCAATTAGAGAGTTTATTTTTCTGAAAAAAATCAAGCCCCACAGCTGGATGGTATATTTTCATAGTTTTCTCAGTTAACCTCCTATAGAGAAAGGTTCGTTAGAATTTTATGCTACCCTCAATGATGCCTCCTGGTAGAAGCTAAGTTGGGGTTAACTCCCAAAGTGAAATAAAGTAGTCTCTGGTCAACATGCCCTACAAATCTAGCTTAGTTGGTGATTACAAGTGTCATACTCATTGTCTTCTTTTTTTCATTCAAACAAATAAATATAGCATTTAAATGTCAGACAAGTTTAGATAAATTTATTTCTGTTTACTTATTTAAGGCTGAATAAAGGGCTCAGCTGAATTCACAACAAATTAATATGCATTTGCCCAACAAATACTTAGTGAGTAGTTTTTTGCAGAACTGTGACTACTCAAGATGTAATATATTTCTATATTAATGTTGCTTTTACTTCTTTTAAAAATTGAAGTTACATGTCAGGAAGTATTTTAGGATGAAATGGATAAAATAATACAATTATTATATATTTAATTTTGATTTGTTTTGTTCGCATGAGGAACTTTCTGATAAACCTAAGAGATGGCAGGAATTGAAGAATAAAAGGAAGGATAAAAGGAATGGTAAGGAGGCATTGACTAGATCTTTGTGGAAATGCCATTTTGTTCAGCTGGCATCAGCTTCCTGGGCAGCTCAAATAGTGCTACAATCTCAAGATTGATGGCTTCCTTGTGTTCCTTTCACTTAGAATAACAGTGAGTCATTGGGCTCAGCTCCAGCTTTAAGCAGAACCTTGGAAATAACATTTCTCGTAGGGTTTTGTCTTTTTGCTAATGAATCACATAGAGCTCTCTTATGGTTAGAGGGCCTCCAATTAGGAAGGATATTGGACCAGTTGGATAAAGGAGTTTGAGAAATCAGTGACATTCCTCATAACTGAGGCTACAGACTTGTAGAAAGGTATTCAATCTGTGCACAATCTAGGTGATACATTTTAAAAAATTATTTCTAATCCTGGGGCTGTAGAAAATAGTAACTGAAGGGCTGAGGGAGGGAGTTACACTGCCATTGTGACACCCATGCCCTTGTAACATTTTCCCCTGAAAAAAGCAAATTGGACTTTGGCGTTCATCCCTCTTCTTAGCAGACTAAGTGAGCCATATTGATAATGGCATTTTGTTTTTAAAGACGATATGAGTTATTATGCAAAAAGGCAAACTTTCTGGTGGACAAACAAGCATTGTCAATCTTAAGGAGATTCCTTCTGAGGCCACTCTGTTATCTTCAGAGTTGGCCATTCCTTGGAGGAGATTTTGACAAGAGACTAGACCACACTCCTTTCCCTTTTATGTAACCAACATGTCATAATAGACGTGATAATCTTCTAGTCTTTTTGGAGTTCTGATGAAAACACCTTTCTCCAAATAACTCTGAGCTCTATTTGTCAGGTGACCATGTGTACTTGTCTGTTCTCACACTGGCATGAAGAAAAAACTGAGACTGGGTAATTTAGAAAGAAGAGATATTTAATTGACTCATAGTTCTGCTATTCTGGGGGGTGGGGGTCTTAGGAAACTTTACAATCATGATGGAAGGTGAAGCAGCAGGCACTTTTTTCACAGGGTGGCAAGATCGAGTGCCAAGTAAAGGGGGAAGCCCCTTTTAAAACCCTCAGCTTTTGTGAGAACTCACTCACCATCATGAGAACACCATGGGAGAAACTGTCCCCATGATTCAATTATCGCCACCTGTTCTGCCCTCAACATGTGGGGGACTGTGGGGATTACAATTCAAGATAAGATTTGGATGGGGACACAGAGCCTAACCCTATCACCAAGGTTTCCCAAAGTGTCCTTACTTTGGCACAAAAATAACTGAAACAAAGAACTAGCTGACCACAAGGCTCTGGACACAGGAGAACTGCCCAGAAATGTGTGAATTGAAGATCAAGCTTTGGCTAATGGTTTTTTCATTAGCCAAAGTTGAAATTCCAAAGGGGTTTGTTGTCAGAGATGGCATGGATAAACCTGGAGGACATTAGGTCAAGTGAAATAAAACCCAGCTACAGAAGGACAAATACTATGTGATTCCACTTACATGAGGTATCAAAAATAGACTCATTGAAGTTGCCAGGGATTGGGGGGTGGGGAAAATAGGGGGTTGTTCAATGGGTATAAAGTTTCAGTTGTTCCTGATGAATACGTTCAAAGTATCTGCTGTACAACATAGTGCCTACAGTTAACATCATGGTATTATGTACTTCAAAGAGTGAATTAAGAGGGTAGATCTCATGTTAAGCGTTCTTGGCTGGGCACGGTGGCTCAAGCCTGTAATCCCAGCACTTTGGGAGGCCGAGGCGGGCGGATCACAAGGTCAAGAGATCGAGACCATCCTGGCCAACATGTTGAAACCCCGTCTCTACTAAAAATACAAAAATTAGCTGGGCATGGTGGCGTGTGCCTGTAGTCACAGCTACTCGGGAGGCTGAGGCAGGAGAATTGCTTGAACCCGGGAGGCGGAGGTTGCAGTGAGCCAAGATCATGCCACTGTACTCCAGCCTGGCGCCTGGCAACAGAATAAGACTCTGTCTCAAAAAAAAAAAAAAAAAAAAAAAAAAAAAAAAGTGTTCTTACCACAAAAAAAAGAAAAACAAATACAAATAACAGAAACTTTTAGAGGTGTCAGATATGTCTATTACCTTGATTGCAGTGATGACATCATAGGTGTTTCTTTATGTCGAAACTCATCAAATTATACATATTAAATACATGAAGTTCTTTGTGCATTATTTATACCCCAATAAGGTGTTAAACATTAAATATTTTTTTAAAGATGTTGGTTAAATGAATGAATGTATTCAGTAGCCATTGATTATAATGAGTCAGATTTTGTGGCAGGTCCCTGAAACACAGAATTAAAGAAGTTAATCACCAACATCAAGGGAAAGTGACTGAGACACACATAAAAATGCATAATTACAGTCCAGAGTGATGGGGGCTAAAACAGATGCTGACTGCAGAGCACTGGAGAGTAACAGTAATAGCCCAGTGAAATCAGGAAATAATGCCGCAAGAAGGAAACTTTGAGCTGGCATTTGGTCTTTTAATTAAGGCATCACTAATTCCACAATATCATTACTTTCAAATTATTTCTATGTTATGTCTCTCAATTGTTTCTGTAGGCTAGCATATTGGCTAGGAGTTAAGCCATGGCTTTAAAATGCATTCTGATGTGACCATATTCTGCATTCGTTTACCAGTTGAACAAACATTGATACCATAGTTTATTTTCTGTTACTTTCCAAATTTCTAAAACTTTGAAAATCACCCAGAATATATCGAGAAATCTATAGTATGCCTGTCAACTTAAATATCTCACAAAAGACATCTATTGTTTTAACATAACCATCCTTTCCTTTTTCTGATACCTTATATTTTCCTAGACCATCATGCACTATGGTTTTAAAATACATTTCCATAGAGTTGAGACAGATTATTTTAATTTCCTTGCTATGATTCATTCTCATTACCAATTATAATTTTGTGATTTTGTGCATTTTCCTGTATTTTTAAGTTCATATGTTTATTTTTTCAAAGAACAAAATTCTGCATATATTCATTAAAGTTATTGTTTTCTTTTATTAATTTCTCCTTGTGTATTTGTTATTTCTCTCCTACCAGTATATTTTCGTTGATTTTGTTTATTCTTTTTCAAATGTCTTGGGTGGAGTACTTCCTTTAAAAAAAAAAATCCTTCTTAGCTTTAGTCTGCAGACTCTCTTGTGAGCATAGTTTTAGCCATTTTCCATTTGCATAATTTTAATATTTTTATTCAAAAAATTTTATTTATATTTATTTGTTGCTGTTATAAAGGTGTTTGGTTCATTCTCATCAATTATGCTGATATACTGATGGGTCATATTGGCCAACATGGCTCCTCTCCTTACAGTAGGTAAACTGCAGCCTCACTGGGGTTAGAGCAAGGGGTGTGAGCTCAGCCCAGGGTAGGGACGATGGCTCTTCAGGCAGGTGTCCTGTCCTGTGTGAAAGAGGCATAGGTGGGTGGGCCACCAGGGGAGCAGAATTGGTTGAAACAGCCTTACAGTCTTTTATTTTTCTCCATTTGTTGATGATTCCCCACCTATTTCAGGTTAAAATGTTTTTCTCTAAATTTTTGTCATGAATTTGTAGTGTTGTTTCATATTATTATAAATTATGGACTGTTTTACTATGACTTATTTGAATTTATTGAAAGTTTTTGTTATATTGCCTAATTTAGAAACTGTTTCAATGACATTCATTATTAAATGCGCTATTTTGTTCTACTTATTACACATTAATATAAATAAAACTACCTCATTTTGTCAAAATTTTCAAGTACTTCTAACCTGCCTGTGGTACATTCTCACGGTATATGAAAACCCTTTGAAAGAATCAAAACATTATGCAGTCCAGCACCACTGAAGAATATTTGCCAGTACTCTTAAGGTTTTAAGAGATTTTGAAAGAAAAAGTCTTTGTGTCTAAATAATTTTTGAATGATTTGAGGTTAACAAAAATTAAAAATCATTTTTTTGAGTTTCTGAAGGTCTTTAATATGTTAACATGAATCGAGTATTTCTAAGATGTAGCTTTTTAATATCAGTTTTCCAAACTAATTTTGTCATGAAAAGTTGTTTTGTGGAACACCTCAAGTAAAGTGACTGGATTTCATTGGAATTTTGTAATAGAAACTGGGAAGTGAAGAGACCTTTCCAAAGCTGTTAATTTAATTGACAAACTTTGGATCTGGTGCTCTGGCAGAGCCAGTGGTTCCATATCAAGTGTATCAATAGTTAGCTAAATACTGCCCATCAAATTACATGGAAAGAGAGTGAAACACCTTGTCAGCAATCTGAACTGCGTCTATTCTAGCAATCTATTAAATTCCAGTTGATAGCCTGTATATAGTTGGTAATCTCTAATAGTATTTTACGTTTATTCACATTAGACGGGTCACAGTTTTCTATGTCTTGATGCTACACATTTCTGATACACTGGTTACAATTGATTATAAATATGATTTGAAACTCCCAATATTTACCCCTTATAGAAAAATGAGTGGTCAAAGAATATATCTAAAGTGAGTGTCAATATCAATTCAAAAATAAATTATTGGCCATTAGTAATACAAGAATTTATTTTTTAATTGATATTGACACTTATTTTAGATATATTATTTGACCACTAATGTTTTCAATGTCTAACATTTATCTTCCTATTTATGTTTCTAATTGCTCTGAATTTAATTTTAAATGTATATTATAAATTTTATTGATATAGTCACATATATTGATATGAAGACATAAGTTACTTCTACAAATGTATGTTTATTTCCCCCCATTAACTACATTAAATTTTAAATTAAGATTTTTCTGTTTTTGCCTGATTTCTTCTCTTTTATTGTTTGTCCCCCAAAGAATAAACTTCTGGTTATATTCACAAACACCAACCTTTTAGTTTTAGTTTTTAATATTTCAATTTTACTTTTATGAATTTATATTTTCTTGTTTTTTGTTTTGTAGCAACTTATACTTTTTTTTTTTTTTTTTTTTTTTTTTTTGCTTTTTTGGGTTTCTTTTTGAGATGGAGTCTCACTCTGTCCCCAGGCTGGAGTGCAGTGGCGCAATCTCGGCTCACTGCAACCTCCGCCTCCTGGGTTCAAGCAATTCCCTTGCCTCAGCCTTCCAAGGAGCTGGGACTACAGGCACCTGCCACCACGCCCAGCCAATTTTTGTATTTTTAGTAGAGATGTGGTTTCACCATATTGGCCAGGATGGTCCCGATTTCTTGACCTTGTGATCTGCCCGCCTCAGCCTCCCAGTGTGCTGGGATTACAGGTGTGAGCCACTGCGCCTGGCCTGTGCTTTGTTTTTATTTGATTATTCTCTAATATCTAATATCTAAGCTTGCTTCTTTATTTTAAAGCTTTCGGCATCATTTCATCTTTCACTTATTCCTTTTTAGATCCCATGCAATTGGATTTGATCAACTGTGTTTTTATCTTAATCTTATTATTTTCCTATTTTACCAAATAAGCTAAATATTGGGCTATTCAAATTTACTGTCATAACTATGTAATCTTATTTTGTCACTTTTCAAAATTTTAATATGTATCTGCAATTGATTCCTTAGATTTGTGTGCTATGCTATGTAAACTGTTTTTTCACTTGATTGTATCTAATTATTTGGAATTTTCATCACATTTTTAATGATCTCACTTATTATCTTTGTTCATTAAATATTGCTGCAACTAATTAGATGTAATATTTAATTCTCAGAGTCGTAAGAGTAGCATAGTTTATCTGCTTATTGCCTTCTTGTTTTTTGATAGAATTTTAATTTTTTGTGTGATTATTGTTAAATTATACTTTCTATCTTATTTCTTTAAAGAAATACTTACAACACTTGGATTTTTTCTTGAGATGGAGTCTTGCTCTGTTGCCCAGACTGGAGTACAGTGGTGGGTCTCGGCTCACTGCAACCTCCACCTCCTTGGTTCAAGCCATTCTCTTGCTTCAGCCTCCCAAGTAGCTGAGATTACAAGCCCTTCTCCTGTTTCCGTTTTGTTTTTTTTTTTTTTTTTGAGGTGAAGTTTCACTCTGTCGCCAGGCTGGAATGCAGTGGCGCATCTCGGCTCATTGCAACCTCTATCTCGCGGGTTCAAGCGATTCTCCTGCCTTAGCCTCTGAGTAGCTGAGGTTACAGGCGTGCACCACCACACCGGGCTCATTTTGTATTTTTAGTAGAGACAGGGTTTCAGCATGTTGACCAGGCTGGTCTCAAATTCCTGACCTCAAATGATCCGTCCACCTCAGCCTCCCAAATTGCTGGGATTACAGGCATGAGCTACCACACGTGGTCCACATAAATCACATTTCCTAATGCTTAAATCTATATTCAATGGTTTTAATGCTTTCTTTCATTTCTCTTATGTTGCAATAAGCCATTACTTTATATTTTTATTTAATAAATCTCATTTCTATAATATACTTTGAGTAATTTACTAATACATAGTGGGTAAATAGTAATGAAGACTCTCTTATGTGATAATTTTTTCCTCGGTGTCAAGTCACATGAACCACAAATTAGCGCAGCGTATAATTTCTGGCAATAACTTTTTCTCATTGAAGTTCTATAGACTGTGAACCATTTCTGGGATATAATATTATGGGAAAAATTCTGATATGAGGTCAAAGTGTCTTCTTTTCTGAATAAATTGATTTTAACACTTGATTTATGCACCAGTGAAAGTCTCTAGAGCATAGTAAACCCTCTTAGCTTGTATTAATATTTAGGCCCCCACATAGGAATATTTTCTTCTATCATATTTTATTATTGTCTTTTTTTTTAATATTTTTGCTTAAGGAACACCAATGATCTATCTGTATGTTTATGCTGGGCTATCCACCTTTCCACCTTAACTATTTTTTTTTATTTATTAATTTATTTATATTTTTTGAGATGGAGTTTCACTCTTGTTGCCCAGGCTGGAGTGCAATGGCAAGATCTCGACTCACTGCAACCTCCGCCTTCCAAGTTCAAGCTATTTGCCTGCCTCAGCCTCCAGAGTAGCTGGGATTACAGGCATGTACCACCACACCAGGCTAATTTTGTATTTTTAATAGAAACAGGGTTTCTCCATGTTGGTCAGACTGGTCTCGAAATCCTGACCTCAGGTGATCCACCCGCCTCAGTCTCCCCAGGTGCTGAGATTACCGGCATGAGCCACTGTACTCAGCCTCTACCTTAACTATTATAGTCTTTATTATTTGTGTGATTTGTTCTTAATAATCTATATTCTGCAGGATTTTTTCCAGCATTTTATCCATAACATGGTTTTATTTTTTGTTGTTTCTTTTTAAGGACTAGTATTGTCTAGTTGTTCTGCTTTTTAATCTCAAGCTATTTTTTTTTTTCTTCAACAAATGTTTGAATGTCTTCTGTTGCAGTAGGGACACCAGTGAACAAAAAAGTCAAACATCCTTGCACTGAGGGGAACTTATATTCTGTGGCTAGAGACACAAAAAACAACATAAATATGTAATATATCAGACAGTAGTACTTAGAAGAGAAAAAAGTAGGTAAGAAAATTGGGGAGTGTTATGACTGGAGATTGACCTCATCCAGGAGGTAAATTTTGAGCAAAAACTTGAAGGAGTTGAGAAATCAGTGTGATAACAATATTTAAATAAAGAGCATTCCAGACAGAGCAACAAGGAAAAAGTTCCAATATGGGACGGTGTCTAACTCGTTCCAGTGATAGCAAGAAGGCCAGGGATTCTGGAGCAGGAAGACCAAAGGTATGAGTAATAGTTAAGAACGAAGAGTAATGGACATGCTGGCTGTGTAGGGCTTTCTAAGGCATAGTAAGAATGTAGCTTTCTAGCCATCTAACTATCTCTCTCTGTCCCCACCTGTCACTCACACTTGAAAGGTAAATGAGATGTGATATTTATTCTAAAATAGTGGGTATGAATTCTTGTGTCCCCTCAAAAATTATTAAAATGCTACTGAAATTTTCTCCTAAATCTTAAGCCAGAGCACTGATAAATCATCAGACTAAAAAGAACGTGGTAGGAGCTGGAAGCATGAATCAACCCAAGTGTTTACCCCTGCATGGCAGTTTCTTCATTGTTTTTGTGGATGCTGTTTAGCAAGCGCCAACTTTCCACTTGAGTCCAGCCTGAAATTATTTTGCATGGTGAGACGTATCTCTTTCCAGGTCTTGTTGTCTGCCTTAGGAAATATCTTCAGTAGCTTGAGGGATAAACTCTGTCCCAGAGCAACCCTATTATTCCCAAGTTTGGAGTGGCCACTAACTACCGTTGTGGCAAAGCAGGCTCCTCAACCCTCACCCCATATTCTTCCTTCACTTGGTCATTCAAATTAACAGCTCTGTTTAAATTTACTTTCTTCATTTCCAGTGTCATTTTACCTTCTTCAAAGGAGGAAGAACAAAAAAATTGTCTTTTGATGTTTTCTCTAATTGTGGGAGGAACTCTTAAAGCTTACATAATGTTTATTCTTAAATTGTATGTTTTCTGGATGGTATCTTCCAAAGTTTACAGCAATATCATTTAGATGTTTAAGATGGATTCTGTTGTATGAATGTGTGTGTGTGTAGAGGGATGGGGTTGGGTAGAGAAAGCAATTTAAGGGTAGTTAGGCATCTCTGTAAAAGTGTTTTAGTTTTTGATTGCAGCACAACAAATTAACATTATTTTAGTGGCTTAGAGCAATGCATAATTTATTATTTTATAGTTTCCATAAGTTGCAAATCTGGGCACAGCTTGGCTGGTTCCTCTTAGCTTCTTTGTGTCCTGTAAAGCTGTAATCAAGGTCTTTATTAGGCTGCATTCAATCTAGTAGCTTGATTGGGGAAGGACTGCTTCTAAGCTTATTCAAGTTGTTGGAAGAATTCATTTTCTTGTGGCTGTATGAGGGCACCAGCTCATTAGTGGTTGTTACCTTTATGTCAAATTCAAACTCAGGTACTAGAGGCTTCCCATAGTTTCTGGATATGGGAAATGTGGCTGCCTACTTCATTAAGGCTACAAGATGAATCTCTGACCTCAAGGAGGCCAAATCTTTTCTCAAGGATTTTCACCTAATAAGGCTCTTCCAGAAATATATCCCTTTTGATTAATCCTCAATCAACTGATTTGTGGACTTTGTCTGTCTTTAAACCTCTTTTTCTTTGCCATTTTCTATTGGCCAGAAGGAACTCAGATGGGTGAGTCCCCATCTCCACTTAAAGGAAGGCATTTTTCAGGACTTGAAGATCAGAGAAAGGAATAGTAGGGGAACCATCTTAGATTTACTCCTACCACATCAACTCACAATTTTCCCTAGATTTATCTTAAAATATATGTATTATTTCATATATCTAAAACTAAAATTTAATTTTAAGTTTAATAGTGGAAAATATTTTAAGAGATCATCTTTTTCATAGCAAAAATAACTAATTTTGTATAGTTTTCAAAACTTCACTCAACTTTCTAAAATAAAACATCTTATTGAAAATATACTCATCAACTTCCATGAAATACTTATGAACTATTCTAATTTTATTTCTTTAGAACTGTGACAGTTTCATCATCCAACTTATTTTTTCAGGCTAAATTCTAAGTATCCTGTCTCCATGCTTCTCAAAACACACATTATTTTCCAGAGCATAAAAACGCAGCACTAAGGAATGATCCATTGCAGACCTTCCTTCCTTCCTTCCTTCCTTCCTTCCTTCCTTCCTTCCTTCCTTCCTTCCTTCCTTCCTTCCTTCCTTCCTTCCTTCTTGTTTTCTTTCCGTATCTTACACTGCCACCAGGCTGGAGTACATGATCACGGCTCACTGCAGCCTCAATTTCCCAGGCTCAAATAGCTCCCTTACCTCAACCTCTTGAGTAGCTGGAACCACATGTGCATGCCATGATGCTCGGCTGGATTTTCTTTGTTGTTGTCAAGATGAGATCTCCCTGTGTTGCCCAGGCTGGTCTTGAACTTCTGAGCTCAGGCAATCCTCTCACCTTGGCCTTACAATGTGTTGGGATTACAGACATGAGCCACCACAGCTGGTCTATGCATTAATTTCTAAAAAGTAGTTTATCTAAATCTGTTGGATTTTTCTGTTGTTTAGTTTATTTGTTTTTGCCCTGTGATGCTACTGGGTACTTGACTCTATTCCTTTATATAATCATTTTGAAATTTTGAGAAATGAGAATAGAGAATTAGGATAAGATATGAAAATCAGTAATAGTTATTTGTATGAACTTTGACAAGCAGAGGAAAGATGATAAACTGCTTTTTTGAGAAGTTTGCTTTCCCTTTCCCAGATTGTGCTTCAAGAATCATTCAACATTATAAGCTGAATTACTACTTGTCATTTTAGACACCCAATAACTGCATGAATAAAAAAGTTTTATAATGATCTTTATCATATTTTAGGAATGGAAGCAAGAGACAAGAACAGAATATATGCTATCCAAGTTCTTAATTTATCACCAACTAGGATTGCAATAGAATCTATTATTTGCCAGTAAAACCAATGTTTTAGAAGTCAAAAATTCAGGTGGACCACTAGAAGTCTTCCTTTGCAAAAGTGGTAAAAATTGCCCCTGATTCAAGTCAGCTAATGCTGGTAAGACTTTTAGAAGTAACTGGCTTCAGGCAAACCCCTCTGATCTTTCCATTGTTCTGATCTGCCAGTAGGAAGGGTGCAGGAAGTTATGGTGTTCATTAAGAAAAATGCCTTTCAAACCTCCCTAGACTCTAGCCCCAAGTGAACTGACTGCAAGCTTGTCTGTTTTAATGTTGCAAAAGAACAAGTTTTGTAAGAAAAAGCAAACAATTTTAACAGCAGGTGGCTGAAGCATAGCCTTCAGAAAGCTGTTAAGAACCATTTTTGTCTGTGAAATAAAACATGGTTGCGAGCAATGCTATTTGCACTTATTGATTCAGTGAAAGAAGTCACCTTATGTTTAATTCAAATTGCAGTCTTGACATGGACAGGCTTAAAACAGTCATGTTTTACAAATCCATTTGTTTAAATGATTCTCTTGTTGGCTGTTCTCACTGTGCCCTGTGTTGTTATATTATCACTCACTCCAAGTGCTATTTAAAGAAGTAGGAAGCCAGCAATACACATTGCTTAAGGCGACCGGGATTGGACTTAGTAGAATAAGGGAAAACATAGTAGGTGAGTGTTAATTTCACAATGCATTTTTGTATTTCTCCAGTCCACTTCAATTGTTATTCTCTTTCTGTCCCTACTGGTGGATTTAGTGTGCATCCATATACCCATATATGCAGTTATGATGACCATATTTCTTTTCTTTTTCTTTTGGGGTTGAGATGCAGTATAATATGTTACAAAATCTTTCGACTAATTGTTCTTGTAGTTCTATCTATGTTGGGCATCACAACGCTTTTCAAAATCTAAGTTTCATTCTTGAGATGCCAAAGCTCTATACTGGATGGAAAAAATGCTTGTCAAAAAGATGACAAGATGCAGTAGAACATAATTCTCTGTAACCCAATTATTCTTGCCATTTAAATTAGGAAATTCTCCTTGAAATTGCTGATAAATTGCTGTAGATTAAGTTTTGGCCCATGTTATAGAAGTAATTATGATCACAGGAATATCCATGGAAGCTTCTCTGATTGCATATGTGAAGTTCTCCGAATATGAGTAGAGAGAAAGGTTAAATAAACTCCCTCAGATTTTAAAAATTAATAAGTAAAAGTGAACCTTATTTTTATGTTTTAAAATTCTAGTCAGAAAGGATAGCTGATCCATTTGCATGGAATTAAGAAGCCTAGACTCATGATAGCTGGTAAAATTGGAAGGGGTCTGATGTGAAGTCCCCATGTTAGACAGGGAAGAGCACCAGGAAAGAAACTGCATTGTGCAGATAAACTGAGTGAATATTAGGTACAGAACTCAGATTAAAGAGGCATCCGGAGCTACCTAGAATGGTGATTGCTTGCCTTCTTTTACTTCTTTTTTTGCCCTCTTGGTGGGCAAAAGACATCAATCTCTTGGAGCCCAATGAACCCCAGAAAAATCACGTATGTATGGTTCTTTGAAAAAGCAGTTGCTTTAGCATCAGATACATCCAAGTTTGTATCCTAAATCTTCCACATCCCAAACTGCTTGGCCGGCCCTGGGCAACGGGTAACTCCAGGAATCTCAAATTCTTAATCTGTACAAATGGAGATAACATCTCCCTTACAGGTTTGTTGTGAAGAATTAAATAAAATAAGTTACTAAATCACCCAGTGGATTGCTTTATTATTTGGTTTCTTTTGTTCCCAAATTTGCAAAGCTGAGAACTCAAGATCCTGGGATCTCTCCTCATGAGACCCTGTCTGAGTGCCACCACACTTGCCATACACTTGCAGAAAGTGCTGTGCCCATCATTCTCTTGTCTATGATTGTATGGAGCTAACAGTGTCTTTTGAAAAATAAATGAGCTTTGAAGAAGTAAATAGAAGGCATAAGAAATATTCTAGTACTAGCGACAAATTTAACCTGAAATTCAGTTGTTTTCCTTGTTCGTTCTTTCATTGAGTAAATCATCTCTTAGTATCACCAATGCACATCTGGATAATTGTTTTAAAAGGCACAAAAATGAATCAGCATATGTTTGCAGTCTAATAGATGAACTAATATATCTAAATAAGAAAAATATTAAAGATGTGAGAAAATATTAGGAGCCATAAGAGAAGTACTGATGTATTTTATTAATTAGATAAAATGATTTGATATTAATGTACCATGCTCCTTAGGAGACTAGAATTCTGAACACTGAACTTACATTGAGGAACTGAAAAATCATGTCATTAATATTATAGCCGATTGTTTCCATGTCTCACCAGATCTTTAAGAGACAGGGCATTGACTTTTTCCTTGCTTAAACCCCTTAGCATTTAGATTTTTGTATGTATTGTGCACATAATAGAAATCCAAAGCATGAATGAAGCAATGAATGAGTGAAAGAAAAAAAGGGGAATAATAGGAAATTGGTAAGGCAAAAATGATGACAGTATAGCCTTAATCAGCACAATTAGAAAAGATTTCCCATAATGGTTTCCCCCAATAAAAACTTACTAACCCATACCCTGTTCTAGGACTATAGCAGAATAAATCCTGGTTTTGATTTTCCAGGCAACAGTTTTTAAAAGAGAAGGCTTATTCTCATAGATTTGGCAAGGTAATTGATGTGATCCTCAATAAGTTGTATAAATATGAATAAGTAAGCCTGTCCCCTATTATGGTAGAATTAAATTTAGAACATTTGTTGAAACTGCCTTATAACATTTAAAAATCCTATTTCATAGCCAATGTTAATACCCTAACTTTGATCATCTAAGTTTTGGTTAAATTGGAGGAACTAAAGTGACTCAAAATTGTAAGCATGTGGTTGTTACCCTGAAGACAAATATAGTTGTGACTGGGCATTCATTGTCCCTCAGCCAAAGGGTTGCCACTAAAATAAATTGGGAATGGAGATGTTGGCAGAAGTATCAAATGGATGGCTCACATGTTTGGAAAACCTCTGTTGACCCATAAGCATCTATCTTGACAGATGAGAATGAGAGTGAAAAGAATCTTGGCTCATGTAAAGAGGAGGTGCCCCTTTGAAGTCAAATTGTAGGGTAACCTCAATACACCTAGTAAATCAGGTCCAACTCTTTGGTTCTTTGAATTGCCTATTTAACTTCACCATGGTAATGCATGCAACAACACGCAACTCTTACCAAGCTGCATTAATATTTTATAACAGAAAACTGAACATAAATGTTTAGAAGGATTACATGCATAGAATCAAATGAACAAATACATGTAAAGCATTTGAAACAGTGCCTGTACAAGTAAGTAGTCAGTAAATGTGGGTATTATTATTAGACACACGTAAAAATGGTCACTTTAGTGAAATAAATGCTTTCCATTTTGGTACTCTTATTTAGTTAGTTAATATTTAACCAATCAGCTTTTAAGTGAAAATCTGAAATTTTTACAAATTGGAAATATAATAATATAATTAAAATAATATACTCTTATAATATAATTTTATATACTATAATTCTGTAATATACCTTATACTTTAAGATTTCTTAAATTTATTTTATACCTACAATAACCCTGTTAGGTGGGCAAAGAAAATTCTATTGTAGATTTTTTTTTGTAGTATTCGAGTCTATAGGATTTTGTAGGGTTGGAATTTTGAGAAATTTAAATCAGTTATCTAAGTATATACAATTATTTTTGTCCTTTAGGACCCAGCTAAGAGAAGAGTATGTATCTCCCAGTGACACACCTAGTGATCTTTCTACCACCTTGGTCACCTTATAATGGCACCACGAAGCAGGAATTTCTGTTTATTTGTTTTGTTTATAAGTGAAAAAGCAAAATACTATAATGAAAGGAGCTTTTGGGGAAAATTGACCTGGTATTAAATGATCTCTTTGCTACTGCAGTAATAATTATGGTCACTTACTGAGTACCCCTTACATGTGAGATAACTCATTAAAAGTTTAGTTGATTTTTAGAACAATTCTACAATGAAAACGCTGCTGATGCTCACAGCATTTTACAGATGGGGGAAATAAACTAATCCTCAAGAATTTTTTTTTTTTTTTTTTTTTGAGATGGAGTTTTGCTCTTGTT
The DNA here is from genome assembly GCA_036589455.1 of Ateles fusciceps. NCBI lineage: Eukaryota > Metazoa > Chordata > Mammalia > Primates > Atelidae > Ateles > Ateles fusciceps. The sequence continues at coordinate 10,919,779 of JAZHEH010000078.1, forward strand.
GCCCAGGCTGGAGTGCAATGGCCCAATCTCGGCTCACCACAACATCCGTCTTTTGGGTTCAAGTGATTCTCCTGCCTCAGACTCCCAAGTAGCTGAGATTACAGGCATGCACCACCATGCCCAGCTAATTTTGTACTTTTAGTAGAGACAGGGTTTCTCTGTGTTGGTCTGCCTGGTCTCGAACTCCCGACCTCAGGCGATCCGCCCGCCTCGGCCTCCCAAAGTGCTAAAGGCATAAGCCACTGCGCCTGGCCATTATTATTATTGTTTTTAAATAGTAACTTTGTAAAAGTGAAGTACGTAGGGTGATCTGGATCACAAACTTGTTCTTCTTGCATTTTGTCATTGTGATTCCTATCAGACTGTATGCTAATGATCATACAGTGCAATCTGCCTCATTAAATGTTAGTTTCTTCATTTGTAATAGGGCGTTAGTTTCTTCATTTGTAACAAGATAAAGGTACTACTTGCTTTGCATGGTTGCTATGAGGTATTATTTTAAAAGTGTCCAAAAAACTTACTACAAAGCCCTTCAATAATAGAAACTCTAAAACCCTGGTTGCTCTATCATTATCTTTTGTGGATAATCATATTATTTGAGTAAGTTATAAGCTACTAAGTGCTTTCAAAAATTTTTACATTTGGCTAAATTTTGCAGTGATTAGTCAAGTTTTTATTTTATATTGCAGTAGTAACAGATGGACACATTTTTGGTGCCATGTGATTTTCAATATAAACTGTGAGGAAAATTGATGTGGACTACAAGTTCTTAATTCTTCATTTTCACTAAGGTCTCTTTAGATATAAACTTGCCTATATAAAAGCCAAGTCCTCTAGAAATAGAAATTCCATTTGATCCAGCAATCCCATTACTGGGTATATATCCAAAAGACTATAAATCGTTCTACTATAAGGACACATGCACACGAATGTTCATTGCAGCACAGTTTACAATAGCAAAGACCTGGAACCAACCCAAATGCCCATCGATGATAGACTGGACAGGGAAAATGTGGCACATATACACCATGGAATATTATGCAGCCATCAAAAATGATGAGTTCGTGTCCTTTGTAGGGACATGGATGAACCTGGAAACCATCATTCTCAGCAAACTGACACAAGAACAGAAAATCAAACACCGCATGTTCTCACTCATAGGCGGGTGTTGAACAATGCGAACACATGGACACAGGGAGGGGGAGTATCACACACTGGGGTCTGTCAGGGGGGAAAGGGGAGGGATAGTGGGGGGGTGGGGGAGTTGGGGAGGGGATAGCATGGGGAGAAATGCCAGATCTAGGTGATGGGGGAGGAAGGCAGCAAATCACACTGCCATGTGTGTACCTATGCAACAATCTTCCATGTTCTTCACATGTACCCCCAAACCTAAAATGCAATTAAAAAAAAAAAAAAAGCCAAGTCCTTTTAGAAGCTATGCTGAAGATAAACATTTTCCTCATGAAATTCTGTAACTTCCACATTACTTGGTAGATTGTTGTCAAGCTTGTAGCTCTCATTTCTTTGTGGAATATGGTGGAATTAGAGCTCTGTTTCTAGATCTATTTATGTTTATTTGATAAAGTATTAGTACCAGAGAAAAACATATGGAGGTATACGGATATGTTGAAGTCTGAGAGGCATCATTTTGGTCTTCTTGAAATTGAATAAAATGTTCAATTTTAAGTAAGAAGAATGTGGGGAAGTCATTAAGGATTTGATTATTTTTCAATTGCATATCAATACATTTTAATTAAGCCACTTTTACAAGTGGTTCAATGCTCTCTCTATTAAAAACAATCACTGTTCTCTTTAAATCTTTTAAAACTTGCTATGTACATATATTTTTATACTTGGAAATGCAAACTTTGGACCATTTCAATTAATATTGACTTTTTAAAATTAAATATTCATTTTCAACTCTGAGAAAATATGACAAATGGACTTAAGGCAATGTGGATCTTTCAACTGGTTTCTGAAGCAGGTTTGGGAAGCCTCTCTCTCTAAATTGTATATAGATGTAACAATGCCCAATATTCACTTTAAAAAGTTGTATGTTGTGTAGCATATTCAGCTAAAAACTATGAATTACACGCCCTCTCTGACACTTATAATGGAAATTCAGAGCCAATAAGGACTTCTTTGATCAGCTAATCCAAAAATTTTATTTTTACAGATGAAGAATCTAGGAAACAGAAGGATAAGTTAGAGTCACACAGCTGATTAAATGATAAGCTTCAAGTAGAAGGCAGGTTTTTTGTTTGTTTTTCATCTCTGTTATTTCCCATATACTAGACTGCTTCACATTTTGTTAACAAAACAACTAATTTCCTCTTATACATAATAGAAATACATAGAACGTGCCACTCCAAAACAGCATAGTATACATTTTGACAATTTAACTCTCCAATTGAAAAGCAGAAATTACCAGAATGAATAAAATAATGATTCAACTACATGTTGCCTACAAGAGCTCACTATAGTGTACACAGGTATCTCAAGTGCAAATAGATTTCTCAAGTGTTCGTATACTTCAGTATAGACTACACATTAGGCTACAAAACAAGTCTCAACAAATTTTAAAAGATTGAAATCAAATAATCTTTTTCAACCATAGCAGAATGACACTAGAAATCAATAACTATAGGAAAACTGGAAAATTCACAAATACATAAAATTAAACAACACACTCTTAAGTGACCAATGTATCAAAGGAGAAACATCAAGGGAAATTAGAAAATACTTTGAGATGAATGAAAAGGAAACACAAAGCAAAACTGTCCTTAAAATACATAGTTGTAAAAGCCTACAATAAAAATATAGAGATCTTCCGTTAAGAACATATATATATATATATATATATATTTTTTTACCTTAAGGAAGTAGAAGCAAAAAGCACAAACTAAACCCAAAGCCAACAGAAGGAAAGAAATAATAAAGATCACAGTTAAGATAAAGAAAATAGAAAATAGAAAAACAATAGAAAAAAAAATCAATGAAACCAAAACTTGGTTCTTCATAAAGATCAATAAAATTGGCAAACCTTTAGGTAGATTAAATAAAAATAGAGAAGAATCAAATAACTAAAATCAGAAGTTGAAGTGGAGACAGTGCTAATAATTTTACAGAAATAAAAAAGGACGGAAAGTACTAAGAACAATATTAGCACAACAAATTATGTAAACTAGTTGAAGTGGAGAAAATCCTAAAGGCACACAAACTACAAAAACTGACCCGAGAAAAAATAGAAAATCTGAACAGACATATAAAAAGTACAGATATTGAATTAGTACCCATAAACTTCCCAATAAAGAGAAGCCAAAGGCCAGATGGCTTGAATGGCCAATTCTGCCAATTATTTAAATAATTAACACCAATCCTTAAACTCTTACAAAAATAAGGAAGAGGAGGTAAAACTCTTTAACTCATTCTATGAAGCCAGTATTACTCTGATATGAAAGCCAGACAAAGGGAACCCAAGAAAGAAAACTGTAAACAATATTTGTTTATAAATATAGGTGCAGAAAATCCTCAAAATGTGCTATCAAATTGAATCCAACAGCATCTTAAAATATTTATACACCGTGACCAATGGGATTTTCATAAGAATCTAAAAGTTTAATCAATGTAATACATTCTATTAATTGAATATAGAGAAAAAAATGCTCAGCTCAATAGATTTGAAAGCATTTGACAAAATTCAACACCCTTTCATGATAAAGACAATTAACAACTTAAACTAAAAATAGGAGGGAATTTCCTCAAACTGATAAAAGCTATTAATGGAAAACTCACAGCTAACATTAAACTCAGTGACGAAATTCTGTCCGTTTCCCTCCCTGAGATCAGGAATAAGACTAGGATACCCACTTACACCACTTTTATTCAGCATTGAACTGGAAGTCCAGTTTAGTTTTCTGTCCCATACATAGATGTCTATAGATTAATGTGGGATTTAATCACTGTCTTACGTTGTAATTCTACTCTCATAGCTAAGATACTCTGCTTTGGATGTTTTGTGTATGCCCACTTGGGGCTGAAGCTTTTATTTGTTTCTATATGTAGAATTAGGGAGTCTCTTCCAGTTCTCAGTTCCATGGGGTTTTTCTACACTAGTTTCCAGAGGCTAAAGAAATTTGACGATTTTCTTATAGTTGTATCTGCTCACATTCTCTCCGGTTCCACATAACTCAGGCAACACCAAGGAAAACTGATGAGAGAAAAGAGAAAAAAGCAATGTGGATATTCCCCACAGTCTTTCAACTATAGGATTGACTTTTTTCTTATATTTTTATCTAAAGAGAGGGATTTTCTCTCAGGTTTTAAGTGGCTTTACTGCACCTCCACCTCACCTCCACTACAGTACAGAATCCCAGTTGGGACAACTGCCAGGGGCAGGCCTGAGGAGACAAAAGAAAAGAAAAAAAAATTTAAAAGAGAACAGGGATCTATCTATACTCTCTAACTTCCAGGGTCCTTTTTTCCCCCCTTCTTCTGGCCAGAATTAAATGGTTCTTGGAGATTTGACTGCAGGTATCTGCTGCAGTGGAGCAAAGGTCAAATTTGTGGTAATAAAATCTGAGAAACTCACCTTTGTTAGAGGTTATTTCTCATGTTTTGGCTCCTTTTCCTATTCTGTTACTGTGATTATTTCAGAGTTTCCAGTGATTGCTTTTTGTATTTTGCCCAGAATTTTCAGTTGTAATTAGTGAGAGAAATACGTCATAGTAGATTTACCCCTTCTTTGCTGGCACCTTTGGTGCTATGACTTAGACTTTTAAAACATATATATGTGGACATATTAAAAAATTGTTTTGCTATTGCAAATTCTATCTTTTCTAAATAATATACTTTTAGTTGTCAATTTCTAGTGTATAAAATGCATCTGATTTTTGTGTGTGGATCTTATATGTAGCATATCTGCTTCTATTATTAATTATAGTAATTAATTTCTAGATTCCCTTCACGAGAGACGATAACACGACCTCTTATTTGTGTATGCCCACTTGGGGCTGAGCTTTTATTTGTTTCTATGTGTAGAATTAAGGAGTCTCCTCCAGTTCTCAATTCCATGGGATTTTCTCTACACTATTTAGTTCCCAGAGGCTAGAGAAATTTGATGATTTTCTTATAATTGTATCTTCTTACACTGCTCTGCGGTTCCACATAACTCAGGTCACAATGGAGGAAAGTTACTTTAATGTTTTCTAACGCTTATAATGTTTTTTTATTTTCTTATTTTAATTCACTGGGTAAGACCTTCAGTTTGATGATTTATATAGACAGACAGGAAACTTCCTGCTGCAATTCAAATTTTAAAATAAATGTTTCAAAGGTTTAATCGAAGGTTTACTATTTGAAATATGCCATTTTTCAGATTTGTGGTTTACTATGTTTTTCTATATTGTGGAGAATGGGTATTAAAATTTAAACTATCATGAATTGCATGATATGATCTTTGTGTTGTTATTTTCTTCAAATCTTTGAAAAATTATTTATTTTAATTGCAAAAATTCATCAGTTTATATGTATAACAAATATATTTATTGTGTATATATTATTTTGTATAGCATGGTATTTTGAAATATGTATATATTGTGGGGATGGATAAACTAAGTAACGTATGCATTACCTAACATACTTATAATTTTTTTTTGGTGAGAACACTTAAAATTTACTCTCTTGGCAATTTTCATAAATACAATACATTGTTATTAGCTATAGTAACCTTCTTGTACAATAGGACTCTTGAGCTTATTCCTCCCATCTAGCTGGAATTTTGTATTCTTTAACCAACATCTTCCCTCCTACAGCCCCAGACCCAGTCACCATCACTCTAGTTTTGCTTCTAAGAGTTCAACTTTTAGATTCTACGTGCAGATATTCTCTGGTTTACAACAGGTTGGCTTACTGTTTTTTGACTTTAAGATGGTGCTGCAAAAAGGATACACATGCAGTTAGAGTCCTATTATACTTTGAGTACTCATACAGCCGTTCTTTGTTTCACTTTCAGTATAGTATTCAATCAATAACATCCAATATTCGATACTTTCTTATAAAATAGGCTTCCTTTGATGATGTTTTCCCAAATGTAGGCTAATTTAAGGTAGGCTAGGCTAAACTATAATGTTTGGCAAGTTAGGCGTGTATTCAATAGTTTCTTATAAAATAGGCTTCATTAGATGATGTTTTCCCAAATGTAGGCTAATGTAACATTTAAGGTAGGCTAGGCTAAACTATAATGTTTGATAAGTTAGGTGTATTAAATACTTTTTTGACTTATGATATTTTCAACTTAACACATGGTTTATCAGGGCATAACCCCATCTTAAGTTGGGAAGCATCAGCATAAGTGAGATCATGCAGTGTTTGTCTTTCTTTGGCTTATTTTGCTTAGCATGATGTCTTATAAGCTCATTCATGTTGTCTCAAATGACAGAATTTCTCTCCTTTTTAAGGCTGAATAGTATTTCAATGTGTATATGTAAAATATCCTATCCATTCATCTGTTGATAGATACTTACATTGATTACATATCTTGGCTATTGTGAATAGTGTTGTATCTAACATGAGAGTGTAGCTATCTCTTCAGCATACTAATTTTATTTCCTTTGGGCATATATCCAGATGAGGGACTGCTGGACTGTATGGTAGTTCTCTTATTGACTCTTTGGGGGAACTTCTATACTTTTTCTATAGTGGCTGTACTAATTTACATTCTCACCAATAGTGTACAAAGCTTCCTTTTCCTCTACATCCTCTCCAACACTTAGCTTTGGATTTTGTGATAGCAGCCACTCAAATGGGTAGGAGATGATATCTAATTGTGATTTTAATTTGCATTTCCCTGATGATTAGTGATCTGAGACTTTTATAGTATACTTATTGATTATTTTTATTTTTTCTTTTGAGAATTATCTACTGGGATTCTTGGCCCATTTTAAAATCAGGTTATTTATTTTCTTGCTATTGAGTTCCTTACATATTTTGGAGATTAACCGCTTATAAGACATTTGCAAATATTCTCTTCCATTCTGTAGGCTGCTGATTGTTGCATTTGCTGTGTAGAAACTTTTTGGTTTTAGATAATCTCAGTTTTTTTTTAATTTCTCTTATTTTAATACCTTAATGTAAGAAATTATATTAATAGACTTTCAATAGGTTTTCTACTTTGAAATCCCTCCTTCACCAAGCTCCAGTGATCCTCTTTCCTTGGCCTCCCAATGTGCTAGGATTACAGGTGTGAGCCACCATTCCCAGCCAAAGTTCACTTTTAAAAATTTCTTGCAGTGTCTCATTTATTGAAGTTCACCCTTTAATATTATCTCTAATTTTTAACTGTTATGCATTAACTGTGTGTGTCCTTTTCTTCCTAAATACAGCTGACTTTTCATTCTGTATTTTATTCTCTATTTTGTTATGTGAAAAGGGCAAGGTAGGAGAGAAATGTAAATTACTATTATTTCAACATTTATTCCCAAAGTAGTTTCATCCACACTTACATTTAATTTCCAACTATCTTGAGACAGTAAAGTACAGTAATGAACAGGACACAGGTTTTGCCCTCAGACCTATTTTGAATATTGGCTCTACCACTTACCATTTGTGTTAATGGAAAAGTTTCTTGACTTCCCAAATTCATACCTTATGTTTAAAATACAGTTAGTAGTGCCAAACTGAGAACACTAGTGATTGGTAAAAGAGATAATGTATTCATAATGTGTGTTTCACAGTACTTAGCAGAAAATAGCTACCATTTATTGAGTGCTTATTATGATGATGCTGATATAAAAAGTCCTTCTATATCATCAAAGATGTAATTCCCTGGAACGTTAGTGATCCTACTTTACCATAACTATAGTATAATTAAATTTCCTGAGGCATATGTATATGGGTCTCATTGTTTTATGTGCTCAAGGTAGAAAATTTAGACAAGTACAACTTGAACTCTAGCCATACAATGGTATATTCATTTGTTTTTTTTTTTTGTACTTTAGGTTCTGGGGTACATGTGCAGATCATGCAGGATTGTTGCATAGGTACGTACATGGCAAGGTGGTTTGCTGCCTTCATCCCCCCCATCACCTATATCTGGTATTTCTCCCCTCATTATCCCTCCCCACCATCCCCACCCCCAGCTGTCCCTCCCCTAGCCCCCCCGCCCCCAGCTGACCGCAGTATGTGATGCTCCCCCTCCCTGGGTCCATGTGTTCTAATTGTTCAACACCCGCCTATAAGTGATAACATGCAGTGTTTGGTTTTCTGTTCTTGTGTCAGTTTGCTGAGAACAATGATTTCCAGATTCATCCTTGTCCCCATGAAGGACACGAACTCACCGTTTTTTATGACTGCATAGTATTCCATGGTTTATATGTGCCACATTTTCTTTATCCAGTCTATCCATGATGGACATTTGGGTTGGTTCCAAGTCTTTGCTATTGTAAACAGTGCTGCAATGAACATGCGTGTGCATGCATGAGTCTTTATAATAGAACAATTTATAATTCTTTGGGTATATAACCTGTAATGGGATTGCTGGGTCAAATGGTATTTCTATTTCTAGGTCCTTGAGGAATTGCCACACTGTCTTCCACAATGGTTGAACTAATTTACACTCCCACCAACAGTGCAAAAGTGTTCCTATTTCTCCACATCCTCTCCAGCATCTGCTGTCTCCAGATTTTTTATTCTTACATTCCTTTGAGTGTATGTAGTCTACAAAAGAGCTATACTTGAAGTTATGGTTTTGCTGAAAATGTTTGAATTCTGTTTAAAATAACCAGAAATGGCAATAATATTTTACTGATATGTAATTTAATCTCTTATTACATTCTCTTTTTTCTTTTGCTTCTTTATTAAGATAAAATCAACAGTAAAAACAAAAAAATATTAAGTGTATAGCTCAATTTTTCTACATTTGTGTATTATGGAGATCAAAATATAGGACATTTTCAGCATATAAGAAGGTTTTTTCATGCCTTCTCCCAGTCAACGCCCCTAATGGTAACAATCTTTTTTTCTTCCAATGATAGATTAATCTTGCTTATTTATTTTATTTTAATTAATTAATTTATTTATTTATTTGAGATGGAGTCTTGCTGTGTCACCCAGGCTGAAGTGCAATGGCTCCATCTCGGCTCACTGGAACCTCTGCCTCCCAGGTTCAAGTGATTCTCCTGCCTCAGCCTCCCACGTAGCTGGGATTACAGGCAACTGCCACATGCCTGGCTAATTTGTTTTGTATTTTTAGTAGAGACAGGGTTTCAGCATGTTGGCCAGGCTGGGCTCCAACTCCTGACCTCAGGTGATTCTTCCACTTTGGCATCCCAGAGTGCTGGGATTACAGGCATGAGCCACCACATCTGGCCTAATCATGCCTATCTTTGAATTTAGCATAAATGGAACCACACAATATGTATTAATTTTGTCTATAAGATTTATTTATGTTGTGTTTATTGTTATGTTTATTCTTTTACATGGCTATGTAGTGTTCCACTGAATGAATATGTAATTATTTTACCTACCTGATGAACATTTGGGTTGTTTCCAATCTTGAGTCATTACATTTGGTATATTCATTACTCAGTTCTAATCTGGCCAGGCTTCTAAGTGAACAGTATTCTCCACTCACAGCACATTGATTTTCCATTCACCAATCACTGTCTGTACCCCCTTCCCTTTTCATATGCTGGTTTATTTTAATAATATCTCCCTTCTTTCTTCTGATTATTGCAATCTTAAGTGATGCCAGGTTCAACTCAGGTTGGGGCCAAATGTGAGGGATGAGCAAGGAAGGGACCCAAGACTATTTACCGTAAAATTGTTTCTAATGACAGCTTAGTCAACATTATCCTTATCATCACCTTCAACAACACCAAGAAAATATTTATTAAGATTACTATATGTAGAATATGGAACACTGTTAGATAATCATGTGGAAAAAGGCATTTTCTCAAGAACATTACAACACACATGGAAAGACAGAATATATAAATAAATTGTTATTGATCTTCCATATGCTGAAGACATATGACAGATGGTAAAGTGGTTTAGAAGTTAAAAATAAGGAGTCATTCACAGAGGGGCTGGAGATAGGTCATTATGGAGGATTGCAGGAGCTGGGGCCTTATGGAAAATAAGAAAAAATAATTCAAGTAAGTGGAAATAACACAAATGGAGTAGTTGCTTTATAACATGTCCAGTAAATAATGGACCAACTAACAGAATGATGTAGGGAAGTAGTGAAACACAAGGTTGGAAAGAAAACTAGGAAATGAAATTTTAACAGACTTGTAGGTCAAGTTAGTGTATTTAGGGTATCCATCATCTCAAGCATTTATCATTTCTATGTGTGGGGAACACTTCAAGTCCTCTCTTCTAGCTACTTCGAAATATACAATACATTGTTGTTAACTATAGTCGTTCTACTCTACTATCAAACATTAGAACATATTCCTTCTATCTAAGTGTACAGTGGTATTAATAGTTAGTATAAGCTTTATCATCAGGAAGTAGAGTGACATTAATGACTTTGCAGCAAGAGAGCAATTGGAACAAAGTAACATTTTCCAGTAAGATAAAGATATAATTAATATGTAGGGTAGGTTAGAGTGGTAAAACCAAAGTGTAAAAGAAAAATGACAACAATAATCTGTATAAGAGATATTGAAACTTTGGAAAATGCTAGTGATATTGAAAATGAAAGAATGAGAGAAGGACTTTACACTACAAAAATCAATGAAGCTTAGTAAATAATTAATGTAGAAGGGGAATTTTTAAAAAGTTGACCTCATGGGTGGTAGAGAGTAGAATGATAGCAGAGGCTTGAAAGGATGTGGATGTGTTGGGGTGGGGGAATGAAAAGAGGTTGGCTAATATTCTATCTAACTGCATGTTAGTTAGAACTTGCTGTCACCCAGGCTGTAGTGCAGTGGCTCCATCTCGGCTCACTGCAACCTCTGCCTCTTGTGTTCAAGTGATTCTCCTGCCTCAGCCTCCTGAGTAGCTGGGATTACAGGTGCCTGCCACACGCTTGTCTAATTTGTGTTGTATTTTTACTAGAGATAGAGTTTTACCATGTTGGCTAGGCTGGTCTTGAACTTCTGACCTCAGGAGTTCTGACCTCTATCTAACTATATGTTAATTAGAACACTAGCCAATCTCTCTTCATACAGTTAGATAACATACAGTTAGATAGAACTTTAACTACCGTACATGTAGATAGAAGGTGTGTTAGATACATACTAGAACATAGATAGAACTGTATGTATGTTAGAACATTAGCCAACCCCTCTTCATACAGTTAGATAACATACAGTTAGACAGAAGGTATATATACTAGATACATACTAGAAAGTAGATAGAACTAAATGTTAGTTCGAACATTAGCTAACCTCTCTTCATTCAATTAGTTAACATACAGTTAGAACATTAACCACCGTACAGGTATAACTGTAAGACATACAGTTAGAACATTAGCTAACCTCTCTTCATACAGTTAGATAACATACAGTTAAATAGAACATTAACCACTGTACACTTAGATAGAAGGAATATGTTCTAATGTTTGATAGTAGAGTAGAACGACTATAGTTAACAACAATGTATTGTGTATTTCGAAGTAGCTAGAAGAGAGGACTTGAAGTGTTCCCCACACGTAGAAATGATAAATGCTTGAGATGATGGATACCCTAAATACCCTAACTTGATCATTACATACTGTATGCATGCAACAAAATATCACGTGTACCCCATAAATATGTACAATATGTACCAATAATTTTTTTTTAAATTAGGGAGTCAAGTATGACTCCCAGGTATTACTGGAAGACTGGAAGCATAATGGTACAATGCACTAACATTTGATCTCTTGGAGGAAGTAGTAATCTTGTAAAACATCATAATGTTGGCTTTAGATGTGCTGAATTTCACATAATATAAGGAGTCCAGGAAATCATGAGCAGCAGGTAATAAGAGAAGTGAGACTAATGATACAGTGGAGAGTTAGAGTTGGAGTGGTGTTGATAATGTATGAGGATTTTAGAGCTGAAGCTTTGCAAGCTATTGAAGGCAACAACAGGGTGAGATGAGTAAGCAGGAGGAGCAAAAAGAGTAGAAAATCAGAAACTTAGGCTTTAGAAAGTAAGAAAGTGAAAGAAATAAAAAAGGGAAACCTTTTACTTACAAAGAGTTAATGCTGCTGTGAAAAGTACATTAGTTATAATAGTACCTACTTTGTGTACTGGAAAATATGATTCACATTTTTTTTCATAAATTTTCATCCCTTTTATAAAAGGGAGGCATATTCCATACAGTTTAACAGTCACAGAACCTACAGCACTAAGAAATTTCTGACATGTTAGATCTTAAAGATGAGGTTTTCAGTTCTTCAATGCTTTAACAATTTTTGATTTCTAGCCTTGTTTCATACCCATACTGCATTCAATTTTCTTATTTTTCATAAAAAGGAGAAACACGAGCTGGAGCTGAAAAATGCATTTTATATAATCCAATTGATTTTAAACTCTGCCATTTGATAGGTAGGGAGAATGCCTTAACAACACTGCTGTGGAGTTCTCTAATTTGTTTTTTTCAGCTTCATGCTGCAAGCAATTTGTCACCTCAAATTCTAATAGAAGTTTCACATATTGAAATGAGAGATGGAAGCAGCCTTGTAGATCATCATGGCTACAGTAGGAAAGAGTTTTAGACAGGGTCTTATGAAATTTTAGATTGAGCCTGCATTTGACCTTAGACAAAAAGTCAAAAATGAACAACTGGGTACTACACTCACATAAAAGGAAATATCTTATCAGCAAACAATAAATCTGTTCTTTAAATGCCAGTTTTAACAGGTTCATGTAATGCTTGAAGCCAGTTATCGCTCAACTATAAGGTCATTATCAAACAGCAAAAGGAACTCAACATTCGTGTATCAAAACACATATTGTTGTAAAACATGAAACTCATTGATGTTTTTATTTGTAACAGCAAAGCAATTACATGTCTATGTTAGTATAACTATAGGAAACTAGGGGATTTTGTAAATATACAACTGAGTGATAGGAATGCTCCATTGTTTTGTTTCTGCAATTAAATTTTCAGAAATCGTTGCTGGCCAATCAGTATTTTATTGGCAATAATCTTTTTCATCTCAGAATGAATAAGAATTGTGTCTGCATGGCACTCATGCTAGAGAATGAGCACGGGGATTTAGATGATTGTCTCTTAACTGTGGAAGATAAATAATCTACTGGATAAAAAAAAAAATGAATTTGGAAGCAGACAGATCTGTGTTTTCAGGTACTGACTCCAGCAGGAATTTCAACCTGGGGAAGGTATGATTCTCAGTTTTCACGTCTGTAATATCATGAAATCTCCCTGTAGGTCTGTTGTGAAGAAAAAAAAGAAAGATAAAACATGAAAGTTATCTAGTATCTAGTAAGAGCAATAGTTGCTTTTATTTGTTGAGGTTTAGTAATTCATCAGTTTTATGTGACAGTGGGTACATACTATGATCTAAATTTGTGTCCCCACAAAATTCATTTGTTGAAGTTTAATCCCCGGTGTGGTAGTATTAGAGGGGGTGCTTTGGGAGGTGATTAGGTCATAAGGGCTCTGACCTCCTAAATGTGAGTAGTGGCTTTATATAAGAGGCCCAAGGGAGCTTGTTCACCTCTTCCACCATGTGAGGACACATAGAAGGTGCCACCTATGAGGTAGAGGTCCTCAGTAGACACTGAATCTGCTGGCACCTTAGAGTTTGGACTTACAAGTCTCCAGAACTATGAGAAATAAATTTCTGTTGTTTACATATTACCAAGTCTAAGGTATTTTATCATAGCAGCCCTGACAGACTGAGATGGTACATACAATAATATACAATTATCAAATAATTTTATATACACTTTTTTTTTTTTGAGACAGAGTCTTGCTCTGTTGCCCAGGTTGGGGTGCAGTGGTACAATCTCGGCTCACTGCAACCTCCACCTCCCAGGTTCAAGCGATTCTCCTCTCTCAAGCTTCCCAAGTAGCTGGAACAACAGGCATGGCATGTACCACCATACCTGACTATTTTTTGTATTTTTAGTAGAGACGAGGTTTCACCATGTTGGCCAGGCTGGTCTTGAACTCCTGACTGCAAGTGATCCGACCGCCTTGGCCCCTCAAGGTATTGGGATTACAGGCATGAGCCACTGTGCCTGGCCTATATACATGGAAAATGTAGTGTCTTCTACAAGTGCTTAACAAAGGTTATCAATGACACTATAGATTTAGATAGAAGCAAGTTAATAGCAGGTCTGGCCATGGGATCATTCTGGGAAAGATTGCAAAAGCCATGAGGATAATGAAAATCAGATACTGTATTAGTCAGCTCAGACCACCATAACAAAATACAACAGTCTTACAGTCTGGATTGCTAGGTTCTCACATGGCCTTTCCTGGGCATGTATTGAGAGAAGGAGAGAGAGAGAGAGACAGAGAGAGAGAGAAAGAGAGAGAGAGATTGGCAGAAAGAAGAGAAGGGAAATAGATAGTGCTCTGGTCTCTCTTCTTCTTGTAAGGACACCAATCCTATGAGATTACAGTTCCACCCTCATGTCTTCAATATTCTTAACTATCTTTTTTATAAAGCCCTGTTTTTAAGTACAATCATAATGGGGTTGGGGTTTCAACATATCTGTGGGGTAATGGAGGGCGAGGATGGGAGAAATCATTCAGTTTACAGCAAATGTTAAATACTGAAGAAGAACAATGTGATAAATACGTTTCAGGACAATGATGATGTTTGAGGAAAGCCATTGGGGGAAATTATGATGACAAGACCTGAAATTGCCAAATTACTGAACATTATTTGAAACAGCCTGAAGTGTATGATGTGGACTAAATAAGATAGGGTAAGAGAAAGGTTGAGAGTGTTGGACTTTATACCAATTAAATTTGGGAAGTATGATTGGGCATTGTAGTACATAAGAACAGTAGAACTGAATGATATCTTGGCATTGGTACTGACTGAATTCCTTATAATGAATGACCATTACCCAGTATCCTCATGTTGACTGAAAAAATAATACATGCATTTGAAAAATGAGGGAGCCACAATCTAATACTTAAAGGATGTGACTGGTTTTCCAAGTGTCACTAGGGACCATATGCATTTTGTTTATAAGGCCGATTCCTGATTGCTACTCTAGAATTAATTATTTAGAATATTTGGAGGTGGGACAAAAATGTACATTTTAATAAATTTCCCAGGTGACTTTATGCACTTCATTGTTTTAGGAGATCTAATTCAGGGTGAAAAAATTATAGATATGACAGGAATGGTGAAAGATAACGCAAGTGAGGGGGTGCCTTTTAAGAAAGGTGATATATGCTGGGCGCCGTGGTGCACGTCTGTAATCCCAGCACTTTGGGGGGCCGAGATGCGCAGATCACCTGAGGTTGGTAGTTCAAGACCAACCTGACCAACGTGGAGAAACCCCATCTCTATTAAAAATACAAAAAATTAGCCAGGTGTGGGTGGCACATGCCTGTAATCCCAGCTACTCGGGAGGCTGAGGCAGGAGAATCACTTGAACCCGGGAGGCAGAGGTTGCAGTGAGCCAACATCGCGCCGTTGCACTCTAGCCTGGGTGACAGAGTGAAACTCTATCTCAAAAACAAAAAAAAAAAAAGGGGGGGGGGGGACATAAAAGGATGTGAGAATCATGCGATTAGTTGAGATTTTAATAGAAAACCCCAATTATAATGGGGGGGGTAAATATAGAGAATTTTTAAAAATGGGTCTTGATAAGGCAAATATTTATTTTTGGCACCAGTATGCCCAGAAGCAATAACTGTTCTATTTTTTTCTGCACATTAAATAAATGATCAATACTTCTTGATTATAATGCCATGTATCTATATTATCATTCCTGTGGTTCTTGTTTTAGTTGAAACTCTCATTATACCCTGTGTAATTCTTATCCAGACAACTACAATAGCTTCCTCACTGTTATACCAGACTCTAGTCCTTCCTTCCCTTCTTTATCCAGTAGTTTGTTGTACACGGAAAGCACAGATTTATTGAAATGAAAGTATGCTTCACAGAGTGGGAATGGCTCAAGGGAGTGGCTCAAGAGCACTGGTTACAGAAGTTTCTGGGGTTTTAATACCCTCTAGATGTTTCCCATTCGTTACTTGGTTATACCCTGCATAAATAAAGGAGTGGCCTGCAACCGGGAGTTGACTAATCATAGGCGGAAGTTACAAAGTTACACGTGAATACTTGACAAACTAGTCTGATTGGTCATGGGAGGGGAACCAATCAGAGATGCTTTTCATGTTTTCTCTGCTACCACAGTGTAAAGGGAGTAGCCTCTGATCCCTTTGTTACTTGGATGTGCAGAGGTGAGGTTTTCCTTTTGATTCAGTTCTAGGAAGTCAGCATGAATAGGCTTTAGATTCCCCTGCCTCCAGACCTTATTCTCCTGCCTCAATAGTGGTTTTTGTGGGTTGAACAAAAGATACAATCCCTATTACTTGTGAATGTGGCAGTATTTGAAAATAGGGTCTTTGCAGATGCAATCAAATTAAAATGAGATAATAATGGATTGAGGTAGGCCCTACTCCAATGTGACTGGTGTCCTTATGAGAAGAGGGAAATTTGGACACAGAGCCAGAGACACACAGGGAGAATTCCCTGTGATGGCAGAGGTAGAGTTTGTAGTTATGCTGACATGGTCGAGGAACTTCAAGAAGTTAGGAGAAAGGCATTTGTCCTCTGAACCTCCAAGAAGGAACCTAACCCTGACAACACCTTGATTTCAGAGTTCTTGCAGCCTGAATTGTGAGAGAATAAATATCTGTTATTTTAAGCCACTACATTTGGGGTATTTTGTTACAACAACGCTAGAAAACTAATAGAGCAGTCTTTCTAAAACTCATTTCTTTTTTTAAAATTATCCAATAGGCTCCTACAGTCTATAATGTACATATGAACTCTTTAGAAAGATATTCAAGCTTTTTCAATGTTTGTGACCTACCTATTTTATCAGTCCCCTCTCTTTTCTCTCTTGTTTATATCAAACCATTTGAACTTCTGCAATTTTGACCCATACTCTCGCCCTGCCATTTCTTTGTACATGGTGGTCCCTCTATCAGACATGTGAGCTCCACTTCTGAAATGCAACCACCTGGAAACACCCACTTTGAAGTATTAATCCAAGTGACATTGGATTAAAGTTTTCCTTGACCTCCTCCAACCCCGGCACAGTGCCAGGTACTCTCTCTTCTTTCCCTTTTATTGCAACATATACACCTCCTCATTTTGGCACTTACTAAATTATAATGGTCTGAAAAATGTATTTATTTTCCCCATTAGTAATAAAATCCTTGAAGCAAAGAACTTTGTCTTTTCTTTCAAATGTTCAGTGATCCAAGTCATGCCTGAAACATAGTAGGCCCTCAATAACCAATTGGTAAATTAATAATCAAATGGAAGAATGAATGAATATAGACAGATATTAAAAAAGATTTTGTCATTACCACAACAGAAGACAAACTAGATTTCTGCTAATGGGTGTCAGTGTCTTTAACACAGATGGTAAAAATAACAGTCATTTGATCTTTTAATGTGTATTTTATTTTGCTTTTTTTAAAGCAGGTTGCACACTCACTATCACCTACATAGGGCTTATAGGTAATAAATAAAAACTTCTGCCATGATGGCCCAGCCAACTGTACTCTGCTCTCTCTCCAACCCTTCCTAAAATATTATAATTCTGATGCACACAGATATTTGTGGTAGCTATCCTTAGAATTCCAGAAAGAGCAAATATTGATGAACTAAAACTCAAAGTTCTTTGATTCCCTGCACCTTAGTTTGCCCTCAGTTGCTTTATTGAAATGAGCAGTGTGACATCATTCTGATTCATGGTGCACTCAAAATTAGCTTAAAATTATTAAGTATGGCAATCTTGCCACCTGATTTGAAGCCAAATAAATTTCTTTTAGTACAGCGTACATGAATGTTTTTTAAAAGCACCATTGGCAAAAGGGAAGTTAGCAAAATTAATCTGATCTTGAAAGCTTGCTTAATTTCCATTTTTATAAGGTGATAGATGATAGATCAGACACACATATATATTTAACTCCTTACACAAATATTGAATCAATGTTGTCAATAAGTAGAAAAGACTGAGATTCCAATTTGAAGTACATACGCCTTGTTAACTTCTTCGTGTCTTTGTTTTCTTTTCATCGTTGGTTCTCCTACTGTGGCTCTTGGAGAAAGGGGAAAAGCCTGTGCTCTTAGAAAGTGCTAATGAAATAGACAAGCCATAGCCTAACAGATGGGTAAGCGTGCTAGAGGATGAGCTTCACGTGGATTCAGAGCTGTGATTGCACCCCCTCCTGGTTTCACCCCCAATGACTCCCACAGTGTGCACCTGTAGATCATCAGCTCAGTTCTTTCAGCTGTACCACCAGAGACACCCTTGCTGATAGAATAGCCTTTCCCCTCTGTGCAAGGTTTTTCTCTGTGCACATTTTGATTATCTCCCCAACTCCCTCATTTGATTTTGGCTGTGCTTGCTGTTGTAATTATTTTACAAGTGTGTGTACAAACAGTGTGCTACCTCTTCAAAATTTTCTAAATACCTTGGGAACTCAAGTTTCGGAGGGAGGCTTCTCCAGCTACCTGTGGCTGCAAAACTGTGTGTGATTCCTTGAAGACTGTCAGGTGTGGAGGGGTGATATATCCCACCTCCCTGCCATTCTAAAATGTTAGGAGGTTGTGATAGCAGCAAACTTGGAGATCATGTCTGATTTGGATACTTTATTGAAGCAGAAACTGGAGTGTGGAGCACACTAGAGATCTCTTCAAGTTTACCAGGTTAGTTTTACTCTCTTGAGGAGCTCTTGGAAAGGGAATGTGACTTTTAAATAGTGGTGAATAATTTCAAGGAGGGTTTCACCTACCACCCATTCTCCTCTCTTATGCTTTTCCCCAAAGCTAGCTTTGTTTTCTTTTTGGCTTTGAAAATGTGTTGTGTATATTATAGTTCCACTTCCGTTTTGAGTTGTAACTGCATGTTTGTAAGTATATTTCTCCTAATTATAGGCCTCTTGAGGACAGGAACTCTATCTTCTGAATCTTTAATGCCTATGATAAATACCCGATAAATATTTGTTAAATAAATTAAGTGTTAAACAAACTAATGTCTAAGGGTAGAAATTAAAGATTCAATAGATGAAAGAAGGAAGGAAGAGTAATAACTGGTCATGCTAACCCTCTTATTAGAGTATTGACATGAAAATAATTTTAGGGCCTTGAAAGGGCTTCTAGCTCTACCTATAGCTAAGGGGACATTTACAAGCTTAGTTTTTTAACCTGGTCAAAAATCCTTTATATCAAGATGTCAAAGAAAATATATTTCTATTTTTAGCTCACTGATTCTATCACACTTTTGTCTAATCAATTTCATAAAGATGAAATAATCTGTTACTTACCTAAGGATAATTTCAAAGTAAATTTGAATACATGATAGTGGATTGTTTTGAGTAATTTCATCAGGTGTGCGCTTTTCTGTGGTCACCTAGACTTTTTTTTTAAATGAGGCAATCTTGGGTTACTGCAACCTCCACCTCCTGGGTTCAAGTGATCCCCCCCTGCCTCAGCCTCCTGAGTAGCTGGGATTACAGTCATGCACCACCAAGCGCGAATAATTTTTGTAAACTTAGTAGAGACAGGGTTTCACCATGTTGGCCAGACTTGTTTCGAACTCCTGACCACAGGTGATTCACCCACCTCAGTCTCCCAAAGTGCTAGGATTATAGGTATAAGCCACCATGCTGGGCCTATCACCTAGACTTTTAAAATGTGTGTGTGTGTGTGTGTATGTGTGTGTGTGTGTATTAGTATTAGCATTAGAATTCTTTTCTAAATTAAGATAATAAAATATTTGTTCTCAAAAGTCTAAGCTCATGGTAAAATATAGTTTACATCTTTATCAGTGGTGAATATGTACATATTCATGTCCTAATTCATCATTACTTAAACCAGTATTTTTAGGGGCGTCTGCTTTGTGCAAGAACTCTGCTAGTTTCTCCAAGACAAAAAATAAAAATAACAAAACTCGTTCTCTATACTCAAAGCACATAATTAATATTATTATATTCAGTAAAGCTGGAAAAGTCCAAATAACGTATCTAACTCATGTTATTTATTAAATTATATACCTATCACATTATATATGTATAAACACACATTTGGTGAATATACTCCAAGTAATTATGATAGTATTCTGATAAATCATGATTTTATTAATGGATAAAAATAATTTTAAAATATTTTGAATGCAAATGAGAGACACTAAGAATTGCACATAACTTACAAATTAATTTTAGTATTTAAGAAAATTTTATGTCAATTTTCCTGTAGTTTGCAAAAAGTAATGGCAGTCTCAAGCTCACAGTAATTGCTGTGGACGTGAATAAAGGAACATGAATTTCTTTACTGTGCACCTGAAAACATTTTATTAGAGATCAGCGAAGCGGAGCAGTCAGAGCACAATAATACCTTTTTTAAGAAGTACAAGATGTATTGTGGGCAGTACTTGAAGAAAATTTAAAGCCTAAAAATGGTTTATTGGTGGTAAGAATAGCAGCTAACAAGTATGGAGTGTGGTGTGTGTCTGGCACAATGGACTATACATCTATTTCTATATCAGCACAGTATGTTATATATGGTCCTCAAATGTCTTGGAATCCAACATGGCTTTATAATTTTCAAGTTTGTCACAGTTTGCAACAACAGCAATTGAAAATACCTCTGGTTTGAATAAAGCAGTGGTTGCCAGTGTCTGAGGAGAGGGAAAATGGAATGTTGTTCAGTTGGTACCCAGTTTTAGTTATATAAGATGAATAAGTTCTTGAGGTCTACTGAACAGCACAATACCTTATATTTAACAATACTATATTTTGCACTTATAAATTTGCTCAAAATGTAGAGCTCTTGTTAGGTGTTCTTACACACACACACACACACACACCCACACACACGAGACACGAATAAACTTCTGCAGACGTTGATGTGTCTATGACCTTATTTATGGTGATGGACCCTTGGGTGTATACATATGTCCAAACCCATTGAAATGTATACATTAAATATGTGCAGGATTTTTACTCAATTCTACTCAATAAGTCTGTTAAAAAAGAAAATATATCTGGGTTTCTTATCAAAGATGAAAATCACTAAAAGATGTAAACTTTGGAGCAAGCATATTAATCGACTCATCCTAACACTGAAGTGATATTGGAACTCATGTTGCAGCTTTTTTATGCAATGCAAAATTAGAGAGAAGATATCTGCAAAGCTACAGTCTACTTGTCATCATGAGGAACAGGTGTTCAGAGTCAATGTAAATTAGTGCGGTGCTGGATGTACAGAGGCAACACATTAGGGATGCAGTGGGCAGCCTTTATGCTGCTTGGCTCAAAGATAAGCCAAGGGACTGAACTTTGGCCAAATCATCTCTTTCTTCTCTCCTGACGTACAAGCCTGTCTGCCTCTCTTATTCTGGATGCTTTTCATCTTGTATATTAATGGTGAATAAAGCCTTTCCCCTGCAACATGACTGGCAAGTCTAAAGACACGCATTGCCTAATTTCTTAGTTGTTGTCTCAATAGCTACTTAAGAAAAATCCTGAGAGTGAGAGCTCACCAGAGCAAGAGTAGTTTGTAAAGAGTTCCAAAAGTAAACATAAATGTTTAATTCAGCATTTTATTGATAGAATTCATACCCTGAATTAAGATACACGTATTTATATACATTTTCTATCTCCTTCCTGTTGAATCATTTTATGCTCAAGTAACATGTAATTGTGCAAGTATTATATTTATTTATTTATTTATGTACTTACGTTTGAGACGGAGTCTCACTCTGTCACCCAGGCTGGAGTGCACTGACACTATCTCAGCTCACTGCAGCTTCTGCCTCCCGGGCCCAAGTGATTTTCGTCCTCAGCATCCTGAGTAGCTGAGATTACAGGTGCACACCAGCATGCCAAGCTAACATTTGTATTTTTGGTAGAGATGAGGTTTCACTATGTTGGTCAGGCTGCTCTCAGAGTCCTGACCTCAAGAGTTCCACCTGTCTCAGCCTCCCAAAGTGCTGGTATTACAGGTGTGAGCCCCAGAGCCTGGCCCCAGTTGTGAACATATTCGTACTTAAGATTGAGTGTACATTTTTTATTTTATTATTTACTATTTATATATTACATAACCTTGAAATATTAAGATCTTTTCTATCAAGTAGATAAGAAAAATACAAAATAGTAGGAATAAATATGTGATCTCTGGCTTTTTAACTTCTTTACAGAATTTATAATTATTTCTAAATGTGATTTGTTTAGTTCCTTCTAAAACTGAAGATGGCTGAAAGATTAACCAAAAGATTAAATGTACTACACAAAATGATATTAGATAATATAACAATAGTTGACAAGTCCACTGTTCCTTGTTTCCAATACTTCTGGTAGACCAAGGTTAATCAAAGCAGAAAATTGATTTCATTCTCTACACTTCAAATCATATGCATAGCACAGTAGCTAGCATATAGTATAGCTCTATTTATCTATCTGTCTATTTTGGTTAATCTCTGGAATCTATTGGAAAGTTTATATTCATATTTACTAATTACCAGTGAAGCCACTGGATGTAGCGTCTTTGTGTTCTTTTCTTCTAATTTAGTATGAATTTTTCCTCAGGAAGCATTAGTTTTTAATTTACTTATTACTCTGATTTTGTGCAAATTTAAGTAGGCAGAGAAAGCACAGTGAAGTAATGTCTTTATATACGTTTAAACGCATATATTAAATTAAATACATATAAATAATAGTGAAAAGGAGAGATTGCAAACCTTTTCCTACACAAGGTTCTACACTTGTCCTTAGGTCAGACCAATCAAGTTGGCACAATAGGAGGTAGGATTTTTGTCTACTCTTCATCAATTCCATTGAATCACTGTTACTAATTCATTAATTTGAGGTGTAGTTTTTACTATTAAGCTTGTACTTAAATACCTATTTCAAATATATTCAAGGAATTTCTAAAAAGTACATGCAGAGAGGTGTGAGAAAAAGATGTCAATGGCTTGCCAAATACTGAATCTCAACAGAAAAATGGAAACTATAAAGAAAAAATTCAAAAGGAAATATAATTCAAAAGAATAATCAGAATGAAAAATGCATTAGACGTGTCTGGTAGCAGATTTGAGATTGCAGAAACATTAATTGGTTAATTTGAACATAAGTAATAGACATATGCAACTTAAAGAATGTACAGTAAACACAATTAAAGTAAAATTAGCTGAGCATCAGAGACTTATGGCACAATGCCAGGCATACCAATTGATGTGTAATCACGGTCCCAAAAGGATATAAGAGAGACAAAGGGAAAATAAAATGTAATAAATAATTATCAAAGCTTTCCTCAAATTGATGAAAAATGTTATTCTGGAGATCTAGGAGCCCAACAGACTTTAAGTATAATAAACACAAGAGATACACACCTAGGTACATTATAACCAAACCCATGAAAGCCAAAGACAAACAGTCTTGAAAGCAGCAGGAGAAACTTGACTCATGATGTACAAGAGTGCATAAAATTTTGTTAAATTTTATTGTGTATGTTTAATGATTTTTAAAAATTTTGATGACTTTTCATCTGAAAAAATGGATGGCAGAAGACAACGGAATGACATTCTCAAATGCTTAAAGCAAAAATAGTTAACCTCAAATTTTAAATCCAACAAAACTGTATAATACTGATAAAATGTATTTATTTAATCTTATTGAGCCAATAATTGCTATAGACATTATATAAAGAACAGTGCTTCCATTTTCCCCCCAAAATGTTGCATTTTCTTGAAATTTATATTCTTGTGAAGATGCAATCAGTCAAGCAAAAGTATAACAGGTACTGAAAAGTGTTATGTATCTGTTTAAAAAGCATCCTGGTCGATTTTAGCTGCTCTTTCCACCAAAAAAATAAAAAGTAAATAAAAATAAATAAATGTAATTGTGGGATGATAGATATGTTCATTTGCTTCACTGTATTAATCCTTTTACTTTCTCTTATGGATATCATAATATCATGTTTGCTATCTTAAAACACACATTGAAATTTATTTTTAAAGGAAAGCATTTCAGGAAAGGGAACCAAAAAGAATACCAATAGGCTGGTATGGCTAAAGCCCAGTGAGGTTGAGGGAAAATGGAGGGGAAAGGGATGGAAGAATTTGTTTAAAAATCACCCTGGGGCATTGCATGTTCTGGAGGGACTCTGGTTTCTATAGTGATTGCATTGAGAGCAGAGAAGTCACAGAGTCTCGTTTCAACATGAACATTTATTAAAATCATCAGGAAATCATAGTATGGTATATGCAGGATACCATTTGCCTGTAATATTAAAAAACAAAGAAAATTATATAAATCCATAACAATAGTTGGAAAAATGTAGATCAACTTCATATTTGTGTTTACTACCTAGAATGATGGTAAGAAAGGAGAGTGGCAAAAGATATATGAAGACTTTAAATATATTTAATATTTTAATATCTTAAAATCTGATAAAAATGACAAATTATTGATGGTAATTATTGAATAATGGTCATCTACATTTTCCGTTTGAAATGTTTCATACACAGAATTATTTACAAAATGAGTCAGGGAATATATGCCAAAACAAAAGTTTCTTGCAAGGGCCTTGATATAGTTTGGATCTATGCCCCCCACCCAAATCTCAGGTTGAATTGTAATCCCCAGTGTTGGAGGCAGGGCCTGGTGGGAGATGATTGGATCATGGAGACAGATCCTTCATGGATGGCCTAGCACCATCCCTTCAATCCTGTTCTTGTGATAGTGCATGAGTGAGTTATCACAAGATCTGGTTGATGGAAGTGTGTAGCACTGCCCCTTGCGTCTTCCTCCTGCTCCAGCCACCTAAGATGTGCCTGCTTCCTCTTCACCTTCCACCATGATTATGTTTCCTGAGGCCTCCCTAGAAGCAGAAGCTGCTATACTTCCCCTGAACAGCCTGCAGAAGTGTGAGCCAAGTAAACCTCTGTTCTTTACAAATTACCCAATCTCAGGTATTTCTTTATAGCAATGTGAGAATGAATGAATACAGGACTCAAAAGTTATCGTAATTATTTAACTGCAATACTTTATGATTTATTTGGCTCTGTAATTGACAATCCAGTTTAAGATCAGACTAAATCAAAGTTAGGAAATAGCACCTACCAAAGTCGGGTGGTGTAATAGACGTGTTATGTTGGTCTGTCTGTCCTCTCATAGGCACCTATTAGGTTGAAATTGCCATTTTTAGTTTATCAAAATTATAAAATATTTGCAATCTACACTGCTTGACTTAGTAGAAGAATTGCTGTGGTTGAGCGTTTCCTCCTTCGTGATAGTTGGTTTTTTCTTCATTTGAAGGCACATTGTTCCTTATGGAACATGTGGAGAAAGTCCTATTACACTTAAAAGTGACTATAACAAACTGAAATTGATATTACGGACAACATGAAAAGCTAAGCTTATTCTAGTATTATCAAACCTCTTTACAGATGAAATGCACTAGATTTAGTTTGCCTTTCAAACCCATTTTTCTTAATTTTTAAAAATTTTAATAAATGCATCAAATGGGGAGCAAAATATAAAATTACCTTTTGTTGGCAAAATATTTCATAAATCCTGATCAAACTGTTTATTCAAAATGTCGATGTTATATTTATTCTCATGAATTCTTGGAGAGAAAGACCAAAATTTCAGATACTTTCAGACACAAGAGGGAAAGAATCAGTAAAAGGTCACTGGAGGCCAGGAAGACAGAGACTAAAGACAGTTTGTTAAAAAAGAAGTTCATTTAAACACAGTAATTTGAAAACAGACACAACAGGAAACAATCTATATTATCTTTTATTTGCTCAATCTTTCTGGTTTTACTACTGCCAATTCCACCCCTGCAGTTCAGACCTGGCAGCAAAATCTCTCTTACTTTCCAGCAGCTTTTCACAAGCTGATAAGGAACCAAACTCAAAGAAAAGAGAGAAAGGAATAGACTAAAATCTCTGGCTTTGCCTTTTTCTTGATGTGCATCTTATTTCTTACAGCTTCACCCAGAACATGGTAAGGTTTGACAATGGAAATTTGAAACTGACTTAGAAATGCCTGTCTGTGACTACCATAAACCTTCACCTTAATGGTTTTATGCATCCATGTAAAGTCTTCAGCAGCATTGTGTATATCTTGAAAACATAATGACTGTTAGTCAGTTCATCCTCATGTCCTCTGAAGGTGAAATCCTTTGATATGTAGAGCTGCAGAACTGTGTAGCTGCACCAAGAGAAATAGCATTCCAACTATGATCTTACATAGTGTGATCATTTATTTAAGTAAAGCCATCTGTCATATTTTGGGTAGAAAATTATATAGTCAAGATGGATTTTTTTAAACATACTGTTGCCATGCTTTGGTTGACAAGGGTTTATTTTTCAGATTGAAACAGTAATTCTTACTCATCTTCAATGTTATTTTTGTAATAAATCCCTATGAACTGCTGCGTTTTAAGTACCTCATTGTGATTCACACAAGTGACATTCAGGGCATCTTCCTGAAGCATCAGTTCTGGAATAGATTGATCAATATGTCGAATTGGATCGAGTTCTTTATTGCAGTTGTTTCAAAATTAAAGAACTGCATATTCTAAAGTTCATTAGTTTGCCAAGTGAGTTGAAGTAATGGCTCTCTGCTATACTTTCTAACCTTAGTTCATTGAAAAAGTTTTCTAATGACATTCCCTGAACATTTTCCAAAACCAGCTGTCCGAGAGCTTCTTCATGTCCTGACAAGTTTCTCTGTAATAGATTTGGGTCTTTTCTTTGTTCTGCACTTCAATTTCTCCTTAAGCTAAAATTTATCTTCCCATTAGCAAGTTGTTACTTTAACTGTATTCTGCTTTGTGGGTGATAAACCCTAAAGAGAACATTAGACTTTGAAGGACCTTTGTTTCCCTCCAGAGCTTTCCTGATAGTAAAAGGGACATTTGGAATATTGACCATGACCAGCATGGGACATTTTCTTCTAAACACCCTGAATGGCATAGACATTTTCAAACTCTCCAAAGCCACTCATGAACTTTTACTTGCCTACTGTCACCACCAACTGGAGAGGCTGCAGTTGAGCTCCCTAGTTTGGCACTGCAAAAACTCAAGTTTAATCTGAAACTCCCCAGTTCCCTTTCTTAGCTATGGCCATAATTGGGAGGTGGGAAGGGGAGGTAGGAAGGGGGGAGGGAGAGAATTAAATTTTATGCATATATTTAATTTTCTAGGTAGGATTAGAATTAAATCGTTTCTAGGACTGTGGATTAAATTTTAGGGCATGGGTTTCTGAGGAAGTTGATAAGACCCAGAGTAGTAGGGATCAACAGAATGATGTAAATAGCCTGCAGATAACTCTGGAGAGAGTTTAATAATAACAAAGCATATATTTTTAAGAGATTGTTCACTTTTTAAAATGCTTATCTCACCATTTTAAAATCAGGTAGAAATTTTTATGTCATTTAAAGTGATTTTTAAATACAACATCATCTTATCTTGGTGAAAATATGTTCTGAGGATTCAATAATCTAAATACTCCAAGAACAACTAGGATTTTAAGTCTCATGCTGTAGTTAGGCATTGTTGTTCTCCCCGGTAGCTCTAAGGTTAGTTACATGACAGGTTTTCTTATTTGAACCAACTTTTGGATTAATGCTCTCCTCGAGCAAAACTTACCTCCAGGACCACAGGAATTAAGAACCAGCAAAGCATCAAAAACAAAACAAAACAAAACAAAACAAAAAAACAGGTGTGTGATTCTTATTTTTATAGTTTTATGTCATTCCTCTTCTTTAATATGCTTCACGTTTATCTGTTCCCTTTAATTCTTGTTTAAGATCTAATAAAGTTTGATCTCTCAACCACACAAAGAATCCTTGTAGAAAGAAAAACAATTCAATGAACAAAACTATTTGGTAGAAATCGATAGAAACGAAACCAATTTTAATTAGGTACTTGATCCCATCACTCTTATTATACAAAGCATATAGAAGAAAATAAGTGAAAACATATTTTATGGAATTTTTCCTTTGTTTTGATTTTATTTTTTTTCATTGTACTTTAGATTCTGGGGTACATGTGCAGATCATGCAAGATTGTTGCATAGGTACATTCATGGCAAGGTGGTTTGCTGCCTCCATCCCCCCATCACCTATACCTGATGTTTCTCCCCATGTTATCCCTCCCCAGCCTCCCTCCCACTATCCCTCCCACTATCCCTCCCTATCCTCCCTCCTACTATCCCTCTCCTAGCCCCCCGCAATGAACCCCAGTGTGTGATGCTCCCCTCTGTGTCCACGCGTTCTCATTATTCAACACCCGCCTATGAGTGAGAACGTGCAGTGTGTGATTTTCTGTTCCTGTGTCAGTTTGCTGAGAATGATGGTTTCCAAGTTCATCCATGTCCCTGCAAAGGACATGAACTCATCATTTTATATAACTGCGTAGTATTCCATGGTGTATATGTGCCACATTTTCTTTGTCCATTCTATCATTGATGGGCATTTGGGTTGGTTCCAAGTCTTTGCTATTGTGAACAGTGCGTGATGAACACACATGTGCATGTGTCTTTATAATAGAATGATTTATAATCCTTTGGGCATATACCCAGTAATGGGATTGGTGGGTCAAATGGAATTTCTATTTCTAGATCCTTGAGGAAATCACCACACTGTCTTCCACAGTGGTTGGACTAATTTACACTCCCACCAACAGTGTAAAAATGTTCCCACTTCTCCACATCCTCTCCAGCATATGTTGTCTCCAGATTTTTTAATGATGCCATTCTAACTGGCATGAGATGGTATCTCAATGTGGTTTTGATTTGCATTTCTCTAATGTCCAGAGATGATGAGCATTTTTTCATATGTTTGTTGGCTTCATATGTCTTCTTTCGAAAAGTATCTGTTAATATCCTTCACCCACTTTTGGAGGGGGATATTTTTTTCTTGTAAATCTGTTTTAGTTCTTTGTAGATTCTGGATATTGGCCCTTTGTTGGATGGGTAGATTGCAAAAATTTTTGCCCGTTCTGTCCATTGCCGGTTTGCTCTAATGATTGTTTCTTTTGCTGTACAGAAGCTCTGAGGTTTATTTAGATCCCATTTGTCTATTTTGGCTTTTGTGCCATTGCTTTTGGTTGTTTTTATTTTCTTAATGTATTTTTTTTGGTTCTTGTTTTGGCTTCTTGTGTTTCTCTCTTAATGTATTTGTTTTTTAGCCTTTGTTAATTTCAAACAAATGTCTCTAAACTTCGTAGTTTCCACTGTATACCCCCGCCTCACAAACACAAACACCATTTTATCCCCTTTATGATGTTAATCCAGATAAACATGAAGTTTAGAAATGATGCAGTGCATTCTCATTGGCTCAGAGTTAATGCAATACTTTTCTATTTTCCGCACTTCTTGAACTAAGAATATTTAACTAGTTGATTGTGCCCATAGGGCTTGTGCTGCACTAGAAACTACACCATCCAAATTCAGTGTCATGTTTTTTGAATACCACCTCTATTTCTTCTTTCTTTAAATTCATTACTGGGATTTATTTCCCTAGGAGTCGGTTTCATCAGGTATGAGGATTTTGTTTGTTTAACTCGTCAAGGGTTTTATTCCTTTGTACATTTTGAATGAAGACATTATTCTCTGAGGACATTAGAGTGTCTTAAATTGTAGAAAAATCTGACCAGTAGTCCTATAGAATAATTAGCTTTCCGTCTGGTTTGGCTTTGAAAAGTGTGAACCCACGTAGAGGAAGGGGAGAAACCTCAGACACTTCAGGTATATTGTGATAGTTATTTTTGCAGTTTGCATTTTTTCCAGTGCAAGGAAAAAAATCTTTCATTTAAGTATTGTCTAAAACTATATCATTATTCTTTAATTGTATATTATCTAAAGGTGTATCATTGGTGAGATAAGTGTGCCATATTTTATATTAATTGTTTTAATTGGCTGCACTAAAACTGGCTGGGAGAACTGAAGTATAGAGTTAGGGTGATGATTGTCTCTGATAAAACTTAAGTCATTGGATTAGTAGGCTAAGTCTGAAGTGCAAATGCTTAATCAGTAAAGAGGAAAAGTCTAGTAAAAAGGGTCATTAACACTAGCATGAAACTCACAGGATACTCTTATTCCAAAGGTTTTGAGCAGAAGTTGTCTACTTCATGCTGCCATTGGCCTGTTTGAACATCTTGGCGTTTCCTGGCAGATATAGTGGATCAGGTTGCTTATCTATACAACTTCAGTTAAAGATCTTTGCTAAAATACAGCTTTGTAGTTCTGCTAAGAATACTTCTATTTGTTCAAAAGTTTGGGAGCGACTAGTTAAGTGAAGTTTCTGAATAATAGCAAACCCTTGCATAATTCAAGAATAACTATTCCAGTTAAATATATTCCCATTTGATTGGATAGAAAAGTTGCAATGTCCCAGGCAGAAAACAGAAACTTTATGTATCTATGTATATATGTGTTTATTTATAGCTCTGTGAATGATGTGACTTTTTTGAAAGGAAAATGATTCAAACCATCTACACAATATGCATACTATTTTTAGTACATATTTATAGTTCACTAAAAGAACCAATTGTATGAAATCTATTTGGAGATACATGCTCAGAGATTCCTTAAGGGCAGGCTTCCTGTTCATCTCACTTTTATTATTTTCCCATAAGTGTATTAGTTACAGGGTTGGGTGCGGTGGCTTACACCTGTAATCCCAGCACTTTGGGAGGCCAAGGTGGGTGGATCATTTGAGGTCAGGATTTCAAGACCAGCCTGGCCAACATGGTGAAAAACTGCCTCAACTAAAAGTACAAAAATTAGCCTGGCATGTTGGTGCACACCTGTAGTCCCAGCTACTTTGGAGGCTGAGGCAGGAGAATCACTTGAACCTGGGAGGCCAAGGTTTCAGTGAACTGAAATTACACCACTGCACTCCACTCCAGCATGGACAACAGAGCGACACTCTGTTTAAAAAAAAAAAAAAAAAAAAAAAGTGAGGAAAAACGTATATTAGTTACAGGGGAAGCATGAATTGCCCACCCTCTGCTCTTCAAAAAATGTTTTCCCATCTGTGTTATTTAATATTACAGCCAATTTACCATTACTGGGATAGTTTCCTTCATGGACAATTTTGACTAGTAAATTTGAGTTTTTTTCATTTGTTTGTTTTTTCTGGTACTACCTAATAACTATTATGGTTGCTGCCAAGTCTTGTCTTCATGGATCTTATAGCTCAATTATTCCAGGGCTTTTTCTAAGAATTCACAAAGCCACATTTTTATGCCCATAACAAAAGATGTTGATTTCTCCATGGAAGTGTTGATAATGTTTTTTGTTATTTTTGATCTGTAAAAATTCAAATCAGACTGTTTAGTGTAGCAAACTACTATAGTATATCTATCATCTTTCTAAAGTATACATCATGTATTTTAATAATGTTTTCATAGTATCTGCTATGAAGTTTGCTACCTTCTATCGTACCTTTTGTCCTGAGCCTTATTTTAACAGTAGTGATTATTGTACCTTTTGTCCTGAGCCTTAATTTAACAATAGCTATTATTGAATCAAATACTTCACATTTGTTGTTCATTTTTAAAGAGTATCTGAGAAGGTTAAAAAGTCTCTTTATTTCTATGATATCTCAAAGAATGCATTATTCTAAAAATGTATTGGTCGTTACTATATGTATTTACTCTATTAGTAATTTGACATGCCCTAGAATGAACCACATTTGCCATTTGACCTTTTTCACTTCCTTTTTGTTGTTGTTGTTGTTTAAGGAACTTACAAGAGACTAGATATTACATACTATCCTGGTATCCTTTTTCATTTTTAAGATTAGACCCATGAACAAAAAAACATCCAGCCAGGATATGGTATAAGAGCATCCCAAAAAAGAGTTCATGGACATTCCCAGAAAGCACACCAACTAAAAAACACAGTATTCTATACTGGATAAATGTTATGTAGTGGCTCCTTTAAGGGTGTTATACAAGTGGATGGTGTTTTGAGGAGAACAATACAACAACAATTCATAATAAGTTAATCAATGAGTAGAAAACTGTTGGTGTTTTCCTTTAGCAATAGATATGCACTCTATGTAGTAACATGAGATTTAATGATCCTTATACAAGATCTGAGGTAGTGTGACTAATTTATTTGAGGTCTGTAATTGCTCTGAGGCTGAGTCTCAGCCTTAGCCTGCTGTTAAACGTAGCCTAAATGCTTATACACATACAAAAAGAAAGATTTATGATTGTATTAGTTTCCTGGGCTGTGGCAACAAACCACCACAAACAGAGAGGCTTAAGACAAAGACATTTATTCTCTCATTGTTCTAGGGTCCAGAAGTCCAAAACTGTGTTAGCGGACCTCGTTCTTTCCAGCGGCTCTGACTGAGAATTCCACACCTATCACCTGGCTTTTGGTGGTTGCTGTCAGTCCTTGGCACACCTTGGCTTGCAGCTGCATCACTGCAGTCTCCTCCTTCATGTGCACATGGCGTTCCCCTCTCTACATCATCTACATCACCAAGTGTCCTCTCCTCCTTTATAAGGAGTCAGTCATCAGATTTAGGGTGCACCTGAATCCAGTATAACCTCAACTTAACTAATTACATCTGCAGTGACCCTATTTCCAAATAAGGTAACATCCTGAGGTTCTGGGTGGACACTATTTTGGAGGGACACTATACAACCAACAACGGTGACCACCCACAAACTATCAATGACCCTGCTATAATTATACTATCTATGTTTACAAATTCTTTTTCTTATTTTACTTGAGATGGAGTCTGGCTCAGTCACCCAAACTGGAGTGCAGTGGTGTGATCTCTTCTCACTGCACCCTCCGCCTCCCAGGTTCAAGCAACTCTCCTGCCTCAGCCTCCTGAGTAGCTGGGATTACAGGTGTGTGCCACCACACCCAGCTAATTTTTGTATTTTTAGTAGAGACAGGATTTCATCATATTGGTCAGGCTGGTCTTGAACTCCTGACCTTGTGATCTAACCACGTTTGCCATAAAAAGTGCTGGGATACCAATTCTTTTATCCATAGAGATACTGTGACTATAGTTTATTCTTCGGTAATTTCCTGATTCATGAATGGTATAGGTACTCAGAAGTCTAGATCAGTTTTACTCTAGATATTTATAAGAAAATTTATAAGAACTTCTAAAATAATCTCTCTGGAATATGTTTTATATGAAAGTTCCATTTGTAATGTAGTTTCTATCTATTAAATCTATAGAAATTATGTCATGGTAGAGAAATAAGTAATTGTCTAAAAAGGATTCTGAAAAAAAGTTCCAGACTGAGATTTGGGAAAGAACTTACAATTGTTAGAATTTTCTATTACTTGAGTGGCTTTAGTAAATAAAGCAAATAAAGTTCATTTGACCTCAAGCTTTTCTTTTTTATTTTTTTTTCATTAGCAACAGATGACTTTTTTTTTTACATTTATTTATTTATTTATTTTTATTAGCAACAAAGGACATTTTATTTTAATTATATTCATATGTTATATATATAATTGCACTTTAGGTTCTGGAGTACTTGTGCAGAACATGCAGGATTGTTGTATAGGTACCTACATGGCAATGTGGTTTGCTGCCTCCGTCCCCCCGTCACCTATATCTGGCATTTCTCCCCACATTATCCCTCCCCCAACCTCCCTACCACCTGCTGTCCCTCCCCTAGTCCCCCACAACCGACCCCAGTGTGTGATGCTCCCCTCCCTGTGTCCATGTGTTCTCATTGTTCAACACCCACCTATGAGTGAGAACATGCGGTGTTTGATTTTCTGTTCTTGTGTCAGTTTGCTGAGAATGATGGTTTCCAGATTCATCCACGTCTCTAAAAAGGGCAGGAACTCATTGTTTTTTATGGCTACATAGTATTCCATGGTGTATATGTGCCACATTTTTCTTGTCCAATCTATCATCAATAGGCATTTCGGTTAGTTCCAGGTCTTTGCTATTGTAAACAGTGCTATGATGAACATGCATGTACATGTGTCTTTATAATAGAATGATTTATAATCCTTTGAGTATATACCTAGTACTGGGATTGCTGGGTCAAATGGAATTTCTGTTTGTAGGTCCTTGAGGAAGTGCCACACTGTCTTCCATAATGGTGGAACTAATTTACACTCCCACCAACAGTGTAAAATTGTTCCTGTTTCTCCACATCCTCTCCAGCATCTGTTGTCTCCAGATTTTTTAATGATCACCATTCTAACTGGCGTGAGATGGTATCTCAATGTGGTTTTGGTTTGCATTTCTCTAATGACCAGTGATGGTGAGCATTTTTTCATATGTTTGTTGGCCTCATATTTGTCTTCTTTTGAAAAGTGTCTATTCATATCCTTCACCCACTTTTGAATGGGTTTTTTTTTCTTGTAAATCTGATTTAGTTCTTTGTAGATTCTGGATATTAGCCCTTTGTCTGATGGGTAGATTGCAAAAATTTCTTCCCATTCTGTTGGTTGCCAGTTCACTCTAATGGTTGTTTCTTTTGCTGTACAGAAGCTCTGGAGTTTAACTAGATACAATTTGTCTATTTTGGCTTTTGTTGCCAATGCTTTTGGTGTTTTAGTCATGAAGTCCTTGCCCATGCCTATGTCCTGAATGATTTTGCCTAGGTTTTCTTCTAGGGTTTTTATGGTGTTAGGTCTTATGTTTGTCTTAATCTATCTGGAGTTAATTTTAGTGTAAGGTGTCAGGAAGGGGTCCAGTTTCTGCTTTCTGCACTTGGCTAGCCAGTTTTCCCAACACCATTTATTAAACAGGGAATCCTTTCCCCCATTGCTTGTTTTTGTCAGGTTTGTCAGAGATCAGATGGTTGTATATGTGTGGTGTTGCTTCT
The DNA here is from genome assembly GCA_036589455.1 of Ateles fusciceps. Lineage (NCBI taxonomy): Eukaryota > Metazoa > Chordata > Mammalia > Primates > Atelidae > Ateles > Ateles fusciceps. The sequence continues at coordinate 10,954,791 of JAZHEH010000078.1, forward strand.
GAGGCCTCTGTTTGTTCCATTGGTCTATATCTCTGTTTTGGCATCAGTGCCATACTGTTTTGATTACTGTAGCCTTGTAGTATAGCTTGAAGTCAGGTAGCGTGATGTCTCGGGCTTTGTTCTTTTTGCTTAGAATTGTCTTGGCTATGCAGGCTCTATTTTGGTTCCATACGAAGTTTAAGTTGGTTTTTTCCAGTTCTCTTTTGGTTCCATATGAAGTTTAAAGTGGTTTTTTCCAGTTCTGTGAAGAGGGTCATAGGTAGCTTGATGGAGATAGTGTTGAATTTGTAAATTAGTTTGGGCAGTATGGCCATTTTCACAATATTGATTCTTCCTAACCATGAGCACGGAATGTTTGCATTTTCTCTTATTTCCTTGAGCAGTGGTTTGTAGTTCTCCTTGAAGAGGTCCATTACACCCTTTGTTAGTTGTATTCCTTGACATTTTATTCTCTTTGTAGCAGTTATCAATGGCAGTTCCTTCTTGATTTGGCTCTCTTTAAGTCTGTTGTTGGTGTATAGGAATGCTTGTGATTTCTGCACATTGATTTTGACCTCAAGCTTTTTAAAGTTAATAATTTACCATTAAGATCACCTTTTTCTTAGTTTCCTCCCACCCAACACACAGTGTGCCACAGCCCCTTTTCTTTAGAACATGATTTGTCTCTTTCACCTTCTCTCTTTTTATTCTTTAATTACAAGTCAATTTGTCTTCCTTCTTATATTTCCAAGTATCTTTATAATTTTGCTCTGATGGGCAATCATAGTGGGCTTAATGATAGATATTTTCGCAATCATGCAGTTAATAAATCTGCATCATTGTCCATTTATATTTTATTATTGCAAGTAAGGAAAGAACAGGATGTATTGAAGTACTAATGCCTTCCTCCTAGTGGCAACTTTAGCAGTCTTTGTCAAGTTTACCTTTTACGTTTTACCCAAAATTGAACTTTAATTCTTCCAGTGGCTCTTCTGTTTGCATTATTTACAGATATTCTTATTCTCTCTCTTTCTTTTTTTTTTTTGAAAGAAAGAGAAAGAAAAGAAAAAAGAGAGAAGGAAAAAAGAGAATAAAAGTAAGGGAAAAAGAAGAAAAAGAGGGAGAGAGAACGGGAATCTTACTCTATTGCCCAGGCTAGAATGCAGTCTAAAAATGGGTATTGAAAAGCTCTTTTATACTAATAATTGTGTCATACAATGGAGACAGGAAGGAATAAGGGGAGGAAAAAAACAGCCAACCAATATTTCATTTAAACCTATGAAATGCTATGCAATTGCTGGGGAGTGATTTACTTCCAACCATGTGGTCACTTTTAGAATAGATGTGATGTGTTACTGAAGAAAATGTATGTTTTGTGGATTAGGAGTAGAGAGTTCTGTAAATGTTTATTAAGTTTACTTGTTCGAGGTCTAAGTTCAAGTCCCAGGTATCCTTGTTATCCTACTGTCTCATTGATCTGTCCAATATTGACAATATAGTATTAAAGTCTCCCACTATTATTGTGTGGGAGTCCAAGTCTCTTTGTAAGTCACCAAGAAATTGCCCTATGTATCTGGGTGCTCCTGTATTGGGTACACATAGACTTAGGATCGTTAGCTCTTCCTGTTACATTGATCCCTCTACCATTATACAATGTCCTTCTTATCTCTTTTGGTTTCTGTTACTGTAAAGTCTATTTTATCAGAGATGAGAATTGCAACTCCCGCTTTTTTTTTTCTCTCCATTTGGTTGGCAAATCTTCCTCCATCCCTTTGTTTTGAGTCTCTGTATATCCTTGCATGTGAGATGGGTCTGGATGCAGCTTACCGATGGGTTTTTTGGAATGGCTGATACTGGTTGTTCCTTTCTGTATATAGTGCTTCTTTCAGATGCTCTTGTAAAGCAGGCCTGGTGGTAATGAAATCTCTAAGTACTTGCTTGTTCATAAATTTTATTTTTCCTTCACTTATGAAACTTAGTTTGGCTGGATATGAAATTCTGGGTTGAAAGTTCTTTACTTTAAGAATGTTGAATATTGGCCCCCACTCTCTTCTGGCTTGTAGGGTTTCTGCTGAGAGATCTGCTGTGAGTCTGATAGGCTTCCCCTTGTGGGTAACCTGACCTTTCTCTCTGGCTGCCCTTAGTATTTTCTCCTTCGTTTCAACCCTGGTGAATCTAATGATTATGTGCCTTGGGGTTGCTCTTTTTGAGGAATATCTTTGTGGTGTTCTCTGTATTACCTGGAGTTGAGTATTGTCCTGCCTTGCTAGGTTGGGAAAGGTTTCCTGCATAATATCCTGAAGAATATTTTCCAGCTTGGATTCATTCTCTTCGTCACATTCAGGTACACCTATCAAATGTAGATTAGGTCTTTTCACATAGTCCCATATTTCTTGGAGACTTTGCTCATTCCTTTTTACCCTTTTTTCTCTAATCTTGTCTTCTCGTTTTATTTCGTTAAGTTGGTCTTCGACCTCTGAAATCCTTTCTTCTGCTTGATGAATTCGACTGTTAAAACTTGCACATACTTCTCAAGGTTCTCGTATTGTGTTTTTCAGCTCCATTAGTTCACTTATATTCCTCTTTAAATTGGCTATTCTTATTAGCATTTCGTCAAACCTTTTTTCAAAGTTCTTAGTTTCTTTGCATTGGGTTAGAACATGTTCTTTTAGCTCACAGAAGTTTCTTATTATCCACCTTCTGAAGCCTGATTCTATCAATTCCTCACATTCATTCTCCATCAGGCCTTGTTCCCTTGGTGATGAGGCACTGCAATCCTCTGTAGGAGGAGAGGCATTCTGATTTTGGGTGTTTTCACCTTTTTTGCGCTGGTTTCTTCCCATCTTGTGGATTTACCCACCTGTCGTCTGTGTAATTGCTGACTTTCAGATTAGGTCTCTGAGTGGAAGTTCAGCTTGTTGGTGGTAAAGTTTTTCTGTTTCTGAGTTTTCCTTTGGCAGACACCCCCTCCCCCACAAAGCTGGACCTTCCCCGGGTACAGCTGTACTTGCTGTGAAACTCTCAATCCTCAGCAGTTCCAATTGCTGTTTTTTTTTTTTTTGTGGGAGGGGACCAGCCTTCCCCTGCGGCGACCCACTACACCGGCTGAAACAGCGGCGTTAAGATTTGTGGTGTTTTTCTGCCCGAGAATCTCCCAGTCTGGTTCCCCACTTCAGTCTGCTTTTCAATCAGCTGAATGGGAGACTCTGCCTTCCCGGAGCTCCAAATGCCAACTAAAAGGGCACTCAGTCCTGTATACTCTGGACTGAGAACCGTCTCGCCAGTACGCCTGCAAAACGGCCCCGCCGGCCAAAAGAGTTGCGCTGGCGACCCGTGGGGCTCCTCCACCGGGAATCTCCTGGCCCGTGGGCAATAAGAATTCGTCTAAAAATGTGACGTCCACTCACTCTCTGCGCTTTCAGTGGGAGCTACAATCCTGAGCTGCTGCTAATCGGTCATCTTGGATCTCTCCTATTTACAGGTATTCTTACAGAGGGAAGCTTTTGGTTCTTTGATTTAAAAAAACTTAGGTTGTATTGATTTCTAGCTTGTTAACTTTTTAAGGCTCTCAGGAAAACATCTACCACCTACTGGATATTTTCTAATTAGTAATTGTACATTTCAATTTTAACTGTCTCTTAATTCAATTTCGAGCCCATTTATAAAGAGAAGGAATAAATGTCCCTTTATTTTAGCTGTTGGCCTATTCCAAATACTATTCAAAAGTTCCCTAAATTTTATTTGAATCTTTACTTAGTTTATAATTTGAATCTTTGTCCAATTTTCTTTAAGAAAGAGGCTCTGAAAGTGTTTAACATTTCAAATTATTACTTTTATTGCTTTCCCATGGCAATTATTTTTACACACCTGAGTCATTTAAATCTCTTTCTCAGCTTTTAATAGTTTTTCTCACCAGAGGGAAAGACAATTAAGTAAAGTACTTTAGGTTTATGTCCATGTGTGCTCAGTGATTAGCTCCAACTTATAAGTGAGAATGTGCAGTATTTTGTTGTCTGTTCCTGTGTTAATCTGCTTAGAATTATGGTTTCCAGTTTCATCTACATCACTGCAAAGGACATGATTTCACGCTTTATGGCTGCAAACTGTTCCATGGTGTATATGTACCACATTTTCACTATCTAGTCCACTGTTGATGGTCATCTAGTTCAGTTCTATGTCTTTGCTATTGTGAATAGTGTGGCCATGAACATACAAGTGCATTTTTGATACAATTATCTGTTTTCCTTTGGTCATATGCCCAGAATGGGGATTGCTTGGTCAAATGGTAGCTGCGCTTTTGAGAAATCTTGAAACTGCTTTCCACAGTGGCTAAACTAATTTACATTCACACAAACAGTGTATAAGCTTTCCCTTCTCTCCCAAGTCTTGTCAGCATGTGTTGTTTTTTTGACATTTTAATCATGGCCATTCTGACTGGTATAAGATTGTGTCTCATTGTGGTATTGATTTGCATTTCTCTGACAATTAGTGATGATGTACATTGTTCATGTTTTTTACCAGCTTACATGTCTTCTTTTGAAAATTGTCTGTTCATGTCCTTTGACCATTTTTTTTTTTTTAGTGGAGTTATTTGATTTTAGTTTGTTGATTTGTTTAAGTTCTTTATAGATTCTGGACATTAGACCTTTGTCAGATGCATAATTTGTGAATATTTTTTCCCATTCTTTGGTTTTCTGTTTATTTTGTTAATAGTTTCTTTTGTTGTGCAGAAGCTCTTTAGTTTAATTAGACACCACTTGTCAGTCATTGTTTCTGTTGCAATTGCTTTTGGGGACTTACTCAAATATTATTTGCCACGACTGATGTCAAGAAGGGTATTTCCTAAGTTTTATCCAATGATTTTTATAGTTCGAGGTCTGACATTTATATCTTTAATCCATCTTGAGTTAATGTTTACATACAGCAAAAGGTGGGGGGTGAGTCTCATTGTTCTGCATATGAATGGCCAGTTACCCAGCACCATTTATTGAATAGGTAGTCCTTTCCTCATTGTTTATTTTCATCGGTCTTGTTGGAGATCAGATGGTTGTAGATTTGTGGTTTTATTTCTGAGTTTTCTATTCTGTTCCATTGGATGGTTTGTCTGTTTTTGTACTGGTTTTGGTTTCTGAAGACTACTAGAAGGGGTACTAAGGGAAGAGGAACATAGGTTGAAAAACTACCTACTGAGTGAATGCCAAAAGTCCACAATGCAGAATGCAGCTTGAAGGGCTGCCACTAGCCAAATTTTGAATGATTTGAATATCAAAATAATAATTACAATAATAAAATTTAACATCATGAATTTTTAAAAAATCAGTAGCCCATAGTAATATCAAAGAACAAAGGAAACTTTTTACAGAAATATTATGAGTGAAAATTATAAAATCTGTAAAAAGTTTCCTTTTTACAGAAATACTATGAGTGAAAATTATGAAATCATGAGTTATAAACATCCAGCCTAATACTTGATTCAACTAAGGATCTTCAACAATTATTAAAACCATTGGCAAAAGCATTACTGGGAAACAAGATTTTCCTAGTCTTAAAATGTCACTGCACAGATTCCTTATTAATTACAAAGGGAAAGAGTCCCTGTCCAATGAATAAATATTGTAATCATCATCTTAAGCAAATGATCAAATGTAGCATTACCAATAATGGTACAAACTCATGTTACTTGCTTTTTGTATGTAATGCAATGAGAAGTATGCATTACCTATGCAAAATCCTTGCCAAAAATATGGAACCTGAATCTAATCATGAGGAAACAGATAAATTAAGACTGTGAGACTTTCTTTAAGATTACTGACTTTGACTCTTCAAGAATTTTGATGTTTCTGAAAGGCAAAAAATGACTGGGAGATAGCCCTAGATTAACTATGATTAAATATATAGGATGATAAGTATATGATCCTGTATGAATCCGGGTTTTAAAAATAATAATGTTATTAGAATAATGGGGTAGGTTGAATAAGAGTTTTATTTTGGAAAATATTTTGTTTAAATAGTGTGTTCTTTATATTGATACTCTGGTCATACGGTAGAAAGTCATCTTATTTTTTTCTGTTTTAAAAATGCATACTGAAATATTTAGATGTAAATTTTCATAATGTCTGAATTTTGCCTTCAAATGGTTCACCAAAAGTGTAGACAGAGAGCCAAGTATATAGGTAAATAGGCAGATAGACAGACTGATTGATACATAGATAGATAGATAGATGGATAGGTAGATAAGTTGACATATAAATGAGAGAAATAAATTGTGATAAAATATTTTCTGGTATAAAATTCTTATACAATTTTCCCCTATTATACCAATACCATTATTAAAAATGATCAGTCTCATTTTGTGAGGCCATGGCAGGCAGATTGCCTGAGGTCAGTAGTTCAAGACCAGTCTGGCCAACATTGTGAAACCCCGTGTCTACTAAAACTTCAAAAAAAATTAGCCAGGCATGATAGCGTGTGCCTGTAATCTCAGCTACTTGGGAGGCTGAGGTAGGGGAATTGCTTGAACCAGGGAGGTGGAGGTTGCAGTGAGCTGAGATTGCGCCACTGCACTCCAGCCTGGGCAGCAGAGTGAGACTCTGTCCCCCGCTAAAAAAAAAAAATTCTGTCTATTAAATATAGTGTTTATTGTACCAATGTTTCAACTTTGTGTAGGTTCAAAAACATTCAAGAAACTTTATTTTTCGACTTTTATTTTAGATTCAAGGGGTACATATACAGGTTTGTTACATGAGTATACAGTGTGATGTTCAAGTTTGGGGCACAACTGATTGTGTCACACAGGTAGTGAGCGTGGTACACAACAGGTAGTTTTACTTTTTTTTTTTTTTTAAGACACAGTCTTGCTCTGTCGTCCAGGATAGAGTACAGTGGCATCATCTCAGCTCACTGCAACCTCTGCCTCCCAGGCTCAAGTGATTCTCCTGCCTCCGCCTCCCTGGTATCTAGGATTACAGGCGCAAACCGCCATGCCCAGCTACTTTTTGTATTTTTAGTAGAGGTGGGTTTTCCTCATGTTGGCCAGGCTGGTCTGGAACTCTAGACCTCTGGTGATCCACCCACCTTGGCCTCCCAAAGTGCTGGGATTACAGGCATGAGCCCCCATGCCCAGCAGGTTTTACAACTTCTGTTTCCCTCTCTTCCATCACCCTTACCAGTTCCCAATATTTAGCTCTCACTAAGTGAGAACATATAGTATTCAGTTTTTTGTCTTTGTGTTAATGTGCTTAGGATGATGGCCTCCAGCTACATGGATGTTGCTGCAAAGGACATGATTTTGTTCTCTCTTATTGTTGCATAGTATTTTATCACATATATGTACCACATTTTATTTATTCAACCCACTGTTGATAGGAGAATAGGTTGATTTCATGTCTTTTCTGTTGTGAATAGTACTGTGGTGAACATTCAAGTCCATGTGCCTTTTTGGTAGAACAATTTATTTTCTTTTGGATATATACCAGGTCATGGAGTTGTTAGGTTGAATGGTCGTTTTAAGTTATTTGAGAAATCTCCAAACTGCTTTCCACAGTGGCTGTACTAATTTACATTCCCGCTAACATTGTATAAGCGTTCCTTTTTTCTCCGTGGCTTTACTGGCATCTGCTGTTCTTCGACTTTTTAATAACAATCATTGTGACTGGTGTGAGAGGGTATCTTATTATACAGAGATGTGCATATCTTCAATGATTAGTGATGTTGAGCTTTTTTTTTTTATGTCTTTGAAGAAGTGTCTGTTCGTGTCCTTTGTCCACTTCTTAATGGGACTGTTTCAAAAAGCTGTTTAGAATATAGCTTATCTAGGAATAAATCTAAAGAAAAACAACAAAACTATAATGAAGGACATTACAGAAGACGCCATCAAAAGGAGAAATATGATATGTCCGTAGATATGGAGTCTTGAGAGCATAAGAATCTCAATCACCAAAATTAAAATAATAACCTGATGAGCTATTATTAAAACAAAATAATCTATCATAAGCTACCAAGAATCTGGAATATCTGAAACTTAAGTATTCTGCTGGTGGGAGAATAAATCAAATTGGATAACATGTAGTATTAACTAGTAAATTGGAACTATGAAAACTTCAATTCCATTCAGATATGCAAAGGAAGTGCTCAAATATGTTAGAAGGGTGTAGTAGAATGTTTATGTATCATTGTTTAATATAGAAAAAACACATATGTCTCCCAATTAGTAAATGGGCATACAATGTGACATATTTATATAATATTCTGTGCAACAATGAAAGTGAATAAATTAAACCTTACATTATCACAGGCAAATCTTATTAATATATTCTTAAAAGAAGAACAGAGACAAATACATAAGTATGCCATTTGTGTGATGTTTTAAAATATGCAAAACAAGTCCTTACATTATCTAAGGATATGAAAATATGAAATACATTATAAAATATTCAGGGAAATAATAAATACGATTTTAAAATTATTTTTCTCAGACAGCGAGGGTGAAGTCAGTGGCAAGAGGAACGTCTACACAACAGACTTTCAATTGTTCCGTCTTATTTTGTTTCTTAAACTGGGGATGTTGCAACAATTATTTTTGTTATGGATTGTTTAAATACATTATGAATAACTTAATTTTTCATAATAAAACTATTTCGGAAGAACACTTAGACGGAACTACATTGCACCTTCAAGTAGTATTTCTATTCCCATGAATGCCAATACTATTGTACCCACAAAATGAGAACCTTGTTTCCAGATGCCAAGAGGTACTTAATAGTGATCGCTGTAGTGTAGGCTCTTCTGTGGACATACCACAGCTAACTAAAATGAAATAATGCTCCAGGTTACCCAGACCCAAACAGGAAACCCAATGCCTGGTCAGAATACATGTGTTATTTAAAATCTAACATGTATGTAGACTATTTTGAGGATCTTACATGTGAAATTACTCAAAAGAAAAAATGGTATTGCATTCATTCTTGAGATTATGTATGTATCTGAAAGTGTTGCATATATGCATATGTTTGAAAATTTTGCAATCCCCTCCCCTCCCTTTCCCTCTTCTCCGTTTCCCTCTTCTCCGTTTCCCTCTTCTCCGTTTCCCTCTTCTCCGTTTCCCCTCTTCTCCGTTTCCCTCTTCTCCGTTTCCCTCTTCTCCGTTTCCCTCTTCTCCCCCTCCTCTCCCCTCTCCTTTCTTCTCCTCCCTTCCCATTCCCTTCCCTCCCTTCCCTTCCCTCTCTTCTTTTTGGTCAGTTACAACTCCAGCAATACTAACAGTTGTAATGGAGATCACTAGGAGTCATTGGGATTTGTATACTGTGAAGTTAATTTCAGGATATTAGAGCTAAAAAGTCAAAAATAGAATAAATTGATCCTTCTAAATTGGACAAAAGCATTGTAATTTGGATGAACTGGAGAATTGGACAATGATAGCTAGTAGAAATAAAATAATGCATCAATAAAATCATTTATTAATTAAGAATAAACAATGCTTAGATTGAAAATATACCTGAGCCCCTGATATTTGGCGTGGAGAGGGGGAGTGACATTATTATCTTTGTGTAGTGATATAAGTGAGTTAATTTATTGAACAATTAAATGTCAGTACCTAACATTCTTGATCTGTTGTGCTATTTTCCACCACTAGGAACCAAGACATTAGGAACCATATTTATCAGTGGCTGACAAATATGTTTAGGGATGAATTCAGATAAGCTTGACACACTGTATCGTCAGATGTAGTGTTAACAAGAATAAAGAGTCAGTCTAAGAGAAACTTTATTTTCTGTCTCTTTGACCTACTGATTTCTGAGAGTTCTTTTATTCTCTATTTGTCTCATGAGTGTTATATGTTCTGAAGATGTGTAGTTAGATGCTAAAACATCCCTACATAGTAGGTCTTCCTGGTAGTGTGTACCTTTCATAAAAGTGAAAAATTCTTTTTGTTTCATTTAGTTTTTCTTTTTGCATTTAATTGCAATTCGTCTTATATAAGTAAAACTACACCTACTCTAGTTGTATTAACATTTACCTACCTCCCCACTCATTCTCCCTTGCTCTATTTCAATATGTAGACAGATTATTTAAAGATGCAAATCTTGTTATACCATCTCTTCTACACTCTGCTCATAAAAGTCTGTCTTTTTAAAAAATTATCACTATGAGCTGATGACAATGTCAGTGAGAAAATACTCTTTTCCCCAAATGTATTGTACTGATCTTATTTCTAAACAATTGCAACAATTACTGTTGCATTTTAATATATTTCTCAGCTTCAGATTAGCACAATATTGTTGCTTATTCTTTAATAGACGTTACATTCTACATGTAAGCCAAGTGGGAAAACTTCCAGGTTGTACCGGTTTACTCCCATATAGATGGACTCAGCTGCTTGGATCCCTTTCAAGAATAAGTTTGTAACAGTTTGGATTTCTTCATGCTGTCTTGGGTGCAATTTCTGTTTCTAACCTCTGTGGCACTACGCTATCCTGCATTTAAACAGCAGATGCAAGATACATTCACAATATAGTGGTTATTGAGATGAAACAATGCACATTTAATTCTGTCATTCTATGTGACCACTTGGAGTTGTATTTATTTTTAAAAGTTAATATGATGAAACAGAGAGTAAAATGTGAGGTGTAAAATATTTAAGTTTTGTAGGTGCAAATTTTACATGAATATATGTAATATGTCTGCAGGGCACGGTGGCATACACCTGTAATCCCAGCACTTTGGGAGGCCGAGGCAGGCAGATCACTTGAGGTCAGGAGTTCAAGACTAACCTGGTCAAAATGGTGAAACCCTGTCTCTACAAAAATTAGCCAGGCGTGGTAGCTTGCACCTGTAATCCCATCTACCTGAGAGGCTGAGGCAGGAGTGTTGCTGGAACCTGGGGTGCCGAGGTTGCAGTGAGCCAAGGTGGCGCCATTATATTCCAGAGAGCAAGACTGCATCTCAAAAAAAAAAAAAAAAAAAAAACAATATTTCACTGAATAGTATCTTTAAAATAGAAATGTATCCTTTTAAAGTTGTTAATTGCTTTAAAATGAAAGAATAAAGACAATAATAAAATACTTCTAATTATATACTGAAAGCTATTGTCAATGATTTTGTCATATAGAGCAGGGAGGCTTTTTTTTTTTTTTTAAAAAAGATCTACTGTGTGTTAAATACGTTAGGTATACCACTAGACATGGAAATTATCACTCAATGAGGAACCTACTAGATATTATCCAGAGATTCTAGACTTTGAGCTTGATACCTTGACAGGATGTGACTTTTTGGTTGTCTTCCTTAGTGAGAAGGTGCTAGAGTGAAAGTGATGAAAGCGTTTGTTCACCAGATGCTCAGTTAATCAAATACATTCGCTTTCTGCATTCTAGTCACATGGTAAGACTGCACTTTCCCCACCCTCTTTAAAGCTAGATATGGCAGTGTGATTTGCTTTGGCCGGCAAGATGTGAGCAAAGGTGATGTATGCCATTTTCAGGTGGAAGCTGAAAGCATCAGTGCTTCCTGCTACATCATCTTTCAACTTCTGCAGTGAATGTTCATGCATGCACCAAGCTGAAGTGGCTGTTAGCCTGGGCCACTGAGTTCCATGGAGATGGAACACCCCACCAAAGCACCTGCCTGCTTTGAACATGTAGTATGAGCAAAAAGCAAACTGTGTAGTAATTTCTTTAACTGTCGTTCATGCTATACAACCTAGCCTAACCTTATTGATATCTGTCAATTACTTTTACCTTTCAAATTGCTGAAGCATCAAGTTAATCTGAATTCTACTGCTTTGTAAGTAACTCTTTGTTCCTCTACCATCTTGAGGTTTTAATGATTTTTCGCTTCCTTTGAGTTGTGAAATTTTATCAATGTGTGTGTGTGTTTGTTTGAGAGAGAGAAAGTGTGTCATTGTGTCTAGGTCTAAATTTTATTTTTTGTTTATCTTTCTTAATCAATGATTACTGCATGTCTGAAGACATGCTTTTCTTCTCAGAAATTTAGGTTTCTGTCATTTCCGTGAATGTTCTTGTCCCTCGCTGTTCTTTCCTTCTGGAAGTCTTACAGGCATTTCTATATCTATATTTTTGGGAATGTGTTCTTAAAGAAAACTTTGGCAGAATTTTTATCTCACTAGACTTAAATATTTTGGGTTTCTAAATAAGAACTGAGACTTTTCAAATTACTTCTTCTAATGTTTTTAATTTTTAAAATGCGAATAACTATTTTATGAGTATATATTGATATGTATATGTAGTTTGGTTATGTATACAGTATATATACATAAGTGTGTGTAGTTTCTTGATGCTTACTGAAGTTAATTATCTGATGTTACAGGTTTTCATTTGATTCACCTCTCAATTTTATTTTGTTAGTTTCATTCCGTTTGTTCTTTTTTTAGCTTGTAAATTTCTTGCCTAGTGTCATCTTTTCCTCAATGTCTTTTGTTTCTGCACTGTTTACAAACAAAAATAGCATAAGCCCTCTTATGTTGAGATTATTCCTGGGTCTCTGTTTTCATACTCATTTGTTTTGGATGTCAATTTGTGATTCCCTTAGCTCTGTTGATGTGTCACCTTTTTTTGTAGTTCCATATTTTCCCTATATTCCTTAAAATTGCCATCAACCACTGATACTTGCCTGATTGTTAGAGTTTTAAATATATAATTATTTTGTAATTTCAGTGGAGTATCTGAGGGGAGACATAAAAACACTGTATGTGCCATCAGCAGGCTGAATAAGATGTATATTCTCCTTTTTAACTTTAAAATTGAAAATAATAATAATGTCATATTCCATGTAGTGGTAAGATGTTTTCATTTATATGTTTATTTCTTTCACCCTGAGCTTAAATAATTATCTGACATATGTCAGAAAATAATGTGATAACTTGATTTCCCTACTACCAAGTAGCTATCTAGTTGTCTATTACCCACTCATTTGGGATGCCTTATCAGGGATTAAATGCTCATGCAAAGTAGGGTCTTTTATGGCATCAATAAGCCACCAAATAACTAAAAATTATTAAAGGCTTACTGTATGTCAGCTACTGCCTTACTCATTTTTCTTCTTTCTGCTGGCCAGTATGTCTATTCTTGCTGTCATAGCACGCTTTTACTTATTATTAATTATTTTAAACAGCCATATGACTACTGTACATTTTTCTTCATCCAGATAATACTTGACTCTTTCCTCAGTTGAGAATTATTTATATATTCTTATGTATTATTCTGTTCTAAGTGATTCATTTGAAGCTTTTTGTATCACGGTTTAGATTTATTCTTAAAGGCTTCCAAGTCCTAACTTGTAGGTTTTTAACTTTGGCTACAGATGTGAGAAAACATATAATTGGTATATATTTTTCTTGCCTTCTTCCTTTTATTTTACTTCTTGGTGTTTGGGGTTGATATAACTTCATTGATTTTAATTATGTATGTTATTTTCTCCCTACTCCATCTGGAAGAACTGAACTGTAAAATTGAAACCAGAAGGTTGCAAATCTCTGTTAGTTCATGAAACTTAATTGTCAACGTTAGCTTTGTGACCAACCATTGTTATATGTGTTTTGTTATGGAGCCTCAAGAAGGCTTCAGAAACTTTGGCACAGCCCTTAGTCACAGTCAATCAATTATTCCACTTTGCAGGTGCTTGATTTTCTAGCATACAGCAATTGCACGGTAGGTTTGGAAGACAGGCAAACATGCCCATGAATATTTGGAAGTTTATTTTTCTTTTGCTGTCACAGGCACATCTGTTAGATGGGAGTTTTGTTATATGCCTCTCAAAGGTTGCTCAAATACATTTTGAATTGTGTCTCTTAAAACTATTCTGTTTCACATGACTTACGGAGAAGAAATTAGCAGATATAAACATCCCCTTTTTTTTACACAGTAGACTTATTCTAATAATATCCTATCAAGTTAATTATCTGAAACGCTAAAAATTATATTTTAAATTTATACTAAAATTGATTTGATGTTTGCTATATTCTGAAGATCTTTTCTTATTTAAAAGTACTATTTTAAGTATAAATACAGGAATAAACACATTTTGGTAAAAGTAGGTAATGGAACTATATGCTTCACACCAGGACACTGGCTTCATTACTAGATGAACCTTGGGTAGGCAAATCATATCAAATGGCATGATACCTCTGAATTCTCATGCTAATCTTAGGTAATTGACTCATAATTTTGATAAGATAGGTCATGTTCCTTTCACCTTTTTGAAGAGTGGAAATCTGTGGGCTATAGTACAGCTTTGCAGGAAAAAAACTGGCTTTTTTCATGTATGATTCATAGAGAAAATGACCTTCTTAAAGGTAAATTTGTTGGTGAATAAACAAGTAAAAGGGTTCGTTCCTTCGGCATTTTCATACCTAACCATTGGTAATGCACAGATTGGACCTCCTTTCCTTTGATACTACATGAAACAGGTGATTCTGCCTTGACTTCTACTAGCTGCCTTTGAGTTAGTAGTTGTTACTCACAGGAATCTGGGCTGTCAGGAAAACACAATTCTGTCCTTGCATTTCTTCTAAGGCAGAAAATCCTAGAAATTTTGCCTTAAAATCAAACTTGTTTGAGAGGTAAAAGCAATTCCATGGAGACGCAGAATAGCATGGCTGTTCAGAGCGTGGACCTGTAACTGGACTACTGGTGTTAGAGTCCAGCTCTGCTGCTTCCTGGCTATGTGGTCTTGGAACATTGCTTCATCTTTCATTCCTTCAGTTCCGTCATCTGAAACAAAGGCTTCAAGCAGTTGTTTTCCCACAGCATGACTGAGAAAATTAAATGACCACTAGACAGTAGATACTGTAGAATAGTATCTAGAACACAGACTCTGTGGTTTTACGCAATCATTATCTTTAGTCTGACTTAAGGTGTAAGTTTTAAATTTGCCTGCCATGTTCAAACTCTGCTTTGATTTTAATCCATGCTTTTACAACTTTCTGAGAGCTATCCTTGTAGGAGCCTGAATGATCAGCTTGTCCAGAGAGAGCCCTATGTTGGGTCTAGTGAACCAGGAAAATTGCTCTCTGCAAAAGCTGTAATTGATAGTCATTCTAGTCAGCTACTGTTGGATATATGAAAATGGAAGTTATAGACAGTTGGGAATGGAGTAGCCATGCCTGAGGAATGAGTTAGTCTAAGGGGAAAAGCTAAGTTGCAAAGTATGAGAAGGAATATAGAGGGAGAGGAGGCTGAGGGAGGCTGAGAGGAGGCTTGAATGGCTTGTTTCCTAACAAGGACCTCTAGTGGCTTACATGTTTCCTAAAATAGTATTGTAATCTTACAGTCTTTTTTGTTTGTTTTAACCAGCTTAAATCAGTTTTGTTGCTTGTAACCAATGAGTTTCTGTGACCCTATTTTAGACAAAATATTTATGCAAAAATTACAATCCAAGTCTAAGACATTCTTTTTTTTCAATTCAATTTTGTATCAAGCAAGTCATATTAGTGATGGTTCAGTGCATTTTTTCATTATATACCAACCTACCATTTTTATTGTGATGTTACACACAATAGTTATTTTTATAACACACATATTTATTAATGGAATGAGATTAAATCATTCTAGAAATATCATTCTGACTGAGATGCAGCTGCTCACTTATCAGCATGTGCAACCCTAAAAACTATCTGATGAAAGGAATTAATACTTATTGAACCCTTACTATATCGGGAGCAATGCTCTATTTGCTTTATTTATGTTGTCTTATTTTATTTTCACAGCAGTGCTGTCAGGTAAGTATTATTAATAGAGGATGGATTCGAAGCCCAGAGAGGTTAAATAATTGGTCTGAAGTCATATAGCTAAAATATGTGAGGCTAGATCTATTTGACACTATTCTCTTTTTAATATACCTTGTAATCAATCAATCATTCACTGATATTTACTGAACACTTACTATATACCAAGAAGAGTGGTGGTATGAGGATTGTACCAGTAGGGTCCAGGAAATTGTAAATCATATTAAGAATTTTATCCAAAAGTTGTCAGTCTCTCAAATATGGGAAAGAAAATATATATTTATGTAGTTTCTAAAACATTCTTATTTGCAAAGTTATTAAGGTCTAAATAACTGGAAAGTCTAATGATAATTATAAGCAATTGAAGATGCCTAAAAGTAATACTTAAATGTTAATTTTATGACCATGAAGCAATGTTTAAAATTGTAGCCTAATAAATTCAGGTTGGCGTTAGGCTTTGCAGCTTTCTGTTATTAGAAGGTCCCTGTGGTTAGACAGCAAAGAGTAAGATGCATGGCAAACTGAACAAATTGATAATGGTGAAAGATTTTGGAGCCTTATCGTTTAATGAGTTAGAAGTTGACTTATTTCTTCACCAAACATAAAAATAAGATTAAAATAAAATGGATCATACAGCTTTTAGAGTATATTTATAATATTAATAATATAGAATTGCTACTTTTTTTTAAAGTGCATGTTTCTGAATTAAATCTAATTAATTATTCACTTAAGATAGTCACTACCTTCTCTCATTGACAGTTCTTTGGTTATATAGACTCACTGATGCAGAAATATTCCTCCTTCTTTCCAGTAATGCCCCTAATCAATCTAATTTAGAGCCATAATTGTATCTAACTGAAATGGCCCCATATTGCCTTGGAGTATTATTTCAAAAGCAAACAGCATACTTGCACATGATGACATATATGTACAGACACCAGGAGTGTGCACAAACACATGTGCACATTTGCTGTGTCTTTTTCCTAGTGATGGGTCAGTGCATTTTCTTTCCTCATCCCAGTCAGGCAGGTCTGAAATTCTACCCTAAGTAGTGCTTTACAGAATTGGATGCATGTTTTATATACTTCTTCTACATAGAACTCACTATTATTCAAAACACAAATTTTACACAAATTGTCATTATAAGACTTGAGTTTTGTGATATTAAAACAAAAATATCATTTTTATTTCAGCTAATGTCAACAAAAACTAGAGCCACTGAAACATTACAACATGTGATTCCTTATGAGAATTGACATTGAGAGTAGACCAGAAAATGCAACCAAGCAGAAAGTACTTGTGGACTAAGTGTTCAAACAGGCAGGGTCATAAAATGAGTTTTAAATTCACCATGGGAAATACTTAATTCTCTTTCATCTGAGTGTCAAATAGGCCCTCAGTGATTAAAGTAGAACTCAATACTGATCCCTTTTAACTATGAAATATACAAGTAATTAACACTGCAGTTCAGTTTCACACTAATGCCTGAAATTCAGGTCTTGGAAACTGCACTAAATACTGGAGGATCAAAGTTTGATTTTAACTTTGATCGAGCCTGATAGCCCGAGCATTGGTAATTGATATGTTAGCCAAGTTCATCACAAAGGCAGCAACCAGAGAGCTCTTAAAGTATACAGCATTGGAAAACAGGTTTCCTTGGCTTTATTTAGCAATGCAATTTTGGTCATTACTTTAAAGAGATAAAAGAAATGCATTTCCATCACGAGATTTTTGCTTGCCTTGGCCAATGCTGACTAGACACTCAGGGAGTTAAGCTGGGTCCTTGGAGCCACCTTTGTATTCAGCAGGCCATAGAACTTACTGTGCCATGCCAGGGGAAGATGCTGCCATTCTCTCAGCTTCTGCGAGTCTTTTGTATTGCTTGTACTTTTGGCCACTGGACCAGGATAGGAACCCAGAGTCCCCTGCTGCTTCAGCAGCGGCAACTCAATTTCTTCTTATGTGATTACCTTACATAATTAATCTCTATTAATATGGTTATTATGTGGCAAATATATATATTAAGTATATGTTATCGGGTTAAGTCATATATAGAAACATACATATACAAACTTATTTATAATTTATTTAAACTTATTCAAGTTTATATGTGTATATATATGTGTGTATATATCTATCTATCTTTTTTTTTTTTTTGAGATGGAGTTGTGTTCTTGTTGCCCGTGCTGGAGTGCAATGGCGTGTTCTTGGCTTGCTGCAACAGATTCTCCTGTCTCAGCCTCCTAAGTAGCTGGGATTACAGGTGCCTGCCACCATGCCCAACTAATTTTTTTTTTTTTTGCATTTTTTTAGTAGAGATGGGGTTTGGCCATGTTGGCCAGGCTGGTCTCTAACTCCTGATCTCAGGTGATCCACCCACTTCCGCCTCCCAAATTGCTGGGCTTACAGGCATGAGCCACCACACCTATCTATCTGTCCTCTATCCATCCATCCATCCATCCATCTTAATCTGGTGGGTGCAGTGGCTCACACTGGTAATTTTAGCACTTTAGGAGGCTGAGGCAGGTGGGTCATCTGAGATCAGGAGTTTGAGACCAGTTGGCCAACATGGTGAAACCCCATCTCTACTAAAAAATGCAAAACAAAAAATTAGCCAAGACTGGTGGAACACACATGTAATCCCAGCTACTTGGGAGGCTGAGGCACGAGAATCCCATGAACTCAAGAGGCAGAGGTTACAGTTAGCTGAGATCTTGCCACTGCACACCAGTCTGGGGGACAGAGCAAGACTCTGTGTCAATTAAATAAATAAATAAATACTTAATCCAGTAAGATATACTTACACAAATTATATACAGTAGTTCCCCCTTATTAGTGGAGGTTATGTGTCAAGCCCCCCAGTGGATGCCTGAATCCTCAGATAGTCTCTAACCCTATATATACTATGCATTTTCCTATGCAAACGTACCTGTGATAAAATTTAATTTGTAAATTAGGCGTAGTAAGAGATTAGCAACAGCAACTAAGAATAAAATACAACAATTATAATGATATATTTTCATAAAAGTTATGTGAATGTGGTCTCTGTGTGTCTCAAAACATCTTATTGTAAGGTATAAACTGATTTTCACCGATTTTATTCTTATTGTATTGTATTCACCTATATTCTGATCCTGGTTGCCTGCAGGTAACTGAAACCTTGGAAAGCAAAACCATGGCTGTGGAACAGCCTGTTTTACACTTCACATTGCTAATATGTTTCCTGGTCATCGACAACTAAAAATGTCATTTAAATAGTCACTTTTTCTGTAATGATCCACAGAATTTCACATATGCCATTGCACTTATATTTACCAGAGCTTTACGAGACAGTGGAACTTAGCTGACAATGGAGGAATGGGTTCATGTTTCGACTGCGGGTTTACAAGTCGGTAATCAAAGCTGTGTTCTGATTTGCAGCATCATGATGCTCTCTCCTTGTAACTTCTGCTTATGTTAGGCTCCATGAATTAAACTGCACTTTCCACTTATTTTCCTCTCTCTTGAATATGACTTTTCTGTGTAGAACAATTAAAAAATCAAACTTGGAAAATAAATAACAATTTGCCTTTGAAATTCTATGGCTCTTTGGCATATTCAGAACTTGAAAAGGCAAAAGGAGAATGCATTGTTATCAAGAATTTGAAAAGCTGTTATTTTTTAAAAGTAGATGAGAAAATGTGCATTGATCGGTTTTGTGTATTGCCATGCAAAGAGGCAAGAAATGAAGACAGCAGTAATGGTTTCCTATTGAACATTTTGCATTTCCATGTGTTAGAAATTTCTTAAGTAAATCAGCACATTTTTGCTGCTCTATGACAGCCATAAATCTTGGGTAATCATCCTGTGAATGGGTCAGTGCATTAGCTCTGTAACTTCAATTAGCTGTACTACTATCAAGCTCTGAGAAATCTACTGTAACACAGCTTTAACCATTAGATTAAAAATAGCCATAAATATTAAGTGTTGTAAATGAAGCCAACTTTAGGCTATGTCATCTGAACTTCAAAGCTTCATTAAAGTTTAAATATGTAATGTTGAAATGGCTAGCATATGCCATAACTACCATTTGCAGCATTTCTGTGTGCGGTGTGTGTGTGTGTGTGTGTGCACGCGCGTGCGCATGTTTTGCTCTAATGTAAGAACAGAAAAAGACCATATGTTTCAGAATGTGGAGAACAGGGCAATATGGCAAACTAGATATCCTGAGATTACTTTTGGAAAAAAAGAAAACGAAAACTTAAAGTACTGAACAAAATATCACAATCTTTCTTCTTAATATTTTGTTGAGTTTGGAGTCAAAAACATAGGGAACATCTGCAACTCAGGGTTGTAACAATGGTTTACTGTGGCTGCCCTGGGGGGGCAGAGAGGGTCTTAATAATTGAGGAGGATAGGCTTCATGCCCATATGAATAGCAGAGATAGGGTTTCTGTTCCTTTCAGGGTGGTAAGTTGTAATTGATATCTGCAGATATAAAATCAGGACCCTCAAAGGCTACTATCAGTAAAAACATGGGCCAATCAAAACTTTTCCTACCCAGGAGAAAAGACATTAGAATATCCTTGTTTCTGTTCTTAGCAGGTAACAAAACCCTCTCCTTTAAGATGTTATAGCCACAGACCTGCCCACCTTCACACAGGGTTATATTCAAATCTGTGTGGTCCATGTGTGACATGGGCTCATAAATTAACATAAAATGTTACTAATCTATTAATATTTGGGGCCACCTAACATAAGTAAAGATGAAATCAGTGTGGAGAGACTCAGCCTCAATTTTTGAAGATGAGCTCACAATGAAAATTTCAAAATAAAGAAGAAACTCACCATTTCCAAAAGTTAAGAGACCCAAGAGGACCCACAGATAAAAGAACTATCATTTCCGGCAAAATCTGTTTTTCTTAATAACACTCTTTCCATTTGGAGCAGGACATTTTTTCGTTGTGCAGGATTCTCTTGTTTGTTGCGGAGTGTTTAGTCTTCCTGCTCCACTCCAGGACTAAAGGGCAACAACAACCCGTCCCACCCTCACCCCCAGAGCCTGTGACAGTCAAAAGTGCTCCTGTACATTTCAAAACATCCTCTGAGGATCAGTGCCACCACTGTTTATGAATTACTGAGCTAGAAAATGAAATAATTATGTTTTATATTTATAATGATCTGAAATAATGTGTTGAAAATGTGAGTAAAACACAGTCATAAAATACAATTTTAAAGCATGAAATGGAACCTCTAAAAATTAAAAATATAAAAACTGAAATTAAAAACCTAGTGAACAGATTGAACATCAAAGTATACACATTTCATGAATGAACTGGTGAATCAAATGATGGCTGTTATATAATTACTCAGAATTCAGCATAAATAATAAAAAGTTAGGAAATATGTTAAGAGAAATGAGAAGAAAATAAGAAGCTTCAACTTATATCCAATAGAAATTTCAGAGAAAAACAGTAGTTCAGGAAGGGTAATATCAAAAGATACAATGATCAAAAATTAGAGATCTAATGAAAAATGTAAATTCTTCATTTTAGTTATTATAACATCCCTAACCTAATACAAACAAATAAATCTATTTCTAATCATATCATGGTGAAATGCAGAACACCAAAGACAAAAATATCTCGAAAACAGGAAAGAAACATCAGATTATATACAATAGAAAGATAATTTAAGCTGAGAACAGTCTTCTCTAAGGCAACTGTAGAAGCCAGAAGATAACAATTTCAGGAAATGTGAAGTCAGATATGTTAATACAGGGGAAATGCTTACAACTGTGTGTAGCACACTGTGAGTGTAATACACATGTTTGCTATGGTCCTCATTAACCTGGTTTGGGTTGCATGAATAAATTATAAAAGGTATAAAACCGAAGTGTGATGAAAGGTATAAACCTGAAAATAAACCATCTTCATAATTTTTAAATGGCTCCTAGGAATGGAATCATAAATTGTTTTCTTTTCTGAGGAAATTAATGTAATATACTTATTAATAGCTTGAATATTGAACATCGGCCTTATATTTAGAGTTTCAGTTTAGCTCTTCACTTAACTATTTTTGTTCAATCTTGGGCAGTAACTAAAAATTCAAAGCTGCTTGCTTTTTTTTTCGGTCTATAAAATTGAGTTAGTTAACGGATTAATTTATTATTTATTTATTAATAAATATTTCTCTAAGCTTTGAGACAAAAACAATCCTCAACAATTAAAAAAAAATCTCTAGAAATATTACAATTTAAGTAAGAAAACAATTGAATGTAAAATAATGCAGTAATTGCTATGTAAACCAAAAAGTATCTGCGACAGGTCTGAATCAATTTAGATGTTTATTTTGCCAAGGTTAAAGACAACACCTGGGAGAAAAAAACAAAAACAAAACAGAATCACAGAAAATGTTTGTGGTCTGTGCCTTTCTTCAAAGATGACTTTGAGGTCTTCAATAGGGAAAAGTGGCCTGGAGGGGAAAGAGGGATATTGTGGTCATATGTTGCAAGAGAAAAGGAGAAGGTAGGGGAATAGTGAATCACGTATTCTTGCATTCTGTAAATCAGCACTTTACGTAAGATAAGGTGAACATAGAGTAGCTACCTGTGAAGTTATTTAACCTTTTATCTGTAGCTATCTGCTTAGGAGCAAAAGAAAAGGCAGCTTCTTGCATGTTTGAGCTTTTAGCTTAATTTTTTTTTTCTTTTTGCAAACTGAAATGTGGTCCCAGGATTTTATTTTCCTTTCATAACTGTAACACAGTTATTTAAAAAAACTATAGAAATGTAGATGAATGGCAATTACTTCTTCAGGAAGTCAGAGGTAGTTGCATGAGATATATATTATTTTTATTACCATCATCATCTTAATCACTGTCTGAATGAATACTGGGACAAGGCACTGTTCACATATATTTTACATGTGTATTGGAAGAATATTGTAGACAGAGCTAAGATAAGCTAAGTTAACATAACCTAAGATGAGGTTATGTTACAATTCCAGGGAATTTTGAATAGTTCAGTGTGGTGATAACCCCAGAGTAGCTATTAAAGAACTTTAATATAAAAGAACATAAAATACTGATCAAACTTCCCTTAGCAGGAACATTGCTAGTTTTCATCTAAGAAGGTGGAATGGAGCAGGTTTCTAGAGGCAGAGAGATTAGGTAGCAGCTGCTGCCACAATTTGGGCAAAGGCAAGTGGAAGCCTGAGACTAAGATAGAGGTCGTAGAAATTGAGTAAATGGGTTTGAGTGATGTCTATGAGACAGAATCAACTTGACTGGTATGCTTGTCTTAAATTCCCCATCCAAAGATGAAACTGAGATACCTAAATTGAGTATTTGAATGGACAGAGATTCTATCATTCAATAGCAACCAGCTAAAAAACTGCTACAGTTGTTTTAATGAGTCATTTTAGTTTTGTTGGTCTTGAGTATTCTGTGTGTGAGAATGTCTGGCAATCAGAAGGAAGCACAGAACTCAATTTGCAGATGTCAAGACAAGGAGTCAAGCCTCCTACAAGATAAAGTTGAAGTGCTAAATGAATAAAACGTACTGTGAGAGGAAGACAAACAGGAAGGAAAAGGAAGGTGGGCCAAGAAGAGAAAGGGAGGAAAGTAAGAGGGAAAGAGAAAATAAAGAGGATAATTAGATGGATGTTAAGAAATCACAGAGGTGTTTGTAGGCCTATAGAAACAGAATAAGCAAAGATGAGTGTTCAAGAGGCCACAGGAGACAAACTCTTGATAAAACAAAAGGCATAGTGGTCAATGTCAAGTGCTGTAGAGAAACAAAGTGAAATAAAGATAAACTAAGCAAACAAATTATTTTGAAACATTTATTGAGCAGCTACTAGGTATCGAGTCCTAAAATAAGCATGAAGAGAGAGGAGACCCATATCTTACTCTCAACTTACTGTCTTGTGAGACACATGAAAACAGATCATCGATAAAGGTTAAGAAACATGGTTGTAGAGTGTGCAAGGGAAGACCCACTTATGCCAACTGGAGCTGTTTAAGAAAGATGAATAAGAGGTGACCAAACCAAGAAAGGTGGGAAAGGCACTTCAGAGAGCAAATACATAGAGGCGAGAGACATGATGTGAACTGTTATAAAAGTGTAAAATGGGAGAAAATTAGAACAGCGGTATTTGACAACTGTGATTTCAATTGTAACTTCTGCAGGTGAGTTTCTGTAGCAGGCAAGATGGTCTGAAAGTCGATGCACTCCCACCCTACCCTACCACTGCCCCTAAGGCCCCATTATCAAGATGAAAATATTATTTGATGATATCTTTAACTTAAGCAGGAGAATGTTCAATCAGTATGTTGAAAATACCACGTAAAAGAAGTACCTTTGGCATAACAGGGACAGATGTATTAAAAAATAGAATAGGGTAAGAATATACAAAGTCATAGTAGTAAAGAAAAATTAATTTTATCACTAGGGAAGTGTGTTTGCTTATAAATATTATAGAGCAAAGAAAAGCACAAATGCCCCTAAACCATAGCTACTATTAGGGCAAAAGAGAGAGCTCAACAGCTCTTTTCAATCCTGTGGATCAGAGCAACCTCCAAGACCACAGCCATATCATCAAACAGTGAAAGTCTCATTTGAGCAGACTGCCATTGAAATCCGGTTGATGCCTGAAGTTGCATATTTACAAAAGCATAAGAAGGGATGGGATTTAAAATCTAATTTAAAAACATTAAAAAATTGAAAAAGTAAGGTGATGAGTAAGGTAGAGTGTGTCTTAAACTGAAAGAAAGACTTCAATTGTAAGGGAAAGTCTGAGAATTCAGATATGAGGATAATAGGTGAAGGTCGACAAGGTTTACCTCATTGCATTATGATGACTATGTAAATGCACGTGAATATGTTCAGTAAGTATTTTACCGTGCATTATACTATTTTTAGTCATGAGATATTACTGGATTTTATTGATTCTGGAAATGGAAGATTAATGTTAAATTACAAAGTAGGGACACATACATGCTCACTAAGGTTTAGCAATAACCTGATAGTAGAAAAATAAGAAACTATGAATATTTTAGTAATTGGGCTTAAATTTAAGGACCAATCTAATGAATTTAAAGGTTTACTTTAGCAGTTTCAACAGAGTTGAAGTGCTATAAGGACTGGCTATATGAAAATATTCAGTGAGTCAACTGATTATAACCATTTTAATTCATTTAGGACAAAGGATAGCATATTGAGAGCATTTAAAAATTGTTGGCATTTCCCATGTTTATTTCTGTCTAAATTTGTCAAAGGAATATGAAAAACTTTATAAGTCTTATTTCTCAGTAGTCTGTCCAAAAAGAATTGGTTTTCAGTGTTAATTACCTCTTCATATAATATCATGATGATTATTAAATTCATTATTACTGAGCTTTTACAATGACAGTGTCAAATAATCTAATGTTTATGGTATTTAAACTACTTATTTTCTGCTAATTTCATGAAAAATATTTTTTTAAACTTAAGATTATGGGGTTTTATTTTAATTAGCAATAAAACATTCATAAGTAAGAGTTATTAATAGATTCCTTAGATAACTAAAAACAAATTAGTTTCTGAGACAATTGATAACTAAGCTGGTAAGTGAATTAGACTAATTCAACAGCATAGACTAACAAATCATGTAAATTATTGACTTACACTATTATCAAAAATTTGCTCAAAGGTTAGCTTTATTCATGCATATATTCACTGGGTCCTGTATTAACCTATTCTTTGAATAGCTTCCATGTAAAAGCATTGTGCTGACTGCTGGGAAAACTACTTTTTTTTTTTTTTTTTTGAAGTGGAGTTTCACTCTTGTTGCCCAGGCTGGAGTGCAATGGCACAATCTTGCCTCACTGCAACCTCTGCCTCCTGGGTTCAAGCGATTCTCCTGCCTCAGCCTCCTAAGTAGCTGGGATTACAGGCATACACCACCACACCCACCTAATTTTTCTTGTATTTTTAATAGAGATGGGGTTTCTCCATGTTGGTCGGGCTGGTCTTGAACTCCCGACCTCAGTGATCCGCAGGCATCGGCCTCCCAAAGTGCTGGGATTACAGGCGTGAGCCACTGCACTCAGCCCTCATGTTTTCTTAAATGTGCTAATTTTTTCATGGCTCCCTGCTTCTGCATCTAGTATTCCTCTTCCTAAATGACTTTCTCGTTTTGACTACATGGTGAATTCTTACTCAATTTCCAGTGCTCTTCTGGTGGCTTCTCAGCCTTCTTTCTCTCCCATGCAGTCATAGAGTTAATTTCTTCTTTATGCTTCTATACATCTCCGATACATGCCTCTATTATAGTCCTTGTTACACTGGGCTATACTCATGGTGGGGAGTTACTGCTGCCACCATTACTTTGTTTGTAATTATATGGTTTTATTCTTGATTAAACTTTTAATTCCTTCATGGTAGGACAAGCATCTCATTAATCTTCAGCTTCCTAATATTTACATAGTAAGTCAATGAATCCACCAATAAACAAACACAGTTATAGGGTCTTGGTTTGAAATTCATGTAAAATATGTTACCTTTTTAATGAATTTTATTGTATATATATTTAATTTTTTATTTTTGAGACAGTCTCCATCACCTAGGCTGGAGTGCAGTGGTATGATCTCAGCTCACTGCAACCTCCGTCTCCTGAGTTCAAACAATTCTCCTGCCTTGGCCTCCCGAGTAGCTGGGATTACAGGCACACTCCACCATGCCTGGCTAACTTTTGTATTTTTAGTAGAAATGGGGTTTCAGTATGTTGGCCAGACTGGTCTCAAACTCCTGATCTCAGGTGATCCGCCTGCCTTGGCCTCCCAAAATGCTGGAATTACAGGAGTGAGCCACGGTGCCTAGTCTGCTTAAATTGTGTATGAATTCTCAGTACTGCTAGGTTCCTCCTTTTCTTCATATTTCTTTTTATTCACTCAAATTGAACAGTCCTAAGTAGAAGCTTCCAATTGACTGAACTTGGATCATGTATCCATTACAGGTACCAAAATGAAGAGAGAGAAAGTTTCTGATTCTTTCTGGTTTCCAAGGAGACAAGACTCAGCCAAGATTCACATCACAGGGGACCTATTCCTTCCAGAGAGGAAAGGTTTCAGATTACCAGCCAGAGCAAATAAAAATAGTTACTATACAGCATTACTATTTTCTTAATCACATGCTTACTTGGAAACATTTAAAGAACCAGAGTTTCCTAAAATACACAGAACTGCTTTATCCTTAGCACTTAGAGCAATCAATTTGCTAAAATCAGAACTTTGGTTTATATTTACCCTATTTTGGTAATAATATTCTGAATTCAATAATAATAATTATAATGATAACATATAGGAGCACTTACAATGCTAGTATACTTGGTGTATTTAGAATGTACTGAGTTTCACTTTAAGAGAATTTTTTATTAGTGAATTTAACTTTCACTCTTCACCCTTACTGCAGATGTGATTATTAAATTCACGTACATCTTGAAGCAACAGATTATTTTTTATTTTTTATCTTACATTTACATTGTTTCAGACATACAAAAAAATAAATGGTAATATAAAAAACAACCATGTTCTTTTTCTCAACTTAAAAAAATATTACTAATAGGATTGCAGCTCCCAGACACCCTCCCCTACTTCTACTTCCAATCTTTGCCTTTCACATCAGAGATGGTCACCAACCTGAATTAGATGTTTATCAGGCCCATATATCTCTTTAGATATCTCCACATATGTGTATATCTATAACTGAATATTTGTAACATCATATACTCCTTGTATCCTGCTCCAGTTAACTCGTTGCTCAATATTATATAGGTGACATTTATGCCGCTGATACTTGTAGCTATCATTTATTTTTCACAATCATACAGTATTCTATTGGATGTGTATACATCAGTTTATTCACTCTCCTACTGAGGGACATTTAGATTTTTTGTGGTTATAAACAGTCCACTAAGTGCATTCTTGGATGTTTCCTTGTTTCATTTGTAAGAGTATTCCTAGGTATGTATGCAGCAAGGGAAGTGCATCTTCAACTTTAATAGATATTTGTGAATGTCTCTTCAAAGTATCGATTTAGATTCCTACTCAGAGGGTGTATTATTCCCTGTTTTTCTACATTCTTACTGACATTTTTGACTGCTATTTTCTTTTTAAATTTATGCAACCAGAAATATGCCATTTTAGTTTTAGTCGCGTTTTCCTAATTGCCAGGAAAATGGAGCCGCTTTTTCAATGTTTCATTACTTCATGTTTCTTCTTCTGTGAAATGCTTCTTCATGTTTCCGTTGTGTTATTTGATCCTTTTCTCTTAGAATTAAAACAAAAATTATTTCTCTATTTCAGAAGGTAATCCATTGTTGATTATAAAATATTCATCTGATGTAATTTTCATTCAATTTCATGTCTGTTGATAAATAGATCTTAATTTTTTATATTTTTTTATTTAATTGTACAATAGTCATGCCATTTATATTATTTAATTCAATCTCAAAGACGTGCAACGTTATATAATGAAATGTTTCCTGCCCTATAACCCAGGCACTAGAAGCCTTTCTGTTTGTTTGTTTGTTTGTTTTGAGATGGAGTCGCTTTCTATTGCCCAGGCTGGAGTGCAGCTGTGCAATCTTGGCTCACTGCAACCTCTGCCTCCCAAGTTCAAGCGATTCTCCTGCCTCAGCTTCCTGAATAGCTGGTATTACAGACACACTCTACTACGCCCAGCTAATTTTTGTATTTTTAGTAGAGACGGGGTTTCACCATGTTGGTCAGGCTTGTCTCGAACTTCTGAACTTGTGATCCACCCGCCTCAGCCTACCAAAGTGCTGGGATTATAGGCATGAGCCACCACGCCTGGCCCCGCCTGCCTGCTAATACAACTTCCCTCCACCTCATCCCCAAAGGTAACAATTGTTCTGAGTTTATTATATTCCCTTGAGGAATATTTTAATGCATGTTAAACAAATTGCAGGTATATTCTTCTCTCCCTTTGCTTTTCTGCAAGTAGTAACATAATATACCCCATGGTTATGCCCTTTCCTTTTTCACTGCCCGGTATATTTTAAATGTCTTTCTACACTTATACATAAAGTATTCCTTTCTTACAGTTGTATACTATTTCACTGTGTGAACATATCATATTTAATTAACTAGTCTTTTATTGATGAAAATCTGTGTGCTTTTCAATTGTTGTGTAATGAAGTGTAGGTGTTAAGATAACAGACCTTGGAGCTGGAGCACCTGGTTATTAATTCTAACCAATCATTTACTAAATACATCTAGGACAAGTTAATTAACTTTTCTGTTTCCTCATTTGTAAAATGCAGTAACAGCACATACCCAACAGAGAAGTTACAAGGAATTAGTGAGTTAAAGCTTGTTGTGCTTAGAATGGGACAATTCTATGATAAATACTAAATAAATCTTAGCTGCTCTCATTACAAACATTGTCTCAATGCCTTATCTTATACATACTTCATCTCACAAATAGGTACTTGTTTTAAAATTTTTTAGAAGGTAAGTTAGATTGCCTAGTCACATGTATATTAGTATTGACTTGTAATTCTGGTATATTAAACATTACCCTCCATAGAGTTGTAGCAGTCATCTTTCCTACATGAAATGTGTGAGTTCACAGTTCTTCAGAACCTTACTCACAGGCTGTATTTTACATTTTTTTTCAATGCTGTAAGTGAAAATTTCAATCAGAATGAAGTTTTAGTTTCCATTTTCCATATTTTCCCTGAGCTTCTCTTTTCTGTTGTATAATTTTAATTCATTTTTTTGTGAAATATCTGTGTATATCAGCTTTTCTATTACACTGCTTTTTAAAACAATTTGTAGAATGTGTTTTATGTTAGGAAGAATAACATTTTTTGTGATAGGAGTTATAAATTTCTTTTCATATGTGTTCTTTGTCTTTTGACCTTTAAACAATACTTTTCCCTTGCATTTTTTAATTTGTATTTTTAGGTAGTAAAGTGTACCTAAAAAAAAATGTCTTTTCTTAGAACTCTTAAGTTTTATATCGTTATTAGAAAAGTCTTCTCACTCAGAGGTCATGAAACAGTTCTTCAAAGTTTTCTTCTAATATTTTTGTGGTTTAATAACCATATTAACATTTTAAGTCATATTTATTGGGGTATAATTAACATACAATTAAATTCTTTCTATATGGGTGTGCAGGTCTATGAATAATTTTTGGCAAGCAAAAAATAGTAATGAATTTCTTCTACCCACCTCCAGCCCTGGGCAATCCCTGATCTGTTTTCTATGCTTAATAGTTTTGCCTTTTCCAGGATGTCATAGAAAAGGGATCATACAATTAGGAGACTCATGAACCTTTTTCATTCAGCATAATGCATTGAGATTTCTCCATATTAAAACATGTAGCAGTAATTTGTCTCTTTTGTTTTTGTACAGTGTTTCATAGTATGGCCACATTACAATTTGTTTATCCACTCACCAGTTGAAAGACATTTTGGTTGCTTCCAGTTTTTGGTGAATATAAATAAAGCCAATATAGAAATTCATGTTTTTTGTATGGGCATATGCTTTCATTTCTCTAGAGAATAGAAATGTAATATCTGGGTCACATGGTAAGTATATGTTTATCTTTATAAGAGACTGCCAAATTGCTTTCTAAAATAGCTGTACCATTTTGCATTTCCATATTAACCTATAACATACACACATTTTTTTATTTGAAATTAATTTACTCCAGCCTATGGATGAAATATGAGTCCAACTTTTGTATTCCAGTTGGTTTTCCAGTTGTCCCTTCAGAATTTATTGATATACATCTGTTCCCTACTGATTTGAAATGCCACCTTTATCATATTCTAAAGTTCCATATCTATATGCCTTTAATTTTGACTTCTTATTCTGCTCCATTGATAGCTCAATATGATGGATAAAAAGTGATTCATGTTTCAGTACCACACTTTAAAAATTATTCAGGCTTTATATTTTAAAATATGGAAGGGCAAGTTTTCTTTTTTCTTTTCCTTCCTTTCTCCCCTCCTTCCCTCCTTTCCCCTCCCTTCCCCTCCCTTCCCCTCCCTTCCCTCCCTTCCCCTCCCTTCCCCTCCCTTCCCCTCCCTTCCCCCTCCCTTCCCCTCCCTTCCCCTCCCTTCCCCTCCCCTCTCCTCCCCTCTCCTCTCTTTTTCTCACTCTGTGGCCCAGGCTGGAGTGCAGTGGCATGATCATGGCTCACTGTAGCCTAGATGTCATGAATGTCCCTCAGGTAATCCTTCCACCTCAGTCTCCAAAGTAGCTGGTGTACAGGCAAGCACTACCATGTTCAGCTAATTTTTGTATGTTTTGTAGAGACAGGGTTTCACCATGTTTCCTAGGCTGTTCTCAAGCTCAGGGCTCAAGCATTCCTCCCACCTCTATCTCCCAAAGTGCTGGGATTACAGACATGAGCCACCGTGTTCAGCAAAGGGCAATTTTCCTACCGTGGATCTTCTTTTTAAATTTTTGCTTTTTATTTTCTCTATCAATTTTAGAATTACTTTGTCAAGTTACAGAACTTGTCTTTGTATTTCTTTCAAGAAGGTTTTCAGCTGTGTGATTTTTGTTCTGTCTTGGAATATGATTTGCCTTTATTTTATTCAAGTCTTCATTTTTGTCTGTGCCCTCGTGTCAATTGCCAAAAATCTCAGAATCTGACCCATTCTTCCTTTTTGAGCTATTCATTGTCCTTTTCTGTTACACTCCAGGCTGTTCCAATCTCAGAAACTTACAGATACTCTTTATCTGTAATCCTTTTTCTTCACATGGCTAATGACTTTTTATCATTTAAGATTTATGATACCTTATCAAAGTGTTTTTCTATCACCACTTTACTTAAGTGGCCCCATCTTGACCCTAGTCCTTCACTTTCAGGTTAATTTATTGTCTGTATGATGCTTGTCACTATTACAGCCATCTGCATTCATTTCCTTACTTGTTTATTTCTAATGTTCCCTAATTAGTTGAAACCCTGAGAGCAGAAGCTTTGTCTTCTGGTTTCCTGCAGGTTATCAGTGCTGAGAACAGTGCCTGACACTGAGTAGATATGTAGCACATATTAGGTGAGTGAATGGATGGTCTTTTCTCAGCTCTATCAACTGTCTTCACACTCTTTCTTCTGCTGCTTATACAAACCAGTTGGGTAGATTTTCTACTTGAAATTACTTGACTGCCTGAGAAAATCAGTGAAGTAATAACTTGTGACTTTTCCAACTGAGCACCAGAATCACGGGTCAGAAGAGTGAGATCCCCTCTGCTACTCAGCTTCTTCTCCCCTACCTCCCACTCTCATCTTTGGCTGTGCTGATCTGACTGGCAGGACCACCATCTGTGACTCCTTGAGGCATGTCAGTGAAACGGCTGAAGCAGAATACATACTCAAAAACAAGTGAACAGAATCAAATTCACTCTCTGTAGCTCAGATCTTTACAGTAAGAAATAACCAATCAGAAAAGATCTGGAACAGTAGTTTCCATGTCTGGCTTATGACATATCACCCAAAATATTTTGACAAATATGACTATTTGAACCTCACCACACTCCTAGTAAATATGAACCTTCAAAATTCATTAAAACCAGCAAACAAAACCTACCAACAGAAGTCTTGTGGGGTTCTGATATAATTCAATGTTGAGGAATCACTGCTAAGCTTAGATAGGCAATTGACTAAGAATAGAAAATGTGTGTAATCAATGTGAACTGATACAATGATCATAGATAGCCCATGCATTTAAAATTTTTATGGAATTATTAGATTGATGGTCAAATAATAAGCTAAACAATCTGGCATTTATAATCTACATTGATGAAAAAGTTCTATAAAGTCTGTATAATACCCAAAGACAAGAATACGGCTTTCTTCTATAATATGATGAAATGGATTCTGCTACTTACCTGGACTACATGCTCTGCAACCAGAATAATTTAAAGCTTATTTTAATGTCTAAAAATGTGTTGCTGGTTAGAAATGCAGACTGCTGAGCTTCCTTATAAAGCTATTGAGTCAGAATCTCTGAATATGGAACCCAGGAATCTGAGTTTTAAAATATTTTTTATTATACTTTAAGTTCTGGTGTACATGTGCAGAATGTGCAGGTTTGTTACATAGGTTTATATGTGCCATGGTCGTTTGCTGCACCAATCAACTTGTCATCTACATTAGGTATTTGTTCTAATGCTATCTCTTTCCTAGACCTTCACTCCCCGACGGACGCTGGTGTGGGATATTCCCCTCCCTGTGCCCATGTGTTCTCATTGTTCAACTCCCACTTATGAGTGAGAACATGTGGTGTTTGGTTTCCTGTTCTTCTGTTAGTTTGCTCATAAGGATGGTTTCCAGCTTGATCCATGTCCCTGCAAAGGACATGAACTCGCCCTTTATGGCTGCATAGTATTCCATGGTGTATATGTGCCACATTTTCTTTATCCAGTCTATCATTGTTGGGCATTTGGGTTGGTTCCAAGTCTTGGCTCTTTTGAATAGTGCCACAATAAACATACGTGTGCATGTGTCTTTTTAGTAGAATGGTTTATAATCCTTTGAGTATATACCCAGTAATGCAGTTGCTGGGTCAAATGGAATTTCTGAATTTTTATAAAACTTTTCTTGATTCCTTTGTATGATCTCACACTGCTGTGTGAGAATCATGAAAGCATAGATTTGGACTCCTTTTGGGGTGGGGTTATTTGAGTTCAAATGGATCTAACAGGGTGATCCTAAGTAAGTTACCTGTTTCTATCTTTCATTTCCTCATCTATAAAATGGGAAACCAATATTATCTGACTCAGGGGATTGTTGTGAAGGTTAAATGAGCTCCTCAATGGAAAGTAATCAACAAAGTGCCTAAAACTTTACAAAAAATGACTCAGTAAACCTTAGGTCTTACTTTTCCTAAACACTTGTTTTACTGGTTTAGCCAGACTTGGAATTTTCTGTCTATTCTGTAGCAATATATCAAGCAGTGGTTCTCATAACATGGTTCTGGACTACAGTCATCAAAATCAGTTGGAAACTTGTTGAAAATAAAAAAATTTTGGATCTCACCCAAATTTAATGGGTCAGAATCTTTGATTGTGGGACCCAGGAATTAATGTTTAATAAGCCCTCTATCTGGATGATTTTGATACATGCTGAAATTTGAGAATCACTGATCTAGGAGGATTAAATAATAAAAGGATTAATTGAAAACAATAAGCAAACTGTGAAATAAATTATAGTTGACTAAACAGATAATTTTAAAAGATACATAATCTTTCTTACAATATATATATATATACATATCAACCACCCCCCCACCACACACCCATTCATTCTAAACTATGAATAATGCAGGTTGTGTTTAAGCAATGTTCATTGTCTCTCAGACTCATGCTTGCTCCGGTTTTGTTTAGTGTTTCTCCTGTCAATACCTTGGTTCCATATCATCTGCTGTGACTCTTCCGTATTTCACACTCTTCCCTATTTTTATAGCAGTGTTCCTGTAATATTTGTATCTCTGTATTAGGTTTCAGTGTAGAAATAGACTGAGAGTAGACATCGGAGATAGATAGGCATGATATGAACCCAACTCAGTTTGTTGACCTTGGACAAGTTAACCCCAGAATTCTAGATTTTTCATCAGTTAAAAAGGGAGAATGATACTTAAAATTTTCTTTTGAAGACTAAATGTGATATATATATAAAGTATATAGCACAGTGCCTAACACACAGTGAGAGTCCAAAAAAATGTTAGCTAAGGCCAGGGTTGGGGGCTCAAGCCTCTAATCCCAGCACTTTGAGAGGCCGAGGTGGGCAGATCACATAAGATCAGGAGTTCGGGACCAGACTAGGCAACACGTTGAAACCTAACATGGTGAAACTCCGTCTCTACCAAAAATCCAAAAATTATCCAAGCATGGTGGGGCATGCCTGTAATCCCAACTACTCATGAGACTGAAGCACAAGAATCACTTGAACCCAGAAGGCAGAGGTTGCAGTGAGCCAAGATTGTGCCACTGCACTGTAGCTTGGGCGATAGAGCAAGATTCTGTCTCAAGGAAAATTAAAAAAAAAAAAAGGTTAGCTAATATACTAATTGCATAGAATGTTCAATCTTACAGCCATGGCTAATGTTAATATTTTGTATATAGAGCACTAACCAAAAATTTATACGGTTTGTTCTATGCCTGTTCCTATTTCTACAGAAAATTTAGGGAAGAGTCATGCTCTCTTCCAAAATACGCAGAGCAAAAATATCTGTAGACCTCCTTGATATTACCAAATTTCTAGAGTACTAGAGTAGGATTTAGAAAGTTATGATCACCTATTATAACCTATGTTTGGGATCATTACACCCTAATCATGTTGTCAAATATAAATTGAAAGCCCCCCTCAATATATTTATGGCACTGAATTTGCTCACACTCTGACACTATTTTACCATTAGAATAGAAAGTAACAGTAGAGTTTCCTTTTTTATATCTATGGCACAATCTTCAGAGCAGCCTCTTGTATAGGCAACCAGACATGAAGTTGCAAAGTCTTTATTAGAATATGCTTTGTGTCTCACTTATTTAAGTTGAAGTGGCTGCAGCAATGTGGACCTGAGGTCTGATTCAGATCTATGCTCTATCATTTTCATTATAACCTTGAGCCAATTGCCTCATTTCACTTGCTCTCAGAGATAATTAGTTCAACTTTCTCATTTATAAAATGAGTAGGTACATTTTGACTAGTTTACTTTGGGTGAATATTTTATCAGGACTTGCAAATCACATGTGTTTTCTGTCTTGTTTTCCATGTCATAACTGACATTCAGTTTGAATTTATACTTGTGCCGTGCAGATTTTCTGTAGTCTAACTTATTTTTTGGTCTGCTTGTTTTATCAGCCATAAAGAGAGATTGTTAAAATATCTCTTCCCATATGTTGAAGCTACCTTTTGGATTGCATACAAATGTAAAAGTGTTACATCTTTCTGGTGGATTGGTTGTTTTATCCTTATGAAGTGTCCTTCTTTATATCTAGTATTGCTTTATGCCTTGATGTCTACTTTACATAATACTTGGAGAGTTATATAAGCATTCTCTTGGTAAGGTGATCCTGATTTATCTTTTTTTCAATCCTTTTAGAATCAACCTTTCTTCATCCTTCTATTAAAGATGTGTATCTTTTAAGCATCATATAGCTGGGTTTTGTTTTCAGGAATTCTACTCTGCTATGCACAGGAGTATCTTCATTGCATTTATTATGCTTGGGAATTTGTATAGTTTGTTATTACTATTGTTGTTGTTGTTATACATTTTTACCTCAAAATGAAATGAAAAATACATAGAGAAAAGCACATATGTTTTTAATGTGCAGCACAGATAATTTTCACTCCTTTGGTCAAGGACCCAGATCAAGAAAAAGAATATGCCCAAACTCTAAGCCTTTCTCATTCTCCCTTTCAATTCCTACTCTCCCAAAGTAATCATTATCTTGATGTCTAAGACCGTAGATCATTTCTGCTATTGTATCTTCTCCATTCTGTTTCACTCCTCTTCCTGGCTCTAATTAAATACATTTTAGATCTTTTCACTGTGTCCTTTACATCGCATTCTTCTTTTCTCTGTGTATTTCATTCCTGTCTCCTATTTACTTGTTGTGCATTTCACGAATTCTCTCTTATGGTTTTTTTACTAATTTGCTGTTAAACTTGTATATTAATTTTTCATTTAGGTTATTATATTTTATACTTGTAGAATGTCTGATTTTTTATTGTTTCCAGTTCTCTGATAACATTTTTATTATGTCATCTATATCTTGAACATACTAATAATAGTTATTTAAAAATTAATACCTGGCAACATAAATATAAAGATGTTTTATATATTTATATATAAAACGTATAAGTATACAAATACTATTAGGGTTTTTCCTTTTTGTTCATTCTGTTAGCATGTCTCATGCAATGCACTGAAAGTTTTAGTGATTGCCTGACATAACTAGTGAAAAAAAAGTAGAGATGAGGTTAGATTTATCTAGAGGACATTTCGTTTTGCTTCCAGTAAGTATTTAGGCTAAGAATGCATCTCCTTAATCCAATCAAGAATTGATGTGATTCCAAGTTGGATTTCAGTCACTATGCAGGCTGATCCATTTGCTTACCCATGCCTTAAGGGCTCATCCTCCAGCAGTTCTAATTGAGAGTCTAGACCCTTAATCAGAGTCCCTTCTCCTCTGTGGGCCATACGAGAAATTTTGCTTGCTCTCAGACACATAGCATTGCCAGAATCTCTGCTCAGCTTCTTAAAGTCTGTCACCACCTCAAAGAGAAAAGTAGTATTAATTTTGATTTCATATTTTGATGTATCTTTTGTTTCTGTGATTGTCATTCCTTAAACCTCATTTTACCTCTTTAATGCTTTCAGAAACCTTTTTTATTTTTTTAATTCTAGCATTTCTGGTTGTTCTCAGAAGGAAGATTCATCTGCAAAAGCCACTGCTCTATTACTGGAAGCAGAAAACCCCACAGCCCAATTTGATAATTTATTTTATAAACATATAGACTTCTTTACATGGACCTTCAGTATGATCAGTGCAATTACATGCTATACAATTAGGACTTTTTACCCACAAGTGTTCCCATTATATATTTTGGATATTTGCGTAAATCTTCTATGAAAGAAGAAATTTTCCTATAAGGATTAGACTAGTGAGTGACCAAAATATTTATTTATTCAAAACATCTTCAGTAATAAAACAAAATTACCTATCTGTAGACTTGAAACTCAGGGTAAAACTTATACAACACCAGGTGTTAACATAGCTGTTCTTTGATTGACTAATTTAACTCAATGATACATAAAATATGAACAGAATCTTTTAATTATGTGGAATAAAGATAGAGTAGTAAATTGATGATGCTCTCTTTAAAATCCATGTCGAAATTGTATTCCTTAAAAATAATTGCTTTCATGTAATACCCAAAATGAAGATTCACATTTTGGGAGATAGTAATCGCCTACTTGTTTTTCTTCTATCATTAAAAGAAT
The DNA here is from genome assembly GCA_036589455.1 of Ateles fusciceps. Lineage (NCBI taxonomy): Eukaryota > Metazoa > Chordata > Mammalia > Primates > Atelidae > Ateles > Ateles fusciceps. Next base: position 10,992,513 of record JAZHEH010000078.1, read on the forward strand.
AGTCTTATACGTATCGTATAAGATGTATCTTATAAAACAGCCAAGAAAATACTTTCATGGTATTTTGAAGTTATTTTGGGGTAAGGGGCGCTCAGACATTGACAGGCTGGTAAGAGGAGAAATGCAGCACTCTTGATTTGAAAGTAAACAGACTCCCTTAGAACCTCTGAAACTGTCAGGAGGCTTTGTGAAGACATTCTTATGCAGGCAACTGCAAGTCCATCTGTTGTTTTAATTTGTCTCTCTAATAATTCCCCGGAATTTCACTTGGTTTGAATATTGGAGAAAACAGAAATGAATCACGTTGTTGTCTTTTAATATTAATCCAAAAATTCAGTGTGGTATATTAACCATCACCCATATCCCTTCAAGGTTGTTTGATTTCATTAACCTTCACAATATTCCAATTAAATACAAGTATATTCATTTTATCATCCATACTTGATTTCTTTAGATAATCAAACTATGTAATTTTCAGCAATTCTTTTTATGTGAACACCACTGCAATTTGTAGAATGTTTCTTTCTTTTATAACAATGTCACATATTTAAATAATGTAGCGGTATAAAATATTCTTTATTAAAGAAATGGAAGCATCCATTTTCTATCATATGTTTTCTGACAGAAAATCTTCAGCATATCTAATGATTTTAAAACATCTTTCTTTGTGCTTCATTATTACATCTTGTAATTTGGAAGATGATGTGTTATATACTGAAAGTTCTCTATACCCAGGTTATATAATGCTGTTCTTATGGATATTATTGGTAACTTACATATGTTACTTATTTTTCTACAAACATACTTTTTTTTTTCTGTTGAAATGTTTACAGCACTTCATTAACAATGGCTACGAATTTAAAACCTCAAACATTATTTATTACCTAAGGTATAATTAAACACTTACAGTCAAGTTCTTTGAAGCATAAGTCAGCCTCTGGTCTGGTGGTATAATTTTGGGAAACATTAACTGTAAACCATAATAGATTCTTCAGACCACTTTTAAGCAGAATAATTATTGTATATTTGAAAATAACTGAAAGAATGGAATTGAATTTTCCTAACACAAACAAATGAATAATGTTTGAGATAATCAATACCTCAGTTACTGTCATATTTGGATACAACCGTGTATCAAATACAGGCAATGCAAAATACAATGTATATTGCATACTTATATCAAAATATCACAAGTACTACATAAATATATATTACTATTGTATATCCATAATAATTTAAAAAATTACAAAAAAAAAAAGCGAACTAGAATAATTATTCCCCTGCTACTTCCAGGTGTGAAGACCCAATCTAAATGTCTGACACTGAGAGGAAAGCCAGTGAAAATGGAACTGAATAGATAAACCTCATTTCCTTTTGGAATTTATTCTTTATTTCTTTCACTACTCCCTCCAGGCCAACCCACCCTCAGCCAGTGTCAAATTAGTCTGGAAAGAAAATATACAAGCAGAGGCTTCTGATCAGATTGTAAAGGGGAGGAGAACGGAGTCCAGAGCCATGGGCTTGAGGTAAGTCTGTGTTATCACAGAAGAAAACCAAACTTTTCAACTAATCTTTTGCATTTTCATTGCACCACCTTCAGTCAAGCACTGAAGCCTACAATTTTATAAGGAGGAAAGGAGAGTTAAATGAACTATTTGATATATAAAAATTGCAAGTCGAAAGCACCAAAAGGCATAGAAAAGGACTCTGAGACCCAGAAAACTACTCGACTAGAGCAGTCAGATTCTGTTCATGTAGAGTATTGATGGAAGCAGACTGTGTGTGTACAGGTATATTTGTTTTATTTAGTTAGATTAAAAGGTTTACTTCCGGTATATTATCATAATAGCCAAGAAGAGTTACGATGTGCTGGTTTAGAATACATTGACACGTGCTGAGGTGCAGGAGGCACTGCTGGGGACACTATACTTTGGGTGTAGGAGGGGGAACGGCGGTGTGTTCTGAACAGGCTTGCACCAGAACCATTCAGCAGAAGCAGAGTGATAATAACTCCTAATGTGCCAATATTGGAACCGAGGAAGTTCAATTTGAAAGGAATTAAGTTAACGATGTATTGACTGAGAGAAATAGTCAGTGTTAATTGGATGGCATTCTGAATGAGCCTGCTATGCAATACAGCTGTTTGTTAAAGGAGGGCTTTGGCCTAGATTTGTCCTTGCTCTGCCTGAAATTGCCATGTGTTTTCACTGCATATTCAAATGAAAGCCTAGGTAAGCTGATGGAACCCACATGTTAAATTATGTGCATGTGTGTGTGCATGTAAACATATATATAAATTTGGTCTAATTTTCCTCAGTATGGTCTTGGCAAAGAATATGATAAATGGTGATTTGGAAGTCTATAGAAAATTTCTTGGGTACTTTAATCTTGTGGAAATGCAAAGGAAAATAAAATATTGGCAGTGGAAATGATATTCTGTAATTCGATAAACATGTCATGGGGGCGATGATAAACTGAAATTCAGATGGTTGATGGTGGCTGCTGGATTTTAAAAATAATTTAAACAAATATCTTTAAGAAGCAATATTATTGTAGGCATGATAATATAATTTTTAACAGTTTTATTGAGGTGTAATTTAGATACATAAAATTCACCTGCATTAAGTGTATATTTTTAGTACGTTTACAGAGTTGTGCAATCATCATCACACTAATTTTAAAACATTCCCATTACCATATAAGATAATAGGTTTTTGATTATAACAAAATTTTAGCATGCAATTATTCAATAAGTACATTATTTTATTTAGTAAGTAGAATTTGTTGATCTCTAAATACATATAAAGTGATTTATAACATATTTTATTTAAATTTTCTGATAAATATATGTATTTCATTAACACAGATCTATGAAAACCAACCTGCTAGGACACAAATTACAACAGTTTGGGTCTTTTAGTGCCTGCTAATAGTGTTTACAAGAGACTTATTACATATTATCTAGGTTGATAAAAATTTAAATTTTTTGTCTAACCTGAAAATAAACAGAACCTAGTCTCAGAGACCAAATGTAAGTGTAGAAACAAGGATATAAGACATATTCAAAAATAATTCACAATACCAAATAAGGTACGTGGATGATATTTATGATTTATATTATTATTATTGTTGATAATTAATGATAGTTAAAAGTTCTACATGACACAGAATATCATATAAGATAACATTCAGTTTGAACCATGTTAGAAAGGGAAAATTTACTGGAAAAAGATGCTTTCTATGAATTAGGGCTTGGAGCCTGGGAAGACTTCAATAAGTGACACAGAGGAACTAAAAGAGCATTATAAATAAAGCCTAATATAAGCCAAACCACAGTGATGAGAAGCTCCATACTTCTGAAAGACTAATTTAATTAGTTGGAAGGTGCAGTGTAAAGAGAGGTTAAGGGGCAGTTTTCTTCCTGGCTACAACTAACCTTAATACTCCAGTATGTCTGTGCTTAGCCTGTTGGAAATGGGAAAATTGAGCACATTCTTTAGCAGGAGCTTATGATTGAAGGGTTTTTTAAACATTAATTTGATGACACATTCTTGGCTTGATTGAAGAGAAAAATTGGTAAAAACAAAATTTTGTATATGAGAATGTTGTGGAAAACTGAGGGCTATGGGCTTAATTATGGTGATTGCTATAAAACAGAAAGGAAAACAGGAAAAAGAGAAACAGGAAATAAAACGCTACAAGCTTTGGTGACTGAATAGATCTGGAAGGAGAAGTTGAAAAAAGTAGACTCCCTATAGCAGAGAATGAAAATGCCAGGTGTGTGTGAAATGTGCCAGGCTTATTGATGGCCATGTTGGGGGAGAGTGTGTGCACTCTTCCTTCAGTAAGAAGCCCCCTTCTTTCCTTAGTCTTATGTGCATATATTCTTGAAGGCCCTGAAGTTGGCATAGCTCACTCCAAGGCTTCAGGCTTGGGTGATCAGAAAAAGCACCTAGTAATTTTGCACTGGTTGAGGGGGAGGGCATAAGAAAAGCCATATGTTGTGTTTTCAAATGTAGGAAAAAAATCTTTAAAAACCCATTTACTTCTCATTTTATATACTCGAGTCAATTCTGTTCTTTAATTATCTAAGTCAACATAAATAGGTGAGTCTGTTTCATTTTGATTTCGAATCAGCTTCACTTTTGTATTTTCATGCACAAACATGAAAAAGCAATTTAGTGATTTTTGGACAAATCCATACAACATATTACATTTTGTACCATTGCATATAGCACCTCTTACTACAGCTCTCGGGACTCTTTGCAATTGACTCATTGCTTGGGGCAATGGCTCAGGCTAGGCCCCTGCATTGAAGTACCAGATTTTTAAAATCACCTTTCAGATGAAAAGTAGTGATCTAGAAAATTTTGTTTATATCGAATCCCATGCAGTTCCTGGTTGTGGGAGTTCCATAAAATCCAAACTTCAAATTTGCGAGTTAACACTTCAGTTTGTCATAGTGGTCTCATATTTTGACTCTGGGCCAGCTCTTTTCCTTACCTCTGCATACATGCATGTTAATGTATCTGCGCACACCCATGGCTCTGGTGTCTCTTCCTCTTCTTAAAAGGACATCATTCCTGTTGGATGAAGGGCCTACCCTTATGACCCCATTTAGTCATAATTACTTCTGTAAAGGGCCTGTTTCCAAATATAGTCACATTGTGGGTTAAGGTTTCAACATACTAATTTTCAGAGAGCACAGTTCAATCCACTAGTGCACCAAATCCCTCATTATTCAAATGAACTTACATAAAAGTATGCATTACCCTTGCTGATGCTATTCTTTCAGATAAGCTCTATGCTTTGTCTCTGAATTTGCCACACCTTGTTACAATGTGCACATACTTTCCTATTCATAATTATCCCATTGTGTTGCCACAGCTGAAATCAGCGTTTTGCAAGGTGGGGCTATTTGCCCCCTGTGAAAAAAAACAAAACTCAGTGGAATGCTTAAATGTACCAAGAAGGCAAATGCTATTATATATTCTTAGGCATATGTGACTGTTTACCAATGGAAAACAATCTCAAATATGAAAATTAGTTAAGTTCTTGTATACTAGAGGAGAACAGAAGAAATGGGAGAACTTCTAAATTATATAATCTATTCCTGCTGATCCTTGAAAATCCCATTGCCAGGTCAGTCACAGTGGCTAATGTCTGTAAGCCCAGCACTCTGGGAGGCCAGGGTGGGTAGATTGCTTGAGTCCAGGAGTTCAAGACCAGCCTAGGAAACATGGTGAAACTCAATCTCTATAAAAAAAAAAATACACATATACACACACACACAAATTAGCTGGGTGTGGTGGTACATGCCTGCAGTCTTAGCTACATGAAAAGCTGAAGTGATAGGATCTCTTGAGCCTAGGAGGGTTAAGGCTACAATGAGCCATGATTGTGCCATTGCACTCTAGCCTGCACAACAGAGTGAGACTCTGTCTCAAAATAAATAAATAAATAATAAAATAAAATCCCACTAGCTTCATAGAGAACATGAGAGCTGAGTAATTACACGAAATTGTAGGCAGTATTCCTTGTGATAATATGATTATTCAGGTAACCACTGTCAAACTTTAGAAGTTCGGAGATTAACAAGGAGTAATAGGCACAAAATAAGAATTAAGAAAATATGTCCAAGCTGATGAAAGTTGACTTCAGTTTGCTTCACAAAGCTGCCTGACCATGAAAGATACATTACGGTAGCCTGAGAGTTGTTAATAAGTTTTTCTTGTTTAAGCCTGCTGAAGTATTTCAAGTTTTTAAATTTAATGGCAAGTAAAAATATGTTCACATTTAGAAATATTTAGGACCTGAGTCATGGTGCTCTGCTGTTTTTGTTTCTAAGAGTTAGTTTTATTTCACTTCTGTGATGGTTAATTTTAGGTATCACCTTGACTGGGTTAAAGGACACCCTGATAGCTGGTTTACCATTGTTTTGGAGTAGGTGTGTGAGGGTGTTTCCAGGGAAGAGTGAATCAGTGGCCTGTGTAAGGAAGTTCTGTCCTCACCCAAATGGGGCATGAATCACCCAATCTGCCAAGTGCAAGGATGGAACAGAAAGGCAGGGGAAAGACAAATTTACTAACTTGATCTGTTTGCTCTGTGGATGGGTCTATCTTCTGCCCTTAGACACTGGAACTCCAGGTTCTCCAACCTTCAGACTCTTGGACTTGCCCCAGTGGCTCTTTAGGTTTTCAGGCCTTTGACCTTGAACTGTGAGTTTCACAGTCAGCTTCCCTGGTTCTGAGGCCTTCAAACTTGGACTGAGCCATGCTACCTGCTTTTCTGGTTCTCCAGCTTACAGATGGCTGAGTGTGGGACTTGCCAGTCTCCATAATCATGAAAGACAATTCTCTTAATGAGTCCCCCTCTCATATGTCAGTATTTATATATCTATACTAAATCTATATATATTACATATATATAGAAACATATTTATTCTGTTTCTTTAGAGAGCCCTGACTAAAAATCTTCTAAGAAAATTATCTTGGAATTGAGCCTTATTAGAAAAGAAGAATGAATATCTTACTGAATTATGCCTGTAAATATTTACCAGTCATCATAAGACTAATATTTAGTTCATCTAAACCAAGTTTGTAATTCGATTTTCTCATATAACATAATTCTAATGTTCTGCTATTATCATTTATCACATGAGACATACCAGCCTATATAAGCCTAAATAGATTTGTTTTGGGCTATATTTGAAGGACATAAGGTTTAAAATTAAAATAGCATTTTTAAGCTAAGCATAACTTGGAGGTTATAATGTCTATCCTCCTTCAGAGGAGGCACTCTGCCCTTTTGTCTCCATTTTATAATTCTGAACACCTTTAGTGTGATAAATGAGAAGTAACATTGGACAATCGGAACACTGAATTCTGGCCCTGGCCCATCTACCTAATGCTTTAGTGAACTTAAAGTAAGCTCTCGTTCTGCCATTAGGCAGGCATGAGTTCAAATCTAGGCTCTCCTATTCATCAGCTGGGGACCTTGGGTAAGTTACCAAATGAGAAATTGATATACTTGTGTGTGTCTAACTTTCATTAGCATAAAGAAAGATGCAGTATATGCCCACTTTTGTTTTGAAGATTGTCCTCTGTAGAATATACTTATGTTAATCTGCTCTATAAAAGATCACAGTTTCAGGGTCCAAATAGCAAAATGTTTGTTTATTTTTTAAAAATCTCAATGAGTATTTTTGTACTATGGCCATGATAACCTAGAAGGAAACGTAATCAATTTTTAATGCCAGATAAAAGCCTCCCTGGGTCAGATGGAGAAGTTAAGACAGTAACACACTACCCCACCTGTGGTAGTTTTATGAGTCAGCTTGGCTAGACTATAGTATCCAGCTATTCAATCAGACACTAATCTAGGTGTTGCTATGAAGATATTTGGGATATAAGTGGTTAAAATCTACAGTCAGTTGACTTTTTTTTAATAAAAAGAAAGAGATTGTCTTTAATAATCTGGGTGAGTCTCATCCAATCAGTTCAAGGTCTTAAGAGCAAAACTGAGGTTTCCCTGAAGAAGAACTCCCAGCTGTGCACCACAGTGCTAACTGCTGCCTGGGAGTTTGCAGCCTACCAACTTGCCCTATGAATTTCAGACTTGCCAGCCCCCACAATTGTGTAAGTCAATTTCTTTAAATAAATCTTTTTATATCCTACTTTATCATTCTATTGGTTTAGTTCTCACATACCCTGGCTAATACACCTCTGTGAACTGGGCTTTAGGGGTACAAAAGCTAAAGAGAAGTGAATCCCAAATTCTGATGTGATAGTTTTGGTGGAGAAGCCCCTGTGAAAAACTGACTGTGCTCTCAACAGAAACAGTTAGGGAGAGGTGAGGAGGCTGGGATTACCGGATAAGAGTGAGGGGTCACTGTAGTGAATAACTCCTTTGTTCATGTAGTGGATTACATAGTGTCCCCCCCAAATCCATGTCAACTCAGAACCTCAGAATGTGACCTTACTTGGAAGAAGGATCTTTATAGACATTATTAGTTAACAATCTCAAGTTGAAACTATCCTGGTCCCTAAATCCAATGACGAGTATCCTTATAAGAAGAGGAGAGGACATAGAGATATAGAAAGAAGCCAACATAAAGATGAATGCAGACATTGGAATTTTGTTGCCACAAGCCAAGGAGCACCTGGGGCCACCAAAGTTGGAAGCGTTCTTCCTGGGAGTCTTCAGAGGGAGCATGCCCTTCACAACTTGATTTCAGGCTTCCAGCCTCCAGAACATTTCTGTTGTCTTGTAATATATTCTTATGGCAGCCCCAGGAAACTAACATTGTGCACATAAGCTTTTCAAATCGAACTCGTTCCCTCACAACTTTGATTCAAAGTACAGCTGAAGTGTTAAAACATGGGGGCCCATATATACCGTGGAATACTATGCAGCCATAAAAAAGGATAAGTTCATGTCCTTTGCAGGGACATGGATGAAGCTGGAAACCATCATTCTTAAAACTATCACAGGAACAAAAAACCAAACACCAAACATTCTCACTCATAAATGGGAGCTGAACAATGAGAACGCATGGACACAGGGAGAGGAACATCCCACAAAGGACCTGTCAGTGGGCGGGGGGCTAGGGGAGAGAGAGCATTAGGAGAAATACCCAATGTAGATGACAGGTTGATGGGTGCAGCAAACCACCATGGCAAGTGTATACCTATGTAACAAAGCTGCACATTCTACACATGTATTCTAAAACTTTAAGTATAATAAAAAAATAAAATAAACATGGGGGTCCAGCAATGTCAAATTGTGATCTAAGAATAAGCATGAAATGCCATTGCTAAGCACATCCCTTCCAAGGAATGATATTCAGATCATGAGCATATGTGTCCTTGGGGGCCAGGGGTGGATGAGCAGAATACTAATGCTTATAAATGTATATTTATAAATACAAATATTTATATTTGTATTTATAAATATACATTTATGTGCATTAGCATTCATGTTCACAGCACCTATAAATAGATCTATCCTTAGTGTTTGGTAAGAATTTCTTAATTCCAAGAAATGCATAGTTAAATGTCACATATCCGATTTCCCTGAAACCAGACTCTCAGATAGAGATGAGCCTGCAGGATGTTTGCTGGGAAGACTTCTGGGATTCACACCTGTGAAGGAAAAGAAAAGCAAGATAAGCAAACAGAGAAGTTGGATGGTCATATAGTCACTGTATGGCCTCTGCCAGACCCACCATCACACTGAGTACCTGGAGGCTGAGATAATCTTTGAAAATTGGCCCATATATCCATTGAATAGGAGCTGCCGTGGGAAAGGGGACATGGCCTTGGATGTAAAAGCTCTATTTAGCTTAGGCAGCTCTCAGAGGGAAAAGCTAGAAGCGGAAGAACAGGGATCTCAGTGGATAGTTCAGCATCCATTACAGCAGCTTGCTGAGAAATAGAAAAGCGAGTCTTTGAATTAAGCAAGATTGGAAACCATATTTAATTTATGTTCTAGCTATGTCACCTGTAAAATGATTAAAAATTATAATAAGTTGGCCATTGTATATAAAAATACATAACCTATTGCCTGGTATACAGTGCTTTACATTTATTGAAACTATTTGTATCAGCACAAGTAAGTTTTCCAAACGTGATAGCATACTAATGCTTAGGGCCTTCTCTTATAGGGTTCTAAGCTTCAATGCAGGCTCAAAATAAAATGATTAAAAGCATTTAAAGGACCTGAGTACAACTTCTAGTTCTCCATGTTACTTTTAGTTATTTTGTATGCTAACTTCATAACTGTTCTCAGAATGTTCAGCTACAAAATGAGGCCTTCAAATGTAAACCTAGAGTACATTTAAACTCTAATATTCAGTACTTGAAAATTCATAAACTCCACTGAGCTGCTAAATTCTGCACAGATGTCTGCTGGTTACCTGGGAGCAAATGGCAACTTGGACAATGGGACCTATATTTTGTTCAGTAAAGAAGCTAAATTCTAGTTTGTACTTATGTAAACAGTCAAATTGCCTCAATTTTAATCCTTCTTTACCAGACAGTAGTTATGTGACAATGGGCAAGTTACTTGATCTCCCTCTGCCTCAATCTCCTCATATGAAGTGATATGGTTTGGCTGTGTCCTCACCCAAATCTCATGTTGAATTGTAATCTTCATAATTCCCACATGTTGTGGGAGGGAATCGATGGGAGGTAATTGGATCATGGGGATGGTTTCTCCCATGCTGTTCTCATAATAGTGGGTGAGTTCTCATGGAATCTGATGGTTTTTTAAGCATCTGGCATTTCCCTGCTGACACATTGTCTTTCCTGCTGCCCTGTGAAGTGGTGCCTTCTGCCATGATTGTAAGTTTCCAAAGGCCTCACCAGCCATGCTGAACTGTGAGTCAATTAAACCTCTTTCCTTTATGAATTACCCAGTCTCAGGTATTTCTTCGTAGTAGCATGAGAACATACTAATACATGTAGCATGGGGACAATATTAGCATTGAGCTCACAGGGTTGTTACAAGTTATAAGTGGGTTAATTTATGCACAGTAGTTAGAACAGAGCCTGGCACACTGTAAGCACTCCACAGATGTCAGACATTATGGTTGTAGTTTTTGTTGAAACAGGGTAATCCCCCCAAATCCAGTACCACCCCATTTAGAACAGTCTACAGGATAAAAGGAGTTTGTCTCTTTTTGAATGTTATTTCTACAGTAAGCACATTCATAAAACCAGCATTTCTTTATAACCATTTTTTGGACTATCCTCCTCTTGGGACTATAAATTAGGAAGAAAAAGATCAAGGTCACCTTAAAACTGAGGAAAAAAAAAATTATAAGAACTCACTCACAGTTGCTAAGGAGTAAGATACCTTTTTAGCTATTAATGCAAATTTTCCATACAATGTAATGACCTCCTTCTATCTCAATATGATACTCATTAAGATGTTTTAATAGGTTATGGAAAATTTTGAAGAAGGCTTTATATAGAAAGTTAGAGAGGATTTTGGAAGATTCTATTTAAGTTATTGTTGGCATTCCCATGTAGTTCTCTTCATTAGCAAGGTCCTTTACCTGAAGATGGGATCCTGCTGTTCTAATGGCTTGTTTGCCCATGGCTTGTCTCCAGTTCCAAATCTCCTCCCTCAATATGCAAATGCACAGTGTGTCACAGAGATACTGATTCTATCTGCTGAGCATTCCCATACCAAAAAGAAAAAAAAAAAGGCATAAAAGCACATGCGAGATAAGAAGCAAGTGAATAAAGTGTAGTTTATCCTTTTTTCGGTCTGTTTGTTTAAAAAAAATGTGGGCTATTCCACTAGCTTTTTTCTACACAGTTTAGGATTCAGATAGCAGAACAGGACTATAAATCTCACAGAAATGCATCCTGCTTTGATTACATTTTACCCTCTGAGGATTGGAATTCAGCTGAAATAGTAGCGAGCTTAAGATCAAAAGACTTAAAGCATTGGCAGAATGAGTATTTGGACTTTCTTAATTTTTATAATTTGAAAGTTGTGCTCTGTAGCTTGTACATCTTCATTCCCTTCCCTTAAATATTTCACCAACCCTAAAATATGCCCACCCCCAAAACACACACACGCACACACACACACGCCAAAATCATGCCAAGCTGGTTTTGCCATTGTCTAACTTGGTGGCTTTAGCAAGCCTCTTTGCCTTTTGAGACTTCAGCTACAAAAATATGTTGGTAGAGGTGGTCTCTCAAATCTTTTCCTGTAATGTTCTAAGATTTTTATTTAGCTTTGCTTTGTTTGTTCAAAGAATGAGACATAGAGCTTCTTCACATTGTATTTCTTCCTTTTAAATTTATTATGTACACACTATGCATATCCCTGGATTAGACACTCTGTAGACAATCTGATCCATGAAGTTAAGTCCTTGTTTATAATAAAAAATGAACATTTTGATATGGAAGCATCGAAGGCAGAAGAGCGGTAGTGACCAGGCAGAGTTCAGGATTATGGGGAGACTGGATCAGACAGAAGAACCAGTGCCTGAGCTCCTTTTATTTTTTAGACAGAGTCTTGTTCTGTCACCCAGGCTGGAATACAGTGGCACAATCTTGGCTCACTGCAACCTCTGCCTCCTGGGTTCAAGCAATTCTCCTGCCCTAGCCTCCCAAGTAACTGAGATTATAGGTGTGTACCAGTACTCCCGGCTAATTTTTGTATTTTTAGTAAAGATGGGGTTTCACCATATTGGCCAGGCTGGTCTCAAACTCCTGACCCTGTGATCCTCCCGCCTCAGACTCACAAAGTGCTAGGATTACAGATATGAGCCACCATGCCTGACCCTGAGCTACTTTTAAAACCATAAAACACTGCTTGGGCATGGTGGCTCACCCCTATAATCCCAGCACTTTGGGAGGCCAAGGCAGGTGGAGCACGAGGTCAGGTGTTCAAGACCAGCCTGACCAATATGTTGAAACTCCATCTCTACTAAAAATACAAAAATTAGCCTGGCATGGTGGTGCCCTCCTGTAATTCCAACTACTCTGGAGGCTGCGGTGGGAGAATCACTTGAACCCAGCAGGCAGAGGTTACAGTGAGCCAAGATTGCACCACTGCACTCCAGCCTTGGCAACAGAGCAAGACTCTATCTAAAAAACAAAAACAAATACAAAAACCATAAAGCAATTTCCTATCATCTACCTTGGTGGTAACTATGGTCTGCCATGGATTTTTATTATTTCGTGTGTGTGTGCACTATTGTGATAATGGCTGACCTTTAATAAAGAGATCATAGCATTTCCCAAATGGTTTTACATTTTAATATGTAAGTTCCTTGAAGATCCACTTCCCATTCTGTTTACTTTATAAGTGCTGATATATATATATAAATATATATGATGTATATATATATACACATATATATGAAAATATGAAAATTATGTATCCTATTATAAAATATTCTCTTTATTTCATAATTTATAAAATCTTGAATACTGTAATTGCAATAATCTCCTAAACCAAAATAAACATATAATATTTTGCCCTTCTGTTAAAAAAAATAAGGTGGCTTAGACTTTTAGAGAGATCTAAAATTTATATTGCCAATAATAGTTTAGGATTCTAATTTTAATATAATGTATATGAAAGTAAGGAACTAACTCATATTCCTATCAACAGTATATCTGTTCCCTTTTCTCCAGAACCTTGCCAACATTTGTAATTTTTTGACTTTTTAGTAACAGCCATTCTGACTGGTGTGAGATATTATCTCATTGTGGTTTTGATTTGCATTTCTCTAATGATCAGTGATGTTGAGCTTTTTTAAATATAATTGTTGGCTGCATGTATGTTTTCTTTTGAAAAGTGTCTGTTCATGTCCTTTATCCACTATTTAATGGTGGTGTTCTTTTCTTGTACATCTAAGTTTCTTATAGACTTTGGATATTAGACCTTTATCAGATACAGTTTGCAAAACTTTTCTCCCGTTTTGTAGGCTGTCTGCTCACACCGTTGATAGTTTCTTGAAGCTCATTAATTTAATTTGGTCCCCTTTGTTATTTTTTTGTTGCAACTGCTTTTGGCATCTTCTTCATAAAATTTTTACTCGTGCCTACCCATTGTGGAAGACAGTGTGGTGATTCCTCAAAGACCTAAAGACAGAAATACTATTTGACCCACCAATCACATTACTGAGCATATACCCAAAATAATATAAATTATTCTATTTTAAAGACACATGGACATGTATGTTTATTGCAGCACTATTCATAATAGCAAAGACATGTAATCAACCTAAATGCCTATCAATGATAGACAGAATAAAGAAAATGGGCTACATATACACCATGGAATTGTCTTTTGAAGGGACACGGATGGACCTGGAGGCCAGTATCCTTAGCAAACTAACACAGACGGAGAAAAGCAAATACTACATGTTCTCACTTATAAACCAGAGCTAACTGATGAGAACACATGGACACATATGGATTGTAACAACACACACTGGAGCCTATTGGAGAGTGGAGATTGGGAGGAGGAAGAGGATCAGGAACAATAACTAATGGGTAGTAGGCTTAATACCTGGGTGATAATGTGTAAAACAAACCCTCATGACACAAGTTTACCTATGTAACAGACCTGCAGATGTACCCTTGAACTTAAAAAACATGTTTAAAAACTTGTTGTAAAAGAAGTGCATATGCCATAACAGCTCAATAATTTTCAGAGAAATAACATTTTTGGTCAATGTTACCTTTTAAAAATCATTCTCTCTGATAATTGAAATGTCTTTAATAATTTCTCATATTTGCCTTTAAAATGATTAGTCATCTTCTCATTAGTTCAAATGTTTCTATTTTGTATTCAAAGCAAGAGAATGAGAGATGTTTCTTAGGAGAAAAGAGAAAGCATTCCAATTTTGTAGTTTCATATTGGAGAAACAGTCTTTTATTTTAAAAAATATTATTATTATTATTTTTTGTGACAAGCTCTTACTCTGTCCCCCCAGGCTGAAGTGCAGTGTTGCAATCAAAGCTCACTGCAGCGTCCATCTACCAGGGTCATGGAATCCTTCTGAGTGGCTGGAACCACAGCCTGTGCCTGGCTAGGTTTTTCTTGTGGTTGTAGACATGGTGTCTCCCTGTGTTGCCCAGGCTTATCTCCAACTCCTAGGCTCAAGTGATCCTCCTGCCTTGGCCTCCCAAAGTGCTGGGATTTTTTTAAAATAATTCAGATCTGTTAGAAAAGAACCTTTCTGACAATGTCTGACATTGTCATTAGTCATATAACTCTAACCCATCACAGACATTGTTCTTCAAGCTTCTGCCCCTTCCTTCCCTTCCCATCTTCTTACTCCCTTTTCTTCCTGTCACTCCTGTCTTCTCTCTCTCATTCTTTCCCCAGGAAATGTCATGATTGTGTCTATATATTACCAGGTTTAACTACATGCATCCTACAGGTACCTCTTCTATGCAGCAGGCTCTTTATGCACTATGATCTTGAGTGCCCAGAATTGGATATCTTACCTAGGATGATCAACAAATTGTAAAATTGATGAGAACAGGTCTTAATAATGAATGTATAGTTTCTCTGATCTATGACTTCCTCTAACACTGACAGCCACTCAGGCTTAAAACTGGTTTTATCATTGTCTCAGTGTTGCTCATCCGCCATATCCTACACATTTTGACTCATTCGGTCACGTATGCAAGCATTTTTCCTCTCGGGGGGTGTGCATTCATTTACTCAACCAGCTTGTGTTAGTAACACTTCTATGTAGGGGGCGTGTCTTTTCTAGGTGCTTTAGAAAATGAAACAGGATCAATCAAATGTGGTTCCTATGATTTTTCGCCTATCATGTGCATTATATTTGCTCCTAGTTGATCAGGCTATAATCACTTACCTTGCTCAGGTTGCCTAAATACCTAATTACCTAAAAATTTCACTGCCATCAGTTTCTTCTCATCATTTCCAGAGTCGTCTTTCCAAAGAATACCCCAGATCATGTCACTCTTTTGCCCAAAACAAACAAACAAAAACAATAGAATAACAACAAGAAACATTCCTGAGATGAACTTACTCCCTAATTTGGTGGGAAGGGGTTATCAGGAGCTTTGGTGGTAGCTCTAGGCCAAAGCCAAGAATAAGTTACTTTTACAGAGAGGTACTTCAAAGTCATAAAGCTTCGTTAAAAATTGAGTTCATAAAAAATCACCTTAGCTTTCTTTTTTTACATTTTTCCCAAATTAATGAGGTGTATCTATATTTTTTAACATTGATTGTTGCCTCCTCTTATTAATGAGAGACAAGTTGGCTTACTATTATGCTGAGAATGGAGAGAGTTAAGAAAGCTAAATAATACCATGGTGGCATTGTGAAAGCAAAAGACGAGTAGTGTAGCTCTATCAAGATGAGCTCTCACTCTTTTCATCAAGGAAATAGACATCCTGCTTTCTCTTTTCTCCTTTGCAAAGGGCTCATGGCAGTTTGATCAGAATGCTCCTCCTACGTACAGCAAAACAAAGCAATACGAAAAAATATTTGCAATCTGAATGTTCATAAAGTGGATAATGTATTTGAGCCTTGTGGTTTTTTCTCTCCAATTATTCATAATGATGGTTTTCTCTGCCTGAAAAGACCTTCCCTATCTTAATTGCCTTCTTTTTTTTTTTTTTTTTTTTTCTGGTTTTGTCTATAACACCTACTATGGTGACTAAGATTTAGTAAATATTTAATGATTATTTTATAAAAATATAATTTTCACTGTATTTGTTATATTTAAGCTGAAGATGCATTAAAAAGTAAGTGATAACACTTAAAACAGTGATCAAATATTAACTAAAGACATAACTTGATGTTCCCTGAAAAGCCAGTGACATTATAAAAAATAATAATAACCTCACTAGAAAGACCCTGCTATGTAATGCTACAACTAGCCTGTTGTTTAACAGATTTCTTTTCCTTCCATTTTGGGTTTTATAGCTGGAGGCAGGTGGCTCATTAAAACTTGAAAAGAGTTTCTCCAAATTCAATTTCTGGATTCTCTGCGGGAATAGGCTTTGTAGAATCTCACTAAGCACAGGCACATTTGTTTGTTTGTTTGGTTTTTCTTCATCATCAACATGGAACTCACTTAAATTGATTAGCAGTTAGAATTAGAATCATTGCACATTGTTTCATAAGCCACACTTTCATATCCAGAATCGGTAGGTTGCTCTTTAATTCCTGCTAGTGGGCCACGAGCTTTCACCTTTTATTCATGACTGAGAAAACAGGAACCTTGCCACATAGCGTCAGGAGTAAAGTTTTTCTGATCTTTGGAAGTCTTTTGAAAGAAAACTTACTTTAGTATGATGATAAAATATTATTACATTTGACAGCAAAATAAGTGTATGTGTACATATATAAAAAATATATATGCACACATATATATGTATATGTATATATAATGTGTGTGTATATATGTATATGATATAGACCACTTAAAAATAAAATGAGAAGGAAACAAATTATAAGTCAAAGAAATTAGGATTATTTCTCTCATTGTACAGACAATGAACAATTTTTGCAATGAGATATAAAGGTTAAGCATTTTGTTCAAAATCATATAAAACGAGTGATGTATCTGAGAAAAAAAATCTAGAATACTCCCAGACTCATTCTCTGTCCTCTAATTCTGAAACTATATTTTCAGTTTTATACTCTGTCTCACAATACTCCCCTACTAGGCACTGCTTTTGTCAATAGAAAAAGGCAGCTTTATTTCCTGGTCCTATGATATCCCATCTTTCCCTTATCAATTGCCAATTACCTGCCTAGGAACATCATATAAGTTTTTATCAGGGGAAGTCATCTTACTTGATCTTCCAAGATTATTCTTATTTTTCACTATTGCCAAATGATCTCAAAATCATCAGGAATTTAAAAGTTTTGTTTAATTTTTAAATTAAAAAAATTCAAAAACACATATATATATATATATATATTTGTGAAATAATGCAACAAGATCTCTAATGAACATAATTTATATGTGCCCTTATCTCAAGAACTCAGATCCAAGAGCTCAGCGGAAACACTTTTAATAGTTTTCAGGTTTACTTCTTTTGGCTACCTTTACATTTCCAAATAAAGTGCCTACGTTGTCATTTCTTGATTTATCTTCTTCTGCAAATGTCTTATTATAGATCAATAAATTCAGATTTATCTCAAAATCTTCTCTCTCTGTCTCTCCTAAAAGTCAGCATTTTTGTTTCCTCTCTCAAGCCACTTTGATAACTTGGAATAATAGACTTAAACCAGTGTTTCTTGTATTGACAATTTGTTATGGATTGAATTTCATCCTCCATGCTCTAAATTCATATGTTCAAGTCTTAACTTTAGAATATAACCTTGTTTAGAAGATAACCTTACTTGGAAATAAGGTCTGTAACTGAGGTTAAAAAAATTAAAGAGAGGTCATTAGGGTGGGCCCTAATCCTATGTGAATGGTGACTTTAGAGAAAGGGGAACTGGACACAGGAACACCCACAAAGGAAAGGTGATGTGAGCAGACATAGAGAAATGGCCATCTACAAGCCAAGGACAAAGGCCTGAAGCAGATCTCATCCCCAGATCCTTCAGAAGGTGGCAACCCTGCCGGCACCCTGATCTCAGACTTTTAACCTCCAAAACTATGAGGCAATACATTTCTGTTGTTGTCAGTCACTGAGTTTGTGGTACTTTATTACAAGACCCCTAGGAAACTAAAACACAAGTATATAGTCATGGGTCTCATGACTACACACCACTACCTCTAACCATGGGTGTTCCCAGAACAGGTCTAATGAAGGGCCCCAGTCACTTGACCTTAGGCCCAGTTACAGCTTACAAGCTGGTAGCTCTGAAAGTGCACTGGGTCTGCTTCTCTTGAGGTAAAGCATTGCTTTTTTTTTTTTTTTAATTTAAAGAAGTCTATAAAAACTATCTTTAAAGCAGCAAATTTCACTTAAAATGTTTTAAAAGTTCAGTACAAATCTGAGACCAAAAAGGGATCCTGATTAATTTTCAGAGCATATGCTATGATGATTTTCTAACTTCCTTTATATCCCCACACCTGGCCTTTCTTGTTTCCAAGTCACAATTGTAGAAAAACACCACATATCTAAAATGATCTATTTCAGTTAGCCAATGAGCCACTGAAGTTTACTATACTATTACAGAATCCTCCAAGAGACGTTTCTTTGAGAAAGAGAGAGTTAATTAGAGTTCAAAGTAATTACAGAAGCAAGAATCATGATATGAATAGATGGATAAAGAAATAAGTGAAGAGTAACAAAAGGTCCCACATTTTTGTTAATTCTTAAGTAACTGGGTAACCTTAAGAAAACTATTTAGCCAATATCAGCATCTCTTTATTTATTACAAAGGCTAACAGAATTTTCTTTCTCAAAATTTTCTAAGAATGAGCATTTGAATTGTTTAAAGCCAATTATAAATTGTTTGAATTTTTTCATAAAATAAGTTTACTAATCTAAGAAATCAGAATTTTTGCTTGACAGTGAAGGTTTTAGAAGACATACCTCTATTTGGGATTATTTTTAACAAACATCATTTTATTTGAAACATAAAAATTACTAGATCAAATGATGTGACTTGAATGTAAACAATACAAACTTCGAGAGATATTACTTAACAAATTAAACTTCTTGACAGGCAAGTTCTTATGAGCAGAATATATTCATTTGACTTTTGGGTCAGTTGCACAATATACATTTAAGAAATTATTTTTCTATTTATTAAAAAATCCTATTAAAAATAAGCGTTCTCCAACAAGTTAATATTTTTTGTCATTTTAATTTAGTCTAGAATCTCATCTCTCCTACTGAAAACAGGCAGTGAACATTAGCTGCTTATCTTTTCTCCTACACCTTGAACATGTTTCACTGAAAAATTAACTCAAAATGTTTTTTCCACCTAAAATACTCATTCATTCTCTGAAATAAATTGTGGGGGACATGAAAGATATTATAAGGTTGAGGAAGACTTTAAAACTCAGTGTAGTTTATGAAATGTACCAAAGAAGAAAGTATTATAAATAATAATGAAACCAAATGTAGTGTTTATTTAAGTAGCTTCTTTCTCTTAAGTCTCCTAGATTGCCAATGAGTTAGTTAGATCAAAATTGATACTTTAGACCGGGCATGGTGGCTCACACTTGTAATCCCAGCACTTTGGAAAGGTGAGGTGGGCAGATCACTTGAGGCCAGGAGTTTGAGACCACCCTGGCCAACATGGCAAAACCCCCTCTCTACTAAAAACTACAAAAATTAGCCTAGTGTGATGGTAGGTGCCTGTAATCCTAGCTACTTGGGGAGTCTGAGGCACAAGAATCATTTGAACCCAGGAGGTAGAGGTTGCAGTAAGCCAAGATTGCACCAATGCACTCCAGCCTGGGGGACAGACTGAGACTCCCTCTCAAAAAAAAAAAAGAGGAAATTGATCCTTTATTCTACTCCACTGCCAATAAGAGGCAGTTTCAACATCCCTGACATCTTGACAAAAGAGAATTTAGATTATCACACATGAACTCCATCAACTCATTCTTCTCTACTCTGGATCTTCCCCTGCATTTAATATGCCTATTTCCTTTCAGGCTCCTCCCCACCCTGCACACTGCCCTAACCCACTTACCACCCCTTCTCAGGAGTGCAGGAGGATGATTCCCTCAGTCTGAGGAAAGATCAACCTCTGCCCACAGACTGTTCCTCCCCCCAAGACAACATGAATGCTTCAACCTCTGATCTTGATAGCATTACATCTTTGCCCTCCAGGATTATATGACTTTCATTATTTGCATTTTTATTTTATTTTCAATATCTCCTTTTCCATGGTCTCCATCCTCTCTGTGTATATACATGCCCACACTTCAGCCATAAATGTAAAGAAAACAAAAACAGCATCACATCTCTCTCTCTCTCTCTCTCTCTCTCTCTCTCTCTCTCTCTCTCTCTCACACACACACACACTCTAAATCATTTAAGCTTCTGTTCTCCTCTAGTTCTTCCGGCTCTCACTACTTGTACCCTAAAAGTGCTAACTGTAGGTGTTTCTTTAATTTTTCTCACAGATTTCACCCTCTTTAATATCCCTAAATTTGGCTGCCAATTTTGCAACTCTAGCTGATCGCATATCTCATATATAGCCAAATTGTGTGTGTGTGTATATATATACACACCTTCACATACAAACACAATTTATATATATATATATGAACATATTTTTTTTCTTAGTGTCCCTGTTCCTTAAAGCCTAGAGGATTTTACAGTGTTTGCCATGTTTTGCTTCTTAAAACTTGACCTTTTTGGTGGATGTGGACATCCTTAGGCTTAGGTTTCTAAAGTCTAAACTGAGCACATTATTAGTAAAGATGTATTACAAAAATTAACCCTTTTAGTTGCTGTCATAGCCCCTTGAATATACCGCTCACTCACATTTCTCACCTTTTCCTTGTTCTCAAAAGAGTTTTTAAATTTCTAGTATCAGAAAAGACTAGAATATTTTTTAAGGGTCTTTAAAATGCTTATTAATGGTGCTTAGTGACTGTTGTATTGAATTGAATGAGTTTAACAGGTAAAATTTAATCTTATTCCAGGCTTTGAAAAATAGGCTAGTTTCAGAAAAAAAACATCAGTCTGTTAATATCAATTATGATTATTATTGATTTTTAAGAGATAAGGTGTCACTCTGTCACCTAGGATGGAGTGCAGTAGTATAATCATAGCTCACTGCAACCTTGAACTCCTGGGTCCAAGCGATTCTCCTACCTCAGCCTCCTGGGTAGCTGGGACTGCTACCAGGTGTGCACCTGGCTATTTTTTTTTTTTAAGAAACGGGGTCTCACTATGTTGCCCAAGCTGTCAATTATTTTTCAGTTAGATGAAATTTATACTTTTATATATATATATATATATATATATATTTTTTTTTTTTTTTTTTTTTTGAGCTGGAGTCTTGCTTTGTCGCCCAAGCTGGAGTGCAGTGGCACAATATCGGCTCATTGCAACCTCTGCCTCCCAGGTTCAAATGATTCTTCTGCGTCAGCCTCATGAGTAGCTGGGATTACAGACTGACAACACCATGCCCAGCTAATTTTTATATTTTTAGTAGAGACGGGGTTTCACCATGTTGGCCAGGCTGGTTTTGAACTCCTGACATTGTGATCCCCCTGCCTCGACCTCCCCAGTTGCTGGGATTACAGGTATGAGCCACTGCGCCCAGCCTTTTTTTTTTTTTTGAGGCATAGTCTTGCTGTTGTTGCCCAGGTCAGAGAGCAATTGCAACCTCCGACTCCTGGGCTCAAGCAGTTCTCCTGCCTTGGTCTCCCAAGTAGCTGGGATTACAGCCGCCTGCCACCACACCCAGATAATTTTTGTATTTTTAGTAGAGATGGAGTTTCACCATGTAGGCCAGGCTCTTCTTGAACTCCTGACCTCATGGTCCGCCCACCTTGGCCTCCCAAAGTTCTGGGATTACAGGCATGAGCCACTGTGGCTGGCCTTTACCTTCTTTTACATTTATTTTGTACATATGTTCATACTACTTATGAGACCTCCTATGCCCACAAAATAAAAATCAAAATGTTATACATAGAAGAAGCATATATGTAAGGTCTAGACAAGTAAACAAGTCAATTAACAAAAAGTTTAATCATTTTTGCTAGCCACAGTTTATTTTGTAATTCTCTTGTAATCAATTTTTCTGCTTATTTCCTTTATAAGCAGATTCAGATGAAGACTAAGAATACTAAAAATTTCCTGGACTTATAAACTCTTTGTAAGTCTAACCATTAAAAATTTAAAATCACATTATTCATAAAATGCATTCTTGAGACTAGACATTTTCATTTTCTGTTTTAAACATTTAGATGCTCTTCACACCCATTTTTAATGGCGTTTAAGGTTCTAAACGTGTTGTTCTGCCATGCCCTTCCTGTTACCTTAATAGGGGCTCAATTCGTCACCCACATCCTTGCACACTTGACTTCTCCCAATAACATAAAGTTAGAAGATGGAAGTTGATTGTACTGTATTCCGAAATGGCTTTTTGACATCTGAAGAGATATCATAAAACCTGAACGCCTCCTATTCCTCCCTTGACTGCATTATCTTCCTTGCCACCTTCCACTAAATTGCTACCTCCAGAAAACAGAGCTTCATACTAAGTTTGGAAAGTGAATATAGGTCACTAACACAGCGGGGCCGTGTACTGCAATTTGTCCACCAGCCTGACTTATTTTGTGTTCTAATTTCAGTAAAGAGGGTGCTGATTCTTAGCTAAGTGGTAATTGCACCTGCAGTACTAAAACCTTTCTACATGCCTGGAAAAGCGCACTCACCATCAACTTGCAATCATTTCCTACCGTGCTCCACAATAGTTTCTGAGTTTGCTGGCCTCGACCTTCAGAATGACTCCCTGGTTTCTTCTATAGAGGTAGTTCTGTGGCTCCCAGAGGCATGCTGTTACTGTCAGCAGGAGACCAGGCATAAGACAGGCTAAAACTTCAGATCAGTGTCCTTTATTATGCTCTAGGGCTCTAGGGAGAGATTTCACATGCTGCTTGGGACCTTGGGAACTCTCTCTCATCCAGAGTTCAATCCCAGCCATAAAAATATCAATAGTAGAAGTTTTTTTTTTTTTTTTTTTTTTTTTCTTTTGAGAGACAGAGTCTCGCTCTGTAGCCCAGGCTGGAGTGTAGTGGCGTGATCTCAGTTCACTGCAACCTCCACCTCCCAGGTCTTGGTTCAAGCAGTTCTCCTGCCTTAACCTCTCAAGTAGTTGGGATTATAGGCATGTGCCACCATGCCCAGCTAATTTTTGTATTTTTAGTAGAGACAGGGTTTCATCATGTTGGCCAGGCTGGTCTTGAACTCCTGACCTCATGAACCACCAGCCTCAGCCTTGCAAAGTGCTGGGATTACAAACGTGAGCCACCGCACCCAGCCAGTGGTAGAGAGTTTTGTTTGAAATCCTAAATGTCAGTCCACATATTTAACTATGTTAGTACAGGATACTGGATTTTTTTTTTAATGAGACAGAAAACTTACAGTTGCTGCTTTCTTTCTTTTCATTGCATACTTATACTAGGGAAACAAAACAAAACATTCTATTTTAATGTAAGCAAGATTGCACAGGGATTTACCAATGTGAATTAACTGATGTTGCAAATGCTTAAATATCCATGCACTTCTCTTAAGTTTAAAATGTATTCCGACTTCTTACTTGGATTTTAAAAAATCTCAAACCAGGTCAATGTTTGCTTTCTCTTTTTTATTATTAATATTCTATACTTTATGAACTCCTTCACTCACCAGAACTGGATCAGAGTTACGACATCCCCAGCACCAACTATAGTTTCTGGCACACTAATGCCCCAAAAATATTTAGTGAATGAATGAATAAGTGAACAAATGAATGAGGGGGAGATGTTTAACCATCTTTAAAAATTTTAAACTGGAAAGTGTAGTTTGGGATCAGCAATTGAATAAGAAGAGTTTGGGTGTGGTTAATTAGAAAAATAAATGAAGATGAGAAGAAAGATAAGCAATAAATAGACTAAACTTTGAAAAAGGGTAATAGATTTAAAAAATTGGTGGGAAATTATAGATTCCTAACCTATTTTTGAAAGAAAAGGTGTAGATTGCTACTGTGGGGCACATGAAACAAATGAGCCCACAAAGAAACTTAAGCTGTTAGTACTGATAGATAATAGAAGAGAAATTCAAGAATTAGAATAAAAGAAAGATTTGGCATTAGGAATCTTCATTTTCCCCCTCTCCACTTAGGATTGGGACTTACAACCTAGGGAACCAGTTAACCGATTAGTCAAAGTGTTGTTTTTAACATTTTCCATCCTGTTTACCATTTAACACGATGGAAAATCCCAAGTTGTAAGATGACAACAATGGGGAAGATATATTTTAAGTGTGTGCAAGGCACATTGTTCAGGCTTTTGGTAGGGAGAGAGAAATATCTGAGCCCTGAGAATCTCTTGGGCAAAGGAAATGGATTGAGGGGAAGATTTCAAAAGGGAAGGGGGCACATATAAAGACAATCTTCATCATTCTTACAATTCCTTGTTTGAGGGACTACAGGTGCATGTTGGTAGGAGACCTAAACCTCTTGATATTGTGCTCAGTTGAAATGTAATCCCTTACCTAAAGGCTCTTGTCTTGTAAAGGTGAACCTTCATCACACAATTCCCATTATCTCCTTAAGACAGATGTATATCCTTTGGGAGAGAATTTCCTATTTTAATCAATAATGGTAATCATACTACTATTTAATTTTTCATGTTATATACCAGAAACATTCTGGACTCTCCTCTCTCAATGCTATAGAATCAACAACTCACAGAGGCAGTTGGGAGGTGTCTGTGGTGTGTAAACCATTTTAAAAAGTAGCAAAGTCTTTGTGTTCACGGAGACACGTTTGTTATCCCTCTCTCCATGACCCCACTAAAGTAATCTCTAATGTCTGGTATATAAAATACTCTCAGTAAAAATAGATTTGGAATGAAAGTAGGAGAGGGCATATAATTGATGCTTGGCAATTCTTTGCCATACCCATGGAATGAAAACATTTTGTTCAAGACAGTGACAGCAACACTGTATATGTACTAAGGTTAGTGCTTTTAACCTCTGTGAACCATAGTTGAATAGTAAATCACTGGATGTGAAAAGAAAACTAAATATTTTGGGGAAAAGCCAAAATATTAAAGTAAGCTGAGCTTAGCCAGAAATTGCAGCCAATTTCACTTGGCAGAATTGCTTTCATCAAACTGTGGAATTAGAGGCAAGTCACTTAGAATTGTAGCAATTATAGCTACCTAACCACTTCAAGGAAACAGTTAACTAATTAATTAATTAATCAGTGTGTGTGGAGCATCTACTTTTTTTATATCTTTATCCTAGGTACCATTTTGAGATTTTGCTTCGAACAGTAACCATTTCTAGAGCTAACAGATTCTGTGAAGACTATAGGATTACTTTAATCTTATATGCATGTACTTTATGTTACATAAAAATGTCATAATTATTATCTGAATATGAATTATCTATTAACTACTATAAAAATTATCATACCTAAATATTAAATGTTTACATTTTATTTTATTAATGCATTTATATGAAGCACTGCCTATTGCCTGCTTCTTTCTCTCTACATTACTGACTATATAATCTTTGAAATGTAACCCAGTACTAAAAGCAGGTACATTACTTCATTTATTTATTCTTCATAAATATTTATTGACAACCTAACATGTTCCTGGAAGTATGTTAGGTCCTAGGTGAACAAACCCTCCATAGACCTTAACATCATAAAGCCTATAGTGCAAGGAGAGAGAAAAGAACTAAATAGATGGATGTGAGTGTGTATGTGTGTTTCAAAATAATTACAAATTGTTTTATGAGCCATGGAGGAGAAAAAATGGGACATCATAAAAAATTAAAATGAGGATCTATTTTAGATAAGGTGGTCATTAAAAAACTCTAGAAAGGGAAGGATCAAAAAAAAAAAAGTCAGATTGGAAGAAGCATTCCAGGGTGAGGAAAGAACATATGGACTGCGTCATGGTGGGGACAATGAGAATGAACAAAACTTTGCCCATCAAGGATCAGAGAGAAATCCAGTGTGGCCAAAAGACATTTTATTAAATTTCTTTTAATAAAAAAGCATGAAATAAAAATAACAAAATACAAATAAAGAGGGTAAAAGTATGAAAACGTAATAATAGTAATAGAGCTTTTAGTATGTGCAGGCATCAGTCTAACAGGCATCAGTCTTCTGCATTATCTCATTTGATCCTTATAACAAATCTATGAAGAATGCACTACAATTCTATTATACAAAAAAAAAAAAAAAAAAAATTGAGATAGAAAGAAAGTAACTTGAGACCTGAACATTTTCTTCTGGATTTGCCTTTATAAAGGTCATTGGTCACCTTTGCAGGAAAGGTTGTAGTGGAATGGTAAAAGCAGATACCACATTGGAAAGTGATGAGGACTCCTGAAGAAATGATGGGAAATGATATTTGTAAACAATTTCCTCTATCCTAAGTTTGGCTGGAAAGAGCAGTGAAACTGAATGATAACTACAAGGGAAATATGGAATCAAAGGCAGTGTTGTGTGGTTTCTTCGTTTTGTTTACCAAATAATGGGGACCATGAGGACATATTCCTATGCCAATGGAATAAGATATAACATAAACTTCCTTTGATTTTCAGTTCCGTCTTTGCTGCTAATACTGTCTTCAGATCAATGCAAGACAATTAAATCAACAAATCTTGGCTCCATGCCTGCTGCTATGCACCAGTATCTCGCTCACATTCTAATCCCTTGATTCAGAATCATTTGTTTCTGAGGCGCTTTGTGAGGACTCTCATTATCTTTGATCTCTGTAATTGTACTCATGGGCTTTTGGCCGTCTGTTTTTCTATCTTCACTATTTGCAGAAACTCTAATGCACTCTAAACCGCTTTTTCTTATTGTTTCACTCAACATGACAGTCAACACAAGATTTCTGTGACTAAATCTGGGAGGGATGTTTCTCCCCCACTATCAAGTGAGCAATTAATTCTGCAGTGGACACCAGCTGGGTGTCCTCCAATTCAATTCCAACACTATGTACCTGAGGATACTGTCAGATCCCACAGACTGGGGGCTCAGTCCCTAAAACTGCCCTCCTTAGACATCAGTCACAACTCCAAGTCTCTGGAAATTCTGACCAATTGTCTTCAAATTGTGTTTCCCATGACCCCCTCTTTGGGTTTCATTAATTTGCTAGAGGAGCTCATGGAACTCAGGGAAATGCTTTATTTACTGATTTATCACAAATGATATTTTAAGGATACAAATAAACTGTCAAATGAAGGGATCCATAGGGTGAGATCAGGAAGGGTTCCAAGTGCAGGAGTGTCTGTGCTTATGAAGTCGATGTGCACCCCGCTTCCTTGCATGTCGATGAATTCCTATTCAGTGTCCTATCAGACCCCACATGTTCAGCTCTCCTGAACCCCATTCCCTGGGCCTTTTTATGGAGACTTAATTGGATAGGCATGATCGAAGCATGGATAGCCATGATGAAATGTGATTAGACAAAAAGGGTTTGATCTAAACCCAGCCAGGCTTATCTGTTTAGATCCTACTTGGTCTCATTGTGTAGCATTCTTTCCTCCAGCATATGGGGTAGATCTTCTCTCTCTCGTATGAGGGTCTTATGACCCATATTTCACCTGTCATGGGCAGGTGAAAGGAGAACAGGAGAATGTTTGAGCCATTCTGTTTACTGCAGCAAGGTCTAGGGGAGTTACAAGCCAAGAACTGTGGGCGAAAACACACACACACACACCCTCTCTATCACATTCACCTTGCCACTTCCAGATATAAGGAAACCTGGATTCTTTAGGACAGTATTAGCCATTATAACATAAATGTTTATTTTGCGCTCATGGAAAACCCAGTGAGTGCTCCTTCTTGGTAGAAATGCCTTGTCTCTGCAATAACCAGGACCAGGCTCCATCCATCTGTGGCTCTCCCTTTTTCAACATGTGCCCTCAAGGGTTGCTGTGGATATCTGCATTAAGTTAGTGAAAGGAAAGCTAGTAAAGTATCATTCTGGGAGCATTTTATAAGTTGGGCACGTTGTTTTGAAATGCACATCATTCTACATGTATTCTATTAGCCAGAGCTCAGTGCAACTGAGCTCAGTTGGCAAATTCCACTACCAGCAAGGCTGGGAAATGTTGTGTTTTGGGGACAAAGAGGAGCTGCTTTGGATGACTAGACAGTTACTTGCTGCTTCTCTGGATCTGGCCACTTGCCTGCCCAGACGCATTAGAACACCTACTGCCCACTTCCTCTATTGATTGTTTATTTTTGTTCTTTTTTTTTGGTACTTGAACCTGTCCCACCCTAATGAATAAGGAAGGGCTCCCTCCTCTACAACAAAATTTCAGCTTCTGCCCTTATTCGTCTCCTTAGTATGGCCAAAGTCACAGAATAAAATTGATGTTTTACTCCGTCTTCCCCATAAAATGGCAGTGGTCTCTGTTAGAGAGCTTTGTTCATTGGCTTAACTTCAATTATAACTGAAAGAACAATTGCTGTGCTTCTAAACCACAGACCGAACCAATCTACAGTTAAAGTAATTTCTCTCCCCAAAAAAGATAGTCATTCAAAAAATATCTTTCTTATAGAGATGTATTGCTTCAAAGCATTTTATTACTTAATCCTCATAATAATTATAGAAAGGGAAATTAATGCTTTTATTTTATAAATGAGAAAATTGATAGGGAGATTAAGTTTCATTTAACTAATAATTGGTGGGTATTAGTGTGTTTTGAAATTCTCTTATTTCTAAGCCTATGTTTTTTCTAATAGACTATGATGAATTTTTCTTTCATTTGGCTACTGTGTTTCTTTCTGTAGGGAATATGAAAAAACTAATAAAAAGTGTAAAGTAGTGAGAGAAAAGAAGAACCATACTATCAATATCCAAACGTAACTCGTTGGTAAATTTTTCTTACAATCTATTACCTGGCATCTTTTTTCTTTTGAAAAAAATGGAGAAACTACATATAGTAAAATAACAATGAGACTTATGTATCCATTACCTCCAAATTTTAAAAAGTTAGTGTTTCTAATATTTGCTTTGGATCTCTTTTAAAGATATAAAATATTATCAATAAAAGTTACATGGGAGTTTTCTTTACACTGTTAATTCATGGATTATTCATTTCATACTCTGTTTCTTACTAAATACTTCATCATAAAATTAAACTGTACCATTAGAATTAAGCATAAACTTACCTTGTATGTTATTCTGTTGCTGAATATTCAGTAATTTTAACAGCGTTGCTATAATTATACTGTAATGCATTTCTTTATGCTTAAATTCTTGTCCATATTTTAAATGTTTCTCTTGTCATTTTTCATAGAAGGGGAAAATAAATGTAAATTCATCTCTACTGTATCTATTGCTATTTACACCTTCTTAAATTCCTAATTCTAATTGTGGTCTGATCTAAATATATTTTTACATTATTTGTTTCTAAGATGGACACATGATTCATATATTTTGCACATTTTGCTTGTCAGAGAATGTCTTTTCTGTTAGCTTCACAAATGAAAGACAATTTAGCTAGTTAAGAAATTCTTCTGATTATAGCCTTTTCCTTTAAAAACATTTTAGATAATATGCCAACATTTTCTGGCACTTTAATGCAGAGAAAAAATATGAAGGCAGCCAGTTTTTCTGGGTGGGGTTTTAATATTTTATTTCACCATTTAATTCAAAATTTTGCCAAGGGTGTCTAGGTGTGGGACTCTTCCTTGATTTAATGTGTAATATGGGAGTGTGACTTTTCAGTTGACTTCCTCCGATTTTTGTTTGCTTGTTTGTTTCAAATTTTACTTATGTACAAATTGGTTTACCTCCCTTAAGACACCTAAGTTATTCTTCTATACTTTGTCTTTAACACTTATTATCTTATTTTTTCCTTCTGTCCCCTTATTTTTAATCTCTTGGTCATTTTTGTTGCATTCTGGAAAAATAATTGAAGTTTTCATTTCATCACTGATTTGATTTTTAATAAAGTTTACTCTCTGCTGCTCTTAATATACATTTAACACTTTCATTGCATTTGAGTTTTCTCCTAATCCTCCTTTTCTGAGCTATATAGCCCATTTCAATTCATTCTGTATTATATCCACACCAGCCTGTTGTGATGCTCCTTTCACATGTATATCACAGAATTCATGCATTTTTTACACCTATGAGTCCACAAAAGCGATGATAATTTCCTTTTAATGTAATTAGTCCTTGATCTTGGTGTTACCTTCTCAACTTTTGGGATGATGATTACTGCTTCTTTTCTCCTGTATCCTTACACAGGTTCCTTTTTTGTTATTTTGTTGTTATTGTTATTTTGTTTTCTCATCCTCAGATAGGTGCTTTTGTGGAGACTCACCACTTGCCAGTGGACGAAGTATGTGTTTTGCCTTTCATCCCTTTTTTAGACATTTCATTGCTTAATGAAAATCGCATTGCAGAGGTCTAGCCAGACATCCAGTTAATATGCACAGCTATTATCATAATTTTAATGTCTGTTATTAGGATTTTATCAAGTGTAAACTCTACTGGACTATGATAAGATGATCAATTCCAAGTTTCTAAATCTCTTTTATTTTGAACAAGGGAATAAAAAGAAAGAAAGAAAAAAACCAGGCACTCACTCTTAGGGCGTCTCTTATTCTTGTCACCATCAAAAGCTCATTACTTAGGAGGACGATTATTGGAATGCAATATGTCAGTATTATTTCCTTTGCTTATTTCATAAAAATTTACTCTCTGGAAGTTTTACTCTTCAACTGAGAGTAGAAGGAGAAGTGCTGATGGGTGTGGAGAAGTAGCTGTACCCACACAGAGCAAGATGGATTCCTCATTTTCTGCTTGGCAGAGAAGTTGACTTCCTAAAGAAGAGTATGTCTGGTGGCAACACTGGGGAAATAGAGCATGAGCACTCCATCAGCTGGGTTAAACCAAAAGCCAGCCACCCAAGGAACACAGAACAGAGCTGTAAGGCCCTGCCAATCATGGAAAAGTTGGTAATCACTTTCCATGCTTTGCAAATTCTCTTATCTCAGTACCGAGTTGTGAAAAGCTGAGCTGGGAAAATTAGACTTCATTTTAACTTGTAGCTTCCAAGGGATTATCAAATAACATATTTTGAAGATGATACTTATATTTAATATAAAATACACAAAATGCTATGGTGATCCAGGTTAAAGTTTTTTCATACTGGTCTCTACGTTTTCTTGAATACTGTCAGAAAATGACATATTTAAGTATATAATTAAGAGAAAAAAAACAGAAAGAAAATAAGCCAGGTTTAGAAAATATACAGAGCTAGATTTTGGGGATACTTATTGGATAGCTTTATTAATCTTTTATTTTAAAATGTCATGCCAAAAATGGAATATATTTATGAGATTTGAACTAATGTCTACTTTGCCATATGATAATTCTATCAGTTCTTGAAGAGGGTACTTTCTAAAATCCCAGGGAAAATCTCACAATGTACCAGGAGGAAGGATGCTCCCAGTGGTTTTTCTCACATGACAAATTTAGCAGTTGGAGTTGGTGAGCACTTTTGTTGATGAGTTGAATAATGTTTATGAGTTGACTAATATCTTGGGAAATATGGTTGTAGATATCTGTATTTGCCTATGTCCTACAGTGTGGAAAGCCAGACCACTGTCCTTTCTTTCCTGGCCTTGAACTGTATCAAAATAAATACCTACAATTTCTTTTGTTAGGATAGTAAAATGTAGCTTCTCAGTGAAAGTAAGGCAACTACAAATTTGAGATAAACACTGTGCTTTAAATATATTTTTTAGAATTACATTTGGAATCATTAAAAATACTGGACTTTCACTTTAGAATAAGAAAGTGAGAAAATATTTATAGAAAACGTAGTGTAAAATTCTCCTCAGCTGCATAAAAATGACAGGTTATTTAGCTTGGGCTGAAAAGTTCTGGAAATATCCCACTGGTAGTGTCAAAGCAATAAGGAAATAAACACTGACAGTGAGAACACTACACTTTATATATATCAAAAAAATAATCATTTCAGCATCCTCATTACTTAAGCACATTACATCTAGTTGGGCACTACAAAGATACATCCTTATGCTTTTTAGAAGTGATAATATTAACCGAAAGATCATTGTCAATTTTAAAATTGAGAGTAGTGTTTGCTCTTTCTTAACTCGAAGGACTGCCCTTGAAGTTATAATTACTGAGTGATGTGAAAAAATGAACTCTAACACTAAAGTTAGTTTCATGTAGCCATATTTATCTCAGTTCTGTAGAGGGTGGTGAAATAAAAGGACATGTCCATTGGGCCATCTAGTATATTTAAGATGTGGGCAAACACAATGGGAAACATATGAAAGCTTGTTTGGCTTGTCTTCTGACATCCCCATCTTCATTTTCAGAACAGTAGGTAGTATGTGGTCTTTGGTCTCTGGAGAAGAAACATCTGCTCTGTAGACCCAAGGTTCACTAGCTACATCCACCCCAAGGGCAGCCAGCTCAGCCAGACACAAATGTTCCATTAACAAATTTGGCCCTTGTCTCCTGCCTGTAATCTCCACATTGTGTTTTGCTCTCTTGGCTTTTGACAGCCCCTTTGTAAAGAGCCAAAAAACCTTGCTGCAACCTGCAAAATGATACATAAACAAAAAGGAGTAAAAAGGAATTCCCATTGCTGATAAAAAGCCATGAGCACTAATTACATCACTACTAGTCCACTAAAGAGAACAAGAATAAAAAAGCCTGAAATGAAGATATGAGAAAAACAAAAACAAAAAAACACTAATGCTGAAAAGGAAATTTCAGATTGTTTTCTGTCCATTTGGGATGCCTGTGGATACACAGTTCAATTAAAGTTTTATCTGTCTTTCTTTACTCTTTTATTTTTTTTTTTAATAAAAATAAATTCTGGCCTGGCATGGTGGCTCACTCCCATAATACTAACAGTTTGGGAGGGCAAGGTGGGAGGATTGCTTGAGCCCAGGATTTCCAGACCAGTTTGGGCAACATGGCAAAACCCTGTCTCTACAAAAAATACAAAAAGTTAGCCGGGCGTAGTGGCATATGCTTCTGGCCCAAGTTAGGAGGCTGAGACAGCTTGAACCCCAGAGATAGAGGACAAGGTTACAGTGAGCCATGATCACACCACTGTACTCAGCCTGGGAGACAGAGGAGAACCTGTCTCAGAAAAAAACAATAATAAAAAAAATAAATGAATAAATGCATCCCAACTTTTTAAATTTAATATTGCTTATAGGATTAGTGTAACCTATTTGCTATTCTTTTGTGCTCTATTCTAAATTATTTTTTCTTAAATCTTTACTTATTTGGAGTTCAAAGTTCTCAAATTTATGTATTATTAAAAAAATATCACATTAAAATAGATTTATTTCCAAGATCATCTTCCTACCTTTGCTTTCAATAATGTATTTACAAGGCAGACAGATAAATATTAAAATTCTTCAGGAGCAACTAGATTTATCATAGAGGATGTATTTACATTGTGATTGATAGTAAAAGCCAAACTCCAAAATGAGAAAAACATCTCTACATAAAATTATTAGAACTTATTATACTTTTATAACCATGGATCTCATTAGAGGCCATTATAGGATGATGTACCACTGAGATTTCTTATTCTAAATCCTCTAGCAGAGTGAAATATTCCTGAGACATGCTCAGAGGTTGTATGCACTCTTTCTTCTCTAGATCTTATACTAGTTGCTCTATATAAACTACAATATTGTAATTATGGTAAAAATAATAGAAATTATCTTATTATGAAGAGATGAATAGCATTGTAGGGATACCATTGCTAAGAGTAAAGAAAATATAATAAAACTAACTTTTAGAAACGTGAAGATATGTGTCTAGTTCAGAAATAATGAGAATACTGATGAAAATTTAATTGAGTGAATAAGGCTGTTTTGTGACCTCTGCAAGTTGAAAGATTATTCTCAGATTGGTTTGGCATAGATAGTAATGTCATCTGTTTCCATTTCTATGTTGATAAAAAGTAATGTACACGATTATTTTCTCCTTTAAACATATCTGTAGAACCACTGAGTATGTAATGAGTTAGCATTCTTGGCAGCTAGCATATATCACAGCAGCATATATACAAGTCAGTTAAACATTTTCTGGAACACTGATAGCTAATATGGTCATTGTGATAGTTTTGAATTTTATATAAATTTTTATTAGTTTTATATGTTTATTTTTATGCATATATCACAATTGGTTTAAAAAGCAAAATGAGTATGTTGAAATAAAAGTTAAAGAAGTGCCTAAAATAAGTTTACACATTTTCAAGATGTAATAATTACCAGATTTATGAGATATTCATTCTACTAAAATTACTATATAACACATAAATTATCAAAAATTGGTCACAAAAAAAGCAAAATGTAAAAATTTTAATTGAATTAGGCTTTCCATTTATTGGAACTCCCCAAAAATCTATTTCCACAATGTTACATACTTGAAAATGCAGAAATGGCATCCAGAATTGCTCACGTGTCGTCATGTAGATATACAATGTAAAAAATCATTTTAAGAAACCCAGTGGAAAAACAAACTAGTAGAAATACAAAAATTCCAAACATGAAAATTGTTTAGCATTGCTGTTATAAATATTAAGATTTATATTTTAGTATGGGGTTCCAAAATAAAAATATATTAACAGTAATTGTGAGACATTTTGTAGAGTAAAGACAATTATATTCATCTCAGTTTCAGTTTCCTGGGAAGCAAACTGACCTACATCTTCAGCTCTTACTGAAAACTGCCTCTCTCTTTTCCTTTACAGAAACTTCAATCTTCCTTTGATATAGAATTCTTGCTGAGGCCTCTCAGATGGAGGTGACTCATTTTCCCTTACCCCATGTCTTGGTCCATTCAGGCTGCCATTAAAAAAAAAAAAAGTCATAGACTGCATGGCCTAAATAACGTAAATTTATTTTCTAATAGTTATGGAGACTGGAATTCCAGGATCAAGGTGCCTGGAGAGGGCTCTTCTTGGATTGCAGGGCAGAGAGGTAGGGGAGGGGTGCGCCCTTGCGTCTCTTCTCTTTCTTCTAAGAACACTGTCATATCAGGGCCCTGCTACCCTTATGACCTCATTTAACATTACGTATATCCTTTTAGGCCATATCTTCAAATAAGACACATTGAGGGCTAGAGCTTCAACATATGCATTTTGGGAGGATATGATTGAGTCCGGTGAGGCAGCAGTACCCTTACTTGTTTCTGCTATTTCTGGGATATCCCTTCTCCACTTCCATGTAAAACTCCTTGTTCTTTGGGGCCTGGGCTATTCAGAGCCTCCTAGGAAACCTCAGTGCTATGGAAATCTGTGTGTGTTATTTCCATGCTTTCATTTGAGATGTTGAGCCTAGCTTGGAAAAATCAAACAAGTGCTGCTGTAAAGTTGCATTCTACCACCTCTACTCCATGCTCAGTGTTATTCAGAATTCCTTTAGTTTCCCTGGGTGTCTTTTTTTGTTTTCCTTACTCCACAGAAGAACTCTACCCACTCCCACTAACCTTCTATTACCAAAATATACTTGGTCAGAATGCTCTTTTGATGAATTGATTATTTGTACTGATTGATTGATTTGACTTAGTAGCCTAACAGGTGGAAAACTCACTCTACTTCTTATCAAATTTAAAATTTATCTATAAAAATCTTCCATCTTCTCCTTACAAAACTAATTTCTCTCAACTATGCTCTATACATTAATGTTTTTAATGAGTGTAATTAAAAATACCATAAACAAAGTTAAAATATAACCATATACTGAAAGAAACAATCATTTGTAATACATTTAACCAGGATAGATTTAGTATCCAGCATGCATAAGAAACTTCTGCAAATTAATAAGAATGAAAAACAACCCAGTTGAAAAATGGGTGAAGGTTATGAATAAGCATTTTACACAGGAATCATTTTATTATAACTCTCAGGAAAATGCCAATTAAAACAACATACCTTCTTTTAAAGACTGAATAATATTTTATTGTGTATGTATATATATCACATTTTCTTTAGTCATTTGTCTAGAAACACTTGAGTTGTTTTCTTATCTTGGTAATTGTGAGTAATGTTTCAATGAACATGAGAATACAGATATCTCTCTGACATACTGACTTCAGTTCTTTTGGATATGTAACCAGAAGTGGGATTGCAGGGTCATATGATATTTCTATTTTTAATTTTTTGAGAAATGTTCACACTGTTACCCATAGCTGCCACACCATTTTACATTCCCACCAATAGTGTACAGAAGTTCAAATTGTTTCACATCTTTGTCAATGCTTGTCTTTTTTTATATAATAGTAATCCTAACAGAGGTGAAATAATATCTCATTGTAGTCTTGATTTGCATTATCCTTGTAATTAGTAGTGCTTAACATTTAAAAAATATATGTTGACCATTTATATGTCTTCTTTAAAGAAATGTCTGTTCAAGTTCTTTGGCCCATTTGTATTTGGGTTTTTTGTTTTGTTTTATTTTGTTTTTTCAGCTATTGAGTTGTTTAAGTGCCTTACATATTTTGGAAATATAAATCCTTACCAGTATATGGTTTGTAAATGTTTTCTCCCTTTTCATATGTTGCTTTTTATTCTGTTGATTAATTCCTTTGCTGTGAAGGCCATTTGTTACAATGTGGATGGACCGGGCTGACATTACCCTAAGTGAAATAAGCCAGTCACAGAAAGACAAATACTGCACAATTCCACTAATATGAGGTGTCTAAGGTACTCAGACTTAAAGAAGCAGAGAATGCAGTCATGGTTACTACCAGCAGAGTGGTGAGGAAAATGGGGAGTTGTTTAATACATTTTAAGTTATGCAAGCTGAATGCATTCCAGAGAGTTACTGTACAACGTTGCGTCTATTGCCAACAATACTGCTTAGTGTACTTCAAAATATATTAAGGATAGATTTCAAGTGTTCTTACCATGAAAAGAAAAACTAAAAACAAAAATAAAAAATAAAAGAACACAGGGAAACTTTGGGAGCTGATGGATATGTTTATTACCTTGATTGTGGTGATGGTATCATGAGTGTTTGCATATGCCCAAATTCATCAAATTGTACACTTTACATATGGATAGTTATTTGCATGTCAATTATATCTCAATAAAGCTGTTAAAAGGTGTTTTAAAAATTTACATTCATCTGTCAAAAATAAATTGAAAACAAGTGTGAGCGAGAATGTGAGGTCCCAAACATTACTGGTAGTGGTATACATTGGCACAATTCCTTTGAAAAGCAATTTGGCAATAGCTAGAAAAGTTGAGGCTGTATATTCTACAACTCAACATTTTTTCATCTAGTTATACCCTAAAACAGCTATTATTCATGAACACAGATGGTCATTGCTACATTACTGATAGAAGTGAAACTTCACAAATAACCAAAGTACCTATTATTATAGGAATATATAAATAAAAATGGCTGTATTCATATAATAGAAAATTATATGGGAAGTAAATGAATGGCCTTGATCTACATGTATCAACACTGATAAATTTGATGCATCTGATGACTTCCCTTTGAAACTTTTTTTTTTCATCTAACATCCAGCTAAGACACCTGGTTCTCCTCCTCAGTTCCTGGCCGATCTCTCAGTCTTTCTTTTCTGGTTAATTATCACCTCTAAAATCTACCTTAGAGTACACTTTTCAAGCAACATTTACTCTTTAAGTGACCTCATCTATTTTTGTGACTCTAAATGTCATCCTCGTGTCAATGACTTTGAAGTTACACCGCCAGCCCAGATCTTTCCCCTAAGTTCCAGACCCCTCTGTCTCACAACCCATTTAGTCAAAATCTCATCTGCAAGTCTTTGACTTTGACTCCTGGGAGCTCAAAGCTGTTCCCCATGCAGTCTTCCTCACTTCTGTTACTGCCAAGATGATGGTGACAGTTGCTCAGGTCTTTCAATATTGATCTCCATCCTGATCACTTCCCATCGCCCCGCTGCCACCTGTCTGATTGAAACCACCATTATCTTTTGCTTTCGTTACTGCAATGAGTTTTTATAAGAGGTTTCCCTTCTTCTGCCCTTGGTTCTCTGTCTTTTCTCAACAGGACTGTTCACAGCAATTTATTTAAATGAGTGTTGGATCCTATCATTATTCTGCTTAAATACTCTCTTGGTTTCTAGATGATCTGGTTTCTGTTACTCTCAGGCCTAATCTCTTCCCTCCCTGCCCCTCTTTCCCTCTACTCTAGCCATCCTGACATACTCCTCCACCTCCTACAATGCACCAGGGATGCGTCTGCCTCAGTCTTTGAACTTGTAGTTCTGTGTTTGTTCACATAGCCAGATTACCAGCTCCTTCATTTCCTTCAGAGCTTTCCTCAAGTTTAGCTTCTTGGTTAAGACCTCCCTGGATGCTTCATCTCAACTTCTAATCTGAACCTGATCACTTCCTCTCACTTTTTTATTTTTCTTGTTATCACTTATCATTTATAAAGCAGCTGCATTAGTCAGCTTAGGCTGCCATAACAAAAACACCACAGGCTTAAACAACAGAAATATACCTCCTCACTCATCTGGAGGCTCTAAGTCCCAGTCAAGGTGCCAGCAATTGGATTCTTGGTGAAAGCTGTCTTCCTGGCTTGCAGATGAGTGCCATCTTGCTATGTCCTCACAAGGCCTCTCAACCTCAGAGAACTATCTGCTGTCTCTTTCTCTTCTAATAAGCACACATGTCCTGTGGGATCGAAACCCTACCCTAATGACCTCACTTAATCTTATTACCTCCCTAAAGGTCCTCTCTCGAAATATGCCACTTTGAGTGTTAGACCTTCAACATATGTATATTGGGAGATAAAAAATTCAGTTCATAACAGCAGCCTTAATAGAATATTTCATGTTTTGTTGTTCATTATCTAATATCCTATTATAAGCTTCATGAGCATGATGACTTTAGGTTGTTTTCTTCACTGTTGTCTTCTAGCACTTAGAGTAGTTCCTGTGGCATAGAGTGTATTTAATAAATGTGTATGAATTATCTGAAATCATGAGGTGAAGTATAAAAAACAAATTGTCATTTTATACCTAAAATATCATTTCAAAATTTTCAAAGTATAAAATTGCACTACAAGTTTTTCATGAACGAGTATGTGTGTAGTAGTATACTTTTTATAAATTGGAAGACTGCCAGTGTCAAGACAATTAATTATTTCCCTGAAGAGCGGAAGGGACATGAAATGAGAGGGTGGTTAAAGCAGCCCTAGCTGTAGCTAGGATGAAATGTAAGACTTAACTTTTAAAAATAAAACTTGAAACAAATATGCAAAAGTTTAACATTTTGTGAAACCTGGAGAGAATACAGGAATATGTGATAGGTTTTCATTTGTGTTCCTATGTTTTAAATATTTTAAGAGAGAGATAGAAGTAGAGTTCCTATAAGGGAAAAGAGCATGTCTGTTTTGTTCCTGCATGTATCTCAAACTCCTAAAAAGGATGATAGCCCATATTAGAACCTCAGTGAATATTCGGTGAATGGATGAAGGTTCAGAATATTTAGGCTTATTTTTCTTTGGTTCTGAACATAATACTTGGTACATAGGTACAGATAAAAAAAACATACAAGCAAGTAAGCAAGGAAACAAGCAGATGAATAAAACATGTTTAAGATGATCCACAAGTCTCCCTGAGCGGACTAGCCTCATTCTTCCCCCTCTTTCTGCTCCTTTTATACCACTTAGCAATGCTGTATCTGTCTTGGCTTCCCAGTTCTGCTGTCTCCCTTTCTGCTCTTAACCCTCATTTACTTTTCTGCCAAAACATACAAGCAGAAGCCACTGGAGAAAGAGCTTAGGGGACGAGTATGGTTTGTGATCAAGGCCCTGGCCTTCTGTATCTTCTCCATACACCTTTAAGGCATTTGGGACCCCTCTTCAAACTTGAACTTCTGCACGAGTTCTTCCTCATTGGTTTTAATAGATTGTTTTGCCTAAAACTGCAGTCCTGTTGGCCCTGCAAAGAGT
Organism: Ateles fusciceps; assembly: GCA_036589455.1. Lineage (NCBI taxonomy): Eukaryota > Metazoa > Chordata > Mammalia > Primates > Atelidae > Ateles > Ateles fusciceps. The sequence continues at coordinate 11,032,617 of JAZHEH010000078.1, forward strand.
AGCAATAGAAACCTGTTCTTTCCAGCACTACTGAATTCATACCGAAACCCTTTGTTAAGGTCATTTTCTGTCCAGTCTCACAGTCAAAATGCCCCACATTTGGCCAGTAAAGTCTATTCTCTGCCAAAATTCCATATACAATTTCTCTTAAAAAAGAAGTATGCTTCTACTTTTTCTTATAATCTAAAAGTCATATATTCATATTTACCTTTCACAGGTGATACAGTCTAGCAAAACTTGAGAGTCTCTATGTTCCTTTATTTTTTTACTATGTTGCCTAATTATGAGTACTGTAAGTATGTTTGGGCCAATCTGTCTAAGTCATTTCTTTATTATTTTGATAAAAACAAGCAAAAGTCATGTTATGAAGGGGACTGTGAAAACATTCAAAGAAAGTCATTCTGTCTCACAGACTCTCAGTCCACATTAATTAGGAAAACAACAATCAGTCTTCCTCATGCACATCTAATCTTTTATCTCTTTGCCTACTTTGCCATGGGGGAAAGTGAAGACTGTAGGGATTAAAAAGATAAAAGAATTTAGAGTCATAAATTAAGATCCTTTACCTGATAAATAACAAGCCAGAAATTAGAACCCTCAACCTCATACAACACTAAGAAATAGATTTCTAAGGCATTAAAGAAGTTTAAAAACTAAATCATAAAAAAGCTGAATAATACATCAATTATTTGTCAGATCTCCAGATGGTGGGCTTTCTTAGTTTAAAAGTAACCTCAAGAACACATGGAAAAAGAGGACTATTTCACTGCATAGCCCTTTAAAACTTGTATATGCTTGTATATGATTTTTGTTTCAAAAAGACAAAAATACAGAATTGAAAACAAAAGATAAACAAGAGACTGAAGAAACTATTTGTAACAAATACAGTATCTTTTATTATAGTCTATTCCTGTTGATACCAAAACACTAAGACCCTTTAAGCCAATAAGAATCGAACAACATGAGCAGCCAATTCATAGATGAGAAACTACACTTATTATAAAAGTAAATTTTAAAATGCATATGTTTATTAATAACAAAGGAAATCAAATTAATAAAAAATATTTAAAGTAAGATTAAAAAATCTAGTTCAAATTTCGTTAAGAAAGTAATATTACATATTACTAATGGGAAGACAAATTGAACCACTGTGGAAAACAATGTTAAATTTAAAAATTTAAAAGTCTTCCTAATTATTGACCTAGTAATGCCATTTCTCACAATTTAAGAAATTATTCTTCATACAGGAATAAAATAAGCACCTTTATAGCCAAAGGTGTGCACTGGGGTATTAATCATCATGGTGAAAATTTGAAAATAGTCCCCTAGGTTTTTAGATTATTTTAGATATAATATATTACATTCATTTATGACTATGCCAAAAAAAAAAAAAGCCAAAGTCAGAGTAACAATGAAGGAAGACTACTTAAAAATATTTAATGTGTCAAATATGAAATGGATTAAGGAGTATACAGGTCAGTTTATTATTAGGTAAGCTGATTTTTGGACCAACAGCTTTCAGATGAATTGTCTGTGGTTGACCTGGTGTCCATCCTCATAGCCATGCACATGACCTTCGTGATCTCCATGTTAGACATCTTGACACCTAATTCTTCTGAAATTGACCTAGGGTCCTTGTTTTTTGACCAGCACTCCTCATCTGCTCCCCTTGTCTTGGCAACCCCAAGTCTTCCTAGGTGCCTGAACCTCTTTGCTTGGTGGGAACTTCCTCCTCCAGTTCCTATGGGCCCCAAGCTTTAGAAAGCCCAGAAGTCAAGTAATGCTCACACCTCCCTGAGCCAGGACAGTGATGCCCAATGACTGGCATTCATTTTCATCTTGGTTACACTTTCCAGTTTGTCCTGAAAAAAACTGTTACTGGCTTTGGGCCGGTGCCAGGCTTGTATCTGTAATTCTAGCACTTTGGGAGGCTGAGGCAGATAGATTTGAGTCCAGGAGTTTGAGAACAGCCTGTCAACATGGCAAAGCCCTGTCTCTAGAAAAAAATACAAAAAAATTTAACCAAGTGTGTTGACATGTACCTGTAGTGCCAGCTACTTAGGAGGCTGAGGTGGGAGGATCGCTTGAGCCCGGGAGTTTGAGGCTGCAGTGAGCCGTGATTGTGCCGCTGTACTCCAGCTTGGGCAACAGAATGAGGCCTTGTCTCAAAAAGGAAAAATAAAATATACTTACTGGCTTAGACCTCTTACTAGGTTGTAGGAACTGTGCTAAGTGTTTGATGTTTATTATCTAAACCTCTCAACCAAAGTTGTGCACTAAATATTTAATGTATAGTATCATACGTAACTTTCTTCACAACACTATGACAGAAAAATGACATTTTCTCCATTTTATTGATGAGAAAGCTAAAGCTTCATAACTTTTCCCAAGCACTGTGAGGAAATAATAGCGGTAGAATTCAAATTCAGGTGTTTTGACTTCAAAGAGAAATCATTATTTCCTATGTTCTACGCTAGGTAAAAATAAAGTTTCACATCAGGCTAATCACAGAGAGAAAAGACATTTAAACAGTAAGTAAATGCTTGAAGACTTTGAGGTTTATCGGTGTGCTGTGTCTTACCTGCGCTATTCACCCTGTTGGTGAAGGAGAGATCCTTGCCTTAAATAGCACAAGAAGGCCAAACACGCAACACCCAGCACCGCACAGATGATATTGCCGGCAGTTTATTCATTAGGTATACTCATAATGTCCCGAGGTAGGAGGACATTTCACATCACACAGGGCCATACACGGGTTTATACACAGAAGCAAAGGGAAACACCAGGGCTGTGGGAGGCAGGCTTTGTAGTAACTGGAGGGTGGGCTGTCCTCTGGTTCTTATTGGGGAATACATTCAGCTTGTTTGAATAATTTTGTGGCTGACAGGGAAGTAAAACCCATGAGGTTGAGGACAAGGTTAAGCACAGCTGGTCTGGCTAACAGGGAGATGACCTGGGTGGCGAGGTCTTCCCTAAGGAGTAACGGGAATATTTGGCGAGAGCTGGGAGCTCATGGCTAGGCCTTTGGCACCGTGTAACTCAAAGATGTCAAGGCAGCGCTTGAAATTTTAGGTGCCACAATTAATTTGTCTAAAAAATAAGAAAGAAGATAGAGACTTGGTCTTACTTCTCTTTGCATCCACAGTAATTTCTTGTAGTGTCTTCTGTTTCTATAATGAGTCTTCTCAGAGTTTTCACCAGGAACGATACAATAAAACTGGTGCTAGATACAGGAAAGACTCTCATTTCAGGTGGAAGTATGTCAAAATTAGTGATATTTAAATGTGAATGGCTTGTATGTAACGTGTAATTAGGAAGCATTCTCAGTATTAATATTGTAGTATAAAATTAAACATACTCATATTCTATACTTGAATGAGCAAACTACCTAAAAATTTCTCACTACAGACAATGAACAAAGCATGATTCAGATTTTTCATTGAGATTTAAATATTTTAGTTAATCTTTACTCTAAATCTTGTCTGTCCTCTTAACACTACCCTAATTAAAAGACTACCTGATACAAGTTTAATATGTCCAGGACATTAGAAGCTTGTGTTCTGTCCATTCTTATTCAGTGTCTTACCTTCAGGTACCATTTGGAATTCTTCAACATATTCTACTATTTTCAATTAAATCTTAGTTTATGAGACCAGAGAGACCATTTATTGGTGGCTCTCAAAATGAAATGGATGGACCATCCACTGAATGAAAGTCCCTGGCCGTAGGGGACTTTTAATGAGCTCTGCCGTGATTCTCATGCATGCTCGAGTATGATAAAGCCAGTGATCTATTAATGCTTTTATTTCCATGGCTCAAGGGGGTTATACAGTAGCTGGAGGTGGTAAAAAGGGAAGGGGCTACAGACGGTTTGTATATGTGCCTCTTTCTTTCTCTTATTCCTATGTGACCTAGCCAAGTTACCTAACTTTCTTGCACCTCCTCTTCCTTGTCTGTAAAATGGAGTTAACCTACAACATTAAAAGATTGTTCTAATCATAATAAGAGTAAAGAAGACAGCTCAGAGCCAGCACACACTATGCACTGAAGAATGTTATGCTTTCCCAGTCTCTTCCCTTCCTAAAAACCTTATGAGAACTCCTGATGCAACTAAGGTGTGGTGAGTCATTTTTCTGATTGCTTATCTACCAGACCACAAATTGTACATGTAATTAGGAGGATTTTACATTGAGTGTCTCTCATGTACTATGTACTTGTGGGTTAACTCATTTAATTCTGAGAATAATGTGACAAGGTTGATTATTATACATCCAAATCAATCTATGGGGAAAATGAAGAAGAGAGGAGTATTTAACTGGCTCATGATAATGCTAGTTAAGTGTTGAAACTAAGACTGAAGTTCAAATCATGCAGACACCCATGCTTATCCCAGAGTAGCAGCCTAACAAATACAATTATTCTAGTTTATTTTTCTAAAAAGCAATTTTAAATCATCTCAATTTTTCCCCAACTTTATGAAGGTATAATTGACTGTTTAAAATTGCATTTAAGGTATACAACATAATTGTTTTAGATATATAGGTAGATATACCTTGTGAAATACTCATCATAATCAAGGTCATTAAGATGTCATGCTCTTGATGTTTAACACCCTAGTTTAAGTATCTCAAACTCATATGCCTAATAGGACCAGGAAAAAAATATAAATGGAAGGCTGAATTGTATTCAGCAGACATAGGACTGGTTTATATGTTTTCCCACAATTTTTCTTGAAACACATAATTCTGTAAACCTAACTTTTCTTTCCTTACTTTGATGGAAATATAGTTATAGGGAAAACAAATGGCATGAAAACGAAGAGAAATGGCAACTGAACTTTGGCCTCGTACTGGTGCCAAAGAAGAAAGGGATAAGACAACTGCAAATGTGATGCTAAGCTTCATGCCTCACGTAAGATGAAGGAGGGCCACCAGCTCCAGCTGGTGCCTGCTTTACTGCAATTCCGATCTAAAGACTCCAGGAGTTCTGGTTTCTAAAGAGAAGTAAGAAATCTGGATTTTAGTTTGAAATTTCACAACTTTTGGGCCAGGTGCTGTGGCTCATGCCTGTAATCCTAGCACTTAGGAAGGCCGAGGTGGGTGGATCACGAGGTCAGAAGATCAAGACCATCCGGGCTAACACGGTGAAACCCCATCTCTACTAAAAATAAAAGCAATTAGCCTGGCATGGTGGCACATGCCTGTAGTCCCAGCAACTCTGTGGAGGCTGAGGCAGAAGAATCACTTGAACCTGGGAGGCGGAGGTTGCAGTGAACTGAGATCACGCCACTGCACTCCATCCTGAACAACAGAGAGAGACTCTGTTTCAAAACAAAAGAAAAAAAAATCACAACTTTTGATTGTTGGCCTGAAATAATAAAACCAGCAAGCAAAACAACACGAACTGTTGTGCTAGCTAAATGAAGCATATTTGCTGTTCAACTCTAGTCTATTGGTCACTGGTTTGGATGTCTTCTTTTGATGAGCAATAGAAAACCCCTGAGGTCTGCAGCTTTATTACTTATCTATGGAAAATATTTACATTAAAAATGGCCTCAGGGCTTTTGCATCAGCTCTTTCTGTTTGAAATGAAAATTTTTGTTTGGCTGGCTCCTGGTTGGTTAGTTTTAGCTCCAAAAAGTTTTTCTCAATCTTACTGTTAAATATCTTTACACAGAGGCAAGGAAGATATTTTCACAGTTATTGTGATAGGGGTCAAGACTTTCAACAGGGGAGGGAAACTGGATTCAAATTTACTAAAACAAAGGTCCTTCTACCTTGCTTCAAAGCTGTCTGAAGAGATCCTATGTATTTCTTTGTTTATTTATGCTTTGTCTTTCCTACTGGAGGATGGTTTCCAGGGAGTAGGAAATTTGCTTATTTTTTTCACCATTGTATTCTCAAATTCTAGAACAATGTCCTGCACCTACTATGTGTTCTGCAAATACTTCTTCAGGCACAGTAGCAGTTATTTATTGAGTGGGCACTAGATGGTCTGGAAATAAAGCACTCTGTGGCTCCAAAGGCCAGAATAAGCAAGAGAAGTGACTGTGCCCCCTCCAAGGCTGACCACTCAGTACATCTTCAATAAACATTTGTGAAGTGAATGCTGAGCATATTACAAATAACTTATACTCGTTTAATTTACACTTAGCCTCCTACAATAGGCTTTCTTGGGTTTAATAGCCACAGTATTTGCATGTATCAGCACATCATGTGCCACATCATTTCAGAAATTGCATATTTGATTTGACCACTGTTGCTAATAAAAATGACCTTTTATAAAATGATTTGCGTAGCATTCTCATAGGACTCACTTACTTTGTTAGGCAATTAATCCATCATATTTCCAAAAATTATACATCTTATATATGTTAATAAAAGCAATTTAGATGTCTCAGATATGCTGCAAAGCTTTTGTAGATGGAACAAAACATGGCTTTTCATCTATACATACTCAAATGGTTTCTTAATAACTCAATTATCTTTGGCTGATTGATTCCAGGAATTTTGCTAGTTTTGCTAGTTTTTTCCTTTTTCTCAACAGTACTGTGATATTTTACATTTCATATTACTTTAATTTTTAAGGAACAAAGGGCTTCTTGCTTTTTTAAAGTGACATTTTGTCTTTTGGCAATGCCAACTATGAACTGCACATGGCTAAACTTGGATTCCTAGAATGATAGAAAATTAGCATAATGAACTCCATGCATTACCCCCCCACTGCATCTGCATATTTAAAGAAAAACAAATATAATAATCAGTTTTCCTAAGAGGAGTTTATGTAAAGTACTGTTATATAAAGTTAGGAGTTGGCTAATGAAATTGTGGGTGATATCAGTTACCATTTGGCTTAAAGCCTGCCTTTTGAAATACTCATTTTTATTATCTTTGGAAAGCAAAGGACTTGTGTTTGTTCTCTCCTTGTGTCTTTGTCAGCTGGGTGTTTCTGAGTGGAGGGAGGCCTTACATCTGGATTGACAATCCTGTGAAGATATGGTTTGAACTTTTTTTTTTCTGAAAGTGAATTCTGGAAGCTTAAAAGTAGTCCTGCTACATATGTATACAAACCTGGTACACTATGATAAATCATTTATTTAGACTAATAGGTCTGAAGACATAGGAAGAGTCCCAAATAAAAATATTTGTCAATTATAATAAAATTGATAGAAATACAAAAATAACCCTCCATAATCTGATATATCAAAATAATCTATGTAAAAATATTCATCATGTTTTCATGAAGTTACAGTATTTTTCATTCAATGTGTACTAAAAATCACATAAAAAAGATAATGAAAATTGTACTGTATGTAACTCATCATATACAAAATTAAGAAAATTATATACCATTATAGGACAGGGATATGGTTTGACTATGTTCCCACCCAAATCTCATCTTGAATTGTAGTTCCCATAATTCCCATGTGTCATGGGAGGGACTTGGTGGGAGGTCATTGAATCATGGGGGCAGGTCTTTTCCTTGTTGTTCTTGTGATAGTGCATAAGTCTCATGAGATCTGATGATTTTGAAAAGGGGAGTTTCCCAGCACACATTCTTGCCTGCTGCCATGTAAGACATGACTTTGCTCCTCACTGACCTTCCACCATGATTGTGAGGCCTCCCAGCCATGTAAAACGTTCATTAAACCCCTTTCCATTATAAATTACCCAGTCTCAAGTATGTCTTTATTAGCAACATGAAAACTGACTAATACAGACATTCTTTATCTAATCTTTTTTCTACTCACCAAAAGATAAAATCTTTAGCACACTTTTGTTTGAGGAGGGGGTTGTGCCAAAGACTGGAACGATCACTCACCATGTTACAGCTGCATTTTCTTTGCCACACATAGTACCTTGTTGCAGAATCTTACTGTATGGCTGTGAGAACTCCCTGAATGCTCATACATTTAATCCAGTAGAAAAACTTGTCAAACCATACAAGTACCATTTGTTCTATGAGTGCTTGTCTGCCTCATCTATCTTCATGTCCAAATCAGTGCTAATTAAGTCATTTCCATCATTATCCCTCTTGCTGGTTCACAGACAAGAATGCTTATAAATGTACTTACAGCAAAGAAAACAAAGTCCTGATATATGCTAGCATTTTCCATATTATTTCCTCTTCACATGTTAAAGAAAAATTGTAACAGATGGAGTTAAACAGGCACAAAAGATTTTATTCAAGGCTATTGCAAGAGGGATCAATACTCTTTTAACAGGGAAAAGAGGCTGAATTCAGCTCCACTGAAAAAAAGGCGGGAGTGCTTGCAAGCACTGGAGTGAGCTGGTAGAAAAATACTAGGTCACCTAACTGGGTAGGTTGGACAGTGTGATTAAGCTACCTTGGTTTGCTAATTGTCACTTTGGGAAGTTGGACACTCATTCTCCCACAGAGACAGGGCCCCAGTGATTACTGATAATTATGTTTCAAAGAGTTGGCTCCCAGGTTCATGAGAAAGACCCTTCTGGGTTGTAGAAGATTTACATCTTAAATAGGCAGAGAGAGAATTTACTAATATAAGTTTATTCTAGGCCAGGCATGGTGGCTCATGCCTGTAATACCAGCACTTTGGGAGGCCAAGGCAGGCAGTTCACGAGGTCAGGAGTTTGAGACCAGCCTGGCCAACATGGTGAAACCCCGTCTTTACTAAAAATACAAAAATTAGCTGGGCGTGGCGGCGTGCACCTGTAGTCCCAGTTACTCAGGAGGCTGAGGCAGAAGAAGCACTTGAACTGGAGAGGCAGAGGTTACAGTGAGCTGAGATCATGCCACTGCACTCCAGCCTGGGTTACAGATAAAGGCTCCATCTCAAAAAAAAAAAACAAAAAAAATGTTTATTCTAAAGCAAATGCTCTGAGAAAAGGAGGGTCAGGAGGCTATAGTCTGGAAGAAACCTGTCTAAATTTTAGTGAAATTGATGCGAACTTTAGGGCCTTTTTGGTCAGACATTTATTGTATATCTACAGTAATGGTCCCCAACATTTTTGACATCAGGGACCAGTTTCATGGGGGATGGTTTCCGGGATGAAACTGTTCCACTTTAGATTATCAGGATTATTAGTTAAAGTCTCATAAGGAGCACACAACCTATATCCCTTGCATGTGTAGTTCACAATAAGGTTCATGTTCCTATGAAATCTAATGCTGCACTGATCTGACAGGAGGCGGAGCTCAGGCAGGAATGCTCCTACATCTGCCACTCACCTCCTTATGTGCAGCCAGTTCCTAACATGTCATGGATGGACAGGGAGTTGGGGGACCCCTGGTTTACAAGTTTCATTTACATTTTGAGCTCCCCCAAATATTTAAATTTTTATTAATATATGAATAGAGAGGCAGTTACTATAATAGTCACAAAAATAAGCTTTGTACGAATAAAAGAGAAAGTACATCTTGGTCCTAATGAAAATCAAATGTGACTCAGCCTTGCAGTGTATAAAATCATACCTAATTTGGAAAAAATCTGGTCCAAATTGTACCTCCAATCTAATGTGGTAGATCTATAAGTTTATTTCAATTGCCATTCTATATCACTTTTTACCAATCTTTAGGAGAAGGGGCTTAGTAGAATGCTGGCATTTAGGGGAAAATATTGAAAATAAGTTACTATTATTAGCACTGTTGTACTATATTTGGTGCTTAGGATCTCTTTAGAAGGAAGTGAAGAAAGGAATGAATAAAGAAATGGTAACAATTAATGATTATGCTAAGGAAAGATGGCACAAAAACCCAGCAGGACAAAGAACAAGCAGATGGAGAGCTCAGTAGTTGACCTAAGCTGTGGGAAGGCAGTCAGTCCTGGTAGGACTGCATCCCTGTGCTAGCGGCTCTCAGATTCTATACACCTTTGTCTCAGTTGATGAAAGGCTTTACAGTTTCAAATCCCCATTTTACAGATTTAAGCATTATGCCTAACAGGTTTAAAGTCACAACCAGTATTAGCCACACCTGAAACCCTACGTAGCTCCACTTATCCTAATTAGAGTTAGAATTGAGATGGGAGTTCCACCGGACTTATTTCTCAAGGCACAGGTCACAGAGACCCCCATGTGATAAAACAGGATGTGGTAAAGAAGTCATCCAAAACCCACAGAAACCAAGACGGTGACAAAAGCAATCTCTAGCTGTCTGCACTGCTTATTATACACTAATTATAGTACATTAGCATTATAAAGAAAACTCCCACCAGCCCCATGAAAGTTTACAAATGCCATGACATGATCTGAAAGTTACTCTATATGGTCTGAAAAGCAAAAGAGTCCTCAGTTTTGGGAATTCCTCACCTAGAAAACTCATGAACAACCTACCCCTTGTTTAGCATATAATCAAGAAATAACCATAAAAACAGCCAATCAACAGCCGTCAGGGCTACTCTGCCTCTGGAGTAGCCATCTTTATATTCCTTTACTTATTATTATTTTTTTAAATTGTACTTTAGGTTCTGGGGGAACTTGTGCAGATCATGCAGGATTGCTGCATAGGTACATACATGGCAAGGTGGTTTGCTGCCTCCATCCCCCCCATCACTTATATCTGATATTTCTCCCCATGTTATCCCTCCCCACCCCCTGTGTCCCTCCCCCTAGCCCCCACCAAACTGAGCCCAGTGTGTGATGCTCCTCTCCCCGTGTCCACGTGTTCTCATTGTTCAACACTTGCCTATGAGTGAGGAAATGCAGTGTTTGGTTTTCTGTACTTGTGTCAGTTTGCTGAGAATGATGGTTTCCAGATTCATCCATGTCCCTGCAAAGGTCATGAACTCATTGTTTTTTATGGCCGTGTAGTATTCCATGGTGTATATGTGCCACATTTTCTTTATCCAGTCTATCGTTGATGGACACTTTACTCTGTTCAACCACTCTTGAATTCCTTCCTGCACAAGCTGAGAACCCACTGGCATCCTGGGCTGAAACCCAATTTTGGTGGTTCCCCCTATGACAGAATTGCATGAATAATTTGAGAAATTTGAAACAGTTGGAGGCAGCCCACTAAATAATATGGCCAAAACGTATAGCACTGATTATTAATAAAATTAAGAAAAGCCTTCCCTATATTGACTATTCATAGAAAAAAAATCTATGATAAACTCTGGCAACTTGTTTCAAATAGGTAACAAAAAGGTATAGGTTTAGTAACTCTAAAATTCTCTCAAGATGTATTGAGAGGGACATTATACAAAGGTCATTAACCAGTGAAGAAAAAAAACAGTGGGTAGAAAACTTAAAAATGCAAAAATTTAGAAATTGGAAACACTGCTTTAGAGCAGAGAAAAGAAAGTAAGGCTTTATCTTAGTTATAAGCGGCAGCGTTGAAAGCCAAACAGGTCACACTTTCTCGTCCTTAAGGGTTTATTCTTAACATTAATTATGATTAAAAAGCAAACTCAAATTACAGCAAGCAGTATGTGGTCACCAACCCAACAGGACCAGATCTTTAGTTCACATGCTTCCATGACAGGTGATTGGTGAGTGTGAGCATTTCCTGATGGCTTTGACACTCTGGGTATAACGAAGTGAAAAGACACTTGCAAGATCTTGTCTTTGAGGAAAGAACAAATGTCCATGCAGACAGGAAGCGGCTGGCCTAGTGTTGGCCCCTCCTGTGAGGACAGAATTTTTGCTGTGGGCTCTGAAGACTGGCTGCATTTCTGGTGATTATAGAGAAACTCAGCAGGCCATGATTTTTATCACCCACCTTAATTATTTAAAAATAAGGTTCTGCTTTATAGGAGTTTACTTAGAAGCATTTCTAACATATAATTTGGTTAACATATTTGTAAAAGCATATATATACTTACAAACATAAATCATTTTTAATTATGAGTTTCTTTGAGTTGTTTATTTTATAGTTTAATTTCTGAGAATCTGAAGAAAAATATTTTGTGATACATTTTTGGAAGTAGGAAATGGGAGTGCCGATGAACAAGTCCATTAACTCTAGCTTTTATAAGCATGTTTAAGAGGGCAAGATAACATCCCAGGTTGCAATTCAAGGTCTCTAATCCATCTGAAAGATTTATTGTACTGGGGAAAATTTCTGCTTTTTGCTACATTTTAATAAAATTAATCTTTATAATTTGTATTTGGACTCATATATATGATCTCATATTTTGGATGCTGACAGAGCTGAACATTTTAGTGGACAATAAATTACCTTTACTTTGATTTTATCCTCATACAAGGGGACCATTACCTAGGAGAAATACAATAACGAAGTAGTTACTCTGCTGAAGAATTTTTAAAAGCCCAAATAACTGAGGTAAGGAGTTTACAAAAATTTTTAAAAAGTATTAACTCTTTTTCTTTTAAAAATATCTTTCTTTCTCCAGCCTGGTGACAGAGCAAGACTCCGTCTAAAAAAAAAAAAAAAATCTTTCTTTTTAAAGAATAAAAATGTTTGGGTGCTTGGTTTCTAATTGAAATTTTCTTGTTCTTAATACACTCAATGCAGCTGGAAGGAACTCTTAATATATGTCTCTCATCCAAAGGAATTTCAGAAATGTCATTTTCTTTTCCAGTTTGACCTTGTGTAACAATTATATACTAAAATATGAAAATGTTATACAGTGACTGAAACAGGGATGCATTTTTATTCAAATGAAATAATCATGTTGTGAGTTTGCCTTTTTACCATAAACATTTCAACACATTTAAAAACATATATAGCATATAGGGAATTTGACTATTATTTAATAGTAATATCTTCCCATCATGGACTGGAATGCCCTTTCTTAGAAAAGAAAAAAAAAAAAATACTGCCATATTTCTGTTCTGCACAAAAATTTCTGTCCTAACCTATGTTTCAGTGGCAAGCTGGTTTGAAAATAATAGCATTATAGATAGAAGTTTGAGAGGGTTGGTCTTCCTTAAGTCTTATATTGTGTAAGTGAGGTTCCAGTACATGAAAGTTATATTGTTTATTTATTGTTTATATATTGTATAATTATATTTTGGAGTTCATTGTTTATTTCTAGACTGAGTATTTTCCTTGGATGTCTGTCTTCTCCCCAATTTATTTTTTTTATTTAAGTTCAGGAGTACGTGTGCAGGTTTGTCATATAAGTAAACTTGTGTCGTGGGGGTTTGTGCATAGATTACTTCATCACCCTGATATTAAGCCTAATAACCATTGGTTATTTTTCCTGATCCACTCCCTCATCCCAAACTCTACCCTTCAATAGGTCACAGTGTGTTTTGTTACCCTCCATGTGTTCATATGTTCTTATCAGTTAGCTCCTACTTGTAAGTGATAACATGTGGTATTTGGTTTTCTGTTCCTATGTTAGTTTGATAAGGATAATGGACTCCAGCTCCATCCACATTCCTGAAAAGGACCTAATCTCATTCTTTTTTATGGCTGCATAATATTCCAAGGTATATATATGTACCACATTTTCTTTTGTCAGTCTACCATTGATGGGCATTTAATTTGTTTCCATGTCTTTGCTATTGTGAATAGTGCTGCAATGAACATACATGTGCCTGGGTCTTTATGATAGAACAATTTATATTCCTTTGGGTATATACTCAGAATTGGATTGCTGGGTCAAATGGTATTTCTGGTTTTAAGTCACTGAGGAATTGCCACACAGTCTTCCACAATGGTTGAACTAATTTACTTTTCCATCAACAGTGTATAAGCCTTCCTTTTTCTCTGCAACCTTGCCAGCATCTGAATTTTTTGACTTTTTAGAAATATTTATTCTGACTGCTGTGAGTAGGGGTATCTCACTGTGGCTTTGATTTGCATTTCTCTAATGATTGGTGACGTTGAACTTTTTTTCATATGATTGTTAACTATAGGTATGTCGTTTTTCTAAAAGTATCCGTTTGTGTCCTTTGCCCAATTTCAGTGTGTGTGTTTTTTTTTCTTGTACATTTGTCTAAATTCCTCAATGGTGCTAGATAATAGCCCCTTGTCAGATGCATAGTTTGCAAATATTGTCCTTCATTCTGTAGTTTGTCTGTATCCAATGTGAATAGTTTCATTTGCTGTGCAGTAGCTCTTTAATTGGATCTCATTTTCAATTTTTGCTTTTGTTGTAATTGCTGTTGTCATCTTTGTCATGAAATATTTGCCTGTTCCTATGTCCAGAATAGTATTGCCTAGGTTGTCTCCCAGGGCTTTTATAGTTTTATTTTGTTTTCTTTTCTTTTGTTTTGTTTTTTGAGACGAAGTCTCACCCTCTCGTCAGGCTGGAGTGCAGTGGGACGATCTCAGCTCACTTCAACCTCTGACTCCCTAGTCAAACAATTCTCCTGCCTCAGCCTCCTGAGTAGCTGGGATTACAGGCACCAGTCACCATGTCCAGCTAATTGTTTTTATTTTTAGTAGAGACGGGGTTTCACCATGTTAGCCAGGATGGTCTTGATCTCCTGATCTCGTGATACACCCACGTTGGCCTCCCAAAGTGCTGGGATTATAGGCATGAGCCACTGCGTCTAGCTCGAATTAATTTTTGTGTCTAGTGTAAGGAAGGAGTCCAGTTTCAATCTTCTGCATATGGTGAGCAAGTTATCCCAGCACCATTTATTGAATAAGGAAACCTTTCCCCATTTCTTGTTTTAGTCAGGTTTGTTGAGGATCACATAGTTGTAAATGTGTGGTCTTTTTTCTGGGTTCTCTATCTGTTCCATTAGTCTCTTTGTACCAGTATCAAACTCTTTTGAATATTGTAGTCCTGTAGCATAGTTTGAAGTTGGATAGCATGATGCCTCTAGCTTTGTTCTTTTTCCTTAGGATTATCTTGGCTATTTGGGCTCTCTTTTTTATTCCATATAAATTTTAAAATAGTTTTTTCTAGTTCTGTGAAAAATGTAATTGGTTGTTTAATAGAAATAACATTAAATCTATAAATTGCTTTTGATAATATGGCCATTTTAACAATATTGATTTTTCCTATCCATGAGCACAGAATGTTTTTTCCATTTGCTTGTGTCATCTCTGATTTACATGAGCAGTTTAGTGTTTTTCACTCCTTGTGGAGATCTTTTACCTCCCTGGTTAGCTGTATTCCTACATGTGTGTGTGTGTGTGTGTGTGTGTGAATTGTGAATGGGATTGCATTCCTGATTTGGCTCTCAGGTTAAATGTTGTTGGTGTATAGGAATGCTAGCAATTTTTGCACATTGATTTTGTATCCGTCCTGAGGCTTTACTGAAGTTGTTTCTCAGCTAAAGGAACTTTTGGACAATTACTCTGGGGCTTTCTAAATATAGAATAATGTTGTCTGCAAACAGGGGAATCTTTGACTTCCTCTCTTCCTATTTGGATGCGCTTTATTTCTTTGTCTTGACTGATTGCTCTTGCCAGGACTTCCAATACTACGTTGATTAGGAGTGGTGAGAAGGGCATCTTTGTCTTGTGCTGGCTTCCAAAAGGAATATTTCCAGCTTTTGCCCAGTCAGTATGATGTTGGCTGTGGGTTTGTCATAGATGGCTTTCATTATTTTGAGATGTTCATTCAGTAACTAGATTATTGAGAGTTTTTAATATAAAGAGATTTTGAATTTTATTGAAAGTCTTCACTGCATCTATTGAGATAATAATGTGGTTTTTGTCTTTAGTTTTGTTTATGTGATGAATCACATTTATTGAATTGTGTATGTTGAATCAACCTTGCATCCCTAGGATAAAGACTGCTGCATCATGGTGGACTAGCTTTTTGATATGCTGCTAAGCTCAGTTTGCCAATATTTTGTTGAGAATTTTTGCATCAATGTTCATCAAGGATATTGGCCTGAAGTTGTCTTTCTTTATTGTGTTTCTGCCAGGTTTTGGTATCAGGATGATCCTGGCCTCAGAGAATGAGTTAGGGAGGAGTTTTTCCTCCTCAACTTTTTTGGAGTAATTTTAGTAGGAATGGTACCAGCTCTTCTTTGTACATCTGGTTCTTTTTAGGGAGGAGTTTTCCTCCCTAAATTGAGCTGTGAATCTACCTGGTCTGTCCTTTTTTTTTTTTCTTTCCCCCCCCAGTTGTTAGGCTAGTGAATACTGATTTCAGAGCTAGTTATTGGTCTGTTCAGGGATTTAATTTCTTCCTGGTTCAGTTTTGGAAGGGTGTATGTGTCCAGGAATTTATCCATTTCTTCTTAATTTTCTAGTTTATGTGCATAGAGGTATTCATAATATATCTGGTGGCTATTTGTATTTTTGTTTGGTCAGTGGTAATGACTCCCTTGTCTTTTCTGATTGTGTTTATTTGGATCTCTCTCTCTTTCTTCTTTATTAGTCCATCTGGCAGTCGATTTTATTTATTTATTTATTTATTTATTTTTTCAAAAAAGAAAAACAGCTCCTGGATTTATTGATCTTTTGATGATTCTTTATGGCTTAATCTTCAGTTCAACTCTGATTTTGGTTATTTCTTGTCTTCTGCTAGCTTTGGGATTAATTTTCTCTTAGTTCTCTAGTTTTTTTAGTTGTAAGCTTAGGTTGTTAGATCGAGATCTTTCTAACTTTTTAAAATTGTACTTTAAGTTCTGGAGTACATGTGCAGATCATGCAGGTTTGTTACATAGGTATACACGTGCCACGGTGGTTGGCTGCATCCATCACCCTGTCATCTGCATTAGGTATTTCTCCTAATACTACTTTTCCCCTACCCTCCTCAACCCCCAACGGTCTCTGGTGTGTGATGTTTCCCTCCCTGTGTCCATGTGTTCTCATTGTTCAACTCCCACTTATGAGTGAGAACATGTAGTGTTTGGTTTTCTGTTCTTGTGTTAGTTTGCTGAGAAGATGATTTCCAGATTCATCCATGTCCCTGCAAAGGACATGAACTCATCCTCTTTTATGGCTGCATAGTATTCCATGATATATATGTGCCACATTTTTTTTTATCCAGTCTATCACTGATGGCCATTTGGGTTGGTTCCAAGTCTTTGCTATTGTGAACAGTGCTGCAATAAATATACATGTGCATGTATCTTTATAATAGAATGTTTTATAATTCTTTAGGTATATACCCAGTAATGGGATTGCTGGGTCAAATGGTATTTCTAGTTCTAGATCTTGAGGAATTGCCGCACTTTCTCCCATAATGGTTGAACTAATTTACACTCCCACCGACAGTATAAAAGGGTTTCTATTTCTCCACATCCTCTCCAACATCTGCTGTTTCCTGATTGTTTAATAATTGCCATTCTAACTGTATCTCAATGTGGTTTTAATTTGCATTTCTCTAATCAGTGATGATGAGTTTTTTCATATGTTTGTTGGCTGCATAAATGTCTCCTTTTGAGATGTGACTGTTCATATCCTTTACCAACTTATTGATGGGGTTGTTTGTTTTTCTCTTGTAAATTTGTTTAATTTCTTTGTAGATTCTGGATATTAGACATTTGTCAGATGGTGGCTGTTTGGCTGGTAGCTGCATCTAATCTCTGTTCTATCTTCACATAGGCCTCTTCTCTCTGTCTTCATTTGCTGTTTGTTTGTTTTTGTAAAGAGGTCAACCATTGGATTTAGGGACTACCTTAATCTAGTTTGACCTCATCTTAACTAATTACTTCTGCAAATACCATTTTTATATAAGGTCACATTCTGAGGTTCCAGGTAGACATGAATTTTAGAGGAACACTATTTAACCCAGTATTATCTCTAAATAACTTCAATTTTTCTCTTTCTCCAATTTGATTAGCCTCTCACTGTTAACTTTATATGTATTTTTCTTATTCTGAAAACATAAATATTACATGTGAACAGAAGAAGTGTGAATCATTAAGACCATGAGAATCTATGGATTGATTTTCCCATACCAAGACTCTGCTCCAAGCGTTGAACTTTCTTTCAGAGATATCAAATACATACTTGGTACATTAAAGTGCTTTTAAAATTCTTTCCTCAGTGTTCTACAGTTATGGCATGTCAATGACAATGTCTTATTTCTCTCTGTCTCTCTCCCATTATATCCAGATGGGCCACATTACTCCCACAAAGCCTTTGATTGAGAGAAAATTTTGCTCCAGTAGACTTTGTTTTTATCTACAGTTTTCTCATCTTCCTAACTATATGACGGCGTTTAACTCTCACGGTTGCTGCAAGATGATACTTACTTGGCATTGCATATTCACTTAAGTCATGAGACATTGTTGGTGCCTCTGCGTCTCATCACCTATGGCTCCCTCTCCAGCTCCCTGAGGCTGCTTTGCGCCCTTTGGGGCAACCTTCAAACAATGACCTATAGGGGTTAGTGTGTAAACATCCCTGCAAGTGGAATAACACTCTGTGTGTCCTACATTGACTCCCAAGTTCCCTTGTGGGATTAAGCTCTTCAGTCGTCCACCTAGAAACTGACACAATACCACATCCCTTATTGCGTTCTTTCCTTTCCTGTCTCACCTCACTATTCCTCTTGTGCTGTTTTCAGGAATTATCTCCCAAATAAACTACTTGCATTTGAATTCAATTAAGACAAATAGTCACTGTATCATTACTAAGAATGAAATGTGAAGCTTTAAAATGGTTAAAGGTGGTCTGTGTCCAGGGTTTAAGAAAAGATCTGATTATCTCCGAGATTCCTTTTTAATGGACACCCTGCTAAAATCTGCCTGCCATCTCGTTTTCATTCAGTGAACTTTTTCTGATGTCTTGCTCAAGTCCTTTTCATTCAATGAAATTTTGCCTCTTCTGGCATCAGGCAATTTTTGAGACAACTGAGCAGTGCCTCCAGTGCTTAACACAGGCCTGCCAAGCATCATGTATCATGATCTTAGGCCACTCTGTGTGGTCTTCCCTTTTCCTAAGGCATAGACTCTGAACTCCTTGCCCTGACTAATTTCTAAACCACATTCAATCTTTCAGTTGCACCTCCAAATCAATTTCAGATCTATTTACCCTCTGAATTTTATGTTTTTTTCTTTTATTCAATAATTTTATAAATATATATTGAGTTCCTACCATTTCCTAG
This sequence comes from Ateles fusciceps, assembly GCA_036589455.1. NCBI lineage: Eukaryota > Metazoa > Chordata > Mammalia > Primates > Atelidae > Ateles > Ateles fusciceps. The sequence continues at coordinate 11,051,533 of JAZHEH010000078.1, forward strand.
GCCTGTACCAGGTGTACAGATGTGTGCAGGACTAAATCTCCATCCTCATTCTGTGGTTCCCCTCGCTTCACTCTCTCTGGGAATCTTCTTATTGATAAGCAACAGAAACAAATGGGTTATTTTAAGTAGATTAAAGGGATTTTATTTAAGTGCATCTAGTAGCTTAGAGAATTTTAAGAATGGCCAAAATGTCAGAGTTGAAAGCTGCTCACCCCAGAACAATACCCAAAATCACATCTCAGAAATGATTTCTCAGGAAAAAAAATGCCATTGTCACTGCTGATAAAACTGCTGCACTTTTGGACTCTTGGTACTGGATGTAGCTACTGCCTTTGCTGCTACTTTCTCTAGAGTGGATTTCATACTTTCCATGATAGGCAGTTCTAAAAGGTTCCCAGTAATCCCTACCTGCTTGTATTCACATCCTTATGTAATCCCTTCTCCCCGGTGTGAGCTGAACTTAGTGACTTGCTTGTAACTATTAGAATATGGCAAAATTATGGGATGTTACTTCTGCAATTAAGTTATTAAAGATGTGAATTCTGTCTTGCTTGCATTCTTTCTCTGGATCTTCTTGTTTGCTGGCAATGATGAAACAAATCGTGCTGTGGGAGCTGACCTATGAAGATGCCAATGAGGTCAGGAGCTGAGAGCAGCCTCCAGCAATAAGGAAGCAAAGAGCTGAAGCCCAAGGTCCAACCACCTATGAGGAACTAAATCCTGCCAATAACTATATGCAGCCAGCACCCTGACTGCATCCTTGAGACATACTTGAAACAGAAGACTCAGTTACACTGTGCCCAGATTTGTGACCCTCCGAAACTCAGTAACAAATGTCGCTTTAAGCCGTTATGTGACGGTGTAATTTGTTATGTGGCAACAGATAACTAAGACATCATTCTTAGTGATTTATATTCCTACCTGCAGATTCTAGTGTGATAAGAAAACATTCGACTGAGGCTACATCATACATTTGTACTCTAGACTCAAGGAGGCATAGAGGGCAAGAAAGTAGCATTTTCATCTTTAATAGTTGGAGGTATTTTCTTCCTCACAACAAAACATGTATGGGGGGTTTCCCCAAATATAAAAAAGACTTTTGTATTCTAGTCAGTTAAAAACAATGCATATTGTCCTCTATGATGACTACAAAGCCAGACTTCAAATCATGGTCCAATAAGAAGCAAATATCTTGCCTTCCTATACAAATACAGGTAGCAATTATCCACTATTCTTGCTCTTATGTAGGCAACTGTCTCCTCCAGTTTTCTCTGGGCTCCTGTAATATGTGGGGCTTGGAAAGAAGCTGGTGAAGTGTCTTCTTTAGACCTCTTATTGATTTCTAGGGTTTGATTTTATGTTGGGCCATATCAGTTATTGGAAATAATTTATTTCTTACGTACTGTTTTGTAGAGCTCCACAATTAACAGCTAGTTAAGACAAGAAGAGAAAGTTCTGAAATACCAATAGGCTTTGTTCTTTCCCATGGAATACTTTCAAATAGATACCTACAATAGTCATCAAAAGTGTTAGAAGTCCACTGGAAAGGCCCAAACACACAAGACACAATAATTCTGCTTAGTAGCAAAATCACAGGCCTCACAACAGAGAGGAGAAGAGCACAGGTGCCCTAGAGCTGCGCTTGCTGTTACAAGAGGAAACGATCCCAAGTGCCTAACTACTGCACATCTTGGGGAAAAGAAATGCCAGCTTGAAGGCAGAAGTCCATTAGTATGTGAAATCCTTAAGACTGAAAGATATGTGCCATGTAGAAAGAAAGCTCACTCTAGAGACTATAGGGAGAAAACTATGTCAACAGAAAACAGCCAAATTCCAATGAGCAGAGAAGACAGTAAGTATTTATCCAACACCCATCCTGTGCCTGTCCCTGTCTGGGCACTGGAGAGATTATGAGGATGATGATTTTTCAGGAGGATTTTGAAAGCACCTGCTTTCAAAAACTGCACAGGATCTTACGGGGAACAAAAGGCTATCAAGATCAAGGCTAAAAAATATTAATAGAACAAGAGGTTATGTGAATACTGAGAAAGGAGGACATTGTGGTATGCCACTTATTGTTATAGGTATGTTGTAGAATGTCAAGAGCCTATTAATTTTCCTTTTCTTTATTTAACCTATTACTAATTTAATGTGTCCAAAGGATTTGGAGCTGATGAGAGCTGTATTGTTCAGGAGGGCGCATGCCCTAATTTTGTTTTGAGAGGAGTATATACTGTGAATCAGGCAAATTATGGCAGTCCTCTAAAAGATAATCCCAGAAGATGACTTCATGCTTTGGTATCTGGACAAAAGGGTTATGTAAATTTCCTACATAATGGGAATTACCTGTTATATTTATTTTTCATTTAATGACAATACTGTCTTTCATTATCAACTTGATGTGTAAACAGAAATAATGCCTTTTCTTTCTAGCTGACTGCATGGCTTCTCTCTGCCCTTGAATAGCCTTAACAAGTTAATTAATAATGACTTTTTCAATGCATTTTCCATTAGTACACATTAAATATGTGAAAATCTGTCCTTTCTTTCTAACCAAAGCATATATAATACTTGCTGGCAGATTTGAACACATGAATGATAGCAAAAACAATTCAGAGGAATGAATGGAGCCACAAATTGCATAGTGCATTGGGAAAAATCATGACTGATAGAAAAAAAATATTGTTCACTAATATGTAATTTAAGAATATTCTATATACAATTTTCTTTATTATCTTGGAAGACAATGTAATAATTAGTGATATTAGTGGTATACATTTTTTCAAAACAATAGGCATATTTGTGTAGAAATAAAGTTAGGCAATTTTAGTAAGGAAGTTGAACAATTATGGAATTTAGTATGTTATGATTTTGTGCAAATAAGTAGTCATTAAAAGAAATTTTTGGAAGTGGTAGGCTGTCATCTTTTTCTTGAGGACTAGAATAATAGCTAAGAAAAGAGTTATGTTGAAAACATATCTCTTTCAAATTGTGTCAGGTCCTGTTTTCCGGGGAGATGGGTCACTCATTGGTTATGGATTCTCAGTGGCCCCACCTTACCTGAAATAACTCTTTGTGATTATATTTCCCAACCCAGATGCAAGCCTGTTAGGACTTTATTTCTGTAAAACAGATATATATCCCTAAAACCTACAATTTTATGTGCAACTCTCCATTTATCGTCACTGTCCAAAACAGAGATTTTCCTCTGTTGCAAATTGGCCACATGAAATTATACTTAAACCTGTTCACTTCTGGTTGTACTAACTCATGACTTAGTCAGTACTACCCAACACTGAAGAGGCACCATTAACAATATATTGTGAAAGAAAGTGGACCTTTTCTATTGTTTTATTTCATTTTTAATTGACTCAGGTTATAGCAAGGTGGTAAATAATAGACTCCCTGAAAGCAGGGGAAATCTATCTTATTTATCAAGCACAGTGTTTGAGTCATAATTAAGTAACATTTACAGTTCATTGTTATATTAAGTGTATTCTGAACTCTTCATATAGGAAAATATTTTAAGAGTACATTTTTCCTTCTAGTTATCATGACTGTATATTCCAGTCACACAAAATCACAGCCAAAGTGAACCATATGATGGCATGAACTTCTTTGAGGACGTTTTTAGCCATCGTGTCAAGCACCATGTCTGCTGTTAATAGATGTTTCATCAGTCCTTTCATTAATCACATGGAATGGTAAAAAAAAAAAAAAAACTGATCATCTCTTATATAAAAAGAAGAAGCGTATTTCTTAGAAAGATAATGTATAGTAAAGGAAAGCAAAGAAAGAACGTACATCATTAAACTTTACTGCAACCTCAGGTTTATTATTTACATACATTGATGTGGTGGATTCTATACTTAAAATAAGAAACAAGTTTCAACAGTTTTATTTATGTCAACCATCCTTCTTCAAGTGTCCCCATTACTCTCTGACTTATGTTCAACAGCTACAGATGAGAAACACTCATAATAAGAGAAAGGTGAAATAAACCCCCATGCCACTTCAATAACTGCCCCCACCCTCAGCTATCCCTACTTCAATAATGCTAAGAATCTTTCAGGTGTTTACTACAGTGACATTATGTTTTTCTTGGCATGTTACTTCCATAATTTTTTTTTAGCTCTGGCCTAGACATTGTTTTGAAAAGCAAATGAATAAATAATAAAAGCTCTTAGAATTTCTACTTTTGTAGAGGTCAGAGGTATCATGTATAACAGAAGTCAACAAGTGACTGAAAGTCTAATTTTAGGCAGTGAAACAATATTTGTGAACAATAAATAGCATCAGCATCAAAATCAAGGGTTAGGCTATAAAATGACATCAGAGAGTCAGTTTGCTAATCAGCTTGCCCGCCGTCCCATAGCCTAGTTTGTATGTTTTCTTACTGATAATTAATAATAACTAGCAATGAACCACATTTATATATAGACCAGAATCAAATCCTCATGAACATAAAGCTACACAAGCAACATGCTTCTCCTTCACTGTGCTCTGCCATGATCTTACCCTTATTAAAACAAAACAAAACAAAAACCTCTCTTTCTACATCAGTTTCCCCAAGACACTTTGAACTACACATTCTCTTTCACTCTGGATGCTGTCTTCTTCCTATACCTCTCCTTGAATTTGATTTGTGTCTCTGTTATGGCACTTACCTTATTCTGCTAGGTAGTATATTGTAGCTTCTTGTTCTATTTATTTTTGTCATCTTGCTCTTCCCTAAATTGTATGTTGCTTATTGTGCCTTATCCTCTGAAACATCTAACCCAGCAGGTGTTCAATAAGTAAATTTAATTGTTTATCCACCACGACTTACATATAATCCAGTTCTATAAGTTTGTGTGTATAGAGGACTAGAGAATGTTGCATGTCAATTCAAGTGTACTGCATCTATCATCATATTATATCTCCGTTGACCTGAAGAATGGTTACAGAATCTGATGTGATTCACTTCCACTATCCAATTACATTTTCCAGTTGGAAAAGAATTGTTTTTGTAAGAGGCTAGCAAGAACAATCTTATATTCTTCAGCAATCGTTGTAAAGACACAGTTGCAGTAAGCGCAAAACATAAGATTTTTGCAAACTTTTTGAGTACAAACTGTGTGACCTTGTGTATGAATCGGTCAACTACAATTTTTAATAATACTTCTGTGTATCATGCATATTTTTGTTTATGAATCTTGGTCTATTATTTCCTCAGCTTGGTTTATTTATGTTTTAAATTCCCACATTTTGGGGGGGAAATGCTGAGTTAAATATTTTCTTTACTGACAGATGACCAAGCTGCTCATCTTTAAGAGCCGGGTTTGTTCACACTGATTTCTCCTTTAAAGTTAGTTCTTAAGTCTTACTGTAAAAGCTTTTGTAGCAAAGTTATGATAAAATTTTTAAGAATTGCCAAATGCACATATACACCATGGAATATTATGCAGCCATCAAAAACGATGAGTTCATGTCCTTTGTAGGGACATGGATGAACCTGGAAACCATCATTCTCAGCAAACTAACACAGGAACAGAAAATCAAACACCACATGTTTTCACTCATAGGCGGGTGTTGAACAGTGAGAACACATGGACACAGGGAGGGGAGCATCACACACTGGGGTCTGTCGGAGGAAATAGGGGAGGGACAGTGGGGGGTGTGGAGTTGGGGGAGAGAGAGCATGGGGAGAAATGCCAGATATAGGTGATGGGGAGGAAGGCAGCAAATCACACTGCCATGTGTGTACCTATGCAACAGTCTTGCATGTTCTTCCCATGTACTCCAAAACCTAAAATGCAATTAAAAAAGAAAAAAAAAAGAATTGCCAAATGTTACTTTGTTAAAAATTATATTTAAGATATATATTTCCAGGTACTAGTTAAAGTAACTCTAACAAAACTCTACTTATTACTCAGTTATGTGTGGTTTTTTTTTTTAGTAATAAGTTCAAGAAAACCAAAAAAAAAAACAACACAAAAAACCAAAAGCAAACAAAAAAACAAAAAGAACAAAACAGTACCACAAATCCTTTGACCTTAAGTGAATCTTATTTACCTGAGGATATGTAACATTATAATAATTCTTAATATAGCTATTTACTTGGGTTATTTGACAATGAGCAGATTATCCTTATTCAGTCTTCTATTTTCCTCAGAAGACAGAAGATAATGCCAGTTTATAAACCATATTATATGGTCCAAATGCATAGTATTGTTCAGATATCTATGGTCTAATTTTAATGAAAGTAAATTTTAAGAGAGCCTTATTAATTAAAGGATATTTTTAGAATTAGCATTTATCCTGGAGGACTGTGGACTTACTAGTAAGAAAAAAAGATAATTTTACTGCATTTCTATCTAGTTTTTAAAATGATTTTTATTGTGTATATATGAAATTTACAACATGGTATTATGAATACATATAGGTACATGGATATACATAAATACCTACAGATCATGCAATGATTACTCTAGTAAAGGAGGTTAGCATGACTATCATCTCATGTAGGGTCCAGCTCTACAGGGTCCTGTAAGCCCCTCTCTGCTGGTGTGGAGAGAGGGACTGTGGAAATAAAAGACACAAGACACAAGGCACAAAGAAAGAGAAAAGAGTGTGGGCCTGGGGGTCCACTGCCACCAAAGCATGGAGTCTGGCAGTGGTCCCGAGTGTCTGGACGCTCTCTTTTAGTGAGTACAAAGCAGGGGGACGGTCAGGTAGAATGAGGTAATGGCGGTTAGTGATAGGTTCAGGTAAATCACGTGTCGTGGAGACAGGAGCCCAAGACTTTGAAGAAGCTGAGGCAAGGAGAAAACCTAAGGCGTCGGCACTTTTTTCATACTTGTGAAGAAATAACAAGGTCACTAAGATTTATGTTACTAATTCTTCTAAGAAAAGAGGAACCAGGTGCAGAAGCAGAACTTGAAAGTAAACATGGAATGTGACCACTGAAGCACAGCACCGCATAGAGACAGTTAAGTCCCCAGATGTCTGTGGGCTTCCCTGACAGCTGTCAGCCTTACCACAGGACCTTGGTAGAGTGTAGTTTTCTCCTCACTCCCTGGAGGAAGGAGATGTCTCAGTCATCTTGGGCGTCTCTTTCCCTAGCTAGCTAAACAGCGGGTGCTTTCACAGCGCTGACACTGTTGCACAGCCAAGGCATCCTCCAGCAGCCCTTATGTGGGCGTCACAGAGGACTTAGAGCAACTTGCCTTAGGGTCACCTCTTTTCCAATGCCATTTCAGTCCCATACTTCTTGACCTGAGATTTATTAGTAAGATTAAGAGTTACGTGATTATATATATATATGTATATATTTATGATTACATATGAATAGCTGTGTGATTATGATTATAGGAATAGCTATGTAACTATATCTCTAATTCTTTCCTAATTCTTTGTTTATATGAGAACATGCTGAGGCTTCAGACCCTTGCCTTGGCTCTTGTGGGGCTCCCCCCCCCAACAATCTCACATATAGTAGTAACTTTTTTGAGATAACAAGAGCAGGTTAAATCTATTTGTTTAACAAAAATCCCTGATTCAATGCAATTTTACTAACTTTAGTCTTCATGTCGTACCTTAGGTTTCTAGATTTGCTTCTTCTACGTATTTGCTATTTTGTGTCCTTTACCTGATGTCTTTCTATTTCTTCTTCCCCATTGCACAGTAATGTTTCATTCTCTATCTCTGTGTGTTTCAGCTGTTTTTAAAATTTCACATCAGTGTGATCATTTAATATTTTTCTATGTACATGTGGCTCATTTCATTTAGCATTATCTCCTCCAGGCTTATCCATGTTGAAGCAAATGGTGGGATCTCCTTTTTAAGGATGAATAATATTCCATTTGTGTGTGTGTGTGTATATATATATATATATACTACATTTTATTTACCCATTCATCCATTGGTGGGCATGTAGGTTTTTTCCCTTATATTGGCTGTTGTGAATAATGCTGCAATGAACATGGAAGGGCAAATATCTTTACAAAGCAGGATTTCATCTCCTTTGGATATATAGTCAGAAGAGGGATTCTAAATGAAGCTGTTTAGATTTTTTTTTCAAAAAAATTCAATTAATTTCAAGGGAGCTATTCCCATTTTATAATTCATTTTTCCTAAAAGCAGATGTAGTACATTTAACCCAAATCCCTGAAGTAGCTGTTTTATATCCTATCTATATTTTTAATGGTTTGAAGATGCTACTTTATAAGTTTATAATGTAAAAGACCTTTTCCTGTGGTGTTATGTAAAACATAGTTTCTTCACAAAATTCCTAATTTTTTTCAACCACATGTATACAAGAAAACTAGTTATAACAATGCGGAGATGCACAGATTAATGGTGCAACCCAGGTTCTAGCAGGCAATAAGTAAAAGTCAAATTCCCAAGTTGCCAAATATATTTTAACTTCACAATATAGTTTTTTATACTATGGTGCAAGTGTTGATTCCAGTATTCTCAATTTAAAAGCTCTTCAGTCAAACAATGTTGGTCATTCATTCATTTATTTAGCATCTTGTATATACAAGCAGCATGCTAAGGGTTGTGAAGGTTTAAAAAAAATATTTCAAGTTAAGATTTGTGCCAAAAGTTGTCCCATTAAAGAACAACTAAAAACAGAAGGCTGTGTGTGATTAGTTCAAAATATTTTTCGTTCAAGAAATAACTATAGTGGGAGGTCAGATGATGCAGAGTTCAGGGAAGGTTAGAGGGAGGGGAGAAAGCTGTTTTGGAAAAGTGGGTTTTGAACCTGGAAATAGAAACTTCCAGAAACAGAAATAAAAAAGTGGATGTGCAGAAAGAATTTGGAGTACCATTCCAGCTGGGGAAACAGCTGTCAAATGACAGATGCAGGAAATTTAAATAAACACATTGGGGACAGTGAGAGGTTAATACAGAGGAGTAATTGGAAAATAAGGCTGGATAATAGGTTTGAAACATATTTTAAGGGACTTAAATAATAACTTAGGAAATTTTCGTTATAGTTTACAGCTCTCAATGGTTACTCTTTAGTCAATGTTACAGAGGGAAAGAATGATTTGGAAAATGTACCTGAGTGTAAAATCGATGTCAAAATCCAAGAGAACTAGAGTAGCCGAGATAATCTTGAAGAAGAAAAACAGTTCGGAGGGTTTATACCATCAAATATCTTTACTGTAAAAATACAGAAATAAAGACACATAAGCATATCCATACAAGAAAAAATAAACCACCCAATAAATTAGTAGCTGAAAAACAGACCTGCACACCTAACATATAGCAAAGGCAACAATGCAATGCAATAAATGGCGGTATATAAAAAGGATATTTGTGTAGGAATTTTAATGATGTAAATCCTGATTCTGACTTTATGTCATACACAAAATTTGAGATGAATGATAGACTGTTAATGTGAAAGATAAATACACACATAAATATGTATGCAATTCAATTTCTTTAAAAAATGGGCACAATGCTTCAACCGTCACCTCAGGGAAAAAAGAAATGCAACTAGCCACGGTGCGTATAAAATGATGCTCAAATTTATTAGTCACCATGGAAATGCTAATTAAAATCACAATAAATATAATTTAAACTCCTATCAAATTGGCTAAAAATGAAACAATGGCCAGTATTAACTATTAGCAAGGGAAGGTGTGGCTCAACTGGAGATTTGATATTGGTAGGTGGGAGAGTAAATATAAAATTATCTGGCAATGTCTAAAGCCAAATGTACATGTCTTTGTAACTCAGCAGTTCCATTCTTAGGTATATATCAAATACCAATGAGTGTTTATTTCTGTTAAAAGATGTACATGCAAACTTTAAAACAACTTACACAAGTTTTTATTTATATTTTATAAGCCCTAAAATGGAGAAGTCTAAAAGTCCAATATAAGAATAAATGAACTGTAGTACATTCTAATAAAATATTTTGCAACAGCAGAAAAAGACAACAATGTCTTAGAAAAGACAATGATATCAATGCATATGGTATCTTTCAGTTGTATATAGTTCAAGAAAGGAATCGCACTAGTGATTACCTTGGGAGGGTGGTTGTTGACTGGGATGAACCATGAGAGAGCATTCTAGGGGGATATAAATGTCTTATATTCTGTTGGTATGGCAGATATAGAGGTAGATACATGTGAAAAATTCATTGAGCTCAACATTTAGGATTTGTATACTTTAAGCAAATTATTCTTCAACTTAAAGTCAGAAAACTAACCAGATTTTAGGAAGTCTCTTGCTTTTTTTAATTGCTCATCTATGTATTTTCACTGTGCATCCACGTGTGTATGCATCTGTTACCTTCTCCTTCCCAGTTGATTTACTCTTATTATTCATCGTGTCTGTTTACTGAGTCTGTGAACTTTTGCCTTGACTCTCAGAACATAAACACCCCAGACCCTTGGTACTGCTTCCATCTATGGGATGATAATATTTACAGCTAATATTAATTGTGAGTTACTGGGCTAAGTGTTTTATATGGAGTATCCCATTTTATTCGCACAATGAACTCATGAACCTAGCCACTATTTTCATTGTTTTACTGGTGAAACTTTGAAAGATGAAGTAACTCTCAGAAGAACTGGCATTTGAATTTAGATGCATCACATTTGATTTCAGGTTCTTAAATACCATGCTATGGGAAAGACTGGAAACATAAGAAAGACTAATTCTGATTTTCCAAGTTTTTTTTTTTTTTTAATATCAGCAGTGCAAATTGTTAGTCACTAAAAATCTTACAGATGGGCCAATTCAGGCAGAATCAATGTGGAGAACCCATCATAAAATCAATGCTTAGGATGATCACAGGGGCTCTGGGTAGAAGCAGATGCTCTGCCATTTCTGCACAATTGTTCAGAATTACATCACCTATTGGTATCTTTCATTAATTAGAGGTCTCTAAAAATTAAAAAATAGTATAAAAAATACACTAAATGTACCAATGGGATGTAAAAATAAATGCTGATTAGAAATGAAAGAAGACCTGTATTTTGTGTGCCAAACATTTCAAAAAGTAGAATATTCTGGAGTTAGTTTTTAACATCTGATTCCTGACCCCCATTCCCAGACACCATTGTAGAAATTATAAAACATCATCTAATTTGAAGTTGGACATGTCTGGAAGTGCATTTGAAAGATTCAAATTATTTATTTATTCACTTTTATTCTTCTTTGGAATTAACAAGTAGACCTGTACAAAGTAGTTTTTTTCAGTGAAAAACAATATTTGATAACTGTAGCTAAATAGCATCTATAGTATACTGTAGCTTCCCTTTTTATATAGACTAATTCTTTAAGCCTACCACAGTATGTTTTGAAAGATGAGATTTCTCTAATGCCATGAGCATGAGTCCTATCTTGCCTATATAAATATTCACACATTTAAAGAAAAATTGAACAGGGTTTTCTGTTCATAAATTTTTAAATTGTTACTGATAATATTCTAATTGGATCTAGATAAAAATAATTATTAACTTCAATAGAAATACATGGGATACAAATTCATTTGTTATGTCAAAGTTCAGCATTAGCCAAGTTATGACTTTTAAATTAATCCTCCTATGCAATTGATTATTAGTGAATGATCATAAAATGTCTACAGACTTATCCCAAGATATCATATTTATCATAATTTAAAAGAAAATTTTATATAAAAAATTATCTGAGTTTTGTAATAAAAAAATTAAATGTTGAATAAAGTTCAATACATAAATTAATTCTCTGAGCTAGGATTAAAACTAAAATTGAAATGGATTTACTTAAACATAGTAAATTTGTTGCTTTAAGTTTTTTACAAATGTTAGAATAAAGTATGTGAGGATCCAAGATACTGTATATTATTTTCTATCTTCTAAAAAATAATTTATGCTGCTAAATTTTTTCTTCTCATTTTACAGTAAGGAAAACCAAATTTCAAAACATGGACCATCATTCCTAAGACAATGCCATTAATAAATTGTTCATATATATCTACTGAAATAATCATATGGTTTTAAGTCTTTAATCTGTTAATGTCATGAAGTACATTGAACAATTTCCTAATGTTAAAACAACTTTGTGACCCCAAAATAAACCCAGCTTATTATATTGTATGTATATTTTGGGGATTTTGTCAATATTTTATTTAGGATATTTTTTGTCTGTATTTATAACATTATATGATCCTTAATTAGTTTTATATCATAGGGAAATAGTTCCTTTTCAGTACCATATAAGAGTTTCTTAAAATTTACTCTTGAATATATATTAGAAACCATTTAGAAAACCATCTGGACTTGGTATTATTTCTACCTATTTTTGTGATTGCAATATTAAACAGAAAAATGCAGAAAATATAAAGATATGATTTATTGAATTATCACAAAGTCAGCACTCAATTGGCTACAGTCTTGATAAAGAAGTAGAATATTATCCATAGCAAAGAAACCGTCTGAGGCCCAAATAGTACCACCTCTCCTCCCCAAAGTTAAATGTGATTCTAACTTCTAACACGATATTTACTTTTGCATATTTTTTTAAGTTTGTGAAAATAGACAAAATATTTTTGCCAGGGTGATTTTATTCTTCATTAGATTGATAAAATTCATCCATATTGTTGCATGCAGCTGTGGTTCATCTGTTTTCACTGCTGCGTAGTGTCTACATTGTTTGACTCTGCCAAGGAAATTTATCTGTTCTACTGCTGATGGACATTTGGGGCTTTTCTATTTTTGGCTGTTATGAATTATGTTACTAAGAATATGCTTATACATTTTACTAGGTGCACATGTTTTGCTATCTATATGCGTACGAATGACACTGCTAAGGCATAAGGTGATGCCGAACAGTTTAACGTGGCTGCCCTGATTTATACTCACACAGCATTGTGCATGAGATCCTGCTGGTCCATATCCTTGTTAAAATTTAGCATTGTCAATCTTTATAATTTTAAGTATTGTGGTGGTTGTGCAATGATATATTATTGTGGAATTTGTCTAAATTTTTCTAGTAACTAATAACTGAGTATCTTTTAATATGATGAGTACACATCTGAATACCCTCTTTCTGAAGTTTCTATTTAAGTCACTGGCCTTTTTCTCTTAGATTTTTGTCTTTTTCTCATTGATTTTCAGCATTTATTTTTATATACTGGATATGTGTCCCTTGTTGGATGTACATCTTGCCGGTATCTTCTGCTACTCCATGGCTTGGCTTTTTATTCTCTAAATGGCATACTTTGATGAAGTTCTTTTTTAAAATAAATTTTATTGTGTATGTTTGAGGTTTATAACATGATGTTATGAGAGACACATAGATAGTAAAATGGTTACTGTAGTGAAGCAAATTAACATATCTGTTATCTCACATAGTTACTTTTCTTTTAACAAGAGAAGCTTAAATTTACTTATTTAACAAAAATCCCCAATACAATACAATTTTATTAACTATACCTCTCATGATATATATTATCTCTCTAGATTTGTTCATGCTGCATATTTGACCTACATATTCCCATCTCCAGTCTGCCACCTCTAGTGATTCTTATTTATAAAATAGTCTAATTCATCATTTTTTCCCATTAGTGTGCCAACCTTTTGTGTCCTATTTAATAAGTCTTTATGTAGGCCAAAATTATAAAATATATGTATCTATGTATTTAGCAAAAAGTGTTGGTATTTTGCCTGTTACATGGGCCTCTACAGTTCTTTTGTAAATGATACTTGAATATGCAGGGTTTGGGACTGTGGTAGCCAGGATTCTGAGATGACCCCTAAGTTCTCAGTTCCTAGTGTACACACATCTTCTAGTTATTAAGTGGAACATTAATCTAGGCATTGCTATAAACGATTATTGTGGATATAATTAAGATGCCAAATCAGTTGAGTTTAAAATAAGGATATTATGTAGGTAATCTGACCTAATAACAAACCTTTTAATCCTGGATCTGTAGGTCAGTAACAGGGAAGTCACAGAGGTTCAGCCTAAGCAGGATTCTCTATTGCTTACATTGAAGATGGAGGGGGCCATGTGGCAAGGAATGTGGATGGCTTCTAGGAGTAGAAACCGGAAAGCAATGAAATGAGAACTTCAATCCTGTAGCTGCAAGAAACTGAATTCTCTCAACAACAAGAATAAACTTGGAATTATGTGTTTCCCAGAGCTCCAGATAAGAACTCAGTCCAATCCACAACTTGATTTCAGCTGTATGGTACCCTGAGCAGAGGACCCAGGCACACTGTGCTACACTTCTGACTTCTAGAGCTTTGAGCTAATAAATGGGTATTGTATTAGGCTTCTAAGTTTGTGGTAATTCCTTCAACAGCAATAGAAAACTAATATAAAGGGTTTGCATTATTTTTTATGTATTGACCTAGCACAATTACTTAAAAAATATTTTCTATCCCTACTGATTTTCACTGCCAACATTCTAATAAATCAATTTTTCTATTTGTCTTTCCTTGAACCAGTTTGAAATTCATAATTACTCTAGCTAAGTAATATTTCTTAATAATTGTGGAGCAAGCCTTCCACTTTGTTATTCCCCTTTGAGAGTGTCTTTCCTCTTCTTGTCTTTGTATTTCCATGTATATTTTGGAAACATCAAGGAATTACATAGGCTGTCCAGATTGATTTTGGAAGAATTGGCATCTTTGTAATATTCAGTCTTCCAATACATAAACATAATCTACAATTTATTTTTGATATTACAAATTCAAGCAGGTTGGAATATGTTATTTTTCATGTTGCTAACTGGCACTCTATAAAAACAATGACATATTTCTAAGTTTTATATTCTTCTCTCTTCTTCATCAGCTGTAAATTTCAGTAGAAACTACACAAAAAATCTCAGACTCAACACATACAAAATTGAACACACTCTCATTTGTTCAAAAATAATACTTTAATTCAATTGTGAATTAAAGTCTTGTGAAAATCATTATCGGTGAACTTCCTAAGTATTATAAAATGAAAAGTTGTTTATATTTATTCTTCCATGAAGCCAAAAATAAAATTCCTCATGTAGGAATGGTAGATCAGAAATCTACCATTATATTTATTTCTCCGTAAAGAAAGAAATGAAATTCCTCAGGGAGGAACAGTAGATAGTCAAAACCTGTGAGTTGTTTCTGACTATTATGACTCTCTTTCACCTAAAAATTAATAATGAACCAAATCATTTTCAGTTTATTAATCTCTCAGATACGTGTTCCTCCGTTTCGTCTCTGTCATTGTTCTAGTTGAGTCCATTTGAATTATTTCCCACCTGAACTACTCTAATAACTTTCTAAATTGTTTTCTTCCTTCTATTTTCCACCTGCTTCTTAAATATTTTTATGCTGATCCCAGGGCAATGCCTCTTATAACACAAATCTTATCATGACATTCCTTAATAACTGTTTAAAATTATTTAGTGGTCCACCATTTTCTTGGTGCAAAATCCTTAAATACGTGACACATTCTCCTACATGCTTGGAATTATTGGACTATCTTTTCTTAGATTACTGATGTAATTACCTTCTACTTCCAAAGTGTAACTAAAATGATCTTTGCCATACATTTTGCATGAACTTCCTTAATCTCAACTGGGTTCATCAGCTTCAAAGAGTGTATCTAGGGTACTTATAGAATTCTTAGGCAGTTTGCTTAAAGATTTTTAACATTTTCTGTTTTAGGAGGATTTCACTGAGGTTGTTAAAGACCCAATTATCCCTCAGACCCTTTGATAAACAACAAAAAATGAGATTTAAACTATTTGCAACCTGTCTGATATTCTAAAAAAATTCCCTTCTTGAGAGAAGGGTTGTGAAATTGTACTCATTGGTTTTTATGATGTAAAAATGCTACTATAAATATGAATGAAAATTAACAAATGTTTAGGAAGAGAAGTTTATGCTTCTACATCTCGTTCCCCTAGAAACAGTATATAGCAATTACAATATACAGTTTGTTTACAGCAAGTTTTTTTTACTGTGTTTTAAAAAATATATTTAACAAATATTAATTTAGATCCTAGTACATGGGGGAAGTTGTGCCAGTTACTGAGATATGAAGATAATATTAGTTTCTCTTTAAGGACATCTCTTTCAAGGAGTTAAATTATAAACAGAAACAGAAAAGCATGATTAGTACTGTGATGGTCTTGTGTGAAAGGAGCTGTCATGCCGAGGGAGATTCCTCATGTTAGAAAGCTGTCTTGGAGACAATCTCAAATCAGTGAAGCACACTATTTCCACCTGCTTTTACCTACATAATCTATTTCCAATCAAAATACATTTGATTCAGTAGTGCTGTAAAACATTTATCTCTCTTTGATTTAATTTCAAAGTTTATTTTAGATTCAGGGAGTACAAGTGCAGGTTTTTACATGGGTATATTGTGTGATGGTAAGGTTTGGATATGGATGATCCCTTCACCCAGCTAATGACCATAATACCTGATAGGTAGTTTTTCAGTCTACACCCCCACTACCTAGCAGTCCTCAGTGTCTGTTATTCCCATCTTTATGTCTATGTATACTCAATTTTTAGCTCCAACTAAGTGAGAAGTTGCAGTAATTGGTTTTCTGTTTTTGCATTAACTTGCTTAGGATAATAGCCGCCAGGTGCATTGATGTTGCTGGGGGACGTGATTTCATTCCTTTTTTGATTGCTTAATGTTTGATGGTATATATGTACCACATTTTCTTGATCCAATCTACCACTGATACACATTTGGATTGATTCTATGTCTTTGCTATTGTGAATGATGCTGTGACAAACATATAAGTGCAGGTGTTTTTTTGGTAGAATAAATTTATTTTCTTTTGGATTTATACACAGTAATGTGATTGCTGAGTTGAATGATAGTTCTGTTTTGAGTTATTTCAGAAATCTCTAAACTGCTTTCCATAGTGGATGAAGGAATTTACATTTCTACCAACAGTGTGTAAGTGTTGTCCTTTCTCTGTTCCCTTGCCAGCATCTGCTATTCTTTAACTTTTTTATAACAACACTCCTGACTGCGGTTTTGTTATACATATCTCTAATGATTAGTTATAATGAGCACTTTTTCGTGTGTTTGTTGGCCATGTGTGTGTCCTTTGGAAAGTCTCTGTTTATGTCCTTTGTCCATTTTTAATGGGATTATTTTCTTTTTGGTTGTTGATTTAAGTTTCTTGTGGATTCTGGTTATTAGACCTATGTCACATGCATTGTTTGTGAATGTGTTCTACCATTCTATAAGTTGACTGTTTATTATGTTGATAGTTTCTTTTACTGTGCAGAAGCTCCTTATTTTATTTTTCCATTAGGATTTTTTATTTTAAATTTGAAAGATCAGAGTATCCATAATTGCATACATAAAAGAATTGTTCATTCAGAATATTTCTGTCAAATGTTTGTTATTTGCCCATTGAATGCCTATGTTGCTAGAGATTCTAATTAATTCATTCAATTAATAGAAATGAGATGGAGACCTCTTCTAATGTAATTGGAGGCATTAGGGAGTTGAAGAGGAGATTCAGACAGAGAATAGTAAAGTTTTGATTATGTGAAATGACAGAACTGACTAGGGATTCATAAATGCATTGTTGGAAGACATCTAGTGCCCTTTGTGAGCTGCATACAACTGAGCGATCTAGGTATAAGAGGAAAAAAGTTAGACACATTCATTCAGGATTAGGGTTTGCTCTTTAGTATAATGAACAGACAACAAGGTCAGAAATTAAGTCTCAAGTGAGGGAATGATTGAAATAATAGGATATGAGGTTTAAGGTAGTGAATGCAAGGATAGTAATGTTGGAAAATGTAGTTGGACCCTGGTTTCAACGATCTTAAAGAAGTTGAAGACCAGATTTTATTTGGATAAGGGAATGTTGGAGAAACATTGGAAAGATTTGATTTGGGAAGTAGTAAATAGTCGTTTTCTCTTTTACACCTGGGTATGGAACCAACTGAAAGGAAAACTCAGGACTGAATTGGATATATTAATACCACATGTTCTCATTTATAAATGGGAGCTAAATAATGACAACACATGGAGACACAAGAGGGGAACAACAGATACTGTTGTCTGCTTGAGAGTGAAGTGTGGAAGGAGGGGGAGAGGATTAGAAACAATGCCTCTTGGGTACTATGCTTACTACCTGGGTGATAAAATAATCTGTACACCAAACCCCTGTGACACACAGTTTACCAATGTAACAAACCTGCACATGTACCCCTGAACTAATATAAAAGTTACAATAAAAACCAAACTCATGAGAGAGCTTTTTCTCTCTATCTCTACTTTCTGCCATGTGAGAATACAGGAAGACCATTATCTAGAAACTAGCACTCATGCCCTCACCAGATATTGAATCTGCCAGAACCTTAATCTTAGACTTCCCAGTCTCCAGAACTATGAGAAATACATTTCTATTATTTAATCCACCCAGTCTGTTATTCTGTTACAGAAGCCCAAAGTAAGACATTCCTAATTATTAAACCCTTGTTCTATAAACAGCTTTATCAAAAGCAAAGCTGATATTCTGAACAGTTGATTTTCTGTTACTGTGTTAGTTTGCTTAGGATAATGACCTCCACCTCCATTCATGTTGCTGCGAAGAACATGATCTCTTTTGTTTTTATGGCTGCATACTATTGCATGGTGCATATGTACCACTTTTTAAAATCCAGCCTGCCATTGATGGGCATTTCGTTTTTTTTTTTTTTTTTGTTTTTTTTTTGCTATGAGAGTAGTGCTGCAAAGAACATATGTATGCATATGTCTTTATGGTAGAGTAATTTATATTTTGGGAGTATATACCCAATAATGGGATTTCTGGGTCATATGGTAATTCTGTTTCAAGTTCTTTGAGGAATCATCATGCTGCTTTCCACAATGGCTGAACTAAGTTGCAGTCCCACCAGCAGTGTATAAGCATTCCCTTTTCTCTACAACCTCACTAGCACTTAGCTTTTGAGTTTTTAACAACAGCCATTCTGACTGGTGCAAGATAGTATCTCACTGTGGTTTTGATTTGCATTTCTCAAATGATTAATAATGTTGAGCTCTTTTTCATTTTTGTTGGCTACATGTATGTCTTCTTTTGAAAAGCATCTGTTAATGTCTTTTGCCCACTTTTTAATGGGGTTGTTTGATTTTGCTTGTAAATTTGTTTAAGTTCCTTAAAGATGATGGATTTTAGACCATTGTCAAATGCATGGTTTTCAAAAGTCTTCTCACATTTTGTAGGTTGTCTGCTTACTCTGTTGACAACTATTTTGTTGTGCAGAAACTCCTTAGTTTAATTAGGTCCTATTTGTCAATTCTGTTTTGTTGTAATTTATTTTGACATCTTAATCATGAGATCTTTGCCCATTCCTATGTCCAGAATGGTTTTTATAGTTTTGGATTTTACATTTAAATCCTTAATTTATTTGGGTTGATTTTTATATATGGTATAAGGAAGGGGTCCAGTTTCAGTCTTCTGCATATGGCTAGCCAGTTATCTCAGCACCATTTATTGAATAGAGAGTCCCTGCTACACTGCTTGTTTTTGTTGGCTTTTTCAAAGATCATGTGGCTGTAGATTTGCAGCATTAATTGAGACCTCTCCATTCTGTTCATTTGGTCTTTGTGTTTCTTTTGTACAAGTACCATGCTGTTTTGGTTACTGTAGCATTGTAATATAGTTTGAAGTTGGGTAACATAATGCCTCCAGCTTTGTTCTTTTTGTTTAGGATTGCCTTGTTCATTCAGGCTATTTTTGTTTCCATATGAATTTTAAAATAGTTTCTTCTAATCCTATAAAGAATGCCTTTGGTAGTTTGATAGAAATAGCATTGAATCTGTAAACTGTTTTGGACCATATAGCTATTATAATAATACTGATTTTTTTCTATCTGTGAATCTAGAATATTTTTCCATTTCTTTGTGTTGTCTCTGATTTCTTTGAGCAATGTTTTGTAATTCTCTTTGCAGAGATCTTTTACCTTTCTGGTTAGCTGTATTTCTAGGTATTTTATTCTTTTTGTGACTATTGTGAATGGGATTGCATTCTTGATTTGTCTCTCATCTTGTTTGTTATTGGCGTCTAGAAATGCTACTGATTTTTTGTACATTGACTTAGTATCCTGAAACTTTACTGAAATTGTTCGTCAGTTTTAGGAGAACTTTGGTGGAGTCTTTAGGGTTTTCTAAGTATAGAGTCATATCATCAGTAGAAAGAGATAATTTGACTTCTTTTTTTCCTGTTTAGATGCCTCTTGTTTCTTTCTCATGCTTGATTATCTTGGCTAGGACTTCTAGGACTATGTTGAATAGCGTGGTAAGAGTTGCTATCCAACTGAGAAGTTGGTATCCTTCTCAGTCCTTAAGGGGAAGCATTCAATATGATATTGGCTGTTGGTTTTTCATAGATGGCTCTTTTTATTTTGAGGTATATTCCTTTGATGCCTAATCTATTGAGGGTTTTTATCATGAAGAAATACTGGATTTTATCCAAAGCTTTTTCTGAATCTATTGAGATAATTATGTTTTTGTTTTTAATTATGTTTATGTTGTGAATCACATTTATTTGTGTATTTATTTGCATTGAACCGACCTTGCATCCCAGGCATAAAATCAAATTAATCGTGGTGAATTAACTTTTTGATATGTCACTGGATTTGGTTTGTCAGTATTTTGTTGAGGATTTTTGCATTTATGTTCATCACAGAAATTGGCCTGAAATTTCCTTTTTTGATTTTGTTTTTCTACCAGCTTTTGATATCCAGGTGATGCTGGCTTACAGAATGAGTTAGGGAAGACTACTCCTTTGAATTTTTAAAAATAGTTTCGGAGAGATGTAACAGTTCTTTATACATCTGGCAGAATTTGGCTAGAATTCATCTAGTCCAGGGCTTTTCCTTGGTTGGTAGGCTTTTTATGACTGATTCAATTTTGGAACTTTTTATTGGTCTGTTCAGGTTTTCATTTTCTTCCTAGTTTAATCTTGGAGGGTTGTGTATTTCCAGGAATTTATCTATTTCCTCTGGATTTTTTAACTTTTGTGCACAGAGGTGTTCATAATAATCTCTGAAGATATCTTGGATTTCTGTGGGATTGACTATAATGTCATATTTTTCATTTATGATTGTACTTATTTGAATTTATTTCCATAATCTAGCTAGCAGTCTATCAACCTTGTTTTTTCTTTTGAAAAGTCAATTATTGGTTTCATTGCTTTTTAATGGAATTTTGCATCTCAATTTCATTCAGTTGTTCTCTAATTTCATTATTTCCTTTCTTCTGCTAGCTTTTTAAATTGGCATAGTTCCTGCACTATTTTTTTTCTCATCTGAGAGAGCTGATGTTCCTTTAACTGTGGAATAAGTTGAGTATAGCCAATTGACTTCACTTTTCAGTGTTTTCAGAGGGCCAAGGCTCTGTACAGTATCTGTTTGTGGGTGGATTATTTCCCCTGGGTTTCACAAGTGATACATCTTGGCAGAATATTTCTGTGTAGTAATTTGGGCTGTGAACCAGTAGATGATGCCTAAGAGTAATGGCCAATAAGATAAGCTCTTACTCAGCTATACGGCTCTTTTGTATTCCAGCATATTTGCAGCAGCACTCTGTGGTGGGGGATGGGGAAAAAGTGACCTCATCATCATGTTCACTCCTGGGCCTTGGGTGATTTCCCCTCCAATTACTGGTACCATACCATGTTTCCTTTGTTAAGTGTTCCGTGCCATAGTGATACAGTTTGGCTCTGTGTCCCCACTCAAATCCCATCTAGAATTGTAATCACCACATGTTGAGGAAGGGGATCTATTGGGAGGTGATGGGATCATGGGGTTGGTTTCCCCCATGCTGTTCTCATGACAGTGAGGGGAGTTCTCATGAGATTTGTTTGATAAGTGTACTGGCATTTCCCTTGATTACTCCTTCTCTTTCCTGACATCTTGTGAAAATAGATTATTTCAATGAAAGCAATATTATTCCTGCTTCCCCTTTGCCTTCTGCCATGATTGTAAGTTTCCTGAGGCCTCCCAAGTTATGCAGAAGTGTGAGTCAATTAAACCTCTTTTCTTTATAAATTACCCAGTGTTGGGTATTTGTTCATAGCAGTGTAAAAATAGACTAATACACGCAGGAATTCCTCAGGCCAAAGCCACAGTTTCTGGACCAACCCTGTGGCAAGAGACACATGCTACTGCTGCACCAACCCAGAATCCCAAACATCTTACCCTTTGCAGTGTTCCAAGAGTAGAGACTCCTTCCATGCTTAAGCGTCAGCCACAGATCTCTGCTTAGCAGTCCTGAAGGGTGCACAGCAGCCCTGGGACATTGGGACCAGCTCATAGCTCAACCTTCTGGCCTTTCAGGGTCAGGTACTAGCTGTAATGGGAGATCTAAGTGTTCCCAGGCCACTGGGAGGTACTCAGGTGTGGCCACTAGTAAAGCCCGGAGGATGAGCAGCAGAGGTGGTGCTACACACATGCTCCTCTGGGAGTGGCCAGGCAGGGGTTTGGGAGGGGCTGACAGGCAGGAAGTCCTGCAGAACAGACATGACCTAGTGCCCTGGGAAAGTCACCCCCTGCTCTCTCTTTGCCCTGAGGTCAGGTGGGGGTTAGAGCAACTCAGTAGAAGATGGGGAGCTTGGGGGATGGGTGCCTATGGCCACATTCTGCTGCAGCTTTCCTGCACACAAAAGTCCCTGTGTTGTGAGCAGGCTGGAGCTCTGTCTCTGCCTACTCATTGGGCAGATCCCCCTGACAGTTCAAAGGGGGACATGGGATCTCTTGCACTAGATCCCTAAAGGTCTGTGGGCTGCCCCACCGTCCCTTCACTTACCCTTGCCTCAGAGTCACCAGGGCCAAGAACCTGTCTTAGCAGTCACCAACCCCTGGCAGGGTTCCCAGCTTCCTCCCTCTTCTGCCTTGGTGTCAGTGTCACCTATCCAGTGACTCTTGGAGTTTTCTCTCTGAGGATCTGTTCTAAGTGTATTGGTTTACTCATAGTTTGGTCTCTTTCAGTAGGAGCAGTGTGTCCTGGCTATGTCTGGTTAGCCATCTTCTGTTTCTCCTTAAGTTGTTTATCAAATACTTTTAATAATACAATGTAAGAAATAATTTTCAAGACAAGGTTTTTACTATACAGATAAAAGGAATGGTAAAAGAAAAAACCCATATACAAAAAGGAAAAATGAGAGACCCTGTCACATTAAAATATGATATTACAAACCATAATTTTATGTGTCTGACCTAACTCACAATGAAAGGACAAAAACAATGACTTTGAAATAGAAGAAAGATTAAATGTAAGAGACAAAACCATACAAATGTTATGATTTATGGAATAAATTATAATTTAGAAAACTCACAACATTCACAAGATGTAAAGGAAAAGGCAGTAATTTTCCCTACATTAAATGAATAACATCTGTTCATGAAAAGTCCCCACAGAGAAAGTGTAAGAACATTGCACATAATTTATGGACTGGGAGAGTGTACATGTAAGAATATATCTGATTAAGAATTTGTATCCAAAATATACAAAGAACTTCTTTAACTCAATAATCCAAAAAGAAGCAATTCAATTTAAAATGAGCGAAGATTATGAATAAGCATTTTACAGAAAATAACACATTCAAGGGCTGATGCCAACTGCAAGCTCAGGGAATTGCTAATTGTAAATATGATCAGCTATGGTTTCACAGCTGACAAAATGATAATAGTTAAAATTTGAAAATTACAAGTGGGAGTTATGATGGCTAGTAACCTGAACTCTTATACAAGTTATAAGAGTGTGCATTTTTACAACCAATTTGGAAAATAATTTGGCATTAGATAGTAAAGTTGAAGATCTCTAAAATCTATGATTCAGCAATTCTACACTTGGGTTTAGATAAACTGTATAAGTGTGTCTGAAGCCATGTATCAGATAATTTACAGCAGTGTTGCTACTAATAGTTCTAACTGAAAATAACTCAAATATTATTAATTGTAGAATAGTGAGATTAAATACAGTCACATCAAATGCCATGGCTGGATCACTGAAAAGTGATATTGAATAAAAATATAAGTTGAAGAAAACATAAGATATTATCATTTAGATAAACTTAAAAACATGCAAAACTAACCTCATATTGTTCAGGGGAAACAACATGAAGCAAAATTGAAGTAAAATAGTTTTCTTTTTTTTTTTTTAATCACAGAGATGACTAACACAAAATTCATGGCAGTGGTTATCTGTAAGAACAGAGAAAGGAGGAAGATTCAGGGGCACACAGAGGACATATGTATGGTTAACAGAAGCATTTTCATTCTTAATCTGGGTCAAACTATGTACCATACACACAGTTTAAAAGTACTGTTTTTTTTAGCTACAAAACAATAAAACACTGACGAACATACCTAACCAAGGAGGTGAAAGACCTTTACAAGAAAACTACAAAATACTGCTGAAAGAAATCATAGATGATGCAAACAAATGGAAATATATCCCATGATCATGAATGGTAGAGTCAATATTGTGAAAATGACCATATTGCCAAAAGCATTCTACAAATTCAAGGACATTCTCATTAAAATATCACCATCATTATTCACAGAATTTGAAAAAACCTAAAATTCATATGGAACCATAAAAGAGCCCCCATAGCCAAAGCAGGACTAAGCAAAAAGAACAAATCTGGTGGCATCACGTCATCCAACTTCAAACTATAAAGCTATAGTCACCAACACAGTATGGTGGTGCTGGCATCAAAATAGGCACAACCAATGAGAGAGAATAGCAACCCACAGATAAAACCAAATACTTATAGCCAACTGATCTTCAACAAAGCAAACAAAAACAAAGTGGGGGAAAGGACAGCCTATTCAACAAATGGTGTTGGGATAATTGGCAAGCCACATGTAGGAGAAAATAGTTGGATCCTCATCTCTCACCTTATACAAAAATCAACCCAAGATGGATGAAAGACTTAAATCTAAGCCCTGAAACCATAAAATTTCACAAGGAGTGGAAAAACTCTTCTAGATACTGGTTTAGGGAAAGACTTCATGACCAAGAACCCAAAGGCAAATGCAACAAAAACAAAGATAAGTTGATGGGAGTTAATTAAACTAAAAAGCTTCTGTGCTGCAAAAGAGGTAATCACCAGAGTTAATAGACAACCCACAGAGTTGGAGAAAATCTTCACAATCTGCATGTCTGACAAAGGACTAATATCTAGAATCTACAAAGAACTCAAACACATCAGAAAAGAAGTACAAACAGTCGCATCAGATAGTCAGCTAAGAGCGTGAATAGACAATTTTCCAAAGAAGATACACAAATCGCCAACCAGAATATGGAAAAATGCTGAACACCACTGATGATCAGGGAAATGCAAATCAAAACAAAAATGTGATACCACCTTATTCCTTGAAGAATGGTCATAATTAGAAAAAATAGATGTTGCCATGGATGTAGTGAAAAGGGAACACTTTTACACTGCTGGTGAGAATGTAAACTAGTACAGCCACTATGGAAAACTAACTATGGGGATTCTTTTTTTTTTAATATATATATATTTTTTATTGCATTTTAGATTTTGGGGCACATGTGAAGAACATGCAAGATTGTTGCATAGGTACACACATGGCAGTGTGATTTGCTGCCTTCCTCCCCCATCACCTATATCTGGCATTTCTCCCCATGCTATCTCTCCCCAACTCCCCACCCCCCGCTGTCCCTCCCCTTTTTCCTTCTGACAGACCCCAGCGTGTGATGCTCCCCTCCCTGTGTCCATGTGTTCTCATTGTTCAACATCCACCTATGAGTGAGAACATAGATGCAAAAATCTTCAATAAAATACTGGCAAACCGATTGCAACAGCCCATCAAATTTTTTTTTTTTTTTTTTTTTTTGAGACAGAGTCTTGCTCTGTCATCAGGCACCGGGCTGGAGTGCAGTGGTGCAATCTAGGCCTACTGCAATCTCTCCTTCCTGGGTTTAAGCAGTTCTTCTGCCTCAGCCTCCTGAATAGCTGGGACCACAGCCACGCGCCATCACGCCCAGATAATTTTTGTATTTTTTAGTAGAGACAGGGTTTCACCATGTTGGCCAGAATGGTCTCGATCTCTTGACCTCGTGATCCGCCTGCCTCGGCCTCCCAAAGTGCTGGGATTACAGGCGTAAGCCACCGCGCCCGGCCGAGATTCTTTAAAGAACTAAAGTAGAACTACCATTCAATCTAGCAATCCCACTACTGGGTATCCACCCAAAGGAAAAGAAGTCATTATGTTAAAAAGACACTTACACACACGTGTTTACAGCAGCACAATGTTCAATTGCAAAAATATGGGAACAGCCCAAATGCCCATTAATCAATGAGTGGATAAAGAACATGTGTACTACTCATCCATAAAAAGGAATGAAATAATGGCATTCGCACCAACCTGATCGGAACTGTAGACTATTATCCTAAGTGAAGTAACTCAGTGGAAAACTGAACATCATATATTCTCACTCACAAGTGGGAGCTAAGCTATGAGGACGCAAAGGCGTAAGAATGGTAAAATAGACTGGGGGACTCAAGGAAAAGAGTGGGAGAAGGTGAGGGATAAAAGACTACACATTGGGTACAGTGTACCCTGCTTGGGTGATGATTGCACCAAAAATCTCAGAAATCACTGCTAAGGAACTTATTCATGTAACCAAACACCACCCGTTTCCCCAAAACCTATTGAAATAAAAAGAAGAAAATAAAAATATTTTTCACACATCTAATAAATTTTTAAAGTGAAAGTAATAAAAATTCACCTAATTGAAAAAATTGTGAACCTACAGTTTGAAATGACTCTTATTCTGAGAAAAAAAAAAGTCACATAGCAGTTGACACCAAGTCATATCCTAGATAAACTTAGTTTATCGTTTAGATAAAAACATGCAGAACTAAAACTCATATTGTTCATGGGAAACAACATGAAGTAAAATAGATTTTTTTTAAACCACAGTTTTTTTAAAGTGTTGGAAAAAAATTCTAGGCAGAAATTTCTAGTCAGCCCCAAGGGGTGAAACATGTGTTGGCATTATCTTTCTCCACAGGCACATCCAGTATTAGACTATGTCAGAATAGTGCCTACAAAGTACTGAATAAAAGAAAATGTCCTTCAGAATGTTACATCCCGGCAAAGTCCTATTCTATACAAAGAAAAATCATACATTCAGAATTATGCAAGGACTTGGAGAATTTAATTCTTGTGAATATTTTTTAAAAATATTACTTGATCAAGTAATGATGGCATCTAGCCAGCCATAAGGATCAAAACGACTCAGGAATGGATAAGCTTTGGTTAAAAAAAGAAAAAAAGATAAGTAATTAGCATTGTCTATATAAATATGAAAGTAAGAGGAAATAACTCTGAAATGTGTTGACAGAACATATAAATATTACAAACCTTAATATGAAAAATAATATAATAAATATAAGAGATTTGGGGTAACTGAGGAGGAGGAAATGTTTAGTTGAATTTGTCATTATTCTTGGTAGAAAGTAAATAGTATCTAAAATTCAAACGTACTTAAAATATAGCAAATCCATGATTATAATGTTTGTGTTAATCATTTTCATTACCTAGTGGGATCTTTTAGAAAATAATCCATATTCTATATAAAATATTTATTATAAGTCCTAGCTTCTCCAGTTTTATCTCACAATCCTTTTAATTTGATGAAGTAACATTTAGCTTTTAAAAACTAAAATATAACCTGTGAAGAAATACTACAATATTTTATAAAACATTCTGTTTTTATGTCAGCTTGCAAATAAATCTTTTAAAATGTACCTATTATTTAAGGAATTTATTTCCTGAATGGTGGGATTTGTGGTGGTTTTTTTCTGTTTTTGCTTTAGCTGAATTACATAATTATCAGAAGAGATATTTTTATAGAAATGATAGTCACATTTTAGAAAATGCTGATACAATTTTTCCCAATAATTCTTCCTTTAGTACTGTGTCTTCTATAGATTCTCACAGAGCATAGTTTAAAGGGTAGGCTTGTAAAGTTTATCTGCTTCTGATGAGACCACCCTTGCCTGAACAAACACTCCATTGTTACTCTTTGAGTCCTATTTTACCCTGATATGAAACTAGACAAACATTACAAGAAAAAAAATTACAGACCATTGTTCTGAGAAGAGTGGGCTACATGAGAAATGATTTTGTGCTTACACTCTTAGAATCATTATATCATGTTCTACTTTTGTGTTTGCCTCTACTCACTAAAAGCACATGCATTCTAGATAGTCCTCCCAATTCCTGCTCTAACCACCCGCCCCATGCCATGCTCTGTACATCCTCATTTATTCCTTTCTCACCCTCTCACAGTGGCACAGGCAAACCCTTCTACTGGACACTTTGCAAAACCCACAATCAACTCATAAGAATCTTTTGTTTTTTCAATCTCTTTGAAAAAAGTTATTGGTGTAATTAAAATCTATTTATTTTCTAGGGATATAATTGCTCTTGCTGTCCTCTCAAATAATGGCAATTTCCTCTCACATATATCTTTTACCAATAGTCCTGGATGCAGGCTTCTCATTATCATTTCTAGATCATCCTATAAAGAGCAATTTCTGTTGAAGCCTATGGAATCAGACTTTTTCACATACTTCTCAGAGTGCTGTAATCTATTTTCTTCCCTGACATTCCCTGTATCCCCTTGAAGACATTAGCATTTTGGTTCAATGCATTTATTCTCATCATTTTCTAGCCCTCATTCTGATTAACTCCCCATCAATTTCTTAGCCTTCTCACTTCCTCCACATTGTTCTGCCTATGTCAACTTACCACTTACATGGCCACACCCTGCATTTGACCAGTAATGAAAACTTGACACGAGCTATATTTCAGCCCCCCTACTTTCAACAACTATGTGCTATCTTTTCATTTTGTATCTCTAGCAACCGGATTCTAACAATTGTTCCATCATTGCAGAATGATATTCTTTTTCTTTATATCACTTTCATATTTTTATGTCCCTTCTTATCCAACTTATATTTTATGGCTCATGATTATAACCTCTCCTAGAACAATCAGATAGTAGATTAATAATACAATAGAGGACTCAAATAACACTTAGACTAATTGAATCTAACAGACATTTAAGGACACTGCATCTAACAACTGAATATACATTTTTCTCAGGTGTGTATGAAATATTTCCTGGGATAATTCATATGTTGGGCTATAAAATGACTTAATAAATTTTAAACTATTGAAATTATATGAAATACATATTCCAATCACAATGAAATGAAACTTCAATAGCAGAAGGAGAACTGGGAAATTAAAAAATATGTGGAGATTAAATGCCACATTCTTAAACAATAAGCCAAAGAATAAATCACATGGGAAATTAGAAAATAGCTTGAGATAAATATTGTGAAATCACAACATAACAAAACTTACGGGATGCAGCAAAAGCAGTGTTAAAAGAAACAGTCACAGTTATAAATGCTTACATTAAAAAGAAAAAAGCTCTCAAATAAGTAATCTAACTTTAAGTCTTAAGAAAATAGAGAAAAAAAGAAATAATAAAAATTAAAGGAGATAAATGGAAAAATACTGGATAAAATTAATGAAACCAACAGCTGGTTCTTCACAAAATCAATCAAATTAACAAGAGTTAGCTAGATTATCTAAGAAAAAAAAAGAGAAAACTCAAATAACTAAAACCATAAATTGAGCATATTGCTGAAAATTTTACAAGAGTAGAAAGGACTATAAGAGAGTATTATAAACAATTGTATGCCAACAAATTATGCAAACAAATGAACAAATTTGTTCATTTCATGTAGGTTACCTAGATTAAATGAACAAAATACTAAAATCACATCCTATAAAAACTGACTCAGAAAAAAATAGAAAATCTGAACAGAATTATAAGAAATAAATATATTGAGTCAATAATTATAAACCTCCCAGCAAAGACAAGCCCGGGACCAGATGGTCTTCACTGCTCAGTTCTAACAATCCTTTAAATAATAATACCAATCTCTCTCAAACTCTTCCAGAAAATGAAAGAGAAGGTAATACTTCCTAACGCATTTTATGAAGACAGCATTATGTTGATATTAAAGGTCACAAAAACACTAAAAGAAAATAAAACTATAGACCAATATTCTTTATGAATATTGATGCAAAAGTCTCCAACAAAATACTAGCAAACAGAATTCAGCAGCACATTGAAAGGATTATACATATGTCTAAGTAGGATTTATTCTCACTTAGTATATAAATACAAAGATTATTTAATACACAAAAATCAATAGATATGATGCACTGCATTAACACAATGAAGAACAAAAACTACATAATCATCTCAATTGATTCAAGAAGAGCATTTGACAAAATTCCCAAAGCCAATGTCCACAAAGGTATTTTCTTCTAGGACTCTTATAGTTTGAGGAATTACATTTAAATCTTTAATCCATCTTGATTTAATTTTTGTATATGGTGAAAAGTAAGGGTCCAGTTTTATTCTTCTGCATATGGCTAGCCAGTGATGACAGAACCATTTATTGGATGGGAAGTCCTTTTCCCATCACTTATTTTTGTCAGCTTTGTCAATGGTCAGATGTGTCTGGCTGTATTTCCACATTCTCTAACCTGTTCCTTTGGTCTATATGTATGTTTTTCTATGATTACTATGCTGTTTTGGTTACTGTAGCCTTATACTATAGTTTGACATCAGGAAATGTGATGCCTCTGGCTTTATTCTTTCTGCTTAGGATTGCTTTGGCTATTCAGGTTTTTTGTTTTGTTTTGTTTTGTTTTTTGAATTTCTATGAAATTTAGAACAGATTTTTCTAATTCTGTGAAAAATGATGTTGGAAGTTTGATAGAAATAGCATTGAATTTATAGATTGCTTTCAGCAGTATGACCATTTTATAAATATTGACTTTTCCATGAACATTAAATATTTTTCCATTTGTGTTGATCATCTATGATTTCTTGCAGAAGTGTTTTGTAGTTCTTGTAGAGATCGTTCACATTCTTGATTAGCTGTATCTCTAGGTATTTTCATTTATTTTTAGTTTTTGACTGTCATAAACTATACTAAATTCTTGATTTGGCTCTCTGCTTGAACGTTATTGGTGTATGGAAACGTGACCGATTTTTCTACATTGATTATGTATTTGGAAACTTTACTGAGGTCATTTATCAATTCTAGGAGCCTTTTGGTGGAATCTTCAGGATTTTCCAGGTACAGAATCATATTACCAGTGAACAGAAATAGTTTGACTTATTTTCTTATTTGGATACCTTTTATTTATTTCTCTTGGCTAGACCTTCCAGCACCATTTTGAAGTCATGAGAGTGGGCATCCTTGCCTTGTACAGTTTCTTAAGGGGAATGCTTCCAGCTTTTGCCCATTCAGTATGATGGCTGTGGGTTTGTTATTGATGGTTCTTGTTATTTTGAGGTATGTTCCCTCAATGCCCCTAATTTGTTGAGGATTTTTATTATAAAAAACTTTTTATCAAAAGCCTTTGTTTCACATCAATTGAGATGATTATGTGTTTTTTGTTTTCCATTATTTTTATGTGGTGAATCAAATTTATTTATTTATGTTGAACCAAACTTGCATTCCAGGAATAAAGCCTACTTGATCATGATGGATTAGCTTTTTGACGTGCTGGTGGATTTGATTTGCTTGTAGTCTGTTGAGGATTTGTGCATCTATGTTCATCAGAGATATTGCCCTGTAGTTTTTTTTTCTTGTTGCTGTCGTGTCTTATGGGCAAAAGATTTAAATAGATATTTCTTCAAAAGAGGTATGTAAATGTCCAATAAACATATGAAATGATGCTCAGCATAACTAATCTTCAAGGAAAGGGAAATCAAACACTAATAAATACTACTTAATACCCTTTAGAATTGCTATTTATAAAAAATAAAACAGAAAATGACATGTGTTGACAGTCATGTTCAGAAATCAGATCTCTTGTGCACCAGTGGTAGGAAATGGAAAACGGTGCAGTCACTATGGGAAAAGATGGCTGTTCTTCCAAAATTAAACATAGAATTACCGTATGATCCAGCAATTACACTTCTGTGTATATGCCCAAAAGACACAAAAGCAGAGATTTGAACAGGTATTTGTACACTCATATCATAGAAGCATTATTGAAAATAGCCAAAAAGAAAAAAAAAATAGAAACAACCCACTGTTCATCAGTGGATGAATGAATGAATAAAATGTGGTATATACACACAATGGAATATTATTCAGCCTTAAAAAGGAATAAAATTCTGTCACATGCACAACATAGATAAACCTTGAAGACATTTTGCTAAGTTAACTAAGCCAAATAATAAAAATATTGTTTTATTCTACTTATATGAGGTATCTAGACTAGTGAAATTCACAGAGACAGAAAGTAGAATGGTGGTTGCCAAGGCTTAGGGGGAGGGAAGAGTGGGAAGTTTTAATTTAATGGGTAGAGTTTTAGTTTGGGTAGGGGAAAAGTTCTGGAGATGGAGAGTGATGATTGTTGTACAGCAACATGTTCTTAATGACATTGAACACTACAATTACAAAAACGTTAAAATGGAAAATTTAGTGTTATGTATATTTTACCACAATTTTAAAAATGTACCCTTATCATCAACTCTCTTGCCCATTTATTCCTCTGTCAGGTAAAATTCCAACCCCAGTTAAAATAACTCTGTGAACTTGTAGTTGAACTTGGCTGCAGAAAAGTGACAAACATTGCTGACTCATCTTTCTTTAAGTTAAAAACGCAACAGTCATACTGATCCTTTAACAATCTGTCAGGTCATCTTTCTCTTCTTTGATAAATCCACAAATGCTTTCCCATCACAAAATAAAATCCAAGTCCTTATACAACCTGGCACATGCATTGCTCATGTATTTCATTTATACTACACTGATTATGCTATGCCTACCTATGCTGTCCTTCAGGTTCTGTGACAATGCCAACTATATTTCCACATTGGGACCATTGCATTTGCCATTACATGAAGACTTGGTATGCCCCTTCCCTAAATATTAGCTAGATGGGTTCCCTCAATTTCTTTAATAGTCAAAATTCACCTTCTTAGGTAGGCTTTCTCTGTCCACTTTGTCTGAAACAACAATCTCACCACTCTCTTTACCCTTATGCTGCTTTATTTCTTTTTCTCATAGCACTTATCACCATGTGCTATTATATGTCATAATTCATACTCTTTCCATTGTCTGTTTTCATCACTAGAACAATTTCATGTCGGCATTGACTTTTGTTCATTGTTATATTTTCAGCAGCTAAAGAGTGCCTGCTATTTGGCTCTATGTCCAGAAGAATCAACATGGGTATTTCTGGTATTTCTAAATCACAGAAGTTGCTTAATACATACATCCCAAGAATGTACTAGAGGCAGAGTTAACAATGTTTTTAGATTAGCTGCTCTCTTCATTGTACATTGTGTATGACAAACAACTAGAGCACCAGAGCCCCTTTGCTGTACTCACAGTCTTGCTTTTCCAGTCACTATTACCATTCTTTCGGGAGGTTTGCTCATAGAACTGGTTATGTAAAGAAGGGATGTAGCTGTATAAGAACTTCAAGGGCTAATCCCTGGAATGGAAACAAAGAGATAATACCTTTCTAAGAGAAACAGTTGTATCAGTGTCATACGACCAGCCATAGACGTGAGTTTACAGTGGCTTCCTGGCGCTCTTCCCAATTACATCATCCGTAAGACATGGAGACACCATTTATGCCTAACCTAATGCAGCTACTGTGGGCCAAATTGCCAGTGTGCATTGTGGTCTATAATTCCTAGTAACTTTTATTCTGAATGTTAAGGGAAGAGTCTTTCAACTTAAGAATCCCAGGAGGACTTTATTATACTTCAGAATTTGGAAGTGCCCTGAAATTTTACTTTTAAAAAGTCTTTGTACTTTTTATGGTGCTATAACATTCTTATATGTATTATTCTGTAATTAAGTCTCTAGCTTAACTATAAATGGTAACTAAATATTAAAGAGTCAATTGTAAGCATCTCAGTATGACATTAAGAAAAAGTAAAGAAATAAACTTTTTTGCTACTTTGTTGGCTGAAGTACTTAAAAGAGTAAGGTATAAGTCAGACGCATTGGCTCATGCCTGTAATCACAGCAGTTTGGGGGGGGGCCAAGGTGGGTGGATCACCTGAAGTCAGGAGTTTGAGACAAGCCTGGTCAACATGGTGAAATCCCACCACTACTAAAAATACAAAAAAAAAAAAAAAATTATCTGGGAGTGGTGTCATGCACCTGTAATCCTAGCTACTAGGGAGGCTGAGGCAGGAGAATCACTTGAACCCTGGAGGTGTAGGTTGCAGTGAGCCAAGACTGTGCCACTGCACTGCAGCCTGGGTGACAGAATGAGACTCAATACAAAAAAAAAAAAAAAAAAGTAAGGTAGAAAGAAGGGATGAAAAATTAAACTTAAAAAATATTTCTCCATTACCTATTGCTGATACTGTCTTTGCATAAATAAATATAAGAAATCTTTTTTTTTTAATAAACATGTTTTGTACAATGCAATTACTTACTGGCTCCTCATAAAGAGCTTAGCATCTAGCCTAGAATAAGAATTAGTTACATGGGGGATCCTAACATTCCCTTGAAATTTTTATGCTTTATATTTGAACTTTTCCCTTCTCTTAAAGAAGATGAGTGCTTTGTTGTTTCATAATGGACTTAAATTTAGCCTGTTTATGTAAGCAAATTGTGTGTTTTATTGGCTTGTAGTTTAAAAGTATGAACTATAACAGTCTGTTCTTATGTACATCGGCAATTTTGACCCCAGTATGGCTGAATGTATAGAACGTGAAGACACACTAAATAGCCTTAAAATCCTCTCTTGTCTTGAACTGGTAAATTTTCACATTAGCAAAAACTAATTCTAGAAAATGTGTCTACTGATTTTTCTAGGATTAGGGTATTTTCTCTAAATAATTTAAGTTTTTTTAAAAAATTATTTTTAAGTTTGTTTGTGATGAACAAATTCCACTGCTGCTTGGTGGGATTTTTTAGATGAATAATAAAAAGATATTTTATAAAGAAAAGAGCTCTTATTTAAGAAATATGCTCTAATGAGGGTCAAAATTGTATTTTACAGTGTTAATTATTTCTTGATGAGAGGCCCATTATGCTAGTTCCATACATGTATAGCTATGTATATATAGCTATGTATATATTCATATATGCCTTATAGATTATAGTACCTTGGAGAGTCTTGCCATGTTTCTCTACATGATGTCTATTTATGGTTTTCTATTAAAAAATTTTTAAATCATATCACTTAGTTCTTTTTCTGCTTAACCATACACTTAGCCCTATTTGAAATAATATATGCAGTAGAAATCCACTGATGCTCATCCACTGAAAATATTTTAGTCAGTTTTCTCTTTGGAACCAGATAAAGTTGAAATTCATTGTAGGTGGCTTAGAGTGTATTATTAGGTATTTTTGTGCTGTCTGACTTTCTGAAACTCCAAACACTTTTAATGATTAAAATCATTTTACATAATAAGAGGCTTTGTGGTGAAATGATTGACTAGTTGCTATCTGCAAACAGCAATTTATAACCCAAAGGAGCTCTAAGATCCTGAAAATAATCAGTAGCTCATTATTTGAATTAAATTGCTGACTTTAGCTTTTCATTTAAGTTTAACGCAACCACATTTACCAACTGTTAGTGTAGGCTTGGTAAATGAGTGTGCTTCCTCATACCACTCTTCCAAAACAACAAAATGACAGTGGAACTATAAATGGATGGTTCCAAAGGCTTAATAATTCAATTAATTAAATCATTACCCAATAATAAGAAGGTCTGCTCTTACTTTCAAAAGGATATCTTTGCATTAAAGTTTCTATATAAGCAGCTGAAGGACTAGTTGGATAAGAAACGTGCTATTGGAAGTTGGTGCTGAATGAGCACAAAGTGTGACTCCATTTATGGCCATTTAGCTCTTTACAGTCTCATGGCTAGAGTAGCCAGAATCACTCTCTATTTCACCCAGCCTTGAGTGACCAGAATACATAAGTTAAATGTGGGCAGGGACACATAACACAAGTGGGTCAGTGCTACTGTTCAGAGCATGGGGCTATGCTGTGGATGGGTTCTTTGTTATTATACATGAAGGACAAGATCTGAATTTGTAATATTAAAGGACCCCAATTCCAGCACAAGCAGAGATGCTCAATTATTCCAGGCACTGCACTAGACACTTTGCCTAAAACAATTATCATCATCACAGGAATCCTCTCATGAGGACTTTATTATTCTCAGTTTAGATACAAGGACACTGATCTTCATAATTAATGAATGAGCCAAACTATTGAGATTTTTTTCTTCTTCTTAGGATTACTTAAATCCAATGTTTTGTATCTTCCTACTAACCTAGTCTTTCTGAAAATATTTAGGGTTTCAAATGAAACAGATCTATCTCCTTTATGTTTCAAAGACAACATGTTAGTGGGTAAATTGATGGTTCTGTGATTGCTTCAGTAGTTCCCAACTAAGGGCTGGGATTGCCACATGAATGAGCAGGTTGGCTTGATAGGCTCAGTAGGAAGGTCTCTCTGAACAGGTGTGCAGCCTGTGAGAAGTGCAGAGACAAGCTCCTTGCTGTTACTATGCAATGTGTTATTTCAGGACAAATTTATGCCTCTCCTAGGGAGCCTTCTAGAGTAATAATCTCTGACAAATGGTGATCCTTCTATACCTAGGCTCCCCAAATAACTCCACCTCAATTTATTTTTCATGTAAATTATAGTGCTCATGTTAAATAATCCCATAGATGTAGCTTTATTTCTACTTGTTAAGGCTGAAAAGAAAAATGTAATGATTTGTGAAGATCTTGCTTCAGTCATTCTGCACTTTCTCCCAAGTGTTAATTTTCTTGCAAATAGAAATTAAGAACTTGGGCTTCCCTTCCATTAAAAAAAAAAATTGCCATTGCGAAAGTTTATGTGAGCAGGTCCTGCAAACAACCAGAGACAAATTTAAGCAGGGGAGTGCATCATATCAAAATGATGCATTTTCCATTTCTTGCATTTGTAAACATTAATTGCAACTTTGTTTTCTTTTAATTTTGTGAAAAATAAATGTAATTGCTGTAATTTTATGTATAATTATTGGTAAAATGCCACTTTCACCTTTTCCATGGTCCTCATTTATTGTCCCCTTTCTCTCTGTAACCAGAATCTCCCCCAGGTGCTTCCAATTTTCAATGCTCAATTCAAGGTTAATGTTCTTTCCTCTACCATTAACTAAAGTTTTATCTGTGAAACAATCATTTTTTTTTCTTGATTAAAACAAACCAGAAGATGAAATTAAGAGAGAATTAATTAGAACGAAGCTCTCTTTGACTTCTTCTAAACTGTTCATTGAGTCACTTGTGAGAAGGAGAGGTCATAAAGTTTCATTTGTTGAAAAACACAGGCTTGTCTTTCCACACCCCCTAGTTATATATCACATACACTTCTTCTGTAATTAGAATAATAGCAGCACCTTATAAATGGTCCCTGATTGGTCTTGACATTAAAAGTCTAAGCAAGTAAATGCACAAGAAAGCCCTTTACACAGGGAGTCTGTAAGTTTTCCTTGCTATATATCCAGAGATCTAAAAGTTGTCCAGAATGTGCTACCCTATCGTCCTTTATCCTTAGTAAAAGTCATTGTTTGTCCTGATAAAGTCAATTTTACTTTTCTAGGCTTGTTTTGTTGGTTATATAAGGAATGGAGTAATTTTCAGCATCTACTTAATTATTTATAAAATTAAACAGTTTTTAAAATGAAAGTAAAATATTTTTTAGTTTATTGAAAAATCCAGAAGGATATATTCTGCTTAGTTAACCACATTGTGTTTGTTCTTTTGGAAATACAAAGAAAGTATCTAATAATTTTTTTTAACTATATATTTTTATTTTTCTCCCAGCTCTTTCTAGTGGGGGTCTACTTGTCTCTATCCAGAAATACAGATATAAAGTCAATGGAAGAGCGAAGCGGGTGGAGGGGAGAAAGATAGATGAGGAGAGAGAGAGAGAGGAGGGAGGGGAGAGAGAGAGAGAAAGATGGATAGCTGTTGTTAACCTTTTATGGCATTGAAAGAATGCATGCTGCCCTCTGGAGTCCACAAAAGGAAAATGCAAACCAAGTTTTTCTATCATCTTTAATATTTAAAATGTTTAATGCTACAAGTTGGAAAATACACTGTATCTTTTCCCTTTGCAATAAATAACATCTAAGTAGCACAACTAACAGGGAAGGATTATGTTGAAATCTTAATTTCACCTTATGACACATATTTTCTTGAAGTAATGAATTTTTTTCCCCTTAAAATTTACTCACTGTGTCTTTCCCAGTTACCAAAAGCACAGAAATAAGTGTTAATGAAGGGAAAAATAGAAGATGTGATTAACAAAAAGCAAATTAATCTTTGTTTTTACTTAATATCTATTTGACATATATATATTACTTTGCACTTCAGATAATACTTTAAACTTTCTTAAATAAGATGTATGCCAAGTTTGTGAAGGGAAAAATGTGGTTTAAAAGATGATAATTAAAAAAAAAGCTGTGAATATGGAATTGGAAATATATTATTTCTATAGAAAGGCAGCTCTTCTCTTATGAAAGTTAAAATGCCACAATGAAAGAGAAAGGGTTTGCCACTTTCTACTGAAGTGTGTGCATGTGTGTGTGTGTGTGTGTGTGTGCGCGCGCGCCTATGTGTGTGTCTCTACGTAGTGAGATAGATGATAAGTAGATACCTATATAAATATGATCTCAGACTTGGAATGTAAGAGACAGATTAATCATAAAAATGCAAAAGTTTCTATTTTGAGTACTCAGAAGACTTTAGAAGTAGCCATTAGGAACCCAGATACTTGGAAAATTTCTTCATGGAAAAGCTTTTCCTTCTTAAAATTAAACATTTTTATAACACTTCAAGGATCATTTAAAATTTAAGTCCAAGGAAAGCCGTTCTCTACTTGAATACATTTTAAGAAGTTACTATACTTTTTACTGTTTCAACATCCCCAAACAATTCTGTGATGTTTTTCAAAGTGTCACCTATTCAGAAAGGTTTTATTCTAATGTATACACAGTTAGATTGACTTTCACATCACTCTTCTAAAGATTATTTACCTTATTTTATACATAATGTAGTGAGAATCATTCAGGTTATTTGACTCATTTCATAGCAAGAACATGTTGTAGCCTGGTTTAAAAATACAAATGGATGACTTCAAATTGCTTCTCTTTTTACTTAGCAAACATTAAGACAAATATATATATAATATGTATGGACTCAAAATATAAAGGAAGTTCAAGGATAAAAGCTATACAAAGTCATGCTGATAAACAATGTATAAAAAAGTAACTGTAATCTGAAAAATTAAGGAAAGAAAGGAAAAGAACAACAAGGAGAAAAGAGGACAGCTAAGAAAGAGAAAAGGCAGCTAGGAAGGAAGAAAGGAAGGAACGAAGGAAGGAAGGGAAAGGAAAGGAAAAGAGGAAGGGAGGGAAGGAAAGAATTTCAGGATTTCACTCAATGACATGTATTGCGTTTTATATTTTTCATTTGGCATAGGAAAGAGCATAAATATATTATTCCAACCCAGAGGATGGCAGAGGTATTTCTGAAATAGCAAGCTCAGGTATAGAGAAAATAATATGGGAGAGTAAAAGAACCTAGGTTTGTAAGGAGCCACCGGGGCGTAGCTGTGGTTGGTTGGAAGTAATAGTTGACTATATAAAGACATTTAATGAGAAAAGAAAATACAGCACTCTGTTAAAGGGTACATTTTTTAAACCATTTTCCATCTGTGTTCCTAGAAACGTGAGTTCAATCAATGAATAATTCATCCAGGGCAGATAAAGGAAAAATGCAGAATGTATTCACTTGGCCAAGATATGAAGGACAGTCAACTGGTAACAGCGTGAGTTGCCCTGGCATCAAGGTTTAATTGAACCAAAAAGCAATTCCGAAATTTCAAAAGAAAATTATTTCTTTTATGAAATCAGTAAAATTGGACAGGAGCTTTTGAAGACATAAAACTAAATTGAGGGTAAAATGGGCTTATGAATTCATACCATAAAGGTTATCAATTTTATCTCCACCTAGTTTAGTTAAGCATAAAGTCATCATTTTCTTTCCATAGCACTTCATTTTCTTTGCTTTTATATCCCTATGTCACAAATTCAGTATGCAGACACTACTGCAGAATGTAAAACATGAACGATTGCATTGGAAGCCATGATATTCTGGGACCATGTTTTTAGGACAACTTTGTCAGTTGACTTTCATTGCTTCAAAAAATCTGATATATCACACTATGTTGTAATATAGACTGTTTTTTTAATCTGTCTTCCACATGAGCATATCAACTGAGACAGTTGTTGTTAACATTTGTTTCTATGCCACTAGTACCTACCCCTGAATCTTGATGTATAGTATGGTACCCAACAGATGTTTAAAATATGATTCGATGGGGAAAAGTATGCAATAAAAGAAAAGAAAGTTGATACATCAGCTACTTAATACCCTAATGGCTTTGTAACCTAACAGTGGCAATACCTTACTGATATTGTGGAAATATATCAATTTACTTTTGCTTTCAGTCTATGGCTCAATCAAGACATTCTGCTAATATTAAAAGATGTGGCTGATCTTGACTAGATGTGATCATGCACTTGTAGTCGGTTTGTGGGTTGGCTGAGAGCTGGCTGATGAAGGATTTCCTCAACTGAGAATACTTACAT
Source organism: Ateles fusciceps (assembly GCA_036589455.1). Lineage (NCBI taxonomy): Eukaryota > Metazoa > Chordata > Mammalia > Primates > Atelidae > Ateles > Ateles fusciceps. Next base: position 11,092,266 of record JAZHEH010000078.1, read on the forward strand.
CTATCTTTTCACTGTTTATCTAATCCTCCCCTTAGTTAGTCCAGGCTTATTCTCCAGAATCTGCAGGCATCCACTAAAGTTTCTGGGCTTGGAACTGGCGGAAGCCTCCTCTGCTTCATTCTATTGATCAATGCAAATCACAGGACCAACACAAATTCAGAAGTGGAAAAATAGACTATACCTTTTGATAAGAGAAGCATCAGTCCCATTACAAGGTTCATGGAGACAGTGAAGCCATTAATTGTTACCGTCAGCTAATTTACATATGTATTGAAGTCTTCCAATAGTATGACATCAATTCTCTCACAATTCAAGGGCGTATGCCAGATTTGTTCAAACTACTTTTGTTTAAAATAAGTTTCTGATGAAAAAAGGGAATTAAGAAACAAAACAATCATTTAAACACTGAGCACCACAGCTCAAACAATAAAGAAATTATAGGATAAAGATGCTAATGAAACAGAGAAGGAAGGAAGGAGGGGGAGGAACGGATAATGACTCAACAGAGCCAAACAGCTAAACTGCTGCAATCAAAGCAAGTAGCAAGAAAACAAAAGGCACTGATTAAATTCAACCTCTCTGCTCCCAAAATAATATGTGTGCTGCATCGTTTTCAAACAGTATGGTAAAGATCTAAGTTAGAGCACAGCAAGCACTATCAATTCTGTTTCCATTACTATTAGAGGAAAGATACATCTCCTTGATCCATTAGAAAAATATTATGCCTATGAAAGTACTGTACAACGATAGCAGGACAATTGAAGCTACTTTGTCCTTGCTCTGGCCTTGAAACATTGGAAGAAAACCATATATTGTCGTCCACATTCAGCTTGGCAGGGTACAAAATGACGTACCCTTGTAGCCTCTGTATTTGCAAATCAAGAGACCAGTTGTTTGCTTCAGGACAATTTCCATGGTGTTTAGGCAAAGCCAAGGCTAAAGGCTGAATACTAGAAACATGAAATAATTAGCAAAAGAAGGTAGTAACCAAGAAAACCAAGAAAGCCTTAACACTTCCCTCAGGTAAACTATACACAGGCTGCTTCCTGCCTCTAAGTCCCTGACCTCCTTCTCATGCAGGCCCTTACAGAATCCAGATGGCCTAACCACAGGGTGGCTTTACTTTCTTTTCTTAATCATTTACATTTAAAAAACTTGTAATTGAAAAAGCTTTCTTTTCCCCTTTCAGATGTAAATCCTTTTAAAAGCCTCTTGACAGTTTTCACAAGGACCTGAGATTTATCCTTTTGAAATGTAATCATTAAGGAAAATAGCACCCCTATTTTCTAGTGTCCTCCGGAGTATAGGGTCCTAACTTCTTTTTGGTCGGCACTTTGCTCTAGGTGTAAAACTTCCTCCTGTCATGAAGATACAATAAATGTTTAATTTCTTTTTTTTTTTTTCTTATTTTACTTTAAGTTCTGGGATGCATGTACAGAACATGTAGTTTGTTACATATGTATACATGTGCCATGGTGGTTTGCTGCACCTATCAACCCATCACCTAGGTTTTAAGCCCCACTTGCACTAGGTATTTGTCCTAATGCTTTCCCTCCCCTTGCCCCCGACCCCATGACAGGCCCCAGTGTGTGATGTTCCCCTCCCTGTGTCCATGTGTTCTCATTGTTCAACTCTCACTTATGAGTGAGAACATGTGGTGTTTGGTTTACTCTTCCTGTGTTAATTTGCTAACAATGATGGTTTTCAGCTTCATCTATATGCCTGCAACAGACATGAATGCATTCTTTTTAATGAGTGCATAGTATTTCATGGTGTATATGTGCCACATTTGCTATATCCAGTTTCTCATTGATGGGCATTTGGATTTGTTCCAATTCTTAGCTATTGTGAACAGTGCTGCAGTAAACTTACATGTGCATGTGTCTTTATAGTAGAATGATTTATAATTTTGGGGGGATATACCGAGTTATGGGATTGCTGGATCAAATGATAATTCTGGTTCTAGATCCTTGAGGAGTCACCACACTGTCTTCCACAATGGTTGAACTAATTTACACTACCACCAACAGTGTAAAAGCTTTCATATTTTTCCACAGCCTTGCCAGCATGCTGTTTCCTGACTTTTTAATAATCATCATTCCAACTGGCTTGAGATGATATCTCACTGTGGTTTCTATTTGCATTTCTGTAATAACCAGTGATGATGAGCTTTCTTTCATATGTTTGTTGCCTGCATAAATGTCTTTTTTTGAGAAGTGTCTGTTCATATCTTTTGTCCACTTTTTGATGGGATTTTTTTTTTCTTATAAATTTGTTTCAGTTCTTTGTAGATTCTGGATATTAGACATTTGTCAGATGGATAGACTGCAAATATTTTCTCCTATTCTGTAGATTGCCTGTTCACTCAGATGATCATTTCTTTTCCTGTGCAGAGCTCTTTAGTTTAATTAGATCCTGCTTGCCAGTTTTTGCTTTTGTTGCAATTGTGTTTGGTGTTTTAGTCATGAAGTCTTTGCCCATGCCTATGTCCTGAGTGGTATTGCCTGGGTGTTCTTCTAGGGCTTTTACGGTTTTAGGTTTTACATTTAAGTCTTTAATCCATCTTGAGTTAATTTTTATATAAGGTTTAAGGAAGGGGTCCAGTTTCTGTGTTTTGCATATGGCTAGCCAATTTTCCTAGCACCGTTTATTAAATAGAGAATGTTTTCCACATTGCTTGTTTTTGTCAGGTTTGTCAAAAATCAACATTATTTCTGAGGTCTCTGTTCTGTTCCTTTGGTCTATATATCTGTTTTGCCCCAGTACCATGCTGTTTCAGTCACTGTAGACTTGTAGTATAGTTTGAAGTCATTTAGCATAATGTCTCCAGCTTTGTTCCTTTTGCTTAAGATTGTCTTGGCTATATGGACTCTTTTTTGGTTCCATATGAAATTTAAAGTAGTTTTTTCTAAGTCTGGAAGAAAAGCCAATGGTAGCTTGATGAGAATAGCATTGAATCTATAAATTACTTTGGGCAATATGGTCATTTTCATGGTATTGATTCTTCCTATCCATGACCCTGGAATGTTTTTCCATTTGTTTGTGTCTTCTCTTATTTCCTTGAGCAGTGGTTTGTAGTTCTCCTTGAAGAGGTCCTTCACATCTTTTGTAAGTTGTATTCCTAGGTATTTTATTCTTTTTGTAGCAATTGTGAATGGGAGTTCACTCATGATTTGCCTCTCTGCTAATCTATTATTCACATATAGGAATGTTTTACTCTCATTCGGGTAAGGCCAATTAGCAAACAGCAGGCATATGATTTTCTTACTTTAATTTTTAAAAGGTCAGACTGGATTCTGGTTTCTCCCCCTCTATTGCAATAGCCTTGTATAAAGTTTTCCTTTCATGTTTAACTTTGGTGAAATTTTTGCATTGACACACATCCACATGTTAGCAAAACTGAAATGTTTATAAAGAACTTCTGAAATTTAAAAAAAAATTACAGAAATTCTAAGAAGACTGAATGTCTCTACAGTAATTAATGAGCAAATAGTTTAACTTTTTGGTAAGCCCTTCTTCATCACAGCTAAATTAAGTTAGAAATGTTAAATTAACTAAGAAATGTTCTTCTTAATTGAGGGAAGAAGAAAATATCTCATGTCATGTAAATTGGACGTGAACTTTCTCTCTGAAGTCTCCTTTCCCATGGGTATTTCTCTTAGCCCTAACAGCTTACACTGCTGCCCATGGTTTCCCTATGAAGAAAATAGAGAGGGGCTTATAAAGGAAAAAAATGGCCTATTTTAAAAATAGGCTAAATTTGTACCTGATTAAGTTTAATTCCATTCTAACGTACATTTAACATCTGTGTCTTAGGTTATAGGCCTTGTTTCAGGCGCTGTGGGAATAAGATTTTGATAAGCTTAGAGTCTAGTGAGGAAGACTGACATTCACACAATGACCTCTAGAATACACGCACAGAAAAAATGCAATGAGAGACGGACACACAAAGAATCAACGATATTTATAGGCAGGAGCTATTAGCATTCAAGAAGTACAAAGAAAAAGGTTAGAAAGAGGATGCCCAACAGCCAGTTCTTAAAGAATGAGTGGCAATTCTAAGGACATACAGAGAAAGAAGGAAGATTACAGGTGAAGGCAATACCTTGAAAAAGGTTAATGAAGGATTCCTGTATATGTGATGCCCTATGGAGCTGAAAACAAATTAAGACAGTCTTGTAAAGTGAAAGGGCCCATGCTTCCTAATGACTCTGCATTTTAAGAATTAATTCTACCAAACATTACTGAAATGTGAGATTTGCACTTTGAAATATTAACTTATGAAGTTTTTTTGAACTGACATGCATATTGTGTCTGTTATTAATTTATTGAGGAATAAATTTATTTACTTTAAACCACATCTATTAACAGTATACAATATAATGAACTTTGACAGGTGTACACATCCGTGAAACCACTGCTACAATCAAAATAGTGAATATATCCATCATTCATAGGAGTACAACCCAGCCCCACACAATGACTGATCCACATTTGTCATTATAGACTAGTTTTTCTTTTCTAGAATTTTATATCAATGGAATTGTAATGTATGCACATTTTTATGTATCTAGCTTCTTTCACTTCACATAATGATTTGGAGAGTGGCATATGGTAAGTGTGAGCTTAACTCCTTAAGAATCTGGCAAATGATTTTCTAAAGTGGTAGTACCATTTTACATTTCCACCTGTAATGTATAAGCATTCCAGTGGCTCTCTGTGCAGGGCATCAATGGAATGTTTTAGTCTTTCAAAATAAGCTTTAGCCTTTCTGGCGAGCAAGAAGTGGTATTTCATTACAACTTTTATTTGCATTTCCTGTTTAATAATTTTGAACACTTTTTCATGTGGTTGTTGGCCATTTTATACCTTGTGAATTATCTGTTTGAATCTTTTCATCATAATTTATTAAATATTTTTCTTGAGTTGTAAGAATTATTTGCATATTTTAGATTCAGGTTTTTCATAAGAAAAAAATATTGAATATTTTCCCCCTCCTGAGACTGGCCATTTTGATTTTTTAATACTGTATTTTGAAGATAAAAATAATATAATTTTAAAGTCCAATTTTTATTACGTTTTTCATGGTTCATGCTTTTTGTGACCTAAGAAAATGTTACTTAATTCAATGTTGCAAAAATTTCCCCTGTGGTTTCTTCAGGAATATTTATATTAATAGCTCTTATGTTTAATTTATGATGTATTTCCAGTTAAATTTTAGATATTATACAAGATAAAAGTTGATGCATATAGAAGTGTGTTTATTACAGTATTATTAGTGGAAAAGAGTTTCTTCTCACATTAAATGACCTAGCAACTTTGTAAAAGAAAATCAATGTTCATAAATATATCCTTCTATTTCTGAACATTTTATTCTGTTTTATTAATCTATATATGTGTATTTCTGCTAATTCCACATTATCTTGATTAGGTAACAGTAAGTCTTAAAATCAGATAGTTAATATATTCCAATTATTTTATTCTTTCTCAAAGTTGCTTTGAATAATCTACTTTATTTTTATTTTATACAAATTGAGAATTAGCTTGCCAATTTTTACAAAAAAGGTATGCAGAAAATTTTACTGGAATTGTATTAAATCTATAAATCATTTGGGCAAATTGTCTTCTTAACAATATTGTCTCTTACAATATATGATCATAGTATAGCTCATTATTTACTTATGTCTTTTAAATTTTTCATTAGAATGCCTTATAGTATTTCTTGCATATTATTTTTCTAGCTTTGTTGAGGTATAATTGTCAAATAAAAATTTCACACTTATATCTCGTATAGTTATACTTTGTGTGTCTGTGTATGTGTGTGTGTAGTAAGAAAATTTAAGATCTCTTTTAGCTAGTTTGAAGTGTACAATACACTACTATTAACTGTAGTCAATATGCTGTACCTTAGATCTCCAGAATTTATTCGTCCTGCACAAATGAAACTTTGTTCTATTTGACCAACATCTTTCCATCTCCCTCAACCTGTAACCCATGATAGCCACCATTCTATTCTCTACTTCTGTAAGTTTCACTTTTTCTAGATATGACTGTGATTATACATTTGTCTTTCTGTGCCTGGCTTATTTCACTTAACATGTCGTTTAGGTTCATCCATTTTGTCACAAATGACAGAATTTCCTTTTTTCACCTGATTTATATATATCTCATTTTCTTTGTCCATTTACTTCCCACTGGGCACTTAGGTTGCTCCTGTTGGTGAGTCATCATACAATTTTGCTTGTACTGTGAGCTCTTGTTATGGGGAAGCAGGCAACGGTGATGAAAGATCTGGCTAAATATCTGTGAAAAGATTGTCATTTTGGACAGAGGTACCTGACAGAGTTGGATTAGATAGAAAATGGGGCAAGCCCAAATGAGAGCAAGCCATTTGCTCTAATCTTGTGTATGAAGCTACAGAAGGCTGAGTCTCATGACCAATCTACACATAAAGGAGGCCTCTCCAAACCAGTAGATGAAAGGTTGGTGAACAGAATTGAGCTTTAAACCACTGCAAAAAAGAAGAAAAAAAGTCATGATCTTAACCTAACTGGATTGATTATCTAGTAAAATAGAAGTTTCAGTATTTTCTAGCAAAATCCACACCACATAGTTTACACAGTGCACTTACAAAAGATCAGCAAAATGTGACTACTTCTAAGGACAAAAATCAATCAACAAATGTGGCAGAGTGCCTACCTGAAACCTGTAATCCAAACACTTTGGGAGGCCAAAGTCAGAGAAGTGCTTAAGGCTAGGAGTTTGAGACCAGCCTGGGCAACTTAGCAGAGACTCTGTTTCTTCAAAAAATTTGCTCATCACCTCAGGCGGTGGGAGCAGGAGCAGCAGCGGCTAGGTAGCCCAGCTTTACAGAGGCTCTCAGCATCTGGTGTCTTGCAGGCACCTGATCACAAGCACACTCCCCACCACCAAGATGCCCAAGAGGAGGGTGAGCTCAGCGGAAGAGGTGGTGAAGGAAGAGCCCAAGAAGATATCGGCACGGTTGTCTGCTAAACCTGCTGCTGCAAAAGTGGAAATGAAGCCAAAAAAGAAAACAGGAGAGAATAAGTCTTCAGACAAAAAAGTGCAAACCAAAGGGGGAAAAAATACAGTGCAAAGGGAAAACAGGCTGACATGGCTAACCAAGAAACTAAAGAAAATCTACCTGCAGAAAATGGAGACACTACAACTGAGGAGATAAAGACATTGTTATGGATTCAAACTTTTTCTTTTATTTATTTATTTATTTATTATTTGAGATGGAGTCTTGCTCTGTTGCCCAGGCTGGAGTGTCGTGGAGGGATCTCAGCTCACTGCAACCTCCACCTCCTGGGTTCGAGCGATTCTCCTGTCTCAGCCTTCTGAGTAGCTGGGACTACAAGCGTGCACCATGAAGCCCATATAATTTTTGGATTTTTAGTAGAGACAGGGTTTCCCCATTTGGCCAGGCGTGTCTTGAACTCCTGACCTCAGGTGAACCACCCGCCTCGGCCTCCCAGCGTGCTGGGATTACAGGCATGAGCCATCACACCTGGCCAGATTCAAGTTTTAGATTACTATGCAACAGTAACAACAAATCAAATACAGCTGCATGTATCAAGATAAATAAATCTCATAAAATCTTTGAAAATTGTGCAGAATGATTCACAGCAAGACTAACATTTATATGAAGTTCTAAACACTTCAAGATTGAATAATACATTTTTAGGAATAGATAAACATATCTACAGCAGAAGAAGTATGAACCTGAACTTCAGGAATAGAGGCTGAGTATTGAATTGCAGAAGGCTCATGGGGAGCTCATAAATTATTAGTAATGTTCTGTTTGTTAAGCTGAGCATTGCCTAGTTCATTCTATTATTAGTCTTCATAATTTAGATAAACCTCATCTCTCAAATATATAAGAAAAAAATGTTAGGCCAGACTCTTATGTCTCTTGTGTATTAATCCAGCTATTAATCATTTTTCCATTTATGATACATCTGCTGTTTATTTCTTGTAACGAGCACTACTAAAATGGTGTTTCTCCTGGGAGAGAAAGATAGAAAACAATTTACTATGCCTTTGTTTGCTTTACCATTATAGGTGGTGCTAATTGTTAACATTGTTTAAAAAATAATATGCAAAATCTCTGTCCTGTTTTACTTCCTACAGTACTGGAATAGAATGATTTTTTTCTCACTTCTAGAAACTAATTGCCCACATACCTTTCCACATCAAGTGGGCAGCAGATAATGTGCATGTCTTTCATAATTTAACATAGGAAAATTTACATCTTCGGTGGTATCTCTCCCTTGTGAGTACCTGCAAATTGGGAATCGTTTGAAATAATATCACCATAGAATGAGTAAAATTCAGAGCATTAAAAATGTTTGAAATACTGTCTTTGTTTTCCTTTCTGAAGCCAATAATTCTCAATGTTACATCAATGTCATTCTTTCAAATAACAGAAAGATTAATAGTGAAGCTCCATACACTTCTTGCTGGGACATTGGGCACAGAGGGCACATTGTTACTTGGCTTATTTGGTAATCGAGACAAAATTTGACACTAGCAAGATTTATCTGGAGATGTACTCTTTAAAAGGAACAACTTGGCCCAAGTAATGACAGGGAATGTGTATTCCTATGACTTAAAGGCTTGATGGTGGGATTTATGACAAACTCAAATCAATTCATATTAATGCCATTCAACATCTTGCAAAAAGAAAATTACATAATCTCTACAGGACCAATTTTTTTTTTTAATTTTCCACTATTTACCTGAATTGACAACTAATGGGAAACTTCCTCTGGTAGCTTTAAATATTTCACATCAGATACTTTATTTCTGACACAGAAGCAGCTCTGTTGAAATTATTGGCAACTGAAATAATTCATGATGTGTGCTTCCACATTCTGTCAACATCAGTCTGGGTGGAGAATATCCTCATTTTTATGCGAGTTTTTGTCTATTCCTTATCACATTTTATGACTGGCAATGAAATAACATTACTATTATTCACTTGGGCATAAATAGAAAATACATATAATTAAAATGCCATCCAAAGCAATTAAGTTTGAGTCAAATAATACTACATCAATGCTCATTTGAATTTATATTTAGAATCTGGTAATATCTGTCTAGTGTTATAAAAGAAAACACCTTTGGAAAAGTATGCTCTATATTATTTAGTCATTTAATAATAAATAATGTGATTTATCTATTCTTCATTTATATTAATTACATCTGAGAAAAATGAAAATTGCATATGTATTTTTGGTTATGTTGGAAAATACAAAGCAATTTACAAAAAGAAAACTATACTAGAACAAATAAATGAATTTGGCAAGGTTGCATCACACTAGCCCAATGCACAAAAATCAATTGTAGTTTGATACACAATCAACAATTAATTGAAAGTACAACAAAATATAATTTATAAATAGCAAAACACTAAATATTTTTAAATAAAGTTAATAAATTATGTGCAAGACACACATATACTGGAAACTACAAAACATGGCTAAAATAAAATTTAGCCAACTTGAATAAACTAATATACCATGTTCAGGGACAGAAAGATTCAGTATTAATATTCAGACATAAGTTCTACCTAAATTGATCTGTTTGTATTCACTAAAACCCCAATAAGGTTTTGGTAGGTATTTTTGGTAGAAATTAACAAGCTAATTTCACAAACAATATGGAGATGTAAATAGCCAAATAACAAAAAACAGTCAAAAGAAAAATTTTAAAAGACCTTAAATAGCCAAAAATAATATTGATATTAAAAACTGAGAAATTGAACAACCCCTTTTCAAAGATTAATATACATTAATATTGATTAAAACAATTTGAATCCTAGTATACAAGGAAATAAATAGATCAATGAAACATATTGAGAGTTCAGAAATAAACCCACATATATCCATTCAATTGATTTTTACAGTGACAAAAAGTTAATTTCAATGGGAGAGAAGATAGTCTTTTCAACCAATGGTTCTGAAGAAACAGGCTATTTGAAAAAAAAAAAAAACTTCAATTTCTATCTTACACTACATACTAAAATTTAATTTCAGACAGACCACAGATCTAAACATAAAAGCTGAAATTATAAAATTTCTATAAAGATATAGATGACTACTTTTGTAACTGAAAATAGACAATTATTATTATTATTATTTAGGCAGAGAGAGAAAAAGGAGAAGGAGAGAGAAAGAAACAGCTAGTTCTCATGCTGAATGAGAGAAAGAAAAGCCGCTCTCACACTGAGTGAGAAGGGTTCCCAGAGGGAGAAAACCAGAGAAGGAAAACTCCCCTCTCACTGAGTAAGAGAATCCAGAAAGATGGAATCCAGGAGAGGAAAGACAGCTTCCACACTGGATGGAAGGGGACCCCAGCAGGGAAATCCAGGAGGGTAAAGAGAGCTCCCATTATGTGTAGGAGGGGATTCCAGAGAGCTGAAAATCCCTAGACAATTATTTTTTAAAATGAATCATAAAGCACTGTAATTAAAAAGAAAAGGTTCCTAAATTGTATTTCATCAAATTTTAACACATTTACTCTCAAAAAATTAAGAAAATGAATAGGCAAGCCACAAACTGGTTGGCAATTTTTGCAATACAAATATCTCACTTAGCACTTATATCAAATATATATAAACAACTCCTATAAAAAATTCATAAGACAGACATAATAAAAATGGACAAAAGAATTCAATAGATAATTTAGAAAAAACAAAAATGATCAATAAATACATAAAAAGACACTTAACATCACTGGCAACCACAGAAATAACTATTTAAAAAAATATATAATGCCACTAGACCCCCTTTAGAATGACCAAAATTTTTAAAAGATGAAACACCAGATTTGATGAGGGTGTATATAGCAAGAACTCTTAGACGTTGATGATGTAAGTTCAAAACAATACATCTACTTCAAAAAATAGTTTTGTGTTTTTTCTAAATAAAAATAAGACATATATTTACTATATGACCTAGAAACTTTTCTGCTAGTTATTGTACAGGGAAATTTTAAAAATATGATCTGAAGTCCACAAAAAAATACCTGTACAAGAATGTTCAAATGCAGCTTTATTTAACCATAAAAAAGTGGAAGCAACTTATCAAGAGGTGAATGAAAAACAAATGTAACATATTCATTTAATAGCATACTATTCTCCAATAGTTATACTAATGCAAACAACAGCGTGAATAAATCTCAATAACATTATATTTAAATAAAAAATCCAGTCACAAAAAAGTATACCTCTTTGATTTCATTTATATGTAGTTCTGAAATAGTTGAACTATGCTATGCTGTTAGTAGTTTTATCAATGGTTGCTGCATTTGATGTGGTGGGGTGGGATGGCCTTCAACAAAACATTAGAAAACATTCTAAGGTAATGACAATATTCCATACATTGTTTGAGGTAGTGGTTCTGTTAAGCTGTACATTTATAAAACTCATGGGAACCTACAATTAATAATCTGTGTGTTTTATTGTATCAATTAAACATAAATACATTTTTAAAGTGAAAGAACTATAATAAATCACAAATGATTTAAGAGACCTCGATTCAAATTCACTAACTTTGAAAATAAAAATTTAAGATAGTTGGAGAACATTTAAAAATGACTAGATCTTAGGTAATATTCATGTTAACTTTTAAGGTATGATAAGATTATCACAGTTATGTTAAAAATAATGTATTTGTTGGAGATGCATAATGAACCATTTATGGATAAAATTATGCCTTAGAAGTGCTTAAAATACTCAAGAATAAACAGAGAATAAATAAGAATGGTAAAATGTTGATAATAGCTCAAATTGGGTGTTACTTACATGGGGTTTTATTATATTATTCTTTATATTCTATATATCTCAGAAATTTGTCATAATAAAGGGTTAAAAAGTCTAGTTTGAATGGTGTAGGTGTTGGGCAATCACATTTTCCATATTGAAACAAAATTCATCCTTGAGTGTATTACATGAAAGAAATTAAAAACTATCTTCAACCAAGATTGTCTTCCAAATTTTAATATCTCAGTTATTTTAGAGTTTATTATTTATTTATTATTATTATTATTATTACTTTTTAAAATATATATTTTGTTGCGTTTTAAGTTTTGGGGTACATGTGAAGAACATGCAAGATTGTTGCATAGGTACATACATGACAATGTGATTTGCTGCCTTCCTCCCCATCACCTATATCTGGCATTTCTCCCCATGTTATTCCTCCCCCAACTCCCCACCCCTGCTGTCCCTCCCCTAGTTCCCCCTGCAGACCCCAGTGTGTGATGCTCCCCCCCTCCCTCTGCCCATATGTTCTCATTGTTCAACATCCTCCTATACTCATAGGTGTTTGATTGAGAACATGCGGTATTTGATTTTCTGTTCTTGTGTCAGTTTGCTGAGAATGATGGTTTCCAGGTTCATCCATGTCCCTACAAAGGACACGAACTCATCATTTTTTATGGCTGCACAGGATTCCGTGGTGTATATGTGCCACATTTTCCCTATCCAGTCTATCATCAATGGGCATTTGGGTTGCTTCCAAGTCTTTGCTATTGTAAACAGTGCTGCAATGAACATTCGTGTGCATGTGTCCTTATAATAGAATGATTTATAATCCTTCGGATATATACCCAGTAATGGGATTGCTCTTATCTTTATTTACATAAAACCAAGTTAAATGAATATGAGGTATTACATAATTGAGTTATATATTATTTCCAAAATGTTTTCCCCCTTACAAATAAGCTGTCACCTCTCCTATCATACATCTATTTTCTATACATATGAAAAATCTTATGAGGACTAATACTAACTTTTTGTTCAAATTACAATATACCAAAGTTATAAAGTTTGTACCTTCTGAGTAGTCCAGGACTAGTTGCGATGAGTATCCATCCCATTTTTGGTAAGAGTCTTAGTTGGAGCATCCCCCATAATAGAGCCTGAAACAGTTTCTTTGGTCGATGATCCCAAGGAGGTAAAAATGGAGTCATGGAGGGAGAGCTATGGTTTGAATATGGTTTTATTTTTCCAAAATTCATGTTGAAATTTGATTGCCTTTGCAGCAGTGTTAGGAGGTGGAATCTTTAAGAGGCAATGAAGTCATTAAGAGGGATTAGTGTCTTTCTTACAGGAATGGGTTAGCTATCTTGAGAACTTGGCCCCCTTTCTCTCTTGTGCATCTCCTGTTCCTGCCTTCTGTTTGTCCACTATGCTATAAAGCAGCATGAGGCCCCCACTAGATGCAGCTGCTTTATCTTTAACTTCCTAGTCTCCAGAATTCTGAGCTAAAACAAACCCTTTTTTTTTTTTTTTAAAAATAAATTACCCAATCTCAGGTGTTCAGAAAATGGACTAAGACAAGAGAAGAGGCAAGAAAAAGAGGAAAAGTCACTTACAATGATCAAGCTCCTTGCGGCAGGCAGTGGGCTTAGTTTAGATGGGATCTCTGAGAATCATAAATAATTTTCTAGAATTTTCCTTACGAAGTACAGGTGGCTATTAAATTTATCCCCTGCCTTCTATTACCGTCATTTGAAAGTCACCTGAGTCAGTAATTTTACCCTCCAACCCCTATCAGCTTGCATTTATAGGTTGTGCTTGTATAATCTAAGGGGGATGCTGTGGCTCCTGAAACAGTTTTGAGGCAGGAAAACAAACAGTATGTCTTGCCTTTGGGTGAAGAAGCATCAGCATGTGTCAGCACAGCTCAACAGAGCTAAGGCTGAAATGAAAATGAGAGGATGAGATGTGGGGGCAACAAGAGTAAAATAAATACTACAGGAGTAAGTTAGTGGTTTTAGTTTGTCTGTTCCATATTGAAAGAAGTATATTCCAGTGTCAGGGTTCATTAAAGGCATAGACAAAAGGTACACTGTAACATAAATTATCACTAGTCTTTAGTGTCAGTCAAAGAAGACTCCATTGACTATATTATTTTTTGCACTTTATATGTTAAAAAAGTATTGAGTATTCCCTCCATTAATCATGTGCTGCTTGACTGCTAATGGATGTTTATTATTATTTAAATGTTTTATGTCTCTAGCTGCCAAACAAAGAGTGTCTTCTATATACAGGAAACTGGAAAAAAGACATTCTCTGTGATCAACACAGCAACTCTAAGAGATAGATGTTATTACCATGTTTACACATGTGTAACTTATGGAGATAGAGAGAAAAGTTGCTTGTGACAAATTGCTTGCTTGAGATAATTTGGTAATTAGTGGCTCATCAGTTTTGAATCTAAAGCCTATTTCTTTTCATATCCTTACTTTTGCTACCTTGACTTCACAGACAGATGTTTTCATAATTCCAGTGTACCACAGGCTGAATGATAGAGTAAATGTCATAGAATAGACTCTCCAAAGAGCTTATCAAATGCTTATCAAGCCTTGCTTAGGGTTGAATTTGCCTCTGCCCTTTAGATGTAATATATACTACTGTGAACATAATCAGGCATGAGTCTTTTCTGTATTCCTAATTTTTCTTGAATAAAAATACCAAAGATGAGGCACCTGTAATAAACGCCTGTCTAAGTGCAGAGAACTGGTAAACCAGGTCACTCCAGTATGCATGTTAATAAGCCTCCTGAAATGCTATCCATGGCTTCAGGAGGAATAAGAAAACCATTTAATGTTTCCCTCTCCACTCCTTCTCAGCATGTGATTATTGTTAAACCTTTCCTGCTTGGTATTTTTTTTTTCTCCAATAGGCTAAAAATATGCAAATAATCTTTTTAATTGTTCATGAGAACTCATTAAATTTCCTCTTATAATGAGATTTTATTATTTTAATCAGCAGTTGTTTGGAACTTAGTAGATAAAAAGTACGGTGTCACTATTAGCATACTTAATATGGTTTTCTTGCTTTAAAAAAATTAACATAAGGGAAATTAAAACTGAAGTGATTACAGAATTTAATTTATAAAACCATATTATTTTTTCATCTAATTAGATTTTTAAAATGGTTTCTTGTATCAAAGCTAAACTATCTGACCTCTCTTTTGTAATCTTCATTGAGCATTTTAATTCTGTGCAGTATTAAACATGGGTGTATGAAATTGTACCAATATTATTTTTCTCTCTTGTGCCTTCTTTTGTATTTTAGTATAAAATGTGAATCTTTGCTTTAAGATACGGAAAGAGTGCAAAGAAGCAAATTCACAAAATACTCTGTATTTAGAATTAAATACCTGTTTGTCAGAGTCTGACTATCAGAATCCTGTGGATAGTGGAAAGTTGGAATGATAAAGGACTAGATTTTATCGTAGAAGCTCCTTCATTAGTAAATGAGAAAATTGATTAATAATAAGCAAATATATTGGTTGCCTCCTTTACCTATTTTGGTTACTCAAGACCCTAGATTTTTTTTTAAACAAACTCTCCACCCATAAACAGTGGGAATTATTAAAGGGATTATTACTAGTTTAATAGAAGCCTAACAGTGGAACCTTAATCTGTTGAAGTTTGCCAAGGTGTAGACAAATTCCAGAGAATCATGGTGCCTTCTAAACCAGATATTCAAAAATTCAAGAGCAGAATCAGTTTTTCTCTCAACCTAACCTTCAGTTCTTGCTTCAGAAATTGCGCTAAAGTTAGAATTGTTACATGGATATATCAGTCATTTGGGTTGGATAAACTATACTCCTGCAGTAATAGCAGAGACTTTTAGTGACTCCGAACTGGTTTCAGATATAGTCTGGGACAAAGGAAATGGATGGCATTCCCAGGAAAATGAACTAATGATTGGCTTATTCAGGGAAGAGGCATATGGAAGGATCTTTTTTCAATAGCAAGGCTGAAATCATTTTGCATTTTCTTTCTTTTATCTTTCTTTATCTTTGCATTTGCTTTAGAAAATAATTCAATATACCAATGCTGGATGTATTAGTCTGTTCTTACACTGCTGTGAACAATTGCTCAAGACTGGGTAATTTATAAAGAAAAGAGTTATCATTATCAGTAATTGACTCACACTTCCCCATGGCTGGATAGACCTCAGGAAACTTACATTCATGACAGAAGGGGAAGAAACACATCTTACATGGCAGTAGGTGAGAGAGAGTGAGTGAGTGTGTGAAGGAGGAACTGTCAGACGTTTATAAAATCATCAGATCTCATAAGAACTCACTAACATAAGAACAGTATGGGGGGGCACCACCCCCATGTTCCAGTCACCTCGCACTAGGTCTCTCCCTTGGAATATGGGGTCATGGGGATTACAATTCAAGATGAGATTTGGGTGGGGACACAAAGCCCAACCATATTACTCCACCTTTGGCCCCTCCCAAATCTTATGGCCTCTCATTTCAAAGCCAATCATGCCTTCCCAACAGTCACCCAAAGTCTTAACTCATTTCAGCATTAACTCAAAAGTCTCAGTTCAAAGTCCTGTCTGAGACATGGCAAGTCCCGTCCACCTAGGAGTTTGTAAAATCAGAAGCAAGTTAGTTACTTCTAAGATATAATGGGAGTATAGGCATTGGATAAATGCTGCCATTCCAAATGGGAGAAATTGGTCAATATTAAGGGGCTATAGGCCCCTGTATGTCCGAAATCCAGTGGGGCAGTCATTAAATCTAAAGCTCCAAAATGATCTCCTTTGACTCCATGTCTCACATCCAAAGCACTCTAATGCAAGAGATGAGCTCCTATGGTCTTAGCAGCTCCACCCCTGTGGCTTTTCAGGGTACAGGCCCCCTCCTGGCTGCTTTCCCAGGCTGGTATTGAGTGTCTGTGGCTTTTCCAGACACGTGATGCAAGCTGTCAGTGGATCTTCTGTTCTTGGGTCCACTGGTGGACCTCTTCTCAAAATTCCTCTAGGCAGTGCCCCAGTTGAGACTCTGTCAGATACTTATCTGTCAGACACTTATAAAATGTGGGGCCTCTAACTCCACAATTCTCTTCCACTCTACCCTAGCACAGGTTCTCCATGATGGCTCCATCCCTTCAGCAAACTACTGCCTGGACATTCAGGCAATTTCATACATTCTCTGAAATCTAGGTATATGTTCCCAAATCTCATTTATTGACTTCTGTGTACCTACAGGTCCAAAACCACATGTAATCTGCTGAGGCTTGGGGCTTTTGCCCTTTAAGCGATGGCCCCATTTAGCCATGGCTGGGAAACACAGCACCAAATCCCAAGGCTGCACAGAGTAGTGGTGGGGCTCTGGGTCCAACCCATGAAACCATTTTTTTCCTCCTAGGCGTCTAGGTCTGCTATATGAGGGGCTGCTGTGAAGGTCTCTGTCATGACCTGGAGACTTTTTTTTCATTATTGGCTATTAACATTTGGCTTCTTGTTGCTTATTCAAATTCCTGCAGCTGGCTTGAATTCCTCCCCAGAAAATGGGTTTTTCTTTTCTAATACATGGTCAGGCTGCAAATTTTCCAAACTTTTATACTCTGGTTCCCTTTTAAATATAAGTTCTAATTTCAAACCATCTCTTTGTGAATACATAAAACTGAAGATTTTCAAAATCAACCAGGTCACCTCTTGAATGCTTTGCTGATTAGAAACTTGTGCCAGATACCCTAAATCATCTCTCTCAAGTTCAAAGTTCCACACATCTCTGTGGCAGAGGGAAAATTCCACCAGTCTCTTTGCTAAAACATAGCAAGAGTGACCTCTGCTCCAGTTCGCAAGAAGTTGCTCATCTCCATCTGAGACCACCTCAGCCTGGACTTCATTATTTACGTCATTATCAGTATTTTGGTCAAAATCATTCAACAGGTCTCTAGAAAGTTCCAAACTTACCTGGATCTTTCTGCCTTCATCTTAGCTCTCCAAACTCTTCCAGCCTCTGCCTTTCACCCAGTTCCAAAGTCACTTCCCAATTTTCAAGTATTTTTATAGTAGTACTCCATTACCTCAGTACCAATTAACTGTATTAGTCTCTTCTCACACTACCATAAAGAACTGCCCAAAAGTGAGTAATTTATAGAGGTTTAATTAACTCATAGTTCTATATGGCTGGGGAGGCCTCAGGAAACTTACAATCATGGCAGAAGGGGAAGAAGCAAGTCTTACATGGAAGCAGACAAGAGAGAGTGAGTGTGTAAAGGGGGAACTGTCAGACACATAAAACCATCAGACTTCATGATATGTCACTCACTATCATGAAAACATCATAGGGGATACTGCTTCCATGATCTAGTCACCTCCCACCAGCTCCCTTTATTGACACATGCAGATTATGGGGATTACAATTGAAGATGAGATTTGAGTGGGGTCTCAAAGCCTAACCATATCACTGGTCTTAGTCAGATTTCAATTACAATAACATTTAGTGTCAGGCATTGAGGGTCTCAAATGAATAAAGCATGGTATGTTTCCTGTTTATAGGTAAGCGAAGGTATGACTATAATTTATGCCAGGCAATAACAATATTTCATAAAACACCTCAACACATAATTAATAATGTAAGTACAATGTGAAAGGTACAAGGGAATCATGTAACAGAATGAGAAAGAATAAACAGTGTGCTCCCCCTTCATTTACCTGGTCTCATTACATCTGTCTCTTTATTGTGCCTTCAGCATGCCAAGTATATCCCAGCATCAGGGCATTTTCACTTTCTCATCTCTCAGAAATGCACTTTCCTCAGATATTTGCCTCCTTGCTCTCTGACTTGTTTGTAATCTTGGCTTCAAAGTAACCCTCAATAAGGCTTTCTGAATATACTATTTATGTGTGCTCTGTCACTCTGATTTTTTATAGTGATTTTGTATTATTTACTTCAGGGTAACATATCTTTATTTGATTATTTACATACCTTCTATTAGAATACACACACTTTGAAGGCCAAGGATTTCTTTATTTTGTTCAATTCTGCAACCTCATACCTAGCAACATATAGCAGATTCTCAAATATTTGTTGAAATAAAGAAAGAAAGAATGAATGAATATTATAATAGGAAAAAATTAGAAGATAATAAAATATGGTGATAATTTGGCAAGTATTGAAAAATTAAGAGGATTTCTATAGCAGTATGGGAGGTATAAGGAAAGACTCCATTGGCTTTGTTAAGCTTTAATCCATTAGATTCCTCATGGGTAGGATTTTCCTAATGATCATACCTCTTCCACAATGAAAGGATTCTCTAAGTTTTGGGATGAGGAAGTTTTTCTGTCCCTCCTCTAAGGGTAGAGAGTTTTTTATGTTTTGTTTTGTTTTTGTTTGTTTTTTCTTCCTATAGCTGCCATGGGTCCTCACGTGCTTCTTGGGGACAGAAGGTTTACTTTTTTTTTTTTTTTCCCACTTACACAAATCTTCTGTTCAAAAGAGGAGAATAATTTAATTGCAAAATCTTTTGTTGTCCCAAGACCTGCCACTGTGGAAGGGATTCTTTGGCTTCTTAATTGTCCCTGTGGTTCTGTTGAGTAACTGGTGAAGTCCATGGAGAAGGATGTGTGAGTGAACATAAACTCCTCTTTTGTCTATGTCTTCCAGGATCTCTATACTGGCATACTAGCCTGCATTTGGCCTTTAGAATTTTATTCAACATTTTACCTGAGTTGTTACTATTCTATATGGCAGTTTCATCTTCCTCCTCTGCTCTACTGAAAATAATCCAGAACTCATCTCCTATCTCTGCTTGTAGGCCCTTGCCCTACTTTAGATTTAAGGCTATTTGGTTGTGCTGAGACCTCTTCGTTGCAAGGGTTTGAAAAGAAGTTATAGTTTAATGGATTATAATGACTTTAGACTGTCATTAAGATAGAAGCAATCACTTCACAGTTTTTTACATTGTATATTAAATCTTCTGCCCATTCAATCCTTTTTATTTTATTTTTTTTTTGAGATGGAATCTTGCCCTGTCACCCAGGCTGGAATGCAATGGTGTGAACTTGGCTCACTGCAACCTCCACCTTTCAGGTTCAAGTGATTCTTCTGCCTCAGCCTCCTGAGTAGCTGGGATTACAAGTGTGCACCACCATGCCTGGCTAATTTCTGTATTTTTAGTAGAGACGTGGTTTCACCATGTTGGTAAGGCTGGTCTCAAACTCCTGACCACCTGATATTCCCACCTTGGCCTCCCAAAGTGCTGGAATTATAGGTGTGAGCCACCATGCCCAGCACAATCCTTTTTATTTTTATTTATTTTATTTGAATGTACTTACTGTATTTTAGTTTTATTTAAGTAGGGAGTTTCTTGTTTCTTATAAATGTAATAGTTTTTATATTATTCAAAAGCTTTTATATGTCAGAATATTTAAATGACATATAGCTAAATATGAAGTTCTTTTTAAAATATATAGGTTTTTTCAACTTGGATTTCAGGTTTAAGAGATACAAATGAAGGTCTGTTACATGAATAATTTCATGTCACTGGGGTTTGGTGTGCATATGATTGTGTCACCCAGGTAGTGAGCTGAGCATAGTACCCAATAGATAGCTTTTTAAGCCTTACCCTTCTCTCACCCTCCCCACTCAAGTAGGCCTTAGTGTCTGCTGTTTCTTCCTTGTGCCCAGTGTACTCAATGTTCTGTTTCTGCATTAGTTCACTTAGGATAGTGGCCTCAGGTCCCATCCATGTTGCTGCAAAAAATAATAATAATATTTGTATTAGTTCATTCTTACACTGCTAAGGAAGACATACCTGAGATTGGGAAATTTATAAAGGAAAAAGTGGTTTCTTGAGAAGGAATCTACTCCTGGTGAAGAGCTATAAACACTGTTGAAATGATAACAAAGGATTTAAAATATTACATAAACTTAGTTGGTAAAGCAGAAGCAGGGCTTGGGAGGATTAACTCCAATTTTGAAAGAAGTTCTGCTGTGGGTACAGGGCTATCCATCAACATGGTATGCTACAGAGAAATCTTTTGTGAAAGGAAGAGTCAATTGATGCCGTAAACTTCACTGTTGTCTTCTTTTAGGAAATTCTCACAGCCATCCCATCCTTTAGCAACCACTACCCTGTTCATTCGGCAGCCACCAACACAGGCAAGACTCTCCACTAGCAAAATGATTAGCATTCTCTGGGGATTCACATAATTGCCTTTTAAGTTAAGAATTTTTTTTAGACATAATTCAATTGTTCACTTAATAAAGTATAGTATACATACAACTTTTTATGCACTGGAAAACCAAAAAAATATGTGTGACTTATTTTATTGCAGTATTTTTGCCTTATTGCTGTGATCTCGAACTCATTTGCAATATCTCCAAGGTATGTTTTATTTTACTCCCCTATTAATTTTGTCATAGTTATCTTTTTGTTAATTCATTTTATATATTTATTTTAACACACACACTCTCTATGCATATATAGATATAGAATATATAGATATATATAGATATAGATATATATAGATATAGATATATATAGATATATATAGAGATATATATTTGAGTTAATTTAATTTTATTTTCTCTAAGACACTTGAATTTTGAAAAATCTCTTAATATTGTCTTCTAAACTTTGTGGCAATTTTTGTGACAAGATGTTTATTTTAATTTTATTATTATGTGTCTTTTATCCAGTTTTTTGAATCATATTTATTTATTGATTATTCTTTCCTTTCTAATCTTTACTAATGTTTTCTGATGGATCATTTACATTTGAAATAGATTGTACTGAATTATATGCTTGTCAGATGGGTCACAGGATACAGTAGGTGTTTAGAACTTTCAACTAGGATTTTCTGCTTCAGAACCCAAATATTGTGTTTTCTACTCTGGAGCTGTATCTACTCTTGTTTTGTGTTTTCTTTTTATTTCGAAAAGCAAATGGTTTGTATAACTCGCAATGAAGTTTCTAAAAGTTCTATTGGGTTATCACCCCACTGTTTGAATCTTTCTAATCCATACATCATGTTTGAATGAGAAGCATACAGAAGATACTAGATCCCATGCTTTGAGTTGTCCCAGTTAATGCAAAATTTAGTATAGATGGCCTGAAGTGCAGACTTATGAGAATAATAATTTTTTATAAGATACTAGGTTATGAAGTGACTTATTACACAACAATATGTAAGTGGAAGAACCTTACACGCCAACAGTGAAAGGGACAGTCTGAATTCCGTACATGTTTCTTAATTTTGGTCTCCTTGCAATTGAGTACTTAATCTCCACACAATCAACTGTAAGAAATAATATTCTGTGCTTGTTTCTGGTGAGGAAATTTTGACTACATGCTTGGGTACCACGCAAATAGGCCATTTGTTAATATTGTGTAGTGGTTTGACTACATGACCACATTTTGAAAAGAGCTACGATAGCCTACAGGTAAGTTAGAAATCCAACCAGAGTAGAATTTATTAACTAATATTAAGAAATAATAACTTGAATTAAAAAAAAGAAAGTAGATCAGCCATTGTAAAATCTTTCTCTCACCTTTATTTCTTTTGCTGTAAATTCACTGGCATCTTTTCAATATAGATAGGAAAGCATATTCTATGTTGGACCCTAAGTTGTTTCTTTTAAATATTCTAGAAAACAGAGAACATAATAACTTTTCAAGTGTTACAAAATATGCATTCAAGAATATTTATGATTCATGGTCTTAAACTGTGGAAAACTTTATATGTAAGATGTGATTTAGCAAAGATAAAAATATGGAGCAAATTAGAATTAGCATTAATGTGGCCAGTATTAATATTTTGGGGTACCACCAGCACTCCTGAAGACTCATTATCAACAGGCTGTGCAACATATCTAAACCTTGTCAGCAGCTGACATCATTTGGTAGTCTCATGAAAAGAGCTACCATTATGTGGGTAGCTTGAGAGTCCTAAATCTAGAGTCAGTCTGAATCTCTTCTCTCTTCTTTAATGTGCCATGGGAGATCAATAAAATTACATTTGATTTAGACTGTACATGAAAGATAAGAAGGGAAAAGTTTCCTTATGCACTCACTCAATTGAGAAAACGAATTTATCAAGGTTGAAGCGTATAGTATTAATATAAGTCACAAATGTGTTTGTCATATCATCAAAATTATAAATGACATAGTCATGTTTATAATCTTACATTTCTTTACATTTATTATGCCTGCTTTTCTTGTGACATTGCAGAGTCCTGCTTTGTTTTTCTATCACACATGATATTTTAATTGCAGAATCTAATTCCTCCATGCAGTTCAGGTCTCAGTGCTGTAGACATTTCTATTTTGATATTAGACCTTTCAATATTAATGACCGCTTAAAGGAGATAAACAACCTTAACTTTTTAATTTTTATCATCTAGTTGTTTAGCATAGTAGTAGTATTTAGCTCTAAGCCACAAGCAACTTTTTATGTTTAAATAACGAACCATAATTTAGTTTCTTTCCAATTCCTAATTAGCAGCATCAATGCCTCAACTAGACTCAAATCAGTGCAGGGAAAAGGTTTCTGAAATTTCAGAAATTTACTGACCCACATTACTTTAGGGTAAGATTCAAAGACATGTTGGAGAATAAAGTTCAGAAGAATCCTTTGGTGCATTTCACCTGTTCTCCAGGTCTTCCTTTTTCTTCCTAGATAATAATGAAAATTTGAGAAAAAAATGTGCTGAACAATGTGCTCCAGAGTTAGTACATTTATCATTTGGTTCACTAGAAATATCAGTCTTGAACTGCTAACAGATTTTTAAGGCCTTCTGAATCTATCAAAGATCAATTATAAGCCATCAAACTTGAATGTGGAAATATGTTATTCTGGTTCAATACAAGAGCAAAGAATAGGAAAACTGAAAGCCTGAATCCCATGTGATTGAGGATGATACAAATTCTGATGCCCAGTGTTTCATTTATTCCTTTATTCAGTTAGTCATTTTATTAAACACCACAGT
Source organism: Ateles fusciceps (assembly GCA_036589455.1). Taxonomy (NCBI): domain Eukaryota; kingdom Metazoa; phylum Chordata; class Mammalia; order Primates; family Atelidae; genus Ateles; species Ateles fusciceps. The sequence goes on from JAZHEH010000078.1 coordinate 11,116,052, forward strand.
GTATAAGTTAATATACCCAAAGTATAATTTATACTGCTTATATAATACTAAGTAGAAGGGGTTGCATAAATAAAGTAGAAACAAATCTCTTAGCAATGAATAGGAGAATTGAATTAGATTCTTTCTAAGATTTGTTGAGATAAGGCTATGACTTACTATATGCGTGTGCATATGTATGTTTGTATGTAAGTGCATGTTTCTTTGTTTATTCTCTGTCCTTAATAGCTGGTAGGATACATTCATGTTCAGGACTTGGCATGTTTTTATTCTAAATTTTAGAGTTCCCAACAAACTGAACATTGGGTACCAGACCTTTTGTTTTGTTTCTGAAGGGGAAGTAAAGGGTTATTTATGTTCCATGGCTTCATATTTGAGGAGAATTCCTACTTCACCTGTATCCAGGATTCACCTGAGCTCAGCAGAGCTTCAAGTTGCCTGTGTCATCGTCAAGGTGCAATACTTACTAGCTAGATGAGAAAAAGATTTTTGTATAATATTCTCTTCTTTAGGCTTTAGTGTCCCTAGTTGTCATGGAGTATGTAGTAGCTGCTTATGAATTCCAGGTCCTTCTCTCACCTCTGCTACCTGTGACATCATCCTTCCCTCCACAGGACAATGATGTAATCACAATTTATAATACAGAGATGAGAATTTTTAAAAAAATCACTGTTTTCATGAGTTCCACTGTGGATAAACCCCTTAGAAATTTCCTCCAGTGACACTAGACTTTGCTGTCCTTTTCATATTAAATGATTGCCAGGGCCATTGCACCAGTTGAACTTCGGTGGTTTTTGTGGGCCGCTGAGGAATAGAATTGTGAAGTTTCTGAGATGAAGTAACCATGATATGCTGCCCCTACCCTAGAAATGATTCGATGATTTGAACATGGGTTCCTGCCACAAACATAGCTGTTCTATGATTCTTAATTTAGTTAATAAAGATTTTTGCTTCCATATCTATGGTCTCTTGCTGGTACACCTCACCTAGTTCCATCCTGTCTCTGACCCTTGCACCAGGTTTCTGGTTAAGCCACGGAGATTATTATAAACAAACACTTCAAAGTTGCTCTACCAATTTAGTCAGGATTATGTATAATAAAATGTCTTCCCAGGTCAAAAACCAGTTTGCAAACATATCAACATTAGTGGTCAAAAAGCATCATCTGGTCCCATAGGAACCTAGTGATATCCATAATTATGAGTAACTGGGAATTCTATCCCAATCATGTTACCACTTGATATTGCTAAGTGTTACCCCTCCGACAAACATCACAAAGGAATAATTATTTAATATACTTTATTAATATATTATTCTTGAGGTTTATAAAAATATACTCCTTAGAAAAATATACTTACCAAATATATTCTAGTATAGGTCAAAAATATATTTATAAAAATGTGGAAGTATGTTACTGAATATATATATATATATGTATATACTTACCACATATATTTAATTATAAATAACATATTGATAATGATTATATGAATATTAAGAACAGTTTAAGGAACTGTTTTCTACGAGTACCTTTTTGGGAGTTAACAGACTCTTTCCCTCTCTACCCTTGAATCTCCAGCCACAGCAAGAGAGCTTGACTGAAATAAATGTAAATATTTCATAAAACGAAAAGCCATGAAAATGTGAAACTGGTCAGGTTAAGCTAAGTAGTTACAGGAAACAAGTAAATTTGGAAAAATAAATCATTCAGTCAATGAGTCATTCATTAAATTGCCTTTTGGTGAACTGGTCATTAGTGAAATGACCTGCTTTTCTCTGAACATTCCTCCTCCCACACCTCAGGTAAAGTCTCCTGTGGTGACTCCTGTCTTCATCAATTCACCTTTCCTTTTTGTTCTTTCAGCCTCTCCAATACTTTGTATGTGGTTCCCTTTATTAAAGGTTTTCTAATTGAAAATGAAAACGTTGTTTCTATTTTCCAAGTGGAACCTGCATGATATAGAAGGAGACGGTGTTTGAGGGGAAGAGAAAAGCGCATACAAATGGAGAGGAAAGGATGACCTCCTCATCTCAGAGTGTGGTCAATACCGTGTAATGCTAATGTGCGAGGTGGCTGTAGGATAAAGTCAGGGCTTCCAAGACAGACAGGGATCAGATTAAAACAAAAATGGTTTGTATTTCCACCTGTGGAGTTTGAAGTTTGACATATAAGCAGTGGGGATTAATTAGGAAATTTAAACCGGGAGGGTTGCATCTGAGATTTTAATTTGAGAAAGTGCATTTGAAAACTGCAATTACTTTTGTGACAACCTATTAATAGCAGAGGCTTGATAGGAAGGGATGAACCTTAAAGCAGAGGTTTAAAGTTTACTATGACTTCTGGACTGGACAAGTTAGCATGTATTTATTTCTTCCTGCAAAGAGCAACTATAAACTGTGGAAATAAGATAAGACAATTAAAGGGAAATTCTTAAATGTGGTAAAGAATTTGGCAAACTGGTTTGAGGCATATAGTATCTAGAATCTAGACCACTGCATTCCCAAAATTATGGCTTCTTGCAGATTACGCATATAGTAAGGTGTTCAATTCTGGCAAACTTTGGTTTAAAAATATTAATAATAGGTTAATGTCTGGAAAAGCCTAACTTTACTACATAATGAATGTCACAATGTGTCATTTGAAGAGGAGATGAAGGATCTAGAAATGTTTAAGAATGGAAGATGGAAAGAAAAAGTCGATTATAGTTGCTGGCTTCTAATATTTGAACATCTCATGTACAAACAAGATTTTAGAGCATTTTCTGTGGTCTAGGAAGGAGAAGTTATACATAAACCAGAATAGGTTTTAAGAAAACAGATGCTGGGCACTCTGAGGAATAGCTTTTCTACAATTAAAACTGTTAAAGTTGGAAGTCTCTGCAATAGAAGATAATTTATTTTCTTTCAAAGAATGTGTTCTTCAGAGGACAGATGACCATTGGCCAAGAGTCTTGAAAGGGGAGTTCACATATCACAATTGTCAAACTGCAAGGAGAAGTAAGTTCTCAAAGAGTTGAGGAAACTTTAAAGCAGTATCTCATGTTTTAAATCATAATGTTTCTTTGGGTTTGAATCCCAGCTTTGCCCTACATTACATATTCTTATATGTAGACTATATGTTGGACATCTGCTTTACAGGAAATACTTATTACATAATATATATGATGATAATTGTGTTATACTTAATAATGTATATTTTATTTTCAAACATATATGTGTCAGTGATAGTACCAATTATATCATTATGTCAAAATTCTAATGCTTAGGCAAAATTTACCTGAGAGAAATAATATACACAGATTTATGAGGGTATTCACAACTATTGCATGTATTTATTTTTCTAATTATATGATTTGACCTATAACTGCATTTACTTTTTTTAGTTGTATTTCATATGTACAAACTGTAGAGCAGCATAATGCCACTAGATTGTCTGTTTTTGAGGTAAGCACTGAGAAAGGACAGCTGAAAACAAAAATTTAATCATCTATTAACATATTACAGGCAATAAATGTGTTAGTATAGACTTATTTCACCAAATTTTTATGAAATAATTTGATTTGGAACATTATACTAACCACTTCTATTCACAAGGATAGGATTTATACTATCAGCTATGTGGTCAAACATGGAAGTCTTCCAACTTAAAAAGTTAATATTAAGGCTTCCTGTTTTGAGAGCCTAGAATAATAAAACAGAAAATTCTAATTACAGTGGCAGCTATTTTATCCTAATTTATGCTACTGATCCCCCTCATTTTCCAATTCCAATGCAATTCATCACTTCTTTACATTCCTTTTGACATAAGCCTGCCTTTACCCAGTAACTTCTGCTGATTGTCTACAAGGCTGCCATTTCTCCATCCAGTGTGTGACCCACCTATATGCCCTGGTGCACACCTTATTGAGATGTAGATCGAGCTCTAATGATACTTGGCAACAGCTCATTTAAAATAAATGCAATTAAATTAGACAAAAAGCTAATAAAAAACTGAAAAATAATATGGTAGATTAATTAGGGGAAGTTCACAACTTTCTCTAACAAGAGAAGTCAATGTAAGCTGGATGTGATGCCAGAGAAAATAGAATTTAAAAAATAATAGAATTAATGCTATTCCTGAAAATAAAGACTATGTAATTAAAACAAAGTCTATTTAATGAAAATAAAGACTATCTTTCCTAGCTTTAAAAATTAGATTTGATAACTAAGTGAATTCATTAAGAATGATTTTTTTATAGTATACGTAGGGCTTAAAGGCATGTACATATACCTACATTCAATTAAGTGTTTACTGTACAACTCACAAAATGCTGGTACTCTCCTGGGTGATTCAAAGATGGAAAGACTTGGCCATTGCTCTCAGAAAATCTTCAGTTTATAGAAAGGAGACAGGTATATAAAGAGATTTGACCCATATATGGTAAAGAGTGGGTTCAGGGATAGGTGAGGCTAGTTATCTCAGGTACAAAGGTGAAGAGGATGCCAAAAACCAAAAACCCTTAGTAATCAGCAGAAATCATATTTTGATGTAATTTTTAAAAAATCAACATTAGTGAAAAAATGTTATAATGAAGAAAATATCAAAGTTGTAAATTACTGAATTTTTATTTTATCTTAAGCTCTAATACAGTACCACATGATATTGGTAAGAACTATGCTGAGACAGCACAGGGGGAGAAAGGGGTTCTAAAGGACAAGGGCCTAGTTCCTGCCTATAGCGGGGATGAGGTATAATCTCAAAAATATTTCTAGACAAATATGAGAAGCACCTTAGTAGGGAGCCTGAGTTAGCTTGATGAGAATGAGAAGTGGGCAGGCATTGTAAAGCACAGCAGCATTCAAAAGAGATGTCTGTAAAAACACGGTGATTTTTATTTGGTTTCTACAGAAAGAAATCTTCAAATAGAAAAAATAAAATAAAATTTAAATAGACAAGTGCTGTATCCAAGTTCTGAGAAAATATGACTATACAAAAATATAAAAATATTGATTTATTCCAAAAGTACTTAAACTTTATATAAAATTTTAGCTTTTCGATTCAAACTCACATTTGTTATAGGAATAAAACTCTGGATAAATTTATTTCTTTACAGTGAAGTAAGCAGATGGCCTCAGCAACACAGTTTTGCAAGAACTTTATACACAATTAAAAATTTTTTTTAAGAGATGGGATCTCACTCTGTCACTCAGGAGGGAGTGCAGTGATGTGATCATAGCTCAGTGAAGTCTTGAATTCCTGGGCTGAAGTGATCCTCCCATCTCAGCCTCTTTAGTACCTGGGACTGTGGGAACACACCACCATGATCAGCTAATTTCTTAAATTTGCAGAGACAAGAGTATTGCTACATTGCCCAGGCTGATCTCTAACCCCTGGCCTTAAGTGATCTTTCTGCCCTGGTCTCCCAAAGCTCTGGGCTTACAGGCATGAGCCACCAGACCCAATCTTGTAAATCTTAAAGTTATAAGATTTATAACTTTACAAATCTTATAATCGATGTGACTTGCATTCATATATGTTTGTCCCTTTTAAAATTGGGTAATTGTGTTTTCCTCCATTTGTAGTCCCTTTGCTTCATCAGTCCTACAATTTGTGATTTCTAGCTCTCTGAGAAATGTACAAATGTATACGTGAATTGGATTTAACTGGGTTTGGGTCTAAATCCCTAGATAATTTTTTTTGGATTTGTAAATGTAGAATCAATTGTCTTCAGACTGACGTAAACTGTTGATCATTGAATATGATGTTGGAAAACAGAAAAGAAGATTTAGTAGGACTTATAGATTTTGCCATTTTGTTGAGGACGTAAAATAATGTAATTTATAACACACTATTCTGAATTGCTTTCATGTAATTGCTGTTAATTGAGCTTTTAAAATACTTATATTGTTTATCAATAAAATAATTTTGGTTGTTTATTCTCCAGTCCCTAAGAATCTTGACAAACAAACTGATGAATTCATTCACATCAAGAAAACACTTTTTTGTTTTACTCTTGGCTTTTTAGTGTCCAATTAACAGATAAAATGCTATGTGACTATGGGGTCCTGCTCTGCTTTGTATGTTTTTTGTTTGGGCCATGAACATAAGAGATCTCACTGAATCATAATAAAGGACCAATTTAACTGCTTATAGAATCTAGAAAATGTATGCATTCTATTAAAAAAGTAGTGTTACAACTGGAAGGCTTAGGAAGAGGAACAACCCATGTGCCAGTGAACTTGAAAGAGGATACACAACACTAAGGAAGGAGCAAGACCATTCATGGGTGTTTCATTGCAATTTCCATTAAATTTAATTTAACATATGCCAATTAAGTTTTACTAATATTTAATGTACAGATTAATTCTCATGTCCTCCAACATCAACTGAAGTATGTAAGGGTCTCTTCAAGGAAAATTATAAATTTCACGATTCAGAGATTAAATGGCAATACCCTCATCTGCAAGGCGTTAAAATGTATTTGTCACCAGTTAAGTGGATTTATGGATTATATTATCTAGTTTTAACTAAAACTAATCCTCTGAAAGTGAAGAAGTGGATTAAATAAATTCCTGAAAAGAAAACAAAATTGAAAATAATATTAATAAAGTGATTACTCAGAGATAACTTTTTTATTTATATTATAAACTCTTCCTAGACAACAGTAAAGGCAAACTAAACATATTTGACAAAATTAGCCAAAAATTTCTAAATATAAAAATGTTCTAATATAGTTTTGTATTCACTGTTGTTAATGGAGAACCTTTCCCAAGTGTATATTGTCTATTTTATAAATTTTAATATGTAATATACCTGTTTAACAATGGTGATTATGAATCATATATCAAAGTAAATTGAACTTCAGACTGATTTTTAAATTGCTGTGTCTGAAGGTGTTAAAACAAGATATCCAAAGAAAGATATTCAATCACATTGCTTTCATTAAAATGGGGTAAAGAACACTTTTAGTGAGATAAAAAAAATGTATACCTTTAAATGTTTAAATTGATCTTGCAATATGTAATAGTCTTGTTTTCACACTGCTAATAAAGACATACCAGAGACTGGGTAATCTATAAAGGAAAGAGCTTTAATTGACTCGTAGTTCCACGTGGCTGGGGAGGCCAATGAGGAGCAAAGTCTTGTCTGATGTGGCAGCAGTCCAGAGAGCTTGTATAGGGAAAATTTCCTTCATAAAACCATTAGATCTCGTGAGACTTATTCGCTATCATTAGAACAGCACAGGAAAGACCCACCTTCATGATTCAAATACCTCGCACTGGGTTTCTACCATGATACATGGGAATTATGGGAGCTACAATTCACGATGAGATTTGGTTGGTGACCCAACCAAACCATATGTTATATTAAATTTATTCTATCCCTTATTAACATATATTTTTGTATGCTTTATGATGTGCAGATTATTTTAGCAAAATAATATATGTAACTTGGGATAAATATATATTGAGGTGAATAAAAAACTCTTAAAACTTTTATAAGTCTGGGCATGGTGGGTGACACCTAGAATTATAGCACTTTGGGAGGCACACATGAGCCCAGGAGTTTATGACCAACCTGGGCAATACGACAAGACCCCCATACCTACAAATAATTAAAAAATTAGCCAGATGTTGTGGTGGGCACCCGAAGCACCAGCTACTCAGGAGACTGAGGTAGGAGGATTGCTTGAACTCATAATGTTGAGGCTTCATTGAGCTGTGATCACACCATGGCACTCCAGCCTGGAGGGCAGAATGAGACCTTGTTTTTTTTTTCTTTTTTTAAATTAATTAATTAATTTATTTATTTTACTTTAGGTGCATACTATATCTGGCATTTCTCCCCATGTTATCCCTCCCCACCCCCCATTGTCTCTCCCCTACGCCTGCCAACTGTCCCCTGTGTGTGATGCTCCTCTTCCTGAGTCCACGTGTTCTCGTTGTTCAACACCCACCTCTGAGTGAGAACATATGGTGCTTGGCTTTCTGTTCTTGAGTCAGTTTGCTGCGAATAATGGTTTCCAGATTCATCCATGTCCCTACAAAGGACACGAACTCATCCTTTTTTATGGCTGTGTAGTATTCCATGGTGTATATGTACCACATTTTCTTTGTCCAGTCTATCATTGATGGGCATTTGGGTTGGTTCCAGGTCTTTGCTATTGCACACAGGACTGCAGTGAACATATGTGTGCATGTGTCTGTATAGTAGAACGATTTATAGTACTTTGGGTATATACCCAATAGTGGGATTGCTGGGTCAAATGGAATTTCTATTTCTAGATCCTTGAGAAATATTGCCACACTGTCTTCCACAATGGTTGAACTAATTTACACTCCCACCAACTGCGTAAGAGTGTTCCTATTTCTCCACATCCTCTCCAGCATCTGTTGCCTCCAGATTTTTAATGATCGCTACTCTAACTGGCATGAGATGATATCTCAGTGTGGTTTTGATTTGCATTTCTCTAATGACCAGTGATGATGAGCATTTTTTCATATGTTTGTTGGCCTCATATATGTCCTCTTTTGAAAAGTGTCTGTTTGTATCCTTCGCCCACTTTTGAATGGGGTTGTTTGTTTTCTTGACCCCTACGTGTTACCTTACACTAAAATTAACTCCAGATGGATCACAGATTTAAACATAAAACCTAACACCATAAAAACACTAGAAGAAAAAATAGGCAAAACCATCCAGGACATAGGCATAGGCAAGGACTTCATGACTAAAACACCAAAAGCAATGGCAATAAAAGCCAGGATAGACAAATGGGATCTAATTAAACTCCAGAGCTTCTGTACAGCAAAAGAAACCATCATTAGAGTGAATTGGCAACCAACAGAATGGGAAAAAATTTTTGCAATCTGCCCATCTGACAAAGGGCTAATATCCAGAATCTACAAAGAACTAAAACAGATATATGAGACCTTGTTTTTATAAAAATAATAATAATAATAGAGAAAGTACTGAATCTTCTCTTAGGGAAAGTTTGATAATGATAATGATATTTACTACTAATATACATTCCACATTTGTTATATGCCTAGAAATATTCATAGCACTTTAGACATTTTCTCATGTGTTTCTTACAGAGATTTTAGATAGAATGAAAAGTTGGGGCCAGAATATACATTCGATTGTGTCTGAATCCCAAAGGTCATGCTTTAACTACCATAGTATACTGACATTATCTATTATATCGCTTGAATTAAATATGTTCCTATGTGTGTCATCTCAGAATTAAACTTAGATTAGTTTTCCCTACATTTTATTGTTGTGGACAACTAAGTCTAATTGTGGGATAACAAAAATTAAAAAAAAAATAGCAATAATTTTTACCAACTAAATGGTATATCAACAGGTATGAAGCAGAATGAAAAGAATAATTTAAAATATAATCATATACCTTAAGCTGATGATTCTGTATCCTGAATATACATATATAATATGTATATTTTCATTTTGTTACATATGAAAATTTAAATTCAGCTTCAAAAGTGAATCAACAGTCCAGACCATTCATATTTTTGGCATCTAATTCTTCAACTACGCTAGAAAATAAAGCCATATTGATAATTAGTCACCAAGGTAAAATTTAATCCATTAGTTGATTTATTCTTTTAATTAGATTTGCAGTTGAAAGATTGAGATTTGGGTTTTATTTTACTTAAATGCTGCATTTGCATTATTTCTCATGCACATTTGGGCTCTATTAATTGTATAAATATTAATAGTTAATATGATTTATATTCTAGGTTAAAAATGACAATAACAAAACTGACTTGCATTTAGATTTTATAAGGGAATTTAGAGGCCCTTAAATCTAATTTTATGCTTATATTTCTAATCCCTTATAACCAACTTCTAAAATATCCCCCTGAATTAATGTTGACCTTGTATCTCTAGCACAGATTTATTGGACTTAGTTACCACATTTATCCTATCATTCTTATAGAATTTTAAATTTTTGGAAAATACCCCAGTCATGATTATCAAAAGGTCATGACACTTTGTTGGGTCTCCTTCACCTACTTTTCTAGCACTCAAATCAGGAGGTTTAGAACTTGGATAGTTCCCAGGATGTGTCCTTTGACAAATTAATTATTTAAACTGAGAATTATTTAATTATTTTGAACTCCTAATTTCAGAGTCCCTGAATATCCCCCTGAAAATTTCAGACCTAGATTTCAAATCGTACTCTCATTCTGATCCAACAAGGGCTTTTTTTCTTCAAACCTTGCCTCTAGGGTATAGACTAAACATTGTGCCAGGTGTTTTAAGACATGATAGTTACTATTTACTTATCACCCTGGAAAATGTCATCCTGAGACTAAAACTGAAATGAGTTAATATTAAAATGTTAAGATTGTTTCAAGTGCAAATAAATTACAGCGTTTGCAGAAGGGGGGGTGAGGTTTGGTTAATTCAGTAAATAATATGTAAGAAGTGTAATAATAGTTTCAGCTCAAATTTCTCAGTTTGCTCTCTCTGATTAATCTATGATGTTGGAGGCCTTAATCTGGCTTAAAAGTTGGCTGAGAAAGAAGGTCGTGATATTTTTGACTCAAATTTTTTGAAAATTCAAAAAAGTAAAGGAATGAATGAATCAAAGAATAAAGGAATAAATGAGTAAATGAATTGGCTGAAGTGGCTAAGTACATCAGTAATAAAGCTAAGCACCATATTTAGCTCAGCAGTTCTTCTCTTACTTACAATGTACCATGGTACAACACTCTGTGTGGAATAGGGTAGACGTAAGTCATTATTCCCTAGGTGTAGGAATTCACCTGCACTTGTGTTTTGAAAGAGCTAATAGAAGAAGAGAGGACTGGACAAGTTGTAAATGAGCTGCAGCATCCATAGGATGTAACAGGTTAAATTTATTTTGAATCTAACATTATCTGGAGGAGTTGCTAGCTCACATTGTTCCAAAAACAGGTCACAAAATACTGAAAAATGCTCTCTGTGATCCACACATGAAAGATTGAAAGAGGCAAAACACAGTAGTGGTACAGGCCTTTAAGTATCTCATTCTTGTGCCTGCCAAGGGCTTAGCATCTTTTGCAGAATGGTTCTCTGACACTTTCATGATGGTAGAAGATAAAATGTTGCTTTCCAAAAGCATACAGGTATATTTTACTGGAAGATGATGCAATCATAACCTAGGGTTTGTTCCTTACTTTAAAAGCCTTTCTTGGTGTCTATCTGTAAAGATGTTCAAGTTGACAAAAGAACTTATATCTCTATTCTGGTATAAAGAATATCAGGATACATTATTTTATTCTTTCCAGATTTAAAGAAACACTTGGATATCAGAAATCAAGTTGTGTGTCAGTGTATCTTAACTATTCAGATCTATGCCAACAACATAGCTTTCTGTGCATTATTTCCCTTGTAAACCTTTATTTTATTTTAATACAAGTTATTTCTTCATTTAAAATATTTTCATATTTTGGTTGTGTGCCTGCTTTTCCTTGAAACTTTATATTTTCTCTTTCTTTCATTTTTCATACTTATTTTGTGCTTTTGTCTACATACATTACTTTAAAATATTACATGCTATAGAGATGATACTTAAAATACTTCAGATGTGTTTCCATATCTTATAAATATTGTTGTTCTAGAGACTCCCTTCTCCCTGCTCTCTACCCCCTTTGAATAAATATTTTTCTGTGTTTCATGATTACGCTATAAAAAAAAGGAAGTCATTTTTCAGCTTTGACTGTCAAATGAGAATTTTTTGTTTGTTTAAATTGGCAGCTGGAAAATAAGCTTGAAAACCTGGCTTTGCCAAGAGAGTGGGAATTTTCTAAACTCTTTAGCATATCAGAACTAAGCCTGGCAGTCTCAGATAACACAGGTACATCCATAAATACAGAAGAGACTCCCGGTTTCCTCATGACAACTAGTGCCTGAGGCTTGCTACATTAATGTAGGAAGAACTATAACCAAGAAGGTAGAAAAGTTCAAATCTGCACCATCTCTATAGGAGAGGCACAGAGGTATAAGAAACAGGTAGTCGGAAGACAAGTGTCTTTTTTAACTGAACTGGTCCACTATGAGAAAGTACACTGGAAAACACCTGAGTGTTAAAAAATTATTGTTAGATGGCTTAAATAAATTATGGTACTTATGGGTGTAATATGTACTCATTTAGAATGATGACAGTGGTTGTATTTACGGTTAAAATATAAGCTAAAAAACTATGTTTAATATAAATATGTAAGTGATTTTCAGAATTAAATTGTGAATAGGCTCAGGAGAATTGGGTTGTTGTCACAAAACTTCTCTCTCCAAATAGTCAACCATGTTTTTGACTTTGTTTCTCATTGTTGCTTGCATGCTGTCCATCATGGTTGTCCTTAAACACGACTGGCCTCAGTCCCCAAGTATCTCCACGTGATTTTCCAAAGTTTTCCAAGTGAGTGACTATGTCCAAATTCTAATCTTTTTGGACAGTTTCTGATTTGCTCATTTTAGATCAGAAGTCTGTAGTTAAACCCATAATTAGTGGCTGCAGTGTACAAGAGGTCAAAAGAGGGCATTAAGCTACCTATTTCAGAGTCATGCGTAGGATAAGATTTGTGTGAGAGAAATGTGAGAGAAAAAAGAGTGTTGATACTTCTAGGATTAAGCTCATTTGCAAACAAAAAATTGTGGTCAAATAAAGTTGGGAAATCCTGAGTAACCAATATTAAGTAGGTTTCTCTGATACAGGACTTTTTAGAAGATTTGGTATGTAAATAATCATTTTGTATATTCAAATTGGTAATATAATATCCTAAATTAATTTGTCTAAAGACTTATCTTTTTATTTGTAAAAACATCTCATTGTGCATTTTTGGTAACATACTTTGAAATATGTTGATTAATTTTAAAAGAGGAACAATGTTGAAAAGACTTTATCTTCCCATTTTTATTGAAGTGAATATGTTTAAGTGAATATGCATATTCATTTACTCACAATCTATTCAAGGTCCACTGTGTGACAAACCCTGTGCTGATGCAGAGAATAAAACTCTAAAATTTTCACAGTGGACTGACAATATAAACAGTTCTTATTTCTGGGTAGATAATTATGCATAATATTTTTTGTTGTTGTTGTTGCTAACCAACATTTTCTTCTCCTTCTTATTCTTCCTCTTCTTCTTCTACTGTGAAATGTGTTACTTATTTGAAAATATATATTTATTTTCAATATATGTAAATATTTATATTTATATAATATAAATATATATTTAATGTAATACATAAATATGTATATATTTATATAATGTAAATATATAAATGTATTTGTTTCAAATAAGTAACACATTTTATGGAAGAATAAGATATTGACAACAGAGAAGAAAATGTTGGTATATATAAAAAGTATATATACCACACACACACACACACACACACACATATTTTAATGTAAAATATTAAAGATTAAATAACCTCCAGAACAGAATTCCGTTTTCATTACTAGCCATGATACTGATACATGAGAGGTCACTAAGTCAGAGACAAGGTAAGTTTATATGTACACAAATACCACCTGTTGTGAGATTTATATGGTCTTAGTTCACTCTTCTATAACAAACTACCATAGTCTGCTTGGCTTATACACAATATTAATTCACTTCTTACAGTTCTGGAGGCTGAACATCTAAGATGAAGTCACCAGCAGATTCAGTGTCAGGTGAGAGTCCACATCTTGGTTTGTAGACTCCATCTTTTCACTGTATCCTTTGTTATTTTTTTTTCCTTTAGGTTTTTCATTTTTTTGTTTAAATTAGACTTTAAGTTCTAGGGTACATGTGCAGAATGTGCAGGTTTGTTACATAGGTATACACTTGCTGTGGTGGTTTGCTGCATCCATCCCCTCATCATCTATATTAGGTATTTTTCCTAACATTAACCCTCCTCAATCCACCCACCCACTGCTATCCCTCCCTTAGCCCCCACCCCCCCAACAAGGCCCAGTATGTGATGTTCCCCTCCCTGTGTCTATGTGTTCTCATTGTTCAGCACCCACTTATGAGTGATAACATGTGGTGTTTGGTTTTCTGTTCTCGTGTCAGTTTGCTGAGAATGATGGTTTCCAGCTTCATCCATGTCCCTGCAAAGGACATGAACTCATACTTTTTTATGGCTTCATAGTATTCCATGGTGCATATGTGCCACATTCTCTTTATCCAGTCTATCATTGATGGGCATTTGGGTTGTTTCCAAGTCTTTGCTATTGTGAACAGTGCTGCAGTAAACATACATCTGCATGTGTATATATAAATGAACGTTTTATAATCCTGTGGGTATATACCCAGTAATGGGGTTACTGGGTCAAATGGTATTTCTAGTTCTAGATCCTTGAGGAATCACCACACTGTCTTCTACAATGGTTGAACTAGTTTACACTCCCACCAACAGTGTAAAAGCATTCCTATTTCTCCACATCCTCTCCAGCATCTGTTGTCTCCAGATTTTTGTAATGATCGCCATTCTAAGTGGCGTGAGATGGTATCACACTGTGGTTTTGATTTGCATTTCTCAGTTTTTTTCGTATGTTTGTTGGCTGCATAAATGCCTTCTTTTGAGAAGTGTCTGTTCATATCCTTCACCCACTTTTTGATGGGGTTGTTTGTTTTTCTCTTGTAAATTTGTTTAAGTTCTTTGTAGATTCTTGATATAAGCTGTTTGTCAGATGGGTAGATTGCAAAAATTTTTTCCTATTCTTTTTGTTGCCACTTCACTGTAATGATACTTTGTTTTGCTGTGCAGAAACTCTTAAGTTTAATTAGATCCCATTTGTCTATTTTGGCTTTTGTTGCCATTGCTTTTGGTATCTTAGTCAGGAAGTCTTTGCCCATGCCTATGTCCTGAATGGTATTGCCTAGGTTTTCTTCTAGGTTTTTTATGGTGTTAGGTCTTATGTTTAAATCTTTAACCTATCTGAAGTTAGTTTTTACATAAGGTGTAAGGAAGGGATCCAGTTTCAGCTTTCTGCATATGGCTAGCCAGTTTTCCCAACACCATTTGTTAAACAGGGAATCATTTCCCCATTGCTTGTTTTTGTCAGGTTTGTCAAAGATCAGATGCTTGTAGACGTGTGGCATTACTTCTGAGGTCTCTGTTCTGTTCCATTGGTCTGTATCTCTGCTTTGATACCAGTACCATGCTGTTTTGATTAACATAGCTTTGTAGTATAGTTTGAAGTCAGGTAGCATGACAGCTCCAGCTTTGTTCTTTTTGCTTAGGATTATCTTGGCTATGTGGGCTCTTTTGGTTCCATATGAGGTTTAAGGTGGTTTTTTTCCAATTCTGTGAAGAAAGTCAATGACAGCTTGATGGGGATAGCATTGAATCTATAAATTACTTTGGGCAGTATGGCCATTTTCATTTTTCCTAACCATGAGCATGAAATGTTTCTTCATCTGATTCTTCTTAACCATGATCATGGAATGATTTTCTGTCTGTTTGCTTCCTTTCCGATTTCCTTGAGCAGTGGTTTGTAGTTCTCCTTGAAGAGGTCCTTCACATCCCTTGTTAGTTGTATTTCTAGGTATTTTATTCTCTTTGTAGCAATTGTGAATGGGGAGTTCACTCATGATGGCCCTCATGGAAAGGCAATAAGAGCTCTCTGGAGTCTCTTTTACCAGGCCACTAATCCCATTCATAAGGGCTCCACCCTCATGAGCTCATGACATAATCTTCTCCCAAAGGTCTCACCTCCTAGTACCATCTCATTGGGGCTTAGGCTTTAACAAATGAGTTTTGAGGATTCAAAAAAAGTTCATTCTATAGCAGTAACCATTATGTAAACTTCTATATTATTAATGTATATTTATGTATATGGATGTATGTATGTTTAATATATATGATTATACTATATTTAATAACATATGCTACACATATTTATAGGGTTTATTAGTATATGAAGAGTCAGAATGCCTCTTTCAACTACTCAAATCTACTTTACTGAAAATCCCCTGATATGTTGATGCTTAAGTACAGTGAGAATTAGAGACTATGTATATTTTTATAATTGGATGTTCTTTACTTTGAAGAGGGGTCAAACAACTTTTCATAAACAATAAGGTTAAATGATTTAAACAAATACTTTTCCATTATTTTGTTCAGTAGCTGAATCAATCATTAATCTTCCCAAGTACATGGAAACATTGTGTTTTCTTTACTTTAAAAGTAGGTGAGTATGTGACATGATTTGGCCAGTGACAATGTGAGCAGATGTGATGATTGTTACTTCCAAGAGGAAGCCTTAAGAACTAATGTGCAATGGCCTCACTTTTTCTTTTCCTCTGCTACCTATGATGGCTACATGATCAGCCTGGTTTCAGATTTTAAAATCTGGAGAGCTTCTAAACAACAAACAGTGTTTACGGAACATGAGCAAAGACTAAATCTTTGTTATGTTAAACTAATGAAATTTTAGAGGATGTACATCATTGTACTACAGGTTTTCGTCTCCTGACTGTCACAGCTAATTTTATGTCAGATAGAATGATATAATCATTCATTGCAAAGTGTACAGGACCTGGAACCATACATTATATGTTCAAATCACAACTCGATAACTAAAATTTTGTGTTATTTAAGTTACATAAACTTTCTTTAGCCTCATTTTCCCCAAAGGGAGATAATAATGTCTTCCTCTATAAAGTTGTTGAGAGAAATTTGCTAATACATGTGTAGAAATTGAGGCCACCCAAATAAGAACCAGCAAGGTCTACTTATTCAGCGGTTGCCCTAGCCAGGGAGTCAGACACCATAATTTGCATTTTGCAGACTCAAAGGGAGACAGAAGAGGGTAAACATTTTATAGGTGACAAAAGGAAAGATTTTAGTTTTGTCCTGATTGTATGTTGTTCACATGGGAAAGCTGGAGGTGGGCTAACTAAAAGCAGGGAATTCTACATGGTTAGGGTTAGAATATTTGGCTTTGTCTTGTTTGTCCTAGATTGGAAGCAGAGGTAAAATTCAGGGAAGTCAGAAGTTATTACATCCTGACTCTTTGGGGCTGATTGCTACAGACATTGTTGTTTGGCTTCTGAACTGGTTGTTGCACATTGTGGGTTGGGATCTATTTTAATATGTAATCATTAATATGTCTATTTGTATATTCAGTCTTTCACACATAAGCCTTACATTGTAAGTTATTTCACACTATATGTAGCTATAATAAAATCAGTAAATAATATGTATTTATTATCTTATGATTTATACCATTATATCATAAATATTTTTAAAAATATTTTATTGGTTAAACTTGTTTATTTGTACTTCCTTTTAGCATCTCCCGACAATATCTACATAATTATATATTATAGAGTCACAACAAAATATTTTGTTATCCATTAAAATACAAATATTTTAAGTAGAAAGAGGAAGTATGTAAAGCTACTTTTTTCATAGACATCAGTTTCCCTTTAACTGGGGTTTTCATCTTACTAAAAATAACATACAATGGCTGTTACTTGGAAATGAAGAAATTAAATTAAATAAGTCTGTTTCTAATGAAATGGAAGACATCTTGATGGCAAGAGAACAAGGAGTACATGTTAGAGAGAAATTAGAGTGAGGCTGAGGAACACAGAAACCTGGAACTGCATGGCCTAGATTCTATTCCTGGTGCTAGAGTAGGACCTCTCAGAGCAGACTTTAAAAAAAAATAAATAAATAAACTATTTCTAACACTGTATATTAAACTCTCTGTAAAGAAAGTGAAGGAGTGGTATGAAACATACTTATGGGCTACAAAATTCAACAAGTGTTAACATTAGCTGTATTTACTTCAAGATTTTCAAAATAAGAAATACGGTTTTCAAAGTGCACTTGTGAACCCTTCTGAAACTTATTGAGCTTCCTTACAGCTGCGAAGCGATTGCTAATCAGAAAGTAACCGCTAATGAGTATTTTTGTATACTTTACTACATCTTTATATATTTATCATGAATATGTGGTACTATTTTTCAAAATTTACAGTAACAATAGGAATAAACATTTCATACTCTGAAATGTTCATTTTTCCAACTTTATTGATGTATAATTGACAAATAACAATTGTATATATTTTCCATGTACAATGTGATGTTTTGATATATGTATACATTGTGAAATGATTAATACAATCCAGCTTATTAGCATATCTGTCACCTCATATAATTATCTTTGTAGGGAGTGGGGTGGGTGGGTAAGTGTGATGAGAATACTTAGTATGTACTCAGCAAACATCAAATATACAATATATTATTAGCACTATGTTACATCCCCAGAATTTATTGATTCTTTATAACTGAAACTTTGACCAATATTATCTTATTACTTCCCCCATACTCCCTATCCCCTGGTAAGCACCATTCTACTCTCTGCTTCTGTGGGTCCAGTTTGTTTGGATTCCAGATAGAAGTGAGATCATGCAGCACTTGCCTTCTGTGTCTGGCTTACTTCACTTAGCATAGTGTCCTACAGGTTCATCTATGTCATTGCAAATGGCAGGATTTCCTTCTGTTTTCATGTCTTGGCTATCGTGAATAATACTGCCATGAACATAAGAATGCAGCTACCTCTTCGAGGTATGGGTTCCATTTCCTTTGAATATATATACACCTAGAAATGAGACTCCTAGATCATATGATATTTCTATTTTTTAAAATTTTTGAGGCACCTCCATACTATTTTTCATAAAGGTTATACCAATTTACATTCCCACCAACAGTGTACAATGATTCCCTTTTCTCTACATTCTCGCCAACACATTATCTTTTGTCTTTTTGATAAACATCATTCTAACAGACGTGATAATATCTCTTGATTTGCATTTCCTTGGTGATTAGTGATTTTGAGCATTTTTATATGTTTGTTGGCCATTTGTATGTCTTATCTGGATATTTTCTCTCACCTTTAAATCAAATTTCAATATTTTAAAATGTTTCTGTATGGAAATATAATTTATTTTAGTTTCTCTGTATTCAAGTAATGTTCAAATGTTCTAAGATATATCTGTTCAA
Organism: Ateles fusciceps; assembly: GCA_036589455.1. Lineage (NCBI taxonomy): Eukaryota > Metazoa > Chordata > Mammalia > Primates > Atelidae > Ateles > Ateles fusciceps. The sequence goes on from JAZHEH010000078.1 coordinate 11,135,042, forward strand.
TAAGTAAATAATGCTTCAAATTTTTCACTTATAAACAATCCTCCAATGAATAACTTAACACACTTCTCTGGACACTTGTGGCAGAATTTCTGTAGGATAAAATCAGAAATGCTGGGTGTTATGATCATGCACATGTTATCACTCTCAGATATTGCCAAGTGCTTTCCAAAGTGGTTGCATTATTCACCCTCCATCAGCAGCCTATTAGAGACCTTGTTGCTCATACTCTTGCCAATACTTAGGTAAGCGTCTTATATTTTGCCAATCTAATGTATATGTGATAATATATTGCTATTTATTTCACATTTTATTTGTTACAATTATTTAAAATTTAGTCTCCTTTTGTTGCTCAGATGGGTCATTTTTATTTTTTCTATATTCAAGTTCACTGTTTCTTTTCTCTGTCAGTCAGTCTACTGCCAAGTTTACCCAGTGAATTGTTTGTTTGTTTTTTTCTTGGTTTTTGTATTGTTCAGTTCTAAAAATTCTATTTTTATTCTTCTTTATATCTTCTATTCCTTTGCTGTAACTTTCTGATTACTCACTTGTATTTCAAGAATGTTTATAGCTCCTCAATGGAGCATTTTATAACTGCTTTAAAAATCTTTGACAGATTCCAACATTTATATGCTCTCAGTGTTGGCATATGTTGATTACAATTTCTCATACAAGTTGAGATTGTCTTGTTTTTTTCCATGACAGGCAATATTGAACTATATCCTAGACATTTTGAGTATTGTGTTCTAAGACTCGATCCTAAAGTCTTCCATTTGAGCAGGTAATCAACTTATTAGGTTCAAAAGTCCAATTATTTACTAAGGCTATGAGTGCTCTTATGGTCTGCTTTGCTGGTGTGTCACCCAGAAAACAGGACTCCACCCCATTTTCCTTCACATTGACTTGGGTGTAGGGTTGCCACAGTCCAAGTTCTGTCCACAGTCTCTACTAGGGGCCAGTCACTGAAAAGCAGGTACAACAATTATACTTGCTGCAGGGAGTGGAAGTGATCATTTTATCTGTAGGTCCTGTGTGCAAGAGGCCTGTTCTTTTATGGGTCAGGAGAAATGGAAGTCAGAGGTCCACCTACAGGCTCTGCAGGGATGGCTGCATCCTAGTAACTGCAGCAGGGGGGAGAAGGTGGTAAACAGCTCTGTCAGTTTAGTGCCTATTGGGAAAAGAGATGGGCACAACTTTTTTCAGGTTGTTTGTCTTAGGAGTAGAAAGGGCAGAAGGGGATAGTCTACTGGGCTATCCTTTTCCAGGTCTTTTGTCTAGAGAGAGACAGGTTTTCTTTGTGGCTACCTTTTTTGTGTTTGTGGGGGGGTGGGGGGGGGTGGAAGAATCTGTGCTGGTTGGCTGGTCTCCAGGCAGTGTGCTCTCTAGCACTTGAGCTGAAATATAGAGGAGGCAAGTAAAAAGCCCAGGGACCCCATCACCGGGTTGTAACTCAAGTCCTGATGTCACTGGATAATCTGCCTCATTTTCTCCTTTTAGAGTCCTATAGTTGGTACTTATGTATTCTGTCCAGGAATTGTTTTTTATTACCAAGATAGGTAAAACAAAATGTTTCCCTATATTTTGTTTTGCTCACCATTTATCTTTTATGTACTGTTTCAGCATGCAAACACATGTATTTTGTCTTTGGAATAAAACACTTTTTTTTCCTACCAAGAATCTCTGTGTTAATCTTTCTCAATTTCTTTCTACAAATTGTGAAGAAGAATATGGGAATTTGCCAATACAAATAAAGAGCTGGTAGCAGTTCTAAATAAAAAATCTTTGGAAATCTCTATTGCGTTAACCATCATCCTGGGCGACTCTGTTAAATGTCTTAAATTGGATTCCAAAGATGTCTTGGAACTATTTTCTGAAATCAAATAACCATTGAAATGACAGACTGTACACTTGTGGCAAAGAACCTCCTGCTGAGATATTATTTAGCATGCCACTTCTCGTATCCGAAGAGCCAAGCAGCAATTTATTTAGGTCATACTCACAATCTGATCTGTGATTCACTTTACAGGTAAATTGAAAGGTAGTGATAATGTTTTGTCACTGGTTGATAGACAATCCTTTTGTTATAAATAAAAGAGGAAACCAAATAAATGATACATCTAAACAGTTTGTCATAGAATACTGAATATTCTCCCCAACAGTATTGCATTCTCTGTAGCTATATAATTGATTCTATGTAAAGCTGCTGTTTCATTTTTCTGGAAACCAGGAAATGCAAACTATTTGCTCTCTAAGAGATTATAATTTTAAGTATGTAATAAGTTTTAGTTGCTGGACTAAATATTATTTTAACATTTTTGATATTGAATGACTGGATGATGATGACGTATTGGGAGATTACTAATAAAATGATAATAAGCAATACTGGAACATTAAACATGAATTCTCCTATAGTTTACTTACAAGTTGTAGCAAAGAGAAATTATGTAAATCCAAATGATATATATATAGAATTTTGAATTTTGATTGCTTCATAAAAGGCAAATGACTAATTCAGGTGTGATAGAATTTTTCTATGATTTTAGACTCCAGGGAGCAAAAAAGTACATTAACTTTTCTCCTAAAAGCTTTGTTTCTAAATATTCACTTTTCCTATGGTTTTGTAAATACAGCATGCATGGGGTCAGTAAGTGAAAAGCAGATACAACAATTGTGGTTTATAATCTCTAGAATCCAGGTTAGTGTGTCTTACGATATACTAGCAAGCCAGTTTACATACATAAAATAAGAGCTGATAAAAGTTTATTACAAACACTGTTTACTATATATACAAATAGAGATTAAAAACACACTTGTACCTTAAAAATAACATGAGAACTCTGAACTGTATGTTGTAATTCCATCTATATATTTTCCTCAGGCAAATACTCTGCAACAAGTGCACTTTAGAGGGCTGAGAATCCATGATGTACGTAGGGCCACCACATACAAACATATGTATATGCTATCTAGTTTTGTGTAGGACACACTAGGATGTTCACACAATGACAAGATTATCTAATGATGCTTTCTCCGAACATATTCCCATCTTAAATTAGGCATAACCTACATAGGCTCTGTTTTTTACAAGAGTGTCTATCCTAAATTCCAGCCTATCTTTATGCTCTAAAACTGAGAGCCTGGATGAGCTGAGTCTACCAAAAGGTGATGTCTATTTCCAGTACTCACTTAGGTGCTTTATAGACTAATGGTGATTCTGGATTTAGGGTCTATCTTAGACAAGTTTTATTTCCAGATTATAGTATGCACCAATAACTTCACCACTGTGGTGCTAATCACACTCTTTTAGTTGTATGTACATTTGTAAGTATAAGTCCACATACTCAATAACTTTACTTTTCCTTTGAGATTTTTGGACTTCTGAAGAATTTTCTGAAATTCTTTATAATGATTACTTAAGTTATCCCTAACAAATATACAGGATGAGAAATTACAGCCTTAGCTACTGAATGATCAAGTGGATGTTTGTTTTCTAGCCTAAGTTTTATTATTGCCACCCACATTTTAGTCACAATTAGATTAAACTTTTAATTAAAATTAGAAAATAACTCGATTTTTTTCTGTGTAAAAGTAATGGAAACAACGCTGCATTGGGAATTAGGAATTGTGTTTAAGGTAATTGGTGTGTGTGTAACATCGATCAAGTGATTAGGTAGCTAAACGTCAGGTTGCTGCTGTTGCTGTTTTTAACCTATATAATGAAAAAATTTTGCTAAAGACTAAAATTTTACAGGCAGAATTGAGAATTAGAACTAGTTTTTTTGTTGTTGTTCCTGGGCTAAGAATGCTGAGAACTAACATAGTTTTCTGTTCCTGGCTAAACAACTCTGGGACTAGCGTGAAGAATTTAGATACTTTCTCCAGGAAATATATATTCTAGGAAGATAAGACTAAACCAGCTAAAGTAACTTGCTTATCAACATAAGTACCTTATACCACATTACACTTAAAATACACAGCCAGTATGTTATAAACTCCGCCCAATCTCAACCAATTCTCTCCCTTGCAAGACCCACCTTAAAAATAGTCCATCTTGGGTCTGTAACTGTGTAACTATCTTCTTTTGTTCTCCCCCTGCCTGAGAACTATTAGGACTGTCAAAGTTGTACAGGGTGCTTCCTTACTAAAGAAAGTTTAATAAACTTATCTTTGCTAGTTAAATAGTTTTTTTGATGATTTTAAGGAAGTTGATGGTAGATGCTTGACAAAACAGACCTACAAGACTAATAATAGACTATCAGTCTATCTTACATCAGTATAAGTGCTTTGCAATATCATTACTTAATTAGTTTATTGATGTTTTTTTCCTCCTTTAGGCTGTTGCATAAGACACAAACGTAAGGTTGTAAATATTAATATATTCATACTGGAGTGCTACTTAGTAGAAGCATTGACTCCTCCTGCTCTGCATACCATTTGAGACAAAGAGCTCATTTTTTAAAAATTATGTGTTATATTGATATAATAATTCTTTTTTAAATTAATTTATTTTTTTTATTGTACTTTAGGTTCTGGGGTACATGTGCAGATCATGCAGGATTGTTGCAAAGGCATATACATGGCAATGTGGTTTGCTGCCTCCATCCCCCACGTCACTGATATCTGGCATTTCTCTCCCCAACCTCCCCCACCCCCCCGCTGTCCCTCCCCTACCCACCCCTAACAGACCCCAGTGTGTGATGCTCCCTTCCCTGTGTCCATGTGTTCTCATTGTTCAACACTGACCTATGATTGAGAACATGCAGTGTTTTTCTGTTCTTGTGTCAGTTTGCTGAGAATGATGGTTTCCAGCTTCATCCATATCCCTTCAAAGGACACGAACTCATCCTTTTTTATGGCTGCATAGTATTCCATGGTGTATATGTGCCACATTTTCTCTGTCCATTCTATCATTGATGGGCATTTGGGTTGGTTCCAGGTCTTTGCCATTGTAAACAGTGCCACGATGAACATACGTGTGCATGTGTCTCTATAATAGAATGATTTATAATCCTTTGGGTATATACCCAGTAATAGGATTGCTGGGTCAAATGGAATTTATATTTCTAGATCCTTGAGGAATCACCACTCTGTCTTCCACAATGGTTGAACTAATTTACCTCCCACCAACAGTGTAAAAGTGTTCCTATTTCTCCATATCCTCTCCAGCATCTGTTGTCTCCAGATTTTTTAATGATCGCCATTCTAACTGGCATGAGATGCTATCTCAATGTGGTTTTGATTTGCATTTCTCTAATGACCAGTGATGATGAGCATTTTTTCATATGTTTGTTGGCCTTATATATGTCTTCTTTTGAAAAGTATCTGTTCATATCCTTCACCCACTTTTGGAGGGGGTTGTTTGTTTTTTTCTTGTAAATCTGTTTTAGTTCTTTATAGATTCTGGATATTAGCCCTTTGTCTGATGGGTAGATTGCAAAATTTTTTTCCCATTCTGTTGGTTGCTGGTTTGCTCTAATGATTGTTTCTTTTGCTGAATATAATCTCTGAGGTTTATTTAGATCCCATTTGTCAATTTTGGCTTTTGCTGAGAATGATGGCTTCCAGATTCATCCATATCCCTACAAAGGACATGAACTCATCCTTTTTCATGGCTGCATACTATTCCATGGTGTATATGTGCCACATTTTCCTTGTCCATTCTATCATTGATGGGCATTTGGGTTGGTTCCATGTCTTTGCTATTGTAAACACTACAGCAATGAACATATGTATACATGTGTCTTTATAATAGAATGATTTATAATCCTTTGGATATATACCCAGTAATGGGATTGCTGGGTCAAATGGAATTTCTATTTCTAGGTCCTTGAGGAATCGCCACACTGTCTTCCACAATGGTTGAACTACTTTACACTCCCACTAACAGTGTAAAAGTGTTCCTATTTCTCCACATCCTCTCCAGCATCTGCTGTCTCCAGATTTTTTGATGATAGCCATTCTAACTGGCATGAGATGGTATCTCAATGTGGTTTTGATTTGCATTTCTCTAATGACCCATGATGATGAGGATTTCTTGATATGTTTTTTTATTGGCCTCATATATGTCTTCTTTTGGAACATGTCTGTTCGTGTCCTTTGCCCACTTTTGAATGGGTTTGTTTTTTCTTGTAAATCTGTTTTATTTCTTTGTAGCTTCTGGATGGCCCTTTGTCAGATGGGTAGATTGCAAAAATTTTTTCCCATTCTGTTGGTTGCCAGTTCACTCTAATGATTATTCCTTTTGCTATAAAGAAGCTCTGGAGTTTAATTAGATCCCATTTGTCTATTTTGGCTTCTGTTGCCAATGCTTTTGGTGTTTCAGTCATGAAATCCTACCCTAGGCCTATATCGTGAATGGTATTGGCTAGGTTTTCTTCTAGGATTTTTATGGTGTTAGGTCTTATGTTTAAGTCTTTAATCCACCTGGAGTTAATTTTAGTGTAAGGTGTCAGGATGGGGTCCAGTTTCTGTTTTTTGCACACAGATAGCCAGTTTTCCCAACACCATTTATTAAATACGGAATCCTTTCTCCATTGCTTGTTTTTATCTGGTTTGTCAAAGATCAGATGGTTGTAGATGTGGCATTGCCTCTGAGGCCTCTGTTCTGTTCCATTGGTCTATATCTCTGTTTTGGTACAAGTACCATGCTGTTTTGATTACTGTAGCCTTGTAGTATAGTTTGAAGTCAGGTAGCATGATGCCTCCAGCTTTGTTTTTTTTTTTTTTTTTTGTTTTTTTTTTTTGCTTAGGGCTCTCTTTTGGTTGCATATGAAGTTTAAGGTGGTTTTTTCCAGTTCTGTGAAGAGAGTTGTATGTATCTTGATGGGGATCGCATTGAATCTGTAAATTACTTTGGACTGTATGGCCATTTTCACAATATTGAGTCTTCCTAACTATGAGCATGGAATGTTTTTCCATCTGTTTATGTCCTCTCTTATTTACTTGAGCAGTGGTTTGTAGTTCTCCTTGAAGAGGTCCTTTACACCTTTTGTTAATTGTATTCCTAGGTATTTTATTCTCTTTGAAGGAATTGTGAATGGGAGTTCACTCTTGATTTGGCTCTCTTTAAGTTTGTTATTGGTGTATAGGAATGTTTGTGATTTCTGTACATTGATTTTGTTTCCTGAGACTTTGCTGAAGTTGCTTATCAGTTTAAGGAGATTTTGGGCTGAGATGATGGGGTCTTCTAAATATACAATCTTGTCATCTGCAAATAGAGACAATTTGGCTTCCTCCTTTCCTAATTTGATATACTTTATTTCTTTTTCTTGCCTGATTGCTCTGGCTAGAACTTCTAATACTATATTGAATAGGAGTGGTGAGAGAGGGCATCCTTGTCTAGTGCCAGATTTCAAAAGGAATGCTTCCAGTTTTTGTGCATTCAGTATGATATTGACTGTGGGTTTGTCATAAATCATTTTTATTATTTTGAGATATGCTCCATCAATAATTAGTTTATTAAGAATGTTTAGCATAAAGGGCTATTGAATTTTGTCAAAGGCCTTCTCTGCATCTATTGAGAAAATCACGTGGTTTTTGTCTTTGGTTCTGTTTATATGGTGGATTATGTCTATAGGCTTGCATATGTTGAGGCAGCCTTGCATCCCCGGGATGAAGCCTACTTGATCATGATGGATAAGCTTTTTGATGTGCTGTTGCAATTGGTTTGCTAGTATTTTATTGAAGATTTTTGCATCAGTGTTCATCATGGATATTAGCCTGAAGTTGTCTTTTTTTGTTGTTGTTGAGTCTCTGCCAGGTTTTGGTATCAGGATGATGTTGGTCTCATAAAATATTTGGGAAGGATTCCCTCTTTTTTTTATTGTTGAGAATAGTTTCCAAAGGAGTGGTACCAGCTTCTCTTTTTACATCTGGTAGAATTCGGATATGAACCCATCTGGACTTGGGCTTTTTTGGTTGGTCAGCTATTAATTGCTGCCTCAACTTCAGCCCTTGTTATTGGTCGATTCAGGGTTTCAACTTCTTCCTGGTTTAGGCTTCGAAGGGTGCAAGTGTCCAGGATTTACGCATTTCTTCCAGGTTTACTGGTTTATATGCATAGAGTTGTTTGGTTGGTTGTAGTAATCTCTGATGGTAGTTTTTATTTCTGTTTAATCAGTGGTGATATCCCTTTTATCATTTTTTATTGCATCTATTTGATTCTTCTCTCTTTTCTTTTTCATTAGTCTAGCTAGTGGTCTATTTAGTTGATCTTTTCAAAAAACCAGCTCCTGGATTTATTGATTTTTTGAAGGGTTTTTTTGTGTCTCTGTCTCCTTCAATTCTGCTCTGAACTTAGTTATTTCTTGTCTTCTGTTAGCTTTTGAGTTATTTTGATCTTGCTCCTCTAGCTCTTTCAATTTATGATAAGGTGTTGATATTAGATCTTTCCTCGCTTCCCATGTGGGCATTTATTTCTATAATTTTTCCACTAGACACTGCTTTACATGTGTCCCAGCGATTCTGGTACTTTGTATATTCGTTCTTGTTGGTTTAGAAGAACATCTTTATTTCTGCCTTCATTTCATTGTTTACGCAGTCAACATTTAAGAGCCAGTTGTTTGGTTTCCATGAAATTTTGTGGTTCTGAGTTAGTTTCTCAATACTAAGTTCTAATTTGATTGCACTGTGGTCTAATTTGAGAGACTTAATCCTGAGTTCTAATTTGAGAGACTGTTTTGATTTCCATTCTTTGGCATTTGCTGAGGAGTGATTTACTTCCAATTATGTGATCAGTTTTAGAGTAGGTGTGATGTGGTGCTGAGAAGAATATATACTCTCTGGATTTGGGGTGAAGAGCTCTGTAGATGTCTATTAGGTTTGCTTGGTCCAGATATGAGTTCAAGTCCTGAATATGCTTGTTAATTTTCTGTCTCTTTGATCTGTCTAATATTGACAGTAGAGTGTTATTGTGTGGGAGTCTAAGTCTCTTTGTAGGTCATTAAGAACTTGCTTTATGTACCTGGATGCTCCTGTATTGGGTGCATATATATTTCAGATGCTTAGCTCTTGTTGCATTGATCCTTTTACCATTATGTAATGCCCTTATTTGTCTCTTTTTATCTTGGTTGAGTTTAAAGTCTATTTTATCAGACTAAGATTGCAACTCTTGCTTTTTTTTTTGCTCTCCATTAGTAAATCTTCCATTGGTAAATCTTCCTCCATCCCTTTATTTTTAGCCTATATGTGTCCTTCCACATGAGATGGTTTTCCTGAATATAGCACACTGATGGGTGTTGACTTTTTATCCAATTTGCCAGTCTGTGTCTTTTGATTGGGGCATTTAGCACATTTACATTTAAGGTTAATATTGTTATGTGTGAATTTGATCCTGCCATTTTGATGCTAGCTGGTTGTTCTGCCTATTAGTTGATGCAGTTTCTTCATTTTGTCAATGGTCTTTACTGTTTGGTACATTTTTGGAGTGGCTGGTACTGGTTGTTCCTTTCTATGTTTAGTGCTTCTTTCAGGAGCTCTTGTAAGGCAGGCCTGGTGGTAATGAAATCTCTCAGCAATTGCTTGTTTGTGAAGGATTTTATTTCTCTTTTTCTTATGAACCTTAGTTTGGCTGGATATGAAATTTAAGGTTGAAAGTTCTTTTCTTTAAGGATGTTGAATATTGGCCCCCACTCTCATCTGGCTTGTAGGGTTTCTGCCAAGAAGTCTGCTGTGAGTCTGATGGGCTTCCCTTTGCGGGCAACCCGACCTTTCTCTCTGGCTGCCCTTAGCATTTTCCCTTCATTTCAACCCTGGTGAATCTGATGATTATGTGCCTTCGGGTTGTTCTTCTTGAGGAATGTCTTTTTGGTGTTCTCTTTATTTCCTGGACTTCAATGTTGGCCTGCCTTGCTAGGTTGGGGAAGTCCTCCTGGATAATATCCTGGAGAGTGTTTTCCAGCTTGGATTCATTCTCTCCATCACATTCAGGTACACGTATCAAATGTAGATTAGCTCTTTTCACATAATCCCATATTTCTTGGAGGCTTTGTTCATTTCTTTTCACTTTTTTTCTCTAATCTTGCCTTCTCATTTTATTTCATTGAGTTGATCTTCAATCTCTGATATCCTTTCTTCTACTTGGTCAATTTGGCTATTGAAACTTGTGTATGCTTTGTGAAGTTCTTGTGTTATGTTTTTCAGCTCCATCAAGTCATTTATATTCTTCTCTAAGGTTTTTATTCACGTTAGCGTGTAGTCTAACCTTTTTTCAAGGTTCTTAGTTTCTTTGCATTGGGTTAGCACATGTTCTTTTAGCTCAGAGAAGTTTGTTATTACCCACCTTTTGAAGCTTGTTTCTGTCAGTTTATCAAACTCATTCCCTGTCCAGCTTTGTTCCCTTGCTGGTGAGGAGTTGTGATCCCTTGGAGGAGGAGAGGTGTTCTGGTTTTTGGTGTTTCATCCTTTTTGCACAGTTTCTTCCCATCTTCATGGATTTATCTCCCTGTGGTCTTTGTAGTTGGTGATTTTTGGATGGGGTCTCTGAGTGGATGTCCTTTTGTTGATGTTGAAGTTATTTCTTTCTGTTTTTCAGTTTTCCTTCTAACAGTGAGGCCCCTCTGCTGTAGGACTGCTCGAGGCCCACTGCAGACCCTGCTTGCCTGGGGATCACCTGAGGCAGCTACAGAACAGTCAGGGTTGCTGCCAGTTTCTTCTTCTGTTATCTTTGTCCCAGAAGGGTACCTGCCAGATATCAGCCTGAGCTCTCCTTTATGAGGTGTCTCTTTGGATATATGGGGGTTGGGGGAGTTGCTTGAGGAGACAGTCTGTCCCTTATAGGAGCTCAAGTGCTGAGCTGGTAGCTCCATTGTTCTGTTCAGATTTGCTAGGCAGAGACGTTTAAGTCTGCTGCAGTGGAACTCATAACCACATTTTTCCCAGGTGCTCTGTCCTGGAAAGGTAGGGCTTTATTTATAAGTTCCTGACATGCTGCTGCCTTTTTTCAGAGATGCCCTGCCCAGCAAGGAGGTAGTCTAGTCACAGTCTGCCAGCAGAAGCATTGTTGAGCTGCCATGGGCTCTGCCCAGCTACTGTGTGAACTTCCTTGTGGTTTTGTTTACAGAGGTACAGTTAGAACTGCCTTGGTAATGGCGGTCTGTCTCAGTAATGGTGGACTGCCTCAGTAATGGTGGACTGCCTCAGTAAAGGTGGATTGCCTCGGTAATGGTGGACTGCCTCACTAATGGCCTACTGCCTTGGTAATGGCGGACCTCCTCGGTAGTGGTGGACTGCCTCAGTAATGGCTGATGCCCTTCCCCCTCACTGAGCTGGACCATCCAGGTCCAGCTGCACTTGTTGCAAAACTCTCAATGCAGAGTGTTTCTGCTGGATGGTCTTTGTGGGGGTGGGACCTGCTGAGCCAGATCATGTGGCTCCCTGTTTCAGTCCCCTTTTTATCAGCTGAATGGGTGGCTCTGTCTCCCAGACATTCCAGGCATGAGTTGAAATGGCTGCCCAGATTTGCATGAGTGTTTTGCAGAGACCTGTGGTGCTGGCTGAATTAGCTGTGCTGGAAACTTGTGGGCTTTTCAGTTTGGGAATCTCCTGGTCTGTGGACAGTAAAAACTCGTTTGGAAATGCAGTGATCACTCACCCTCTGCATTGTTCTTGCTGAGAACTGCACTCCAGAGCTGTTCCTATTCGGCCATCTTGGATCTCCTATATTGTAATATTTCTAGAAGTATTATTGGGATAGAGAATTTGAGAGATTTCACTAATTTAAAATACGAGTTGGAAAAGAAGCCAGAATTATTTGGTATGGAGGGTTTCTGAACTCAGTTCCCACATAATTCCAGTTTTTTATAAAACTTTGTGAAAATGTAACCTGTCCTAGTTCCTGATTTCAGAAAGCTTTGTGAAAATGTAAGCAGCTCTTTGTGAAAATGTAAGTAGTTGGTATGAGTTACTTTGTTTAATTGTATTTTTTAAATTCTTCTCAAGTAGGATGCAAGTTAAGTGTACCATTTGCATTGTACAGATTAAGAATGTAACTGCTAAATTTCACCTGATAAATCTAATGAAGGTTATTTGTTACTGGAAACAGGAAAAACAAACTTAAAAGGAAAATCACGAGAAGTAGAGTGGTAATTGTCAGTTTTACTTTTTGACTATTGAAAGACGGAAATAAATTGGAAATGGAATAAATTGGAAATATAATCATTCTTTTTCACATTCCCTGTGATAGCACTACTATATCCTGCTAAAATATTAAATGCTAACAATTTGATCGAAGCTGTTTGGGCTGACCAAAGGTCTTGAATTGATTGTGAGAAGTGGAAGCTGGAACTGATTTTACCAGCGAGAGGAAGTGAAACTTAAAAATGGTTAGAAACAACGTGATGACTTCTATGCAGAGAAAGAAACAAAGAATCTTCTACAACTTTTTTCTCTTTGGGTGCTAATGGCTTTTACTGTCTGTTTAGTAGAAATAGCTATGTACATAAGTGACCTAGAGACATTTTTTAAAGGGAGGAGATATAATTGCTTGATAGTTGAGGGAATGCTATACAGATGCTCTGAATTTTAGAGTTGGATTATTAATTGAGTTACAGTATTTTGGGATATGAAAATGCAGAGTGTTCTGTTGATATGCAATTTGGAAACATGGTTATTTTAAGAAACACAGATATTTTGTCCTCTGGGTGGCAGGAAAGTCAGAAGAAATGACTCTATATTGCTTTCATCTGAGCTGCTGGCATTGAGACCTTATAGATACTGGCACAACCCTAGGCAAGGACAGCTTTTTCTACTGTCATTTCCTTTGAACAACAAAGGATACAGCTTGGAGTGCTGTTGTGATTCGTTAGCAGAGGAATATATTTTGCCATATTCTTTTGAATTGCTCTGTGCTTCCAATTTCAGTAAAGGTTTATGAAAAGAGAGTTTCATTATAGGAGGAAATACAGAATAAACTAGTTTAATTTTTCATTCAAATGAGGGCCAAGAAAAGTCCGAAGGGGGGATATTTGCCCAAATTGATTTGGTGACTTATAATTTATTACTGTTCCTGTTTCATATGGTCAATTAATCTTGACTATTTATATTCTTTTCAAAAATTATGTTACCCCCCAAATAACTGTGCTGAAAGTCACAAAGAACTTGTCTTCTGGGACCAAACAATACCAAGGGTAAGGTCATAAAAGCTGTGTTTGTTTGCTGTGATACGTTCCCATTATTCCTCTATGTAAAGAAAAATTATCATATTTAATTTATCAATGTGTTAGATAAAGAAAACATAATCCCTGCATTTGTAAATAATTTGCTTGTTACAGTGCTCCAATTTAAAAAAAAAGTCAAAAAGAAACTGGCTTTTCACCCTATTATTAGCAAGTTGTTTGTTTATTTGCTGATGGATGCCAAATTAGAGAATTAAGGCAGCCGAGTACAGAGTGTTTATATCTCACTTGTATTACTAGTACAGATTTTTAAATGCACATATATTTATCATGACAGCTATGTAGCTAACTGCTGACGTGAAAATCCCAGTGGCTCAAAAGAACATGGTTTTGGAAGTTTAGTTTTGAAAAAAAAAAAAAAGAAAAAAAAAAAGGACTGGGAGAGGGGGGTTGTTCTGATTTCTGGTTCCTTCTTTGCTGTAACTGACCAGGTGACCTTGGGCTTTTTCATTTCTATTTCTAAAAATAATGAGATCATTTTAAGTCCCTTTTCAGCTTTGTTTATACTACTCATATCTCTACAAACATATGTGTTTACTATCAGTATATTGTCGTAGGCTAATATGATTCCTTCCCTCAATAAGGTGACTTTCCCCTACGTATTTGCAGATTTGGCACCTTTCTGTGCCAAATCCTATGGGATTAGTTAGGAATAGTTGTCCTTTCAGGACTCTCAGTGGTGGTCTCCGAGTAGAGAATATTAATATGATGATTTGAAAAGGATATGTATATAAACATACCTAGTTGATCCTCATTATTACAGATTCTGTATTTGCAAATGTGTCTACTTGCTAAAATACTCATGGCACTTTTCCTGGACATGCATAATAGAGTCTTCTGACCCATGTGTTCCCAGCTGAGGTCAAACAAGGCAGCCTCCTGCCCTTTTATTTCGGTTTTTACACTGTAAACAATTGTCCTCTTGTTCATGATCTATCTAGTTCTATACTTTTCTCATTTTCATGCTTTTTTATTGGTGATTTCTCTATTTAAAATGACCCCAAGCATGGTGCTGAAGTGCTGACTAGTGCTTCTCAGCTCATGCAGGCTGCGATGTGCCTTATAAAGAAAATCGGTGTCACATAAGCTTCATTCAGCCGTGAATTCTGGTGCTGTTGATCATGGGTTCAATGCTAACAAATCAAATATATATATTAAATTTAACATCTTTAAATAGTAGATGATAAAACCAAGTTAGGCACTGAACAGTTGATGAAGGTGTTGTGATCACAGACTCCCAGGAAGCTAGTCTTGCATTTTTTCCAGGAGCTATCTTCAGTATTCACTAATAATGTTTATAGTAACTTTATGGAATGTAACTGTCACAAATAATAATCAATTATACCTATAGAGGAGGTTATAGGCACGAAGTTACATGTGTGTGTGGTGGGAGCATGGGGGGAAGGTGGTGGTGTGTGTTTCTCTAAGGAGGTTCCTGATTTATTGAGAACTTTTCTCCAGGTCTTTGGGGCAGTATGAAGGAATGTCAAAAATTTTCACGTGTGAAACTTATGTCACGATGTCCAAATAGGATTTGATCTCAATCTCCAGCCTGATGCTGAATTCATATTTTCATTTACTTTCAGCATGTGGGATATGTAATGTATGCAGACTTTAAATGGTATGACATGCAGTTTTAGGTAATGTTCTTCACTATGTATGAGTGTCTGCTAAATGAGCGCTAGAAAGCATAATGTGGAACCTGTTAATTGATGCTAAATAGTGTATAGATGACAGTCTACGAACAGTTTTTTTGGTTTTACATTATAAAATATTTTTCCGTGAGAGCTTCCATGCCAATACTAGAAGAATATGCATACCTGTATGTGTACCTTTGATGTGTATTTATATCAGTAAACAGGGATTAGGTATGGTATCTAATCTCCTTATGAGTTTTTTTCTAAGATTCCTAAAGCTCAGGAGGTTTGTTTGATCACTAAAATTGTTACTTAAAAATCTCAAAGCTTTACTAACCATAGCAAAGTTTTGGGATCAGGATGAAGGATTTGCAATTAAAACATTCTTCTACTTATCCGCTAACCTGTACATAACATACGCTATCCACCATAGTGGACAAAAACAGCCTGTGGAGTGCAGGGCGTAGGTACTGGGATTGAAAGTGCTATAAGCATTATTAAATGGTATGCTTTTGTTAATTTTTCATCTTATGTGTTACTGTAGCCACTGTTTCATGGATAAAGAGAGTATGTAAAAGAAGTGAGGGAAATTGGGGAGAAAAGGACAATGACTAAAGAAATTCAAGGAATTCATATGCCTCAGACCCAAATTGAGTTGACACCTTCAGGTTCATTCAATAAATGGAAGCAGTCCCCTCCTAAGATTTTCTCCTGAAAACAACAGTGGAAATAAACAATTTGTCTTACCAGTATACACGCTGGCAGTTAATTACCTCTTGAAAGTTTATGCATACAGTGTGGGATCTAAGAAGCATATTCCCTTGCCATGCAAATAGGGTGCTGACTAGCTGGGAAGAAGTTCATTTGACTCTGCCCTTGTCCTCTACTTAAATGAAATGGTGGCATTTGACCTTTGTGAAGCAGAAATGTATTATTTATTATTCTCATCTCCATTTTTGTCTCATTTGATTTGTCATAATAGCCAAAATGGCATAAAACTTGGCTATATTGTGTCATGTTCAAACAGACAAATCAAAATCTCAATTCTTATGAAAATCTTAAGAACATAAATATATATTCCATTAAATATTTCAATTTTTAATCATTAAAGCATAACAAAATCTTTTTTAAAAAAGAGAATTTAACATTTCAATGGCAGATGTTGCATTTTGGCATATGCAGGGCCAGAACCAGGGGAAGGAAGTGAGGCAATTGCCTTTGTACATTATTTAAGAAGACACCAAATAAAACAAAACAAAACTATCAAGAATAAAGGTATATTTAATGAATCCATGATAAAATATTTAAAATTAAATAACGACAAAATAGTATGGATATTATCCATCTGTTATAGGAATATTTATTGAGTGCTAACTAGGAGAAGCAAGTATTTTGTGTGCTAGGAAAACAGCAGTGAACCAGAACGTCAAGGTCTCGGTGATCAGATAACATTATAAACAATAGAGGGAATCTGAGAGACTCCCCTCTGTCTTAAAAATAAAGCTGTGTATCAATTAAGTAAAAGCCAGTATTAGTCCTAGTTCCACTTGCAAGGTTTATATCAAAAGCTAAAATCAAGAAAGCCATTAGGAATATTATCAGTATAGTCTTTAACTACAAAAGACAAATAAAAATCGAGTTTATTAGTTAGCACAGCCAAAAGAAATGCAAGAGTGGGAGAGGATGATAACCACAGACTGGAGTGAGGGGGGAGTTATTGGGGTAGCAGGAGGAAGTTTAAGATTCAATAGAAATCAATTAATTTCCTTATTTATTGATTGGACAACCACTGCTGAGCATCTACCACTGCCAAAAACTTCCCTATGCTTTGCAACAAAAGACAGAACAAGAGAGGCAAGACTTCTGACAGAGCATGTATTTTAGCCATCACTGGGGAGGGGTTAAATCACTTTCTGTTTGTCCCAAGATTATGGCCAGAACTAATTTTCTTCAAGTGGAAACTAAATAGAGTCTTTCTGGGGAAATATATGTAGTTGTAAATGTATATATTTATAAAAATTTATGTATATATATGTATTTATGTGTGTGTGTATATATACACATATATATATATATTTGGAAATTCTGGTCCTTGGCAACTTGTAAAATGTAGCTTGTAGTTTCATACCCTACCCATACATACTGACTCAGAATTTGCATAATAACAGGATCTCCAAGTGATTTGTCTGCACATTAAAGTTTGAAAAGCTATGCTTTAAAAATAACTATGTTTCTAAGAAAAAAATATTACCTACAATTTCATCTTTTTATATAGACCAGAAGTTTTTTTTTTTCCATTTCTTAAGCACATACTTTATAGTCTCAGCTAGAGTTCATAAATTTCTTTTCCTTTAGTTATTGTTTTCTGATAAAATTCTGTAATCTTTACAATTATATTTATTGACTGCATGGCATTATCTCAAATTTGGATACATGATTACTTAACCAGATAATGAAAATAGTGCATAAATCTTTAATACTATAAAAATATTTTAGATAGTGTGACAATGGCCAATATAATCTATATAGATTTTTATATGCCTTGCACTTTTTGTCAGTATTAGATTATATATGACTGAACACAAGCATGATTGATATCTCATTTGATTTTTACCAAATTTATTTAGAAAAGATTTGTTCCAATATGTCCTGTCACCACCATGATGCAAGTGGGTGTCAATTTTACCATGATACCCCTCGGCTTTACATTTTTAAAAGGTAAAAAGATTATGCTAATTTAATAATTTTGAAATGATTTAATCCCTGTTAGCTAAAATAAATTTGCATTTTATATGTAAATGATCTTAATTTCAAATGTAGATCAATTTTTAAGGGACATTTTAACTAAAAACAATCTAAAGATTACTATCCTAGAATACAGACTAAGCATTTAAAATAGAAATACCAAAAACATAGATTTTAATGAAATCATTCACTAATTAGGTCACTCCTCTCCATTTTCTGCCATTAACACATATGACTAGGTAATGTCTAGATCTTAGGCAAGAAACGCATTAACCCTGTACCACATACGATGGGCCAGTAATAGCTTCATACAAAATCTCTAAGGGAAGATGCTCACCATTTCTAGCTAGTTTTAGCATTGAATGGAAAATACAGTGTTTAGAAAGAGTCATCAATATTTAATATTAAATATTAATGTTACTAAAATGTAAGTCCATGGTTAATGATGGTACTTGGAATTTTTTCAGAAGAAACTTTTGTTTTTACTTCAATGGTACAATGATATAATTAGAATGAGATTAAAGTCCCAGTTTTTCTAGGTTCTATCTGTGTCATATCAGACAATTTATTTCATTTCCTCATTTGGTTTCCCCCTTGCTATTATTTGAATGATACTGTTCCCTCTAAAATTCATGTTGACACTTAATCCCCAGTGCAACAGTTTAAAAGGTGTGACTTTTGGGAGTTGGTTAAGTCACAAGAGTTCCGCCATCATGAGTGGGAATAACACCCTTAGAAAAGAACTCCAGGTGGAAGAAAGCATTTCCTTCCCCTTCCATCCCCCTCTGCCATGTGAGGACACAGGTTTCTCTTCTCAGAGGATGCAGCATCTACGTGCCATCTTGGAAGTATACACTGGGCCCTTAGATACAAAACTTGCCTACACTTTAATCTTTGACCAACCTCCAGAAATGAGAAATGAATGTCTGTTCTTTATCAATTGCGTAGTCTGAGGTATTTTGTTACAGCGCCACAATGGACTAATGTCACAGGATCCTTGAGGTGTTGCATTGCCAGCCGGAAACCTCTGTGGCTGGTGGTACCTTTTGCTGAGTTTAATTCACGCCTGCTGTTCTCATTCCTCCCACTCAGCCTAGCAGGCTGCACTTGGCTCGCACTACTGGCTGGATCCCATACCTGCCAAGGGTGAGCCAGGTGCAGAGAGGGGGAGATGTGTGAGGGAGCAAGCCTGGGGTCTGGCCACTGTGCACAGCCAGGACCTCTGGCTGTGGCAGGGCAGGCAACTCCAGGAACCAGCACGGGCATTGGCTTCCTGGGAGTCTGCAGCTGGACCAGATATACTGTAAGCAGGGGAACATGGTAGCAACCAGAAGCTTGGAGATGCCAGGGACCACTGAACCCCAAAGATGGTGTCACAGCCCTGGCTTGGGGAGCTTCTAGGTCCAGCCTCCTTGAAGGGCCACAGCTCTTCTCTCCTTCTCTCTTCTCTCCTTCTTGTCACTCTCAACATGGCAAGCAGGTGGGCGCGTTTCAGGCCTATTTGTGTTACAGCTTTTTCTGTCCTGCCATTTGTCAGTCACAATTCTTGTCCTGTGTCCAGGAAGAGAGAGGTATGCAGACAGCTGGAGGATGAGTATGGCGAAGAGGTGCTTTATTGAGAGGTAGTGCAGCTCTCAGGAGACTCGTTGTAACCCCTCCTCTCTGCAGGCAGGTTGTCCCATTGCTCAGCTGTCAGCCAAGAGGAGACCCACAGTGGTTAGCTCTTCTCTGCAGGTAGGTCTTCCCGACATCTGCCTGAGTCTGGCTGAGGACGAGCTTGTATAGGCTTCAGAGGAGAGAAAGTGCATACTGACTGGTCTATGGGTGGCCACCAGAGGCCTGGAAAAAGCATCGTAAGTTCTCACTCCAGTCCATGGAACTGGCGGCCAGGCCCCTATGCCTCAGGCCTCCTGGCTTGAAGGTGGGGCTTCACCGGGAGACCTGTCTCTTCCACCGAGGAGTCTGTCAGCCTCCTGCCACCGTTCATGGCACCCAGGCAGTTCATGATGGGGGGTGTCTGCAGCCCTGTGCTGAGCTGTCCCTGAGCACCCCCTCAGCTTCCCTCCTGTGCTCATCAACTCCCAAAGTCCAGAGTGGGCTGAGATCACAAGGGGCTGGCGTGTCAGTGCTGCTCCGAGCTCGGGCACACCTGGCCAGGTTGTGACAGTGGACAAACTTGGCCACAACTTTGCTCTGAAATTTGAATGGGCTCTGGGAGCCGAGAAAGGCCAAGCAGCAGGAGCAGGCACTTCTGAGCCTGCAGGGGAAAGGAGGTTTGCCAGGCTCCTGAGAGCACAGGGATGCTTGGGCCCGCAGCCACAGCTGGGTGGCTGTAGTTGTGCCAGGGAGCCCATGGCACCCACTCCACCAACTCGGAAGGGGGCTGGGCTCCCCCTGTGTTTCTGGGTCCCCACCTCTGTGGCTAGGACACCCCCAGCTGCTCCTCTTCTGCTGCAGCTAGCGTATTGCAGCAGCTGCTCCAGATGGGCTGCTGCTGTCATCACTAACACACTTCTCTATTTATTTGTGTGGATTTTTTTTTCTTTCCATCTGTATTTTCTTTTTTAATTTATTTTTTATTTTACTTTAAGTCTTGAGATACATCTGCAGAATGTGCAGGTTTGTTACATAGGTATATGCGTGCCATGGTGATTTGCTGCACCCATCAACCAGTCATCTAGGTTTGAAGCCCCACATGAATTAGGCTTTTGTCCTAATGCTCTCCCTCCCCTTGCCCCCCATCCCCTGACAGGCCCCAGTGTGTGATGTTCCCCTCCCTGTGTTGACGATGATGGTGCTTCACAAAGACATTATAATATCACATAAATAGTATGTGTTTCTGAACACAGTCACTGCTCAATGTTAGTCCCTTCCTGCTATTTATACACGCTGCCCTAAAGCCTTCTAATTTCTACTTTCTGGCTTCCGGCAAATAACTGGAATTGATTATTTTTGTTCTCCATGTAGCACTAAGAGACCTTAAACACTCACTTTTCTAGAATAATCTTGGACATTTGTGATTAAAATTAAGGTTATATTTGATGACCAACCACATTCTTGCTGGATGATTATAAATAAAACACACCCAGGCATAGGTTAATTACGTGCAGAACTAGCCATCTAGCTCTGAGAGTTTATGTCAATAAAGATTGCTTCAAAAGTGATATCCTAATAGGCATGACCATCTGTTTAAAGCTATGATTACCAGTTCAGTGAAATCCTTAATGCTCTTTACATTTATGCAAAGTTTTTTCAATATATGTGTATTTTTCAACTATGACATTTAGACATCCAGTAAATACCACTGCAAGACATAACAAAATACTGTATATCCTTTTTTTTTTTTCAAAAAATGATGAAAAAGATGTGGTTAC
This sequence comes from Ateles fusciceps, assembly GCA_036589455.1. Lineage (NCBI taxonomy): Eukaryota > Metazoa > Chordata > Mammalia > Primates > Atelidae > Ateles > Ateles fusciceps. The sequence continues at coordinate 11,155,967 of JAZHEH010000078.1, forward strand.
TATTGAACTTACTTTGTTTATTTTATTGATGTATGAGTTATACGGCATTTTAATAGCAAACAATTGTACCATCTGTCTTCTAAATGGCCAGGTAAGTTAAAAAATACAGAAATTCTTGTCACTGACTAAACGGGAAAAGCAATTTCCAGTTTCATGTGAATATTTTGTCTGAAATGTGTATTTTTACCTATCCCTATTTACTATTATGAATCACTAGCTACACTAGATTAGAATACAAAGTATTTCAATCTCTTCAGTAGATTATTGTTCGTATTTCTGTTTGTCATGTTTCTGTCTTTGCAGCAAAGAAGAGTAGGGCAAACTGCATTCACAGATTGAAAGCTTTGACATTCTTTGAAAAATAAGAATTTTTTAAAAAACATAGTGCAATGTGAATGTGTAGAGTTCAGCATACTAATGCTACTATCATTGAAATATTTCATATTTTAATAATCTTAAGCACAATAGAATCATGCAATATGATGGCTACATAATTCTTTTCAGCTATCTAATATTCCATTAAGTTACATTCTTTGTATAAACATGTAATGGAATAAAATAATTATAAAACATTTGTAAAATCATTTTTATGTCAAGTTAACTTAGGTTTAGAAAGCTATAATTTTCACACTTTTTAGTGGCCTGAGAGTGAATGAAATAAACTCTGACATGATGTGAAAGCCAAAATACTTTAAAATGCCAGGGGTTTTAATGTTTGTTTCCACTAGAAATGTTTAAATGAATGCAAAAAACACTTCATGTTTACATATGTTGTCTTGTCCCTCAGTAAAGGTACATATATATTTTTTTCTACCTCACAGTACCGTCTTTGACAATATTCCTCAGTGGTTAATTTTTTTCATGATAAAATCAGAGAAAGTAGTAACACAACACAAAATCTGAATGTATTAGATCTGTTGCCATTTATATGTCCATATTTACTGAAGGTTTATTTTCAAAAATGTATACTGTATGTCCACTGGAAAAGAGAACTTTGAGTTTTACCTAGCATTTTAGGGACATACCAATACCTATAAAGGAAAGGCATGCTATCTGAGTAGTTTGGCTTTTGTTGAAATTGTATTTGGAAACACTTCATAAGTATAGGCAGGGTTTTATAATACATATGTTACTTAGCTTTGGGATGTTAAGACTTGACAATGAATTGTATTTGCAAAAGACTACTAAGACAAAAACTGATAGAACTAAAACAAGAAATAGATTAGTCCACAATAATAATTGAAGAATCCAATATCAATCTCTCAGAAATTGATAGAACAAATAGATGTAAAATCAAGAAGGACACAGAAAACCAAAAAATTCTGTCAACCAAAAAGATCTATGTGATATTTCTATAATTCACAACCTATCAATAATGGAATCACAATATTTAAATTGTACATGAAACATTCACCAAAATTGACTAAACTTCTAGCCTATTTTAAAAAGTCAGCACTACCCTAATACTAAGACCCATAAAAGGATATTACAAATAAAGTTCAGACCATAACCTCTCTTTAAGATTGATAGAAAAATCTTCAACAATATAGAGGCAAATCAGATCTGGCAGTATATAAAAAGGAATACCCAGAAAATAGGTAGGTTTGAAATTCAAAAATTAAGAATGTGACTCATATTAACACACTAAGGAAGAAAAACATCATTTCAATGTGGAAAAATCATATCAATTCATAAAACAATGTTCCTAGGAATAAAAGAAACCTCTTTAATTTGATAAAGGGCATCTACAAAAATTACAGCTATCATATATAGTGGTAATAGACTAGATGCTTTTTCTTAAAATTTGGGAACAAGTAAAGGATTTGCAATCTTATCACTACTATTTAATATCAAACTATGAGCAATAGGACACGAAAAATAAAAGTCATACAAATCTGAAAGGAAGCTGTTTGCAGCTGACCGGATTATATTAAAAATCCTAGGAAATCTGCAAAAAGAAGCTACTGTAACTGACAAGAGGTTTAACAAGGTTAATGGAATAAAATATCAATATTCAAAATTCCACTGTATTTCTATATACTAGTAATAAGCAGAAATTGATATTAACAGATTAGTACAATTTAATATTACACCAAAAATAAGAATAACTTAGATATGTCAGTGGCGCAATAAGAGTATGATACGTAGGCTAAAAAATACAAAATCTTTAATCATTAATTTTAAAAGACTGGAATAAGTGAGTATACATTTTATGTTCATGGATTGGAAGATGTAATATTGTTAAGATGTCAATTTTTCTCAAATTTGAATATATATTTAATACATTCCTCATCAAAATCTTAGCAGAATTTTTTTGTAGAAGTCAATAGGCTGATTCTAAAATTTATACCAAAAGCTCAAGAAATAAGAAGAGCTAACATAATTCTGAAAAATTAAAAACAAAGTTGGAAAGTTCATATTACCTGACCTGAAGACTTACTATTATCTTTGTGGTATTATATTTGTGGAAGAAGGACATATAGATCAATGAAAAAAATAGAGATTCCAAAAACAGACTTACACATATATAGCCAATAGATCTTGACAAAAATGCAAAGACAATTCAATTAAGAAAGATAATCTTTTTAACAAGTAGTGGAGAAACAACTTGAAATTTATATGCAACATCATGAATCTCAATACACATACCATATATAAAAATTAACCCAAAATAGATTATAAATGTAAATGTCAAACCCCAAACTCATAGTTTCTAGGGAAAAATATGGAAGAAATTAATTTTGAACTTGAGATACACAACATTTTCTTAGATACAGTGCTGAAAGCACAATTCTTAACATAAATCTTTTAGGATACATTTATATAACAAAAGTCCTCAGAATCAGTAAGGAAGCGTAGAACTTACATCTTCAAGTCCCAGTAACAAGTGGCACATGAGTTGGAACTTAAAGAATATGGCCATTGTCATTTTTTTCTTGTCTCTCTCAAAGACTTGCATTCTCTCAAGGGACTCCACCAACTAAAATCCTGGGCTGCCAAACATCCTGCAGTTTCCCAGAGAGCCAGATACTCTTCAAACTCCACTTCTTGTCAAACAGTCACCCGTAATGCACCACCTTCCCCACCAAAGGGTAAATACCCATTCGTCTTTGCATCCCAGCTCACACCTCAGCTCCTCCAGAAAAACTTCCTTAACCAATTCTACCTCATCCCTAATAGTGCCACGGTATGGGCTGAATAGTGTCCCTCCAAAACTCCGTATGATGATGTACTACCCTCCCCTTACCCACTGAATGACCATATTCAGACATACAATCTTTACAGACCTACAGTCTTTTTTAAATTAAGATAAAATGGACACAAAATAAGATGTGTGTGTTTATGTGTGTGTGTGTGTGTGTGCGTATAAGAATAAGGTCTGAAACCATCTAAAGCAGAGAATGGCAAACTTTTCCCATAGAGAACTGAATAGCAATTATTCTAGCCTTTGCAGATCAGACACTCTCTGTCACAACTACTCAACTCTGCCCTCATGATGTAAAAGCAGACACACACAGTGCACAAATGAAGGGGTGCAGATATGTCACAATAAGATTTCATTTGCAAAAACAGGTACTGATTTGGTAGTCGTTTGTCAAGCCCTGATTTAAAGTCTTGCCTTTTTAATCTACTGTACCACCCAACTGATAAAACAATTCAAACTGAAAATGCAATTTTTATGCCCCCTTTTAAAGCTTGTGTAAGATTCCAATTAAGAACTGTTTGTGTGTTTTCGACACATGATGATGTATCTCTCACTGTGATGGTTTAATTAGTATTCAATTCACGCCTGGTTAAATGTAAATGAAGTGCTTACTTCATGATAATTTAAAACGCTCTGTTGTATCACGAGCAGTTATTAAAAGCCTCATTGACATGATTGCTTATTTTGTTTTAAAATTTATTGTCAAGATGCAAGTTGGCAGGTTTAACCATTCTTTTTTGTAAATACTAAACAATTCTATGTCATGGAAGAAAAATGTCAACTAGAATATTTTCTTTGAGGCTTATACTATGAAAACCAGCATAATAATTTTAATACAATAGCTTATATATTTATTTAACAATATATATGTTATAGTGAGAAGCCAGATAGCTATTAAATGATCCCATGTAGAGCCCTACATGATTGATGGTAACTTGGTCTTTTTAGTGGGGTTAAGAGCACTTGTCAATATCTCTATCTTTCACCTTGTTTAGTCTTTTTTCTTTCTTTTTTTTTAATTGTCTGAAGATCATCGTTTAAAAAGTGAGTGTCTCTGTATGGGAAAGGGGATTCTAGAGACTTTGGAACAATGTATTTCACTGGATAACTCTAGGAAATACACATATGGCATTCTTCAAGCAACATTTATAAAATCATTCTATCTAAACAAATGCTTTTCAATGTGTCTTGTAATTAAAACCCATATGGGTCTTTCTTTCTTTTCTTTTTTTTTAAAGGATGATTTATGGAGTTTTTACATGGAGATTATGATTTTATATATGCAAACTGAGGCTAGGAATTTGCATTTTAAATTAGCAGCTGGCAATTCAAATCTGAATTTTAAACTCAGACAGATTATCTGAACGTAACAATTTAGGAAACATCACCTAATTTCTTAGGTCAATTTGAATTTTCAGGTAGCTGGGTATATAACTGATGTAAAATTCAACAGAAATAGGATATGACAGCATCAAACAGTGGTTTGGTAGAGCCTTGGAGGAATTAGTATAGATCTCAGCACAGATGAGGGTAGATTTGGAAACACTTCCTGGCCTCCATCCATTTTGACCTCTAGTACAGCGACAGAATTAGACAGGAAAAATGTGAAAGAGGATTTATTTCCACAAAGAATATGAGATTTCACCACCATGTGATATTATAATAAAATTATATTCCAGTAAAGTCAGGATCATCTCCCACTTCTACTCCCTGCTCTTCTCAGCTGTTTACTCTCTTAGTCATGTTAAAATTAATGGGTACTTTCTTAACATGACAAATTGTATAAACCCAAAACCAACATCATGCTTCATAGGTATGTTAGATATACTCAATTAAAATAAGAAACAAGACAAGGCTTTTATTCTCATCCTGACATCTCTGTTTTTTAGCATTACTCTGTGTATACTAGCTGATGAAATAACTGAAGACTATACAATATACCTGAAAATACAGTAGAGGCCCTTCATCAGGTGGAGATGATTGGGTTTAGAGTCAGCAGAACTGTCACTGGGTAGAAAAATGATGCAATGACTGAGGTTGAGGGTATAAGTCAAAGCCAGTCCAGACAGGGTAAGTGATGAATTCTAGAGAAAGAATTTAGTAGTGTGGAGCAAAGATGCACTTTCCAAATTTCAAGGAGCCTGATCCAAAGTTGTTCGAACAGTAGACTTTACGAATAAATGCCAGTAGGGTAGTAGAAACATGTTTCAGAAATATAGAAATATTTTTCAGTAGCCAAAGGGTCATGAGAACCCTGAGTACCTGAGAAATCTCTGTTCCCTGCAGTATAACAACATTGTGAAAGGCACATTTCAACTACTCATAAATCTGAATGCTATCTACGTGAGAAGATTAAACAGAAAATAAAATTTAGATAAAGAGTACAACATTTGTATCTTTTAATTCTATTGCCTCAGTCTCTTACTGAACAACTAGACTAAAAAAGATAAAGATATAGGGCTGGGCATGGTGGCTCATGTCTGTAATCTAAGCACTTGGAGAGGCCGAGGGAGCAAGTTTACCTGAGCCCAGGAATTCAAGGCTACAGTGTGAGCCATTACCACACCACTGCAGTCCAGCCCGGGCTACAGAGCAAAACTCTGGGTCTTAAAAAATAAAAAAAATAAAGACTCAAAAGAATGAAGAATAAAAAAAATAACTTAGATCGAGTTGATATATATATAATGTATATATAAAACTAAATATATGTTAGCACTATATACGTGTGTGTATATATATATGATATATATATACACACACACACACATATACACACACACACTATATTTAAAATTTGCTATGCATTTCTACATAGGTTATGACTTGGTGATTATACAGACTGCCAAGAAGTTGTCAAATATAGCAAAAATTAGAAATATAATTTATTAATTTTTTAAAATAAAAGAAATTAGAATGTAATAATCAAACCAGAAAGAAAGAAAATGCTACCACTTCAAAAATTACAAAATATATTTTCCTTTTAGACAATTGAAACCATTGTTTCTCTTAAGCAATGAGGAATCTAAATCAAAATGATAGAATATCTAAAAAGTGCTGCTGTGTTGATTACACATATTGGTAATACATATTAATAATACATATCAAGGCACTTTGGAAATATAGCAGAGGCTCTCCCCAAAGAAAAATGTATAGCTTTTAAACATTTATGTTAGAAAATTAAAACCACAAATAATAAAATGATTAGCGTCTATTTAATTAGGTAGAAAAATATTTTAAAGGTTTTCTAAGGAAACCAGGTGGAATTAATACATAGATTAGTTTTATATTGCTGCTGTATAAATGTAATGGCTTAAATGTTAGTTTTTACAGTTCTGATGTCAAACCTCTAAATCAGTTCCCCTGGGCTGAAATCAAGGTGTCAGTGGGCTGCCTCTTTATTTTTATTTTTGGAGGCTCTAGGACATAACTTATTTTCTTCCTCCTTCCAGATGCCAAATGCTGTCACATTCCTTGCAATATGGCTCCCTCCCACTATCTTCAGTGTAACCACCATCTCATCTCTTCCACTATTCCTTAGTCACAGCACCTTCTGACTCTTCTCCTATGCTTCTCTCTTCTACTTTTAAGGGTCATTGTGACAGGGCCCACATGGAAAATCTGGGATAATTACCCTATTTAAGATGATCAGCAACTTTAATTCTATCTATAAGCTTAATTGCTTACCCTAACATATTTACTAGTTTTAGAGATCAGGACATGGATCTATTTGGGATACATTACTCAGCCTCACACACATACAAAAAGAAATCAATAAATCAGAAAAAGTAACAACTAGAATTATAATTATATCCAATGTCCCCTGGTAACAGCAAAATAGACTATTAACTAAGCTCATTGAGAAAAAATAAGAACACTGAAAATATATTTAAAATTAGAATGATATTTTGAGACAACTGCAAATAAAGAGGAATAAAAGGAAAAAATTTCTTTTTAACTCTGTAAAAATAATTTTTAAAAAAGATAATTTTTTTCCTAGAAAAATGTATTTTTAAAAGCTTAACTTTAGATGAGAGAAAAATAAAATTTCATAGCAGAATTGGAAAAAGTGTCAAAGAAATATACACCTTCTAAAAATAATGCAGTAAACCCTGATGGTTTCATGGGGTAATTCTCATAAAAAAATCTTTATGGAACATACAATTCTAATGCTTTTAAAAGATACAGAGATTGGAAGAATTAGGAAAAATTCCACATATGTTTTATGAATTCAGAAAAATACACACACACATACACACAGATGCAGGACAATCTTAAGAATATTAATACAAACAGAATCTATTCACATATAATAAGAGTAATACATCATGACCAAGAATATTTTGTTTCAAAATTAGGAATGACTCAATATAAGAATATATGTAGATATTATTTTAAACAATATTAACAGGAAGTGTTGTTAAAATATAAGAAAAGTATTGTGGGAAATCCATGGATCAACTCATTATTATTTAATTAACATTAATACTTATAGAATTAATATTAAAACAATGGGAGAATTCTGTTAGTTGGCTAGATTTTGTGATATAAGAAGGCAATAAATTTCCATTTTTAAAACAACAAATTAAGAAATATAGTAGCAAAAATACCTTATTTGTATGGGCAACCAAATGGCAGAATAACTAGCAGTGAAACTAACAATAAATTTGTCCTATATATTTACTTATAAGTGTATGTGATTTTATAGTAATCAGTACTATGAACCTTCCAATTAAAAATTATCAATAACTGTATTGTAATCTTCATAAAATATGAATACCAACAAGATATTTTTCATAAGAGGGTTTGTGGATCTAGGTAAAAAAGGTAAGAAAATTTTATTTAAAAGTTATGGAAAAAATTATGAAAAGGAAATGTAGTGGTTATGGACTAGCCTTTCAAGATGTTAAAATGTATTTTTTTAACTGTTGGAATTGAAGCAGAATGTTACAAATGCAGCAATAGGGAGACTGGTACTTATTTGTACTAACAGTACAAATACGTTACTACAAAAATAAATTGTAAAAGTCCTACAAATATTGTATTATAAAAAAAATCCTACAAGATTAAAATAGATTTTATAAAAGGCATTGTAATTAGAAGATAGGCTCTACTATACTGATAGAAGAAATTTTAAAAAATCTATAAATTTTTGAGATCTAATATGCATTTAAAAAATCAACTCTTGTAACTATTCACAATAGCTAAAACACAGAAAAAAACTTCATCATGGATAAATGAATAAACAAATTTTATCATACACAAAACAATGGAATATCCTGCAACTATAAAAAGGAATGAAATACTGATCTAAGCTCTAATATGGGCAAACCTTGAAAATGTTGTGCTAAGTTAACAGCCAGACATAAAGTTATGTGTTGTTTGATTCCATTTATATGAAATATACAGAACAGATACATCCATAGAGACAGAAAGCAGATCAGTAGTTTCCAAGGGATGAGAGTATAACTGCCTAGTAGGTACTGCACTTATTTGAAGGGGGATTAAAATGTTTTAGCTGTAGAGATGGTGGTGGTACAATATTGTAAATGTATTGAATGCCATTGAATAGCTCAATTTAAAATAGTACCAATTTTACTGAAATTATTCCAGAAGATGGAGAAAGAAACAAATCTCCCTAACTCATTCTATTAAGTCAATATTACCTGATACCAACACCAGAAAAGAACATAACAAAAAAAGAAAACTATAGATCAGTATCTCTCAATATGGATGCAAAAACCCTCAACAAAATACTAGCTAATGAAATCCAATAGCACTTCGAAGAGAGAATATGCAATGATCAAGTGAATTTCATCCCAATAGGCAAGGATGGTTTAACACATACAAGTCAACAAGTATGAGGCACTATATAAACAGAATGAAAAAAATACAAACGTCTCAATAGGTGCAGCAAAAACGTGCATTGAAATCCAGCATCCTTTATGATAAACACCCTCAACAAAGGAGGGACTTACCTCAAAATAATGAAGGCCATTTCTAATAAATCCAGAGGTAAGAAGGGACTTACCTCAAAATAATGAAAGCCATATATAACATCCACAGCCAATATCATACTGAATAGGGAAAAGTTGAAAGCATTCCTTCTGAGAACTGGAACAAGACAAGGATGTGCACTTTCACCACACCTATTCAACATAGTACTGGAAGTCCTAGCTAGAGCAACCAGGCAAGAAAAGGAAATAAAAGGCATCCAAATTGGAAAAGAGAAAGTAAAACTGTTGCCATTCACCAATGATATGAGTAGATACCTAGAAAATCCTAAAGAGTTCCAAAAGACTCCTAGATTTCATAAACAAATTCAGTAAAGTCTCCAGTTACAAAATCAATGTGCCAAATCCATAGCACGATTATATACCAACAATAACCACTCTGAGAATCAAATTAAGAACTCAATCTCTTTTACAACACCTGCAAAAAAATACCATACCTAGGTATAGACTTAATCAAGAAGGTGAAAGATCTCTACAAGGAGAATTACAAAACATTGCTGAAAGAAATTATGGAAGGCATAAAGAAATGGAAGCACATCCCATGCTCATGGATTGGAAGACTCAATATTGTGAAAATGACCATACTTCCCAAAGAAGTCTACAGATTGAATGCAATTCTTATCAAAACACCAACGTCATTTATCACAGAATTGGAAAAAAATCCTAAAATTTTTATGGAACCAAAGAAGAGTACAAATAACCAAAGCAATCCTAAGTAAAAAGAACAAATCTGGAGGAATCACATTGCCAAACTTCAATTTATACTGTGAGGTTATAGTTACCAAAACAGCATGGCACTGGTGTAAAAGTAGACACATGGACCAATGGAACAGAATAGAGAACCCAGAAGTAAAGCCAAATACTTAGAACAACCTGATTCTGTCAAAGCATATGACAACATAAATTGGGGAAAGGACACCCTATTTAATAAATGGTGCTGGGAAAACTAAATAGCCAGATGCAGAAGAATGAAATTGGATCCCTCTCTTTCACTATATACAAAAATCAACTCAAGATGAATTGAAGACTTAAATTTAAAACCTGAAACCATAAAAATTCTAGAAGATAATCTAGGAAAAAATCTTCTGGACTTTGGCCTAGGCAAAGAATTTATGACTAAGACCTCCAAACCAGATAAACAAAAACAAAAATAAATAAAAGGAACCTAATTAAACTAAAAAGCTTCTTCACAGAAAAATAAATAGTCATCAAAGTAGACAGACAACCCAAAGAGTGGGAGAAATATTTGCAAATGTGTATCTGATAAAGGACAAAAATCTACAAGGAACTGAAGCAAATCTACAAGGAACTGAAACAAATCAGCAAGAAAAAAAACAAAAACAATCCCATCAAAAAGTGGGCAAATTATGTTAATAGATATTTCTTAAGATACACAAATGGCCAAAAACAAGAAAAACTGCTCAACATCACTAATCATTAGGGAAATTCAAATTAAAACTATAATACAATGAGATACCATCTTACTCTGCAAGGATAGCCATTATTAAAAAGTCAAAAAAAGTAGGTGTTAGCATGGATGTGGTGAAAAGGGCATGCTTGTGCATTGCTAGTGGGAATGTGAATTAGTAAAACCTCTATGGAAAACAGTATTGAGTGTTCTTAAAGAACTAAAAGTAGATCTACCATTGATCCAGCAATCCCACTTCTGGGTATCTACCCAAAGGAAAAGAAGTCAATATATCTAAAAGACACTTGCATGCCTATGTTTATTGCAGCAAAATTCACAGTTACAAAGGAAGGAAACCAACTCAAGTGCCCATCAACCAATATATAGCACATAAAGAAAATGTGGCATATATACCCCATGGACTACTACTCAGCCATAAAAAGAATGAAATAATGTGTTTTGCAGCAACTTATATGGAGCCGGAGGTCATTTTTTCTAAGTGAAGCAACTCAGGAATGATAAACCGAAAACCTTATGTTCTCACTTATAAGTAGGAGCTAAGCTATGAATATGAAAAGGCATACAGAGTGATGTAATAAACTTTGGAGACTCAGAAAGGGAGAGTGGGAAAAGGGGTGAGGGCCAAAAAATCTACATATTGAATACAATGTACACTACTTGGGTGATGGGTGCACTAAAATCTCAGATTTCACCACGGTGCAATTCATCCATTAACCAAAAACCACTTGTATTTTAAAAGCTATTGAAATATATATGTATATAAAGTGTAACTCAGCTGACTGCCTTTGAAGAATAACAATTTGAGATGACAATAAGCTGATAGTGTAGTAATAAGATCTGTCAATAGCTCTTCAAGCAGATAACTTAAGCAAAAATGACGGAGGTCTACCCATCATTGCACATTGAATGCTGATATTCTTGACTTTGATAGAAAGCATTTATCTTTTGCACCTGCTCCAGTATATGCATAGCTGTCATGTATTCCAACAAAATAGAGGAAAAACTGTCACTATGATTTAGGAACTGTACATTCACATTAGAAAAAGTAACATATTTTGAGCAGTTAGAATTTATTTTTCTTGCTGTATTATGCCTAGTTTCTACAATGAATTATTTAAATTTTGTTTAGTAGTATTTTCTTTTTGAGTTCATCAGTATGGCTTTATTATAGAAAGCTCTTTGAATTAGAAATAAAATAAAATGGTTAATTTTATGTCATGTAAATTTTACCCAAAATTTCAAACTTTGAAGCAAATAATTTGACTGGAATTTTAATATACATTATAAAACACTCATTTAATTTAAAAATTTATGTAAAGGTAGTTTTTTTAAGAGTTAAAACTAAAGCTGCTACCCTAACATCATGGAAGTTCAAGGCTCTCATTACAATAAAGAAGAGAAAAGTTTGGATGCCGTGACTCTTTAAATTGTCAAAATGCAAATATTGCCAGAGGGTAGTTGTCTATGTGTTCTGAGGTCAGAAATACTAACGCTGTCTCTTTTTCACATCAAACCATTTCTCATGCAAATGATTATTACTGATTGCTCCAACATGTTCCTTGCTTAAAACTAAAGACTTTCTGGACTGAAAGTGAAAAAGATACCTCTGCCCAAATGTCTTACATTCACATAAAAATATGACAAAGTATTTTTTTCCTTGAAATTAGACAAAAAGACAAATATTAGAGAAATAAAAGGGGGAAGCTGGAATTTTTATGGCTGTACTTAGCATTTGCTATCCCAATGCTAAATCTACAAAATGCTTTTCAGGGAGTGCTCCCCCAAAGAAAGCCACTAACAAACTAAACAAGAGATATTTATTCACAAAGGTGAAAAAATAGCCAATTATTTGAGGGTTACCATGCATTTAGATTTTAATCCAAATCAAAATTTTAAATTTAGAACCACCATGTCATGTCCACCAGTCTTTTCAAAACATTCATCTTGGTAATTTGTATAATGAATTATCCAATATAAAAGTTGGATCTATTTTGCATACATGATGTGCATTTCTTATTTGCCCTGAGATCAGTAAAAAGTATTTAAGAATGTTTAGTTACATCAAAATTTATTTGGTAAAAACTACCAAGAAAAAAATAACCAAAATTTTTTCCTTTCATAACATTGTTCATGTTTCCACTCAATCACTTAGAAATAAATGTTAGAAAATAATGGACTGAATAGATTTCTACATTTTAGAAAATCAGTTCATTCCAAATATTTAATAATAATATTTTGATTGAATAGATAAGTATCTTTCAAATGGTAGATAAATATGAAGAACTAAATATATATAGAATTCATGTTTTATGGTTTTAGAAATATGCTATGGTTAAACTCTAAATGAAAATTTTGTTTAAAATTCAAAATAGCTTTTAGGGAGATATTTTATTAAAGCAATTAATTTGGTTGTTTTACTTGTGCACTGAATGTTTTGCAATTGAGTAGTTACTATAATTATGTCATTACAATAATTATGCTATTACTCCCAGTAATTATATCATTTAAATATATAAGTATGCTTACAGGAATTAGTGGCATAATTAGAACAAGTAATTACATAGTAAAATAGAAAACTGTATTGTAAAACACACTAAGTTGGATATATTGGCCTATTTCAAATTATAATATACAAAGTATTTATCCTGTGTACAATTTCTTATAATTTTTAAAAACTTTATTTTGAGATAATGATTATATTTCATAAAGTCCATATTCCCTTCATCCAAATATCCCATCCATATTTGCAACTGTTCCAATTATGTTTATTTTTGAAAAATGATCCAATTCCAGGACCATTCATTGTACTTAACTGTCATATCTTTTTAGATTCCTTCAATATCTGTCACTCTATCAATCATTCTATCATCCTTCTATTTTTCTATATCAATCTACTTGGCCATCTATTTATTGATTGACTGAATACTGTGATGTCCCGCTGACTCCACCAGTTCCAATCTAAAACCTCAAGGTTCATATCTTCTTTTTCATATTTGTAGCTGCCCTCTCTAACTTGAGAAACCTGGCTTCACTATGCTCAACATCTATACTTACTTACTCATCTCTAGAATAGTCCCTTAGTCTTTCCTTGACTCACATGTGTCTGTCAGTTTCCTCACTGTAAAATTTGTTTTTCTATGTATAATTAATAAATATGTAGAGATAGTCCTGTGTTATACAAACATATCATTATGTGTCCTATTTTCACCTACTTGGTCATCAGAGTTCACCTCCAGTGAACAATCTTGCCTGAGAATGATATTGTTTTATGGCTCCCAAATGGTGATTTTTATAATTATTTAATTTCTTTAACATTAACGTTGTATTAATTAGTTAGCATTCCATTGTAAGAAAAAACTTTCCTTGTACATTTCATTCCTTCATCTATTTATATTATGTAATTTCACAGATTACTCAATATTGCTAAATATTCAATGTGATAAAATCCATCAAAATTATTGATTTGAATGCTTGAATTAGGCTTGGAATGTATGGTTCATTCAAGTTGAGTTATATTGTTTTCTACAGGTTTCCATCAGTTTTTGAGTATTTCCTTAATTTATGTCACATTAACATGTTCCTGGCTAATCATACATTTTGCCTACATACCCCTTGAATCAGTCATTTCTCTAAGAAACTCTGCTCTTTTTCCAGGGAGAATGGTATTTAGAAAATGAGGTCTGGGTACTAGGTGTACTCATTGTTCCTGGAGTACAAAGTCAGGAAATACACACATCACATATACACACACACACACACACAACACACACACACACACACACAGTTTTTGCCCTGAGAGCAGTAGAAATTATTTTAAAATGTTTAGTTATTGTTCCTAGAGTACAAAGCCAGGAAATACACACACACACACACACACACACACACACACACACACACACGGTGTACTCATTGTTCCTGGACTACAAAGCCAGGAAATACACACACACACACACACACACACACACACACACGTGTACTCATTGTTCCTGGAGTACGAAGCCAGGAAATAAAACACACACACACACACACACACACACACACACACACACAATGTATACTCACACATACAAACAAGCAAACTCAAAAAATGTGTTTTGCAATGGCATTTTTTCTGTATCTGTCTATACATGTTGATAACCATGAGTTTACACCGGTGCTTTCAAATCCAAAACATCAAGATTTGTTCCTACTTTCCCATTTCCATTTTTCTAAATCTATTCTCCAATTTCAGAAACCTTGCTCTTATGATCCTTAATGTATTTACTAATTACTCAATTGCCTGTACTTAATCGGTCTCTGACCTCACATGGACACTGTCCTGCTCAGCTACCATTTAGCACTGCTGAACTCTCACCCTGCTCACTTGCCTTTTTACATGGGCCCCAACTTCATCCTGAAGTCTTTCTCCTTAGTCACTTTTCTCCCTCAATTTCGACCCTCCTGGGCCACTTCTCTGCTTAACTGTTCTCCTCAAGTGAGAATTAAAGCCTGTTGGACCATGGCCTCCTTCAGCTAGCCTCTCTTACAGTCCCTGGCCACTTCTTGGCTACTTAGAATTTTTTAAATAAGAATTCGCAGCACATGAATAAATAGGTGCCAGAGATCAAAAGTTAGGGAAAATGTCAGCTTTGTGTATTTATCAAAGAATGTGATATCAAGTTTTTATCAGTTGATAAGATAGTAAGTGAAGTATGTTAATGTTACATATATTTCAGTTCAAAATATCAATATGTGTAATTTTATATATTAATAATGGTATAACAAGATGTCAATAATAAAGTTGTTATGCTCAAAATGTTTCTTATTGTCATGGCAGTTTTTTGATGTTGTGAGTTTGCCTTATGATAAATGCATAAAATTAATTAATTTTACATTCAAGCACCTCCTTGAAATTTGTCTCCATAAAATAAAAATTAGAAAATTACAAATTTAGATATTTTAAACTGTAGAAGCTCCAGCAATTATATTTGAATCTTTCTTTGTTGTATGTTTTAATAAATTATTTCAAGCATTCTAGAAACTGTAACCTCAGTGTATGATTCCAAACATTCATATGTGTAAGATGTGTACATATGTATACACACTGTCAACATGTGTATGTGTATATATATATGTATACACACTGTCAATGTGTGTATATACACACACACTATACACACACACACACACACACGCACACACACACACATTGTGCTGTAAATTCTTGGGCTGTGAATTCTTATTTAAAAAATTCTAAGTAACCAAGAAGTGGCCAGGGACTGTAAGAGAGGCTAGCTGAAGGAGGCAGTGGTCCAGCAGCTTTCTGTCTCACTTGAGGAGGACAGCTAAGCAGAGAAGTGGCCCAGGAGGGTCGAAATTGAGGGAGAAAAGTGGCCAAGGAGAAAGACTTCAGGATGAAGTTGGGGCCCATGTAAAAAAGCAAGTGAGTAGGGTGAGAGTTCAGCAGTGCTAAATGGCAGCTAAGCAGACAGTGTCTATGTGAAGTCAGAGGCTGATTAAGTACAGGCAATTGAGTAATTAGTAAATATATTAAGGATTATGAGAACAAGCTTTCAGAAATTGGAGAAGAGATTTAGAAAAATGGTAATGGGAAAGCAAGAACAAACTGTGATGTGTTGAATTTAAAAGCATCAGTGCAAACTCCTGGTTATCAATATATAGATAGATAGATACAGAAAAAATATATATCTGTATTGTTTCTAAAAAGCTTGATTTCATGATCTTTCCATAAAGACAACAATAATCTGAACCTGTTCGTTAAGTCTGTGTATTTTGATAAGCATTTATAAGTTGTAAATATCCTGACAGTTTATCCTTAAATACTTTATCATTTGTCTTCTAAGAAAAGAATAAGGACTTTCTCCTATATAGACACAGGTAAATCATCATAAATGCAATTCATATTTAACTTCTCTGATTCTCTCAGTACTCTCATTTTTAGCCTTAATTCTCTCCCTCCCACTTTCCCTCCCCTCCCCTCCCCTCCCCTTCCCTCCCTTCTGCTTTTTTCTCTTTTTAATGCAAGATATACTTAAGGATCACACAATGTACAGAAATATCATGGTATCTTTTGTCTCCTTTAATCTGTAATAATACCCCTGTTTTTCAAATCTTTTGCAACATTCACCATTTTTTTTTAAGTTTAGGCCACATGTTCTGCAGAATATATCTGATTGGATTTGTCTAATTTTTACCTCAAGATTAGATTCATATTAAACATCATTGTTAATAATACAATGAATTATTTTTGTTCTTTCAGCACATTATTTACCCCTTGGATGGTGAAGTTACCTCTGATCACTTTATTAAGGTGATATGCCAAATCTCTTCATTCTTCAATGTATAAACACTCTATTCTTTGTCCTAAGTATCTATGGATCAATATTTTGATACTGTATGACCTTCCCAACAAAACAACACACATCCATTGATACTGTTTTCCATAATCAATTATATGGCTTGCTTGTTTGAGTAATAGCATATGAACTTACAATTTTTATCTTTTATTCAATGTGCTATGATTTATTACTTCCATTATTCTTTTCTTAATGTTCTAATTATCATAAAATTTGGTCAGTAGGAGTACTATGCATTTTGATATTTGCCCATCAATTTCAACCACTTCATAACATTTTGAAATAAGATTTTCCAGACTCATCTCATACTTTCCTGACTAAGAACAGGAATCAACCATTGCTTTCAAAATTCCTGGTTCATTTTAGTAGAGAACAGTACTTAGAAACTAAGGTCTGGGCACTTGTTGGGCTCATTGCTACTGGGATGATAATGCTCCTTCTGTTGGAAAAAAAATAACTTAAAAAACTGTGTTTTCTGGTACTTGTCCAATAACAAAATTCTTCTCATTCATTCAATACATATTTGGATCTCCTTTCTCTCTTTATGAAAATTCTGACTCCAGAAAACATAAGTAGAGTTACTCTCATCCTCAAGATTAAAAGAAACAAAAAATGATTTTGGATTGATATCAATATCACTATCAACAGAAAATTCAATTCAGAATTTTTAATTTTTTTCTCACTTTCGTTGTCTTTGAACTATAACCCATGCAGGGTGTAAAACCAGAGGACTGCATTTGAAATTTACTGGAATTAATTTATTTTCTCTGTGCTAATATTTTTATCTTGATATAATCTTTTAGTTTTGTTTCTGATACTACTGCATTTTTAATTTATTTTCCATTTTATTGATTTTGTTTTTGAATGTGATTATATTAACCTGGTTCATAAACCAAATTTTTATAAAGTACCTGCTCATGGAAGTCTTCTCTTCTATGTTGGTCTAAATTTTTAATGTGAGTCCTTGAAGCAAACTACATTGTTTAGTCTCAAAATGCTTTTTCATGATTTTTAGGATTAGTAGGGCATGTAAATTCTCGTGGGCATTGAATTGAACTATTTTGATTTGATAGATTATTTCAGGGGAAATCTAAATCTTTACCTTATTAAGTCTTCTTATTTGTAACTAATCTTCATTTCTTTATTCATACCCAAAAGCTTCAAAGGTATTTTCTAATTTCTCTAGCCATATTTTGCTCATCTTTTGTAAACATATATTTGGTATTGTTAATGTTATCATTTAAAACTTTTATTAATATAAAAAGATAACTTATTGTATGGTTCATGGTTTCAGCATAGTTTAGCACTTTTATAGGCATTATTTGTCCTCTTCTTAAAGTGCAGGTCTGCTGGAGATGTATTCTCTCAACTTTTTATTGTCTAAGAAATTTTATATTTTTCCTTCGTTTCTGGAAGATAAATTTCACTAGTCATAGAATTCTGTATTGACAGGTTTTTTCTTCAGGACTTTAAATATTTTACTTTATTGTCTTTTGGCTTTCATATTTTAAAATAAAAAAATCTGTTGTCATTTTTATTCTGTCATTTGTACCCTGTCATCATGCTTATTTCAGGTTCATTGAGCTTCCTAAATCTCAGAGCTTACATTTTCACCAAGTTTGAAAAAAAATTAGCTCTTAATTTTTGAAATATTTTTTACTGGCATTATTCATTCCTTGAGACTTCAATTGCACATGTTATTTCATATAATATTTTCTCCACAGGTTGATGATATATTGTTCATGTTTTTGTAGTCTTTTTCACTTTGTATTTAATTTTGTATAGTTTCTGAGCACTGATATGGTTTGGCTCTGTGTCTCCACCCAACTCTTACCTTGATTTGTAATAATCCCCACATCATGGGAGGGACCCATTGGGAGGCGATTGAATCATGGGGGCAGGTTTTTCCTGAGCTGTTCTTGCAACAGTGAATAAGTCTCATGAGATTTGATGATTTTATAAAGGGAAGTTCCCCTACACATGCCTTCCTTTTGCCTGCTGCCATGTGAGATGTGACTTCGCTCCTCCTTTGCCTTCCACATGACTTTGCCTTCCCCCTTTGCCTTCTATGATTGTTAGGCCTCCCCAGCAATATGGAACTGTGAGTCAATTAGAGCTCTTTCCTTTATAAATTACCCAGTCTTGGGTATGACTTTATTAGCAGTGTGAGAATGGACTAATACAGTAAATTGGTACCAGGTAGTGAGGCTTTTTTGCAAACATACCAAAAAATGTGGAAACGACTTTATGGAGTAACAGGCAGAGGTTGGAAAAGGTTGGAGGGCTCAAAATAAGATAAGAAAATGTGGGAAAGTCTGGAACTTTTAGAGACTTGTTGAATGGCTTTGACCAAAATGCTGATAGTGATATGGACAATAAAGGCCAGGCTGAGGTGATCTCAGATGGAGATGAGGAACATGTTGGGAACTGGAGCAAAGATGACTCTTCTTATGCTTTATCAAAGAGACTGGCAGCATTTTGTCCCTGCCCTAGAGATTGATGGAGCTTTGAACTTGAAAGAGATAATTTAGGGTATCTGGAGGAAGAAATTTCTAAGCAGCAAAGTGTTCAAGAGGTGACTTGGGTGCTGTTAAAAGCACTGTTTTATGTATTCAAAAACATATATGCTTTGGAATTGAAACTTATGTTTGAAAGGGAAGCACAGCATAAAAGTTTAGAAAATTTGCAGCCCGATGATGTGATAGAAAGGAAAACCCCATTTTCTGAGGAGAAATTCAAGAAGTTTATAAATATTTGCATAACTAACAAGGAGCCAAATGTTAACTGGTGAGACAATGGGGAAAATGCCTCCAGGGCATGTCAGAGACCTTCATGGCCACCCTCGATCACAGACCCAAATGCCTAGGAGGAATAAATGTTTTCATGGGCCGGGCCCAGAGCCTTGCTGCTTTGTGCCCTCTCAAGACTTAGTGCTCTGCATTGCAGCTGCTCCAGCCATGGCTAAAAGGGTCCAAGGTACAGCTTTAGCTGTGGCTTCAGAGGGTGCAAGTCCAATCTTTGACAGCTTTCACACTGTGTTCAGGCTATGGGTGCACAGAAGCCAAGAACTGAGATTTGGGAACCTCTACCTAGATTTCAGAGGATGTATATAAGTGCCTATATGTCCAGGAAGAAGTTTAGGGGTGGGACCCTCATAAAGAACCTCTGCTAGGGCAGTGCAGAAGGAAAATGTGGGGTTGGAGCCCCTCACAGAGTTCCCACTGGGGTACTACTTGGTGGAGCTGTGAGCAGAGGGCCATCATCCTCCAGAACCCAGAATGGTAGATACACCAACAGCTTGCACTGTGCACCTGGAAAAGCTTCAGACACAGTGCCAGCTTGTGAAAGCAGCCAGTAGGGAAGCTGTACCCTGCAAGGCCACAAGGGCGGAGCTGCCCAAGACCATGGGAACCCACCTCTTGCATCAGTGTGACCTGCATGTGAGACATGCAGTTAAAAAGGATCATTTAGGACCTTTAAGATGTGGCTACTCATTGGATTTTGTACTTGCAGGGGGCCTGTAGCCCCTTTGTTTTGGCCAATTTATCCCATTAGGAATGGGTATATTTACCCAGTGCCTGTATCCCCATTATATTTAGAAAGTAACTAACTTGCTTTTGATTTTACAGCCTCATAGGTGGAAGGGACTTGGCTTGTCTCAGATGAGACTTTGGACTGTGGGCTTCTGAGTTAATTCTGAAATGAGTTAACACTTTGGAGAACTATTGGGAAGGCATGATTGGTTTTGAAATGTGAGGACATGAGATTTGGGAGGGGCCAGGGACAGTATGATATAGTTTGGCTCTGTGTCCCCACCTAAATTTCAACTTGAATTGTAATAATCCCTACATGTCATGGGAAAGATCCAGTGGGAGGTAAATGAATAATGGGGGCAGGTTTTTCTGATGCTGTTCTTGTGATAGTGAATTAGTCTCACAAGACTGATGGTTTTATAAAGGGGAGTTCCGCAGCACATCTCCTCTTTTTGCCTGCTGCCATGTAAGCCATGACTTTGCTCCTCATTCACCTTACACCATGATTCTGTGGCCTCCCCAGCCATGTGGAACTATGAGTCAATTAAACCACTTTCCTTTATAAATTACCCCATCTTGAGTATGTCTTTATTAGCAGCATGAGAATGGACTAATACAGCTACTATCTTGAAGTTCAAATATGTGGACATATTTGTAGTAACTGTTTTAACATCTTGTCTGCTAATTCCATCAGCTTTCCATTTTTGTTTTGTTTCTCTTGTTCTTCTCTCCCTTTTGCATTGTAACTCTAAATGCCTTTCTTGAATTCCTAATAAATTTACATTGGATGTCAAACCCAGTAAATTTTACATTTTGACGTGCTAAATTTAGTTTTATTATTTTAAATTGTTATGTTATGTAAATGTTGAATTTAGCATTAATTTAAGGTTACATTAGTTTCACCACTAAAGTGGTTCACTTCTTAGGATTCTACTCAATGCTCCATGTATTATTAGGTCTTTCCACTCTGGTTGGTAGACCACAACTATTCTCAACACAGTATGGGATGCATGAATTATTCATTTTACTCTTCTTTCTTTCCTCAGTCTTAGGAAGTTTCCTCTAGTGCATATTCATAACAGTACTCAGCCAAAGACTTGAAAATATCTTTATTTAGATTTCTCAAAATTTCTCTCTGTGTAGATTCCTCTCACTGAATATCCTGTCTCACATATTCTATTCAATCTTTGTCTCAGCAATTCAATGAGACTACCCGCCTTAATTTATGTTCCAGTTTTGTATTGTGGTTAAGAAATTGCCTCTGGACCATTTCATTACTAAGCAGTGGACATTATTCTCAGTACTTTACAGGGTTTGAGGCTTACAATATTCACCACAATGCAGTGAAAGTCATATTAGTATTTTCATTTTGCAGACGATAAAACAGATACAGAGAGGTTAAATAATCTGTCCAAATTTGTACATTAATCTCTTATACCCCGCACTATACTGTCACATTGTACCTTAGCTCATGTATAAATATCTGTATTACCAAACCCTATGGTTTTTAGCAACTAATAGATGTGAAATAATTTTTATTGTATGTCTGTTTTAATTGTACATATTATTAAATATGTTTCGACCTAAAAGCACCAAAAGGGTTTTGAAAATTCTAATAACTTCCATGGTATTTTTATCTGTATCTCAGTACTTGAAGAAGACTTAGCAACAAATGTAAATTATTCTGATAAAAGAGTTAATGAATAAAAATGGAAGAGTTTTGGAGAAAATGCAAGGAAAATTAAAAAGTCAATAATAAATTGATACTTCTGAATTTATTTGTATGCAGACATGAACAAAATATATGACTTTCAATTGTAGATGATATTACCAAAGAATTGGAGAACTGAAAAAAATAACTGTACATATTTAAATTTGAATGATATACCAATGCTGTGAGAAGATACCACATGTATAAAATACATGTTATAAATGTATTCTGTAAGTTAAAATAAAACATATTATTTTTGAATAATTATTAGATACCTAATAAACTTTCTGCTGTATTTAAATATACATTTTTTCAAGGTAGGCATAGCAGCTCACACGTATAATTTTAGCACTTTAGGAGGCCAGGGAAGGAGGATATCTTGCAGCCAGGAGTTTGAGACCAGCTGGGCAACCTAACAAAATTTCATTTCTACAAAAAGTAAAAAAGTAAGCCAGGCATGGTGGTATGAGCCTGTAGTCCCAGCTACATGGGAGGCTGAGACAGGAGGATGACTGGCACCTAAGAGGTTGTGGCTGTAGGAAGTCATGATTATGCCACTGTTCTCCACCCTGGGCAACAAAGCAAGACCCTGATGCAAAATACTAAATAAATGAAGTATGAATTTTCCAATGATTTCTCATTGTCAAAATTCTCAGTGTCATAAAAACTCTAAGTCTTATATTTCTCTCTTTATTTCCTTCTAACTACCAAATCACAAACATAGGCAAAGACTGTGTTGTTCTCCACCCATTTGTGCCACCTTTACTGCTAAATAACTTTTAAACTCGTTATTTAGACAATTCTTTATAAAATACAAAACTTATCATGGATGTTAGCTTCATAAAACCCTTTGACATAAATCAAACAGTTACATCTCTTTTTCGTCATAAGTGTTCCCATGTATATGTTAAAGTTTCTTTTTTGACAAAAGCAATATGCTGGAGAGGAAAGAGCACAGGGTCTGGATTCAGACTGAGCTAGATCAAATTTCTTGCTATGGCTCATTCAGCTTTATAATCTATGGCAAGTTACATAATTTTTTAAACCTCAGTTTCTATGTAGATAAAAAAGAGGGATGGTACTACTTATCTTGCTTAATTGAGAGGACCTAAGACATTTTATGTGTAGTAACTAGCACAGTATAAATGCTCAATAAATAGTATGTTTTATAATTAGAACATTCCGTATTTTGTTGCAATTGAGTGTCATAAGACATGAATTTAAGAAGATAAAAAGTGAAAAATGACTACACAAGTGGAATTGAAAAGTTGTAATTAGCATCCCCTTTATCAGAATTCAGGAGATTACGTTATCAACACTAAGTTAATGCCATACAATATAGTTTCATCAGTAGTTAGAAATCAAAAGTATTTATTTAGGTCATTAATGTATCACCTTCAAATAAGTAACTCAAGTTGAAATGTCTCCAATTATCTTAAGAAGTAACTGTTATTAACATTTCATCGTATATCAGATTAAAAGTGAAAAAAATATTCATTTCAGGAAGAATTAAATAAGAGGAAAGCATAAGAAATGAAACAGTGAATTGGAAGTAATTTCCCATAGAGTTTTGCTAATGGTATCATTGAAATTTGTTCCAAATAGCTATTTTATGATAGACGATAAAATCATTTAGAATTGTTCTAGTTAACGACAGAAACCAAGACTAGCAAAATTGCTAGTGACAACATAATTAAACATAAATTCTACACATATAAATAAATCCCCAGCTTATTCTGAGTTAATTAATCTGGTCATGTAACATCTTCAGAATACAGAAAGATAAAACAAATTAAGTGAAATATATATCTGAGCAATCCAGATAGCCGTGACAAAGCCCATGATTTGAAAGAAGATAAAAAGTCCTTTGCATTGCCACTAGGGGTCTGTTAATGAACATACTGAATTTCCTCCTGAATTACAGTTACCAAATTTCCCTGCCTGCTGAAGATTTACATTGAAAATAAGTAAGGAAAAAAACATAGAGGCTGATACATTGATGGCAGCAAAAATTGTAGATTGACCACCTCTGTTGAAATGAAAAGAAAGGGTCTGTCGGGGGGAAAAAGGGGAGGGACAGTGCGGGGTTGGGAGTTGGGGAGGGATAGCATGGGGAGAAATGCCAGATATAGGTGATGGGGGAGGAAGGCAGCAAATCACACTGCCATGTGTGTACCTATGCAACAATCTTGCATGTTCTTCACATGTACCCCCAAACCTAAAATGCAATAAAAAATATATATTAAAAAAAAAAGACAGCAGATCACATTGCCATGTGTGTACCTATGCAACAATCTTGCATGTTCTTCACATGTACCCCAAAACCTAAAATGCAATAAAAAATATATATATTAAAAAAAAAAGTTGAGTTGAGATAGTTAAAATTTATATTAAGAAAGCAAGTTACTTTCTTAAGTAATTTTGTATGACAAAAATTGTAAATTAAGTGAGCATAGCTCTTGTTTTTAGATGTTCACTTTTAGTTTGTTAATGTATTGTAGAGAAGTAGAGATCAGCAAATGCACTATTTCCTAATGTGTTTGGACTGCTTCTTGGCCAGCTTAGGTATTACTTATTTCCTTTTCTTTTCAGTAACTTTCTAAGCAGATGTATAGAAACAGTTTTTCAATTAATAATTTCACCATCTTTGACTTAATTTCAGAAGTACTTTGTCATTATTAAATGGTCATGGAAAATGACTGTGATATTTTGGGGACATCAATGACTGTAGCACAGAATTGACTGCTAAAATAATGGTGCTTTCATTAAGCAAAAATTAATTTTTAAGAGTTTAATGGGGTAACCTCAATATATCTGGATTGTTCACCTAAGTGGAACACCTCTTCTGTGTATCAATTTAAAAGAAGACCTATTATTAACTTCAGCATTCTTGGACATGTAAATTAGTATAAAATATGCAGATTAGAACACATAATCCTTGTTTTTGCAAACTGCTTACTTTTCTGACATTTTGATTAGACAGTCAAACTTCTTCAACAAAGCTTTCATTACACCGTATCAAATAAAATAGAGAAAAATAAAATCTCAATACTTATAAAGAGCATATCAAGGATACCCCATGATGAAGTTGACATTATGGTAGATTTGTACTACGTCAAATTAGCTAATCTAAAACTCCTTTTCATTGTATTTTCATACCTTTATGAGCCTGCATTGAAGTTGACCACAAGGAGAATTTGTGCAGAACTGGAAGGCAGAAGTCAAGGGGCAACCATTGGTACACGCTAAAAAACTGTTGTAAGATAGGTACTGCTGCTGTTCATGCACGTCCTTGCTGATGATGTGTTTGTGTTGTGGACTTGGGGCAGCAGACAGACCAAAGTTCCTCCAACTCCTGCCTAGTATTTTTTTTTCATCAATTCTGAGTCTTTGGTTAAGTACCCTTTATTGCTCTGTAGCAAATGGTGCTAGTCCATTCACCACCCACAGCATCAGGATTAATAGCAGCTAGAAGCAGATATGGTTTCAAGCAGATTTCTTGATTCCAGTTTTTAATTTTTATTTTCCCTTTTTGTGGATACATAATAGTTGCACATATTTATGGGGTAAAGGTGATATTTTGATACAGGCATACAATGTGTAATGATCAAATGTACCTCAATACCATCTTTCCTTCTTTACTACAAGCTCTCTGACTTAAGGGCAAACACTAGATGCAGAAACAGCTGCTTTACATAGGCCACTTAGCTAGTTTTCACCATTGTGTAAGGTCTAATTTTTGTAATCAGTGCCTTATTCCATATCATTAACAGTGGTTCTGTCCCTCTGACAATCACTAATTGATACAGTAAGTGATGTAGCCAGTAGACTATAGGGTGATGATGACAGAGAACTTGTTTGTATTGTTTCCTGTTGTTTCTTCAACAAAGAGAACACTGTCTGGCATGTAGTGGATTCTCAACAAATAATGGTGGAATGATTGAGGACTTTAAGGGGTAGGAGTGAGGAGAGGCAAGAGAAAAGGTATTTGAGTGCTAGGAAGGATGGAATAATGAACCTGTTGTGAACCATACTGATACGTTGTCCTTGCTAGAAGACAGGTAATACTAACATTTATCAATATCTAAGTCTGCACAATCCATTATTTAGCTACTAGATATATATGGCTATTTAGAATGTGAAATAAGACTAGTGTTAAGATGTTTGGTAAGCATAATATATATACCAGGTTTCAGAAACTTGTCAAGCAAACAAAAATATCAAATAAATAATTTGTATGTTGATTACTATTTGAGACAACCGTATGTTGGATGTATTGGGTTAAATAAACTATACTGTTAAAATTCTTTTTTTTAATTTGTCATGTAGTTACCAGAAAATTTAAAATTAAGAATTTAGCAGACACATTTCTATTAGATATATTTCTACTGCTTGTCTAAGTGCTTCTTTTATAGAGGTGTCTAAAATCTTTGTAAATCACAGCAACCTCATTTTATTGACACATAAAACTTGATGTCTTATAAATGTAATCTTCACATAGTGACATCTTAATGTCATTAAATCTTCAGAGGATATCTTTGATTTACCTACTGTTTACTGATGAGAAGTCCCATCTAAAATTGACTAGACACTTTGGGAGGTACATACAATATAACAGAAAAGCTATTTTGAATCAGGAGCTATGTCTTTTAACATGTTTTGTAGTTGACTTCACCAGTAAAAGTAGTATTCCTTTCTGTATAAAACCAAAAAATAGACTTCCATTAAGCAGTAAGCAGCTTTCTGTGTCCAGGACTCTTTAGGTAAGAATATCACTTTCAAATTTGCTTTTGCTGATAGTGCTGTATTTCAGTGTCTCTCTAGTAATTGCCTTAAAATATCAAATTCTCACTGCCTCCTAAAATCACAAAAGATTTATAGGAAAAATTACCTTTGTATCATAAAGAATATTCATATTTATTTTATAACCTATATTTTATAATTTTGAAATACACAGACATACTCTTGACAGCTCCATGGATCACTTCAGAATGTTTTGAATATAAGTTCATTGTATGAACAAGAATCCAGAAAAAAGTTTAAAAAATTTTACTCTTTGTATCAAAAACCACATCTAATGGTGATTAATAATTTCTTCTAGGTACAACTTCAACTTCCTCTGTACTTTTACAGTTCTGACTTTTCTTAGATCTTGTTTGATTTTACAAAAAAGACAAATGTTTGAAATACATTTTTTGACAAAAATTCATGGTTGTTTGAATCACATTTTGAAGCTTGTTCTCCAAATCTAAATATGTCATTCTTTCTGAAGCAGGTATTTTCACAGATCTTTTTTTTAATCTAGTCTTCTCATAAGATATGCAAACTTATGAACTTAAATAACAGATTCTTCTAGAAATATCTATTTTTGTTAATGTCTGCTAGTACTACAAGTTGAAGATGAGTACAAATAACATTTCTTTCTTTCAGTTATTTGGTTCATTTGCTATGAGTTTTAAACATTTTACAGAGGAAAAATAGGATTTACTATTTTGCTAAATTCCAATGTTGAGATTATTTTAATCAGTATGAATAAATTATTATATGTTCATCATTACATTATTAAATGAAAATCAGTGTCCTAATTATGTAATCTTTATAAGCAAGGTTCTCGTTGGTTTATTCTTTTGCATAATATTTATTACTAGCTAGTTTATATTCCAGTATCTTATAGTGCAAAGTAAAATGATTTTAAAAAGTATTTCTATAATTGAATAAATGAAGTTATTTCTCTAACTTGTCCAGAATTAATCTGAATTTGAAAATGTTGTATTAAAAATTAGGTAATCTGATCATTTACAGGTATTTAATATTATTTGCATTTGGTTTGGTTACAGAATCTGAAACTAGTTTAAAATTTACAAGGTATTTTAATAACTTTCAGAGGAGATCAGAAGTGACCATGATCCAATTGCTTCTTCAAGCTATCCAGTTGCCTCCATGTTCATTTCACGTGTGCTCTGCTCATTGGTGGATACAGCTACTAGCATGGCTTTAATTACCTTAAAAATGTTAATGGCTCCCAAATCTACCACTCAATATATCACACACACACACACACACACACACACACACACACACACACACATACACGTCAGATAGTTTATGACTTATAATAGTTCAGCTCCCAACTTTCTGACTTTATAATGGGTTTATTGGGGTATTAAATGAATTTTCACCTCATGATATGACTTAGGTACTATCAGGATGTAGTACCATTGCTGGTTGACAAGCATTTGTATGTATATTCAAAAGATTATTACTTGCTTCTTCAATAGGCATTACAAATCAATATGACTGAGGCTGAATTCCAATTTTAATCTCTTCACCCCATATCTTCAAACCTATTCTTCCTCATCAATTCATGACTCCACTCTCTATTTAGTCAGCAGTGAACAAATATATATATCAGGTTGAATGGACTTTGGCAAATTCTCTTGAATGGGCTGCCACATCCCCTTTATTTGTACATGATTGGGTTTTCGTGGGCGTATTTGGATATTATATTCACTTTTAACCTTACATCCAAAGATGTGGTAGTAAAATATAAACCCTAAATCTACTATTATATAGACGTACACTGTCATCCAGGAATTATAATTAAAAATAATAACAGGACAGAATGACATTTCACAAAAGATATTATAGAAATGACCAATAAAAGTATTGAACATTATTTGTTATCAGGAAAATGAACATTGGAATTACAATAAGATATAATTTCACAGCAAACGTTTAAAACTGCACTGACGAGGAGTTCCTCTTCTGGCTCAGTGAATAACAGAAAATGTATATATCATCCCATGTGAAGCAATGAAAAAGCAAAAGTAAATATGCAAACAGTGGTATTTCAAGAAATGGTAAACTTTGGACAACAAAGGACAGTGATCACTAAGAGAAGAGAAACAAATAATGTGAGCTGATTGCTAAAATATACTGACTAGAGAATGCTTCCCTTCCAGGCAAGGGAAAATCAGGAGCATGGCAGTCACCATCTGCTGAAAAGACAATATGGAGAAACCAAAGTGGCTGGTTATATCAAGAGCATAAATTAACTATAAATTAACTGTAAGATAACTTCAAGTGCCTTAGTTTTTATGTAACTGGAAGACTTAAAGGAGAAAATATATTTGAAAAGATTAAAGCTATTTATTTTTCCAAATATGATAAAAGGTATAAGTCCACACATCCAAGGAGCCCAATATCTCTAAACATGAGAAACATGAAGGAAGCATACCAAGTCACATCATAATCAAATTGCTTAAGACAAGAGATAAAAATAAGTTTTAAAAAATGGTACATATCTACAGAGAAACAAAGATGACAATGAAAGCAGCCTTCTGGTTGGAAATGTTAGAAATAGTGGCATGCCATCTATAAAGTACTTAAAAAAAAATAGGCACCTTGAAATTCTGTACTCAGCAAAGATATTTTTCAAAAGTTAAGTTGAAATAGAGACTCCTTAGACATAAAAATGCTGAGACTTGCACCAAAGCCTTGCACTAGAAAAATGTAAAATACTTTCTCTAGAAAGTACAAACACACACCAGTGTAAATATTCGTTTACACAAAGGAATGCAGAACAGTGGAAATGGTAACTATATGGGTAAATATAACACATTTTGCTTATTTAAGTACCTTCAAGATGTAATTGTTTAAGACGAAAGTAGTAATGATGAAAGTGAAGATTATAATTTATGGGACTTGCTCAGCTTCTTGGGTCTTTAACTTAATATTGTTTCACAAATTTGGAAGAACTGGCAACTTTATTCCTTTAAATGTATTTTCTGCCACACTTGCTCCTTCCTCTTTTCCTAAGACTTCAGTTATACATACATTATACTGCTTAATACTATATCACAAATCATTTAGCCTCATTCATTTTATTTTAATACCTTTCTCTCTGTTTTTTAGAGTGAATGATTTCTATTTTTTATCCTCATTCTGATCCTAAATTTATCCAGTGAACATCTTACTTCAGAATTACACATTATAATTATAGAATTTTTAGTTATGTACTTTTAATTTTCCTGATATAATTCCCTATATACTCATTTATTATGAATACTTCCTTATGTCCTTGAATGTATTTGTAATTACCCCATTAAAATATTTGTTTCTTTTTATTTATTTATTTATTTATTTTTATTTTTTTATTTTTTTATTATTTTTTTTTATTGTATTTTAGGTTTGGGGGTACATGTGAAGAACATGGAAGATTGTTGCATAGGTACACACATGGCAGTGTGATTTGCTGCCTTCCTCCCCATCACCTATATCTGGCATTTCTCCCCATGCTATCCCTCCCCAACTCCCCACCCCCCCACTATCCCTCCCCTTTTTCCCCCCGACAGACCCCAGTGTGTGATACTCCCCCTCCCTGTGTCCATGTGTTCGCATTGTTCAACACCCGCCTATGAGTGAGAACATGCGGTGATAGGAACGCTTTTACACTGTTGGTGGGAGTGTAAATTAGTTCAACCATTGTGGAAGACGGTGTGGCGATTCCTCAAGGACCTAGAAATAGAAATTCCATTTGATCCAGCAATCCCATTACTGGGTATATATCCAAAAGACTATAAATCGTTCTACTATAAGGACACATGCACACGAATGTTCATTGCAGCACAGTTTACAATAGCAAAGACCTGGAACCAACCGAAATGCCCATCGATGATAGACTGGACAGGGAAAATGTGGCACATATACACCATGGAATATTATGCAGCCATCAAAAACGATGAGTTCGTGTCCTTTCTAGGGACATGGATGAACCTGGAAACCATCATTCTCAGCAAACTGACACAAGAACAGAAAATTAAAATATTTGTTTCTTAATTTTAATAGCTTTAACCTTGAGATAACAGCTTAGTCATCTCAAGAATAGTTTTGATTACCTACATTTTCTCTTCTATCTGCAATACGTTTTTCTGTTTCTTTTCACTTTTATTATTTTGGTTGTATACCGGACAACTTTAAGTGCTGGCTGAAGGTGGAGACACTAGAATTGGTGGTCATAGAGCAAGATGATGCAAACCTACTATGATCTTGGGCCCAATTATAGCAATGGAGACTATAGTTTATTCCATGATTTCTCCTGTATTGTTCTTTTATAAAGATTGCATCTGACAGTCAGTGTGAAATCTAGGTAACAGTAAATCATGAGAGAATCTGAGAGGTCAGTGGTTGGACCATAGTAGAAACACTTTAAGCCTACTCACATCTGCTAGATCTAATCTCAATTTCAGCTGTGGTTACCATGGACAAGCCTAGGTGTGTTTGACTTCTATATATGCTGATTGGGTGATAGAGTCTAACCTCAATTGTGAGCCACATATCTTCACTTTTTGCCTTCAAATTCCTCCTTCACTAAAGACCTGGAGAGGCTACTTTTCAGGCTACATTCATGCATTATCCAGTTGCTAAGAGAGATAATGCCCCCAGGGACAATCTCAGATGATAAGAGAAGGAAAGTATTAGATAACTCTCTTATTTATTTGTGGTTTTAATAAACAACTCACTGAAGTATTCTGCTTCCTTTTTAGGAGGTAATTACTCACTATAACTGTCTTTCCTTCTTGTTGCCTCTCTCTCCCAGCTCCCTTGATTCTTCTACCTTGGACAAGCTCCCACATGATTATGCTCCCACAAGCATAATTCCATGTAGAACAAATATAAGAACTAAAATAAAGTTCAAAATGTTGTCCCTTGTGAAAGAGGATTGAAATAAGATAAGTTCAAGGAGATATCATGAGATTAGGGATAGTTATTTAAATATTGAAGACCTTTGGACATTTTCAAAGCAGAAGAAAAAAGATACAGTTTCTCATTTAAAAATTATTGTGGATGAGTTATTGTTAATTGCAGCATCATTTAGGTAAATGAGTGTGTCTAAAGGGCTTGTAAATACAATATATCTCAGGTATTTAGTCTATACACTTATCTCTGTCAAGATTTACTTATCAAAAGTAAACAGTAATTCAAAAAAATACATTCTGAAGGTTATGACCAAATTAATGAGGTTTTGATGGTGTTGTATGTTTGGTCATGTTCAAGTAATCCTTTCCACATCTGTTAATGTTAAAATTATTCGTCTCAGATGAATACCTACCAGGGGGACTCAGATTCATTAATTTATGTATTTTTATGTTACCAAGAACATCATCCTCTGCAGATAGGAATACAAAGATGCAAATCCACATCAATAGCAATAAATACCATTACAGTGAGAATTCTGAAATCGAAAACACCTTTATAAATGCTACATTATGGCTTCTTTCATTCAAGCAATATTTAGAAATCCATGCTTTAGTAAAGATGGTTCCTTGATACTTTAGGAACGGGAATTTGTATTACTATGAGGATGAACACCAAATTTTGTACCTTTAAATGTTGTAGACGTAGTCTCCCTACTGCTCAGTACACCAGGCTTTTACCCAAATCTCGTATTGATTGGTATGTTTTTGTTGTAAAAATAGAAAATTTTTGCTTCATTGGTAACACCTTTAAATGTCTGCCAGTTCTGTGTTCATACTGTTGCAACTTAACAGGGCAAAGGCTGTTCTTACAAGGACAGGATATGTATAGAATGTTTACAAAATTAAATTTTAAGAAAGCAGGTTGGATCAGTTCAGAACCTAGCTTGAATTAACAGGCATATCACTTTCAGCTTCTAGTCCAGATATACTCTCCAAGCATTCTAAAGATATTTCCTATCTCCAGTTCTAGATATACTAAGACTCTATACTCTTCCAAAATTCAAGCAATTGAAATCCAAATCTTGCCTTTGATGGACTTTTCGGTAACCTTTTCAACTAGTCATAACCTGTTGCCCTTTAGGTTTATCATCTAACATAGGAAGTATTTCTAATATTTTCATTAAGTAAAGAAATTAGTATTCTTAGGTGGAAAAGAATAACTTTATAGTTACTTCAAATTATATTAATGCTTATAAGCTGTGAATGATATTATATCCAAATGAGATATACATCTACACACATAAGTAGGCCAGTATATTTGGAAAAAACTAACTAGAAATTGTTTTGTTTAATATCCTAACAAAATCTCCTTATCTTTGATACTGTCTTTTATCTGGTTATCTGGTTATTTCTCATTTCAATAATTTTTTTTGCAGATTAAAGAGTGTAAAATAAAATGCAAATAATAGGGAAGTACTCACAGTTGGAAAAATGTGCTTCATGATTGATAAATTAGATCTCAAATTCCAAAATAATTACCAGTAACTTTGGGCATAACAAATAAGGAATATAAGTGGTAATGATACCCATGTAAAATATTTTATTATCTTTTCTAAGATTTGTATATATTTGAAGTGAATTACCTGTGTAATTGACATAAATAATAGTTTGAATGCAAATGGAAAAAGCAGTAAACATAATTAATATATTTGCTTGGCTATTCAAATTTAAAAAGTTACATCTGAATAAATTCCAAGTATTATTTGTCATTCGTACTACAAAATTTCCCTTAAATGTTCATTAGCACTGTATTGATTTAATTTTGTTAACTGATAACTTGATACCACTGCTGAAAAATAAAATGAAAAAGAGAACTAAGCAGTAAATTATTGCCAAAATCAGGAAGTCATTATGTCAACTTATTATATTTCTGCAGCAGATTATTTTTATTTTTTGGTTTGCTATAGATTACTGAAGCAGCGTACACAAAAAGATGGAAAAATAAATACCAGTGTTTATGTGGCACATACTTGGTGGAACCTAATTGAATAATGCTACATAGAACTGTGCATTAAAGGGTTATCCTAGCCCAAAGAAAGATTTGGCCCTTTACTCCAAGCTGAGTTTTGATAAAAACTGCAGAGAAATAAGGAAATTATAATCTTTTCAATAAATGCTGCTAAATCAATTGGATATGTAGATAGAAAATACTATCCTTGACCTCTCCCTCAAATTATACACATAAATCAATTCTAAATGGAATGCAGATGCAAATACAAAAGGTGGAACGCTAAGGTTTTTAGAAGAAACCAGAAAAAAATCACGCAATATCTGCACCCAAGCAGTGGTTGATCACCCCCTGCATACCTGTGCCACCAAAGGAGGTCTCTGCAGGCTCCTATCATACCTCTATGCTCCCTCATAAGCATCTACAAGAGTCCTGTGTAAGACAGGTAGTAAGAGGACATTAACCCTACTTTTGTCTGGGGATTCTAGCTATTCTAACCTGACTTGCCAGACCAGATTTCAGCCAATATTTTTTTTCTTACTTGTTTGTATGGCATCTGCATCTATTCTCTGTCTCGGATGAAAAAAAGGTTCCTTTGTTCCATGTCTCACTGGAGAGGATTGTCTCTCTCTCTCTCAAATTCAGTTTACTAGGTTGACTTGTAACGTTAGCTCTCTCGTGGGTTCAATAAAAAGTTATGATTTTGTAGATTATCTGGCTTTTTCTCTCACTGTTGTTAGTTTGAAAGTAATATTCTCTTGAAGCTTTCTGCATCCTAAGCAGAAGCAGAACATCAGGGCATTTTTATATGTTTACTTATTCTAGAGTAAAAATCAATCTTGAGATGTTGTACAATCAAGGTATATAAATTCTCCTCTTCCCTGCTCATGTCCACTTGGGTGTTGCTAGAATTGAGTCAGCATTTTATAACAGAAAGAGGGATGGTTGTGCACCTGCTTTAATCTGTATTTGTAAATAGTGAGATAGACTCCACAGTCCTGATTTGTAATTCATCACAAGTCTAAAGTAGACTAGCAAGCATATAATTTTTTAAACTTTGCTGGACAGAAATACAATCTCCTATTTAATTGCATATTTTTCCCATAATATGAAATAGTAGAGAATAAAAACAAAATGAAGAATGCCAAGCTCTTTCTTCTGCTTTCACTCACTTTTGGTATTTTGGCTTCCATGTTAAAATTGGTGCCGATTTCTCTGCCGCTCCTACAACGCATGTGGACACATAACAATAACTACAGTTTTTGCCCTTCTGTTTTTAGATTGCCACAGTCTTTGGGAAGTTGA
Source organism: Ateles fusciceps (assembly GCA_036589455.1). Lineage (NCBI taxonomy): Eukaryota > Metazoa > Chordata > Mammalia > Primates > Atelidae > Ateles > Ateles fusciceps. The sequence goes on from JAZHEH010000078.1 coordinate 11,191,223, forward strand.
ATATGACTCTAAATACTATTGACCATCTCAGAAAGAAGGACAAACTGCCCAGTTTTCTGCTTGACACAGGCACTATGTTTTTGTAAGCCAAAGGCAGAGAAGTAGAGATAATAAACCTGAATCGTATTGCTACCTTTCTTTCAAGAAGGAACAAAATGTCTGGCTTACAGTAAACATTTAATAATAAATGATTAAATGAATGACAACTTCTGATTATGATGGCTAATTGGGATCCACACATTATAATTATGAATTTCTCCTTCATCTCCAGATGTTGGTGATAGCTAATTGCCACTCTTAGATTAATGTTAATCTCTTTACACTTTCTTAATTGATTCTTTGGTGGGGGGAATTGGGAGAGGCTGCATTAGCAATCATTATCTCGATAGAATTTTTAACTAAAAATTTTTGCTACTCTATTTTTAACTAAGAATCTATAGCTCATTCTCATTTTTGGACTTAATTCAAGTGTTTTTTGTGTAGCTTTGTGATATCCTATAACCTAAGGCCACATAGTCCACTTCTATAATTTACAAAATGCATGGAAGGGAAGTCAGGTAACTTTTCCTTTTAAAATTGATGCAATAACAATACCTCTCCTGTTTGCCTTATTTTTTTTTCAGCATCAAATGAGATTATAAGCACAAAAGTTTTTTCTGAACCATGTATATATTCATTATGTGTCTGACTCTCTAAAATGTGGACCCCTGTCTTAGCATGTAATATGTACTTTTTAATTGTTGACAAAATATATTAAATATTTTTAATGTAAGGACAATCATAATAAATAGAACAGTGTACAGAATAATAGATTTGTAACTTATTTGTAATTTCTTATTAAACTTAATAGGGAAACATGCATATAGTGAGAATTTCATCCAGGTAGGTGACTGTTTAAGTAGAAATGGATGATGGGTCCTTTCCTTTGGTCCTGTTTACTCCAGTTTCTAGCTGTGTGATCTATGTAAAGTTATTTAATTTCCTCGATCCTTAAAAATAGAAATAATGTTCATATCATATAATACGTTATAATTTTATAATTTATAATCTACATAAATTACATATAAAGATATGTAAGATATGTTTATAAAAATAATAATATTTGCTATTGTACTATTTTATCTTGATGCTATAGTTCCTGGGATAGGCTTGCTGTAAATAACACAATGTGTATTGCACAAACTTTTCACTTATTTCAAGTACCTTTTTCTACAGGTACCTGTAGAAAACTTTGTGCAATACACATTCTGTTTAGAAAGCATATCAGGTTGGATGCAGTGGCTCACACCTGTAATCCCAGCACTTTGGGAGTCTGAGGTAGTCAGAGTACATGAGGTCAGGGGTTCAAGATCAGCCTGGCCCACATGGCAAAACCCTGTCTTTACTAAAAATACAAAAATTAACTAATTATGGTGGTGTGTGCCTGTAGTTCCAGCTACTGGGGTGGCTGAGGCAGGAGAATCACTCGAACCTGGGATGTGGAGGTTGCAGTAAGCTGAGATCGCGCTACTGCATGCCAGTCTGGGTGACATAACAAGACTCTGTTTAAAAAAAAATGTATATCAAACTTCAGATATTAAGTACATGTTTGGCTGGGAGTGGTGGCTCATGCCTGTAATCCTACCACTTTGGGAGGCTAAGATGGGCCAATCAATTGAATCCAAGAGTTCAAGACCAGCCTCAGCAACATGATGAAACCTCATCTCTACAAAGAATAAAAAATCAGCAGAGTATGGTGGTGCAAGAGTAAGTACCTGTAGTCCCAGCTGCTCAGGATTCTAAGGTAGGAGCATCACTTGAGCTGGGGAGGTTGAGGCTGTGGTGAGTAAAGATTGCACCACTGCACTCCATCTTGATATCAAAGTGAGACCCTGTCTCAAAAACAAAAATAAAAACAAACAAAAATACATGTTTATCATGTTTAATAATAAATTCAAATAATCCAAAAATATTACCAAGCTATTAGTATCAAGTAGGCTAAACGGTAATTCAACGTATAGGTAACATAATTTAACATTTAATGTTAAACATTTGAAATAATCTACTAAACCAAGGAAAGGAAGAATAAAATAAATCTCTTTCTTCAACTTCTATTCATTCTTCAGCCTTCGGGTTATAGTTAATATCTTCAGAGAAAATCCAGAGGACTTTTGGACAAACCCAGCTCTCCCTACTAGCTACATTCAAGGCACCCTATTCCACACATAGTAAATGATTTATGAATTTTTGGTCATCTCTTTTCCTTGTAAGCTTTGTAAGGGAAGTCACCATTTTGGTCTTATCACTGGCTTTTCAGTCCTTAGCATAGGAGCTGAAACATCATATGCTATTGTCCATGCATTTATTCAACAAGTATTTATTGATTTTAAATGTGATTGAATTCACATTGTTTTTTTTTTTTTTTTAATTTTAAGCAGCACTCATTTAAAATGTTATGATGTTATTTTAACTCGAAGCCAGAAACTTGTCATTCTTGATTCTAGGGTCATACTACCAAATCTAATTTCCTATAGTGAACTTGCTTCCCAAGTTCCACCAAGAAAAAAATCACTGGTGTCAATGATTTGAAATGCCAATTCCCTGGTAAATATACTTATACATTTATAATTTTAAAAATTGCCATATTTTAAAAGGCATGCAGCATTTATTCTGAGAAAGCAGATGATTGAGGCAGAATTACTATTCACAAGATTCCAGTCAACTGAACATGGTATGTTTGAAAAAACAAATACATAGACAACTAAGTTAAGCCTTCTCTTTAAGTTTTTTATGTTTTCACATAAGTTCAGTATATTCTTTTCTGCTGTTTTTCAAAATATTTTAATAATGATGCAATTTCAGTATCTGTGGATTTAAAAAAAAATTTTTTTTTGAGAAGGAGTCTCTCCTGTTGCCCAGGCTGGAGTGCAGTGGTGCAGTCTTGGCTCACTGCAACCTCCGCCTCCCAGATTGAAACCAATTCTCCTACCTCATCCTCCTGAGCAGCTCGGACTATAGACACATGCCACCACGCTTGGCTAATTTTTGTATTTTTAGTAGAGACAAAGTTTCGCCATGTTGGCAAGGTCTCAAACTCTTAACCTCAATTGATCCACCCGCCTTAGCCTCTGAAAGTGCTGGTATTACAGGTGTGAACCACCACAGCTGGGTGAAGTCTTTTAAATAGTATGGTTTCATATCACTTGAAAATAATTAGTTAAGGATATGTCAATAGTATTATTAACTGTGTTAGAAAACATTCTTGTCCTTTGTTAGAAAAAGAAAGTATTTCCATGTATACATTGTATACATAATATTTTTATTTTTAAAAATTTTGTTAACCACAAAACACTAGTGAAATTTATTTTCAGTGTACTCATTTAAAAATCATTTTTATCATAAGCATAAATATAATAATCATGTGTAAAGGAGATCTGGATAAGAGATAATGGCATATCTTCTCTGAAAGCACATTATTTTGCTATAAAAACATGACAACAGTATGGTTCTAATTACCTCCGATATTTTAGAGAGTGGCAGCTGGCCAATGAACTGCATTTTTTTTTCTCCTAAAAAGATATAATCAAATAAATAGTAGATGAAGCTTTTGTTGACTCTTGGATATGTAAATTAGGCATGCTATTTAACAAGTTATTTTGTCATCCTGATGAGTGGAAACATTGATTTGCAAGACTAATTATACTCACTATTTTTAGAACAAGCAAAGGGGTTTGCATTATATAGCTTTGTAGGGCATCAGAATTAGACAGTCAGGTTCCCTGCAGGTCAGGCCTCTCCAGCAGATGCTGGAGATATTTATATAAAACTCATTTTAGTGAAGGAGGTGAGGTTTATAATTCAGTATCTCACTGTGGGTCCATTTTGCATCTTGAAGTCAATTGGAGCCGTCTGCTTAGACACACCTTCCCAAATGTCAATCAGGGTCTGCGTCTGTAAATAAGCTTCTCATTACTAATATATCTTTAGTGATAAAATAAGTCTAGACCTTTATTAGTCTTCTGAAGAGCACAGTATAAAATTATCTCTTTTGAGTTAATAAAATGTCCTGTGAGTCTATTGAGACTCATCGAACAAATTTGTTGTGTGCTATCGGGCTTCAAAGAGAGTCCCACAAGAGGAGTTAGCACTTTGCTTTTGGAGTTATCCAAAGAAATATAAAAAATAACACTCCTTACCAAGGAAATAATTACATAACTACTGTAACACAAAATTATATTTTAGGCTTCTAATTTTCAACTATAGTGAAACTCACCTTTTTCATGGAATGGCAGAATAGATTTTCTGGACTTACGTCTCTTAAGCACTTTTTGGTGGAAATCTGTGAACTGGAATTTTGAGTGAAGAATAAGTGGAAAATACACATAACATGGAAACATGTGTTCAGGTTTTATGTTCTTTGCCAGGCCTGCTTAGAGCACTAAATGTATTATCCAGTAGAAAACAGAATCTCCCTTCTTTGTCCCTTACTGAGATGTTTGCCAAGAAAAGCTGTTTTAGATAGCAACAAGGAGGAGGCATGCTACTAGAATTAATTCTGGATAAGGGCTATCACAGTGCTGTTCAAATGAACTTTCTTCCTGATAAATCAACCTGTCTCTACAATAGTTGATATATTCCTACTGGAGAAGAAGTAAAATCATGGAAAAAATTGCTTGTTCACATAAGCACTTGCACAGGATTTTAGGGACTCAGTGTCAGTCAAGGCACAGTCTGGAGTTGATGGTACTGTTCTCACTAGTGGCAGTAGCTAATGTTTGCAAGATTCAAATCTGCATCATTTATATTAAGCTATAGTGTTAAATCTTACTCTCCATCCCTTTGCTCCCACAGTGTGGGGATATATGTGGGGATGTATTAGCCACTAAATTAAAGGTCACATTTGAAGAAGTAAAACTCTAATTTAACAGCATTTATATTATTTTTTTAAAAAAATTCTATCCTCAATACTAGTTAAAGGCCTATTTTACCTGTACCTTTTATAAGATAAATTAAACATGGCCTCAATTTCATGTTATATAACTACAGACAGAGGTGAAATAACATTTGTTGAAGAGCAGTTACATGGGCTAAGCACTATGATGGAAACTTGATACATGTTCTTTTCCGTAATTTCATAGCAATGCTGCAAGATAGGAATTATTGTCCTTGCTTCACAGAAGCTGAGGGCCACAGATATAGTAACTTGGTCTTTTCATTTGGTGTTTGAATGATCTCTAAAACAATTCTTTTAATTAGTCATTAGCTACTACTTAAAGATAGAAAAAAAATGAAAAACTGCAGCCATTTTATTTAGCTCAAACATTTCATTAGTTGTCCTATCCAATAACTAGAAACTAGCCACAAGTGCACAAATGACTATTTAAATCAAAATTAAATAAAACTAATGATTCAGTTCCTCAATTTCACTGTCCTCATTTCAAGGACACAATAATCACATGTGGCTAGTGGTCATCATATTGGATCGAACATATTATGAAACATTTTCAATAATACAGAAAATTATATTGGCAAGTGCTGGTCTCTAGTTTTATTTACATATATACACACATACATATGTGTGTGTGTATATATGTGCATACATATAGACATACATATGTTTATATATTGTGTTAGGCTGTTTTTGCATTGCTATAAAGAAATACCTGAGGCTGACTAATTTTTAAAGAAAAGGGGTTTAATTGGCTCATGGTTCTGCAGGTTGTACAGGAAACATTGTGCCCGCATCTGTTTCTGATGAGGGCCTCAGAAAGCTTACAACGATGGTGGAAGGCGAACTGGGAGCTGGTACACCACATGGTTAGAGAAGGAGCAAGAAAATGCTGGACGTGCCACACTCTTTTAAATAACCAAATCTTGCGTAAACAGAACTCATTACCCAGGGTATTGTGCAAAATCATTCATGAGAGATCCATCCCCATGATTCAGATCCCACTCCAACTTCAGGAATTACATTTCATCATGAGATTTGGAGGAGACAAATATCCAAACCATATTTTAGATACATATGTCCATATTATTTAAATGAATTCACCTAATATATTAAAGAAATTTAAGAAGACCTGCTCTCTGTAGGGCCTCAGCAGTCTTAAATCCAGTTTATTGATTAACACCCTTCACTCTCCACATGATGGCTTTTAAGCACCTTGTAATACCCTGTGGCTTGAGAGCACAGTATGAAGATTTTTTTTTTTTTTAGATAAATTACTGTCATCATCATTGTAATCATTACATATAATTACAGAATGTCAGAGGTGGAATAGATTCCAAGATCATCTCATTCAATCACCTCATTTGGCCAAGAGGAAACTGAGGTGCAGGCAGTTGAAGTCATTATCACCATTCCAACTTAATAGCTCACTTGTTTTTGCTGTTTGCTTATTTCCCTTCACTACACATGGAGGACAAAAATAAACTAGAGTTTCCTAATTGAAGTCTGTGAACTCAGTTGAAAGGGCACAGTTCCCGTGAAATTGGGTATATTATTTTTGTCATTTATTGTATATAATAAAGGGGAATTATCCATAGATCTTTATAGATCTATACATATTCCATCAGCATCTCAAAGTATCTTGTGATGTTCAAAATGGCAATAATCTACTGTGACCTGAGTAATATATGCAATTTAAATTACCTCCAAAATGATTGCACTTCAGATTTTAAAAGACTTGCCTTATAATACACATTGAGATAAAAAATAATAAGAAATGGGTAGGCATCAGAATTGATTCACCCTAGCAGGGATCACTCAGTTGAATTAGAGCTACCACATTAAATTAAAATAAATATTTGCATATTTGATAAGAGACTAAACATTTTGTTGCAAACAGTGTAGATGAGATATAGTTGACAACAACTTTAAATTTTAAGAAATAGAATAAATTCTTTTTATTTGCTTAAAATGAAAATAAGAAAATCAGAAACCCTAAAGCAATTCTGGCCAATGATTAGAAATATTCTTGACTTCATTTACTCTGATTTTGATAATGTGTAAAGCCCAGAGAACAAATAATGTTGTGTGAAAAATATGTAGGTTCTCGTTTTAATTTCCATCATTATAGACATATAATAATTCCCTTCATGTTTTTCAAGCTTAAGTTTTCATAATTTATTACTTTGATTCTTGTAATCTCTTTTGGAATTTTGAAATATTCATACAACAAAAAATGTTATGGCAACCATGAAAGTGTTTTATTATTTCTAATGCTATTTAGATCCCATCCATCTATTTTATATCAAAAGATTGAGACCTGTTAATGGTTGCTGGATTTTTTTTTTTTCTTTTGGATTTTAGATAATTGCAGTGTTTGAACAATTATTCTGTAGGAAAGTAAATGCTGTTTACAATGCATTCACATTCTTTTTAAATGCTGCTTTAAAATAACTTCTCATTACACAACTATTCTTAAAAAAAACAAAGCTCATAAGGTGCAAAAAGGGACATTTCTGACCCAATATCATTGGTGAAACTGTGTCTAGCAATGTGCAGCAATTGAGAAACCCACAACCAGCACCCTGTTATTTAGGGATATGTGCTCCATAGCCTGGGAGAGAAGTGCTGCCAAATGGCCAGCATCCAGAGGGTTAATGCCCTGCTTCCCTTCACATGGTTCTTTGAAATGGCTTTCTCTCTCTCTCTCAAAAAAAAAAAAGCAATTATCAAATTTTATACCCAGATGGGGAAGATGTGAGTCTTTGCAGAATGAGTATTGCATGTTGGGTTAAGCAGAGGACTGCTTTTTATTAGCTTGATGGAATCAGGACCCTCTTGTATCTGGTGGGGATGGACAAATGAGACAGTCCACTGGTCAGCAGCACAATAGTAATAATATATCTATCCTTGGCTAAAATTTGGGACTTGGATATTTTCTCCATCCATCCAACTCTTTATATGATGTGATCATACAGTAGAAATAGAATATGTGCATGTATGTATGTATATATTGTATGTGTGTGTTTATACAGCCTAAATTTTGCCTACATATTAAAAACATAGATTTCTTTAAATAAATAACTAAGCAAACCATGGAGCATTTCTTCCCAAAGAGGTAACACAATCTTATTGTCTTGATAAAGGTTTCAATGCAAATTCTTAGAGCCAATTGTTGGATTGTAAAACACATTACGGTTTTATACAGTCTACTTTACCTCTCACTCCAGCACATAAAGGAAATGTTAATAAAGACTCAATACTTGCAACAGGATAGCTCGAAGAGACATAGATGCTGACTAAACGTGGACAAAGATATCATATAAAATCTCACACAGTGTCTTATATTAGCTGTTGTTCATTAGTGATATCTGCAGATACAATGTTCATAAAAGCTGCTATCCAAAATGTCATTTCCCTTTTCTGGCTACTTATTTTTTTATTTTTGTTTTTATTAACAAATGTTAAAATATTTTACATGTCATTGTGACTGTATAAGATTTCTTGAATCTATAAGTATTCAATCAACAAACATGTTATACTTAATGGCTTGAATGCTGATTTATAACTTTTGAATATTTAGAGCCATTGTACATGGACTTCTCTACTCTTGCTCAGACCTATAAATGTCATGCACCAGGTTTCAGAAGACAACCATCAGAGCTTGTCACTAAGGAAATAATTACCATGTGTATCAAATTGTGTATTTATACTCTACTTCTAAAATAGCCCTGAAAATGAAGAGTTTAAGTTGTTTTTTGTTTTGTTTTTTTCTTTTTTGAGACAGTCTCTCTCTGTCGCCAGGCTGGAATGCAGTGGCAGGATTCTCTGCTCACTACAACCTCCACTCCCCAGGTTCAAGCAATTCTCCTGCCTCAGACTCCTGAGTAGCTGGGACTAAAGGCACGCACCACCACACCCAGCTATTTTTTACATATTTAGCAGAGACGAGGTTACACCATGTTAACCAGGATGGTCTTGATCTCTTGACCTTGTGATCCACCTGGCATGGCCTCCCAAAGTGGTGAGATTACAGGTGTGAGCCACCGTGCCTGGCCTCATTTTTAATGTAAAAGGAAGACCTACATATGTAAGGAAATATAAGAAATAAAGTACTGAGAAGTAAAAGGAAATATAATACTCTAAAAAAATGAATTTTTTCTTGTATTTTCTTCCTTGATTTTCCTATGGATTTTGCCATAGCTGCAAAACTATTAAAAATGTAATATGCATATACCATCCACATTCTACTTAAAAAATTTTATGTAATATACATATTTTTATATTAACACATAATCCATAATGATCACTAATATGATGGCTTTTTAATGGTTGATTTGCCATTTTATACATACTGTAATTTAATGAGACATAATACAGAAGCAACCTAAAACCAAATAGTAAAGAGATATTGTTAAAAATATGAGTCAGGACTCCACCCATATTCTTGAACGCTGTTGTTAGTGTACATGTCACTCACTGAATAGTCAGTGTTCACATCTCCTTAGGTAGAGGCATTCTCTGGTATCCAGCTCCTGTGCAATGTCTTTGCTAGGCTTTTCAAAGCATCAGAGAATGAACATCCCATAGGAACAGGTCTCACCCCATGACTAATGGAAGTTGGTGATATTCATCACACTTCCTTTGCCCCTTGGGCAGGCTAGCTCAGAGGCACATGTTCTACTCTGCCTCCAGAGTTCTCCAGTTGTAGCTGGCTTGGAATGCCATTGTTATTGATCCTTCCTTTTCTCTCAGTCATTTCCTTACTCTCCTACTAGCATTTCCTAGCACCACATCCCAAATAAAGAGTGTGTCCTAAAAATCTGAAGTTTTTACTCTCCTATCATTAGAGTAAGTGGACGATCAACAACTTTCGTTTCCTACTCTGTTTAGTACTGACCCAAGAATTATGTCTGTAAATTGTAGGAAAATGTTCTCAGATTTCTTAGTCATCAAAGAAAATTAGACAAAACTAAAGATGGTAGCAGATTTTAGAAATTCTATTATTTGATACTCTACCAATGTGTTTTCAAAATATAAACCAAGGCAATTAAATGAGGTATATTGTTCAGTCTGCTGTCGTTTGTGGACCCATCAAGTTGAGAAATATACCAATTAGAGTTCAGAAAAAATTATTTATAATTTGATAAATGAAAATGATATCTCATTTAAAGTTATTATTTATTTTTGAGACGGAGTCTCACTCTGTTGCCCAGGCTGGAGTGCAGTGGCACAATCTCAGCTCACTACAACCTCCACCTCCCGGGTTCTAGCGATTCTTCTGTGTCAGCCTCCTGAGTAGCTAGGACTACAGGTGTGTGCCACCACACCCAGCTAATTTTTGTATTTTTAGTAGAGATCGGGTTTCACCATATTGGCCAGGCTGGTTGCAAACTCCTGACCTCATGAACCACCCGCCTTGGCCTCCCAAAGTGCTGGAACTGGTGTGAGCCTGTACTAAAATTATTTTATTAATAAAAAGACTAAGCATCTTACCTTATATGTGTGTGTCTTGGCTGAATCCTCTTTCTTAACCACGCTTTAATGGGGGCAGGCAGACAGGTGGAAGAGGAGGCGTTCAAGTCAGGTCTAGTTTCAACTTCCTTTAGGGGCTCTCACTCTTTGAAGAGGTTAAGTGCCTTACTCAGGTCACAAGACCCGTGAGTGAGAGCCCCTAAAGGAAGTTTCCTTACTCATAAAACTGAGATACTAATATCAAATAAACATTAAAATTTAGATAATACATCTAAAGCATTGAGCCCCTTGACATATGATAAACATTCAGAAAATAGTAGATATGCTCAAATTATGCCCTCTTAAGGTATCTTACACTAACTTAAAAAAAGAGCACTATCATTTATTTACTATATAATGAGTTCACATACAATTAACCATCTATCTTTTATTTGTATTTACTATGTTTATCAAACATGAATGTCATACAGAATGCTTATGTATATGTAATCAAATTGGCCTATTTTATACATTCATCTAACATTTCTAAATATATTTTTTTCTCTCATCCTCTGAGGTTAGACAAATGTTTAACCCATTTAATGACACATGAAATATTTTGAGTTAATATGTTCTCCTGAGGTTATTACCTCATTCTGGAGGAAAAAAACACAAATCATCCAATGAGCTTCTCCTTATTTATCTTAACAAATATTTTTATTTGCAAATATTCCCTTTCTGTGCTTAAGAGTCTGTAGGAAACACAACTACATTTCTCTCATATGAAGTTGTGGAATTCATATTTTCTTGCTGGGCCAAAAGGACTCCCTATAGACTGACTCCACCTTGTGTTTGAACTTCACTTTCCCTTAAGCCTGTCTCCAAGCAGGGCAGTCTCATTTCTGTGCTTTTGTCATTTTTCGTCTACTTCCATTTCAAGCCTTTGTTTGCTTTCTACACACTCACAGATTTGGATCTCTTTATACTCCTAAATTAGATTTATTTCAATGTCTTGCAGATGACAGTTTGCTTCCATGAAAAGATTACTGACTAGTACAGCCAATATTAAACCTTTTATTAATGCCTTTGTCACTCAAGTAAAATTCTGGTAGGCAGAACTCTAAGATAGCCCCCAAGTTGCCTGCTACCCATATAATCCTCTCCTTTGCGTGCAGATAGAAGCTGTGAATAGGATGGAACTTTACTCCCTTGATTGTAGTATGTTATATGGCAAAATAGACTTTTCAGATAACATTAAAGTTCCTAACTAGTTGGCTTTGAGTTCTCAAAAGATAAATGATCTTGAATGAGAACTAATCAGGTGAGCACGTAAAAGACACAAGATGCAGCAGCAGACACTCCTACTGGCCTGGAAGAAATCAGACAATGATGTTGTGAACTGCTTCTGGAAGACACTATAGGGGTGTCCTTGGGTCTTTCTACTGGCCATCCTGCTCACAGCCAGCAAAACAAACAACAAAAAACCCAGGTACCTTAGTTCTGCACCACTAAATTCAATCAACAATCTGAAAGAGCTTGGGAGAAAACACTAAACTCCAGAATAGAACATAGCCCTGGCCAAAAACCTTGATTTCAGCTTTTAAAATTGTAAGCAGGCCAGACATGGTGGTTCAAACCTGTAATCCCAGCATTTTGGGAGGTCAAAGCAGGTAGATCACTTGAGGTCAGGAGTTCGAGAACAGCCTGAACAACACGGTGAAACCCCGTTTCTACTAAGACTACAGAAGTTAGCCAGGCGTGGTGGCATGTGCTTGTAGTCCCAGCTACTCAGGAGGCAGAGGTTGCAGATAGCCGAGATCACACACTGCAACAGAGAGAGACTCTACAAAATCCTAAGCAGAGGCCTTACCTTCGCTGTGCCTGAACTTGACCTGCAGATGATGTAAGATGGTAAATGGTGGTGGTTTTAAGTTCCTAAAATTGTTGTAATGCAGCAATAGAAAATGAATACATCCTATAGTATTCTCTGACTCACATAAAATTTTATAGTCTTCCTCTAGGTCTTTTTTGTTTTGTTCTGCTGCACTTATGGAGACATGCTCATTTCAACACTCTGTAAATTTCAGAAAATTAACACAGAGAAAATAAGGCAGAATAATTTTGCACCTAAGCATACTTGAAAGTTAACAAATATATACATATATCAAATTGTAAGAATTATAGCCAACTTCTAGTGTTGAATCACAATTTGGTGAAATCAGGTAATAATAATAGTAATTATAATAACACAATTATTAATGGCAAATAGCTCACACTTAAAATATGGTACACTTTAATATGTAAAAAATTTAAACTTCACAATTTTTTAATTTTCCTATTTCAACAGATGAGAAAATATTCTTAGAAAAATTGGGTGACTTGCAAAATTCATTGTCACTAAGTGGTGGAATTGAGTATTAAAAGAGGCTGCCTAACTCCATAGTCAGGCTTTCGATCAATGCCTTCACATTTTGTGAACTAGAAAAAAAAAACAAGGATCATTTTTAAAAGGAAGAAACCAGGCAGTTTATTAAATTTGGAATATACAGAGTGAAGCTCATTCAAGAACAACCAAATTCAATAATCTTTGAGATTTGAGAACATGATGAATTAAAATTCAGACCAAACTCAAATATTGATCAACCAGGTACCTAAATGCTTCACAGATACTGAACTGTCTACAACCATAAGCCTAAAAATCCTAATTCATGATGAAATGTATTGAACTGCTAATAATATTAAGCAGGGGTTCTACAACATAGTATAACTTAATAGAACTTCACAGATGATTTAAATTGAGACCATTGTACAAATTAGTGTTATGAATCTTGGGAGAGAAATACTCAAGATCAGCTAATTTTCCTTCTCAATTAACATTGCCCTCAAGAAACAAGAAAATAAAAGGTGCAATGTAAATAAAGCCATAAGAGTTGAAGTCTGCTCATTGCTCTGGAATTACCCTTAGGTGCTTTTGTTGAATATGGTATGTGTGTTTTCTTCTCTCTCCTATGCAGAATCATTAGAGGTTGAAAATCAGGTTTGGGGCCTGACTTTTAGGCAGGTTCATGGTATCAAGCAGGTGATAAATGGGAGGAGGTGTGTAATATTTACAGGCTTAACAGCACAAAATACTGACACACCAAAAATGCGAGTCAGTTGCAAGGCCACAGAATATAAGCTTTCAGATCTATGTCAGTTGAATTTTCAAACTTAGTCATATTTTCAGAACTTGCCTGTAATTGTCATTACTTCTATTGTGTGTAGAAATCCAGATTCTACTTATACTCTAATGCTCTTAGTGTCCTGGAAATTTTCTTACAAATTCCGGCAACTTCTACAGTAATATCTCATATGCCACAGCTTTTGCTAAATATACTCTACAATACACCCATGCACCTATGCACAATTTTTATTCAATCTCCCTGGAAATCCATCAGAAAATAACCACCAAAGCCACATCTAATATTTTCATCCACTGTATCTTCTTGCATGTACTTTGATGGGTATGCATAAAGTGCAATATTATGCATGTCTATTCAATAGGTCATATATTGACTACAAGTCATAGTAAGCAAGTGCTAAATCCATCCCAATAATTTTTCTGCTCAAATCAGTGGGCATTGGCTTTAAAGCAAAAATCAGTAATAGTGAAAGATTTTAATGCTCTTGCTAGAAATTTATGTTAATACAAACAGCCTCTATATTATACTTGACCCAATGGCATAGGAGGCAGATAATCAATACCTTTATATCCCTCCTTGGATTAAATTCTCTTCTTGAATATGCTAATTAAAAGTGAACCATAGTGCAATCTTTTCTGCATAATTAAGATAATCTTATAAGGCAAAATGAATTATAATGTAGTAAGCACTTTTGTTGGAAAATTGGTACCAAATAGAGTAACACACAAAAACTCAACTGCCAATAGCATTTCTGACCATAAGGATTAATTATTATAATCCCAAAACCCAAAACTGTAAATCACATTTGTTATTTTGTGTTGCTATTATATCTTAATAATAAAGTTGTGTGTGTGTGTGTGTGTGTTCCTGTGTTAAAAGATATCAGCTCAAAATGTGCAATATTGTGAGGTGTTTTGTACCTGGATAATGTATAGGTAGAGAAGCAATTTAAAGCAATAGAATGCATTTTTTAATGTCAGTACAGCTTTCAATGTGACTAAAACTTAATGATTTTTTGAGGGGGAGAAATAAATGGGTTGAGCTTCATCAGATGTCTACTCAATTTCACACTGTAGATAGTGTTTTAAGAGCAAATTTATGGTGGAAGTTGCAAAAGTAATTACTCTGCAACTACAGAACTATTGTTCTTTAAAAGATGCACGTATAATTTGGTCTTGGCCTCAGAGTGGAGGAAAGACCCGCTTGTACAGTAACATCCAAATCCAAAGGAATGAGAAAAACAGACATTTGAGAGATATACTGAGTGAAGAATAAAATATTGTCATAGGTGCTCTAAGAAATCCAAGGAATTTATGACATGAATTAGAAATACAAATAATCCCTCTTAGCCTTTCTTGGATTTCCCAAGTGACAAATACCCTTGAAACGTCATTTAGTATTTTAAAAAATGCATGTTGACAAACCAGCCTTTTTCTCTTCCTTTAATCACTAGCCTCTTGCTGTTTCTTCTTTACCAGTGAGTTCTAAATCATGAGCACAATTGTTTATTTTCAGAATAGTGACTTCTGTCTCTCCTTAGGATAAGGTATAGAGGGGGAAGGACCTGGGCTGTCTATTTGCTACACATGTACAATGTCTGGAACATCCATCCCTAATCTCCTTGGAGCCATTCATTCATTATTAATTGAGGATAACTAAATAAAAAATGTAAAATAAAAATCTTCACCAGAAGCAAAATATATAAATGCAATGATAGTAACTTATTTTATATAATAGATGACTTTAAATTTTTAATATTTATCTGTAAATTATGAAACGTAACTAAAAATTGAAGATGAGAAAATAGAAATAATATAGAAATCTACACTTACAATTAAATGTACAAAAAGAAGCCATCATTGAATTCTTCTCTATGTGTTCTTTGCATGTCTTTTACTCCTAGGAGTTTGGGCACTCTGGTAAAATTTCTCTTATGTTTATGTTTCGCAAGACAATTCTGTTCTAATCTCAGTGTAATGTTTTCACTGTTCTTTTAAATAAAGAGAAACTCTACTTTTTGATATTCTAAACTACTTATTCTTAGCTATTCTTTCCTGATCATTATTTTTCATAATAAAAATTGGTTATAAAACCCTGAGACAGGGTATTGCAATGGCCAGGGTCATATTATTCACAATGATAAGTCTATGTAAATATTTTATCCACTTTCCATTTCTTCATCTACAGTATCAAAATACAAATTTTCATTCATTCATTTAACATATGTTAATTACCCAGTGGATGCTATGGAATGTGCCAGGCCTTGGGGAATGGAAAATGATGAAGAAGACAATATATTAGGAGTTGATAACCTAGTGGAGAGCTTAGTCATAGAAACATATATTTATAATTAAATATAATAAATTCTGGAGGTAAATAAGGGTAGAGAGTTGGGGAAAAGTGAATTTTAGATTCAATATAAAAAAATAAGACAGACATTAACAAAATGAGAGTTTCAAAACCGTCAGCATAATTTGAAAGCTTGGGTGTGCTGTAAAGAAATCTTGAAATACAAAAAATACAAATCTATGCAATTTATCCCCAAATGAGTTACTCTACCTGTAAAATGTGGAAAGTTTAATTTAGAGAAACATAAATTTTGATTTTATTTTTGTCCAAACTAACAAAAAAAGAAGAACACGAATGTTATAGTAACAATAGTAGTAAAGCTTAGCATTTTACATTTTGTAATATATTTTTTCATGCCTTTAGTTAACTCCTGAATCTGGTCAAGCAATTTATTCTACTTGGGCTTATCTTGCTGCTTCTGCACCACCTTTCTGTTTGTAAGTTGTGATAATGCTTCCCCTGTTTCCCTGGTATCTCCCAGTATAATACTATCTCTAAAATATTCTTCCCTTTCTATTCATATTGGATTCGGCAATTAGCCTGTCTGTCTGATATGCCTCTCTGCTTGCCACAGACAAATCCACCAGTGGTATTCCTGAGGGCTGCTGTGGAAACAGCTTCTCTGGTCACCATCACTGAGATCTTGCCCGGCCAAATTCATGGGTGGAAAAAGTGTGAATGTCCCACTTCAGGACTTCCCAAATTGAAAGCTCTCAGAGTAGAACTGATTGCCAGAGGATTTGCTTCTGCATCGGAGTAGGATCCCTTTCTGATTTTGGAATGCCTGGGGGTATTGATATAAACTTGGGCTACTGCTTCTGGGGTTTCAAATTTCAAATTTTAATGTATGTTCTCCTCTACACTGAACTTCTTCTCTTTTCATCTGAATTTTTATGTCCCTTTGCCCACCAACTTTTTAATCATTTTGCTATCAAGATCCACAATATTTGCTTTTTATGATATATTACATAATCAAATCATTTCTGCTGACTATGCCGTGATGGATATATTTGCCCACCATTTTTCCGGGCTCTTTAAAGTTCCATGAATCAAATATCATGACTTAAAGGAGCAAATCTTCACCATGTAGTTCAGCCTTTTAATTTTCTTCACAAGGAAAATAAGACACAGAGGAAAGTGGTTCACACTCAGTAGGTCCAAATCCAACACCTAGGAACAGAAACTACACAGACTTACCCTTCTCAGTCCCAATATACTGCTTGATAAGAGTGGCTTTGTAGTCTCTGTCACAATTCCTTCATGAATATTTAGGGATAAATGGAAAGAGACTCAATTTTCAACAGGATAGAAAGCTCTGAGTGACCTTTGTTTATATGAAATATGAACAGTCTCAACACAAAATGCAAATAATACCTACACAATATAGGGTTTTTTGCTTTTGTTCTTTTGTTTTTCATTGGTTGGTGGTTTTGTGTGGTCTTAACTCAGTTTTGAGGTCCTGGCTAGAAGCTAGTCAGTTTCCTTCTTGAACAGCCAACCAAGGTCATACCCTCAACCACCTCCCTTGTCTTCTCATGGCCTGGTACCAGATGGCAGGGGACAGGCCCTATGCCCTAGCACACTGAAATTATTTAAATTAGCCAACCTGAAACCTGCGTGTCCTGCTTTGCCCTTTCCTCTGGCAGAAACCATAATAACAGCTCTTGCTCACAACCCCTTCTTGCCCCTGCCTTGAGGCCAACCCAGTGCCTCTCTGGAGTGGCCTGGGGTGGCTATCTGTGCTCTCCCAGGAAGCTGGGAGTGACACAACTGTAAAACTGGATTCTCTTTCTGGATCCCTGTCGAGTCTCACCATATCATACCCAAAGCAATGTGGTTAAAACAACTTAACATGTTGCATTTTTTCAGATATTTCACTTGAGAATGGTAAAAAGAATATCAACACATATAGGAACAAATGCAGTTAAGGTATAAGTTTACTTAACTTACCTTAAATAAAAGATGTCAAAGTTTTAGAACTCTTACAACAGTATTTGACACCCTGTGGACTCGTAATGCCACCTGGTGGAAAAATTAAATAAATGCAAGGAAGGTCTCTGTAAGGATTATTGCGTGAAGTCACAGAAAAGTAGCCTGTGCTATTGGACCTACAAAAAATTAGTTCTAAGACTCATGCTGTCCAACACTTTTCCACATGTATCTAACAAGATCTACTAATGATTAGTAAAAGATCACTCATCTTTCATTTATTCAGGATAAATTTAAGAAAATTGCTTCATTTATCTGAGCCTCAGATAATTTACATACATAATATCAGTTAATATTCTTACAAAAGAACACTGTAAGGAGTGTATTAATATTCTCATTTTTAAATGGGAAGTCAAATTCTGTGGATAGAAACCAATTAGGTGCTTTACAGCAGTTAATCCTCTCCACTTATCAACCCTTTAAATAATATTTTATGAGAATTTTGACTAAATGGCACATAGAATCCATGGTCTTCTGTTTACTTTGAAATTTTCATAGAAATAGAAAATGATTTCTATTTCATTTAAAGGAAGTAGAAAATGTCTTTGTCTCTAAACAAAGACATCGCCAAGTCAGATTTGACCTTCATTTGGATATACTAGAAAATTTTTAAGCCAGTAGGAAGGTATTCTTAAAGAAAACATGAAATCTTGTTAAAATAAAAAAAGATAAAAGGAAGAGTAGGAAACTATTCTTTGTTCTGGCTTAAGCAAAGCATTTGGCACTATTCAAGTCTGTCAGTGAAACCCACATGATGGACTCTATTTCATCCCTGGAGGTGTGTATCTAACTGCTCTGTAGGGGGGCTAACATACTGCCCCAGCTAGGTCACCATGAGTCATCCCTTATACTCTACAGGGAAATTTCAGCAAAGGGTACCTTTCTTCATAGAATTTTTCTTCAGTAACTTCTCAAATTTAGATTTGTTGAGATATAATTCACCATTGCAAAATTCACCCTTTAAATGTACATTTCTATCTTTTTAAACAAATATATACAACCACGTAACTACAATTAAAAATGAGAAATACAATATTTCCATTATCCCAAAATTTTCCTTGTGCCTCTTGTAGTCAGTCCCCTTCCCTCAACTTGTAGGCTCTGGTGACCATTTCTACTCTTTTTTGGTTTTATCATTTGGCTTTTCTAAAATGTCATATAAATGGAATTAGATTGTATGTAGCCTTTTGCGTCTGGCTTCTTTCATTTATGATAATTCTTAACAGATTTATTCATATTGATACATGTATCTGTGGCATGCTATTTTTATTGTCGAATAGTATTCTGCTATATGAATATCTCACAATTTATTTTTCTAGTCAAAACTTGATATTTATTTTCGGTTAGGTACTGTTATAAATAAAGCTGCTATAAACTTTTGCATACATGCTTGTTGTGGACATACATTTTCATTTGACTTAGGTAGGTATCTAGAGGCAGGGCTGCTAAATCATATGATACGGTTTGGCTCTATGTATCAACCCAAATCTCATTTCAAATTGTAATCCTCAGGTGTCAAGGAAGGGAGGTGATTGGATCATGGGGTCAGTTTTCCCCACACTGCTCTTGTGATAGTGAGTTCTCATGAGATTTGATGGTTTTGTAAGGCAGTTTCCCTTGCTCTAGCTTGCTTCTCCCCGCTGCTGCCTTGTGAAGAAGGTACTTGCTTCCTCTTCACCTTCAGCCATGATTCTAAATTTCCTGAAGTCTCCCAAGCTATGTGGAACTGTGAGTCAATTAAACCTCTTTCCTGTACTTATAAACTCAGTCTCAGGGAAGTTCTTTATACCAGTGTGAAAATTAACTAACATATCATGTTTGATATTTTTAAATGGAAGGTTTGGGTTCAGTGGATCATGCCTATAATCCCAGAACTTTGGGAGACTGAAGTTGGAGGATAACTTGAGCTTAGGAGTTTGACACCAACCTGGGCAACACAGTGAGACCTCTTCTCTACTAAAATTCAAAACAGTTAGCTAGGCATGGTGGCGTGCACCTGTAGTCCCAGCTACTTGGAGGGCTGAGGTGGGAGGATCACTTGAGCCCAGGAAGTAGAGGTTGCAGTGACCCTGATAGTGGCATTGCACTCCAGCTTGGGCTATAGACTAAGACCCTGTCCCCAAACAAACAAACAAATGAAAACAAACAAAATAGAAAAAAAACCTGTGCACCTGTTTGCCAAAGTGATTGCTTCCATTACCACTAGCAACCTCTGGGAATTCCTGTTGCTTCACATCTTCAGCAGCACTTGATATTGTCAGTTTTTATTTTTAGTTATTCTAATAAGTGTGTAGCAGTTCTTCATTATGGTTTAATTTGCATTTTTCTAATGACTAAACATAGTGACAATCTTTTCCTGTGTATATTTGCTACCTCTGTATGTTCTTTTCATCATGGAGGACACCTCTATTGTCAATTACATCAAATTGATTGCATGGTTTTTAGGTCTTTCTTTCTTGTGCAAGATCCAAGAACCCTCTCCTGGGGTCTGGATTAGTACCCTTTTCTGGTAACAAGAGTTGAATGGTGGTTCTCAGGGGTTGGGAGTGGAATGGAGGTGACGAGATGTTAGTCAAAGAAGACAAACTTTCAGTTAGGTAGGAGGTGAATTCAAGAGATCTATTGTGCAACATGACTATGTCCATAACAATGCATTGTATTCTTGGTTAATTACTGGGAGAAAGGTACAGTCTAAGTGTCAAACCACAATAAATGAAAAACTATGCAAGGTAATGCATACATTAGCCATATTGAGCCACTCCACAATGTATACATATTTTTAAAACTCATATTGCACATGATATATAAAATCTTTAATTTGTCCATTTAAAATAAATTAAAAAAATAAATTGCCCTAAATGCCCCCAAAATATCCCTTTTGGTTGGATTCTTTTATTTCCAATTTAAATTTGCATATTGTATTTGATCATTATGTTCCTTAATCTAGGATGAACAGTTTATGCATATTTACTTTCTTTCTTTTCATTGAAAGACTATATTTTCCCGGACTATCTTGAATCCCCAGGGTCTCAAAAAGTTTTACCTAGGTCTCTGAAGTGTTCTACTTGGCTCTAAGTCAATGCCAAGTTACTGAGAAATAACTATTCATACATTTATCGAAGAAATGACAGGGAATACTTTTTCTTATCTTTTTTATATTATTTTTTTTCTCATGGTTATGATATCCTATTTGGAAACTTTCAACCCCAAATGTTGGGGAATTTGGAATTTGCTCTGGGTCTTATTCTCATTGTCTCTGCTACTTGGCTACCTGGGACTGTCACGGGGGACTCCATCCTCAAAACCTTATAAAAACCTTTGCCCACTTAATTGCCTCAAAACCATTTTTTAGAGGCTTTTTACCTGATGTGAAGAAGCAATAAAGAGATGCCTTCCATTCCTTCCAATCTTCTTTATTTTAACAACATTTACAAAAATAAAAAATAGTCTAGGTCAGTTGCCTAATTAGCTTATTCAATGTTTGACACTGTTAAGTGGGTTGTTTCTTAGAAGTTTGCAAACCCCACAAAGTAGGGT
Source organism: Ateles fusciceps (assembly GCA_036589455.1). Taxonomy (NCBI): domain Eukaryota; kingdom Metazoa; phylum Chordata; class Mammalia; order Primates; family Atelidae; genus Ateles; species Ateles fusciceps. The sequence continues at coordinate 11,212,661 of JAZHEH010000078.1, forward strand.
GGATGTCCCTGCAGTACAATGCCTTACTGGGAGGAAGTTGATTAGAATCCACAGTGTAGTTAGACATTCTGGTTACTAAATATTGTGTGCTGTGCTGCTGGTCTCTTATATAATAATGATTACTTTCTCTTCTTTCCCTCTCCCAGATTCCACTAACCAAGGCTTTTATTTTTACCAGACTTTAGTTGAAAGTATTTTGAAGAGTTGCATTTTTAAATTTAAGGTTACATATCACGATTCCTGTAAATTCATGTAGGCCAGTGCCCACCACAGGAATTCAGTTAATACGTTCTTCAGTAAGATGCAACCTTCTCGTAAGTTACTGGTTTTCCTAGCCCCTTAGACTCTTCCTTTTCCCTTCCCTTTCTCTTTCTCCTCGCCCATCTCTAGAGGCATGAACAGAACACCACTCCACAGCGCCTTTTACTTTATTTCAGAAGAAAATGTACCTTTTATCTAAACCTATCTAAACTAAGTTACACATCAGGAAATCCCACCTTTAATAGTCAAACAAGTATGTTAACTTATTTTCCAAAATAAATAAGTTGTCTCTTCTATTATTCTTTCAGGCTAATGGCACAAATTGAGTTAGCTTTTAATTTATGTTTCTCCCTGGTGTAGTCTTAGGTAAAATATGTTGAAGAAATAAATTGAACTTAGAGAAACCAATGCATTTTAAAGATATTTTACAACATCCAAAGCAAACTGTAGTCTCTCAAATAACTAACAAAGCAAATTCCTGTGAGTTTGAGAAGGCAGGGCACATGAGTTCAGGGTCGTTGACCAGCCTGGAGACAATGACCCCCCACCTCTGCCAACACCCAGATGCTCATAGAATGTGCTATTTGCTGGACCCCTCAGAGGGACTCTGTAGCATGTTGCTAACCTGAATGCATAGATTCACCATTTATTTGGACAGTCCTTTGCATCAACAATGTTCTTTACCAAGAAAAGAAAGACAATGAAGCTTTGGAAGTAAGCTGCAAGCGGTGAAGCAACTTCATGTCAAATGGGAAATACATCTTGTTGCTGTTATGTGATCAGTTTTTGCAGAACTTAAAGAAAATTAAAATATTCTGTTAAACAAACTTGCTTTTTACTCTGCTACAGAAGAGAAAGAAAAATAGCATTAAATTTTTTCTAAGCATCAGCTGAGCACAGTGGCTCACACCTGTTAATCCCAGCGTTTTGGGAAGTCACAGTGGGTGGATCACTTGAGGCTAGGAGTTTGGGACCAGCCTGGCCAACATGGCAAAATTCTGGCTCTACTAAAAATACAAAAATTAGCTGGGCATGGTGGTGCATGCCTGTACTCTAGCTACTCTGGAAGCTGAGGCATGAAGCTGAAATTGCGCCATTGCACTCCAGCTTGGGCGACGGAGCAAGACGGTCTTAAAAAAAGAGAGAGAGAGAGAGAGAAAGAAAAAAAAAAACATTTTCTAAGCATCAAAAGGTGGTATAGGTTCATCAGTTAAATATACTACAGTAGATTGCCATCGACGCCCCACCTAAGCTCCCTCCTAGGGTCCCCTTCAGCATACCCTAGCCTGACTCCTTGTGGCTGGCAACTTCATCTTTTGCCTGAGGGCTTTAACTGCTGTCAGAGCCTGATTCACTGTGTGCACAGCAGGCCAGAGGTGCTGAGGAAGGGACATCCTCCAGAGCAGCTTCAACTAATGACTGCTGACTTTCCTAGAATCCCAGCTGTTCACCCACAGTGATTAAATGCTATTCACCCACAGTGCCAGCTGGCTTGTCAAGATACCCTTTACCTGCCACCTGCCCTTTCTTGTCTTACTCCCCCACACCTCCTTACAGGTGTTCCCTGCACCTTCCATATAAACTCAAATACTGTTCTTAGGGTTTGTTTCTGGAATTCTTACATATGTTATATGTTCTCTGATACTGTCTGAATGACTTTAAATAGATTTACACTTGTATAGTATAAACATGAGTCTTCTCAGATCTTGTAAATCATTATTCAAAGCAGTTAATAAAATAAAAATTAGATATTATATCTTTAGACACCCTAAATAAATTCTCTCTTGTAATTGATATTTTCTTTTCTTTCATTTTCCTGGAAGGAAAAGCAACACAAACCAAATTGTTTTTATTATAATATTAAAATATGATTAAAAGTGTCATATTTTATACTTATCCTATGATAAACAACCAAACCCCAGTTTATGTCTTCTGTTGTTATTTAATATTACTGTGGAAGAACATAAGGGATAACACTGTTGAGCAGTGTAATTTAAAAAGGGCAAACGGGGTATTAAATAGCATCATATAAAGCAGGAAAGTAGAAAACCAGTTGGAAAGATTAGAAAACTCATTAGTTAACCCTATTAAGACACGAATTATATTTTCTCTTTTACATTTAAAAATCAATAATACTGGCTACCTGTTAATTGGTGTCCTTGGGTATAGGAGAAGAAATGTTCATACTACTTTGCCACAACTCTGATAAACTTTACCCAAGTGATAAATTTTGACCTTAGCTTGGAAAACAAGTTGGCAAACTGTTGCCCTTGGGCCAAATCCAGCTTACTACCTGTTTGGTAAATAAAGTTTTATTGGAACACAACCATATCCATTTGTTTACGTACTTTCTTTTTCTATTATTATACTTTAAGTTCTGGGTTACATGTGCAGAACATGCAGGTTTGTTACATAGGTATACACATTCCATGGTTGTTTGCTTCATCCATCCCCCCCACATCATCAACATTAGGTATTTCTCCTAATGCTATACCTCCCCTAGTCCCCTAATCCCCCTGCTATCCCTCTCTGAGCCCCCCACCCCACAACAGGCCCTGGTGTGTGATGTTCTCCTCCCTGTGTCCATGTGTTATCCTTGTTCACCACCCACTTATGAGTGAGAACATACTGTGTTAGGTTTTCTATTCTTCTGTTCGTTTGCAGAGAATGACAGTTTGCAGCTTCATCCATGCCCCTGCAAAGGACATGGACTCATTGTTTTTTTTAATGGCTGCATAGTATTCCATAGTGTATATGTGCCACATTTTTTTTTTATCCAGTCTATCACTGATGGCCATTTGGGTTGGTTCCAAGTCTTTGCTATTGTGAACAGTGCTCAATAAACATACGTGTGCATGTGTCTTTATAATAAAATGATTTGTAATTCTTTGGGTATATACCCCAGTAATGGGATTGCTCAGTCAAATGGTATTTCTAGTTCTAGATCCTGGAGGAATCACCACACTGTCTTCCACAACAGTTGAACTAATTTACACTCCCACCAACAGTGTAAAAGTGTTCCTATTTCTCCACATTCTCTCCAGCATCTGTTGTCTCCTGATTTTTTAATGATCACCATTCTAACTGGCATGAGATAGTATCTCATTGTGATTTTGATTTGCATCTCTCTAATGACCAGTGATGATGACCTTTTTTTTTTGTTTGTTGACTGCATAAATTATCTTCTTTTGAAAAGTGCCTGTTCATATCTTTCACCTACTTTTTGATGGGTTTGTTTGTTTTTTTCATGTAGATTTGTTTAAGTTCCTTGTAGATTCTGGATATTAGCTCTTTGTCAGATGGGTAGATTGCAAAATTTTTTTACCATTCTATTAGTTGCCGGTTTATTCTAATGATAGTTTCTTTTGCTGTGCAGAAGCTGTTTAATTTAATTAGATCCCATTTGTCTATTTAGCTTTTGTTGCCATTGCTTTTGGTATTTTAGTCATGAAGTCTTTGCCCTTGTCTACATACTTTCTATAACTGCCCTTGTCTACATACTTTCTATAACATACTTTCTATAACATTACAATAGCACACTGGAATATTTGAGACAGAGAACTTATGGGCCTCAAAGCCTAAAATATCTACTAATTGCCCTTTACACAAAACAGTTTGCTGATCTTTGGTTTAGAATGCTAGAATATAAAGTATTTCTAAACAGAAGCATCAAAAAATCATGAATACATTGCATCACTGTACACCTTGTGGCATGTTATTTTAAAATTTTTATTTAGAAAATATAATTTTTATTTATAAAATTTTAATAATTTGCGAAAGTAGTAGGGAGAGTTCTCCTGTATATATCACCAAGCTTTCCCTAATGCTAACATCTTACATAACTATAGTGTAATTATCACAATTATGCAATTAATGTTGATATAAAATAATCTATACACCTTATTTGTATTTTGACACTTTCCTAATAATGTTCATTTTTTGTCTGTTTTCAATCCAGGATTGTTGCATGTAGGCACCTCCTTGGTCTCCTCCAATATTTCACAGGCATTCAGTCTTCTGTTGTTCTTCATGTCTTTGATGTGTTTGGAGAACACTACTTGGTTATTAAGTGCTTCTCAATTTGGGGTTGCCTGATGCTTTCTCATCATAAGATTGAGGTTATAAACATTTGGCAAGAGTACCACAGCAATAAGAATATACCTTTCCAGTGCATCATATTATACTGTTGATATGTCCTATTGCTGCAATATTAACTTTGATCCCATGACTAAGGTGGTATCTTCCAGGGTTCTTGACAGTAAAGTAATGTGTGAGAAATACTTTAAGACCATAAAATATCCTATTTCTCGCATACTTTTGTCACTAATTTTAGTATCCATTGATATTACCTGCAACAACTATTATCGTGGTGTTTGTTTAATGATGATGTTATAGTTTCCTCATTTTTTCTAATGTAAGTAAAGTTGTTTTTCCTCATTTAATTTTCATTTAATTATTCATTTATATCAGAAGGGACTTGTGGGCTTATTTTACAGGTTATAATCTAATACAACCAATATCTATTTTGGTATCCAAACTGTCTCAGCTCTGGCCATTGGGAAGTCTTTCCAGTGGATTGTTGGATCCTGTGCCCTTTTAGCATGCTTTCTTCTCTTATTCATTTTTTGTTTGTTTTGGTCTTCCTTATTTTCTGTCATCATAAATTATTTCAGGCTTCTATTCTATATTTCCTCTTCAAGCCCTAAAACAAGCCATTTCATCATTCCTTTTATTGGAGACTAGTATTTAAAATCAAGTTCTGAGTACTAGGTATACCTTGTGCTATTAGGCTATTATTCTTTTTAGGAAGCCAGAACTAGGAAATATATTTACATATTCTACTGTTTCCCTATTTGTTTGACTTCTTAACCTTTTGCCTGAAGAGTAACTTCTGTGATTGATAGGGAAAACTCTAGGTGTTGGGTTCCCTTCTCCATGCCTCCCTGTTCTCAGGAAGCTTGGCTCCTTCAATAAGGATTTAAGCCCTAAGATCCCCGAACTCCAGTTTTTGCATATTACTGCAGTGTGATTTGCTCAAAACTCTGATGACTAGTCAGCCATTCAATCCATTCCAAGAATCACCAAGTGATCCAAGGGTAAAGTGGACTCCTAATTTTAGTCTCATTTCAATGAAATTCTGTTCTCTCCTGAAGCTTGACTTCTGAATTTCTGGCTGCCTTAGCAGCTCCACAATGCCTCCAAAAATATGTTTATTTTGTTTTATCCCGGTTTTCTGATTGTTTTTGGTAGACGTATAGGATTGTTAGACTGGTATAAATCACTACATAATAGCTGAAAATAGCATTTTTTTCTTATTTTTTTTAAATGAAAGTGAAGTAGTCATATAGAAAAGTATACAAAATAAAAGCATATAGTTCAGTGAATTGCCTTAAATGGTAACTATGTATCTTATATCTATCTCTTATATAAGCTTATATCCACAAGCTTGTATCTATCTCTCATGTCAAGAAATAGATCTCTTAATATTTTAATCGCTTGTGAAAAGTGAGCCCTTTTAAGTTAAATTTTCAAAAAACTTATACCATTATGTAGAAAAGGTAACAATATAAGATTTAAAAGCAAGTAATTGTCTCTTTTGCATGCAGGTCCACAGAGGCTGCAATGTCAAAATGCTATTACTACAGGTTACTATCATATGCTCTCCTACAGATACCAGAGAAATTTAAGCAAAGTGATGTACAAAGTCATATGTTAGTACGAAGTCAACTAAATCCCCTTTTATTTATTTATTTATATGTTTTATTTTACGTTAAGTTCTGGGATACATGTGCAGAATGTGCAGGTTTGTCACATAGGTATACATGTGCCATGGTGGTTTGTTGCAACTATAAACCAATCATCTAGGTTTTAAGCCCCACATGAATTAGGTATTTGTCCTAATGCTCTCCCTCTCCTTGCCTTCCACCCCCTAACAGGCCCTGGTGTGTGATTTTTCCCTCCCTGTGTCCATTTGTTCTCATTATTAAACTCCCACTCCCTTTTAAAGCAGGTGTTCAGCTCTACACCAGTGAATTTCACAAAATTTCCTCTACTCATCAAAGGAATTCCAAGGACTGTCACAAATGATATTCCTTTAATTTATTTAGATGTAGGAAAATGCTTTCTGAAAAGTTAAATTTGCTTCCTTCATGGAAGAAATTATTGTTGAAAAATTTGAGAATTTGTAGAAGTTAGGTTCAGATCTATTTAACAGACACAAAAGATTGCAAAAAAGAAAATTATCGTAATTAAGGTAGTGGTTGCCATTTTCTCAAGGCAAAATGTGGACAGCAGATTGCACCTCATTTAAAGCTTTGTCCAGTATCTACGCAGATAAATAAAGAAAGTATAGGTATTGACCTGGAGAATGCCAGAGAAGAAAATGTGTTTCAGATGCAAGATCTATATATAACGTTCAGATAATTAATAAATTTCAGGAAAAAAAACCAAATGTGCTTCTCAATCTGATAAATGAAAAATGAACTAATGAATAGAGGCTAACAAAAGAATGAAAGAAATATCTGCTGTTCACACAAACCAGTAATTGAAGGAAAGGTTAGAGTCCATGATAGCCAGAGTCTCCTGATGCCAACCGGAAGGATTTCTAGAAAGGCTTTGATGAGGGTTGGATGACAGGATGTTTATGTATGTCTCTCTCCGTGAGGGCTCTAATGAAACAAAAGGTGAGTGACAGACCAAAGAGACTCTGAGAGAGTTGGTGGAATGGGAGTAGAGAACATTGATTATAGGAATGTTGAATAATTTGTGGGTCAAACTAAATCCTAAATTTTGTTGCAACTGAGATAAACAAACATTTTAAGCTCATGTGCCAAATGATCAGAAAGTTATACATATACCATATACACTAATGTTGCCTTTGGAGTGTTTGACTTTTAATGATTTTTACATGTGCTAATATTCGGCAGTCAGCTTAACATCATTCTGAATAAATGCCAGCAGGCAGAGTGGCTACAAGCAGTGCCCAACTTTGAGGTGAAATTAATCTTGGCACAATTTTGAGTGAGTGAGGGCTAAACTATTTTCCAATTGTAATTTCAACTTAAAAATTCATCAGAATTTTCAAAATAACCTCCCTGTGTCCATGTGTTCTCATTGTTCAACACCCATTTATGAGTGAGAACATGAGTTGTTTGGTTTTCTGTTCTTCTGTCACTTTGCTGAGAATGATGGTTTCCAGCTTCATCCATGTCCCTGCAAAGGACATGAAGTCATACTTTTTAATGGCTGCATAGTATTCCATGGTGTATATGTGCCACATTTTCTTTATCCAGTCTGTCAATGATGGGCATTTGGGTTGGTTCCAAGTCTTGGCTATTGTGAACAGTGCTGCAATAAACATACATCTGTACATGTGTCTTTATAATAGAATGATTTATAATCTTTTGGGTATATACCCAGTAATGGGATCGCTGTGTCAAACAGTATTTCTGGTTCCAGATACTTGAGGAATCACCACACTGTCTTCCACAATGGTTAAACTAATTTACAGTCTCAGCAACAGTGTAAAAGCTTTCATATTTTTTCACTTCCTCTCCAGCATCTGTTGTCTCCTGTTTTTTTACTTATTGCCATTCTAACTGGCATGAGATGGTCTCTCAGTGTGGTTTTGATTTGCATTTCTCTAATGACCAGTGATGATGAGCTATTTTTCATGTTTGTTGGCTGCATAAATGTCTTGTTTTGAGAAGTATTTGTTCATATCCTCTGCCCACTTTTTGATGGGGTTGTTTTTTTCTTGTAAATTTGTTTAAGTTCTTTGTAGATTCTGGATATTAGCCCTTTGTCAGATGGGTAGATGGCAAAATTTTTTTCCCATTCTGTTGGTTGCCGGTTCACTATAATGAGAGTTTCTTTGGCTGTGCAGAAGCTCTTTTGTTTAATTACATACCACTTTGGCTATTTTGGCTTTTGTTGCCATCGCTTTTGGTGTTTTAGTCATGTAGTTAATATTTTGATTCTCAAAAACATTCTTTTGCTATTTGTACAATATGACTGTTAGAATGTCATTTTCACCCAAACAGAATCAGTTGTCCTCTTTAAGTTGTAATTGTCCACTAGCTTGGTCAACACAGTTCCCAAAGTCAATTTGTCAGTTTTATGACCCTGAGAATAGAACTCAGAACTGATGAAAAGAGAATATTTTGGTTTTATTTATTTAAATAGATTGTTTCATCATTGTAACTGATTTAAGGAAATATCATGTTCTCAAACTCATATTGTTATCAAGTATGATTTCATGAACTGCTTAGGTATTTATGGGAAGATATTCAAATCTTAATAGTTTTGTATTTAAGACAGGTACATATTTTTTATAGAATAGCAGTTTTATATCTAGAGTCTTTATACTTAAGCATTCTATAACAAAACATTAATAATTATTTTTTAAAGATTTTAAATAGAAAATTTTCTTAAGAACAGTGTAGCCATGTTTTATTCATTATGATTATGTAATAGACACGTGAGTCTACAAAAAGTGATAATAGAAAGATGTATCTAAGTTTAGGTACATACATATGTTTATATTTAAATGTATATGTAGATATATATGCATATGTATTTATATACAGTGTATATATGCATGTATGTGCATACACACATATGTATGTGTGTGTATATAGATATATTTGTATTTATAAAAAATCACGAGTACTGTCTTTACTTACAATTAGAAAGAGAAATATTATAAATTCATCCAGATTCAGTTTATAGCATAAGTGTTACATGGTTAAGGTGATCAAATTACTTTAGAATGCTATTCAGTTCAAAATAAAATAGTAATTCAATACTTTCTGCTGTACACAGGGTATAGTGAAGAAATTATATAACCATTAAAACTTTGATTTCAAAGTAAGAGCAATTTAAGAAAAAATTTAAGAGCAATTTCACATATGACAGACTCACTGCACACTTTTGCTTTTTTCCAGTTGCTTTTAACAAATATATCGTACGAAAATAACTATATTTTGGTTTTATTACACATGGAAGAATGTTGTTTTATAAAGTGGTTATTATAAAATCTTGTGTATAACAAATGATTTCCACTACTAGACTCACAGTATACAATAACACTGCTTTCACAGCATGGAGTCAATGAAATGCACATAGCTTTTAGCAAAGATATATTTTAAAGCCATATGCATCAAGCAATTATTAATAAGAAAGTATAATTTTTGCTCAAGTTGATTAGTGGTTCTGGGGAGTTCAAGAATCCCATTGAGAAGCTGCTAAAGTTATGACTTTTTTTTGCAGTTAAAAACACAATGTACTTTAAACAAATGCTTAGTAAGCAGACTCCCTTAGCATGCATAATCAACTAACTTAATTTTAGCCATTTTTGAATTTCACAAACCACCCTTTCATGAATTGTATAATTATCTGAACAATGTTTTGAAAGCATTCGAAACGTCTAAGACACAATGGAATTCTTTAATGTGTGAAATAACAACACAAACTATGAATCATTACCACTAAAAAAATTCCTACCTTGCCTTTTATAGGCTTTAGTTTAGCTAACAATTACTGGACTCCTTAGATACTTCATGTTGCGGGTGCAACTGGCTGGGGCCAACATTGTGGGCATTAAAAGAATTTACCAACACAATTGTGGGTACAGAAAGGCAGATTTATTAGAGAAAGTACCAAGATATGTTGTGAGAGTGCAATGGGCAGCACAGTACAGAAGGGGCTGTCTGCAAGGAGGCAGGGGCCAGAGAGGAGTTTCATAGGGTAGTGCTGAGAGGGTCAACATGCAGATCAGCTAGTGTTTCTGAGGCTGTATGTGGAGTGAGATATTTGGGAACAGGATGTTGTCGGCAAGTTGCTTGTGGTTAGCCATCTCTCAGAACAATTGTTCCCCACCTGGCTCTACTTCCTTTTTGTTGCTTATTTTACCAGGACTCTACACTTCCTACCATTCTTCATTCATTCATTCATTCATTTATTTATTTTGAGATGGAGTCTCACTCTGTCACCAGGCCAGAGTGTAGTGGTGCAATCTTGGCTCACTGCAACTTCTGCCTCCCAGGTTGAAGTGATTCTTCTGCCTCAGTCACCTGAGTAGCTGGGACTGCAGACGCACGCCACCACACCCAGCTAATTTTTGTATTTTTAGTAGAGACGAGGTTTCACCATGTTGGCCAGGACTCGACCTAGTGATCTGCCTGCCTCACCTCCCAAAGTGCTGGAATTACAGGGGGAGACAGATTTCCTGAGATATAATTCACATAACATATTGTAACCCAGGGTCCCCATTTTCAGGTACACACTGTGAAGAATAACCCATTTGTAACTGTTGCATATTAAGTTTTTTTTGTTTCAAAAAGTCCCAGGAAGAAGCCCAACCTTGGAAAAACAAAAACCAGTTGGATTCAGAGATGCCTAAGTAGGAGATAAACTTTTGATGAACCCTCCTCATTCCCATATTAAAAACCCAGCCCAAGCTGGAGCTTATTTACCATTTTCTATCCATAGGACATATGCAGAAGCATAATCAGTGATGGCTGTGCCTGCACTGTCTTTATTGCACCTCTACATGCAAAGGTTCAGCTATTAGCCCAATAAAAGCCCAGCTTTCACCTTTGTTTGGAGAGGTACTGCTTTGGGGGAATTATTTGTGTGTCCTCCTTACTTGTTGCAAGTAATAAAATCTTTTTAAATCTTTCTTGGTTGTAGTCACTGAGTGGATTGAACCCACCCATGTGTGAGTTATAGTACAATTTACCACTTAAAGTGTACAATTTAATACTTTTTAGTATATTCACTGATCTAATCAATCATTATTACTGTCACAGAAATTTTTGCAGAAACAAGGAGTTCATACATTTTCACACACACAAGTACTTCACATTCAAAAACCCAGAGTCTGTATTGAATGCCTGCATAATATTAAGTATACTGAATACCATACTTTTTTTTGCAAAGGTTAACTTAAATATTTTAAAATAAATCTTGGTTTCTTATGCTAAAGCCAAAGTTGTACAAACAGGTCAAGGAAGACTATTCAAGGCTATGGCAATATGAGAGAGTCCAGAACTCAGTTTGAGCTCACCTCTGATGAAACAAAGGGCTGGAGACTCTTCAAGAGATGGATAGGAAGCCGATAGGGCATTATGTTTGCTAATTGGTGTTACTCAAAGGAAAAAATAAACATTTCCATATCTTCATGGCAGAAGGTAGTTTTACAACTTGCTGTCCACCAAGGTTAGACTTCTACCTTCTGACAGAAACTGGGAGATGAAGGAGCTATCTTCCCTTTTGATGACATTTCAAAGGAATGGTCCCAGGTTCTTGAAAAAGTCCTGCCACGTAAAACTGGCAAGAAAATTTTTAAAAGTTACATCTCAAAGGAGCAGAGAAAGAATTTACATATTTTATAAATTAAATCTCATAAGCAGAAGAAGGTCAGGCTAGAGACAGGAACATGCCTGTCTAAGGTTTAGTCAATCTTGCGGGACACACCTTCAGGCTACCACTTTATTCAAAAATCTGGTGTAATAGGGTACTGTCCCCTTCAAGACGGAACTGAATAAACCACTGTGTAGCATTTTCTTCTGTAAATAGTCCTCTGAGTTAGAGTTCACAGGACCCGGTAAGACAGGTCAGAGCAATTGAGTGATTTGCAGGTCAATTGTTAATCTGGCAGATCAGATTCTTCTTTTCCCTTCCAGCTATCCAATCCCACCCCTCAAAACAGAATTATAGATGGAGTCATTACATTTAGAAAAGTGAGATGTTTTGACTGAACTCTGACTTTGCTAACTGAAGTTTTGGCATCCACTACAAAATTCATATATCTCTACCTTGCCTTTTGCTGACATCTGCTGGCACTTTCATGAAAATATACTGAAATCGGGCTATTAAAAAAAGTTATCTTGGAAAAAGACAATCGGGTGTCCACTTCTAGCCTGACAGAGTGACTGGTACTTTTCTTTCCCTCCCGTCACAAGGAACTATAAAACCGGGCAACATTTGAGGCAGTGGTTTTCTTGCATTGAACAAAAGACAGTGCAAAACCCTGCTCTTTAAGAGGAGTCTATGTATAAACCACATTGATCACCCTTTCTGCCTGGGGCACTTTCAGGGGATGTTGCCAGGAGGCGCAGCTCAAGTGGATGGAGTCTTGCTGAGGCAGCTGGGATTTGGGAAACCAGCATAGAACAGAAGAGGCAATTGCATAGAGGGAGGATGGGGAAGTCTGAGTGTGGATTCTTGGCACGTCTCCTGGACTGAGCTGTGGTTGGGCTGGGAAGAGAGCCTGTGAGGCTTAACAGTGAGCTGTTGCTGTGAGGCTCTCAGGGACTGTGACTCCCAGTCCAGGAAGGGTGAAGCAGCTCTGTTGAGCACCTTGGACATTCAATTGAGACTCCACAAAGGAAAGGTTTTAAAACCAAGGATCAAGCTCCAAAATAAGGACATATGCCTAAGGATTAAGTTAGAAACTAAAATTGATTACCATAATAAAGAATAAAACGAAGCCTGACAAGCTCAAATGTAGCCCCAGTAACTAAAGTGCCTGCCAGAGCAAAACTCAGCACCCTTAAATGAAGCTGATGTGATCCATTCTCTTTATACTCCAAGGCCTTGAGGATTTCAAGCTAAGTTATAAGGATTGAGGTTTAGAATGAAAAAATATTTGAACCAGAGCTGATTTTACCCTCAATTAAAGCAATAGAATCTGAAAAGGATTGGGAGCCCATGATCTGCTCACCCAATTGCCCAATTCCTGGTGGGGAATTCTGGCTCTTAAGTAGCAATTTGAGAGAAGTGGAAAGTGAGTGGTATGCAAAGCACTTTAATTCTGCAGGGTATGGTACAGTTCAAGGTACAGTAATCCTTGGGGAATAACGATGGTGCTATGAAAGGCCCAATAATGAAAGGAGCTTATGGAAATGCTGTATAGGAGGAGATTAAAGAATGGGTTGACTTTGAAATTGGGTTGCATTACAAATAACTGGAGTGATTACACTGAAGTCTCAGCATGTTTACTAAAATGCAATACTGGAATGTATATAATGAGTGAATGGTCATGCTGTCTTTATTCTTTACACCAGGGATATTGTCTAAGCCTGCCCTTTTCCTAGTTTTAATTGATCATGCTAAGTAACAGCTTACCTGGAGGGCAGCAAGAGATCACTCCTCTGGTTAAGAGCGTGGTTGTAGTAGGAGTATTATTTCCCACTAAATCCCCTTTTAACAGTCCTATCTGGTCATTATGTAAAGCAGACACTCTGGAAGTTGAGTAGAAGATTAAACAAGATGGTATCTTCATTTGCTTCAGCTGTATTCTATATAGAAAAGACTGTTCAGGAAGGGTGAGAGAACCAACCTGTCTTTACAGACCTAGCTAATGCCTTCCTTTCAGTACAGAATTGCAGTCTAGCTAGTATCTTCATTTGTTTCAGCTGTATTCTATATAGAAAAGACTGTTCAGGAAGGGTGAGAGAACCAACATGTCTTTACAGACTTGGCTAATGCCTTCCTTTCAATACAGAATTGCAGTCTAGCTAGGATCTGTTTGCATTCTTTTGAATGGAAAGCAGTATACTTTTGATGTTTTCCCAAAGGGATATGTGAAGTTATGGGCATGTTGCCATAATTAATTAAGGATAAACTTGGAAATGACAACCATTAAGGACCAGTTCGTGCATTACACTGTACATGGCATGATAAGTGCTTCCTTCTTGGAGGAATAAGCAAAGGGAGTTAAGAACTGTAGTCACTTATTTGACAAATAAAGGCTGATTGATAAATACAGTTAAAAGTCAAGGCCCATTGAAATTTCTTGAATTACATGGGTTGGAACAAACAGGAACATTATCATTTGGGGTTTAGGGCATGGACTTTGGCTTTAAACTACAGATCTATTCTGACAGCTTTATTTTATAAATGAGAAAAGTAATACTTAGCGAAGTTTACAGAGATACTTGAAGGCTGAGGAGAGTCTAAAATTCAAGTTCTGTCACTACTGGTGTAGTAAATGAGTTTTTAATTTGTATTGTGAAATATTTCAGTATCATGGAGAAAATAATTCAACAAATACCCATTCACCAATTATGCAGATAAATAAACATTAATTTTTCATATTTACTTAAGGTTACTTAATATAACATCCTATATGCTATTGAATACAACATCCCATATGCTATTAAAAATATGCTTTGAGGCCGGGCGTGGTGGCTTACACTTGTAATCCCAGCACTTTGGGAGGCTGAGGCGAGCAGATCATGAGGTCAAGAATGGAGACCATCCTGGCCAACATGGTGAAACCCCATCTCTACTAAAAATACAGAACTTAGCTGGGTGTAGTGGCACGTGCCTGTAGTCCCAGCTACTCAGGAAGCTAAGGCGGGAGAATCGATTGAACCTGGGAGGCGGAGGTTGCAGTGAGCCTAGATCAAGCCACTGCACTCCAGCCTGGCAAAAGAGCGAGACTGTCTCAAATAATAATAAGAAGAACAAGAGGAAGAATAAGGAGGAGAAGGAAATTGTTAATCCTAAAACTGTGTATCTTGTCTACTCACATTTTTTCTTTTTTATTATGTGTGTGTGGATTCTGACTTTCAGTTCTAGTCATCTAGAGATTTATTGACCTCCTCTTGTGCCAATATCCCAGTATCTGGATTAGTTGACTTTTATGGTAAATTTTATTATTCTATAGGGCAAGTTATTCTTCTTTATACTTCAGAATGACTTGACTATTTCTGGTAAATACTTTGTAAGAAGTTTGAAATCAAATTGTATTTGATTTCAAATTGATTAAAATTGCTTTGAATTTCTAGGTTGATTAAAGGAACATTCTATTGTAGATATTGAGTCTTCTTTCAGTTGATCATAGTCGCTAACCATGATTTGATGGATTTTATTTTTTTAGTTTATTCATTATACTTTAAATTCTGGGGTACATGTAAAGATCGTGCAGGTTTGTTATGTAGGTATACACGTGCCATAGTGGTGGTTTGCTACATCCATTGCCCCATCATTTATATTAGGTATTTCTCCTAATGTTAGCCCTCCCCCAATGCCCCCACCCTCTGACATTCCTCCCCCAAGCCCCCACACCCCAGGCCCTGGTGTGTGATATTCCTCTCCCTGTGCCCATCTGTTCTCATTGTTCAACATCCACTTATGAGTGAGAACATGTGGTGTTTGGTTTTCTGTTCTTCTGTCAGTTTGCTGAGGTTGATGGTTTCCAGTTTCATCCATGTTCCTGCAAAAGACGTGAACTCATCCTTTTATATGGCTGAATAGTATTCCATGGTGTATATATGCCACATTTTCTTTATCTAGTGTATCATTGATGGGCATTTGGGTTGGTTTCAAGTCTTTGCTATTGTGAACAGAGCTGCAATAAACATATGTGTGCATATGTCTTTATAATAGAATGATCTATAATCCTTTGGATATATACCCAGCAATAGGATTGCTGAGTCAAATGGTATTTCTAGTTCTAGATCCTTGAGGAATCGCTACACTGTTTTCCACAATGGCTGAACTAATTTACACTCCCACCAACAGTGTAAAAGTGTTCCCATTTTTCCACATCCTCTCCAGCATCTGTTGTCTCCTGATTTTTTAATGATCACCATTCTAACTGGTGTGAGTTGGTATCTTAATGTGGTTTTGATTTGCATTTCTCTAATGACCAGTGATGATGAGCATTTTTTCGTGTTTGTTGGCTGCAAATATGTCTTCTTTTAAGAAGTGTCTATTCATATCCTTTACCCACTTTTTGATGGGGCTGTTTGTTTTCTTTCTTGTAAATTTGATTAAGTTCTCTGTTGATTCTGGATATTAGCCCTTTATCAGATAGGTAGATTGTAAAAAAATTTTTTCCATTCTGTTGGTCAATTCATTCTAATGATAGTTTCTTTTGTTGCGCAAAAGCTCTTAAGTTTAATTAGATCCCATTTGTCTATTTTGGCTTTTGTTGCCATTGCTTTTGGTGTTTTAGCCTTGAAGTCCTTGCAATGCCTATGTACTGAATGATATTGCCTAAGTTTTCTTCTAGAGTTTTTATGGTGTTAGGTCTCATGTTTAATCTTTAATCCATCTAGTGTTAATTTTTGTATAAGATGTAAGGAAGGGGTCCAGTTTCAGCTTTCTGCATGTAGCTAGCCAGTTTTCCCAACACCATTATTAAATAGGGAATCCTTTCCCCATTGCTTGTTTTTGTCAGGTTTGTCAAACATCACATGGTTGCAGTTGTGTGGCGTTTTTTCTGAGGCCTCTGTTTTGGTATCAGTACCATGCTGTTTTGATTACAGTAACCTTATAATATAGCTTGAAGTCAGGTAGCATGATGCCTGACATTGTTTTCTTTGCCTAGGATTGTCTTGGCTATGCAGGCTCTTTTTTGATTCCATATGAAGTTTAAGGTGTTTTATTCCCAAGTCTGTGAAGGAAGTCATTGGTAGCTTGATGGGGATAGCATTGAATCTATAAATTACTTTGGGCAGTATGGCCATTTTCATTTTTCCTAACCATGAGCATGAAATGTTTCTTCATCTGTTTGTGTCCTCTCTTATTTCCTTGAGCAGTGGTTTATAGTTCTCCTTGAAGAGGTCCCTCACACCCCTTGTTAGTTGTATTCCTAGGTATTTTATTCTCTTTGTAGCAATTGTGAATGGGAGTTCACTCATGATTTGGCTCTGTTTGTCTGTTATTGGTGTATAGGAATGCTTGTGAATTTTGCAGATTGATTTTGTATCCTGAGACTCGCTGAAATTGCTTATCAGCTTAAGGAGATTTTGGGCTGAGATGATGGGGTTTTCTAAATATACAATCATGCAATCTGCAAACAGTAACAATTTGACATCCTCTCTTACTATTTGAATACCTTTTATTTCTTTCTCTTGCCTAATGGCCCTAGCCAGAATTTCCAATATTACTATGTTGAATAGGAGTGGTGAGAGAGGGCATCCTTGTCTTGT
The DNA here is from genome assembly GCA_036589455.1 of Ateles fusciceps. NCBI lineage: Eukaryota > Metazoa > Chordata > Mammalia > Primates > Atelidae > Ateles > Ateles fusciceps. The sequence goes on from JAZHEH010000078.1 coordinate 11,229,871, forward strand.
GCCAGGGAGTGCTTCCAGGTTTTGCTCATTCAGTATGATATTGGCCGTGGGTTTGTCATAAATAACTTATTATTTTGAGATATGATACATCAATACCTAGTTTATTGAGAGTTTTTAGCATAAAGGCTGTTGATTTTTGTCAAAGGCCTTCTCTGCATCTATTGAGATAATCATGTGGTTTTTGTCTTTGGTTCTGTTTATGTGATGGAGTATTTTTACAGATTTGCTGATGTTGAACCAGCCTTGCATCCCTGAGAGGAAGCCTACTTGATTGTGATGGATAAGTTTTTGATGTGCTGTTGCATTCGGTTTGCCAGTATGTTATTGAAGATTTTTGCATCAATGTGCATCATGGATATTGTCCTGAATTTTCTTTTTCAGCTGTGTATCTGCCAGGTTTTGGTATCAGGATGATGTCGGTCTCATAAAATGAGTTAGGGAGCATTCTCTCTTTGCATTGTTTGGAATAGTTTCAGAAGGAATGGCACCAGCTCCTCTTTGTACCTCTGGTAAAATTCATCTGTGAACCTGTCTGGTTCTGGACTTTTTTTTGGTCAGTAGGGTATTAATTGCTGCCTCAACTTCAGACCTTGTTATTGGTCTATTCAGGAATTCAGCTTCCTCCTGGTTTAGTCTTGGGAGGGTGTAAATATCCAGGAATTTATCAATTTCTCCTAGATTTACTGGTTTATTTGCATAGAGGTGTTTGTAGTAATCTCTGATGATAGTTTGTATTTCTGTGGAATTGGTGGTGATTTCCCCTTTGTTGTTTTTTATTGCATTTATTTGAATCTTTTCTCTGTTCTTTTTTATTAGTCTGTCTAGCAGTCTATCTATTTTGTTGATACTTTAAAAAAACCAGCTCGTGGATTTATTGATTTTTGAAGGTTTTTTTGTGTCTCTATTTGCTTCAGTTCTGCTTTGATCTTAATTATTTCTTGCCTTCTGCTAGCTTTTGAATTTGTTTGATCTTGCTCCTCTCATTCTTTTAATCGTGACATTAGGGTGTTGATTTTAGATCTTTCCTCACTTCTCTCGTGGGCATTTAGTGTTATAAATTTCCCTCTAGACAATTCTTCAAATATGTCCCAGAGATTCTGGTATGTTGTGTTTACATTCTCATTGGTTTCGAAGAACATCTTTATTTCTGCCTTTGTTTCATTATTTATTCAGTAGTCATTCAGGATCAAGTTGCTTAGTTTCTATGTAGTTGTGCTGTTTTTGAGTGAGTTTCTTAATCCTGAGTTCTAATTTGATTGCACTGTGGTCTGAGAGACTATTTGTTATGATTTCCATTCTTTTGGATTTGCTGAGGAGCATTTTACTTTCAATTATGTGGTCAATTTTAGAATAAGTATGATGTGGTGCTGAGAAGACTGTGGTTTGGGAGTGGAGAGTTCTGTAGATGTCTATTACGTCTGCTTGGTCCAGTTCTGAGTTCAAGTCCTGGATATCCTTGTGAATTTTCTGTCTTGTTGATCTGTCTATTATTGACAGTGGGTGTTAAAAATCTCGCACCATTATCGTGTGGAGTCTAAGTCTCTTTGTAGGTCATTAAGACTTGCAAACTTGCTTTATGAATCTGGGTGCTCCTGTATTGGGTGCATATATATTTAGGATCCTTAGTTCTTCTTGTTGCATTAATCCCTTTACAATTATGTAATGCCCTCCTTTGTCTCTATTGATCTTTGTTGGTTTAAAGTCTGTTTTATCAGAGACTAGGATTGCAACCCCTGCTTTTTTTGTTGTTGTTGTTGTTCTCCATTTGCTTGGTAAATCTTCCTCCATCCCTTTATTTTGAGCCTATTCATGTCTTTGCATTTGAGATGGGTTTCTTGAATACAGAACACTGATGGGTCTTGACTTTTATCCAATTTGCCAGTCAAAAGTCTGTCTTTTGATTTGGGCATTTAGGCCATTTACATTTAAGGTTAATATTGTTATGTGTGAATTTGATCCTGCCATTTTAATGCTAGCTGGTTGTTTTGCCCATTCATTGATGCAGTTTCTTCATAGTGTAGATGGTCTTTACAATTTGATATGTTTTTGCAGTGGCTGGAATTGGTTGTTCCTTTCCATGTTTAGTGCTTCTTTCAGGAGCTCTGGTAGGGCAAGCCTGCTGGTGACAAAATCTCTCAGCAGTTGCTTGTCTGTAAGGATTTTATTTCTCCTTCACTTTTGAAGTTTAGTTTGGCTGGATATGAAATTCTGGATTGAAAATTCTTTTCTTTTAGGACGTTGGATATTGGCCCCCACTCTCTTCCGGCTTGTAAGGTTTCTGCTGAGTGATCCACTGTGAGTCTGATGGGCTTCCCTTTGTGGGTGACCTGATCTTTCCCTCTGGCTGCTGTTAGCATTTTTTCCTTCATTTCAACCCTGGTGAATATGACGATTATGTGCCTTGGGGTTGCTGTTTTCAAGGAATACCTTTGTGGTGTTCTCTGTATTTCTTGTATTTGAATGTTGGCCTGCCTTGCTAGGTTGGGGAAGTACTCTTGGATAATATCCTGAAGTGTGTTTTCAAACTTGGTTTCAATCTCCCCATCACTTTCAGGTACACTGATCAAACTAAGATTTGGTCTTTTCACATAATCCCATATTCCTTGGAGGCTTTGTTCATTTCTTTTCACTCTTTTTTCTCTAATCTTGTCTTCTTGCTTTATTTCATTGAGTTTATCTTTAATTTCTGATATCTTTTCTTTCACTTGATTGTTTTGGCTATTGAAAATTGTCTATGCTTCATGAAGTTCTTGTGCTGTGTTTTTCAGCTCCATCAAGTCATTTATGTTCTTCTCTACACTGGTTATTGTAGTTAGCATTTTGTGTAACCTTTTTCGAGATTCTTAGTTTCCTTGCATTGGGTTAGAACATGCTCCTTTAGCTCGGAGAAGTTTGTTGTTACCACCTTCTGAAGGCTGCTTCTGTCAATTCGTCAAACTCATTCTCCATCCAGTTTGGTTCCCTTGCTGGTGAGGGGTTGTGATCCCTTGGAGGAGAAGAGGTGTTCTGGCTTTTGGCAATTTCAGCCTTTTTGCACTGGTTCTTTTCTATCTTTGTGGATTTATCTACCTTTGTCCTTTGAAGTTGGTGACTTTTAGATGGCATTTCTGATATATTCTACCTAAAACTTATATCCAGATTTCATAGATCATGGTGTTAACATATTCATTGTTCAGACAACAAGCTCTTTTGGTCATTTGGATACTTTACTTACTTAAATAATCTTTCACCAGTTGCTGCGGTAGAACAAAATGTTGTATCCAATAAATGTGTAATGTGATGTCTTGATCTAAATATGCACATTCTTTGAAAATATTTACTTATTATTTTTTATATTATTGTATTCACATTTTATTCTTCATTTATATTTATGTTCAACTACTTTAATTTGCATTTATCTGTGAAATTTAATATGGAAGGAGTTGTTCATTGAAATATCCATTAAAATTTAAGTCTATGTAATTTGATTATATTTGATTTTCACAACATAACATTTACTAAAATAGTAAAGACACACACACACACATATATGTATATATATATATATATATATATATATATAAAACTAAATGTATTGTCTCAAGAAACTAGCCAATTCCTTGATCATTCTGAGGAGAGAATTCAATGAGGTCAGGCTTTTCTATTTAACTGTACTGGGATATAAACCAATAATTCAACTTTAAGTGCATTTTTAAATCATTAGTGATACTTAAAAAATGATATTATGATCACACTCTGAAAATTCTGACTTGATTTGTCTTTGAGAAGTCCATGCATTGTACTTTTTTAAATCATCCTGGAAGAAACACTGGACTCGACCAACATACAAGTATCATGACCCAGAGTTAACGAACTACCAACAGAAAAACAAGGTCACAACACCCAAAGCACTGAACCTCAGCCAAGTAATCTTTGTCTAATTGAGTACAGCAGAAAACTGCTAAATGATTGAGGAGAATGTCATAAAAACCTTGGCACCATAATGTGCTGAAGGTAATCAAAGTCATTATATTTTAAAATTCTGGTTTGCTTCCTAATTATACACCCACTTAAAATCTTGGAATTCAGTATATTACATGACTTCTTTAGGGCCATATCCAATTAATGCAAGAATGAATATTTGCTTCTGATTACATGTAATTATGTGTAGTGTATGTACTGTATGTTCTTTGTATTAAATTATCATGCATTCTCTACCATTTCTCTCTTTACAATGAACAGATGAGAAGTGTCCCCTGTTGTATAAAATGCAGAGAATAACTACTGTCTACAATTTGAAATTGTAACATCTTATATGATTATCAAAACCTTGATGCATTACCTTTATGTAACTGAGCACATGATGATACTCATTGATATGCTGGGCATCACTATACTCCTGTTATTACCAGAAATAGAATAAAACACCATCCCCAATCAGAAGAAATTATTGTGAAAGTAGTCAAGCATATCATTTCAAGGCAATGTGTTATCAGTGAACATACATGAATTATATTTTTGATGCTCATGTCATTGTCACTAGTTACAAAGTGAAATTCTAGAAATATTTTGCCATTGTAGAGTGGAATATAAGAAATATATTTTATTGAAAGAGGAATTATGATTTGGGAAGAAATTCCTATGAGTGATCTAAACCAGTAATAGGAATATGTATACATAAAGACAGTTAGGAGTCATAGCTCAGATGACTGTCTCCAAAAGTCAATTGAGCAAGGGCTTTCTCTTTTGCTTTAGGTAAACAAAATGATCAAACTGGTAATAATTGTGTATTGAGCATGACAGTAGCTTCTCAATGAAGGACATGGTAGGAATTTTTGTAGCTGGAAGAAACAATAGCCTAGGAGTGTCACTGGATCAAGGGCAAGTTGTTCACTAGGGTTTGATATCATAGCACTTGAGATAGAAGGACAACTTACTTTAAAGGAGTGGTCAAACTAAGCCTTTTGGAGCAACACATTGCACTGCCATTTTCTGTTAGGTACATCACACTACAAAATATGTAATTGTGTTTCTTAAAGGCCATGGTTAATAGTTTTCCTCTTCCCACATTTTTGATGTCATGGCAACAAATGTAGAAGGCTCACTGATTGACCAGTCATTTGAAATTAAGAAAAGAAGCATTGATGCAAACTTCACTATTTTCCCTTGCCTGAGAAGAATCAGTCAGAAGCCCATGAAACGAGATCCTATTAACACTGATTTCTCACAGATTTTTGTAACTCAGTTATTTTCATATTTAGGATCTTCTGCCAAAACAGATGTGAAATTTTCCATGTGGCTCTTGTTGTAAAATATAAGACCCTTTTAATCATAGTTGTAAAATCAGTTTTTCTCTTTCTTTCTCCTTCATTTATGTCTAATGAGCAGCTTCACTTATTTCTTTTCTTGTATCTTATCATTAATGAGTCTACTGTGATGGAATATCTGTTTATGAATAGATCATTGTAAATTTAATGTTCAGCAATAGAAGTAATTATAAATACCTATGCCCTGAACACAATGGAAATGGCATCTAAAACCCATATTTGGAGAACTTCCTGGAGAAATCCATCATGAATTTTTGGATTCTAAAATGTTTGTCATCTTGGAGTTTTTGCCTATAGTACATAGTAAACATAAAGTCTGTTTATGTTATAAGCCATGACAATGAAAATATATGGTGTAATAAGTAACAACTGTATTTTCCTCTGATTTGCTGTTGGAATCTCTGTCTCTGAAGAGTGTCTATGAACTCTGTCCCTGCCTTGGCAGGGCTCTAGGGATTTGGTCAAGGATGCTTCCAGTATGCCTGTCACTGGATACTTATTATCCTGGCAGGTGGCCCAATGCCTGTATGTCTGACCTATGACCATGTGCTCCTCTCAGAGGAAACTTGTATATACTGGCAGACATCTTTGTGACTCTTGTCTGATCTATGTCCAGTTTATTCCTACCAAAATGCCACTCTCTAGGAGATCCCTAACCAGGGAAGAAGTTAGATTCTGGTTATGTCAGTCAGGTGAGATACAGAAGAGGCAACTCAACAAACAGAAGCAGCTTTTATTTATAGCTCGCAGAAAGTAAAGGACAGCATACCTCATAGGACCAATGGAGCAAAGGGAGGGCCATCAGGGACATGCCTGGTGAACCACTAGGTGGGAGGTGAGAGAGAAAGAGCGAGAGTCCTCTGGGCTAAAGCCTTTGATCGAGTCCTGGGCATTACTCAAGCAGGTTTCCCTTAGGGAGTTCTAATTGGTGGGTTTATAACAAGCAGGCATGAGTTCTCTGGAGTCAGGCCGTGACTGAGACGTGGTCACTGTGGCATATCTGTACATCCCTCACTGCGTGTGGGAGCCAATGAAGTTGTATCTTGCTGTCCCATAGGGAAGTGGTCACCAGGAGGCAGTTGTATAAGGCAGATATCGGTGTCAGTCACATTGAGGAACTGGGAGGTGGTGGAGAACTCGAAACCATCAAGGGTGAAGTCCTGCCTCTGGCATGAGAAAGTTAAATCTGTATTTAAAATCAATGCAGAGGCAATATAAAATTACAGAAATTCACTCTAAGCATGGTGAATCCCAATTTAGTAACAGAGCAGCAGGATAATATGTTTTAAATATTTTCTGGTATATGTTATTTTGTAAATTTTGGTGTCTCTAGTTAACCTTCTAACCACTGAATTAAGCCCTTATATTATTTCAGAGAGAGGGAGAATGCAACCTAGAATAAAGTAGTCACTACTTTGAATTTTCCGAAGTGCTTTTTATTTAAAAATTAAAACAATAAAATATACTTTGTGGAGTACAGTTCTATGGGCTTTGACAAAGACATAGAGTAAGGTATCTGCCACCACAATCCTGTTACACAATAGTTCCATTACCCCCCCCCCCAAATTCCTTCAGGCTGCCCCTTTAGATACAACCTTTCCCCCTCAACCTCTAGCCCTGCCCTTGGAATCTACTTACCTGATACCCGTCCCTATAACTTTTCCTTTTTCAGAATGTCATGTAATGTAATCAGACAGTATATAATTGTTCACATCTAATTCTTTCACTAAGGAAAATGCATTGGACAGTCATCCATGTTGTTCCAGGAATCAATAGTCTGTCCTGCTGAGAGTGTACAATGGCATATGTCCCACTATTTGTTTATCCTTTTACTGGTTGAAGAACATTTGGGTTGTTGCCAGGTTTTCTGTGATAAGAAATAAAGCTATGATAAACTAACATTTGGGTCCAGGATTTATATAAACATAGCTGTGTATTCCAATTAGCTAAATATCAAAAATGGGATTTCTGGGTCATATAGTAAGTATATGCTTAACATTTATAAGAAAAGGTCAAACTGCTTTCCAATAGTGCTGCACTATTTTGCACTCCCACCAGCCACATGTGAGAGTTACAGCTGGTCTTCATTCTTGTCAGTTCTTAGTATTGCCAGTTTTTTTTTTCATTCTACTATGCAGTGATATCTCATTGTGATTTTAATACGTTTTGAGATAATTAATAATTATATTGAGCATATTTTCATAGTTTTATTGCTATCCATGTCTTCTTTGATAAATCTGTTAAAAATAAGCATATTTTCATACTCTTATTGCTATCCATATGTCATCTGGGATGAATCAGTCAAAATATTTTGCTTATTTTTAAACATCAGGTTGCTTCTTTTCTTATTGTTGAGTTTCAAAAGTTCTTACATAATCTTACAGAAACAAGTTTTTGTCAAAAACAGTATTTGTAAACTATTTTCTCCAGCATGTGGTTTGTCTTCTCATTCTAACAGTGTTTCCACAGAGCTGAAGTTTTTAATTTTGATAAAGCCAAAATTTGGGGAAGATTGTATTAAGATTTTTTTTTGTCTGACCTAGAGTTCTTTTTGTAGATTTTCTTCTAAAAGTTATAATTTTATATTTTGCACTTAGATTTATGGCCCATTTGAGTTCATTTTTGCACAAGTTGTGAGTTATGGATCAAGATTCCTTCTTAGGCACTGCTTATTTCTCAATTGATTTGTCTTTGAATCTTTGTCAAAAATTAATTTACTATACTTGTGTAGGTTTATTTCTAGACTGTCTATTCTTCTCCAGGGATATAAGTGCCTTTTTGAAAGTATCCTTTTTGCCTTGATTACTGTAGCTCTATGGGAAGCCTTGCAATGGGATAACATGAATTAAAAGTACTTAGATTGGCAGTAATCATACAATTCAGAGAAGTCTGGGGTATTCAGGTATAGAATTGATAGTATAGACCAAAAAGTCGAAAATAAAGTACAGTCATGTGATCAAAAAGAGCAGAAACAACCCTTTTCTGGGCTAGGGGATGGACTATAAAAGGGATTGAAAAATGACTAAAGCTCAGACACAGAAGAATTGCCTTATTCACCCCTCCACCACAAACTAGGATAAAACTGAAGGTAGAATGGTAAATGGAAAGAGCAGAAGAATCCCAGCTGGTTTGGAGGAGGGCCAAAAACAAAAGCTGTTGTGTATTTTGTTATGTTTTAAATCTTGGTTTTAAAACCAACTCCCCTAGTGTGGTGTGGGAAAAGCAGCTGAGACTTCCAAAGAGGTCTGTGGAGGTGTTAAATGATGCAAGGACACAGCATGCAGGGTTCTCCAATAATTGGAGGCACATCCAAGTGAAAGCATTCGCATTACTTCCAATGCAAAACAGAGTGGTCCACATTATACAGAAAGAGCAGAGCCTACATTATTCGCTTTCTACTGCCCCTGCAAAGCAGTGTGATTATTATTTCTACCCCTAATGAGATTACCTTCAGAATGAATATGAAAAGAAGAAGGAAAATGGATGTAGAATCCTAGGAATTTAAGTTTTTATTTGGAAGGGGGTGAAAGTACTTCAAATTTTCAAACTTACATTATTTACTAATGGAAAAAATAAGATACAAATGTAAGTTAAAATATAAGAATGTTAAACAAATTACACTGTGAAACACAAGTTTATGACTGTAATTTCATACTTAATAAAATATTAACTCTGGATAATCTATGATAATTGATAATAGGATAGGAGATGGCAGTGGTTAATATGGAATTTGTCCATTTATTTTTTTTTTAAGACAGGATTTTCTCTCTCACCCAGGCTGTAGTTCCATGGTGTAATCAAAGCTCACCGTAACCCCAGATTCCTGGGATCAAGTAATCCTTCTGCCTCAGCCTCCCCAGAGGCTGAAACTGTAGGCATGCACCACCAAACCCAGCTTTTTTCTTTTTTTTTTCAACTATTATTATTTTTGTAGAGACAGGATGTCATTATGTTGCCCAGGCTGGTCTCAAACTCCTGACCTCAAGGAGTCCTCCTGCCTCAGCCTCCAAAAGCATGATATATCCATGTTTATGGTCATGGTATGCATGGAAAAAGCAGCTCTGTAGTAGTTAAGATATGGTTCTGCTTGAAAGTAGAAATTCTGATAATTTGAGGTTACAAAAATCATAAATTATGGCTATAATGAGGTCTTTATCATGGTTCTTATTTCTCTATTGCTGTCAGACCATATGAAAATAAGACTTTTTTCCTTCCATATTGTAAATGAGTAAAGAAAACACCATCAAAGTTACATCTCTGCTTAATTTCATTAAGTATTTGGCAAATTTAATAAAATTCACATTCTATTTTCATATTCATTTAGAGTTATCTATACCGTTATGTAGCATGCAGATGAGTGACAATTCAGGCAATAAATAAAGGGCTATAAGAAGACACTGGCATCCCTCTCAACAGAGGAAGAGACTCTATGTAAGTTACCCAGTGTTCAGTTGTCACAGTGGTTGGAGGTAGGAGGAGTTTACATTGGCTTATGTAGTGACTATGTTGGAGACTCTCTTGGACTCCAGGCCTGCTGAATAGTAGCTGGTGTTCCCAATACTGCTTCTGCAATGAGAGAGTCCTTGCAAAAATATCAAGCCTGACAAAGCCCTGGAGACCCATGTCAGAAGATCATGCACTGATCCCAGCAGCTCAGTCATTTAAAATCTTCACAGATTATTTTGATTTGAGCCAACACTGGAAAGGATTATGTCAAATTCTAGGATATGTCAGCAAACTTTAATTAACTAAAGAAATGGGTTGTAACGGGAGCTAAAGAAAGCAGAAATTGAAACTTGTCTTGACATCGATGTATATGCTACATCTTATTATCTGCTTAAGAATCTTCTACTGGTTCCCAATATTCCATAAGTAAAAATGTTCAGTCCTCTCTAGCTCTTGAAAATTAAAAAAAAAAAAATGCCTATTAAGTAAATTCAGATTAAAGCCACAATGGGATACTACCTTGCACATATTAGAAGCACTGAAATAAAAATAACTAAAAATTCCAAGTGTCAGAAAAGATATAAAGCAATGGGAATGCTCATACTTTGTTGTGGAAATTTAAAATAGTACAGCCACTGTAAAATGGTTTAGCAATTTTTATAAAGTTAAACATGTATTTATTATATGACCCAGGAAACCAACTTCTTGTTAATTACCCTATACAAATTAACATTTTTGTTAATAGGAAATCTGTACAAGAGTGTTCACATATAGGCATGGTAAACTGCTTTTTTACTTATCATTTTTACATACTTTTAAGTATTTGGTCTTTTTTTCTGTACTGCTATTTTAGCTAACTCCAAAATTAGGATGTTTTTCTTAAAAAAAAATTTTTTAAGATTTTTTTCTTACATAACAGTTGTGTTGCAGTATAATTCACTAACACTCACCTTTTTAAAGTGCACAATTACTGGTTTACAGTTTATTCAAAGAGCTGTGCACCCGTAATCACTATCTAATTTTCCAGCACTTTTTTCATCACCAAAAGAACCTCTATACTTACTATCAGTCATTCCCCATTCTACCCTACCCCAAGCACCTGAAAACACTAATCTTCTTCCTGTATTTATGGATTTGCTTATTCTGGACATTTCAAAATCATATAAGATGTGAACGTTTGTGCTTGGCTTTTATCACTTAGCATAATGCTTTCAAGGTTTATACATGTTATAGCATGTACCAATACTCTATTCCTTTCTATTGCCAAGTATAATCCACATTACTCCACCACATTTTGCTTATTCATTCATCATTTGATGGGCATTTGGGTTTTTTCCACTGTTTGGCTACTATGAATAATGCTAGTATAAACATCCATGTCCACATTTTTATATGGACCTAAGATTTTATTTCTTTTGGAGTGGAATACCTAAGAGTCAAATTGCTGGGTCATATGGGAACTCTATGTTTAACATTTTGATGAAATGCCAACTGATTTTCAAAGTCACTGAACCATTTTATTTCTCTACCCAAAATATAGGAGGGTTCCAGTTTCTTCTACATTCTCATAAACCCTTGATACTGTTTCTTTTTATTTTAGTCATCCTAATGTGTATGAAGTGATATCTTATTGTGGTTTTGATTTACATTTCCTTAATGGTAATGATATTGATCATCTTATCATGTGCTTGTGTATCTTCTTTAGACAAATGTTTGGTCAAGTGACTTTCAAATCCTTGTCAGATTTTACCCAAAAAAACATAGCTGGGATTTTGATAGGAACTCTGTTGTGTCTGTAGATTAATTTGTGGAGGACACCATTTTTAAGAAATTTGCCTTCTGATAATAAACATGGATTTATTTGTTTCTTTAGGTCTTTAATTTCTTTCAGTGATGTTTTGCAGTTTATCGTGTACTTCTTTTGTTCTTTTGTTAAATTGTTATTAATTTTATTGCTTTTGGTTCCACTGTACATAGAAGAAAAGTCTTAATTTCACTTTTAGTTTGCTAAGTACTAGTGTTTAGAAATGAAATTGATTTTGGTATTTTAATTTTGTATGGTCTTTAAATACTTTAAAATTTTTAGTCTTAATTTGAACAAGTATTGCCTTCAGTAGGTCTGAATCCCAAGCTTCTGCTTTAACTAAGATAATATACAAAGAATCATAAGGAGATTAAGGAAACAATAAACTATTAGTTCGACTATGATGCCTGCGATACTTCGACATAGAGTTTTCCTGTGCCAATTTTAGATTACCTAAGTCTATAACACATGTACTGTTCCAAAAAAGGAGAAATAGCTTAAATTTCTATAATTTTTAAGTAAGTTCTAAATGTAACAAGTAAGTAATAACATTTAGTCAGGTCCCTTAGAGCTACTTTTACTTAGACATGATCACATTTAGTTGTGTGCATTTTTGTGAGGACTTGTAAATGCGTGAATCAGTCAATAGTAACATAGCTTCACCTGGTCCCTTCTATATTCCAGGTCCTACTCTGAGTCCTTCCTTACTCGATGAGGAGTCTAAAGACCTTTTATGGACTTGAAGCTAGACGGTGAAAGGTAAGCATAAAATCAAAATCAAAATGATACAAAATTGTGCCTGTTTTATGAGGGAAAAAAAAATCACAGAACTATTCATCATTTTGAAAACAAAAAGTAGAGGTCACATTTAATAAAGCTATACAATATCCTTCTATAATTGGCATTGTCACACATTTTCATTGTATTTCTTGGTAGCATTTAACTGTTCAACGAAGAGTTATTGTAACCAAAATTAAGCACTGCTGAACTGTCACAGTAAATCATCTGTTCAAAGGAACATTTAATTTATAACACAGTTACTGAATGTACTTGCTGTAATTATGGAATGATCAATCCATAGGATTTGAAAAGGGCTGAATAATGTTGACTTTCAAAGTTATCCATAAATCACTGAAATGGAATACATGCACTAAAGTTAACAATGTTGAATGAGGTTATTACACTTTTAATTATGTCAGTTATTCCCTGAGATGTGTGATCTGGGCAAACAGAATTAACATCAAGTCTGCATTATGTCATACTTTCAGCTCTTGATTAAGCAAGGGATAATTTTGATACAGCTTCACTTCCATTTCTGTTTACCTCTAAATGATTTGAGAGACGAGAATAGGGGAACTGAGACTTGGAACTACTGAGTGTACTATCTGTGAAAGATTGAATGTGTCATAAAATATTACCAAGGGACAGCAGTGGTAAAATGGTCCCAAATAGAACTGCAGGGCTGCCAGGAGAAAATTTCAAAGCTAATAGTTCCAATTACTGTTTGTACTGTGAGGTCTCTGCTGCAGCCAAGATAACTCGGTCTGCCTGGGAACACAGGATCCAGCTCAGCAACTGTAACATTCATTGTTTTGATCCAAATGTGTTTCTTGCTGTCTCCATGAGCTTTGAAACAGAAAACACTGAATTCAAAACCCTACCACCAAAAAAAAAAAAAACAAAAAAAAAAACAAAATCCACCTTCAAAGCTTGTATTCATAGTTTGTCAAATTGTATATTAATAATATTAATATGTATTATGGGCTTACTACATGCCAGTTTTAAGAACTTAAAATATACAAACCAGTTCACTGAATTCTCATACAACCTGTGAAGAAGTACTACTATTATTAATGATACTAATGGGAAAGTGAATACAGAGAGAAATTGTTAGTAAGGAGTAAAGCTAGGATTTGATTCCAGGAAGGCTGATTCCAGAATTTTTGTTAACCTCTTTGTTATATACATTTTTGTATTTACAGGCTTTGTGACTATACTTATATTTTTCTTGGTAGATGTTTTCTAATTTTTTTTATTATACTTTAAGTTCTGGGGTACATGTGCAGATCACACAGGATTGTTGCATAGATATACACATGCCATGGTGGTTTGCTGCATCCATCCCCCTGACATCCCTCCCCTAGCCTCCCCACCCCCCCAACAAGCCCCAGTGTGTGATGTTCCCCTCCCTGTATCCATCTGTTCTCAACACCCACTTATGAGTGAGAACGTGAAGTGTTTGGTTTTCTGTTCTTGTGTCAGTTTGTTGAGAATGATGGTTTCCAGATTCATCCTTGTCCCTGCAAAGGACATGACTCATCATTTTTTATGGCTACATAGTACTCCATGGTGTATATGTGCCATATTTTCTTTATCCAGTCTATTACTGATGGGCATTTGGGTTGGTTCCAAGTCTTTGCTATTGTGAACAGTGCCGCAATGAACATACGTGTGCATGTGTCTTTATAATAGAACAATTTATAATCCTTTGGGTATATACCCAGTAATAGGATTGCTGGATCAAATGATATTTCTAGTTCTAGATCCTTGAGGAATTGCCACACTGTCTTCCACATTGGTTGAACTAATATACACTCCCACCAACAGTGTAAAAGTGTTCCTATTTCTTCACATCCTCTCCAGCATCTGTTGTCTCCTGGTTTTTTAATGATCGCCACTCTAACTGGCGTGAGATGGTATCGCAATGTGATTTTGATTTGCATTTCTCCAATAATTAGTGATGATGAGGTTTATTTCATATGTTTGTTGGCTGCATAAATGTATTTTTTTGAGAAGTATCTATTCATATCCTTCACCCACTTTTTGATGGGGTTGGTTTTTCTTGTAAATTTGTTTATTTGTAGATTCTGGATATTAGCCCTTTGTCAATGGGTAGATTGCAAAATTTTTTCCCATTCTGTTGGTTGCCAGTTCACTCTAATGATAGTTTCTTTTGCTGTGCAGAAGCTCTTAAATTTAATTAGATCCCATTTGTCTATTTTGGCTTTTGTTGCCATTGCTTTTGGTGTCTTAGTCATGAAGTCCTTGCCTATGCCTATGTCCTGAATGATACTGCCTAGATTTTCTTCTAGGGTTTTGATGGTATTAGGTCTTATGTTTAAATCTGTAATTCATCTGGTGTTCATTTGTGTATAAGGTGTAAGGAAGGGGTCCAGCTTCAGCTTTCCGCATATGGCTAGCCAGTTTTCCCAACACTGTTTATTAAATAGGGAATCCTTTCTCCATTGCTTGTTTTTGTCAGGTTTGTCAAAGATCAGATGGTTGTAGATGTGTGGCATTACTGAGAAAAAGAATCAGCTAAAATAAAATGAATTATGCCAAGGTGATTTTAAACTGGAAAATGGCTGTTAATGAAGTATTATTTTTAGCTATAATCAGATTATCAACAAACATTTAAGTAGGAGTTTCATAATGAAGCTTACCAGCAGTTTAAACTTAGGTTTGAAACCCAATTAGATTATTCATTTTTGTCAAAGTGAAAACAGCAAAAATATTCATAGCCATTAAAGGACCTGTAGTTTTATAAAGGATCTGCTAGAGTTTATTGAGCAAAGTTGCTTTAAATACTTTCTACTTAATAACTAGATGTACCATAGGTGCTTGAGAAAATTAAGTTATATTTAATGGAAAATTTCAGAATGCTGAAGAGAAGTTGAGGGATGATAAGAATGTTAAATATCAATGAACTGTAAAATTTAAGGCATATCTGTATTCATTGGTTAGAGAGTATATGGCTATGGTTTAATGAAATATCTACTACTCCCATAGTGGTTTAAATGACATATCATGACATAACAGCATGGCCACTGTCATTTTATCAAGGAAGTTTCTTTCCTTACTAAGTTTTCTTCTAGGCAAGAGGACATTTCATGTACAAGTAAATATCAGAATGCTTCCATATCCAATAATTATTATATCTGTGAAAGGAAAAAGACTATAACAGGGACATAGAGATCATAAATCTCACATGAGATTATAGGAATAAATTCCAATATTATTTTAAAATATTTATTTAATTTGTACTCACACTCCATACTGGGGGTGTGGATTAAGAGAAAGCCTCAGAAAGAGGTGGCTTGGTTGAATGTTACAGGCTAGAAATCCTTTTAACAGAAAGAAAAGATAGCTTTCAAATTAGAAGAGACAATGAAGAGGACAAGTGAGGCATATTTCCTGGCTGGGGCTGATAGTCCTGATCGCCTGATGTGAGCTCAGGGGTAAGGGTCTGACACACAGCCCCTCAGGGAAAGTGAGAGGCTGATAGGATGGAATGAACATCAAAAGTTGTGTCCCATACTCACTACACGGGTGACAGGATCATTCTTATCCCAAACCTCAGCATTGCAGAATATACCCATGTGACAAACCTACGTATGTACCGCCTGAATCTAAAATAAAATTTGAAATTATTAAATTAAAAAAAGCTATGTCATAGATAGAAGACTAATGTCAAAGCCAGACATTTGAGGGGGAATAAGACAAACAAGCTCTTCAATCAGAGGGAGTTACAGGACCAACTAAAGTGAGACAAAAGCCAGACTGAAAACTGAAGAATCTAAGAACACAGCAATGTGATTTAGCAAACGGGAGAGTGTTCAGTGCCCATCCGGCGCCTTGGTGGCTTTTCCTCATTTCAGTCCCACTTCTGCAGTGCTACATTGAGAATACTTCAGGTATTAACTTAGACCAGTTGTCAGACTTCCTTTTCAGTCCCCACTGTGAGAGAATCGTTGAGATATCACAAAGGATACCATTGTCAAATCAGACTCATGAGCACTTCATGAAGCTTTACGAAGAATTTCAAGGATGCAAGCAACTGTGAAGCGTGGACAAAACACGGAGAGGTGTGAGGCTGTCAGACAGGCCTCCAGGTCCTTTCTTTCTAGTTCTGGATGCTCTATGACCTGGATTAACATATAAAGTCTCTAAGTAACATCTGATATTACATTAATTACATCAAAGGGAGCATCTTCAGTCAGGAAACAGATCTACTTTAAACTCAAATAGTTATCTAACTTACATGATATTTTTCAGAGGGCTATGCCTCAAAATCCGAAGATTTCATTTCAAAGAACTAAAAGCTGATCTACCTTGTGATTCAGCAATTCCACTACTGAATGTCTACTCAAAGGAAAGAAGTCATTATATGAAAAAGACACATGCACATGTATGTTGATCACTGCATAATTCACATTTGTAAAGATATAGAACCAGTCTCAATGTCCATCATCTGTTAAGTGGATAAAGAAAATGTGGTATATTTGTACCATGGAATACTATTCAGCCATAGAAAGAATGAAATAATGTCTTTTGCAGCAACTTAGATGGAGCTGAAGGACATTATCCTAAGCAAAGTAACTCAGGAACAGAACCAAATACCACATGTTCTTATGTAGAAGTGGGAGCTAAGCTATGGGTAATGAAAAGCATAGAGAGTGGTATAAAAGATATTGGAGACTCATAAGTGGGGAGGTTGGGAGTGGGGGTGAGGGCTGAAATTATACTATTGGGCGCAGTATACATTATTTGGGTGACAGGTGCACTTAAAACCCAGACTTTATCACTATACAATTGATTCATCCATATAACCAAAACTATCTGTACTGCTGAAACTATTGAAATAAAAAATCCATAGATTCCCATTTGTTTTCCATATGCAAACTAAATATACCAATAATCGGAAAACTTCAGGCTCCAAACTTTTATCTTCTTGGAGCATTTTGGCAATTTTACTTCCTAAATAGCTCCTATTTTTACTTCCAATTTTTACTTCCTATTTTAATTTCTTGGATTGTTGCTATAGCTTCTAAAATTAGTATTCTAAGCTCAAGCATTGCTCCTCCTTTAATCCATCCTTGACACTGCTGTCAAAATGAGTCTTTTCTACCACTCCAAAATATGTCCGACTGTATTACCCTCTATTTAGCTCACATTAATGATTTTACATTGTCAAAATGCTTAATTTAAGGCCCTAGAATTCTCTAGCCACTTGTGGCAGAACTCTGCACCTTGCGCTCGACTTCAGCAATATCATACTGTTGTTTAAGGCCTCTTTAATTTTCCACATAACTTTATCATTCCTCCACATTATCTACCTGGTAAGAACGTAAATCTTCCTGAACTCCTAGAACTCCATTGATGTCTGTTGCTATATTCTTTGCTCTACATGTTCTGCACAGTTACTACTTTTTGTCCTACTTTACCCTCCCTTGAGTTCTGGAGCCATAGTTTCTCTGGCAGTCAACGCTCTTGGATAAATGAATGCTACTCATTGTGTTAAAAAATATATTGTATAATATTTATGCAGCCATCAAAAACGATGAGTTCGTGTCCTTTGTAGGGACATGGATGAACCTGGAAACCATCATTCTCAGCAAACTGACACAAGAACAGAAAATCAAACACCGCATGTTCTCACTCATAGGCGGGTGTTGAACAATGGGAACACATGGACACAGGGAGGGGAGTATCACACACTGGGGTCTGTCGGGGGAAAAAGGGGAGGGATAGTGGGGGGGGTGGGGGAGTTGGGGGAGGGATAGCATGGGGAGAAATGCCAGATATAGGTGATGGGGGAGGAAGGCAGCAAATCACACTGCCATGTGTGTACCTATGCAACAATCTTCCATGTTCTTCACATGTACCCCCAAACCTAAAATGCAATAAAAAAATAAATAAATAAATAAAAATATTATATATATATTGTAGTATGTTTGAGAAAAGTTCTAACGAAAAATCTTAGTAACATTCCTTTGTGAATTTTATGTTAAGCTAAGCAGCAAGAAATAAACTTAAAAAATCCTGTAAGTGAACCGCAAACTCACACATTATTTCAGGTGACACAGGCTAGTGACTCATATATGGTCAAGATAACAGCCATTAGAACAATAGTTAAAGGTTCTGTGACTAATAGCATTTTGGCTGGCCATGAAATTCCTAAAAAATTACCTAAGATCCAGTGGGGAAGGGATGATGTGTTTAATAAAGATCATTCTTTAATTTAAATGTCACAATTTTTAGCCACATATAAAAGTTATCAAAATAATTAAAAATACTGCATACTTCAAAATAATAAAAAGAGCAATTCTTTTATCTTTTATTGTATTTTAAGTTCTGGGGTATGTGTGCAGAACGCGCATGTTTGTTATATAGGTATACACATGCCATGGCGGTTTGCTGAAACCATCCCTCCGTCATCTACGTTAGATATTTCTTCTAATGTTAGCCATCCCCAAGCCCCCCACTCCCTGACAGGCCCCAGTGATGTTCCCCTCCCTGTGTCCATGTGTTCTCATTGTTCAACACCCACTTATGAGTGAGAACATGCAGTATTTGGTTTTCTGTTCTGTGTGTTTGCTCAGAATGATGGTTTCCAGCTTCATCCTTGTCCCTACTAAGGACATGAACTCATCCTCTTTATGGCTGCATAATATTCCATGGTGTATATGTGCTACATTTTCTTTGTCCAGTCTATAATTGATGGGCATTTGGGTTGGTTCCAAGTCTTTACCATTGTGAGCAGTGCTGCAATGAACATATGTGTGCCTGTGTCTTTACAGTTGAATGATTTATAATCCTTTGGGTATATATCCAGTAATGGGATTGCTGGGTAAAATGGTATTTCTATTTCTAGATCCTTGAGGAATTGACACACAGTTTTCCACAATGGTTGAACTAATATACACTCCTACCAACCATGTAAAAGCATTCCTATTTCTCCTCATCCTCTCCAGCATCTGTTGTCTCCTGTTTTTTTACTTACTGCCATTATAACTGGCATGAGATTGTATCTCAGTGTGGTTTTGATTTGCATTTCTCTAATGACCAGTGATGATGAGCTTTTTTCTTTTTTGGCTGCAAAAATGTCTTCTTTTAAAAGTGTCTGTTCATATCCTTCACCCACTTATTGATGAGGTGATTTTTTTCTTGTAAATTTGTTTAAGTTCTCTGTAGATTCTGGTCAGATGGGTAGATTGCAAAATTTTTTCCCATTCTGTTGGTTTGCTGTGCAGAAGCTCTTAAGTTTAATTAGATCCTATTTGTCTGTTTTGGCTTTTGTTGCTATTGCTTTTGGAGTTTTAGTCATGAAGCCCTTGTCTATGCCTATGTCTTGAATGGTACTGCCTAGGTTTTCTTCTAGGGTTTTTATGGTGTTAGGTCTTATGTTTAAGTCTTTAATCCACCTGGAGTTAATTTTTGTATAATGTGTAAGGAAGGGATCCAGTTTCAGCTTGCTGCATATGGCTAGTCAGTTTTCTCAACACTATTAAATAGGGAATCCTTTCTCTATTGCTTGTTTTTGTCAGGTTTGTCAAAGATCAGATGGTTGTAGATGTGTGGCATTATTTCTGAGGCCTCTGTTCTGTTCCATGAGTCTGTATCTCTGTTTTGATTACTGTAGCTTTGTAGTATAGTTTGAAGTCAGGTAGCATGATTCCTTCAGTTTTGTTTTTTTAGCTTAGGATTGTCCTGGCTATTCTTATTAACAGAACACTACTGAATAAATCAGGTTATAGATTTCCAGAAATACTGTAAAATATACTTCCTTAATTCAGCATTAATATTGGAATAAACCATTGTTTTAAGTAGCTTATGCAATCTGTATAATGTGTGCATTATATTAGTGTTATGATTTACTATATTATTTAAAAGAGTTTTGTAAAGAAATATCAATATATAAAATTTTGAATATAGGGACAAAGAAGCACGAGATGTACTTTTTAGAAGAAATTATTTAATATGTGTTTGATAAAATTTCTGTAATGATAGGAATTTATGCAAAATACATGGCAAAGATACTGATGTATGTTTTTGACAATGCATACATCATTTGCAACAAATCCTCCTGTCTAGAGCAGAAATTTTTACCAAGGGATACAGTGCATTTAGATAAGTAAATAGCTACTTTCTATATTTTACAGAGACATGGGCTATCAATTATGTAGCATAATCAATTTTATGTTTCCTTTGAGAAAAACTTTGGTAAAAGAATAATTGAAAAGAATTTCTATTCCAGTCTATGTTCTTATTTCTTAAATATGGAAGTTGTAATATGTTTAACTGGAATGAATACAACCTCTATTGGTTAAATGAATTCTTAGACAACAAAAGGACACAATGCCTTCTGCAATGAGGAAGCATGACAATATTTGGTTGTATATGTATGTATGTATTTATACGTACATTTAAGTCTCTGACTCTAAATTGTAAATATGAAAAATGAACACAACCAAAGTGGCTCACATTTTACCATCACAATGGTCCTGTGAGGTAGTGACTACTATTATTCCTACTTAAGGTCCAGAGAAAAGAGAGGTTTTTAAATCAAATGATTTGACAAACAGCTCAGCTGGTAGGTAGTGTTCATGAATTGCAGCAAAGCATGTGGCAGATTTTTTGCCACGTACACTTGAGAAGAAACATGGCCAGCTTCAAATTTTGATTTTATTACTTATCAACAGCATAATGTTAGACACATTATTTAAACTTTAAGCCTTAGCCTTCACATTTATGAAATGGAGACAACAAATCCTTTAAATCATAATGTTAATCAAGAATTAAATGAGACTGTGCAAGTTAGCAAACCATGTGACATAAAAGGGAAGTGTTCATTTAATGTTTGCTGTGGCTAATGTGTTTCTGGATAATTACAAAAGGGTGTCACTGCAGTTGATCTTTAGGGACATTAAAATGACGTTGTGGAAAAAAAATGAGTTAAATTAGAAGCTTGATACAAGCTATAGCACTTCTGAATAAAAATGCAAGACTTAAAAGGCATATATGTCAGGCTGGTTATCTTCTTCCCTCTCTCTGCTCCAAAATATAGAACATTTATATATCCTAATTGTTTAAAAAGGAGAAACATCTTGAAATACTCCAAGATACTGAAAATGATTTCAATACAGGAAGTCCTTTTATTCAGTTACTTCAAGAACATAAAATACATGTTAAGGTACTAAATGTCTGCAATGGAATTTATCTTCTCTTCACAAGAGGAGAGGTTTTTTTTTTTTTCTGTCTTTTACTTACTGATGTATCCTAAGCACACCAAGAAAGTACCTGACATTTAACAAGTGCTAAATACTTATTAAATTAAAGCAAATAAATACATTAACAAATGAGTGGATGTGTGCACATGCATGTGTATAAACTGGATTCCCTTTCATCTTACATAGCATAGAATAAGAATTAGAAGATCTTATTTGTAACATTTCTCATTCATAACATTTTCAGTATTCCTTTCTTATAATCTCTGGGAATAGCATTTTTAAGTTGATGTTTACATGGGATATTCAAGTTAGCAATGAAGCATCATAAAATCCTTCCCAAGCCTTTCAATTTCATCAATAAGATAGTCAACATCTGTTTGTCTTGTGGTGGGATTAGAAAAGCAACATTCAAAAAAACTTTACTTTGTCTCCACATGGCTGGTAGCTTACCATGACTGTGCCTTCCCTCATCATCTGTGCTTTAATCTTTGGAGCACTCTGTGTGTAAATATTATTATAAAGAAGTTTTACAAGTAAGTACTCTTCCATATTCCAGATGGCTACATAACTATCATTAGCTTCAAGTAAATTGTAGGCAATTTAAAACCATCAGGGATAATTTTTAAGAAGTAGCTTCATACAAAAAAAAAAAAGGCAGCATATTCTATATTCATGTTGCAGCTCTCATTACCCCATGATTTACAATTACCAACCATAAAGTAGTATAAGTTTGCTAGAATGCATTAAAGAAAGGCATGTGCCATTTCCTTGTATATGACGATTCAAATAGTACCTGGGTAAGAGGTAAAATGAAATAGGGAATGGAAAAATATCATGTTTTAGTATTTGTATTATTTGAATCATTATTATGTATGTTTCTTGAGTTTTTCTACAAGGTCATGATTTTGCAGCAAATATGGTTTCTTTGTAAAGCTCTGTTTAATTATCTTGTTCGGCTCCTAAAATGGCATCATGCAGGTAGCTTTAGAGCACCTTAAAACATTCTTAGGCTACTGTTATAGGGCAAAGTGACACCAACCCTCAGAAAAGCCAAAGAGGGGCATTCTGCAAGTGCTCAATCTGCACCTCTTTATGGTCTAGTTCTGCAAACAGTTTACCTTTAAATGCTACAAACAATATTCTTATTTAACTTTCCTATAAGTCTGTCTAATGGCAGTACAGAAGCAAATATATTATGTATATGTATGTATACTAAATTATATGTATACACACACAAAACAATCTCATATATATGTGTATATATATAATACACATACAATTCCATCCTTCACTGGTCAGAGTTTTAATTTGGTGTATTTCTCTAATTAATATTTTATTCAATATAACAAATGTATATTGGGTATTTATTGTCTTCAATATTGTTGGAAATTGTTTCATAGTCTTGGCTTGCCCTCCACTCAGGAACATGTGTAAAACTCTGGGAGCCATCTTGCCTGTGACTAACTCAATTGGTGATAGCTACCCTAGTGGAAGGTGACATTTATATTTTTCTAAAAATATAAGAGCTTCACTTAGTCCTTGCCTCAAATCATAACATATTTACATAAGAGTATTGTGAAAAACAAAAAGGAAAACAAAAATTCAATTTTCTCTTACAAGCACTGTGAAATTTACTAATAATGACAGAAAAAACTGATGGCTCTAAACACTAATGTCAGACTACTTTTGGTCAACTTACCTGAGAGCAACTCAAATTACATAAAATATATGACTGTACTAACAGGATAGTTCAGAAAGTGGTGGTAATATTATAAAATAAGTATTATGATACATGCTTAAGATTAGGCAAAAACTCACCAGAAAGAAAAAAAAAGGCATTTTTTCTTAGGGGGGGGGGACAAGGGGCACACGGCACGGGGGGGGCGGGGGCGCCCGGCCCCCCCCCGGGGGGGGGGGGGGGGGGGGGGGGGGGGGGGGGGGGGGGGGGGGGGGGCGGGGGGGGGGCGGGGGGGGGGGGGGGGGGGGGGGGGGCGGCGCGGGGGGGGGGGGGGGAGGGAGAGAGGGGCCGAGGGTGAAAAGAGGAAGGAAGAAAGAAAAAAAAAAAGATATTAAATATACAGATAAATAGCATATAGTGGTGACAATATCCCCTTTAATTATGAAGGTAAAGATTATTCTCACTGTATGACATTCATTTGAATTCTTTTCAGTATTGTTAAGGAATCTATAATACCTCTCAAATTCTTGCCCAGATGGCTTATGATAAGTATTTTAAATTTGATAACATTTAAGTATCTATTCTATTTTTCTGTGGAATTGTAGTTATTTATATTTTGAATCTCTCCCACTAAGCTTTCAAGCCAACTGAGGACAAGTATTCTCTCTTACTCATTTTGTAATTCTCAACTCCTACTGATACACCAGGAAAATATTTATTAATGAATAAACTAACCAAAGGGTACAAACTCCAGCTGATTGCATGTTAGGCATTGAAATATTTTTTCGATATGTAACTAATGACTGGATTAATCTGCAAAATGACTGATGGGGTGAGTGTTCAGTGAGCCTCATACAATTATTAAACCCTTAGCTTGGGACCATAAGACTACCAATCCACTAACCAAACTATATAGACCCATTAAAAGTCAGTATTAAAATTAGAATTAAAAACACCACATAGCAAAATTAAAAACAAACAAACAAACACTTACCTTTTGGAATTCTTGATCTCTTTCAAAACTTTTTGGGATATATTTAAACCTTGCTGAGAAATACCAGAAGCACATATTGGTTAATGCAGGCTAAATCAAGAAAACTATTTTATAAGTATTCATAAAAGCTCCACCTAATTCTTTAGTGACTTCGTTATTTCAGAAGTATTTTGATTTATTTCACTTAATGTTTATATATTTAAATATAGGTATTTTCTGTGCTTAGTACATGTCAGGACCTGGATTCATAGATAAAAGAAGTGGCTACTTGCCTCAGAGAGGGCCTAGTCTGGCGTGGGATCTGCTTGTTTCTCCAATCAACTCTCCCATCATAATTCTTGAGGCTTTTCACATCTGTGTGACACCTTACCCATATCTGGTCTACAAATTCCTTCAAACTTCCATTCATCCATGCCATGACCATTACTTCAAGTATTTTAAACAAATAATGGTAGTGTCAGTTTTGTATTTGAGGAAGATCACTGAAGTTGAATAATGGCTACTTGATTTGAGGGAAGTATGATTGAAGATAGGAGAATATTAGTAAATAGATTATCATAATTCAGGAGAAAACCAAAGGGACTTCACTGAAGCCATAGCTGTATTAGAGATAGGAGTGTTTCAATTTCCAAAAGCTTCAAGGGAAAGAATTGACCAGCATGAGGATCGATGCCAGGCTTTCAAGATGAATTCAAAGTTTCTGGCTGGAATTAGACAAAGGATGGAAGGGAAGTTAAGTCACCTATCAAAGCTTGTTTCAGAGAGGAAATTAAACTGTAAGATGCTGTGTAGTAATAAAAGCAAACTAAGTTTTGTTTCCACTCAAAGCAGAGAAATAAATATTAAGATAATAATATTTAGAGAGACAATTTGGAAGATAGACAAGTCACCTTTGTTTCTTAATAGTTATTATAATTTAATTAGATCCCATTTGTCTATTAGGCTTTTGTTGCCAATGCTTTTGGTGTTTTAGCCATGAGTTCCTTGCCTATGTCCTGAATGATATTGCCTAAATTTTCTTCTAAGGTTTTTATGGTCTTAGATCTTATGTTTAATTCTTTAATCCATCTGGAGTTAATTTAAGTGTAAGGTGTCAGAAAGTGGTCCAGTTTCTGCTTTCTGCACGTGGCTAGCCAGTTATCCCAACACCATTTATTGAACAGAGAATCCTTTCCCCATTGCTTGTTTTTGTGCGGTTTGTCAAAGATCAGATGGTTGTAGATGTGTGGCATTGCCTCTGAGGCTGCTTTTTGATTTGTGGTTGCATTCAGTTTGCCAGTATTTTATTGAAGATTTTTGCATCTATGTTCATCATGGATATTGGCCTGAAGTTTTCTTTTCTTGTTGAGTTTCTGCCAGGTTTTGGTATCAGGATGATGTTGGTCTCATAAAATGAGTTGGGGGAGGATTCCCTCTTTTGCATTGTTTGGAATAATTTCAACAGAAATGGTACCAGCTCCTCTTTGTATGTCTGGTAGAATTCAGCTGTAAACCCATCTGGACCTTGACTTTTTTTGGTTGGTAGGCTATTAATTGCTGCCTCAACTTCAGCCCTTGTTATTGGTCTACTCAGGGTTTCAACTTCTTCCTGGTTTAGTCTTGGGAGAGTACAAGTGTCCAGGAAGGTATCCATTTTTTCCAGATTTACTGGTTTGTGTGCATAGAGTTGTTTGTAGTAATCTTTGATGGTAGTTTTTATTTCTGTGGAAACGATGGTGATGTCCCCTTTATTATTTTTATTGCATCTATTTATTTGATTCTTCTCTCTTTTCATTAGTCTGGCTAGTCATCTATTTTGTTGATCTTTTCAAGAAACCCAGCTCCTAGATTTGTTGATTTTTTGAAGGATATTTTGTGTCTCTATCTCCTTCAGTTCTGCTCTGATCTTAGTTATTTCTTGTCTTCTGCTAGCTTTTGAGTTTTTTTGATCTTGCTCCTCTTGCTCTTTCAATTTTGATGATAGGGTGTCAATTTCAGATGTTTCCTTGCTCCTCATTTGGGCATTTATTGCTATGAATTTCCCTCTAGACACTGCTTTAAATGTGTCCCAGAGATTCTGGTACATTGTGTCTTCATTCTCATTGGTTTTGAAGAACGTCTTTTTTTCAGCGTTCATTTCATTGTTTATCCAGTCGACATTCAGGAGCCAGTTGTTCAGTTTCCATGAAGTTGTGCGGTTTTGAGTTAGTTTCTTAATCTTGAGTTCTAATTTGATTGCACTGTGGTCTGAGAGATGGTTTGTTATGATTTCTGTTCTTTTGGATTTGCTGTGGAGTGATTTACTTCCAATTATGTGGTCAGTTTTAGAGTAAGTGGGATGTGGTGCTGAGAAGAATGTATATTCTGTGGATTTGGGGTTGAGAGTTCTGTAAATATCTATTAAGTTCACTTGGTCCAGATCTGTGTTCAAGTCCTGGATTTCCTTCTTGATTTTCTGTCTCTTTGAGTGGTCTAATACTGACAGTGGAGTGTTAAATTCTCCCACTATTATTGTGCAGGAGTCTAAGTCTCTTTGTAGGTCATTAAGGACTTGCTTTATGTATCTGGGTGCTCCTGTATTGGGTGCATATATATTTAGAATGGCTAGCTCTTCTTGTTGTATTGATCCTTTTACCATTATGTAATGCCACTCTTTGTCTCTTTTGATTTTTGTTGGTTTAAAGTCCATTTTATCAGAGACTAGGATTTCCATCCCTGGTTTTTGTTTTTTTCTTCTCTCCATTTGCTTGTTAAATCTTCCTCCATCCCTTTATTTTGAGTCTATGTGTGTCTTAGCACATGAGATGGGTCTCCTGAATACAGCACACCGATGGTTCTTGGCTTTTTATCCAATTTGCCAGTCTGTGTCTTTTGATTGGGGCATTTAGTCCATTTACATTTAATGCCAATATTGTTATGTGTGAATCTGATCCTGCCATTTGTTACTGGTTGGTCGTTTTGCCCTTTGGTTGGCATAATTTCTTCATTGCTTCATTGGTCTTTACCATTTGGTTCTTTCATGCAGTGGCCTCTACTGGTTTTTCCTTTCTGTGTTTAGTACTTCCTTCAGGAGCTCTTGTAAGACAGGTCTGGTAGTGATGAAATCTCTCAGCAATTGCTTGTCCATAAAGGCTTTTATTTCTCCTTCACTTATGAAGCTTAGTTTGGATATGAAATTCTGGGTTGAAAGTTCTTTTCTTTAAGGATGTTGAATATTGGCCCCCACTCTCTCTGGCTTGTAGAGTTTCTGTGGAGAGATCCGCTGTGAGTCTGATGGGCTTCCATTTGGGGGTGACCTGATCTTTCTCTCTGGCTGCCCTTACCATTTTTTCCTTCATTTGAACCCTGGTGAATGTGAAGATTATGTGCCTTGGGGTTGCTCTTCTAGAGGAGCATCATTGTGGTGTTCTCTGTATTTCCTGTATTTAAATGTTGGCCTGCTTTGCTAGATTGGGGAAGTTCTCCTGGATAATATCCTGAAGTGTTTTCCAGCTTGGATTCATTCTGCCTGTCATCTTCCAGTACAATTTTCAAGGGTAGGTTAGGTCTTTCACATAATCCCATATTTCTTGGAGACACTGTTCATCTATTTTCACACTTTTTTCTCTAATTTAGCCTTCTCATTTTATTTCATTGAGTTGATCGTCAATCTGTGATATCCTTTCTTCTACTTGATCTATTCAGCTATTGAAACTTGCGTATGTTTCATGAAGTTCTCGTGCTGTGTTTTTCAGCTCCATCAAGTTGTTTATGTTCCTCTCTAAGCTGGTTATTCTAGTTAGCATTTCGTCCAACATTTTTTCAAGGTTTTTAGTTTCTTTGCATTGGGTTAGAATATGTTCCTTTCACTCAGCGAAGTTTGTCATTACCCACCTTCTGAAGCCCGCTGCTGTCAATTCATCAAATTCATTCTCCATCCTGCTCTGATCCCTTGCTGGTGAGGAGTTGCAATCTCGTGGTGGGGGGAGAGACATTCTGGTTTTGATGGTTTCATCCTTCTTGCACTGGTTTTTTCCCATCTTGTTGAGATTTATATAGCTTTGATCTCAGGGAGCTGTTTGGGGGAGGCGTCCTTTCCTTTGTCTGCCTGCAGAGGCACTGCTGGGCTGCCGTAGATTTAGTGGAGCTGCTGTGTATTTTTCCTGCATCTTATATTTACTCAGGAAAATTAGGCCGGTTTCTACACTGGCGGCTGCCCTTCCCCCCACCAAGCTCAATCATTCCTGGTCGCTCTCTAATTGAAGTTCTGGGTGCAAAACTCTCAAGTGAGAGTTTTTTAGCCTGCTAGGCTTTTTGGGTTGTGGGGGAGACCCATCTTGCCATATAGCCTGTTTCCCTGCTTTCAGTTCCTCTTCTTTCTGAGGGGCAGGTAGCTCCATCCCCCCACCTCAGCTTTCTGGCTTTCTTGGCCTCAGCCAGTGCTTCTACCTAGATCTTTACTGATAGCCCCAACACCAGCTTAAATTGCTGTTCTGCCCTGTTCAGGTAGCTCACTGAGGCTTTTCAGCCTGGCGAAGATCTCCTGTTCTGTAGGTTGTAGAGGGCTTGGGTGGAGTGCTGTATTTGAACAAAAGTCCCAGTGGGGGAGATCCCCCCAGTCCTCCAGTCAGTTGCACGCACCTCCTGGGTGGGGCAGTGCCCAGCCTTGCCTCAACTGGCCCTATTTGGTTTATACCCACTGTCTAACCAGACCAACAAAATGAACCTGGTACCTTGTTTGGGATTTTGGAGACCACTTGGCTTCTGTGTCTCTTCTCACTGGGAGCTGCCTCTTATTCAGCCATCTTGGGACCTCCCCAAAAAGTAAAATTTTTAAAAAAACCTTTACATGAAGCAATATTGCAGAAAGTTTGTACATAAATTATGTAGAAGCCAACAGATTTTATATATTGGCCTAAGAATTACACTCCATTAATAGCTCCACTCTATTGAATCTACAATCTAAAACTATGTTAAACTTCATATTTAATAACAAAATAATTAAGTGCACAATTAATGTGAAGATTGCTAGTATATTTCTGTCAAAATATTTTAACAATAATTATATAAAATTACACTGTCATTTTATAGTCTGCAGTTTTTGACAAGTAGCAAAATATTACTCAAAGTTTTATAAAACTGTACTCTGTCACCTACTAGTAATTCCCATGTCATCTCACAAAATTTCAACTTACTTGCCAGGCTATATCTGCATTCCTTGAAATCCATATGCAGTGAAAAAAAATGCTGTTTGCTTTAACAGAATATTTGGAGCCAGAGTGTTTTCTTGCAATGAAAAATAACCATTAAAGATTTTTTACTGCTGTAGTTTATAATACAGACTCTTTTAAAGTCTTTTCTTTGAGATCACAGGAATAATTCTGTGATTTGTAGAATAGGTGGGGATTCAATGCTTTTACTTCATTAGAGAATTAACTGACAGATGGTTGTAATGTATTTGTGTGCTTTATGAAAGTATAATTTAATGTATAAAAAAGAAAAAAGGAATGGGCTTCAACTCCCCTTAGATAATTACAACTTTCATCTGTAAGAATGTATTAGTTACATCTGTAAAACAGCTCCCTGATCCCTGTATATCCAAAGAGTCACCTCATAAAGGAGAGCTCAGGTTGGCATCTGGTGGTTATCCTTCTGGGACAAAGATAGCAGAAGAAGAAACTGGCAGCAACCCTTACTGTTCTGTAGCAGCTGCAGGTGATCCCCCAGGCAAGCAGGGCCTGGAGTGGACCTCCAGCAGTCCTGCAGCAGAGGGGCCTGACTGTTAGAAGGAAAACTAAGAAACAGAAAGAAATAACTTCATCGTCAACAAACTTGACGTCCACTCAGAGACCCCATCTGAAACTCACCAACTACAAAGACCACAGGAAAATAAATCCACAAAGACGGGAAGAAACCAGCGCAAGAAGGATGAAAACACCCAAAACCAGAATGCCTCTCCTCCTCTGAGGGATCACAACTCCTCACCAGCAAGGGAGAAAGACTGGATGGAGAATGAGTCTGATGAATTGACAGAAACAGGCTTCAGAACGTAAGTAATAAGAAACTTCTCTGAGCTAAAAGAAAGAACATGTTCTAACCCAATGCAAAGAAACTAAGAACCTTGAAAAAAGATTTGACGAAATGCTAATGAGAATAAACAGCTTAGAGAGGAATATAAATGAATTGATGGAGCTGAAAAACACAACAGGAAACCAATGCAAAGTATATACAAGTTTCAATAGCCGAATTGATCAAGCAGAAGAAAGGATATCAGAGGTCGAAGATCAACTCAATGAAATAAAATGAGAAGACAAGTTTAGAAAAAAAGAGTAAAAAAGAAAGAAACAAACCCTCCAAGAAATATGGGACTATGTGAAAAGACCTAATCTACATTTGATAGGTATACCTGAATGTGATGGAGAGAATGAATCCAAGCTGAAAAATACTCTTCAGGATATTATCCAGGAGGACTTCCCCAACCTAGCAAGGCAGGCCAATATTCAAGTTAAGGAAATACAGAGAACACCACAAAGATATTCCTCGAGAAGAGCAACCCCAAGGCACATAATTGTCAAATTCATCAGGGTTGAAATGAAGGAGAAAATGCTAAGGGCAGCCAGAGAGAAAGGTCGGGTTACCCACAGAGGGAAGCCCATCAGACTCACAGTGAATCTCTCAGCAGAAACTCGACAAGCCAGAAGAGAGTGGGGGGCTAATATTCAACGGTCTTAAAGAAAAGAACTTTCAACCTAGAATTTCATATCCAACCAAACTAAGTTTCATAAGCAAAGAAGAAATATAATCCTTTGCTAACAAGCAATTACTCAGAGATTTCATCACTACCAGGCCTGCTTTACAAGAGCTCCTGAAAGAAGCGCTAAACATAGAAAGGAACAACCAGTACCAGCCACTCCAAAAACATACCAAATGGTAAAGACCATCAACATAATGAAGAAACTGCATCAACTAATGAGCAAAACAACCAGCTAGCATCAAAATGGCAGGATCAGATTCACACATAGTAATATTAACCCTAAATGTAAATGGCCTAAATGCCCCAATCAAAAGACACAGACTGGCAAACTGGATAAAAATCAAAAACCCATTGGTGTGCTGTATCCAGGAAACCCATCTCACATGCAAGGATACACAAAGGCTCAAAATAAAGGGATGGAGGAAGATTTACCAAGCAAATGGAGAGTGAAAAAAAAGCAGGAGTTGCAATCCTGGTCTCTGATAAAATAGACTTTAAACCAACAAAGATCAAAAGAGACACAGAAGGACATTACATAATGGTAAAAGGATCAATGCAACAAAAAAGCTAATGATGCTAAATATATACGCACCCAGATACATTAAGCAAGTTCTTAATCACTGACAAAGAAACCTAGACTCCCACACAATAATAGTGAGAGACTTTAACAATCTACTATCAGTATTAGATCAGCAAGACAGAAAATTAACAAGGATATCCAGGACTTGAACTCAGATCTGGACCAAGCAAACCTAATAGACATTTATAGAACTCTCCACCCTAAATCCACAGAATATACATTTTTCTCAGCACCACATCACACCTACTCTAAAATTGACCACATAATTGGAAGTAAATCACTCCTCAGAAAATGCAAAAGAACATAAATCTTAACAAACAGTGTCTCAGACCACAGTGCAATCAAGTTAGAACTCAGAATTCAGAAACTAACTCAGCACCGCACAGCTTCATGGAAACTGAACAACTGGCTCCTGAACGTCAACTGGATAAACAATGACATGAAGGCTGAAAAAAGATGTTCTTTGAAACCAACGAGAACGAAGACACAACATACCAGAATCTCTGGGACACATTTAAAGCAGTGCCTAGAGGAAAATATATATCAATAAATGCCCACATGAGAAACAAGGAGAGATCTAAAATAGACACCCTATCATCAAAATTGAAAGAGCTAGAGGAGAAAGATCAAAAAAACTCAAAAGCTAGCAGAAGACAAGAAATAACTAAGATCAGAGCAGAACTGGAGGAGATAGAGACACAAAAAACCCTTTGAAAAATCAGTAAATCCAGAAGCTGGTTTTTTGAAAACATCAACAAAATAGACCACTAGCCAGATTAATAAAAAGAAAAAAGAATAATCAAATAGATGCAATAAAAAAAGATAAAGGGGATATCACCACAGATTCCATAGAAATACAAACCACCATCAGAGATTATTACAAACAACTCTATGCACATAAACCAGTAAACCTGGAAAAAATGGATAAATTCCTGGACACTTGCATCCTCCCAAGCCTAAACCAGGAAGAAGTCAAAACCCTGAATGGACCACTAAGAAGGGCTGAAGTTGAGGCAGCAATTGATAGCCTACCCACACAAAAAAAAAAGCCCAGGTCCAGATGGGTTCACAGCCGAATTCTACCAGACATACCAAAGAGGAGCTGTTACCATTCCTTCTGAAACAATTCCAAACAATACAAAAAGAGAGAATCCTTCCCAAATCATTTTATGAGACCAACATCATCCTGATACCAAAACCTGGCAGAGACTCAACAAAGAAAAGAAAACTTCAGGCCAATATCCATGATGAACATAGATGCAAAAATCTTCAATAAAATACTGGCAAACCGATTGCAACAGCACATCAAAAAGCTTATCCATCACCATCAAGGCTGCTTCATTGCTGGGATGCAAGGCTGGTTCAACATACACAAGTCTATAAACATAATTCACCACATAAACAGAACCGAAGACAAAAACCATGATTATCTCCATAGATGCAGAGAAGGCCTTTGACAAAATTCAACAGCGCTTTATGCTAAAAACTGTCAATAAACTAGGTATTGATGGAATGTATCTCGAAATAATAAAAGCTATTTACGACAAACCCACAGCCAATATCATCCCAAATGGGCAAAAACTGGAAGCATTCCCTTTGAAATGTGTCACAAGACAAGGATGCCCCTCTCTCACCACTCCTATTCAATATAGTATTGGAAGTTCTAGCCAGAGCAATCAGGCAAGAAAAAGAAATAAAGGGTATTCAATTAGGAAAGGAGGAAGTCAAATTGTCTCTGTTTGCAGACGACATGATTGTATATTTAGAACACCCCATCATATCAGCCCAAAATCTCCTTAAACTGATAAGCAACTTCAGCAAAGTCTCAGGATACAAAATCAATGAGCAAAAATCACAAGCATTCCTATACACCAATATCAGACTTAAAGAGAGACAAATCAAGAGCAAACTGCCATTCACAATTGCTACAAAGAGAATAAAGTACCTAGGAATACAACTAACAAAGGATGTAAAGGACCTCTTCAAGGAGAACTACAAACCACTGCTCAACGAAATAAGAGAGGACACAAACAGATGGAGAAACATTCCATGCTCATGGTTGGGAAGAAACAATATTGTGAAAATGGCCATACTGCCCAAAGTAATTTACAGATGGAGCACTATCCCATCAAGCTACCAATGACCTTCTTCACAGAACTGGAAAAAAACACCTTAAACTTCATATGGAACCAAAAAGAGAGTCCGCATAGCCAAGTCAATTCTAAGCAAAATGAACAAAGCTGGAGGCATCACACTACCTGACTTCAAACAATACTACAAGTCTACAGTAATCAAAACAGCATGGTACTGGTACCAAAACAGAGATATAGATCAATGGAACAGAACAGAGGCCTCGGAGGGAACTCCACACATATACAACCATCTGATCTTTGACAAACCTGACAAAAACAAACAATGGGGAAAGAAGTCCCTGTTTAATAAATGGTGTTGGGAAAAATGGCTAGCCATGTGCAGAAAGCAGAAACTGGACCCCTCTTGACACCTTACACTAAAATTAACTCCCGATGGGTTAAAGACTTAAACATAAGACCTAATGCCATAAAAACCCTAGAAGAAAATCTAGGCAAAACCATTCAGAACATAAGCATAGGCAAGAACTTCATGACTAAAACACCGAAAGCATTGGCAACAAAAGCCAAAATAGACAAATGGGACCTAATGAAACTCCACAGCTTCTGCACAGCAAAAGAAACAGTCATTAGAGTGAACCAGCAACCAACAGAATGGGAAAAGTTTTTGCAGTCTACCCATCTGACAAAGGGCTGATAGCCAGAATCTACAAAGAACTAAAACAGATTTACAAGAAAAAAACAAGCCCATTCAAAAGTGGGTGAAGGATATGAACAGACACTTTACAAAAGAAGACATATATGAGGCCAACAAACATAAGAAAAAATGCACATCATCACTGGTCATTAGAGAAATGCAAATCAAAACTACATTGAGATACCATCTCACGCCAGTTAGAATGGCAATCATTAAAAAATCTGGAGACAACAGATGCTGGAGAGGTTGTGGAGAAATAGTAACACTTTTACACTGTTAGTGGAAGTGTAAATTAGTTCAATCATTGTGGAAGATAGTGTGGCGATTCCTCAAGGATCTAGAAATACAAATTCCATTTGACCCAGCAATCCCATTACTGGGTATATATCCAAAGGATTATAAATCATTTTATTATAAGGACACATGCACACAAATGTTCATTGTGGCACTGTTTACAATAGCAAAGACTTTGAACCAACCCAAATGTCCATCGATGATAGATTGGACAGGGAAAATGTGGCACATATACACCATGAAATACTATGCAGCCATAAAAAATAAGTTTGTGTCCTTTGTAGAGGCATGGATGAACCTGGAAACCATCATTCTCAGCAAACTGACACAAGAACGGAAAATCAAACACCACATGTTCTCACTCACAGATGGGTATTGAACAATGAGAACACATGGACACAGGGAGGGGGAGCAACACACACTGGGGTCTGTGGGGGAGTTGGGGGAGGGATAGCATGGGGAGAAATGCCAGATAAGGTGATGGGGGAAGAAGGCAGCAAACCACACTGCCATGTTTGTAGCTATGTAGCAATCTCGCATGCTCTTCACATGTACCTCAAAACCTAAAATGCAATAAAATATATATTTAAAAAAAAAAAATTTACATCAGCCAGAAAAAAAAAATGTGCAGGGGACTAAATTCAAAAGAATATTTAAAGTGCTTTAAAGTTTACTTAAAAACAAAACCACTGAAAACTAGAATTCTGTATTACATTTTACATCACAAACAATGGTGAATTTCTAAGTAGCAGTATACAAGACATTACAGAATGTTATTTGGGCCAACTCAAAACAATAAAAAGATTATTTTTAAACTATGCTGTACATAAAAGGATTAACAATGTTACAAATAATAAATCTATGGATAAAATTATGAGTTTTCTTATTTCCTTATTACAAAACTTTGTAAAGCAATTCATCATCTGAAGTCCCAAACCGAAAGGTAATTGTAGTATCTTTCTTTTCAGATGCATAAAAAAAAATTAAAAAAAAAAAAACCCAATAAATTTGAAGACGCAAGAAAGAGGAATGCCTGTTGGATTTGGTAGGATGGTGAATATTGGTTGTATTTGCCAGAAAAAGTTGCAGTGAACTAATAAGAGCAGAAACCAATATGTGGTGGGCTGACAATTATGGCAATTTCCAGACATACCTCTAATTATCAGCATTCATTTCCCACCTTACCTTTTCAAAATCCTATCATAATTATATTTAATGGAAAATAAAATAACATTAGATAACTTTAAAGAGGGTGCAAGATAGAAAGTTGAGGAATGATAAGTTAAAGTGATTTAAGAAGGTGATATGTAATTTGCATACAGAGCTGCAGAGATAGAAACAGCCTGCCTGAAATAACTCCGGAAAGTTACAAGTCTTGGAAGCACTGGATAGTGCAAAAAGTGAGGGTAAACTGTGACATAGAAAACAGATGATTGATTGAATATTGGTAGATACCGAACCTCAAGATTCTCCTCCTTGTAACACCAAGCAATCACCATTCTCTTCCACTTCCTACCTCTGCATTCCCAACTCCTAGGGAATACTGAAATTTTATGCCCTTAGGAAGTGAACTTGTGAGATTTTAAAGTGACCATGCATATTAAAAGCAAGGGTGAAGAAGGGAGCTACAAACTGAGGAATTAAGTGTAACTCATACTGAAGTCTAACTCTTTCCACTGATATGCTTCCAAAAGCACCAGCAAACATACCTTCCCTCTTTCCCCAGGAACCTCCAAATGACCCAAAAGCAAGAAAGTAGATAAGGCTTCCTCATCAAATAAAAGAATTGAGAGAAAATGTTTCAAGATGCTCTACTGGAAAAGCTGACCAGGTGCCTATAGCTAATTTCTCTAATTGATATTCTCACTCTTACATTCAAAACTTCCACAATGAACATACAACACAACTAATTATGACCAGCTGAAAGGGAAGTGAGTCTAAAATAATCAAATAAGAAACTAAGAACATGCTTAAAAAAAAAAAAGTAAAAGAAAACACAAAACAACTCATAATTAATATTTGCAAAGAAATAAGAGGTGACCAAATATCCACAACACAACCATAGCCAAAACAAATAAAGCAGAGTAAGAAAAATCTCTCAGAAATTAAAAGATGGCAATGGAGGAATATCAGTTTTTAGGGGGCCCCCCCCCCCCCCCCCCCCCCCCCCCCCCCCCCCCCCCCACCAGTATCTTTGAAAAAACATTCTAGAAAGTAGAAAAGAAAGGCAAACAAATGCAAAAAGAGGAAGAAAAATGAAGGAATTAAAGATCAAACAAGGAGGTCTCAGGATCCAAATGATGGGGGGTTACAGATGGTAAAACTTGAAGAGAATTACAAATGTTATTAAAGTTATAGCATAGTCATTATATCTGAGAATTGTTAAGTAAACATAATCACATTATAATTTTAGAAAACCAGGGATGAAAGGACATGATCCTGCTAGCTGCTGGAAGGAGAATAGAATAGGAAGCAGAATGGCATCAGAAGCAATGTTTGAAAGTAAAGGACAAGAAAACAATGCATTCAAAATTCTGAGACTATACTATTAGCATTCCATTCTCATTGTGGTTTTAATTTGCATTTTTCTGATGATTGGTAATTTTGAGTTTTTTATTTGTATATATCTGTTGTCTACATGTATGTCTTCTTTTGAGGAAATGTCTTCTTTTACCCATATTTTAATTGGATTATTTTATTTATTTATTTATTTAATTTATTTATTTTTTGAGAGGGACTTTCACTCTGTCACCTAGGTTTAAAAGTGCCGTGGCACAATCTCAGCTCACTGCAACCTCTGCCTCCCTCGTTCAAGTGATTCTTCTGCCTCAACCTCCTGAGCAGCTATGACTGCAGACGTGCACCACCACAACCAGCTAATTTTTTTTTAAATGTCGTTTTAGTGGAGACACGGTTTCACCATATTAGCCAGGCTGATCTCGAACTCCTGACCTCATGATCTACCCACCTCGGCCTCCCAAAATGCTGGAGTTGCAGGCATGAACCACCAGGCCTGGCTTGATTTAGATGCTTCCACTGACACAACATTTTGAAACATTCAGAACCCAAAAGCAGGTATGAGAATCCAAGTGTTTTCTATTAACCCAAACATGTAAAAATCTTCTATTAAGCTAGATTTACCAATGTACAACACTGTTATCCTTCTTACCATTTTTGTTTTAGGAAATGAAATTATTTTTATAAAACCATAGTATTTATATATGTTACCCAGGCTGGAGTACAGTGGCACGATCTTGGCTCACTGCAACCTCTACCTCTGTGATTCAAGCGATTCTCCTACCTCTGCCTACTTGCTGGGACTACACATGCATGCCTCCGCACCCAGCTAATTTTTGTATTTTTAGTAGAGATGGGGTTTCATCATGTTGGCCAGGCTGGTCTCGAACTCCTAACCTCAGGTGATCCACCCACCACAACCTCCCAAAGTGCTGGGATTACAAGCGTGAGCCACTGCACCCAGCCAATTTTAAATAAATGAAAAAATATATTTTTTAATAATCAGTTTTAATTTATAATATTTCTAACATAGCCAATATTCTTAGATGTAACTCACATAAAACAAAATTCTTTGTGATCTTAAAGGGATACTAAGACCAAAATGTATTAAAACTACTGCTTATAAAGTGCTGCCTTCATAATGTAACTGTTGTAGATGTGAAAGTACTCTAAAGTAGAAAATGGAAATTTTAATGATATTGTTATTTAAAAGGAAATAGTAAATTAAATGTTTCTTTTCTTATGGAGTCTTACTTATTTTTTAATAATATACTGGTGTTACAACTCTGCCTAGTGTTTGCATTTCAATCTCAGATAATCATTGAACATAAAAAGGAAAATAACAACATCTGAATATCACAAAATAACCCAATACCACAAATTGGCTCATGAATATTTAATTAGTACATTAATTGATCTACAGATAAGTAAGGCTTGCAGAATAAATGAATAAACTCATAAATATTCCCTGAATTTTCTATCTGGTCTTTTGTAGAAGGCAGTAGTTGTATTATGAAAAAAAAGTTGCTCCATAAATATTAATACATGCCATGTTAATATTTGAGAAAAACGTCCTTTTATTAAAATCACTGGCCACTGCTACTCTAATAATCATCGAAGATGAAAAATGGAGATTTACATAACTGAACACCATTTGAAAGTGAGATATTAGCTTGATTGATGTTTACATATCAGAAAACTTTAAAATTCTCAGACATGATGATGATTAACCAGGAAAAAGCAGATTATGGCACATTTATCTTTGATCTCTCTAGTTTAAATGGAGTGAGGATGCAGCTCATTCCCCTATTAACTCTCATTCACTTAGTCTCCTATGTGATGTACATATATAAGATAGCATGGTCTTGTATATATGTTCAAAATACTTGTGTTTCTTTGTGAAAGTTTACTGAAATTAAGGGTGATTAAAAGTGAATTAAAGATTGTTTCTTTATTTTGCTATTTTCACAGTGTGCATGCCTCCCCTAAATTGACTTTTATCATTTGAAGTACTACTTATTCCTACAAGACTCCCTTAAATAATTCCTAATACCATAAAGTTAAATATTTTTTTATTTCCTCAGTATTGACATAGAAAAATTTAAGTTTTTTTTGGGGGGGGGGGGATGGAGGGTTATCAAATATCTTACAATCTTTTTTTTTTTTTTAAATTTGTAGAGACAAAATCTTATCATGTTGCCCAGGCTGGTCTTGAACTCCTGGCCTCAAACAGTTTTCCCACCTTGGCCTCCCAATGTGCTGGGATTACACGAATGAACCACCTTTCTCAGCCTGATTTTTAATATACATTATATCTCATTAACTACATTATCAGTTCCTTGAAGTAAACTAGCACCGTACTTCCTTGGCTTTGTTCGTATTGATATGGCGCAAAGCTGAGAATTTAGCAGATGACTATTTTATGTTAACCTAAGTGACTGAAATGACCCAAGCAAGTTCTGTGAGCTCAACTCAAGTATCCTGGTGAGAGAACCCAAAAATAAACTTTATCTGAGGGATGTTGGGAACTAAAAATACTATATTCATATTTTATATTATTATTACATAAGAACTTAGGTACCTTACTACCTATTGGAAAATAAAATATATGTCTACATTCTATAGCCCTAATTATCAAATATTACCTTATATGAAGAAATAAACTATTAGCAATGTGACCCAGAATGAAATTTCAGCAGCATTTCAAGTGAAATCCTTCGAATTTACTCCCATTTCCTCTGCCTAATTTTTTTTAGTTAT
This sequence comes from Ateles fusciceps, assembly GCA_036589455.1. Lineage (NCBI taxonomy): Eukaryota > Metazoa > Chordata > Mammalia > Primates > Atelidae > Ateles > Ateles fusciceps. The sequence continues at coordinate 11,269,759 of JAZHEH010000078.1, forward strand.
AGTAAGTGATATTAATCTCTCTGAAAGGATGAAATGAGTAATAAAAGGGCATATGCCACCCTAAAAAAATACTGCTTTAATATTCAGTGATAATATTTTTTGTTGTAAATTTAAAAATTATGTTGGCTGAGTTTGTGAAGACCAATATTTTTTATAATATTCTAACAAAAAGTAGTCGCAAGACTTCTAACCTGTTTATTCTTGTATCTTCCTCACATCTATTAATGACAATGCATTCCCCCTCCTCATCATAAGTACTAGTTTGAGTTTCCCCAAAACAGATTCTGAGACAAAGACTTGAGTGCGGGTAGTTTATTTGAATGAATGGTAATCCCAGGAAGTAGAAGTGAGATAATAGGGAAAGTGAAATGAAACAAAACCCAACAAACAGTTACTACTGTGGGAAACTGGGACCCATTCCTTTTGGTGACACTTGAAGGAAACATGAAGAACAAAACTTGGCATTGTCCCATGTTGATCTACTGAACGTTACCCACCATGGGCATATTTGATCCCTGGCTTTCGGGGATGTATTGATCACAAATCCTGCTCACAAGAATGTACCCTCATAAAAAAGCAGAGTCCATGGTACTTAGAGTGAAATGCTTTCATTACACAGGAACTTATTGTAGGTGAACCCCACTGTGGACCAAGCAATTAAGAGGTGAGACCTCTACAGTATCTGCCACATCAATGTTCCAGGTTTTAGAATCAACTTTTAATGATGTCTTTACCTCATTAATTTCATAAATTGTCAACAATATCTGAATAGCTTCCTAACTGAATTCCTTTCTTGTAATTATGTTCCCGTCTAATCCTATGAGCAGACAGGGAGGGTCTGCAGGGATTACAGGAATTAAATCAACTTGAGCAATCAGCCTGTTTTACAACTTTGCAGCCATTTTTTTCCCCCAAACCCTGTGTGGAACATGGTCACCCAGTTGATTGAAATCAGTTCCTCACAGATCCCAGGAACTTGTACAGATAGACATGAGTGAACTTTCCTCAGTACCATGCTGAGATCTCCACCCTGGAGGAGCTATAGCTTCATTACCATAACATGAGATGCAAGTACTGGCAAGACTGACTGCATTGTGCAACTGGGACCCCTTCTCTACAGGTAATGACTCACCCTCTCCCCACTCCATCGTCCATAGAACCCTCCGGTCACTTTTCCTAAGGCAGATAGGGCTTTGGAGAATATTCCCAGGGCTCTCTTTAGTGTGGCAAGTAATAAAAGTATTGATCAAACCTGCATTCTCATGGAGAGTTGCCTATTACCAGGCAAATGAACCCCGACTTTTTCTAAGTAACAATCCTACAATCCATACCAAGTGAGTGATATTTACATTCATATATTTATTTATCAAAGGGCATTTATTGGATCAAACACATAGGTCCTCAACTGGCCATTCCAGACATGGCCAATCATAAGCCCCGTGTTCATTGTCATTCATCCAGGATATATATACCATGGAGAATTTTTTTAACTGGGACACGTACGAAACCTTTTTACTTTGCTAAGCTACAATTGTCTGACCACCCCAGACTACTAATATTGTGTAACCTGCCACATGAAGTCACTGGAGTGAATGAAGCTGAGGATCAGAGAAAATCAAGATCAGAGGCAGAGTGAGCAAAAATTCAATTGATTCCCGATTCTGATTCCTGAGGAACTTGAGAATGGCCCTTTTTTCTGGAATGTTTCCCTCTGTTCTGTGAAATATCCTTCCAAGATCCTCTCAACACCACTTACTTCTTTTTATTATTATTACTAACCTAATTCAAATTGAAATTATGCCATTTATAAGCAAAACAATCCTGCAATGCTAAAGAATTTAAATTAACTTGAAAGTATTTTCTGTAAAGCTGAAAAAAGAAGATAAAGTAAAATCTTGATGTTTGGAAAGAGCACTGTATCACATATATCTTTATCATGAATGTACTCAATTATGGTATTAAAGAATAGTAAAATATCAGAATACAAAATGTGAGAATAAAGATTAAACTGGATGCTAAAGTAAAATACAATATTAACTCTCCTTAATTATATATTCTAAAATTAATAGGCAAAATGCACCAGCTCTTTATCCACTAATCAATGAGATATTAGTAAGATTTCCTTCTTATATAATTGTAAATATATACATTGTCTCAAAGCAAGCATCTTATGAATAGAGTCTAAATCAACTGGACTATTTATGACAATATAGAAGATGTAAGTACTTCCAAAATCCTAAATAGTCATTTGAGCCTTGGCTATCAAACTTCCATTGTATCCTTTATTCTCTCCAGAAGTGTTTTGGTGGAGAACCTTGAAAAGACTGCTACAGGAAATAAGAAACTATCATGGAATTGACATCATCAGATTTGTTTCAAAATTGTCAGGGTTGCAGGTTTGTAGAGAAGAGAATAAGAGGAGGCACGTAATGATGCTAACTACCATTAAAAGAGGGTAGTGGGCTACATTGCAGGTTTATTAAGATTGATCAATCAGTATGCCTGCAGTACATATTGTGCAAACTTGTGAGATTATCTAAATGCCTATTATGCTTTAAGTAACAGCAGGGTTGTAACTTTCTCCTTTTTGTTACCATTGTACAGCACTGCACTGAAAATATATATTTAATTGTAAATAATTTTTCTCCCCCAAAAGGTCTAAGTTCCTTGAGGGTTGAGACTTTATTTATTTTTGTGGCCTTATCACTCAAAATCCCTGCTTGGCAGGTAACAGACTATATATCCATATATGTGCATGTGATTGGTATATAATAGAAAAAATATATATATATGTATTTGTATGTATGTACATATGCATAGTTAATTATTGAAAGAATCAATGACCACTAAAAACTTCCTGATAAAATTATTTAAAAAATCATTTTGGATATTTATAAAAATAATACAGAGCTCAAGGGATGAGATGTTTTACTTAATCAAATGTGGAAAAATTTTATTTAAAAACTTGACTTAGGAAATAGTTCTGTGCTATTTTATTTTCCGGATCAAAGTTAATCACATTTAATTATTATTTTCTCTCATGGAAATTTTCATTTCCTCCAATAATGAGAAAAAAATTTGAAAATGTTACAGTAATTTGAACGTTTATTCCTGTATAGAAAATTATAATGAACTTAACTATATAGAATGAAAATCAGAAATAAAAGATAAAAAAGAAAACTGAAAATGGCCAAATATAATATTTTGACAATATTACATTTTCATATTCTACTTTGATGTAAATAAAATAGACTCCAACTTATTCTTTAAAAAGAAAAGAAGGAGGGAAGGGAGAAAGGGAAGAAGGGAGAGAAGAGATAAAGTACCAACTTTACACCAACTGCTTATGTATTCTTAGACATGTCGCTTTAACCTATAGGGCGCTTGCCAGTCTGTGAAATGGGCTGTTTTTTTTCTTCACAATGGGATCATGAGGTTCATACATAATAATGGGAGTGAAAGTTATTGTTAAGTAATGCAAGATGTATTAATTCCCTGCTGCAGTCCTCATGTGCAGGCCCCTTCATTGGGATCACTGCCCATTTAGAAAGCCTTACCTTCCTTCCTAAAGCCTAGTTCCTATCACTTGATACTAGACATTAGTGAATTTTAAAGTATAAACAGAGGAATATTTTTCAGGAAATGTCGAGTCTTTAGAGGAAATAATCACTAACTCTCATAAAAACAGCATGTGTTTCCCACCTCTGGTCATGTTCAGATTACTGCATGTCCCACTTATTCCTTGCTTTAGACTGGCTATGACTGTCCTCTGATACAGTGGTAATAGCCTCTTCTCTCTAGACTGTGACAGGAAGCGATGGATCTACAGCTAAGCTTACTATACAAGCACAAGTTGAAGAAACACAGCTGGATCTAACTTACTCTTTGAAGATAATGAACACTGCACTGTATAGACCAACTAAAAGAGTCCAGTTCTAAGACAAGACCCAGAATTTCCAAACTGTAGTGTCCTTCAGAGCAATATGACCTCAGTCAGCCTGTCTCCACTTCAATGTGATTATACAATAATTTAAATGACACAAAGATACTGAATATTTTTGTTTGAACAAGGAATTTGTCAGAGTAATAGCAATATTATACCTTTAAGTTTGAAGAGAAAGAGGATTTACAAGTAGCTATACCCTAAGATAACAGAGATTTTAATTTATTTGTACTTATCTGACAGCAGATTATGAAGGAAGGCAACCAGAGAGGCAAATTTTCAGAGACTAAAGGCCATAGCAACCATCTCTATGCTACCAAAAGTCACTTTTAATAATTTTTATAATGATAGAAAACAGAATAACTATAATTTCACTTAATATGTCATAGATAATGTCTACATTTAGATTTGAATATTAATTTTAAACAAAAAGAAAAAAATTTAAACATAAAAATCTAATATGCTAAAAGTAGTTAAATACATTATTCTACACAATTACTGATTTAGGAATTATTAACATAATTATGGAGATAATGTAAAAATATAGGTGGCATTTTTCTAATCTGGTTTGTTTAAAAGTAAAAAAATTAAATTCTTTTTTAACATTGTTATTTCAAGATTTTTAAAAGACAGACAGTGAAAAGAATTAGGCAATAATGAGAATGGTGTGATTCAGCTTGATGTCTAATCATTTAGAACTTGTAATTTTCCATATAATTTTGTCATATTTTCAAATATTGCTAAAAATCACAATTTTAAAATCTGAAAAGCGGTATTATATAAATTATTTCTGTCATGTATAAAATTGAAAGGATACATTAATCTTTAAAAAATAATTGATTTTGCCTATAGAGGGAAAGGAAGAAGCTCCCTCTTCTTCCCTCCTTCAAAAGATCTCCTTGAAAACATAAATGGCTTGAACACTTTCTCTAAACCTTGGAACATAGATCAATCTCTTTAAGGAATAGAATAGCCCAGACTCCATTTTCACAATGTAGATTTCTCATACCCTCTTGAAATATAAAAATACATCCTCAGAGGTTAAGTGGGAGCCCATCTCAAGGTGTAACCATTGGTTTTGGAGAAAGGTAAGTTTTATTATTCTTTTGGAGGAGCTCAATTAACTAAACAAATAGCTGTTTGAATTCTCCAGTGAACTTTTTTCCCACTTTGTTATATAAATTGTGCAGAATTTTTATCCTATCTTTGTAGTCTTCTGTGGGGTACCTACATGTGTGTCTTCTCTTTTGATAATTCAACAATAATGAGTTTTATTTCTATATAGACATGGAGAGGTCTCTCTTTGTCGGTAAGATTTTTAATTCCCAACAAAATAAATGGCTGAAAATAACATTTGTTTCATACAGGGAAAAAAAAAAACCCTGAATTAAAATACACTTTCTCCTGTCATGTAATGTCTAATGTTTAAATTCCTTGTAATAAACTAAGCATATTTGAGGTCAAGGTAGAATCGGATATTAGCAGTTGTGGCTTGTAGGAAGGAAGAGACTCCTGGGCCAAGAAGAAGTAGAACTCAAGGGGCTGGGGTAGTTACGAGGACAATAAATTTAAAAAAGAGGGAGTGGGGGCCTTGGCTCAGTTCAGGCAGGTTTAAATAACAAGAAGTCAACTAAAATAGTATGGTGGTAAACAGTCCCTTCATTTAGTAAACCAGCCAGTTGCTTCAAATATAAGGAATATAATCCAATAACATGCAAGGATAGATAAGATGCACAATAACGAGTCCAGATTTAAAGAAGGGTTGCAGCCCAGTGCAATTGTAGTAAATCTAATGAATTGTGTTATTCCTGTTGTTAAAAATAATAGTGGCTTCTGACCTGAGTAACATCTAGATAACTTAGAAAGTCCTCTATTAAAAGCCACCTGAAGTTCTAAATAAAATACAAAATTCATACCTTTCATTTTATAGCTGACATGAAAATAAGAGAAATTTCCAGGAGTCAAAATAGCCTGTGAGACAGCTGATTTGCAGTAGAAATGGAAAAGCTCTGTCTTTATTTCTGAAAAGACTATTTGATTTTTTTACTCTGAGCCAAAGTCAGGGTAATGCAATTTAAGCTGCATTATTTAAGATGTCCTGTTTAAGGTTCCTTCATGACTTCCAGGGTCAGCTTCTTTAACCATGCTTAGCAATAGGCCTAACAGATTTGACAAGCCTGCCTTGATTACTTTAAAGGCCTCTTTGAAAGTTTCTCTTTGAACTCCCAGAAAGTAATGATTCCTCACAAAAATCCTTGTCGTTCAACCTGAAGACACAGTGTGATCCATGTCTGTGACTGAGCCTTAGTGGGCTTTGCACATGTGTTATCTAGGACTTCCAATGTTTGCCTGCATTCTCTTTTTCTTATTGCACCATATATTTGCTTTTAAGTATAAGCCTTATATGAGTATGGTTGGTGGAGGCTGATGAGTTCTTTCAAAACAGGGAAAGTCTTTGCAGATATGAAAAAAAATAGTGATAAAGACATGAGTTAGCTTTGGTGTTATTGGAAAGAAAGTTTAAAGGAAGTAGTCTTTGCTCATCTCAGAAACCAACAGCTTGGGTGTTAACATACTGGTAGGGATAGAGTCTTGGTAAGATAACAAGTTGAAATGGATACCAACTTCTAAAGCTGAGACCCTTAGACGCCTTCACTCTAGATTAACTAGAAATTATTTGCCCCCAAATTTTGGAAGATAACAGCTTATCTTTTTCAGCATGGGCTCTTGGTATGGGGGAAAAAAGTGTTTTCTGTGAGAGTTTAGAACCACAGGCTTGACTTATTTTGGTTTAGGGTTTAAATTCACATGACTGCAAAAGCAATAAAAAAAAAATCTATATGATAATATCACCTTAAAGATATAACTGAAAAGGACTTGGCAGAGGCAAACACAAAACTCCTCAAGATGGAGACAGCCTAATCAGAGTCATGCAGTATTCCCAAATTAACCTTCATAGAAGATGAGTCCCAATCTCAAATTGCAAAATACATGGGGAAACAGTCGACCATAAGTGATATTATACAATATATAAAAATATATTATCAAAATATAATACATATATTTATATATTATATTTATAAATATACGTATGTATATAAATATATAATAATGTATAAAAGATTATCTCTTAAGAAATTTAATAATTGAATTATTAAAGATATTTGAAAAGTAATCAAAATGGTTAAGCACTACCAAAAATAACCAGATACCCAGAATAACCAGAAATGAATCTATAGTCACTGAAAATCAAGTGGAAAAATTAAACAGTCTATTCAATACAGTTTAGCATGTGATGAATTACCTCAAAATAGGTCTGATGAAGACACTCAGAGTAGGCAATACAGAGACACAGAAATGAAAACTACAACAGTGATATAAAGAGGTGTAAAAGGTAAAATGTGAAATTTTAAATACATCAAGGAAATTAACTAGAAGACTAGAATAAAGAGAAATGTGAAAACAAAGTACTATAAGAGATCATGGCTGTCATTCTGGAAAGGAAGTGAGGTATGAGTTCTCATCACAAAGAACAAATAGTCATAAGCAGGATTTAAATAAACAAAGAAGCAAGCAAAACTCACAATTTACTAAATGTAATAAAGTACAGCAGTTCTCAAGCTTTTTGATTTTAGTACTATTTTACCCTTATATAAAAAAAAACACTAATAAGCCTCTTCCACGTTAACCAACACATTTATATTTAAAAAAACACTACATTTTTCCAAAACTATCAAAAACGGTAATACTGTTTTACATTTTTTGCAAACTCTTTAACATATGGCTTAAGAGAAGGTATACAGATTTGCATCAATCTATTGATATATCACAATCATACAACCTCAGAAAAATCTCCACTGTCTTCTCATGAGAGAATAGCAAAAAAATGTTTTATTATTATTATAAACATATTTTTCAACTCATGAATTTTTTAACTCCTGACAAAGTGAAAGTAAGGAACAAAAAAGATAAAAGAGAGATCTCAATAACAATCTGACAGCACAAAGCAAAACAAAACAAACAGGTAGACTAATTCATCCACTAAAAGACAATGATAAGAAACCATAGGAGAAAATCTTTGTGATCTTCAGTTAGGCCAAAGCGCTTAGATATGTAATATCAAAAGTATAATAGATCAAAGAAAAACACTGAGAAGTTTAATTTTATTTAAAAATTTAAAACTGTGCACTTAAAAAGACAAAATTAAAATTTAAAATTCCTACTTACGTGAAGTATTTCCAAATTCTGTCATACTCAAACAACATTTGAAAATATAAAGAATACTTACAACTCAGTAACAAAAACAACTCAATTTAAAAAATAGAGAAAATATTTGAATAGCTATTGCTCTAAAGATATACGAATGATGAATGAACACATAAAAAGATGTTCAACATAATTAGTTATTATAGAAGTTCAAATTGACAGTTCTATAATGACTATAGTAACAAGCCATATTACTTCACAAGTACTTGAATAGCTATAATTAAAAAGACAGCAACAAATATTGGTGAGAATGTAGAGAAACAGAAACCCTCATACAATGCTAGTAGAAATGTAACACAGAGCAGCCACATTGAATAAAAAAAAAAAAAACAGTTTATAGTTTCTTAAAAAGTTAGACATAAATTTACCATAAAACCTAGCAATAGCATTCATAGGCATTTGCCTGAAAGAAAAGTAGGCTCATGTCTACATAAAGATATGTAGCATTCACTGCAGCACTATCCATCATAGCTGAAAAGGATTTTTTAGGGGAAGTGGAAAATATGATAAGACTAGATTTTGTGGAAGTTACTCAATTCTGTAAATTCACTATATTCACGAATTACACACTTAAAATGGGTGAATATTTTTTTAAAAAGAGTTTTATTGGGTACAATTTGTATACCATACAAATTGTACCCAATAAAACTCTTTTTAAAAAAAAAAGTTAATGGCTTATCCAGTTTGGTTAAATTGGATAAAAAGCAAAATCCACGTGTTACTAACAAGACACATACCTAGAACATAAGAATACCAAATATTGAAAGTTAAAGGAAGGTGATGGAAAGCTAGGGAGGACAACCATTAAGTAAGCTGGTGTAGTTAAATTAGTATCAGAAAAGCAGATTTTAGGATAAAAGCAAACTATAGAGACATTTCTAGGATTTATTTTATCACTGTTTTTGTTCATAATTTTCTTCAGGTCCTAGAGTACATAGTAAGACAAAGTAAGTTATAAAATGTTTACTACTCCCAGATAATACCATTGTCCATCTGGAAAATAAAGTCAAATATACTGAAAAACTATTAGCACTAGTAAGAGAGTCCAGTAATTTTGCTGGATTTAAATCTATCTATAGGAATCAATTATGTTCCAATGTACCACAAATAACTTAAAAAATAAAATTTAAAAAAGTTGTTATTTATAATAGCAACAAAACTAACTACTACTACGTAGGAAGAAAACAAGTGAAATGATTCTATTACTCTAAATACAAATTTATTGAAAGCCATATGAAAAGTTCTAAATAAATAGAATTATTCACCATAAGATGATTTAGTTTCATAATGATAGCAAGTCTTCTTAAATTCATCTACAAATTTATTGCAATTATCAAAATTTTAATTTAATTTGACTTATTTTAAAATGTGCAAAACAAAAGATCAATTATGGCCAAGATAATATTAAAGAGCAAAAAGACAAGGGGACTCATCCTGAAATAAATAGTTACTACAAAATTACCATTATAGAAGTGCAGACTGTTGCAGAGACACACAGGACAGGGAGCTTAGAACTATCCTATGTGAAAACTTGATTTACCATTGAAGTGACACTGCACATTAGTAGAGAAAAAAATCAACTACTTAGTAATATGATGCTGAGACAGTCATTCATATAGAAATATTTTTAATGTTTGATCTTTTATGCAAGACACAAATAAAACACATAACTGGTTAAAGACTTGAGTATGAAATAAAAAAGTTATATTTTATTATAACTTTTATTATATTAAGAGATAATCCACAGAACAAAAAATCTAATGGCCAATAAAAGTGAAAAATTACCCATTCTCATTAATTATCTGACAAAGGGCCAGTGAAAACAGATAGACAAGTCTTTGCATTCTGATCAAATTGGTAGAAATTTTAAAACCTGGAAATACTAAATATTGGCAAGGGAAAGAAAGAAAAGGGAATTTTATGCACTTCTGCTGGAATTGCAAAATAATATACCCATTTGGAGAAACAGTATAGTAATATATAATAAACTTGAAAATGTTTATACACATAACCTATGACTTAGTAATTCTTTTTCTAGGTATATCTTAATAATTCTAAATCAAGCTAAATTCACTTGGGGAACTTTAAAATAATGCTGATATCCAACCCATTCTGTAGAAGTATTATGTTAGAATTTCCAGAGCAGGGGAGATTCCAGCACCAGATTTTTGTAGCACTACTTCCCAGGGGATTTCAGTATGCAGTCTAAGAACTTCTGTCTAGAGAAACATCAACATTCATGTGCAACTTATATTAGAATGTTTATAGGAGCATCAATGGAAATCATATAAATATATGTATAGTATTATCCAAACATCATCTATACAGAATGAAATAAATAATACTGGTATGTTCATCTCATATAGATAAAATTAATCAATGGGAATTCCAAGTATCAACTAAATAAATCTTATGCAAAATGAATATATATTTGCAGTTTCCCTTGTTTTTAAATTTTTTTTTAATGGTGTGGGAATTATAAACAAAAAATTCAAGAGAGTGGAAAAGGAGGATGGAGGATGGGAGAGAAGCCCATAGTCAGTATCAACTAAATGGGAAATATTTTATTTCTTAGGGAAAAACAAAGATCTGAAGCAGGGGGAAGGGACAAGGTAAGTGAATATGGAGAGGTTGGAATTATGGGTATTTGTTTTGTATTTTGCTTATATACATTTGTGTTAAATATATTCATATTCTTTTCGTGTATCAAATATTATATCAAATTTGTAAAAGGCATTAAACAAAATGATCAGTGTTAAGATTGGTAGTGTACATGTAGATATTCCCTATAGCAGTCTATATTTTCCCTTATGTTTAAAGTGGTCTATATTTTAAAAATTACTCTTCTTAAACAAATAAACAGGAAGATGAAGCCAAGAAATTGAGTCAGGATCTATTTCTGTAAGATCAAGCCATCGTGTTGGGACTGCTGTGGACTGACTGAGAAAAGGTACATTCCAAGTTTTCAGTTTGCATATAGGACACATTGTATATTAATTGAGATATTGATCCACATATAACCCTCCTTTGGTATCCAGGGGGTATTGGTTCATGACTTTCAGGACACCAAAATTTGAGGATTTTCAAGTCCTTTATGTAAGAGGGCCATTTGGCTTTCTTCAGAGAATTAGAAAAAAAATACTTTAAAATTCATATGGAACCAGAAATGGGTCCATATAGCCAAGACAATCATAAGCAAAAAGAACAAAGCTGGAGGCATCATGCTACCTGACTTCAAATTAGACTACAATACTACAGTAATCGAAACAGCATGGTACTGGTACCAAAACAGAGATATAGACCAATGGAACAGACCAGAGGCCTCAGAAATAATGCTACATATCTATAACCATCTGATCTTTTGCAGATCTGACAAAAACAAGCAATGGGGAAAGGATTCCCTATTTAATAAATGGTCTTGGGAAAACTGGCTAGCCATATGCCAAAAACTGAAACTGGACACCTTCTTTATACAAAAATTAACTCAACATGGATTAAAGACTTCAACATAAGACCTAAAACCACAAAATCCCTAGAAGAAAACCTAGACAATACCATTCAGGACAAAGGCATGGGCAAAGACTTCATAACTAAAACACCAAAAGCAATGGCAACAGAAGCCAAAATTGACAAATGGGATCTAATTAAACTAAAAGACTTCTGCACAGCACAAGAAACTATCATCAGAGTGAACAGGCAACCTACAGAATGGGAGAAAATTTTAGCAATTCATCCATCTGACAAAGAGCTAATATCCAGAATCTACAAGGAACTTTAAAAAATTTAGAGGAAAAAATCCCATCAAAAAGTAGGCAAAGGATATGATCAGACACTTCCAAAAGACGACATTTATGCAGCCAATGAACATATGAAAAAAAGCTCATAATCACTGGTCATTAGAGAAATGCAAATCAAAACCACACTGAGAGACCATCTAATGCCAGTTAGAATGGCAATAAGTAAAAAAAAAAACAGTAGACAACAGATGCTGGAGAGGATGTGGAGAAATAGGAACACTTTTACATGGTTGGTGTAGTATAAATTAGTTCAACCATTGTGGAAGACAGTGTGGCAATTCTTCAAGGATCTAGAACCAGAAAAACCATTGACCCAGCAATCATATACTGGGTATATACCCAAAGGATTATAAATCATTCTACTATTAAGACACATGCACATGTATGTTTATTGCAGCAGTATTCACAATAGCAAAGACTTGGAACCAACCCAAATGCCCATCAATGACAGACTAAAGAAAATGTGGCACACAGACACCATGGAATACTATGCAGCCATAAAAAAGATGAGTTCATATCCTTTGCAGGGACATGGATGAAGCTGGAAACCATCATTCTCAGCAAACTAACACAGGAACAGAAAACTAAACACACTGGTAAGTGGGAGTTGAACAATGAGAACACATGGACACAGGGAGGGGAACATCACTCACCAGGGCCTGTTCATGGGTGGGGTGGTAGGGAAGGGGATAACATTAGGAGAAATACCTAATGTAGATGACGGGTTGATGGGTGCAGCAAACCACCATGGCATGTGTATACCTATATAACAAACCTGAACATTCTGCACATGTATCCTAGAACTTAAAGCATAATAAAAAGTAAACAAAAGAAAAATAAGATGGTATAGTATTTGCATGTAAACTATGCACATATTTCCATAAATTTTAAATCATCTCTGGATAACAGATAATACCTAATGCAATGTAATGTCATGGAAATAGTTACACTGCATTTTTATTTGTATTATCTTTATTGTTGTATTGTTATCTTTATTTTTTCAGATATTTTCAGTTTGTTGAATCTACAGATGCAGAACCCAGATATGTAACTGTCAACTCTAAAATTATAATTTATACTACAAAGCAAAAAGCGAAATAAAAACATATTATATATTACTCAGTTATTTAAACTTCTTTTACTTAATACAAGTTCTGTGCTAGAAAAGAATTCAGAACAATTCCTTCATTTCCTCAATGGCTGAAGGACTTTGGTTTTCAAATTTATATTTCTGTAAACCATTTGGGTCAATAATTCACAGGAGGGATTAATTTAATACCATTGAATAGACAAGTTGGAAGTAGTTTTTATATTTTGTCACCCAGATGGCCCCATCTTTAACAGTTTCTCTTTATTCTTCTCTTAATCCAGAAGCACAGCTGCTTAAGGAAGCCAGATGGCCCTGATGTCACAATCAGCCTTCTGACCCTATGCTGAATATCAGAGGGAGTCCAGACCTGAGTAGGTGATCTCCAGTTACCTTTCCATCATTAACATGTCATGATAATACTAAAAACCCCTCCCCCTAAGAGAAAATGGCTATTTTGTGTACATGAGAGGTATGAAGAAGCATGCTCATGAACTGTGTCTGCTCATGTGGAACTCCTCCCTCTGCGTGCCTACAGACCTCCCTTGCCTGGAAGCAACTTTTCAAAACTCCCATACCTCCCATTGCCCAGAGAGAAGTTGGCTTTAGATCATGAGCTCCCCTGTCCCATTCTTTGGCAACTGGGTAACACTTCATTGCCTCTCCAAATGGACATTCTTTCTTTGTAGTGTATATAAAGAAAGAACACAGCTTACAGTGACATTATTATTAACTATAAAGTGGATCATAGTTTAATTTATGAGTTGGAAAACAAGGCTTCCAGTGACTTCAGAACCAAGAATATTAAAGTCTTTGGAGCCTATCCTGGTCTCCACCATTTAAGGACAGGAGTAAGAAAGGAATAGGCTGAAGATGATATTGAAGGAAAAGTTCGTTTATCTGTTCTGAGTTCTGTCGACTCCTATCACAAACAAGTTGATTTATGAGAGTCAGGATTTAACTCAGACATGATTTTAAAAGTTGTGATGGAACATTTTCCTGATTACTGTGAGTTGCATTAAATGAAATTGAGATGGCATCTGTAACAGAATAATTAAATGGAAAAATGACTTCAATTAATTAGATGTATTACATGGTAAAAGAAAAGAAAATAGTAAGAGCAAATACTCTGTTCTCAAAACTGGGTTAAAGGAAAAGTTTCTTATTACAATTTGAAAACATAATTTTCTTCTTAAATTTTTGAAGTATTATATGTCATTGTCTATGGAAAAAATTAAAGTGAAACTCATCTTGTCTTCCTGTTTCTTTTACGCTATATTGCAGCTCTCTGAAAATGAGACCTCTGATCATAAAATTGCTTTCAATCATTCTACCGTAATTAGTACCATGACTATTTATTTGCAACCTATACAGACACACACACATATACACATACATATATATACACCTGTATATATATATACACACACATATACATAAATACATATATACACACCTCTGTCTACACATACACACACACATATATGTACATATACACAGAGAGAACATATTTGTGTATAAAGAGTGTGCTTATATATATATAGAGGAGTGTATTTTTTAAAGCCATTCTTCATCCTGCTATCATCCTTCTGTCTCATCTTTTTCACCCTCCCATGAGAAAAAAATTCTACTTTGATACTATTCTGCTGTTGACAAAGTTGTCATACTTCCTATGCCAATTTTCACTTTCACGGAAAGCAGCAATTGGAAATTCAGAAGAGACCTCAACTTGGATTTTATTCAGAGTGGAATAGTTATTTTCCTCTTGACAAGCTATAGATTTGCAAAAACACAGTGATTAGCTTTTTTATTTTTTTCAAAATCTTAAAGTAAATAACATAAAATATGTAGAGTTCCTTGCTGCTGCTGTAATCCAGAAACACTTTAATCAGTGAAATGGTGACATTTACATTTGCCTTGATTTTCTCTTGATTACCCCTACCTCATGCAATCATGTATTCGAGAAGTTCCCACTCTACCTATTGCTTTTAGATTAATTACAGCTTTTTGTTGCCATCTAAGTTTTATCAGAAAACATACAATAGTAATTAAAATAAATACAATTTAAGGAACTGTGCTATAAATGAATTAGTAACTATATTTTCTTTATACTTAGGAAAGGGAAATTTTTAAAAATAGATTATATTTTATATACATAGAATACATAGATATAAACAGGATAAAATTATAACTTATTGTAACAGAGACTCATCAGATTTTTTTCTAGGTTAGTGTTCACCAATCTAATGTAGTATACCTAGGAATTTTCCCTTTCTGCTGTGTTTAAATCTTTAAAAGTGAATCATTTAAGAAATTCCTTTTATTTATAGTATGTAAAAAGCCACATAAAGATTAATTACTTATTTCTGGTTAAAAAAGTCATTAAAAATTATTCCTCATTTAAAGCAGATGTAAGTTATCTTTAAACAGTTAGATATTTTTCTGTGTATCCTGGTTCAGGTTATTCCCACTGTCTGGAATACTTTTTCTTTTCTCTTACCCGAACAACTTACTCACACTTCAGAAACAGTTATACTCTTCTCATGTTTGTGACATTTTCCTACCTCTCCTACAGTTAATTTTACCTTCCCTACTCCTCCCAAGAGAACCTCAAACCATTATGATCATAATGAGTCATAGTAACCAGTAAGTACATACCAAGAGATACTTCCAATAAAAATATGATTTTTTTTTCAGGATTGGGAAAAGCACTTGCTTTATTCTGTATTTTGAACCTGTAGCATACGCCTAGCACATAATGTGTTCAGTTATGCCTCATTCAAAATAAAGACAAGAATTACTTCAGTCTCAGAACTGAATCTCTGACAGTAAGAATCTCAGCTCTTCAAATAAGCAATTGGAGGGAATTCCTATGTCATGCTGTTTTGATGTGTTTAAACTGGCTTGCTTCATTTATCCCACAGTGAATTTCCCCCTCTTCCCAAACTGGTGATATAATGCAAATGTGAATGAGTCCAGACTAATCTGGACTGAAATCTTGAACACACTTTTAAAATTAAGAGATGGGCCTCCAAAAGTTACTTAATTCTGAGGTTCACATTCTACATGTGTAAACTTAGAATAATGATATTTTCTGGCACAATTATTGCAAAAAAAAAAAAAACCCACAGAAACATATTTTAAGGGCTAGAACAGCACTACACATATAGCATGTTAGAAGAGCAATAAAGTTTCCTTTCCTTTTTTTTTTTTTTTTTGCTCCTTCTGTTGTTTCTGTTTCTTCTCTCCAATACCCTTGAATGCTAAAGAACTCTGAGTTAGTCTGGCTGTAAATATAGATCAACCTAATCTATATTGTAAAATGTATATCAGATTTTTTTTTACTTAGAATGCATAGCAAATTATCATTTGCTTTCAGCCCAAAATACAAGACTGCAGAATTCTTTTCTTTTTAAAAATCTTGAGATAAATTCCATAAGAGATATAAATATTCAGAGATTATATAAATTGAATAAAAATTTACTTGAAATATTTAGAATGTATCATTTTAATTTCCAAATTTCATGTAATTCCTGTTAAAAGTATTTCTGCCTAGATCAAACTTCACATTTTTAACAATATTTCAAGTTTTATATCAGTGACCGAAAGTTTGAAGAAAAGTGGTAGAGGAATTTTCTTAAGTAATATGGACAAAGCTAAGGAAAAATATACAGAAATATTAAAAATAAAACTTAGGGATTTGCCTGTTAATAATATAACTGTATAGTGTACCCAACAGATAATGAGAACCTCCAATACTTACTTTGTCATGGTACTCTGTGTTCACTAGTACTCTGACAGCCCACTAACTCTAGTCAGCTCTTTCGTTGGGCAATATCTTCTCTCAGTGTGTAATTTGGTAATAAATTTTACACAAGCCTCATCTCTTTCTCTCCCTGAGAACTGGACCAATTTTTCACTCACCCAACTTTCAAAAACAGCAATTACTCTCTTTCAGTGTTACTGTTCTTTTAAAATTTTCAATACATTTGGTTTCATCATAGCTTCAGCTGAGTTTTTCTGCATTTTTAGCAAGAATCCAGTTCTTCAAATGTCCTGCTTAAAGGTTAGATGCTTTATATGTTTTGCCACAGAATTACTAATCAGTTCTGAAAAATCAAGCAACAACTTTAGAACAGAATAACATGCTTTATTCTACCAATAGTGCAAGATCTAATTCATAGATAATGAACTTCACAGGGAAAATCTCTCTCTAATTTAATGGAAAGGTTATTATAGATTATATTATTAACTATACAGAGCTAACTTCACAATATAAAGTCTAAGAGAATTTTCTTTCTGTTGAAATATTGAGGCAAGTGCAGCAATGTGTGTCGAATTTATAGTAAGAATTTCTTAACCAGTAAATCTAGAAGAAATGGATAATTTCTGGACACTTACACCCTCCCAAGACTGAACCAAGAAGATGTTGAATCCCTGAACAGACAAATAACACGGTCTGAAATTGAGGCAGCAATTAATAGTCTACCAACCAAAAAAAGTCCAGGACCAGATGGGTTCACAGTCGAATTCTACCAGAACTTACAAAGAGGAGCTGGTATCATTCCTTCTGAAACTATTCCAAACAATGCAAAAAGAGGGGAATACACCCTAACTCATTTTATGAGACCAATGTTAGCCTGATACCAACCTGGCAGAGTCACAAGTGAAAAAGAAAATCTCAGGCCAATATCCATGATGAACATTGATGCAAAAATCTTCTAAAATACTGGCAAAACAAATCCAACAGCACTTCAAAAAGCTTATCCATCACCATCAAATCTGCTTCATCCCTGGGATGCAAGGCTGGTTCAACATACACAAATCTATAAACGTAATCCAACACATAAACAGAACCAAAGATTAAAACCACATGATTATCTCAATAGATGCAGAGAAGGCATTTGACAAAATTCAACAGCCCTTTATGCTAAAAACTCTCAATAAAATAGGTATTGATGGAACATATCTCAAAATAATGAGTTATTTATGACAAACTCACAGCCAATATCATACAGAATGGGCAAAAACTGGAAGCATTCCCTTTGAAAACTGGCACAAGACAAGGATGTCTCTCTCACCACTCCTAGTCAACATATATTGGAAGTTCTGGCTGGGGAAATCAGGCAAGAAAAAGAAATAAAGCGTATTCAGTTAGGAAAAGAGAAAGTCAAATTGTCTCTATTTGCAGACGACATGACTGTATATTTAGAAGACCCCATCATCTCAGCCCAAAATCTCCTTAAACTGATAAGCAATTTCAGTGAAGTCTCAGGATACAAAATCAATGTGCAAAAATCACAAGCATTCCTATACACCGATAGCAGACAAACAGAGAACCAAATCATGAGTGATCTACCATTCACAATTGCTACAAAGAGAATAAAATACCTAGGCATATAACTAACAAGGGATGTGAAGGACCTCTTCAAGGAGAACTACAAACCACTGCTCAAGGAAATAAGAGAGGACACAAACAGCTGGAAAAACATTCCATGCTCATGGTTAGGAAGAATAAATATCGTGAAAATAGCCATACTGTCCAAAGTAATTTGTAGATTCAATGCTATCCCCATCAAGCTACCAATGACTTTCTTCACATAATTGGAAAAAACCACCTCAAACTTCATATGGAGCCAAAAAAGACCCCACATAGCCAAGACAATCCTAAGCAGAAAAATAAAAATAATAATAAAGCTGAAATCATCATGCTACCTGACTTCAAACTATACTACAAAGCTACGATAATCAAAACAGCATGATACTGGTACCAAAACAAATATAAACCAATGGAACAGAACAGAGGCCTCAGAAACAATGCCACACATCTACAACCATCTGATTTTTGACAAACTGGACAAAAACAAGCAATGCAGAAAGGATTCCCCTGTTTAATAAATGGTATTGGGAAAACTGGCTAACCATATGCAGAAAGCCAACACTGTATCCCTTCCTTACATCTTATACAAAAATTAACTCCAGATGGATTAAAAATTTAAACATAAGACCTAACACCATAAAAACCCTAGAAGAAAACCTAGGCAATACCATTCAGGACATAGGCATGGGCAAGGACTTTGTAACTAAAACACCAAAAGCAATGGAAACAAAAGCCAAAATAGACAAATGGGATCTAATTAAACTCCAGAGCCTCTGCACAACAAAAGAAACTTTCACTGAATGAACCAGCAACAAACGGAATGGGAAAAAATTTTTGCAATCTACCCATCTGATAAAGAGCTAATATCCACAATCTATGGAGAATTTAAATTTACAAGAAAAAACAAACACCACCATCAAAAAGTGGGCAAAGGATATGAACAGACATTTCTCAAAAGATGACATTTATGTGGCCAATGAGCATATGAAAAAAGCTCATCATCACTAGTCACTAGAGAAATGCAAATCAAAACCACAATGAGATATCATTTCATGCCAGTTAGAATGGTGATCGTTAAAAAATCAGGAGACAACAGATGCTGGAGAGGATGTGGAGAAACAGGAACACTCTTACACTGTTGGTGGGATTGTGAATTAGTTCAACTATTATGGAAGACAGTGTGGCGATTCCTCAAGGATCTAGAACCAGAAATACCATTTGACCCAGCAATCCCATTACTGGGTATGTATCCAAAGGATTATAAATCATTCTATTTTATAAAGACATATGTACACCTATGTTTATCACAGCACTGTACACAATAGCAAAGACTTGGAACCAACCCAAATGCCCATCAATGATAGACTGGATAAAGAAAATGTGGCATATATACACAGTGGAGTACTATGCAGCCATAAAAATGGATGAGTTCGTGGCCTTTGCAGGGGCATAAAATGAAGCTGGAAACCATCATTCTTGGCAAAGTGAAAGAAAAACAGAAAACCAAACACTGCATATTCTCACTTGTAAGTGGGAGTTGAACAGTGAGGACACATGGACACGGAGGTGGTGGGAACATCACATACTGGAACCCTTTGTGGGGTGGGGGCCTAGGGGAGGGAAATTAGGGGGTGGGGGTATTGGGGAGGGGATAACAGGAGAAATACAAAATATAAATGATGGGGTCATGGCATGTGTATACCTATGTAACAAACCTACACGTTCTGCACATGTGCCCCAGAAATTAAAGTATAATAATTTTAAAAAGCAAAAAAAAAATAATGATTTCCATTATTATTAATGTAACATAATAATCTCCAGTTCCATCATGTTGTTGCAAATAACAGGATCTTATTCTTTTTATTCTTTTACTCTGTTATGTATATGTACCACATATTCTTTACCCATTCATCTGTTGATGGACACAGGTTGCTTCCAAATCTTAGCTATTATGAACGGTGCTGAAATAAACATGGGAATGCAGATATCCCTTCAATATACTGATTTCCTTTCTTTTGGGTATATGCCCAGCAGTGAGATAGCTGGATCATACGGTAGCTCTATTTTTAGTTTTCTGAGGAATCTCTAAACTGTTCTCCATAGTGGTTGTACTGATTTGCATCCCATCAACAGTGTATGAGGATCCCCTTTGGTCCACATCCTCACCAGTTTTTTATTGTCTGTCTTTTGGATGTGAGCCATTTAAACTGGTGTGAGATAGAATGAGATGATATCTTAGTGCAGGTTTGATTTGCATCTCTCTGATGATCAGTGATGTTGAGTGCTTTTGCATATGCCTGTTTGTCATCTGTATGTCTTCTTTCGAGAAATGTCTATTCAAATCTTTTGCCCATGTTTTGATCAACTTATTGGAGATTTTCTTATAGAGTTATTTAAGATCCATATATATTCTCGTTATTAATCCCTTGTCAGATGGGTAGTTTGAAAATATTTTTTCTAGTGGGTTCCATGGTGTAATGGTTAGCACTCTGGACTCTGAAAATATTTTTCCCGTTCTGTGGGTTGTCTCTTCACTCTGTTGAGTGATTCCTTTGCTGTGCTAGGGTTGGAAAATGGGTGGCATCAGCTATTCAGGATAGTTTTTTCTACCTGTTTGATGTCTCTTTCAGTGTGATATGATGTTAAAACCAGGAACTTTGAGTGTTTATCTGATTTTTAGCTCTTCTGAAGAGCCAATGGTGTTTTTGCATGGGGGATGATCTGTGGAGCCTTCTATTTCATCATCTTGCTCTGCCTCCTCCACAGGAAAAAATCTTTAAAGTTGTTTTAATTTGGAAATGGTATAACACGGTTGAAATCTATGAAAGCATGTATAAAGAAAAAGACATAGATTTCAGCTACTTCAAAATTTCAAACAATTAATATTAAAAAGTACATTAATAAATTTAAAAATGTAAAATAAAAGAACTCGCAACTAGTCAACAGTGATTAGAAATAATCATATAGGCCAGGCGTTGTGGCTACACCTGTAATCCCAGCATTCTGGAAGGCCAGGGAGGGTGGATCACCTGAGGTCAGGAGTTCAAGACCAGCCTGGCCAACATGGTAAAACGTCGTCTCTACCAAAAATACCAAAAATTAGCCAGGGGCAGTGGTGGGCACCTGTAATCCCAGCTACTCAGAAGGCTGAGACAGGAGAATTGCTTGAACCCCAGAGGTGGAGATCGCAGTGAGTCAAGATCACGCCATTGCACTCCAGCCTGGGCAACAAAAGCAAAACTCCGTTGAAAGAAAGAAAAGAGAGAGAAGGAGGGAAACAGGGAAAGGAAGGAAGGAACAAAGGAAGGAAGGAAGGGAGGGAGGGAAGAAAGAATGAATCATACAATATTGCAATGATCTTGTGCCAACAAATTTGAGAATTATAAGATGAGCAATTTCCACATAAAAATTAAACAAAATTTTCTTGACAAGAAAACAAGCTTGAATGAGTTATAAATATTAAATAACTAAAATAATACATTAGAAATACAACCACAGCAGAGCGTGGTGGCTCATGTCTGTAATCCCAGCACTTTGGGAGGCTGAGGCAGGCGGATCATCTAAGGTCTGGAGTTCGAGACCAGCCTGACCAACATGGAGAAACCCTGTCTCTACTAAAAATACAAAATTAGCTGGGTGTGGTAACGCAGGTCTGTCCAGCTACTCGGGAGGCTGAGGCAGGAGAATCGCTTGAACCCAGGAGGCAGAGTTTGCAGTGAGCAGAGATAGCATCATTGCACTCCAGCCTGGGCAACAAGAGCAAAACTCCACCTCAAAAAACACACACACACACACACACACACACATACATACACACACACACACACACACACTCTACTTGGAGAATAGGGTTTTACTAGCAAACTGCTAAAACACAAGGGGACAAAAACCAAGGAACATTAATTTTAAAGAACTTATTTTACAGCCTAGACGATGGAGGAGCAATGTTGAATTTATTTTATCCCAACTCTAACTTTGATACCCAAACCAAACCAAGGACGGCAAATGGAATAAAAACTATAAACCGATCTCACTAAAAGACATGTAAGATCACTTGTCTTTTTTAAAAATCCTCAGATATTATCCAGAGGTTGCAGTGAGCCGAGATTGCGCCACTACACTCCAGCCTGGTGACAGAACAAGACTCCGTCTCAAAAAAAAAAAAAAAAAAAAAAAATCCTCAGATATTATCACATTAACAGAGTAAAATAGAAAAGTCATATAATTTTCAATGAATAAAATAACTGACAATATTTAATACCCATAACAATAAACTACTCAGCAAAGCAAAGGAATGACTTCAAGTAGATTAACTGTATGCCTCAAAAACCTATATAGCAAATCAGATAGCTTATCATAAGAAGTATTTTTAAGTGACAAAGTAAATGAAAATTTTTGTGATCACTACATGTATCATTTTGAACTGAAAGTCTGGTTTCAGCAAAGATGCTAGACATTACATCACTATCATGGTTTAAAATATCTAAAAACAATATGCAAGACCTGTAGGAGAAAAAGTGTAAAATTTGACTGAAAAAAATGTTTAAGAAAACCACTTAAAAGTCACATATAATGCATTAATGAATGAAAAATCACTATCATGAGGATACCAATAATCTGAGCATTTTACTATTTCTTATCAATATCTCAACAGGACTTATAAAAGAAAATTAGAAAACTTGATACTAAAATGTTTATCCCCTACTAAAATATGGAAATTCTAGGTGACCTGTCTCTCAGAAATCATCTTCACTGATAATAATGGAACACTTTAAGAAAAGAGATAAGGAATAGAGAATAGGGCCCAGTCCAGGCTATTTTCCAGGCTAAAATAGTATTTGTTAAATGAATAAATGAATAGCATCTAACCATCAAAAATTAAGCTATTAGCCAGGTGCAGTAGAGAACACCTACATACCCAGCTAACTCAGGAGGCTGAAGCGGGAGTATGGCTTGAGCCCAGGAGTCTCAGGCTGTATTGCACAATTATCAGGCCCATGAGTAGTACTGCATTCATGCCTGGGCAAACATAGTGGGACCCCCATCTCTAAATAATAATAACAATATTATTAACATATCAAAGCAATTAATACTTCTTAATATGCAGACATTTTATAGAGGTGATGAAAAGTGGGGAATCGTGTTTAATTATCTGTTTGCATAAAGAAAACACCATCCAAACTAGTAGTAAACAGGCATTTTCATATGCCTGTTTCATATGTTTTGAGAAAACAAAATTAAATAAGAAAAATGCAAAAAAAAAATGCTTACAGTCATAAGGCAAAATGTGGAGAATGGGTTCAGTCTAAATTGTATCCTATTCATATGACAGATATATGTATTACAGGGATGGAACTGGTAACCATTTATTGTGCATATTGAATATAATGAATATAGTAACATTATGACAGTAGAGAGGACAACTCACATAAAATTGAAGTTAAGATTAGAAAGAGAATGTTTCCTGGGAATGGCAGAACCAAGCCTTATTTTGTAGGTGAAGTGTGGGATGTTGTGCTTCTTTTTATAAAAAGGACAAATAGCAAAGACTCGAAGAAAATTGCATTTCGTTTGAGAAGCACTGAAAATTAATTCATTTGGCTTTTCAATTTTTAATGAGAAAAAAAGAGAAAAAAAATAGTAGAGGTAACCAGCGAAAGGAAATATTGCATACAAATAAAGCTGTCAACTGAATATGCTCCTATCAGCAGTTACACTGTAGTAATCAATTGATTATGTTTATATCAGAAGTCAAATTTGAAGAACCCTTGAATTTCAGGATGCCTGAGAAAGGGTATCAGAGCAAAGACAAGGAAAAAGAAATTTAAAGGAAAGTGTAAAATATGAGAGGAAAATGTTGGGGATGGGAAGGCTCTAAAGTGAGCATGGGAATGTACAATTTAATTCATTCTGTTGTTTAAATCAAGAAAATATCTTTTTTTTAAAATCCTGAATCCATAAGAGCAGGATCTGAGTTGCTAAATCAGCGGGTAGAGGGAGATTCTACATTCCTAGACAGAGCTTCTGAATTTACATCTCAATCTGAATTTACAACAGCAGGAGTGAGCAACAGGTGCAAGTGGTAGGAGGATGGACAACCAATGTGATTTTTGTAACATATCACTGTAATCTTATCTGTACTGCTTTTGGAAAACAAAGACTTGATTTTCTTTTTTTTTTTTTTTTTGAGACGGAGTCTCACTCTGTCACCCAGGCTGGAGTGCAATGGCATCATCACGGCTTACTTCAACTTCAGCCTCCTGGGTTCAAGCGATTCTCCTGCCTCAGCCTCCCAAATAGCTGGGACTACAGGCGCATGCCACCATGCCTGGCTAATTTTTGTAGTTTTAGTAGAGATGTGATTTCACCATGTTGGCCAGGCTGGTCTCCAACTCCTGATCTCATGATCCACCTGCCTCACCCTCCCAAAGTACTAGGATTACAGGTGTGAGCCACTGCACCCAGCCCCAAGACTTGATTTCTTGAAAAAAAAAAAATTAATAAATTTACCAGTTACTTTTCTGCTTTAAAAGATATAACTTCATTCTCAGCAAACTGACACAAGAACAGAAAATCAAACACCGCATGTTATCACTCATAGGCGGGTGTTGAACAATGAGAACACGTGGACGCAGGGAGGGGAGCCTCACCCACTGAGGTCTGTGGTGGGGGAACCAGGGGAGGGACAGCGGGAGGTGGGGAGTTGGGGGAGGGGATAACATGGGGAGAAATGCCGGATATAGGTGATGAAGGAAGGCAGCAAACCACACATTGCCATGTATGTACCTTGGCAACAATCCTGCATGTTCTTCACATGTATCACAACACCTAAAACGTTATATATATGTGTATATATATGGGTGTGTGTGTGTGTGTGTGTGTATATGATGTGTGTATATATATATGATGTGTATATATAGATGATGTATATATATGTATAAGATGTAACTCTTTAAAAAAAACTTGAATAACAGTTCAGTACTAATTTATGCTACAGGGAATGATAAACATTTTTCAAAACATGAAGCAGATTTAAAACAGACATTAACACGATCACAATTGTGATTGCTCTTTTTAGTTCTCAATTTGTTTACTTTTGTACTTTTGCACACAAAACTTTGCCTACTCTGTCACCCTTTTTTTTTCCCCCACACATTTCTCCCAGCATGATCCTTTTCTGTCGTCTACTTCTAGGTTTACTCTAGTCTACCGATTTTTAGCAGCAATTCTCTAATCATTAGTCTTGGGCACTTTAGCCTCCAGTCCTATTCCTTCAAGATAAGTATTATAGTCTTAATTCCAAGAATAACATCTTACGAGACATCATCAGATGGTGAGTATATTTGTTTTATGCTATAAATTAACTTCACGTGTGTGAAAGGATGTACTAGATGATTGTATTGGCCTCTAGGAGAGAATAAACAACTTTCTTGTGTAGAGAGTTTAATGCTGTTAGAAGATAAAACACTGACAGATTTAACTAATACTTAAAGAGCAATCATCTCCTCTTAGGTTTACATTTTTCAAGTTAATCACTCCTAAATCCTGAGACCTCTAGAGACTTGACACCTGTATTAATCTTTTCCCATTAACTTCTTCCTATCTTAGTCCCTTCTCTAACCAGCATAGGTTCAATGGTCATTACTTCAAATACTCTCTTGGCAATATTCTCAACTTCCTGTTTGTGGTTTTCTGGCTTCTTTCATTCAGTAAATCATCCTTAAAACACCACTCCAACAACTACCATACTTAATCTCCCATAAAGATAGAAGCCATCAGACCAGTTTCTCTCTAAGCTTAAACGTATATACATCTACTTAGGTTTCAAGACCTCCTATTACCAAAAGCAGTATCACTCCTCTGTGGCTGATCCTCTTCTCAGTCTCATTTCATCCTATCTCTTTAAGGACATCATTCCCCTCATACATTCTTTCTTTCTCCTGTAACTTCTACTTTCTCCTTTTTAAAGGAAAGAGTGCACCAATAGAGTTTGGTATGGGTTGAATTGTGTCCCTGCCAAAATCATATATTGAAGTCCTAACTCCCAGTACCTTAGAATGCGACCAAATCTGGAGACAGGGTACCTTTAAAGAGATAATTAAGGTGAAATGAGATCATTGGGGTGAGCAGTAATGAAATACATCGTCCATCTTTATCATTAGAGGAAATCAGGACACAGACACACACAGAGGGAAGGCCATGAGAAGACACAGGGAGAAGATGATCACCTGCAAGCCAAGGAGAGAGGTCTTAAAAGAAACAACCTTGCCAATAATCTGACCTTGGACTTCTGGCCTCCATAACTGTAATAAAATACATTTCTAGTGTTTCAACTGAGTCTGTTGTTCTTTGTATGGAAGCCCTTACAAACTAATACAGAGTTCATCAGCCTTTACAGAAATTTAAGTCTTCCTCATCTTCAGAAATTATTCCATCTTTTGAACCTCCATGCCTCTTTTTTATCACACAGTTTCCTTCTTCTCCTAAGGAGTCAAGATGCTTGACTTATGTGTAATTCTACACGTGTTTTCTCCACCTTTAATCAATTCCTCAATTCATGGCCAATTTGGATTCTACCCTCATCAGTCTATTAAAAATCTTTTCTTTCTTGTTTCCAAAGTTTGATCCTGTTAACTGCTTCCTCATCCTGAAATACTTCCTTGTTTTGTTTTTATTTTTTTAATAGTACCACACTCTCTTAGTGTTCTCTTGGGTTTTGCAATCTCTAACTCTACTAGTCTATGTTTCTCCATATTCTTTTACTTTGTGTTCAACCACTGACTCTCTTCCACTCTCACTTTGTTCTCTATGCACATGATTTGAAAGTTATATTTTGAGTTCAAGTTGCTCGGCTTCAGACTTCTATATAAAAAACTAATATTCTAAATAAATAAATTTAAGTCATTGTTCATCTTCCCTTTCTGCTCTTTTTTCCTAGGTTCCTATTCCAATGAGTGATATCACTTTCTCACATGATTTCTCCTTTTCTCAAATATCTCCCATCAATTAATCATTTAGGTCTTTTGGATTTATCCTTTTCAATAATTCTATTTTTTATACTTCTCTTAATTACTATGTCCATTCTTTTGGGTTAGGCCATCTTCATCTCTTACATAGTCTTCTGTTCTTCTGATACCATTCTTTATAGAGAGACACTGTATCTATAGTAACCAGTTTGAAGTATAAGTCTGACTTTAAAACCATCTTGCCAAAAATCCTTCAGTGGTTCTCCAAGGCACTAAACAAGAAGTCCAAATTATTTAGTATGGAATATAACACCCTTCCTGGATTTGCCTATGCCACTAGGCTGGCACTTCTCTTTCCCCAACCTTCATGGACTATGTTCAAGGTGACTTTGTTTAATTCAATTTCAAGATGAAGTTATGTTCTCTGGTCTATGATCCATTTAACATGGAATCCTTTTGTTTACAATCTCCTTCTCCCTATCCCTTTACTTAGCTAATTGCTACTCATCTTTCAAGTCAAATTATACGCCACTTTCCATAGTCATTGAAGACTGAATTCATTTCCCTTTCTATGCATTTCCATGGATTTTTGTGCTAACATATTTAAATATTTAGACCAGTAGTTATTTTCTTTATGATGTGATGATTTATTTGTTGTCTATCAGTTTCCATCAATCTCTAGAATGCTTAAGGTATTTCATAAATATCTGTTAGATTAAATAATAAACAAGTGTTTAGGTTTTGCATCAGAGAATTTTTTAAATAATGAAACTATTTGACTTTTTTTTTCTAATTTTCATCTATTTTTCAACATTTCACTTAGTATGTTCCACCTAGCATAGCGCTTGGCACATTATAAATATTCAAGGACAATATTAGCTTGATAAAACAAGCCCTAATATAGCTTGTTAGAGATTAGTTCCCTTGTTTTCTGTTATTTTATTATAATAATGATGTATATTGTTAGGAAATAATTGTGAAAATATTTTATGGGAACATAATAAAAGACATGAGAATGGACAGTTCTTAAACTCTCCATTCTGTGACATTCCTTTTCTTAAACTCTCCATTCTGTGACATTCCTTTTCAATTATTTTTATCTTCAACCCAGAACACTCTGTAGATAAGCATGAACATTTCAGTCCTATGTCTGTTGTTTTCTGGTGTCCCTTCATACCACATTATATTTCACATTCTTGAAATCATCAGTAACGTTTACTTTGACAGAGCAATTACAGCTTTGCTGAATGTTCTACTCTTTGTGCCTTTTTATTTTAAAATGATTTTTGATGAACTGAAAAGTTAGAAAAATAATGCAAAGATTTACAATATTCCTTCCACTCGGATTCCCTAAATGTTTATATTTTAATGTGTTTGCTCTAGAATTATCTCATATTTACATTCATACTACATATGTATATAATAGAAAGTAACTATTATACATGTTGTTTATATTTCTTGAACCATTTGAAAGTGAATTTCAGATATAATTCCCCTTCAGCCCTAAATTCTTCAGTGTTTGCTATGCAACCCACACCAAATTTCAAAATCAAAGTATAAACAATTATCAAGTATCATGATCAAAGCTATAGACCTTATTCAAATTTTGTCAATGGACTCATTCTCACCCTTCTAACATACAAATTAATATATATCTATATCTTTACGTATCATACCTTGCCTTTAGTTGTTATGTCTTTTTAGTCTCCATTCATCTGGAATTGTGTTTTTTCAAATTCAGTCTTGATATTTATTAGCTCATAAATAACTGCAAGTTAGTGTTTTAAATCTTGGTCATGTCAGTGAGTTTATGTCTTCTTCTAGACCTTATAAATCCCTAGTACTACATCTTTTCATAAGTTAAATAATATTATAGATTTATGGGCTTTTAGTCTGAGGTTTTTAATTTTTACTCTCAAGCAGACACTACTGTCAGCAGCTACAGGGGATATTTTTAATTTTAATGCCTTTTCTCAGGAGGTACTATGGTATGGTTTACTTCAAAGATTGGACTCCAAGAAGTAAGTGAATTTTTCAGTAGCTGATAGGATTTTAAAATGCCAGAGTGTAGAATTACCCTCTTACAGAAATAAATGTAAGGTAGAAAGAGCACTTCCGGCTAAAATAAAGCTGAGCACTAACTTTTTTTTTTTTCCCCTGAACCACAGGCAAGGAGTTTTTTCCCCCAAAGAAATCAGGTAATTTTAAAATGGTCATTGAGCCTGGATTTAGGTCACATTCAGTTATTTTGTCACTTATGTATTTGCTCAACAAATCTGGTCTAGGGCTCCTATTGCATCAGGGCAGGAAATATGGTGAGTTCAAATTAAATGAATACATGTTGGTTAACGGCTAGCCTCAGTTGTTCATGAGAGAAAATTGAGATGTTCCCAAATGAGAATTATCTGAAGTCTTTTTTCAACAAATCATGGAATCCATGATGTCCTGAGTTTAAGAAAAACATAGATATATTAAATAGACATGTGATAGATAGGTAGGTAGATAGATAGATACATACATACATACATAAATATATACATGCATAGCTCTGTACTGGAAGAATTCTATTACTCTGAGGATTCCACTGGTCAAAATGTATGAAATCTCAGAAGTTATCCTTTGAAATGAGATATATTTTATGAGGCTTATCTTTGCGTATTCTCTGTTTTTACACAAGGCCTCACAGCCTTTTCTCTAAAAATCAATAAAACGAGAAAAATATTTTATATTGGCCTAAATAAGAATAAAATGTCTGTTTTTATATTTTGAGGTTATGCAGTCTTTTTTCTTTAATTAAATGGTAGACTGCAGCTGGCCTGGCTTTCAGAAGTTATGGAAATCTGCTCTTATGTTATTAATCTGACTTCCCAAAATATGAGATCAGGTATAAGTAACAGGCTCCATCCTAGTGTTATGTTGCTTTACCCAAAGAGATCCCTGAGGATAATGCAAGTACTCTGGCAGAACCTAAAATTTATGTTTCTGAAGGCAGATATATAAATAGAGGTTCCCCTCAGAAAAATCAAAACTCTGTGGTGCTCTTGAGATCGTAGCCTACAGAAGAGTGTGGAGATCAGGGGCTCCATGCAATCTCAGCAAAAGAAGACTGGATACCAGCGAGAATACTTTGAGCCTTCTCTAATGATGCTAAACAGAGTGACTGACCCCCAAATCTCCTCTGAAGGCCACAAACTGGGTTGCATAGAGTGCCCTATTCAAGTGTGACAGAGTATTCACAAAGCTCATTCAATCGTCTTTCACAAGTAAGCCAGGATTGGGTTGTCCGAATTGGGTAAACAGAGGCAGTTCTCTCGCTAGGTTCTCTTTAGAAGAATGGGAAAAGAAACGTCTAGTTAAATCAAAGAACATGCCGGCCAATTTGTTTGTTTTCTCTTCAAAAAATTAAAATGGAAAATAAAGATATTAAAAACAGCATATATATTTATAGAAGCTTGTGAGTCTTAGAACATATGTCAAAACTTTCCTTTTAGTCAGGGTAATACATTTAGCTACTGCAATACACCCTGAAAATTTCAGTAGCTTAACAAAACAGAGGTTTATTTCTCACTGTCATCAAAACCCAGTGAAGGCCAGGTGCAGTGACTCAGGCCTGTATTTCCAACACTTTGGCAGGCTGAGGTGAAGGGATCACTAGAGCCCAGAGTTTCAAGTCCAACCTGGACAACGTAGCAAGACTCTCATCTATACAAAAGAAAAGCTTCAATAAACTAGGCATGGTGGGGCTCACCTGTAGTCTCTGCTACTGGGGCTAAGGTAAGGGAGTGGGGGAAACTTAGAGGGTGGGTGGCAGAGGTGAGAGGGATTTGGTCCCCGGATTTTGAGGCTGCAGTGGTCTATGATTCCACCACAGCACTCCAGCCTGGGTGACAAAGCAAGACCTTGCCTCAAAAAAAGGGGTGTGGCTGGGGGGAATTTTGGCAGCCTCCTAGGCAACGTTCCTCCAGAATAAATTAGTGATCCGAAGGCAGTTCAACTTGTGAACCCACTGCCTTCAGCATGCAGGCCCCACAATGCAGCAGAAAGGGAAGAGGAGGAATGGCTAAACAGGCAGGGCTCTTATGCTGGTGCCTGAGGTGCCAGACATCACTTTCCACACTTGACCTAGGTCTCTTGAACATGGGTCTTACTGAAAATGAAAAGTAAGCTAAGAGTATCGGGGAGCTATTAGCCTCTCCTGAAGCTACTTGAAAGCCACATTTATCAGCAGATCTAAGGGACATCCTTCATCCAAGACATCTCAATTTTACTAGAAAGAGCACCTTAGTGTTTATCCTTTCTAGGGTCTTTATTCATGCTTACATTTACAACACATTCCTAAAGACAGCATTTCATATCAAATTAAATAGTACTTTCTTCTCTATAACCGTATATAGTGGGGGAATAGGTATATTATTTCTCTATTTTGGAGATTTTAATTATAGTATAAAAATAACAGCTAATAAAACATGTAACATACATGTGGTGATAAATTAATAAGCTTAACTTGTTATATAACTGAAAATGTGCTTCTGTTTTACAAAGACACATCCATTTCATCACTTCTTTATATCATCATATTATATACTTTCTATCTTTAAATACCCTCACAACTTATCATATCTTCTACCAGACTTCAAAAGAAATATCTTTCAATAATAATTAACATGATCAATAAACAGCAGTATTTTGGTACTTGTTGCTACACTTAAATATACTAAAATTCAAATAAAAAATTATAAATAAATAAAATCTATTTTCCACATTTCCTTAATTGAAATTTCTGACTTCTGATTGATGTGAATAGGCTTTCTCAAAATAAATCTCAGGATAGTGTTCAATTAATAATGTCCTCAAAACATTTTTATTGTTTTCTTTCACTATGTGTTGGCTTTGTCAGTCTTACAAATATTGGTTTCTTCTAACTTTTCAGCAAGGACAAAATAAATAGCATCAAGTCTCTTAAATGACTTCAGAAATCCATTCCTTTTAAATAAATACGTTCATAATAAAACTAGGCCCTTCATGGTTGGTAACAAACATAGCTACCTTTAAAATTTTAAAAGAATTAAAAGAGCTAGGGAATATCAGTGATATCTCAGAGAAATGTTTTACAAAACAAAGTCTTCAAAGAAAAGAAATTTATTTACTTAGCTATAAGCATTTTGGAAAAGCACAAACACATCCAAGAGTAAATACCATAAGGCACAGCAGCAGTAGTCCAGATTCTGAGAGGATATGAATATAAAATGATAATTGGAGGCTAAAGCAATCAACCAAGCAACAACAAATGCTACATAATTGTACAACTATTTGCATATACGAGCAATTGAAACTACAAAGAACGGTGAGTTTTTTGCAAAGTTATTGAAAGTTTACAACATAAATTTTAAATCAGATTTCTCTTTTTTGTTGTTTGGAAAGGTATCAATGTGAAATACTTTAAAAATGACACCTAATTAAGACTTAAATTGCCTCTATCAGAATGACAAATAAGGTTTCCTTTCTAAAACAGTCTTGAAGTAAGTTGTATCTTGTTGATGGGAAGATTTCACTGGACAAATTAAACAAACAGTGTACATAAGGGCACAGAGAAAGAATGACCCAGTCTGTTTGTGGGAATACTTACCTGTGCTTTTACAAGAACAATTAACTAGATTTTGAAGCTAACTTGTAAAGAGGGTGGGAAAACATCCCAAGCAAAGGAGACTATAGGTCTAAAACTATAAAGTTTTGAAGTTCTTAGATATGAGGAAATCATGGAGACGACAGCTTGTTGGAGCAATGAGACGGAGATGTGGCAGTGAGACTGTGGATTGCAGCTACCTGCATTCATCTGGCCAAAGACCACCATGCCTGCTGCAGCTGCTATCTTACAAGTAAATGCTCAGTTATAGAAACTTCTCTAGATATGGGAGGCATGACATTTGCAATACCCTCTTGGACACAGTCATTAAAACTGGTTTCTTTTATCTGCAGGGATCCAGGTTGTAAATTTCAGTCAGTGCTCCCCACTTCGGGAGACTTCATGGCTCTGACCTTGACTTGCTCCTCTCCTCTGCTCCAGCAGGTTTTGTCAGGACTAAGGCAATGATTTCCCTTATTACGTAAACCCTGAAGAAGAGGACTAAAGCTAATGTGACCTCTCTCCTCTCTGTGTCACACACACTCACACCCACATGCCTACACATATATATATCAGGAAGGTACAAGAGTTGAGTTAAAACATTACTGTTTTACCTGCATATTATTGTTAATGCTGGAAGTATACAGGTATTTACCTTTAGCTTTTAGTGTTACGTGTGGGAAGAATGAACCCTAGGGTGGGGTTTAATTCTACCAGCAGCTTTTGTTAGATGACACATCAGAAGACTTAATTATTGTCCTTATTCAGTCCTTATTCAGTATTTGTACTTTTCAGTCTCTCAAAGCTCTGAAGGTCAGCAACTCCAAAGGACATTGTTCTGTGTTGAGTATAATGAAATCCATGCTTTGTGCTCTGTGACAACAATTGGGAATATTCTTAAATTTGACTAGCTGATGGGGCATGAAATTCAATTACTGTTCATTAAAGTATTGTTTGAGCTATACAAGTTTGTTCTTTTGTAAAATTCAACAAATG
This sequence comes from Ateles fusciceps, assembly GCA_036589455.1. Taxonomy (NCBI): domain Eukaryota; kingdom Metazoa; phylum Chordata; class Mammalia; order Primates; family Atelidae; genus Ateles; species Ateles fusciceps. The sequence continues at coordinate 11,303,817 of JAZHEH010000078.1, forward strand.
TAAGGGAAACAGAGTGTTTTCCAGTTGAAAGATATAAAATTGACATTGTTATTCTGTAATTATAATTATCTTTTGAAGTCTGGTCTCCAAAAAAAAATTAAACAAAGGAAGATAACAGAGAAAACTTGAATCATTTGACTAGATCAGTTGCATCAGTGCAGCAAGTTTTCAACTTAAAATTTTATAACAATTATTTTAATATAAATAACTTAGGAACACATTTTGTCATGAGATCAAATCTCATTTCATTATTCCATCAAAGATAGAGTATCTCTTCCGAAATATTGATGTCAAATGATAAATCCTTTTCCCTTGAACCAGAATCTGCCTTCTCATTAGTTTGTGATACCCATATAACTTCATTCTTTCTACAGAGATGAAAATATTGGGTCAATCTTTTCTTTGAAACTTTCCATTTCCACATGATGGATTATAGTTATTTTGGAAAATAGCTACAATGTTCTTATCATCTTAGAAAGCTATAGAAAAAATTATTGGCTTTTAGGAAAGGATTATAATTCTATTTTTATAAGCCTTCAATTTCTACATATATTTAAAATGCTAGTACTTAACTTAGGCTTCTCTTGGGTTAGCATGTAAAGCATGAGCATTGTTTACTATAACTTTGTAGACTGTATTTGTAAATGGCCATTTGCTTTTACTTAGAAATTTTGCTGATTTCAAGTACTCTGACTATAGTTAAGCAATATAATCTTCCTAAGAACATTATCACTGAATAGGTGTGGCCAACAGCAAATAATTTCAATTTGGTTTTTACATTCAAATGTTATTTAAAAATAATAAAAAAAGATTTTGAAGCTAATAATAAATATTAGAAAGTTAAAGCAAGTATAATAAATCTTGCAAGTTCTATTTCTTAACTTATCTAAATTTATCTAGCTTAATCTATGCTATGGTGTCAGATTTTGGTTAAAACATACTTGTTTTCTGAAGTGTCTTCAAATCATTTGTCTATTTTTTATTTATTGGGTTTCCTGTTGTCTTAATATTAGGTTATAAGAATATTTCTATGTTCTACATACAAATTCTTTGTTAGATATATGATCTGCAAATATTTTCTCCCAGTCTGCACTTGTTTTTTTATATTCTTATCAGTGCCTAACAAAATTAAAAATTTTAAATTTTAATGAAGTTCAATTCATTTTTTCTTTTACAGCTTTGACTTTTGTGTATCATCTAGAAATCACTACTTAACATAAAATCATAAAGATGCTTTCTTCTGTTTTCCTTTAGAAATTTTGTAGTTTTTATTACATTTAAGTATGTGATTTACATTTTATAGATTACAATTTTTTTGTACATATTTCAAGCTAAAAGTTGAGGTTTATTTTTTGAATATAAAGTTATTTTAACATTGCTTTTTAAAAAAAAGTTTCTTTCTTCATCGAATTACCTAGACAATTTTATTGACAATCAATTGATGATACACGTAATGATTTCTGTACTCATTTCTATATTTATTAGATTTATGCTTTATTAATCAATTATCTAGTCTTATAAAAACACAGTTTAATTAATAGAGCCATATAGGAAGGTAATCAGCATATAAGAATTCTTTTATGTCAAAGTTACTTTGGCTATTACAAATTCTTTATTACTCTTTTAACAAATTCCTTATTAATTTTACAAAGAGCTTGTCAATTTTTACAAGAAAATTTTCTAGTATTTTTATTGAAATTGAGCTAAATATATAATATGGGAACAGTTATATGTTTTATAATCTAAGAACATGGTATTGCTCTCAATTTAGATCTTCTTTAACTTGCTTCAGCAAAATTTTATAGTTTTCTATGTAAAGGACTTGTACTTACTCTGTTACATTTATTTTTGAAGAGTTGATAATTTTAAAGTATTGAAAAGTTCACTGTTTTTCAATTTTAAGTTTTGGTTGTATAGTCTTAACATATAAAAATACAATTTATTTTTATGTATAAAATAGTGCATCCTGCCACTTTGTAGCTTTTTCATAGATCTCTCAGGCTACTCTCCATTCACATCATATCACGTACAAACATAGAAATATATGCATTTTATTTCTTTTTGTTTCTCGGTTTTTTGCAGAGGCTAGAGAATTCAGAGCAACAGTGAGAAGAAGTGGTAAGACTGAACATCCATGCTCTGATAAGATGAAAAATTGCTCCCAAAGATGTCCACAGCCTAATCCCCAAATCCTGTGAACAACATATCTTACATTCAAAAGAGACTTTGCAGGTACAATCATGTTAAGGATTCTGAGACAGGAGATTTATCCTGAATTATCCAAGTGGACCTGATTTAATCATAAGTCTCCTTGTAAGAGAGGGGCAGGAGGTCAGAGAAGCAGGACATGCTGTGCTGCTCTTTGAATATGAAGAAGGGGTCACGCACCATGGGATACAGACAGACTTTAAGAACTGAAAAAGCAACGGAACAGATTCTCCCTAAGAGCCTTCAGAAGGAGCAATACCCCAAGACCCATTAGACTTCTGATTTTCTGGACTGTAAGATCATAGATTTGTATTTTTTAGACACCAAATTTGTGGTAATGTATTATAGCAACATTATGTTATGATACTTTTGTATTATTTCTTATGTAGAAAACATTTTTGATCATTAAGTAAAATGTTAGCTGTAGATATTTTTATAATTTAGTTTTAGCAGATGGCAAATATTCTCTTCTCTTCCTAGCTTGCTGAGAGTTATTATCATGAATGTGCATTAAATTTTGTCAAATAAAATTTTTTCATGCTGAGATGATCATGTGGATTTTCCTTATTTAACTATTTAGTGAATTACATTGATTTTCAAAGTTAAACTAACTTCATTTTAGGACAAAATTCACTTTTTCATGGTGTATTACCTTGTAGATGTTTTGTTGTATGTAATTTTTTAGTATATTCATAATGATATTGGCATCTCTGTTCATGCTTGATCTTGCTGTTTTTTTCAAATACCTTTGTTTAGTGTGTGTCTAAGTAATTGTGGCCTCATAAAATTAGTTAGTGTTCATTCTTTCTCTTTATTTTCTGAGAAAGGTATGTAACACTGTCATTATTTCATTCTTGCAGGTTTGTTAGAGTTCATGGGTGAAACCATTAGAGCTTAGAATTTTCTTGGCAATAGTTTCTTTATTAGATACAGGATACTGTTACCAGATATTTTATGCCTTCTGAAGTAAATGTTTTACCTTATTTATTTTTTTTTTTTTTTTAGAGTCAGGATCTCACTCTGTTGCCCAGGCTGGAGTGCAGTGGCATAATCATCATATTGCAGCCTCAAACTCCTAGACTGAAGTGATCCTCCTGCTTCACCCTCCCAAGTAGCTAGGATTATAGGCATGTGCCACCATGCTTGACTAATTTCTTTTTTTTTAGAGGCAGTGTCACAGGATCGTTAGGATGTCACTTTTCTAGGTCAAAACCTCTGTGGCCAGAAGTATCTTTGTCTGAGTTTTGCTCAGGCCTGCTGGATTCATTCTGCACACGTGGCCCAGCAGGCCGCACTCAGCTTGCAATACCAGCCCAGATCCCATGCCTGTCAAGGGTGAGCCAGGTGTGGAGCAGTAAAGGGTATATGAGCCAGCACGGGGTCTGGCCACTATGCACAGCCAAGTGTGCCAGCTGCAGTGGGGGCAGGCAGCTCCAGGTTCTGGCATAGGCACCAACTCCTTGGGAGGTTATGGCTGGATCAGGTATACTACAAGCAACTTCCACTGTGGGCCCTGGGGAATGCAGTGGTGCTCAGAAGCTTGGAGATGTCAGAAACCGCAGGGCCCCAAAGATGGTGTCACAGCCCTAGCTCAGGGAGCTCCTAGGTCTGGGTGCCCCAAAGGGCTGTGGCTCTTCTCTCTCCTTCTCTATTCCCTCTTTTCTCCTTCTCTATTCTGTCTTCCCTCTTTTCTCTCCTTCCCTATTATCTTCTTGTCACCCACAAAATGGTTAGTGGGGTCGGTATTTCAGCTGTTTTTGTTATAGCTCTTTCAGTCTCACCATTCAGCAGGTCCTGAGCTCTTGTCCTGCATTCAGGAAGAATGAGGTATGTGGACAACTGAAGGATGAGGAAGGTGGAGGGGAGCTTTATTGAGCAACAGAACAGCTCTCAGGAGACCCGGAGTGGATAGCACCTATCCACAGGCAGGTCAGACTCATCAGTGTCCAGCTCTCAACAGAGAGGAGACCCTGAGTGGGTAGCTCCTTTCCACAGGCAGGTCATCCCAATGAGTTGAGGAGACCTGAAGTGGGTAGCTCCTTCCTGCAGCTGGTAGTGCAAATTCTGTGTGAGTCTGGCTGAGTCCAGGACTTTTTATGGGCTCAGAAAGGAGGCAGTGCATGCTGACTGGTTCATGGGTGGGTCCAGAAAAACTGCCATAAGTTCTCACTCCAGCCACGGACTCTACCCAGAACTGGCAGCCAGGACCCCAGGCTTCAGACATCCCTGGCTTAAAAGTTGGGGTTTCACTGGGGACCTGCCTCTTTCTGCCCAGGAACCAACTGCCTCCCAACATCAACATGTCATCCACAGCATCCAGGCTGTTTGCGCCAATGGGCACCTACAGGCCCTTGCCAAGCTGCCCTCAGCCCCCCATTCCCAGACTCCATCCCATGCTCCTCGATGCCCAAAGTATGGAGGGAGCTGAGGCAGTGGTAGGGGCTGGTATGTCAGCAATGCCACAAGAATGCACACACCCAGCGAGGTTATGACAGTCCCCAGGCTCAGTCACAGTTTTGCTCCAAAACTGGAGTTAGTGCCAGGAGTGGGGGAGAAAGTAGGGAGCAGCAGCAGGCACTTCTGAGCTTGTGGGGGGTAAGGGGGGGTCTTCCCACATCCCCAAGAGTGCAGAGATGCCCAGGTCTGGAGCTACAACTGGGTGACTGCAGCTATGCCCAGGAGCTCAGGGTTCCTGCCACACCAACTTGGTAGGAGGCAGGGGTCCCACCTGTTCCCAGCTCCTCCTGGCTCCATGGAGCACACAGCCCTAGCCACACCTCCCCCACTGCAGCTTGCATCCCCACAGCAGCTGATCCAGATGTGCTGCCACCACCATCAACAGAGTTTCACTATGTTGCCCTGGCTGGTCTGAAACTCCCGGGCTCAAGTGTTACTCCTGCTCTGGCTTTCCAAAATGTTAGGATTACAGGTGTAATCCATTATGCCTGCCTCATAAAAATTTTTGTTTCAAAAAACGTTTTCATCTCATCTAAGTTGTTAAATTTACTGTCATAATTTTTTCATGACATTTTCTTACCATTCCTTTCATATCTGTAGAATCTATAGTAACTTCTCCATTTTTCCTGTTTTTGAAATTTTTGGTTTTTATGTTTGTCTTTTTCAGTCTAGCCACAGGTTTGTTAATTTTATTGAGTTTTTCAAATAATCAGCCACTTACTTCATTGATTTTCTCTACTGTTCTGTGTTTTCTATTTTATTGATTTCTGCTTTTTTTCCTGATGATTTATTTTCTTCTGCTTTGAGTTTAATTTGATCTTTATTTTAGCTTCTTTAGATTGTTGTTGGACTCATTATTTCTGCTTAGGTTAAAAAAGTCTTAAAGAGCTGTGTTACTATTTTTGCTTTAACTGTCAATTGTCTATTAAAAGCAACAGGAAAATGAGAAAATCATTTACTTTTTAGCCACATACTATTCTCAGTGTTCCTAATTCTATATGTAAATCTAAACTTTTATCTGACATTAATTTGCTTCTGCCTCAACATTTGTAAAATTCAGCTTTTGTTTAAAGCTTTCGTTAAAAAGGATTTTCTCTTCATTGTGATAGAGATTTTTGTGAAATATAGAGTAAGTTGACAACTGTTTTTCTTCTGCACTTTAAAGATGGTGTTGCCATACATTCTTACTTTTTTGACACATCACTGTCATTCTTTTATTTTTCTTCTGTATAAAATGTGTCTTACTTTTCCTCTTTCCACTTTTAAGATATTTTCTTTATCAGTAGTTTCAGCACATTGATGATGTGCCTTGTGTTTTATTCATGTGTGTGTGCTTGGGTATTCTTGCTAGGGGGACATTAAACTTCTTGTGTGGATTTATTGTATTAATAAAATTGGGCAAATTTTATTTTTTCAAATATTTCATTGTTGTATCATATCCTCTTATTTTAATCCAATCACACTTGTTAAAGAACACTTAAAGTACTCCCACAGTTCATTGAGATTCATCATTTTTAGTCTTTTATTCCTCTCTGTGCTTCATTTATTCAATTTCACTGAACTTTTTTCTTTTGACTTTTGTTTTGCTGTTATTCTAGTCAATAAAAATGTATTTTAAAGATTGCACTTTTGCCTCCAAAAATTTCAGTTCATCCATATATCTTTCATTTTTCTACTCATTGTTACAGGATCACTAGGGTGTCTATTTTTCTGGATGGAAAACTCTGTGGCCACAGCACCTTTGCCTGAGTTCTTGTTCTGTGTCTAGGGAGAATGAGGTACACAGACAAGTGAAGGGTGAAGAGGAGGAGTTTTATGTAGTGTTAGAACAGCTCAGATAAGTGGGTGGTTTCTCTCTGTAGGCAGGTTCTCCCCTTGATGTTCAGCTCTCAGCAGAGAAGAGGCCCTGGAGAGAGTGGCTCCTCTCCACCACCAAGTAATTCAGATGCTCCAACTGTCTCTGAAGCACTCTGTGGCAGTTGCTGCTCTCAGTGGAGAAGGTACTATACTCTGCATCTGGACATTCCGTTGCCTCCAACTGTCAGCAGAGAGGATACTCTATCAGTCTCTCCCTCCTCTGCTCTCCTCATCCTCTGGTCATCCTCTGGCTGAGCTCAGGAATTTATGGACCTCAGAAGGGAGGGAGTGCGTGCAGATTGATCCATGGGTGGGTCCAAAAGAGGCATCATGAGTTCCCACTCCAGTCCTTGGAACTGGCAGCCCAGGCCCAGCCTTCAGGCCCTCCATGGCCTAAGGTGGAGCCTTACTGGGTACTTCACCCCCTTCGGCCCAGGACTCTGTCTGCCTCCTGTCACTATGCGTGGCCCCAGGGCTTGGCCCCAATCCCACTCTGAGATTGGTGAGGATGCTGGGAGTGGAGAGAGGCCAGGCAGTAGGAGCAGACACAAGCCTGCAGGGACAGCAGAACCCTTCCTGGGGTGCCCGAAGGTGCAGGCTGCAGAGATGCCAGGATCCTGTGCCTGGAAGGGCAGTTGCAGCTCCACTCAGGAGCTCCCACCCAGCCAACTTGGAAGAAGCAGGGCTCCCATTTATGCCCAGCTCCTCCCTGTTTCCTGGAGCAGGAGGCCCAGTTCTGCTGCTGAGGGTGCTGCGGCTGCAGCTGCACCCAGGAAAGCAGATCCTGGCTGTTCCCAGCTCCCCTAAGAGCACAGGGAGCCTCAGATCCACAGCTGTAATTTGGGCAGCGGTACGCCCACCTAGGAGCAGGGGCAGGGGGCTCCTGCTTGCTTGTATAGCAGGAGGCCTGCAGCTACAGTGGCAGCGGAACTCCTCTCCCAACTCAGAAGGGGCAGGGCTCCCAATGGCTCCACGGAGTGTGCAGCCCAAGCTGCAGTTCCCAGCTGCAGCCCACATGATGGTAGAAGCCATTGCCATCATCATTCATTCTTTTCATAAAATACTTCAATTACTTAAAATAGCTCTTAATATACACATATGCCTCTCTCTCATTTCTGGGTCTATTTCTATTGACCTATTTTTCTTTCAGCTTTGGGTTATATTCTTCTGTTTCCTGGGATGTCCAGTGATAACTGGATCGAAGATGTTCTGAATGTTACATTTTTACATTTTTGTTTTATTTACAGAGTGGTTTTGTTTTTTCTGGTCACTACTTGTGTATTGGTTTGAAGCCTTTGAGATCTGTTTTTAAAGCTTTGGTAGGGCTGGTCTAGAGTAGCCATCATTCTAAGTATAATCAACACTGTAACTAAGGACTACGTGATCATTATGTATTCTCCACTTCAGCTGATGGGACCTGAAATATGTCTCTACCACATGTGAATTATTTGTCTGCCCTGGTGCAGTTTCAAGTTGTGTATGTATGGCCTACTACTCCCTCCTAGAGAATTTAGGCAGATTTCTTGATTTGTTTTTTGATGGGCACCTCACTCTATTGTGAGATTCCTTGTCAAGATTTCTACCTACCTAAGCTTCTCCAAAGACCAATTTCCTTCTCTTTTATTTAGTTTAGCTTCTCAGCAATGTTTAAGTGCTTTCTTCCTATGCCTGCAATTCAGATCACCCTCTAAGCAGGAAACCAAGCAAACCATAGGCTCACATTGCTACCATTTTCTCCACAGAAACAGTCCTCACTTTCTTTTGTTAAATATATATGTGGTTTCACATATTGTATCTTTACTTGTATTAATTTATATGTAGAAGATAAATAAAATCTTTGATAATATTTCATGGCCAAAAGTAGTAGTATTAAGGATTAGATTTATACTTTAAAAAATTTTGAGATTCATGTTACATTAGATTCCAATGGAAGAAATCTGACACTTTCACTTTCAGAGGATTTAATTAGTTCAACTCTTCAAAAAGAAGTATATGATAGCTTGGCATTTCTTTCTTTCCTATTTGAAATCTATGTCTCCAGAGAATTATTAAATGTTAAATCCAATGGTAAAATATTAAAAATGACAACCATTTATAATCTTAAGTTTTCTACATATCAGTGTTCACTTTTTCCTGGCTTTCATCCTCGTGGAGCAGAGAATAACAAAAATGGTCCTGAAATAATTCCCACACTAATAGCATCGATGTAACACTCGGTATTTATATATCTTTTCATCTCAGCATTGTCTTCTAACAGCATCCAATCTAAAGTATCTACTCCTCACCATCCTGACCCATCATTCTCTGTCATGCCACTATGGTTGAAATCCTCAGGACATTCAAAGGCACTGGAAGGTATAAAATCAATTTTGTTCTTTATCTGTTTATCGTCTGGACACCCCTGCCTCAGTTCCCCATAAGAGCTGTGATGTTCTCAAGCTTATTCACTTCTGTAGCTCCAGTTCCCAGAGAAGTGGTGATATATATTAAGCACTTAATAATAATCTGGAGTGAATCCATTATCTGTTTTTGTTTTCCTAAATTCATTTACATCTCTGAACTGCTTCTGAAGGAAGGAATTGACAGGTTTAGCTATGAAAACAGTGTCTCTAAAGATAAGAAGAAAGTTTCGCATCTAATAGAAACTGTTGATATATATAGATTCAGCCGCAATGAAAATTCACCTAAGCTCTGAACTAACTGAATTGGTTTTGCTTAATATGTCTCTTAATCACACATCAAAATCCTTAATCAAAATTAATGAAGTACATTTGTTGTTAAAAATTGAATCTGTCAAATGAAACTGCTATGTCACTTTAGTAGGAGAAATCATCCAGAAAAGAACACTATTTCTAAATAGATTAAGATATTAAATAATGAGTATTAGTAACAATAGCTGGCAACTGGAGAGTGGCGTGGTCTCGAAGAAAAAGATTTTAGTATCAGAGGAACCTTTCTGAAAATCTAGTTCCATTAGTTCCAAACAAATTAGAAACTTTAGAGATTACATTTTTAAAGATGAGAATTCTAAATTTTTTTGTAATTGAAATACAGCTTTGGAAATATCTAAATAATATTTAAATATAATGTATACACCTTAACATTTTTCCAGGACCCTATTTTTGACACCCATTTTCCTAGGAGAACAGAAAATATATTTATTTTAAAAGTATAGCATATTCAGACTTACAAAATTTAGATTAAAACAGTATATAACTACTTTTTGTTATTTTTAGATCAGTCATAAATGCAAGAATGGTTTTGCCTTCATTTCAAAAGCTGGAATTCTGCACAGAGAATGAGCCATAGAGGGGCACTATTGTATTAAAATCTGTTGTAAGAAGCTTACAGATGATGAAATTCAGGGAATTAACTCAGTGGGATCAGTTACTTTCACTTTATTTACTAGACTAGGGAAAAAAGTGTTTTTTGACAATTTGATATTCAAAATCGTTTTTTCTCTTACAATATATTATAGGAAAATCAGATTACTCTATCACTCTTAAATGGATATTACAGGATAGTGAAATAATAAAATTACTTTGTCATGAGAAAACTTAAAATCCACTTCCTTAGAAATTTTTAAGAATGCAATACATTGTTATTAGTATAGTCACCATGTTGCACAACAGATCTTTTGAATTTATTCCTCCTAACGGAAATTTTGTGCCTTTTGACCAACACATTCAAATCTCCCCTCTCTTTCCAAAGCCAGTGATAACTACCATTCCATTCTCTGCTTCTGAGTTGCCTTTTTAAGGTGAAAAATGATAGGTATGTGCAATAATGCATATGTTGATTAGCTTGATTTAGCCATTTCACAATGCATATGTATTTTTAAACATGTGTAAATAATAAATATATATAATTTTTATTTGTCAACTAGAAAATAAAAACTGTGGGAAAAATCACAAATTATTAATACAATCAGTAGGTGAGGTTTATGATGCGTTTGGCAGTATACATTTTTCCTTCCTGGGGATGGTACATATTGGCCTCAATTTGTTCATAACACTAATTTTTTGATGTATTTAAAATCTAGTGTCCTTTGAATGATATGAATGTTCTTAATTCTCCTCAGGTCAAAATCCTACCAAACTATTAATATTCAGCACAAGTTCCCAATCGCTCCCAAGTCATCTGGTACCTATAAGCTACAGTTTCTCTCTTGCTCCACTGAAATCAATCATCTCTCCATTATTTCTCCACAGAGCATGTTCTAACATCCTCCAGAGTTCTTTGTGAGGATGTGTCACCCTCTTGTCAGACACCTGAGAGTCATGCACATGCAGGCTAAGTCCAGAAGCCCCAGGACCCAGACCAGACAGTTTTCCTTTATCTCAGGCTTAGGTAAAATCCCTTCCCCTGGGAGGCTGAGGCAGGAAGAGGTCAGGAGATCAAGATCATCCTGGCCAACATGGTGAACCCCAACTCTACTAAAAATACAAAAATTAGCTGGGCGTGGTGGCGTGTGCCTGTAGTCCCAGCTACTTGGGGAGACTGAGGCATGAGAATCCCTTGAACCAGGGAGTTGGAGGCTGCAGTGAGTCGAGATCGCATCAATGCACTCCAGCCTGGTGACAGAGCGACACTTTGTCTCAAAACAAAACAAAACAAAATCCCTTCCCAACCAAAGGCCCAGGCAAACTTAGTAAACTGAAACAGGAATAGAATTTGCACTTTTCTGTTTTTGGCACCCCGTTACTCTTCCTCTGTGATCACACCTGGTGATCTCTCATCTCTCAACAGGTGTGTGGCCTCCTACCCTGGCAATTTACCTGGGAAGGTCCCCTTTAAGTAAGACAAATATATCACCTTTCATTTAAACACTTTGAGACTGAAAGGGACACTATTAGAAACTGTGACAGGCATAAACCAGAACTGTCCTGGACACACAAGATGTATGGTCATCCCATTTAGTGTAAAACTATAAATCTTAAGTATAGCCTTGTTAGCCTTTACAAATGGTATCTCAGAATCAGTCCTTGGAAGATGAAGTCTTAAGAGTCAGACAGAAATGAACTCTAACTCACTTCTACTACACATGGCCTGCAAAATAATTTAAAACCTTCCAAGAGCAGTTATCTCATCTCCAAAATTTGGACTCTACCATCCTCCTGAGAAGAAACTCTGAGGTTGTTGTGAAGACTAAACTTGTTCACGTAAGTGAAAGCAACTGGTACATAGTACATGCGTGACCAAACTTAATGCCATTTATTGTTACTCCTTTTCATGCCACATTTTCTGTTTCCAAGTAAACAGATTTTCCTTACACATTGTTGTTCCTTTTTACACTTTTTGGAAATAGCACAGTATCTATCAGCATTCAAAATGTATAAAACTACTGTGGTTATTTCTATTCTACAGATTTTTTTTCTTGGATTCCTTGAGAGATTGCTGTTGCTCATATCTGTCTGGTTTTGATAGTTCAAGCTAGGCTTATCTGCTCTTTCTCTTTCATTGTACTCTAAAGAATATTTGCAGTTAAAATATTGGGAGATGGAATGTCTTTCCACTGTGCAAAATCTATAAGGCATCTGTTACAAAGGTTTCTAGCGACAAAAAATGAGAAACAACTCCTCTTCCATCAAGGTGAAAATGGTTAAATAATTAGTGGCAGCTTAATATCATTTAATATTACATAGTTTTTAAAATGGAATCATTTAAAAAATACATCATGTATATCACTCTGGTAAATATTAGAGATGTAAAAGATAAAGTTGTAGTTTAAGTATATCCAGTAAGAGGTATTTTTGAAAACAGAAAGGAAATACAAAAGAAAATGGGTGTATTTTAATGAAAACAGAAGAATTGTTTATTTAGAAATCAAACAGCAAATTCCAAGGAAGTGAAATTACAGAGCGATTAGTATTTTTATAGATTTCCATATTGGTTAAACTATAAAAATAAGCACAATCTACTTGTATAATTTTAGAAATTAAAGTCCAAATGTAAAAATCATAACATTTTATTTATAAAGTTTAATTTTGACGCAAAATCTTATAAACTAAGCATTATCTGATTTTTATATTTTTAAATATTTTTACTTAAGTTCATGTATGTTGAATTGTGAAATAAATGAAAAAATTATGGCAAATTACCTTCTCCTTTGTCTATTCAAATGTTGCCATTTAAAGTTAAATGTATGTATTCTAAATATTATATAATTAATCTTAAACAATTTATTTGTATTTTTTTGAAATTGCATATTTCTTTTTTTTCTGGATATTTTGTATCATATTTCCTTTAATTAAATATATTTAACACTTTATGATTCTAATGAAAATTATAAATCCATTTTTGGCATAAGACAAAAAAAGTTGCATGTCTCATTCAAAATAAGAAACTGCTCAAAAGAGGTGATTTCTATTCTTTGTCTTTTTCTTTTTTGTTAAATCTGTTTTACGTACTAATTAGAGTCTCCAGAGACATAATTCTACTTTCCTGAGGTGGAGAATCATAATTAACTATTGTATTCAGCATCTACAATTATTATGGAGTCTTCAAAATCCAAGTTCAGGCAAGGTATTAGAAAACAAAACTGAGGCTCAAAACTAAATTTAGCATAAAATGATTTTGTAATCATAGAATATAATTCTGAATGAATCAAATATTATATTTCAGTGAGCTTCACTTTTCTGGCAACCTCTTATTACCAAAATTCCCATAAACCATTTTCAACGTTAAGATTGCAGTATTTTCAATTTGGGGAACAATGAGTAGACATCACTTTTCTTAATGACCTACTCAGTTCTAGGCACTCCTGAGGATTTTTTTTATCCAGAATGTTTTACAGTGAAAACAATGAGATTGGAGACTACTGGGGCCTAATTTGGACTGGGCATGCATATGTACACACACGCCAAATCAGTAATGACACTTCATTTTCCTAACATCAATGTTCACTTCATCAGGAACATACTGACCAGTTAAAATGTCCATCTTATGTACCTCCATGTTTCTAAATCCTCAGACACAAGAGATCAATTCTTTCTTGCATGAACTTAGCTCATCATTCATAGTGTCTTGTAATTTTTAATTTTAATGACTATTTCTCTTACTAGATTGCTAGAATTTTAAGAAATGTATTTTTAAAAATATTTTCATGTCAAATAGATTAGTTTGGTGGCTACTACCCTCAAAGGAGCAAGGAGAAACATATATGCCAGGAGAGAGAGATATATATCCTAGGAGAGACAGATACATATGCCAGGAGAGACAACATTATGCCAGGAGAGACAGATATGCCAAGAGAGATATGTATGCCAGGAGAGACATACAAGCCAGGAGAGACAATATGCCAGGAGAGATAGATATATATCCCAGGAGATGTATATATATATATATATATATATATATATATATATATATATATAATGCTAGGAGAGACATATAAGCAAGGAGAAGAAACATGTACGCCAGTAGAGACTGATATGCCAGGAGAGATAGATATATATCCCAGGAGAGACAGACACATATGCCAGGAGAGACCAGATACATATGCCAGGAGAGACATACAAGCCAGGAAACAGATATGCCAGGAGAGACAGATATGCCAGGAGAGACTATATGCCAGGGGGAGATATATATGCCAGGTATGGCTTTTCCTTTTCTGATGACAGGGAATTCATCAGCACCACTCTCAGAGAAGATTTTGTTGTAGTTAACACAGGACTCCGCATAACATTGTCTCAGGCTGAATAACTCACTTTATAGAGCAAAGGAGGCGCAGTAGGATGCAACCATGGGATCCAAGTTTTCAACACCAACTTGCATAACTAAGCAGCTCCCAGCCTAACGTAGCAATGGAAAAACCTGGTGGAGGCCTGCCGAGGGGCAGCCTCTGTGAGGACAGAGCTGCATCCTTCAAGAGAAAGTGTCCAGCAAAACCCAGCAACCCTTCTATGGTACCATATCACCAATACATAGAATACATGGGTTCAGGAAGCATGGGATATAAGGGGCCCAGTTACTCTCACTCTCAGAACCACTAGGGATTTTCTGCTTCCCACTTCACAGCTTGGTCTTTGCAGGCTCAGAGTTCCTAGTTCCCAAAGAGAAACTGCTTTAATCAAGGCACACAGCAAGATACCCATTAAACTCCAGCTGTTTTCTGGTTACTTCAGGCTTCTTATGCCATAAAATCCAGAAACAAAGAAAGGATTAACCATCCTGGCAACTGATCATCAGGAGAAGGTAAAATGGGAGAAGGGAATAATACGCTTAGCATCTAGGCAATACAATGGGTTATCGCTTTCTACTCCCTTGCTGGAATTTGACGGTAAATGGACAAGGGCAGCAGACACAGTGTGATAAAGGCTTTGTGAACAGGATTTCAGAGGCTTAATGAAGATCTGGGCTGCTGCATCAGGTCAAGAGAAATGTCTGCTGGGAGTGAAAGGAATCTAGAATGGAAGGAGTTGATGAATGACAGCCCCGAGATCGGCTTCAGTACTTGCAGTGGCAGAACTTACCAGTATAACTCTTGTAAGATTCTCAGGAAATGAGACCAACTGGAGTCCTAGAGAAACTATTTTTAGATGGTGTAACCTTATCATACAAAGCAAGTGGATCTGAGTGGTACAAGAGATCACCTGGCGAGAACAGTGGAGCACGCCGGCTCCCAGCTGCTAGAAGTGTTTGCAGCTAATGGCTTACAGCTGAGTCATTTTGGCCAGACAGCGCTGCTTTACTCAAGCTCACCCACTTCCAGAGATTAGGGGTACAAGAAAGCCCACATACAATGACTGACAGAGGTAAGGATACAGAATACTAGTCTTATTGCCTCAGTTGGGACAACTCCGATTCCTCCTTGGCATTTGCTGAAGCTTTTGTTGTGACCACATTGCAGTTAATTTCTCCATCCACCCAATGCTCTTTCCTTCACTCCTTCACAGATGTTATTCCACAAAGTAATCTCCCATAACCTTCCCACACTTTTTAGTTTTATAACCCATTTTCCAGAAAACTCAGCCTCAGATAGGATCTTTCCCTGATTTGGTTAAATTTGTAAAGTAATCAATAAGCATATAGTACACACTCTGTCATACGGGTTATGTAAAATAAAAATAAATGTGATTTTCTTCTCAAGGAATTTATAAACTTATTATGGAGATAAATTATAATAGTTGCAGCAGTCTTAGTTGTATCATGTGTTTAAATGCAAACATGAGTAGCACAGATTAACATTACAACTCTGAATAAGGCATTCAAGTTAGATGATGTATTAGTCCATTTTCATGCAGCTTAATAAAGACATACCCAAGACTGGGTAATTTATACAAGAAAGAGATTTAATGGACTCACAGTTCCACATGGCTGGGGAAGCCTCACAATCATGGTGGAAGGCAAGGAGGAACAAGTCACATCCTACGTGGATGGCAGCAGGCAGGAAGAGCTTGGCAGGGAAACTCCCCCTTATAAAACCATCAGATCTCGTGAGACTTATTCACTGTCACGAGAACAGCACGGGAAAGACCTGCCCCCATGATTCAATTACCTCCTACTGGGTCCTTACCACAACACGTGGGAATTGTAGGAGCTTAAATTCAAGATAAGATTTGGGTGAGGATACAGCCAAACCAGATCAGATGGCAATGATTTAAATTACTCTTCCATCTCTTAGTAGATATGTAAATGACCTCAGGGAAGTTATTGACCTCTTTGTGACTCAGTTTCTTCAACCTCAAATTGGGGGTTGAGAATATAAACTACTTCTAAAGACTGTTGTGAAGAGTAAATACATTAAAATATGTGAAGCAGTCGAAATGTGTCTAGCCTGTAGTAATTGGTCTAGAAGTATTAATCGTTACTGTCATCACTGTGACCTAAAATGAACAAGAAAAACTATTCAAACAAGGAGGGTTTAAACTAGGATTTGAATGACAGAAAATAATTATAACTTAGAGTTCAAAAGTGCTTTCTTCTTTCTCAAGAACTTTCTTACACATTGCTTCATTTGATCTTAATAACATGTAGAAAGGCAAATATCAATTTCATTTTGTAAACTGTAAAATTAAAATAGGAAGGAGCCAAGATTTCTAGGGCAAAGTTATTCTTGATAATGTAGTAGAAGCAAAAAAAAAAGATCTTAGGGTACACCATTTAGGAAGATGAAACTATATACAATATACAAGAAAACAAACAGAAATCAATTAGTGAGAAATTAGCCTGAGTACATAAGTTGTGGTCAGTCTGTAGATAGCCTTGACTTGAATGCTAAAATAAGTGGGAGAGTCACTGAATGTTTTGAGTAGGAGAAAGAGATAATAAAATTGACATTTTATGATAAACTTCTTGGAGTCAGAGATAACAGAGTTTAAAAGTGAAACAATCTGATGAGAATCTCAGCTTGCAACACAAGAGTACATTGTGTTAGTTTGATTTCTCCTTTTAATTACTCTGACATATGAAAAAGCTGTTAGACTTGATGAGCATTTGTTTCTCCCTTTGTCAAACAGAAAGAATAATGATGCCTATAAATCATTTAGAGCTCTTCCTATGAACGGTGGATGATACATAGCCCTTCATTGCTGCTCAATCCATCCTTGGCTTCGTTAAAATGATACACATATGGCAAAATCATTTTCCTGAGCTTGTAGGGATTCTGATTTTTTACTTTTCAAAAATTCCAATTTATATCCCTTGGCATTGTATGCAATGATCTTCTATTTGCACAACTTGGTATAGTAAGATTAAATGGTTTCTCAAATTTGTTCTCTCCTCATTAGATGAATCACAACCCAAAATAAGTGAAATTGATGGCTTATACTTTTACTTTACACATGATATAAAATATGAATAGGAAGAACAAGTGCCTAATCTAATAAAATTCTCTGAAATTAAAGATGCCTGAAAGTTGCATTACTCAATTGAATGTCATTTAACAGAGTAACACTTAACTTGAGATTCATAATAATCTTAAGAGAGGTCACTGTCTGAAATCACAGGGCCCACCTGACTCCATGCACTTAACATCATGAGTTCCTCAGGGAGATATATTCCCAGGAAACAATAGCAAATGGAAGCAAAGAAACTCTGGTGTTTTGTTTCTCATTTATTGAGAAAACAGAATACAGAAATGAGAGTATAGTGTCTCCAAAGAGAAAATCCCCAAATTCCTCTATCACAAACTCAAAGGAAACAAATGAGAAACCCGATTCCAGTAATCTTTGGAGGTCCAGTATCGCTACCCACTAGAAAAACAGCCCAATCAGGGATTTTACTGCTGACCTATCCGCAGCTACCCTTGCTCCTTGGGGAAGGGACTTTTGTGTTTTCATTGGAGGACAGTTTAAGAGGTAACTGCAAAAGATACAATGGCTTAGTGTGAACTTGGGTAAATTAGAAAACCTCATTAACCTTCTAGAGATTAATATTTTCCTTAAAGACTATCCTGAAGATGAAATGAAATAGTCCCATATGTGTTCATTTACCCATTTACCTGTCGAGAAACATTAAGTTTGCCCTGCCCCCGTGGCTCCTTTGTGGAAAATATCTTTTAATTTGTAACTAGTGGTAGGCGGATAACAGCTGCCTACTTGGAATATTTTTGCATTATGAGTAAATACAGAACACCTCTTTATTAATAAGAATCACCTGTTTAAGAGAGACTAAATATGTGGATGAGAATCTGCTTGGGTCCTTCAGCCTGGAATGCTGTCAGCCCC
This sequence comes from Ateles fusciceps, assembly GCA_036589455.1. NCBI lineage: Eukaryota > Metazoa > Chordata > Mammalia > Primates > Atelidae > Ateles > Ateles fusciceps. The sequence goes on from JAZHEH010000078.1 coordinate 11,322,008, forward strand.
TGAGGATTTCAGCTTCGTAGGCTGCTGGCCCCCCCGGACAGATCTACTTTGCTGTTCTATGTGAGTGTCTGCCTCTCAATACCTTCAGTGCTGCCTGGGTGGGGTCTCTCGGCCGAGCTGGTACTTGGCATTTACCAATAAAAAATTAGTTACCAATTAATTGTTACATGCTATTTATATTCTAGTTGCTATGGATATTGTAACTTCTAAAAATCTTTTAGTATTAGTATATTGGTTATTTAATTACTAATAAATAGTACTTGGTAAATAGTAGTGATAAGTGCTATTTATAGTTGCAAATTTATTTTTCTATAATGCCCATATATTCATCCTAAAAACAATAAATATTCCAGTAGATATAAAATATAAAATGATGATCTTAATAAATTCCTAGCCACAGATTTAGTGAGGCATAAGAATATGTAGAGAGACAGATAAATATTATTTTAGATATTATCATTTTAATGATAATTGGTTTCCCAGTCTTTTGAGAGTATCTTAGGACATCAAAGTCATTTTCAATCAATTCATTTAATTTGGAAACTAACTTCTCATAGCTGGAAGACAAAAACAACAAAAAAAACCCTTCCTTAAATATGTACTAAACTTATTGAAAGGTAACCTATGCTTGCTTAATTAATTCTTAATAATCCCAGAAGCATGTGATATTTTTCAATTTTTTGCTGTTAAAAAGAAAGTTTTACATATTTATTTTTAATTAGTAAAGATTTCAAGCGCAGTGAAAGTACAGAGAACAATAAGGCAATTAGGTACTTATTACCCAGATTTTAAAATCATTCTGCATGTTTGCTTCAGGATTTTATATCTACACAACACAATATATAATGTATATAAAGTTTATATAGAAAATAGTTTCTATAAAATATATATTACAATTTTAAATTTTAAAAATTTTCTTTTAAAATTTTAGTCTTTAAATGTTCTCTATGTTGGGAGCAGGGGTCTAGTTTTAAGTTTCTAATCATATAAATAGCTGGGTAATGAGCAATAACTTTTAAAGAAAAATCCATCCTTTCCCTATTTTATTTTTTATAGTACCATCTCTATCATATACATATATTTTTTCATATATAATTATTCTTTTATTCCTGCTGATGTGAAGTCAGCTGTCAATCTAGTTGTCATTAGTTTTAGATGTCCCATAATTTCTCTCTGTATTGTTTTTAAGGTCCATCTCTTCCGCCACATCCTCCATCCTTCCCTCTCCTTAACTCTGTCTGTCTCTTCCTCTGTCTCTGCTTCTCCCTTCCCTTTGCTCCCTCTAAAACCCAATTTAGTGCTTTTTAGAATATTCACAGTGTTATGCAATCATCACTAGTATCCATTACAGGACATTTTTATTACCCCCAACACCAAAAAACCTTATATACACTAGCAATCACTCCTCATTCTCCCTACCCTAACTCCCAGACCTTGGCAACCACTAGTCTTTCTTTCTGTCTTTATGGATTTGCCTATTCTGAATATTTTATATAAATGAGATCATGCAATATGCAGTCTTTCATAACTAGCTTCTATTTAGTATGTTTTCCAAGTTCATCTATGTTATAGCAAATATCAATACTTCATTTTGTTTTACTGCCATGTAATTTCCCATGTATGGATATACCACATTTTGATTTGTTTATATGTTCTTGACTAGTATGAATGCTGCTGCTATGAACATTCTTGTACAAGCTTTTATGTAGACATATGTTTTCCTCTCTGTTGGGCATATATATTTGAATTGGAATTTCTGGGCTATAAAAAATAACTACAGGTTTAACAGTTTGAGGAATTGTTAAACTGTATTCCAAGGTTGTGGCACTGTTTTACAATCCCATCCGCAATGTGCTGATCCAGTTTCTCCGCATCATTGACAAGACTTGTTATTGCCTTTTCATTTTAGACATCCTAGCAGGAAGGAAATGCTATCTGTTGGTGGCATAAATTTGCATTTACCTAGTGACTAATTGACTTGAGCATCTTTTCAGTACTTATTGTTGAACTGTGTATCTCCATGGAGAAATAATCATTCAAATCTTTTGCTCATTTTAAAAATTGGGTTGTCTTTTTATAATTGAGTTGTGATAGGTCTTTATGCATTTTAGATTTCAGTCCCTTATTAGATATATCATTTGCACATATTTTCTGACATTTTGTGAGTTGTCCTTTGACTTTATTGCTGGTGTCCTTTGAAGCATAAAAGTTTTAAGTTTTGATGAAGTACAATATACATAGCCTAATTTAAGTGTCATATCTAACAAAACTAACTCGAAGTCACAAACATTACTTCAAAGTTTTATTCCAAGAGTTTTAGTTCTTACACATAAATGTATTATTCATTTGGAGTTGATTTTGGCAATAGTGAGAGATAAGGGTCCAACTTATATTTTGCATAAATATTCAGTTGTCCTGGCATTGTTTGTTGAAGAAAAAACTATTTTACTTCATTTAATAGTCTAAGCATTCTTATTGAAAATCAATTAATTATACATGTAAGGGTTTATTTCTGGGCTGTCAATTTTATTTCATTTATCTACGTGTCTCTTCTTATGCCAGTAGCAGGCTATCTTGATTACTGTAGCTTTGCAGTAAAGTTTGAAAGCAGGAGGTGTAAGACTTCCAGTTTTGTTCTTCTTTATCAGTATTTTTGTTTGTTTGTTCTTCTGGATCCTTTGTTTTTCCATGTGAATTTTAGAATTTTGCCAATTTCTGAAAAAAAACTACAGTATGAATTTTTATAATTTTGATAACCAATTAAATGTCTATATATGCTATAGGTCTATTTAAATTTAATATCTGGAGGGAGATTAGTTTTGCCAGCTTATGTCCTTCTAGGTATTTGTTCATTTTGCCTATTTTATTGCATTTGTTGGCATACAATGTTTACGGTATTTTTTTCAATCTTTTTTTTTTTTTAATCTGAAACAGTCTCACTCACCCAGGCTGGAGTGCAGTGACATGATTATAACTCACTGTACCCTCTGTCTCCCAGACTCAAGTAATACTACCACCTCAGCCTCCAAAGTAGCTGGGACTACAGGAATGTGCCACCACACTCAGCTAATTTAATTTTTTTATCTGTAAGTTCTATTGTGATATTCATTTTATTCCTGAATTTAGTAATTTGAGGATTTTTTTTTTCTTAGGCTACCTAAGATCTGTGAATGTTGTTGAGTTGTTGGTTTATTTATTTTCCCTATTGTATCTTAATCTTGATTTCACTTATTTCTGTACTAGTCAATAGTATTGTCTTTTTTCTCTTCAGTTTTAGTTTGCCCTTATTTTTCTAGCTAATAGTGAAATATTTTGTTACTGATTTTAAGCCTTTCTTCTTTTTAATGCAGATATTTACAGCTATAAATTTACCAATAAGCACTACTTTAGCTCCACATTCTTTGTTTTTAGTGTTCCTTTAACTTCCAATATCCTTCACTTTTAAGTTTCTATGCTGAAAGATAGTCGTTTTATTGATCTATTGAGCTATGTCAAATTTAATCACCTTTTTGGGTGACTCAAATCAAACATTTAATATGGTCATTACATTGGTCTTTTTAATTGTATTTTGTTGTCTTCTCATATTTTATGTTCTGCCTTCTATTACATTTTAAAAAATAGTCTTTTATATTTGTAAGAACTTACATTATCTAAAGTTCTTAAGAGTTCAAATGGGTATCTTTAGTTTCTGCTCATTCATGCATGATAGATTATTTTCTGATTTTGAATTATGAGTCTATGCTTAGCAAAACCTTCTCTGTCACAATCTAAGAATACTGAGGGAATACTAAGGTTCTTTCTCTAGTGGACCTATATTTTATTTGATGGCATTTTTAAGTTATTAATATTCTTAAGATTCTGACTTATAGTCTATGTAATATTTTATTATCTAGTACATTAAATGAAATGCAAATTCACATTTGTGCATCTTCTATACACTCTCATGGTGATTCATTTGTCATGTTCTTATGATTTTTTCATATTGATCTCATCTTTTGTGCAATTTTTTTTCCAGATAAGAATCTCACATGTCCTGAATTTGAAGAGTATGCCTTATAGTACAGTTTTCTATTTGTTTCTGCTACCATACCTCATAGTTTTTAGAGAGATCACTTTTTATGTTTATTCTTTGTTTGATTTCCTGTACCACAAATGGTATGATTTTAGTGTTCCTTTTACTTCCAATATGCTTCACTTTTATTTAAGTTTCTATGCTGAAAGCTAGTCACTTTATTGATTTATTGAACTATACCACTTTTGGTATACAAATGGTGTAGGAAATTCTTGTCACTCTCATTCTTGTCACTGCTGCAAGGAACATATATTTCACATATATTATATGTGTCACATTTTTTCGACGTTTTCTATTTTAAAAGGCACCCCTGTCCTCAACATGAGCCTGTACCTCAGGCAAAATGCAAGCTCTCTTTTAGCTTCTCCAGGCTAGTTGGAAGATATTTTTCTAGTTTTATTTTCACAGAGTAGGCACCACCTCAAGATCTTAATTATGTAACTTTATTTAGAGTTCCTGGATTCAGTTCCTACACTTAATAGATCAAAGATCCCTATGGGGTCAGAACCTTTGCTCCAAAGTTTTAGGGTTTGCTTCTATTTCTGTTTCTTCTTATTTTCACTTTCTGAGATTGTGGCATCATTAGCTCTAGCCTCCTGCTCTGGATCAAGGTCTTATACATTGCCAGCACTCAACGTTTTCTTTTTTCTTTTTTCTTACTCAGCTATATATTTTAAGTATGTGTTTTTACATTTTATTCAATGTTTTATTATTTTGTAATGGGAGAGGATTCCCTTCAGCTAACTCCTAAGTCTCTCTGGAGCCATCAGTATTAATTCTTTCACCTTTTAATAAGCACATATAAAAATAATAAAAAACTTAAATCATGATTTTTAACAAGTAATAATAGTAAAAGTCATACAATGAAGAGGGTTTCACCTTTTATTTTAAGAATTATCTCTTTTTTTATTAAAAACAAGGAGACACATTTCAGAGTGAAAAAATGCACATCTTTATACCTTCCTATGCCTAACTGAAAAAAACATATAATGATTTAGATTTATTCTCATCCCAAATTAAACCATTCTACTTTAATTGACACAGCATAATACTCATTGTATTTGAATATATGCCTATTATATAAATTTGATAGTCAAGGGCAAGAAGATGAGTGGAAAAGGAAGTTCCCCAAATATTAGGAGGCAGAAGTGTCACTGGACTGCACCCTAACTTTACCTGTGGCTATCACCACCCAGACAGTGTCAGGCGTGTCTGCACCACAACTCTGTCTTCTCTATTTACCGAGTTCTCGAGAGAGGAGGGGGAGAACACAGCTTGAAATCTTGTTACCTTTCATGAGTTTCAAGGTCTGTCCTGGGCATCTACCATGTGAAGGTAAGCTGGAGAACATAAAGAAATGAAAAGTACAGTTGGCCCCTAAATCTGCAGATTCTGTATCCATGATACAACCAACTGCAAATTGAAAACATTTGAAAAACAATAAAGAGCAATAACAAAGTATTAAAAATACAAATAAAAATATAGTGTAACAGCTATTTACATAGCATTTACATTTTAGTAGGTGTCATAAATAATCTAGAGATTATTTAAAGTATGGGAGAAAATGTGCATAGGTTATGTGCAAAAAGTAGACCAATTCATGTAAGAGACTTGAGCATCCACAGATCTTGGTATCTGTGGAAAGCCCTAGAATCAGTCCCCTGAGAATATGAGAGACAATTGTAGGTCTTCTTTACAAGTAACTTAGATTCCACTGACAGTAAATTATATCAGCTATCAACAATGCTGCTGTGCAGCAAAGTCATGGAAGTTCATTCCTAGTGCACACTTAATAGAAAAGGGCTTGAACAATATGTGGCATACATTAGGAATTGAATATCCTATCTTTATTCTTCCTAATAATATTATGGTAATTATTATAATATGCTAAGTACCTTTTTATTAGCCAGTGTAGAACAGGGAAGATGGCTTGTGGTGACAGGCTAAGTTTTGGCTGCTGCAGGGATCAGATGGAGACATTGTTCCTGATGCCCGTAGGCTTGGCCTAATTTCTCTTCACTGCTGTGAGGAACATGTATTTCACATGATACAAGATTTCATTTAACTTTCAAAACAACTCTGCAAGAGTGGTACCATTTTCATCACTTTAAAGATGAGGTTGAAAGAAGATGAGACTCACATAGGTAGAAAATGCGAAACCTCGGATTAAAATCCCAGTATCGTATTTCCAATGTCCTTGTCCAGCAGTGGTGTCATGGGAAATAAATGATTAGATGCATAAAAATGTATGGTCAGAGTTTCTGACTCATGTGAAGTCAGAAACATTTATTCTGTCTATGAATCAAGCCACTGTGAATGCCTAAATTACTTACCCTTAAAGTAGGACCACCCTAAAAAGTTAAAGAAACTGATGACTCTGTGAAGTCACTAATAACTAAAAAGCCTTGCCTCTATAGACTCTACAATTATTGTTATACAGGAAACTTTTTGATGTTTGCAGGGACCTAAAAATCTATAAAGTGAGTAAATGGGACTACTGTAAGAATATAACCACTTATCTATGGTAAATGGCTGATAGAAGTGGATATGGTCATAAATGGAGCATATCACCCTTCGGTAATATACTTGGATAAAGCAGTAGGATGAGAAGTAACAGAAACCATTTTATCACTGTAATGTGGTGAGACTGATAGCTCTAACACTGAATTTCAGGAAACACCATGCGATGACTCCTCACAAAACCACATTCACAAGAAAACAAATAGATAACATTTACACAATTCCAGGAAATAGTGTGTATGAGTTAATAGTGCAGAGCATTAAAAGTGATCAGCTATTTCAAAAACATGCCCATTGCTGGCTGCCTGCTGACATTTCCATCTACTACTAAGAACCTGGATTTATGAAACAATATATATGACAGATAACATTACTTGAAATGCACACCTTATTTCTGGGTGCATGATTTATTGATAGCTTTATGTTAGTAGCAAAGTGGTTGTTAGCTCACCTCAACTGAAGTACATAAGTGAAAACCTCACAAATTGAAGGTTTGCTTTTTTTTTTGACTGACACTAATCTTTAGTTTCATCAAATGGCAATATCAGAATATTAAAAGAAATGAAATGGGTGTTTTCCTTTGCTAGAGAGGTGTGTGTCATTGATGAGTTTCTTCCTATGAGTCAGCCTTCTGGCCTTCATAATTTGATCTGATATAAAAATAGATGATTGTTATTCTTGTTAATGCAATGAATTATTTTCTATTTTCCTGCTTTCAACAAAGAAATTTCTGAATTAATTGTGGTAAATCATCAATGACTTTCCTAAGAACCAGTTTCTAATCAACAATAGAAATACATCTATAGCTTATCTAAGAAAATAGTTTTTCCTTCTCTTAGATGCCTGAATTCTATTTGCTGAGGTCTTGGTGTTTATGGGTTATTGAAGAATAAATGAAGGACATAGTTGTATACGTAGGGCTTGCTGTGTTCTTGTAAGATAGTTAATAATCTTATACTGGAAAAAAATGTTTTTTCAGAAAATTTATAAAGATTAAATTTTAGAAAATATCAATGTCTTGTAACTAAAAATGGCAATAACAAAAGATTTTGTTCACCTGGACAGTTGTTTTATTTCCATTAATTTACTCTTCATTAGGCTCTGTGGTGTATCTTTGATTACTTATTTAAGGTTTACTTGAACAAATTTAAACCTCATTTTCTTTCCTCCTGCTTATTCAAAATTCACGTATTTCCCTACAGGGACAGTGTACAGATAATAGTCAGGGCTTATATTCAACATTCTAAAATGTCAAATAGGTTATGAAAATACTGAAATGCCACCCTACTAGAAAATAGTAGGAGCCCTGCTCTTACAAGAGCCCTCACTGGACAGCTCTGTATCTCCCCCAGGAATCCTGGACACAAAAATGTGGTGTTAGAAATATTAGGAGATTGATAATGAGATTCCTGACAGCTGGGAAAGGTATGGAATTAGAGCTGACTGAAAAATTCAGAAGATAGAAGAAAATAAACTTCAAGAGTTAATCTAAAACATAACTTGGAACAATTTATGTTCTTTTGTGGTCACTTTTGTATACAACATTGAAAGCCTGTGGTTAACATGAAGCAGCCCAGTGGTTATCACAGAGTCCACTGAATTTTATATTAAAAACAAGGCATCGACAAGTATCAGTCTGGGTTTTATCAGTGTACCGAAACCACACAGTGAATTAAACAAGGAACATTAAATGTGAAGAATTATTAAACTATAATAAAAGGGTAATTATGAAATACAATAGAATTCTACATAGTATGCAAGGGCTGAGGGAGCATACCCAAGGAAGAAACATCTTGAAAAGTGTCCCTCTTCCTATTGATAGAGATCAGACTTCCTCATGAAGGTACAGTTGCAATTCACTGGAAGACACCAAGGGTCACTGCTTTGCCCAAGACTGAGCTGGTCTGCAATAGCTGGTGAGGCAGACAGTAAGCTTCCACGGTTTGTGTGAGCCTCAGCTCATGGCTGAGTGCACACATGTGCAGAGAAAGTGGGGGGTGCCAGGTATAGCTCTCTGTCGAAGGCCGCAGTAAGATGCTAACCAGGCTGGAGCAAGACTTCAAGGTCACTAAGGAATCGCAACCTGGGGCACAGCTACACCAGATCACTTCCCACCCACACTGCAGACCAAGTGTGCTGTTGTAGGTACCAGCAGGAGTAGCTTCTTCCTCCTACAAATCTCCTTTGGCACCTTCTCCTAAGAAAATTTAATACTGTTCTCACTGTAAAGGAGAAACACTAAAGGTATGTCTGTCTTTTATTACAGAGTAAGTGTAGGAAGGTATTTCTGGAGCTGAAAGGCAACAAATTGACAACTGGCACACACACCCAAACTATTTCTGTGCTAGATACATCTTCTTACAGGTACTTTTTAAAGGTAATTTTTTTTGTTACTTTTTCTTTAAAAACTTGTTAGCCCTTCTGTATTAAAAAATATATACATATCCCTCTCTAATAACTTTGTGGATAACTTTGTGGACAACAACTCTGTGCTTTCAGCTTTTTCACCTTTGAAATGGGTTGTTTTGAAGATTAAACCAATGATATTTGTAAAGTATGTAGTGAAGAGCCTAAACCAAAGCAGCACTGAGTGTTAAGTGGTAAACCAGATTGCCATATAGCCTCATTACCGCATGTTTCATCTGAGCATGTGTGGAGTCAGGAATCAGATATGGTAAGACCTCTCTGCAGAAAAAAAGTGGAGAAGTGGGAGAGGAGCAAATAACATATTTTTTTTCCTTTTTACTGTCTTTGATCTATTCCCGACCCAAGATGCATGCATATGTAAAACATTATTTTGTAATTATAAATTAAATGTTTTAGAGAAGTCTCTCATTTTATGACTTATTTCTCTCAGCATTACTTTGTTTACTCTCAGTTCATATATACACTCACATATACATACATGAGCACATGCTATTCTATGTAAGTTCTATACAATTCTTGTTGCTTGCTTCTGGGTATTTTATATTTTTGTTGACTCATATATTTTAACATTAACAAGCTGTGTGCTTAGACTAACAAGCTCTGAACTTCCAATCAGACTCTCTGAATTCTATACCAAATCGTGCTCTATGTACAACACTACATCATTATATGAGGAACAGAAGGTTGTTTCAGCATCTAGGTATTCTGATCTCAGGTTTCTGGAAAGTCCATTTTCCCTGCAATATATACCTAACTCAAAATAAATAAAGTAAAAAGGGAGTCTTTGCCTTCCCTGTCATTAAAATGAATTTTAAAAGCATAACAGCTGATTACTGTACTGAAAAAATTAATTGGAATGCCTCATGGAAAGCTCTGCACCTTGATTTTCAAAACATTTTATTTCCTTTGAATTTCCTATAATACGAAAGTATGCTTAGCTTTAAATGTTCACATTTTGCTCATGCTTTCCTATTATGTACTTCAGCTTGTCTCTCAAATAAAAGAAAGCTCTTTTTGTTCTTCAGGCAAGTCTTCCTTAAGTAAATAAATAACAAACAAATTATATTATATAAAGCATATGTAGAAAATTTTCTGACTGGGTGCTGTGCTCACCCCAACACTTGGGGACACCAAGGGGAGAATTGCTTAAGGCCAAGAGTTAGAGACCAGAAAAAAATGTTTTAAATAGCCCAGTTTGCTGGTACCAGCCTGTAGTTTTAAGTACTCAGGAGGCTAAGGTGGGAGGGTCTCTTGAGGATAGGAGCTCAAGGATACAATGAGCTATGATCACACCATTGCAGTCTAGCCTGTGACTAGAGACTCTATCTCTAATAAAAAGAAAAAAATCTCTTTTACAAAAGCAAAAATATTTGGACATTTTATATTTAATCTAGCTAAGCAATACAGTTTATGTTGACAAGTTTAGTTAACTGTTAGGAGGCACATTACTTATACAAAATAATTCAATAGATAGCAGATATCTTAAACCTTTATTAAGAGCAAAATTTCTGATTTATTTTTATGTGTTTTATGAAAAAGACACTTCATTTATAAATTCAAGTTTGGTTGGCCCTTTCTTGTCTCTTTGTTCCATATTTTAAACACTTGCATTTTCTTCTTTCTTCAGGAATCTTTGAGCTCTTCTCCTTCAATTTATCCTTTCATTTCTTGTTTCTTAGCAGCATCGTAGCTTTTACCTGTTCACATTCTGCTTGTGCTTTGTGATTTGATGTTTCTTTCATTTTTTGTTTTTTGAATGGTAATGGAGTTTGCCCATTTTGCTATATTGCTCTTCTGCCTGAAGCTGGTCAATGGTAAGGTGTTCTTCAGACAAAGCTTAGTTAATGCTGCATTGCTCTTCTGGCAAAGGCTGAACAACTTTGCTAAGTTGCTGCCTGAGTCTTTCCTCTTCAGCTACTGTCTCAGATGTTCTGAGTATTATCAATCTGTGATTTGGGATTCCTGTGAGACGTAGGCCTTCTTTTTCCCTCCATAGTAATTTCTTGTACTTTTGCTGAATTTTCAGTTTTCTCTGACTGCCAACCCTTGCAGGTGGACATCTATAAGGAGTCCGGGTGGGAACAACTGCTGGAGTCCTCCCAGACCCCATCCCTGCAAGACAGTGGCACTGAGGATGTTGGCAACAGACTCAGAGGCTTAGCCCTTCTCAGCTTTAGGGAATCAAGCAGACATTTTCCCCTGATCTATTGCTGTGAAAAATTACATGAATATATTTACTAATATTAAATTTATATTTCTGTGAGCATACTTGTATATGTTATTCTTTTAATACACTGATAGAATAGATTTATCATTTTTCTTTTATTTTTACAATTATATTGATGCATAAAATTGGTTCAAAATTTTCTTCTTAATGATGTTTGTGTTAGTTTCCTGGCACACCATAACTAAGTACCACTAACTGAGTGTTTTAAAACAACAGAAGTTCATTGTCGCACAGTTCTGGAGGCTGGAAGTTTGACACTGAGGTGTTGCAGGACCACAGTCTCTCAAAGCTGTGGGGGAAATGCCTTTCTCTTAGCCTTCAGCATCACCAGCAATCTTTGGCGTTCCTTGTTTTGCAGCTACATAACTCCAATCTCGCCACCATCTTCACAAAGCATTTCCCCTGTGTATCTATCTTCACATCATTTTCATTTTCATTTTATTTTATTTAATTATTTTTTGAGCCAGAGTCTTGCTGTGTCACTCAAACTGGAGTGGAGTGGCACGATCATGGCTCACTGCAACCTCCACCTCTGGGGTTTCAGCGATCCTCCTGCTTCAGCCTCCCAAGTAACTGCTATTACAGGCACCCGCCATCACGCCTGGCTAATTTTTTGTATTTTTACTAGAGACAGGGTCTCACCATGTTGGCCAGGCCGGTCTTGAACTCCTGACCTCAAGTGATCCACCCACCATGGCCTCCCAACATTTTTCTTTTATTCTAAAGTCACCTGTCACATTGAACTAAGGCCCTAACCTACTGCAGTATGATCTTACCTTAAATTAACTAATTCTATCTGCAATTTCTTGATTTCCAAATAATTGCATTCCAAGGTACTGGGGATTAGAACTTCAACATCTCTTTTTGGAGAAACAATTTAATACATAACAATATCTTTTTCATCTTGGAAATTAGTGTTACGTGACTTTAATGGCAAAAAAAAAAAAAAGGCAAGTATTCCACTTTTGCAATCTAAAATGCCTGCCATGTAGTACAGACGAAGCCTTACAAGTCTGTGTAAAGCCACATATTAAACTTTCTAAGCCCAGCTTTTTACAGGCAGCCTGCTCAAATCTGAAACATAGTTATTCTACTCAAATAATCTTTTACTTTTTCATTCTATTTTGGTAATTTAAGCTACCTTTAAAAGTTAGCACTTTTACCAAGATATTCTCATTAGTATTCATTAATCATGAGAGATGCTCCATATTCTGGGAATATTCTTTGTTTCATGCTTGAATTTGTATTTCCTTTTTGTCTTAATTGTCCTTACCAAAGTCTTGTGTATTGCAATGACATTTTCAAGAACCAGCATTTTCATTTACCTATCGCTCAGCATTTTTATTAGTATTAATTATTTCAATGTGATTTCATCAAATTTATTTTACTCTCAATTTTTTACTGAATGCTAAGTTATTTTATATTTATTCCAACTTAATGACAGTATTTAAAGTTACACATTACATATGGGATATTTAAATGGCTGAGTGTGCTGCTATTGATGTAAGTTTGATCTTTAGGATCAGCTTGAAGGATTTTATAAATGTTTTGTATGCGTGACTTAAGATATCATCAAATTTAATCAATGTCTTTTAACACTTGAAAGAAAGCTTCCAGTAAAATATGTATTAAATTGACCATCTGAAATATGTTATTTGGCTCCTCCGTGCAGTTGTTTATTATTTTCCTGCTTGTTCTACAAGGAAACACAAAGCAAAATCAGAAAACCAGTAGTGATTCCCAAGTTTAGATAATGTTCCAATCATTGTAAAAAATAAATTTGATGCAATGTGCAATGTTATATGGGACTAAAGTACTTGCCTATTTTACTTAAGGTAAAATGTTTACCAAGAAACATTCCTCAAATAAAATGCAACAGAAAGAAAACATAAAACATATCTTAGCAATGTAGTAACGTAAGATGTTATTAGAAGAAGAAACTGGGTTTGGGGTATATGGGAACTCTTTGTACTATCCTTGCAACATGCAACGTGCTACATAATGTCGCACATGGCAAGGCCTAAGTACTTTAGTCCTTCATAAAACTGCACATTGCATCAAATGCAATGAGAAAGACTGATACCTCTTTCTTTGCAAACAGTCTGTGTTTAGGTGTGCCTATGTGTGTGTGTGTCTCTGTTTTTCTTCTGGCAGTTCCATTTTTACCCTCAAAATTAAAACTTTTCCTCTGAAATACATTAATAAAATCATTTTTAAATAATTATAATAAAGCTCATAAATAATATGAGCTTCAGACTTCTCCCCTACTCTTGCCTACACCTACTTGCATCCTCAATAGTAAACGCCGGCTCTGGGATTGGCTGAACAGTTTATCCCCCTTTAGCAGGAAACCTGACACATGCAGGAGCCTCTGCGGATCTAACCATCCTCTCGCTCCACTTGGCAGGAGTTTATTCTATGTTAGGGGCCATTAACTTTATTACCACAATTATAAACATAAAACCCCCAGCCATATCCCAACATCAGACATCCCTTTTCGACTGATCAGTCCTCATTACAGCAATCCTTTTACTCCTTTCTCTCCCAGTCCTAGCCGCCAGTATTACCATACTATTAATTGACCGCAACCTCAACACTACTTTCTTTGACCCTGCTGGAGGCGGTGACCCTATCTTGTATCAACATGTATTCTGATTCTTTGGTCACCCTGAAGTCTATATCCTTATCCTGCCAGGCTTTTAAATAATCTCCCATATTGTAACATTACTCTGGAAAAAGGGAACCATTGGGATATATGGGTCTAGTATGAGCCATAATATCAATTGGCTTTCTTAGGATTTACCATATGGGTTCACCATATATTGACAGTGGGAATAGATGTAGACAGATGAGCATACTTCACCTCTGCTACCATTATTATTGCTATCCCTACTGGCATCAAGGTCTTTAGCTGATTAGCTACACTGCACGGCAGTAACATCAATGATCTCCTGCAATACTCTGAGCCCTAGGATTCATTTTCTTTTTCACAGTAGGAGGTCTAACCAGCATCGTACTAGCTAATCCATCACTAGATATTGTCTTACACAACACATATTGTGTTGTAGCCCATTTCCACTAGGTCCTATCAATAGGAGCGGTATTCGCTATCATAGGAGGCTTTGCCCACTGCTTCCCCCTATTTTCAGGTTATACACTTAATCGGACCTATGCTAAAATCCACTTCACCATTATATTTATAGATGTTAATTTACCCTTTTTCCCACAGCACTTCCTTGGCCTATCTGGTATGCCTCCATGTTACTTGGATCAACCCGATGTGTACATCACCTGACAGATTATCTCACCCACAGGCTCATTATCTCATTAACAGCAGTTATACGAATAATCTTTATAATCTGAGAAGACTTTGCTTTAAAACGAAAAGTTCTAACAATTGAACAATCATCTAGTAGTTTAGAGTGACTTTACAGCTGTCCACCACCTTACTACACATTCAAAGATCCAACCTACGTGAAAACCTAAATGAAAAAGGAAGGAATCCAACCTCCAGAAGACTGGTTTCAAGCCAATCCCATAACATCTGTGACTTTCTCGATAAGATATTAGTAAAAGCATTACGTAACTTTGTTATAGGTTTGATCCTGTATGTCTCAATGGCTCATCCAGTTCAATTAGGCCTTCAAGACGCTACATTCCCTATTACAGAGAACTGCTCACTTTCCATGACCACGCTCTTATAATTATTTTCCCAATTAGTTCCCCTGGTCCTATGTCTCCCTAATATTCACCATGAAATTAACTCATACTGGCACCATAGATGCCCAAGAAATCGAGACTGTCTGAACTACCTTTCTTGCCATTATCTTGATTTTAATTGCCCTCCCACCCCTATGTATTCTGTACATAACAGATGAGGTTAACAATGCTTCTCTTCAGCGGGGGGTGGGGAGTTGGGGAGGGATAACATGGGGGAAATGCGAGATATAGGTGATGGGGAGGAAGGCAGCAAACAACACTGCCATGTGTGTACCTATGCAACAATCTTACAGGTTCTTCACATGTACCCCAAAACCTAAAATGCAATAAAAATAAATAATAATAATAAAACAATAACAACGATTCTCTTACCATCAAAGCAATTGGTCACCAATGTTATTGAATCCATGAATACACAGACTATGAAGAGTTAGGATTTTATTCTTATATAGTCCCAACAGCAGACTTAAAGCCAGGAGAAGTTTGACTCCTTGAAGTTGATAACTGAACAATTCTACCAATAGAGATTCCCATCTGTGCATTAATCTCATCTGAAGATGTCCTGCACACATGAACTATCCCCCTCACTGGGCCTCAAAACAGATGCCATCCCCTGTTGCTGAAACCAAACTACTTTGACCACTTTACGACCAGGCCTTTACTACAGACAGTGCTCATAAATTTGTGGGTTTAACTACAGCTTTATAGCTATTGTGCTAGAATTAATCCCTTTAAAATACTTCAAAACCTGATCCACACCCACACTATAATATGACCATAAAACTACCCAGCATTAACCTTTAATGTTAAAGACTGAGGGTATCTGCACCTCTCTGCAGTGAATGCCTCAACTAGATACTTCCACATGATCCACTGTTAGCCTGTCAATAATCATAGCTTTATTCTCTATTATTCAATTAAAATTATCAGATTTCACTTACACCAAAAATAATAAAAACACAAAAACATAAAACCCCTTGAGAACTAAAATGAATGAAAATCTATTCGCCTCTTTTACTACCTGGACAATTCTAGGTTTACCCGCAGCAGTATTAATCCTCTGATTTCCCCACCATACTATTTCCAACCTTCAGTCATCTAATTACCAACCGATTGATTTCTATTCAACAATGATTAGTTCAACTTGTACTAGAACAAATAATAATTACCCATAATATTAAAGGACGAACATGATCCCTTATGCTAACATCCCTAATTCTCTTCATTACCTTGACCAATCTCCTCCAGTTCCTACACCATTCATTTACACCAACTACCCAATTATCAATAAGTCTAGGTATAGCAATCCCCTTATGAGCAGGCGCAGTAATTACAGGCTTCTCCTTAGCTCACTTTTTACCATAAGGCACACCTATACCACTTATCCCTGTGCTAGTGATCACTGAAACCATTAGCCTATTCATTCAACCAATGGCATTAGCTGTGTGATTAACAGCCAACATTACAGCCGGTCACCTACTAATGTATTTAATCAGAGGAGCCACACTAGTACTATCAACTATTAGTCTTCCCACAGCTTCAGTCGCTCTCATTATTCTAATCTTACTAACCAATCTTGAATTCACTGTAGCCCTTATTCAGGCTTATGTCTTCACACTACTAGTAAGCCTTTATCTACATGACAACACATAATGAACCACCAAACACATGCCTACCATATAGTCAAACAGAAAGAAAACATAAAAGCCCCTGACCACTAACAGGAGCTCTCTTAGCTCTCAGAATACATTTGGCCTGGCCATGTGATTTCACTTTAACTCTATCACTCTTTTAACCCTAGGCCTGCTAACCAACACACTAATTATGTACCAATGATGACCTGACATTATCCGAGAAAGTACATTTCAAAGCCACCACATAACAATTGTCCAAAAAGGCCTCCAATATGGAATAATTCTATTTATTATCTCAGAAGTATTCTTCACTGGTTTCTTCTGGACATTCTACCACCCTAGTCTAGCCCCAGCTCCAGAATTAGGGGACACTGACCCCTAACAGGCATTCTTCCCCCTCAACACATTAGAAGTACCCCTCTTGAATACCTCTGTATTACTTGCACCAGCAGTTTCAATTACTTGGGCTCACCACAGCCGGATAGAAGGTAGTCAAAAGCAGATAATTCAAGCACTATCCATCACAATTACCAGAGGTATTTACTTCACCCTCCTACAAATCTCAGAATGTTTCGAGGCCCCTTTTACTATCTCTGATGGAATCTATGGCTCAACATTCTTTATAGCCACAGGCTTTCATGGACTTCACGTTATTAATTGGATTACCATTTCACACTATCTGCCTCCTCCACCAATTAAAATTGCACTTTACCACCACTTTGACTTTGAAGCCATGCCTGATAGTGACACTTTGTAGAAGTAGTATGGTTATTCTTACTGCCTAGCCTATTAGTATAGACAGTACCATTGACTTCCAATTAATTAGTTTCAATAATAACCTAAAGAGAATAATTAACTTGATACTACCCCTAGTAACTGATACCTTACTGGCTCTATTACTACTAATAATTACATTTTGGCTCCCACAACTTAATATTTATATAGAAAAATATATCCCTTATGAATGTGTATTTGACACCATAACCTTCAGCTGCCCATAATAAATTAATAAATCATTTTTATTAATATATTTCACTTCCTAAACAAAATACATTGTATTTATAGAGCACAAAGGAAATCATTGATCACAGTATTTCCAATTATAGAAATACATTTTAAAAGCAAAAACCTGGGAAACTAGATAAAATGACACACATAAAAATGAGGCATACATTCACCTTTCCATCATAACAACTGTTGACATTTTGATGAATATCCTACCAAACTACCAGAGCAGAAAAGTGCTTGTGCAAGATATTTCATCACAGCATTTTTTCAGATACCATAAAATTCAAAAAAGGCTTGTTTAATAAATTTTGTTCTATCACAAAATGAATTACTCTGTAAGTACTACAGTAATACATACAGAGTAATGGAATAAATTAATGTGTTTACATGGAAAACATGCCACAGTATATTTTTATTCAAAACAACAGCAAGTTGCAAAGCAGTATGTCAGGTATAATTGTGTTTTATTAATACACTTTCAATTTTAGAACAATTTTGGATATACAGAAAAACTTCAAGGACAGTACAGAGAGTTGCCATATACCCCAAACCCAGTTTCTTCTAAAAACATCTTAAATTACTAAGATATGTTTCCTGTTTACTTTCTGTAGCATTTTATTTCAGGAATGTTTCTTGGTAAACATGCAAATATCTGGATACTGTTATTTGATGTTAAAAGCCTTTGCCTTTTAACAAAAATGTTTTAATGTATTTTAATTTGGTAAATTTTAATAAAAAACGAAATTCTTATTTTCTATTTTTTGGCTTCTACTGTATCAGCTTTTTCAAAAAACTGCCTAGCATTAAGCTTTTCATCTCTCAGGTAGCTGTTGTACATATATTTATGTCTATCTCTACATCCATGACTATATTTGCATTTTCTCTATACCTGTGAGTGTTGTGTTTGCTCCTGTCATTGCTTTTAAGAAGATAAGAGGAGTGCACTAAGTTTTTGAATAACTGAAAATATCTTTCTATTGCATCCTTTCTGTTGTATCTCAACTTGATGAGGCACAGACACTGTGAGTCACAGTACATCTCATAAAAGCTTTCCATCTATTGCATCTTTGTGTTCGGGTATTAGTTTTGTTAATTCACAATTTGAGAAACGTGGATACCACTTTCTTTGCAACCAGTCTGTGTTTATTTGTGCCCATAAGTGTGTGTGTCTGTGTTTTCTTTCTGGTAGTTTCATTTTTACCCTCTAAATTAAAACTCTTCTCATAAATATATCTTGGAATAGGTTTCTTAATCTTTCATGTAGATAACATATATATATATATATATATATATATATATATATATTTATTTATTTAAATTGTTTGCTGATATTTCATTTGCTGTTTTGTTATTAAATTGTTAATCTTCTCATAGAACAAACCATCCTCACATCCAAATGATCTGTGTTGTGTCTTCAGAGAAACTGTTGTGGCTGCCTCAGAGGAGCCCAATCTTGGGGTAAGCAGCTGGGAAGACAGCTGCCTACTCATGATCAAGATCCTACAAGACACTGTGATCTGTTTATCTTCTTTCAAAGTGAAGTAGATACAATTGAGTGTGTAAAATGCAAAAGTGAAGCTTAGAGAGGAGAGATCACATTTCCCAGTGAAGTGGGTGAATAGATCACCCACAGCAAAAAATTCATTTTGCTGGTGAGGACAGAAGCACTGGAACTGCAGTGAGAACAAACAGGATAAATTTGCAAATCTCATGATCAGTCAGTATCCCTGCATTTGCTGAAAGAGAGTGTAAAGAAAGGCCATGTTGTAATCCTTGCTGAGGTGGCAGTGCATAATAAATTGTGGCACCAAGTTTGTTTTATTTATGACAACTGCTAGGAACTCTTCATTGTTGTTATTTATTCTGAAATAACAAAAATGTATGGTAAAGTATATTGTGGCCATGAGAAACTCCATAGGACTGGCTGCAAAGTGTGATATGGTGATATGTAGGCAGATTAGTATATCCAGGCAAAAAACTAAGTCTGGTGTGGGGAAACACTGCTACAGCTTTAATAGTGGCTCTGTTATACCTGGGAAACAGCAAGCGACAGTCAAGGACAAATCCATATGCCTGCCAGCCCTGCTTTATGAAGAATTACACGTGAAGTGTCCAAGGTAACACAGTGCTCTTGATCTAGAAAGAAAATAAGTCATCTGCAACAAAGTCAACTGCTCCGTATTCAAAGGGCAGCCTGTGTTACTGATGCACTGAGGATCATACTGGCTGAAGTGCATATTCAAAGGTTAGAGCCTTTCTATTCAGAGAATTGTAAGAAATATAGATAATAACTTAAGAAGAGGTCAATACTGAGCCACATTGTCCATAGCCATCTGCATTTTCACTGTAAAACTGAATTGTTGCAAACACATTTTTAAAAAAAGAAAAGAAAAACCAGAGGGGAAAAAAAATATCTTCTTCAATCTTTCTTTACCCTCTTTTCCTTTGAAATATTTCAAGCCTAATTAAAAAATATATATATTGAGGTTTGCATTTTAAAATGTAGAAATGTATGTAGCTTTATCCACCTAAGCCAAACTCTTTGATTAAAGAATTCGGGGCTAATAAATCTTAGCATTGTTGATTTGCCAATTAAAGTGCAAAGAGTAACTGCCAAGGAGTATTAAAGTGTCAAAAGTTTAAAACTTCAGTTCCTAACACCTTTTCACCTGTAAAAAAAAAAATGAAATAAAATTTATGTTTTATTGCCTCTTCTCATTGGCTAAAGTTTGCAGTGCTATACAGTCAACTTTTTAAAATACTGTAACTGATGAAACTTAGCATTTATTATCATTTTAATGTGTACCTACTCACTTGATTTAAACAAAGATGGTGTTTTTAAATCACTTTTCTTGCTATCTATCCACACGTATTCCATTCCTGAGCCCTGTCATTATATATTTTTGTATCTTATCTGAGAACTTATTTTTGTTATGTGTCATGAAAACATTCAAGTAGACCTCCACAGATTGTTTTGAGCTTAGTTCAGCAGTCATAGCAAATGGTATCAATTCCAAGAATTCATTTACTAGTAGCTCACAAAAGTTTTTGTTTCATTAACACTTTAAAAGCTTAAAAAATGTTAAAGATCCCAAAGCCTGTTGTCATCAGAAAAAAAAAAAATCTTTAAGTATTAGGAAGTTGTCAAGCTAAAGGTGGCAGATAAAATTTTTAAAAAATTTTAGTTTTTGCTCAAAACTTGAATTTTGTTATTTTCCTTGTTGCAGATTTGCTGTGTTCCTTTATTATAAAATGTCTGCCAAATACCCAAAACTAAATAACCCTAAAATCTCAGTCGTTCTTTGAAGTAAAACAAATGTTGCATGCAAAAATCTTCTAGTTCTGTTCACACCTTAAACACCTGAACACTAGCTTTTTCTTAGGATAATCTTCATACTTTTGTATCTAGTAAAAATGCTTTATGTGTACTTCCCATTTCATTATATAATTTTAAAATATGTAATTAGATATCAAAATTTAATGAAAAATTTTTTCCTGCATCCTCAAGAACATTCTTAAGCAAACAAGTTTTTGTTTTGTTTTGAGGAATGTGTTAGCACGTGTGTCCATGTGTGTCCATGTGCACCATGTGTGGTTGGTTTATTAGGGCATGGTGTGAAGTCTTCCAGTCTGGCAGTCCAGTTTGGTGTAACTGGCTTGATTCATGCCAAGAAATCAGCAGTTTTATTCTAGCTTTGCTTTGTAATGTCAGCATAAATGTGAACATAATTTAAAAAGCAAAAATCTCATTGGTATTATTATAAAAAAGGATTTGACCTCACATGTCTCCTGAAAGGATCTGATGAACTCTCAGGGGTATTTGGAGCACACTTGGAAAACCTATGTCATGAGTCATGATGTACCTTAATAACTGCAATGTATGGACTTATTGTACTTGATTGACTTGGTTTTGTTATATCTATTACATTGTTCTGGGGTTTTTTCATCTCAAATATTTAATAGTTGTATATTTTTCAAACTTTTATTACTAATGTATTTTTTCTCTAATTTCTTACATGTACTTTAATTAGGTATGATAAAACAATAGGCCAACTGTAATAAATTAAATGGTGTGATATGTGTGTCAAATCACCCTCCTTAGCAATTTAATATTTTTTAATTTTTAATCTATTTTCCAAGGTATCAATCTGTTTTCCAAGGTATACAAACAATAAGAAGCACAAGAGCGTAGTTTGGTTTAACAAATGTATACTTGTCTGTAACTGCCACCATAATCAATATGTAAAACATCTTCTTGGGCCTGGTGCAGAGACTCCCGTCTATAATTCTAGCATTTTGGGAGGCCAAGGTGAACTGAATGCTCGAGAGCAGGAGTTTGAGAACAGCCTGGGCAACATGGCAAGACCCCATCTCTACAAAAAAAATAAAATAAAATTAGCCAGGTGTGGTGGCACACATCTGCAGTCCCAGTTACTTGGGAGGCTGAGGAGAATGGATCGTTTGGGCCTGGGAGGCAGGGGCTGCAGTAGCTCAAGATTATGCCACTGCACTCCAGCTTGTATGACAGAACGAGATCCTGTACCAAAGAAAAAAAAAAAATATATATATATATATATGTATATATAAATTTCTATTATAGAGACAGGGTCTTGCTATGTTACCCAGGCTGGTCTCAAACTCCTGGTCTCTAGCGATCCTCCTGCCTCAGCCTCCCAAATTATTGGGATTATGGGTGTGAGCCACTAGGGCTTGGCTAAAACATTTTCATCACCTCAGAAGAATCCTGTGAGTACCCCACCCTTAGCCCCAGCAATCAATGGTCTGATTCATTTCACTGTATATAAATGTCTTTGTGAGCCAAATAAACCTTTCCTTTATAAATTACCCAGCCTCAGATATTCCTTTATTAAAATGCAAAATAATATAATTCACTTAGGATAATGGCTTCCAGCTGCATCCATGTTGCCTCAAAGGATTTTTTTTTTTTTTTATGCCTGTGTAGGATCTTATGGTATATATGTATCACATTTTCTTTATCCAACCTGCCACTGATGGGCATTTAGGTTGATTGCATGTCTTTGCTATTGTGAATAGTGCTACAAAGAACATACACCTGTGTCTTTTTTGTAGAATGATTTACTTTTATTTGGTATTTTCCTTATTGAGGTTTGCTTAGCTTTTATATGTCTATATTAACAATTTTAATCAAACCGGTAAAATTTTTGTCCATACATCCCCCTTCATTTTTATTTTGTAACATTTTCAACTCTCTTATCTTTTTGGAACCACAATTACACTAATGCTAGATCAAGTAATATTTTTCTAGTTTTTTTTTATTGTACTTTACGTTTTGGGGTACATGTGCAGATCTTGCAGGATTGTTGCATAGGTACACACATGGCATGGTGGTTCACTGCTTCCATCCCCCCGTCACCTATATCAGGCATTTCTCCCAATGTTATCCCTCCCCAACCTCCCCACCCCCTGCTATCCCTCCCCTACCCCCCCCACCCCCAACAGATCCCAGTGTGTGATGTTCCCCTCCCTGTGCCCATGTGTTCTCATTGTTCAACACCTGCCTATGAGTGAGAACATACGATGTTTGGTTTTCTGTTCTTGTGTCAGTTTCCTGAGAATGATGGTTTTCAGATTCATCCATATACCTACAAAGGACATGAACTCATCCATTTTATGGCTGCATAGTATTCCGTGGTGTATATGTGCCACATTTTCTTCATCCAGTCTATCATTGATGGGCATTTGGGTTGGTTCTAGGTCTCTGCTATTGTAAACAGTCCTGCAGTAAACATATGTGTGCATATGTCTTTATAATAGAATGATTTATAATCATTCTATTATAAAGTGCCACATTTTCTTCATCCAGTCTATCATTGTGCTATTATATGTGCCACATTTTCTTCATCCAGTCTATCATTGATGGACATTTGGGTTGGTTCTAGGTCTCTGCTATTGTAAACAGTCCTGCAGTAAACATATGTGTGCATATGTCTTTATAATAGAATGATTTATAATCCTTTGGGTGTATACCCAGTAATGGGATTGCTGGGTCAAATGGAATTTCTATTTCTAGGTCCTTGAGGAATCGCCACACTGTCTTCCACAATGGTTGAACTAATTTACACTCCCACCCACAGTGTAAAAGTGTTCCTATTTCTCCACATCCTCTCCACCATCTGTTGTCTCCAGATTTTTTAATGATTGCCATTCTAATTGGTGTGAGATAGTATCTCAATGTGGTTTTGATTTGCATTTCTCTAATGATTAGTGATGTTGAGCATTTTTTCATATGTTTGTTGGCCTCATGAATGTCTTTTTTGAAAACTGTCTGTTCATAATGAAAGCTATTTGCGACAAACCCACAGCCAACATCATAATGAATCGGCAAAAACTGGAAGCATTTCCTTTGAAAACTGGCACTAGACAAGGATGCCCTCTCGCATCATTCCTATTCAATATAGTAACGGAAGTTCTAGCCAGAGCAATCAGGCAAGAAAAAGTAATAAAGGGTATTCAATTAGGAAAAGAGGAAGTCAAATTGTCTCTATTTGCAGAGGACAATACTGTATATTTAGAAGACCCCATCACCTCAGCCCAAAATCTCCTTAAGCTAATAAGCAACTTCAGCAAAGTCTCAGGATACAAAATCAATGTGCAGAAATCACAAGCATTCCTATACATCTATAACAGACGTACAGTTTTCTACAAAGGTACTTGAGGGGGCTCTTCACTTAACTTCATTTTTTTTCCATTCTTCAGATAGGACACTTCCTGCTAATGTCTTTTCAAGTTTGCTGTTCTTTTCTTCTACCGTTTTGTATAATCTTATATGTGCAGTGAGTTTTAAATTTGTTATTACATTTTTAGTCCAGATTTTTCATTTGAATGGTTTTTGTTTCTCTGATGAGGTTTACTTTATTCTCCCATTATAACCGTATTTTTTCCTTTAAATCTTTCAACATACTTATATGGCCATCTTGGATTCAGTTTCCATGAATGGCTTTTCTCCTTGACTGCAGGTCAAGTATTTCTTTTTATCTGCATTTGTAACAAGTATCAATTACTTATGCATAATGATCATACTGAACATTATGTATGATATGGTATAGACAGGCTGAATTCTGTTAACTTTCTCTGATGGGTTTTGATTTTAGTTCCAACAGGCATTTATTTACTAGTTGATTACTTCAAATTTCTGTCTGCTTGTGTTTAAGTCTCATTAGGATAAATCTGTGGAAAGCCCAAAGTATTTTCCCAGCCAGTCTCACTTACTAAAACTCAGCTTCCAAATTCTCTCTCCCTTTTTTCATAATTTGATTTTTTATTCAGAGTGACCACTCTATCATCACAGTTTGATGTCTTCAGGAGTTAACAAAATCATTTCTCTCTGACTGGTTCGCTTTATCATCTCCCGGCACTACTTACTTTCTAGGATCTCTACTCCCATCTACCCCTTTAGCAATCATTCTCTGGTGTGCCTCTCAGTCTCTGAATATGCACTGCCCAGCTTTCAGATAGAACTCATGATGGACAGGTTAATCCACACAAAGCCTTCTGCATCTTCTCCTGTGTGCAGATTCCTCTTCTCTGGGATCTCATCTTGTAGATGTCAGCTTTTTCAGAAATCCTGCAATCTGATTTCTACAAGGTCAGAGAGAGTATTCTGTTTGAGCTCTAGCTCCTTGTACTAGAGTCAAGAAGTTGCCCACACAGAGAGCTATACATTGACCCTGGGATTCACTTGGTGAATTTCTCTTCAATAATGTCTAACAGTCTTACTTTGCCTATTGTCCAAAGTCTGTAAACTAGTACCTCATACAATTTGTTTATTTTTAATTATGGAAATAGGGCTAATCCAGTACTACTTACGTCATCATTATAAAAATAAGTTTCCTTGGATCTCTTGTGATTTTATAAACATTTCGTAGTAAGTTGGAAATGGAAAAGCAAGTTCCATCTTAAATGGACACTCAACTTGTAGATTCTTAATTTAAAATAAAAGCACAAGAAGAAACAAAATATTGAAACTCACTAGGACAAAAATTAGATCTCAGATAAGCCTTGGACTCTTTGGTTTCATAAGACACCTTGAGGAAAATGAATTAACCCTTTTATTTAAAACTTACTATAATTTATATAATGTATCACTGTAAACTCAAGCAAAACAATTTCATTTGTTACTAAAATGATCTCATTTATCTGGGCACGGAGTCTCATGCCTGTAATCCCAGCACTTTGAGAGGCTGGTGAATCACCTGAGGTCAGGAGTTCGAGACCAGCTTAGCCAACACAGTGAAACCTCATCTCTACTAAAAATACAAAAATTTAGCTGAGTGTGGTGGTGCACCCCTGTAATCCTGGCTACTTGGAAGGCTGAGGAGGGAGAGTTGCTTGAACCCGGGAGACAGAGGTTTCAGTGAGCTGAGATTGTGCCACTGCACTCCAGCCTGGGCAGCAGAGTGAGACTCCATCTCACAACAACAACAAAATCTCATCAGATCTCATTTACTGTGTGAAAACAACTCTCCAACACTTATATTACACATGTTTTGCACATAAAGTAACTTAGTTTCACTAATCATAAATAACTTGCACAAGATCAGAGACCTAGTTGATTCTCAGCAATTAACTGAACACAGCTCTGATGTCCCTTCAAGAATAATCACTAATAGTTTCACCAGGAATTTATTTAAAAGGACGATACGGTTTGGCTGTGTCCCCACCCAAATCTCATCTTGAATTGTAGCCCCCATAATTCCCAAGTGTCATGGGAGGCACCCAGTGGGTGGTAATTGAATCATGGGGGCAGGTCTTTTCCGTACTGTTCTTGTGACAGTGAATAAGTCTTACAGGATCTCATGGCTTTACAAAGGGGGAGTTCTCCTGCACATGCTCTCTTTCTCTTTGCCTGCCACCACGGAAGACAAGTTCCACCTTCTGTCATGATTGTGAGGCCTCACCAGACATGAGAAACTGTGGGTCAGTTAAGCCTCTTTCCTTTATAAATTACGCAGTCTCGATACGTCTTTATTAGCAGTGTGAGAACAGACAAGCACAAAAGCCATCAGCATAAAATTTCAAAGAAGAAAAAAGAAGGTAGTCTATCTTAATAAGAATGTGGGATTTTAATTCAGATAAAACTATCTAGAGATTTTCCAGATTTACTTCTTCTAAAACATTAATGAGCAAGAAACCAAAACAATAAAACTAAAAATAAAGCATTTCCATACAAATTAGAACATAGTTTCCTAGTTGTCAATGTGTACAATTAAAACTCAGATATCACAGATAATGCATAAGCCTTCTCTATTTTACCATCTCACATATATTTTAGCTTGTGATGATGACAATAAATTTCTACTTAATCTTATCTTCTTAACAACTCTAGTTTCATATTCAAGTTGGCATTCTTTACATATTACTGCAAGTGATTCTGGCACTTCAAATTGATATATTGCTGCAACAGTCATTTGTATTTATTTTTTAAAGTTTGTGCTTTTCACCCAAACAAAAGTACCAGCCATTTGACAACACAGATCACAGAACCTTCACATTCATCATAGCTCAAAGCTAAACTCATCCATAAAGTATGATTTCTTGAAGCAAAATGTATTTACTAAAAGCTTTTTCATAAGGTATTAGGTTGATTGTGTGGTCAAAAACTACATAAATATTTCCAAAATGACAACATTGAGTTGTACACAGAATTTTAAAGTTTGCTTGTTTCACATTAAATTTATGACTCTGTTTCTAAATTTTCTTTCAAAAGTATCTTTGCATTTATACATGGTGGTCATTGGAAAGCTGTAGAATACACATCTGGGGATAATTTTGTTTGGTTTTTGAGATGGAGTCTCGCTCTGTCTCCCAGGCCCAACCTCTGCCTCCCGGGTTCAACTGATTCTCTAGCCTCAGCCTCCTGAGTAGTAGAGATTACAGGCACCTGCCACCATGCCTGGCTAATTTTTGTATTTTTAGCAGAGACGTGGTTTCTTGGCCAGCCTAGCCTGGAACTCATGACCTCAAGTGATCCACCTGCCTCAGCCTCCCATAGTGCTGGGATTACAGGCATGAACCACCATGCCTGGCCACATCTAGGCTCTTCTAAGTATGACCCCTACTCAAAATACTCTATGAAACTTCACATTTATTGCCCAGTTTGTCTTCCAAATATTTTCCAGAACCTTAGTTATTATAGCTTAATTGTTATGTTTGTGTGTTTGAATGTGATTCTCCCAATGTTCAGCTAATAATAGTAGTCAAATTTGTTTGTAAATTATTACTAAATACCTATCATATTTATCGAAATATTCTAGGTATATTTTTTAAAACACTTACTTAAAATCTTTAATAGCCATGTTTTGAGTATGAGGATTGGAAAGAGAGCATCCCCCTGGAGTGGATATGGGCCCCTGAAACTTAGGGGGAAAAGCTGATGTCCTGGCCTGCTAAAGACAAGACACAGGGTCACCTTTGGCTGCCAGGTTGTGTTGGTGGCTTCTGGCTGAGCTTATCTGCAAGGAGTTGTTGGTTTGAGTCATAGGCCAAACTCCAGGTGATCTGGTCCCAGTTTTGGAGAAGCATATTATAATTTCAAAATGGGACATGTAGCAACGAACAAAACATGCCAAACCTCCCATGTAACTTTCATTCTAGTTGAGGAAAAAAGACAATGAATACGTAGTAGAAACTATGTCAGCTGATGACAAGCTCTGAAGTTTTGGTGGGATAAGGACAGTGATGGAAGGAGAGCAGTGCTATTTTAAATAGTGTGGTCAAGACAGCAGCTTTTTCTAATCAGATGAATTACAGCAGAGACCAAAATGAAGTGATAAAGTAAATTATATGGAATGAGTTGGGTGAGAGAGTTCTAGAAGAGGAAAATCCCTGCGGTTTGGATTTATGTGATGTGTATAAAGAACAGCAAGAAATTCAAAGTAAATGGAGTTGAGGGAGCCAGAGGGTGAGTAGGAAGAGTTGAATTCAGTGAGGTAAGAGGAGCTGGATTGCACAGAATCTTATAGGCCATTTCAAGGATTTTGTCTTTCACTTGAGAGAGACAGATAGAGCCATTAGAGACACTGAAGTGGAGAAATGAGATGGGCTGGTGTGTGTTTTAAAAGGACTCAATCGAGTGCTATCTTACAAAAACACTATAGGTTGGCAAAGGTAGAAATAAAACCACCAATGATGATTCTCTCTGTGATGAATAATAATCCAGATGTCATGAGAGATGGTGGCACTCAGACTTGGATAATGGCAAAGGTGTTGAGAAGAGGTTAGATGACGGAAATATATTTAGGGCAGAGCCAGCAGGATTTCCTCCTGGATTTGAGCTGTAAGAGAAGCTGTGAGATTTCAAAGAATGTGAGAGAAGTGAGATGATGTAAGAGAAAGTGACAGGCCAAATGTGATTCCATTTTTTTTTTTTTAGCTGAAGCAACAGATTAGTTGGAGTTTACGTGTATCAAGGTGGGAAAGATCACATGAGGACAAGATGTGGAATGCGTAGCTGTGAGGGTAGGGTCGGGGGAGAGACTTGTTAGCCTGGGGTTAGTGGGAAGTTGAGGTGAAAGACACGATGAAGTATATATTAAATATTATATGAGTGAGATCACTTAGGAGTGATTATAGCCAGAGAAAGAAAGAAAAACTGAAGACCAATCCTCATAGAATTACAAAATTTAAAGGTCAGGGAAATGAGAAGGATTCGGTAACAGTGTGGGAGAAGGAGCAGTCAGTGAAGGAGGAGGGAACTCGGAGAAGATGATGTACTAGAGGTCAAACAAAGACAGTGGTTCAAGAAGAAAGAAATGATCTAGGTATAAACTACGGCTAAGAGAGAAGAGAGGAGGACTGAAAAATAACCATGAGGGGAGAATGACAGTCATTGGTGACCTTGACAAGAATAGCCGTAGTGATAAAAGCCTGATTGAGAAAAATTCCAGCATGCATAGGAAAATAAGAATAAGGAAAATGAGACAGATGACAATTTGGAGATGTTTTGTAGGAAAGTGTCAAAGAAGTGGAATGGTAGCTGTGAGGTGATGTGCAATCAATAAACTGCCTGTCGAAATCCTAATGGAAAAAATTGATAGTGGTGAGAAAGAGAAGACAACTACAAAGCAGACCCAAGAGGAGGCTGGTCTTGGATAGCAGCACACACAGTTTATCCACTGAAATACGAGGCAGGGCAGAGCTTATGGGTACAGATACAGGTAAGGAGAGTGGATCTGGAGGACGAAGCAGGTAGAAGGCCTTTTCCAATTGCTTACATTTTCTAGTGAGTTAGGAAGGTTATCAGCAGAGTATGAGGAAAACAAAAAGGAACTAGTGAAGGTTTGATGAGAGAGAGAAGCAGTATAGAAAAGTGGGAGAGCGAGTTGGGGGAACTCATAAAATTGCAGACTATTTGACGGAGGAATTGTGAATTTAAAGTGAGACTGATCATAACTGATGGAGATATGTATTGTCTAATATAGGAATTTGAGTATTTCTCATTACAGTTAACTCTCACCATCCTCTGTAGACAATTCCATCACAAAGAAATAATTGTTGCTTCATCCATTAATAATATAATAATATTATGATAATATTTTTAAAAATGGGATCATGCTATGCCAACTGTTTGTAACCTTTTTATCTTAAAATTTAAAATAAGCATTTTTATGTCAATGATATGCATCTACTTCATACTTTAAATTGTCAAAAGTATTTCCTTAAATTACTCTATTATACTTTATTTAATTATTCAGTTATTTTCTAATCTTTTTCAAATTTTTGTTAGTGCAATACTGTTTTGAATAACCTTGTATATAACACTCTGCCTGATCCAGCTATGTGCTTTGTTGGAATATATCCTTAAAACGTAACCACAAGCAGTGCACCCATTTAAAGCTCTTGATACATACTGCTAAACTGCTTTTGAAAAACACTTGTACTTTTTCTACACTTTGACCAACAGCTGATGACAATGGTTTTCCTATGTACTGGCCATAACTGAGTGATATCATTCTCTAATATTTATTCCAGTAATTCTGTTTTGGTGACTACTGAACACAAATCAAATTTTTTGAATCAATAGAGAGGATTTTATGAAATTATATAATAAACAAGTATGAAAAGCATCAGCTACATGAAACTTTCTAATACTTAGTTATCCTTTGTTTTACTTTAAAAACTAAATTATATATAAATATGTATATGCATATATTAATCATACATATAATTTATATATATTAACCATACACATATATAATTTAGTCATATGTATGAGACTTGAAGTTATATAAAAAGATATTTCATTTGAAATACATTATGCATGGATATTAGCACCTAGTTAAAATTTATGATCTTTAGTACTGCTCTATCAGCCACTGATTGTTTTGATTTTCTGTAAAAAACAAGCACCTAACTCACTCAAAACCGTACAACTACATGGAAACTGAACAACCTGCTTCTGATTGGCTACTGGATAAACAATGAAATGAAGGCAGAAATAAAGATGTTTTTCAAAACAAATGAGAATGAAGACACAAGGTACCAGAATCTCTGAGACACATTTAAAGCAGTGTCCGGGGGAAATTTATAACACTAAAAACAAGTACCCAAATTTCAAAAGGGCAAAGAATGTATACATAAAGGATATCCCCACGAGCATGAAATTTGTATGACCTACATCAGAAATGGAAATGTGTCCTAAATTTTCTGGGGCAATCTTCATACAAAAATTTTATGTAGCATTTATTCTATAACCATATATTCTATAAATATAATTGATATGTCAACTATTTCCACATCCAAATTATGCTTACCAGCACATCTCTCACACTGAGATTATACCACAAAAATTTACTATCTGCTCATGTGTTCTAATTTTTAGCTTAAAAATGAAATCCTCTACCACAAGGAAAAGATAAAACAAAGGACACATCTGGGATAACCTGGGTTGTCAACGCATTTTACTGCACTAGGTCATTATCTTATGAATTTTGCAAATGAAGATTTTAAAGCCAGTTTATTGTAAATTCTTTTGATTTCAGAATTTATTTTTTTCTTTGTGACAATGAATGTTTTTTAATAAATTTGGATTAGCTAATACAGAAGCACACTTCAAAGCCCTCAGAAACTGAAAAGGAGATGAGAAGGAGAAAGTTTTAGTATTTTGTGCCCCAAGACTCGTAACTCTTACTTGCATATAAATAAACTGTAGAAAATAGTTACATGTTGGGATCAAGCCTGGCACAGTAGCATTTAAAGAGAAAAACAGCAAACTTTTCAGAAATGACTCGGTTCCATACACAGTTTAAAAAGTATTCCAACAAGGGAATGTCTCTTCTCACGGTGTGCCTGAGGGGAAGTAAATGCTTATTGTTATCATGAATTTCTTCACCTCCTAAGATTGTGTTAATTATTGTACTATTTAGAAAAACAGCAGTTTAAAAAGCACTCTCTATATAAGACATAGTTTGTTTTATTGTCAACAACATAGTTTGAAAATTATAATAAAACATTTAAAAGATTAGGGAAGTAAATATAATTGTATTCTTTAATTTATTTTGTGTGTCCTTACAAATTTCACTTGACTCCATTTTCAAAATCAAACCAAATTATGTTATTTTCATAGATTTTGTTGTAGAGGCCTCCCACGTGATCATAGGAATAGAATTTCTAATAAGAAAGAAAATCATCTAGCAATGATGATCAGCTGCTGGGTTTCATGCTCAGATTATTGCTTCACAGCAGGCTAGGACTCTTCTCATGATACAGGATAATTAGACTGCATTTTCCATATAGAGTACTACTGTCAGAATTTCCAAAATAGTGGCAAATAGTATTAGCTATCATTTTTAGAGGCCTGGGAACATACTAGACATTATATTTTATCTTATTTAAAATACACAACCTTATGATGAATCTATGTATTATTATTCCAGTTTTGTCATGAGATATCTGGAACTCAGAGAGGCCAGGTGGCATAGAGTTCCCAAAGGCATAGAGTTGGTAACTCGAGAAGGCAGAATTTATGCCCATCTGTTCAATTGCAAAGCTTGTACTCTGTATTACTGGGCTGGTGTCTGGTAATGTGGTGATGTGTATTCTGTACTCAGAAGTCTAGGAAAAGCAGAGTGCAGGAAGCTCTTATGACTTTTGGAGGCTACCTCAGAGGAATGCAGACAAGCAATGAACTTCAAAACTACCTTGGAGTTAGTCAAGTCCTTCCCTTAAAAAGCATGAATTGTATTATTCTGAATAGTTCTGAAACAAAAAATATATGTATTTTTACATATACATATACAGCCAATCCAGTATCTGATAGGAAAATGAAAATGATCTAATATGAAGCCTTTTCCGTAATTTTAAATCTGATAATACACCCTGACTGTGGTTCACCTGCAACAGCTTAACAGGTGCGCAAGCTGCTCATGTCATGCTGCGTAGGTGTTCCTCATAGAACAGAAAGTTGTAAGTTGTACGAATTAGAAAAATGATCTGTATTTCCAAAATTTTTTATTGCCCTTGAAAGTGAAAACTTAGCTTTTTTCCTTCCTTTTAAATTTTAAAGAGAGATCTTACAGTAAATTAGAAGCCAAAGATTAAATTTCCACCGAGTGCTTAACTTGTGATGAAAATGATTACTGAATCACTGTTGTTTTATTCATTTTATTAAATTTTTATTAAACTATTAAGTAAAAATAATGATGTTAGATCTTAAAGCAAATTAGTTACATCCAATTAATGATCGCAAGGTGTCAATATAATGATCTAATATTTAACAGACATACAATTAAATCTCAACAACTTATCAGGAATAGTCCTTTCAAAAAATTGCTTCCCATGAGAACTTATTTAATCACATCTAGTTTTTTTCCTTGCTGAGCTTCCTTTCCAGATCAGTAAGAAATAAAAAGACAGAAGATAAGTCTGGTTCCTTTAGATATTCAAGCCCCTTTAAAATCACCTACTTTGAATCAAAGGCAGAGTAAAATTCAGTAACCATCAGTGATAGAAGACACCAAAGATTGACTTCTTATATCCAGGAAGGACTTTTTAGTAGCATCTTTTAGGAATGGTGATTGCAAAAAGAGAGAGAGAGAGAGAGAGAGAGAGAGAGAGAGAGATCGGTTCCCCATAATGACTGCCAATACAAATGAATTTATTAGTGAGCAAAGCAGACAATAACCTTTGTGATGCTAGTTCAAATGATATCCAGTTAGCAATCTTTTAATTCTTGCAAGGTTTAATTAGAGACTTTCCTCATAGCAACTACTTAAACTTAATACGGTTGCTGTTCCTGACACAGGCACCAATTAAACTCCTGGATTGAAAACCTGAGCCAGCAGGCAAGATAACTGTTATTTAATTGGGTGAAGGTAGGGAATGATTCCAGAAGAAAACTAAAGCCAGATGTCTGTTGAAGGCAGAGTAGAAAATCAGGAATGAAACCCGAGATGGGGGTCAAGTAGTCAGCAGAAGCAGACAGGCCCACCAGACACATGGACTTCAAAACTGGAGTCAGGCTCATCTCAGCAAGGAAGCCTCTTAAGCTTGCTCTTGCAGAGCAGGCACCAATCAGGCCTGAGGTTCAGGCTTCTGTTAAAAAGATCCAGAAGCACAAGATGAAAGATCTAAAAGGCACCTCAGAGATCACAATCTGATTAATTTTTTTAACAAATGAAATCTCTCACATCCAGAGAAATGAAGAAAGTTTCCGAAGATCGCACAGCTAATAGCAGATCTGGTATCAGTTTGGATCTATTTTTTTCAAAATCGAAATTCCCACACATCATAGCACATAAGTAGAAAATACTGACTCTGAGAATACTGTAAGTTTTGATGAGCATGAGGAATGGATCTTTATTTGGGTGAAAGATAATCATCTGATGAAAGGTAATCCATCTTTCTAGGTAGACAAAGCAAGAAAATAGGGAAAATAATTCAAGAAGATGCTAACATGTCAAAGAGGCCCAGAGACAGGATGTGGAAGACAACTAGAGATTATTTCCCACTCCTTCTCTGTTTTGCTGAAACTGGACCTACAGCTATTGTCTAAACTCCACAACAAAAACAATGAGAAATTCTTGCTGTCATTCTTCCAGTTGGTATAACTTTTCTATAAGAACAAAGAGGATGACATAGCAGTCAAGGAAAATATTAGACGATATTTCTTGTCCGTCTGTCCACCAACATACCTCTGTAAGGCCCAGGCACTATCTGTGTGTCTATTGAGTACAGAGAGCCAAAAGGAAATGGTCTTTTCTTTACCCCAAAGGTAATTTTATTCCCCTTCACCTCACCTCTGATCCAAGGAAAATAACTATTTTCTAACCAACTGAGGGCAACTTTGTAATTTTCCTTTAATGGCCCTCTGTAAAATAAAATATTCGTTTTTTGGAAATGCTTTATATCATTATGTGGTGTGAGGCCTAAATTCAAGTCCCCTTAATATATGCTATCTTGATATGAGCTGAAATTGGGAGGGTCTCCAATGGCCTAATCACAAGTTCTCCTCCTGACTCTGCTCCCAAAAATAAGGCCTCTAACTACCCTCCTTATCAAAGGAAGCAGGGCAGTTCCTTCTTTATCTTAGAGCAGCAGGTTTCAGTTCTCTGCCAGCCCATGGAATTATTTAAACAAGTCAATTATATCCTCCTGGGAAACCAGGGATCGTCCCACTCTTTGGATACGTCAAAGTCTGCTTCCCAGAGCCCCTGATTGTGCTGTCTGTACCCCGATGTAACCCCCGTGTGGCCTTCTGTAGCTTGCTGTGTCCTCCTCAGGCTGGGAACATCTGTAACTAACAAACTGCTGTTGGCCTCATCTGACTGATGTTTGATGTCACATGTTGGATAATCCCCAGAACCCTATGACAGGAATCCTTTCTTTAACAGTGGCTTAAATAAGAGGCAGTTGAAACATATCATATGCTGAACAACTCTCCAGTGATTCCATATTACTTAGGAAGATAGTACAGTCAGGGAATTCTATAACAAATACTATAACTTCATCATTTACAGCACTCTCGTGAGGAGTGATGTAGAAGTAGCTGCCACTTCTCAATCTTTCCTACCCTACTTACCCACCCCTGTAGTCTACTCTTTAACAATATATAAATTGCCCACTTTTTCCTCCTGGTGTGAAGTCTTCACAATTAAAGCATATGACGTTTGACCTTCACACACATGAAATATACTTAACTCCTTTTAAGTCTAATGGTGTCTATTTTCTATCCGTTTACTTTTTTCAATTGTTCTACACTATTTCTAATTATTTCCCATAGTTACTATGTTATGATGACTCAAAAGAGTAACAGTATTATGTTAACAGAATGACTCTTTTATTTTTTTTATCTAAGATTTGAAATCAACATCTGAGTCACGTTTGTAAATAAGCCAGCACTCAGCAAACATTTATTAAAATTTACTATAAGGTAAATTGTTTATTACTATTCACTTGCTGATTTACTTGATCAGATAAATTCTCTATGTTTGCAGTGTCTAATATCTACTTTATAAATTGTTTATACATTGTGTTATTTGTTCATCAGTGCATTTATCTCAATGTATTAAAGATTAAAAGTTATCTCAACACTAATTTGGGCTACTTTGAATGATTAAATTACTTCTCCCTTTATTAGAAGATCAATTTAAAAAACAGATTAGATTCAATCGATGTTGTGTTGTGCCCTCTAAGTTGTCCTACATTTATTCCAAAGTCACTTTTAAAGATCAAAAGCTAAAAACAAGCCATTAAATTTATTTTAAAGAAACTTGACATCAAAAGGTTTTTCAGGATGAGAAAGTCCGTTTATTTCTCCAAAGTTCTTGAAAAAACCCTCAGTCAATTAAATCGTAAGCAATACTTCATGAACTATTGAAATGCTCAGTATTACATAGATAATGCAGAATTGTCCTTTTAAAAAATACAACAAATTTCTCTCAACTCATTTCTGTTATTGCACTTAGTATTATTTTACTGGCACCTACAACGTCTTAGGCATTTTCTTTTATATTTTCTAATCATAGCTGTAATCAAAGTTTCAACTCAATTGTTTGGTTTACGCCCATAAATTGATGAATGAGTTAATAAGTCACTTTGTGAGTTCAAATCTGAACCTTGCTATTTCTTAGTTAGCTTATATAAAGGGCAACTCTTTTATTATTAAATTGGGAGAATAATGTATCTATGTCACAGGGTAATTGTGGGTTTTAAGGGTAGAGTATATGTAAAACATTTAACACACTGTTTGTCATAAGGTAAGAGCTCAATATATATAAACCAAAATTATATAATAAAATGTTACTACATTAACTCAACTCTATGTTTTCAGATAATTAATTACAGGCCATTGACATGCAATATTTAGGCTCCCATGAGTCAGAAGATTATAGCCTTAAATTTTTAATTTCCTACATACCTTCATCAAACAATGTAAATCTACCAATCTATATTTGCTTCTCACAACAGATGCTCACATCTGCTACGCATATCAATTTTGAGAGTGTTTGGATATTATCTCACCCACTGATCCCTGGGTTAGACTTTATTGAGAACAGAAGAGTTGTGCCAATCCATTTAAAATATTTGTTTGGGACTTTTAATTATGCAGAGTGATGACAAATACTACATCATAAACAGGTGAAAAATAGATGAAAATCCCTTCCACTTTTAGTGCAGTTTTACTACCTTCTCATCTTTTATTTAGCTGATTAACATTTTTTCCAGACTAAATGCATGTCAGTTGATGTTTTGTCTTATTTCCATGTAAGGCAAGTGAACAACTTTGTCATGAGAAAAAATAATCATAACTTACTCTACTAGTGTCACTTGTTCAGGTGCCAGTTCATAGTATTTCATATGCAATGTGTCTTTTGGAAATGATCTTCACATGGGTCATAGTACATTTTCTCCATCCCCGAGATTTAACACCAAATGCCCTATATATGTCCTATTTTAGGAAGATATTAATGTATACAATCCAGGCCTCACTGAAGAACTTTATCAAAAATAATTTTTAATTAGGAAATCAAAGCAGTGGATTCCTACACTGAGAAAGTATCAGAATCCCTAAAGAGGTATTTTTTTGTTTTGTTTTGTTTTGTTTTGTTTTAATATCTGTGCTCAGACTCACACTTAATAGATAAGAATAAGGGATATTATCCTCATATCTGTGCCTATGAAAAGAACCGCAGGTGAATCAATGGACCAATCAGGTTTGGGAATCTCAAGTCCAAGACACACCATATTGATCTAATCATCTAGGTCCATGATTTTCAAAGCATATTGGTTGGTTTGTTTAGCAATGCAGTTTTTTTGTTCCTAGATAGGTTTACACTGAAGCAACATGTAAGTCAGGTTAAACACTTATTGTGGTTAAAAAATGATTTGTGATCCAGAGCATCAAAAGCTTTCCCTTCTTTCTTACTCCTTAGCAGGCTGAGACCATCCAGAATTCTCAGGGTCTATGGAACACAACTGCAAATCCATAGTCCGTAATTTTAGGTATATTATTTCAGCTTCAAATTAACTGAGATAATCATAAGCCTGTATGTACACAGCACCTGAGTATTTTCCTTACAAGATCACCACACTAACAGGTGCACCCATGTAACAGCCTCAAACTATATCAGACTTCACTGTGAAAACACACCATTTGGATTTCACTTTTGCACCTGTGATAAAACTGTTGCTGAAACTGTCTGATGTAATCACCCAATGGACCTTTTATAAGATCCCAACCAAGACAATTCCCTTTATATTTAAGAAATAGAAAATCTATATGGCCTAGGAAGTGTGGCTTATTTCTTTCAAGTCAATAAATCTTAGTTTGGGGATGGGGGGAAATATGGGATTTTATGAGAAACTACTTCGTGCAAGCAGTGTCTCTATCTTCAAGGAACTCAATTTAGTGGGACACAGATGCTAAGAAAGTTCATTTTAAAACAATGCAATAAATTCGGTGCTAGAGATATACATTGGTTGCTATGGAAGCAAGAAGATAAGTTCTGTAAGTAATTACATTTCCATTTCTGCCTTAGCTACAGGAAGATAAGAGCTAGGTTCTGCGCTCAATTACAGCAACGAACTCACTTACCACAGCATGTTTGCTGCTTCTTCTCCTCCATTTTACTTTATCCATTTTATACTTTTTAACTCATTGCACTATATCTTGTTTCTGCTAAGCAAAAAACAAAGTGAAAGGATTTAGATAAAAATGCATAATTAAAAAAATTCTTACCAGATATTACTTGCTTTTTAAAACATTTTTTACATTACCAGATAACAAGCAAAATCATGAGTATTTAGTGGTGATATTATATTCCACAAACACATGTGTATTCCAAATAGGAGAGTGTTAAAAGATAAAAAACTAAGAATTGAAAAGTAAACGTGAGGTATAATTTATATAATCTGTTTGGCAGTAGAGTGATAAGTGAAGTGACCCAGAACTTCATTTCTCTAAGAGAAACAGGTCTATTGATATAATGAAGCAGACAGCTCAATGCTTTTTATTATGGATCTCACTTAATTTTAAAGAGCCACCTAGAAGCTAGCTAGTAAACTGATCCTCATATTCGGGTACAAGCACAGGAGCTCATCCCAGATTCTAATTTGCATAAAGTCCACTGTCTAGCACTGTTGCACAGACCTACAAGTCACCTAACATCATAAGATGTGCTGCTTTAGAGATAAGACAAATGCTGTTTTCTTATAGAGATGTCTGCAGTTTGAGCGACATTTTATTTAATCATGATAGCTCAATTCACACTGGTATCTACTACCTCTAGATGATCTCCTTCCCGGGCAGTTTGGAAAATAAAACAAATATAACTGGTCCAACCAAATATAGATCCCCTAATTGAGATATTAGTTTAGGGGATGTTGCTTTAATCAGATGAGCTTTCTGGTGGCCTATGCTTTACTTTTCCTCCCTTGAATTTTGTTCTACAAAAAAAGAAAGAAAGAAAAGAAAGTATACATTTTTCATCTCCTATTTTATTCTCCATTCTCTAAAAGCTAAATATCTTTAGGAGGGTAGCTTTATGAAGTTATAGATGCAATACATATTAATGCATCCCTCAGCTCTATCATTTACTAGTAAGTAATCTCTCTTGCAAGGTACTCAATCACTCCGTGCCTCAGTTTTCTTATCTATAAATGAGAAATCTAATAATATATATTTAAGAAATTTAATACATTTTTAAAAAGTAAAATGCTTAGAGCAATGCATTCATTCACATACTAGGTTTTCTAAAAGAACTGTTGATTTCACTATTGGTATTGTTATGCTATTATCATACTTATTAAGGAAAATACAAAAATGTATCCATGATCTGCTGAAGAGTTTGTCCTGGGTTTGGTGCCAGCTGAATGACAAAACCTTCCAGTTGTTATTACAAAACCTCCCTGCCCTGTGCATACTATCTTGTCAATTTAACAATCAGCCACAATTTTCCGTGACTCAGAGTACTTTCAATACAATTTGCAGCATCTGATGAACTACTGATGAACATCTGATGAACTACTTTTTTTGTTTTGTTCTCGGATAATCAGAATTGTTTAAATAATAGTGTCTCTGTTTCTTCAAAACTAAATTTGAAGCTCACTGAAGCCGCCATATAACCTTTAGAGCAGCATATTTGTGTTTCTTTTCCAAAACTTTATTTTCTACCCATATCCTGATTCTGTTTCTATTAATACTTATATTTTAATGTGTGTGTCCTTTGGTACACTGTCACAAATACTCTGTGAAAGTTATTAATACTATAAGAAATAACTTTCTTTTGTACTTTACTAAAAGATCCTGTGTTATCTATGGGAAGAAATAAATCAATGAGTGATCATCCTTGCAAATCTCTCTGTGAGCTCTTTTGAATTATACCTTCACTCTGATTTGGTAGTGTCCATGGTATATACTTTAACCAAAGGTTCAATGAATAGAATAGAAGGAGAAAATAAGAATAGAGATAACAAAAGAGAATTCTGAATAATTTACTTGCTGTAAAATCACTTCTTGATTGTATGACTTCATTGTTATTCAATGTTTATATGAACAGAGCAAGTAGTCATCAAAGAAATTTCAAAATAAATAAAAGACTTTCTGTGATAACAAAAAACAAATGCTATAGCAAATTTAAGTTTTAGTTATAAAAGTAGAACTGTATGTACTTCCTCTTTCACCATTTCCAAGTAATCATGCCTGCAAAAAGGTGTTATAATCTCACACCTCTTTGGGAACTCTTCCCTTCCTTAGCTTCCAGGCACTAGCGACTCTTTCCTCAGTAGTAAAACTGGGTACAGGGCTGCCGCATGCTCAGGCTGACTATGCTCACTGATGTAACAAGTGTCAAATTTTTCAAATACATTTCTAGCCAGGACACCATGCAGTATGTAACAGAGGTTCTCCAAAACAAATGATACTTTAATGTACTTCTTTCTACAATAGCACTAAGTTTCCTGCTACAACATACAAAAATAATAATAATGAAGGATGCAATATTTAAAATGAAGTTTCATATTTCTAAAATCTGCTTCCATTTTCAGAGCTTATACTTACAACAACGCTGGTTTTGTTACCCCCACCCCAACATCCCTGCAAAATTATCCAGATGTAAATAGCCCTGAAGCCGCCAAAGTTCCTAACAGTTTTATTTCTAAGTTTTATTTCACACTCACATGTACATAAGCCTGATGGAAACTATCTTCTAATGCTCAGCCCCTGAAATTATTTCCAGGTTACCAAGCATGTATGAAAGTTTCTATGAAAACGGAAAGAACATTGAATCACCGTTCTTTGATTTGTTCATTATTTGCCAGATATAGGCAAATATCTGTTTGCCTATGTTAGGGATACATGAAAGAACAAAGCGAAAGAGCTCTTCCACCATGGACATTCCTTCCTCACTCAGGGATGGATGAATGGATGGAAGGATGGAAGAATGGATGGAAGGATGGAAGGATGGATGGAGGGATGGATGTATGGACAGATGAGTGAATGGATGAAAAGGATAGCTAGTTATCTAGATAGATAGACAGACAGAATGAAGTATATCAAACAACAGTAGGTACATTGGAGATAAATAGGGTACAAAAAAAGGTTGCTAGTTAGAAAAAGTCTGACTGATAATGTCATATTCGAACAGAAATTTGAAAAAGGTGAAGAATCCTGACATGCAGATATTTAGATGAGGAACACTGAAGAAGAAAAAACAGTGAGTGAAAGGCCCTGATCCAACTTAGCTTCCCTATGAATTCCAGAGAGTGAGCCAAAGGAAGACTAGTGAACGCTGAAGTCATAAAAGTAATGAGTGACCCTGATTAGCTACCATGACAAATTTGGCAATTGATCTAAAAGCAAAGGGTAGCCACTGGGGTGTTTGAGCAGAAGAGAAACAAGATCTAAGTTACATTTTAAAGGGATACCTTGGTTGTTTTGTAAGAACAGAGCATGGGAAGAAACAGAAAGGCCAGATGGGAGAATACCGCAACAATGCAGGCAAGAGGTGACAGCACCAGGGTGCAGAATGGTAACAGTAGAAGTGCTGACATCCTAGATGCATGTGAAAGGTAAGCCTTAAGGATTTTTGATATACTGGATATGACATGTGACAGAAAGAGATGCATAATATCAGTTTCCTAAGTATGGGATCTAAATGGTAGAACTGCTTGAGCTTGGAAAACATGGGGGAGAAGTAAGTCTTGGGGTTTGGAAAGATTATAAATTGGGTTATGGATATGCTAATTTTCAGACCTATAAATACATTAACCTTGAGTTTAAAATGACACCATTGTCTTTACAAATGATATTAATACCTTAATAAATCATAACGTTAATACCTTATGATTTATTAAGGTATTAATATCATTTATAATACTGCTTTTTTTTTGAGATGGAGTCTCACTCTGTTGTCCAGGCTGAATGCAATGGCACAATCTCCGTCACTGCAAATTCTGCCTCCCGGGTTCAAGTGATTCTCCCACCTCACTTAGCTGGAATTACAGGCATGCACCACTACACCCAGCTTATTTTTGCATTTTTAGTAGAAATGGGATTTCACCATGTTGGCCAGGCTTGTCTTGAACTCCTGACCTCAAGTGATCCACCCGCCTCAGTCTCCCAAAGTGCTAGGATTGCAGGCATGAGACAGTACCTGGCCTAAACTCATATTTTTGAATTTGCTTTTTATTGATTCTTTTCCTATTCTCAGTAGCTCATTAGAAACCCCTGCCAAAAGTTACAAAAGCTTATATGCAAATTATGTTTCAATAATATCCAATATAATTTATCTAAGCATGATTTTTACATGTATTTAGAGCAATAATATCCTTTCTTACAATACTGCTCCTACTTTGAGCTCTAATTTCTTCTTCTCTGTGTTTGTTTGCCCTTCTTTGCCTGTGACCAAGATTGTCATTGTGTTCCCCTCAGGTTGACTGCTTTAGACAGGTTTTATCCTGACTCTAGGTCTCTGACCTATCTTTTTCT
This sequence comes from Ateles fusciceps, assembly GCA_036589455.1. NCBI lineage: Eukaryota > Metazoa > Chordata > Mammalia > Primates > Atelidae > Ateles > Ateles fusciceps. Next base: position 11,365,081 of record JAZHEH010000078.1, read on the forward strand.
TAGAGCATTTACTTTAGAAAACTTTCAATTGTTAATTTTTTCTCTGACACTTGAAAAGGTAAAGCTCCTCTCATTCTCTTAGCACTTTAAACACCCCAAAAGTGTCTTTCTCAAATACTGCTTAAGAGCCATCTCTTCCAAATGTAATGCAATCAAGAAAGAAAGAGCCTCTACCTTCCAGTCTCTGCGGAAGGGTAGGAGCCTAGCAAATACAGGTTACTGCCCCAGTGATCGACCTCCCCCTTACACACTTCACTAGCTTTCTGTTAGCTCACCCGAGCATTTAAAAATCCTCCTGCCTCTGTTTCAGCAGAGTTGAGTTCAATCTCTCTTGTTTATTTCTACAGTCTTGAACAAAGTCTTCCTTGCTTAACTCCATCTAGTGGAATTTTCCTTGACACCTGAAGAAGTTTCTTGATGAAGAAGATAAAATATTAATAAAATACAGATTAAAGCCTTCTGTTCTCTCCTGTTATCCATTCAAGAATCTATGAAATATCAGCAAATCCATTGGTCTTATGCAGATTGCATCTTGGCCTATCCTTCTAATACACATTTGTCCTTAATAGTTTTAAATTCAAGGCTTGGTGGATGCACTAAATAGGTTCTTTAAAAAGATTGTATGATATGATCAGCAACAGAATGGAGGGTTTCAGGTCCATCCAGTTTTCTAGTTTCTGAATTTCCCTTTACACTAGATAAAAGAAGAGTAGTCAACTCTCTCTCAATTAAGTATTCATTGGCTGTCCATACTGCCCAACTTACCATAGATTTTTATTTTTAATTTTCTAAATATCATATAGCTTTTCTAAAAATTGGAGAGAGTATTATAAAAATGGTACTGTGGTTGCTGCTGTAGCTTATAGTGATAATAAGAGCTACCATATATAAAATATTTTTCTATGCAAGCCATATACTAAGCACTGTACACATATAAACACATTTAATTTTCACAAAGCCATGTGAAGTAAAAACTATCATCTCCTGCACCCATTTTAAAGATGATGAAACAAGAATTAGAAGGTAAACAATTTGCTTAGGATTACACAGTGAGAAAGTAGTCTTTTTACATATACCAAGTTCTTTCTATATCCAATGCTCTTGCACAGAATGACTGCATTTTAAACCTTGACTCATTAATTATTAAATTTTCCTTTGGAAGTATTTAAACCTGCTGAAGTTTCAGGGAATTAATATTTAAATGTGTATAAGAAACGCTACCCAGGACTTTGTTAGACTTAAAGGAGCTCATCCATATTCAGTCTTTAGCACAGTTCTCAACCAAAATAAACATCAATAGTAGCATTTAACTTTTTGGTACTTTGGTTTACTTGCTACATTAATCCAAAATGCTATACTATTATCTCATAAGACTTTACAAGTCCAAGACACTGGTACATTATTATCTATCATTTTGACTCTCATTAACTAGGAATGGGCATTATCACACATAGAAACATCTGTGATTCTATTTGAGTTGAGAAGCACATAGAAACCTGGACAAGACAACAAGAGAATTCTGAAAATTAGTTTCTTATTCTGATAAGGTAGTCAAGAGACAGCTAAGACAGTTCAGAAAAAAACTGAGAAATTACAGTAAGGAGATTGGGAATGAAAGTCAGACAAGATCTAGTAGGTCACGAAACACTTCCCATTTGTGATTCCTGTTTTTCTGAACCAACGGGAAAATATGCTCAAATGAATCAATGAAGGGATTTCCTACCGACATCACTGAATTCCTCATTGCTAGGTTTGAAGTTAGCTCAAATTTGAAGTTTCAGATAGTTTAAGAAGTAGAAAAAGAGTTTGTTATCTTAGCAAATGTCAAACTTTGTGGGGGATATGTAAATTCCAGTTTTGCAAGGCTGGAAAAACTTTTCTTTTCTTTCTCAGTGTAGTCATTTTATGGCAAGTGCTACTACTGGCTTTCAATGGTACTAAAATGCCATTATAAATGAATGAGGACAGCATCATTTCAAATAATATGAATATTACATTAGGATGATGTTGCATAAGATGAGGTTTTCTCAAAGCTTTCTTTTCATCTGCTGAAAAACTAAATATATGTTTCCATTTTTTTGCAACATCTGCAAACTACTTCAATAATTAGATACCCTTTCTTTGATTCTCTAATGTAGGAGATACTTGAAGTTCAGCTGCTGTTAAACAGCACTTTATCTGTCTTGTGTCTGATTGTTCTTGAAAGCACCAAGTGGTCACTGATCCAATAGATGTCTGCTATTCAAAAACTATTGTCACAGAAAGGCATGGGACTGGGCTGACACTGGTGACATGTAGCTACCAGATCAGTCCAAAACGGCAGAGGTGAAGGAGGCATCTGAAATGACTTCAGAGCCAGAAGGGAGTGCAGGGAATAATTGTGCTGAACACGGAAGGGACTGACTCCTACTCAGCCATCACCCCCATGGGAGATAGATTATAACAAATGCATAGCTAATGCTACCATATTTGGGAAGATACAGATATAGAGCTAGGCCTTGTGGGGCCCTGGTGTGCACACAGTTGCCATCTAGAATCCAATAGCAGCCCTGGTGATCCAGTTATTTTATTCCTTAAAGGCATTCCCATCAAAAGTATCACGAGCAATCCCACCACCACACAGTATGCCAACCTCACACACAACTTCATCTGGAAGGTGCAGGGTACCATGAATGAAACTGATACATAGAATGACCTTACCTTCCTTCAAATGTGCTCCATGAAGAATGAAACTATGCATGCACCAGATAAAAACTATTTCCTGATTATGATTCAGAATCCAAGGGAATAAGCCACTCTTTGGGCTCTTGCATTATTCATTAACTTAATGCTCTCCAAGAATAATAGTTAATTTTGTCAGTGGAGTGGCACATGGAAATTTCTTTTAAGCCCACTCAAAACAGTACAGTCACACAGGTGGGCTGGCAGCTCTGCCCACCCCACCAAAGGACTCCCTCTGCTGTCTCAATCTGTCCCAGGGTTCCTGGGAGGGCACTCTTTCCTCGTTTCTGGGTTTTGGAGCAAGAGCTTGTAAGAAGACAACACCCAGTTTCCTTCTGACCTTCAGTTCACTTTGTTGCCCTTGGAAAACATTGTTTAACTAAAAATCACTAAAATAATAACAAAAAAGTGTACATAAAATAGCCTTGAAAAATATTTTAAATAGCTTCCAAACATACATATAACTCTTAAAATAAACCTGCTATAGACACACACATATATACACTTATATAGAGAGAGCAAGTATGGACAATACCCACTTTATTATCTTTGTATCTACATTCTATTGCCCATGTATATACTTTATATCACTTGTGCTGAGAACTTTTAAGACATTAATTTACTGTTTTACATACACACATACATAATACATATATACTCACATACATAGAAATACATATATATATACACACACACAGAGGTTTGTTTTTGCATGTATGTTTATGTATTATTTATACATATTTGTATACTGATATGGTTTGGATTTGTCTCCACTCAAATTTCATGTCAAATTATAATCTCCAATTTTAGAGCAAGGGCCTGGTGGGAGGTAAATGAATCATGGACCAATTTCCCTTTTGCTGTTTTCATGATACTGACTTCTAATGATATCTGGTTGTTTAAAAGCATAAGTATCTTCTGCTTTGCTCTCTTCCTCCTGCTCCAGTCATGTGCAACGTACCTGCTTCCCCTTCATCTTCCACCATGATTGTAAGTTTCCTGAGGTCTCCCCAGCCATGCTTCCTATACAGCCTAAGAAACTGTGAGCCAATTAAACTTCTTCTCTTTATAAATTACCCAGTCTCAGGAAGTTATTTATAGCAATGCAAGAATGGACTAATTACATATGCAATTTTTCAAATATATGCCTAAAAGTATTTTTCCTTTTATTTAAAAAAGTAACATCATCAAGTGTGCAGTTCAGAAAATATAATGTAATTTGTTCATTAACAAAATACTCTTTGGAATCTGACTAACCGAAGAGTTCCCACTGTGAACTTCACTAGCTACGTGTGCCTTGCAAAAAATCACTTAACCTCTTTTAGCCTTATTTTTCTCACTGGAATACAAATAATTACAGAATCTACCAAATATGGTTGTTGAAAGGGTTAAATAAGAGGTGATTATCAGATTACCAGGTAAAATAATAATATTCAATGAATGCTAGCTGTCTAAAAAAATGACTGAATCCCACATTCATTGATAGTTACCATTTTTATTTTGGGATTGATGTAACTAAAGCTTTAGATATGAATATAGGTATAATGATATCTATATTTTTGCTCTGCTTTCTCAGATTTTTATATTTGTCTATGTGGCTTCCATTTATCAGAGAGCCAATGATAGTAGCTATATTTTCTTATTTTCTGTATTCTTGATGCCCTGGTATTTGTAGCCTCTCAGCCTAGGGAGAAGCTGTCCTACCCAGGGATAGTGAGTTCTTAGAGACAGTATAGGGCACAGCTGAAGCATGTCTCATCTCTGTAAACCAACCCATCCCAAATCTATAGCCCTAACCACTGACTTACTGAACTCTCACACACCAAGTCAATGTTTCCCCTGCTGTTATCCCAGGACCAGGTACTAGGCAACTAGAGACTGCTCCTACATCCCAAAGCTCACTAGAATTATTCAAAGTAGCCAGTCTTAAACTGTGCACTCTGGCCAGCCTTGCTTTTCCCATAGAAACTTCAACTAAGCCTGTGGCCTAGACTTTCCTCTTGCTGCTCTCTCTCCCCTGACCACACTGCAGCTTTCCTCTGTGGTTCTGTGTGGCATTTGGTGATTTCCTCTCTCTGGGGCCTCTCAGTGTAATAAACTTCTTACTTCAAAGTCTCATTCTTGTCTTCCCCTGTGGTTACACCAACTTCACCATACCAGGTCCAGCATGTATATTCTTAGAACATGGATCTATTCTTTATAAGACAGATCTTATACAATACGTACTGTTTTATCTGTTGCTTTATTGTTTAAATATAACTGTATCTAATGAGCATTTTCTCTGCTAGTAAATAGAAATATAAATCATTTTTAAATACCTGTCATCTATTTTATTTAAGGAGATTTACCATGATTATTTAAATACACTTATTATTTAAGGAGTTACAATGACATATATCATTCTTTTGTGACCATAATAAGTTCATTGCCTGATGTGTGGTAAGTCAATATGCCAACACAAAGGTTACAGCAGACAAAGAGCTTTAACTGTAAGGCCACTGAATCAGGAAGTGGGAGGAAACCTCCAATTCATCTCCCTAAGGAGTTTGGGGCTAGAGATTTCTGTGGGCCTGGAGTAAGCTGAGGTGTGGGGATCCTGGATTGGTCTAAGAGTTCAGGGGAAGTCATGGAATGGAAAATGAAAAAACTGCATTCTCACGCTGATTCAATTCCTCTGCAGGGGTCTTCAAACTGGTTGGTATCAGCCCTTCTACTGGAATTCAAAATCTGAAAAACATCTTAAGCAATTCTTAAACAAAAGTATTATAACTCTTACATCAGAGATCCTACCTATAGGAACAGTGGAGATGTAAATGGTCAGTATTTAGTGCTATGTGACTTTAGGTTACAAGAAAGTGGGTCAAAATGTGGCCTGACTTATGCTTAATTATAACCATATTTCTGTCCAGAACCTGGCATGTAATTCATGTTAACACTGTAAGGATAGTTTCACTTTAATAAAATATGTAACAAAAGGCCCTAATGTTTATTCTGTTATGCCAGGCACTCTGTTAGATGCTGGTGATTCCATGGAAGCCAAGACAGTAAAGACTTCTGTCCTTGCAGCTAGCTTTATAACATACAGCCTCAGAAGTGAATCTCAGTGCACTTGTCAGATATTTTTTTTGCATACATTCCTAAAAGTGGAATACAGACACACACATACACACACACAAACTCACATTTGCATATATTTGAATTATCTTTTAGAAAGATAAATAAATCATAGATAACACAAACAAATAAAAACACATCCCATGCTCGTGGATGGGTAGAATTAATATTGTGAAAATGACCATACTGCCAAAAGCAGTCTACAAATTCAATGCAATTCCCATCAAAATACCACCATCATTCTTCACAGAACTAGAAAAAAATCTTAAAATTCACATGGAACCAAAAAAGAGCCCGCATAGCCAAAGCAAGACTTGCAAAAAGAACAAATCTGGAGGCATCACATTACTTGACTTCAAACTATATTACAAGGCTATAGTCAAAAAAACCACATGGCACTGGTATAAAAAGAGGCTTATAAAAATAGGCTTATAAACTAATGGAAGAGAAAGAGAATGCAGAAATAAAGCCAAATACTTACAGTCAACTGATCTTCAACAAAGCAAACAAAAACATAAAGTGGGGAAAGGACACCCTATTCAACAAATGGTGCTGGGGTAATTGGTAAGCCACATGTAAAAGAACAAAACTGGATCCTCAACTCCCACCTTATACAAAAATCAACTCCTGATGGATCAAAGACTTAAATCTAATACCTGAAACCATAAAAATTCTAGAAGATAACACCAGAAAAACCCTTCTAGACATTGACTTAGGCAAAGACTTCATGACCAAGAACCCAAAAGCAAATGCAACAAGACCAAAGATAAATAAATGGGACTTAATTAAGCTAAAAAGTTTCTGCACAGCAAAAAATAATAATAACAATTAGAAAATCTTCAGAATTTATACTTCTGACAGAGACTACAAGGAACTCAAGAATATCCAGAATCTACAAGGAACTCAAACAAATTAGCAAGGAAAAAAACAAACATCCCATCAAAAAGTGGGCTAAGGATATGGATAAAGAATTCTCAAAAGACAATATACAAATGGCCAAGAAACATGAAAAAAAGTTCAACCTCACTAATTATCAGGGAAATGAAAATCAAAACCACAACATGCTACCACCTTACTCCTTCAAGAACGCCCATAATAAAAAATAAAAAAATAATAAATGTTGGTGTAGATGTGATAAGAAAACACTTTTACACAGTTGGTGAGAATGTAAACAAGTACAACTACTATGGAAAACAGTGCAGAGATTGCTTAGAGAACTAAAAGTAGATTTACCATTTGATCTAGTAATCCCACTCCTGAGTACCTACCCAGAGAAAAAGAGTCATTATACAAAAAAAGATACTTGCACACACATTTAGTAGCACAATTCTCAACTGCAAAAATATGAAACCAGGCTAAATTCCCATCAATCAATGAGTAGATTAAAATATGTGAGATATATATATATGTGTGTGTGTATATATATACACACATACATACACACACACAAACACAAACACACACACACACCATGGAATACTACTCAGCCATAAAAATGATGAAATAATAGAATTCACAGCAACCTGGATTGAATTGGAAACCATTATCTTAAGTGAAGTAACTCAGAAATGGAAGATCAAACACTGAATGTTTTTACTCATCAGTGGGAGCTAAACTATGAGGACACAAAGGCATAAGAATAATACAATGGACTCTGGAGACTTGAAGAAAAGAGTAGGAGGGGGTTGAGGGATAAAGACTACACATTAAGCACAGTATACACTGCTCAGGTGATGGGTGCACCACAATCTCAGAAGTCAACACTAAAGAAATTATTCAGGTAACTAGACACTACCTGTTCTCCCCAAACCAAATGAAATTAAAAATAATAAAAAAAAAGCAAGATTGTGCTTTCTTCTAAGTCTCTCTCCCTTGAACCTGAATTAGAAAGTGTAGAGACAAAGCAGCTAGCATGTGGAGAGGGGATTGAGGAAGAAAAAAGTAAAGCAGTTCCCACCAGCACTTGACAACTATGTTTCCCCAAGACCCTACAGGAGTTTCAACTACTGCTTTTGTGGTTCATTGACATTTCATTACAGATAACGTTTTGTTTTTTCTGGCTTTTGTTTTTGGTTTTGTTTCAATGGTGGTGTTCACCAAGTGTGGGGAGCAAGTGGTTTTGCTTCCATACCATCGGCATTTTCTGAAGCTTTCCTAAGCCACTCTACTTTGTACTTCTGGTCTCTTGGTCTCTTAAATCCAGAATATTTTTCTCTCCTTTTTCTGAATGAGATGATGTTCACTGTTGTCTGATATTTTTTAGATCTTCAGAGCAGCATCTTTGCTTTCTTTACTAATGACTCAGGGTCAAAGCTTCAACCATATCCCAATGTATTACTCAGTCCATATTCAGATCCTTGCAGCATTTTGAAACATATGTGTGATATTTTTGTCTCCATATTGTAATATTCAAAATTCAAACTGAAATACAAATAATTCCAGCTGAAGAGGCAGGTGGTATTTAGCCAGAAAAGTGACAGAACAGAAGTGGTATTTAAAGAAGACTAATCTGCAAACATATGCAGGAGGGATTAGGTTACAGAACAAGCTGAATTTGCCAAAGATGGTTCCACACCATAGATTCAAGCCATTCTAGTCTCTGGCTCTGTCTGGTTTAGAAAACCAAGATGCCCTGTGGTTTATCCATTGTCAATTAAATATTTTAGTGATTATGAGAGAAGCCTTTGTCAAGGCTTTCCCTAGCTGTACAATCCTGGATATTCTGTATAAATAAGAGGAACTGTTGAGAAATGTAGATCTTTCTTAGAACCTGTATGAGTGGAAGACCAATTTTGAGAAGGATAACAAACCGCAACTTTTGAATCTTTTTTTTTTAAGATGGGGTCTTGCTCTGTTGCCCAGGCTTACTGCAACCTCCACCTCCAAGACTCAAGCGATTCTTAGGTATCAGCCTCCCAAATACCTGGGACCGCAGATGTGTGTCACCATGCCCAGCTAATTTTTTGTATTTTTGGTAAAGACAGGGTTTTGCCGTGTTGTCCCAGCTAGTCTCAAACTCCTAAGCTCAAGTTATCTGCCCGCCTTGGCCTCCCAAACTGCTAGGATTGCAGGCGTGAGCCCGAGATCCCAGCCATACAACTTTTGAATTTTAATAAAGAAGTACCAACTTTTACAAGTGATCAGTTTGGAAAGGGGGTAAATAGGAATCAATGCTATGTCACTTTACTGTGTCATACTAATGAAATTCCAACCTTTTTTTTTCCTCTTACAGGTAAACCAATTAGAATCATTAATATTCATCTGCATGTTAAAATTTTAAAATAATTACTGGCTTAGGAGAGAAGGAAATGTCATTTTTAATTATAGAATAACATTAAGTTATTATTAGAAAAAATATTTTATTTTTTAATGCATTATTTTGTATATGTAAAGACTAAATGCAACAGAAAGTGATAGAAATGCACATATAAAATATACAATATTCTGAGTCTATTAATTTAAGACTAAAACAAATAAGTAAAATCTTTGTTGTTCATCAACTTTCTCTGCTTTTATATAAAGAGTGGTCTCTCTCAGTCTGAACGATTATGAAATAAAATGTAACAAAATCTCTCGATCTACCTGATAATAGGCATATTTTAAATAAAGCACATATTTCACTATGATGTATGAATATCAGAAGTGGCTTCTTACTAATGTAGTAATAATTATAATTAGATCTCAAGATAAAAGCTCAAGAGATCAAGGCTAAGTAGGGCCCTTACTAACTTAAAAATTCTCTGTTACTCCTGAATTAAACATAAATGATCAATTGTTATATGAGTAAGTTCTCACCATTCAGCATGAAAAATCACCTCATTTGTGATTGACAGTCCAGTGAAATCTATTTACATTATGAAATAAGGACATGCTTCTGCAATTTAAACAAATAGCCTTTTGTGGCTTTAGAGAATACCTGAGTTACATTCATTTCAGAATAATGTTTTGGGACCATGTTTCATCAAACTCTTTCATTGTCCCTTCGACATACCCCCAGCGTCCTCTCACCATGTCATGGGGGTAAAATACAAATGTTTCTTGACTTTTAATGGGGTTATGCTCTGTACCAATATACCCATTGCAAGTTGAAAATATCATTCAGTTGAAATTGCACTTAATACACCTAACCTATAAAAATGTTCTCAGAACACTTTCATTAGTCTACAGTTCGGCAGAATCATCTGGCAACATGGCACACAGCAGAGTACTTGTTATATTCTCTTGATCATGCAGCTGATTGGAAGCTGTAGCTCCTTGCAGCTGCCCAGCATGGTGAGAGAGTATCCTACTACACACTGCTGGCCCTGGAAAAGCTAGCCTATACTTCAAAACTGTTTTCTACTGAATGCTTATTGCTTTTGCGCCATTGTTAAGTCAAAAACTTTAAAGTTGAAACACTGTAAGTCAGGAACTGTCTGTATTAAAGAGAACAAAACATATTTTCCTTAGTTTTTCCTTTAAAAAATGGTTGTACCAGATTACATTTAAATAATGCTACATTATGAAATATATCAGACACATAAAATCTAAAAAGAATATTGTTAACAATTGTTTACCTACCATAAACCTTGAAAGATGAAGCTGTACAAATAAAGTAAAGGTCTTGGAGTTAATCTCTGGTAGCATTTCCATCACTCACAACCAGAGACTTGACTTTGGTAATGCAACTTTACATATTTATCATATATAAATGCAACAATAAAAAGTATTGCTTTACATCATTTAAAGTTATATATAAAAATACCTTATCATGTATATTCTTGTACAGTTTAGTTTTTAATATTGTGTTTGTGTGATTTAGTACCTTTAATTTGTTCAATTCACCGAATATGACACTTGACTCTATTACCATTCCCTAATTTGTGTATCCATGTTCCTGCTGATTGACACTTTGGTCATTTCCAGATATCCAGTAGATACAGTATCACTGTGAACATTCTAATATATATTTTTGTCCACTTACGTGAAAATTTCTTCAATGTATTTCATTATCACTGTGAATATTCTAATATATATTTTTGTCCACTTATGTGAAAATTTCTTCAATGTATTTCATTCACTCTAAAAGACAATTAAAAAAATATTTCAACACTTCTAAAACTGAAGTCTCCTAATTTCTGGGCTCTAACAATAATAATTGGAGGTGTATTTTCAGTAGAATGGACGAGCCAAAAAGGTATTAAGATCTTCAATTCTTCCAGATATCAAAAAAATTGCTTATTATGCGTTTGTATGAATCTGCCCTGCCATTAAAGTATATGAGAGTTCTGCTTGCTCCATATATTCCTCAACACGTGGTATGGTCAGACATATCCATTGGCTTGTGGATATGAAATTTCAACTCACTGTCATTTTTACACATATTTACTATTCTCAACCTTTTCTTTGAGTTTCATCTTAAATCTTCTTTCCTCTTCCTTTTTAAAAAGATACTACTGTTTCTTATTGATATCCTCTGTGGCAACATATATTAACAGAAACAAAGTTTTATGGCCTGTTATTTTGCTTTTTAACAGCTGTTAAGCCAATTGATATTGTTTTTGTTTTCATTTGCTTTGGTTTGATTTGTAGGTCTTCATTCTGTTTTGGGCACTGTTTTCTTTCTGGTTGCTTTGAATTTATTTATTGGCATGTTTAACATAACTTGTCTAGGTTTGACTTATTAATTCTGAAAATCTTGGACTTTTTATAATTTTGAATAAAACATTTGTCTTTTAACAACTCTAGAAAAATAGTAATTGCTTTCTCTTCAATTATTACTTCTTCCTCATTCTTTCCATCCCATTCCCTGGGAACTGTAATTGGGTATTTTCATTCTATACTTAATTTCTCTTTGACTTCTTTTTTCATATTTCACCTTTCACTCTCCATTTCCCTTTGTTTCAGTGCTTATAGAATAGATGCCCTTATGTACTATATTCTGAGTGACTTCATTAGATAAAATTTTTAGTTCACTCATTTTTCAATTATTTAAACAATACATTCTTTAATCCATCCATTGTACTTTTAATTTCAAGGGCTTTTTTATTTCCAAAAAAATCATGCTTCTTTTCAAATTTGCCTATTCCATTTTCTCCTTTTTATCATTTTTTCTAATGTTTTTATTTTCTTGTCACTTCCTATTATCCTAAATATCAATTGTTTTATAATCAGTTATCTCATTATCTGGAGTTCTTGAGAGACCTAATTCTGTAGTTAATGGCTTCTGCTTTTCCTTACTAATTTGATTGTTTTCCCATATCCTATGTGATTTTAGAATAGGAGCTTATATTCACCCCAGTTTGGTGCATCTGAGCAGTTTGGTATATCTGAACTGGCCATGGTAGAATGAAGGCCAAGTGGCTACCACTTAACTATGTGGGGCTCCTACACTCAGACACCCAAGGGCACCTAACCCACTGAATCCATGACAAATTTAACTTTATTGGTAAAATCTCAAGATCATACAATATGAAGACTAACTGGAAATCTCAAATCTATGGACTAGAATAAGATTTAATTTTATCTTTGAAGAGGCAAGGATTCCTAGTCTGTTTGATTGAACTGTAGAAAAAGATATTCACCACAGTAAAGGATGATCCTGAGTAATACTCCTCAAGCTGATCTTGATTTTTCTTTATAGAATTGGAATTCTGTTGATTTTGTGGAATAATAATTAAATAATTATAAAACCATGAGTGAATTTGTTTTAACAAATAAAATTAGGCCAATTTATTTGACCCAAATAACCAATTATTTCCATTTAAAACTTAGATTTAATATAAAGTTTTTAAAAAGACTGATGACTTTTGAAGTTTAGAGTGATTTTTATGTGTACTCACAAAATAATAACACATTGAAATTCTTTTTTTAATAGCTTCATGTTATTTACATGTGAAAAATCTAAAAACCAACTAAACAAGATATATAGATCTAAAAAGGGAAGGAGATAAGCTACCAATATAAGAATTATAATGTGAAAATACCCTTCTATATACCATTTACAGAGGAGTTCAAGGTACTTTTAAAAAGTAGTAACTTTTTAGTATGATATTTGAGTGGGAATGAGAAAGATCCACTGATTTTATGCATTATTTTGAATTAAAAAAAAATTTTAGATCCAGAGGGTACATGTGCAGATTTGTTACATGGGTATACTGCATGTTACTAAGACTTGGTGTACAAATGATCCCATCACCAAGAGAGTGAGCGCAGTACTCCAAAGGTATTGAACCCATGCTCCCCCTCCCCACACTCCCCCTTCAAGCAGTCCCCAGTGTGCACATGTTCCCTTCTTTGTGTCCACATGCATTCAATGTTTAGCTCACACATATAAGTAAAAACAAGTGATATTTGGTTCTCTCTTCCAGTGTTAATTCACATTGCTGCAATGAACATGCTTTCCTTCTTTTCATGGCTGTGTACTATTCCATGGTATATATACATCACATTTTCTTCATCCAGTTCACCATTAATGAACATATTAGTTGACTCCATGTCTTCACTATCATAAACAGTGCTGCCATTAACACACTAGTTGTATTAGCATGTTCTCACACTGCTACAGAGACATAGCCAAAATGGGATAATTTATAAAGGAAAGAGGTTTAATTGACTCATGGTTCTGCATGGCTAGGGAGGCCTCAGGAAACATACAATCACAGCAGAAGGTGAGAGTGAAGCAAAGCACATCTTACGTGCCAGCAGGTGAGGGAGAGCAAATGAGCAAAGGCAGAAGAGCCTCCTAGGAAACCATCAGATCTCCTAAGAACTCACTCCCTATCATGAGAACAGCATGGGGTAAACCACCCCCATGATCCAATCACCCCACCAGGTCCTGCCCTCACACATAGGGATTATGGGGATTATATTCAAGATGAGATTAGGTGGGGACAAACAACCAAACCGTACCACTAGTGCATGTGTCTTTTAGGTAGAAATATTTACTTTAATTTCAGTATATACCTGTTAGTTGGACTGCTGGGTTGAATGTTAGTTTTGTTTCAAGTTCTCTGAGAAATATCCACACTACTTTCCACAGTGGCTCAACAAATCTACATTCCTACAAACAGTGTATATGTATTCCCTTTTCTCCAGAGCTTTTTGACTTGTATAGTGACACAAAGGTGTTTTCCGAATTTCCCAAATTTACGTGTGGTTGACCTCTCTAGTAAGATTGGGAAAACTTTTGTGGACTATATCCTTAAACATGCTTTCCAAGTTACTTGCTCTCCTTCCTTCAGTTTCTGGAACGCCAGTGAGTCATAGATTTGGTCACTTTACATAATCTCACATTCCTGAGAGGTTTTTTCATTTTTCATTTTTCAATTTTTTCTCTGCCTGTGTTATTTTAAAGGAGTAGTGTTCAAGCTCCAAGATACTTTCCTTAGCTTGGTCTATTCTGTAGTTGTAGTTAATACTCGCAACTGCATTTTGAAATTCCTGTAGTGAATTTTTCATTTCCAGAGGTTCCACTTATTCTTTCTTTCTTAAAATGACTGTGTCGTCTTTCAACTCTTGGATCATTTTACTGTTTTCCTTGGATTGGGTTTCAACCTTCTCTTGTACCTCAGTGAGTTTCCTTCCCATCCAGATTCTGAATGCTATGTCTGACATTTGAGCCATTTCACTCTGGTTAGGATTCATTGTCAAGAAGCAAGTGTGATGGTTTATTGCCAAGGAGATACATTGGATTTTTAGAGTTATCAGAGTTCTCGCACTGTTTTTGTTTTCTATCTACGTGGGCTGATGATTCCTTCCTCATCCTTCGAAGTATCTGTCCTTTGGATGAGGCTTTTTGCTTTTGTGCTCTTCATTGCCCTTGAGGCTTTGATTGTGGTGTAATTTAGGTAGTTGAACAGCTTCATTGCTGGATGCTTTCAGGGGTCAAGACTCAGCTCTGCACTCATGGGCTGTGTGCTATAACCCTAGGGGATTGGGAATGGGTGCTTTGTTTTTTGGTCATTTGAAGTCAAGCCCCATCTGGGCTGGAGGGTTCGAGGTTTTCCCCTAAACACTAGAAACAGCCCTCCATAGAGGATGACAGAGGGGCCACTGGCGTAGGTGCTCTGGTGTGGATGCTCAAGGTACCACTGGTGGGAGGCTTTCTGGCTGGCATGGCTGGACTGTCGTAGCACTCCAGAAAAGGTAGCAGTACATCTCAGGTGATCGTCATTCTGCTGGAGGGCTGAAATTCTTTATACAAAAGCCTGCCCCAAATATAGCTGCAAAAATGAATGTATTTTGGTTACAAGGAAAGAGGTGATTTTAAAATTGAGAAATCCATGTTTGAATCATACTGTTGAAGCAATAATTCATATTTCTAAAGCAAACGTAATATTTTTAAAACTACAGAGAATATTGACTGCTTACAGTAGATTTCAATAGACATCTGAGGTCCTAAAGAAAATAAAGAAGAAAAATAGAATCATATTTACATTCTGAACTTTAAAGAGTATCTATATTTTTAGTTCTAATTCATACATCTGTCAAAAAGAAAGCATAGTTGATTTTAAGCATATCAATCTAAATTTTGTTTGAAAATGACCATACTACATTTTATTTATTAAATGTTGGCTTACAGATATTTTTTGTCAGTCTACACAGGTATCAGAAATCTGAATAATATAGACTATGGTGTGGTTCCCTTTGGGAGTAGAATAAAATAGGAGTAAGCATTTGAGATCACTATTTTTATTATGTTTGTGGTTATGTTGCCTTGATGCCCTTCATTTTATCTTCATAAACATTTAGATCTGTATCAAACATCCCTTCCGTATAGAAACAAATTTACAAATGTATGTATCTACATTTCCAAGGAATGTTTCTATAAAACCATAACTCCATTCATTAGTTTTACCCAATATAATAAAATGGAAAGATTGAGTAAGAAGGGTCTGAGAAAAGTACAATATGACTTTAAATTCTAGCTCTATTACTTAAGCTGTGTAGTCCTCAACAAGCCATTTAACCAAGCTGGATTTCACTTATTTAGTTTGTAATATGGGGATAATATTTGGATCTCACTGAAGGGATTACTGTGACAACAACTGGCACACAGCACTAATTTAATGTTGGATATATTATTCAAAAAAAGTAAAACTTGGTAGATTGAACTAACAGAATGAATGGTTAAAGAATTTTCTCAGGGATGGCCATCACATTTCTGAATAACCGTCTTTTTTAATAACTAGATAATTTACCAAAATCTTGTTCTTCGAAGTTTTTCCTCTATCAGTAATAGAAGAAAGCTTATAGTCAAAAGTGTTACTGAGGGGGGGAGAGGCGGGTGAAAGTAAGGATGTGAGCATTCTCAAAAGAGATAAAAAGAAATATACCTCTGACATTACTTTCATAGATGACCAGCCCAGGGTAGCTTCAGAGGCCACTCTGTTCTGCTGTTCAGATGAAATTGCACAAAATGACAGGCAGCCCAATCACTCTCTGCTTTTGTGTGTAATTTTACTTAGTCTCCTTGCAAATAACTAGTTTATTTTTACTCTAAGAAGATTGGATTTGGAGAGAGAGATGCAAGTTAAGTGGTTGTATACTTTTTTTTCCTATTTTCTCCTTAAGTGATAACAGTATAGTTTTAAGATCCTAAAAGTTGTGTTTGTTTCTTTCTAGAGAAAAGTTACTCCCAACTTTAACCATTAATTACTGGAAACATTTTTGTTTTTTTGTTTTTTTTGCCACATATATGGTAAGACTTTAAAAAGTTGAAGAACAACTTATTGTTGACTTGTCACAGACATAGAAGAGATAAATCAATAGTCAGTGGTAAGTTGTTTTTGGAAACATTGTTCCATCCTAAATTATCATCAGTGAATACATATACTTTTACTTTTTTTTTTTTTTTTTTTTTTTGAGACACAGTCTCACTTTGTCACCAGGCTGCAGTGCAGTGGCACTATCTCAGGTCAGTGTAACCGCCTCCTGGGTTTAAGTGATTCTTGTATCTCAGCCTCCCAAGTAGCCAGAATTACAGATGTGCACCACTATGCTCAGCTAATTTTTGTATTTTTAGTAAAGACAGAGTTACAACATGTCGGCCAGGCTGGTCTCCACCTGCCTAGGTCTCCCAAAGTGCTGGGATTACAGGCATGAGACATGTCACCCAACCTACATATGGTTTAAAAGATCTCAAAGGAAGAGTAAAGATTAAAGTTTTAGCATTTCCATTTCATGAACTACTGTAATTTTTTACAATTATGCAATTATTTGCATTTGCAATTATGCCACAACTTTTTCAATGAGTTAATGCTATTTATCAATGTGGAGAAAACATCAATATACTTTTCAATAAAAAAGCAAGTTACTGAATAACACCTATAATAAAATATCATTTTGGTCAAGCATACACAACATACACATACAAAACATTTCTATGTGTATGTACAAATATTAACTAAGGATTGATTAAAAAGTTAAACTAAGACCCGAAGCAATAGAAATTTCAGAAGAAAAGATAGGAAACATGTTTTTGAACACTGGCCTAGGCAACAAATTTATGATGAAGACCCCAAAAACAGACGTAACAAAAACAAAAATAAATGAGGCTTAAATAAACTAAGAGGCTTCTACATAGCAAAAGAAAGAATCAACAAAGTAAATGGACAACCTACAGATTTAGAGAAAACATTTGCAAACAATATATCCAACAAAGGATTAATATCCAGAATCTAGTAATTTGGTGCAAAAGTTCTTCCGACTTTTGTCATTAAAAGTAATGGCAAGAGACAGGGCTGGGTGTGTCCCCACTTGGAACAGGCAGCCAGCTCGGAGGGTCGAGGACTTCACTCCCTCGGTGCTCCGATTCAGATCCTGTGCTTACCTCATCCCTCCTGCAACCCACGGTCCATGAGAGCCCTGCCAGACTGAGAGGCGCCATGGGTTGTTGATGCAAATCTGAGGGATGGCTCCCGCCTGGTGCCACAAATTGTCGGCATGGATAGCACAGAAGTTTGGACTAGCGCCAACGGGAAAGAACTACCCATCCCACAGAAAGAGGCAGACTTGAAAGCAGGGAAACAGGCCATAAGGCCTGGTAGGCTCCACCCCCCACAAAACTCAAACTGAAGCCCGTGCCCTAGAGAGCTTGGCAGAGAATACACCAGTTTGACCCCAACCAAGGAAGACTGAGCTCAGGGAAGGAGAGTCGCCATTGGGAAGGCGGGGCTAATCTCACCTGGAAAAAAACTTCAGGGGAAGACCACCCACCAAGCAAACTGACTGAATCCAAGGCAGCCCAGCAGCGCCTCTACAGGCCAAAAAAGATACAGCTCCAACCACAACAGAAAGGAGGTACATTCAGAGATTTCTCCCGAAATCACCAACTTCAAAGATCAAAGGGAAATAAATCCACGAAGATGGGAAGAAACCAGCGCAAAAATGATGAAACCATCAAAGACCAAAACACTTCTTCACCTCCTAGGTATCACAACTCCTCACCATCAAGGGAACAAAACAAGACAGAGAATGAGTTTGATGAATTGACAGAAGCAGGCTTCAGAAGGTGGGTAATAACAAACTTCTCTGAGTTAAAAGAACATGTTCAAACCCAATGCAAAGAAACTCAGAACCTTGAAAAAAGGTTAAATGAAATGCTAACTACAATAACCAGCTTAGAGAAGAACATAAATGACTTGATAGAGCTGAAAAACACAGCACAAGAACTTCCTGAGGCATGTACAAGTTTCAACAGCCAAATTGACCAAGCAGAAGAAAGGACATCAGAGATTGAAGATCAAATCAATGAAATAAAATAAGAATGCAAGATTAGAGAAAAGAGTGAAAAGAAATGAACAAAGCCTCCAAGAACTATGGGATTATGTGAAAAGACCTAATCTGCACTTGATTGGCATACCTGAATGTGATGGGGAGAATGAATCCAAGTTGGAAAACACTCTTCAGGATATTATCCAAGAGAACTTCTCCAACCTAACAAGGCAGACCGACATTCAAATTTAGGAAATACACAGAACACCACAAAGATACTCCTCAAGAAGAGCAACCCCAAGGCACATAATTGTCAGATTCACCAGGGTTGAAATGAAGGAAAAAAATCCTAAGGGCAGCCAGAGAGAAAGGTCATGTTACCCACAAAGGGAAGCCCCATCAGACTCATAGCAGATCTCTCAGCAGAAATCCTACAAGCCAGAAGAGATAGAGGGCCAATATTCAACATCCTTAAAGAAAATAACTTTCAACTCAGAATTTCCTATCTGGCCAAACTAAGCTTCATAAGTAAAGGAGAAATAATATCCTTTAGGGACAAGTAATTGCTGAGAGATTTCATCGCTACAAGACCTGCCTTACAAGAACTCCTGAAGGAAGTACTAAACATAGAAAGGAACAACCAGTACCAGCCACCCCAAAAACATACCAAATGGTAAAGAACAATGATGCAATGAAGAAACCGCATCAACTAATGGGCAAAACAACCAGCCAGTGACAAAATGGTAGGATGAAATTCAAACATAATAATATTAACGTTGAATGTAAATGGCTTAAATGCCCCAATCGAAAGACACAGACTGGCAAACTGGATAAAAAGTGAAGACCTAGTGGTGTGCTGTATTCAGGAGACCCATCTAACATGCGAAGACTCACACAGACTCAAAATAAAGGGATGGAAGAAGATTTACCAAGCAAATGGAGAGCAAAAAAGCAGGGGTAGCAATCCTAGTCTCTGATAAAATGGACTTTAAACCAACAAGATCAAAAGAGACAAAGAAGGGCATTAGATAATTGTAAGAGAATCAATGGAACAAGAAGAATTAACTATCCTAAATATATATGCACCCAATGCAGGAACACCCAGATACATAATGCAAGTTCTTAATGACCTACAAAGAGACTTAGCCTCCCACAAAATAATAGTGGGAGACTTTAACACTCCACTGACAATATTGACAGATCAACGAGACAGAAAGTCAACAAGGATATCCAGGACTTGAACACAGATCTGGACCAAGCAAACCTAATGAACATTTCCAGAACACTCCACCTCAAATCCACAGAATACACATTCTTCTCAGCACCATATCGCACTTACTCTAAAATTGACCACATAATTGGAAGTAAATCACTCCTCAGCAAATGCAAAAGACTGGAAAACATAACAAATAGTCTCTCAGACCACAGTGCCATCAAATTAGAACTCAGGATTAAGAAAAGCACTAAAAATCACACAATCACATGGAAACTGAACAACTTGCTCCAGAATGACAAATGGATAAACAATGAAATGAAGGCAGAAATAAAAATGTTCTTTGAAACCAATGAGAATGAAGACACGACATACCAAAATCTAGGGGACACATTTAAAGCAGTTTCTAGAGGGAATTTTATAGCAATAAATGCCACATGAGAAACAAGAAGAAATCTAAAATCAACACCCTATCACCAATATTGAAAGAGCTAGACGAGCAAGATCAAACAAACTCAAAAGCTAGCAAAAGACAAGAAATAAGTAAGATCAGAGTGGAACCGAAGGACATAGAGACACAAAAAAAACCCTTTAAAAAAAAATCAATAAACCCAGGAACTGGTGTTTTGAAAAGATCAACAAAATAGACAGACAGCTAGCTAGACTAATAAAAAAGAAAGAGAGAAGAATCGAACAGATACAATAAAAAATGAAAACGGGGAGCTCAGCACCGATTCCTTGGAAATACAAACTACCATCAGAGATTATTACAAACAGTTCTATGCACATAAACCAGTAAATCTGAAAGAAGTGGATAAATTCCTGGACACTTGCACACTCCCAAAACTAAATCAGGAAGAAGTTGAAACCCTGAATAGACCAATAACAAGGTCTGAAGTCGAGGCAGCAATTAATAGCCTACCAACCTAAAAAAGTCCAGGTCGAGATGGGTTCACAGCCAAATTCTACTAGACATACAAAGAGGAGCTGGTACCATTCCTGTTGAAACTATTCCAAACAATACAAAAAGTGGAAATCCTCCCTAACTCTTTCTATGAGATCAACATCATCCTGATACAAAAACCTGGCAGAAACACAACTAAAAAGAAAACTACAGGCCAATATCCATGATGAACATTGATATAAAAATCTTCAATAAAATACTGGCAAACTGATTGCAACAGTACATCAAAAAGCTTATTCATCACGATGAAGTAGGCTTCTTCCTGGGGATGTAAATCTGGTTCAACATACTCAAATCTATAAACATAATCCACTACATAAACAGAACCAAAGACAAAAACCACATGGTTATCTCAATAGATACAGAGAAGGCCTTCAACAAAATTCAACAGTCCTTTATGCTAAAAACTCTCAATAAACTAGGTATTGATGGAACGTATCTCAAAATAATAAAACCTATTTATGACAAACCCACAGCCAATATCATACTGAACGGACAAAATCTGGAAGCATTCCCCCTTGAAATCTGGCATTAGACAAGGATGCCCTCTCTCACCACTCCTATTCAATACAGTATTGGAAGTTATAGCCAGAGCAATTAGGCAAGAAAAAGAAATAAAGCATTCAATTAGGAAAAGAAGAAGTCAAATTGTCCCTATTTGCAGATGACATGATCCTATATTTAGAAGACCCCATCGTCTCAGCCCAAAACTTCCTTAAGCTGATAAGCGAATTTGGCAAAGTCTCAGGATACAAAATCAATGTGCAGAAATCACAAGCATTCCCATACACCAACAACAGAAAAACAGAGAGCGAAATTATGAGCCAACTCCCATTTACAATAGCTACAAAGAGTATAAAATACCTAGGAATACAACTAACAAAGCATGTAAAAAATCTCTTCAAGGAGAACTACAAACCACTAATCAAGGAAATAAGAGAGGACACAAACAGATGGAAAAACATTCCATGTTCATGGTTAGAAAGAATCAATATCATGAAAATGGCCAAACTGCTCAAAGTAATTTACAGATTCAATGCTATCCCCCATCAAGCGATCAATGACCTTCTTCACAGAACTGGAAAAAAAACACTTTAAACTTCATATGGAACCAAAAGAGAGCCTGCATAGCCAAGACTATCCTAAGCAAAAAGAACAAAGCTGGAGGCGTCATGCTGCCTAACTTCAAACTATACTGCAAGGCTACAGTAATCAAAATAGCATGATACTGGTACCAAAACAGAGATATAGACCAATGGAACAGAACAGAGGCCTTGGAAGCAATGCCACACATATACAACCATCTGATCTTTGACAAACCTGACAAAAACAAGCAATGGGGAAAGGATTCCCCTGTTTAATAAATGGTGTTGGGAAAACTGGCTAGCCATATGCAGGAAGCTGAAACTGGACCTCTTCCTTGATCTTTTACAAAAATTAAGTCCAGATGGATTAAAGATTTAAACATAAGAACTAACACCAAAAAAAAAAACCCTAGAAGAAAACATAGGTAATACTCTTCAGGACATAGGCACAGGCAAGGACTTCATGACTAAAATACTAAAAGCAATGGCAACAAAAGCCAAAATAGACAATGGGATCTAATTAAACGTAAGAGCTTCTGCACAGCAAAAGAAACAATCATTAGAGTGAACCAGCAACCAACAGAATGGGGAAACATTTTTGTAATCTATGCATCTGACAAAGGGTTAATATCCAGAATCTACAAATAACTAAAGATTTACAAGAAAAAAAAAACAAACATACCCACTCAAAAGTGGGCAAAAGATATGAATAGACACTTTTCAAAAGACGACATATATGTGGCCAACAAACATGAAAAAATGCTCATCATAATTGGTCATTAGAGAAATGCAAATCAAAACCACATTGAGATACCATCTCACACCAATTAGAATGGCAATCATTAAAAAATCTGGAGACAACAGATGCTGGAGAGGATGTGGAGAAATAGGAACATTTTTACACTGTTGGTGGGAGTGTAAATTAATTCAACCATTATGGAAGACAGTGTGGTGATTCCTCAAGGATCTAGAAATAGAAATTCCATTTGACCCAGCAATTCCATTACTGGGTATATACCCAAAGGATTATAAATTGTTCTATTATAAAGACACATGCACACGCATGTTCACTGTGGCACTGTTTAGGACAGCAAAGATCAGGAACCAACCCAAATGCCCATCAGTGATAGAATGGATAAAGAAAATGTGGCACATATACACCGTGGAATACTATGCAGCCATAAAAAATAATGAGTTTGTGTCCTTTGTAGAGACATGAATGAATCTAGAAACCATCATTCTCAGCAAACTGACACAAGAACAGAAAACCAAACACTGCATGTTTTCATTCATAGGTGGGTGATGAACAATGAGAACACTTGGGCACAGGGAAGGGAACAACACTCACTGGGCCAGGTGGGGGTGTAGAGGGGAGGGAAGGGACAGTGGGGGGGCAGGAAGGATGGGGAGGGATAACACCGGGGAAAATGCTGGATGTAGGCAATGGCGGGGGAGCTGGCAGGTGGTGGTGTGTGGAGACAGCAAACCACCATAGCATGTATATACCTATGCAACAACCTTGCAGGATGCAGATGTGCACATGTATCTCAGAGCCCAAAGTACAATAAAAAAAAAGAATTTATTTATTATTATACTTTTGGACAGCTGAGCTAAAGTTTATAGCAATAAAAAACACATAAGCCTCAAAGTTTCTAAAACTAGCAAAAAAGATAGACTACCAATAAACATTTTTGTTTTAAAAAGGGCTAATTTGTAGCCATATTTTTCATTCAAGAAAATTTATTCCTTTGGGAAATAGTAACATAAAACTGTCTTCAGATCTCTGGGTAGAAAACTAGCTGTAATGGAAAGAATGAAGGGATCGTCTGTGCTCTTTTTATGTCTGAAAACCAGTGAAGTCTTATTTTTAAAAATGACATGAATAAAATGAACTAAAGTAAGGGTCTTTAACAGTGTATCTTCAGGAAAAAAAAATGAAAACAGTAAACTCTCATTACAGTATTACAATTCACTCAGTGATAATCTATAGACATTTTTTGATTTAACCAGAATCTTACCATCTAAAACACAGCATGAAATAAATGGGCCATCAGCTGAGGTCCAGAAATCTTATGGATTCTGACAACAGCTGTGATAATGGCACTACTTATAGAAACTGAGACCTCATTATCTCTAAAAAACAGTATCTGAGGCCGGGCGCAGTGGTCACGCCTGTAATCCCAGCACTTTGGGAGATGGAGGTGGGTGGATCATGAGGTCAGGATACGGAGACCATCCTGGCCATGGTGAAACCCCGTCTCTACCAAAATACAAAAATTAGCCTGGCGTGGTGGTGTGTGCCTGTAGTACCAGCCACTCAGGAGGCTGAGGCAGGGGAATTGCTTGAATCCAGGAGACAGTGGTTGCAGTGAGCAGAGATTGTGCCACTGTACTCCAGCCTGGCGAAAGAGCAAGACTCCATCTCAAAACAAAATAAAAATAAAAATAATAAATAAATAAATAAATAAATAAATAAAATTAATGGGAAAAACTACAGTTACTTTTGCACAAAATCTATACAAGGAACTCAAATCAGCAAGAAAAAAATCAATAATCTCATTGAGAAGTGGGCAGATGTCATGAATAGACATTTTTTAAAAGATTATATGCAAATGTCCACCAAACTGATGAAAAAATGCTCAACATCAATAATCACCAGAAAAATGCACATTAAAACCGCAAAGAGATATCATCCTAATCCAGTCAGAATGGCCATTATTAAAAAGCCAAAAATCTGTAGATGTTGGTGTGGATGCAGTAAAAAGTGTAGCCTTACACAGTGTTGGTGGGAATATAAACTAGCATAATCTTTATGGAAAACAGTATGGAGATTTCTAAAAGATCTAAGTTGATCCACCATACAATATAGCAATCCCACTACTGGGTATCCACCCAAAGAAAATGAAGTCATTTCATCCATAAGAGACCTGCATGCATACGTTTATCACAGCACAATACACAATTGCAAAGATATGGAATCAACCTAAGTGCCCATCAACCGATGAGTGGATAAAGAAAATGTGAGATACAATGGAATACTACAGATCCATACAACTTAGATGGAACTGTAGGCCGTTATCCTAAGTGAAGTAACTCAGAAAAAGAAAATCAAACACCACATGTTCTCACTTACAAGTTGGGGATAAGCTATGGGTATGCAGCGGCATACAGAGGAGTATAATGAACACTGGAGACTCGGAAGGAGGATGGGAAGGGGAGTGAGTGATGAAAAGCGATTTAGTATACTATTCAGGTGACAGGTCCTGAAAGTTCAGACATAAAGTCCAGACTTCACCACAATGCAATTCATCAAGATATGAACTCTAAACTACTTGTACCCTTACATTTACTGAAAAAAGATTTCAGGTGTAAATTTATCAAAATATATGTTTACTTCATTAAAGAGTTCTGAAGTGAAACATATCACACTTAAAGCAGAAGTTTTCTTTTTCTCTAGGAAAAAGAAGAAGTAGCTTTAGCTTTAACTGTTATGTTTGTATATTATAACAAACCTTTGGTTAAAAAATGCATTTTTATCTTACTTTTATAGTTTAAACATGAAAAGTTTCAGTACATAGTTATATCATTATGTATCTCACTATTCATTAAAACAGGCGTCTCTAATAAATAGATTTTCATAATGACCTATAATAAACAAAGAGTCCTTTCTATGTGGTTTCAAAATAATTATGTTTTCCAAAAATTAAAAATACCCATTTACAAGAAAATCGTTTTAAGAAAGTAAATATGGCTGACAGGTTCTTTATCAACATTTTTATTCTCTGAGATTTAGAATGAATCATCTAAAGATTAAAGTACAGCAAAAATTGCTTTTCTGAGATCAAAGGAAAAAAGAAAAGAGTGGGATTCAAGACTAGCCTTGCCAAGATTGTGAAACCCTGTTTCTACTAAAAAATACAAAAATTAGCCGGGCATGGAGGCATGCAACTATAATCCCAGCTACTCAGGAGGCTGAGGCAGAGAACTGCTTGAACATAGGAGGCAGAGGTTGAAGTCAGGTGAGATCACACCACTGCAATTCAGTCTGGGTGACAGAGTGAGACTCCATCTCAAAAAAAAAAAAAAAAAAAAACAAAGAGAGAGTGTGTACTAAAAATACTTTATTCTAATAACCCAATAGGACCTAATGCCTATGAATTTATTCAAATTCCTTTGTAAAAATATTACTTTCAGTGTTTACTCACTCTTGGTATCACAGTTTCTCCTAGCTGTGCAGTTATGTTTGCTTTTATTTGCCCTGAATTTGCCTAGAAAGAGGAAGATGTTTCACAGAGACAAGAATTACATCTTTCTATGAATAAAGCACCACTATATTTATATCTGTATTTAATGTAGCTTATAAGTGTTGAGAATTTGAGTCAAAATATGCCCAGTGATAAAATTAACTCCTGTTGGTAAAGTATAGGAGCAACTACAGAAATAGAACAGTGATAAAATTAACTCCTGTTGGTAAGATAGCAGGGTAACTGTAGAAATAGAACAGTACATTTCTGAATGCTACTTATCAGTTTGACTATCAGCTAATCAAGGACAGGGACATGATATTTTCATTCAAACACACTATTTAACTCAGGCTAGATACTCAATAAAGTATAAATCCTCTTATCAATAACTGGCTCAGATTTTTTTCCTCATCTTTAACTAATCTCTATGTATTCAAGAGTTTATTCCCTTTATTCATGCTTATTTTGTAGATAACTCATCTGATGCTATAGCTACAAAAATGTAGTAAACTGCACATTTGATATGGTTGACTCCTGCTTGGATCCTTGGGCATAAAAATCATTAACCAAACATGACTACATAACTTAAGATAATTCACTTCTATAATATGTAAAAACAAAAATGTTGCTAAATTAATAATTCCTAAATTCCTGGTGCTTCCTGAAGTGGCTGAATTGTGAATCACATTTTCTATTCCCCCGTGTTGAGACTCAGAGAATGCTTTCATTTACTCTACTAGGCTTGGAAAGTATCTCTGAGCCATTCCAGAAATGAAGCTGATACAGTTTGGATATTTGTCCCCTACAAATCTTATTTTGAAATGTGACCCCCAGTGTTGGAGGTGAGGCCTGGTGGGAAGTGTTGGGGTTATGGGGCAGATTCTTCATGAATGAAGTGGTGCTCTTCCCATGGTAATGAGTTCAGATGAGATTCTGTTGTTAGACAGACTGGAACCTCCTTCCTCTCTCTCTCTCTTGCTCCCTTTCCTTTGCCCTGTCGCAAGCCTGCTCCCTTTTTGCTTTCAGGTATCAGTAAAAGCTTCCTGGGTCTCATCAGAAGCCAAGCAGATACTGGTGCTGTGTGTACAGTCAGCAGAACTATGAGTCAAAAAACCATCTTTATTTATAAATTACCCAGTCTCAGATATTCCTTTGTAGTACACAAAATAGATTAATACTAAAGTCTTTCTCAGTTTTTGGTGACATATATTTTGTAAAGTAAACTAAAATAAAATTTTTTCTCCTCTCACCCCACTACTCATGTCCAGTCTTAAGACAAATCAGAATGGCACTCTCCCTTCCTTCTCTCGTGTCCTACTTTTCTTATTCCAGAACTACCACACTTCAGCTTGGACCCAGGAAATGTAATTTAACATAGAAGGTAATTTGCACTTTGCCCTTGAGGTTTACCAGGCTCCCAGCCTATTATTACTTTATGATTAAATTTGTCTTTGAAAGGAGTCTGAATGTTAGTGCAATTCTTTTCCAAATAATGTCTTCATAGGGCTTCAAGGGATAGTTTAAATGCAAAACAAATTTAAGGCTTTGTGATTTCTCAATTAATCCTTACAAAAAGTTATCAAATATGCATATTTTATGGTGTTTCAGTAGTATAAAATATATTTATTTCATCTCTGAAATAAATTAGTATGAGAAAAATTTTTCCTGATAATTTTATTTGGCCCCAAATAAGTTTACATGTGCCTTCTTCATCTAAACAATGTTACAAATGTGAAAATGAGAAGGGAATTTCTATGTCTGTTATATCGAAAGCCATAAATATGTGCTGTCATCAGAAGAAATGGACAGGTTCCCCTTTCCAGATTGCCTGTAGGTTAACATAGGTACCAGGAAATGAAGGGTTCTGGCCTTAAAATCAAATAAGTTAACAACCCACTACTTTTGTTAGTTCAAAATGAATTTGAAGACACCTAAATGTATATTTGTACATTTAGAAAAATATTTTAAATTAAAATCTGTAAACTTTCCTTCCAGCTTAAAAAAAACCAACAACAACAAACAGGTGACAGCCTTTTCTCTAAGATTTGGAACAAGACAAGGATGCCCACTCCCACCACTCCTATTCAACATAGTAATGGAAGTTCTAGCCACAGCAATCAGACCAAAGAAAGAAATAAAAGGCATCCAAATTGAAGAAGAGGAAGTCAAATAATCCTTATTTGCAAATGACATAAATTTACATTTAGAAAACTTTAAGACTTCATCAAAAAAATTTTGGATCTGAGAAACAAATTCAAAACTGCAGGATAAAAAATCAGCATACAAAAATCAGTAATGTTTCTATTCACTAACAAATTAGCTGAAAAAAGAATTAAGAAGGCAATTCCATTTATAATCAGTATGAACAAACATACCTAGGAATAAGTTTAACTAAAAATGTGAAAGTCTTATGGCAAGAAAGCTACAAAACACTAATGAAAGAAATTGGATACAAACAAATAGATATTCTATGCTCATGGGTCAGAAGAATTAGTATTGTTAAAATAATGATACTATCTAAGCAAAGTAAGATAATGCCATCCATATTAAAATACTAATGCCATTTTTCAAAGAGAGAGAAAAAACATTCTAAAATTTGTATCAAACAAAAAAAGAACCTGAATAGCCAAAACAATCCTGAGCAAAAAGAAAAGGCTGATGGCATGACCCTATCTGACTTCAAATATATTCCAAAGCTATAATAACCAAAGCAGCATAATACTGGTACAAAAACAGGCACATAGACCCATGGAACATATAGAAATCCCAGAAGTAAATCCACGTACTTACAGCCAGCTGATCTTCTACAAAGGCACCAAAAAGATACAATGGAGAAATAACATCCTTTTCAATTAATGGTGCTGGGAAAACTTGATATCCATATGGAGAAGAATGAAACTAGCCCTTTTCTCTCTCACCATCTACACAAATAAACTAAAAATGGATTAAAGATGTCAAAGTTAGACCTGAAGATTTTAAAACTACTAGAAGAAAACACTTCAGGATATTGGTCCAGGCAAATGTTTTGGTAAATTGCTAAGACTGCAAAGCATAGGCAATAAAAACAAAAAATAAACAAATAATGCTATATTAAACAAAAAAGCTTCTACACAGAAAAGGAAATAATCAACAGAGTGAAGAGACAACCTGCTGAATGGGAAAGAATATGTGCAAACAATTCATCAAACAAGGGACTAATGTCTGGAATCTACAAGGAACTCAAACAACTCAACAGCAAATAACCTCATTAAAAAATGGGTAAAAGATATGATGGATATTTTTTCTAAAGAAGACATACAAATGGTAAACAGATATATTAAAAATGCTTAATAGCATTAATCATCAGGTAAATGCAAATCAAAACTACACTGAGATATCAACTTAGCCAAATTAGAATGGCTATTACTAAAAAGGCAAAAAACTTACAGATGCTGGCAAGGATAAAGGGAAAAGTAAACTTTTATACACTGTTATGGGAATTCAAATTAGTATAGCTTATATGGAAAACAGTATGGAGAAGTCTCAAAAAACTAAAAATAGACTTACCATAAGGTCCAGCAATCCCACTACTGGATATATATCCAAAGGAAAGGATATTGGTATATTCAAGGGATACCTGCACTTCCACGTTTATTGTAGCACTATTCACAATAGCAAAGATATGGGCTCAATCTAACTGTCCATCAATGGATGAATGAATAAGGAAAATGTGAATTAATAAATAAAATGAATAAAGAAATGAGTAAAGAAAATCAATATATACATAATGAAATACTCTTTGGCCTCAAAAACACGAAATTATGTCATTTGCAGAAACATGGATGGAAATGGGGGGTTATGTTAAGTGAAATAAGCCAGGCTCAGGAAGACAAATATTGCATTTCTCTACCCTTATGTGGGAGCTAAAGAAGGTAATTTCATACAGGTAGAGAGTAGAATAATAAACATCACAGGCTGGGAAGAATGTGTGGGAAGGGAGATAAGAGAAGTTGGTTAATGGGTACAAACAGAATTATATAGAAGGAATAAGTTTTAATGATCAGTAGCAAAGTAGGGTGACTGTAGTTAACAATAATGTATTGTACATCTCAAAGCAGCCATAAAAGAAGATTGGAATGTTTCTAACACATAGAAGTGATACTCAAAGTGATTTGATCATTACGTATTGTATGCATGTAGCAAAATATCACATATAGCCCATATATATATATATATATATATATAAAATATTATGTATACAATTTTAAATTTTAAAAAATGTCATTTTTTGACTTAATCTTTAAATTTGTAACATTGAGTTTTATAATTATTTTTAGCTTTTATTTTTATCACTACTGTTCCTATTATAATTATTTCTTAACTTTTTTTCTTTTAAATTCTGAACTAAGTTCTTTCTTGATTTTGCCTGGGATCTCTTGAATTTGTACACTACAGCATGTCCAAACTCAGACAGACCTTAATGAGGGAATCTAATAATTAAAAAGAGGGGATGTCTTACAGTGTCATCTTCTGACTGGCTCCTGTGTGCCCTGATTTCCCAATCTTAACACATTTCAGTTTCTCCTCCTTTAGACCAGTAGAATTGCTTTCAACATCTCATTGTCATTACGGAAATGTAAACATCCCGGTGTAGCAAAACTTCTTAAGTATGGCCTCAGTATTAAAATCCAAACTGAGTCATTACACAGTCATTTAAGAATCCCTTTTATATGTAATATTTATGGTTTATATCTTTGTATTGTTACTTCTTTGATACTTACCTCAGGAAAGAAGATGGGAACTCTCTCTGATTTCATGAAAACTGTGAGATTCAGAGCAGTGGTGTGCCTTGACCCAAGGTTTGCAGCTAATGAATTGAGGACCAAGGCTTAGAAGCTAGATAATCTGCCTCTAGTCCAGTGTACTCTGTACTATGCTGATAATTGGATTTTGGAAAAATCAGAACTAGCCCTAGGGTTTCCTGGTTCCATATTTAGGAACCTTTTGATTATATAAAATACCTTATCTTGATCTCTCTTACATTACACGTCATTCATAAAAAATAAATAATAGGTTATCTGTTGTTCAACCATAAAAATAAATTCTTTACTAAAAAGGATATTTTCTTTAAATAAAATATTGTTCAGTTTTTCTCTCAGTCAGGTTCCCAGATGGATTTTATCTACATATTTGGCAGCAAAAGTTTATCCAACTCAGTTTGAGTTTTGAATTCAACAGATAACATATGTTTCATATAATATAGGAGTGATTATATGCCTTACATGTAGCATTAGAAATGTTTCATGAGAAGAACATGTGGTAGGTGTATGAAAAGGAAGTAACCATTTCTTCTCCCCTGAGCCCTGTGAGTCATGAAAAAGTTTGTGTTTATTGTTATTTTCTTTAGATAATTTTAACATCAGTAAATATTTATTGAAAAAATATTTATAGTGACGGGAAAAAAGATATATTACTTAAAATTCAGAGAAGTTAAAAAAAGTATAATTTAAAGAGATGCTAAGAAATAAATTTTTTCCACTAGACTCACTGATTCATAGTCATATGTCATAATATACATTTGTATTTTCAATGCAAGTGTTATAGTAATATGACAACATATTTGTATTTCCTTTTATACTTTTGTGAACAAGTTCACACAACTTGTGACAGTTATTCCTAACTGGGGGAGTGGTACAGAAGTAAGACACCAATAATTTACCCAGTATTATATTCATATTAAAACAGAAGAAAATCACATTTTACTTATTTTTATCCTTGTTGTGTGAAAATTGTAGAAGAACTTTACCTATGTCCCTGCTTTTTAAAATATTTTATTTTCCTTTTTTATAAAACTATTTGTCTCTTACTGTCTAGTAAATGTTGTTTATAGAAGCCATCAGCTTGGATAAAACAGACCAAGTAGTTTTAAAACCAAAAACCTGATTTTTGTGATACAATGAGAAGTGTACAGAATAGAAAATGAGTTATTTATTCTGAGATTTCCAACTTTTATTTATAACTGTGTATAAAATTTAATTATAATTATGTTTATTCACATAAATTTATACTTTACATGAATAGAAATTGCTTTCTTTTTCCTTAACTGTCAATGAATTATGTATTTGACAATAGCAATTGCTCTCTGGTTATGAGAATACTAGTCAGCTTAGAACTGCAGGTTTCCCACATGCATAATTAAGGAAAGAAATGTCAAAACAATATATTGAAGCATGTTTCACAAACAATAGGTTGAACAGATTTAACTGTATTTCTAAAACATCCTTTACTTAGAACTTTTTTCTGAACTATATTAAATTTTTCCCCTTTATTGTAATATTTCTTAGTCATCTGGGGTATGACCTCCTTTGAGGTTGAGTTTTTTCTACACGGAGAGAAAAATGCCCTTATGCATGTTACAAAGAAATTACTCATAAACTTCAGAGGGCGTAGAGATGATAGAGTAAAAAAATAATAATAATTATGAACTCCGGGTCAATATCCAATCTAAAACTTTTAAAAATATTTGTTTTGACGCTTTTCTTGAAATTTATTTGCTTGTATAGGGAGTTCCAAAGCATGTTTGTTTTCACCTTATTAAAAATGATTTTTCTTCTCAATGTTTTGTTTTCAAGTAAAGAATATTTAACAGATTATTTTTAAGGCAACAGTACTACCAATGAGCAGATTCTTGAGTTCATCAATCTTGTTTATTGTTTCTGTTAAGCAACGATCAGCCTACAAAAATTTTTAAATAATACTTTCCTTAGAGTTCATTGTGGTTATAGAATTGTCAAGAAATCACAACACAAATCATGGAAAAGTAATTTATAATGACAAGAATATAGTGATTCTGCCTCTCCTAATGCTGAGGCAATCACATCAATTCTACCTGCTCCCCAATTGCACAGCTATGAACATAGATCTTCCTTGGCTTCACTGCTACCAAAATACACTATTACTTGGCTACAGCTGCTGTCTATCACAGGGTTTTCAAATTTATCTTACGATAGGAACAAGCTGGGGCATTTACTAAATATGCAGATTATCAGTCATGACATATCAATTTTTTCATGGATTTAATATATTTATTTGGGCCCTCAAAACCTGTAGATTTAATAAGCATTCGTAATGAATCTTTTGAAGGCAGTTTAGAAACACTTCATCTGAATGCCTAAGACATGACTTAATTTGGTAGTCTACATTTATATAAAGAAAATTTTTGCTTTGAGTTCATTTGACATCCCATAAATTTTACTTATGATAATTTTGTCTACTAGTTCTTCATTAATTATTGCATTCTAATATGAATAATGGAAAATAACATTGAACTGAGAGTTAGAAGCTCATGGTTTAGCCTTTCTGTGGCCTCTAGTAATTTTTTTCCCAGTAATTCTTTTGCATGT
Organism: Ateles fusciceps; assembly: GCA_036589455.1. Classification (NCBI taxonomy): domain Eukaryota; kingdom Metazoa; phylum Chordata; class Mammalia; order Primates; family Atelidae; genus Ateles; species Ateles fusciceps. The sequence continues at coordinate 11,398,500 of JAZHEH010000078.1, forward strand.
AATTACTAACTATCTCTGACTCAGTTTTATCATCTGTAAAATGAGAATGTTTGGGTACATGGCTGCTAAATCCTTTCTAGTTCTAATATTTCTAAAAAATATATATTTTTTCTAGTTCTACTACTCTTCTTGCCTATAACTAATTCTATTAATTTTTATTATGGTTGAATCTAGAACTTTTGTTAGCAAAAACTTAATAAGAACACAGACATTGAACACAAAAGGTTTTACTATTAAATGCTAATGGAAAAATACATAACTAATTGTGGTCTTGTCACACTGACCCTTAAAAGCAAATGTACAACCAGAGATCTGCTAGATTATGCAGAGGCGTCTAAGGCAGATGACCTGAGGAACCCCAAGCCGCCCTTAGTAGCTGCTAATAGCTACCAGTTTGGTCACAGTGATTTTGTCATTTATTTCTAAAGATGAAATAATATAAAGAAAACCTATTAAACAGACATTTCAGATCAGTTTACCTTGTTTTCACATAGAATGAATTTTAAGGATATAGGATAATTATACATCTGTGTGATGTGTGTGTATAAAATTCTTTATGTGTGTGATATGTAGTAGCTTTAGGGCCATAAATTATAATTCATATGCAAGAATCTGTATGTGCAAATCCACACAGGCATCAATGTAGGTGTTTGTGTACTAAGATATTTTCATTGGTAGATAGACATTTGGAACATGTAACTATTTTCATAGTTCTCCATAATTTCAATTGTCACATTTTGAGTAAATCAAATAGAACTGTGATTCATATATAAATATTTTACAAATGACTTTATATACATTTCATTTACAAATGACTTTATATACTTTTCTTATATACTTTTCTATTCCCCAAAAGCAATGGGGAATCTAGCCCCATTGTCTTTGCTCACAGCAGCCTTGACCTCCTAAGCTCCAGTGATCCTCCCACCTCAGCCTCCTGAGTACCTGGGACTACAGGCACATGTCACAATACCCAGCTAATTTTTTGGCATTTTTTGTAGAGATGGAGTTTTATCATGTTACACAGACTGCTTCAGCCTCCCAAATTGCTGGAATTAGAGACATGAGCCACCATACCCAGCTTGAATTAGTATTTTTTGAAGTTTTTTCTTCACATTTTAAACTCTTCTAAAAACTCCTCTGGTGAGTTGGGATGGAAGCAGTGGATTAACCTCTTGTGGGGTGTTCTATTTCAAGAGGTCTGAAGAAATACCCAGACATTCCTAGTTAATCTACTATTATCCATTGGAGTTAAATTAACTAAATATGAAAGATATATTACTAACAAATGTTTCCTTTCCACTTCTTTGCATTTTCCTTCATATTGTGTTCATTTTTTGGATCCATTGTTGTTTGTTAAGACCCTCTTCATCTTGAATGATTTAATTGTATTATCTCTAAGTTGAGATTCTTACTCTAAAGTGTTTGAATGCAGAAGTCTCAAGTTCCAGTCTATCTATCTCAGGAGTCAGTAGGGCTTTTTCCTACCATTTTCCAGTATTAAAGATTAGAAACATGGTGGCAATCTTAATCGTTTTATTTTGTAAATAATTTATTCCTTTTTTATGGAGGTCTTTCATGTTCCTGTTTTCTTTGTATTCCAAGATTTCACAACAAAATTTTTCATATAATGTGGTAAAACTCAATGAGTCCTTTTCATCTGCTAATTCAACATTGCAGTTCAGGACAGTATTTTTTTTAGGACAATGTTAGTGTCATTATTCCTCCTCTTTTTTGTTCCTCTGTCTGGGATTTCTATTTTTCATAGGTGTTTTGGTTATCTATTGTTGTTAAAAAACCAATTAAGTGGTTTTTGGCAATGTTCTGAATGGATTTTCAGACTGAAATCTTCCTCAGCTGTTTGCTGTATGGATTTAGGTATATAGCTGCTCACAATAGGATAGCTTATTTTTGGAAGCCAGCAATGGATACGAGTCTTTTAGTAAAACAGGCTGCAGTCTTAACATTATCACATATATATAATCACATACATCCTGTTACTTTTGCTGCAGTCAATTGCTTGGAAGCAAGTCATATGTCCCACTCATACTCAAGGTGACAGATTCACAAAAAGACATGAATTGTGGTGGTGACCATAGAGCCTGTCTACCACAGTATGTTAGGTCTCCCGAATCTATTCTTCAAGGCTCTGATCTTTTCCAGTGTAAGTTTTATATCTTTGAATCTTTGTTTTATACCAGAAATATCTCTACTATTTGGAGTCCATGCAGGCCAAGACACACATTTCACCAACGTATATGTAATTATCTCATTTAATCCTCATATAATCATTTGTATTAGGTACCATTATTATCTTAATTTTACAGATAAAGACATTAAGATGCAGATGCACAAAACTTAGATAAGTAGAATTTTCATATAAAATCAAGAAAAAAAGGATGAATTCTATTGCATTTTACTCACCTTTGACAAGGTAAAAAGCAAATGAAATTACATATCTGGAACAAATATTAAGAAGAATGTGATATAAATTTTTATATGTAAGTTACCTATATAGAAAATTCAAGAAAATCAATTGAATCATTTTCAAGATAGTTTATTAAAGGTAAATTGTACAATTAAGCCTCAATAGTACTTGTTTATATACCAGCAAAAAGTGCAAAATACAGAGATACAAGCAAAAAGTACATAAAATGTCTAGAATTTAATTTAAATAGAAATGCTCAGGACCCATATAAAGCATATTACATTTTACTACAGGCATAAAAACATCCAACAAAGTGGAAAACAAAACAATTTTTTCTTATGAGAAAACTTGGCACAACAAAAATTTTCTGCAGGGTTGCTTATAAATTACGATTCAGGTTAATATGCTCAATAGTATTGCTCTTAGAACTTGACAAAGCTATTTTAAAGATCATTGGGAAGAATCAACTTCATCACAAACTTCTGATGGGTAAGGACAGAAAATTATACTAAGCCATAAGTCTACCAAAGCCAAAAAATACATTCCTGGCACAAAATCATTCAAAGGCCCTAGACAGAAAAGAAATATAGTAGCATACTGGCTCATAATGTAGCATGCATTTTTGTGCAGAGGCTGCAACCTCTGGGATAAATAGTATTCCAGCCACAGACACAGTAAGATGATTATTCTGAAAGCACAAGGACCAGGACAAGGTTGAAGCAAAAGTGAAGTCGAGGGGTAACTCTTAAAAAGGAATCCTCTCAGTGTAGTCCAACAGCCAATTATGTATGTGCATGACCCTGAGTGTGTCCTTAAATTTAGCACCCAAAATGCCTCTTACTTAAACCTAGTCCACGGTTGAAGCCCACTCTCTTTAAAGCAATTTTTTTTAGACTACTACACATAGCCTAACAGATTTCATCAACTGACACCTATATTCAAAATCCCTGGCCATTAGATCTTTGCCATACCTTTATCCTCAATAAATTCTACATATTTTGCTCCTGACTTGGCCATTTCCCTGGAACACTTTTTCACTGTGCCTTGACATATACATCTCCATCATCAGCAAACTCCCCAAGCATCCTGAGCCTTTCTGAGATGATGCCCTATACTTGTCTTAATTGAATCTACAATCAGTTTCAACCTAAAATTTGGTCAAGTCATAAACTTGTACCTCAAGATCAATATATAAGATTTTTATTATTTATTTTCTTTATTTTGCCAGATAAATCACTGCAACTCATAAAACAGATAATTCTCTAAAACTGCCTTACAAGAAGAAATCCTGCTCAGTTTGTGTTTACCACCACCCGCTCTGTTGTTGTCATCCTCCATCCTCATGTTTGCACCCCCTAATCCTTTTAAGAAGGGACTGGTGGCTCAAAATTTTTCTCTGTGTCCCAAGTTCTGTCATTACCTTAAGTTCTGTCATTGCCTACTTCTTAGCACTTTATTTTTCTCATCTCTAATGATCTTCTCTGTTCTCTTTACCCTTTAATGACAACATAGCCTGACCAAATTGTTTTACAAAATTGCTCCACATCCAATATCACTAATCCAAACACCCCAGATTCTGATTACACTTCTTCTAGCTGCTTCTTCAGCTACATATTCTGACTACTCTTTAACCGCAAGGCCCTATTCCACTGACTCCCTTACTTTCACTGTTTATTAGCCCTTTTGCTTTCTCCTATCTGTGACTTATCATATATTGAAACAATATTCCTTGCAACCTTCTTTATTTCAATTATTTTTATAGGTCAAAACTCCACTCACTGATGACAGATATCCCACATACTCAATTGCAAAATGGAGCAGCATTTAAAGTAGTTACACATGAAGGCTTTCATAAATATAACATGTAAAAAACTTATATTAGGAACTGAGCCAAATTTGAAGGTCTATTTTCATAACCCCAAATAGCCCTTCAAACTTGGTTCAGTTCCTAATATATTATGTTTACTATTCAGTGTGTACGCCATTAACTTACAACTCCTATTTTAACTGAACATCCCTGATAATGGTTTAGCTGTGTCCCCACATAAATCTCATCTTGAATTTCCATGAGTTGTGGGAGGGACTCAGCAGGAGATAACTGAATCATGGCAGCAAGTCTTTCTAGGCTGGTCTTGTGATAGTGAAAAAGTCTCACAAGATATGATGATTTTAAAAAGGAGAGTTTTCCTGTACAGGTAAAAACCTGCCACCATCCATGTAAGATGCGACTTGCTCCTCCTTGACTTCCATCGTGATTGTGAGGTCTCCCCAGCCATATGGGACTGTAAGTTCATTAAACTTCTTTCTTTTGTAAATTGCCCAGTCTCAGATGTCTTTAACAGTAGCATGAAAATGGACTAATACAGTAAATTGGTACCAGGTAGAGGGGCACTGCTGTAACATACCCAAAAATGTAGAAGCAACTTTCAAACTGGGTAACAGGCAGAAGTTGGAACAGTTTGGAGGACTTAAAAGAAGACAGAAAAATGTGGGAAAGTTTGGAACATCTGAGAGATTTGTTGAATGACTTTGAAAATGCTGATAATGATATGGACAATGAAACCCAGGCTGAGGTCATCTCAGATAGAGATAAGGAAGTTGTTGGGGAACTGGAGCAAAGGTGATATGTTTTAGCAAAGAGACTGGAGGCATTTGCCCCTGCCCTAGAGGTCTGTGGAACACTGAACTTGAGAGAAATGATTTAGGGTGTCTGGCAGAAGAAATTTCTAAGCAGCAAAACATTCAAGAGGTGACCTGGGTGCTGTTAAAGTCATTCAGTTTTAAAAGGGAAACAGAGCATAAAAGTTCAGAAAATTTGCAGTCTGACAATGCAATAGAAAAGCAAAGTCCATTTCTTTGAGGGGAAGTTAAAGCCAGCTGCAGAAATATGCATAAGTAATGAGGAGCCAAATGATAATTCCCAAGACAGTGGGGAAGACATCTCCAGGGCATGTCAGAGGTTGTCACAGCAGCCCCTCCCATCACAGGCCTGGAGGCCTAGAAGGAAAAAGTGGTTTCATGGGCCGGGCTCAGGGTCCTCATGCTGTATGCAGCTTAGGAACTTGGTGCCCTACATCCCAGCCATTCCAGCCATGACTAAATGGGACCAAGGTGCATCTTGCTGTTGCTTCAGAGGGTGGAAGCCCCAATTCTTAACAGCCTCCACGCAGTGTTGAGCCTGCAGATACACAGAATTGAAATTTGGGAACCTCTGCCTAGATTTCAGATGATGTATGAAAACGCCTAGATGCCCAGGCAAAAGTTTGATGCAGAGGTGGGACCCTCATGAGAACATCTACCAGGGTAATGTAGAAGGGAAATGTGGGGTCAGGTCCCACCCCAACAGAGTCCCTACTGGGGCACTTACTAGTGGAGATGTGAGAAGAGGGCCACGGTCTCCCAGATCCCAGAATGGTAGATCCACTGACAGCTTACACTGTGTGCCTGGAAAAGCCACAGACATTCAATGGCAGACCATGAAAGCAGCCAGGAGGAGGGCTATACACTGCCAAGCCACAGGGGCAGAGCTGCACAGGCCATGAGACCCCACCTCTTGCATTAGCATGACCTGAATGTGAGAGAGGGAGTAAAAGATCATTTTGGAGCTTTAAGAATTGACTGCCCTGCTGGATTTCAGACGTGCATGGGGCCTAACCCCTTTGTTTGGACAATTTCTCTAATTTGGAATGGCTGTATTTACCCAATCCCTGTACTCTCATTGTATCTAGGAAGTAACTAACTTGCTTTTGATTTTACAGGCTCATGGGTGGAAGGGACTTTACTTGTCTCAGAGGAGACTTTGGACTGTGGACTTTTTAGTTAATGCTGAAATGAGTTAAGACTTTGGGGGGCTGTTGGGAAGGCATGATCGGTTTGGAAATGTGATGACATGAGATTTTGGAGGGGCCAGGAGAGAATGATATGGTTTGACTGTGTCTCCACAAAAATCTCTTCTTCAATTCCCACATGTTGTGGGAGGAACCCACTGGGAGGTAACTGAATCATGGTGGCATGTCTTCCCCATGTTATTCTCATGATAGTGAATAAGTCACATGAGATCTGATGGTTATAAAAATGGGAGTTTCCGAGCCAGGTGCAGTGCCTTATTCCTGCAATCCCAGCACTCTGGGAGGCCAAGGCAGACAGATCACCTGCAGTCAGGAGTTCAAGATCAGCCTAGCCAACTTTTTGAAACCCATCTCTATTAAAAATACAAAGATTAGCTAGATATGTTGGTGCATGCCTGTAGTCCCAGCTACTCAGGAGGCTGAGGCTGGAGAACTGCTTGAATCCAGATTGCGGAGGTTGCAATGAGCAGAGATCATGCCTCTGCACTTCAGCCTGGGTGACAGAGCAAGACTCCATGTCGAAAAAAAAAGGGAGTTTCTCTGTACAAGCTTTTTGTCTGCCGCCATTCACGTAAGATGTGACTTGCTCCTCCTTGCCTTCCATCGTGAGTGTGAGGTCTCCCCCAGCCATGTGGAAATGTAAGTCCATTAAACCTCTTTCTTTGGTAAATTGCCCAGTCTTGGATATGTCTTTATCAGCAGCATTAAAATGAACTAATGCAATCTCTTTCTACTCCACTTAGAACAGAGAAGACAAAGGGTGGAATCTTACTGAACTTCCCAAATCCACCTGTAAATCTACATAAATCCTAATATATCCCATTTTGCTTTCTTATTATAGCAAAAGAGGGGCTTTTCCTCCAAATTAGATCCTATTCCTGTGCAAATATTCTAAATCCTGTGCCTTCTGATCTTCTTAGGAACTTTATATTAAATATAAGTGTTACTTTTTGGGTATTCAACTACCCTTTCTCAATTAAATAATTTTTAGAAAATTTTAAAAGTATGCAAGTCTTTTCAAAGTAATAGCTTTTGAAAGTAATGTACACATTTTATTAAAGTATAATTGACATCTTTGAAAGAGAAGATAACTTCTAGTAGCATATTTGCATACATTTTTAGTAAGCAAAGTTAATATAATTTAAATCATATCTGATTTCTGTATTATGACCAATTTAGGAGGGAAATGAAAAATAAAAATATTTTAAAAGACAGATGAGTAAAATGAGTAATATTTGAAATATTCTAAAAGCACCTAATCTTAAAAACTTTTAGAAATTTTCTACTAAGACTTTTAAAACCATGTCTCACTCTAATTACCAACAGACACACTTGCACATGCCACTTCTTGCTATGGGTCCAAGATAAACTTTCTTTTTTTGTTCCCAGTGCTATTTTCTGAATTTAAAACTGTTACTTAATATGCACTGCTATTGATGTGCATGTTTGTGCTTGTAGTTGATACAGATTTTTGATACATCATTACAAATGAGTATTTGAAGTTCAAAAGTTCTCTAGAGCCTACTAGTCAGTTTCAAAAGGTGCACCTGAAGGATGAGGGCCTGAGCATGGTATAACTGATTATGCAACACTTCTGCTTCCCACTACTAGCCCCGTCTTCTTCATTATCAGCTTGATTCAATCTGCTTTGCCAGGGCATATAAAACTTACTGGAATTGGAGAGATGGGGACCAGTTTGGGTTATTAAGGAGGATGAAGGCAAAGCTCAGTTACTCACTTTCCTATGTGAGATATGTACTGTTGCATGTAAAGATAAAAACCCACTTCCAGGATTATAGGTCAACTTGATCTAAAATAATTTCTTAAGCCAAAATAGTATACATATCTTTAATTAATTATTCTAATGATTTTAGGGCAAACATAAGCCCAAAATCATAACCATTGGCTATGGAATACTGAGACAAGCAAAAGCAATTTATTTATACTTACAGATAGATTAAACTAAGCAGTCTCATATACATAAAAGAAATAAATTTTGAGTTAAATAATGTACTAGTTAATGTGTTTACCTTTGATATATTTAAAAACAGTTGTGTTAATTTCACTCAGGATTTTTAACATATATTATATGGCACATACATGAATATACACTCCTAAGCCAAAAAATATTTTTGGAAAATTTTCTAGTTGCCTTAGATAGAGCTAAAATTTGATATATTGCATAATAATGTATTGTCAGCAAAATGAAAGTTTTGATTAACTCTTACAATTATTGAAGATAACTAAAAATACCCTGTATCTATGTCCTGGTAGGAGGAGAGATTATGTATTTATCTGTCTTTCAACTAAATATGTTACAAAAATTCTTTTAACTGATTTGTGAATTTCTGGGAAAAGCCCACACATTTTCTGAGTCATAGGTATCTGGTATTCTGCAGAAAGTGACTTCAGATGCATTCACAGTGTGAACACTAGTCATCTTCAAATTATAGCAGCATTGTACGTGTGCTCCAAAAATAGACCTGCCTGGAAAAATTTGTATCCACTTTCTCAACTCTTAAGAAGAACTGCAGTGATAATAAACTTATGACTGTGAATAAAATACTTGGAAAAGTATAATACTGGGCTTATGATCTGTATTTTTTAATAATTTCTATTTCTTTGAAAACTTTTTTCTGTTTGTACCATAAAAAATTCAAAATTATACTAATATAGATTTAAGAAAACAGTTATACATTGAAGATTATAACTATATACTGCTATCTAAATAGAATATTTTGCCTACATATAAAAATAGAATACGGTTGACCTATGACATCACACATATATATCAATGATAGGCATTTAAAATGTCTACCTTGAGTTTCAAGATAGCAGATACGTGTGAGTATTATAGCCTGACAGCATAAAGAAGCTAAATTTATGTAATTCTTTTGCCGTCCAATCTAGGATTACTTAGAAAATGTCTCAAAACAATAAAAAAGAACTTGAATGATCTTGGAAGAAATGTACAATTGATGTAACATACAATTGTAACTTATAAAACCATCTTTACAACCTTAGTATTTAGTGATCTGAAATTGATATTCCAACCCAAGGCAAACTGGGAAGTAAATTTCTACTACAGTTAACATCGCCCAGCATTATATCGGAGATATCAAAATGTTATCTGTCATTCATTTTATGTCTACAAAAAATCTTTTCCATTGCCAAACCAAAGCCAAGAGAAAAATTTCACATTCTGCTTTGTTCCATTACAAAATAAATAAATAAAAGGGAAAAGAAAAAAGTTTCATACAAATAAAGCTACTTTTGTGAAATAGAGAAGGAAACAATAGACGTTTTATGTAGAAAAAAAAAATCAGCTCAGTCCAGGAAGAAAGATAAGGGAAGTTATTCCTTTTCTAAATGACTCTTCATGTAAATTCAGGTCATCCATTCCAGAGAAATTATCAATTATTGAACTGAAATATCAGAAAATTTTAAATTAGAAAACTGTTTTTTACATTAAACAGTTACTAAGTGTGGTGACTAATTATTGATCAATTAGCCTCAATAGAAAGGATTTAAGGTTGGCTTTTCTAAAATACCCAAATCTGCACTGCCTGTCCCTGGTAGTGTTAGGAAAGTAGAGTTTATAGGCATTTTTCGAGGTTTCAGTTGATCTGCTGGAGGATTCAAGTGGACTGAAACACAACAGCCTCAGGAATGGACAGTTATTTGCAAATAATTCTCTATAAATCACAGGTATTTGATAGGAAGATTCGTAAGGAGATGAGGCATATGAAAAATTAAAATTCACACAATATCTCTCAAATTAAATTTGAAACACCTGAGGAGAAATAATATGTATCTTATTCACACCTGATCCTTTCCTGGGTACTACTTAACTCTGGCTGCTTCATAAAGTGATAAATTTATCAATAAACAGCCTTGTCATTTTTCTTGAGTTTTCCTCTCAGCATTTTCAAGTGACTAAAAGTTAAACGCAAATCATCTTCATAGTCACAAGTTACCGGCAATTTTTCAAAAAATAATAGTCACCCTTTCTTCATTATTCCAAAAGTACCTTATACAAAGGTTGATAAACTTTATTTTTATAAAGGGCTAGATAATAAGCATTTTAGGCTTCAAGGACCATAGCACGTCTGTCATAAGTATTCTACATCTAAATGTAGCATGACAAAAGCTACAGATAACACACTAAGAATGGGAAGAACTGTGTGCCAATAAAATTTTATTTATGAACATTGAAATGTTAGTTTTATGTCAGTTTCACTTACCATAAACTATTATTCTTTTGAATTCTTTTAAACAACTAAAATATGAAAGCCATTTTTACCTCTGAGCACATGGGCTATAAAACAAAAAACAAACAAAACAGGGAGCAGGCTTACATTCCAAAAGGAAATAATGTGTGGACCCATAACTCATTATATTTTCCTACTATGACATTTATTATAGTGTTACATACGTATTAACATAATTGTGACTTCCACAGACTGTGAGTTTCTTGACAGAAAGGATTTTTGCCTTAGCATATTTATGTCTCCAGAACTTGGTACAGTGACTGGCAGACGATAAGCCCTTGATAAATTTATGGTGAATGTATTTAAAATATTAAAGCTATTCTACATCAAACACTTTACATTTTCTGTAACACAGTGTTCAAACAAATTTGTTGACAACATTCAAATTCTGAGTTCTAACAAACCTGATGATACACATACATACTGTATGCACATCATTGGATTCTAGCTACATTAAAAAATCAAAACAAATATCAATTTGATGATAACCTAAAATATATTTTAGTTAATTGTTCAGGAGTAAATTCTAGAAGAAGCAACATAGAAAATGAAATTGTTGAGGGTTAAGGTTGAATAAATCTGGAATTTTAATATTTAACAAATTTAACATATTTAACAAATAAGTGTTTGCTAGATTTTCTACCAAAATTTTTTATCTACCATGTTGATGTAATCAACATGATTCCTTACTGCTGCCTCAAATAAAATTAGACTATTCACATTAGAAATGAAGGTATTGTAACAATACCTCAATAGACCAAAATCAATCTCAAAGAGCCAGTTATAACTATTTTCAGAACCTCTTCATTTCATCTATGAGCCACTAGACTCAATATGAGCTACTCAAATTATTGAAGGCTGACAGATAGTATGACAAGGATTAGTGGTTCAAAAGAATTACTCTCCAGTAAACAGAAAAATTAAAGGAAAGGCCTTTGTTGTGGGATGAATTGTGTGCCCCCTAAAAAAAGACATGATGGAGTCCCAACCTACATTTCCATTTATGTGACTGAGATGGTTTTGGATGTTTATCTCCTCCAAATCTCATGTTGAAATGTGTTCTCCACTGTTGGAGGTGGGGCCTAGTGGGATGTATTAAATCATGGAGAGGATCCTTCATGAATAGCTTAGTGCCATACCCTTGGTAATGACTGAGTTCTCACTCTGAGTTCACATGAGATCTGGCTGTTAAAGAGACTGTGGCACCTTGTCCTCTTTCTCTTGTTCCCTCTCTTGCCATGTGATACACTGCTCCCCCTTCACTTTCTGCCATGATTGGAAGCTGCCTGAGGCCATCACCAGAAGCAGATGCTGGCACCACATTTCCTGTACAGCCTGCAAACTGTGAACCAAAATAAACATTTTTTTCTTTACAAATTAGTCAGCTTCAGGTGTTTCTTTACAACACAAGAACAAACAGAATATTGATACTTAGGAGTGGAGTGTTGTTAGAAACGTAACTGTAGTGATTATAAGCATCGTGAGGCCTCACCCGAAGCAGACGCTGGCACCAGAATTTCTGTATACCCTGCAGATCCATGAGCAAAATAAATTGTCTCTAGGAGTCGAGTGTTGCTAGAAACATAACAGTCTCTCAGACCACAGCGCAGTCAAATTAGAACTCAACAATAAGAAACTCACTCAAAACCACAAGCCTACATGGAAAGTGAACAACTTGCTCCTGAATGACCACAGCGCAATCAAATTAGAATTCAACAATAAAAAACTCACTCAAAACCACAAACCTACATGGAAAGTGAACAACTTTTTCCTGAATGACTCCTGAGTAAATAATGAAATTAAGGCAGAAATCAAGAAGTTTTTTAAAACTAATGAGAACAAAAAGACAATATACCAGAATCCCTAGGATGCAGCTAAAGTAGTGTTAAGAGGGAAATGTATAGCACTAAAAGCAAGAAAGATCAAAAAGCTAGAAAGATCAAAAGCTAGAAAGATCTCAAAGCAACATCAAAAAGCTAGAAAGATCTCAAATCAATATCCTAACATCACAACTATCAGAACTAAAGAACCAAGAGCAACCAAGCGCCAAAGCTAGCAGAAGAAAGAAAAAAACAAGATCAGAGAAGAACTGGAGAGAGAGAGAGAGAGAGGGGGGCCAAAAAATGAAGTTTTTAAAATTTTATTTTCAAAAAAAGTCAATAAATCCAGCAACTGGTTTTTTCAAAAAAAATAGAAGAAAAGAGAACACTAGCTAGACTAATACATCAAAAAAGAGAGAAGAACCAAATAGACACAATAAAAAATGATAAGGGGGATATCACCAGTGACCTCAGAGAAATACACATGACCATCAGAGAATACTATAAATGCCTCTATGCATATAAACTAGAAAATCTAGAAGAAATGCATGAATTCCTAGACACATACACCCAAGACTGAACCAGGAAGAAATTAAATCGCTGAATAGAACAATAACAAGTTCTGAAATTCAGGCAGTAGTAAATAGCCTACCAACCAAAAAAAATTCCAGGACCAGACAGATTTATAGCTGAATTCTACCAGAGGTACAAAGAGCTGGTTCCATTTTTATTGAAACTATTACAAACAATTAAAAAGGAGGGACTTTTCCCTAACCCATTTTATGAAGCCAGCATCATTCTGATAATAGAACCTAGCAGAGATACAACCAAAAAAAAAAAAAAAAAAAAAAAAGAAAGAAAGAAAGAAAACTTTAGGCCAATATTCCTGATGAACACTGATGCAAAAGTTCTCAATAAAATACTGGCAAATCAGTACAAATTCAGCAGCACATCAAAAAGCTTATCCATCATTATCAAGCAGTCTTCAGCCCTGGGATGCAAAGCTGGTTCAACATACACAAATCAACAAATGTAATTCATCACATACATAGAACTAAAGACAAAAGCCACGATTATCTCAATACATGCAGAAAAGGCCTTTGATAAAATTCAGCATCGCCTCATGTTAAAAACTTACAATAAACTAGTTATTGAATAAACAATTAACTATAAAATAGGTATTGAAGAAACAATTTATTAAAAAAAAAAACCTCATAGCCAATATCACACAGAATGGGCAAAAGCTAGAAGCATTCCCCTTGAAATCCAGCATAAGACAAGGGTGCTCTCTATTACCAGTCCAATTCAACATAGTATTGGAAGTTTTGACCAGGGCAAGCATGCAAAATAAAGAAATAAAGAATATTCAAATAGAATAAGAGGAAGTCGAATTGTCCTTGTTTGCAGATGACGTGATTCTGTATCTAGAAAACTCCATTGTCTCAGCCCAAAAGCTTCTTCAGCTGATAAGCAACTTCAGCAAAGTCTCAGGATATAAAATCAATGTGCAAAATCACAAGCATTTGTATATACTAACAACAGACAAGCAGAGAGCCAAATCATGAATGAACTCCCATTCGCAACTGCTACAAAGAGAATAAAATGCCAGGAATACAACTAACAACGGAAGTGAAGGACCTCTTTCTTCAAGGAGAACTACAAACCACTTCTCATGGGAATTATAGAGAACACAAACAGATGGGAAACAGTTTCATGCTCATGGATAGGAAGAATCAGTATCATGAGAATGATCATACTGCCCAAAGTAATTTATAGATTTAGTGCTATTCCCATTAAGCTACCATTGACATTCTTCACAGAATTAGAAGAAGCTATTTTGAAATTCACATGAAACCAAAAAAAAAAGCCAAGATAATCCCAGGCAAAAAAGAACCAAGCTGGAAGCATTATGCTTCCAACTTCAAGCTATACAAGGCCGCAGTAACCAAAACAGCATGATACTGGTACACAACAGACACATAGACCAATGAAACAGGATAGAGAACTCAGAAATAAGACCACATACCTACAATCATGATCTTCAACAAACCTGACAAAAAACAAGCAATGGGGAAAGGATTTTCTATTTAATCAATGGTGTTGGGAAAATTAGCTAGCCATATGCAGAAAATCGAAATTGGACTCCTTCCTTTCAGCTTATACAAAAATTAACTCAATATGGATTAAAGACTTAAATGTAAACCACAAAACTATAAACACTCTATAAGAAAATAATAGGCAATACCATTCAGGACATACACACAGGCAAAGATTTCACAACGAAAACTCCAAAAGGAACAGCAACAAAAGCAAAAATTGACAACTGGATCTAATTAAACTAAAGAGATTCTGCACAGCAAAAGAAACTATCATCACAGTGAACAGACAATCTACAGAAGGGGAAAAATTTTTTGCAATCTATCCATCTGACAAAGGTCAAATATCCAATGTCTACAAGGAACTTAAAAAATTTCCAAGAATAAAACGAGTAACTCCATTAAAAAGTGGGCAAAGAACATGAACATATACTTCTTAGAAGAAGACATTCATGTGGCCCAAAAACATATGAAAAAAAACTCAACATCACTGATCATTAGAAAAATGTAAATCAAAACCACAGTGAGGTACCGTCTCACACCAGTCGGAATAATGATTATTAAAACATCAAGAAATTACAGGTGCTGGCTGGTGAGATTGCAGAGAACAAGGAATGCTTTTACACTGTTAGTGGGAGTGTAAATTATTTCAACCATTGTGGTAGACTGTAGTGATTTTTCAAAGACCTAGAGGCAGAAATACCATTTGACCCAGCAATCCCATTACTGAGTAAATATCCAAAGGATTACAAATTATTCTGTTATAAAGATACATGTACACATATGTTCACTGCAATACTACTACAATAGCAAGGACATGGAATCAACATAAATTTCCATCACTGATAGACTAAAGAAAATGTGGTACATATATACCATGGAACACTATGCAGCCATAAAAGGAACAAAATCACTTCCTTTGCAGGGACATGGATGGAACTGGAGGCCATTATCTACAGCAAACTAGTGCAGGAACAGAAAACCAAACACCACATGTTCTCACTTATAAGTGGGAGCTGAATGATGAGGACACATGGATACATGTGAGGAAAAAATTTACACTGGGGTGAGTGGGGGTGTGTGGAGGGAGAGCACCATGAAGAATAGTTAGTTAATGGATGTTGGGCTTAAAACCTGGGTGATAGGTTAATCTGTGCAGCGAAGCACCATAACACATGTTTACCTATGTAACAAACCTGCACATCCTGCACATGTACCCCGGAACTTAAAAGTTGAAGAAAAATTTAAAGAACGAAAAAAACAAAGAGAGACATACACACACAGACACACAGGAAGATTATCATTCAACAATGCAGACAGAGATTAGAAGGAAGTGTCTAAAAGTCAAGAGAACACCAAAGATTGTCAGCAACACCAGAGGCTAAGAGAAAGACATGGAAGAGATTCTGCCCTAGAGTCTTGAAAGAGAGCATAGTGCTGATGGCATCTTGATTTTGGACATATGGCCTCCAGATTGGAAGGTAATAATTTCTGTTGTTTTAAGGCACTCAGTTTTTGGTTGTTTGTTATGGAAGCTCTAGGAAACTGACACAGACTTTTAAGTAATTCTACTGCTTAGAAGTCCAATGGATATACTCTTTTGTTATCTCACAAATTGAATGATGTAATTGTTATAGTGAAGAATAAAAACCGAATAGCTATAAAACCTGGTAAAACTAGATTGATTTACCAAAACAGTTTATCACATGCAAGACACTGTTCTGAGTCCTTTACAAAATTCATTCATTTTTAATGCTCATAACGCTGACATGAGGTAGCTATTATTGTTTTTACAATTTTACATATAGAGATTAACATGGGCATTAAGTAACTAGCTCAAGTTTACATAGTCAATGGGAAAGCTGGGATTTGAAGTTAGGTGCTCTGGTTCGAGATAGTGACTTAAACCAATTCACTACACTGTCAGTTAAATGAAGAGATTTAGCAGAATGTGGTTATTAGTTTGTCAAAATAAATGGTTATATGATTTCACATAGGTGAGTTCTTATTTTAAGCTCAGCATTAAGATAAGTTCTAATCAGGTAAAAGAATACAAAATATACTTAACTGTGTAATGTAGTGTTCAGGCCAAATAAAACAAGGAAATACAAACACAAATGATGGAAAAGGTTTAAATAACCTTTGTTTGCCCAATAGTGGCCATATTTAATTTTCTAACTTGTAAAAATCTCTTTTTATTGGTTTTTGGATCAGATCACTTTGTGTGGTTTATTTTAAATTATTCTATTCCACATCATCATTTTGAAATTATCGGTGTATGTTCAAGGCACTGTTCTAGGAACTGAGAAGATTTAAAGAATTATACTCTATCACCTGTCCCCCCATCAAATACATCAAATGAGGAGTGAGGAGTATATACATACACACACACAATTATGCACACATAAACACACATACTACATATTTACACACATACAGCATATGTTTTAACTGTACATATATCCATTTGTAACATATATACATATCTTTATCTCATATATACACCATATATATATACATATGTGTATATATATATATGTATATATATATGTGTGTGTGTGTGTGTGGTGTGTGTGTATATATATATATGCCATAAACTGAACACAACTTAGATGGGTACTCAAAACTTGACAGATGGTGACTGACTGTTCTTATTACAAAGTGTTTTGAATCTGAGGATTGTACAAATGAGTTTAAGGCAAGGCTCTGCTAACATGCTGACTTCTCAATATTTTAAATTTAAATAATACTGCAAATAACTCATGCCTTGGGGAAAATTAAATGGGATATCACAAAATAGTTGAAGGTTAGCATCAAGTATGACATGTGGAACATAGTAGGCATTCATTAAATTTTAAAGCCAGCCTAATTAGGGAAGACATAATAAAAGCAACAATATTTGATTTTATATTTAATCACTGGGAAAGATGGAGATAAATGAAGTTGGGGAATCCAGTAAAGATAAGAGTGAATATTTAAAAGCAAAAAAACATGGAAATTTCTTATTTCAGAAGCATGAAGATGTTTCATCCAACCAGCTGAAGGTAAGAAGTAGGTAAAGACTGCCATCATAAATTAAGACTAAAGTCAGTTTGGAATGCTAGGCCAGTAATAAGAAAGGAAATTTTATTAAGTCACTGAAATTTTCAGGGAACTTTCTTGTTATACAAATACATTCACATTTAAAACATGCATTTATAATTTTATATAATAAATTCATATATATTTATTGTACTTTAGGTTCTGGGGTACATGTACAGATCATGCAGGATTGTGGCATAGGTACATACATGGCAATGTGATTTGTTGCCTCCATCCCCCCCATCACCTATATCTGACATTTCTCCCCATGTTATCTGTCCCCAACCTCCCCAACCACCACTGTCCCTCCGCTGACCCCCTCTCAACAGACCCCAGTGTGTGATACTCTCCTCTCTGTGTCCACGTGTTCTCACTGTTCAACATCCACCTATGAATAAGAACATGCGGTGTTTGATTTTCTGTTTTTGTGTCAGTTTGTAAATCTGTGTTAGTTCTTTGTAGATTCTGGATATTAGCCCTTTGTCAGATGGGTAGATTGCAAAACTTTTTCCCATGCTGTTGGTTGCCAGTTCACTCTAATGATTGTTTCCTTTGCTGTAGAGAAGCTCTGGAGTTTAATTAGGTCCCACTTTTCTATTTTGGCTTTTGTTGCCAATGCTTTTTGGTGTTTTAATCATGAAGTCCTTGCCTATGCCTATGTCCTGAATGGTTTTGCCTAGGTTTTTTCTAGGGTTTTTATGGTGTTAGGTCTTATGTTTAAGTCTTTAATCCATCTGGAGTTAATTTTAGTGTAAGGTGTCAGGAAGCGGTACAGTTTCAGCTTTCTGCACATGGCTAGCCAGTTTTCCCAACACCGTTTATTAAACAGGGAATCATTTCCTCATTGCTTTTGTCAGGTCTGTCAAAGATCAGATGGTTGTAGATGTGTCACATTGCTTCCGAGGCCTCTGTTCTGTTCCATTGGTCTATATCTGTTTTGGTAACAGTACCATGCTGTTTTGATTACTGTAGCCTTGTAGTATAGATTGAAATCAGGTAGCACGATGCCTCCAGCTTTGTTCTTTTTGCTTAGGCTTGTCTTGGCTATACAGGCTCTTTTTTGGTTCCATATGAAGTTTATGGTGGTTTTTTCCAGCTCTGTGAAGAAGGTCATTGGTAGCTTGATGGGGATAGCATTGAATCTATAAATTACTTTGGGCAGTATGGCTATTTTCACGATATTGTTTCTCCCTAACCATGAGCACGGAATGTTTCTCCATCCGTTTGTGTCCTCCCTTTTTTCCTTGAGCAGTAGTTTGTAAGTTCTCCTTGAAGAGATCCTTTATATCCTTTGTTAGTTGTATTCCTAGGTATTTTATTCTCTTTGTAGCAGTTGTGAATGGTAGTTCATTCTTGATTTGGCTCTCTTTAAGTCTGTTATTGGTGTATAGAAATGCTTGTGATTTCTGCACATTGATTTTGTATCCTGAGACTTTGCTGAAGTTGCTTATCAGTTTAAGGAGATTTTGGGCTGAGATGATAGGGTCTTCTAAATATACAATCATGTCTTTTGCAAAAAGAGACAATTTGACTTCCTTCTTTCCTAATTGAATACCTTTTATTTTTTTTTCTTGCCTAATTGCTCTGGATAGGACTTTCAATACTATATTGAATAGGAGTGGTGAGAGACAGCATCCTTGTCTAGTGCCAGATTTCAAAGGGAATGCTTCCAGTTTTTGCCCATTCAGTATAATATTGGTTGTAGGTTTGTCATAAATAGCTTTTACTATTGTGAGATACGTTCCTTCAATACCTAGTTGATTGAGGGTTTTTAGCAAAAAGGGCTGTTGAATTTCGTCGAAGACCTCTGCATTTGTTGAGATAATCATGTGGTATTTGTCTTTGGTTCTTTTTATGTGATGGATTACATTTACAGACTGCATATGTTGAATCAGCCTCACATCCCTGGGGATGAAGCCTACTTGATCATGATGGATAAGCTTTTTGATGTACGGTTGCAATCAGTTTGCCAGTATTTTATTGAAGATTTTTGTATCTATGTTCATCTTGGAGATTGGCCTGAAGTTTTCTTTTCTTGTTGAGTCTCTGCCAGGTTTTGGTATTAAGATAATGTTGGTCTCATAAAATGATTTGGGAGGATTCCCTCTTTTGGATTGTTTGAAATAGTTTCAGAAGGAATAGTACCAGCTCCTCTTTGCATGTCTGGTAGAATTTGACTGTGAACCCTCTTGGAACTGGACTTTCTTTGGTTGGTAGGCTATTAATTGCTGCCTCAACTTGAGTCGTTGTTATTGGTCTGTTCAAGGTTTCAACTTCTTCCTGGTTTAGGCTTGGGAGGGTGCAAGTGTCCAGGAATTTATCCATTTCTTCCAGGTTTGCTGGTTTATGTGCATAGTGTTGTTTGTAGTAATCTCTGATGGTAGTTTGTATTTCTGTGGCCTCACTGGTGATATTCCATTTATCATTTTTTATTGCATCTATTTGATTCTTCTTTTTTTATTAATTCTGGCTATTTTGTTCACCTTTTCAAAAACCCAGCTCCTGGATTTATTTATTTTTTGAAGGGTTTTTGTGTGTGTCTATCTCCTTCAGTTCTGCTATGATCAGTTATTTATTCAGTTATTTCTTGTCTTCTGCTAGTTCTTGAGTTTTTTTGATCTCGCTCCTCTAGCTCTTTCAATTTTGACGATAGGGTGTCAATTTTAGATCTTTCCTCACTTCTCATGTGGGCATTTATTGCTATAAATTTCCCTCTTGACACTGCTTTAAATGTGTCCCAGAGATTCTGGTACACTGTGTCTTCATTCTTATCAGTTTCAAATGACATCTTTATTTCTACCTTCATTTCATTGTTTATCCAGTCAACATTCAGAAGCCAGTTGTTCAGTTTCCATGAAGTTGTGTGGTTCTGAGTTAGTTTGTTAATCCTGAGTTCTAATTTGATTGCACTGTGGTCTGTGAGACTGTTTGTTATGATTTCCATTCTTTTGCATTTGCTGAGGAGTGATTACTCCTGTGGTCAATTTTAGAGTAGGTGCAATGTGGTGCTGAGAAGAGTGTATATTCTGTGGATTTGGGGTGGAGATTTCTGTAGATATCTATTAGGTTTGCTTGGTCCAGGTCTGAGTTCAAGTCCTGGATATCCTTGTTAATTTTCTGTGTCATTGATCTAACATTGACAGTGGGGTGTTAAAGTCTCCCACTATTATTGTGTGGGTAGTCTAAGTCTCTTTGTAGGTCATTAAGAACTTGCTTTATGTATCTGGCTGCTCCTGTATTGGGTGTGTATATATTTAGGATTGTTAGCTCTTCTTGTTGCATTGATCCTTTTACCATTATGTAATGCCCTTCTTTGTCTCTTTTGATTTTTGTTGGTTTAAAATCCATTTTTTTCAGAGACTAGGATTTATTTTTGCTCTCAATTTGCTTGATAAATCTTCCTCCATCTTGCTTTTTTTTTGCTTGATAAATCTTCCTCCATCCTTTTTTTTTTTTTTTTGCTCTTGATTTAATAAATCTTCCTCCATCCCTTTATTTTTAGCCTACATTTGTCCTTGCACATGAGATGGGTTTCCTAAATACAGCACACCAATGGATCTTGACTTTTATCCAATTTGCCAGTCTGTGTCTTTTGGTTGGGGCATTTAACCCATTTATATTTAGGGTTAATATTGTTAATGTGTGAATTTGATCCTGCCATTTTGATGCTAGGTGGATGTTTTGCCCATTAGTTGACACAGTTCCTTCATTGTGTTGATGGTCTTTACCATTTGGTACCTTTTTGGAGTGGCTGGTACTGGTTGTTCCTTTCTATGTTTAATTCTTCTTTCAGGAGCTCTTGTAAGGCAGGCCTGGTGGTGACAAAATCTCTCAGCAATTGCTTGTTCATAAAGGACTTTATTTCTCCTTCACTTATAAAGCGTAGTTTGGCTGGATATGAAATTCTAGGTTGAAAGTTCTTCTTTTCTTTAAAGATGTTGAATATGAGCCCCCACTCTCTTCCGGCTTGTAGGGTTTCTGTTGAGACATCCACTGTGAGTCAGATGGGCTTCCCTTTGTGGGTAAAGCGACTTTTCTCTCTGGCTGCCCTTAGCATTTTCTCCTTCATTTCAATCCTGGTGAATCTGACGATTATGTGCCTTGGGGTTGCTCTCTTGAGAAATATCTCTCTGGTGTTCTCTGTATTTCCTGGACTTGAATGTTGGCCTGCCTTGCTAGGTTGGGGAAGTTCTCCTGGATAATATCCTGAAGAGTGTTTTCTAGCTTGGATTCATTCTCTCCGTCACGTTCAGGTACACCTATCAAACATAGATTAGATCTTTTCACATAATCCCATATTTCTTGGAGGACTTGTTCCTTTCCTTTCATTCTTTGTTCTCTAATCTTGACTTCTCATTTTATTTCATTGAGTTGATCTTCAATCTCTGATATCCTTTCTTCTGCTTGGTTGATTTGGCTATTGAAACTTGTGCATGCTTCACAAAGTTCTCGTGCTGTGCTTTTCAGCTCCATTAAGTCATTTATATTCTTCTCTAAGCTGGTTATTCTAGTTAGCATTTCATCTAACCTTTTTTCGAGGTTCTTAGTTTCTTTGCATTGGGTTAGAACATGTTCTTTTAGCTCAGGGAAGTTTGTTATTACCCACCTTCTGAAGCCTGTGTCTGTCGATTCATCAGATTCATTCTCCATCTACCTCTGTTCCCGAGCTGGTAAGAAGTTGTGATCCCTTGGAGGAGGAGAGGTGTTCTGGTTTTTGGTGTTTTCATCCTTTTTGCACTGGTTTCTTCCCATTTTCGTGGCTTTATCTACCTGTGGTCTTTGTAGTTGGTGACTTTCAGATGGGGCTGAGTGGACCTCCTTTTTGTTGATGTTGAAGTTATTTCTTTTGTTTCTTAGTTTTCCTTCTAACAGTCAGGCCCTCTGCTGCAGGACTGCTGGAGGTCCACTCCAGACCCTGCTTGCCTGGAGATCACTCATGGGGCTGCAAAACAGTAAGGGTTGCTGCCAGTTTCTTCTTCTGTTATCTTCGTCCCAGAAGGGTACCCACCAGATATCAGCCTGAGCTCTCCTTTATGAGGTGTCTCTTTGGGTATATGGGGGTCAGGGAGCTCCTTGAGGAGACAGTCTGTCCCTTATAGGAGTGCAAGTGCTATGCTGGGAGCTCCATTGTTCCATGAAGTGCTACTGGGCAGGTATGTTTAAGTGTGCTGTAGCCGAACTCATAACTGCTTCTTTTCCCAGGTGCTCTTTCCTAGGAAGGTAGGGCTTTATTTTAAGTTCCTGATGTGCTGTTGCCTTTTTTCATAGATGCCCTGCCCAGCACGGAGATAGGCTAGTCACAGTCTGCCAGCAGAGGTGTTGCTGAGCTGCTGCAGGCTCTGCCTAGCTGCTGTGTAAACTTCCTTGAGGTGTTGCTTATAGAGGTACAGTTAGAACTGCCTCAATATTGGTGGACTGCCTTTGTAGTGGTGGACACCCTTCTCCCCACCAAACTGGACCGTCTTGAGGTCCAACTGTGCTTGCTGCAAAACTCAATCCAGAGCATTTCAGATTGCTTGTTGTGTGGGGGTGGTACCCGCTGAGCCAGATCACCTGGCTCCCTGTCTCAGCCCCCTCCCTTTCAGTTGAATGGGCAGCTCTGTCACCCAGGTGTTCCAGGCACCAACTCAAACAGTGCCCAGATTTATGTGAGTTTCTGTGCGCCAACCCACAGTGGTAGTTTTTGGCCCGGGAATCTCCTGGTCTATGGGCAGTGAAAACTCGTTTGGAAATGTGGTGATCACTCACCCTCTGCATTGTTATTGCTGGGAACTGCACTCTAAAGCTGTTCCTATTTGGCCGTCTTGGATCCTCCTCTCAATAAATTTATATTTTATGCAAACAGTGTAATTCATTTTATTCAGAATTTACTTCTTTTCCATCAAATATAAAAATGGAATTGTCATTTGAGTTTTTGATTTTCAATGCAAAACAACAAAATGGACACTTTTGGGAAAGCATATTAAAATAAATTCAAATTGGGAAACAGACAGATGATCTTCTAATTATTTATTCTTCTAGAGCAGTGATCCTCAAACTTGGCTACATATTTGAATTACCTTGGGAGTTTTAAAAATACCATGCCTAGGGTTCTACCCTCAAGTATTTATAAACAAATGCATATTAAGAAGCAAATGTGTTTTTTATACTTTTCTTTATACCCTTTCCCTCACCTCTCTCCTCCACCCACATAAATCCCTGTCTCTCCATTTAATCTTGTCACATCTAATATTTATTCATTCAAATTTTTCTTCATGCTCCTAAAATCATAAACATTCATATATATTTACACACACAGTGATTTTTCTTGCAATATATATTTTTGTGAAATACTGCATCCCAGTACACACACATTTTGCATGTTCTTTTCTCACTTAGCAATAACTAACAAAGATTTCTCTCAACCAAGTCAACTGCTATAATGACATGACTTTCTTAATTTTTAACAATTTTTTATTTTTAATTATAGACACATAATAGTTGTACATATGTGTGGGGTATATGTGAATATTTCGATACAGACATATAATGTGTAATAAGGGCAATCATGTATAACCAGAATAATGTGTAATTGAGGCATCTATATCCAACAGTTGTACATATGTATGGGGTATATGTGAATATTTTGATACAGACATGTAATGTGTAATAAGGGCAATCATGTATAACCAGGATAGTGTGTAACTGGGGCATCCATTACCTAAAGTGTTTATCATTTCTCTGTGTTAGAAACATTTCAATCCCACTGTTTTAGTTATTTTGAAATAAATAATAAATCATTATTTGCTACAGTGTACCTATTGTGCTATCTAGCACTAGATCTTATTCCTATGTCTAACTGCATTTTTACACCCATTAATCATAATGGAAATAGAGAGAATGACGGTTACTAGAGGCTGGGAAGGGTAGTGGGGTGAAGGGGATAGAAAGGGTATGACTTTTTGGTAAGATTTACATTACAGTCAGAGTGTGTTCATAGGCCAGTTTTTTTCAGCCATTCCCATACTACTGGTGGATATTTACTGTTTTCAAGTGTAGCACTAAGAATAATGCTACAACAAACATCCTTGTACTTACGTATTTACCAACATGTGCTTTTTTAGCTATCTGTGAAATAGGTTTCCAGAAGCAGGTTTACAGATATGATGGTTATTTTTAAGTATAATAGTTGTTGCTAGGTTTTTCTAAAGATGAAAACATTTCACCTTTCCATCAGGTCAGTTCAAAGACCTTTCTCTTAGCTTCATACCAGCAACAGGTGTCACAGCTATGCATTTGTGAAGGGCCTCACAGGAAGAAGATGCCACTACCAAATTTAAGGAGTTATTTGAGCAAAGCATAATAAAGGGAGATTTCCAGAGATACTGGCAGGAGGAACAGGAATCCACAAGAGATCATCACCAAAGCTGTTAGAACAGGGTGGTCTTACCACCCCTAGTTGTAAAGAAGCAAGGGGAGAGCAGAGAAGGAAGGTCCTGTGACAAAAACCTAACCTTTTGTGGAGGGAGGTGGAAAACAAATACCTATTCCCACTTTTGACCTCCCTACAACCTGCTGCTGCTTCTTACTATAGAAACCCACTTGGAAGTCAGAAAACAATGAACTCCAAGAAGCTACCAACACAGATAAGGCTGCCAGTGCACAGAGCATGCTAGAGAAGGAATCTGGAGGGCAAACACAAGACATTCCACACAAGCTTCTTTAAGTCATCTCAGAATAGTTGATTTGTCAAATTAATTAGCAGTTTACTGACGGCCAGAGAATTTGAACATTGTTGCCCTTTTATAGTTGCCCTCCACCAATTGTCTTCGCACCTTCTTTGCACATTTTAAACTGGGTATTTGAATTTGTTTCTTTCCATTTTGCAATAACTATTTTTATGTTTTTGTTATTTTGTTTTTCTAAATCTCTTGTTTCTTGGTTTAGATTACATATTCCATTGCCATACTCAAGATTATTTATGAAATCTTATGAAATTCAAATATATGAATTTTGTTTAATAGCATCAAGACTTCCGCTTTAGAGAAAGAAGGTGTGTTTTACCCATAGGTAGTACCTTTTATATATTTTCTATTTTTTTTTTAACAACTAAGACTTTACTTCATTCAGAATTTATTTTTATATGTGATATAACCAGGTGTGCTCTTTTATTCTTCCAGAAGGCTAGCCAGCTGCATCATCACTTAATGTATTAAAACATTTTAATGTTAATAAACTGAACCATCATTTCTACACATATTAATTTTCCATCCATAGATGTTCTTTATTCTTTCCTGTACTGAGTTTGTCTATTCAAATATCGAGACCAGAAAGATTCTAATTGCACTGGTTTTATATTGTGATCTTTCATTTAAAATGGAATACACTCACCACTTTGTTTCCAGAATTTTCTTGGATATTTCAAAGCATTTATTATTATGAAATTAAAGATTGGTTTTCCAATAAAAATACATTGAGATTTTTATTAGAATCCCAATAACATTATTTCATATATTAATTTTGTAGTAATATTTTAATAAAAAATAATACCTTTTAATAAAGAACATAGGATGCCTTTACCTTTGCTCAGACAATATTTTATATCCATCTGTCCCAGCTAGTAGCTTCATAAAGCGTTTGAGTTTGCTTTGTTAAATCTCTTCCTATACTTTTCCAGGTTTTTTGCTATTGTAAATGGACATTTTCTTTCTAGTGTTTACTTGAGACAGGGTCTCACTCTGTCACTAAGGCTGGAGTGCAGTGGCACAAACATGGCTCACTGCAGCCTCTACCTCCTGGCCTCAAGTGATCCATCCACTATATTAACCTGAGTAGGTGGGATCACAGGTATGCACCAGCACACAGCCAATTTTTTAATTTTTTGTAGAGACCAGTTCTCACTCTGTTGCCCAGACTGGTCCAAACTCCTGGTTTCAAGCAATCCTCCTGTCTTGGCCTCCCAAAGTGCTGGATTACATGTGTGAACCATCATGCCTAGCCAACATTTTCATTCCATTTTTATTTTTAGAAATTTATTGCTAGAGTTGAATAATGCATATGTCATTCCTTGCCAATTTTACCAATTTTTTAATTATAATAGCTTCCTTCTAGACTCTTGAGTTTTCTGGTATATGAACATACTATCAGTAAAGAGATAATCTAAGCACCACTTTTTCAGCTTTTGTTAGTGGTATTTCACAGATGTGAATGTATACAGAATAACATAATGAACATATTCCCCAGCCCAGCCTAATTAACAAACTACTGCAAATGTGACTGTGCTACCACATGTCCACTTCACTGATGCAATTCCACTCCCTCCCCACAGAGAACTGCTATCCTGCATTGAACATTTACCACTCCCATGAATATATACATTGCTGAAAAATGCATTGAATTACTTTCCACATCATAAATGTCACACTGTACTTATTTTTCTGTAATTCTTTTTCATTCAAAATAGGTTTTCTGAGATTTATCCTTTTCCAGTCAACATTATGTTTTGGAGATTGACTCATGATAATACATTTAGCCCTCATTTTTTCTATTGGTTGACATATAATATTCCAATGAAGGAAGATATTGTTGTATATTTGTCCATATTCTCATTGTTAGTGTTTCAGGGTGATTTTGGCTTCTATTGTAAAATCTGATGATATGTGACTTTTTATGCACATAAGTCAGGATATGTCTGTAAATGTGGAACTCCTTACTTAAGTCTATTTTTGCCTTCCACTTGAAAAGATATTGGCAGCACTTTGGGAGACCAAGGTGGGTAGATAAACTGAGGTAAGGAGTTTGAGACCAGCTTGGCCAACATAGTGAAACCCCATCTCTACTAAAAATACAAAAATTAACTGGGTGTAATCCCAGCTACTCAGGATGCTGAGGCAGGAGAACTGCTTGACACTGGGAGGTGGAAGAGGCAGTGAGCCAAGATCATGCCACTGCACTCTAGCCTGGATGAGAGAGTGACACACCACCTCAAACAAACAAACAAACAAAAAAAAAAACGAAAAAGAAAAAAGAAAAAAAATAGATATTGACAAAGTACAATTCAAAGTATTTTGAGCCATGCTACCATTTAATACCTCCATCAGCATTTCCCATTTCTCCTCTTTCTAGCCGGCATTTATCACATATATTTTATTTTAATATTTGCCAATGTGATGTGTGTAAAAATAGCATTTCACTGTAGTTTCGATTTTCATTTCTCTACCTTCTTGTGAAAATATTTCCATATATTCATTGGATATTAAGGTTTCATTTTCTGTGAACTATCTCATTATGTGTGTTACATATTTATCTAATGCATTATCAGTCTTCTCTTATTTATTTGTGGCAGTTCTTTACATATTCTTGAAAACCACCTTTGGTCTATAAGCATTGCAAAGTATGTACTGCAAAATACTCACCCAATCTCTCAGGACATTATTTTCCCCCGCCAGCAAGGGTAGGGGGACTAGTTTCTCTCAAAATGTCAAAAAATTTTATAAGTTGAAGAAATTTCTATGTTATTAGTACCAGAACAGTTCCTGGCATAAAGTAGGTATTTCAATAAATATTTTTTAGAAAAAATAATTAATCTCTTTGAGTTCTCAAGGTCTACTATAGCTCTTCTTTTATAGAAGTTGCAGTTTTTTAATTGAGTATACCAATGAACACTGCATTGACTATAAATTTTGAAACTCCATCATACACTAAAGTTTAGAAGGAAAAGCAATTTGTATTATTTTAGTTACAGCCGAGCACAGTACCAAGTGAAAATTAGCATTGAAAAATTATTAGAGCAGTGGCTGCTCAAAAAGTCCCTTGACTTAGAACATCGAAAATCAGTATTCAAAGCATCAAAAGAATCATAGAATCAAGGCCTATCTCAGATATTTGTTTGGTAGTTGGCCACATAACTACTCAAAAAGAATCATCATTTCTAAGGAAGAATTTGGGGTTAGTGGTTGAGTTATTTCTTCAGATCTTCAAGCATTTCATCACATAAGTCAGGAGAAAATGGAAATTTTGAACCTCAATTTAGTGAATTTCCTGATAGTCTTTCCCTCTCCATCCAGAAAAATGCTACTTCTCTGCCATTTGTGAAATATGCTTGCAATTACTCAATACTAAAAACATTCCATATTCAAAACTACTTTCTCACATCCCCAAGACACATTTTAATGGCACTTTACAGAGGTTATTATCTGAAGTCAGCACACAGTGTGAGACTAGCGAATGGTAAAGTTTACTGTTAAAAAGCCTTACATAACTCACAGAATATAAGATAGCATAATGTCCTATATAGATTACTAGATTCTAGATTCTTAGCTCTTCATAAAGTTTCCTCTAAGTGCTCAACAGTTTTGTTATGAAATATTTGACACATACAAGTAAATGCATGTAACATAAGTATGTTACACAGTTTAATATTGAAACAGAACCCTATGAGCCCACCACCAAGGATAAGAAAAAGAACATTAAGAAAACACTGTTGTCCTTAATATGACACACATCCATTAGCTTTTCCCTTATTGTATTTCTTTCCCTATCCCCAGAAATAAACACTATGTGAATACTTTTGTTTAGGATTTCTTTTATTAAAAAGGTATTTATCAAATATTTATTTATCCCTAACCACTATATTGTTTAGTTTTGCTTTTACTTAAAAGCTTTATGAAACTGTATCACATACTATGTAATCTTTGGACTTTTGTTCCAGTATTACGTTAATAAAATCAATACTTTTCATATGAAGCTTTAAGTCTTTCACCACTAGAAAATTTCCACTGTTTGATATAGAGGTTTTGTTAAAAAAAATCTATTCCCTTGTTGAGGGTATTCATGTTATTTGTTCTCTTCTTCTTTTTGCTATTAAATATAATATTAAAATAAATGTTTTATGTACCTCCTGATACAAATATACAATAAACTCTATGTGATAAATACCTAGAAGTAAAATTGCTGGACATATGAACATTTCAGCTCAACAAGATAATATCAAATTGTTCCTCATATGGCTATACTAATTTTCATCTCACCATTATTAGTTTTTATTGGTTTGTCAGTGTACTTCATGTAGTTGAAATGCTAAATTTTTGTCAGTTATACAGTCATATATCTTCAGGGTTACTATCCCAAGTTCTGGCTTTTTATTTCATTAAATTTAGCTCTTATTAATCTTTTCCTCTTGATATTCAGTGATCTTACCTCTTAGATTAAAAAACCCTTTTTTTCCCTTGAAGTTGTAAAAAATATTCTCTAGCTTTTAAGAATTATATAAAATTATGTCATTCACAATTAAACATATATTTATATATCTTTCATACATTTTATATATATGTGTATTTATCTTTTATATATTTTAAATACATATGTGTGTATGACTGCATTATGTATATTTGAATCTTGATGTAATGCAGCTATCAAAATTCTTAATTCACGAATAAGCCATTGTCCCAGCACAACTGATTGAATGGTCTTGCCTAGCCCCAGTGATCTTCAGTAATAATTTTGTCATATTTCATGTTTGTTTAAATGTCTTAGTTGGTTTATAGGTTTTCTATTTTATTTGATTGATCTATTTGTCTATCCCTATACCAACGCCACTGTTTTAGTCTGTTTGCATATTGCTATAAAGAACTACCTAAGACTGGGTAATTTATAAAGAACAGAGGTTTAGTTGACTCACATTTCCACAGGCTATACAGGAAGGATGGCTGAGGGGGCCTTAGGAAATTGACAATCATGGCAGAAGGTGAAGGGGAAGCAGGCACATCTTATATGGCCAGAGAAGGAGGAAGAGGGTGAAGGGGGAGGTGTTACACACTTTTAAACATCCAGCTCTCATGAGAACTCACTATCACGAAAACAGCATTGAAGAAATCTTCTCCCATGAGCTAATCACCTCCTACCACGCCCCTCTTCCAACATTGGAGATTAGAATTTGACATGAAATTTGGTGGGGACACAAATCCAAACCATGTTAGCTACACTATCTTATTTTTCAAATCTGTATTAATTAAGTCATATGTATCTGCTTGGACTAGTTTGCTAGCTATTTATTCCACTTCCAGTACAATTGGCTATTCTTGGTCATTTTATGATATACTTTGAGATCACCTTCTTAAGTTCTTAAAAATAGGTGATACTTTCATTGAAATTATATAACTTTGTAGATTGATGATAGTAGATGGCTTTGTGATTTTGAATTTTTTTTAAATTTGTGAGTATACTATATATCTCCTTTAAAAATTGTTTTTAAATTTAAAATATTTGTAAAAAGATAAAAATGTAAGAGATAAATTTTAAATTATTTCAATCAGACTTTAAATTTTGCTACAAAAGTTCTTTATTTCTACATATTTCATGTCCATTCATGCTGTTGCAAAGTGTTTTCTAAAAGGAACTGAATTTTGTACTTTGATATTGTATTCAGTCACATTGCTCAAAGCTTATTATTCCTGTTAGTTTTTCTGTAGATTTTCTAGGGTGTTTTATGTATATAATAGTTTCACTTATGAGTAACAACAGTTCTGTTTCTTCCTTGCCAATGTATTTTTTACTAAAGTTGTAAAGTTATTGAGTACAAAAATGAATATAAGTAGTAAACGTAGGCATCTTTGTCAAGTTCCTTAAAGTAACATTTGTAAACTTTCACTATTTAAGAAGATAACTGCTATAATTTTGTTAGATAGTTTTATCAGGATAAGAAAGTTTTCTTTTGGCTAATAGGTTTTTATCTTATTTTTTAATATAACTGGACATGAAATGTAATTGTTTTTCCCATAATAGTAATAAATTTTTGTTTTTTTTTAATCTATTAGTGCAAAGAATTACATTAATAGATTTTGTAAAATGTAAACTTCCTTGCATTTCTGGCAGCCAACCAACTTAGTTACAAGTACGCTCCCCACGAAACCTGCCTCCTGGAATTAACTTCTTTGTTTAGTCCTCTGTACTACCACTACTATAACCATTGTAGCTTTAACTTCTGTGATCAACAGAAGGTGGCAGAAGTAATATGTCATTTCTGAGATTAGGTTATAAAAGATACTGCTTCAATCTTACTTCAGCCTTCCACCCTACCTGGATCCTCACTTTGGGGGAAGCCAGCTGCATTTTGAGCAATCTTAAAGAGAAGTCAATGTGGCAAGGAACTGAAACCCTCACACTAGTCAGTTACAAACTGAGAACTCTTACTAATGACTGTTGGTATGGTTTGGCTGTGACCCCACCCAACTCGCATCTTGAATTGTAGTTCCCATAGTCCCCACCTGTCATGGGAGAGACCCAGAGAGAGGTAACTGAATCATGGGGGCGGTTTCCCCATGCTGTTCTTGTGATAGTGAGTGAGTTCTCACGAGATCTGATGGTTTTATAAGCATCTGGCATTTCCCCTGCTTGCACTCACTCTCTGCCACCCTGTGAAGAGGTGCCTTCCACCATGATTTAAGTTTCCTGCAGCCTCCCCAGTCATGCAGAACTACAAGCCAGTTAAACCTCTTTTCTTTATAAATAACCTAGTCTTGGGTATTCATAGCAGTGTGAGAATAGAGCAATACAACTGTAGTCATATGAGTAACCTTGTGAGCAGATCCCTCAGCCCTAGTGAAGTTTTCAGATGACTGCTGCCCTGGTCAATATTTTGGCTACAACCTCATAAATGACTGTGGTATAAGACCGAAAATTAAGGTTCAATGCTATGTGCTGTCTTGACTCTGGTGAAATAGAGAGGGCAAAGATTACAATAAAATGTATGTGATAAATGTTGGCTAGAAAGGGGAGAAATGGGAAATGCTGATGGAGGTATAAAATGGTAACATGGTTCAAAATACTTTGAATAGCACCTTACCAATGTGATGTGTGTAAAAACAGCATCTCACTGCAGTTTTGATTTTCGTTTCTCCACCTCTATTGTCTTCTAGCTACTTACATTGCAGAAAAGAAGTTCCATGATAGTTCCTCATTTTCCTTCATAAGTAAATTTCTACTCCCACTGGCCATTGAGATAAAACTAAGTTAGCTGTTCCCTACTTAAACACCTGGTGAAACTTCTTTTCATATTACATCAGAGACAGAGAAAACTCACCCCACATTTTCAGTACCCTTTTAGCCACTTGAAAACAAGATAAATAAGGTAGAAACCCATAGAGCCAAAGTTAACATTCCCTTCTAGCCCTCCAGAGTGTCCATGGATTTTTAGAGATAAGCTCATCACAAAGATGTGCATATTTCCAGATTTTGGTCCATAGTTCCTGATGCTAATCACCAAACACTAGCCTAATAGAGGCAAAAGCCCCATGCCCTTTATCTCCTCAGGTACCCTACAGATCCCAAGGCTTCACTTTTACCTAGCTGCCTATGGGACTCAGAAGTTATTTCACCTCATTCCTCAGTCCCAATGGGCTAAATTATGCTGTGTTAAAAAATCAGCTTCCAAATATCAGGGGCTTAAATGTGTCTTTCTTTCTCAGAATACAACTCTGTAGCAGGTTGGCT
The DNA here is from genome assembly GCA_036589455.1 of Ateles fusciceps. NCBI lineage: Eukaryota > Metazoa > Chordata > Mammalia > Primates > Atelidae > Ateles > Ateles fusciceps. Next base: position 11,431,512 of record JAZHEH010000078.1, read on the forward strand.
GGGGGCTCTGATTTCCCTCACTCTGGAACCTAAAATGAGTGTGAACCACAGTCTTGATTGTTGAGCTACATATAGCCTCACGCAAGCAACGAAATGCTCTGATCTGGAATTTGCATGGAGCTCTTCTGTTCATGACTCTGGCAGAGCTAGTCACAGGATTTAATCCAAACACAAAAGGGTGGGAAGCATGGGCCAGTATTAAGAGAGGGAGAGATATTTAGTTAACAAAACTAGAGACTATTTTTCAGTTCAAGAGACATATATAACTTAGGAGTAGAGAGGAAAGAAGTCTCATTCTGTCCTCCATATTCCAGAATTTCACTCTTAGGTTATCAGCTTTAGGTCCTGGAGAGAGGGCCACTGGAAATTTCATCAAGGCATGAGGGGGTGAATTCTAGAGCATGTATTCTAGACAGATGGCACACAGATGAGATAGAACCAAGTAGCCTACTAGAAATAGGAAGAAAACTTAAAACCTTAGCATAACCCTAGGTGCACATTGCAATCACCTGAAGGCTTTTTTATTTATTTTCATTGTTATTGTTTTTGAGACAGGGTGTCGCTTTGTCTCCCAGGGTGGAATGCAGTGGTATGATTTCAGGTCACTGCATCCTCAGCCTCCTAGGTTCAAGTGGTCCTCCTGCCTCAGCTCCCCCAAGTAGCTGGGACTACTAATGTACACCATCTCGCCTAGCTAATTTTTGCATTTTTGTAGAGATGGGGTTTCGCCATGTTGCTGGTCTTGAATTCCTGAGCTCAAGTGATCCACCCACCTCAAAATTCCTAGGATTATAGACATGAGGCTCTGTGCTCAGCCCCATCTGAAAGCTTTTTTAAAAAATACCTATATCTAGACCCCATCCACCATTATTTAATGTATTGGTATAGGATGAGGGTCAGGAATAGTTGCCTAAAATCAAGCAAAGTATTTTAGGCAATTTTACCATAAAGAACATCTGAGCATATTATTTGAATTATCAATAGGGAATTATATGAGCATGTTATACAGTTGAAACAATAAATCCTATAAGAGGGAATATGATCTCATAAGATCAGGGTATATTCATCAATGTCTTCTTCAAGATGAATTTTATTATGTATATTTAAGATATGCAATGGTATATTTTGTGTATAAATATATATACTATATATATAGTAAGCATATACTAAATATACTTATATACTGTGTACAATATACTTAGTGTTATATACTAAGTATATTAATATACTGAATATATATTAAATACTAAGTAGTATGTTTATATAAAATATAGGTATATAGTGTGTGTCTATATGTATACACACACTAAATATACCATTGTATTTCTTAAATATACATAGATATACATGGTTACAATAGTGGAAGAAATCAACATGAACAAGTAGAAAGACCAAATGTAGGTAATCACTGTCTTAAAGTACATGAGATACCCTAATCACTCTTAAGGGAAAATGAGACTGTAATTCCATACCCTCAGATAATCTCCTATATGTTATAAATAAAAATATATATCTAGCTTCAGGTACAGAATTGCTCCTATCCTCCTAAAATTTTTTAAGCAAGTCATTTTATTAGAAACAGATTTGCCAGTGTTTTTCTAACTTATCAAATAAAATATAATGATTTTAATTTTTTTCTTGATAAACTTAACTAAGGACATGTAATATCTTTAAGTGAATATTTGATAATCAATTGTAAAGCATAAATATTTAATAGTATTAATATGAACTGAGCTTCTAAAACTCATTGCATTTTATTCCATTTCTATATGATGCTTGTCGTGAAATACGACATAAGATCCGAATGGGTCCCAAGACTTTAGCTTGTATCTTTTCTTTGAGAAACTCAAATTTACAGAATTCCATAAGCAGCTCAATGTATCTTTCAAAATTATTTTTGTATTTCATACCCACAGAAATTAAGAACCCAGATATAAAATTACTTTCTTAAAATATTTATTCTAATTGAACTTCACATTTCTAACTTATTTTACACAATAAAAAAGACTTGGAGTTTTATTCCTCAAAGAAATCTTAATATATATTTCAAGAAAATTGTGTTACTTTTTATTAAACAATAGCTTCAATTTTTTTGAAGCCTGAGTTTAAGAAAAATTGTTAAACTTTATACATATATATTGCTTAATGCATTTCTTGAAATTTCACAATGTGGATTTGTTGATTTTTTTCCCCTGGTGTTCCATTAAACAAGTCATTGAAAAGTAGATTTTTATACTCCAATAAGCAGTTATTGTAATCTTAAAAGTTAAGTAATGCTCAGCAGATACACTTGCTGAGCAAACATGTTTTTAAAATGAAAAATTTTAGCCAACCATTAACCATTCTGTTTGCTGTCATTTAAACAGTATTTGAAAATTCAGCAATTCCCCAGTTCTCTTTAGAAAATTATTCCTGTAACTCATGCTGAAAAAAACCTTTCATTACTAGTATGCTGCTTAAAGCAAGTGTAATACCAAATTTCTCTAAAAAGTATAATGACTGATATGGTTTGGCTCTGTGTCCCCACCCAAATCTCATCTTGAATTATACTCCCATAATTCCCACCTGTTGCAGGAGGGACCCGGTGGAAGATAACTGAATCATGGGGTGGGTTTCCCCTATACTGTTCTCATGGTAGTGAATAAGTCTCTCAAAGACCTGATGATTTTTATAAGGAGTTTTCCTGCACAAGCTTTCTCTTTGCCTGCTGCCATCCATGTAAGATGTGACTTGCTCCTCCTTGCCTTCTGCCATGATTGTAAGGCCTCCCCAGCCATGTGGAACTGTAAGTCCTTAAACCTCTTTCTCCCTATAATTTACCCAGCCTTGGATATGTCTTTCAGCAGTGTGAAAACTAATATAATGACATTGGAAGTCAAATTTATTCATTAATACTTGTATTGTGATCTTTTTCCTGCATTAAATGTAAAATGCTCAAATAATTAACAATTATATTTTCTTATTAAAATCAGTATCTGAGTCATTTATAGTAAAGTAAAGAGAAATTAATTTTTTAAAAATCCACTGTAGGTCAGGTGCAGAGGCTCATGTCTGTAATCCCAGCACTTTGGAAGAGGTGGAGGACTGCTTGAGACCAGGAGTTCAAGACCAGCCTGTGAAACATGGCCATACCTTGTTTCTACTAAAAAATAATAATAATAATAATAATAATAAATTATCAGGTCGTGGTGGCTCACACTTGCAGTCTGACTTCCCACACATGGAAGCACATGCAAAGAATGCTGGGAAAGATCTTTGACCATGTGCCTCCATCCCAGGTGAGAGCCACCCCGTCAGTGAGCCCCCCCTACCCCCACACCCAGGCGAGAGCCTGCTGGAGTGGTGAGAATGCATCATAGTCCCACTCTTGCTCTCAGCCCTGTGCTGCGTGGAGCCTCAGCCTGGCAACAGCAGGCAGCATGCCCCTCAGCCCTGCTTCCTCAGGAACCTCCATTTCCTCTCAGGACCCCCCAAGCCTGAATAACAAAAAGAAGTCAGAAGTAGCTAAATCAGAACTGTAAAAAGGAAGACTAATGAGTTCCCATCGAAACTCTCAGAAAACTGTCGTTGTTTGGTAAGAGGAATGAGCAGGAGCACTGCTATGACAGAGGGGATTCTTGAATAAAATTTTCTTGAGATTTTTTTTCTGCTGAAGCCTTGGCTAACCTCAAAATGCTCTCATAATAAGCAGATGTAACTATTTTTCGACCCCCCCTCCAGAAAGTCAATAAGCAAAACACCTCTAGCATTCCACAAAACTGTTGGCATAATTTTTGCCCTGGACCTGTGTGCTCTTACTTTGACTGGACCACTACTACCTCTTAGTATCTGTTGCTTTGTGTTTTGTCTTCATAACTGTACTAGTAAAGCCATGTTTCATCTCCTGTTACAATTCTTCTAAGATGTGGTTTAGTATCTTGATCCCACTTGTTTAAACTTTCCATTGAGAGCTCTGCCTTTGTCCGCAGCTGATCTAGGCACAATAGTTTTGGCACCCATTAAAAAGAAAATTTGCTCAATTTTAAATTTTTAGTCAGAATTGTGTAAGCTGAACCAATTACACTATCTATGGTGTTGGCTGTTCTTTGTGCTGTTAATCGTGGATCCTCTTCAGTTAGATCAGGAACAAGATTAATTTTTTTCTCACAAATTGAATTGGATGGTCTGCCACTCTGAGCTTCATCTTCAATATCATTTTGTGTCTTCTTAAAATGAGGTATTTATTTGTAAACTGCTGATTAATTTAGGGTATTGTCCCCATAACTTTTTGTGAAACGTCAATGGATTCACCAGTCTTCCCCCTCAACCTTCACTATGAATTTGATGCTTCTTTTTGCTTTAATTTAAGCAGAATTCATGTTGCTCTGATAAGGGTCCTTTGCAAATAGATGTCTTAAGATTCTTAGTGTCTCAAATTGGATGCTGCTCAGACATTCTGTAACAAGTTAGTACAAGTTAATTTTGGGACAAAAAGTTTTGAAATCCATGCATAGCTTTTTCATATTATGCATTTTCCATGAACCTTTGGAAAATTCCTCATAAAAATATTTCTGTTAGTTTATTTGAATAACAATTTGTCAACTTTTGCCTGACATTTTCTAGAAGTGCAAGGTTCCTTATTTTAAGCAGAAAAAAAAGGAAAAGATTGAATTGTGCTTTGCTAATTTGAACTTCTTATAGTTTTTAATGAAAAGATTATTCCAAAAATATGCTTTTCCATGCCTGGTTATAACAAAATGATTTTATTAATAGTAAGTAGAGAAATCATTGAAGAATTAGAATTAGTGTTTGGGAATGTTTTTGTAATTTTCCCCCCTACCATTATGATGTCACAGATTGAAGTGAACAATTTAAGATGAAAAATGGCTATTTGACTTTTTCTTGTGCATTGTAATAAATCTTTATATATTCTAGATAGTAGACCACTAGCTCTGAAAATCCTTCAGCTTTTTTAGTTTCCTTGTCATGTAGCCTACTAAAGAGTGCATGATTCCACTGTAGTCGCATCTCTTCAATTATAGCTTCTTCATCAGTTATAGTTTGAGAGCACTGTACAGCTGATCATCACGCTTCAATTTGGCAATAAATCCTCATGGTTGTTTTAAGGCATTGTATCAGGTTAGTAGAAAAGAATTGGGCCAAAAAGAATTTTACATGTATTCTTCAGTCATATTAAATCATTTGACCACATGTTAAGGCAGACATTTCGTATGAGATGAAACTAACTATTCTAACATTCTGACAGTTTGTGGAGTAAATCGTTTAAAATAAAATTCTGTTTACTGAGTATGTACTGCATACAATATAGTGTACTGCATACATTAGGAAATGCAGAGATGAACTCCCAGAATTTACAACCTATGGTTAAATTAAGATTTAATCTTCTTAATGGTTTAAAAAATATATATGAAGTAAAAATGCCATAAAATAGATACAAATGGTGCTATTAGAGTAAAAAAAAAATCTACTCTAGCTAGGTTGTGGAATTGTAGAAGTGATAATAGGTAGATAATTCTATAGACAAAAAGTACTGAAAAAATAAATTACAGGAAGAGGGTAAAATAAACAGAAGAGCAGAATCTATAAAGTTAAAATGTATTTAAGAAACAGCTAATGTCCCAAGTAAGGCTGCATGGAATATGAATTATACTTTGAGAAACAGCAGTTGATTCAGTGAGAAAGCTGAATATTATTCTATCCTAAAATGACCCACTCTCCCCCCACACTGTGTTAGTTTTAATCTGACACTTTCATAAGGCCCAGACCAAATGCCTCTTATTTCCTGAAACCTTCCTTAATATTTCCAACTTAAAATAAATAGCTGTACCTCTGAAATCCAATAGCATTTTATTTGACCCCTCCCTCACACCATTTTCGAATCATGAGGGTGGAATGTGTTACGCTGACATTTTCTTATGGACAGGAAAGCCAAGAATGCATTGCACATAGAAGACGCTTAATAAAATTTAGTCAATTTATAAATCAAATTCCTGGAAATGGAACAGAAACAAGTATTTTTGCAAGGCCATAAATTCCCAACCAAGAAATTTTAACATTATCTAGAAAGTAAATGATATGTTTTTCAAGGTATTGTAAAGAGTAGTTACATTTTAATAGTCATATTATTCTTTATAAATGGGATTATATCAAGCTAAAAAACTTTTGCACAGTAAAGGAAACAATCAACAGAGTGAAGAGACAACCTAGAGAAAGGTAGAAAATATGCGAACTACCTATCTGACAAAGGATTAATAACTAGAATATACAACAAATTCAATTCAATAGCAAAAGAAAACCCCACATGATCTGATTTTAATATGACCAAATGACCTGAATAGACATTTCTAAAAATAGGAAATACAAATGGCCAACAGGTATATGAAAAAGTGCTCAACATCACTGATCGTGAGGGGGAAAAAAAGCAAATAAAAACTACAATAAGATATTATCTCATCCCAGTTAAAGTGGCTATTATTAAAAAATACTTAAATACTGGCAAGCATGTGTGGGAAAGGAAAATCCCATACACTGTTAGTCAGAGTAAAAATTAGTACAGCTATTATAGAGGATTCTCAAAAAAAAAACTAGAAATACAATATCACCTAGTAGACCCACTGCTGGGTATACATCTCAAATAAAGGAAATCAGTATGTTGAAGAGATACCTACACCCCCATGTTTACAAAAGCAAAGATATGGAAACAGCTTAAATGTCCACCAATGGATCTGTAGATGAAGAAAATGCAGTATATATACACAATAGAATGTTATTCAGCCATAAACATAATAAAATCTTATTTGCAGCAATATAGATGAACCAGGAGGACAATATGTTAAGTGAAATAAGACAGGCACAGAAAGTCAAATACTGCATATTCTCATTTATATGTAGGATCATAAACAGTTGATCTTATGAAGGTAGGCAGTAGAATGGTTATTGCCAGAGGCTAGAAAGGAAAAGGAAGATGGGAAATTATAAATAAAGGTTGGTTAATGGGTACAAAATTATTGTTAGATAAAAGAAACACATTTTAGTGTTCAATAGCACAGTGGGATGACTATAGTTAGCAATAATATATTGTATATTTCAAAATAATTTTGTTCAAAACATACTCAAAAAAGTGATAAATGTGTGAAATGATGGATATTCCAATTACCCTGATTTGATGAATCCAAATTGTATGCATATATCAATGTATTACATGTACCCCATAAATATGGACTGATGTATTAATAAAAAGGGTAGTTACATTTTAAAAATTATAACGTTTATTCTTTTCTTTCCAACTTTCGTTTTAGATTCAAAGGTACATGTGCAGGTGTGTTACATGGGTAAATTAAGTGGCACAGTGGTTTAGTGTACAGATACTTTCATCACCCAGGTAATAAGCATAGTACCTGATAGGTAATTTTTTGATTCCCACACTCCTCCAAACCTTTACCCTCAGTTAGTCCTAGTGTCTATTGTTGCCTTCTTTGCATCCATGTGTACTCACTGTTTAGCTCCAACTTATGAGTACCTGCAGTATTTGGTTTTCTGTTCCTGTGTTGTTTCACTGAGGATAACGGCCTCCACTCCAACCATGTTGCTGCAAAGGACAAGACATTCTCCTGATCTTTTTTATGACTAAGCAGTATTCCATGGTGTATATGTACTGTATTTTCTTTAGCCCGTCTACCACTTATGAGGACGTAAGTTGATTCTATGTCTTTGCTATTGTGAGTAGTGCTGCAGTGAACATGTATGTGCATGCGTCTTTATAATAGGACAATTTATATTCCTTTGGGTATATAGCCAGTAATGGGATTGCTGGGTCAAATAGTATTTCTGTCTTTAGGTCTTTGAAGAATTGCCACACAGTATTCCACAATCGTTGAACTAATTTACATTCTCACCAACAGTGTATAAGCATTCTTTTCTCTCCACAACCTCATCCGCATATATTTTTTGACATTTTAACAACAGCCATTCTGACTGTTGAGATGGCATCTCATTGTGGTTTTAATTTGTATTTCTCTAGTGATATTTTCATATGCTTGTTGGCCACTCATGTCTTATTTTGAGAAGTGTTTGCTCATGTCCTTTACCCATTTTTTCAAATGGAGTTGTTTGTGTTTTGTTTGTTAAATTGCATAAGTTGCTTGTGGGTTCTAGATCTTAGACCTTTGTCTGATGCATAGTTGTAAATATTTTGTCCTGCTCTCTAGATTGTCTGTTTACTCTGTTGATAATTTTTTGGGGGGGGGTGCAGAAACTCTTCAGTTTAATTAGGTCCCATATGTCAATTTTTGTTTTTATTGCAATTGCTCTTGAAGTCTTCATCATGAGACCCTTGCCATGGCCTATATCCAGAATGGCATTTTGTAGGTTTTCTCGTAGGATTTTTATAATTCTAGATTTCACATTTAAGTCTTTCATCCATCTTGAGTTAATTTTTGTATATGGTAAAAGAAATTGGTTCAGTTTCAATCTTCTGTATATGGCTAGCCAGTTATCTCATATTGAATTTTGAGTCCTTACCCCTTGTTTTTGTCAACTTTGTTGAAGATCAGATAGTTTTACATGGCTTTATTTCTGGGTTTCTATTCTGTTACACTGATTTATGTGTCTCTGTTTCTAACAGTGCCATGCTTTTGTCGTTACTGTATCCTTACAGTTTGAATTATATCATCTGCAAAGAAAGAGATAGTTTTACCTCCTCCTTTTCCATTTGAATAGATTTTATTCCTTCCTCTTTCCTGATTGCTCTAGCTAGGACTTCCAATACAATGTTGAACAGGAGTGCCAAGATAGTCTTGTCTTACTCCACTTCACAAGGGAAATACTTCCAGCTTTTGCCCATTCAGTATGATGTTGGCTGTAGGTTTGTCATAGATGGCTATTATTATTTTGAGGTTTATTCCTTCAATACCTAGCTTGTTTAGGATTTTTAATATGAAGGAATGTTGAATTTTATCAAAAGCCTTTTCTACATCTATTGAGATGATCACGTGGCTTCTGTTTTTAGTTTCATTTATATGATTTATCACATTTATTGATTTGTGTATGTTGAACCAACCTTTTATCCCAAAAATAAGGCTCATTTGATCTTGATGGATTAGCTTTTGGATGTGCTCCTGGATTCAGTTTGCTAATATTCTGTTGAGGATTTTTGCATCCATGTTTATTTAAAATATTGGCCTGAAATTGTTTTGTGGTTGTGTCTCTGCCAGAGCTTTGTATCAGAATGATGCTGGCCCACATCAAATGAGTTATGAAAGAGTTCTTGCCAGATATACAAAGAAGAGTGAATACCAATTCTACTGAAACTACTTTTGGAATAATTTCAGTAGAATTGGCATTAGCTCTTCCTTGTATATCTGGTAGAATTTGGTTGTTAATCTATCTGGCCCATGGTATTTTGATAGGCTTTTTATTACTGATTTAATTTCATCATTTGGTATTTGTCTTTTCATGGGTTCAATACCTTCCTAGTTTAATATTGGGAGGTTGTATGTCCCCAAGAATTTATCAGTTTCTTCTAGGTTTTCCAGTCTGTGTGCACAGCAGTGTTCATAGTAGTCTCTAAGGGTTTCTGTGTTTCGCTAGAGCCTGTAGTAATGTCTCCTTTATTTCTAATTGTGTTTATTTGAATCTTCTCTATTGTATTCTCTATTACACTAGCTAGTTGTCTATCAATTTTGTTTACTATTTCAGAAAAAGACCTTTGATTTTTTTGTTTAGTTTTGTGGTTTTTTGCATGTCAATTTTGATCAGTTCATATCTGATTTTGGTTATTTTCTTCTGCTAGCACTGGGGTAGGTTTGCTTTTGTTTTCTAGTTCCTCTCATTGTGATTTTAGATAATTAATTTGAGATCTTTCTAACTTTCTTACGTGGATGTTTAGTGCTATAAATTTTCTTCTTAACATTGCTTTAGCTGTGTCCCAGAGATTATGGTATATTGTGCCTTCGTTTTTATTAATTTTGAAGAATTTCTTGATTTCTGCCTTAATTTTATTGTTTACCCAAAAGCCATTCATGAGGTTAATTTCCATGTCGTTGTGTGGTTTTGAGAGATCTTCTTAGTACTTATTTCTATATTTTATTTCACAGTTGTCCCAGAGTATGTTTGGTATAATTTATAGTTGAACATGTGGTCAAAAAATCATATTATGTATTTACCTAATTTCAAAGTAAATATTTTATTAATTTACTCACATGATTATGAACATATTAATAATATATTGTTAATGTAACATATTAATATATTGTATACTGCTTGAAAAATAAAAGCCCAGTAAAACATAATTAAAACTGCCTAAAGCAAAAAAAAAGCATTTTTAAGTAAAAAAAATCTAATAATTTAAATAAAAGAATTGTTGACAAGGTATTTGTGAAATAAAGTCAATTTCAAGAAAATTATTGCTTTAAATGAAGTTAGATTAAAAAAGCTCTAATAAATTTTGCTAGATTATTCAAAAAATTTTTTCAAGGGAAAAATCATGAGGTACAAGTAAAACTAAAAAAAAATAAATTACAACTTTTTTGTAACACTTACTCTAATGATTAATGAAGTATAACACTTACTTAAATGATTCTAATCAAAATACAACCAACAATAGATCATAAATTGTAAAGGGAAAGTTCATTTTTCTATTGCACTAACAGAGTAATCTAAAGGCTATTCTAGGTGGTATTTTTTGTTATTGCATTGCATTCTAAATATTTGGTAATATCTTATTTACCAGGAATTTCAATTCCTCATTTCTAAGGCACAGATCTCGTGGGTTCTATGTGTTTTCTGATTATTTCGTTTAATATCAGTCCCTCTTTATTACTACAATGGCGAAATTTGCTTCTCAGAAGGAAGGTAAGAATCCAACATCTGTGAGTCACGTACTACAGAACACTGGCCTAGGATAAGTGTTCTGGTTCTTTACCTCTGCTGCAATTCTCTTTTACCTGGTGTTAAATAATTAAATCTGACTCTATAATTAATTTCAGATCTCAAACAAACTCTTGAAATTATATTCACAATGTGTAGCATCAGTCATTCAGTCTAATTAAACAAACCCACTTTGCACCAAGTGATTCTAAGCATCTTGCTGTAGAAAATACAAAGATGAACAAATGATATTTTTTCTATCCTTAGCTACAGTTTTGAACTAGAAGGAAAAACATACTCTACAGGAATTCCAATACTGAAACAAGGACTGTGATAAGTACTACTACAAAGGTACTTATAAATTTGTAATGAATTTTCCTCAGGTCATAGCAACCTGAAGAGTGTACCAGCATCACAGCATCAGTAATAAACTATTCTCTTCTGGCTATGTTCCAATGATCTAGTCCCTGAACTGCCAATTACAAACAGCCCTAGTGTCATATTTATTGCTCTCTTTCTGTCTCCTTAACTAGACTCTAGTCTGCCTCAGTGTGGGAGTCATATCTGTCTAGATGACTATTATATTCCTGCACCTAATATTGTACTTTGTTCACAAATGTTTGTTGAATAAATGAATTCATGCATAAACCAAGGGCCCTACATTTCTAAGTCCATGTGTATGTATGCTCCCCACATATGTGGCACCCATCTTTTTCACCCTGGCCACTCTAGCTGTGCAGTGATGTCTTCTATTTAATTGCTGGTGCTGTTGACCTGGAACAGTAGCCTGGCTCTTGTTAACATCTTCAACTACGGATAACAGCTTGATGTTTTATATTTTTCTTACTTTATTTTTACTTCCTACATATTCTTAAGCTATTGTGCTTGATCAGTGTTCCAGAAATTACTCCAAATAAAAAATGGGGTCCTTTGCTCCCATCTAGGATCTATCTGTTTTTCTTTATTGGGGTTCCCAACCCCCAGTACTGGTCTGTGGCCTGTTAGCAAACAGGCTGCAGAGCAGGAAGTGAGCAAGTGAAGCTTCATCTGTATTTACAGCTGCTTCCCATGGCTCATATTACTGTCTAAGCTTTGCCCCCCATCAGATCAGCAGTGGCATTAGATTCTCATAGGAGTGTGAACCCTATTGTGAATTGCACATGCAGGGGATCTAGGTGGTTCACTCCTTATGAGAATCTAATGCCTGATGATCTGTCATTGTCTCCCATCACCCCTAGATGGGACTGTCTAGGTACAGGAAAAGAAGTTCAGAGCTCCCACTGATTCTACATTATGGTGAGTTGTATAACTATTTTATAATATATTATAATATAATAATAATAGAAATAAAGAGCCCAATAGATATAATATGCTTGAATCGTCCAAAACCATGGCCCTGCCCTGGTCCATGGAAAAACTGTCTTCCACGAAACTGGCCCCTGGTGAAAGTTGGAGACTGTTGTTCTATGTTATAGACAGCAAGGCAAAGATTTTGAAGTGTTATTTACTTTAATAAACCTATCGTTGCAACCCCTTCCCTGTGGGACTCAGACATGGATCGAAATGGATTGGGAGAAAGCAAAATCTTCAGTGACACATTTGGTATTATAGTCAGAATCCCCATTTCTCTTTAACATAGATTCATTTTCTTAGGATCAAGTTTGTGTACCTTGAACATCTCTGCACTTTATGTAAATCACTTTCTAAGAGACTCCACAGACTTTATTATAATAAATCCCATATAGAATAAAACACCTGGACTTCTAGATATAACTAAATTTTGAGGTAAAACGTTGAGGGACATATCATGAAGAAGTAACATTGAAATGTTTAACCCAAATTAATTATATTCTGAGTTACTACAGATTAACTCAGAGAAGAGATTGTCAAAATTAATAGTTTGTTACTTTAGTTATTTAACATGATAATGGAAAGAACAAATCTTGAAATGTAAAGACAGGAATTATTTACTAATATTCAAGTAACCTTGATTTGAAATCTAGTTAAGTCAATTCTGATTTCTATATATGTTAAATACAAGTTTGGACAAACTACAACCTTCGAGCTTTAGAACACTAAACAAAACTTTAGTTTAGTTTTCTTGTAAAGAAAAAATATTCCCAAGTTTCTTTTGAAGATCAAATGAAGTGATCAAGTGAAATTGAAAGCAACTTGCAAATTGAATAAAACAATACAAATATTAGTTGTTGATTTCCTCTTTACCTTCACACACTCTCATATTTTCCTCTCTTCCTATCTTCAAACCCTTTGATGACAGAGAAAAATTCAGCATGCTACATAAAACTTTAAAACACAAAATTTTTAAATAATAGAAAATCACACAATCTAACTTTTCAGTATGACTCATAATAAACCAGAGTCTCAATTCCCTCTTAATATCAAATTTTTGAAAATATTCCCACAATTATTTTTTAATCCATATTTCAGCGAGGCTCTAAATTCTTCAGTCTGTCATGGCAGGAAAAATGAACAACTAGAATATTGTGATAAGCTCTAGAATAATGTTTTTCTACATTTCTTCCACCATTTCCCATGTTTCAAAATGTTTTACATTGAGTCCAGTATGTATACACATATGCATACAGAAACAACCACACACAAAGTTCTCAGGAACCAGTACTTAATCTTACTAGAGGCGATGCATTATGGTATGTTCTCATCTATTATATTCTATTCAATTAGTTTAAGTTTGGTTGCTATCTATTAAATTGATTTGACGGCTACTGCTGGTTGTGACTCAAAGTTTGAAAAATAATGCTGTAGTTCAACTGTTAGGGTTTATTCCTGTTAAGAATCTTGTTGAAACCAGGTGCAGTGGCTCACACCTGTAATCCCAGCACTTCGGGAGGCTGAGGCGGGTGGATCACTTGAGGCCGGAGTTCGAGACCAGCCTGACCAACATGGAGAAACTCCATCTCTACTAAAAATACAAAAATAGCTGGGCAGGATAGTGTAGCCTGTAATCCCAGCTACTCAGGAGGCTGAGGCAGGAGAATTGCTTGAACCCGGGAGGCGGAGGTTGTGGTGAGCCGAGATCATGCCATCACACTCCAGCCTGGGCAAAAAGAGCACAACTCCATCTCAAAAAACAAACAAACACAAAAAAGAATCTTGTTGAAACAGAAACCCACTGTACTTTCCAAAGTAATAGAGTCTACCGTTATCTAGGGGTGCCATAACAAAATACCATAGGCTGGGCGACTTGAACTACAGACATTTACCTTTTTACAGTTGTAGAGGCTGGGAGTCTGAGATAAAGGTGCTGTAAGAGCAGGTTTCTTGTGACATCTCCCTCCCTGGCTTATCAACAGCCACCTTCTCCCTGTCCTTGCACACCCTCTCTTCTGCGCACATACAGAAAGAAAGAGGGAAATTTCTGATGTCTCTCCCTTTTCTTATAAGAACGCCAGTCCTATTGGATTAACTTTATGACCTCATTTAATCTTATTACCTCATTATAAGTTCCCTCTCCAAGTACTGTCACACTGGAGATTAGGACTTAAGCATATGAACTTTGGGGAGTTGGGGGCACAATCAGTCCATAATATCTCCTCTTGCTAATTCAAGTAGAAAATAAATTTATGAGTAGGACACCAGACATCTCACAGAATCAACAAAGAAATAACAGAAATTAAGATAGTGTTCTGGGTAGCAGAGAATAAAGCCAAGATCTTACCATGGTAATTTTCTGGTTGAGATACAAATGCCTGTGCTGTTTTCTGGTCCTTCCCTGATGATGCCACTAGAAATAAACGTCCTTTCATATCTAGAACTCCTGTTGCAGAGCTCTTGACTCCACAGAGGCAGCTTCAAGTAATTTCTTTGTCCTTTCCATGTGTATATCCTTCTCCAGATGCAAAGTCTGGATGAAAAGCATGTAATTGCCTAATAAGAGATCATGTATGCAGCAAAGAAATTTGAAGATGGGCCGGGCACGGTGGCTCACATCTATAATCCCAGCACTTTGGGAGGCCGAGGCAGATGGATCACGAGGTCAAGAGATCAAGACCATCCTGGTCAACATGGTGAAACCTTGTCTCTACTAAAAATACAAAAATTAGCTGAGCATGGTGGTGCACGCCTGTAGTCCCAAATACTCGGGAGTCTGAGGCAGGAGAATTGCCTGAACCCAGGAGACGGAGGTTGCAGTGAGCCGAGATCACGCCATTGCACTTCAGCCTGGGTAACAAGAGCAAAACTCCGTCTCAAAAAAAAAAAAAAAAAAAAAAAAAAAGAATATAAAAAAATAAAAATAAAAGAAATTTGAAGATGAGCTGCCAAAAATTAGCAAATGTACAGTACAATGTTCTTTTCATCTCTGATCATGTGGTATCATTTAGAACTCACAGGTTTCAATGAAATATTATAGAACAGTAATTTATCTCTGTATCCTCTTTTACCAATCATAGTACAATAAGAACATGATGAGGAAAGGCACAAGGACAGAGACTTTCTGAATCATCACTTAATTCCTGATCCAGTGGGATGGGATCTTCTCGAATGCCAAGGCAATAGAAGAGATACCCACTAGCCAAATGGAGGTCAGGGTCCTGTGACAGATCCCCTGCCCCTCCAAACCTTCTTGAGCCTTCTCTGCCCTCACCCCCCACCCCCCACCCAGAGCTGACTTCTATGTACTATATAAATGTTTCCTTTAGCACCTGGTTAAATCTGGTGAACAGGGAGCTTGGAGGAAGATCAGCAGGAGGGAAAAGGATGAAGTCCACATGTTCCTCCTCTCCCTCCCTGCAAGGCTGCCTTGATCTGGTTCGTTTCCTCCAATGAAGGTCACTGAATCTCTCAAGGCAGCTAACTCTTCAAAAATCTTTCCCTCCACATTCTAGTAAGTGCCCCTCACCTTCTCCTTTCAGTATTCCCAGAGGTAACAGTTCTGCTCCTGCATTATCCACCCCTGTATCTTGGTAAATAGCCTGTATTAGTCAGGGTTCTCTAGTGGGACAAAACTAATAGGATATATGTATATATGGAAGGGAATTTATTAAGGAGAATTGACTCACACAATCACAAGGTAAAGAGCCATAACAGACTGTCTGCAAGGTGAGGAGCAAGAAAGCCAGTGATGGATCAGTCCAAGTCCCAAAATTTCAAAAGTAGGGAAGCTGACCGTGCAGCCTTCAGTCTATCATCAAAGACCTGAGAGCTCCGGGCAAACTACTGGTGTAAGTTCAAGAGTCCAAAAGCTGGAGAATGTGGAGTCTGATGTTTGAAGGCAGGAAACATCCACCATGGGGGAAAAGAGGAAGACTGAGAAACACTCAGCAAGTCTATTCCTTTCATATTCTTCTACATGCTTTATCTAACCATGCTGGCAGCTGATTAGATGGTACCCACCAAGATTGAGGGTGGGTCTGCCTCTCCCAGTCCACTGACTCAAATGTTAATCTTCTTTATCAGCATCCTCACAGGCATATGCACAAACAATACTTAGCATCCTTCAATCCAATCAAGTTGACACTCAGTATTAACCATCACATAGCCTGTTTTGTGAATTATATATTTTTGGTCTATCCTGTTTCAAGTATACCACCTGCTTCTTCTTGGAATTTTGGCAAATACAAGCCACATTCTGACTATGTCAAAATTACACAGCCCTGGTTAAGTTAAAAATTATTTGACCTCAGTTGTTTGCCTATAAAATATGTAAAATAAGAGTAATTGTACTACTTAAGAATACGATTACAATAAATCTGAAAATGCCAAAAAGCATCATTTAAAGGATCATTGGAAATATTAAATTTCAAATTTTAACTCTAAGAATCAAATGTGATAAAATGTAATAAAGCATAGCAATCAATTACTTGAGGAATAAAACTGATACAGTAAGATTTTCTCACTCTACTTAATGAAAAGGACTCTTAGTAAACTATTTTTAATAATCCTTTTAATTCCGTAGAAACAAAGATATCTTAGATATGTTCTAATATTATCACCACACTATATTAAACTGAGCAGTCTATTTTGATTAAGCACAACTAATTGTCTGGCAAAATTAATTCCTAAATAAAGGAAACACATTGTCTGTCTCAGTGCATCAAAGACAAAGATAACTTCTCTGAAACAATAAAAAATGTTTTCAGTTTTTTTTCCCAGTGCTGAATCTAAGAAAACAAAATGAAAAGATTTTTACTTGAAAGTGGAATTTCAGTTTTGTTGACTCTGATTCCTCCCCAGAAATACTCCAAGAGAGACAGTAATACCTAGTAGCCACGGCGATGCACTGTGAAGACAGGAACCCCAAATCCCCAAAAAGGGCTTGACTCCAGGATGCTAGATGGCTAAAGCATCAGTTTAAATACAGGACACACGTGAGCAAAACTCCTAGAGACTCCCGAAAATATATGAACAGCATTCTACTTTCCATGAGCAAATATAGAAAGAACCCATGACACTTATGTTATTGCTCTTAATGTTATCCGTACATCTGTACTCCTGACATGTCTTAGGGAAACCTGTGCTTCCTAAAAATTTAAGACTATTCTAAATGCATCAGGGCATTTCCTACTTCCTACTAGTTTTCCCCTCTCCACACACTGCATACACTAACTACAGGTATATTATTTAGGATAACACTAGCATCTGCTTCACTAATCCACATCCAAAACTTCTAATAGCTGAAATTTGATAGAAGTCTGCTTTTTGCCCATCTTTAACAGCCGTGTGTGTGTGTGTGTGTGTGTGTGTGTGTGTTCACAGGCAGTAAGGGTAGGGGGAGTGTTCATTCAAGGACAATCCTTCTCCACCATCAACCCCTTCTTTCTAAAATCACCATGGTTGTCTCCATGTGCTCAATGGAAAGGGAACAGGCATAGATGATCTATAATGAGAGGCTTTTAAGGACTAGGACAAGCACATCTTTTTACAAACATCCCATTAGAGCTGAATCACATGTTTATACCTAACTACAAATTCTAGCTAGCTATGTTGTCAGAAAGAAGAAACTGGTTTTAGCTAACGGTTGGAAGATGCTGCCAAAACAAATTTATTGTTTTATTTATTTGTTTTTCTACTTATCATAATTTTGGCAAGCTTTCTTGTTTTTCTTCTCCTTTCATTTTAGGTTCCATGGGTACATGTGTAGGTTACATGGAAAAGCTGCCTGTCACTGACATTTGGTATATGAATGATCTCATCACCCAGGTAGTGAGCATAGTACCTGATACATAACTTTCCAACCCATGCCCCTACTCCACTCTCCCTACTTAAACAGTCCCTAGTGTTTATTGTTCCCATATTTGTGTCTATGTGGACTCAATGTTCACCTCCCACTTTTAAGTAAGAACAAGCAGTAATTGGCTTTCATTTCCTGCATTAGTTCTCCTACGATAATGGCCTCCAGCTACATCCCTTTTGCTACAAAGGACATGATTTCATTCTTTTTTTATGGCTACACAGCATTCCATGGTATATAGATACCTCATTTTCTTATCCAATCCACTGTTGATGGGCATCTAGGTTGATTCCATGTCTTTGATATTGTGAACAGTGCTGCAATGAACACATGAGTACACGTGTCTTTTTGGCAAAACAATTTATATTCCTTTGGGTATATACCCGGTAGTAAGATTGCTGGGTTGAATGGTAGCTCTGTTTTAAGTATTTTTTGAGAAATCTACACATTGATTTCCACAGTGGCTGAATTAATCTACATTCCCAACAGTGTATAAATGTTTCTCTGAGGCCTTGACAGCATCTGTTGTGTTCTGTCATTTTAGTAACTGGCATTCTGACTCGTGTGATATAGTATCTCATTCTGGTTTTGATTTGCATTTATCTAATGATTAGTGATGATAAGTATTTTTTTCATATTCTTGTTGGCTGCATGTATGCCTTCTTTTCAGAAGTGTCTATTCATGTCCTTTGCCCCTTGTTTAATGGGTTTGCTTGATTTTTGTTTGTTGTATTGCTTAAGTTCCTTATATTCTGGATATTAGACCTTTGTCAGATGCATAGATTGTGAACATTGTCTGCCATTCTGTAGGGTGTCTGTTTACTCTCTTGATAGTTTCTTTTGCAGTGCAGAAACTCTTTAGTTTAATTAGATCCCACTTGTCAATTTTGGTTTTGTTATAATTGCTTTTGGAGACTTCATCATAAATTCTTCACCAAAGCTGATGTCTAGAATGGTATTAGGTTAGCACAAAGGTAACTGTGGTTTTTGCAATATTTTAATGGCAAAAACCACAATTACTTTTGCATCAACCTAATATTTCCTAGGTTTCTTCTAGGTTTTTATTGTTTTAGGTCTTATGTTTAAGTCTTACATCTATCTTGAGTTAATTTTTGTATATAACAAAAGGAAGGAGTTCAGTTTCAATCCTCTGCATATGGCTAACCAGCTATTTCAGAACCATTTATTAAATAGGGAGTCCTCTCCCCATTGTTTGTGATCATCAACTTTGTCAAAACTCAGATGGTTATAGGTGTGTGGCTTTATTTCTTTGTTCTCTATCCTATTCTATTGATCTATGTGTCTTGTTTTTGTATCAGTACCATGCTGTTGTGGTTACTGCAGCCTTGTAGTATAAAGTCAGGTAATGTGATGTTTCTGACTTTGTTCATTTTGCTTAGGATTGCTTTGATGATTCTGATTCTTTTTTGGTTTCATGTAAATTATAAAATAGGTTTTTTTTCTGATTCTTTGAAAAATGACATTGGTAGTTTGATAGAAATAGTATTGAATTTGTAAGTTGCTTTGCTAAATGGCAATTTGGTCATTTTAGCAACATTGATTCTTCCTATCCAGGAGCATGGAATATTTTTCCATTTGTTTGTGTTGTCTCTACTTCCTTTCTGCTGTGTTTTGTAATTCTCATTGGAGAAACCTTTCACCTCCTTGGTAAGCTGTATTTCTAAGTATTTTATTCATTCTGTGGCTACTGTGAATGGGATTGTGTTTTTGATTTGGCTCTCATCTTGAATGCTGTTGGTATATAGAAATGCTACTGATTTTTCTACATTTTGTATTCTGAAACTTTGCTGAAGCTGTTTATTAGTTCTAGGAGAATTCTGGCAGAGTCTATGGGGTTTGTAGATATAGAATCATATCGTCTGCCAAGAGAGATAGTTCGCCTTTCCCTCTTCCTATTTGGATGCCTTGTTTTCCTTTCTCATGCCTGATTGCTCTGGATAGGACTTTGAGTTCTATGTTGAACGAGAGCGCTGAGAGAGAGTATCCTTGTCTTGTCCAGTTCTCAAGAGAAATGCTTTCAGCTTTTGCCTGTTCCATTGATGTTGCCTGTGGATTTGTTATATGAGAGCTTTCTTTGAAGGAATCAAACTCAGTAGATACACAATATCTTATTATATGGATATACAGTTATGTAGTTATTTCCTCAATTAGGAGTTTACCAAGTTCAGGATATTATAAATCACACTGCCATGAACAGCTTTATACATTAATTACTATTTATCATAAAGTAATTTTCCCAGAAGAAATGTATAAAAAAAGAAAAACGAAGACTGAGAACATGTCAAAGTCTCCTAATTCTTGATAACCTTGCACATTGCTTTTCAGAAAGATCGGATCGATTCATACTTCCTTAGAACGAATGTGAGCGGGCTCAGCTCACCACTCCCTTGTTGGTTTAATAATATCCCATTCACATTTGCCACATTGACTGTCAAAACAATCAGGAAAAATAGTGCTTGAAAATATATTTCATTGTTTACTAACTTAGTTAAGTATGTCTTCATAAATGTTTTATATTTGCATTGTCTTTTGTATATTTCTTTTTTTAGCTGTTTAAATAAGACAATTATATAGCTGCCATATCTGTTTCAAAATTTTAACCAAATTTTTGGCCTTTCAATTGTATGAATTTTTATAAGGTTAGGAAAAAAGGGCATATAAACATAAATTCAATGCATGAGAGCAAAAGAAAATGATCTTGGCAATACAATCCTATCTCAAAATAATATAAGGATTCATCTTTTAGAGATTTTACCACTTTTCTTTCTTCTTCTCCTTTTGTTTTACTTAATCCATCTTGCATTGATCTTGAAATAGAGTGTGAACAAAGATCCAAAAAAACAAAATGAAACACTTTCCTCACAGCCAGTTTCCTCAGTGCATTTTATTGAATTATTAGTTCCTTCTCCATTGATCTATCATGCTTAATTTTATCATAGATTAGGCTTATTTAAATAATTTATATAATTGAGGGTACATTTTTATCAGCATCATCACTTTATCCTTGTCACCTAAAACTTCACAAAAATAAACACCCTAATGCAGATATTGCCACTTAATTTTAAGAGCTGTATACTCTTTCGAAACCTTATATACAAGTGATTGTCATAACTGATGGGAGGTGAAAATGAAGCGGCAGGACTAAGTCAGACACTCATTACAGCAGAAGAAAAAGAAAATGTCCCCTGATTTTTCTAAAAGAACATTTTTTATTCTAAAGGATGTCTAATATATGCAAACAGAGAGTTTAGCTAAAGAGCCAATGTAATACAAGAAATACGTTTTCTGTTATATATGAGGATTAGTTGAATTTTCAAATCCTTCTTAACACTTCACTGGAAATCAATCCATTCTGTAGACTTAAAGCAAGGTTAAAACTCTTCTATAAAAACTAAGCTACACAGAAATAATCAGAATGCAATTGAGGAACTGTCAGCATCTCAAACCACTGTCTATTACTTTATACTTTTTATATGTCTAACAAAGCATTTTTGGGAGCCCACAGCTAAACTGGGACTTCAGTACCTGAGTTGCCAGCAACCTGCTCTAATGGGAGAGGAAGGGGAGCTGGACATGGGTGTTTACAGAGTATCTCTCACAGGATCCTCCTTTTACCTGTTTGCCCTACCCAGGGTCCCTCACACAGGTAATTTGTTTATACTGACAGACACCTTTGTGGCTCTTTTCCAACCCATATTCAGTTTTCACCTGCCTGAACATTGCTTGGATACTAGGAGGCCGACCTTGTGTTCTCCCAGGAGCTCCAGGAAAAGCCCAACATGGGGAAGCCCCTGGCCCTTCAGATGGAAGGTGCAAATTCAATACATAACCACAAGGAGAAACAAATTCAGAGACTTATTTATAGATGCTCGGCAAGGAGGATATGATGAGTTGGGAGGGCAGTTCTCCTGCCCTGAGTCACAGGGGGCAGGAATGAAGAATCAGGCAGAGAGAGAGAGAGAGAGGACTATTTACTGGCTAACAGGACACATAGTGAACAGGATGTGGGTCACCTTAAGGGTGCAGACAAATTCATTCATGGTCCGTTTAAAGGAGACAGCAGTACATTGGGGAGCCCAGTCTGCTAGGTAGGGGAAACATCTCTAAGTTCTAGTCTCTAGCCACACCAGCTTGAGCCATTTGAGTGTGGTGTAGAATTGGAAACTGTAAAGGTTCACTGAGCCCTCTCTCGTATGAGAAAGCTAAACCTGCATTCAAAATGGATGCTGAGATGACATAAAATTATAAGAATTCACTATAAAATGAGAATACATGGACACAGGGAGGGGAGCATCACACACTGGGGTCTGTCGGGGGAAAATGGGTGGGACAGCGGGGGGTGGGGAGTTGGGGAGAGAGAGCATGAGGAGAAATGTCACATATAGGTGATGGGGAGGAAGCCAGCAAATCACACTGCCATGTGTGTACCTATGCAACAATCTTGCATGTTCTTCACATGTACCCCAAAACCTAAAATGCAATATATATATATATATATATATATATATATATATATATATATATAAAAGAATTCACTATACAAGGAAAAACCTAAACTTTGAATCTAACCAATACTAACACCATTCAGAATACAGGAATACACAGAAAATACTCATTAGTGGCTTTAAATGTAAGAGAAAACTTTATTCTGTTTAGAAGTATAAATGACAACTTTTAAACCTCACACTACATATAAATTGGTATAACCTGTTGGGAGAACTCTTTGTCACTATCTAAGCCCATACACATACCCAATGATCCTGTAATTCCACTTCTAGGTAATACCCAACACAAATGAGCACCAAGAGGTGAAGACGAAAATGTTGGTAGAGGCACACTATTCATAACAGCTAAAACCCAGACAAATTGTGGTATATTTATTGGAATACTACAGAGCAGTGAAAGTGAACTAAATATTCTAAAAAAAAACACAATATTAACACATCTCACAAAGTGTTGAGTAAAATCAGCAAGAATGAATATTATGTTATTCTACATATATAAATTAAAAGTAGCCAAAGCTATCTATGGTGTTAGAAGTCCAAGGTGGTAGGTGCCTTATGTGAGGTCGCTAATATAGGAAAGGGGGAACAGAGGGGAAGGGACAAACTTCACAGAATGACTGTAGTAAGAAAAAACTGTGCATGTTCACTGTTTTATTTTGGTGCCTAGCATCCCCTATTGTAAGATGGTCAGCTCTCCTCCTCTCCAGGTATATATAGATTTCAGGATAAATGGTACATGGGCACCAATGCTTATGCTATAAAGCTTACTATTTATGTAGCAAATGGCAAAATGATTTCTCAAGAAAAACTCATGGTTTCATTCAGTGTAAAACAAGAGAGGAGGGTAGTAGTGGCCTGGATTTTTGTTGTGGCTGAGAGTTGAGCCTAGAGAGAGGTACCTACCCAGGTAGAGCTTGCCTGATTTGAAATTTCTACCAGTGCCAAGGGATGGAGGGTACTAAGCTTTCTAATCAGGTTGCCCAGATATCAGGTAAAGGGTAAAATGGAGAGTGGGGGACATGAAAGTTGTCAGAGGTCCAACATCCAAAATGGAGTCTCTTTATTATAATTATAGTTATACATTTATATTAAAGTATGTCTTATGAAATTATATTTAAAAACTTAATAGAAAAGCAAAACTGCAGCCAAAGCAGAAAAATCTTTTATTCTTTTGTACAAAATACAGCCTCTCTATTCTACATTCAAAAGATGCCCTGTTCAGTTATGGGTAAATCTCAAGGACCTTACAAAATAAACTGGGTATGTATCTCACATGCTTGTACCAGACCATGGGAAATTATTATAACTTCTATATATGTTTAGTCCTAAGAGCTGGTTTTGAACTTGTAGACTTATATTCTTTCCTTCATTAGTTATGCAGTTGGCATATTTTAGATAACTGAAAGGTCTTACATTACTTGTTTTACTCACACGTGGTCTGTGATTTACAGCTCAAGCAAGATTGCAATATTTGATCAAGAGGGAGGATAAGAGGTTTCAGCAAACGGTAATGTTTCTCAAAATTAAATTACTAACGTGTCTTTGCCCAAATCTTCCCTAAAGTAGAATTTCTCCTGCTAAAGTAGAAAAACTACTGAAGCATTTTTGTTGTTTCAAAACATCTTAAAATAATCCATTTTCTCTAAATGTGACAAAGGATACGTGTACTTCCCCTTCCTTATTTCAAAATTATCTTTTAGAGAATGCTTGAATATTCCTGTGACTTCCATTCCTTATCTCTGTGTAAAGAAATTTAGAAAGAAAAGCCCTCAGATCCAGTACTGCACAAACTCCAAGATAAAGTTTATAAACGTAGAGTATGTGTTCTTTCTGCTGTTTATATTTTCTATCTGATGCTGCTGCCAAATATTACATGAAACTACTTAAGATAAAAAATTATCACTGTTTGTCTGAAATTAACTGTGCGTCCAACATTTTTGTTTTGTAAATATGGCAACCAAATTTCTATTTAAGAAAGTTATCATCCACCCGTGGATTCATCTTTCTTCTGCATGCTCATCACTGTCAGTCTCTCCCAAGTCACATCTTCCCCGCTAAGATCCAGCCGTCATTTTCCACCTGCCTACTAGATCTTTTCAATGGGCTGTTAGAGATTGATCTCAAGTCCAGCATATCTGAACCTAAAGCTCATCACTCCACTACTAACAAAGTAAAATTACTTCTCCCTTACACCACACCACACCATAACATACCAGATCCCACATTCATTCATCTCACAAGTATTTGCTGAATATCTATTGTTGAGTGAACAAAGAGACAAATACCCTCCTGTCCCTATGGCGCTTTGCCCTTTTTTCAAGATCTATAACCTGAACCCATCCTTGGTGTTCACACGGATTCCACATGGATCTCCCTAATTTCTATTCCTTGCCCCAAAACACCCCATCCTTACTCTGGCCTCTCCAATTTTTTTTCCCTTTTTATGTCAACAATTCCCACTGTTCTCAGTGAATACTCCTTATGCTCAACTCAGTTTCCCAAAGAGGAAATTTGTTTATAAAATTAAATCATCTAGAAATAGCATTAATCTTTCTGAATAGTCTCGATGAATTAGAGACTACTGTCAAGGCCTATGTTTTTCCTTGTCTTTCCAGTCACTTCTTAAAGGTGTGGTCTTTCTGCTTGCACTTCATCGTTCTCATCACTCAGGACACTGCAGTTGATTTCCATGCCCATCAGTATTTTCTTGCCGAAGTCCCCAGCAGCATTCTGCAAGTGCAGCACAACTGACACTTTGCAGGCTTCATCCACTTGCATTCCCCAGTGCATGTGACCTCATGATCAACTCCCACATCTGACACTTCAAAATGGCTTTGTTCCTGAGTCTCTTCTTGCCTCCATGGACTCTTCACACATTCTTCTACCCATTCTTCACATCTAGAAAAACTAAGTGTTGATTTTTCACAGAGTTTCACCTTTGAACCTATATATATATATATATATTTTTTTTTTTAAATTCAAGCTTTATCTCTTTTGTACCCCAATATTATATTCTAGCTTTTTCACCTGAACTTTATTCATCAAAACCAAGCTTATTACCATCCAATTTCCATGCCATATTTGCCATTTTTTTCACTGGTAGTTGTTGACAACTCTACCCACTCAATTGTCTAAAATGGAAATCTCAGAATTATTCAAGAGTCTTTCTTATATTTCATTTGCCTCATTCAAGCCTATCCATTCTAGCTTTTGAATGTCTACAAAATGAAAAAATACCCTTCACTTCCATCCCTACTTTTGCCACTCTAGTTGAAACCTATAGAATTTGGGGATTAGAATATTCCATTACACTTCTGAGCAGTTGCAAATCTCAGGGACTTGTATCATTCAATATGTTGTCTACTCCATAGCTAGAGTCACCTTTCTAAAAACATCTTACTTAAATTCTTCAATGTCTTACCAGTAAGATAAAGTTCAAACTCTTTAGTATGATACATGAAGCTCTTCGGAGACTACTGGCATTCCACTTCCAGGATTTATTATTTATTCCTTTTTATACAGAATTATTCTTACCGCATTCCTGTCCCCTTGCACACTGGTAAAGTTTCATACACCTTTCAATACTCTTCTAAACCATCACCTCTTCTTTGAATCATTCCCTGACCTTCTCTATCAACTTCAGGAAGAAGCAGAGATGCCTTTCATTGTGGTCTTCCTGTGGTTGAAATGTCTCTGTCACAAGTTACTTTGAATTGTGCTTATTTCATCTTTCCCATTGCACTGTCCCCTCATAGGCACACATACTCTTTATATCTGCAGGACAAGTCATAAGCTCTGGAATATGAATAGCAGTTACAGTGAACTACTGACCATTCACTCATTCAATAATTACTTAACAAACTCCTATGTTCCCGGAAATCTTACAAGTGGTAAAAATAAAAAAGTTAAAAATGTAGACAAATATTGGCTCTGATGGAGCTAATATTCTTATGAATCCTCAGAAATAACATACTTTAATAGTCATACAGTAAATTTTCATGAACTCCAGAATGTAGTTTTTGTTTAATGAATATCTATGATCAATTGATTGAATTTTCCTAACATTTGCAGTTAAGTGATACCCTAAGTTTCTCATTAAAAGTTTTAAATATAAGGATTTGGTGTAAAAATATAAATAATATGTATTTTCAATACTAATATTTTAATATGTGAAACACTTTTAAACTACCATTTTACTTTATTGAAATGTTATCTTTTAGAAAAATTAAATAAAATCAGGAAAAGACTGCGTAAGTTTTCTTCTTCTATGAGCTATTATTTTGATCTAGTACATGGTTGGGCAATTCTGAATTTTTAACTGTATTATGAAATATAATATTGCCTGTTCAGTTATGGGACACTGTTTTCTGAAAGCAGCAAAAACTACAAAGCTTCCAGAAGTTAGTGACTAGAACGCAAAAGAGGTTCTCATTCATGTCCAGTGGGAGATTGTAGAGAAATAGGAAAGGTTTGCATAAAGAAATTGATAATAAGAGTAATAATAATATCGAAGCTAACAACTATAGAATATTTACCATGTGTCACATATTGTTTAATGCTCTTGATGTATATTAACATATATGAACTTACATTAGCTGATTTAATGTTCCAGCTTTACAGAGGTCATATAGTTTTCAAGTGGCAAAGATTCTGGCAGAGTTTTCTTTTTAAAAAATGTTTAATTTCTGTGAATGCATAGTAGATGTATGTATTTAGGCAGAGTTTTCTTAGTCCTACATTATTCCATTTTCCTGTATTAGGTTGAAAGAGACCAGCAGCAGATATAATAACTACTGTTTTCTGTTTCATAAAAAATGATTAAAGTCACTTAAAATCAAATCCTGACATAAAAATGTTAAATTGTTGTTGAGATATTGAGCGAGCTGGGAACAACATGATCCCATGTGTACACACTCTCATTTCTGTGATAGGTGCCATGGATGAACCTGTGTTACCCCACCCCTACAAATTCTATGTTGACTCCTTAATCCACAATGTGACTGTATTTGAATATATCATTTTTTAGGAGGTAATTAAGGCTAAATGAGGTCCTAAGGGTGGGTTCCTAATCTCATAGGATTGGCAGCCTTGGAAGAAAAGGTAGAGAGAAAAATATTCCTTCCTCTTCCTTCCTCTCTCTCTCTCTCTCTCTCTCTCTCTCTCTCTCTGTGTGTGTGTGTGTGTGTGTGTGTGTGTGTGTATCCCCCACAAATAAGCATCAAGGAAAGGTCACATGAGGACACTGGGAGATGGTGGTTTTCTGCAAGTCAAGAGAAGAGCTTTCACCAAAATCCAACCATGCTAGCATCCTGATCTTGGACATCTAGCTTCTAGAACTGTGAAAAAATAAATTTCTTGAGTTTACTTGTTTAAGAGGTGGTGTCTGATTATGTCTCCCAGGCTGGCCTTGAACTCCTGGCCTATCCGCTTACCTCAGACTCCCAAAGAGCTGGGACAACAGGCACACACCACTATGCACATTAAATTTTTGTTTTTTAAGCCACCCGGTCTGTGGTAATGTGTTATGGTAGCCTAAGCAGGCACATGAGTTATGAAAATATTTAACACATCTCCAATTCCAATGTTACAGAAATTTTAATGATGGAACCATGAATAGCATAATTTCTGAAGCCATTTTTGTCATAGTCTAGTGAGCATACATTGCTCAAAACAAGTTTATTGAAAACAACAGAGGATGCCCTTAAAATAATCCTAATTTTATCTGAACAAAAATATGAATTGGTGAGAAAATTTGAGAGAACAGATAATACTGATGATTCAAGTCCTATTACTATAGCTAGACGTTTTCCCAAATAAAGATAAACAGCTAGGTTATGTGTATTTAAGTATGTCATTCTATTAAGTGGTTAATAGTTCAAGTGCATTTTATGATGAAACATTTTAATTGGCTTATTTATTTATATTTATTGTGTATATTGGGGACAGGATAAACCTTAATTTCAGTCCTTCTCCAAAAATATAAGATCAAATGGCAGAAAATGAAGAGTTCAGGGTTTTTTTTTTCAGCCATATATTTTCATTTCCCTTGTAAAGTGGTGTTTATACCAGACAGTTAAGCAAGTAACTTTTCTAGCTATTGTTGTGGCAGTTTAAAAATAGATTTATTTTCAATTTGCAGTAAATTCTTAGCCTGTGCTTTTGCAGCTAAATCATTTTTGCCATCCTCATAGCACACTGAGGATATGAATTCCTTCGAGCAATAAAGATCTATGAGATTCTTAGGACAAATATTATTAGGCTATAATTTTCCTAACTTAAAACCAATATCTGAAAAATAAGGCCTGGAGTAGTTCCTTTATTTCATTTTTTTCTGGCCAAAGTGCAGCCCAGTATACTGACCAAAATAAGATAAACACATACTCAACAGTAACTGAAACTTTTCTTTAAAATTTACTTGGTAACAGAAAAATACATCTTTTAATTTTAACAGAGCTTCTCCTTTTTCAGTGATTTCACAGCCAGTCATTTCTGATTTCCATCCCAATTTATCGTCTGTCAACCAATACCTGAAGAATTACAAAATCATGGATCAGGTCACTGACTTATTCTTTAAAATCATATTGCATTTATGAGACATAATCAAGGATTTTTACCTCAAACTACTGATCAAAAGACTTAAACCTCTCACTTTGATCAAGGGAACATTATCTTTCTACTGACAGACAATTACTCCAGAGTTCATACAAATTCACAAATTCTGACACATGTTTAATGCATCAAATTATACATCTTAAAGAGAATCCACAGCACAGAAATATATCCAAGTAACAAAAACTAAGTTGAACATTTCTTGTTTCTCTGGAATTTTGACCAAATGCAGAAGACAAAAAAAAAAAAAAAAGGCAATGATTACACTTTCTACAGGAAGCTTCAAACAGTGGGAGCCACACAACCCTTCCAGAGCTTACTAACAGGCCACTTATTTCCCTCCATCTGGCTATCATTTGCCATGGCCAAGCTGTATACACATCAGACCACAGAGAGGAAGATAAATTGAATCACTGGAATGAGAAAAGAAAGAATTATTTAAACTGTGTCTTTAGTTAGGTAAAGAAGTTAGCTGTGAGAACAGACTTGTTTATCAGAAGGTTGTCCAAAAATAGCGAAATGGGGCAACATCAAATGATAGCTTGATCTGCCAATCAAGCAATGCAATGTCAGAGGGCTGCTCTGGAGTATAATGAATGCCTGCAGGCTACCAAGTCAACTGCTCACCTGAGCATCCAACATCATGCCTGATGAGAAATTGATAGGACCATGATACCAGCAGCAGGTATCAGCATAGACCTCAGGCCAGATGAGGGTCCGAAGGGGGCTATCGTGACATCTGAGTAAGTGCAGAGGATGTAGAGCCAGGACTAGACAGATGAGTAGGTAAAACCCGGAGAAATAAAGGAAACCCTTGAGTAGGGATGAATGTTTAAATGTTTTCATTTATGCAAAATTTACTAATGTTATCAATGAGGAATAGATATGGGAGTTCATGATAGAAAATTATAATTGGGTTATAGAAAGGTAGATAAAAATATGAACATCTGAACTTTAGCTTAAAATTCACGTTTTTTCATTAGCACTTTTATATTGAACATGTAAATGCTTATTCGTTGAATAACAACAACAACAAAAAAAATCCAAAACCAGAAATGTTGGCTCTGTGACAATAGCAATAGATCTGCAATAGACATTGTAAACTTTTCATTAGTAACAAAGCACATTTAAATGAAATATCACTGTAATAAAGCTAGAGTTTACATTTTAAAGTTCTGTCAAATACATAACACCATACAATTGTACAAATTAAAAAATCAGGGTACCCTAATAAATTATTTTACACTGACTCCAAACTTATTTTACTATAGTTTATATTGCCAGAAAACAGTAATAAATTTAGAAGTTTCTAGTAGGCCAGGGGTGGCTATGCTTTGGAATCAAATATTGATTTGCTAAGTTCTGACAATCTTTCTGTATTGAGTTACATACCTTTGAAGTTTAATATAAAATGCAACAACAACTTATCAGCATCACTGACTCATTTAGCATCTCTACACTCTCCATTAGAATATTACTTGTCTATTTTGGTCTCTATTCCATTTTCAGCACCTAAAATATTCCTGGGCTTAGCAAACATATGTTGAATGAAAGAGTGAATCCTTGACTATTAACCTATAGTCCAGTAACAAAGGCAGAAGTGACACTGTTACAGTCTCAATTTATAAGCCCCCAGAATTCATATGCTGAAGTCCTAAAAAATGTGATTGCATTTGTAGACAGAGCTGTTAAATAGGTAACTAGATCAAAATGATATCATTAGAGTGATCCCTAATGCAATATGACTGGTATCCTTTTAAGAAAAGAAAATTAAGGACACAGACACATACAGAGGAAAGATCATGTGAAGACACAGGGAGAAGACAAGGCATCCGTTTAAGCCCAGGAGGGCATCCTCACATGAAACTAACCCTGCTGACGCCTTGATCTGGGACTTCCAGACTCTAGAACTTGCAAGAAAATAAATTTCTATTGTTGAAGTCACCCAATCCGCAATACTTCGTTACGACAGCCCTAGCGAACTAACACACAAATGCAAAGAACTTCCTGGTTGATAGAATTTAAAAAAAAAACAAAAAATACAGAGAGAATTTTAGGAAAAAAATTGTAACTATTTACAAATGTTAGATTTCATCATGCAGCAATAATCAAGCTATGATAATGAAATATAATATGGTCCCTCTAATGTTTAATTTAAAGTCTTTACCCCTCTCACTGTATTAAAATGACATTTGTCAAACTATGTCAAATCTTGTAATCCTGATACAATCCATCAACAGTCAGAAAAACAGAATATTACCTATATTAAATATGACTGCCTAATCCAGGAGCAGGAATTATATTTAAAATTACTAGAACCCAAACAGAAGCAAAGGGTATGGTGTGGAAAATAACTTATCAGACCAGAATTGTAAGGGTACTTGGCTTCTTGGACTTTATAGAAGCAGTCGAATGTACTGAGACTAAATTTAATTAATATAGAAAAATTTTGTCTCCCTAATTATGCATAAAGAAACAATTTTATGGGATTTTTGAAGGAATGGAAGGCTAAGATATTGAGCTATAATAAAAATATGACTTGGGAATATTTATGATTTTTTAGTTAAAAAAAAAAACTTTTCGTGATTTTATATCCAATGAGTATGCAGAGATTAAATACTAATGATTACATAAACACTCAACATGCTGTTCATCCAACGAGGTAAAACTTGTTAATAAATCTTGTGTCAGGAAACTTCCCCAAGATAAAAGCTATGGCTAGCTGCAAAACCAGCTACAGACTAATGTGTTTTCAAAGTTCTAAAACTTTGAAGGCAAATGAGAGTCATACCCTACAGCAACAGAATTCACATTGAATGACATTGTTTACTGGCGAAGTGTGAGGAGCAACTGAAGTCAAAGGATATTCTTTAATTGCCAGAGAACTAGAATCTGTTAATAATCTTGTTATAGAGACTTGAGTCTAGTGTTAAAGTCATCTCAGTAAAACCATATCCCACTAATTGCACTAGACAGAAATTCCATAAATAGAACTACGCACTTGCTTTGGAAGATTGTGGCTTGTCACATTTGCAAAGAGCAATTAAATTTGAGGTACTAATCTAAAAGTTAGTATGTCTTTTGTTTAATACCAAAAGGTATTAGTAAATCAAAGGAGAGTAAGTTAATAAAAAGAAAACAAGCTCTTTTTCTCTCACATACTTAAGAAAAGTCATTTTCTATACATCTAAACGTCCAACACCTACTAAATATAATTGTATATGATGTTGAAAGCTAAAACAATGCAATAAAATTTGTTGTATCTATAATTCCACACAGTTGACTGACATTTCAAAAATAATTTATTCTCCATTCATTAGTTAATAATAATAACAACAGGCAAAATGATGGTGCACATAATTATGAAATGTCAATGCGTCAAGGCACTGGATGCAATATGTGTACAATATGAGATGGACATGGTAGACTAGTCAATATATGAGAATGGGGACACACTCAGTGGCTCATGCCTGTAATCCTAGCACTTTGGGAGAACCACTTGAGACCCAGAGTTCAAGACCAGCCTGAGCATCATAGTGAGATCCCATTACTACAAAAAAAAATTATCTTGGAATGGTGGCATGTGCCTGTAATCCTACCTAATGAGGAGGCTGAAATGAGAGGATCACCTGAGCCCAGGAGTTGGAGGTTGCAATGAGTCCTGATTGCGCCACTATAGTCCAGCATGAGCAACAGAGACAGACAGAGGGTGGGGGGGAGGGGAAGGGAGGGGAGGGGAGGGGAGAGAAAGAAGAAAGAAGAAAAAATAACTGGTAGAAAACTTTGGTTATTTGAGATCACTTTTGAGTTTTCAAGCTGGGGTGGAACTTTAAGTACTTTTTAAATCAAAGCATGTATGATGCCATATACTCTAGCAATAATGCTGTGTTTTGAATGTCAAGAACTTTGGAGTACAGATCACCATGCTATTGCCTGCTATATGCTAACCTGGGAAACTTCCTGGCTGCCTAATTAAAGTCTCCAAAATAAGCTGCAACTGAGTGTTCATGTATCAGGATATCCTTGATACAGACATTATGGCAGACAAATGATTATGTCATCATCTGCTTCCATTATCTGCATGCTAGCTCTCTCACTTTATATAATCTATGGGCAAAATCACCAATATATTGACCCTCAAATCTATAGCTCAGACTTCGCTCTAGATAGATATTAACAGGCTTTTGACCTTCTCTGTCTCTGCATAAAACTCATAATGTCCAGAACCGAATTAGTAACCTCTTCTTAAATTGTTAGTCCTGGAGAGTGATGGCACATCTAATCATATAGCAGATCAAGACAAAAAACGAACTTATTTCTGACTCCTTCCTCTACTTATTCTTAAAATCCAATAAATCACCATGTTGCAAATGTCATTATATTACCACTTATATTAAATATCTTTTCATCTACAGTCCTATTACCAATGTTCAATATCAAGTTCTTGTTACTTATCTAGCATCTAACATTATTTTAAATTATATCTTTTTAGAATAAAGTAATTCAGAAAAATCTTCTATGGTAAGATTTATGCCTACCTAATTCCCCCCCTCCTACCAGGTTCTGACTCTTACTTTATGTTCTAATAATCCTTACTTCACTCATGTCCACTACATCCCATGCTGTTTCCTACTTCCATACCACTGGCCATTGCTAAAGTTGTTCCCTGGGTCTGAAATCCCCATCTTTCTTTTGTTACACATTATTGATTCTTACTTAAGGTTTAAGATTTGGTGCACGTATTATCTCCTAGGGAAGTCCTCTGTGATCCCTCCTGAGCTGGGTTACATATTCACACACAGTACTTTCTTAATGCCTCTATAAGTCTCTTCCCCTGAATTTTCACATTATTTTATTGTGGCTTACTTGTTTATATTAGTATACAAATAGCTTCAAAGAAGAAACTATAGCTTATTTACCTAAGTTTATCTTGAGGATGCTAGCATAATGCCTAGATTTAGTATAGACAGTAAATAGTGAGTGAATGAATAAATGAATGAGTGGGTAGATGGCTTAAGGAGAGACAGATAATTACAATGTATATTATTTTCTCCCTTTGATTCCCAATAAAAGATGTAATTTTTTTTTCTTTAAATTTTAAAGATTTTTGCCTAAACTCATTTAGGCTTTCCTAGACCTAACCAAAAGTATCTAAAATAATGTTATATTTTAAATTTGAAACAGATGAAAATTATTAGGATAACCCAAATATGTTCTAGTAAATATGACAAAATAATCATTCTAATTACTTTCAGAGTCTCATGTTCTCTAAACATATAGAATCTCTTAATCTAATAAATGAAGATACTATTAATCAAGGAACTATTTACCTATTTTCAGAGGAAGAAAAAACTGTATTTGGTTTTTAATTTTCTGTGTTAGTTCTTTTTGAGGATGGTAAACATTGAAAAAATTATTAAAAATTCACTAAAGAAATAGGTATAAAACAAATATAAACCTCTCAAGTGATTTTTTTTCTATGTTACAGCATTTGTACTACTAATGCTATAGTTTGATACTCTACTAAAATGCTGAGACACTGTGTATATGGAAATTAACTTCAGAAGTGCAATCATTATTACTTTTCCAGTAATCAGATCTGTTTCAAGGCTATACATGCCCTAAGTAGAAAGACGCCTGCAGTTGGAGGGGAAGAATCTATTAAAAATACATGTAAGGGGCCGGGCGCGGTGGCTCACGCCTGTAATCCCAGCACTTTGGGAGGCCGAGGCAGGCGGATCACGAGGTCAAGAGATCGAGACCGTCCTGGTCAACATGGTGAAACCCCGTCTCTACTAAAAATACAAAAAAATTAGCTGGGCGTGGTGGCGCGCGCCTGTAGTCCCAGCTACTCGGGAGGCTGAGGCAGGAGAATGCTTGAACCCGGGCAGCGGAGGTTGCAGTGAGCCAAGGTCGCGCCACTGCACTCCAGCCTGGCGCCTGGTGACTGAGTGAGACTCTGTCTCAAAAAAAAAAAAAAAAAAAAAAAAAAAAAAATACATGTAAGATGGTTATACTAAGTGTGGGTGGAGGGAAAATCTACTCTGCATCCAAAAGATTTCAAGTAGGTTTGCAGCATATTTTCTCAGAATCCCATCTGCCTACATCTTAGGCCTTACTTTATATTTCCAGGTCATTATGGGCCACATTTTTCATCTTTACAAACAAATGATATACCAATAAAAGACACCTTAATTGAGTCTGCAGGGAAAACATTGTATCTATGATACAATTTTTGCAATGTACATTTTAAGCCAAAGGACATACTGTCCTAACAATTTAACAGATACTTTGAATGAGTTATAAAATGTACTAATCTAAAATTGTCACAAAAGTATATTGCTTCTTGAGGTGAAAGAAGACATAGAACATTTCATTATCAAATTGTTGATTTTTAAAGATCCCCATTTTGATTAGGATTTGTATATGATTTAACAGCTATTCTGAAACAGACTACTATTTTAGGCATTATTTCATCTCTGAGTTGGCAGTTAATACATTCACATTATTGTGGCCACACTTTGATCACTCTTGTGAACAGAATCCAAGAGTGTAAACGGTCGAAAGGAGCTGTAGTAGTAATCCACTTTGTAGGTACACAGACTTTTAAAAAAAATAATAAGGAACCAAGACCCCTAAGAAAAAATCTGCAGGTGGGAAGAGGGGTTCTTGCACTCAGGTTATCATTGTGACAGCTAAGTGGACTTCCACAGTGAAACCATTTCTTATTTAAAATTATAGCCCAAAGAGAGACAAAGCTCCCTTTCTTGTCTCTTGGGCAACTTGTGTAATGACTGAAAGAGGGCACAGCAGAGCCTGTGGCCAGGGCATGGGTACTAAGCTCCAACCATGGAACCGGTCCCCAACAACCATCCCCTTTAGATGAGGCTATCCAGGCCACCACCCTTCCTGCTCATGGAAACCTATGTTGAATCACTTTGCCCTTGTGCCCATCACAGCTGACTGGACGTGGAGATGATACCTAACATTAGAAGGGCTACTCCATGTGCTGGCCTGTGGCCTGTAACATGCTGTGGCATTCAATAGCCTCTCAGATATTTGAATTGAAATACGGAATAAACTTAAAGGTTAGCAGTGGGCTCTGAACTTGCAATTTCTGTAAGGTAGTGTTGAGGTCATGAGGAGTCCAGGGAAGGCTGAAGTTAAGTTCTACGGAAGGCAGATGTGCAGGATGAGGTACAGGATGAGGAAATAAAGATAAAAATGAAGAATGGAGAGAAAAAAAACCATGGCACCACGTGGAACAGATTGAAGAAATTGGTCCCTAGAACAGATGGTTCAACCCTTAATCCAGCCTCACAATTTTCAGTATTTGGGTAGATTTCATTCTTCCTTGCTACTAAATAGCTCGCGTGAAAAAAAAAAAATACGTGGGAGGCAGTAAGGATGTTCTGCCGTCTCCAGGTGCCTCACAGACACGAACTCAGATGTGGTCATCTCCGACATCTCATACCTTGCAACAAACTCAAACACTAGCACCACTTTTTTTCCTCATCCAGGCAAACACCTGGTTTAAGGGATATGGGAGCAATACCACCTTCTCTCTGCAGTGAAGGATAAACAGTCAGACACATACTGTGCTCAAACAAGAGAAGAAATATCACACATCCTTAAAATCCCTTTTGAGATTTTAAAAAACAAATTAAACAGTTTCTTTCCAAAGCAAATGCAACTTGAATACAAATAATTTATAAAATAAAGTTCAAGATGTGCTTGTTAGATGTTATAGGACATCTGATGGAGTCTGAAATCCATGAAATGGCAAACTCGCTATTTACAGGATATGACTTCACAAAACATTCTGCAGGCATTTGTGGACATTTTATTTTGTAACATCACTGAGATAGCATTATTATTTCTCTTTCCCACAATAAAAGATCAATTAAAGTGCAAAAGAACTTGTGTAATCTCTTATTTTTTAAGTCATAGGAAAATCCAAGAGCCTGGTGTATGCCATTGTACAAAACTATCAACTCTATTTCAAGCAGTGAAATAGCACAAACATGATCAGAGGCCTCCTATACAGGAAAATCCAAATTTATAAAATCAGGAAAGAATACCAGGTTTATCATAAATGTCTTTGTTATGGTTTTATCTGCATAGAGATTTACCTATAATATCTAAGCACAGATTATTAACAGAAATGTTGTAGTAGAAAATGGCAGGAGAGTCAATTAAAAATCAATGAAAAGAAGTTTAGATTTATGAGAAATCTTTTGAGAATGTATTCACTGCACATAGAAACCTAGGACTTTAAGTACGTATTAGGTTTTTAGGATATTTACTGGAGGAAGCTTAATAAAACAAGATACCCTACCATAATGTCTTTCTCTACCAAGGCAAGAAAATATATTAAATATCCTACTCTTCTTTTCTCACAACTCATATTTAAGGAAAATCGATTGAAGAGCAAGAACTAGGTTTTCTCAAGTGGCTAACTGGTACAAAGACCACATCAGGTCCCTTACAAAGGAGGATTCATCTCCAGATTTTGATTACAAGACTCCATTTATATATAAGCAAATGAGCCTACTGGGTGGCTAATTGTAACCTACATGTTATTGAGCATAAAGTGATTAAACAGTGCCACCCTGAGCTAGCAGTGCTGAGAACAGAAGTTTAATGGTATGTGAAGTATCACAGAGTCTTCACACATTAAAAAGGAATTGTTTCAGTGCTTACACTGGTAAGAAACTGGATTTCATAATCAAAAATATTTTTAAAAACTGCTCGCATAATCACAGTGTGCCAAAAAAGGTGAATTCTGAAAAAGAATATGCAATTCCCAGATAAACTCCAGATAACTATTTTGTGACATAAAAATATTTTTAGAAAAATATAATATAGCTGCTTCTTATATCACATTTACTCTGTGCAAAGCACAAGTCAAAGTGCTTCATACATATTAGCTCATTCAATTCTCACAGTAACCCTTTGAAGTGATGATTATCCTAACATTGTAGAGATGAAACTGAGACATTCACTTATAATTTTTTATACATATACACAGTTATTTTGACAGATCTAACTAGCAATACATTATTTTATTTTTAAGTTTGATTAGGATTACTGAGAATGTGCTAATCTAGTGGAAATTATATTTCTATATTTGTGTGTCCAATTTTGATCAGTAATGGTACTGCAAATAAAACAGACACACACAAAAATCAGTGACCACACTGATTTCAGAAAATAGGAACCAAGAGTTTATACAGAAAGGCTGATCTTTCCAAGGTACTTCTGGCTGAAAGTTTCTTTTCTTCAAAGTTTTCTCCACATGCCATATTGTTTAAGAGGTTTCCATTTGTGATATTCAGAGATACTTGGATGCTGGCTTTAGAATTTGGAGGACTAGACTACTGTTGCAGATTGATTCCATGTACTAGTGAGTAAGATCTCTGAACTAATATGAGTGCAGTCTAATTAAAGGGAATTAAACATAGCTGGAATCACAGAAACCGTATTGTAATTCTAACTCTCACATTCATTTGGAGTATGAACTAGGACAACTAACATAATATCTCTGGTACTTAAAACCTTTTTTAAAAAATAATAAAATTAGTCTAGAAAATTCTGTGAGTATAAATAATTCGACATCAATAACATAGTTTTCCTTTAACAAAGTAAGAATGATCTTAGCAAAATCTTATATAACACAGATCAATTATCTAAAAGACAGAAACTACCAAAACTCAAGAAAAAAATAAACTGAATAGCATGATGGATACATATTAAATAAATTAAATTTATATTTAACTGCTTTCCAACAACAACACAAACTCCAGACCCAGAAGTCTTTACTGGTGAATTCTGCCAACATTTAAAGAAGAAATAATGTCAAACCTACAATGCAGGAATCAGTTCTTGAGTACAGCAGTGCAATCTCCACTCACTGCAACCTCTGCCTCCCAAGTTCAAGTGATTCTCCTGCCTCAGCCTCCCAAGTAGCTGGAATCACAGGTGTGTACCACCACACCCACCTAATTTTGTTTATCTATTTATTTATTTATTTATTTTGCTAGAAACAGAGTTTCACCTTGTTGGTCAGGCTAGTCTCGAACTCCTGACCTCAAGTGATCCACCTGCCTTAGCCTCCCAAAGTGCTGGGATTGTAGGTGTGAGCCACCTCACTCAGCCCAAGGACCAGTTCTAAATGCCATAGCACCAAAAAAGGAAATATGTAAGTGTAAGTCTAAGAGAATGTGGGTAGAATCTGTACACTGTAAACTACAAAAGACTGATGACTCATAAAATTAAAACCACAAACTGAATCTTACTGTAGGTAAACTTCAAAATAAATTTTTAAAATACCATAAAGGAATGTAGAAATTAAAAATTAATCTTAGTTTATATAATTCATCCATCCAACAATCAGTCAAGGAAAATTCTATTTTCCTCTTGTCTTTTCTTAATTTTGTAAAACACTGTGGATTATTGAAAACACCTTAAGAATAGTAACTGGTCCTTGACTTGGAAAAAGTCATATGCCTTTCAGGAGGTCAAATATACAAGCAACAAATGACAAATGAGTAATCACTATAGCACAGCTGTGTAATAAAGTGCTGGGGAGAAGAGATGAGGCAACATTTACTGTACTCTGCTGGGATAGGGCAGTTGTGTGGAAAGAACACTAAATGCTAAAGGCAAGAAAGGAGTTGTCATTTGAGATGACGTTATTCCAGGGTGAAAGAGGCCGAAGGGAATTATGTGAACACTCTCTGTTCCTTATTTCCACTCTTCTTGTAGTCAAGATCCTGGGAGAAATATTCAGTGGTAGCATATTTATTCTGCCCCCAGGCTGCTTCCAGCCAGTAACTGTGCAGCAGGGACACCTAACCAGGGCTATCACAGGGAGACATGGGACCCATCTGAAAGCCAGCTTTAGCTTGAGTGCTCCCCAGCAGTCGTGCCAACCTTCCTTATACTGCATAGCAGGTCCAGGACACTTCCATCCACCCTTTCTTCCCTCTCTCCATTCAGGAGCAGGTTCACTTCATGATATGACAGGTTTTTTTCTTTTAGCTTTTCCTGGTTCCCCATTTTCTTCTTCACAGTTACTTTATTAGTTAAATCTTGCATGCTTAATCCCATTTTGGTAACCTCTTCCAAGAAGACCCGCCCTACCAGTCTTCTCTGCCTATTTTGTTTCTCCCATATGCCTCAAAAATACTTGTGTTCTTCGTGATTCTGTTTATAGTGCCCTCTTTCCTGCCATTTTATTAGTAGAAGCTGTTTCCCCTACAGCCTATATCTACCGCAATGAAAATATGTCTCCTTTCTAGATCATTCCTTTTTTCTTTTCTTTAGGGAGGAGGTTCTTTCTCTGTCACCTGGCTGGAGTGCAGTGGTGTGATCACAGCTCACTGCAGCCTCGAACTCCTGTGCTCAAGCTATCCTCCCACCTTAGTCTCCTAAGTAGCTGGGACTCCAGGCACATGCTACCATGCTCAGCTAATTTAATTTTTTTATTTTTGCAGTGATGGGGTCTCATTACTTTGCTCAGGATAGTCTCAAACTCCTGGGCTCAAGTGATCCTCCCATCTCAGCCTCCCAAAGTGCTAGAATTACCAGGGTGAGCTACCGTGTTCAGCCCCATACTAGATCATTCTTCTGGGCTCTATACCTAATTTTGCTAAATAGATATGTTCATGTAGATGTTGCAAAAGCACTACAAATTCAAATTTTCAAAAACGAAATGTGTTTTATCTCTTAAAAAATTATCTTTCAATATTCTTTAACTGCATGTAACAATCAGGATTCAGTAGAGAAAACAGATATATTCTCAGTGTATCAAGTAGAAAGGGATTTTATACAGGAAATAAAGGTGCTTACAAATTTGGGGATGATTGTAGGCCTTCAATGACTTTATTTCATTAAAATTTTATACCATCTTGGCTGTGATCTGCAGATCAAGAAGCCATCATTGGTACTGCTATCCCTGATACATAAAAAGGGTAACCAGATACCTGAAAGTAGAGTTACCTAATGCCAAAGCCTACATCTGCCAGAACCTCTTACCCAGCTACCATCACCGAAGAAGATGACTTCTGCCTCACTTATTAACAAATCTATGAAGACTGTATCTAATTGGGAAAAACTAATTTGCTACAAAACTCAGGCTGCAAAGGTGCCTAGGCAACATAGATATTAGCTTCCTAAACTCCAAATCGAAAGAGATCCAAATGGAGATTAAGAGAGCCAGCTTGTGTACCTGCTAACCTAATGAAACCAAAATCACCAATTTGCCCAAGCCAAAAAATAGAGGGCATTCAACAGTCCTTGCTCTTCCTCATTCAATTGATGAATTAATAGTCTTATTCATACCTAAACTGCTACAGGCTTACCTCAAGCCTTGACGAACTCTTATTTGGGCTTCTGATATAGTATCTTAGTAGCATCAAAGAGTATATTAACTCATCACTTTTACACTTCATATTTCCATGCAGTGCTTTTCCTAAAGTGTAAATGTTATATTACTCCTTAAGTTTTGAGGCTCTTTATCCAAAAGGCATTGTAGGGCTCATTCAAGGTTTGGAAGTAATGTCCTGCGCCTCTGGCACCCTGGCATGATGTGTAAAGCCTTAGATAACCTACTGCTTGCTAACATCTCCAGTGCTTCTTCTTTGTGTACTCTAGCCATGCCAAAGTATTTGCTATGCCCCAAATTTGAAATATCATATTATATAACTGGAATTTGTGGTAATTTTCCCTCTGCCTCGAATTCTAGCCCTCTTTACCTATTTTACCAAGCTTAATGCTCCAATCCTTATCTAAATAAAATACCTCCCAATAATCTGTTAGGACTCCACTGAGCAGATATTTCTTGAACTGATGGCTATTATTATATCACTGATCACAAATGTAGGAATTATTAACTTACAACTGATTAGGACTAGACTCCCTTGAATCCTGAGTTCTGCACTAAGACTCCCCATTTTGATGGCATCAACACTGCAGTTCCTCCACGGTAGAGCACATATCTTATTTGCCTCCAAATCAGCAACACAGTAGGTGCTCAATAAAATACTGGTTAATAGAGTGAAAGAAAAAAAGACTTGAGAGGAGTTTAAGATAGCCAGAGCAAAACTGAACAGTAAATCTTGCTATAAGCTAAATAGGAAGGAAATGCTAAGATGCTAAATTTTCTAGTAGTTTAAGATAAAATTATATTTTATAGTATCAATTTTATAAAGCATAACATATTAGTAGGATTTCATTAGGATTAAAGATATTTTAATAAAAATTATAACATCTTAGTATTGTTTAATTTAAAATATTTAGAAACAAAGGAGTTATATAATTAATTCCTTAAAGAACCATATTTTACATTAAAAATAATAAACATGGGCTTCCACAAAAGTATTTTATCATATTTCATATAATTGTTTTTACTCTAAAATATATAATATGAGAAAAATTGTTTTTATTTTCTAATGGGGTATAAAATGTTTATATGTTAACTATTAATACCTAATGATATACATTTTACTGGGACATTCTATATACAGACAGCAATTATGCAAACTAGGAGACATGTACACATCAGCCCATAGACATAGCAGCTACATTTTAATATATTAGGATTATATTTCATAGGGTAATTATTACCCATTTTTAAGTCAGCAGAATTTTTATAGTTAGAATAATTTGGTCAATGT
This sequence comes from Ateles fusciceps, assembly GCA_036589455.1. Lineage (NCBI taxonomy): Eukaryota > Metazoa > Chordata > Mammalia > Primates > Atelidae > Ateles > Ateles fusciceps. The sequence continues at coordinate 11,474,402 of JAZHEH010000078.1, forward strand.
TTCCCAAACTGTGATTCAGTGAATATATATTCCAAAATATAATTACATTTAGTTCTGCTGTAGCATAATATATATGTTCCTTAAAAATCAGTGTGCTATGAAAAATCATGCAAAAAGTAAAAATAACACAGCTTATGGAAAAAAATGGGGCTAGGCACATAAAACTCAAAAACTTTGTCAGTGATACATAAAAAAAAGAACCCAATAAAACCAGGCACACTGTCTTATAGTTAAAACAAGAGCATGTCAAATAATTAAAAATATATAAACCTGCAATACATACAGCACTTAAAAAAAAATCTGTGGTTTGCTTGTGGAAGTCAGTTTTAGAAAGGTTGTAGCTTATGAATTATAAAGTGATAGACAATTATGTAAATTCTCACAAAAAATTCTAACATCACATGTGGATGGCTGCACCTCCTGACACTCAGTGAGCCGTATTGTTTAAAGTGTGTGTGTTTTGCGTGCTCCCATGTCTTGGTTCAACCAGGTGCAGTTTTCCTCATTCACCTCCTGTCTCTCCTAGATAAAACTGTGCAAAAATATGCAATTTATCTTATGCTCAAAATGTTCCCTAATATAGCAATTAAGTTCAGAACAAATTTACATTTCAAAACAAGCATTATAACAGAAATGAGTGTAATAGGTACTTGAAAAATCAAAGTGGGAGGAGGATTCTATGTTCCAATAAGTTCAGGAAGTATGGGGGTTAAGCAGTGTTTATTTATTTATTTTCATATTAGGAAATTTCTGAAACTTGGTTTGCAGATGTAAACTCTGAAACTTCAGGAGGGCAGTGAGTTTGCAGTATTTCAAAAATTTTCTGACGTTAGAGCTTTCCCTTTTATTAATATTTTGTGGTGGAAAAATTCTTAACATCTAAAAATAGTGTTCTATACTTTGGTAAACATTTTTCTATAGTAATGTTTCATATTTATTGTTATAAAATATAAAACAATATTTTTCTCTCAGAACAGAAATAAACTATGATCTAATTCAATTTTGTGAGGATTAAAAAAGAAATCAGCAATAAATTTTCAAAAATACTATCAATGTGTCTAACATTACTGGTTGCATTTCTTTTGGCTCATAGAGAACTATGAACCATGGCAGACAAATAAAATACCATACTGGAGATCATCTTTTCAGTATGATTAACCTTAAGATAAAGGTCTTACAAATCTACACCCAGTGGTTAAATTTTGATGTTAAGGGTATGTGATTTTCTGGCACTCTGGTATGATCCTTTTGTTTATAAATATAAATAAACATTTTTATAGCAGAACAATTTTTAAGGAAGTAATTAATTTTGTTTTTTATTACTAATTTTACCTATTATTATTTCTAAATTAACTTTTTTATTTTATTCAAATGTTTAACCAGTTCTTTTATTCTATTTTTATATGCAAAATTTATATAGGATTTAGTATAAGTATTAAATAACTATTTGATCATTTATCAGATAGTCTGTTAAGGAAGAAAATTGCCATAGATGAATCTAATTTAATTTATTTTCAGATAAAAGGCAATGGATGAAAGATGACAGTAAAAATGATAGCATCAGGATGACTGAAAATTCTCTCATCAGTTAAAGCAACTAGAGCACTTACGAAACTTGTCAGAATTAATACTTTCAGAACTCTGAAAATTGACCAGTGCTTCAAGTAATCCAAGGTACATTTATTCAGGAAAATGGCTAAAGTAAGAAGAGTGAATCTTGCAGCATTTTAACTAGGCCTATGTTCCCATTCCAAAATCACGGGCTCTGCGGTAGCTTTGACAGGTAACATCCTGTAAAAATGTTTAAAAGCAGCAGCCTCGCAGGAAATGGAGTGTGCAAAATGGGGTTGGATCTTCTTCAAAGCCCTATTCCCATTAGCAGAGATATCATCATTATTTTGACCCATCTGTTGGTTTTCCTGACAAACTCTACTTGCAGGGCTTTCTTATTTGACCTAACTCAGAACTCACCAACGGAGAACAGCCTGTTTCCCAGGGACATTTGTTGGAAACAATCAGAACAACTGCTTAATATCACGGGTGCCTGAGACAATGGATGGAAGTTGGGGAAAATAAGCAGCTATTCAAAAAGCTTAAAAGATAAAGCTAGAAAATGAGATGTTCATAGGCATCTGTAAAACTCTAACATATCCCTGAGACTCTAGAAAGCCATACATACATGCAGGACTCTGCTTACGATCAGAAAAAAACTAAGAAGACCTTGAGCTCTCACCTATGGCTGAACTTTGTGGCTGTAAGCAGAAAGTAAGGCTGAGGCAGAGTTGCCCAATGCCTGGCTAAGTGTCAAAGGCCTGACCCACTATGAACACAGAGCCCCTCAGCAATGACCAAGGGACATGTTGGTTCCCAGCATCTAAGGAAATCTCTGTCCAATCATCAGCTGACCAATCAGCTATCAGAGCAGAGACCTCATTGATTATACAAAACAAAGAATATAGACTCTTAAGAATTATTTCAGAAAAATTACTCAACAAAAATAACAACAACAACAACCAACAAACCTTGAGTAAGAGAGGAAATCTGATTTTCAGGGTTCCTGGATTATATTGTTCAAAATTTCCAGTTTCTAACAAAAATGAATAAATAAAATGCATACAAATAAATAAGAAAATATGGTGCATATACATGAGGAAAAGGAAGTCAGTAGAAATTATTCCTGGGAAAGTCGAGATGTTGCACTTAATATATAAAGCCTTTAAATTAGTTCAAATATGTTCAAAGGATTAGTGAAAATTATATCTAAACATTAAAGGAAATTATGAGAACAATTCCTCATCAAATAGAAGATATCAAAATATAAATGTAAATTTTCATAACCATGGGTTAGGCAATCATTTTTTAGATATGATCCCAAAAGCACAGGCAATCAAAAAAAAACTGATATATTTAACATCATCATAATTAAAAGGTTTGTGGTTTCAAGAACACTATCAATAATTAAATGGCAAAAGTACCCAGAATATGTAGAGAACCATTACAACTCAGTAATAATAATAATAAATCCAATTTTTAAAAATGGGCAATGGATTTGAACAGGCATTTCTCCAATTATTACACAAGTGACTAGTAAGAACAAAAAATCATTCTCAGTGTCATTAGGCATTAGGGAAATGAAAATCAAAAGCACAATGAGAGTTCACTTCACACCTTTACCATGGCTAAAATAAAAAACATGGACAATAGCAAGTGATAGCAAGAATGTGAATAAATTTGAACCCGCATACATTGCTAACTGGAAATGTAAAATGGTGCAGCCACTTCAGAAAACAGTTTGGCAGTTCCTCAAAACGAGAAACAGAGTTATCATAGGATTCAGCAATTCCATTCCTGGTTGTATATCCAAGAGAACTGAAATCATATGTCCACATAAGAATGTGTCCATAAATATTCCTAGCAGCATAATTCATGATAGACAAAACTGTAAACAACCCAAATGTTCCTCAACTGATTAATAAATTTAAGAATATGATGTATACATACAATGGAATATTATTCAGCCATAAAAAGAAATCAAAGCTGGATACAGTGGCTCACGCCTGTAATCTCAGCACTTGGAGAAACCAAGATGAGAGTATTGCTTGAGCCCAAGATTTTGAGACCAGCCTGGACAACATAGTGAGACTCAATCTCTTAAAACATTTTTCTGAAAGCTAACTGGGTATGGTGGACACAGTCCCAGCTACTCAGGAGGCTGAAGTAGGAGGATCACTTGAACCTAGGAGGTTAAGGCTGCAGTGAGCTATGATCATGACACTGTACTCCAGCCTGGGTGACACAGCAAGATCCTGTTTCAATTTTTAAAAAATCAAATTCTGATTCACATTATAGACAAGCCTTGAAAACAGTATGCTAGATGAAAGCAGTGAGTCATAAAAGGCAACATACTGCATTATTTCAATCATATAAAATGTCCAAAATAGGCAAATTTATAGAGACAGAAAGCAGATTAGCAGTTTCTAGAGGATGAGGAAAGGGTAAAATGGGGAGCAACTGCTAATGGGTTAAGAAAAATGTTTGGGAAATACAAAGTGATGATCATGGCACAACTCTGAATACACTCCCAAAAAAATCCACTTAATTACTCAAGAGGTAAATTTTTTGGTATATGAATTATATGCCAATTTTTAAAAAGAGAAAAAATAAGGCAAGAGGAAGGTAAGATTATTTCCAGATCATGATGTTCAGGAAACCTCATTCCAACAACATTTTACAAGATACAGGTGATTAGGCATTCAGAAATACAGGGGAGGGGAGTTGAAGGTGTGAGTTCTGCTCTGTGCAGTCATGCAAGAGACGGGCTCTTTTCATAATATGGTCCTGTCACCTGTAATATGAGATTTCAAAGATGCTGTGCAGTTACCTACTGACAGACAGGAGGGGAAAGTTGTATAAAATTATGAAAGGGGTAACCTGATGAGCATCACTGCCGACATGCCATCAGCTAGAATTTAGTCATAAGGTCCTACCCAATTCCAAAGGTGGATGGAAGATGTCAATTTAACTCAATGCTCAGGAACAATACTTAGTATTGTCTCTGTCACAAAATGAAAGAGGATACAGTCCCAACCTAAGTTACTGAGATTCACAATTAACCCTTAAATAAGCAGCTACAAACTATACAGTGCTAAACCAAAAATAATCATAGAAAAAAAGAATATACAAACTTTCATATAATCTGGAGTTCAGTTAATTTGAAAACTAACTTTGCTGCAATCTTTCAAACCAGCTTAAGCAAAATATTCAGAAACTTCAATAAATAACTAGCATTACCAGTCTTGGCTTGAATAAGTAAAGTTACTACGGTATTTGTCTGTTCAACTTACAAAGCATTAAATTGTGGAGGTTTAAAAAAAATGTTGCTTAAAAATAAACAGAATGCAGTTTAATTATTATTTTCCTGAATTCAGAGTAAACATAGTTACATTAATGCCATATGAGTTTAAAATATTGTAAATAAAAAGCACCTTTTTTCAGCTACAACAGAAACTCTTCAATGGAGAAATATCAGATATTAGTGCATTAAAATAAACCCCTTTTTGAACCATTCATAATTTATAGCTACCTACATAGTTCTTCCAGCCAGCCATACCATGTCTATCTGTATCCTTAAATATCCTCTTTGTGTTTCAGGTATTTTAAATTAAAGCACTACTGCCTGGGTTCTTAATTAAAAAAAAAAAATTAAGAGGGTAAATAAATTCAGTATCCTAGCCAAAAAGCTGAGTATCTCTCTCTCTCTCTCTCTCTCTCCCCACACACACACACACACACACACACACACACACAGGATATCTCTCTTTTACATAAGAATGAATCTGGCTGCCTCAAGATAAGTTGTTTTGATATCACAGAATGGGCTCTAGGGATCAAGTTGTTTCCCTTGAAAACTTGGAAAGGGAAATTCAGTCTCTCCTATCCGGCTTGCTTCCCGACTTCAGACTTTAGAAGCTTCTGCACTGTGTCGCCCTGCAATTTGTCTCTCTGAAACATAATCCTGTCTCACAGACTCCCACTGCATTAGGATTGGTCAGAAGGAAGCAGAGGAGGAGCCACTGTGAACATGTTTTTTCTCTCCACACACCACAAAATCAGCGGCTGGCGCCTACAGCCCCTAACACTCAAAGCAATGCTCAGGCTGGAAGCAGATGCTACCCCAGAGGCAGCAGACGTGAGCATGTGCGCACAGATTCGTCTCCCAATGGCACGGCAGCTTCTAGGAAAATTATTTTGAACAGACTTGAATGCGTAAGATTAAAGTTAAAGCAGAAGTGAGAACAAAAAAGCAAAGAGCAGACTCTTTCAACTGAGAATATTTTGAAGCCCAAGATTTTAAAGTGATGAGGATCAGAGTCGTACCTAAAAGAAACTAAAAACTCCATGTCAAGCTCTGGACTTGGGACATTTACTCACAGGAGGCATGGCAATTTTAGCCTCACAACTTTCAGACAGATAAAGACTTGGAGGAAATAACTGAGGCGACTACCTGACCCAGGAGGTTAATTCAAGGGGACACTGGAATCCTCCTGCCAGCATGGTGAACTCCACCCACCGTGGGATGCACACTTCTCTGCCCTTCTGGAACCGCAGCAGCTACAGACTGCACAGCAATGCCAGTGAGTCCCTTGGAAAAGGCTACTCTGATGGAGGGTGCTACGAGCAACTTTTTGTCTCTCCTGAGGTGTTTGTGACTCTGGGTGTCATCAGCTTGTTGGAGAATATCTTAGTGATTGTGGCAATAGCCAAGAACAAGAATCTGCATTCACCCATGTACTTCTTCATCTGCAGCTTGGCTGTGGCTGATATGCTGGTGAGCGTTTCAAATGGATCAGAAACCATTGTCATCACCCTATTAAACAGTACAGATACGGACGCACAGAGTTTCACTGTGAATATTGATAATGTCATTGACTCAGTGATCTGTAGCTCCTTGCTTGCATCCATTTGCAGCCTGCTTTCAATCGCAGTGGACAGGTATTTTACTATATTCTATGCTCTCCAGTACCATAACATTATGACAGTTAAGCGGGTTGGGATCACCATAAGTTGTATCTGGGCAGCTTGCACGGTGTCAGGCATTTTGTTCATCATTTACTCAGATAGTAGTGCTGTCATCATCTGCCTCATCACCATGTTCTTCACCATGCTGGCTCTCATGGCTTCTCTCTATGTCCACATGTTCCTGATGGCCAGGCTTCACATTAAGAGGATCGCTGTCCTCCCCGGCACTGGTGCCATCCGCCAAGGCGCCAATATGAAGGGGGCGATTACCTTGACCATCCTGATTGGCGTCTTTGTGGTCTGCTGGGCCCCATTCTTCCTCCACTTAATATTCTACATCTCTTGTCCTCAGAATCCATATTGTGTGTGCTTCATGTCTCACTTTAACTTGTATCTCATACTGATCATGTGTAATTCAATCATCGATCCTCTGATTTATGCACTCCGGAGCCAGGAACTGAGGAAAACCTTCAAAGAGATCATCTGTTGCTATCCCCTGGGAGGCCTTTGTGACTTGTCTAGCAGATACTAAATGGGGACAGAGCACGCAACATAGAAACATGCATAAGAGACTTTTTCACTCTTAACCTACCTGAATATTGTACTTCAACAGCTTTTTCATCTGTGTAGGGTACTGGTTGAGAATATCCATTGTGTAAATTTATGATCCTTAATGAGAAAAAATGTCTAGTCTCTGTATTATTTCTAATGTCATGCTACTTTTTGGCCATAAAGTGTTAATCTATGTTATAGGTTGTAGGCACTATGGATTTACAAAATGAAAAGTCCTTATTAAAAGCTTAACAATGTCTCTTTCTTGTTATTCATAAGCACTGGACACTTTGCGTGCTTCAGCAACATAGAAATCAGAGCCTCATTAAATATATTCTAATAAATGCTTTATTATATTACACTATACACCACTGAAATGTAGAGATTTCATTCTAGCAGTTAAGGGAAAATAAGACGAGATGCATAATCATTTTTAAAAATAACATCATCACTGAAATTTCAAGTAATTTAATTAAAGGTTTGTTCATCCTCCCTGTGAAGTAGAAATGAGGCTCCTCTTGAGGGAAAAACAAGTACTGAAAAAAGAGAGATGCTGAGTCAGAAAACTATGTGTGCTTCTCAAACACAGATTCATCTGCCTTAGCAAACAGTACGATAGTTCACACAGGCAATTCAGTTTCGGGTGGGGGGTGGGAAATGGCAGCTATGGAGATGAAAGTGTTCTGGAAACCCTAAGTTGCCATCTCAAGATAAATTTCCTGATACCAAATTATCCCTAAACAATATTAATAAAACAGAGAATGGAGTATTTATGCCCCCTTTAACCAGGAATTCAGCATCTTTCCAAGGGTCCAGAAAAGGTGATATTGTACTGACAGATTTAGCTTCCTGTTTCTGGAGAACTACAGGACTGATGTTGAATTCTTTCTCATCTCACGTGAAAGTGACTTCCTGCTTGTTTTTTGAGCTGGAGTACAAATGTTGATTATCAAGGATTTTAAATTTCAAAACTAAATTCATAGCACAAGTGTTTTCCGGCAATATTTGTAAATATCTAAAATAAGAGTACCTGTGATGCTGGTACATTTTAAGCAGGAAGGGAGGCACCCACCAAACCCCAGAGGATGTCATGCAATAAACTAGCCTTCCACAGCCACTTCTTAAAGACTAAACATGTTTTGCTCCAAAATAATCCTACAGATTTGGCCAGTGATAAATAAAATTTGTACTGTACTTTTCAATCTGTAACTTAAAATAGAGAAAAATCAAATATTAGGTTGAGGATTACCAGTTAACTATCTTGTGATTTACAGGGTTTTCAAATGCTCATGGGCAGAGGTCACATGCAAAGATTTTCCTTGACTTAAATCTAATTGTTTTACACTGATTATAAGACCCAAGAAACACTTACAGCATTCATATGAAAACACTACCTTAAAGTATAATGAAGTTAAAGTTTACACATAAAAAGTCGTATGAAGGCTGAATTTTAATTCCACTGCAATTCTTCTATTTTGAAGCAAAAGTGAATGTGAAGATTTAAATATACACTAATCTAACCATCATAGTCCATAGCAGTAGAGGGACATAGATGTTTTTGTCATTGCTAGGATTCCTGACCATTCTTTCATTTAATAATTCTGAAAAATCCAGGACTAGAGAAATGAAAAAGAGAGCCACAGCATGCCCATCTTCTGTGGTGGCTGCCCTTCCCAGTTTATTCTATTTCTCCTCCAAGTGTCATCTCAGATGCTCAGAAGGAAACCCTGGCTCCTTCCTCTCCAGGTTCATACCTTCTTCTGAAGCGGTTTACAGTGTTAGGGTGTGTTTAAGTCATGAACAAGCCATGTAACACCAGCCTCCCCTATATGCACATGGTACCATATTGGACTTTCACTCCTTTAAGTGCAGAGACTGTCTCTAACCCATTTTTTCTCTATTCTCTGAATCTTCCTCTATTCCAGTTACTTCCTTTTATTCAAGTAAAATCAAGATTCTCCCAGAGGGCAGGCCTTACTCAAGCTACCTCCAAGCTCCATCCCACATCCAGTGAAATTTAGAGCCCTGCCAGCTCTAGTTGGATTGTTACTGGATTAACTGGGGCAGTGTTATGGTTTAAAACTGCAAGCATAAGCAAGTATATTTAGTATGAATACAGGAGAGAGCAGAGAGTCAGACTGGGGCTGGAGATTTGGAGAAAACAAGCTGGAAGTACAAAATGAAGTCACTGTAGTGACCATCACTGCTAGAGCAGATGTGGAGAAAGTGGTTATTCCAAGTAGGTAACTTTAAATACATTAGGAGCAAATAACTGAGATTGACAGAGTTGCATGAGAACATTCCCCACAAGGAAATGGGATTATATTTCTGCTCCACTCACCTTACATCTAACAACATCATGTCATCACGACTTTAGAACTTATCCAATCAGGATATTCAGATTCCTGTTTGGCTCTCCAGTTCCATATTCCAGTCTCGCTTTCCTTGCTGTTTTATTTTTGTGCATTCTGCCTCTTCCGTTCGCATGTAAGCCCCTTAGAGACAAGCCTTACGCTTATATTTTTATTGCCATATGGAATACATATTTCATATCTGACACATTAGAAAGACTAAAAAAATCCAGAGAGAGATAAAATAGTCTTGATTTCCGAAAGTGGTTTCCCACTGAGTCTCACCTTCAGCATTCTTGATGCTGCATCTATTTCAGTGGTGGCAATGATGACAGATGACAGATTGGGGCAGAACTTCTTCTGCAGCAGCTGCCTAGTGATCCCTGTCTCTCCTTACCTTGAGTGTCTTCAGGGAAGGACAACAGAAGCCATGGTGGTCACTGGGAAAGCAAGTGGGTCAGGCATTGGTTGCACACAGAAATGTGATAAGGACAACCTCTAGCCACCCTTCTGAAAATCCACGATCAACAAATAGAGAGATGTAGAATCATAGCATGAATGAAATAATAAGGGAAGGTCTGTCCCATTAGATGATCTTGACTTTGCTACATACAGTAGAAGTAATTAGTCATTGTTCAAGCCATATCAAGATTGTTTTGTCCAGTTATGGTGTTAGGAGTTAGAGCTGTCTCTGGCTGAGGACACTGGCATGTCTAAAACTTAGCACAAATGAGAATTATTCTTCCACATGTAGTACCCATTAGGGAGAAACACATACGGCTTATGCTAAATGAAAAGCATGGTGCTATCCTATGTCTGGGACATCCCATCCCCACCCCAGTGAAGTACCTCCAAGGAAACTGAGCTGTAGCACATGGCTTAGCTTACAGGCACCAAAGTGCCCCTGCCTCCTACTAAGTCCACAAACTGATATCTTGTCACCTTTCAATCAACAAAAAAGACTACCTAAACATCATGGTTAAGAATAAAAGAGAAATAAATGCAAGAGACAGAGAGAAAAAAGAAAAAAAAAAGGAAGAATGGTTACCAGTTTATGGATCAGTTTTCCACCTCAGCCTGATGAAAAAATAAATAAGCAAATAAATAATGCCATAAAACACACACCCATGAGCAGGGACTTTCAACACATATTACCTCAGCCCTGCTGGTGGCTCAGGAATTTCTACATGAGGAAACTTAGGGTGCACTGTGGCTCAGAGGAGTTACAATGGGCTGTCTTGAAGCTTTTTGCACAGCAGTAGCCTTCTTTGACTCGGGTTGCATGGGTTCTTGAAATGTGTTAGGAGGGATATTTGAAGATTATACCTTGGTGAGACTAATAAACTTGGGCACCATGGATGTTCTAGAATCTGACTTCATCACACAAGTGTTTCTTCTTTACAGTGAGGAAAAGGGAGTGGCAGGAGACGAGACATGGCAAAGAGTATTGTCCTTTCTGTCATCTTTTAAGAAAATAATTCCATTAATTATATGTTATTCCTACAGTTTTTTTTTTAACTTGTAGGCTGTTTTGTCCTTTACTTTTTCTTTTGCTAAACTGGAAGCCAATACTGCTATACATGATATGTTTTCAATGCTTCTTATCTGACTTCTTGTTTTATATTTCTTTTGTGTTGTTTTCACTCAACTTTTCTTAAACTGCCTTGTAATGTTGTGATATACAAGGAGAAAGAAAAATGTGGAAAAATCCAAATGTTCATATTAGTTTGGTTCAACGGACCAATGGCTTAAATGTTTAAAATGTGAACAAATTGCATTTGCATTTAGTTTAAGCTGCTTTGCTTCACAGAATCCTACTGGAAAGAAAGCACTTTTTAGTGGAAATAAAAAGAGAGTAGAACTCAGCAGGGCACAGTGGCTCACACCTGTAATCCCAGAACTTTAGGAGGCTGAGGCAGGCAGATCATGAGGTCAGGAGTTCGAGACCAGCCTGACCAACATGGTGAAACTCTGTCTCTAATAAAAATACCAGGCATAGTGGTGCATGCCTGTAATCCCAGCTACTCAGGAGGCTAAGGCAGGAGAATCACTTGAACCTGAGAGGCAGAAGTTGCAGAGAGCCCAGATCGCACCACTGCACTCCAGATTGGGTGACAGAGCGAGACTCCGCCTCAAAAAAAAAAAAAAAAAAATGGAGTAGAACTCTACAGTTACTGCAAGAACATAGCAGCATAGTAGTCAAGGCCCCAGAAATCCATTTGTATCACATACCTGTATTATGGCTTAACTAAAGGAATTAAGGAAACTATATAGCCTACATTACTCAAGTTGAAGTACAAACAGATGTTCCCTTGGAATATTCCTAAAGAAAGGAAATAAATGTTGCCTGCAAAAAAAGAATTTAATTATAGCATTGGAGTGGCCTTTGACAAATGGCTGCTATAAATTTTATGGTATCAAATTCACATTTTTAAAAGCTAAATTAATTATCACAATTGTAGAGGAGTTAGTCAAGTAGATGCTTTACATCCTTTTATGTTGAAATATAAATTAACACAATTGCATTGGAGGACATTATGCAATATGTATCTCAAACCTTAAAAACACTCATTCTTTATTATTTCATTATGATTAATTTTAAAACAATGACTGTTAGGTTAGGAAGCCACCGCTAATGGAAGACTCACATCACCTCCTAAATGTAACCGTCTGTGGATCACTGATGTGACATCTGGTGTACCTACCCTCAAAAATTCCACAGTTTATTAGTGATAAAACTTTACATCATTATTCTGTTGTGAAAATATTGGTACATGAGAATAAACTTTCTGATACAACTTTCTAATATCAGTTGCCTTTTGTTCTACTGTCTATTTGGTATTTAACTTTTTGAAAAAAGAATGTTTGAGGTTCACAGCAAGATTAACCAGAAAGGACAAAGATTTCTCATGGACGCCTTTCCCCACAAATGAAAAGCCTCTGCCATTATCAACATTCAGTACAGAGTGGTATATTTGTTATATTAGATGAACCTACCTTGACACATCATAATCACCCAAGTCTATAGCTTACGTTAGGATTCACTCTTGGTGTTGTACATTCTATGGGTTTGGACTCATATAATGACCTATATCCAACAAGACAGTATCATAAAGAGTAGTTTCTAACAATCCTAAAAACACTCCACTCTCTGCCTATATATCTCTTTCTCTCCTCAACCGCTGATAACCATTGCTCTTTTTACCGTCTCTAGTTTTGCCTTTCCCAGACTGTCATACACTTGGGATCATATAGACTTACATATACCTCCTACATATTACCTTTCATAAGTCATGAGCAATTGGTAGTCATTCCTCCTGAGTGATAATATTGAGGAGCATGCTTATTTTCTTTATTGAGTGTGTTTCTATTATGTACACTTACTATAGTAAGCACATGTTAATGTTTTAAGGTTTTTTAAAGAATAAACGTTACAACAGAAAGATGGTTGGTGAAAACGCAATTGCCAAATTACTGATCTGTGGAGAAAGAGTAAATGTAAAAGAAGTTATGTTTGAATGAGATCAGATTTTGATGACTATATCACCTCTCCACTCTTTTTGGTAAACTCAGAGAGCCTGCCTATGGCACATGGGTTGTCAGTGATAGCATTAAAGCCTGAGACCCCATTCCTGTTTTCCTATCTAGGTTTCCCTTGTGCCAAATTTCAAGAACCTTGTTCTGTAGGCAAATGTGGCTTTTCCAGTCACAGAGACCTAGGACTGAATTCTGGTTATATTCCTTTTAGGCTGTGAGATTTTGTGGAAGTTAATTTTCTTATCATTAAATAATAATAATAATATACCTGCCTAATGGGAATCTTTAAAGGATAAAGGTAATTTAATAATATCAAGGGTGATGTGTTTCACAAAACAGTTCCCAGTACATACAGGCACACAAAAATGGTAGTTTTTTTTTTCAAAAATATAAAATAAATGAATAAAACACATATAAATGCAGAGTTACTAGTTTTTCTATCTTTTTCAGCCATTCAGAGTTATCAATAAACATAGCTAGGCCTTCAGCTTAATTTTTGTCTTTTCTTAAATCATATTTTAAAATTTCCTTGGGTTTGACTACATTTTTATAAAAATAAATATATTTGAACATAATAAATATATGGGCATATCTGTACTTCAAAGGATAATTTGTTATCTCCAAAAATGTTAATTGTTCTAAAATTTGCAGTGTCACATTTAATATTGGAAAAGGCTAATTTGAAGATAATGTGCCAAATAAGAAATAACCAATTAGCTCATTTCTTCAGAAGTGTATTGATACTTATTAAACTTTATCCCATGAATTTAAATGTTAACATAAAAAAATCATTATCTAAGTTGAGACTGCTGATATTAAATGTAAACCCTTGAAAATGGACTATAAATAATACATTTATGATTACATCTTTATGTTAAGCTATTAGCTCATCGCATACATACTAAAGCTGTGTGCATGACAGTAGAAAGAATGTAAATTTTGAACTAAATGAGTATTGGATTCAAATCTCAGATCTATTATTTACCAACTGTTGAACCTTGGCCAAGTTACTTGAATTTCCTAAGTACATAAAGTCTAATCTATGAAATGAAGATATCTGTTATCTATCATACGGTTAATGACAAATATTAAATAATGTAAAATTAGATAATTGATTTTAAAAGCCTAGTATGGTGTTTCGTCACTAAAGGCAGCTACATTACAAAAACAATCAATCAAATTAGACACAGAAGATTATCAGAGCTTAGATCCTAGAAGAGGTTAAATGGTGATAGGGACTTGGATATTCTTACTTCTCTAACATGGAGAGACAGCAATCCATTCAAATCTGTTTTTGATATTTTATTTCTGACAAGTGGACCAAGTAAAAACTCCTGTTTTTCTTATTTTAAATATAAAGATAATTTGAACATTCCAAAAATATTCAGGCAAAGTAGTGGGTGGAATTGTGTAGAAAGATGGTTTGTTTCAAAGGCTTCAGTAATGCTGGAATTTTTATGTTAAATGATGGGTTTAATGTACAATTTAATATTGTGCTTCAGAGTTTGGAGACATATGACATATATTCTTTTGTATGTATTTAGTATTACATGAAACGTAAGTGGATATAATGTGTTTATTTTATAACATTTGTGTTGAGCAGGAACATACAAAGCCACATTTGCTTATAACAAATAAAGGATCCCTAGCACACCTGCCACTTGGAAAAAAAAAGAAGAGCTTTGATCTATGATAGAATGGTTGATTTGTCCTTGGATTAATAAGATTAATAATCACAGTTTACAATTATTAACAGTGCTTTTCCTGACAAGAGACACCTGGAGATCCCACAAATATAAAGCCAAGTGCAACATTTTTAGTAGCTCAATCAGTGAATGATTCAATGAGTTTTTGTATAGGGCTCAGCTGCAAATAAGCAATCACAACTGGATTTGTAGTATTTTAAACAGTGTGAAAAATTTTACTGTTAAATTCAAATCACCACTAAATAAAATTTAAAAGTAAAAATGTAACAATAACTTTGATCACTATGCCTCCTGTGGGGGAAAACACTTAATGCTAATTTTTGCAATAAGTTTAATTCTCTAATCTAAATCTGTTTCCTTTGTATGACTGAGGTTTTAAAGTGGTCCCATTGAAAACAACACATTCATATCCTGTATATGTTTCACAATATTCTGGAGATTTCATTAAAATGATACATAGTATGTATATATTTATTTAATTCTTTCATTTATGGAGAAAGCTAGAAAGTCTTGGGTATTTCTTTTTTGTAATTTTGTGTACATGGGATCATTGACATAATGTTAAAAATTGTGCTCTGGATATCATTTTTATCTCTTAAAGTTTTTACTATCAATACTACAAGAAAAGTCTGTACCTTTTCACCTTTGGGTTACCTCTAATTTTTCTAAGATATCATGTCACATCTCTTATCTTTTCTGCAACATCTTACTTTCACCTTAAATTCAATATATCTAAAACTGAAGTGTTCCTTGACACAATATTTGACCCCTGCTTTTTACTTTATGTTTTCATCATTTCATAATTCCACTTGAAACAGAAACTTAAACTCCAGTCACTGCACTTTCCCTCCAAATTTAATTAGAGAGATTTTGAATGAAGATCAGGTGCATAGAGTCTGATACAAATGTCTGTGACTTTTTGCATTTACAATGGAAAAGGAAAGGAAGGAAACTGTTGCCTACAAATTCATAAATGTTCTTGGGAAAAATAGACAAGAAGATGAACAGAATATGACTGATATGGTTTGGCAGTTTTTTTTTTTCAAAAAATCTGCTTAAAAATCAAGTACAGAGAAGTCTGGAATATACATATAAAGTTGGTAGTTGCGTATGTACAGAGAAGTGGGAGATAAGTACAGGTAGAGAATCCTCATTGTAAAAATCCTACATCTAAAATGCTCCAAAAACCTTTTAAGCATCCATATGCTGGTACACATCTGCAGAAAGCAAAAACTGGACCCCTTCCTGACACCTTACACTAAAATTAACTCCACATGGATTAATACTTAAACATTAGACCTAACACCATAAAAACCCTAGAAGAAAACCTAGACAAAACCATTCAGGACATAGGCATAGGCAAGAACTTCATGGCTAAAAGACCAAAAGCAATGGCAACAAAAGCCTAAACAGACAAATGGGATATAATTAAACTCCAGAGCTTCGGTACAGCAAAAGAAACAATAATTACAGTGAACCAGCAACCAACAGAATGGGAAAAAATTTTTGCAATCTACCCATCTGACAAAGGGCTAATATCCAGAATCTACAAAATACTAAAGCAGATTTACAAGAAAAAAACAACCCCATTCAAAAGTGGGCAAAGGATATGAATAGACACTTTTCAAAAAAAGACATATATGAAGCCAACAAACATGAAAAAATGCTCATCATCACTGGTTATTAGAAAACTGCAAATCAAATCAAAACCACATTGAGATACCATCTCATGCCAGTTAGAATGGCAATCATTAAAAAATCTGGAGACAATAGATGCTGGAGAGGATGTGGACAAATAGGAACACTTTACACTATTGGTGGGAGTGTAAATTAGTTCAACCATTGTGGAAGACAGTGTGGAGATTCCTCAAGGATCTAGAAATAGAAATTTCATTTGACCCAGCAATCCCATTACTGGGTATATACCCAAAGGATTATAAACTGTTCTTTTATAAAGACACAGGCACACATATGTTCATTGCAGCACTGTTTACAATAGCAAAGATGTGGAACCAACCCAAATGCTCATCAATGACAGACTGAAAAAGGAAAATGTAGCACATATACACCATGGAATACTATGCAGCCATAAAAAAGATGAGTTCATGTCCTTTGTAGGGACATGGATGAATCTGGAAACCATCATTCTCAGCAAACTGACACAAGAACAGAAAATCAAACACCACATGTTTTCACTCATAGGCAGGTGCTGAACAATGAGAACACAGGGAGGGGGAGCATCACACACAGGGTCTGTGCAGGGGTAGGGGTGGGACAGCGGGGGGTGGGGGAGGTTGGGGAGGAATAACATGGGGGAGAAATGCCAGATATAGGTGACACGGGGGGATGGAGGCAGCAAACCACCTTGCCATGTATGTATCTATGCAACAATCCTGCATGTTCTGCACATGTATCTCAGAACCTAAAGTACAATAAAAATAAAAATAATAATAAATATGCTGGCACAAGTGGAGAATTCCACACCTGATCTTATATTACATGCTGCAACCAAAATGCAGATGCATAGTATTAATCATAACAACAAAGACATGGAATCAACCTAGATGCCCACCAACAGTAGATTATATGAACAAAACATGGTACATATACCCCATGGAATCCTATGCAGCCATTAAAAATAATTAAATCATGTCCTTTGCAGCAGCATGGATGCAGCAGAGGCCATAATCCTAACGAATTAATGCAGAAACAGAAAACCAAATACACGTGTTCTCACTTGTAAGTGGGAGCTAAACATTGGGTACCTATCGACCAAAAGATGGGTACAAGAGGCACTGGGGACTACTGGAGGAAGGGGAGAGGGGGAAGGAAGGCAAGGGCTGAAAAACTACCTATTGGGACCAAGCTTACCACCTGGGTGACAAAGCTCAGCATCACTGCAGCATGCTAGCTGCAGTAAACAGAAGTCAGTTGTGGATGTGAAAGGCTTTTTGTTAAAAAGTTTGGCCTGAAGGTTGTTATATATGCCTTGGTATCAATGGTTGGAACTCAGTGACTAAAGACAGAGGGTGCTTGCCTGGCACAAACTCTGTCCTGTGACTATGTTCAGTGATGATGATAAATAATGACTCTCAAGAACTGAGTATGCCCAGTGAGAAAAATGATGTCCATCCCCCTTACATGTGTGAAAAATAGAACTTCAGGGTTTGTCAGCAGTCTGGAAGTGGATATTAATGAAGTTTTTAACATCAATAATGGGGTTTCTACTGTTCATTTATTGACTGATGGTCAGCTAAGGTAAAGAAGCCTAGCTCTGATGCAAGGTGATTGTGACGACAGTGATGATGATGATGTTTACAATGCAGAAAAAGTGTCTGTAGACAACATGGTAAAAATAACTGATGGGCTTATTGAAGGGCTAGAACAGTGTGCATTCATAACAGAAAAAATGATGTCACTTTATAAAATCAAAGAGAGACTTGTAAGACTTAAAAAAAAAAAAAAAAAAAAAAAGGTTAATGAGCCAGATGAGTCTGGAGGAAATATTTTAAAAGTCATCCAGAGGCCAGGCGTGGTGGCTCACGCCGGTAATCCCAGCACTTTGGGAGGCCGAGGCAGGCAGATCACCTGAGGTTGGGAGTTCGAGTCAAGCCTGACCAACATGGAGAAACCTCGTCTCTACTAAATATGAAATTAGCTAAGCGTGGTAGCGCATGCCTTAATCCCAGCTACTTGGGAGGCTGAGGTAGGAGAATTGCCGGAACCCAGAAGACAGAGGTTGCGGTGGGCAGAGGTTGCGGTGAGCCAAGATCGAGGCATTGCACTCCAGCCTGGGCAATAAGAGCGAAACTTTGTCTTTAAAAAAAAAAAAAAAAAAAGTCATCCAGGGCAGAATGCGGTGGCTCACGCCAGTAATCCCAGCACTTTGGGAGGCCGAGGTGAGCAAATCATCACAAGGTCAAGAGACCAAAACCATCCTGGCCAACATGTTGTAACTCTGTCTCTACTAAAAATACAAAACTTAGCTGGGCATGGTGGCACACGCCTGTAGTCCCAGCTACTCGGGAGGCTTAGGCAAGAGAATCGATTGAACCCAGGAGGCGGAGCTTGCAGTGAGCCTAGATTGCGCCACTGCACTCCAGCTTGGGCAACAGGGAGCCTCTGTCTCAAAACAAACAAACAAACAAAAATGTCATCCAGCAGAGTGTCTCTTCATCTCTAAAAAGCCCGTTTCTTCGTTCCTCAATTCTAATGTTTTTTCTCATGTAAAATACATAAAATACAGTGTACATTAACATTTTAATCCAAACACAGTTTTGTAGGTAGAGACTGAAAGGCTGCCATTATTTTTGCTGTTGTTTCACAGCTGATAGTGGTATTCTGGGGATGCTACTGTGCTGCCTAGTTACCCTAGAAACATAACTCTTTCACTATACCAATGATATGGGTATTAGTCCATTCTTATATTGTTATAAGGAAATACCTCAAACAGGGTAATTTTAAAAGGAAAGGAGATTAACTGACTCACAGTTCCGCACTGCTGGGGAGGCCTCAGGAAACTTAGAACCGTGTGGTTGGCAAGGGAGAAGCAGGCACCTCCCATACAGGGCAGCAGGTTGGAGTGACTGCCAGCAGAGGAAATGCCAGACACTTACAAAGCCATCAGATCTCATGAGACTCACTCACTATCATGATATCAGCATAGGGAAACAGCCCCCATGATCCAATCACCACCTGATCCCACCCTTGACATATGGGGACTATGGGGATTACAATTCAAGGTAAGATTTTGGGTGGAGGACACAGCCACACCATATTAATATGCCATTTTTTTAAAACTGTGAAGCACTTACATAACAATAAGTCTAAGAAAACAATTACTTGTCAGTAGCATGTAAATTCAGAGTCAGGAACATTCATGTTTGGCTGAGGTAGTGATACCCTTGCTTGCTGATGGGCAGATATGTGAACAGACTTTGTTTCATCACAAAAATATTTAAAATAAAGCCAGGCACAGTGGCTCACACTTGTAATCCTAGCACTTTGGAAGGCAGAGACGGGTGCATTGATTGAACTCGGGAGTTCGAGACCAGCCTGGGGAACACGGTGAAACCCCATCTCTACAAAAAATGTAAAATTAGTCGGTAGTGGTGGCATGCACCTGTAGTCCCAGTTACTGGGGGGAGGCTGAGGTGGGAGGATGGCTTGAGCCCAGGAGGTGGAGGATACAGTGAGCCGAGATCGCACCACTGCCCTCCAGCCCAGGCAACAGAGCTAGACCCTGTCTGGAAAATTAAAATTATTGAAAATATTTTCTAAAACTTCCTTCAGACTACATTATAAGGTGTATATGAAACATAAATGAATTTCATGTTTACACATGGGGCGCATCCCCTAGATATCTCATATTATGTACATGAAAGTCTTCCAAAGTCCAGAAAGAAAATCCAAACTCCAAAACACTTCTGGTTCCCAGCACTTTGGAAAAGAGATACCTAACCTGTGGATAAGTGACCCTCAGCATGGTCTTTCAGCCTGCAATTTCTTTCTCCCATTGTCTCGTCTAATCTCATTTCACTGAGACTTTCAGCCTCACCACTGCACTAAAACCATTCTTGTTAATGTAACTGAGATTCTTCCTATTACTAAGGCATATTGTTCATTTGGAGCAACAATATATTTTAACATGTTATTCATCTCTTCTTTTATATGGCTCCCAGAATTCCAAAATCCTTGGTTCTTTTTTTCCTCAAAAGTTTCTTCTCAATCTCCCTTTTAGATTCCTCCTCTTCTTCCCCAAACACTTAGCAGCAGGGTCCTCCAAAGCTCAGGCCATTCTCTTCTCTATCTATTCTCCTTTGATCATTCAAAGCTTTCAAAGCATTAAATACTGTCATGTGTCACTTCTCAAGGGACATTCATTCTGAGAAATGCCTCATTGGGCTATTTCATCACTGTATGAACATCATAGAGTGTACTCATAGAAACCTAGATGCTATAACCTGCTACACCCCTAGGATATATGGTAGAACCTACTGTTCCCAGGTTACAAACCTGTGCAGCATGTTACTGTATTGAATACTGAAGGCAATTATAACACAGAGCTAAGTATTAGTGTATCTAAACATAGATGAACATAGAAAAGTCACAATAAAAATACATCATGAAAGATTAAAAATGGTACCGCTGTCTGGGGCACTGACCATCAGCAGAGCTTGCAGGACTGGAAGTTGCTCTGGGTAAGTCAGTGAGTGGCGAGTGAATGTGAAGGGCTAGGACATTACTGTACACTGCTCCAGACTTTATAAAACCTGTGCAATTAGGATACACTAGATTTACTTAAAATGTTTTCTTTCTTTAATAATAAAATTAAGCTTAGCCTGCTACAACTTTTTTACTTTATAAGCCTTTTATATTTTTATCTTTCTGACTCTTTTGTAATGACAAAGCTTAAAAGACAATACATTGTCCAACTACACAAAAATATTTTGTTTATATTCTTATTTTATAAGCATTTCACTTTTTTTTTTTTTTTTAAATTTATGTTTAAAAACTAAGACACAAACATAGGCCTTAGATTTTTAACCAAAACTAAGACATTGACCTAGGTCTACAGAGGGTCGGGATCATCAATATGACTGTCTTCCAGCTTCACATTTTATTCAACTGGAGGCTTTTTGAGATAATAACACACAAGGAGCATCACCTCTTATGATAACAACGCCTTCTTCTAGATACCTTGTGAAGCACCTGCCTGAGGCTGTTTTATAGTTAACTTTTATTAATAAGTAGAAGGAGCACACCCTAAAATAAATATTAAAAATAGAGTAAATGCATAAATCAGTAACACAATTGTCTATGATCATTATCAAGTACTAAGTACTGTACATAATTGTATGCATTATATATTTATATGGCTGGTAACATAGTGGGTTTGCTTATACCAGCAATACCACAAATAGTATGGAATGTATTGCATTATACTACCCATACTGTGGCTATGCTGAAGACTTCTAAATTTATATCTTCAATTTGTATAGCTTTCTTCAATAGCAGACCTACTTACTCAACTATTTTCTGAACATCTCACTATTTGGCTTTCTAAAAGAAATCCCACACTTACAAGTCTCTTTTGAATGCCTATATTTTCTATCCAAAACTTCTCTCTTCCTCCAAGGAACAGCAAAGAGGTCTATATGGCTGCGTCAAACATGCTAGCAGCCCTACCTTAGGGACTCTGCATTGTCTCTTATACCTATTTGGAAAGCTACACCCCAGATATACACAAAGCTAACTCTCTCATCGCCTTCAAGTTTTTGCTCAGCTGTCTCCTCTTTGAAATCTACCTTGAGAATTCTTTTTAAAAAAGCAAACTCCATCCACCATCTCAACACTCCACATTCCCCTTATCATTTCAAGTATTTTTTTTCACAATTCCTTTTAGCAAATCACATTGTTTACCAAATTATAATAATTTGTGTCCGTTTGTTTCCACTTACAGCTAAAACTCTGTGAAGGCAGGGAACTTTTAATTTGTTCCTTGATGAATTCCAAGCACCTAGATTAGAATTTTTCTATAATAAAAGCTGGATAGATATTGGATAAACTAATAAAGAAAGGAAAGCATAAAAATAGGAGGTAAAAACCTAAGGCTAGGCTATTTGTTAATAGCAGTATTTAAGGGGTTAGTGAACAAAGAACAGGCCAAGAAGTAATGATCATAGAAGTCATGGTAAAACTAAAAAGAGTGACAATAAGATTCAAGCCCAGGGGAGAAATGAGTTTTAAGGAATTAGTTGTCAATCGTTTCAGCAAAGAAAAAACAAAGATGTTCAGAAAATTTTACAACTAGACATTTAATGTGTTTGAGAATGGAATTGCAAAGATGACTGAAATTTTGATGAAATGACTTCTTAGAAATATGAAACATGAGAGGAAGAGCCAATTTTCAGTAAAATATTGAAGCCAACACCAGATCGTTTAAGTCTCATCTGAGGACGCAGAAGTAGAATGGGAGTCAGAGTAGAGAAACGGAATACAGATTCTTCTACTAACAAGCTGCACTGAATAGAATGAAGCACACAGTAATAAGAGATAATTTCCTCAAAATGAGTAAGTTTTAAGGAAGATTATATGCAGAGGCAAAGAAGCAATAGACTAAGAGGTACTGAATATTTACTTAAAACTCTCAATAGTACAGCTAAGTCATTTTCCAATAATTTTCCATAAATCGTTGTCTTTCTGATTGAGTTAATGTTTTCCTAGTTATGCCGACAAGTAGTTCTCTGAAGAGCTCTTCTTAGGAACTGTACCTTCCGAAACATCAGGAGATGAATTTGAAATACAGACATTTCCCTCACCCCAGATAACAGATGACCAGCTAACTCAGCTGAGCACAGTGACAGTCAAGTCTAGGCACACTCACCCTTTTCTGTCCAAAGCAAGAGTGTGGAGCAGAGGGTTTTTGTTTTGTTTTGTTTGAGACAATCTCGCTCTGTCACCCAGGCTGAAGTGCAGTGGTGTGATCTCACCTCACTGCAGCCTCTGCCTCCCAGGTTCGAGCGATTCTCCTGCCTCAGCCTCCAGAGTGGCTGGGATTACAGGCACCCACCACCAGGCCAGGCTAATTTTCATATTTTTAGTTGAGACAGGGTTTCACCATATTGGCCAGGCTGGTCTTGAGTTCCTGACCTCAGGTGATCCGTCTGCCTTGGCCTCCCAGAGTGCTGGGATTACATGCATGAGCCACCACATCCAGCCTGAAGCAATGTTTCTTTTATTCTTGAATGGAGTGAACCTTACTCCTCTCTAAATAAGCGGGAGCCATCCACTCATAGATGGACTCCCTACATATTAAACAAGAAAGCTGGAGCCCCAGCTGCCAGGGATGGACTTCAGAACCCCACAGAGGCATGCTGAGACCACCTACAGCTGTTATTGTCCACAGCTAAAAGGTAAGGAAGGTCTTCTGAGGTATCAGTGATAGCCAATGTGATTGCAGGAAATGAATGAGACAAAGCAAGGAATATGACACCACACACACGCACACAGGCACACAAAGTGTTATGACCAAGTGTGATAGAGGGCTGTACTTGGACAAGATTCTGGCTGAATCTTTAAATTTTATTTAAATTCTTCTCCAGGATGGAAGCATAGGGGTGAGCTATCCACATGTATCCCTGATACGCACTGATTCAACTTAGCTTTTCTTCCTTTATCAACATACTGACCACTTCCACTAAAGTCATAGAGAATGCTTAGTTTTGCTTGCTTTACTCATTTTAATCTTAGGTAATTTGTCCTGCATTTATTGTTACATTTTTATTTAAATATTTCATTATATAATGTATTAGAAACTTTTGAAAACAGGGCCTTAGTTTTATGTGATTATTTTGGATAAAAGGAAGACAATCAGATTCAAAGACAAAAGCAGAGTTAAAGACTGAATGTCAAGGCAAATGGCAGAGCTCTAAGACAGAGAGTACCTCGGCCTTGATGACATCACTGCATCACAGAACTAACCAGGCCTGGAGCCTAGACAACAAAATGCCTCTAGTTTTCTCATTTATAAAATGGAAAAAATTATACTGCCTACCTTATGGGCTATTAACAAGATTACAAGAGTCAATATATGTGAAGTGCTTAGAATAATGCCTGATATATAATAGAAGGAGGGAGAAATGAAGGGAGGAAGGAAGAGAAGAAACAAAAGGAGGGAGGGAGGAATGGAGGAAACAAAATGCTTTGAGAGAAAGTAATATGCAGTTTCAGATAACATTATTATAAGAGAAGGCCTAACTTATCAAAGAAATTTCAGGATGGCAAATCTCTGGGAGTACAAAAAAAAGTTATGTCAGAGGTACAGTTAAAAAAATGAGAGGAGGTACTATAAAAAGATGCTTGAACCACGCACAGTGGCTCACACCTACAATCCCAGGTACTTGGGAGACTGAGGTAGGAGAATCATTGAGGCCAGGAGTTTGAGACCTGGGCAACATAGTGAAACCTCATCTTTAAAAATGTTTTTAAAAGATTACTGGGTGTGGTGGCACATGCCTTAGTCATAACTACTCAGAAGGCTGAGGTGGGAAGATCACTTGAGCCCAAGAGTTCAAGGCTGCAGTGAGCCATGATCATACCATTGCACTCCAGCCTGGACAACAGAGCAAGACCCTATCTCTGAAGAAAAAAAAAGGATACTCGAAAGTGATAAATAAGGGAATTGAGATTCAATATAGAAACACTGATGTTAATACCAACGAGACAAATATGCTTGAAATGAGTTTTTAGAGTATCGACTCACCACTGATGTGTGGGTCTCCTTATATTCAATGAAACGCTACATCAAACAAGAACAGAGTTTATATTTTACACTAATTTTTATAATTCTTAACAGTTCAAGCATATTACAGTTACTTAAAAAATCTTAGTTATAATTTTTTAAAAAACACCAAAATTATCTACTCTGGTGGAAACCATACTCAATTTTCGTATACTTTTTTCCTGATGTCACTTCCATAAATAATAAATGAGCTATAAACTACTATTCTTATATTTGTCCAACATTTGGTTTCAGTACATTTGAAATCACATTTTTAAACTACGTATTCTATTTTGATTATTAAAACAAACTTCAAAGGATAGAGTAATACTTATTCCTGAGATGTAATTCACTCAATTTTAGTTTATTCCACTTATTGATAAGCCATTTATAAATGAGAAAACAAATTCACATGATGCAACTGATCTAGAATTTTTAAGGCCTTTTCAGCTTTACTTACTGATGCTTATGACAGATTATTTACTTTCTTTTTTATCAAGGATATAATATTATATTTTTTTTCCTCAAAGCAAGTAGTAGCAGATCTGGAAATTTAGGCTTCAGGAAGTCAAAGAACAGATGAATTTTGTAATCATGAGCAATTTCACTTTCAATCAACCCTAAGTATATCAACCAAAATGCTCTGCCATTTGAAGAAGCATTTACTAAAACTCCATTGTGTTCTATGATTTAGCAAAAATCTTCTGATAGGGCAAAAACATTATCAGCATTAACCACTGAAATCTTTTAATAGTGACTTTATCATGCCTTAACAGCATAGCAATAAAAAAGAGGCAAATGAAGGAGGAAATTTTTAAGATGTAAGATATGGTCTTGAAATTGGAACTGGAAAATCTATTTTGTGTGGTCATCAAATGAATACAATCTGTGGTGATAACTTTTGCTATGAAAATTCTGAGTACTAAATTTTAAGCTCCTTAATCTCTCAAATTTGCTCTTTCCTGGTAAGCACCCTCAAGGGCCAGACACATATACACAAAATGGCAAAAAAAAAAAAAATTGGTTTAAGATGAACTTGAAAAAACATCATGAGATGAATGTGAAAAGAAAGGAATTTCATACTCAGAAATTTCTGACTCAGATAAATCACCAAAAGCTAGTTCCCAAGGGGAATAAAAATTAATGAGCTAAAACTTTGTAAAAGTGCTTGAAATCCCTAGTTCCTAAAAGCAACATTTAGCTTAATGTTCACAATCAACAAGGTGCTTCTATGAGTGCCCTGGCCCAAATCACCTTATGGATCAGTATTTAAAATTCACTTCCTTTTCTTTAAATTGTTTTTCTATTTGATTTTGACTATTCCTGGTTTTTATATTACCTGCTGAATTTACCTTAGTTTGCATATACAAGGATTGTGCGGTTTTTTATTAGTTTTTCAAATGTGTTCCTTTAGAAAAGAACATGACGCCCTTAGCTCCCTTGAGGAAGGCATCATAATACCAAGTATCCTGAAGTCCCAGCTAAATAAAGGTCCAGCGTTGTTCACTCCAGCTTTGGTTATAATAAACAGCCAGAGGTAACCAGAGACATCACTGTACTTAGAAATCTAGAATCCTTCCATAGACTCAGGGATAGGCCTCAGTGTTACACACTTAAGCTCATCTAGAGCTGCAAAGATCCACCAAGATATTATTACATCATGTACGTTGGAAGGCTGATCCTACTAATTAAAGCTTCTGGAGACTTTTCAGAGTTGACTAAACCCCCAGCAGCCACCAGATATATAAAGTCAGCTGAGAGTAAGTCTGTATTCTGATTCTTATACTTTGGACCTTCCCAGGAACATCTAGAATTCAAGGCTGTTGATTATTGCTCCAGGACTTTTTTGTGTTCATCTATTTATGTAGGCACTCTGGTTACTGATTACTCAATCAACTGATAGAAACAATGGTTCAAACTTGCCTACTCCCTGAAAGATGGTGTTTTGGTACCAGCAGGAAAAATTTCTCACTAGAAAAAAAAAAAGTGAGTCATCTTAGATTAAATAGATACTTCAAGTTCAAAATCTGTTTTTGTAATATTTTATGTTTTGAGATTAACTTTTTGAAATATAAAATTTGCTAGTCAATAAAAATATCTCTTAGAAGATAGTATTAATATTTATTTTCAATGTTTCCATGCTAAATGTCATGATTTATAATTCTCAGACATTGACATAGTGTAATATTTGATTCCACTGCTAGTCAAGTAACAGATTTCAAACATGATATATTGGTACTTTCAAGTCAAGAAAACTGGGGGGGAAAAAATGAAGGAAATGAAGTCATACAGGAAAAGACCAAGCAGAGCAGAGGCATCATCGTTATCCGCGACATCCACTGAGATTGTGGTTTATCATGTTTGGTGTCACATGTACCAAGAGATACAAGGAAATTGCCTGCATGAAGCTTGCAGTTTTATTTGGTAGATAGCACCTTAAAATTTTTTAATGTTTTTCTGTTACTATGTAAAAGTTCCAAAGGGGTGACCAAGTCAGAACTTATGCATCCCAGAAAATGATAGACAAGAGCAGAATAGGTTGCTTGAAAGGTTGAAGGAAAGGATAACCTAGACTGGCAGAGGGAACAGAGTAGAAGCAAAGTGGATATGACAATGTGCACATCAGACTCGGAGAATAATAAACAGGCTTTGCCTAAATGCAGAGTCCAACTGAGGAAGAGCAATGGTTTGAAGAGGTAAGACCTAAACTGTAGAGGATCTTGATCTTCAGGGACTCTTGCTTCTCTGTTACACAATTTTCTTTTCATTTTCCAAATACACATAACAGCAATCAAATCGTGTTAATACTTTTAAAAGTGTCAAAAATCTACTGAGCACTTCTTTTGACCTTAGCAGTGTTAAGCACTTTGAGTGAGTTAGCTGGAATGATGCTGGCAACATCCTTTAGGTAACTATTATTTTCCCCTAAAATTTTACATAGAGTGAACATTGGGATATCAAGGGTAAGTAACTTGCCTAGGCACACAAAGCTAGGAATAGGTACATATGACGGTTAATTACAGCTGTCAATTTAATTGGATTAAGGACTAGTTAGAGAAATGATAAAGCATTTGCCATGTCTCTGAGAGGGTGTTTGCAGAGAAGGTTGGCATTTGAGTCCATATGGACTGAGAGGCGAAGATTTGCTCTCCACGTGGGTGGGCACCAAACAATTGGCTGCAGATCTGTACAGACAAAAAGGCAGAGGAAAGGGTTTCCTCTCCGCCTGGAGATGGGACACACTCTTCTCCTGACCTTGGACATCAGGACCCCAGACTCTCTGGCTTTGGGACTCCAGGACTTACATATCAGTGGCCTTCCTGAATTCTCAGGCCTTCAACCTCAAACTGAAAATTATACCATTGACTTTCCTGGTTCCGAGACATTTGAACTTGGACTGAGCTACATGGGTATCCCAGGATCTTAGCTGTCTGGCCTGTTGAGGGACTTAGCTTCCAAGCTGACTAACACAGTAGTTAAAGCCCATCAATACAGAACTTCCTAACACCTCAACAAAACATGATTCTAGAAATCCAAAATTACTTCCACTATCAAATGTAACATTTGTGAGTTGTTAGTGTGTCCTTCAAAGAACAAAAATTTTTTTAAAAAATGGCAGAATTGGTGCTATATTGCTTTCTGAAGGGCAACATAAATTAACCTCACACCAACACTTCTGCCTTTTAGGAGAAAACAGAGATAATTTTATCTTTTCCTAGAGTATCAAGTTATCTCTTTTTTTAGGCATTGTAAATATATTAATTAATTCTCTCTGGTCTGCAGTTAAACATTCATTATAAGTAACCCACCATCCCATCTGTGTGATGTTTAAATTATAATTAAGTATAATTATAATTCAATGGCCATTTCTGGCATTAAACTAAAATTTACAAGTGTATTTGAGCATGCAGTTTAGAAAACAAACATATAGAAATATTAATCATTCAGAATGTTTGCTTTAGTTCAGATGAACAAAGTGATGCCAGAAATGACTCATTAGGCAGAGAATATATTGTCAGCAGGAAAAAAAGGAGGTGATGATTCAGTTTGGTGTAAGTGGATGGTATAACAATGTTCGGGCATTTATTGGGTATGCTTTGAACACTCATGGCTGGTGGGTTTAAATGATTTTTGTAGTGTTCAGGCTGTCTAACTTTTATTGAGCTGCAATTCCACTGTGACAGTTCCCTCTCTGCCCCCTCAATGCTCTTTTTGAATTACTAACAGGTGCACAGAGCTACAGCCTGCAGTGCTTTTGTGGTTGTTCTTTTCGTACCGATTTTATCACCAAATGATTTTTTTTTAATCTACTTTCTTCTGTAATGCTTAAGAAACACACCATAAAGCTTGTATGTGATTAGACTTCAATTTCAAAATATTCACAAAGCAAACGAAGTACACTGTCACAATGCCCTTAGAAAAGGGGGTGACAATCTTACTCCTGATTTTTTCCTGTACCCCAAAACTCAAACCCAGGTACCTGTGTAGGTGCTCAATTTTCCCTTATTGTAATGAAACCTTAAGCTGTTTCAATAATGACCATTTCACAACTTCTAAACAGATAACTTCTGGGTACCAAGATATTAATAGGGAATTGTTACTGTCTCGAACTTCTCTTTACTCCTGTTTTAGGGTCCACTATCCTGTTGCATCTGGCTCCCTACATCTGTAGTTCTCCTTCATTGACCTAGGAAGCCCATACACACGGCCAGCTTTATCCCAGTACTAAAGACAAGTCTACCCTTAGGCAATGGGTCCTCAGGCAGTGATTCTGAAAGGGGCCATCAAATCACCCTTGTTAATGATCCACTTTCTCTTTGCATCTCAGCTCTAACTAAACACTGGTGACTGGGTTTCTGGCTTGCTCCCTGACTTTTTTATCTGCTATATGCCCCAGCCTTCCAGGATTTAGGGGCACTGTAACCTAGCTGTCTGCTGTCTGATGTTATTGCCTGCTGCTTGCTAACAATCCACGCAGACATTTCCTGTCAGTCTCTGAAAAACTGCCTGACGACGTGAGCATTTCTGTTCTCATACTCGCCAAGGATGAAGATTAGAAAGGCCTTTACCTTAGATGCTTTGTTGTTTGCCTGCTATGCAACCGTGTCCACACACTGAGCCTCAGTGAGATATTTTTGCCCTATTATTTAGATGTTTTTTTACCTGATGAATCACACTTCTTCCTGCCCCTCGGGCTGTTGACCCCAGCAGCAGCTGCAGCCTTCTGGATGATAGAATTCTAGGTGCTGGCTTCTACCATTTTGCACTATCTTATTGCAGTTATAGAATTAAATCTATCTGGCGTAGTTTATCCTACCCCTCAGTTTTCATTCTTCTGAACTCTTGGGATATCATACAGAGTGGATCACTTTTACATTCTCACATCCCACATGATGATTCTTTGGGGTTATGCTCACCTCTCTCACAAGAGGTAGTACATCTGTATGGCCTTGCATGGTAGTTTCATGGGGAATGAACCAAAGTCGGGTTGAACCCAGCTAGCACCTCTGTTGCACCTCCTTGGAGTTCTGTGTAGGGATGAACAGTGAAGTAAAGAGGGGTGGGGAATTGGTAGGAGAAAGAGCCCCAGAGAAAAAATGACCAAGTGGAGAACTTAGGAATAGACATGAGACACCCCCCCTCCTCCCCCACATATACTGCCAGAAAGTTACTCTGAAAATGAGGAAGCTGTGGCTCATTCACCTTTTTCCATGTGACTCCCTGATTAGCAAGTATAGGGTAAGTAAAATACTGATTTCAGGTTGTTATAGGCTAAATTATGTCTCACCAAAATTCCTATGTTGAAGCCCTATCCCTCAGTACTTCCAAATAAAATTTGTTTGGTGATAGGGTCTTCAAAAGAATCAAAATAAAATGATACCATTAAGATGGGCCCTAATCCAATATTATGATGTCCTCATAAAAAGAAATTATGATATGGACATACACAGAGGAAAGATCACAGACACAGGTAGGAGAAGATGGCTATCTACAAGCAAAGAAGGAAGGCCTCAGAAGAAACAACCTTGATGACACATTCTTCTTGTACTTCTAGGCTCTAACACTGTGAGAAGATAAATTTCTGTTGTTTAATAGTGTGTTATGGTACTTGTCATGGCAACCCTAGCAAACCAATATACAGGTCAACCTATAAAAGAATCACTCACATTCAGGACAGGACAAAAGTGTTTTGAATTCCCTCTATGGAGATGTAAAATTCTCTGTCTTGTGTTTAGGAAAAGGTTACAAAAGCAGTTGGCAGAAATAATGGAGAATGAGCCAGACATGGTGGCTCACATCTATAATCCCAGCACTTTGGGAGGCTGAGGTGGGAGAATTGCTTCAGGCCAGGAGTTTGAATTCAGCATAGAAAACATATCAAAACCCTGTTCTCTACAAAATACAAAATTAAAAAAATAATATACCTGGGTGTGGTGGTGCATACCTGAAGTTCGATTTACTTGGGATGCTGAGGTGGGAGGATTGATTGAGCTCAGGAATTCCAGGCCACAGTAAGCTATAATCGCACCACTGCACTCCAGCAACCTGAATGACAGAACAAGACCTGGTCTCAAAAAAAAATAGATGACTATTCTGAAGCCAAACTTGAGGTCCTGAAATTCAGTGAATATGTTTATCTTTAAATCGACTTCACTACTGCATTTCACTGAATGAACTCAATAGTTAACCCTAGCCACGTCATGTATTTTCTGTATGATACTGAACAAGTCTTCTAAACTCTTCCAGTAGAGTTTAAAATGTAAACTGTAACGTGTCAATCAGATGGTGTCATTCCCTTTCTTAAAAACATAAATGATGGTCCATCCCACTTAGAATAAAATTCACCTCCCATTCCGCTATCAGATCTCCATGATTAGGCCCGGCTCATGCTGGGCCTCACTTCCTGGAATCCAGAAGCTCCATCTCTACCTTCTGTCTGCCATTTCCCCAACACAAGATCCTGCTCTTCCCTCAGGCCTTTTCACATGCTCTTTCCTCTTACAGTGAT
The DNA here is from genome assembly GCA_036589455.1 of Ateles fusciceps. Taxonomy (NCBI): domain Eukaryota; kingdom Metazoa; phylum Chordata; class Mammalia; order Primates; family Atelidae; genus Ateles; species Ateles fusciceps. The sequence goes on from JAZHEH010000078.1 coordinate 11,506,358, forward strand.
AATCTTGCTCAGACATCCGTGAGTTTCATTGCTCACTGCATTGAAAGTATCCAAGGCATCATGTTTTCTAAAAGATTGTCATGCAGTCACTCATTGCCTTCCTATGCTTAATTATCTTTATCATTTCTTACCCTGATGTCAATCAAAGATTCAGTTTTCTATTTCAATAGCTTTTGAGGTGCAAGTGCTTCTTGGTTACATGGATGAATTGCGTATCGGTGAAGTTATATTTTAGCGCTCCCATCGCCTGAGTAGTAGGCATTGTACCCAATATGTTGTTTTTTATCCCTCAATTCCCCTCCTATAGCTCCAAGGTCCATTATACCACTGTCCATGGCTTTGCATACCCATAGCTTAGCTCCCACTTACAAGTGAGAACATATGATATTTGGTTTTCTATCCATGAATTTCTTCACTTAGAATAATGGTCTTCAGCTCTATCCAAGTTAATGCAAAATACATCATTTCGTTCTTTTTATGGCTGAGTAGTCTTCCATACTATGTTTATGCACATTTTTTTTATCCACTCATTGGTCCATGGTCACTTAAGTTGGTTCCATATCTTTGCAATTATGAATTGTGCTGCAATAAATAAAGTGTACAGGTATCTTCTGGATACAATGACTTCTTCTCCTTTGGGTAGCTACCCAGTCCTGGGAATGCTGGATCAAATGGTAGATCTACTTTTAGTTATTTTAGGAATCTCCATACTGCTTTCCATAGGGTTTGTACTAATTTATATTCCTACCAGAAGTGCATAAGCACTTCATTTTCACTACATCCATGCCAAAGTCAGTACTGTTTTTTGACTTTTCAATAATGGCCATGTATTTTGCCGGGGTAAAGTGGTATCTCTTTGTGGTTTTATTGAATTTCACTGTTACTAATGTTGAACATTTTTTCATATTTTTGGCCATATGCATAACTTGAGAAATGTCTATGCTTTTTGCCCACTTTTTGATAAAATTATTTGTGTTTTTTCTTACAGATTTTAGTTCCTTGCAGATCCTGGATATTAGTGCTTTGTTGAATGAATAGTTTGCAAATATTTTCTCCTAATCTGTGGGTTGTCTGTTTACTATGATAATTTATATATTTACTTATTTATTGCTGTACAGAAGCTTTTTAGCTTAATTAGGTTCCATTTATTAGTTTTGGGTATGTGTTGCCTGGCTTTCCCGCCAGGCGCTGGTTCAGGGTGAGCTTGGGCCAGGGTCTAGCCACTGCTGCATCCCTGTAAGCACAAGGCACCTGGCACAGGCATTCAGCTCACATTTGCTCAAGAAATAGTAACTTTGGATATTAGTTACATATTCTCCATACAGAAGAGTATTATTTCTGAGGCTATTTGTGCTTAGAATTATGTGTGCCAAGTTTTTCATAAGAAAAATTGATGTTTTTAGCTATTATATTACAGAAGCAGCAGATCAGTAAAGAAAATTCATGACAGGCAGGCATGGCATAGATTATATACTGCCACCACTACAAGGACAACCTTGTAAGCTAAAACCAGCCAGTTTCCCTTGCCCGCACTCAGACAAATGTGGAATAGAGAGACAGTGAGCTTAAAGGGAGATAAACATTACTCAGTGATGCCTTGGAATAAAAATAAGTGAAATATGATCCTCTCCAACCCTGGTGTTTTCAATATTTGAGCTGAAAAACAGGATTAAAGTTGAGAAAAATCTTTTTTCAAAAACGAGTTTTGCCAATAGAAGTGAATAGAGTATTTTGCTTGAAGAATCACAAATTCCAGAAGAAAGTGACTTACCCATTTTACTTTCAACAAAAATGCCAGTTAAAAAATAAAAACAAAAGATTTTTTAATAACCCCCATCACAGATTCTCTCTACTGGCATAAACAATTAGGAACTGACTATAGGGCTCAAATACCAATTTAAATCAAGCCAGCAATCATATTAAATGCCAAACACGTAACCTTGTTACATACCTGCATTTACTATTTTTGTCTCTGAATTTCAAATCAAGAAAATGTGTATCTGCATAATGCTGAAGCACTACAATGTGAATATTATACCTTGATTTCAGGATGTATAATAATCTGGCAGTCCCCCTTAGAAGATTACCTAACCTCCACCTCCTCCTCCTCCTCTTAGCAAGTCTCTATTTTATATCTTTAGTTTTTTGTCTCCTAAACCCTTTGAGCTGTTTAATGTTTTTCTTTTTTCCATGGAATGTAGAATAAGTAATAATAGCCATACTACCAGATGAATAGGGAAGATATTTTCTAGGATTTTAACTGTAAATGAGACAATCTCACACATTCTTATTTACCCACAGCTATAAAATAAAAGAAATAAATGTTCTTCAGTTTAAAGGTAAAGAATTCTGGCTGGGCCAGTGGCACATGCCTGTAATCCCAGCACTTTGGGAGGCTAAGGTGGGCGGATCACTTGAGGTCAGGAGTTCAAGACCAGCCTGGCCAATATAGTAAAACCCCAAATCTACAAAAAATGCAAAAATTAGCATGGTGGTGCATGCTTGTAGTCCCAGCTACTCAGGAGGCTGAGGCAGGAGACTTGCTTGAACCTGGAGGTGGAGGTTGCAGGGAGACGAGATCGCACCACCGCACTCCAGCTTGGGCAACAGAGTGAGACTTCATTTCAAAAAACAAAACAAAACAAAACGAAACAAAAAAAAAAAACAAAGAATTCTGCCAGCTACCATGAACAAATGATCAGAGCAGATCTTTCAAATATATACATTTTTAGTTTTTGCTTTCATAAGAAGTATTGATATGCAAATTTTCTACTGGATGAGTTTGCAAAAGGCAGTCCTGAGATTCAATGCCTAAATGTGATTAAAGCCACATTTAAAATTGAAATCTGCAACAGTGAGATCCTATGGGGAAAAAAATAGTAGCCAGAGGATCTTATCTGAAAATCAGAGTTGTGCTCTTTAGGACCCACAGAAGTAAAACAACGGGAAGATGTTTTTCTTTATATAGGGAGCTTGTAAGCTATGTAAATTAAAGCCATACTAAAATGTATGAATGGAGTTAGAGAACTAAAGATAGAGAAAAATGAAATTGATGGGTAAATAATGGAATGTTATATTTTTAAAATAAACTTGACAACACTAGACATGTAAAATAATGACAACAGACATGAAAAGTGCTCCCTACCTAAAGAAAAAGTCAGTTTCTTTTATGAATTGCAAAAGTAAGTGAAAGCAAATATTGGCATTGACAATATCATTTCAATCATGTGCTCTAACAAAAAATTGCATTTAGTAATAAAATGAAATCCTACAAAAGAATAATAATATTGATTTGAAGGAAGAATCTGCTTTAGGAAACTGCATTTATTTTTCCAACAAGATAGCTTTTAGAAAAACAGGGAAACTGGTTGTATTTACCACAGATTCATTTATGCCTTCAACAAATATCTCTTGCCCCTTCGATATGTGAAAGAAGAGATCAATTCACAAGCACTTATTATTGATATTTTAATTTAGGTTTGTTTTCTAAATTAATTCTAAATGGTAGCAACAAACTTTTTTCAGGTATTTAGTAGTTGCATCAACTCTATGAAACCAGTGTTCTCAAACCAGAACTGTGTATGGGAGGAAAAATTTTATCTACTCTCTCAGGTTCTATGGCTCGTGCTAAGAATAAAACTGATATAAGACAACTTAACAGGAGAAAAGCATACAAACGTATTTCTATTTCATGTATACACAGGAGTCTTCAGAAGAAAAAGGAAGATCCAAAGAAGCTATTAGACCCCAAAGCTTATGCAGGCAGACCTCAGAGATATTGCAGGTTTGGTTCCAGACCATGGCAATAAAGCAAATATTGCAATAAGGCCAGTCACATACATTTTTTTGGTTTCTCAGTGCACAGAAACGTCTTGTTTGAACTATTCTATAGTCTATTAAGTATGTAATAGCATGTTTAAAAAATTATTCATACCTAATTAAAAAAACTTTATTGTTAAAAAATGCTAACAATGATCCAAGCCTTCAGAGGGTTGTAATCTTTTTGCTGGTGGACGGTCTTGCTTTGATGTTCATGGCTGCTGACTGATCAGGGTGGTGACTGCTGAAGGTTGGGTGGCAGTGGCAATTTCTTAAAGACATCAGTGAAGTTTGCTGCATCTATTGACTTTTCCTTTCCCAAAAATTTCTCTGTAGTATTCTATGCCATTTGGTACCATTTTACCCACAGTAGAACTTCTTTCAAAAGTGAAGTCAATCCTCTCGAACCCTGCTGTTGCTTCATCAACTAAGTTTATGTAATATTCAAAATCTTTTGTTGTCATTTGAACAATATTCACAGCATCCTCACCAGGAGTAGACTCCTTCTCAAGAAACCACTTTCTTTGCTCAGGCAAAAAAGTAGTTTCTCATCCAATGGAGTTCTATCATGAGATTGCAGCAATTTCATCAGATTTAAGCTCCACTTCTAATTCTAGTTCTCTTGCTATTTCTACCATATCCACAGTTATTTTCTCTACTAAAATCTTGAATTCCTCACAGTCATCCATAATAGCTGGAATAAACTTCTAAATTTTGTTAATTTTTAATATTTTGATTTCCTCCCATGAATCACAAATGTTCTTAATAACATCTAGAATGATTGTTGGAATTCACTTGAGGTGGTTGGCAAAATAATAAGGAAAATATTTACGGAAAGTTATAGATTATAGTCCCAAACCTTTTGGAAAGCCAAAAGGTTTTATCAAGGTACGCTGAAGGCAGCGGCCTCATTAACATTAGCATAGGAAAGAGAGAGAGATCAAAGGCCTTCCCAGGTTAAGTCTGTTTATCCCACATCCCTTTGTCTCCACTTTAACTGTTTAATTATGTAAATTTTGTGCTGGGTGGTCCCCTCAGAGGAAGATGAAAAGGGAATTACCTGTTAATAGTGTTTACTCTGGGCCCCAGAACCTAAAACTTTTATCAGTCATAAAACCATTTTCTTAACCATGTTAATTATCCACAAGTGTGTTAACTTAGAACCTCTATTGTAAAATCTACAGAATAAAAGTATGGATGAACAGAGGGTCGTGGTTGATTGGGTGCATTTCGCCCTCATCTCTAGCCCACTTGTATCACTATAAAGATGTGAAAGTATATTCATTTATCCATTATTGAGTAAAAGTCTGCAGGTTAGACTTCTGCAGGTGGTGCTTGTCTCAAATGGTGAATCCTTTCTAGAAGGTTTTCAACTTATTTTGCCCAAATTTATCAGAGGAATCACTATCTATGGCAGCTTTAGCCTCATAAAATGTATTTCTTATGTAATAAAAATTAAAAGCCAGAATTACTCTTTGATCTATGGATGTTGTATTAGAAAGCATGAAAACAACACTAATGTCATACATCTCCATCAAAGCTCTTGGGTGGCTAGATGCCTAGTTAATGAACAGTGATATTTTGAAAGCAGTATTTTTTTCTGAATAGTGGTTCTCAATAGTGGGTTTAAAATATTTAGTAACCCATATAATAGATGTGCTGTCATCAAGGTTTTGTTCTTCCATTTACAGAGTAGAGGCAAAGTAGATTTACCATCATTCTTAAGGGTCCTAGAATTTTTGGAATTGTAAACAAACATTGGCTTCAACTTAGTGCCACCAGTTGATTTAGCCTATTAAAAAAGTCGTTCTGTCACCTGAAGCCAGGTATTGACTTCTCTAGCTATGGAAGTCCTAGATGACATCTTTTTTCAATAGAAGGCTGTTTTAATTGCTTTGAAAATCTACTGTTTACTATAGTGACTTTCATCAATGACCTTAGCTAGATCTTTTGCATAACTTGCTACAAGTTAATTTTTACATCAGCACTTACTATATCACCTTGCACTTTTGTATTATGAAGATGGCTTATTTTCTTAAACTTTGTGAGCTAAGCTGTGCTACCTTCAAGCTTTTCTTTTGTAGCTTCATTACATCTGTCAGCTTTCCACATAATTGAAGAGAGTTAGGACTTTCCCTGGATTAAGCTTTGCCTTAAGGGAATGTTGTGGCTGGTTTGAGCTCTATCCAGACTGCTAAAACTTTGTATCGGCAATAAGGCTATTTCACTTTCTTATTATTCATGTGTTCACTGAAGTAGCACTTTTTATTTTTTTTAATTTTTATTTGCCTTCACAGATTGGCTAACTGGCACATGAGATCTAGCTTTCAGCCTATATCAGCTTTCAACATTCCTTCCTCATTAATCTTAATCATTTCTAGCTTTTGATTTAAAGTGAGAGATGTACAAATCCTCCTTTCACTTGAACACTTAGAAAGCCATTGTAGGATTATTTATTGACCCAATTTCAATATTGTTTTTTCTCAAGGAATAGAGAGACCTGAGGAAAAGGAGAGAGGTTGAAGACCAACCAATCTGTGGAGCAGTCAGAACATATCCAACATTTACTGTGAATGTTTCTTGTCTTATATGATCCTGATTTATGGGCCCTAAAACAATTACATTGGTAACATCAAAGAGCATTGATCACACATATCCATAACCAACATAATAACAATGAAAGTTTGAAATATTTAAATAATTACCAAAAGGTGATACAGGGACATGAAGTAAGCACATGCTATTGGAAAATGGTTCCATAGACTTGCTTGACACAGGGTGGCTGAAAATATTCAATCTGAAAATCTTCAATTTGTAAAAATCTTGAATATGTAATATTTAATTTACATAGATACTGTGTTTGTAAAACAAAACACAGTATCTATGAAGTGCAATAAAACAAAGCACAATAACACCAAGTTTGCCTTTATACATTTTTAACACAAAGAATCATAAATTGTACAGATGTGAAAAGACAAAAGAGCTTGGGTTAGGGGTAGTACAGTGACCAGAAAATATATGGGTAAAACTAACAAAAGATGAGTGTGATTTTAGTAGGTTTGTTTGTACAGGTCCATTTCAACATGAATCCTGGTCTCCTGAGATAAAAATGTTATTTTCTTCCTACTACAGAAACGGCACCTTTCTGATGAGGAATGTTATGACCTGCTTTTAGGTAGACAGACGATGTAAGAGATCCTTATCTGCATCTGCTGCTTTATAAGAGCCTTCAGCTCAAAATAACCAGTATGCCAAAAAGGCATATTTTGTGGGGGACATGTTTTAAACCCTTTCATAAGTTTATTGCTCTCATTTATGACTCCACAACTCATCTATTCTAAGAAACCTGGAGTTATGGTTAATCATATTCTATTCTTAATTAATAACTTAAAAAGACTGGTTAATTCTGTATTTGTAATGTGACTTGTAAGTCATCATTATCTGCCATCCTTTTTGTTAGGAGTTTCATTCACACTTAGAACAGAGTAGTGATATCAACTGGGGTACACTTGTTGTATTTAATGTGTAAAATGAGTACTAAGAATTTTTTCCAGGTACAATTCATGGTCAATTCCAGGTACAATTCATGGGAGAATTGAGAAGAAAGCAGGTTGACCAGAAGAGTTTTGTTACAACAAACGAGGATAATTACTTCATCTCAGATACAGTATAAGATTTCTGGTAGGAAATAGTAATTAGTAGGCACTAACGGTGCTTATAACCTTAAAATCCCAACATTCTATGAATAGTCAGATAGTAATTAATGAGTTTTATTTTATCTTAGATCATTCAACCAAGAGTTTGTAGTTCAACCTATGGCATTGAATTTACCATTTATTTGCCTGAATTATTTTACTGACCTTGAATATCATAAACTACAGATTTTAAGGAATAAAGGGGGAGTACATGGTAATAAAAATTAGTGGTTGGAAAGTCATAAGAAACAAAAGCCAACTTTCTCAATAAGCTCTGTCTTGACTCAGCTGGAGGTTTTAATGAGCTATGTTTAATTTTTGGTCATTTATTTCTGGTTATATAGTTTGGAAATTGTGTCATGCTTTTTTGTCTTTCCATTAAAAATCTGAATAATAACTCAGATTCAAGACATTGCTTTCATCTGAAAGGAAGAATGAAAATAAGAATTATCTTGGCAGGCTAGAAAAGTTTACAGGCACACAGCAAAAACAATTACTTTCTTTTGCTGCATTTTTCAAATGACACATTGTTGGATTCAAAATTATAAATCAGTCTGTTTCTTTCCATATCTGTAGAGGACTCCAGCATTATTTTTTAAAATGTTTTTGCTACATTCATTTAGGAGGAAGAGAAAATTGTCAGCCCAAATCTACCACCACTCATAATAAGGGTTCATCTCAACACAACGGTCATTTCTCCACTGTGCCCTTCTTCCTCTCTTGCTCTCCTTCCCTTACACTTTATTCATCTCCCAATTTCTTTGATTAATATGATTTCCTTACTCTCTTTTTGCCCTCTCCATCATTTCTTTTTAATGTGTCTAATAGCTACCAGCAGCTTATTATCACTGAGGACTGAAAAGATTTCTATTCTCTAAAAAAACCTGACTCAAGGAAGTTCCTCATCTAGTTTGCAGAAAAGAGATAATACGAGGGGGTGCCCAGGAGAAAAGCACCTCTCCAAGCTTTAGAACAAAGCTCTGAGAAAGGGCCACTGCTGGAACTCTCTTTTCCTAAAATTTTTTATTGCTTGGCCCTTCTCAGCTACTGTGTCTCAGCTCAAATATTATGTTCCCAGAGAGACCATCCTGAATACTAAAGAAGATGAGATGCAAAGTCAGAGGGACCAAGTCTGAGATTGGAACTGGAGGATTCCCAAGATCAATTAGTTGAGAGAGTGTAAGCACATTTAAAAATGAAAGATGGCTGGGCAGGCCTTAGTGACTGGGGCTGCAATTTCTGGCACCAGGCTGCTAGGCACCTGAGCTCACCTGCAGTGATCAGCCACCCAGGAGCCACTGCAGAGCCTTCTCATCCACTTCTACCTACAAAGAATATGATGTGTGATGCAGATCATGAGGTGATGCACATCAGGTGTCAGGTGAAGGAGAAAGTCCCCCAGGAGGAAGTAGGAATCAATATAATACAGCATATAAATAGAATGAAGAGAAAGAAACACATGATCTCAATTGACACAGAAAAAAACATTCGACAAAATCCAACAATTTTTATGACAAAATAACTTTAAAAACCAGAAATAGAAGACAAATTCCTGAACTGGATAAAAGGCATCTATAAAGTTCATGGCTAATGTTACACTTAACAGTGAAGGACTTAAAGCTTTTTCCCTAAGATCAGGAATAAAGAAAGACACTGGTTCTCATCACTATTATTTAACATTGTACTTCAAAGTTATACCTAATGCTAATATAGAAGAAAAATTAAAGGGCAGCTAAACGGGAAAGGAAGAAGTAAAACTATTTCTATTTACAGACGACATCACCTTACATATGAAAATATGCCCCCAAAATGCTTAAAACTTTTGAGTTAATAAATTCAGAAAAGTTTTGGGATATAAAATCAACATGCAAAAATCAGTTATATTTCTGTACACTTGCAGTTAATCTCAAAATGAAATTCAGAAAACAATTCAGGTTACAGCAGCATCCAAAAAAATGAAAATTCTTAAGAATAAACTGGAGCAAGGAGGTGCAAGTTTTGTGCACTAAAAACTACAAAACATTGTTGAAAGAAATAAAAGAGGACTTAGATGAGTTAAAAAAAAAAAGCCCTATGTTCATGGATTAGAAGACATCATATTGTTAAGAGGACAATATTTCCCAAATTAATTCCTAGATTTAGTGCAATCACTATCAAAATTCCAACTACCTTTTTTGCACAAATGGAGAAATGGATTCTAGAATTCATATGAGGCCGGGTGTGGTGGCTCATACCTGTAATCCCAGTACTCTGGGAGACCAAGGCAGAAAGATCACTTGAGGCCAAAAGTTAAAGACAAGGCTGGGCATCATAGTGAGACTCCATCTCTACAAAAATATTTGAAAAAATACCCAGGTGTGGTGGCATGCAGCTGTAGTCCCAGCTACTTGGGAGGCTAAGGTGGGAGGGGCTCATCAGCCCAATAATTCAAAGCTACAGTGAGCTATGATTATGCCACTGCACTCTAACTTGGGTGACACAGCAAGACCCTGCCTCTAAAAAAATTAATAAAAATATAACTTACATGGAATTGCTAAAGCCCCAAGTAGCCAAAACAGTCTTAAAAATAAGAATAAATTTAGAGGAGTCACACTTCCCAATATCAAATTTTACTACAGACTTACAGTAATCAAAACAATATGATACTGACATAAGGATATACATATAGTATAAGTCAGTGTAATCAAACTGAGTCCAGAAACAAACCTATACTTCTGTGGTAAACTGATTTTCAGCAAAAATGGCAAGATCACTTAATGGGGGATAGAATAGTGGCATTTTTAATAAATGACACTAGATCATATCCATATACAAAAGAATAAAGATAGCCAGCCACCTCACGCCACAAAATTTAGTCAAAATGGAACAATGACCTCAACATAAGAGATAAAACTATAAAACTCTTGTAAGAAAGCACAGGGCTAAATCTTAATAACTTTATATCTGGCATTAACTCCTTTGAGAATATTTTATTATTGTCCTATTTTTTATTATACTTTAAGTTCTGGGGTACCTGTGCAGATTGTGCAGATTTGTTACATAGGTATACACGTGCCATGGTGGTTTGCTGCATCCATTCCCCTGTCACCTACTTTAGATATTTCTCCTAATGTTATCTCTCCCCAATCCTCCCCACCCCCCAGCAGGCCCCAGTGTATGATGTTTCCCTCCTGTGTCCATATATTCTCATCATTCAACACCCACATGAGTCAGAACATGTGGTGTTTGGTTTTCTGTTCTTGTGTCAGTTTGCTGAGAATGAGTTTTTATTTATTTTTTCATAAGTTATTGGGATACAGGTGGCATTTTGTTACATGAGTTAGTTCTTTTGTGGTGATTTGTGAGATTTTGGTGCACCCATCACCCAAGCAGTATACAGTGCACCATATTTGCAATCTTTTGTCCCTCACCCCCTCCCATTCTTCCCCCCCCAGTGTAGTGTAGTGCACTAAAAACTTCATTGTTGAAAGAAATAAAAGAGGACTTAACTGAGTCCCCCAAGTCCCCAAAGTCCATTGTATCATTCTTATGCCTTTGTATCCTCATAGCTTAGCTCCCCACGTATCAGTGAGAGAACATATGATGTTTGGTTTTCCATTCCTGAGTTACATCACTTAGAATAATAGTCTCCAATCTCATCCTGGTCACTGAAAATGCTGTTAATTGATTTCTTTTTTATGGCATAGTATTCCACCAATCTCACAAATACACACACACATATATATGTATATATATACATACACACATATATATACCACAGTTTCTTTATCCACTTGTTAATTGATGGGCATTTGAAATGGTTCCATGAATTTGCAATTGTGAATTGTGCTGCCATAAACATGCATGTGCAAGTATCTTCTTTGGATAATGACTTCTTTTCTTCTGAGTAGATTCTGGATATTAGTCCTTTGTCAGATGTATAGATTGTAAAGATTTTCTCCCACTCTGTGGGTTGTCTGTTTACTCTGCTGATTGTTCCTTTTGCCGTGCAAAAGCTCTTTAGTTTGATTAGGTCCCAGCTATTTATCTTTGTTTTTATTGCATTTGCTTTTGGGTTCTTGGTCATGAAATCCTTGCCTAAGCCAATGTCTAGAAGGGTTTTTCCAATATTATCTTCTAGAATTTTTATAGTTTCAGGTCGTGGGTTTAAGTCCTTAATCCATCTTGAGTTGATTTTTGCATAAGGTGAGAGATGAGGATCAAGTTTCATTCTCCTACATGTGACTAGTCAATGATCCCAGCACCAATTGTTGAAAAGGGTGTCCTTTCCCCCACTTTATGTTTTTGTTTGCTTTGTCAAAGGTTAGTTGGCTCTAAGTATCTGGGTTTATTTCTGGGTTCTCTATTCTGTTCCATTGGTCTATGTGCCTATCTTTATACCAGTACCATGCTGTTTTGGTGACTATGGCCTTACAGTATAGTTTGAAATCGGGTAGTGTGATGTCTCCAGATTTGTTCTTTCTGCTTTAGTCTGGCTTTGTTTATGTGGGCTCTTTTTTGGCTCCTTATAAATTTTAGAATTCTTTTTTCTAATTCTGTGAAGAATGATGGTGGTATTCTGATGAGGACTGTGTTGAATTTGTAGATTGCTTTTGGCAGTGTGGTCATTTTCACAATATTGATTCTACTCATCAATGAGCATGGGATGTGTTTCCATTAGTGTCATCTATGATTTCTTTCAGCAGTGTTTTATAATTTTTCTTGTAGAGGTCTTTCAACTCCTTTGATAGGTATATTCCTAAGTATTTTATTTTTGCAGCTATTGTAAACGGGGTTGAGTTCTTGATTTGATTCTCTGCTTGGTCACTGTTGGTGTACAGAAGAGCTACTGATTTGTGTATATTAATCTTGTATCTGGAAACTTTGCTGAATTCTTTTATCAGTTCTAGGAAATTTCTAGAGGGGTCCCTAGGGTTTTCAACATAAATGATGACCATATCATCAGCAAACAGTGACAGTTTGACTTCTTCTTTACCCATTTAGATGCTCTTTATTTCTTTCTCTTGTCTAACTGCTCTGGCTAGGACTTCCACTCCTATGTTGAAGAGGAGTGGTGAGAGTCAGCGTGCTTGTCTTGTTCCTGTTCTCGAAGGGAATGCTTTCCTCATTCAGTACTTTGTTGGCTGTAGATTTGTCATAGCTGGCTTTTATTACATTAAGGTATGTCCCTCGTGTGCTGATTTTGCTGAGAGTTTTAATCATTAAGGGATGATGGTTTTCTTGTTGAATGCTTTTTCTACATCTATTGAGATGATCATGTGATTAATTCTGTCTATGTGATGTATCACATTTATTGACTTGCATATATTAAACCATCCCTGCATCCCTTATATGAATCCCACTGGATCACAGTGGATTATTTTTTGGATATGGTGTTGGATTTGGTTAGCTAGTATTTTGTTAAGAATTTTAGCATCTTTGTCATCAAGGATATCGGTCTGTAGTTTTCTTTTTTGGTTATGTTCTTTCCTGGTTTTGGTATTAGGGTGAAGCTGGCTTCATAGAATGAATTAGGGAGGGTTCCCCTCATTCTCTATCTTGTGGAATAGTGTCAAAAGGTTTGGTACCAATTCTTCTTTGAATGTCTGGTAGAATTCTGTGAATCCATCTGCTCCTGGACTTCTGTTGGTAACTTTGTAATTACCATTTCAATCTTGCTGCTTGTTATTGGTCTATTTAGGATATCTAATTCTCCCTGATTTAGGTAGGAGGGCTTTTTTCTTCCAGGAATTTTTCCATCTCTTCTAGGGTTTCTATTTTATGTGCGTAACAGTGTTCATAGCAGCCTTGAATGATCTTTTATATTTCAGTGGTGTCAGTTGTAATATCGCCTGTTTTGTTTCTCAGTGAGATTATTTGGAGTTTATCTCTTCTTTACTTGGTTAATCTTGTTAATAGTTTATCAATTTTATTTATCTTTTAGAAGAACCAGCTTTTTATTTATCTTTTGTGTGTGTGTGTTTCAATTTCATTTAGTTCTGCTCTGATCTTGGTTATTTCCTTTCTTATGCTGGGTTTGGCTTCAGTTTGTTCTTGTTTCTCAAGTTCCTTAAGGTGTGACCTTAGATTGTCTGTTTGTGCTCTTTCAGACTTTTTGATGTAGACTTTTAGGACCATGAATTTTCCTCTTAGCATTGCCTTTGCTATATCCCAGAGGTTTGGAAAGGTTGTGTCATTACTGTCATTCAGTTTGAATACTTTTTTGGTTTTCATGTTGATTTCATTTTTGACCCAATGCTCATTCAGGAGCAAGTTATTTAATATCCATATATTTGCATGGTTTCAAAGGTTCTTTATGGAGTTGATTTCCAGTTTTATTCCCCTGTGGTCTGAGAGAGTGCTTAATATAATTTCAATTTTCTTAAATTTATTGAGGCTTGTTTTGTGGCCTATCATATGCTCTATCTTGGAGAAAGTTTCACATGCTGTTGAATAGAACGTGTATTTTGTGGTTGTTGGATGAAATGTTCTGTATATATCTGCTAAGTCCATTTGTTCCAAGGTATAGTTTAAATCTATTGTTTCTTTTTGACTTTCTGTCCTGATGACCTATCTAGTACTGTCAGTGGAGTACTGAAGTCCTCCACTATTATTTTGTTGCTGTCTATCTTATTTCTTCTGTGTATCAGTAATTGTCTTATAAATTTGGGGAGCTCCAGTGTTAGGTGCATATATGTCAGGATTGTGATATTTTCCTGTTGGAAAAGGCCTTTACCATATATACTCTCCCTTTTTGTCTCTTTTAACTGCTGTTGCTTTAAAGTTTATTTTGTCTGATATAGGAATAACTACCCCTGCTCACTTTTGGCATCCATTTGTATGAAATGCCTTTTTCCACCCCTTGACTTTAAGTTTATGTGAGTCCTTATGAGTTAGGTGATGCTCCTGAAGGCAGCAGATGGTTGGTGAGTTCCTATTCATTCTACAGTTCTGCATTTAAGTGAAGCATTTAGGCCATTTACATTCAATGTTAGTCTTTAAATCTGAGGTACCCTTGCTTTCATCATGCTCTTTGTTGCCTGTGTACTTTGGGTTTTTTGTTTTCACTTTTAACTTGTATTTTTGTTTTATAGGTCCTGTGTGTGATTTATGCTTTAAAGATGTTCTGTTTTAATGTGTTTCCAGGGATTTGTTTCAAGATTTAGAGCTCCTTTAGCTGTTCTTATAGTGGTGGTTTGGTAATGGTAAATTCTCTCAATTTGTTTGTCCTAACATGACTGTATCTTCCCTTCATATACGATGCTTAGTTTCACGGGCACAAAATTCTTGGTGATAATTGTTTTGTTTGAGGAGGCTGGAGATAGGTTACCAATCCTTTCTAGCTTGTAGGATTTCTGCTGAGAAAGCTGCTATTGATCTGATAGGTTCTCCTTTATAGGTTACCTAGTGCTTCTGTTTGACAGCTCTTAAGATTGTTTCCTCCGTCTTAACTTTGGATGACCTGATGGCAATGTGCCTAGGTAAAGATATTTTTGCAATGAATTTCTCAGGTGTTCTTTGTTCTTCTTGTGTTTTCATATCTATGTCTCTCACAAGGCTGAGGAAGTTTTCCTTGATTATTCCCCAAATACGTTTTCCAGCCTTTTAGAATTCTCTTCTTCCTCAGGTACACCAATTATTCTTAGGTTTGGTCATTTAACATGGAGGCTTTGTTTATATTTTTTTCTTTGTCTTTGTTTGACTGAGTTAATTTGAAGACATTGTCTTTAAGCTCTGAATTTCTTTCTTCTACTTGTTCAATTCTATTGCTGAAGACTTTCTGGAGCATTTCACATTTCTAAAAGTGTGTCCAAATATTCCTGAACTGTTTATTCTTCTTCTTTTAAGCTATCTATTTCCATGAATATTTCTCCCTTCACTTCTTGTATCATTTTTTGGATTTCCTTGCACTGGGCTTTGCCTTTCTCTGGTCCCTCCCTGATTAGCTTAATAACTAACCCTCTGAATTCTTTTTCAGGTAAATCAGGGATTTCTTCTTGGTTTGGATCCATTGCTGGTGAACCAGTGTGATTTTTGGGGGGTGTTGAAGAACCTTGTTTTTTCATATGACCAGGGTTGGTTTTCTGGTTCCTTCTCATTTGCATAGTTCTATCAAAGGGAAGGTCTAGGGCTGAAGGCTGTTATTCAGATTCTTTTGTTCCATGGGGTGTTCCCCTGATGTAATACTCTCCCGATTTTCCTATGGATGTGGCTTCCTGTGTGCCAAACTGCAGTGATTGTTTTCTCCTTTGGGGTCTAGACACCCAGAGAGTCTACCTGACTCTGGGCTGATACTGGGGGTTGTCTGCACAGAGTCCTGTGATGTGAACCATCTATGGGTCTCTCAGCCATCCATATATGTCCTTTGTCTTTTGCTACCAGGGTGGATAGGGAAGGACCATCAGGGTGGGGGGGTGGGGCTAGGCATATCTGAGCTCAGGCTGTCTTGGGAGGGTCTTGCTACAGCTGCTGTGGAGGATGGGAATGAGATTACCAGATCACTGGAGTTGTATACCTAGGAGGGTTATGGCTGCCTCTGTTGAGTCATGCAGGTCGTCAGGGAAGTGGGGGAAAGCCAGCAGTCACAGGCCCTACCCAGCTCCCACGCAAACCTAATGGCTGGTCTCACTCCTGCTTGCCCCCAATAGCCCTGAGTCTGTTTCTAAGCAGAGGGCAAGATGGGCTTGAAAACTTGCCTGAGGCCATCTCCCTCCCAGCTGTGAGAGAAAAGTGTTTAGTTCTTCCCCTACCTATAAAATCTGCATGCCCGATTTGCACCCTCCCCCGAGTTCTGGCCAGGATGCTTCTCATCCCATTCAAAATGTTACGAAGTTCAGGCTAGAGAATTCCTTCTCCCTGTAGAGTTTTACCCCCTGCTCCTCTGCTGCCCTCCTGATGGATCCCTGTGGTGTTAGGCAGGAATGGACTGCTTGGGGGATCCAATGAGCTCCCAAGGCCTTTCTGCTGCTTCCTCTACCCCTGTATTTCCCCTAGCATTCTAACTTGACTCAGCTCCAGGTAAAGTTGGAAACTTCTCCCACAAACAGACCTTCAGCTTCTCCAGTGGGGGTGTGTCACATTGATTCTTACACATGGCTCCAAAACCACAAGCAACAAAAGGAAAAATAGATAAATTTGACTTTATCAAAATTAAACCCTTTTGTTCATAAAGGACAATATCAACTATGAAAGGACAGGCTACAAGATGGGGGAAAATATTTTTAAATCATATACTTCACAAGTGATAACCATTTAGTATCTAAAATATATAAAGAACTCATAATTCAGTAAGACAAATAATACAATTAAAAATGGACAAAGCAGTTACATAGACATTTCTCCAAAGAAGATACACAAATTGCCAATAAGCATATAAAAAGGTGTTCAGCGTCATCAGTCATTAGAAAAAAGCAAATTAAAACCACAGGGAGATACCACTTTCTACCCACTAGGATGGCTATAATCAGTAAAAGGAAAAAAAAAACACACAAGTGTTCATAAGGATATGGAGAATTTGGAAATATCATATATTGCCGATGGGAACGTAAAATGGAACAGCTGCTGTTGAAGACAATTTGGAGTTTCCTCAATAATAGAATCATCAATAACCCAGCAATCTGACTTCTAGATATACACCCATGGGAACTGCAAACAGGAATATAAACAAAAACTGACATGACATCATCATTCACAATAGCCTTAAAATAGAAACAACCAAAATGTCTTTCAACTGATGAACAAATAAAAGTGTATATGTATATGTGGGTGTGTGAGTATATTCCATTATTTCATACTAATATCCCATTTTACGTATATCTTTATAATTTAGCCTTCAAAAGGACTGAAGTGCTTATACAAGCTGAAACAAGAATAAACCTTAAAGACATTATGTTAAGTGAAAGAAGTCAGATGCAAAAGACCACATTCTGTTTGATTCCATTTATACAAAGTATCCATGAAAAATAAATCCATAGAAATAGAAAGCAGATTTGTAGTCTCCATGGACTGAGATATGCATGGTGGGTGACTGCTAAAGGGTATGTGATTTTTTGGGGGCCAACTGGAAATGTTCTGAAATTTGATAGCAATGATTGTGCACAACACTGTGAATGTATGAAAAGCCACTGAATTGTAAAGGTTATGATATGTCTGTTTTACCATAATAAAAAAACAAAGATCTCACCACTGTTTGACAACTGCTTCAATTTTTTTCATTCAAATTATAACTATCTAATTATGTTTAAAATTTTTAAGTTGGAAAATGCTCTCTAGTGGTCTTTCTTTCCTGTTGTATGCACAGTGCCTTGAACACTAACTTCACCTAGTAGATGCTGCATAAATTTTCCCTTTTCCTGGAAACTTTTTTTCAGCAACTTTCTGCCCCAATTACCTATAGTTTCTCCTGTGAATCCAGGTAGCTTTTAGAAGTTTTTTTCCAAAGGCTTCTTTCCTTCTGTTAGTGTTTGAATTTCTTTTGTACTTGAGAGTTCTGCCTTGGGTCCTCAAGTCTGCAACATTTCACTAGATATGATTTCCTTCACATTTTTGACTTTACTTTCACCTGGATGGGATTGGCTGACATACTGCCCTACAGTCAAATTCCAGAATTCTATTCCCACATATAACTGCTACTGTACAGACATTCCCTTAATTACTAAAAGCATCTTAAACATATATAAAACTGAATTAACTCCTTCCTACCCAGGTGAGACCCTTCAACAACTGTGTTCCTCACCTTATTTATTTACTGACCATCTACTACCTGCCATGAATTCTACAAGTTTCTGAATACACATTGGTAAACAGAACAAGCATTAGCTCTCTTTATTTACCCCCTAGGGAGAGAGAGACAAACAAAAACCGAGCAATAAAAATAAGAATATAAATTTTCGATTCTAATCAGTGCTATACACGTTGCAGCAATAAAAAAATCACAGCAGAAGTAAAGGAAGACTGGTGGAGAAAGGGCTTTAAGGAGCAGCCTCTCTGAAGTGGTGGATTCTTACTGTAAGATCTGAGTGATGACAAGGAGCCAGCCATGTGACAAGCAGGGAAATGTGCAGATAACAAGAAATAACAGGTTCTCAGGCACAGAGGTTGAAAAAGCTTGGAATGTCCTAGAATTTGAAAGGAAACCACTGCTGTGTAATGAGTGCTGGAGAGTATGGCGTAAGATAATTTTGATGGCAGGGTTGAGCTGGATCATAAGCTATGCCAAAGATTTTATATTTTATTTAAAGTGCAATAAGAAGCTACTGAAGTGTTTAAGCAAGGCATTTATGTTTTTAAAAGCTTTTGCTAGCTGGATGTGAAAAACAGATTGCTTAGGAGCAGAAGTGTAAGCGTAGATAAGTAGTAAAAGGTTATTGCTGTTATCAGGACAAAACACAAGGTGAGAAGAGAGTAGAAATGGAGGGCAGGGGGCTGGTTTGAGGTATTTTTTGAGGAAGAATAAAAGCCCTTGTTCAGAACAAGGTGGGAAGAATCAGAAAGAAGAAGAAATAAGTGATAATTTTCAAGTTGCTGGCTTGAGCAATACAGAAGATAGTGGAGACATATATGGAAGGGCAGCTGAAAAATCAAAATTTATATTTTGAAGCAGGCATATTTGAGATGCTAAGAGAATACACGTATAAAAAACAAGTCGCATGTACAAATCCAGAACTAAAAAGACACTGTAGTTTGTAGAATGATGGCCCCAGAAGGAGATATATTCACATTCTCACCTCTGAAACCTATAAATTTGAATGCATTTGAAATAAGTGTCTTTGTATATGTAATTAGGCTAAGGATCTCCAGATAAGGTAATTCTGATTTATCTGAGTGGACTCTAAATTCAACAACAAATGTGTTTAAAAGAGAAAAAGGAGAAGATCACGTGAAATGGAGGCAGAGATTGGAGCCTTGCAGCCACAAGCTAAGGAATGCCTGGAGCCACCAGAAGCCAGAGACATAAGGAAGGAATCTCCCTTGGAGCCTGCAGAGGGAACACTGGTCTGCCAAACTCTTAATTTAGGACTCTGATCTTCAGACTGTGAGAGAATCCATTTCTGATGACTTAAGCCACCAAGTTTGCAATTGTTTGTTTTGGCAGCCCTAGGAAACTAACACAGGAACACTTGGGCTGGAAGTTTGAATTTGAAAGTCACCATCACATAGGTAACATTTAAAATCAAATGAAAAGAAGCATTCTTGGGAGAGAGTGTGGAAAGCAAAGAGAACAAGGCCTAACAATTACAGGTCTGATATGAGAAGTTGCACCTGCAATGGAAACTGAGAAAAAGCAAGAACTATGAGAAGAAATCCAGGCAGGTAGTAGTCAGAGAAGACAAGAAAGGAAAGTTTTGAAGGAGGAACTGTTAACAAGGCCCAATGTTACTAAGAGGCCAAAAATGATGAGACTATGAAAGATCATGTAATATAAAAATATAAAAGTTATTTGTGACTTTAACCAGAACAGTTTTCTGTGGAATCAGAGTAGGACCCAAACTACGATGGGCGGGGAAGCGAGATTATACATATGAACAACTGTTGAAAAATAATGCTATAAAAAATGACACAAAAAAGGCAGCCATGAATGCAGGCAGATGCGTGGTTAAGACGTGTTTGTAGGTATTTCTGCTGTTTGAACATGGGAGATTTTACAGTGTATTTGCATGCTGGTGAGAATAATTGGGTACAGTGATACTGATGATACAGGAGAAAAGGGAGAACTGGGAAAATAAAAGGCCTTCAGGGTGGATGAGTTGCAGAACACCTATCAAGAGCCTGGTTTTTGAAAGGAGGAAGGTCACTTTCACAGTTTTATTAGGAGATTTAAAAAAGTAAAGATAAATGCAAATATGAGAAATCACAAAGATGTGTAGGAAAACAAAAAACATTTAGTATGTGAATTTATTATTTTTCATTAGTATATGACTTAGGGTTGTAAGTTTTGAGTATGGCAGGGCAAAAGAAAAAAATGGAGGTAGATTAAGGAGAGGTGATAATGTGTACAACTCTTGGCTCAAAAATGGGAAAATTTAGTTTATAAAAAGCAGCATGTTGGATTATCTGGCAGTGCTGATATCAGAAACTTGATATTAAACCAGTGAGCCCCATTGCATTTTTTTTTTTTCCTCACCTGGATTTCACCCACACCCCATATGTCCTCCTCTGTCCTCCAGCAGCATGTTGCCTCCATCATAGAAGCTATTTCACTAAGCTATAACTGCCTAGGGCAAAAACACATTTTGAAAAAGACGTGTTTCCCATACTGTAGATGAATATACTCTCTTTGAGAGTTAAGTCCTTTTATTCCTATTGAATTACTGAATCTATTTATTTTTGCTTCAAGATTTCTTTATACTTTTTTGATGCTGCTGAAAGTGGGATTGTTTTTAATTTCACTTCTGGAATGTTCATTGCTAGTGTACAGACACAGAACTGATATTTGTATGCTGATTTTATGTCCTGTAATTTTACTGAATTAGTACTTCTAACAGTTTTGGTAGATGATTTACAGTTTTCTACATATAAGATTATGTCATCTGCATGAGATAATTTTAATTCTTTCTTCAATTTAGATGCCATTCATTTTTCCCTATTTGCTCTGACTAGGACTTCTGATACTACACTGAATTTAAGTGGTGAAAGTGAGCATCTTTGGCTTGTTCCTAATCTTAGAGAATAAGCTTCCAGTTTTTCATCATAGAGTGTGAAGTCAGCTATGGTCTTTTCATATAAGACCTTTAAGAAGTTGAAGCAATTTCCTTCCATTCCTGGTATGTTTAATATTTTCATTATAAAAGGGTGTCAAATTTTGTCAAATGATTTTTCTGCATTTGAGATAACATGATTTTTATCCCTCACTCTGTTAATGTGGTTTATCACATTAACTGATTTTCACTTGTTGAATTATCTTTGCATTCAAAGTACAAATCCCACTTAGTCATGGTGCATGAGCCTTTTAATATGATGCTGAATTTGGTTTGCTGGTATTTTGTTAAGGATGTTTGCACTTAGAAAAACTTAAAGGAAATGAAAGACTTGTACACTAAAAACCCACAACACATTGCTGAAAGAAATTAAAGACACAGATAACTAGAAAAACACCTACGTTTATCACTGGAAGATTTAATACTGTCAAAATGACCATACTACCCAAAGAAATCTAGGTAGTACAGATTCAGTGTAATCCTTGCTAAAATTCCAGTAGCATTTTTTTTACAGAAACATTTAAAAATCCTAAGATTTATATGAAAAATGGAAATAGAAAGGACTTCAACTAGCTAAAGCATTCTCAAAAAAGAAGTACAAAGCTGTAGGCATCACACTGCCTGATTTCAAAATATATTACAAAGCTACAGTAATCAAAATAGTATAGCTCCAGCATAACAACAGACATCTAGACCAATGGAATAGAACAGACATTCCAGAAATAAACCTACACATATAGGTTGAACTGATCTTCCACAAGTATGTCAAGAATGCACACGGGAAAAGATAGTCTCTTTGATAAGTAGTATTGGGAAAATTATGAGTTACCACTTTGATAAATAGTAACATGGAAAAGAAATTGCACCCTT
The DNA here is from genome assembly GCA_036589455.1 of Ateles fusciceps. Taxonomy (NCBI): domain Eukaryota; kingdom Metazoa; phylum Chordata; class Mammalia; order Primates; family Atelidae; genus Ateles; species Ateles fusciceps. The sequence continues at coordinate 11,528,418 of JAZHEH010000078.1, forward strand.
ATCTTATGTCATACACAAATTCAATTCAAAATTGATTAAAGACTTAAATGTAAGATATAAAACTATTATTAAAATAATTAGAAGAAAATATAGGGGGAAAGCTTTATGGCATAGGTCTTCACAATGATTTTTTATATGACACCAAATGCTTAGGTGGCAAAAACAAAAACAGACAAGTAAGATTATGTCAAAATAAAAATCTACACAGTAAAAGAAACAATCACATGTGAAAAGGCAATCTCTGAAATAGAAGAAAAAACATATTCAATAAGAAGTTAAACTGCATAATGTATAAAGAACTCCTTTATCTCAGCCAAAAAAGAATAACAATCCATTTAAGTGGGCAAAATACTTTCATAGACACATCTCCAAAGACATACAAATAGCTAATGGGTATGCTAAAAGACGCTTAGCATCACTATGAGGAAAATGCTAATCAAAACCACAATAAGATATCACTTCACACCTGTTAGGAAGGCCATTGTCAAATCAAATGAATAATGAGTGCTGGAAAAAATGCGCAGAAATTAGAACCCTGGGCACTGTCGTTAGAAACGTAAAATAATACAGCACTATGGAAAAAAAACTGAACTTTCTCAAAATAATTTAAACTAGAACTATCATATAATCCAGCAATCCAACTTCTGGATATTTATCCAAAAGAATTAAAATTGGGATCTGGAAAAGGTATTTGCACTTGTATATGTTCAATGCAGCATTATTTACAATAGCCAAGATGTGAGGGCAGGTAAATGTCCACGAATAAAGGAATGAATAATAAAAATGTGATGTATAGAGCCAATGGAATATTATTCAGCCTTTAAAAAGAAGAATGAAGAAAATCCTGTCATATGTAGCAACATAAATGAAACTTGAAGACATATGCTAAGTGAAGCAAGTCAAATGTTACATGACACTACTTATATAACGAATCTATAGTAGCAAACTTATGGAAGCAAAAGGTAGAATGATGATTTTCAAGGCTCTGGGGGAGGGTGGAGAATGGTAAGTTGCTGTTCAATATGTGTAAAGTTTCAGTTATGCAAAACAAAAAAGTATTAGAGATCAGTTGTACAACACTGAACATAGTTAACAATGTTGTACTGCCAACTAAAAAGTTTAAGAAAATAGATCTCATGTTATATTTAGCACGATTTTTAAAAAGATTTCTCCATAGCAAAAAGGTAGGTGGGGAGATAGAAACGACCAAAGTAAAAAGCAAAGAAAGCTAGATTATACAAAATAAGACACCAGGGACAAAGTTTACGTTTGGCCCCTTAAAAGATGCATGACTCAAGTATCATGGTAACCAGAAATTCTTTGCCAGTTGCACTGCCAATAAAGCGAGTCACTTAAGTGAAAATCTAGTCTTGGTCAAAACTATGTGTGAGAAACTGGAACAAATGTATCTTTGTTGTCAATGAGTCAAATGAAGTCACTATCATTTAATGGACCTATTTCGTGGTGACTCTGCTATGTGATCTCACATGTCATTGTTCATAAAGTAGATAAGCTGAAATGTGAATGGATCTAAGCAAACTCTATCACCTAGGAAGGGAAAAATATTTAGAGTTCATGACATACCAAGATATCTTTGAGAACTTTCCTATATACAAAACAGAGCTCCAAGCCAAAGTCCTACTGTAAATTTGAACCTAGCATTTATATGATCACAGAAGTAACACTGCTTCAACCTACATTGGTGCAGCAGGTCTTAGAGACATCAATAATGTGGCATGCAATAATTGTGTAAAGTGAATCTCTTCATATCTTGCCTATGGATATCAAAATTCTTATGTCAGGGACAACAAGTATTTTCTTCATACACTACTTGTTCTACAGATAATTTCTAACTGTATCTAAGAAAATACAAAGTAATTGTGTTTATAAATACATGTGATTACCAATATTTATGGACTACTGAACCATGTGCCAAATAGTTTACAAGTGCTTTGCTTGAATGTCTCTTGCAACACTACCAAAAACATTAGCATGTATAACTTTTTATTATCCTTACTTTACCATTATAGAAAAATTAAGTAAATAAAAGTTACAGGAACACAGAAAATAAAATCTCTCAGTAATGTCCCAGAGTCAGGAGAAAATATGTGAGTTCCTGGTGTTAAGCTAATTTTTTTGTGTGTACTTACTATAAAATTCTCATGTTGCCTTTCATAAAAAGAATGGCCAATTACTTTAGCAATGCTCCCAGAGTAAATTCATCAGCAGGTATTGTAAAGCCTGTTCTTCTGAGACTCTTTAATATATGCTTAGGAGTAAAATATAAAATCCCAGTTGAGTGAAGGTAGCTCCTTGAGGTGATGACAGAAACTCCATGAGTCACAAAGTCCCCTCCACTGAAGCCATTTAGTGGCAAAACATCCAAATCAAATTGGTGACTCCAATGACCCTTTTGTTATTCTCAGTTCTCTGGACCCTCTGGAACATCAGTAACTTTTGGACATTCCCCCTTTTCTTTAACATAAAATCATCTGAAACCTCAGCTTCTGTGTTTGGCATTCTAGCCTCTTAATGTGTGTTCTCCAGGGTGCTGGACTTTGTCTTTACTCTCTTCCTATTCTACACTCTCTCCGTGAGTGTCTCAACCAAGGTCATCTTGCCCATTATCAACTACAAAGTATAGTAACATCCAATTCTGAGAAAGAAAGATTGCCCGCCCTTTCCCTCTCTCCCTCTCTCTCTCTATCACACACACACACACACAAACACATATACAGAAATATTCATATACAGCATATATGTTACATATGTATCTCTATGTCTCCCCACCAATCTCTCATTGCCATCCTTTCTTTATTTTAAACTTTCAGCAAATACTTGGTGAATCCCATGTACCAGTCATTGTTCCAGCTGCTGGGGAATACAGCAGTTAAGATGAGTAAAACCTTCCCGAACAGTAAAACATGAGGAGAATTTATCATGAGCAAATCTTCACTGCAAGAAATGTTAAAAGATTTTCTTTAGAAAGGAGGAAAATGATAGAGTTAAGAAAATGGATTTACATGGAGAAAAAACTATCAGAGAAGAAGTAACTATGGACAAAATATTGAGTTTTCTTATTTGAATTGGTATAAAAGACAGCTACTTGTTTAAACTTATAATAAGCAATACTAGAGCACTTCTGCTGGCAGCCTCCTGCCTGAGCACATTTGCCCATTACCTCGACACTTCCATTCAGGAGCATGTTCATCCTTGGCACTCCTGCCAGAGAGCTTCCTACTCCTGGCACCCTCACCACCCACAATGGAGAGCTTTTGGTGACAGCCTCTTGCCATAGTATGCTCACCTGCAACCCTGCTGCCACCCTTCCAGAGCACATTCCCTTGCAGTATCCTCACTGCCCCTTCCACAGTGCTTCTTGCCTACAGTGCCACCACACTACACACCAGAGCACTTTTGCTGACAGCCTCCCATCATAGTATACCCTTCCACAACCCTCTGGAGCATATTCACCCATGGCACCTCCACCACCCCCACCAGAGTATTTCCCATGCATAGCACCCCCACCACCACAATGAAGGGGTGATGTCAGTAGCTCAGCCAGAGTTTGACATCAAAGAATGAGAAGACAAAGCCATTGACCCAGTCCCAGCCAGCCAGAATTAGAGCATGCAGCCCAGAAGTGTAGAGCTGATCCATGGCCTCTAAAAGCATCCAGAAACAGAACCATTCAACTATACTCAACTTGCACTGTAATCAAACCCTCAAGGGCAATAAAGAGCATAAAAACAAAAGGCCCCTTCCAAAGGACAGCAACTCCGAAGAATAAAGGAACATCAGCTCTCATATATGAGAAAGAGTCAGCACAAAAACTCTGGCAACTCTAAAAGCCAGAGTAGTGTCTTCTTACCTTCAAATGATCTCACTAGCCCACATGCAATGATTTTTGACCAAATTGAAATGGCTAAAATGTCAGACATTGAATTCAGAATGTGCTCAATACAAGGAAAACAGTAAAATAACCCAAGAGTTGAGAGATTACATAATCATTTTTAAAAAGCAACTTCTGGAAATGAAAAATTCACTACAGAAATTTGAAAATAAAATTGGAAGCATGAACAATAGAGAAGACCAAGCTGAGGAAAGAATATCAGAGCTGAAGGTCACTCCTCCAAAACAACACAGGCAGACCAAAAGAAATTTAACAAATGAACGAAACCTCTAATATACAGGATTTTGTAAGGAGAGCAAACGTATGACTCACTAGCATTCCTGAAAGAAAAGGAGAAAAAGCAAGTAACTTGAAAAACATATTTGAAAATTTGTTTCACAGAAATTTTTGTAATCTCACTAGAGAGGCTGATGTGAAAATTCTAGAAATACCGAGAACCCCTGTGAGATATTATCCATGCAAGATGATAGTCCCCAAGACATGCAGTCATCAGATTCTCAAAGGCCAATGTGAAAGAAAAAACCTTAAAGGCAGCTAGAGAGAAGAGGTAAGTCAGTTACAAAGAGAACTCCATCAGCTTAACAGTAGAACCTTCAGCAGAAACCTTGCAAGCCAGAAGAGACTGAGGTCCTATTTTCAATATCCTTAGGAAAATAAATTCTAACCAACAATTTCGTATCCTGCCAAACTAAGTTTCATAAACAAAGGAGAAAAAAATCCTTTTCGGACAAACAAATGCTAAGGGAATTTACTACCAATAGACCTGCCTTACAAGAGGTGCTAAAGGAATGCTAAACATGAAAATGAAAGAAGATACCTACCATTACAAAAACACACTAAAATACGCAGCCCATTGACATTACAAAGCAGCTATAGAATAGTCTATGTAACAACCAGCTAACACCGCAATGGCAAGATCAAATCTTCACATGTCAATACTGACACTGAATGTCACTCAGGCTGGAGAGCTAAATGTCCAACTAAAAAGGCATAGAGCAGCAAGTTGCATAAAGAAACAAGACAGTGGTCTGCTGTCTTCCAGAGACCCATCTAACAAGTAATGACACCTGTATGCTCAAAGTAAAGGGATGGAGAAGGATCTATCAGGCAATGAAGACAAAAAAGGATGACTATTCTTATGTCAGAGAATTAGAAGCAACTATTCTAAAATTCATATGAAACCAAAAGGAGATCAAATCACCAATTCAATCCCAAGCAAAAAGAACAAAGCTAGAGGCATTACATGTCCCTACTTCAAATAACACTACAAGGCTACAGTAATCAAAACAGCATGTGCTGGTACAAAAGCAGACATAAAGACTAATGGAAAAGGATACAGAACCCAGAAATAAAACCATACACCTACAACCGCCTGACCTTCACCAAAGTCAACAATAACAAACAATGTGGAAAAAACTTCATATTCAATAAATGGTGCTGGAATAATTGGCCAGCCCTTTGCAGAAGATTGAAATCAGACCACTTTCTTTTACCATATATAAAAATCAACTCAAGATGGATTAAGTACTTAACTATAAGACCAAAAGCAATAAAAAGTCTAGAAGAAAACCTAAGAAATACCATTCTGGACATTAGCCTTGGCAAGGAATTTATGGCAGTCTCCACAGGTAATTGCAACGAAATAAAAAATTGACAAGTATGTCCTAATTAAACTCATGAGCTTCTGCACAACAAAAGAAACTATCAGCAGAGTAAACAGACAACCTATGGATTGAGAGGAAGTATTCATAAACTATGCATCCAACAAAGGTCTAATATCCAGAATCTATAAGGAACTTAAACAAATCACTGAACAAATAACAAATAATCCCATTTAAAAATGGCCAAAGCATATGAACAGACACTTCTCAAAAGAATACATATATGCAGTCAACAAATACATGAAAAAAATGCTCATTATCACGAACCATTAGAGAAATGCAAATCAAAACCACAATGAGATATCATCTCACACCAGTCAGAGTGATCACTACTAAAAAATCAAAAAGTAACAAATGCTGCTGAGGTTGGAGAGAAACGGGAACACTTAAACACTGCTGGTGAAATATAAAATACTTCAACAACTGTGGAAAGCACATGTATCCCCAAACCTAAAATAAGAGTAGAAAAAGAAATTAATTAATTCAATAATAATATTAAATAATAAAAACCATGCATTGGTTAACTGGTGATTATATCATATGGGTAAGGGAAATAAATGATAGCAATGTTACAAGGGAAGGAGGTATTGGGAATTCTCTAAGTTACCTGCATTACACATGAAATAAATTAGTGTAATTTGAAGGCAAATGTGAATAATTAAATGTACATCTTATCACTCCAGCTTATAACCTTAGAGAAACTATCAAAAAATATAAACATAATTGATGTGCTGATAAAGGAGATAAATGGAATCACTAAAAAATGTTCATCTAAATACAGAGAAGGTAGAAGCTGCTTCTGGCATTAAAATTTATGAACATGTTTGATATTAATTCAGATATATATATATATAATCACTTTAATTAGAATGATCTAAAGACATGAATTAGAAGACAAAGACTACCAGAGGGGTTTAAAAAATACCCAATTATATGGGTCTTTAAATATAAAAACTTCAGAATAAAAAGATTCAGATATGTTAATAGTAAAGGAATGAGAAAAGCTATACCTTGCTAACACTAATAATAATAAAAAAAAGTTGTAGCAGCTATGTTAATTTCAGACAAAACAAACCATATTATCCTGAAGAAAAGGAGGCACTGCATAATGACAAAGGAGTCAATTAGAGACCTCACCAAATAAGATATAGATGGGAAAAGCAAATATGAAGACTATCAACATCATTTGCCAATGGGGAACTACAAATTAAAACAATAATCAGATTCAGCCAGACGCAGTGGCTCACACTGTTATCCCAGCACTGTGGGAGGCCTAGGCAGGTAGATCAGGAGGTCAGGAGCTCAAAATCAGCCTGACCAAGATGGTGAAACCCTGCAATTACTAAAAAACACAAAAATCAGCTCCTCAGGAGGCTGAGGCAGGAGAATCGCTTGAACCTGGAAAGTGGAGGCTGCAGTCAGCCGAGATCATGTCACTGCACTCCAGCCTGGGTGACAGAGGGAGACTCCATCTCAAAGACAGACAGACAGACAGACAGACAGACAGATAGATAGATAGATAGATAGATAGACAGACAGATAAATGAGATTCCACTCTGTATCTATTAGAATGGCTAAAATTGAAAAACCTGACAATACCAACTGTTGACAAGGATGCAAAGCAACAGGAATTCCCATTTATTGCTGGTGAGAATACAAAATGGTATAGCCACATTATAAAACAGCTTGACAGCTTCTTATGAAGCTATAATCATACTGCCCCTCAATCATGTTGACTCTGGCTGAGAGATACGTGTTACGAAGCCCCTCTTCATAGCTCCAGGGCTATTCACGGTTCTTTCATAAATTATACTCTCATTGGAACCTATAAATCTTTTGGACTCATTCCTGAAACAGGCTGCGTGATTGGGCACCTATATAATTATGCTCGTATTGGCTATTCTAGGCCTCACCCCCAGCTATTCTTCCATTTCAAAGCCACTTTGGGTATCACATTGAACATGAAGCTGCATGAAACGTACTTCTCTAAGAGGCAATACCCAGACATTACCAATACAAAGATTCTCACCTTTCTCTCATCCAATCTAGATACTTATTTCTTCTACCCTAGAAATGTTGATTCTTGAGTAGGAATTAGAATATCCCTATATGACTTAGTGCCTCCTGTTTGCTCTAGCTATCTTCCAAGCTCTTCCTTTCAGAACAAAAAGGACTTTCCTTTTCCTTGGTAGCAGAATAGTCCTTTATATCATGTCCTTAATTTACTCACTAACTTTGTCTATACTTAATCTTTTAGGCTTTGTGTCGACATATGAAAACCAGCTTGGGGAAGTCTGAGAATATACTTTTTTCCCTTCATGAAATACAGGCTATCAATGTGACTGTCCCACTGTAGATTTTTAAAACTCTGCTTTTTAACCCAAACTAAACAATTATTTTCTTGTTCTAGGCCGTTGGTGCTGTTCCTTTCCTGGGGCAATAAATTTGGACTGAATGGCTGAAGGGCTGCAAGTCATAGACAAAATTCTTTGTCCATGAAGGATCTTCTTTTCCAATCAGGACAATTTGTTGATAACTACTGGCCTAGCAAATTTATTAAATCTACAAGAGCAAATGGACTATATTTCCTCCATCCACTCCTCCTTACATAGAACTCTCCTCAACTATTTTTGTAACAGTTCTGCTGTAAGCCATTTAAGCTTATATTTTCTGACCAGCTTCTCACATTCAGGTATTTTGTGTAAGGGGTACTTTGTTTGCACAAATGTATTTATTATTAAATTGGTATTTACCCAACATTCTGTACATTTCTAACCTATGCATTTGTGAAACCATCCATGGTTTAGAAAGTTCCTGTACCTGCACAATTTTCCTGTACCACATGTAATACAGGCTTCCCTCCTCAGAAAGTAAGAAGGAATCCTCAAACTACCATTTCCCTTCCTCCATTATTAACAATAACCATGATCATCATAAAGGATAATGGTTGAACACCTCTTATGCATTAGCCACTAAAATGAGTGCTGTGTGTGAATTACCGCATTCAACTTTCTCAGCCACCCTGTGGGATGCTGGTGGTATCCTATGTTGCATACATTAAAAAAATGAAGCTTTGACAAGTTGAATAGCACGGTCAGGCCATTCAGAGTTGACCTATATCTGAATCCAGGTCCATCTTCAGCTCTCTCTCTCTCTCTCTCTTAATAATGTGGTTATAACATCTCTTATATCGTACAAATTTAAGAATATTTTAAAAAATTCTTTACAAATAATAAAGGAAAAAGTTTACCTGTTAATTGCAGATATAATACACTGTTCTTCAAATATATGCTATGATGGATCCATTTTATTACTTAAATGTTTTCCACACTCCCATCTTATTTGTTTCATCCTTCCCAATCCACAGGTGTCTGTGTGTGTGCGTGTGTGTGTGTTTATGTGCACGTGTACATGCAGCAAAATATATCTATATTTTTTCTGTTATTTGCAATTAATATATAAACACAGCTTGGAGAGATAAACTTACCTTGATTCACAGCTATTTTAAATTTCTGGTAAGTCACTTAAGAAAATGCAGATTGTCAGCAAGATTTTATTATTCATTTTATTTTCACACCAGCCCAATTAATTAAAAATTATTCTCTAAGTGTCTAAAACTGAGGCACTCAGTTAGCATGTGAAACAGCCCTAGACATTTACATCTTTACTCTTCTTTAGGACTTTCAATAAATTATTTGCCATGTTTTAAATATAAAAAATTAGTAAAATTAACTTTTAACTCAGTAAAAATTAGCTGATTAAAGTTAATTAAAGAAAAATTAACTTTTCACTTTTCTCAAATATTTATTGGAAATAGATAAATCATTAACCCTTTGTCCAATTCTTAGAAATAGATAAATCTTGGAAATAGGTATGAGTCTGATTCCATGGAATGAAAGCAATGTATAGGGGAGGGTAGAAGTTTTAAAAAACAAAACAGAAAATGAAAGGAAAGAAGAAAGGGAGGGAGGGAGAGAGGGAAGGAAAATTTAGACCTTTGAGTAGGAAGAAAAACAACCAAACAGTTATATCAAACAGTTATATTACATTAAACATTATGTTACAAAATAACTAGTTAGCCTTTGTATTTTCCATAAGAAGATCAATATTCCTAACTGGAAAAGAAATCACAAACCACTAGCGGAAAAGTGTACTTTAAAAGAAATATAAAGTAGACAGATATCAATTAGAAGACTTTTATCATCACTAACTGAGGATGAATATTATTCCTAATAGAAATGTAAGTTGGAACCATCCTTATAGATACAATTTGATAATGTGCACATTCTTAAAAGTATTCTTACTACTGCAGTGCTTCTAGGATGAAAGATCTCAAGAGCCCATATGCTTAAATAACAGAATGTGGATTATATAACAGAACATACACCACAGATTATAAATTATCTATTTTTAAAATGTTTAATAATGCATATTTAATATTTACATCTACATCAAACTAAAATGCTTTTGTACAATAAAGAAAACAAACAACAAAATGAAAAGGAAGCTTACACATTAAGAGAAAATGTTTGCAAACCATATATCTGATAAGGAGTTAATATCCAAATTATACAAGAAACAAACATAACTTAGTAGCAGACAAAAAATCCACAAATGACCCAATTTAAAAATTGGCAAAGGATCTGAATAAACATTTTTCCAAAGAAGACACAAAAATTCCCAATAGGTATATTGAAGGGTGCTCAACATCACTTATCATCAGGGAAATGTATCGAAACAACAATGAAATATCATCTCACACATATTAGGATGGCTTTTATCAACAGGCCAAGAAATAACAAGTGTTTGTATGAATACAGAGAATAGGAGACACATGTACACTCTTGGTGGGAATGTAAATTGGTGTGACCACTGTGGAAAACAGTATGGGTGTCCCCCAAAGAAATTAAAAATAGAATTACCCTGTGACCCAGTGATCCCTTGTTCATTGCAGCATTTCTCACAACAGCCAAGATACAGAAACAACCGATGTGTTTGTTGACAGATGAATGGATAAACTGTAATGGAATATTATTCAGCCTTTTAAAATTATACGCCTAAAAAAGAATCTATTTCAATAAAGGTATAAAACATGTAAGATTTTTATTATTATTATACTTTAAGTTCTGGGGTACATGTGCAGAACATGCAGGTTTGCTACATAGGTATACAGGTGCCATGGTGGTTTGCTGCACCCCATCAACCCGTCATCTACATTAGGTATTTCTCTTAATGCTGTCCCTCCCCCTATCCCCCTACCTGCCGACAGGCCACGGTGTGTGATGTTCTCCTCCTTATGTCCATGTGTTTTTAAAGCATTGTAATGGCATTCCTTTCTTAGCAGACAAGAAAAATTATATTTAATAATTGATGGTTATGGTTCTAGACTCAATAGAATAGCAGAACCTCATTTAAAAAAATAAACTGCATAGGTATCTTTTTATAAAAGTATGACAAATACAAACACAAAACAAGGTTAAAAATTATCATCTGAATCGTGCAATCATTTTTTGATATATTTCTATATTTTTCTACAAGAAGCATGTACAGTTGACCTTTGAATAACAGGGGGTTAGGAAGTACTGACCTTCTTGCATTCCAAAATCTGTCTATAACTTTTAATTGCCCCAAGGTTCAACTATCAATAGCCTACTGCTGACTGGAAATCTTAACAATAATATCAATAGCCAATTAACACATACTTTATAGGTTATACATATTATATACTGTATTCTTACAATAAAACGAGTGGGAAAAAGAAAATGTTATTAAGAAAATCGTAAGGTTGAGAAAACATGTTTACTATTTATTAAGTGGAAGTAGATCATCATGAAGGATTCTACCCCTCGTTGCCTTCACACTGAGCAGGACGACGGGGAGGGGAAAGAGGAGGGCTTGGTCTTGCTGTGGGCAATAGCAGAGGTAGAAGAGGTAAAAGGGAAGGCAGGAGAAGCAGGGACACTTGGTTTAACTTTTTGAAAATGTGTGTATAAGTGAACCTGAGCAGTTTAAACTGACATTATTCAAGGGTCAATTGTATATTTTTTAATCAAACTAAAAGATCATACTCTTTTATAAAGTAGAAACTAGATATTACTTCAAGTAATACTAATTATTTCTTCACGACCAAACGAATTACTTTCTAGGTGTAAACAAATAGTGCTGTGCTCCCCCAATCTATTTTCAAAATAAGAAAACCTATTTTGACATAGACTTTGACAATGGTTTGAAATGGAAGACATGTGCAAAGACCGTATAACAAGAGAAGACAGAGAAGACTAGAGACAGGGCTAAATTGTCCAGGAGAGCACAAGAGTTATCTTCAGCAGCCTTTCAGGAAACAGGAACATAAGGGCTTAAAATGCTGTTTGAAATATTATTTATAATATTTTATTTCTTTTTTCCACTTTTTTCTTCTTTCTCTTCTGTTTTTCATTTCTCTCTTTTCTCTTCTACCTTCACATAAAATGTGGTCTGTGAAATGTCAATATGCATGTCAACTTTCACATATAAACCTTTTCACTATTTTAATTGCTAAGGTACAATATTTCACCTGTATTTTGCATTACATTAGGCTTGTTGCCTTGCAGCCTAAAGTTTTTTAAAAAAAATGCATTTCACATGCCAAATAGTCCACTAATGAACTATTAGACAGCATTTAATTTTTAAGATAATTGTTTATACTGCTCACTGTTAACTTGCCAAAAGTTCCCTTGTTGAACAACAAAAACTCATTGAGCATTTTCTCCAACTACTTCCTCTAAGCAAATATCTTGTATGCTATTCCCATGTTAATAGAAGCTGTAATGTTAATATAAACTATCATGACCAGTACTGACATTAAATAAGTGTACCATTGAAACGTTACTGATAACTTGTTCTAGGCCTTGTGTTAATTTTATACATAAGTATGATGTGTTTTATAGAGTTTTAAATCCAATCTACTTTTAAATATTTCATTGTGTGAGATCTCTGAGGATTACTTATAAAAATAGAATACACAGTTGAAAACATATCACATCAATTCTTTTGTAGTCATGGCAATGAAGTCATCTTTGACCTGATTTTCATCACTAATGTCAGAAAATTAAAGAAAAAAAATAGTGTTTGATTGAACAATAGTAGCCTTTAAAAAATGAGTTTTTAAATGTCTTCAGGTTTATACCTAAAGTGAAACTGAATGGGTCCCCCAAAAAATTCTTACAGTGGTGAAATATGTACTTGTCAATCTCCTTATACACAATGACCTCTTAGCTAAAATAGCTAGTAATTTTTCATCAGGATTTATAGTGGAAAACATTCTTCAACGAGAGACTTTTCTTTTTTTGCCAAAAACATGTGCCAGTTCATCCAAATTATTAATAAACTTAATACAATCCACCTGAAAATGGTTCTGCATGGGCTTTATTTTTCTCTTTCAAAATATTTTTAAAGGGCCCCTTCTGGCAGCAGTAATTTAATGTTTTCTTTTCTGGGAAAGCCAGAATATTTGTACCATACCAAAATTTGTACTCAGTTCTCTGAAGGCAGGTGCGGCACCTCATTGTATCATCTCTTAAAGAGGTAGCTGAGCTTATTTTTAAACTCAAAAATAGAGACTTACTATTCTCCTGAGAACATGTTACATGTGCTTTCTAAAATTTACGGATATACTGCAAAGTGTAGTTTCAAGGTTCTCAGGGTGACAGTTTTGACAGTGTACTACAGTAGATCTGACATTGGTTTGCATTACAAGTGTTTCTAATAGAAAAATAAGTAGCTCTAGGCATAATTTACCAACGCACTTGTCCGAGGTTATCAATCAATGTTTTCAAGTAAAATGGAGCTGAACTGACGGAAATTTCAATGACCTCTAAAAGTATTCCTCAAAGAAGGACAATGGAAGAAAAAATATGTCTCAGTAGGTGTTATTAAACATTTAGAGTCAAAGGACAGTTTGAGATTACTTTGTTAAAAACAATGGAGCTCTGCATTCCAGAGCAATCATGCGGGGAAAATGCACACAATATTTTCAACTGGATATGTATTTCAAAGAGGAAAGCAACACAATATTCCCAAGCTAATGCTTCCCCTCAACCTTTTGTTTTCATTTTTTAAAAAGCTACTTTCTTCTTTTAACAAAAGGGAACAATTAAATCAAATGATAAAATTTTAATTCTTCTCAAAGGTCACATTGTAAATGAAGATTGCTATGCTTTGGTTTGAATAAAAAGCTTAAAATTGTCAAGTTAACTTTAACAAGGCCAAATACGTGACTTGTTTTCCACCAACTTGATTCCAACTTATTTTTTTTTTTGACACGATAAGAAAATCCAGTATGATTTAAGAACATTTTAGCTGAAAATATATCACATCAGTTCTTTTGTAGTCATGGCAATGAAGTCATCTTTGACCTGATTTTCATCACTAATGTCAGAAAAATAGAGGAAAGAAATAGCATTTGATTGAACAATAGTAGCCTTTAAAAAAATGTGTTTTCAAATGTCTTCAGGTTTATACCTGAAATGAAACTGAAAAGGTTTTGATGGTCCCCAAAAAAAATTCTTGTAGTGGTAAAATATACACTTGTCAATCTCCTTATGAACAATGACATCTTAGCTAAAATAACTTATAATTGTTCATCAGGATTTATAATGGAGAACATTCTTAAACAAGAGACTTGCCTTTTTTTGCCAAAAATGTGCCAGTTCGTCCAAATTCTTAATAAACTTAATAAAATCCACTTGAAAATGGTTCTGCATGGACTCTTTTTCTCTTTAAAATTATTTTTAAAGGGCTTGTCTGGCAGTCATAATTTAATAAATTTCTTTTTTTCTGGGACAGCCAGAAAATTTATACAATAAAAGTGAATGTATTTCATATTTCATTTCCATTTCTTTACAAAAGTCTCAAATGTAAGCAACTCAAATCCTGTTTTCTGATAAAGCACACCTCTCTCGACATTTAAGGACCGAGAGCAGTCAGTCTAACAGCAATTCAGGCCAGAGTAGGAGAAAAAAAAAAAAACTCATGACACCGGGGAGCCTTTCCCTTTATAAAGTAAGAAACCCAAGTATATTCTTAATCAATTAGATTACCTCTATTAGAGTACCATATTTTCTTTCAGAGGAAACTTTGCTTGAAAAAGAAATATTTTCACCGTTACAGAGTTGCCTACGTGTTTGTATTAGTTATCTATTGCTGTGGAACAAATTCCTTAAAATTAGTTACGTAAAACCACAAGTATCTCTTATCTCAGTTTCTGTTGATAAGAAATTTGGGAGCAATTTGGCTGGGTGGTTCTGGCTCAGGGTCTAATGAGGTTACAGTCAAGATGTGGCCAAAGCTTCAGAAATCTGAAGACTGGCTAGAGCGGGGGGGATTCAGTCACATCACTGCTCACAAGAAGCCTCAGTTTCTTGTTGGATGTTGTCAAGAGGCCTCAGTTTCTCATCACATGAGAGTCTCCATAAGGCTACACAGGATGTAGCAGCTGGCTTCTCTCAAAGCAAGTGACAGAAAACAGGAAGATCCAGAAGAAGCCCCATTCCCTTTTATGACCTAGTCTCAGAATTTGCACACTACTACTTCTACTTTATATATCAGAAGCAAGTCACTACTTCCAGTGATGATCAAGCAGAGAGAAATTAAGTTCCAGTTCTTAAAATGAAGAGTCAACGACTTTACACATAATTTTAAACATCACAGGATTTGGAGTTTCCTAAAGGACCACAAGATTATGAAATGTTTGAGAGTGACATTGTATAAGCAACTCATAAAAGCCAGAAATCAACTGGTTTTAACTCAAAGATAATTATTTTATTCTGTCCCTTGCTGAAGAAAAATTAGGTAGCTTAATTCTTCCAAGGCTCTCTTAAAATTATCATAATACCTAAAAGAAATTCTACAATGAATAGTATCATTTGATATAGACATCACTCTAATTTTCTTCTTCTGTTCCATGGTCCAACATTTTTGTTTGAATGTGCATCTATCACAGAATTTCCTTTCACTGTTATAGTGTTATATAGTACATGATTTCCAACCAGTATCAACCATGCAAATTCTTACAAAAAGGAGTTTGCATTAAAGAGTGTCTGGATGGCCTGCTTAAGAAACACTCAAATCCAAGATATGGCAGTATCGTGACCTAGTGTTGGGTCTTCTAAATTTTTCAGAACCGAGTAAATGGCCAAAAATATCTGAGATGAAAACAGAAATGACTTGTTTAGCAGGTATGAATCACAGCCCTAGCCTCTATGATCAACTGAAGAACTGAAGAAAATTGACAACATAGGACATCTAAGAAACCAGAAGGGAGTCCCAGATGTCCCCCAGACTTCATAACTTCTGCGGACTATTTCATTAAGTACTTTGTCTAAATTCTAAATACTTTTTTTCTATTTATCTTACTAAAAATTTTACTATCAATTATATGCCACAGTGAGCCCTGTTATTACCTGTATCTTTGCATACTTCAGTTCATGGTGCTGGATATTGTCTTAACTAAGCACACTATGAGTTTCTAATGCTAGTATTGAATTATCCACTGTAATGGAAGCAAAACTTGATATAGATAATTGAGAAGGGGAGACTTTCAAAACAAATTCTTTCTGTTTCACTTTGATAGAAAGACTTTTTTTTGCAGAAAATTTACCTTCTCAACTGTGTTTTCAGGTTGAGAATTGGTTTGCATGCCCTGATACACACAATTTGATAAAAAGAAAGGCATTAAGAAAAATCTCTCTTGGAAAAGATATAAATCTTGCTGATTTAACATTTGTCATTAATATTTCATGCATGACACCTACATAAATTCAACTCTATTACTAATAGTTTTGTTGGTTAATAAACAAATATGTTTCATTTCAGAGTATCAGCTTGGTAACTGGCCTTTCATTCATCTACTCATATAGTTTAGACAAAATACATAAAAGTACAAACTTAGATGAGTCCATGGAAAAACCATCAAAGTATTTTTGAGCCCTAATTTAACACTGAATGTGTTTTCTTCTAAATTAAGTGCCTTCCTAAGCACAGTACAACTCATTTCACTTCCTTGAGATAGAGCAGTAGTGTGCTTGATAACTTAGATAAACCCAACAAGGAATGTGTGTCTTGCTTCTGAGTGTGAGGCTGAACCCTGATGTAATGACAGGTTAATGGGTGGAAAATAATAAAGTTATTCAGGTGGTATTAGCACGAAAAAGGTTTTCCCATCTGATGAAACTGGTAATTGCAAGAGACATTGCCTGAAGTATTTTATATCTGGGATAAATTCTTCTTACTACAATCAGTACTGTGCAGTTTTATAGAAATTTTCTATTTCTAGACATCTGAACCCTTCCCTGGGAATGAATAGAAATGTTGCCATAAATGTGTTGTTTTTTATTGGGGAACTATTAGAATGTTTGGATGACTCTAAACCAACACAAATAACTGAGATAGAATGTAGAGATGTTTTTAGCAATCATTAAAGATAAAAATATTGAGAAAATAATCCCCAAATCCATGTATTCAACCTATATTTATTGAGCACCTACTGTATGTCAAGCCTATGCTGTATGCTGAGCACACAATATGGAGCAAGACAAAAATTAAGTTGTTTATGAAGCTGATAGAATGTAAGTAAGTCCAACAATCAAAAAGCAAGTAAGATGAGGCACAACGGTGCAATGTTCCAGGGCAAAAGAGTGTATACTAAGCGTGGAAGTACACCACCTAGATACCCTTTCAGTGAGGTTGTGCTCACTAGCTGTGGGAACTGTGGTCAGGAAAAGCTGTGCACACCTCGACTGCTGAGGTCTGCTTCAATCTAGGCCATACTCATCATCCAGTGGCAGCCTGCATCCATTGAGGGGGACAAAGTTGGATGATTTTAGCCCAAAGCGGACAGCTCTGATGAGCAATTCTCATTTCACAGCACCCTGATAGGTTGGTTGCAGCTTTCTTATGCCTACAAGGTGGTTTTATTCCTTCCTTTATACAATCCTGGTTGCTTTCCTTTCACTGGAATACATTTATAATAAATAAATCACAAGCCAATCTCCATCCCAATATCTGATTCCAGAGAACCTAACCTACAACCAAGTGAAGACTAGAAACATTTAACACAGCAGGAGAGGAACAATTAGGGAAAGTTTCCCAGAAGAAGTAGCATTAAAACTAAGATGGAAATATAGATGGAAGTTAACCAAATCATTTTGCAAGGTAAAGGAGGACAAAGGAAAAGAAGGCAATGAGTGTTTTATTTCAGGAGCAAAGATCCAAAGTTCTAGTAAAAAATAAAGTACAGAAATTTTTAAAAACGTGTTAGGCACAGGGGAAAAAAGCAGGATATAAGAGAGTGTTAGGAGTCAAATTTAAAAGCACCTCAATTCATTGAGATCATAATTTATCACAAGAAACCACAGGAGGATTTAAGGAGGGGAGTGATCAGTGAGCTTGCTGTTGAGAGACCCCTTTGGAGGGCCAATGTTAGAAGCAGGGCTCCCAGATATTCAATCAATGTCGTCTGGATAAGAGTTTATAATGAAATAAACTAGAGACAGTTCAGATGGATAGAAATGAATGAGCACAAGCAATTTTGGAGTGATAGAATCAATAGGACCCTTTCACTTGTTAGATATGAGATAGTAAGAGGGAAGGAGAAATTAAGAATGCTAATTTGTTTTCCTGATAGATAGATATTGGTGCCATTTACTGAGATAAGAAACACCAGAAAAGGAGAAACTTTGGTAGGGATGATTTCAGCTTTTAACATGATATTGATATAGAAATCTGTTGTTTAAGAGAGAACCATCAACACTATCAGCCTTACATCAGCATATCATTATTCAATCATTCTCCTATCAGCATATCATCAAATAAGTGCTAGTGAGCTGTGGGGATGAAGAACCTCCAGGGAGAAACATTCAAGGGAGGAACATTTCAGTGAGAAGAGGAAGGGTTTGGGCAAAATTGTAAGTAATATCAACAATGAAGAAATGTAACCTGCTTAGGAGAAAGGCCAAGTAAGAAAAGTAATGACATTATCTACGGAATTTAGAGCACCATATTAACATGGAATGGGTAGGGAGAGTCAGATTATGAGGAGCTCAGGAGTGAGTGAGGCAGTGGAGGCACCCAGTGCAGAAACTTCTCAGAAAGCACCATGCAAAAAGGAAAGCAAAGGGGAGAAGACAACAGAAAATCAGAAGGAGCTTTGAGAACCAAATACAGTTGCTATTCATTTTGCTGATGATAATGATACCTTATTGTTGCTGGGTTTGGTGCTGTTGCTAATTTTATTTTAATGTGAGGCATAAGTTTAAGTTTAACCACTTTAAAGAAGAAATCGGTAACACAAGAGATTAGAAACATAAGAAGGGGAGTAATCAAAATTTCCTGAGCAGGCAGGAGAACATGGGATCCAGAGGACAGGTAAAGGAATTATTCTTGAGGTAGAGAAAAACATGTCTTGTGAATTGTAATGTGAGTGAGAGAAAAAGAAAAGAATTAATTGTGAGAGTTAAGTTCTTATATCTAGGTGGAAAAATTACAGAATTTACTTTTTTTTGATTCTATAATCTTCATAAAATAAGAAAGTAAGTCAGTCAGCTGCTGAGAGTGAGCCTGACTAATAGGCAAGGGAATCTGACAACAGAGAAGATTGTGTTGAAAGGAGTGTTGGAGGTTACTAAAAAGAGCTGATGATAAAAGAAATGGAGTAGGGCTGCTGTGCAATCAATTAACTTTCTGCCTCCACTGACTACTCTATTTGCTTTCTCTCACTCTATTATAAACAGCAGTGAGTTTTTATCTGCCATAAGAAGAATCGTCAGCTTCCTCATATGGGCATTCATTCACCTCTAACTCTGTGGTTGTTTTATAAATAAACACGGAACAATAACCCAGGGAAAATCTGCTTCATGCATTCCAAAAGAAAAGTTGAATTCAAGAAACCGGTTTAAAATGATGCTAAAGAACAGAAGTCATCATCGATGTAGGACTGCAACCAAGCGAGTCGCTCCACCCAATTATCCTTTTGTTGCTACCCCAGAGAGACATTCACTAATATAAAGCCCCTCTTGAAGTGAACCCAAAAGACTGAATTTCTGAAGTACCAAAATATCCTTTTAGAGGAGATTTCAAATAGAAGACATTCCATGGTAAGAAATCTCAGGAGAGTTCCTTTATGAAGTTTCAAGCTGTATTTAGGAAGTCATCACCAGTTCTATGACACCATAATTTGAAACTTTTTTCTCTTTTTAAATTAAATTTTAAGTTCCGGGGTACAAGTGCAGGATGTGCAGGTGCATTTTATAGGTAAACATGTGCCATGGTGGTTTGCTGCACCTATCAACACATCACCTAGGTATTAAGCCCCACATGCATCAGCTATTTATCATGATGTTCTTCCTCCCCTGCCCTCCTGACAGGGCCCACTGTGTGCTTTTTCCTTCCCTGTGTCCATGTGTTCTCATTGTTCAGCTCCCACTTGTAAGTGAGAACATGCACTGTTTGGTTTTCGGTTTCTGTGTTACTTTACTGAGGATAATGGCTTCCAGCTCCATCCATGTGAAATCTCTTAATCATAGCTTTCACTGAATAGATGCCAGGTACAAGTAGAATTATTATATAAATAAATCAATTGTGAAATACAAGTATCTACGTTTTATGAATTACCATTACAGAGAAAATCAAAATTTAATAAACATGTAAGAAGACTATTAATCATACTCTGAAATCATGCTTTGCATTTTTACAGATTTCTTACAGGAAGTAAACGTATCGTTTTAAGTAACAATGTGGACATATTTGGTAGAATAAAATCTCTTGAGGGAGTTTTCACCCTCAATCATCCATCTTCTACCTTTCTCACTCCTCTTTCCATCTGGCTCTGGCTCTTTCTACATAAAAAGAGTTCCATTATCAGCCATATTAAAAGAAAACATAAAACAATTTTATGTTTTATAAATGAACAGTTAGGTTTCAGCATTGCCTTCTGTTTATGCACAAGTTACATTAAAATATTTATTTTGTCAGTCACCAGTTTCCAACTGTCCACTGAATTTCCTCTCTATATGTCATTGCTGGCCTCCAAACTGTCAAATTTAATGGACTTTTCCATCCTTGCCTAAATTTGATAGCTTGCTGCCTATTCAACAGCCTTTCCCTCCCATCCCCAAGATTTCTTCAGGAATCAGGGGACCATATGCTTCATAATAGTCTCAGTCTGTCTAGGAAATCCAATTCCCCTTGGAAGTGAGTACTTAAGGCATGAGTCCACAATGCAACTCTTGCCAATGGGATGTATGTACATTTTCTGTACTTACTGTAACACAGGGGTTCCCAACCCCCAGGCCACAGATTGGTACTGAGCATTACCACCGGTACCACCAGTGCCACCGGTACCAAGCATCACCACCTGAGCTCCACTTCCTGTCAGACCAACAGCAGCATTAGATTCTCATAGGAACATGCTCCCTATTGTGAACTGCACATGAGAGGAATCTAGGTTATGCACTCCTTCTGAGAATCTAGTGCATGATTATCTGTCACTGTCTCCTATCACCCCTAGATGGGACTGTCTAGTTGCAAGAAAACAAGCTCAGGGCTTCCACTGATTCTATATTATAGTGAGTTGCATAATCACTTCATTACATATTACAAAGTAATAACAATAGAAATAAAGTGCACAATAAATGTAATGTACCTGAATCATCCCCAGACCACCCCCTCTTCCCTCTGTTCTGGTCCATGGAAAAATTGCCTTCCATGAAACCTGTTCCTGGTGTCAAAAATGTTGGGGACTGATGCTGTAACACATGATCACAAACTGCTGTAAAACAACACGACATACAGTTTGGGAGGTCAGAAGTCCAAAACAGGTCTCCCTGGGCTAAAAATGGTGATGCCAGCAAGGCTGCATTCCTGCTGGAGATACTGGGAGATAATCCATTCTCTTGATATGTTAAACCTTCTAGAGACTGCCTGCATTCCTTATCTCATGCCTGCCCCATCCTTCTATCTTCACAGGCAATATAGGACCACATAATTTTCACATTGCAATCTCTCTGGCTCTCCCTTTTCTGCTTCCCTCTTGAAGTCATTTGTGATACACTTGGTCCACCTGGATAATCTAGGATAAATTCTGAATCTAAGGTCAGCTGATTATCAATCTTAATTTAGTCTCAACCTTAATTCAGCTTTGCACACAAAATAATTCATTTATAGGTTCTAAGAATTAGGATGTGGATATGTCAGCGGGAGGCATTACTCTGCCTACCACAAAGTGTAAGAGAAAGTCTTGCTGGGCAGGGAAAGAAATACTCCTTCTGTCTCTAGAAGTCAAGGTTTGCATGTGCTATGTGAAATTATGGCTGCCATTGCAGGATCACAAGATGAGCTAGTCTAACTGGGAAGACTTGTATTGTAGGAATAATCATGATTTGATCATGTTTTTGTATAGTCCCGCTAAGTAAACCAACCCCAGGGCAATTTTAACTCTACTTCTTGTCACATGAGATAAAATTTGATTTTTGCGTACTCATTTGAATTGCGTTTTCGTTTCCCACAGACAAAACATTCTAACTGATACTTTGCCTTACTTCCCTTTTCTGAGCATTTGAATTTCCCGTTACCATTCTAAAAAAATCATTGCACTCTTGCAGTATTACTGTAGCCTGGCTTTCTCCTACTTCTCAAGCGATTCCTACCCAGTCACTCAAAGGATTTTCTCTGCTTACACTCTCAGTGATGGTTTTCACACTTGACCCTGTCTTCAGCTTTTCCCATCTCTCTATTCTTCCTGGGTAAATTCATTTTTTTTCCAAGGCTTTAACTGTCCTTTATATGCTGATTCATATTTTTTTACCTCTATTCGGAAACTTCTGTTGATGCCAGATCTATGCTTCCTCTATGGTTTGAACGTCTCCTTCAAAACACATGTTGAAACTTAATCTCCAATGTGGCATTATTAAGAGGTAGGGGGCCTGTAAAATGTGGTTGGGTCATAAGGGTTCTGCTCTCATGAATGCATTAAACTATTCATGAATTAACAGGCTAATGAATTAATGGGTTATCAAAGAGGGAAACTGGTAGGTTTATAAGAAGAGGAAGGGAGACCCCAGCTAGCATGATCAGCACCCTCTCCATGTGATGCCCATTACCGACTCAGGACCCTGCAGAGTCCTCATCAGCAAAAAAAGCTCTTATCATATGCAGCCCCTTGATCTGGGACTTCCCAGCCTCTGTAACTGTAAGATACAAATTTTCTTTCCTTGTAAGTTACCCAGTGTCAGGTGTTCTGTTTTAAGCAACAGAAAATGAACTAGGACCAATTGCTTCCAAGTAATTATGGCACATTTCTTATTGAATATCTGCTGACTCTCCCCCTCCTCAACTAACTTTGTTTCTGAACTTTCAAATACATCTTCCACATGAGTGAAAGTCTCCACAACTTACTTCAGTCAACCAAGGCAAACACATGAATAAGCTTCCACTTCTCTTTCTCACTCGGACACGCTCCCTATTGAATTAGCCACTAAACTTATGGTCCTGACCTCCTTAAAAACCCGTTATCTTCCCACCTTCTCATGTCTATCGTCATGACTTTGCTTCCTCATTTCTCACCCTACAAAAGCCATCTCAGCTTCTCTCCCTATATTCAAACTCTTGTAATACCTTAACCAAGATCCAATATCTCCATGCTCATCCAATGAACCCTCTACAATTAAAATAAGATCATATTTCTCCCCTGCTCAAATCTCTCTGTGGATTTTGATAACTTTTAGGCTAATAATAAAATTCAAGAAATGATGTAACTGTGATGTAGTATACATTTGTTATATTACCTTACCTCATGTAACTTTTCAACTATCCTGTTAAGCAATATTATTGTACCTATTTAACAGATTAAAAACTGAAATTTAGAGAGTGAACACAATTTCCAAAGATCACACAGCTGGTAAGGTTTGAGTTGGGTTTTAAGTCCAATTATTCTCACTCTAAAATCTATGCCTTTAGATTAGTTCAAACTGCCTAGCCAATGACTAACTATCCAAAAGGATCCCTCGCTGATTCTCCTCCAATCCCTATTGCTCCAGCTCTCCAGCCATATAAGCCACTCACGATTTCTCTAAAATGCAGTGTCCTTGCTTCTCTCTACCACATGCTACTTCTGTCTACAATAAATGTCCTTTGCACTGTTTTGTTTTTCATTTTCTAATTGGTAGAAAGCTTGTCCATTCAAATTTTCCTCCTTGGCCCTGTCCTCAGCTTTTCCCATCTCTCTATTCTTCCTGGGTAAATTCATTTTTTTCCAAGGCTTTAACTTCCACAGTTTCCCAACAGCTGATTTACACATTTCTCTCTTCTGTGCTACTGTGACATTTTTATCCATTTAAAATAGTAACAGCTGCCACTTCTTACCTGCTTTTCCATGTGAGACACATGTCAAAGTGCTTTACATACATAAATTTTTTAATTCTATAGAAAACTATTAAGATAGTTTACAGATGGAAAAATATCAGAGGGTTTATGATGCTACAGGCATTTTGTTCTATAGTCTCTGTTCCACTTTCTTTTTCCTTTTAGGGTATCTTGAGAGCAGGGACCATGCCTTACATGATTTGAATACCTGGGACTTACACATAAGCAAGGTTGTTTCCTGAAGATTTGATAAAGGAATGGACTATCCATTAAATTAAGAGATCTGTGACAGTACAGACGTATATAAATATAATTAGCATGTCTTGATATCTTACTGTTTGGAAAACACAGAGCATATGAGTTTGCAATAAGTTCTTGTTCATTTCTGTTTCCTCACCACTTTCCTGCGAGCTACTTAATGACATAAACGATTCCATATTCACCCTGGATTCCATGTACCTAGCACAGGCACTCAACAAATGAACTAGGAAGTTAAATTAATCACCAGATATTAATGTTAGCTTTGCCTCTCCATTTTATTATATACCACATACATATTCAAGACAGGAAGAAATCTTTATTAAATCTCCAGTACCACATCCAGCTCATTAGGAACTGGAATTACTAAAGTTTACTGTACTTCATCATCATTCACCACAATTCATCTGGATCTTTAGAAGCTATACAGGTGAATTGCATGAGGATATGACATAAACTCTCCTTAATTGTCCCAGGGCAAACAAAACAACAATATTAGCACCTTGGCCACAGTTTCAAAATCAAGATAAGAATTCCACTTTAGGAAATATTTTTCTCATAGCGCTATTTTTTTGCAGCACTTAGCTAATCTTTTTTTTATACTGGCATGATATTATTACACTGTGAATCTATATCATACTTTGACAAATAAATTACAAATCTATTTTATTATGAACAATGCACATAAGTGAATGCTTTAAAACTATTATCTCTGAGATATTCTAAATGTGTATTTAAAAAAGTAATGGTCTCTTTAAGCAGAATCTCTAAAAGGCATCCAAGCTGGACATATTCTGAGCACTTCAAAGATAGAGAATGTTATTTGAGTGTTTAGGTATTGTGTACCAGGCAACTGTGAAGAATCCCTGAGGTGGCAGAGTGGAGAAGCTTAACTAATAGCACTGAAGAGAGCAAAACACTCCAAGGAGAGAGGCACAGGTTACTGATTTACAGTTAGCCACAGTTTCAATTTACTCCAAATAAGACAACATGAGTAACAAAGACAGAGAAGGACTTTGTTCTGGGTGAGAATTAACAACGGTGAGAACATCTGATAGATAATGTGATTAGAACTGAAGTCTTTCATTTAGAAAAGCTTAGAAGCTTTGACACTGAGGAAGCTTCATTTGTGCCAGCCCTGAAGGGAACAGGCTGTACAGGAGCCTCTTCAATGAGAATTCAGGAAAGAATAATGGCTGAAATCTCAAAGGTCTACAAATCAGCCTGAAAAACTCAATCAATTATAGTTGACACAGCAACAATGGAGTAAAAAGACTAGATTGGCCCATGATGACTTTTTCCTCCAGTCCTTCTGTGGAAAGAGTCCTTTCTTTTCCTTCTTGTCTCTGCTCTTTTTTCATGATTTATTCTTCTCTGCCTATCTCACATTTTGCCTTCCTTCTCTCCCTTTTTTATAACTCATCATCTTGTTCCAATCTTCCTCCTGTTATCTAAATTTCATAAGGTACAACTTTAAAGACTTATACATTTATAAAAATAGGCAAATTATAAATTTGCAATAAAACATTTATAAATTACCAAAGTTGCATTCATTTAATAGTATTTACTCTTAATTCAAAAAATAGGTGAAATTTATATTTTTCTGCCACTCTAAAAATGCCTACAGCAATTTTAAAGTAAACAGAAAAAAATCATTGCCTATTTCAATTTAGACATGAAAACTCACTTTCAACAGATCTGTCTTAAAAAATTGATTTTTCTTTTGTAGACCTTCAGAGAAAATTGTCCTGAACTACCCAGTGTTTTAGCATATGTTATATTACAAATATTGTCATTAATCAACACTACATTTTTTTTTTATTTCTTTGCTTTGTGTTTTCAACTGATTGGTCCTGTTTCTAGTTTAGATTTTCTTCCTCAATGCAGCAAACTACATCTTTAGTTATTAGTAAATATTATTTAAAATATGCTAAATCGACTGTTTAGCAGTAGTTCACATTGAACTTATAGTTATTGATTAGATTTGAAGAACTACCCAAAAAAAGACATAAAATATATGTAATAGTTGGTATACAATTTTGCATGCAATGGATAAGGTTTAAAACCTAATTATCATTCTCTAATGGCTATCATTATAAAGACGAAAATAAAAGTGTTGATGAGGATGTGGAGAAAAGGGAACCCTTGTATACTGTTGGTGAGAATGTAAATTAGTACAGCCATTAGGAAAAACAGTATGAATGCTTTCCAAAAAACTAAAAAGATAACTACCAATCCCATTACTACTGGATACACAGCCAAAGACAATGAAATCCGTATGTCAGAAAGACATCTTCACTTCCCCTATTCATGGCAGTATTATTCAAGATACTCAACTATGGAATCCAGTAAGCATCCATCAACAGACGAATGAATAATGAAAATTTGGTGTATATATGTACACAAAGAAATACTATTTATTCTTTAAAAAATAAAAAAAAAAACTTGAAAATTCTGTTTCCTGTGACAACATGAATGCCCCTAGAGAACATTATGCTAAATAAGCCAGACACAGACAAAAATCACATCTTCTTTCTTATGCACAGAATATTAAAAACTTGAGCTTATAGAAACAGTGGAAAGGCAATTACCAGGGACAGCAGGATTGGGAGATGTTGGTCAATTATAAAAAATGTCAGCTAGACAGGAGGAATAAGTTCAAGAGATCTACTGTACAACATGGTAACTATAGTTAATAGCAATGTATTGTATACTTGAAAGTTGCTGATTTTAAATTTCTCGCCACAATTAAATGTGAGTTAAAATAGAACTAATTATTATTCTTTTCATATTTGTGTTTCATTAATGAACTTGTCTATTTATAAGTTAAAATTTATTGAATATTTTAATAGAAATGTGCAGGAGTTACCTGGTTATTTAAAACAAATGAAAAAGAATGGACAAACCACCACAGATTAGGAGAGGAAGCGACCACTATGAGGTTAGGAGATAGTATGAAAAGAAAGAGAATGGTTATAATGTTATACTATATAATGATTTACTTTAGCCAAAAATAGTCATCTATTAAGCACTAGTACCTAAATATCAGTGATTAAATACATTTTCTATTAAATATGTACTGTGAGGAAAAAAGCGGACCTTATTGGAAGCATTCTATACATCATAGTATCTAATATAATGAAGTTCTTGGATACATGTATTACAATACAAATTTTTTTTTGTTTTATTACATACTGGTAGAATTTCAATTACTCACAACACCTCTTGAAATTCTTACTAAATTAGCAGCTCAGGCAGCTGATAATAAATGGCATCTAACAAGCAGCACCCTCCAAATTAAAAATGTAAGACAGATGAAAACTCAAGACAAGACAAGACTCACAACCAGCAGTAACCAAGACATACAGCAAACCTTGTACCATAAACAGGCTGAAAAAAACATACCTAGACTTCAAATTGTGAAAATGAGATCACATTTTTCAAAATAATGGAAAGATATGATTCCTCAACCAAAGCCTAGCCCCTGGCTCAATTTTTATGTTCTACACCAACTAGAAAATTGACAATCATTTTCTCTACTCAAAGGTATTGACGAAACAATTACATTACTTATAAGGAAGAGGATGTAATTAACAGCTAATACTGATAAAATTATTACTGTTTCAGATACTGTTCTAAGTACTTTTTATGAATTCATTTACTCCTCACAGTAGTAGCCATTTGTTTTAGGTTCTATTATATGAAGTTAAAAGAAGTTAGACAGTACATAACCACCTTTAAAAAGTAAAATAATTCTTATATTTTTATGTCTATGTTAAAACAGCTCTCAGAAAACAAGAGTGCAGGAAATAGAAAACAAACATTTTATTTTCATCAGTAAATCTGAAATGCTAGATGAAAAAATAAAACACTGAAAGAATCTTCAGTGCTGAAAGCTGTGATTTCACCTGGACTTCAATTGTTTAAAATATCTAAGAAACATAGTGGTAGGAGGAAATAACTACATGACTTATAAGGAAGAAGAGGCGATTAATAGCTAATATTAATTAAATGATCACTGTTTCAGATACTGCTCTAAATACTTTGTATGAGTCAATTCACTTATTCTTCACAGTAGTAGTCATCTGATGCAAGGGCTGTTATAAGACACAAACTCAATAAGAGACCTAAGATTGAAATCCCTGGGGTCTGACTCCAAAAGCCTGCTTTTAACAATTACGTTAGATATAGTAAGTGCTAGAAGAGTGCTTTAGTGCAGCTGGTGCATTTGGTAGGAATTAGATAGGGATTCATGCATATCAGCCTGTGCTCCAGCTTTATATCTAAGATCCAGCCTCAACGATGATGCAAATTAACAGAGAATAATGTAGAAACAGTCACCCAACTTTGCTTCTCAATTACATAATCTAGAACAAAGCAAAAGAAACAGCTTCTGAGAGAATTTGAGTAAGTATATGTTAAAAAAAATCTACTAAAGAATATAGAATAAAATAGCAAGACATCATTTGATATTCTTAAGTGTTGGAAAAGAAAAAAGACCCAACAGCACAGAAGCGGAATGACCTAACTAGATAACCAAGCTAAAGTGAAAAAGCATAGAAGAGGTATAAAAACTTAACGCAGAGAATATAAATATCACAATTAAAAAGAGGCAATAAAGACAATCATTAAGGCTTTGAAAATAAAATCAGCGATGTGGTAAACATCAGCTTATCTTAAATTGTCAGAATTCAAATGAGGACGTAAATGAAAATGCAGAGAGAAATGGTGATAAATATGAAGGTTATAAGATAGTAATTGATGCAGTTTAGGAGTAAATAAGTAGAATATATAAACAAAGCAATGCCAAAGATTGCAATAGGAAAAAAAAATGACCTGAGGTAAAGAAAAAACTATGTTTGCTGACTGAAAAAGGCTATCACCTTCTGAAAAGTAACAATTAAAATAACAAATTCACAGTTGAAAAATATCCAAAAAAATCTTTTGAGTTAATAAAGAAAAATTATCAAATTTTCTATTCCTAAATACCTAACAAATTACATACACACACACACACACACACACACACACGTCAAAAGGGAGAAAAATCAAGAGTGTATTCATTGGGGTTTAACCAGGAATTTAGAGCCACCAGAAACGTTATGTGAATACAGGGATTATGGGAGGAATACACATTACAAAAATGTGGGGGAACCAGAAGATTTTTTAAAAATGTTAAAAAAGTAACTCACCAGTTGGCCTAAGTGGCAGCAGAAAAGTCAGAGCTTGCTGGGAAAGCTGGGAAGCCACCAAGGTGGAATGACATGGGAAGTCTATGAAATAGCTCCACGCCTGTGTGTGACTACCACCTCTGTGGGTCAAGTCAGGTGTCTGCAGAGAGACTGCACCACTGGTCTGAGAGGCCAGCATCTGGGTACACAGGCCGCACATTAGCAGAGGGGAGGAATGGCTTCCGCTTCACATATCCCTTCTACATCTCACCCAAATTCCTCTTGGCCAACTCTGAGCCAAACCGAAAAGGTGGTTCTTGGCATTGTGGTTCCCAGACTTAGCCAAGTTGACAAACACAACCATCATCAACAATGAGTATGTGATAACCAGTATGGTAAACTGTACAGCCTCAAAACCGTAGAAGAATACCGAAGATTCTGTGGCAGAAATGAGTGGCAGGTAAGAGCTTCAGCTCCTCAGCTGGGCTCCAGACTTCATATCTTCTTCTGAGGAGATGGCAGTCCTGAAAACACCCAATCCTAACCCCAAATCTGGAATAAGGCAAATTGAATACTTTGTTCATCTTTTACTCCTTCAGCCCAAGGAAGGATATAAATGGTGATGTGGGAAGGAGATAAGAATGTTGGAAAGTGAACGGTGGAGAGACCCTTTCTGAAGGAAGCAGCAGCTTCAGTAATATATGCCATATAAGGGGCATGTCTATCGTTGAAATGCAACATAGTCCTTCCTAAGAAGAAAGAATTTTCATACCCAAAATATAAGAAAAATATCAGAAGAGACTATGGCTCCTAGATGCCTAACATAGGTGGAAGTCTTTGCTTCTGAACTCTCTAACTCTTCACACCACTCCTGCAGGCCACGAAAATATGTAAGACTGCAGCCCTCAAGTAATAGCTCAGAGGAGAAAAAGAAATCATCTTACATATAGTGGGAAAAGAACGATTAATTCACTTACACTACTTCATGGCAAAAAGAGTATCTGCACACAGCTCCCAAAACATGAACAAAATCAAAACAAGTGGCATGGCACGCACATATGGAAACAGACCAAAATGATAATAAAAATACAGAAGGGTTTTAAAAAACCAACTATAAGGAAATTAAAGTACATAAAAGACTGATTTTAAAAAAACAGAAAACAAAAACAACATTTAGATAAATAATTTCCTTAACACAGACAATTAAACAGTAAAGATAATTTGAGGACATAAGGGAAGAAAATTTCTCTGAAATAAAGAAAAATCTGTATTTGCAGAATAAAAGAGGACATACATACATTTTTAATTTAAAATTAAAATAGAATTAAATAAAAATTTAATACAAAATGCTCAATAAAAAAATATGTATCCTAGTCACTCTCACTTTAAAGATAAAGAAAACATGTTTTAGTCTTCTAGGCACAAATACCAAATCCATAAGAGAAAAAAAACCTTCTTCCTTCTTGGGGAGGTTATTTCTCCAAACATTAACTGTCAGAAGACAATGGAACAATGTCTACAGCTTTAGAGTAGGGATGGGGAGGCACAGAAAGAATGACCCAACAATGTTACAGCCAGTCAAGATAGAATTTAAGAAATGTGACAACATGAAAAAGCAAAGAGTCAACAATATCTCTGAGCCTCTTTAAGGAAGGGGGTGAAGGTAGGATAAACTTGTGCCAGTCAACAGAGAATTTGGTATTGGAGAAGTTGTGGTAAAAGGACTGATAGCAAGTACTGAGTCCATTGAAATAGCACACACTAAACAATATGGGAATTGTGGGTAAAGAACAGTAAAGCTCATATATTGATACAATGCACAATACTGATAGAAAACTGAAAAGGGAAGTAAGGAGAAAAGGAAATAGAAAAGTGAGTAAATATTAATGCCCTACTTTAAACACAAGAAAAATTAAAACTGTTTAGAAATGAGACATGTGAAAAATAGTTTCTACCTCTTAAGTTTTTTTCTTAGTTTTAGAAGAATCTTTTAAGAAATAGTGTCTTTTGATTAAGAAATACTTATTCAATTATGTAATTCCTTTAGTTTTACTTCTTTTTGTGTGAAATGTGGGTAAAAATAAACACTACCTTTCATTTAGGTGTTTTCAGTATAAAAACATATTTATAAAAGCATTTCTATCTACCCATCTATCCCTATGTTCATTTCTCTGTACAAATGTCCAGAGAAAGATGGATAGATTGGTTTGTTGATAGATAGATAGATAGATGATATAAAGAAGAGCAATGCTTTTTTCTGGGTAATAAACTTTAAGGGAATATGTTTTAAGCTTTTCTATGTATTCCTGTACATACAGTCATGCATTCTGTAATGTGTGAACAGTAAAATACAAGGTTCTGAAATGCAAGGAATGAGATGAGATCTAGAAATCCTCATTAAATAATCATTGAAGTTTTACTAATTGGCTAAGAATGAAACAAACAAAAGGTGGTGTGTCTAAGCAATTGTTGCCAATGGTTCACAAAATTGAATGGAAATGTCAAAATTTCAATAAAGATCTGCACAGAGAATATGACTGCAATGTGACTGTCCTTATTTTTACAGGATATAAAGCAGACATGAACCTGCAAGCATACATTTTATTTATAAAAGTCAAGAATTTGGTGGCATAGATATGGGAGAAAACAGAAATGAAGAAAAAACGCGAATAAGACACTTTATCATAAATAGATATATCTGTGGATATAAGAAAAATAACTCAGTGATTCATCTTAATTTTACAATTAGAGAAAGTAGTACTAAATAAAGTTTTGTAAAACTTAAAAATTTTGATTTATCACTAATAGAATTTATTGAAATAAAAGTGCAAATTGGGAGTCTGGATTATCCGAGCAAAAAAAATCGTACTAAAGGTTTTTTTTTTTCCCCCCCCCTCTAAGTGATTCTTATTTTTAATCATGCCATTATTATTATTGCTAAATAATGCTTTGTGGTTATGGGTGACACATGGAGCTGTTATAATCTGACAGACTGTATTTAACTAGCTGGTCATATCCATAGCAGCTTGATTCATAAGCACAAGACTGAAAATAAATAATAGGTATTTCCATAGCATTTAAAATTTAAATATTCTAAAAAAGTTCATGTTATAAACATCACTTTTAATCAGGATAGCTTTCAGATGTACACTCAGAAATGGACATCTGGAAAAAAATGGCACAGCAAACGTAAGCACATAGCTGTGATGGGTCTCTAACAATGAGAAAATGCACCAATGTCTACTTCATTTTCTACAAATGCTGTTATAAAAATTCTTTTGATAAGTAATTTTGCAAAAATCCTCTATGTAGTACAAAATAGAAATATCAATTTAAAAGTTTATTATGAATAAAAGTTCCTGCCATTTTTAAATAACCTAGCATACATTTTAACTTGAAATTTTTGTTGAAGAAAACAGGAAATAAGCGATATTTATTGCCTGAAATATACACTAACTTACATAATTACTTTCCCTTTCAGATAAACTCAGGTATTTTTAGTAGATACAAAAGGATGGCCTTTCATATTCTTTAATTGATATTGATGATATGTGTAATTATTTAATTGAATAAGCATGATCATGGAATAACTCACAGTGTAACCTTGTTTTTGTCTAACAAAGTACCTTAAAATTAATTTTATTTGTGCAGCTTTTCCTGCCACTTAGATGAAATTCAGGGCAAGTCTGTGACTTTTCTCATTATTCTTAATTAAAAGTGATACTTCTACCTCCATTCTCAAGAGTACAGTTTAATTATTTATATGACCACTTTAGTTCAATAATTAAAATATTCAAAATTAATTTAAATTATGTGGAAAGTAAAGATAATTTGGTTGGGTTTTCTTTTTCTTTCACCTTGCACTTTTATTCTCTTCTTTTCATCTGCTATTGCATTTTCTACTACCTACAGGATCAGAGGAGGCAAGATACAGACAAGAAGCAAAAAAAGAAATCATACAAACAGGGCTATGAAAAAAATAAGCCCACCCTGGTCTTTGTTAGTCTTTAAAGAAATCTCATAGAATACTACCTTAGGGTTTGTTTTTCCCCCCTTTATAGTTTGCTATAGCTTTTTAATTCTGATTTCTTCAATGCAGGCAAATGCACCTTTCTAGCTGGTTATCTTTGCCTCTTTTCTCATTCCCTGAGAAACTAGTACCCTCTTTCTCTCAAAGGTTTTTGTAATCATTCCAGGCATATTAATTGAATATTATTTAATATTACTCTATGCTTCTTCTCGTGTTTATCCTGTTTCAGGGAAACACACATAGATTCTCTCCCATGACAAGTCTTAATACTGTCTTAAGACCTAAGTCATAGCCACCACTCTGACTTCCATGTAAGTGCTACTAGGCAGCCAGACCTTCAGATTTCTTATACACTTATGAGACATAAGGAAAATTTTAATATACATATAATTGGAGTCTTAGGGAAGACAAAAGAGAATATAGAGGAGTAGCAACATTAGAAGATATAGAAGAATTTTCCTCAGTTGACAAAGCTATCAAGCCCACCATTAAAACGCACTATTTAAATATAAGGGTAATACTAATTAACAAGAATATAGGCGTTTTTAATTCTATTTCACCATTTTTATATAATTATTACCTTTATTGTTAAAAGAAGACAAAGCAAAACTTCTTTAATCCTCTGGCATAGTAAAACGTGAATCTATTAAGAAACAAGCTTCTAGAAAGAGCAGCCTGTACTTGTTGTCCCATTTCTCTGCTTTCCTCTCATTTTTTAAACCATTTGAGAAGCATGGGGATCATCAGTAAAACCTCTGCATTGACAATATATTTCAGTCCTTATCTCCCTCGACTTTTCTACAGTGTTTGTCAGCTTTTTTCACATTCTTTCTATTGATGTCTTTTCCTCACTCAGATCCTATATCACTACTCTTTCCTGGTTCTTCTTCAGCCTTTTTAGTCTGTTACAGGCAGGTCTTTATACCCTTCTTAAGACTGGACCATCTTATTCATATCTGTCGTGTCTACAAATAGCATTAGTGAGAAATAAAATGAAGGAATGGAACCCAGGAAATCAATTCAATCATTTAGAGCCAAAACCGATGTCTTGATCTCTCTACACAAACCTACTTCTGATCTTTTACATTGTACCTTAGTAAGCATTACCAGACTTCCCAGTAAAATAATTCAAAAACTTTAAATCACAGATTCTTCTTTTCTCAATAGCCTCCAGCTTTGAACTCATAACAGTGTTTAGGGATTCCGAGATATATAGATTTGCTCAAACGTTTAACAGAAAATTATTACAGGTTATGCATCAAAATAGCACAAAATGATAAAAATAGCAATAATCTGCATACATTAGACTATGAGAAATAGATATTAATTATGGATACATATTTATAAGGATATTTACAGAACTCTTTATTAGCATATTACTGCATAAAAATAAATTCTAGAATTTTACATATTGTATAATCATTGTGTATAAACTGTTCCAATATTTTTGCATATATATATTTATATGCATTCATTTTATATACCACTAGAAAGATCAAAAACTTTAACTACTTAAACTTTTAGTAATCTTTATTTCATTAACTACTTTACAACCTTTCTTTTTCACTTTTACATTGTCATGCTTCTGTAACATCAGTTTCCTCACTATAGCCATATATGTCTTATCTAGTTAAGAAAATATACAAACATGTATATGACACAAAACTTAGGATTCAAATGGATGACCTGAGAAAAACTGGAAGTAAACAATGCAAGTCAATGTGTTAACTTTATTCATAAAATATTCACAGCCTAGCCATCTTCAACCAGTGCCTAAAGAAATAAGGTGAATTCATCTAAAGAACAATGTTAGCGCATACTCCAAAGTACATTGATAATCATTTGCATAATGCAAGGGTAAAAAACATGATTCTGTACCTAAGATACATGTATAGTAAAAGATATGTATTTTAAAATAATAATCAACAAACACTATGGTCTTGTAAGTTTCCCAGACCAGATGGTGGCCAAAAAGTTCTTGGGAGGAAAAAATATTCAGATGGCTATTATGTTCCTTCTAACTACCATTTCAGTTTTTTCCCTGTGTAGATAAAATTAATATATAGAGAAAAACTTATTTGAAGCTTTGTAATACCGTGATTTTGAAAAACCAGTACGTTTCTAATATAGGAGAATCATTAGAGGTATGACATTATTTCAGTTTACTTTTACAGTTTTAAGAAAACATGATATTGAAGTGTCTGACTTAACGTCTAAATAAATACAGTGGAAAAAATTGACTGGCAATAGGTTATTTTTCTGCAAAACTGACATGTTAAATTAACTTTACAAGATATAGCTATTTTTCCTTTGAGTTCTCAAGGGATAGAGACATCAAATTCTTAGGCCTGTGCCCTTGAAGTAGACTTTAAAAACTGGGCATTCTGTTAGTAGTATTCAGTTTCTAAAGTCATATTTCAACAGAAGCCTACTTATTTTGAAAAAAACATAGAAGTCTCAATTTATCAATTCTAGCTTCTGATTAACAAGATATTACCATTGATATGAATGTCCTTCATCAGATGGCCTGATGGGTACAAGATAAAAATATATCCTGACAATGGTGACAGAAGTAATCAGTCTTAATCACCAAAAAAAGAAATCAAAATGATAAAGACTTCAGAGGTAGCAGCTATAGAAATCTTTGACTAAGTTTATCTTGAAAAGACAATCAGCACTACAAAAAGAATGATATTAATTATGCCTTCTATTATAGTATCTAAATTGAAAATGGCAACTTTATTTTTGCCAATAATCACAAATTTATGAGCCTTTTATTTGGTTTACGAAGGTAGGTTCATTTAGTTATGGAAATGTTAAGGTGAAAAATCTTAGGTAATGTAATGCATGGAACATCATAGCTAATATTTTCTGGCTCTGGAAACCTGCAGCTGTAAATACAATTATCAATCAAGTCGGCCTTCAAAGTGGCAAGCTTTATGCACTTTGCAGGATAATCATTCCTCTAAACACTCAAACATGATTTTTCTTAAAACAGATTGCAAGGTATACTTTTGTTTGTTTTAGAAAATACTAATAAAATAAAATCCTTACATAAATAAACCTTTACTGTTAGAAATCATTTTTTGTCTTCAATGTATAACAAACATTTGATCTTACTACAATATAAAAACAGTGAGGTTTTTACACTTGCTGCAATAACTGGACGTGTGTTTGTGTTTTTATTGGCTGATTGCATACTGGTTGTGGGAAGAAAGATTTTTCTAAAACATTAAAGTCAAATGGTACCACACTTAAAATTTTTATGTAAGCATGCTTTGTAAAAACCCAATCACAATAGTTTATGTAGGCACTACCCTCCAAGGTATTTCATAGAACAAGCTAAAGTAGCACTATAATTACTTTCAAAAGCAATCAGATACGTTCCCAAGAGCAATTTCTATTGATTAAAATTGTGATTTATTACTCTTAAAACTCCCTTGTGCTGCCCTTTTAAATTGTATTTACTGTCTCAATGCTGTCCATCACAAAGCTCACAATATACCCAGTATCGATTGTTTGCTCTTCTGGGTACATGCTTCCCACTCCCTCGACAGACTTTTGGTTTCACCTTAATAAAGAGACACTTTTTGTTATTTAAACCAATGGTTTCTTGCATTATTTCCTCTAAGAGGCTTCTGTTGATATAAGTATTGATAAAAGGACTGCACGTATTTTTATAAGTAATTTCGTAAAATAATAAAGAACATTATTTCCATTTTGAACATCTCAGTTCACTCACAGACAACTCTCTTGAATCAGAAGTATTCAGCCGAGAACTGAAATAACAAAAACTAAAATAACGATTAGAAGGGTGAATAAAAACCCAAAATGTTAGTGTGTTCAGTAGGCTTGCCAGGTACCCATGGCCTTTCATTTAAGATCTTGCTGGATATAAACAGCGTATCTATTCACATAAATCAATCACTAGAATTGACTCCCCCCTTGGTAGAGAAAAGTAGTCACTACCCTAACTCCAATTGATAACACAAAATAATAAAAACAGTTTCAGTGAATTATGCTGAGGATTCAAATTTAATAAACAGACACATTTTCTTGAATTAGAAACTCAGACAGAAAGAAAGTAATCCCAGATTGAAAGTTAGGAATGTAAAAACAAATGGAGAGGGAAAAAAGAGAAGTACATGGGCAAATCTAGAATAACACTAACTGTATCAAAAAATTATAAGAATTATTGAGAGCACTTGAAATGTGTATAAGATTGAAGTATAAAATAACAATGGCACATAGGAGAAAATAAACAGAAATCATGGATTGTTGGGTCTTTTCATTGTCTATCAAAACGTAAGTACCAATTAACTTAGACCATGACAATTGCAGAAAACAAAGTAAGAACTTTAGAATAAAAGAACAGTTAACAAAATAAATTTTAAAGTAACAGGGGGAAAAGTAAATTTTTAAAAAGTATTCAATAAACCCTAAAACATCCAGAAGAGAAAATGGTACACAGTACAAGTGTAACAAATAGAAAATATTTAAATGGTAAATTGAAACCCACATATGGCCATTATTACATTAAATGTGAATGGACTTGAGTGCTGCAATTAAAAGATAAAATTTTTTTGGGTCTGGAATCACACACACACACACACACACACACACACACACACACAGTTTACAAGAGACACATCTAAAAGTGAAACAGTGAAGAAAGTAAACAACTAGAAAAAGACACTTCATGAGAATACCAAACAAATGCCTGAAGAAATAATTATGAAACTTAGTAAACAAACAAAAGTGAGTTTAAACAAACAGTATTATTGGAGATAAACACTTAAAAATGATACAGGTTCAATTGACCAGGAAAATACATAAATTCTAAAGTTTTATGCTCCTAAAAACAACTTTAAAGTACATGAAACAAAACTGCAGAACTTTAATGAGCAGTAAATAAAGAAATAATGAGATTTTAATGTATACTTATCATTTACTGAGAAACAAAACACAAAATGCTGTAAAGCTGTAGAAAATATAAATAATTAACAAACTTGACCCTATAAGCATGTATGGACCACTATACCTAACAACTGCAGGAAACTCAATATTTAAGGTACAGATAAAACATTTAGAACCAAGTGGCTACATACTGGGTTGTAGAGTAAGATCCAACAAAGAAAAACCCAAAGACACTGGTTGGAATTAAGTCCTAAAACAATAATAAACAAAGGAGAATGGTAATGAGAAATCCTATATATTTGGAAATTAAAAAACATAATAGGCCAGGTGCTGTTGCTCAAAAAATGTAATAGGCCAGGTGCTATGGCTCATGCCTATAATCCCTATATTTTGGGAGGCTGAGGCACGTGGATCACCTAAGATCAGGAGCTCGAGATCAGCCTGGCCAACAAGGAGAAACCCCGCCTCTACTAACAATACAAAAATTAGCTGAGTGTGGTGGCACGTGCCTGTAATCCTAGATACTTGGGAGACTGAGGCAGAAGAATCGCTTGAATCCAGGAAGCAGAGGTTGCAGTGAACTGAGACAATGCCACTGTACTCCAGCCTGGGCAACGGAGCAAGACTGTGTCTCAAAAAAATAAAATAAAACAATAAATAAGGGTGAAAGAAAGCACAATATAAGTGAGAAAAAGATATTTTCAACTGAATAATGAAAATACTACAAGTAAAATCTTGGGAGATAAATATGAAACAGGGTTTAGAGAGATTTATTCTCAGAAATGCATATTTTTTAGAAAAAACAATTTTTCATTTTGAAAAACATTTTCAAAAAATGACTAAGAACCTATTGTCAGATAAAATAAAAGGAAAGTAAACCCAAATAAAAAATTAAATTAAATCATAAACAGAATAAATTATATAATTAAAAAGGAGAAAAATAAGCAAAGTCTTGAGCTGACATAACACAAGCTATGTGTTATATGAATGTAATAAAAAGTACTCAACCTCTTAAAAAATAGAAAAATATATTAAAAGCACAGTGAAATATCTAAACACATCCAAATTTCTTTATAAAACAAAACTGACAATATCAAGTGTTGTCAATTGACAGATGGAGCAACAGGAGCTTCATACACTAAAGGCAGGTGTGTAATGTTTATAACACTTTGCAAAGTAGGCCGTCATTATGTTTTAGAGTTGAAAATATTCAGAATTTTGTGATCTGAAGTTTCATTCCTAAGTATGTACTTTGCACAAACACACAGAGGAGATGTGTTTAAGATTATGCAAAGCAATATTATCCCTAGAAATAAAAAATGGTGACCAATCTAAATGTCAATCAACAGTCGCATAAATAGGCTTATTAATAAATATCCCACTTCATTCTGAACAGCCAATAAAATGTTCAAACTACAGTTACATGCATCAATATGGAAAAATCTCACAAACATAATCTTAACCTCAAAATAATACATTAAAAAGAATATCTAATTGGTAGAAACTAGGTCATATGTGTACAATCTCCCTTAAAGGACAACTAGAAATTGTACATTTCTAGTCTTATTAGTACAGGAATGCAAACTTGAAAGAAATTGGAGACGATCACCAATGAGACTATTAATGTGTGATTCTGTATACATAAGGTTAAAAAAAATGAGTGAAACAAGTTTTTTAAGAACAAAACGTGATTAGGCCAGGTGCAGTGGCTCACACCTATAACTTCAGCACTTTGGGAGGCTGAGATGAGAAGACTGCTTCATCCTAATAATTCAAGACAAGCCTGGGCAATACAGCGAGACCCTGCCTTTACAAAAAAATTTTTTTAAATCTGGGTGTAGTGTCATGTGCCTGTAGTCTGAGCTACTTAGGAGGCTGATGAAGCTACTTAGGAGTTTTGAGGCTGCAGTGAATTATGATCACGCCACCGCACTTGACCCTGGGTGCCAGAGTGAAGCCCCGTCTCAAAAAATAGTGATTAATAAGAAGGACAAAAATTTACTAAACTGCTATTCTGTCATCTTGGAAAAATTATGGATAAAGAAATGTTTCTATAATTCGACAATTGTACTAAGTCCAATTGGTTAAAAGAAAGAAAAGTTTCAACCAATTCAAACCAAAAGTATTAACACTCAAACGATAATTCCCTATCATTAATCAGCCAGGAATGACTGATGAATCAGATTCACGAGAGAAATTAAATCTAAACTAGATGGAACCCAACAGAGTATTAATTACTCGAAAGCCAAAAATACCGCCTTTGGTTCTAACAGGAATGACTGCAGACTGGCGACAAATTTTACATGCCACTATGTACGACTGTAAAAATTATGTGGTTACATGGTAATACTGGTTGGCTCAAATCTAGCACTTTTCTGGAAATATAACAATGGCAATTTCCTAAATCATCTTTAAGGCTTTTTCTTTATAGCAATAATGCACAATTCAAAACTACTTAGCAAAGAAATCCCCCCATCTCCTCCATGACTACTTAACCCCGTTTTTTTTTTATTTCCCACTTTCTTCTGCTTTCACTACTAATCTGCCTTCAAATAATTTTTAATAAATACATACTAGGCATCACTAGGCATCAATGTGTCAGACCCTACACTAGGCATCAATAACAAAGTAGTAATAAGAGAGGTCCCTCACATTCTTCCAACTTACATCCCAGGAGGCTGAGAGGAAACAAACAACACTATAATCAAAAAAGGTAATTTTGGGTGGTAATAACAGATAACAAGAATTTAAATAGCAACAATCATATTCTCCTCTGATCCGGGAACATAGAAACATGCAGTAGAATTATACGTATTACATTTGTAGGGGAAAAATTAAAACTTCCAAGCATTATTAAGGCCTTCAAGCAATCAGTTAACTCCCTTGCAAATGTGGTTTTGGTACCTACGTTTTTCAAACTTCTGTATATATCAGTTCCATTTTCTTCTCCGCTTTCCAGAGCAATTTGTTATAAAATTCTTAGTTTTGGTCAGGGAACTTTACTATACTGCTTTCTGCCAATTACTGTGCCCCTGTAGTCACCCTGTTAATAACCTATCCTATTTCTGGCTGTTAATAATCACCCCCAAGCATAACTGTGCGGTTGCAATTCATTTGTCTTAACCAATCAGTGAGTTGACGATTAAGTTTTGACCTTTCCCCATTTTGCAAGCTACTCAGATGCACTACCAAGTGTAGAATCTATTGCAGCTACAACACAATGAAATCACTCTTTTCCTGCAAAATATTTCTCTCTCCCAAAATCTCAATAGCATGGATAGTTACAATTTATATTTCAATAACTCAGTGCAACAAAAACCAACCTAAATATTTGAGAAATAAGGCATTCTTATTTGATTACATATTCCAAGTAACTTAGCATCCAGGCAGAAAATGTTTTTTAATCTAACTCTATCTTCCAAAAGTGATATACTCTCATGAGAGCACACTGTAGGACATTGATGTAGAAATGTCGAGGGTTGGAAATTAATGTGAATGTGACTGAGGAGACATTGGCTTTGACCCCAATTCCTATTAGCTTTTTTTATTGGTTGCCTCTTCTCTGGAACTGAGGCCAAGAGTACTAAGCCTTTACTGTACAAATGGAAAGAATGTCATAGAAAAAGATTGGCAGAGTATCAAAAAGGGGTATGACTATGTTATTTGCCTTATGCTATTAGTGAGCTGAATTGTTTTTTGATTCATAGACTCTACATTTTATATATAAATGGGTATATACTGACACACACACATATACATCTGTATATATCTATATGTGTTTATGTGTATATGTGTGTGTGTGTGTGTGTGTGTGTGTGTGAATATTTATATATACAGAGAGAGAGAGAGAGAGAGAGATAAGGAAATTGAAGAACAAAGGGGTAAATTATTTTTCCAAGTAACTGCTAACAAATGGGAGTGCTTTGACACTCCTGTTCTTTCTACTTCTTCAAAAGTTAAGGGCAGTTAGCTGTTACTGAAATCAAAGACATATTATTTAAAGAAATATCAACATTAACTATGTCCATATTTATTCACTAAACTTGTATATCATTCTTATTTGCATTATTTACTTAATACATAGTGACTATTCTACCCTTTCTTTAATAAGTACACCACAAAGAGTTCAGAAGTGGACGTACTTTTACTTCTTAGCAGTTTTAATATACATCTGATTGCAGGTTTGTAATTCACACACTTTCATACACACTATATAATATGATTCATCAATACCAGTTAGGTAGGCAGGATAGTATTAGTACTTTTATTTTACAGATGATGAAGCTAAAGGGTTACATTAATCTCCTATGTTTACCGAGTTATTTGTTTTCAGAACCAAGACATAAAACCACTCCTTCTGACTTCGCGTTCAGTGTTCATTTTAATCAATATCTTCTTCCTTTGAATTTTTATATGAAACTAATTTCCATGAGACTGCTCTTGAAAATATTTATAAAACATTTTAAATGCTTCAGAAACACCATACAGTATAAAATGTAAACCTGAAAGATTCTTTAAGATTTTCTACACAATTTATTTCAGGTATAAGAAACCAACTTTTGTTGAAACACTTATAAATCATGTCGATTTACTAGAACAGAATAAATGTCTACTGAAGAGGAATAAAAAGCACTCCGTAACATTATACATTTATTCTTTCAAATGAGTGAGACTTTGAGTGAGACTTTATGGTTGCAATGCAAAGGAAAGTTAATTATTTTTCCATCTATAAAACTTTGGTCAGAGACATAAAGTCAATGATACCCAGTCCAAAGCTGTCAAATTATTTAAATCCTATTGATAAGATGCAAGAGTTGAATGCCATCATTAGAAATCTGCCACAGGGAAGAGAAGGAATATATCTGGATATATTCATTCCAGTGGAAGCCATCTTGGACTAACTTTGAGTACACCAACACTCTTCTCTGTTGGGTTTGTCTTAGTGTTAATCATGATAAATTTAATTATGTTAACATCATGTGCCTCGATATTATCAGAAATAAACTACTCTTTATGAATTCTATCTCTTGTATCCATTCTCACTTAAAATTTCAACTTTGATTTTAAGCAGCCACATCTACTGGATCCCATGGTCATTTTTAAATCACAGAACAAATAATTTTTGTTTTTTTCATCTGTGAATTTTCAGTCAGCTAAAATGAGTATTATAATTTGTTATATTTTACTTCAATTGTCTATTGTATCTTACGTGCAAAAAAAAAACAACCAAACAAACAAAACTTCCAGGGATTTTTATAAGACATTCTAAATCATGCAAGTAACACTAATTTATTCATGAAAAATAACAGAATACTTTTAAGTCCACCTTGGATTTCTTGATTTGAAGTACAGATTTTGGAGCCAGAATGCCTGTGTTCAAATCTCATTTCTGTCATTTACTAACTGCATTACCTTGTGCATAAGTTTTCTCATGTGTATACTGGGGGGAAAAAAATACCTAGCAAAGAGTGCTTCTGTAATGATTAAGAAAATAAGTTAATGCTGGTAAAGTGCTTAGAGAAGATGTAAGTTTCTACAAACTGTTTATCAAGGAACATATTCTCTGTAA
Source organism: Ateles fusciceps (assembly GCA_036589455.1). Classification (NCBI taxonomy): domain Eukaryota; kingdom Metazoa; phylum Chordata; class Mammalia; order Primates; family Atelidae; genus Ateles; species Ateles fusciceps. The sequence continues at coordinate 11,572,330 of JAZHEH010000078.1, forward strand.
AACAGGGACTGACAGAAATCAACAATACTTCCAGATTTATCTCAATCACATTGGTAGTGTGTCCAACAGTTTGATTGAAAGAAATGAACTGAAATAATTTTCAGAATATAAAAAGTCGTCATGAGAGATCACATGATATTATTCTCCTGAACTCCATATCTTAGAAAGCAGCTATCAAAGATGGATAACTTGGATTCTCTCTCTTTGTAAGCAGAATAGTACTACAGAGATATCTAAAAATCACTCACAATACAGTTTATGTGAGTTGAGTGAAGAAGAATGGGCACTCCAGCCTGGGCAAGAGAGTGAGACTCCATCTCAAAATTAAAAAAAAAAAAAAAGAGAGAGAGAGAGAGAGAGTGAGAATATAGAGATTTTAAATGAAATTTTCAAGTTTTGACAGTATTCATGAAATAAGAATGCAATTTAATTTCCTTTCTTTCCTAGAAAGAAAACATGATTTATTTCATATAAAATCCTCAGTTAACACTTTCTCTCCTTGAGTGTCTTGAAAATTCTGCTCCATTTTTGCTTTGATTTGAATGCTTGTACTGAGAAGTTTGAGACCTGAGTAATTCTCTTGCTCTTGTAAATTATTTTGTCTTTTAGTCTGGCAACCTGATGAAATTTTTTTTTTTAATTTTCAAAGTTTTACTAGGATGTATTTTCTAGTTGACTGTTCTGGATCAATTTTCCCAGGTCATCGGTGGGCCCAATCCAAAAGCATTCTGGTCTTTAGGTCCAGGAACTTTTCTTGGATTATAATTTTACATATTAGTTCTATTTATTGTGTTTTTTTTTCCTTTGGGGATTCTATTATTATATTGGATGTTGTTTGCTTTCTCCTGGATACACTTGCTAACACTTTTTTACTTTGTTATACTATGCTCATCCTCTTTGTTTTCCTCCTCTTGTTTAAAGTCTCTTATTTTACTACTATAATTTTCACTTTTTAAATTTTTAAAATATTTTACTTAACTGTGTAATTTTCAAATTTAATTTTAGAGACACGTTCTATGTTGTCCAGGCTGACCTCAAACTCCTGGGCTCAAGCAATCTTTCCATCTCAGCCCTCCCACATAGCTAGACTACAGGCGTGCACCACCATGCCTGCTCTTTCTATGTCCCTTATTATTATTTGAATATATTATACAGCGAGCACTTAGTAGTTATTCCGTGTTTTACCTTTATTTCTGACATTGCCTTTTTCTTCTATTTCTTTCCTTTGTTCAATTTGCATTTTTATAGTTTTAGTTTTCGAATTACTGATTTAAAATATGTTTCTTATCTCCAAATGTTTATATGAAGATATTTAATTTGGTTTTAGTGTTCTGTTATGTTATAATTCTGTTTCATTATTGGTGTTTTAGGAGAATTTTCATTAGTTGAAATATTTTAACATTTTTAGGTTTCTTATAGCAGTTTTGAATTAAACTGATGAGTTTTCTCTATTTTTAGGTATCTGAGGATACTATTTCAAGTTTAGAAGACTATTTGTTCAGTGTAATAAGGTTTTTAGTTTCTTTAATGGATGATGGTGGTTGTGGTTATAGGAGGGAAAGAGGTGACATGTCTATTGTTAATTTATTTCTGTAAGATCCTAATGAATCCCTCATTTGTTTGTTTTTCTTCACAGCCCTCTCCTTTTCTACTTTTCTGATTATTCCCCAAGAAACAAATGCTCTCTGAGGCTATAACTTTCAGTCCTGCTTATTTCCCTATAGCCAGTGTTGTCAACTACAGAGCCCTAGAAATGTGGTAAATATTTCAGCATTTTTATTATCAAACTTTCTGAGTGTATCTGTTTATGTTTCTCCTGAGACTTTTCAATCTTATGTCTCCCTTTCCTGTCCTCCACATTTACAAGCCTGCAGGAGCAGCAGAAGCTGTATTAAAACTTGGAGTTTATGTCTCTATTGACAGGTAATATTTTTTATTATTCCTTGCCTTCGAGCAATGCTGAAGATGTATGGTCAAATGTATTCATGCTTTTTGATTTTCTTTTGCAAGCATGGAGGACACTTGGGAAGATTTGAAATAAAGCATCTCCCATTATACTCCAGATCCTTAAATCTCAAAATAGAATTTAAAAGATAAAGAAATTGTTTAATATAAATGTCAAGATTTTTTTTAAAAAATAGGTTCTATTTCTTCTAGATTTTACTTTCCAAATGTCTCTCAGTGTGTTCTCTCCAGTCTGGAATCTCCTGCTCTAGTCTAGATGCTAATTATGTCTTGACTATGTCAGTGGAACAGGCCCATAATAAGTATTAGTGCAACCAGCTCTTACAACCTACAAATGCTCTTACACATAGACACCAACGTTACTTTTTTTTTTTTTTTTTTTTGAGATGAAGTTTTGCTCCTGTTGCCCTGGTTGCAGTGCAATGGCATGATCTCAGTTCACTGCAACCTCTGCCTCCTGGGTTCAAGCAATTCTCCTGCCTCAGCCTCCCGAGTAGCTAAGATTACAGGTGTATGCCACCACACCTGGCTAATTTTTTTTTTATTTTTAGTAGAGATGGGGTTTCACCATGTTGACTAGGCTGGTCTTGAACTCCCAACCTCAGGTGATTCACCTGCCTTGGCCTCCCCAAGTGCTGGGATTACAGGTGTGAGCCATAGCGCCTGGCCCACCAAGGTTAGATTCTAAAATATGAGTTAAGACATGCTACTGTCCAGCTTAAAAGCTTCCAATTGCTTATAAAATAAAGAAAAAAATGAATAATATGACTTTGGCAAGAGAGAAGAGTTCTTCTTCAGTGGTTATTTATTTATTGATTTTGAGACAGAGTCTTGCTCTGTTGCCCAGGCTGGAATGCAGTAGCATGATTGTAACTCACTGCAACCTTGATTTCCAAGGCCCAAGCAATCCTCCTGCCTCAGCCTCCAAAGTAGCTGGAACTACAGGTGCATGCCACCACAGCCTTGTAGAAATGGGGTCTTGCTATGCTGACCAGGCTGGTTTCAAATTCCTGGTCTCAAGCCATCCGCCCACCTATGCTCCTAAAGTGCTGGGATTATAGGCATGACCCACTGTGCTCAGCCTTTTTCAGTTGTTATATCACTTTGCAATATCATCTATCAAGTCTGCCCCCAAAATGTCATCTTTTAGGCTGACATAGATTACAAACATAAAATTACAACGCCCTTATCATTTTATTCCCTCTGACAATATGACGGCATAATTATATCACAAGTTGAAAAAGGGAAAAGAATATTTTTAGAAAGGAGAGGGTAATTTCGCTTACCACTATCATCTTCTTTGACCTCTAGTAATTTGGCCGTAAGGAACAGATCTTTTTCTCCTCATAAAACCATACTGGCTGACTATAGTGATATGGTTTGGCTCTGTGTCCCCATCCGAATATCTCAGATTGTAATCCCCATGTGTCAAGGGAGGGACCTGGTGGAAGGTGGTTGGATAATGGGGGTGGTTCCTCCAGGCTGTTCTCATGATAGTGACCGAGCTCTCAGGAGATCTGATGGTTTTTAAGTGTGCGACCTCCCCTTTGCTTGCTCTCTCTCCTGCCACCTTGTGAAGAGGGTGCCTGCTTCCCCCTTCACCTTTCACCATGATTGAAAGCTTCCTGAGGCCTCTCCAGCCATGCTGAACTGTGAGTCAATTAAATCTTTTTTTAATATATATAAATTACCCAATCTCAGGTAGTATCTTTATAGCAGTGTGAAAATGGACTAGTACATATGGGTTCAGAGTTTTCCCTATACAGGTCCTTCAAAACCAAGCATACCCAATACTCAGAATAGCAAAAAACTGTGTAGCTGGCTCCATCCTTCTATTGTCACTCTGAACCAGAGGATGCCACTGCTATAGGACCCATATTTGTCTTTTCATCCTCATATGAATTAGATTCTAATGTTATGAATGCTGAATATTTAGTAATGGATTAGACTCATTCTTGATTTTAAAGTGCCTACCCCTCCCAAAAAAAGTACAAGAACTCTGTATCTCAAATGATTAAAGTCTATAATCATTTCTGCATTGAATAAGGATTATAGAATGTCTGTATACTTATGACAGATACATAAATACTATTCAGACTTTCACTCACAAGAATGCCACAAGTAATTTGTGGACCTGCTGTATATAAATACCTCTGCTAACACCAATAATTCAATAAAAATTATGAAGCATGGAATACTATGCAGCCACTAAAAATAACAAATAATGTCCTTTGCAGCAACCTGGATGCAGCTTGATACCACTATCCTAGGTGAATTAATGCAGGAGTAGGAAATCAAATACTACATGTTTTTATTTATAAGTGAGAACTTAGCATTGGGTACAAATGGACATAAAAATGGGAACACTAGACACTGGGGGCTGTTACAGGAGAGAGAGAGAGGAGGAGGGGAAGGGCTGAGAAACTAACATATTGGGTACTGTAATCACTACCAGGGTGATAGGATCATTCATACCCCAAAACTCAGTGTCATACAACGTACCCCTGTAACAAACCTGCACATGTACCCCGTAAATCTAAAAACTGAAATTTTTTAAAAATAAAAAGGTAACATATAAACTAGAAAAAATAAAAATAAAACTTGTGATGCAAGAAACTATTTACATAGCTTATTTTTTAAAATATTTTTAAATTCTCCAAACTACTCTCAATCTCACAATTTAAAATGTGAAGAACTGTGACTAAGTATTCTCTGAAGAACAGTTATGAAATATATTACTCTAATCCAAATTTCCATTGCTTAAAAAGTTATTAAAAATAGCAGGAAATGTACCTATCTTTAATAAGTTTAAATGAGTTGTTTCTCAACAGAAACAAAGTTTTTTAATAAATAAAATTTATCAAAACAGTTTTGATGCACTATCAGTTTCCATTCATATTGCTATTTGAATATTTTTCAAAATCATTGGTAATTTTCTGAGCTTAATATTTGTTTAGCAATTATCCCAGATGAAACTCTGTATGCTGTAGTCATTCTGAATGTGAAAATTCATCGATTTAAAGTGTTTGCAAATTTACAGATGTGTGCCCGATCATGTGTACCAGCATAATTTAGACATGAGAGAGAAAGAAAGTCTGGAGACCTTAGTCAACTTTCAAAAACCAACAAATGTTAAAAAGACCAGAAGAAAATATTGCCATTAAGTTTTGTTTCTAGAACTGTGTCTTCAATGGTGCCTTTACGCTGCAAACATAATTTGGAATATGCTCCAATTTGAAGTATAAAATGTTTAAAATGTAATTCCCTGATAAATTATTTTATGATAATGAGTAACAGCTAATGTAAGATCATTATTATATTTCCTGACTATGCTAGAGTGAGGAGAATACAATGGTTTGCTATTTTCTAAAAATTTTAAATCCACTAAAAAATCAAGTTTTTATTGTTTCTTCAATCCAGCTGTTTATAGTATAATGATAAATGTATATACATCAACAGTACAGTGTAGTATTATTACTTTATATGGTATGTTATTAACATAACCACATATAGCTTACGATTTTTGTTAAATTCCACTAGTGGTATCAATGACATTTTTCATTAATAGACCAAGTCAACCAATAATTAAAGTGCTATGCTTCTTTCAGAGTTGGAGATGGTTAATATGGAATCTTCACTAATCGGAAATTATTTTAAATAGATGAAATAGTTTCCTTTAGTAATCCGCTAAACCTCAGCCATCTGCACTACTTTTTTTTTTTTTTTTTTTGGAGACAGAATCTTGCTCTTGTAGCCCGGGCTGGAGTGCACTGGCACAATCTCGGCTCACTGCAACCTCTGTCTTCCGAGTTCAAGTGATTTCTCCTGCCTCAGCCTCCTGAGTAGCTGGGATTACAGGTGCCTGCCCCCACGCCCAGCAAATTTTTGGATTTTTAGTAGAGATGGGTTTTCGCCATGTTGGCCAGGCTGTTCTAGAACTCCTGACCTCATGATCCACCTGCCTCAGCTTCCCAAAGTGCTCGATTACAAGCGTGAGCCACCACGTGCTTTTTAGTTCACTAACTTCCACTGATTGAGAAGGTGTGACAGAAGAATAATTTAGTTCCAAATCACATCATTACAAAAAAATATAATAAACATTGGCTTATAAAAATTGCAGACAAAACCACAACAACAGAAATGGCAAAGATAATGAGATACCCGAACTTCAAATAACTATTCCATTTCAGAGTCATTCTTGACCACAACTTATCTTAATTTTATCTTGTAATTGTAAGCTAGTGTCATTAGGTAATGTTCAAATTATTCTGGAGACCTGAAAATTGATTTCAGGTGTTACTGCCAAGTTAATGCTGCAGAAATCAACCTATTTGTGTCATCTTCAGATTCTGCTTTAACAACATTACCTGAAACAATGCAGTCTGAAACTTCTGAAGACATGTTTGAAAAGGAATAATTAGGGGGAGGCAATAAGAGTGCTGGAAAGGCTGTATTGAGCAAAAGGAATGTATTTCAAATAGGTGAGATACGTGGAGGCAGGGTAGAAAATCAACAGGCTCTGAAATAAGCAGTGTTTGGGACCACTTAGTCCAATGAGGGAGAGAGTTTGTAGATGGCACCAGGTAACACTAGCGGCAATGGCACCCTAAATGCCAAGGTGGTCAGCTGAATAAGGTACAAGCGGTCTGGCATTATTGAGAGTACAGCAGCAAACACACAAGAATCTTTGTGCCATTCAGAAAACTTGAGTTGTTCACATTTTCCTGTTTCTTTGCTTATAAATATTAATAAGAATATAAATGCCAAGTTGGTTAAGATTTATTGTAGGAAAAACCAAATATGATTGTAAAGCATTTTCGAAATGGAAAGTCAATCAGCATTCTTTAATGGATTTTCTAAGTATATTAACAACCAAATTCTTGCTTTCTTCAATTATTTTCATTAGCTATATGTCAGCCAATATTTATGGTATGTCTAAGAGGTCTTATACTTGATAGAGTCTAAGGCATGGAAGTAGGGCAAAGATAAAAATATCCCTCTCTGTAAGGCTTGACATGCATGGCAAAGTCTCTTACATAGATCAGTGACTTAAGAATTGGTTCAATTTTTTAACTTTTAGTAAATCAGGATTAAGGGTCATTTATAGGGCATTCTTATTAAGCAATGAGAGCGAAATCATGTATTTCAAACCAAAAATGAGCAAGCACTTTATTGATTTTTACAATATGAAAGGTACTGCAAAATGAAAGAAACAAAAAGACACTAACTAAAACTAAGCACAGCCTTCAAAAGCAGTTTCATTTCTGGAAAAATAGAAAAATCAAACTTGATTTTCAAGTAAAGGAACTGCAAAATCTAAAATGAACTTATAAAAAATTTAACTCCACTTTCAAGGAGAAAAATGTTTCTTATAGAAAATATTTTGGTAACGGAATCCAACTTTGTACGATTAAACAAATAAAAGTAAACAGAATTTCATTTCAAAGTTGAATATGCTTTAATATTCAGGAGTCATGATTTTATAGTTTTTAACTCCACTTGCTCAATTGCTCATTAGAAAGAAATCACCACAATATGTCAAGATTAAAGCCCCATAAAATAATTTTCATATTTATTACCAAAGTACTGAGCACATTCTGTTACACTGAATGAATTAACTCTAAATTAGCTAGGGAAACTATAAAATACGAGTTTCTGACCTGTTGACAGTCCTATTACGGCATGGCATGTGTTGTTCTGCACCAGGGCTGAGAAGACATCGTGCCCAGAGTGCTGTCAAAGAATCCGTTACATAATGAACTACTAAGTGACTAAGATATCTTGTTTCATATGGAGGCTGACAACATAATTATGTCGGCTGACATGCTGGTGATGAATGAGGTAGAGGCCAGATTAGTGGTGAAAGCAGGAAGAAGATTGTTTGACCAGAACATATCAGAGCCAGAGCTAGAGCTAGAAAAGAAAGCTATCAAGGAAAGCTGGATGTGACATTCTATTATCTAGGATGATTCAGATAGCCCCAAGTCAGCTATTGATGAAGCACTCTATCAGCTGCTTTAAATGGAAGCTAGATTTTGCCAGGATTCAGTGCCTGTGCCAAGCAGTCATTCTGTGTTTTCAAATAGACTGGGAGTTTAGCTATGTGGAGCAGAGTGTATTCATCCCTAGAGGCTGCTGTATGTGTTCTTCTGAAACTTTGACATCTTTGGCCATCAGGAACCTGCAGCCCCAAGGAAGGTGAACAAGCCTTGAAAGCCCTTGAGACCGGGCTCGGTGGCTAGATATCTGTAATCCCAGCACTTTGGGAGACCAAGGCAGGCAGATCACTGAAGTCAGGAGTTCGGGACCAGCCTGGCCAACACGGTGAAACCTCCTCTCCACGAAAAATACAAAAATTATCCGAACATGCTGGTGGGCACCTGAAATCCCAGCTACTTGGAAGGCTAAGGCAGGAGAATTGCTTGAACCTGGGAAACGGAGCTTGCAGTGAGCTGAGATTGTGCCACCGCACTCTAGACTAGGCGACAGAGCAAGACTCCATCTCAAAAAAAATAAAACAAAAATATCCTTGCAAGCCAGATCTCTCTTCTGCTCCATTCAGGTATCTCCATTTGCCATCATGTTTAGGTTTCAGTCCTTCCATAAACTGCGGATATTTTCTCTCACAGGCGAGAAGGCAAGAGGAGAACTCTTACACATTTTTCAACAACACTCTTTCCTATGGAGGGTTTTCTGTGCCAGCCAAGTAGACTTTTTGAAATTCATAACTCTTTATTGCCAGACCTCCCAGATTTCAAATTTAGTGGATTCTTTTAAACTTGAGACCTGTTGATTGCTCTGTCTTTGGACTTGAGACCCCCAGTACCTATTTTAAATAATACTAGGTTTTTAACCTTGCTTTTAAGAGAGACAGTACAGGCTGATGGTTGAGAGTATAGATCCTGGACGTAGATGACCTGGGTTCAAATCCCAAATCTATCATTTGCTAGGTTTGTCAACTTTGGGGAACTTACCTCTGATTTCATTTCTACCTCTATCAGTAGAAATAAGAGGTAACCTCACTTAGAAGGCTTTTAGTTGCAAAGCACTTAACCAGTAAATATGAGGTAGAATTACTCTCCAGAAAAAGGCCTCTTGCTTTCTACACCAATCATGTCTTTCAGACATCACTTACGGATCCTGTTTTTCTCCCCCCGTCCTCATCATTCCTGCTATGTTGCTTCTGATGCCTACAGGTGACATTTATTCTATTATGACCTACTCTTGGTCGGACAATCAATAAGGAAATATATTTCCTATCATGCTAAAGTTTTATATAGGCAATAGTCTTTTGGTTTCTCAGTAATGGCAAAAGAAGTGTCAGGGTAAGTTGTACAACATGCATTTCACGTAAGAAAATATTAATAGTAGAATCCACATTTCACAACCCCGAGGCTGGCATTTTGTCTAAATTATTCTGCTCTACAGAAGTTTTATCTGTATTTGTTATTTATGAGCAGACACTGTGTGTGGCTATTATATTTCCAGATAGAAATGAGGAACACAGCATCCCTATGTCTTACTATTTGTGTAGATGAACAAAATAATTCTGATCAGCAATCAGAGAAAAGAGTAAAGCTTGAAAGTTTCATAAACTAATTTCTCTCTGTGGTAAATGTCAGTGGCTCTGATCTCATAACAAATCTCCAAATTATGTTCTACTATTTCATTTATGAGAGAACACATGAAACTTGAATGAGAGAATGGTATATTTTTTTCCATTCTGAGGATCAACTCAGGAACTCTTTTATTTAAATCCATGGATGTATTCACTTGACATCCTCAATAAGTGGCAACATTTTTATCCTTTGATGTTATTCCTTTACATTTTTATTCTTCCCAATTATAGAACACAGAATAAATACTTCTCAATTATCTTAAATGTTGACCCTTCCTAGATACCTGTTATTGGCTGAATTGTGTACCCCTAGAATTCATATGTTTATGCCCTAATTTTCAGTGCCTCAGAATATTACTGTATTTGAAGTTAGGGCCTTTAAAGAAGTAACTAAGTTAAAACAAGATCTTTAGGAGAGGCAGAAATCCAGTCTGATTGCTGTCTGGTGTCCTCATAAGAAGAGAAAATCTGGATATACAGAGAGACACCAGGGGGCATGTGCAGAGAGAAGCCAGTGAGGAGGCAACAAGAGGGCGGCCATCTTGCAAGCCAAGGAGAAAAATTTCAGAGTTGACACATCCTGCTGGCACCTTGATCTCAGACTTCTCAACTTCAATAATGTGAGAAAATAAATTTCTATTCTTTAAGCCACCCAGTTTGTGGAATTTTGTTATGGCAGCCTTACAACACTGATACAACATCTTATTCAGAAAATTGCTACCTCTTCTACCAGGTCCAGTTGTCAGCCAAGTTCCCTTTCTGTTTATACCAGAATTGGTCAACATGGACAAGTTACCTAGGCAAAGCCTCCAAATCCAAACAATCTCACAGCAAGATACAAATGGTTATACATCCCAGATCAAGTAAGTTTTCTGGAGTCTACCTCCCACAGCCAACAAATCTTAATGAACCAGGTGAAAACCCTGATTGATTTAACCTTCTGACTGTTGGTAGCAACATAAAATTACCCTACTAATCTAAGCAGATGGTGAGTATTTCCCCCCTGATCATTAGCAACACTCTTCCCAGTTATGTTTTTACCTATCCATCAAATTTTCAGTCATTTGAGAAGTCTGCAGTGGACCAAAGGCCTTTTATTCCTGAATTGTTTAAAGGTGTATTCCTTTCCTGGCCTGCTGTAACAGTTACACGAATTAGTTAGCTTAAAACAACAGAAATGTATTCTCTCTCAGTTTTGGAGGCCAGAAATCTGAAAATCCAGGTGCCAGCAAGGTCATGATCCCTTTGAAGGATCTAGAGGAAAATAAATTCCATGCCTCTTTTCTAGCATCCATTATTGCCGGTAATCATTGGCATTCTTTGGCTTAGAAACACCACTCTAAATTCTGCATCCATCATCACGTGGCACTATCATGTCTCTGCCTCTTTTCCTCTTCTTATGGGGACACCAGTCATATTAGAGTAAAGGTACTCACTGCTCCAGTATAAACTCATCTTAACTCATTATATTTGCAACAACCCTATTTCCAAGTAAATGCACGTTCTGAGGTTCTAGGAAGGATACAAATCTTGGAAGATCACTGTTTGACTCAGGGCAGCATCTGAAAAAGCAGTTGTTCCACGTCAAATATTGACAGATGAGTGACAAGATCTGAAATACATTTTCTTTGCAGAATTTGAACAATTGTGGGCCTTGTTTCTATAACTCTAGGTTGGAAAAATAAAACACAAAAAACTAAACAACAAAGACTGGAAAGAACTCAAGGCAACACTCATAGTAAAGAAAACAAGAAGAACTTGTTCAGAATATAATTGTAGAAGACTTTCTGCATTTCCTTATTTTAAAAAAATCCTTTATAAAATAAAATTATGAAATTTTGCCCTAGCTTATCTTTTTATACTAATAATAAAGGTCAGTTCTAGGTCATAATTCCCCCTCAAAGTCTTACATAAGTAATTTGCAAAGCAAATCTCCATTAAGCTGTAGGTGACTTTTTTTCCTCCAAGTATTAGAGGCCTGGAGTAATTCATTCAAATTTTGGAAACTTAGGACTCTCCCTGTTAAGCCATCCTTTCCAAAATGAATTAAACTCAGAGGATACTGAGATTATTTCTTCTTTAAAAATGTTTGAACTAGTTCTAAATGGTGAGTCTCAATACTTACCAAAAACATTTTCCCTAGTCAATGATCATGCTTAAATGTCTTCTAGTTTAAAAACTACCTTCCCTTGAACCAACATCTACCTTAATCAGAGGTCAGGATTCATAAGCATTCCCTTAGGAAATTTTTCAGTGGCCCGTTAAAATAATATGAATCTACCTGTAAAGTACTCACCACAATTTTTCTCAGAACACATATCATAGCTGTCTCCAGTTTCTGTTACCCAATGACCTTTCCCAGTCCAAGTCATTGTTTTCTCCTTGGATTTTCATTGCTTGATTTCCTTCTTGCTTAGTTCCAAGCTCCCTTCTGTTCTATTAATCCTTTTCTATCCCCTCTCTAATCCTTTTCTTTGGACAATCTCTATGTTAGCACTAAATCTCTTTTACAGGTATTAACTTAGAACTGAACTAATCCACCAATATGTACTCCTTAGCACGGACCAGGTACCACAAAAATCTGTCTTGCCCCCACAGTGAAACATACATTATCTTGCTATGCCTACTCCCTCATTCCTACCACTCCTCAACACTGAAAACAGGCATCTATTCCAACTGCTCAATGGAAACTACTCTCTCATTCTGTGTCACCTGATGCTGCTGAAAATGGCCTCACCACTTTTTTGTTTGTTCTCCAAGTTTTATTTTATTTTACTTTAAGTTCTGGGGTACCTGCGCAGATCTTGCAGGATTGTTACATAGGTATACACATGCCATGGTGGTTTGCTGCCTCCATCCCCCTGTCAACTACTTTAGGTATTTCTCCTAATGTTAACCCTCCCCAATCTCCCCACCCGCTGCTACCCTTCTCCTAGCCTCCCACCCCCCCAACAGACCCCAGTGTGTGATGTTCCCCTCCCTGTGTTCATGTGTTCTCATTGTTCAACACCCACTTATGCTTAAAAACATGTGCTGTTTAGTTTTCTGTTCTTGTGTCAGTTTGCTGAGAATGATGGTTTCCAGATTCATCCATGTCCCTGCAAAGGACATGAACTAATCCTTTTTGTGGCTGCATAGTATTCCATGGTGTATATGTGCCACATTCTCTTTATCTAGTCTATCTTTGATGGGCATTTGGGTTGGTTCCAAGTCTTTGCTACTGTAAACAGTGCTGCAATGAATGTACATGTGCATGTGTCTTTATAATAGATCGATTCATAATCCTCTGACTATATACCCAGTAATGGGATTGCTGGGTCAAATGGTATTTCACTTTGTCCTGGGGATACAAGGCTGGTTCAACATACACAAATCTATATAAGTAATCCATCGCATAAACAGAACCAAAGACAAAAACCACATGATCATCTCAATAGATGCAGAGAAGGCCTTCAACAAAATTCAACAGCCCTTTATGCTAAAGACTCTTAATAAACTAGGTATTGATGAAATGTATCCCAAAACAATAAAAGCTATTTATGATAAACCCACAGCCATTATCATACTGAATGGGCAAAAACTGGAAGCATTCCCTTTGAAAACAGGCACTAGACAAGGGTGCCCTCTCTCACCATTCCTACTGAACGTAGTATTGGAAGTTCTAGCCAGAGCAATTAGGCAAGAAAAAGAAATAAAGCGTATTCAGTTAGGAAAACAGGAAGTCAAATTGTCTCTATTTGCAGAGGACATGATTGTATATTTAAAAGACCCCATCTTCTCAGCCCAAAACCTCCTTAAGATAAGCAACTTGAGCAAAGTCTCAGGATACAGAATCAATGCTCAAAAATCAAAAGCATTCCTATACACCAATAACAGACAAACAGAGAGCCAAATTTTGAGCCAACTCCCATTCACAATTGCTGCAGAGAATAAAATACCTAGGAATACAACTAACAAAGAATGTGAAGGACCTGTTCTCCAAGTTTTTGACGTGCTCCTTTGCTAGCTACTCCCTCCTTCTCATGCTCTTAATTAATGGTTCAAGGTATCCATTAATTCAACATATATTTACTGAGCACCTACTACGTATCATGTATTTTTGTATATCCACAAAAAAGATATACACTATCCCTTTTTTGTGGAAATTAGACTCTCTAAGACTCTAAATATCTCCTAAATGATTTTCCATGACTTCAGTTATTTCCTGTGAATTGGTAACCCCTAGATTAATATATCACTTTGCAGCATGCACCACTGAGAGCTAGACCCACATTTTGCCTTCTCAGAAGATCTTATAGTTCAATAGTCTCAAAATTAACGTATTTTAAATATCAATGCCAATAATCCCTCTAGTTAATGGGATCATAAACAAAGATACCTGTCCCGTAAACTCTATGCTCACGGACATTTCCACAAATCAATGGCTGTCAATTCCACATTCTAAACAACATTCCAAATGCCTCTTTCTCTTAATTCCTACTGCAAGTTTTTACTTCCAAGCCCTTATAATATGCATTTTTGCAGTTGCTTTTTAACTGACCTCCCATCTCTGGATTTAATGCCTCCTGATAACTCCATATTACCATCATAATAAAGACTAAACTGTAAAAAGGATCTTAAAATATGAAACCAACATACTTCATCTATTAAAAAGGGAAAACACTCAGGTAAACTAAAATATAAACAAATCACCACCATACAGAGTGTAGAAAAATACAACCTGTGAGAAAATTTTGTGACACACAAAATGGGCAAAAGATGAGTATTCAAAAAACACAAAGAACTTCTACATATACACAAGGAAAAAAGTGACCCCATAAAGAATGATAAAAAGAATTTCAGAGAAGACCACCAATGACCAATCACATGAAAAGATGTTCAATCTCGTTTATAATCAGAGAAACACAAAAACAGAGGTTTCATTCCACACTCATACTGTATTAGCCAAAAATTATGGCTACTTTATACCAAGTATCATTTGCAAAAGAAACAACATAAATCTTCACTGCTGCTGATAGGATTATAAATTGGTTTAATCACTTAGGAAAATGCTCTCTAGCAAAACTGAACAACTGTATAACCTACCCCCATCCAGCTAAGTCATGGTGAATTAGAGCTGCTTTCAGCTTTTCCTGGAGACAAAAGGGACATTAGAACATAGCCATACACCCCAATGGGCAGAAGATGTATATTTAGTTTATTTGGGGGAGACAACACCCTCCTTACTCAAAAACATTTCTCAAAGGAACATTAGAAGGTTATTATATACTCCATAGTTATACACCCTAAACTCTTTCACATAAATAAGAATCTATTGCATAGAAGCACTGCTTATACAAATCGAAACAACCATCATGCCCATCAACTGTGAGATTATAAAACTGAGGAAATTATGAAAGTTATAAATTATCTTTACAAGAGAATTCTGCTCCTAATATATCCATGTGAAGAAATGTCAAAAAACATACTATTTATCAATTAAATAAAGTCATACGTAAGTCAGGCACAGAAAGACTAATGATCTCACTTATGTGTGGACACTTGAAAAGTCCAACTCATCAAAGTAGAGAGTAAAATGATAGTTACCAGAGGCTTGGGGGTGGGTAAAGGAAAGGTACGGGGGAGCTGCTAATCAAAGTGTATAAAGTTTCAGACAGAAAAAATAGGTTTTGATGTCTACTGCACAGCAGGGTGACTATAAACAATAATGTATATTTAAAAGTAACTAAGAGAGCAAATTTCAAATTTCTTGCCATAAAAAATGATAGGTAACTGAGGTGATAATATGTAAATGAGCTTGATTCAATCATTCCACGTTGTATACACACTGTACCCCATAAATGTTCACAATTACAATTGGTCAAAAATAATAAATAAAGCAAGTTACGCAAGACTACACATAAAATGATTCCATTTACAGAAGTTCAAAAACACACAAAAGCAACACTGTAGTTTAGGGGTACACATTGGAAAGATAGAAATTATAAAGAAAAATAAGGAAATGATTAACACATTCTAGTTAATTCTGGAAGAAGGGGAGGGAGATGTAATCAGGAAAAGCAAATTGGGAATTTCCAGGGTGTGGCAATGTTCATTCCATAATGATTTAAACCAGGGTGTCCAATCTTTTGGCTTCCCTCGGCCATATGGAAGTAGAAGAATTGTCTTAGGCCACACATAAATCACACTAACACTAACGATAGCTGATGAGCTTAAAAAAAAATCACAAAAATATTTCATAATGTTTTAACTAAGTTTATGAATTTGCGTTGAGCCACAGGTTGGACAAGCTCGATTTGAACTGTATGCATATGATTCCATTTCATTTTATACCATTGCTGTATTTTTAATGGAAAAAATAGATTACCAGCCTCTGTTCTCTACATATCCTTTCACCCTAAGATCCACAGGTATGAACTGCTTTCCAGTAGCACAACACACACACAAACACACACACCCTCTCGCCCATAGTTTAATCACAGTATATGATTTGTCATTGTCCAAAAACCAATACATTTGCTTTCAATCTGCTCGGATTTTGCGTTTGTTACTCCATTTTCTTAGGATGCCCCATCCTTTCCATGTGTTCACTGTTGGGAAGATTTGGTTTAAATGCATTATCTCTGTAAAACTTTTTCCAGTCCCTGCAGACAGAATGAATCATTTCCTCTTTTGACTTCCTATTGTACTCTGTTCAGTTCTCTTCTTACTGCTTTCCTTAAATCACATTCAAGTTATTTATCTGATTTGTTCCTTTGTCCCATCCTCACACCATGAGTACAGAGATATCAACTCTTGTTTATCTCTATTTTTTAAATTCCTACTTCAACTCTAGCATGTATTAAGGGCTTAGCAAATTATTAATGCTGAAAACAACAAATGAAGATTATTGCAAAATTTGAAGCATGATACTATCAAGCTGTTTGTTGCACTTGAATCAAAAATCAGCATTAACAGAGAAAAACTTATAAAATTCAGAAGCATTCTACCTCAGACAATAAAAAGTATACAAATATCAAATAATGGCAGAGACCAGAGTTCTCTGACCAAAAAAAAAAAAGAGGGAGGTTAAAGATACATAATCATAATCTTACAAGACAGAAAACTTGAAAAGGTCAGAGATTTGGTTCATCCAAGTAGATAATTATATAACTCTTTAAATGATGGCTCAAAACATACTCTTTAACGATAACTCTAGAACTTTTTTAGTAAAGACTGGGCCTTGAATTTTTGCATCTTAGAGATAGCTCCCCGCCCCCAAAAAAATCATAAGATAATGTGTTCCTAACACAGATAGCAATGTTAAGATTTAATGTTTACAAAGGACCTGAATCCTCATCTGCAACAGAAACCGTAATTTGTGCAAGATGAAAAAAGTAAGTGTTTGCAAATCTTAAGAAAAGGCATTCTAGTGAGAATTCTATCCACCTTCAGTGGCCCAGTTAATGTCTCATTCATCACAAAAGGTTAATCAATTTCATTACATAGAAAATTGAATAACTTTCTCTAACAACACAACTTAAAAGTAGGAAACTTACTTTGTGGTTTGCTTCCACATTGTGATAGTTCTCCAGCTCCTCATAAACAAAATGATTTTTAAATATTAAAAATTAAAGGATTGTTTCAAGTGACTTAGCAACCTATGTTCAAAACCTGAAGATTTGCTATAGCAGAGGATGTTCATTTTAATGCACAATATAAAAACAATTAGAAACCAGAAATGTTTCATAGATTTTCGTAATAACATTTTTATTGTAGTAGAACATATTTGATGTATTTTGTTATAACTTCAACTTTTATTTTGGATTCAGGGAGTACATATGCAAGACACTGAGGCTTGGGGTATGAATAATCTCATCACCCAGGTAGTGAGCATAGTACCCAACACATCATTTTTTAGCCCATGCCCTCCTCCTTCCTGCTGCTGTCCAGTAGTCCCTACTGTCTATTGTTTCTATCTTTATATCCATTATCCAATGTTTAGCTTTTATTTATCAGTGAGAACAATGCAGTACTTTTCTGTTCCTGCATTAATTTACTTGGTATAATGCCCTCCAGCTGTATCCATGTGACTGCAAAGAACATTAAACTATTCCACAGTGTACCACATTTTCTTTATCCAATCCAGCATTGACTGGCACCTAGGTTGATTCCGTATCTTTGCTATTGTGAATAGCACTGCAATGAAGGTAAGAGAGCATGTCTTCTTTGTAGAATGATTTGTTTTCCTTTTGGTATATACCCAGTAGTTGAATTGCTAGGTCAAATGGTAGTTTCAAGTTCTTTCCAAAATTTCCAAACTGCTTTCCACAGTGGCTGAACTAATTTGCATTCTCACCAAGAGTGGATAAACCTTCCCTTTTTCTGCACAGCTTCACAAACATCTGTTATTTTTTGACTTTTTAATAATAGCCATTCTGATTGGTATGAGATGGTATCTCACTGTGATTTTAATTTGCATTTCTTGGGTGGTTAGTGATGATGGGCATTTTTTCATGTTTTTTGGCAACTGCATGCCTTCTCTTGAGAAGTTTTTGTTCATGTCCTTCACCCACTTTTTAATGGGCTATTTGTTTTTGCTAGTTGATGTACCTTCCTTATAGATTCTACATATCAAACCTTTATTGGATGCATAGTTTGCTAACATTTATCTCCCATTCTGTAGGCTGCCTGTTTGCTCTGTTAAAAGTTTCTCTGACTGTACAGAAGCTCTTTAATTTAGTCAGGTTCCATTTGTCAATTTTAAGTGCTTTTGAGAAGTTAGTCACAAATTATTTGCCTAAGGCTGATGTTGAACAAGGTATTTCCTAGGTTTTCTTTTTAGATTTTTAAAGTTTGACATCTTTCATTTAAATCTTTAATCCACCTTGAGTTAATTTTTATATATAGTGAAATGTAGGCATCCAGTTTTATTTCTACATATGGCTAGTCAGTTATCCCAGCACTATTTATTGAATAGGGGTCCTTTGCTCATTGTTTAATTTTTGTTGACTTTGTCAAAGATCAGATGGTCTTAAGTATGCAGCTTTATTTCTGGGCTCTGTATTCTGTTCCACTGGTCTGTGTGTCAGTTTTTGGTACCAATACCATCCTGATTTGGTTATTGTAGCCTTTTAATAAAGTTTGAAGTCAGGTAATTTCATGCCTCCAGCTTTGTCGTTTTTGCTTAGGATTTTTTTTGACATCCAGGCTTTTATGGTTCCATGTGATTTTTAGAATAGTTTTTTCTAATTCTGTGAAAAATGGCATTGGTAATTTGATTGGGATAGCACTGAATCTGTAGAATGCTTTGGGCAGTATGGCCATTTTAACTACATTGATTCTTCTAATCCATGAGCATGAAATGTTTTTCCATTTGTTTGTGTCATCTATAAACTGATTCAGCAGTGTTTTGTAGTTCCTCATGTAAAGATATATTTCACATCCTTGGTTAGAGATTGTATTCCTAGGTATTTCATATTAATATTTTTGTGGCTATGGTAAATAGAATTACATTATTGATTTGGCTCTCATCTTGAATTCTACTGGTTTATAGAAAAGGTACTCATTTTTATATAGCAATTTTGTAACCTGGAACTTTACTGAAGTTGCTTTTTAGTTCTAGGAGCCTTTTGGTGGAGTCTCTTGGGATTTCCAGGTATAATGTCATATTGTCAACAAAGAGAGATAATTTGACTTCTTCTTTTTCTATTTGGATGTCTTTTTTTTTTCTTTTACTTAATTACTCTTATTAAGACTTCCAGTACTGTGTTGAATGAGAATGATAAGTGGGCATCCTTATCTTCCTGTTCTTAAAGGGAATGCTTCCAGCTTTTGTTCATTCAGTACAATGTTGGCTGTGGGTTTGTCATAAATGGCTCTCATTATATTGAGATATAATCCTTTGATGCCTACTTTCTTGAGGGTTTTTATCATGAAGGATGTTGGATTTTATCAAAAGCTTTTTCTACATCTACTGAGATGACCATACAGGTTTTGTTTTTAATTGTTTCTAATGGCAACATTTTAAAGCACTCTTTTTCCATTGGAAAAGAACTAATTTGACATGTATGTTTAAAAGCAATGGTTTTAATGAATTCATATTATTTTAAACTAACATAACCTACCAATTATAAAATATAAGACAGATAAATGTCTTTTATTCCACTTCTTTTGCCAACCTACTCTTCCTTAGCATGGGCAGTATGTTTCAGTATACTGAATAGTAGGAAAAAAAGAAACCATAAATAAGGGTATATTTTTCTCAGCTGACTTCCTCAATGCATTTTCCAGTTGTATCCTTTTTGCTGGTAGAAATTTGCAATGGATCAAACTCAGGAAAAGGCTCTTGTTCATAATATAAACTATACATTTGGGGAGACATATGGTATCAACAAAAGCCTCATAAAATAAGGTTTTGCTATTCTTTGGGATTTGGGTCAGTACACATTTGAGAAAACATCTATCGTGGCTAGTATTTTATATCCTTTCAGTGGAAGTTAACAGTAGCCAGAGGGAACTAGCTTTGTTTTGTTTTGGGGGAGGGATAACATGGGGAGAGATGCCAGATATAGGTGATGGGGGAGGAAAGCAGCAAACCACATTGCCATGTATGTACCTATGCAACAATCTTGCATGTTCTTCACATGTACCCCAAAACCTAAAACACAATAAAATATATATTAAAAATAATAATAATAAAAATAAAAAGAAGGCATAAAAACATGTACACCAAAGCTCAGGGACCACATCTATGCAGCTGATAAAAGGCTAATTTAAAAATTTTTCAACACCTCATTGACAGGGCTATCAAGGAATTTACTGAGGGAGGTTTTCTCTTTTTCTGTTTTGTTTTGTTTTTTTAATTTTACATTTGGAGACTCAGACAGCAATTCAGTATGATCCACTGAATTTTAGCTATATTTTTAATTTCCAACATTCTCACAAAATGCTCGAAAAGACTATGGCCATGAGCAATTGTTGTAACTACCCATATAATCAAATTCTCCCAAAGATATACTAGGATGACTCTTCAAGACCAGATATATAAAACATCCTGCCTTACACAGTCATGTTCTGACACTCCATCCAAATGGGAGATTTGCTTCTACACAGATCATTTAGCACCATAATTTTAAAAACTGGTTATGGCTACAAACAGCACACCAAGTCCCAACATGCCACAGACACATTAAAAGGACAATCTAGAGGCTGAGTAGACAACAAACTCTTACCCAGTATTAAATAACATCCCATAGAGTTTTGGGCAACTTACAGTTGATTGATAAATAGTGAATATATGTGCATATAATTGAACTTAGGATAAAAATACTGTAAAATATAAAAATGCTGAAAATTGTCATGGTGTGTCTTCACTCTAGTTGGTATGTTAAGTGTTAGATTTGCTTTATAGAAAATGTGTCCTGGTTTATTCTTGGGACAACGGTTCAAGGGTAGAAAAGTCCACACATCTGGTTTTCATCAAACATTGCTATTTTCTCCTCTGGTAAAAAAGAAATATAACCTAAATTCAAAATCATGTTTACTATACTGAGTCAACCCAATTGGTATATAGAATATTCCAGGAATCTTTTTATAACAGCTTTAATGTAAAGTGCTAATAGGATTTTATAATACCTGATAAAATAAAAATTACTCTCATTAAGAAAATGTCAACTTGTTGTATAAGAAATGTGGAATATGTTTTTCTTTTCTACTTCTGTTATATGGTGGATCTATATCAGAGGTTGGGGGAAGAAAGTTTCATTGGACTTATTTGAGCCATTTGATATAATTCTGCTGTAAACGTCCACAAATCTCAAACATTCAAAGGTATTTTCATATTAGTTAGAAGTCTCAGTTGGCTGACTTCCACTTTCTCTATCCCTCTCACCAAGTATAATTAAAATCTCTGCACATTATATATGTAATAAACATGAGAAGACACTGAAAAATGGAAAGAAGATTGTCAACCAGCTAGGAACTTTGGGTCCCAAGCAATGACACAGTGGCAGGTTTCCTGCATTTTCTTTTGTTTTCATATTTTCCATATTTAGAGCTGGAAAGGTCAGCAACCCTAAAACATCACTGGGCACAAACAGAAAAAGAAGGCCTCAACATACACCTGCTCTCTCACGCCAACATCAGGAAAGGGGAAAACTTAACAAGACAATGTTTAAATAACAATTGTGTTACTCCGGCTGAACATCTGAGAAAAAGTTGCAACCCTATCCCCACCTCATACTAGCAAGATTTCCACCCCACCCAGTGGTAGCGAGGTACCCTCATCCTTTCTAAACCCAGTAGTGACAAGTGAGGTCTGGTAGAGAATCAAGACTTTCACCATTGCCCAGTGCCAATGAGATTAGTCCCTCCCAATCTCTCTCCACTTCCACCCCAAGGCACTCCTGCCCCATCCAGCCAGGGTGTTATCAGCTGAGGCCTAGTAAGCAGACTGTTCAGTAGTAATGAAGAGACTTCCCTCCCATAACACCTCCTAGCTTCTCATGCCAATGGAGGCTAAGTGAGGAATACAGACCTCCCCGACAACCTGTCAGTAATAAGTTCATGACTCACCCCTTCCCCTGCTGGAGCAGTGTCCAAGGAAGCCAAGTAAAATGGAATATTTAAGATTTACAGGTTCATACTGTAATACCCCAAATGTTCAAATTTTAATTTAAAAATTACTTATATTAAGAATTGGGAAAATCACACCTAATATGGACAAAAAGGTAATCAATAGATGTCAACACTGAGATGACAGATGTTAGAATTATCTGACAAAAATTTTAAGACAATCATACTTTAAAGAAAAAATACGAACATACTTGAAACACATTTTAAAAAAAATCTCAGTGAAGATGTAAAGAATATAAAGAAGAACCAAATGGAAAATTTTGATAGCTGAAAGAAACAACTCAAATTTTAAAACTCGTTGAAAAGACTTGACAGTAGAAGGGAAAGGACAGAAGAAATAATTAGTGAGCTTGCAGGACAATTGAAATTATCCACTCTGAACACCAGTGAGAAAATGAACAGCAAAACAAATGAAAGAGGCTCACGGACCTGTGAGACTTGAAAATTTCTAACATTTATTTTACCAGAACTGTAGAACCAGAGGAGCAAGAGAGTGGGACTGGGGGGGAAAAAATTCAAAGAAATAATGTCTAAAAACTTCCCAAGTTAGAATTCTATAAACTTTTTTTCTCTTATATGACAAATAACCTATTTGACTAGATTAATTCAATTTTATTTCTTTCTACTGGAGTTAATTTTAGCTTGCTCAACCAGAATATGTTTATGATTTTACTCATGCCTAACAATAATTCAAGGTGAGTTGTACTTATGAATAAGTGAAAGTAAGAAAACATAAGTCTATTAGGCATCAATAATGTTTCGCTGAGACAGAGTCAAACTCTGTCACCCAGGCTGAAGTGTAGTGGTGCAATTTCAGCTCACTACAACCTCCACTTCCCAGGCTCAAGGATTCGCATGCCTCAGTCTCCCGAGTAGCTGGGATTACAGGTGTGCATCACCACATCTGGCTATTTTATTTATTTATTTATTTTTAGTAGAGATGGGGTTTCACTATGTTGGCCAGGCTGGTCTCGAACTCATGACCTCAAGTAATCAACCCCCCCCTTCACCCTCCCAGAGTGTTAGGATTACAGGTGTGAGCCACCATGCCCAGCATCAATAATGTATTAATAGAAGTTTAAATGGATTTGGAGGCACAAGAAAAAAATTAAAACAAACAGAAAATAAAAAGACAGAGGGATGACCTAGAAATAGTACAACCTCATACATATCTAAGAAAAACAAGTTGAAAATTTAGATTTGTAATAAAACAACAATTATACTGTTACTTCTATAATATCAAATAGAAATTTTTACATATTTTTCACTTTTTTGGTCATCTGGTTGGATGTTACAGTAACTCAATGAAAGAGCTTGTTAAGAGGAAATTTAGTAACAAACCACAAATAATAACAATAAAATGCTCAATAAAAAGAATTTATTGATCTTTTTATATTTACCAGGTACTGTTTTAAGCCCTTTACCTGTATTAGTTCACTGAATCTTTACAACAACCTATCACATACTATTATTACTCCATTTTATGGATGAATAAAATGAGGCAGAGGACAGTTAAAACACTCACCCATTATCACAAAGTTAGTAAATGGCAGAGCTAGTAATCCAGGAATTCTGACTCTAATAAGTTATATGGTGTCTTGAAAGAATCAAAGAACACGGGACATTGCCTTAGTCTACTTTGCACTGCTATAACAGAATACCACAGATCAAGTGATTCAAAAAGAAATGTATTTCTCACAGTTCTGGAGTCTGGAAGTCCAGCATCAAGGTACCAGCATCTGACGAGGGACTTCTAGATGCCTCATCCCATGGCGAAGGCGGACAGGCAGGGCAAGAGTGACTGTGTGTGTGTGTGTGTGTGTGTGTGTGTGTGTGTGTGTGTGTGTGGGGGAGAGAGAGAGAGAGAGTAAGAGAGAGAGAGAGTGAGAGAACGCACGCGAGCGAGGGAGCAAAGGCTGAATTCAGTTTTATAACAAGCCTATTCTTGCTCTAACAATCTCCTGCAATAATGACATTAATCCATGCACCAGGGCAGATCCCCCATGACCTAATCAATTCTTTACATTCTTTTAAAATTCTCACCTCTTAACATTAGCATTGGAGATGAAGTTCCAAAACATAAACTTTGGTAGATACATTCAAACCATAGCAAATACTGAAGACCATTTATTAGAAAAAAAAAAATTCACTACTAAAGTCACACAAAAAGAATTTTTTAAAACATATTAGCTTAAATAAGTAAAATATTAAGTTGGCATGTGTTTATAACCACTTAATTGAGAAATACATTAGCAGAACTGATGACCTAGAAATATCACCTATGAAATTATAAAGCAGCAAGGAGGTAAATAAAGGTTTTGTTATTTTTCCCTTAGAACCTTACTTATGAGTGTTGATACATTACCATCCATCACTTCAGGCCAAATGAGCCAGGGATATACAGTATTGCAAAGAGAGTAATGCTAAATGTAGCAGCTCCCAGAATAACTGATGAGGGAAATTGATAGAGGAGTTATTTTTTTAAAAAGCATTATTAGTAATTATAGGATTCATCTTATATGACATTTGCATCATTCTGTTACATGAAGAAAGTACTGCATGTGGAGAAGATAGACTGCTACCTATAATTTATTATGCTAAAGATACCCTTGAAACATTATGACAGAATAATAACAATTTTTAAGACAACTGTCTTATCCAACCCCAGGAGAGTTCAGAACTTTTGTATGTTGATAATCTTCCACGTAAAATTTTTCCTTTTTAGTTCATACTAAAATTTGTATGACTAACAGAAATTCAGTGTGTTACTTCTCTCACATATAGCTTTCCTTTACTAGGACCCATTTTGGAAAAAAATAATCATCAAAATGACTATGATGCCAAGATGAACTGTAAGAAGTCAACCAGTAGTAAAATAAGAATTGGAAATTATCCCCAGGAGCTCTCAAATCTCAATGTCAAAGAGTTCTTGATTTTCTGGGTACAGCCGATATTATGTGTACCAGAAACACTGAGCTAGAGGAATATTTTCCAAGAGTAGTAAGGCAAGAATAAGGATAAATGTTCAGAAAAGAAAAGGACTCTAAAAAAAATACCAAATTATAAGAGAAGATACTGAATAATTTTTTGTCCCATGTCATGATTAGGTTATTGACATATCTTGTGATTACATGGATCATTGTGTTCTCCATGCACAATCTGAAAAATAAAATAATGATGGTAATGTTCACTTACCACCAGTAAACAATCAGGGCAAGTCATCTGTTTGTTCCACAAAAATTTATCGAGCACTGTTCTATGTGCTAAGCTGTTCATGGCCAGAAGAATAAAGACAAGTGATTTTTCAAAAAAAAAAAAAAAACCTTTTATTAAAGAGAATCTCTGTGCAGAGAAATATAGGGCCGGGCACAGTGGTGGCTCATACCTGTAATCCCAACACTTTGGGAGACCGAGACAGGCAGATCCCTTGAGCTCAGGAGTTTGAGACCAGCCTGGGTAACATGGTGAAACCACATCTCTCCAGAAAAATTTAGAAAGTAGCCAGGCATGGTGACTTGCACCTATAGTCCCAGCTACTCAGAAGGCTGGGGTAAAAGGATGGCTTGAGCCAGGAACGATGAGGCTGCTGTGAGCCATGATCATGCCACTGCATTCCAGCCTGGGTGACACAGCCAGATCCTGTCACAATGTCACAAAAAAGGTGTGTGTGTGTGTGTGTGTGTGTGTGTGTACAAGCACCATGGGAATACAAATAAAAGAGTAACACATCCTGCTGAGTTGAAAATTCAGAGAAAATTATAATGTAATTACATTTGGTATGTGTCTTATGGAAGTCTGCTAATTATACAAATTATGGAGGGGGAAGAGTTTTTCTGACAAATCATGTAACATAAAGAAGGGCATATAGGTGTTCACATCCTTGCAGTATTTTTAGAATCACTAATGATAATCCAGTGTGACCAAAGCATAGGGAGCATCAAAGTTGGAGGAAAGGGTCAGCAATAAGAATAGCAATATAGGTTGTAGGCAATTATGCAATGAAAGCGCCAGTATGCTCTGCTGAGCAATTTAAACTTGACTCCTTCTGTAGTTGGTGCAAGTGTCACTTACGACAGTATAACTCAAGAGACTTAAAACTAGAGCTTATGGGTCAAATCTGGGCCACCACCTGCTCTTCTACAACCTGTGAGTTAAGAATTATTCATATACTTTTAAAGGGACTTAAAAATGAAAACTAGAGTAATAGTTCATGTCACATGAAACACACAAAATTCAAATTTCAATGTCCATAATTAAAGTTTTACTGAAGCACAAGCATATCCATTTGTTTATATATTGTATATGCTGCTTAAGAGTTACAACGGCAAATGTTAGTTATAAAGAGACTGTATGGCCACAGAGCTTAAGTTATTTGCCATCTGTCCCTTTATAAAAGATTATATGAGTCAGAGAAGATACTGAAACCATGGAGATCTACTTAACAAAACTATTGCAGTGGTTCAGGTTGTTAGCATTATTCCAGAACAAGTGGCATGGTGGATACACAGGAAATGCATATTTGAGACACTTCTAAGTAGCACAATCATCAAAACTTAAATGAATCAATGGGAGGAAGCAATTTATTTCCTGTGATTTCTAAGAGTGTGATTTCTAAGAAAAGCCAATTTCTTATTTGTTCTCAAGGGATCGCTCTTGAGTATTTTCAGTGATGCAGCTGTTAGTCACATGTTTTATGCATAGTCTTGATGCAGCCTTAAACACTGGCAAAATTATCCAAAGCTTCAAACAGGCTAATTATTCTGGATATTGTTTTTCTTCCTGGTGTAAATTGGTGGGGACAGAAATGACAACAAGTTTCTGAGAGACTCGTCAACTGATTTTTTTCTTGTTTATTTGTTTCACTAATGAGCAAGAAGAAGGAAGAAGGGGTACTGGCATTTGGGCTTTGAGAACCCGGGGCACTCCCATAGGGCAAAGAGGAGTAGGCCTTGGAGACACAAAGGACATGAATGGTGGACATGCAGAGATTGTGGTGGTCACCATGTCTGGTATGGCTGATGGCCTCTAGAAGCATGTGATCTACACACAATTTTCAATGTTCTTCCTTTGCAAAGTGTTAGATCACCAAGATCTATTAATTCTCCACAGCCCCTTCTTTGGTACCTGTGGCCTTGCTCTGTTGTTTAGGTAAAACCTACAGAGGAATGTGGAGTAGCAGAGCACATGAGGAAAAGCAACAACTGACACCGAGATCCTCCCCCCAGGACCCTCAGCAGTCACAGGGAAGAGGATGGGCTCCCTCGGTTCTGTGGGGTGGGGCTTTTGCTACTACATTTGTAAATTAAAGGATGACCCAGGAGTGCTGAAAACTTGGGGATACTTCAGTTCTCACAAATAAATATGATGCATGGGACAGGCACAGAGGTTCATGCCCGTAATCCGAGCACTTTGGGAGGCCTAGGTGAGAGATCACTTGAGCCTAGGAGTTCAGGACCAGCCTGGGCAACATAGGAAGACCTTGTCTCTACAAAAAATAAAATAAAAAGTAAATATGATATAATTTCTGCTCTGAAAGGACTGAAAGTTTGGGACCTTGATGAACAGGTAGGATTCAAACTTGTTCTAGGCAGGTGGGAAAGTTTGAGCAAAGGCAAGAAAGTGGAAAATCCCAGAGCCAGCAGGGGTTTGTTGCTGTTTTTCTTCTTCTTTTAACTGGGAGAAAAAAAGAGTTCTCTGTGTTCCAAAAAACTTACTTAAAAAGTACTTTTGGAACACAATCCATTTATTTATAAGCTAGTGCCTTCCTGCATAGATTAGAAGCATAAAATGTACTTAGTCTTCAGAGATGCATGGCCAGAAAGAGGTATTTCCAGTTGAAAAATGAAAAACACGAACAATTATTTTCAGTCCCTCATTTGCAGTCAGTAATGAGGTGGCATATTTTAATTCCATAAAGTTATTATAATTACATAAAAATCCATCATCACGTACCATTTAGAGTCCTAATCTGTGTGTTTTTAAATGTTTAAACACAAAGATCACATTTAATTGAGTCACATGATTGCAGTAAATCTTTTCTATTACTCTGCAGATTTTCAAAGACTTCTAATATTTACATAAAGGTAATATAAACACAGTAACTATATAATAATAACTTACGTTGTATGTGCATCAGCATCACTTTTAAGAATTTTTAAAACATTTGCGTAGATACTGCTCTTATAACGTTCAATGATCTTTCCCACTATACTGTCTCCAAATGCTTATAAGAAAAGTTGAGGAGGAGATACCTATAATTTTTCTAAAGAAACTAGCTGCAGAGATGAAGAGATTGGCCCCCCCAACCACAAAACCACTTACTGGTTTTATCTCCCAACTGCTAATCTACAGCTCTTGCTAATGATACCTCCCTTGAGGCTATAAGGATCCCCAGGTATACAGGATCTCAAAATAAAAGGATCATCCCTAAAAACAAATCAGATAACTTGGATTATGAATTTGAATGGAATTAACTGCACATTTTAGGACATTAAAACTGTCTTTGATAGTACTCATCTGTTAATTCCAGCAGTACAATAACGCGGAGACTGGGGGATAGACACATTCATAGTCAGAATAATCTGTTGATATCTAGCAAATATTTATTTGTATTTCAAACTGTATAAAGTGTTTGAGTTACACATAGAATAAACCATACATTTGAAAGCACTGCAGTTAGCTAAAGCAATTTTCAGTTCTATTGAGTCAAAGGTAAAATCAGTATCTCCTGAGGCTGACTATAGAGAAAGAAAAAAATACAGATTTGAATTGATTTAACAAAGAAAATGAATTATGATGGTCTGATAAAGCCAAAATTAGGAAAAAACTTATGAGATAAATTTTCTCATCAGCATGTCTGTCTCATGCTGTAAGCAACATGACCTACACTAATTGAGGCCATTATTCCACAGAAAGGAAGTACTGCCACTTTTTTTTTTTGTCTTTTTTTCCTTGAGGAAATGATGTTAATCATATGGAGCAAGTGAATATAAAAGATGAAAAAACAGTTTCAGATGCCACATACAACAATGCAGAAGATGGTGCAAATTCAGTCATTTTTTAATTGAGAACATTCTCTACTAGTGAGTGATGCTCTTGAGAAACAGAATTAACTTACACTTAACTTTTCCTAAATGTAAGAGTCTGCTGAACAGGCATACATGAGCACCAGTCTCCAACACAGAAGATGAGACACAAAGTGAAACACAGTAGACTTCCCTATGCCGAGACTGCTCACCTCTCACAGGCAAGGACCACGTGTGTCCACCTCGTGCTGCTATTGCCTGACCTAAGACATTAGCATTTAGTAGTCACACAGTCAGTGTGTTTGAATGCATGAATAATGTGTTATGGCAAACTGGATTTCCTGACTAGCTAAGACATAAATGAGCCCTAGATTGCCAAATTTCAAGGAATTCGTATACTTGAAACTGCATTTAACCCCCAAGCATTTCTGGTAAGTTTCTTTGGTCACTTAAAATATTCCTTCAGAACTTCAGAGGCACTTGGTGCCTCAGAGCGGCTTTTTTTAATTTTATTTTAAATTCCAAGATACACGTGCAGGATGTGCAGGTTTGTTACAAAGATAAATGTGTGTCATGGTTGTTTGCTGCACCTATCAACCTACCATCTAGTTATTAAGCTCAGAATGCATTAGCTATTTATCCGGATGCTATCCCTCCTGCAAGCCCCAAAACAGGCCCCAGTGTATGTTATTCCCCCTCCTCGTGTCCATGTGTTCTCACTGTTCAGCTCCCCACTTATAAGTGAGAACATGGAGTGTTTTGTTTTCTGCTCCTGTGTTAGTCTGCAGAGGATAATGGCTTAGCTCCATCCAGGTGCCTGCAAAGGACATAATCTCATTCCTTTTTATGGCTGCACAGTATTCCATGGTGTGTATATACCACATTTTCTTTATCCAGTCTATCGAAGATGGGCATTTGGGTTGATTCCATAGCTTTGCTATTGTGAATAGTGCTGCGATGAACATATGCATGCATGTATCTTTATAATAGAATGATTTATATTCCTTTGGGTATATACCCAGTAATGCTATTGCTGAGTCAAATGGTACTTCTGGTTCTAGATCCTTCAGAAATCACCATACTGTCTCCCACAATGGTTGAACTAATGTATATTCCCACCAACGGTGTAAAAGCGTTCCTGTTTCTCCATAGCCTCACCAGCATCTGTTGGTTCTTGACTTTTTAACAATCATCATCCTGACTGGTGTCAGACGGTATCTCATTGTGGTTTGATTTGTATTTCTCTAATGATGGTGATGTTGAGCTTTTTTTCATGTTTCTTGGCCACTTAAATGTCTTTTGAGAAGTGTTCATGTCCTTTCAGAGCTGTTTTTAAGGACAGCATTATACAGTATAGGGGAAAAATGATGTTTAGGCTATTTACAAATAAGTTAGTAGACTAAATTATTATGTTATCTACAAGTTATAGGTTAACTATAAGTCAACTTATATTTAAACAAATTGAATAGAGCATCATTTCTTAAAACAGTGTGATTTAGCTTTAATATCTAAGTTTACTCGCTTCTCAGTAACTTGACTCTCTTCATTTTCCTAAAAACATACCCACATGGTTTATTCACATGCTATATTTTTATGAGCACACTTTATGTACTGGAAGTACAGTGGCAAAGAAAAGAGACAAAACCCTGCCTTCACTGAGTTTACATTCCACTTTAGAAAGAAGACAAACAATAAATACATAAATAATCAAAATATATACTTTGCCAGAGATTGATATAAGCTATGAAGAAAAATAGTGAGGTAGGGATGTAGGGTGTACATAGGAAAAGGGAATGCAATTCTAATGAAGGCAGACAAATAAGTTTTTATTGAACTGCTATCTCAGCACAGACCCTGAGGAGGTGAGGCAGATGACCGCGCAACCATCTTGGGGGGAAAATGCTTCAGGAACATGGATCAGAGAGTGCAGAGGCCTGACATATGTTTAAAAAAAAGCAAGGAGACATTAAGGCCAGACAGAGTGAGTGAGGAGAGTGATCTTGGGAACAGGCCTAGGAGTTGAAACCACAGAGATAATGGTTGCATCATCTGTGCAGTCTGATACACTATTGTATAAACATTAGATTTTTACCCAGATATGTAGCCAATGGAGAGCATGGAAGACTAAAGCAACTTGACCCAAGTTGTATTAAAAGAATTGCTCATGCTACTGTGTTAAGAACAGAGACTGGGGGCCAGACGAGAAGCAGGGAGAAGAGTTAGGGGCACTGCAGTAATCCAGGTAACAGAGGATTGACCAATTATGAGACTGAGGAGTCAGAGAGATCACAATATTAGTGTGATTGTTAAAAACTCAGTTGGAGACAGAGAGAACAACAGAGAGTTTCCTGTTCTGAAGAATAAGATGGCTCTTATTATTTTGAAGTATGTTCCTCCCATGCCCAGTTTGTTGAGGTTTTTAACATGAAGCAATGTTGACTTTTACTGAAAGCCTTTTCTGCGTCTATTGAGATAATAATTTGGGGTTTTTTTTAGTTCTTTTTATGTGATTAATCACATTTATTGATCTGCATATATTGAACCAACCTCCACCCCAGGTATAAAACCTACTTGATATTTACCTATCCACAGGTCTAAGCTAAGCTAGCAGCATAAGCAGGAGCAGCCCAAAACACATGCTCTCATCCAGCAAACAGTAAAGAGAAGGCAGAAAAGGTCTCAACCAGATTCCTTATCTCAATTGTATAATTTTCTCCTTTCCCTCTGGAGAGGAGCACGTGTTGGGTAGAGAAAAGCTACAAAGGTACAATAATAGTGATCCTTCCAGTTGGAATCAGAGAAGAGAGGAATATATCCCTCCCAACCCCATCTTGCTTTTTGTTCACTTAATGTACAAGGTTTAACTATTAAGCTCATGATAAAGCAATAACATCAGACATCACATTGGACAAGAAGGTCAGCACACTAACAGGAAAGTCTTGTCCCCCACCTTTATGAGGCTACTCTCCTAATACCAACTCATGCTCCACTGTGGATCCACCTCAGACTACTGGTGATCAGGATAGATTCCACCCCCACAATGCTCTGACGTGTGCATTAATAAAATCAGGATGATCTTTTCCAAGTCTGGACATTCCATCTCTGTTCTATTTCTTATCACAGCTTATTTCCAGTCGCATTGGCCAATACTCATCAGAATTTCTGCAATGAGATTAAATAATATCAAGATACCTCATATAGTAAAAGTACAACAAACTAAAGATACCCCAAATTTGGCTATGAATCCTATCCTATTAAATTCCCAAGGAAAAATAAAATCTGAAGATTAAATCCAAATAAAGATAAAATCCAAAGATTTATAAATCCAAGAGATGCAAAGTATGAAGGAAAATTATCTTACTTTTCTACCAACCAGAAGAAGTGCAGAACAAATGGCTTTACAGACAAACTCTACCAGATGAGTTGATATTACTGAGAGTTGATACTATTCCTACCAAAGCTGTTCCAAAAAAAATGGAGGAGGGAGGACTCTTCCCTAACTCATTCTATGAAGCCAGTATCATTTTGATACTAAAGCTTGACAGCAACACAACAAAAATAGAAAACTTCAGGCCAATATCTTTGAACATCTAAAAGCTAATCCATCACAATCAAGTAGGCTTTATCTCTGGGATGGAAGTTTGGTTCAACATACACAATTCAATAAATGTGATTCATCACATTAAAAAAAAAGAAAAAAGAACACATGATTATCTCAATACATGCAGAGGTTTTGATAAAATTCAACATCCCGTCATGTTAAAAACCTTCAACAAACCAGATATTAAAGGAACATACTTCAAAATAATAAGAGCCACCTATGACACACCTATAGCTAAAGTCACACTTAATGGGCAAAAGCTGGAGCCTTTCTCCTTGAAAACCAGCACAAGACAATGATGCCCTCTCACCATTCCTATTCAACATAGTCCAGGCAAGGGCAATCAGGCAAGAGAAAGAAATAAAAGCCATTCAAATAGGAAGAAAGGAAGGCAAACTATCCCTGTTTGCAGACAATATAATTCTATACCTAGAAAACCCCAAGTCTCTGCCCAAAAGCTCCTAGAGAATGATGAACAACTTCAGCGAAGTTTCAGAATACAAAAATCAGTGTACAAAAATCAACAGCATTCCTACACATCAACAACGTCCAAACTGAGAGCAAAATCAAGAATGCAATCTCATTCATAGTCACCTCAAAAAAAAAAAATAAACACCTAGGAATACAGTTAAGCCATGGAAGTAAAAAAGAAAAAAATCTGTATACCAAGAATTATAAAACCCTGCTCAAAGAAATTATACGTGACACAAACAAATGGAAAAACTTTCCATGCACATAGGAA
Source organism: Ateles fusciceps (assembly GCA_036589455.1). Taxonomy (NCBI): domain Eukaryota; kingdom Metazoa; phylum Chordata; class Mammalia; order Primates; family Atelidae; genus Ateles; species Ateles fusciceps. The sequence goes on from JAZHEH010000078.1 coordinate 11,605,896, forward strand.
GAATCAGTATCATTAAAATGCCATACTTTCCAAAGCAATTTACAGATTCAATTCTATTCCTATCAAACTACCAATGACATTCATCACAGAATTAGAAATAGCTACTTTAAAATTCATATGGAACCGAAAAAGACCAAAAAGAAAAGGCAACCCTAAGCAAAAACAGCAAAGCTGGAGGCACCACTACCTGGATTCAAACTCTATTACAAGACTACAGTAACCACAACAGGATGGTACTGGTACAAAATCAGACACATAGATCAATGGAACAGTACCAAGGGCCCAGAAATAATACCATACAACTACAGCCATCTGATCTACATCAAAATCAACAAAAACAAGCAATGAGGAAAGGACTCCCTGTTCAATAAACGGGTAACTGGCTAGCCATATGCAGAAGATTGAAACTAGACCCCTTTCTTATACCATAAACAAAAATAAACTCAAGATGAATTAAAGGTTAAATGAAAAAACATAAAATCCTATAAAAATCCTGGAAGATAACCTAGGAAATACCATTCTGGACGTAGGATCTGGCAAAGATTTTGTATTAAGACACCAAATCAATTGCAACAAAAACAAAATTGACAAATGGGACCTAATTAAACTAAAGAGCTTTCGTGCAGTAAAAGAAATTATCAACAGAATAAACAGACAACCTATGGAATAGAAAATATTTGCAAATTCTGCATTTGACATAGATCTAATATCGAGAATCTATAGGTAACTTAACTAAACATACCAGTAAAAGACAAACAACCCCAGTAAAATGTTGGCAAAGGACATGAACAGACACTTTTCAAAAGAAGATGTACATGTGGCCAACAAGCATATGAAAAAATGCTCAACATCATTAATCATTAGAAAAATGCAAGTGGAAACCACAATGAGAACCCTGTGAAAACCATCTCACACCTGTCAGAATGGCTATTTTTAAAACATTTAAAAAAATAACATATGCTGGTGAGGTTGTGGAGAAAGAGAACACTTATACACTGCTGGTGGGAATGTTTAGCCATAGTAGAAAGCAATTTAGCAATTTCTCAAAGAACTCAAAGCAGAATTACCATCTGACCCAGAAATCCCATTACTGGTTTCTACCCAAAGGAATATAAATTGTTCTACCATAAAGACACATACACATGTATGTTCACTGTAACACTATTCACAATAGCAAAGACATGAAATCAACCTAAATGCCCATCAATGGTAGAGTAGATAAGAAAATGTAGTACATATACACCGTGGAATACTATGTAGCCTTAAAAAAGGAATGAGATCATGTCCTTTGCAGCAACATGGATGGAGTTGGAGGCCATTATCCTAAGTGAACTAACACAGGAGCAGAAAACCGAATACGTCATGTTCTCACTTACAAGCAGGAGCTAAACACTGAGTACATATGATCACAAAGAAGGAACAACAGACACTAGAGTCTACCTGATGACAGAGGGTGGGAGAAGGGTGAGGATCAAATAACTACCTAACAGATATTACGCTTATTATCTGGGTGGTGAAATAATCTGTAAGCCAAACCCCCATGAAAATGCAATTTAACTATGTAACAAACCTGTACATGTACCGCTGAACTTGAAATGAAAGTTTAAAAAAAGAAGAAAAAAATGTATCTTGCTGTTTTGAGTTAGAAGTCCAAAAATGAACATCCTCCTCAATTTCTTATCTTGCAATCTCAACAGAAGGGGCTTTCATAGCTCATGCATACTGGGTGTTCCTTGAGCAGCTATGGCCTGAACTCTCTCTCAATGAAATGTGTTTCTTCAGGTCTCAGTGATATTAGTTCAGTATTAAGTCTGTCTTACAAACTTCACTTTTAAGAAGTTCAGAGTGTCAATAGTCCACCTAAAACTATCCCACCTTGGCACTACACTGCCCCCTTAAAATCCCAGGCAAATCTATGTTCCCTAACTCTGTACTTAATGTTTCCAAAAGCCACAGCAAACATTCAGTAGTGTCAGAAGGAAGAGAAAGACATGGAGAAAACCTTCCTGGTTTTCTTCTTCTGGGCTGTCATTTATGTTAATTGTTAAGAGGTCACAACAAAAGCAAAAATAGACAAATGTGACTATATCAAACTAAAAAGCTCTGTACAATAAAGGAAACCATCAACAGAATGAACAGGCAACCTAAAGAATAAAAGGGAATATTTTCCAACCATTTATCTAATGAGAGATTAGTATCAAAGATATATAAAGAACTTCTACAACCCAATACCAAAACTCGAATAATCTGATTTTAAAATGGACAAAAGACTCGCACCAACATTTCTCCAAAGAAGACATACAATGGCCAACAGGTACGTAGAAAGCTCAACATAACTAATAATTAGGGAAATACAAATCTAAACCACAACAATATATTTCACAATAAAACATCACCTGTCGAATTTTCAGACGAATTTTCATAGCCTACGGATCAAGAGATTCTTGGCAGAGGAGTCCCACGGGTCGCCAGCGCGACCCTTTTGGAGGGCGCGGCCGTTTTGCAGGCGACCCGACGCGGCGGTTCTCAGTCCGGAGTATACAGGACTGAGTGCCCTTTGGTTGGCGTTGGAGCTCCGGGAAAGCAGAGTCTCCCATTCAGCTGATTAAAAAGCGGACTGAAGTGGGGGAACCAGACTGGGAGATTCCCGGGCAGAAAAGCGCCACGAATCTTAACGCCGCTGTTTCAGCCAGCGTAGTGGGTCGCCGCAGGGGAAAGCTGGTCCCCCCCCCAACAACAATAACAAAAAAAACAGCAGTTGGAACTGCTGAGGATTAAGCGTTTCACACCAAGTACAGCTGAACCCGGGAAGGTACAGCTCTGTGGGGGAGGGGCATCCGCCAAAGGAAAATTAAGAAATAGAAAAACTTTATAACCAACAAGCTGGACGTCCACTCAGAGACCTAATCTGAAAGTCAGCAATTACACAGACGACAGGTGGATAAATCCACAAAGATGGGAAGAAACCAGCGCAAAAAGGCTGAAAACACCCGAAATCAGAATGCCTCTCCTCCTACAGAGGATTGCAGTGCCTCATCACCAATTGAACAAGGCCTGATAGAAAATGAATGTGAGGAATCAACAGAATCAGGCTTCAGAAGGTGGATAATGAGAAACTTCTGTGAGCTAAAAGAACATGTTCTAGCCCAATGCAAACAAACTAACAACCTTGAAAAAAGATTTGACGAAATGCTAATGAGAATAACCAACTCAGAGAGGAATGTAAGTGAATTGATGGAGCTGAAAAACACAACACAAGAACTTTGCGAAGCATACACAAGTTTCAACAGCCGAATTGACCAAGCAGAAGAAAGGATATCAGAGGTCGAGGATCAACTCAATGAAATAAAACGAGAAGGAAAGAGTAGAGAAAAAAGGGTAAAAAGGAATGAACAAAGTCTCCAAGAAATGTGGGACTATGTGAAAAGACCTAATCTACGTTTGATAGGTGTACCTGAATGTGAAGGAGAGAATGAATCCAAGCTGGAAAATACTCTTCAGGATATTATCCAGGAGAACTTCCCCAACATAGGAAGGCAGGCCAATATTCAAGTCCAGGAAATACAGAGAACACCACAAAGATATTCCTCAAGAAGAGCAACCCCCAAGGCACATAATCGTCAGATTCACCAGGGTTGAAATGAAGGAGAAAATGCTGAGGGCAGCCAGAGAGAAAGGTCGGGTTACCCACAAAGGGAAGCCCATCAGACTCACAGCAGATCTCTCAGCAGAAACCCTACAAGCCAGAAGAGAGTGGGGGCCAATATTCAACATCCTTAAAGAAAAGAACTTTCAACCCAGAATTTCATATCCAGCCAAACTAAGTTTCATAAGTGAAGGAAAAATAAAATTTTTTGCAAACAAGCAAGTACTCAGAGATTTCATTACCACCAGGCCTGCTTTACAAGAGCTTCTGAAGGAGGCACTATGTATACAGGGGAACAACCAGTATCAGCCACTTCAAAGGACCCATCAGTAAGCTGCATCCAGATCCATCTTACATGCAAGGATATACAGAGACTCAAAACAAAGGGATGGAGGAAGATTTGCCAACCAAATGGAGAGCAAAAAAAAAAAAAAAAGCAGTAGTTGCAATTCTCATCTCTGATAAAATAGACTTTAAAGTAATAGAAACCGAAGAGATAAGAAGGCCATTGTATAACGGTAGAGGGATCAATGTAACGGGAAGAGCTAACGACCCTAAGTCTATGCGCACCCAATATAGGAGCACCCAGATACACAGGGCAACTTCTTGGTGACTTACAAAGAGACTTGGACTCCCACACAATAATAGTGGGAGACTTTAACATTACATTGTCAATATTGGACAAATTAATGAGACAGAAGGTTAAGAAGGATACCCGGGACTTGAACTTAAACCTCAAACAAGTAAACTTAATAAACATTTACAGAACTCTCTACTCCAAATCCACAAAATATACATTTTTTTTTCAGTAACGCATCACATTTATTCTAAAAGTGACCACATGGTTGGGAGTAAATCACTCCCTAGCAATTGCATAGCATTTCATAGGTTTAAATGAAATATTGGTTGGCTGTTTGTTTGTTATTTTCCTCCCATATTCCTTCCTGTCTCCATTGTATAACACAATTATTAGTATAAAAAAAGCTTTTAATATCCATTTGTAGACTGCATTCTAGCCTAGGCAATAGAGCAAGATTCCCGTTCTCTCTTCCTTTTTTTTTCTTCTTCTTTTTCTATTTATTTCATTCTTTTTTCTTCCTTCTTTCTCTTTTTTCTCTTTAAAAAAAAAAATAAAAAATAAAAATAAAAAAATAAAAAAAATAAAAAAAAACTCAACAAATTAGTTATGAAACAAATGTATCAACATAATTAAGGCCATGTATGGCAAGTCCGCAGCTAACATCACACTCAACAGTGAAAAGCTGAAAGCTTTTCCTGTAAGATCAGAACAAGACAAGGGCTTAACACACTGACTGCTTATATCTAATATAATACTGGAAGTTCTAGCCAGAGCAATTTGGCAAGAAAAAGAACTAAAAGGCATTCAAATCGGAAAGGAAGAAGTAAAACTGTTTGCAGTTGACATATCTTGTATTTACCCTAAAAATTCCACCAAGAAAACCATAAAACTGTTAAAAAAAAAAAAACATCACCTGTCAGCATGACTATTTTCAACAACTAAAGAGAAAACCTGTGCTGCTGAGGATGTAGACAAATTTGCACACTGTTGGTGAGAACATAAAATGGTGTAACCACTGTGGAGAACAGTACGGAGTTTCCTTTAAAATTTGAAAAATAGAACTACCGTATTAACCACCAATCCCACTTTTAGGTACATATTTCAAACAGTTGAAATAAAGTTCTCAAAGACAAATTGGCACTCCCATGTTCATTGCAGCATTAATCACAATAACCAAGATGTGGAAATAACCTAAATGTCCATTGCAGATACATAAAGAAAATTGAGCACATAAATATAATGGAATATTTTTCAGCCTTAAAAAGAAGAGAATTCTGACATATGATATAAATAAACAGTGGAGGACAACATGCTAAGTGAAATAAGCCAATTACAGAAGGACAAATATTGCATGATTGCACTTATATAAAGTATCTGAAATACTCAAACTCATAGAAGCAGAGAGTGGAATGATGGTTGCCAGGGACTGGCGGGAGGGGGGAAATGAGGAGTTGTAGTTTGATGGAGTGAAGTTTCAGTTATGCAAGATAAACATAAGATCTACTGTACGATATGGTGCCTACGGTTAACAACACTATATTGTGCACTTTAAAATTTTGTTAAGAGGGTAGATCTCATGTTAACAGTTCTTACCACACACACACACACACACACACAGAGAGAGAGAGAGAGAGAGAGAGAGAGAAAATCATGCAACAAACAAAACACAGAGCAGGGGTAAGAAAATTTTACAGGTAATGGATGTTTATTACCTTGATTGTGATGGTTTAGCAGGGGCACAGCTATGTCCAAATTCATTAAATTGTATGCATTAAATATGTGGAGTTTTTATGTATCCATTATATATCAACAAATATGGTTTTAAAAATTCTCAAGGATCCATGACCTGCATACTTAAACTCTTATGAAGTAGGAGGGAATGAGACAGGGAATTCAGGAGTAGGGAGTTATGTTTATTTGATATAGAGAATAAAAGAATTTGAGGCCTTCTGTCTTCTCCGAAAAGTAGACAGGAAGGTAAAACTGCTAAGAATAAAAAGTAGGATGGAGAATGGGATTTGTAATGTTCAAAAGAGTAAAGAAAATTTGAAATAGCCATTTTAGAAATTGGAGGGTACATTGCACAGCAATTTAACTGGCTGTCAAGCAGTATGACATTGGAAGTCAATGAAACCTGAATATAGATAGAAACTAATGGTCTCTTTTATGTGAATTTCTCCACAAGCACTCAGAAAATGACAACTAAGTTCAGTCACAAAAAAGAAAAAAAAAATGAAGAGTTAAATTCATCCAAATTCCAGTTGTTCTAGTGAACTGGGGGAAAAAATAGGACTAGGCATTTATAGGATATTGTCAGGAGTAATGTTCCAACTGTAGGTCATTGTTTCTAATTTAGGTTAGGAGAGAAATGAAGAAAGCAGGTAGCAGCAGACTTGGGAGAAATTAGGCAGATCAATGGTTTGGTGGCTTAAAGAGGCTGGAGGATGAGTATAGTGGGGTTATTCCAGCAAGTTGGAGGGAGAGAGGCTTTGGTCAGATTTAGATTACTGAATAAGTGATTCTAGAAATGGAGCAGTTATTGATGATGGCAACATCCAAAGGTGTGAATATGGGAATGGATGGTTGAAGTAAAGGATAAAGGGATTAGGGCAGGGGCAAGAGATCCAAGAAAAAATGGGGTTGGCTGAATGGCCATGTGATTGCTAACCATCACAGCTACCCAGGATGACAGAGCACTGGGCAGAGAGGAAGGTAGTAACATCACAGGGTAGCAACAGTGAGGATGGGAAAAGGTGGTAAGGCAAATGTCAAGAATCTTAACAACAAAACAAAAAGCAAAAACATTACTTGTCTTAAGTGAGTCAATATCTAGAATTGCATTGAAAAGAAACAAAGATACTCATCTACCTCCTGGTCTCAGTGAATATGGAACATCAAAAAACAACAGCTGCCACTTCAGATTCAGGGGAACCTGTGTCCTTACGGTAAAGCAAAGTTTTACTTATGGCAAGGAAATAGAGGAAATTTATCTTTCCTTTTTTTTTCATTTCTTTTACAAATATATGAGTATCTGTTATGTACCAAAAATTGTTCTCAGTTTGAGAAATATGGTAGGAGAAACAAGGTTCTCACATTTGGGAAGTTTGCATTTCCACACTGGGGGAAAAGAAAATAAGTATTTTATAAGAATGCATATTGTATAACATAATCTTTGTTAATAATAATTTCTGTGAAAAAAATTAAAAGAGCAAAGAAGAGTGGTGAGGTGGGAAAGCTATGTGGGATAAGATCCTTAGAGAGCCATCACTGCAATGTAATATTTGAATAGAGATTGAAAGGAATGCTAACAGGAAAGGGGTAGTCATGTCACGGATGTTGCTAATGTACGAGTGATGGACACAATGGAGATATATGGAGGTGGGCAAATAATGAATAGGATGGACAGAGACCTACTTATGTAGCCAAAAAGCCAAACAGCATTTTGGGTACTCCAGTAGGTGAAAGTTTGATGGAAGTGGCAGAGGCCTAACAACTGGGAGTTGACTGAGAAAAGCCGGAATGAAAGGAATGATGTGACAGTAGAGGCTTAGTAACTGGCTCTTTGGAGAGAGACTGGGGAGAGGTAGGGGAAGCTCTGCTTCACAGTGTTTGCTAATTTCTATGCTGCAATGACTCCTGCCATGACTGATTCGAGGTACAGATGGCTAAACAACCAGACTGCAAAATTTCTGAAAATTTGGCAGTCAATTCTTACAAGCTGGATAAGCTGGCTCCAATTGGATAAGCTAGCTCCATGCTGCATAAGCTGACTTACCATTGGATGAAAGATACAGAAAATTTAATTTGAGCTTCTTTATAAGGAGGGTCTTGTGGCCAAATAATCTGTCTCAACCGGTTCTTGCAAGATGTTAGTCCCTTGATCTTAGACTTTCTAGCTTCCAGAGCCTTGAAAAATAAATGTCTGCTCATTAACAATTTTTACCCAGTCTCAGGTATTCTGTTATGGCAGCATAAAATGAACTAAGACATAAACCATATTAAAATCCAACTTTCTGTACATAAAATAAACATCACGAACAATTATATACATAGACACACACAGATTATAATTCACCATGTATAAATAACTCCTACAAATATATAATGAAGAGAAAAAAAATAGAAGAGTAAGAAAAAAAGCCATTTACAGAAGATAAATTAGAAATGGCCATTACATACATGAAAAGATGTTTTAGTCATTAGCAATTTGAGAAATGCAAATTTAAACACAAGGTGATCCAACTGTACACACAACAGTCACATAAAATCATGGATTGGAAAGCACGTGAAGCAAAGGGAATTCTTATACTGTTGGTCTGTTTAAATTGATAACTATGATACTGGTAGCAGTTCAATGTCTCATAAAGCTAAAGATGTATTTCCCATACCCCAGACATTATACTCATATGTATGAATATAGCCTAATAAAACACATAACATATGTTCAAAGAGATAAGCAAAGCATGTTTATGGCAACAATTTTTTCAATTGAAAAAAAACTGAAAAATAACCTGATTGTCGATCAATTGAGTAATGGCAAGTGTATAACAGTTGTGGAAACAAGTGAACTAGAGATACATGTGTAATGTAGATGATCAGAATCTAAGCTGATACTGAGCAGGAAAAAGTAGTATAAAAGATTAGACACTTTTTCATACAAAATTTATAAACATGCAAATCTAGGTTACATGTATTGCTTAAAATGTTAACTTACAAGGTAAAAGTATATTGTAAAAAGAGTACACATGGCATGATCATCTCCAAATTTCAGATAATGGAAAGAGAGGGGGAATATGAAGGAAGAAAATACTGGGAGATTTAATGAGTTGGTAATGTTGCATTTCTGAACTGTATGGTATGAACAAATATATTCAAGGTAGCATAGTTTAAATCTTTTTTGCACATGTCAAATATGTCATAATATTTTTTAAAGATTCTTAACCTCCTTCATAATTATAGAAATGCAAATATTACAGTAATTTAATTACCTAGAAAATATATTTATGTGGAGGCTTTCTTCCTCTGAATCATTTCTTTCTCCAGCCTAAAGTAAATCAGCATTTGCACTTCACAAAGAGTTTGACACAGAATTCTAATTTGCAAAGATTATTTTGGCACAAATGGGAAAAAAAAAATCTGTTCATGTAGGTGTAATTCTTCAAATGTAATGGGTTTTGCTAGTCTGTAATAATCCTATAGCATAGCATGGATTCATACAACTTTTTCAGGAAATGTATTAATGTAGTTTAATGTGATAATGACATATTTAATTGATTTGTTAAAACAAACTTTTTGTAGTGAAACTTTCACAGATCAGTATTTCAATGCCTATATTGTATAGCCTAGGTGTTTGGTTTATACTAAACATTTCACTGGCCATTTATATATTTAAAAGATTCTTTTGGTTCCGATCCAAGATGGCCGATTAGGAGCAGCTGAGGATTGCAGCTCCCAGTGAAAGCGCGGAGGGTGAGTGGACGCCGCATTGCCAGACAGATTTTTATTGCCCACAGACCAGGAGATTCCCAGGCGAAGGAGCCCCACGGGTCGCCAGCGCGGCTGGTTTGGCCGGTGCAGCAGTTTTTGCCGGCGCGACTGTTTTCGCCGGCGCTGCTGTTTTGGGTGGCGTCCCAGCGCAGCGGTTCCCCATACAAAATACGTGGGTCCGGGTGCCGTTTTAGCTGGCAATTGGAGCTCCGAGAAGGCAGAGCCGCCCATTCATCTGATTAAAAAAGGGGACTGAAACAGGTAGCCAGTCTGGGAGATCTCCCGGGCAAAAAACGCCACGAATCTCCGCACCCGCGGTTTCAGCCGGCGCAGTGGGTCGCCGCACGGGAAATCACACAGATCCCGGCGCCTTTTCAACAGGTGGCTGCAACACCTGGGAGACTCTGAGGCAGGGAACCAGGTGATCAGGCTTGGCTGGTCGCACTCCCCACAAAAAAACAGCCATCGGAAACGCTCTGGATCGAGAGTTTCACAGCAAGCACAGCTGAGCCCCGGACGGCCCAGCTCTGTGGGGAGAGGGGCGTCCGCCATTACTGAGGCAGTCTGCCGCTACAGAGGTAGTCTGCCATTGCCGAAGCAGTTCTCACTACACCGGTATAAACAGGACTGCAGGGAAGTTCACACGGCAGCTGGGCGGAGCCCACAGCAGCTCAGCAAAGCCTCTGTAGGCAAACAGTGACTAGGCCGCCTCATCGCTGGGCAAGGCAGCCCTGAGAAAAAGGCAGCAGCACCAGGGAAACTCATAAATAAAGCCCTAACTCCCCGGGACAGAGCACCTGGGGGAAAAAAGGGGTTTATGAGTTCTGCTGCAGCAGACTTAAACATACCTGCCCAGCAACTCTGAATGAACAACGGAGCTCACAGCTCAGCACTTGAGCTCCTATAAAGGAAACTCTGTCTCCTCAAGCAGCTCCCCTGATCCCCGTATATCCAACGAGTCACCTCACAAAGGAGTACTCAGACGGACATCTGGCGGGTATTCTTCTGGGACAAAGATAGCAGAAGAAGAGACTGGCAGCAACTGTTACTGTTCTGCAGCTGCTGCAGGTGATCCCCCCAGGCAAGCAGGGCCGGGAGTGGACCTCAGCAGTCCTACAGCAGAGGGGTCAGACTGTTAGAAGGAAAACTAAGAAACAGAAATAAATAACTTCATCATCAACAAACGGGACGTCCACTGAGAGACCCCATCTGAAAATCACCAACCACAAAGACCACACATAGATAAATCCACAAAGATGGGAAGAAACCAGCGCAAAAAGGAGGTAAACACCCGAAACCAGAACGCCTCTCCTCCTACAAGGGATCACAACTCCTCACCAGCAAGGGAACAAGGCTGGATGGACAATGAGTGTGATGAAATGACTGAATCAAGCTTCAGAAGGTGGGTAGTAAGAAACTTCTGTGAGCTAAAAGAACATGTTCTAACCCAATGCAAACAAACTAACAACCTTGAAAAAAGATTTGACGAAATGCTAATGAGAATAACCAACTCAGAGAGGAATGTAAGTGAATTGATGGAGCTGAAAAACACAACACAAGAACTTTGCGAAGCATACACAAGTTTCAACAGCCGAATTGACCAAGCAGAAGAAAGGATATCAGAGGTCGAAGATCAACTCAATGAAATAAAACGAGAAGGAAAGAGTAGAGAAAAAAGGGTAAAAAGGAATGAACAAAGTCTCCAAGAAATGTGGGACTATGTGAAAAGACCTAATCTACGTTTGATAGGTGTACCTGAATGTGAAGGAGAGAATGAATCCAAGCTGGAAAATACTCTTCAGGATATTATCCAGGAGAACTTCCCCAACATAGGAAGGCAGGACAATATTCAAGTCCAGGAAATACAGAGAACACCACAAAGATATTCCTCAAGAAGAGCAACCCCAAGGCACATAATCATCAGATTCACCAGGGTTGAAATGAAGGAGAAAATGCTGAGGGCAGCCAGAGAGAAAGGTCGGGTTACCCACAAAGGGAAGCCCATCAGACTCACAGCAGATCTCTCAGCAGAAACCCTACAAGCCAGAAGAGAGTGGGGGGCCAATATTCAACATCCTTAAAGAAAAGAACTTTCAACCCAGAATTTCATATCCAGCCAAACTGAGCTTCATAAGTGAAGGAAAAATAAAATCCTTTGCGAACAAGCAAGTACTCAGAGATTTCATCACCACCAGGCCTGCTTTACAAGAGCTCCTGAAAGAGGCACTAAACATAGAAAGGAACAACCAGTACCAGCCACTCCAAAAACATACCAAACAGTAAAGACCATCAACACAATGAAGAAACTGCATCAACTAACGGGCAAAACAGCCACCTAGCATCAAAATGGCAGGATCAAATTCACACATAACAATATTAACCCTAAATGTAAATGGGCTAAATGCCCCAATTAAAAGACATAGACTGGCAAACTGGATAAAAAGCCAAAACCCGTCTGTGTGCTGTATCCAGGAAACCCATCTCACATGCAGAGATACACAAAGGCTCAAAATAAAGGGATGGAGGAAGATTTACCAAGCAAATGGAGAGCAAAAAAAAAGCAGGAGTTGCAATTCTCATCTCTGATAAACTAGACTTTAAACCAACAAAGATCAAAAGAGACAAAGAAGGACATTACATAATGGTAAAAGGATCAATGCAACAAGAAGAGCTAACGATCCTAAATATATACGCACCCAATGCAGGAGCACCCAGATACATAAGGCAAGTTCTCAATGACTTACAAAGAGACTTAGATTCCCACACAATAATAGTGGGAGACTTGAACACCCCGTTGTCAATGTTAGACAGATCAACAAGACAGAAAATTAACAAGGATATCCAGGACTTGAACTCACACCTGGATCAAGCAAACCTAATAGACATTTACAGAACTCTCCACCCCAAATCCACAGAATATACATTCTTCTCAGCACCACATCACACCTACTCTAAAATTGACCACATAATTGGAAGTAAATCACTCCTCAGCAAATGCAAAAGAACAGAAATCATAACAAACAGTCTCTCAGACCACAGTGCAATCAAGTTAGAACTCAGAATTCAGAAACTGACTCAGAACCACACAGCTTCATGGAAACTGAACAACTGGCTCTTGAATGTTGACTGGATAAACAATGAAATGAAGGCAGAAATAAAGATGTTCTTTGAAACCAGCGAGAACGAAGACACAACATACCAGAATCTCTGGGACACATTTAAAGCAGTCTCTAGAGGAAAGTATATAGCAATAAATGCCCACATGAGAAACAAGGAGAGATCTAAAATTGACACCCTATCATCAAAATTGAAAGAGCTAGAGGAGCAAGATCAAAAAAACTCAAAACCTAGCAGAAGACAAGAAATAACTAAGATCAGAGCAGAACTGAAGGAGATAGAGACACGAAAAACTCTTCAAAAAATCAACAAATCCAGGAGCTGGTTTTTTGAAAAGGTCAACAAAATAGACAGACCACTAGCCAGATTAATAAAAAAGAAAAGAGAAAATAATCAAATAAATGCAATAAAAAACGATAAAGGGGACATCACCACAGATTCCACAGAAATTCAAACCATCATCAGAGATTATTACAAACAACTCTATGCACATAAACTAGTAAACCTGGAAGAAATGGATAAATTCCTGGACACATGCATCCTCCCAAGCCTAAACCAGGAAGAAGTCGAAACCCTGAATAGCCCAATAACAAGGTCTGAAGATGAGGCAGCAATTAAGAGCCTACCACCCAAAAAAAGCTCAGGTCCAGATGGGTTCACAGCCGAATTCTACCAGACATACAAAGAGGAGCTGGTACCATTCCTTCTGAAACTATTCCAAACAATCCAAAGAGAAGGAAACGTTCCTAAATCATTTTATGAGACCAACATCATCCTGATACCAAAACCTGGCAGAGACTCAGCAAGAAAAGAAAACTTCAGGCCAATATCCATGATGAACATAGATGCAAAAATCTTCAATAAAATACTGGCAAACCGATTGCAACAGCACATCAAAAAGCTTATCCACCACGATCAAGTAGGCTTCATCCCGGGGATGCAAGGCTGGTTCAACATACACAAATCTATAAACATAATCCATCACATAAACAGAACCAAAGACAAAAACCACATGATAATCTCAATTGATGCAGAGAAGGCCTTTGACAAAATTCAACAGCCCTTTATGCTAAAAACTCTCAATAAACTAGGTATTGATGGAACGTATCTCAAAATGATAAAAGCTATTTACGACAAACCAACAACCAATATCATACCGAATGGGCAAAAACTAGAAGCATTCCCTTTGAAATCTGGCACTAGACAAGGATGTCCTCTCTCACCACTCCTATTCAATATAGTACTGGAAGTTCTAGCCAGAGCAATCAGGCAAGAAAAAGAAATAAAGGGTATTCAAATAGGAAAGGAGGAAGTCAAATTGTCTCTATTTGCAGACGATATGATTGTATATCTAGAAGACCCCATCGTCTCAGCCCAAAATCTCCTGAAACTGATAAGCAACTTCAGCAAAGTCTCAGGATATAAAATCAATGTGCAAAAATCACAAGCATTCCTATACACTAATAACAGACTTAAAGACAGCCAAATCAAGAACCAACTGCCATTCACAATTGCTACAAAGAGAATAAAATACCTAGGAATACAACTAACAAGGAACGTGAAAGGACCTCTTCAAGGAGAACTACAAACCACTGCTCAATGAAATAAGAGAGGACACAAACAGATGGAGAAATATTCCATGTTCATGGCTAGGAAGAATCAATATTGTCAAAAATGGCCATACTGCCCAAAGTAATTTACAGATTCAACGCTATCCCTATCAAGCTACCAATGACCTTCTTGAAGAACTGGAAAAAACCACCTTAAATTTCATATGGAACCAAAAGAGAGCCCGCATAGCCAAGTCAATTCTAAGCAAAAAGAACAAAGCTGGAGGCATCACACTCCCGGACTTCAAATTATACTACAAAGCTACAGTAATCAAAACAGCATGGTACTGGTACCAAAACAGAGTTATAGACCAATGGAACAGGACAGAGACCTCCGACGCAACACAACACATCTACAACCACCTGATCTTTGACAAACCTGACAAAAACAAACAATGTGGAAGCGAGTCCCTGTTTAATAAATGGTGTTGGGAAAACTGGCTAGTCATGTGCAGAAAGCAGAAGCTGGACCCCTTCCTGACACCTTACACTAAAATTAACTCCAGATGGATTAAAGACTTAAACATAAGACCTAACACCATAAAAACCCTAGAAGAAAATCTAGGCAAAACCATTCAGGACATAGGTGTAGGCAAGGACTTCATGACCAAAACACCAAAAGCAGTGGCAACAAAAGCCAAAATAGACAAATGGGACCTAATCAAACTCCATAGCCTCTGCACAGCAAAAGAAACAGTCATTAGAGTGAATCGGGAACCAACAGAATGGGAAAAAATTTTTGCAGTCTACCCATCTGACAAAGGGCTGATAACCAGAATCTACAAAGAACTGAAACACATTTACAAGAAAAAAAAAACAAGCCCATTCAAAAGTGGGCGAAGGATATGAACAGACACTTTACAAAAGAAGACATACATGAAGCCAACAAACATATGAAAAAATGCTCATCATCACTGGTCATTAGAGAAATGCAAATCAAAACTACATTGAGACACCATCTCACGCCAGTTAGAATGGCGATTATTAAAAAATCTGGAGACAACAGATGCTGGAGAGGATGTGGAGAAATAGGAACACTTTTACACTGTTGGTGGGAGTGTAAATTAGTTCAACCATTGTGGAAGACGGTGTGGCGATTCCTCAAGGACCTAGAAATAGAAATTCCATTTGATCCAGCAATCCCATTACTGGGTATATATCCAAAAGGCTATAAATCGTTCTACTATAAGGACACATGCACACGAATGTTCATTGCAGCACAGTTTACAATAGCAAAGACCTGGAACCAACCCAAATGCCCATCGATGATAGACTGGACAGGGAAAATGTGGCACATATACACCATGGAATATTATGCAGCCATCAAAAACGATGAGTTCGTGTCCTTTGTAGGGACATGGATGAACCTGGAAACCATCATTCTCAGCAAACTGACACAAGAACAGAAAATCAAACACCACATGTTCTCACTCATAGGCGGGTTTTGAACAATGGGAACACATGGACACAGGGAGGGGAGTATCACACACTGGGGTCTGTCGGGGGGGAAAAAGGGGAGGGATAGTGGGGGGGTGGGGAGTTGGGGAGGGATAGCATGAGGAGAAATGCCAGATATAGGTGATGGGGAGGAAGGCAGCAAATCACACTGCCATGTGTGTACCTATGCAACAATCTTCCATGTTCTTCACATGTACCCCCAAACCTAAAATGCAATAAAAAAAAAAAAAAGATTCTTTTGATTAGAATTTTTAAGTAACCTATGCTAAACCAAGGGAACAAAGTAGGTTTATTTTTATGAGTAAATCTTTTGTTTTCAAACATTTAAGATGGCAAATGGAAGGTAAACCAACATTGCTGTGTACAGAGTAGGCATACAAAATAGGTCTTACTTTTCCCACCTTGGAGATAAAACTAAACCAAAAAACTAAGAATTAGAAAGCTCAGATAATCTGTATACTGTCAAAAAGCCATAAAGTAGCCAAACCAGTGTATGAGTTCCTTATTTACTCCAAATCTCACACTGCTAAATCTAAATCTGGATTGCCAGAGTTAGCAAATATATATATATACATATATAATATATATATATTATATATATATTTATATATATAATATATATATACTATATATATATATATATATATTATATATATATTTATATATATAATATATATATACATATATAATATATATATATTATATATATATTTATATATATAATATATATGTATATATATAATATAATATATGTGTATATATATATAATATAATATATGTGTATATATATAATATATGTGTATATATATAATATATGTGTATATATAATATATATATGTGTATATATATAATATATATGTGTGTATATATATAATATATATATGTATATATATATAATATATACGTGTATATATAATATATATATATGTATATATATATATGGGACTCCTAGTTAGATTTTAATTTCAGGTAAACAATGAATAATTTTGTAGTATGATTATTTACTATAAATCTGAAATTAACATTGAATAGACATGTTATATGTTTTCTGGCAAACCTAATTACTTAACAATATCATTCAAAAAGTAAATACAGGGAGAGATAAAATTAATTAAGTAACAAACGAATCCCTTATTATTAGAACCTAGATAATTAGAATCTAAAAAGAATAGCTAACACATATTATAAATATTCTCTGTTCCAAATGTTTCTTACAATTTATTGGTGTTTTCCCAAATATATCTAAAGTCTTCAGCAGGAAAAAACAGAAACATAAATTAGACTTCCGACATTTACATTACTGGCAGTAAAAGATAAATATCTTCATGACTTAGTAATACACCCAAACAACATTGCTACTGGTACTCTCAAGTAACTTTAGTAACTTAATCATGACAGCTGGCTCTCCAATATCACAATGACAACTGACACCTCACCTAGAGAATGTCAGTGTTAATTTCAGGTGAGTCATATTGGTGAAGCTGCTTGTGAAACTATGAACAACCCCAGTATTAGTAATCACGAACAACAGAAGGTGCAGAAATCTTGACATCCACTATGGTAATTTAAAAAGTCACATTCTAACCACTAATGTAAGTATCTCTCACCTTCAGACATTTTCAGAGTGGGCAACAAGTCAATTCATCACCCTGGAATTTTATTCTATTATGCCCAGCAATGAAATATGGGGATTGAAATAAATTATTCTTAAATTCTGAATACCCATATGTCAATGTGTTTCTAAAATATAAGCTTGAAGACATTTAGCAACAAACATAGTAAATAAAACAAAGAACAGTACCCAAAATGAGAAATCAAATTTATATGAAACCTTTTTAGTCTACTCAGTAATTTTTATTACTAACAGACATATCAAACACATGCCTAGAGATAATCTAATCAGTAGTTTGTTTTGTGTTTCTCTGTCACCTTATTGTTAAGAAATAAATTTAAATGCCTCAAAAATATTAAAGGTTTATATCTAACTTAATGAGTACAGATTCTAGAGAGCAAAACAAAGTACATGCATTTCATTTTAATGAACATTTACATAGTACTTAGCATGTATCAGGAACTATTCTTAACACTAACTCATTTGTTATTCCCTCATTATACCGTGGGAAACAGTAGCCCAAAGAGATTCAGTAATTTTCCCACAATCATATAAACTAGAGCAGGACCAGGATTAGAACCTAGGCAGGCTGGTTCCAGAATAGGGATTTTGACCCTAATGACAGACTGGCTCTCCCACATCAAAATGTTATGTTATTAATTTACAATTGGACTCAAATTATTCCAAGCAACTATCATGCACCACCCACATGCTAGATACTTTAACCAAATTATCTCAATTTCTTGGCACATCACTGGGAGTGTTTTATCATCCCTAGGTCATTGGCAAAGCCCAGAGAGGTTGAGAGGCTTGAAGAAAATCATAATAGATAGTGACCACCAGACCTTAGGTTTTAAGCAAGGTCTCTACAGCTTCAAACCCAAGTCCTCATACACTTATGTGTTAATTATCTTGATTTAGCCACTGTGCAATGTGTGTACATATATATCATATATATGGTAAGACACCATGATGTACATGATGAATGTATACTATTTTTTCAGTTAAAATAATTAATTTTTTTAAACTTATGTTCTTTCTGTTCCTCAAAATAGCTTCCTCATGGTGGCTTGAAGTAGATACCAGGGGTTTTTCACTTCTCAAAGATCTTTTCTCCTAGGGCATATTTTCAGTGAAAAAATAATTGACTACAAGAATACTCATAACTGAGACAAATGAAACATATTTACATACATGAGCTCATGCACACACACACACCTACAGTTTGGTATGTAGGAATAAGTTCTTCAGCTGAGAGTCCTTTAAGAGCAGAACTGAAGCTAATTCATTCTTGTATTCTCAGAGTTTAAGACAGTGTTTAGAATAAAATTTGTACTCAGTAAATGCTAGATGAAGAAATGAAAGCACCTCCACACTCCTTTAAATTAGGAATTTTTATTAGAGATAAATTTCTGGAAACACATAAATAGAATCTATTATATAGCTGTTCCCAGGACTAGAGAACCACTTATAACTTGGTTCCTAAAGACAGATTCTGGCAAAAACTACAGCTTCTACCACCACCTTCTCCCAACCCCCAAATCAAGCTGTATCTCTTTGAACCTATCAATTAATAAATAGATCTTTGAAAAACAACAAAGATATCATTAGGAAAAGCTGCTAGGTATATTTTACTTACTGTTACACTGTGCAAAACATCCTCTTATTACTGCACTGAACTTTACTGACTTCATCTTTCTGCAAATGAAAAAATAAATGTCTTTCCTAAAGAAATCCAAAAAATTAGAAATACGAATGGTGAAGTAAAAATTCCAAATATTTTAATCTGATTGAAACAAACCATTAAGCACTCCCTAGATGTTTTGCTTCATACCTTTGCCAACATTGATGTAGATATTTTACAAACACATTTTTATTTATAAAAATAAAACATATGCACATACATACTTGTATTTATATATTTATATCTATATAAATCCAGATGTACCACATTGTGTGATGCTGTGTGTGCATGTATACACACATGCACATATATGAAGGAAGCTCTCAGCTGAAAGATGGTTTGTTTTATAAGTTTGTTGGATTTTTGATTACACATTTATTTAAAATTTACTTGACATAGTTTTTGTCCTCAAAGGTCTAATCACATAATAAAAAAGACAAATATATATAAATACTATTAGGGGAAATACAGTGTGGGAAAGAAAGGACATTTTTTTAAATGTACTAGACATGAAACACAGAAATCTGCTTTAAATTGGTTATTGGTCTTATAGTTCAATAGATCATTTTTAAAACTCATTGCTGTGCTGTGATCCATATAAAAGAGCTCTCTGAGGGGCTGAAAACAAGAGAGAAGGTCACACACAGAAGCCTCTCAATCCAGCTAAGAGCAGTGATGTATTAAGCAAATGATCTCACCAAAACACTGCATTTGCAATGAAGAGCATACAAAACAATTCTCATCTTTAAATCAAACAGAAAAACACACAAGTGCTTTATCTGTGGAAATAATTCTTACACCAGTTAAATATTTCAGCGGTCTCTCCCATCAAGTCTAATTTTACTGTTTAAAGACATCTCTCTTAACTCTCTCAAAAAAAATTAATCAAATAAATATAATTAAATTAAAAGCATTAAAATAATCTGTAGTCTTTCTAAAATAAATTATGAAGACATATTTGAAATCACTATATCATCTAAGCCCAGCACTGAGGATCTTCTATTTAAACAACAAAGTAGATTTGTGATATGCAATTAATAGAGTAGTTTTCAGCTCAAATTCAGCTTCCCAAAAGCTGCATTGTCACCAATTTGAAAGAAATGTTATGGAAATGATTGTGTGTGTTGCTGTGGGTAGATGTATGTGTGAATTCAAGCCAAGTATATGTGATCTTAAGAAGAATCAAAGTATCTATAAGCTATATTTTGATGTACATCATTAAATTTCTGCACCACACCTCTTCATCAAACTTGCCTACTCACAGTAAGAAACTCCACAGGAAGCAACCAATTTATGCTGCTTTCATGGCTGCTTTTAAAGAATTCCAATTTGTATCAACTATTTACTCTGTGTTGCAGCAAACTATATCCAAAATCTCTTGTCCATTTGGATTTCTGCCACCACAATATGCAGCACTGTTAATATTATAACAGCTCATCCTCGATATCATCATCAGAGCCAGAATGTGTTAAACGGTTTTCATATATATAGTGCTCTTTTGGAGGCTACAGAAAAGTCAATAGAAACTCTTCTGGGGATACTAAGTCATGTAAAACAGGTAACACTGTAATCATCATTTGTGTGTGATGCATAAAAGCTATAGAATAAAATTTAATCAATTTGTAGGCTGGTATTGGCTTAGTATGTAAGTCACCACAAAACCATGGAAAATTTCCCCTTTCTCTCAACCTTAGTTTCTCTATCTGAAGAAGAAAAGATGGATTTCTTATGGGATGCCTGTAATTTCTCTGTCTCTAACATTCTATAGCTTTCAGTGGACATAATAGATCATTGCCTGGGAAAAAACAACCCAAGTACTGCAGAAGTAAAATCATTAATTGTTTGGCTCAATGGGTCATCTAAATCCAGCAGATATCAGTGAGTCCTTTTAAAAAACAGTGCATCTTATATATCACTCCTTTAGGCACTTAGTGTTGCTACTATAATCTGCAGAATGTGCAGCAAATTACATCTCTTCATATAGAGTTTTCACTCCCAAACACTGACATTCTACTAATTTTTTTAAATGAATTATCAGCTTCAGAAGACACCATGATTCCTTCTATATCTGCCTTAGACTGCTGGCCTGCTTTCGAGGCTTGCTTCACGCTGTTCCTGATGCCCTGAAAGCTTTTTTGCTTTGCACTTAGTCAATTCCATCTCCTCCTTCAGAACTCAGCTCCAGTGTCACTTTCTCACAAAAATCTTTCTGAGAACACCTGCCTGGGTCCAGTACCCACAGTGTGGACAGGAATAGCGCATGAACTTTTCATGGTAACAGGTGTCACATTTTAAACTTAAGTTAATGCTGCTTCACTCGTTAAGCTCTTAACACTAGGAAATCAGAGATCAAGCTTGGTTTTGATTAGTATCACCTTGTGTAAAGGCTAACAAATAGTGAAACCCCAATGAATATTTTTAATGGAAAGAGATTGTCTTTCATACTATTTTAACACAATATAACAAATTTTAAATTATAATATTGTTAACATTACTTTTAGCTTCTCCCCCACAAGCCCTTCCTTAGAGCTTAGAAATGAAATAAGCCAAATCCTTAAAATTCTACCTTTAGGAACTAATACGGTTTGGATATTTGTTGCCTCCAAATCTCATGTTAAAATATGATCCCCAACCTTGGAGGTGGGGTCTACTTGGAGAAGGTGTTTTGGTCATGGGGGAGATCCCTCATGAATCACTTGGCTCCATTCCCTTAGTGATGAGTGAGTTCCCACTCTATTATTTCCTGTAAGATCTGGTTGTTAAAAAGAGTCTGGTGCCTCCTACTCCACACTCCCTTCCTTACCATGTGATACCCATGCTCCCCTTCACCTTCTGTCATGACTGTAAGTTCCCTGAGACCCTCACCAGAAGCAGATGCTGGTACCATGCTTCTTATGCAGCGTGTTACCCCATGAGACAAATAAACCTCTTTTCTTTATAAATTACCCAGCCTCAGGTATTCCATCATAGCAACATAAAATAGACTAACACACGAACTATATAAATCCATAGATCAACAAAGCAACAATTTATATGGATGCACTTGATTTCCAATTACATAACTAAAAGCCTCAACCTCTGAAATGCCATTTTTGCCCTGCATTCTTAGATGACAGAAAAATGCCACATTTGGAAGAGATATGAAAATGAAACAAGTATCACTAAACATTGCCAGTTTATACAGTTGACCAATTTAAAACTGTATTGCTGAATAAAGGGGAGGGGGCTTCAAGACGGCTGACTAGAGGCATCTTATACTTCCCTCATCCACAAAGAAGAACCAAAAAAGTAAGTAGATCATCACATTTTGAATATGTCATTTCAGGAAAAACACTGGAATTCAACAGAGAAGTGACAGGAAATACCCAAACCAAAAAAGGAGAGGGAAATAAGACAGCCTTATTGTCTTAAGATAAGCTGGGAACCTGGAGAGGCTTCCCAATGCAAGGAAAGGATAATGGAGAGATGTCTAATGGTCCACATGTCTACCATGGACTCTTGCAATTCTAGCCAAAAGAGAGCCCCTCAAACTTCATGGGCTCTGAGACTGACATTGGAGGCTGCCTGGAGACCACATGATGGCATTGCCCTAGAAAGAGTGCTCAGGCCAGGTATCACACGTTCTGCTAAGTCCTAAACATTTATTGCAAAGTACCATTTTGACAGCCCTGTCTCTACTAGTTAGTGTTGTGCCCTGGGGCACAACAGCACCTACATATTCCACAAGCACGGAACCCCATTGAAATCCTTCATCCATAGACAATACTGAAGCTGGCTGCTCCCGCCAGGGCCAAAGTGCAAGCCATTGGCAATGACCTCATTGTCCCCAGCAATGGAATCCCCCATGCATTTTCATATGATTCGAAGACAGATTCCAACACCTGTAGCTGCTGCCACTGTAGACTGCCACTGCCAGGGCTGATGCATGAGTGAAGAACAAGCTCCCTACCCACATGCCTGCAGTTGTTCCCACTGAAAACAAGCCCACCTTCCCCCAATAGCGGGGCTGAAGTGAAGCCACTATCACCGCGTCCAAGTATTCTACCAGGAGCTTGAGGATCACTTCCTCCCTGCCTACCACAGCCAGTGCCTACATGCACCACAGGGGAACTAAGGATAGGTCCTACCAGCCAGGAACCACACCTTCCCCAGTGCCCAGACATGCCATTTGAGGACTAGGGGACTGCCAAGCTCAGTCCACCACCACTGTCATATGGCATTCTTCCCAAGGGCCTAAGGTTGGGCCCAACCAGCTTCGAACACCAGGGCTGCCACCCACCTACATGTGCCACCTGCAGGTCTGGGGACTGGCCCACCGAGCCCATTCCAGCTAGCACCACCACCAGTGCAGATGGCTTGGGAGCTAGAGTTGTACCATTGCTGCTATTGCTATTAACCACACCATGTCCAATGCCAAAGGACCCAAAGATTTGCTCACCCACCTAGCCCATTACTGTCACTACTGATATCTGAACTAAGTCCAAGAATCAGCCCACCTGGACCCACCAACACCACTGCCAAGGTACTCCACCCTGTTGCCCAAGGAAAGGCATCTTCAGCCTGCCACTGCCAACACTGGGGCCCAAGGACTGGCTCACTTAGTGTCCCAATCTGCAGCAAAATTATACCACAGACTTCACTAACAACCACAATCTAAGCTATTCAGAAAATCACAGATGCCATTGATGCTGTTTGCAGCCAAAGAAATCTTATGAAGACTTATACTGCTGCACACACCCAGAATCAAAGTCAAAGTGACCTAACCAACCAGAACCAGAGATACATTTTCAGGAAAAAGTCTTCCCCAGTGAAAGCAAATTCATAATATTGAGTGATACAACTGCTATACCACATGCACAGATATCAATTTAAAAACACAGAAAACACTAAAAAAACAAGGAAATATGACATCTCCAATGAAGTACAATAATTATCCAGTAACACATTCCAATGAAAAAGATATTTATGAAATCCCCGGAAACAAAATGTCAAAATAAATTATTAAAGAAGATCAGCGACAACCAAGAGAATGCAAAAAAAAAAAAAAAATCAGAAAAACAATTCAGGATATGAATGAGAAATTTACCAAAGGGAAAGATGTCATAAAAAAGAACCCAATAGAAATTCTAGAAGTAAATAATTCATTACATGAAATACAAAACACATTTAAAAGCTTCAACAATAACTAGATCATGCAAAAGAAAGAATTTCAAAACTTGATGACACGTTTTGAAATAACTCAGTGAGACAAAATTTTTGAAAAATGAACAAAGTCTATGTGACATATAAAAAAATTAAGCAACAAAATATTTAAATTGTTGGTGTCCCAGAGGACAAGGTAAAAACAGAAGGGATGGAAAATTTAATTAATAAAATGATACCTGAAAACTTACAAGTTTAGCAAGAGATTTCGACATTAATATAAAAAGCTCAGAGATGGCCCAAAAAATACAATTCAAAAATGTCTTCTCCACAGGACATTAGAGTCAAACTGTCAAAAGTCAGTAACAGAGAATTCTAAAAGCAGTAAGGGAAAAGCTGTCACTTATAAAAGAATCCCTATCAAACTAACAGGCTAATGCTCTACAGAAACCTAACAAGCCAGGAGAGAACGGTATGATAGACTCAAGTTGCCAAGAAAAAAAAAAAAAAAAAAAAAAAAAAAACTGCTAGTCAAGGAATACTATAACCAGCAAGTCTTTTATAAATGAAGGAGAAATAAAGTATTTTCCAGTGAAACAAAAGCTAGAGGAATTCATCACCATTAAACTAAGCCAACCAAAAAATGCTTAAAGGAATCCTACACCTGGAAGCAAAAGGACAATATCTACTATCATGAAAATGCAAGAAAGCTTATAGCCCACTGGTAGAGCAAACACACAAATAAAAAAGAGAAAGTACTCAAATGTTTCTACTACAGATAATCATCAAAACAACAATAATAAGCAGTAAGAGAGAAAGAAAATAAGGGAGATACAAAACAACTAGAAACCAACTAACAAAATGGCATATTTAATTAATGCCATAATTAATAATGTTGAATATAGACTAATTAAACTTCTACTTAAAAGATATAATATGGGTAAATGGATTAAAAAGTTATGACCCAACTATATGCTGCATACAAGAAACTCATCTCACCTGACCTGTAAAGACACATATAAACTGAAAGTTAAAGGACAGAAAAAGATATTCCATGCCAGCAGAAATGAAAAATGAGCAGAAGCAGCTATACTTAGACAAAACATATGCCAAGTCAAAAACATTAAAAAAAAATAGACCAAAAAAGTCATTATAAAATGATAAAGGAATCAATTCAGCAAGAGCATATATAATTCTAAACATACTTGAAACCCATCACTGGAGCACCCAGATATATAAGCAAATATTAGTAGATCTAAAGACAGAAATAGACTCCAATGCAACAATAGTTGGGGACTTCAACACGCACTCAAAATTAGACAGATAATTTAGACAGAAAACAAAAAAAAAAAGGATTTTAACACCATTTTAGACCAAGTGGACCTAACAGACATTTATAGAATACTTAATATAACAGCTATAGAATATTCATCTTCTTATCAGCACATGAAACATCCTCTATGATAGTCTATATGCTAGGACACAAAACAATTTTTTAAATTGAAATAATATCAACTATCTGTAATTTACAAAGAAATAAAACTGGAAATTAATAACAAGAACATTGGAAACTGTACAAATACATGACAATATTTGGAAATTAAACAACATGCTCCAGAATTGGGTCAAGAAAGAAATTAAGGCAACAATTTAAAAATTCCTGAAACAACTGAAAACCAAAACACAACATACCAAAACCTATGATGTATAGCAAATGTGGTGCTTAAAGGGAAGTTCGTAGCAATAAATGCCTACACCAAAAAAATAGAAAGGTTCTGAATAAACAGCCTAACCATGAACTCCAGGTAGCTAGAAACGTAAGAACAAACCAAACCCAAAATATCAGAAGGAAAGAAAAGAATTAAATAAAATAGACATTAAAAATAAATGCAAGGGATCAATAAAACAAAAAGTTGCTCTCTTAAAAAGATAAAAACTGATAAACTGCTAGCTAGACTAACCAAGGAAAAAAAGGGAGAAGATCTAAATAAACAAAATCTAAAATGAAAAAAAAAAAGATTAGAAGTGACACCACAGAAATTAGGATTATCAGAGACTACTATGAACAACTATACAGTATCAAACTGGAAATCCTAGATAAAATGGATAAATTTCTGGACACATACAATCTACCAAGATTGAATCAGGAAGAAATGGAAAATGTGAACCAACCAATAATGAGTAATGAGATTGAATCACAACAAAAAAGTCTCCCAAAGCATGGTAGTATATGCTTGTAGTCCCAGCTCCTTGGGAGGCTGAGGCAGGAGAATCGCTTGAAGCCGGGCAGTATAGGTTGCAGTGAGCCAAGACCGCCCCACTGCACTACAGCCTGGGAGACAGCAAGACTCCATTGAAGGGAAGAGGGGAGGAGAGGGGAGGGGAAGAGAGAGAGAGAGAGAGAGAGAGAGAGAAGGGAAGGGGAGGTGGGGGAGGGGAGGGGGAGAATAAAAAGAAGTCTCCCAACAAAGAAAACTCCAGGAGCAGATGACCTCACTGCTGAATTTTATCAAATTTTCAAAAACTAGCACCAATTCTCTTTAAACTATTTCAAAAAAGAAGAAGAGGAAGAAATTCTCCCTAGCTCATTCTATGAGGATGCCATTACCCTGAAACTAAAATCAGACAAGGACAAACAAAAAAAGAACACTGCAGGCTAATATTCTTGAGGAACATAGAGACAAAAACTCTCAACAAAATACTAACAAACCAAATGCACTGGTACATCAGATAGATAATACACCATTTTCAAGTAGGCTTTAGACCAGTGATGCAACAATGGTTCAACAGGCACAAATCAACTAATGTGAGACACATAACATCAACAGAACTTAGGACAAAAACCACATAATCATCTCAACAGATACACAAAAAGTATTTGAGAAAATTCTACATCCCTTCATGATAAAAACTCACAACAAACTGGGCAGAGAAGGAATGTACCTCAACATAATAAAGGCCATATATGACAAACCCAGAGCTAACATCATACTAAATGGTGAAAAGCTGAAAGACTTTTCTCAAAAATCTGGAACAAGACAAGAATATCCACTTTCATCACTCC
Organism: Ateles fusciceps; assembly: GCA_036589455.1. Classification (NCBI taxonomy): domain Eukaryota; kingdom Metazoa; phylum Chordata; class Mammalia; order Primates; family Atelidae; genus Ateles; species Ateles fusciceps. The sequence goes on from JAZHEH010000078.1 coordinate 11,633,296, forward strand.
TATTCAACATAGTACTGGAACTCCTTGCCAGCGGAGTCAGGCAAGAGAAGGAAATAAAAGACATTCAAATTAAAAAAGAAGTCAAATTGTCCCTGTTTCTAGATTACATGATCTTATATCTAGAAAAACCCAAAGACTCCACAAAAAAACTTAGATTTGATAAATGAGTTCATTAAAGTTGCAGTATACAGAATCAGCATACAGTAGTAGTATTTCTACACACTAATAATGAACCAGCTGAGAAAGCAAATAAAAAATGTATCCCATTTATGATAGCTACCCAAAAAGGAAAAAAAAATCCTAAGCATACATTTAACCAAAGAGGAGAAAAACCTTTAAAAGAGAAACTACAGAACACTGATGAAATAAATTAAAAAGGACATGAAGAAATGTAAAGATATCCCATGTTCTTGGATTGGAAAAATTAATATAGTTAAAATGATTACACTACCCAAAGCAATCTGTAGATTCAATGCAATTCCTATCAAATTTCCAATATAGTTTTTGACAGAAATAGAAACAGAATTCTAAAATGTATATAGAACCAAAAACAAGCCCAACAGCCAAAGCAATCCTGAGCAGAAATAACAAAGCTGGAGGCATCACACTACCTAACTTAAAAATATATTGTAAAACGAAGTACCCAAAACAGCATGGCTTGGCTATAAAAACAGACACACAAAGCAATGGAACAGAATAAAGAACCTAGAAATAAATCCACATATTTATAGCCAACTGATTTTTAACAAAGGCACCAAGATTATACATTGGGGAAAAACAACTCCCTTCAATAAATGGTGCTGAGAAAATTCAACATCTATATGCAAAAGAATGAAACTGGACCTCTTTCACTCATCATATACAAAAATCAACTCAAGATGGATTGAAGACTTAAAAGACCTGAAACTAGAAAACCTCTAGAAGAGAACAGAGAAAACATAACAGGAAATTGGTTTAGGCAAAACATTTTTGGCTAATTCCACAAAAACACAGCCAGCAAAACCAAAAACAGACAAATGAGACTGTATTAAACTAAAAAGCTTCTTTACAGCAAAGGAAACAATCAACAAAGTGAAGAGACAACCTATGGAATGGGAGAAAATATTTGCAAAGTAGTCACTCAACAAGGGATTTATATCCAGAATATATAAGGAACTGAAACAACTCAATAGCAAATACAATTCCATTAAAAACTGGACTAACACCACAAATGTACACTTCTGAAAAGAAGAAATACAAATGGCTAATAGGTATATGAAAAATGCTCAAAATCACTAACATCATGGAAATACAGATCAAAACCACAATATCACCTTACCCCAGTTTAAATGCTATTATTAAAAAGACAAAAAATCTCAGCAAACTGACACAAGAACAGAAAATCAAACACCATATGTTCTCACTCATAGGTGGATGTTGAACAATGAGAATACATGGACACAGGGAGGGGGAGCATCACACGCTGCGGTCTGTCGGGGGGGAAATAGGGGAGGGACAGTGGGGGGGGTGGGGAGTTGGGGGAGAGAGAGCATGGGGGAGAAATGCCAGATATAGGTGATGGGGGAGGAAGGCAGCAAATCACACTGCCATGTGTGTACCTATGCAACAATCTTGCATGTTCTTCACATGTACCCCAAAACCTAAAATTCAATTAAAAAAAAAAGCCCCGTCCCCCACGTCTGGGCAGATTCCATATCTGGATCCCCTTCCACAAACTCATGGAAGCTGCTTTTCTTTCTCCTTTTTCTCTCTCTCTCTCTGCCTAAATAAATCACTTTCTGGAAAAAAAAAAAAAAAAAGACAAAAAGTAGCAGATACTGACAAGGATGCAAAGAATAGGGAACTCTTTTTGACATAGAGTTTCACTCTTGTTGCCCAGGCTTGAGTGCAGTGGTGCGATCTTGGCTCACCACAACCTCCGCCTCTCAGGTTCAAGAGATTCTCCTGCCTCAGCCTCCTGAGTAGCTGGGATGACAGGCATGCTCCACCACACTTGGCTAATATTTTATATTTTTAGTAGAGACAGGGTTTCTCCATGTTGGCCAGGCTGGTCTCGAACTCCTGACCTCAGGTGACCCGCCTACCTCAGCCTCCCAAAGTGCTGGGATTACAGGCATGAGCAACCATGCCCAGCCAAGAAAAGGAAATTCTTATATAGTGCTAATAGGATGTAAATTACTATAGCCACTATGGAAAACAGTATGGTGACTTAAAAAAAAAAAAAAAAAAAACCTACCATATGATCCAGCAATCACACTGCTGGGCATATATCCAAAGAAAAAGAAATCAGTATATCAAATGGATACATACACCCCCTTGTTTATTACAGCACTGTTCACAATAGCAAAGATATGGAATCAACCTTAAGTGTCATCAATAGAAGAATGGATAAAGAAAATTTCATATATATACACAGTGGAATACTACTTGTCAGGTATAAATAAGAATAAAATCATCATTTTCAGCAACATAAATGGAACTGGATGTCATTATGTTATGTAAAATAAGCCAGATACAGAAGGACAAATAATGCATGTTCCAACTCATATGTCAAAGCTATAAAAAATCGATCCCATGTAGGTAGAGAGTAGAACAATAGAAACCAAAGACTGGAAATCATGTGTCAGTGGGTTAGGGGATGAAGAGAAGCAGGTTAATGGGTACAAATGCACAGTTAGATGGAGTAAGTTATAATGGTTTGTGACAGAGTAGGGTGACTGTAGTTAAGAACAACGTATTGTATATTTCAAAATAGCTAAAAGAGAGGACTTGAAATGTTCTCAGTACATAGAAATGATACATACTGGAGGTAAAATTACAGGGTAATTTTACACATTCTTTGCATGTAACAAAGTATCTCATGTATTTCATAAATATGTACAAATATTACATATCAATTTTTTAAGATTTTAAAAAATAAAATTATATTGCTTGCAGTTGAGTAAGTTTCAAAAATCTTCCTAAAAAGTAAAATGTTGGATTAAAGTATGAAAGGTCTTTTGTAGAGCAAGTTTGACACAGGTGATAAGTGAGAGTACTTTCTTTTCATATAAAATAAAAAGTTTCTCATAAATTACTAAGTCCAATCTATAATTTATTATTTATGTTTAATGTTTTATATCACTTCAGGCCGAATTTAAACGTCATACAGTTCTCCCCAACCCATCCACTAAGTGTCTTAGTGATTTGGCTGAAATAAATTTAGGGTTTGGAAATTCAGGGTAATGGCCTGCAATACAGTGAAAGAGGTGAATGTTAATGACACAAATTGTTTTCTATGTTTCTATTCTTTTTATCAGGAAGAATTAGCTTTGTTCTCTTTTCTATAAAGTGCTTCTTCAGATTTTATTCCCCAGAAGTTTAAGGTGGTAAATATACTTTGGGGACTTTAATTCAAATTATAGGACATTTTTTTGCCATTTAAAAACACATTGTTCTATGAAAACGAGGGGGTGAAATTATAGTAAACTGGATAATTTGTTTTATCTCATCTTCTCCAATGTCTTAAAATTTGGGTTTCAAGCACAAACATTTATAATGTTCAATTTAAATTTTGAGGCTGCATATTGCCTTAAGGTGCTTATTAAGAATTCCATATAAAATTGGAATAAAGTAAATATAAAATCATTTCTATACATCAAAGACAACAAATAAGCTCCTTATTTTAGGGAATAATGTCATTTCTAAAATTTCTAAAAAGAGGTTTTTCATTCCTATAGAAAAGTATTCTGTAATTCATATAGTTCAGATGAGGGTTGCTAATTATAGTAATCAACTTCTGTACCACAGAGCAGTATAGACTATTAAAGATGTGGCCATCCAACCAACAGAATGGGAAAAAAATGTTTGCAATCCACCCATCTCACAAAGGGCTAATATCCAGAATCTACGAAGAACTAAAACAGATTTACAAGAAAAAAACAAACCCATTCGAAAGTGGGTGAAGAATATGAACAGACACTTTTCAAAAGAAGACATATATGAGGCCAACAAACATATAAAAAAATGCTCATCATCACTGGTCATTAGAGAAATGCAAATCAAAACTACATTGAGATACCATCTCACACCAGTTAGAATGGTGATCATTAAAACATCTGGAGACAACAGATGCTGGAGAGGATGTGGAGAAATAGGAACACTTTTACACTGTTGGTGGGAGTGTAAATTAGTTCAACCATTGTGGAAGACAGTGTGACAATTCCTCCAGGATGTAGAAACAGAAATTCCATTTGACCCAGCAATCCCATTACTGGGTATATACCCAAAGGATTATAAATCATTCTACTATAAGGACACATGCACACGAATGTTCATTGCTGCACCGTTTACAATAGCAAAGACCTGGAACCAACCCAAATGCTCATCAATGATAGACTGGACAAGGAAAATGTGGCACATATACACCATGGAATACTATGCAGCCATAAAAAAACCGTGAGTTCGTGTCCTCTGTAGGGACGTGGATGAATCTGGAAACCACCATTCTCAGCAAACTGACACAAAACAGAAAATCAAACACTGCATGTTTTCACTCATAGGCGGGTGTTGAACAATGAGAACACATGGACACAGGGAGCGGAGCATCACACACTGGGGTCTGTTGGGGGATGCTAGGGGAGGGACAGTGGAGGATGGTGAGGTTGGGAAGGGATAGCACAGGGAGAAATGCCAGATATAGGTGACCACCTTGCCATGTATGTACCTATGCAACAATCCTGCATGATCTGCACATGTAACCCAGAATCTAAAGCACAAAAAAAAAAAAAAAAAAAAAAAGGAGAGAGAGAGAAAGAAAAAAAGATGTGGCCATGATAGACCTCAAACCCTGCCACAGGAATTGGTCCAAATATCATGATAATAAACTTAAAATACTCAAATGCTTTTATGGGCCAAGCCTTGTTCTAACATGCATTAATTCAGTCAGATTCATCCTTAGTATTTCTGAGGTCCCAGGCAAGAATAAAAATGAAGGCTACATTTCTTATGTCTAATTTGAATGTTATAAATAAAGCCTATGCCCAACATGAAAGGACTTACCCAAAATGAAATTAGAGACTAAACATACCCACAGGGAACAAGAGTGCATCAACTCCTCTCTAGTATCTCACTTCTTATTCAGGATTTTCAGACCACTCTAAAAGCCTCCCTAAACCGTGTCACACTAGCAGAAGGGAAGGACAAGGTAGTGCTATTATCTGAGGAGCCTAGTGTGCTCAGCCACCTCTTTTGGAGCATCCAAGGCAAAGCAAAAGCGGCCTTCCTTGTTTCTCAAAGCAGAGGCTATGCACAGCTCCTCCCCCGACACTTAGTGCTCTGCCCACTCCCCCCCAGTGTTTGGGTCCTCTCCCCCTAATCTCACTTGCCCATTTGGTTACTGATGTTTCAAAGCCTTCATATCAGACTGAAAACAAAAATTCAGAGAATTTCAAACTTTGATATTTGTGAAGCCCTTGTATTCTCTTGTTAGGGTTCCCATGACTAAATATCTCAGACCAGGTGTATTAGTCTGTTTTCACACTGCTATAAAGTAATTTATAAAGGAAAGAATTTTCATTGACTCAGGTTCCACATGGCTGGGAGACCTCAGGAAACTTACAGTCATGTTGGAGGGCAAATCATGTATATCTTACATGGCAGCAAGCGAGAGAAAGCATGTGAGCACAGGAAAGGCTACCATTTATTAAAACCATCAGATCTTGTGAGAATTCACTATCATGAGACCAGCCTGGGGGGAATTGCCTCCACGATTCAATCACCCCTCCATTGCACATGGGGATTACAATTCAAAATGAGATTTGGGTGGGGACACAGAGCCAAACCATATCACTGGATAACTTAAAAAACAAATATTTTTTCCTCACACTTCTGGGGGGCAGAAGCCTGAGGTTGATGTGTCAGTCAACAGTGCTGCTTTCCTTCTCAGGCCACTCTTCGTGGCTTGTGAAAGCTGTTTTCTCCCTTTGTCCTAACATGATTTTTCCCTGATGCCTGCACATCCTTGGCATTTTTTCAGGGATCCAGATTTCCTCTTCTTAAAAAGACACCAGTCAAATTGGATTAGAGCTCAACCTAACAGCTTATTTTAATCTAATCACCTCTTTCAAAACCCTGTCTCCAGTTACAGTTACATTCTGAAGTTAGGAGGAGTTAAGGCTTCATCTTATGAATTTGAAGGAGACAAAATGAAGCCCATCATAACCCTCTTCAGTGTAAGACCTGAACAGGAACCTCTCCTGCCCAGGTCTACAGACAAAATTTACCTCATTTTAAAAGCTTAGGATTAACACCATATTACAGATAAAGAAATTGAAGTGCAGAGTGGTTAAGTAACATTTCCAAGATCACAGAGGTATGAAGCAGGTGCTCCAGCTCCAGAGCCCATGATTTTAGCCACAACCCTCTATGAGTTCTCCATGAAGGCGGCACACATGACCAAAACTAAGCCAGTCAGAGACTCTTCCATGAGTGTTTGAATCTGAGCTGGGGAAAGAGCCCTGTCCTCTCTGAATCATAGATGTAGCTCATTAGCTGCTCCTGGTCATTCCCACTATCACCTGGAAAAACTTGCCTAAAGGAACCAAACGCTCATTTGAAGATAGGCAGAGCAGAGACATGCTGGACCTGCTAGGTTGGTCCTTGTTGGCCTTGCCCCTTTGAGGCTTGACTAGTTCTCCCTTTGAATGCACGTACTAACTAGCATCCTTCTGGTAAATGTTTCTGTTTGTTCATGCTTTGTTTGGTAAGAGTATCTGTTGCTTTGAACCAAAATAATCTGGACTGATCCCAAGTAATCCAGAGAACCATTATATAAAATTTTATTTGCTTTGCTGATGATCTCTCCTTATTCTTTAGATCCAGCAGACAAAGTTAAAACAAATCAACCTAAGAAGCCACCTTGTTTAAATCAGTTCTTTTCTTGCAAAAACTCTGCTTTGCCAGTCTCCATGTTAGGATGTTTATAAAAGAACAGGAAGCCTCTTCCAATGACCTGACCAGCTGGAATTATTTTAGAAACCAGCTCTGTTCTCTCTGTTCTCCATCCCTCAAATGTTCACTTTTAGTTTTCTTCTCCTTTATCACTGTAGTGTGACATGCTGAGATTTTTAAGAAGGAACCATTAAATTGTAATATATCATTTGACAAGAAAAAGTGAAAAGCATTCTGCAAAATTCATCAGTACTGCAAATACAAAAAGCAAACCGCAGGTACTTTAAAGATTCCCATTCTCTGTTGGAGTAGAAGATGTGATAACAGTAAAAAGCAATTAAGTAGTCAGGATACAAATCTTGGTGAGAAGTTATTCAAATTCTATAAAATAATTCTAAATTAAAATGCCACCAACTGCGGCTACACATGATTAACTAGATTCAGTCAATTTAGGCAGAACTATCAACCTGGCTGGAGTGAGGACATGGCCTTAATTAAAATATTTCTATGTGGCTGAAAATTCATTTTCATAGTCACACTGAATAAATGGCTGGAAATTTTAAAAAGCAAAGAGATTGATTTATGTTTACTTTAGCTTCTTATTAGAATTAATATACTCTTTGTATGTTCACTGTAACTCCAATACTGTGTTCTCCATTGCCAGGGAATATAAATTAGTAGGAGATAGCATTCTTGCACTCCAAAAGCATGGGAAAACAGTACAGGTAAAAGACAAGTAGAGAACAGTATTTGCTGCTCCAGCAAAATAGAAAAGCTTTTACCCTCCTGTGCATCTAGTGGAGCTATAAATACATATTAGAGTCTCAATTCATAATTGTTGACTGATGAATAATTCTGTATGAGAATATATGTTACAGACCAACATTTTCTGAATTACTTCGACTGCAGTGCTTAGTAAAAATTTTTAGTATGCTGACACCAAAATGAATCCATGAGAATAGACAAGGAAAAAACTTATCAACCAAACAAGTATGCCAGCTTATAAGACAATATTCTTAACATTGACAGGCATTATAAAATATATGAATATATGATTTCAAAGGTTATACAGTCAGCGCAGCCTCTGAATCAATTCTCAGCTTCGAGTCTAACATCACTCATTCTGCTTTACATGCTGATCTCCCTAACCACTTGCTGGGATTTGGGCTAAACCATGACAGTCCTTAGGGACAGTTGGATAATTGTTATGTCATAACAACAACCATAATAACGTGTTCTGATATTTCACATAAATGTTTAAAACACATTTTAGAAGTAAACATCTCCCTAGTCATGGTTTCTTTTCACCAGGCTCCTATGCTTACGTGTAGAAACAGAATGGTCAGGAGCATGGGCTGCAGGAAGACTCACTTTGTTCCAGACTCTTCCACCTAATAGCTATATAAGTGTGGACAGGTGACCTGATAACTCTGGGCCAGGATAACCTCAGATGGTGATAATAATGATAGTTTTGTGATAATGGTATCTAACTCATGGGAGTAGTTGAATAATCTGTATAGTTGGGATAACACCTGCTACCTGGTAGGTGCTTAATAAATACAATACTTTTTCAGGATGGTGGCATCTGCAGTAAGAAACATGTAATTCAGAGAATGGAGCCATACTGGTCAAATGCTATGGGGACTTCAGCTAAGCCTTGAAGATGTATGAACTCTCCCCTGTGGTCTCAGTTTCTGCTAAAACTGCGCTTGGTATACCTGCCACACTGAACACATTTAACAAACATGGAACTAATGACAACAAAATTAAGGCATGACCTGTATTGACCAAAACTGGAGTATTAAAATTGTCTCAGAACAGAAGATTGGCATTTTTTTGAGATTTTAGAACAGTAGGCAGACTTTCTAGCAACAGCAGACCAATATTGACTCTTGGTTCCTAGCAATGACAAAAAGATGAATGATCAAGAAAGTCCGGTTGCCTTATGTGGTGATTCAGTAGAGGAAATCCCAGATTTCTCTCCCCTTCCCATTATTTGAACCTGACCTTTCCACAACGAATCTAGTATCAGCCTGTTTGGCCTTTGATCACCACACCTCTGGTGCCACCCAGTGAGTCCTGGTATGATAGACAGGCAGAAACAAAGCTAGATTTATTTTTCTGAAAGCCATTTCTGTAAGTAGAGGAGTGTTATATTTTCTAGCATTTTGTGGTTGTTTATCGGAAACGTTTGGGAAAGGTTTATGCTTCTGTTTCTGATGAGGTTTGACAACTTTTTACTTTTTTAAATCTTCAAGTGTCTTTCTGAAACAGAGGCAGGAGTGATCACCCAAGCCTCGTAATCAGTCTGGAAGTTTTTAATAGATAGGATAGCCCCAGGAAGAAAGATTAATACCACAACTTTTGCTCTACAGAGGTTCCAAACTCCCAAAATGCTCTGCAGCATTCCCATGGACAATTAGGGAGTCATCAATGAAAACCTAACTCAATTTAATCCACTCTCAAGTCCAAACAGCTAACAAAACCCATGTTATCACCAGGCCCATAGAGTGTCTTAACAGATATCAAGGGAGGCATAACAGTTGGTATGTGTCAGCACTGGGATTGGGAATTAAGTCTTTCTTCTGGCAATTCTAAGCATAACAAGTGATATCTGCACGGGCTAGTCTTTGGGTTAGAGATGCTACAGGAAAAAAGAAAGTATTCACAGGCACAGAAGTCCAGTGATTCTAATATTCAAATATTCTCTGTACAAAGACCATATAGACAGGTTTTTGTCAGAACATGCTCGGCCACTGGAACTAGCTGTACTGGATTGGAATTTTACCTACATCTTGGGCTTTAATTCTTCACAATTCTATGTTGTCATCATAATAATTTCTTGCCCATGTTCTCTGCCTTTCAACACTTTCCTCTTCTCTATTAGCAACATGTGGCCAGCCAGCCTTACCTCATTGCAAATTAGGAAAGGATAATCCTGCTGCAACATAATTTTGTGCCACTTTGACAGCCAAATCAGAACAAATTAAGAATCTAATATTACAAAATATTACACTATGTGTCTTGGCAAATAGGCTTTTTTTAATATATATATATATAAATAGAGTCTTGCTCTGTTGCCTAGGCTGGAGTACAGTGGTGTGAGTTCAGCTCACTGCAATCTCCAGCTCCCAGGCTCAGTGATTCTCCTGCCTCAGCCTTCTTAGTAGCTGGGATTACAGGTGCATGCCATCATGGCCAGCTAACTTTTGTATGTTTAGTAGAGACGCGGTTTTACCATGTTGGCCAGGCTGGTCTCAAACTCCTGGCCTCAGGTTATCTGCCCACCTTGGCCTCCCAAAGTGCTGGGATTACAGGCGTGAGCCACCATGCCCAGCCAAATACGCCTAATTTAAGGGTTCTATCTACAAGAAAATTTACCAGAGATTAAAAATTATAAGCATGGTACAAAACTAATCAGATACAAAACTAAATGGAGCTAGTTCATTAGATGACCAGAATAAAAATTCAAAAACACACAATTAGACAAGAGTGACAGTTAGATAAAAATAAAAAAGCTCTGAGATTTTATTCTTTCCAAAAGTCAAATGCTCAAATAGGTAATAAGGGATGCCTCTTAGCAGGAATGCGTATAGAAAATCCTAAAATAAGCAGACATGTTTGGTGGATTCATGCATTTTGAACAATCATCAAATTATGACTGTTATAAAAAAAGTGAGTGTATTTTTAGTATACATTAATAGTGGCACAATGACCAAATCAAAGGTCCTAACAGAGTCACTTCATTCTTCACAAAAACCTTAGAGTATTTTTGGTTATTATTTCCTATCTATTTCACACATATTTCTTATTTTATAAATACTGGCAAACTAAATCACAGGATACTAAAAGGGAAACAGCAGTATATTGACAACTTTTTGTTACCTTTGTCCCAATTGAAGAACTGGGAATATTTGGCCTTAAGGCCTTAAGATGATCAGAAACAATAACGGGAGCCATTAAGCCAAATTTATTGAGGAAATAAGAAGCTTGTGCTATAAGTGGAAACCCAGAAACTGATATCCATCTTTATGTCATTTGTAGAGAGGATTTATGCTTTGAATAGGGGTTAGATGTATTTTAGATAACTTTAAACTTCAAGATTCTACGTGACTTTGAAATTAGTAAGTACAGAACTGGAGATAACCAAGGAGAGAGAATTAAACTAAATAGAGTGGTAGAACTGTACTAAATAGAAGAGCATAGAGCATCCAAGTTTGAATCCAGCCAAGCAATCACTGGTGTCTTTATTAGTCTATTCTCTCACTGCTATAAAGAACTATCTGAGACTGGGTAATTTATGAATGAAAGTGTAACTGGCTCACAGTTCTGCAGACTGTACAGGAGGCATGGCTTGGGAGGCCTCAGGAAACTTACAGTCATGGCAGATGAACAAAGGTAAGCAAGCACCTTCTTCACGTGGTGGCAGAAGAGAGAGGGCAAAGAAGGATGGACTACACACTTTTAAACAAACAGATCTCATGAGAACTCATTCGCTATCTTGAGAACAGCAAAGGGGAAGTCTGCCCCAACGATTCAGTCACCTCCTACCAGGCCCTTCACCTAATACGTGGTGATTACAATTTGACATGAGATTTGGGTGGGGATACAGAGACAAACCATATCACCTTCTTTCCTTGTCCTCTGTGTTAATATAGAGCATCCGTCTGAGCAATGGTCAGTGTATGTTCAATGTACTGTGCTTACTCAAGACGACTCCTGAATTCACAAATGTTTGTGTGCTTCTATTTAGAAAAAAAAAGGATAAATTAAAGATGCTATTTGCATAGAGGCAACCCAAATAGCTGTCTTTCCCCAGAAAGCTAATTTACTTACCATTACACATACATATCAGAGTCTCCAAAGTGCCATGAGTGTGTTTATCCCAGGATTTGCCAAGATAATCCATGGGGTATGGGGGAAAAGTAATGTTTTAGTGGTAGACTTCTTGAAAATTAAGAACACATTTAGGCCTTACTAACATTTACTATATGGATTGATATATATCATATAGTTGAATGCCAAGGAGGACACAGGAGAAATCTGAGGGAGCAGTGGAAGTTCTATCAGAAGGCACACTGAAGGGGCAGTTTTACTCCTTATTTGTCATCAAAATATTAGCAGTGAAACAAAATTTACATTTCTGTTAATTCTTGTACAACTTAATGTATATTCAAAATAATTAGCAGTAAAATAGCAAAAGAGCAGTACAGTAAAATTTACTTTTCCTTTTGTGAATTTTTGCACAACTTAATTTAATGTGTATTCAAAATAATTAGCAAACATAGGTTCTTCTACATTGGTTGAGTTTTATGTGTTTTCAGTATCGTATTTGCTTTATTTTTTTTCATATCACATTCTGTACCTGTACTAGTTGCTTTTATTAAAAAAAAAAACTCTTGAAAAGTTTAAGTTTGGATTTATTAAAATAAATGGTAACAAATGAATCGATATTAAAAGCAGACTTCTGAAAAAAATTTCTGGAAAAATAATGTATTTATAGGTTATTTGAACTATTTTAACGCAACTCTCACAAAACAGACACACGGCTTAAAAACCTTCATAGAAACCACGGGTAGTTGATAGCATTTGTAATTTAAGTGCATGTGATAAACAAGAAAATATAAAAGCTGATACTGCTCCCACTGAAAAAGTAAGCTCTTTATCACCACTCCCAAACCCCAATTCAAGGGTAAAATTATAATCATACAATAAGAAAAGATGAGATCCTCAAACTCTGATATTATCAAGAAAACTAAAGTATAAATTTGCCTCCAGTAGAACCAGTGGTAAGCTTCACACTAAGTGCATTATTTAGCCTTCAAAAAAATAGCCTATGGTGGTATGAAGCTATCAGTATGAGCAAGATGTTTAAAAAGTAAGCCACCAGAACACCACTGATAAGATCTGAGTAGGAGAAAAATAATTTTTGTACCATGAATTAATTTTCAAAAGTTAAATACTAGGAGTTTTGCCATTTTTACATGATATTTTTTAAATGTCTCTATTTGTGTAAGGTTTATAAAACCAGTATAACATCTACAACCATCTGATCTTTGACAAACCTGACAAAAACAAGCAATGTGGAAAGGATTCCCTATTTAATACATTGTGTTGGGAAAACTGGCTAGCCATATGCAGACAGCTGAAATTGGATCCCTTTCTTACTCCTTATACAAAAATTAACTCCAGATGGATTAAAGATTTAAACATAAGACTTAACACCATAAAAATCCTAAAAGAAAACCTAGGCAATACCATTCAGGACATAGGCATGGGCAAGGACTTCATGACTAAAACACCAAAAGCAATGGCAGCAAAAGCCAAAATAGACAAATGGAATCTAATTAAACTTAAAGCACACCAAAAGAAACTATCATTAGAGTGAACCGGCAACCAACAGAATGGGAAAAAAAAATTTGTCATCTACACATCTGACAAAGGGCCAATATCCAGAATCTACAAAGAACTTAAACAAATTTACAAGAAAAAAACAACCCCATCAAACAGTGGGCAAAGGATATGAACAGACACTTTTCAAAAGAAGACATTTATGAAGCCAACAAACATATGAAAAAAAGCTCATCAAAAGTACATTGAGATACCATCCCATGCCAGTTAGAATGGCATTCATTAAAAGGTCAGGAAACAACAGATGCTGAAGAGGATGTGGAGAAATAGAATGCTTTTACACTGTTGGTGGGAGTGTAAATTAGTGCAACCATTGTGGAAGACAGCGTGGTGATTCCTCAAGGATCTAGAAATAGAAATACCATTTGACCCAGGAATCCCATCACTGGTTATATAACCAAAGGATTATAAATCATTCTATTATAAAGAGACACACACATGTATGTTTATTGCGGCACTGTTCACAATAGCAAAGACTTGGAACCCACCCAAATGCCCATCAAAGACAGACTGGATAAAGAAAATGTGGCACATATACACCATGGAATACTATGCAGCCATAAAAAAAGGATGAGTTCATGTCCTTTGCAGGGACATGTATGAAGCTAGAAACCATCATCCTCAGCAAACTGACACAAGAACAGAAAACCAAACACCAAATGTTCTCACTCCTAAGTGGGTGCTGAACAATGAGAACACATAGACACAGGGAGGGGAACATCACACAACCTGGCCTGTCAGGGGGTGGGGGGCTAGGGGATGGATAGCAGGGGGGAGGGATAGAATTATGAGATATGTCTAACACCTATGTAACAAACCTCCACTTTCTGCACATGTACCCCAGAACTTAAAGTATAATAAAAAATAAATAGTACAACAGAGCAAGTATATAATTTTAAAATTTATATATTATATATACATACCATCTGTATGTGTTGAAGTCACAAAATATTAGCTGATAAAGTATATCAAATATGTACATAATAAAATACATATTAGTCTTTGTAAATGTATGTTTAATAATCATTTTATTTACAAGTTTACAGTTTAGCTATAAATGCTCTCTTTACAGAGCTCTGAAATGCTAGTTAGCCACATGAGCATCTAGAATTTTCCTCATTTATTTATGTACAGTCATTTAGCCCCTTGTGTTATTTACCTGGTTTTTCAGATTACCACCCCCTCAAATCCTGTAAAAATACTTCCTGGTTATTTCATGAAACAGTAAACATAATTTTTTTACAAATCTACTTTTCAAATAATAAAAACACTGCCTCGTTATTTTATGAAACAGTAAAAATAATTGTTTTTACAAACCTACTTTTCAAATAATGCGTTTTGCTTATACTTAATTTTTAATGGTCTATATTTACAAATGTTTTTTTAAAGTGAAACAGACAATTTGTATTCTAAACTCTCAATGATTACATTTTTCTCAGTCAAGTCTCTCAGATCTGAGACTAATTTTATGCAGATGCAGTTACAATGGCTATTTCTATCATATGAATTCCTCTAGGCCAAAACAACAATCTTGTCTATATTCATTACTGTCCTAAATTAGAAATATTAAAGATACATAAACCATGAAGACACATGGTTATGTTGCTATGTAATACTTCTCAACTGACTCAAATGGATTGTGTTTATACATTTGATTAGAGAATTGAAAGAATTTAAAAAGCACCTGATACCAGTAGAGATGGTAAACCATTTTTATAGACCATGCGTTATTCATATGTCATGTTTAGACAGGAATAAATAGTTCAAACTTGAAAATAGCAGCTATCGATGTCTTTGATAGCAATAAAATAAAACTTACCTTTCTTTTTGTTAATTCTTGCACAACTTAATTTAATATATTTTCAAGATAATTAGACAGAAAACTGAGGTTCTTCTATATTGGTTGAATTGTATGTGTTTTCAGTATTGTATTTGCTTGATTTATTTCATATCATATTCTGCACCTGTACTAGTTGCTTTTATTTAAAGAAAACTCTTGAAAAGTTTAAGTTTGGATTTAAAATATTAAAATAAATGGTAATGAATGAGTTTTAATTATTATTAAAATGAAGTGGGATTCACAGAACAACAGTACAATGCATTAGGGAGCTTTCAGCCCCTAAGCCACACAAGGTATTTCACTGTAAAATTTATTAGCAGAGTTTCCTAATCAGTTCAGCTCTGATATTCTACCTTAGTGAGCACATATCCAAACTCAGAAGCAGCTACTTCTCCCCTAGTATCATTATCAGTTTGCTTCTTTTCCCATCTTTCCCTGGTTCTCCTTAAGTATGTTTTCTTTTATCCCAATATTAAATATAATAGCTCAGGAAAAACAGTCTGATTTAAAGAGTACTCAGTTTAATCAAACTCTGATGATATTGGAGACTGGCCCTTGAGATTGTCTAGTCCCCACAAGAAAAGAATCAAATTAAATAACATTTTTAAAATAAGGAAATAAAGTCTCTTGTATAATCAAGTATTTGGTCTGAATTTAAACACTCCCTAAAGTTTTCTGAGGAAATTCCATGCTGCTTTCCATAGTGACTGTGCTAATTTGAATTCCCACCAACAGCATATGAGGGTCCCTCTTTCTCCTTGACTGCGTTTTGACTCTAGCCCGTCGCATGAGGTCAGGCGTGAAATTTTGCACTTACGGTATCATATCAGTGTCCAAAGTATTTTGGATTAAGGAATATTTCAGATTTCAGATTTTAAATTAAGGATGTTCAACCTGTACTAAGAGATAGGAGGAGACAGAGAAAGGTGGTACAGTCAGCATTAAAGCAGCTTCAACCTCTTCACAGGAATAAATAAGGAGTAAGAGAAATGTACAAGTAACTAGGCTTTATGGCAGAATGGGGGAAAGTAGCATGAGAGAGGCACTTCAGAAAGCTGCAAGGAGTTCAGTGTCACAAACAAGAAAATAATTTTAGCTGGGGATCTGCATCCAAGAAAGATGTGAAGGATGTATAGACTCTGGTCAAGAGAGAAGAGCCTTCAGATAGAGAGGAAAGGACACATTTTCTCAGAAGCAGGAAAGCACTAAGACCTGTCCGAGAAGAGGGACATGACTTGTTAGTATCCACAGAACATAAGAAAATGTTTGGCATTCAACATGAAACTTCATCATTTATCACTGTGTTTGCCCACAACTAAAAGAGAAATCTCAACATAGTGGCTTAAGCAAAGAGAGGTTGATTTGTTCATATATCAAGAAGTCTAGAAGTAAGCAGTTGTCTGCTTAGGTTTAGTAACTCAAGGTTATCATGCCCAATATCTTATCATTTTGGCCTTTCTTTGTGGTTTCCAGATAGCTGCTTGGGCTCTACATTCACAGGAAGAAGAAAAGGGAAGAGATATTATACATTTCAACATGCATCTTCTCGTTGGCAAGAGCCAAGGGGCACTCCTATGTCAAGGGGCACTCCTAATTGCAAAGGAGACCAGGAAATCAAGAGTTTAGCCCTCATAGCCTTGACAGTAGACACAAGACAGAGAAAAGCAAGTTGAAGTTGAGTGTTGAAGGGGCAAAAAAAAAAAAAAAAAAAAGTCAACTGCAAGAGCATAAAGGGAGGGAGGAAGACAACAGAACTGACCTGGGCATTAGAAGCAATGAGCAGGATTTTTACAAGAGCAATAGTCTAATGGGCTAGCTAATAAAAGAACAGGCTATATCAAGGGTTAGTAAACAGCAATCTTAGGGGAATGACTTCTTCTTAGAAGTTAACACGCATGCATACACATAAAAATCCTGAATTGAAAAGAAGATGGAACTACAATGGAAGCAAAAGCACCCAGCCCCACTTATTGCAGTCTGCATAGCCCTTCTCATCATTTGGGCTTGACCATCTATGGTGCACACTTGCTTGTGCCAGTGACGTCCAGGCCTCAGAGCTGTCCCGAATCCTTCAGATTCCCCCCATTCCAAGAGCTGTAGCCTCTAGTTCAGTTTCTATCACTCCCTAAGAATTCTTCAGGTTTTTACCATCTCACATGAAGTATTGAAGTTCCCTGGACAATAAGGAAAATACCAACTTTAAAGCAAGATTTTCTGTTTCCACAGGGAAGCCTGGTTCCAAACCAAGACAAACTTATTTCCTAGATAGCTCCTGTTATATGTCCCGCAATTCCTTTCTTTATTAAACCCAAAGAACTGGTTCATATTTATTGCATGTTTGGAGTGCCCGGAGTTACAATATCCTGTTCCCTCCTGTATTATAATGATGACCTCTTCTCAATCTCCAGTTTTGATTTATCCCCAGCCCTAATTTCTTGCTGACTGAAGCACTTTCAAACAGTGTTGTTTATTGGTTGTAAAAACATTTAAAAATGTGCAGAATGTAGGAAAAGAATTTATGATGAACACTAAAAGCATTAGAGATAACCAATACTAAAGTTTGATGTTCTTTCAGCTTTCATCTAAATAAAAGATATACAATAATAAATAAACATACGTGCAGGTGCGTGTGTAGAGAGGTTTAGAACCATACTGTGCATGCTATTTATCCACCTGATTTATTGTCACTTAACTATATGTCACAAGAAGCTACTTTTTATTATTTTAAATATTCGTGAACCAGTAAAGCAGGATCTATAAAACAGACACAGTCATAGATTTTTCTCTAGAAGGAAAGCATATTAAATTACTGAAGTATATTTTCTCTGGAAAAGTGGTCCTGGGTTGCTTCTCGTTATACAAGTGGCCTTAGAGAGGGGGACTAGCTAAAATAAATTTAACAAAAACAAAGTAGGCCATAAGCATCATCTTTTTTTTATTTGGCCTGTTGTCCTGTGCTGTTTTCCTGTGTCATTAACACCAAACATGCTACACAGTTTCTGAGGAGGCTCCACTTCCACTGGAATGACTGATAACCGTGGATTGGGAGAAGCTTCAAGAATTCTAATTGTCTCATGGTAAGAGAGTAGATACTCTAAATACAGTCAACTTTAAGCCTGTTGAGGTGATATTGGGACAGGAAAGTTACTTCAGCCAAATCATTTTGAATGAAATCACTCCATGAATATTGGTGGGGGGGAGTTACCTCTTATTTCAGGTCAGGATTTCTGGGGAGGACTCACCATTATATCTCTTTGCATCATCCCACTCTCTTATCTCCTCCTTTCACATCAAATATCTATCAAATCTCTGTGGCAAACCTGGTAGTAAGTTTTCTATGGTGGTTGTAAATTAATGGGCACTGGCCAGGTCCAGTGTCTCACACCTGTAATCCCACCATTTTGGAAAACTAAGCTGGGAGAATCACTTGAGGCCAGGAGTTTGAGACCAGCCTGGGCAACATAGCAAAAACCCAAGTCTATAAAAAAATTATAAAATTTGACTACAGGTATGTATAGTGACACATGCCTGTAGTCAGAGCTACTTGGGAGAATGAGGTAGAAGAATCACATGAGCCCAGGAGGTGGATGAGCCCAGTGAGCTATGATCATGCCATTACACTACAGACTGGATGACAGAATGAGACCCTGTTTCAAAAAATTAAAAAATTAAAAATGAATGGGAGTTTCTCTAAGTCTACCTTTTGCCAAATTCTTCTAAGTCCTTAATGCCATCTAATGAACACATATTTAGTAAGCATTTACTCAATGCCCTGTCCTCTGTTACTAGAAAAAAAAGTAAGATATGATTATTAGCAGCAGGACAATGATAATTTAGTTCTGGGGTGCAATACAAACATGGCAAAGACAATGAAATAAGACAATGTAACTATATGATAAATTAAATGATTAAGGCCCTGCACATCATAAGAGTTCAAATAAGGAGATCGATGAGTGTTAGGATAGTTAAGGAATAGGCAGAGAATATCTGCTGGAGACAAGATGTTGTGCAAATTGTGGAAATTATGGAAAGACAACTGGAGGCTCTTTTAATTGTCCTGTGCACACAGGAACACTATCTGTTACCTATCGGTTCAACAAATATTTATTGGGCAATTCTCCATCGCAAACTCTATGCTAGGTTTTAGAAACACACATGTGAACAGGAGAGACAAGGGCCCTACTTCAATCAGCCTGCATTCTGCAAAGCTGTCTTTTACACATGCTTGTAATTAACCATGCATCAGTGCAGCTTACCAGGTACACTAAGATGTTTGTTATTTCTCCAGAGCATTAGATCAATAGTTTTTTGTCTGACAAAATCATAATAGTTGCTGACCAAACAGTAGGAATTCTACAGAAGATAACTTTTGACATCTGAAGAAAATGTACAAATATAATTTTTAAATAAAAATGTTTTTCCTCTCATCATTCCCTTTGGCCAATATATATAATTAACACAATTCACTGTTTTAAATCACTCACTTTTCAAAATCTATTTGTGATTAATTATTTTTCTCATGATGTTTTCTCCAGTTTCTGGTCACCACTAACTCATCTTTTACTTCTCATATATCCTCTAACACTAAGATGATTGAACTTTAGAGACACTGGTAGATTTCATAAACATCTACAAAGAAATGCTTTAGCAAATAAAACACAAGACAACTCACCATCAATCAGCAATAAACATATGCTATGTTACCTACACCAAACTAAAGTGACAATTGATGGAATCATAGAATCTTTTACATGTCATGTACATCAACCAAACACAAGCTTTGGGAAAGCTCATCTTCAGATCCCTGTTAGTCTTTTAGCTGCTTCGTAAGTATTTCAGAAAAATGGGTACTCACTAACTAGGATAACCTGGTCCATTTCCAATGTATATAATATCCTACTGTAGATAAATAAATTTTTTCCATAAAGGAAAAAAGAGACAGCCCCAAAAGTCACAACGAATCTTCTAACCTTCACTTAATGAATCTGTGGCTTTACTTCAAGGGTCCATGGAAAGGAGAGTTCTTAGTCCAGCTTTCCTAGTGACCACCTTGCTGCAACACGTCCTAGTCACTGTTATATCAGTAATAGATTTACAACACAAGACCACCTTATGAAGCCCATGGACAGCAATGCTCTCCTCGGCTATTTTCTGTTCTTTTTTTTTTTTTTTTAAATTGAGCCTACATTATTTCTCTCTGTGACTGTAAACCATTGGCTCCAGCTCAACTTTCTAAAACAACCCCTAAGAATTTATTGCCCTCTTCCCATGATCACCTTTCAGAGATCATCTTGCTCCATAATAAAATCTTTCCTTAGAGCTTTCTCTTCTAAAGTTTATCATACTTCGGTATTTCTTGTAAGACATGTTTCTAAATCTTTCCCCTGAAAATCTACAAACGAAATAACATGGCTTCCCTCATTTCTAAGAAATAAAATTGTTTTAATTTTATTACTTTTGACCTTAAAAATGTCAAAAACAAAAATTATAAAGCTACTAATAATAGACAATGGGAATGGTCAAACAGGCTCTGACCATAGGACTAGAATGGCTTCCATAAAGCAAATGAGGACATTTTCAGAAAGCTTGGGATCACAGCAAACTTTCTAGGAGTAGGAAATATTGCAGCTTCTCCCCTAACACTTCAAAATAATCAAAATTAACTGTGCAGGTAATGGCTTTCCTAACAAGTAGTTGGATTAATAGTTATTGCTGTAGCATTTCCAATCAGTCTGGATACAGGTGTGCTGAGATAGTAATCTTCTCCTTTGCCTACCATGTATGGAGGAGGGCTTCGGGTGGCCAGAGTCCCAAATTTGTTTCTTCTGTCCATGGGCAGCTTCATATGATTACATTAATGTTATGTGTAAACAATGTCATTTTCTGTTGGTACTGCAACTAAACACGCTTAGGGGAAGTGATCTACTTCCTGTAATATAAAAGTAATTAGAATTTACTTCCTATAAAGAAAACAAAAACTGCTACCCAACATCTGCTCATCCCACAAGGTATTCCCACCACTAGACACTCTAAAAGATTAAGTGTTGAAGACTTTTTAAGTTGCATGTATTACCTGTGAGAGCTTACCCTTTGAGCAGTGATATCAGTTTGTTGGGTATATCAAATAAACCTCTATAAAGGCTTTGGGAAATTAAGAAACAAAATGACAGGCAAAGGGTAAAACTAGGAGTTCATGATGTTAACAAAAGCACAAAGTGGACATTAGTGTGATTTGGCAAGTCAATGTGCAGCTTGAGGTGAGCAATTAGAATTTTGAACAGAAGGAAAGAAAAAGAACACAAGCTAAGAATACTCTATAAAGGAGAAAAGAGACAGACCTCAAAAGTCACAGGGAATCTTCTAACCTGCACTTAACGAATCTGTGGCTTTACTTCAAGCTCTCAGGGAAAGGAGAGCTCTTAGTCCAGTTTTCCTAGTGACCACCCTTGCTGCAACATGTCCTAGCCATTGTTACATAAGTAATAGATTTACAACACAAGACCATGTTATGAAGTCCATGGGCAGCAATGCTCTGCCCAGCAATTGCCAGTAGGATATTCATCTACAGAGACGCATAGATGAATGTACAAAACAGATAGGGCTAGAATGTCCATAAAAATAACAGCATTTGAAAACAGCTGGGAATACAGGCAGTGGTGTCAGTCTCTGTGATGTGTTGGTGACAATTTGGAAGCATAAAAGAAGAGGATAAGCATTTCATTGTCTTTTTTTGAGACAGAGCCTCACTCTGTCGCTCAGGCTGGAGTGCAGTAGTATGATCTCGGCTCACTGCAACCTCCGCCTCCCAGGTTCAAGCGATTCTTCTACTTCAGCCTCCCAAGTACCTGGGACTACAGATGCACACCACCACACCCAGCTAATGTTTTTTTTGTGTGTGTGCTTTTACTAGAGACAGGGTTTCACCATATTGGCCAGGCTGGTCTCAAACTCCTGACTTCATGATCTGCCAGCCTCGGCCTCCCAAAGTGCTGCAGGTGTGAGCCACCATGCCTGGTCAAGCATTTCATTTTCTAATAGATCTAGTGCCCAATATCTAAATTCAAGGGAGAGGTTGTCCAGCCCTGTCCACTGCTTAGTATATGTTGGCAAGAGGGAATGAGGGGGTTAGAATGAAAAATACCAATTCATTCCTCACAGGTCTGCCTTCTAGAGGAGGTCAGGTCTTAAAGTCACAATGGAAAGGAGTGATGTTTCAGCAATGCGAGGGCTGAAAAGCAGGCGCTTTGCTTGAAATTCAGTTCAACACGGAGTAGATACTGAAGTTTAGTTCAGTGTCTACAGCCTACTCAACACCATGCTGAGATGGACATAGTCTCCACTTTCATCAACAAAGTCTGAGAAGAAAGGCAGATTTTACTGTAATGAGCTATCATCTCACCCCAGTGAGATGGCTTTAACTCAAAAGACAGGCAGTAAAATTCTGGTGAAAATGTGGAGAAAAGGGAACCCTTGCATACTGTTTAGTCAATGATTAGGTTGATGCAAATCTAATTATGATTTTTGACATTACTTGTAATGGCAAAACCTCCTCCTTCCTTCTTGCCAATATATACTAGGCAGTGGATGCAGCTGGACAACCTCTTCTCAGAATTTCTTAAATGTTGGGAACTAAAACTATTAGAAAATGAAATGCTTACTCCTCTTCTCTTACTTATGCCTCTGTATGGTCACCAACATGTCACAGAGACCAACACTTTACTTTCAATGGCAAAAATCACAATTACTTTTGTACCAACCTAATAGTATAACCACTGTGGAGAACAGTTTAGAGGTTTCTCAACAAACTAAAAATAGATCATATGGTAATATGATCCAGCAATCCCACTGCCAGGAATACACCAAAAAAAATAACAATAGTAAAGGGAAATCAGTATACTAAAGAGATATCAGCACTTCTAAGGTTATTGCAGCACTGTTCATAACAACCAAGATTTAGAAGCAACCTAAGTGTTCATCAACAGATGAACAAAAAAAAAATGTGGTAAACATACTATAAACAACGAAGTACTATTCAGTCATAAAACAGGATGAGATCCTGTCATTTCCAACAACATGTATGCAACTGGAGGTTCTTATGTTAAGTGAAAGAAGCCAGGGACAGAAAGACAAACTTTCTACCTTCTCACTTGTTTGCAGGAGCTAAAAATTAAAACAGTTGAACTCATGGAGATAGACAATAGAACGACAGCTACCAGAGGCTGGGAAGAGTAGTTGGTGATGGAAGGTGGGGTAAAGAGGAATGCCTAATTGGTATAAAAACATAGTTAGATAAAATGAAAATTACCTAGTATTTGATAGCACAACAGGGTGACTACAGTCAATTATTTATTGTAATTCAAAAATAACTACAGAGTTTAAAGGATTGTTTATCACACAAGGAAAGGATAATGCTCGAAGAGATGGATACCCCATTTACCCTGATGTGATTATACATTGTATGCCTGTATCAAAATATCTCATACACCCCATAAATATATACATCTGTGTACCTTCAAAAAAAATGCTTAAAAAGACTTTTAAAACTATTTGTAAACAAATAAAACTGTGCTATGCAACGCACATAAAAGCCAAATAGCCTATGAGATTCATAAGTGATACCGTGGAGAAAACAATTAATGGAGACTGGAAGGCAGGGAGTACTTCATGTAAAAAGTAATGCCTCGGCAGAGATTTAATCATGAACAGTATTTCCAGGAAGACAGAAGAGAGATGGGCATTCTAGGAAGAGACAAGGACACACGCAATAGAAATGATGCATGGTGAGAACTCACAAGAGGAAGTGATGGCTCAAACGTTAGAATGGAAGGGAGAGGACAGGACACTAGGGAGTGGTCAGACCCAGAGGACTTTGTGTAACACATCAAAGAGCTTTGGCTTCATCTTGAAGGCACAAGGGAGTCATAGAAATATTGTGAACAGGAGCTTGTACTTGGAAATTTGAAGTTCAGAAAAATTGTACCAGTCATAGTGTAGAATACAGATTTGAAAGAATAGAGGTTAAGAAATTGATTCAGTGGTTATTGAAATAAGGGAAGAAGCAAGGAAGGGGGAAGCAGGGGCTAAGAACCAGAGAAGCCTAATTAGCCAGTGTGCAAAATTAGATGGTAGAAACAAATGGGTGATCAAAGAGACAGACCATGACAGACAAGAGGGTAGCAGGGAACATGCAGGCACAAGGCTGATTTGAAGTTAAACTTACATGAAGTAAGGACTTCTGTGTCACTTCTCTGATGTATGACTGGGTGACTGTTTACTTCCGGGTCATTTCTTAAAGGATAAAGTTTCCCTGGACTTTAATGGCCATGGCTCTGACAGCTCTCAGGCATTATAGGAGGGCTCAGGGCTACAGTAGAGGCAGCAACAATGGTAACACAGTTCCTGAAGGTCGTGGGACCTGTCAATCCTCCTTGGTATTAATAGGAATGAGACAAGCAGCAAGGTTCTCTCATGCAGCAACAAGGACCCAGGGCAGCAGCTAACAGTTTACAACTTTGTGGCCCTTGTTAGCCATCTGGGAAGACTGGGGTTAATAAGAATCCCAGACAACTTTTTGGAAACCTCGTAAGTGGAAGATGGTCAAAACCATCTGTGACTAGTCCCACAGCCTTGAGAAGGCAGAGAAATGGCTTTGTTGAATGAGGAGTTCAGCAGTAGTACTATTTAGAGTTCATGGAGGAAATGGAGGTTAGATTCTATAACCTCAGCAGTACAAGGGTAATTTCTCTTGAGGAAGCCAGTCTGCTGAGGAAAGAGTGAAAACATGGTCTTTTCATAGAGAACAGTGAGGAGGAAAACCAGAACAATCAACAGGAGAGGAAAGAGAACTCCTGGAGGAATGCTTCTCCCCTCTCCTGGGGTATAGTAGCACTATACTTATGGTACTTCCAGTGCCTTTAAGGTTTTTGTACATCTGAGCAAAGAAGAGTACAGATCTTAGACGTAAGGGGCTGGTCCATCCCCCGGAAGATGAGGCCTTTCGCACAGAAGTCATCTGGGGATGAGATATTTGCCTCAGTCCAGAGATGTTCACAATGTGAGAAAGCCAGGATCTCAGGACTCTCTGTCTTGGTCACCAAGTGAAAAGGTGCTGACTGCACTCCTAGCCCAGTGTCATAAAACAGTGTAGAAAGGTAGGCTAAAAAAATAAGCAATCTAGAAAAGTTGTAAGCACCCTTCAAAGTTCAAGTTGTAGGCAGTTTATGGAATGGAATAGTTCTGCATGTCCTGGAAATGATCTAGTGGGACTGAATGGAAATGGAACTGTATATGCTTTGGTGTATACCTCCGTTACTAATGGTATATGCCAGATATTTTTATTCCTATATCCTCTTGTTCCAAACCCTCCACCTCCTTTTGTTCTCTCTTAGATTTCAGCAAAGCCATTTTTGTTTTTCATGAAAAAGCATTTTTATTCCATACTATCACTTTTTAAATTTTTTTACTTCTATAGGTTACTGGGAACAGGTGGTATTTGGTTATGTAAGTTATTTAATGGTGATTTGTGAGATTTTGGTGCACCCATCACCCAAGCAGTGTACACTGCACCCTTTTTGTAGTCTTCTGTCCCTCACCCACTTCCTACCCTTTCCCCTGGAGTCCCCCAAGTTCACTGTGTCATTCTTATGCTTTTGCTTCCTCGTAGCTTAGCTCCCACTCCTAAGTGAGAAATAATAGTCTCTGATCTCATCCAGGTCACTGCAAATGCCATTAATTCATTCCTTTTTATGAGAATAGCCATTTTGCAAGCCTCAACCTGTTGATCTTGATCTTAAAAGAAATGTGAGGAGAGTTCCCACTTGGAATACCTGCTGATGAGAAGCACATGATTCTCTTGGGGTGGAGGCGGTATCAGATCAATGAACTAAAGGAAGCCCAAAGGAAACCACTAGGCTCACCTAGAAATTCTCTTTCTCATACTAAACATTAGAAGTTCCAGGTTTGGTTGTTTCACATACCCTACTTGAAATTTAGCAAACTCAGTGTGTTAAGGCAGCATTTATGAGGCCCATAACTAGCCAGTGAAGCTGCATAGGGATCAGTTGGGTGGGTGAGGGTGGGGGTTAGGTGTCAGGATTATATAACCATGGCCCTTGCCCAGTAGCATTTAGCTAGCCCAAGGCAGTGCGTGTAGACCAGCCTGATGATGACAATCCTAAGAATCACCTAGAGAGTCTGATTCAGTAGATCTTCCCCAAATATCTGTATTTTTAGGAAATGCCACAACTAATATTTATGATCTTTACAGCCAGGTATGTATGGGAAAGTTTAGGGTCATTCTAAGATTATAAACCAACAAATCAAAATTAAATATAGAACATCTAAGTACATAACACACTCAAACTTAGCAGTTTTTCACTTTACAAATGAGCGGGCAGGATTGAAAAACCTGCAAACCTTCAGTACACAACAAAGTCAAAATGTTACATTTTGAGCATCAGTACAGTGTGGAGTATCTACTAATCCCACCTAAGCCTTGTTTGCCATTTCTGTAACATAGAAATATGTATCCCTTCTTATCTCATTATGAGGATTAAATAAGTTATGTGAACTTACTTCCAAGAGCCCAATACACAGCACATGTTCACTAAAGGTTCATTCTCTCCTGCCTCCATTTCTATCACTAAAAACCATATAAAGGTATACTTTTTAACATCTGGTTTGTTTTTTTTTGTCTGTATAAATGTAAGGGGTACAAGCGCATTAACATGTTTTGAATTAGTAAGGAATGCAAACTAAGAAGGAAAAAACATCAATATTTCAAGTCATGTAACCGAACATTCAGGAATGGTCCAGAATCATAAGCCTCCTCTACACAGAGCTGTCACTTCTGTTTTTTCATCACAGTCCTCTTCTCATGCAGCTTTATGGCCATTATAATAGTTTATCTTCTCTTCTCTTGGGTCTATGGTTAAAGGATTTTATGCTCCTTCTCAGCTAAACCTTATGGTGTCTATATGACAAGTGCATTGAGTTATTTCCATTTATAATGCCCACTTTCCTTCAGTCCTTAATTTGAATACTGGTTAATGTACTAAGAGATATTCTGTCTTGTTTTAACATCAGTTCAGATTTCGTATGGCAGGCCATGTTAAGGGAAAGAGAAAGCTGAAATCTAAAGTATCAAAAAGACACAAAATTAGCTCTGCACTTTTAAGGTACAGATAAAAAATCTTTTAGCAGGATTCTATGTTGACATTAATTAAAATATCAATTTAGTATTCATTAATTATGCTTCCCACACATCCCCACTCTTATCAAGGTTGAATGAGTTTCTAATTTCTTGCCTCCAGGATTTTGGAACACAGATTTTTTTACTATCTAGGTCTTTTGGAAAGCTTTTTTTTTTTTTTTTTTTTTTGAGACAGTCTTACTCTGCTGCCCGGGCTGAAGCTGAAGTGCACTGACACAATCTCAGCTCACTACAACCCTCCACCTCCTGGGTTCAAGGAATTCTCCTCCCTCAGCCTCCCTAGTAGCTGGGATTATAGGTTTGCACCACCATACCCCACTAATTTTTGCATTTTTAGTAGAGACAGGGTTTTGCCTTGTTGGCCAGGCTGGTCTCTAACTCCTGACCTCAAGGGATCCACCTGCCTCAGCCTCCCAAAGTTCTAGGATTATAGAGCCACTGCTCCTGGCTGGAAAGTCTTTTTTAAAGACTAAGTCCTTTTATTGGAGACAGAGAGAGGGTGGGCACCTCCGAAGCCTATGAGAAGTGAAGAGACACTCCAGGTGCCCCAGAAATCCAAGTTTGATGCTCTCAGGGGAGAGGGGACTCAGTCCAGGGAGCAGTCTGGGCTTCTGCTCTCTCTCCATTTCCATTCCCTCCTGAGGCCCTCAGTGGTATGGGTCTGTGGGGCACCTCTTAAGAATCAGTGCTGGGCACCCAGATTCTCAGTCATGCCAAAGATGACAGCAGACCCTACAAGAAGGGCCACAAAACCCAACCCAATGGGCAGGGAAATGCAGGTATCTCATCAGTGATCAGTAGGGCCCTGAGATGCTTCCCTGAAACTGTGGCCCTTCCTTATCCCCAGGAGCTTAGGGTAGTTTTATGAGAAGAAACTCCAAGAAAGAAACCTATTCAGTGGCTCTAGGATTAGAATTGAATTCATGTAAACAACATCTTAACATGTGCTGTAGTTTTTCAACTCAGCTTTGGGATTTGCACCCATTGCTGTTCTAGTATAATGACCCCCAAATAGCTCTCTGTCATTTAATTTTGTAGAGATGAGTACAATTTAAAAAAAATATATCATCTCAAGTAAAAGATTCTAAAAGCTGAAGCAAACCAGATCCAAAATTTTTTAAGTATTTAATATGCATAGAAATTGCCAGGAGAGAACCAAAGACCGTCTTGTACCTAGTACTCCTATTCCCCCGTTTTCCTTAAGGCATTAATTTTAATAACATTTAGCTTTGATTGATGGTTGCATTGTCTGAAATATTTAGGAGTTAAGTAATTTAAACATTGTTACTTGGTTCAGGGCATAAATAAATTCTGAAATGTCTCATATCAGTTAAGGTCACCATGACTAATAAAATAATATACAATCTGTAGCTGCTTCATAGACAGTGCCCAGAAGAATGTATTGCCCAGAATTATTCACTGTAAAAATGCAATGTAGCTATCAAAAAAGAAGTTAATATTTTAGTTTATCCACCAGGATATAGAGATAATGCTTACTAATTATAAAATATATAAAGGAGTTTACACTAATAAAGATTAGATTCACTACAGTCACTTGAGAACATTCACAATAGGCCATTCTTAAATATCAGATTAATGGACTGCACATCTCTTAGTAGAAAAAGAAATGGACAGAAAAGAATAGCACCTGGAACCAGAGACTGGCTATATGAGATTTTTATGTTATCATTTTCTCTTTACAAAGACATTCATATTACTAACTTGCTAGATATTCAAGGGAGAACAGAAATTGTTACACTATTTTATCAAAGTAGAAAACGTTTTAAAGAAAAAGCAATGAAATGAATAGGATCTTTCTCAGTCAATAGGTGTTCTAGTCTTATAATTGTCTTAAAGATGCTGCTCAATTTCAGGTTTTCTTTAC
Organism: Ateles fusciceps; assembly: GCA_036589455.1. Lineage (NCBI taxonomy): Eukaryota > Metazoa > Chordata > Mammalia > Primates > Atelidae > Ateles > Ateles fusciceps. The sequence continues at coordinate 11,662,573 of JAZHEH010000078.1, forward strand.
TTGTTTTTTTATCCTGTTTTATTTCTTCCCCCACTTTTTAAAATGGGTTGGTAGGCCCATATTCTAATAGCCATGTTGCTATGCAAAGCACAGACCATTTTGGCCTGGCTGTTCCTCCTGCCCTTAGCAATAGTTAAATAAGCAAATTACCTTTGCAGCTCCTAAGAGTCCTGCTGTTCCTCATTCTTCCCCTTGCTAATTAGCCCCTGAGGAAGACACTGATGTTTGGACTTACGAAATGGTAGTAGAAAGCAACTCAGATTCTTAGAATTAAATCAAGAAAGATTTCTAGATTTCTAGAAGTGTCATACAGGGTGACTACATTTAACAACAGTGTATCGTACATTTCAATATAGTTAGTAAACAGGACTTGAAATGATCCTAACACATAGAAATCATAAATAATGAAGAGAATGAATACCATAAATATCCTAACTTTATCATTACACATTCTATTCATGTAACCAAATATAACAGGTACTCCATAAGTACATACAAATATTATGTACCAATTTAAAAAACTTACTCATGTGTATATGTTTTGGGTTTATGAACTACGAGGTTTTTGAGAGCTAAGGAAGACAAGGGTAACAACATGTAGATGAAAATTTATGTTTGCTCTTAAATTAGTTCATGCAAATTTACTATTTTCCAATATTCTTATATGTAGAAATACAAATTATATGTTCATTCCAATAAGGATAAACGCTATATTAGTATGAATTTAAACAGTTAAGTAACTGTGTATTTGTACCTAGGTAGCAAGTTTACACAGACGGATAAATCTCAGGCAAAAAAAAAAAAAAAGGAACTATGATTTAGGTCAATCATGTACAAACTAATTCTGATTTTTGACTATTAAATCATGTAGTAATTTCCCCCAGATAGCACAAGGAAGAGGGCGAAGGAGAGGCAACATCCAACTGAACGGTTTTATTGCAATAATTTCAACACCAGGCTGGAGAACCTACACAAGGATGATGGTAGAAAGCCCCTGAAGGGCAGGCATGGTTCCCAGTGTACGTGCGGCCTTGCACCTTGCCAGTGCCAAGCATATAGATGTCACTTAGAATGTGTCTGTTAGAGTGAATAAATCTAGAGACATTTAAGGAACAAAAAAAAAACAAGAACATTCGATGAACTATTTCATGTAGAGTTTAACATTAAAAATTTTCAAATATTTGAAATGTAAAGGTTGGAAAGTAGGCTTGGTTCCTGAGGAAAATGTGTCCTGGTCAGTTTTATGTGTCTACTTGGCTAGACTACAGTACCTAGTGATTTAATCAAACACTAGTCTAAATGTTGCTGTGAGGTATTTTTTAGATGTGGTTGTCTGCAATCAGTTGACTTTGGGTAAAGATTATTCTCAGTAATGGGAGTAGGTCTCAATCAGTTAGAAGGCCTTAAAAACAAAACTGAGGTACTCCTGAAGGGGAAGACATTTGGCTTCAAAACTGAAACATCAGCTCCTATCTGAATCTTCAGTCTACCAGCCTATTCTACAGATTTTGGACTTCCCAGCCTCTCTAATCTCATAAGCCAATTTTTTCAAATAAATTTTTGGAAAAAAATTGGAACTAAGTATACTAGATATACAGGAGATATATATCTTATTGATTCTGTTTCTCTGGAGAACACTTAATGACATAATGTCTTAGTAGAAATTTCAGGGACAGTATCTTTTTGGAAGTTGACATTTTTAAGGAAACATCACTTGGTAATGAGAGGATCTTTCCTTGGTCATTAGAGTATCTGCTAAATTAGTGGAAGTTTGAATGCCTTCAATATAAGGTTGACTGTTGCAATTTGATGTCATGCCATGGTTTGTGTCTAGGTGTCAAGTCTATGTTGGAAAATTAAAAGCAGCTGTATTACCATTTTAGAGGACATATGTGTTCTTTAGGCATGAGCTTTCTAAGCCAATAAATGCCTGACCATTCTCAAGTCAGAAATATAAGTCAGTTAACCAACAAATGGAGGCACACGTATGGTCAGCCCCACTATAGTTCCACATGCTAACGGCATGGAAATGTTGTCTTCCAACAGGAACAGAAAGGGCTCAGTAAGTATCCTTGGGGAATCACTGGCTGCTAAAACAACTAACTCACCATCTCCTCTTCACAATCAGTACACTCTGCATGCTGCCTGGGTTAGTGAGAATAAAACTTGCACTACACAATCACACATAGGTAGGGATTTTTCTTTTTCTCATCACTAAGACTTGGGAAGAAGGTGGGAAGCAAGGAGGACAATTGTTAACCTTTACTTGTATTTCATCCCGTAACCAAAAAGCTGATCTTTTTTCTACCTCTGATATTATCCTTAATCGATCTAGTCTGGGACATGTTGATATCTGAAGTCTTCTGTATGTAGATAGAAAACATTTGGGAACTCACTGAACTTACCACCAGAGTTAGGGCATGTGGAGAACAAAAAGAATTTTGTTTAAGTTGTCAAAGAATAACTCTAAATTATAGGGAGACATTCAATAACGTTTCAAGTTTTTAAAGGAACTGACAAAAGTCCTAATTTTTAAAAAGATAAAAAAGTGATTATGCCAAGTAAACATAAAGAATAAGGTGAACAGAGAGATGAATTTTTGATTTATCTAGAGTCACTGAAGGCAGGAATGGTGAGAAAAAAATAAATAGGGTAATTATTAAGAACTTCAGAAAGTTAAAAGGTACAAAAAAAAAATTATAACTGCATTGCAAACAGAAGTTAAACAGTCTCTATCAAATGAGTTAAAGGGAGACATGAAAGCAAGCTGCCTTAAAGTGGGGAAGACTATCTAGAATATATGAAGGTAAAGAAGAGAGCTTGGGAAAAACAGATGATGGAGATGAATTAGAAAGACAGATGATAGAGACAGAAGGAAGGAAGGAAGGAAGGAAGGAAGGAAGGAAGGAAGGAAGGAGGGAAGGAGGGAGGGAGGGAGGGAGGGAGGGAGGGAGGGAGGGAGGAAGGGGAACAGGTGGGGAAAATGTAAAATACACATCCTTCAGACCATAAAGGAAAAACATATATAATACATTGCAGTAAAAGTAGAAAAAAAAAAAAAAAGGAGTTCACAATTTACGGTTTCTATCTTCTCAATAAAAAAAAGGTGAGGTAATCTTCCAGCAGTCAAGAGTCAGAACTGAGGGTTTATAGTACAAAGGGCTGATGTGCAACTGCTGCTTTAGGGATCTTTCCATGAAATTGTTTAAGAAAAAAGAAAAGAATTGCTCAGCTAAGCTGCCGCAATAAGTTGAAGTTGATTTATCAGACACCAGTCTCTTCCCCTCTCCAATTTGTCCTTGAATAAATCTTAAAAATGATTAATCTTCCTAATCACATATTTATGTCACTTCTCTACCCAGAAACAGACCATACAAAATTCAGACTCAATCTGAGTACAATTCCTTACCATAATCTAACCAAACCCCAACCTTCTTTCCCAAAGCTTGTTCCCAAATTCTTTCCCCAATTCTTTTTTCAAATAAGAATTTTTCAGTCTTCAGTGAGGTTTCCCTAAATCTCAACAAGATGTTCATTCTAATTGTCTGCCTTTAATCTCTTCTCTCCCAGCTGCAAAAAAAAAAACAACAACAAAAAAAAAAACTCTTCAAGCTTCTCATCTAAATATTTTTAAACTACAATTATCCTTCAAGGATCACACGAAATCGTCACACTCTATAAAGACTTCTGCTGACATTCCAGCCAGTATGAATTCCTAGTCATCCTCATGTCATCTCTCACACCTATATGGAGTACTACAGTATTTAACTATAAACAAAACCTTTTAATTCACTATTTTGTTGGCATCAAAAGTCTGCCAGGAGATCAGCTGTTGGGAATGTGAATCACAATTTCTACAGAACCAATAGTACATTTGTGGCCTCCTTGCACAGATCCACTTAACCAATAAAGTGGAAAACAACTGTAATTCTTCCCGCTGGAGGTGGTATTACATAAGCGAATGCAAGCACATCCCTTTAAAAAAAATAAGCAGGTTTTTGCTGTATTGTCAGACCCAATGCAAACCTTAAAAAAACAACAGAACTTTATGAGTTTCTTTTAAAAACTAAATGCTGCTGCTTAAGAAAAACAGTCTAGTTAGAGAAAAAAGTTGAGATATTTGTGAAAATGCAGAAAGAAACTGAACAGCTTTAAATATTGAGGCTAGTTCTTGTGATGCCTGAATCTATTTCAGAAGTAGTCACATTCCTTGCCCTTAGATGCCTTGATGTGGGAAGAGGGGTTATAGTTTTGACACACAAATGAAGCAAATGTACACTGATGTATTTAATTAAATCAGGATATTAAAAGTCACAAACGCAGCATGTCAGCCACACATTCTCCCTCTATTCTTCCTTCTCTGCTTCTCTCAAGGTCCACCTGCTTCCCATCTGTCTATGATTATTTGAGAAACTCCAAAACCAAGAGACAGCACATATGTGCAGTTAGACATGAGTATTAGTGCTGAAGAGGGGTTTCTGACCTAAATTAATGTAAAACGGTGTACTTTAAATAATACAGAAAAACCATGTTTTAATTTTTCCTAATTTAGCTACACCTAGCTACCAAATTGAACTATTTCTGCATAGAGTGCTTTAAAAGCGAAAGAGTCCTCCTCACTGCTCCAAGAAACAAAGAATTAACCCCATTCTCATTCTCTGACTTCGGCCCAGAGCATAGCTGGCCAAGGGTCCTGGCATGCTTTCCCTTGGCACAGATATAACTCTCTGTAAATGTGATATTAATGACTCCTTCGAGACCTCTAGGGATGTTTAAGCTTTATTTCTAACCAATTATCTCAGAGGGTAAATAGACTAGCTAAGACTAGTCATTGGGGGAAATTACCTCAAATTCTGTTGTTTCTCTTTTCCTTTTTTTTTTTTGTTTTTTGTTTTTGTTTTTGTTTTTTGGCCATAAGCAGGATATTTTTTAAAGTCGCCCCTGGTATGTACCCAGCCCTTGAATTTCTATTTCTCTCTCTACTCTCCTTAGAGGGAAAGGGTGGTCTCGCCACAGCCCGATGGTGACTCAGCTATCTTGGCCTTTTAAAGGGTGTCCTAGCTTCTGAGGTCCTGTATAATGCTTGTTTCGAGCCTATGGAAAAAATGTTTAATTTCTCATTGTAACACGTATTGGTCCATTCTCATGCTGCTAATAACAACATACCCGAGACTGGGTAATTTATAAAGGAAAAACGTTTAACTCACAGTTCCACACGGCTGGGTAAGCCTCACAATCACAGCAGAAGGAGGATGATCAAAGGCATATCTTTCATGGCTGCAAGCAAAAGAGCCGGCGCAGGGGAACTCCCATTTATAGAACCATCAGATCTCGCGAGACTGAGACTCACTACCACAAGAACAGTATGAGGGAAGCCGCCCCTGTGCTTCAATGATCTCCACCTGGCCTCACCCTCGACACGTGGGAACTACTACAATTCAAGGTGAGATTTAAGGGGCAACACAGCCAAACCATATCATAATGATTGTATACTGGGATTAGACATTAAGGAAAAACAAAAAATGGATTTTTATTCAATGTTTTTATTCAGAGGAAGATTGAGAAGAGTAGGAAAAATATTCAGGCCATCATCTAAAAGGGGATGTTTATATCAATAACTGCAACCACCCCAGTTTGTGACCAGGGCTCACCCCTTTTAGAAAGTCATGCTTTCCACCTCCTATTTCCTTCTTCTCACAGCAGTCCCTCACCATCCTGTGGCTCCATCCACGTGAGCAAAGCCAGCTCCCAGATGTATCACCTCATCCAAAAGTAGTTATATCAGAACCGACTTACCCTTTTTTGTTTGTTCTTTTTTTGGGGGGTGGGGTGGAGGTGGTGAGACAGAGCCTCGCTCTGTTGCCCACGCTGTAGTGCAGTGGCGTGACCTTGGCTCACTGCAACCTCTGCCTCCAAGGTTCCAGCGACTCTCCTGCCTCAGACTCCCAAGTAGCTAGGACTACAGATGCCACCACACCCAGCTCATTTTTTTGTATTTTTAGTAGACGAGGTTTCGCCATGTTGGCTACACTGGCTCAAACTCCTGACCTCAGGTGATCCACCTGCCTCAGCCTCCCAAAAGAATTGACTTATCTTTCACTGGTTCCTGAGACATGGACAGAGAAGTGAAGTTCCAATTATCACTAATTTAAATATTTTATCTTAGAAGAAGAATTAACTAACATTTAGAAATCAATAGTCTTCTTGTACCCGGGACTTGCTGGCTAGCATAATTTCATTTCTCACTTATTTTACATTTAAAAACATGCACAATACCTAATCCTAGACTTGTCATTGCTATCCAGGACAAAATTCTGTAGAAATTTTTCATGCAGGCTAATATCTATTTTTGCTTTTCCTTATCCCCTAATCCCAATGTGCAATCATTACAATGAGAAGTTTAAAAATGTTTCCATAGGCTCAAAATGAGGAAGTACTGTGTGCAGGACCTCGGCAGCTAAGACACCACTGAAAAGGCCAAGGTAGCTGAGCCACCATGAGCCTGGAATGGGACCACTCTAAGGATGGCACAGAGAGAAACAGAAATTTTGCAGGGGCTGGGTAAATCCCAGAGGCTACTTTTTAAAATAACCTTCTCATGTCCAAAAAATAAAGATTTTGAGATAAATTGCCCAATGATTCTTTAGCCTTAGCCAGCCTGTTTACCCACTGAGAAAATGAGTTAGAAATAAAGCAGACAAGGGGAATGACAGCATCTTCATGACAAATTAGTAATGAATCACTTATAATAACAAGAAAGAGAAAGGATGTGAACATTCCTTGAACTTCTATTATGATGTGTGAGATTCAGTGAAAAGCACCAAATGTAGAGCATATCATGCCGTCATCTGTTCAACCCTATCAGGTAAAAGTTATTCCCATTTCACATAGGAGGAAATTGAGGCTCAAAGACGTAAAGTAACTTTAATCACCCACCTAGCATGCTTTAGAGCCAAACTTTGCCAGGTGTGTGTAACATCAAATTCCATGCTCTTTCTCCATTATTCTACTCCTTCATATAATAATATTCCTAATAATAATGAAATAACCTAACATTTGCAACACTCATAACAATCTATGTACTGATTTAATATAAATGTCAATTAATTTTCATGATTAACTCTCAAGGTAGGTCTTATTACCATTTTCAAAAAGTATCTGTACAGTGGAAACCTGACCATTTCCTATTTGTTCATATATACATGCTTTATTCCCTCAGCAAGAATATAAAATATAACTATTTGATTTGAGGAGGGGGCAATGGAGTATAAATTACACTCCTCACTTTTTAATCTCCTATAGGTGCCAAGCATTGTTTCTGACACCCAGTAGAGAAACATGGTACTTTGTATGTTTGTTGCTTTATTGGAAAACTAAGTCATTTGAAGCCTGGTTTTTATTTGATTCTTTTCTGATTGCACAAATATTTCATATACTATGAACAATTAAATGCATTACTTAAGGGAAAAATGAAACCACTAAATCATACTGTACCTGAGATTAAATATTTTGATGGTTACATTTTGACATGAATTGCAGATCAACCATCACTTATTGGTGTAAAATGCCATCTTTGACATCAGTTTTCCAGTATTTTATTTGCTAGTTGGGCACACTTAGAGCTTCATACAGATCATTTAATCGTGATTTTTCAAAAAATTAATTTGCCTTGATGGAAATGCTGAATCTATATCAGGGACAAAACAATGAATAATACATCTCTATTTACTATATATAATTTATTCTATCAATTAATAATTGAAGCAAATATTATGAAGTTTACTTATAATTTGGTGTGTATTCTGATATTATGCAATATTATACACACTTTCTCTAACTAGAAGACATGAGCCCATTTTTTGTTTTGCTTCCTTTGTAACTAAACAAGAGACTTTATTCAGATTTCACCAACTTTTCTATCAATATCCCTTGTCAATTTTGTTAAGAATTGACATCTCAACAATATCAAGTCTTCCAATTCATGAACATATTTAGTCTTCCAATTCATGAACACAGCTTATCTCTCCATTTCTTTAGCCTCGTTTCATTTCCCTTATCAGCACATTGCAGTGTATCAACACATAGGTTACACATGTACTTTGCTAGATTCATAACGATTTTTGTGCTGTTGTAAATGCATTTCTTAACATTTCAAATTCTCATTGTTCATTGCTAGCATATAGAAATACCATTGACATTTGCATATTAACCATGTATCCTGTGATCTTGTTAAGCTCATTTATTGATTCAGAGCTTTTATTGGACATGTTTTGGGCTTTTCTGCATTTTCTATCATATCAGAGTCATTTTTGTTTCTTTCTTTCCAATTTGAATGCCTTTTGTTTCTTTTTTGCCTAATTACGTCAGCTATTATGTTTTTTAAAGAATGCATTTGCAATATTTTAGGGAAAAAAAAATTATCCTAAACTCAGTTAATACAGTTTTTGAGTACCTGTTTTTATAAAGCCCTTTTTTGATTAACAAAATCATATTATTTTTCAGAGGCAGCATCTGAGTAAAGAGAAGAATTCTTAGTCTGGCCGTCAACAAACTGTGTGGTGTTGGTGAAATCAATCTTATCTCTCGGAATCTCACATTCAAAATGAGGAATTTCTTGATGAACTCTTAGATTTCTTTTTATTTAAAATGTTGCAGAAGGTCTTTCAGGAAGGACCTTCACACTCTCCCATTTTACTGATGAAGAAACTAAACAATGGAAAAATTAAGAGATATGCTTAAGATTATGAAATACAGAGTGCCATTGCTGAGATAGTAACATTACCATGACTTGAAACTGGATCTTCCAATTGCTGCTCCAAGGGCTGTATTTGTATATATTAGAAATGGGACAGACCACCTTGATGACTGTTGTTCCATGTTCAGATAGAATCTTGTTCTTGGTTTTCCTGTTCCATTTTCTTTATTCTTCTAATCATCTGTTCACTAGATTGGGTGAGAACAGGAGTGGAGATTTGCCTCTTCACTAGACTGTGAATGCCTTGAAGGTTGGGACTATGACCATATAGAAAACAACTCTTTTCATCTCTAGCTCTAAGTAAGAGATTCAGAATTTGGTGGGCTGTTTGCTAGTTAGATATTAATTGATGTATATTGAAATTTAATTCTTGAAGAATGACAATCTGAAAAAACTGAAAGCATAAAATTTCAGATAGTGCAGTGTGGTAAAAACATCAGGATGTCAGTGACTGGGAGTTTATCCGTTCATTACATAAATTCATGATCCTTAGCCTATCAAACCACCTCTTCAGGTCTCACAGTTACATGAGAGTGATAATACCTCAATGATTTGAAAGCAAAGAGCAGGACCAGCCGACAACCTAAGATTCTATCCAGCCCTAGGAGGCGTAAAAACAGCATAGTCATACGTGTGACATTGTGTAAAACAGATAACGATGTCAATATATGTGTATTCACATCCTTCTCTACTCTCCACCTTCCAAAAGAAAGGGGCATTTGTTGTTTGAGAACTAATGAGCTTGGCATGTTTTGGTGAGACTAGCTACAAAACCAATAGCCAGGATTATTGAAAAAGGTCCAGAAAGGCTTGACTTATTTACACTGGAATAGGGAGACAGGCTCAGGAAAAGAGATTAGAATCCTGAAAGGGGAGGTGTGGAATAATCAAGACAATGTGGAATCACCCTGATACAGTGTGGAGTCAGCCGAAGAGAAACGGGTTTAGTGAGAAAGAGATGAACGACTTTCTGGAGGCAGCTTCCGTGCTTTTTGAACAAAAGAGAGAAAACAAGAAAAACTGCTAAGTTTTTAAAATGTGTTTTCTGAAAAGAATCTCCCATTCTTGCACCACACAAAAGCCTTCAATATTTTTTCCATGTAGGACTAATGATTCTTTTAATGGTAATATCATGCTGAGACAGGCTCACAAAAAGAGTCAACTATGTTCAGGCAACATTTGTTTTCAAAATTTAGTTAGCTTTATAAGGTATATGATTTTCACAAAGCTACTTTGATACCACATGCTAAAATGATACACCCCAATAATAATCCAACTCATATGTCACCTTCCCCATCCATGAAGCTCTTCCTGTCATTTCCATTAGGATACAATCCCTCCTGCTTTAAACTTCTATAATGTTACGGTCATTAAGGATGCTCACATATAATCTGGTTTTCTTGCTTCCAAGAACATGGTAGGGATAGAACTTGCTTATGCCCTTGAAATCAGTTACCCACTTGACTTGTCTTAAACCAATACAATGTGGGGGAGACTAGAAAGACCAGTGGATTTTCATGTTGCCCCTAGCCCCGCTGTTTCCTCTGGCACACAACAGTAATATTCTAGGTGATGGAGTCTCCCTAGGCTGCATGCAAGTGTAAAGAGACATGGAGCAGAGCCTCCACTGGTCCCAAAACAGACACATAATGTGCCTGAAAAATAAAGGCCATTACAGGCCGTTATGACTTGGAGGCTATTTGTTACCTTAGCACAAGCTAGACTTTCCTGACATATATAAAATCTATATGGGTCTCTGATGCAACTCATCACTTTTAATTTCATGATAATGCTTATTGAGTATAATTTTTTAAATCTCATAGTCAAAATTATAAGTCTTTTGAGTACAGCATGATTTTTAATACATGTCTTATTATCACGGTGAGTGCTATAATATGGGTAAAAATTAGTCAATGGATAAATATACAGTAAATACATTAGTTTAGCTATTATAGATCTATGTTATTACTATTTCTACATTACAACAAAATTATGGTGAGTTAAAACTCTACATAAAGTACTTTCCTAAATTTATTGAGCCTTTCTAACTAATGCCCTATATTGATGAACCTCCATGATTATCATTTACAAATAGTTTTTGAAGTCACCCACTGAACTAACACATACTGAGACAATCTTACAGAGGTAATTATGTTACTATTCTAGCATGCTTAAAAGCAATCAAGGAAAAACTCTTTTAAAGTAAATATTAATTAACATAAGAAATGCTCACTAAAGGAGAAATCAGTTTAAAAGTCTCCAAAATATACCCAAAAATGAGCTTTAAAAGAAAACATGAATGAAGTAAAGCTCACCAATATTTAAATGGTTTTAACATTGTGATTCAAACATCAGACTTACAAATTAACAAAGAGATTTTGACAAATAGACACATGCACATGTATGTTTATTGCAGAACTGTTTACAATAGTAAAGACTTTGAACCAACCCAAGTGCCCATCAATGATAGACTGGATAAAGAAAATGTGGTACATATATACCATGGAATACTATGCAGCCATAAAAAATGATGAGTTCATGTCCTTTGCAGGGACATGGATGAAGCTGGAAACCATCATTCTCAGCAAACTGACACAAGAACAGAAAACCAAACACCGCATGTTCTTACTCATAAGTGGGTGTTGAACAATGAGAACACATGGACACAGGGAGGGGAACATCACACACCAGGGCCTGTTGGGGGGGTTGGGGGGGATAGTGGAGGGATATCAGTGGGTGGGGTATTGGAGAAGGATAGCATTAGGAGAAATACCTAATGTAGATGACGGGGTGACAGATGTAGCAAACCACCACGGCACGTGTATACCTATGTAACAAACCTGCATGTTCTGCACATGTACCCCAGAATTTAAAGTATAATTTTAAAAAACTGCTACATTAAACCTAATGATTATTTTATTACAAAAATAAAATTTTAGTGATGAATGTCATGAATCAGCTAAATAAGCTTTTCTTGATGAACAACAGCACAATAAAAATCAAATTGTGTAGAAAAGCACAGAATAGCTTAAGGTAAAAAAAATAAAATGTTTGTTCAAACTTAGATTCATCAACAATCCACATAAAGACAAAATTTCCTCAGATTAAAAGTGAAACCTAGAGAACTGATATGAACAGTACAAGAAACAAGTCATTTATTATCCACATCTGAATAATCCCAGGCCACTCTTCACTTTTCTAATGCAGAAGTAAACAGGTTAATATTGCCTCTGATATTTGTTATTTTGAAATTCTTTCAGTGATTAAGATCAAGTTGTTAGTATTCTGTCACGTATAATAAATAGGAAAATATTTCAACATTGCTAAAATAATAAAAAAAGACATGCATATATCATTCTTTAAGAATATAAACTGTTATAGGTTAGATTCCTGTCCTCAGGTTCCCCTAGGGCATGTGGTCCTCCCAAAGGATCTGCACTTTATTTACGGTATTGGGCCTCACTTGGTCTAGTGGCCAGCTTTTGTACCTGGTAGATGCCATCCGAAGAATGATCTTCATCTTTAACTAAACTTACCTGTTGGCACCTGTTCAGCCTCATCTAATAAGCTGATAAGGTGAGGGCCTGGTGGGATAGGATTAAAACTCTCATTACAGTCAGCCTCCACTCTTTATCAGGCCATATTTATCATAACCCTGGCAAACCCCACAATCTGGGGGATCTACAGAATTGGAGCTGGTGAAACCTCCCTAGCAGCAGGTCCTGCCCCTACTGGCAGTACGGTTTGTAGTGGACAGAATAAAGAAAAGCAAATCTGGAAGGAAAAAAACGTCAGGAATATCATGGGCCTTGGACTTTTTGCTCATGCATTTCATCAAGAGTATTTGGTAGAGCTGGCTCTACTCAAGTAGTCGATGTACTTGATGATCAAATACTTCATTACGCAAAACTGCATGGGATGAAAAAGAAATGTTATCCAGATACAGGTGGGGTTTGTGCCCTCAAAGCAAAAAACAGAACTAGCTGTAGCTTTTCATTATTTTCTAATCCCAAAAGATTGCTCGTGAGCAGTTTTTAAGCCTTGAATAATTCATGAACCTTTGGAAGGTGTCAGTAGTAGCTGCAAAATAAACAACTGGCAGGATTTCAAAGGAAATGGAATTGTAACAGTAAGGCCCGCAACAAGTGTGCTAAGTGAAGTTTTGTAAAACCCTTATTAATATTTTACAGTAATGTCAAAATACATATATATGATCATTTCCCCTTCATAGTCCTACTCCTCTAAAGCAGGGGTCCCCAACACCCCGGGCCATAAACCTGTATCAGTCCACTGCCTGTTAGGAACCGGATCACACACCAGAAGATGAGTGGCAGGTGAGTGAACCAAGCTTCATCTGTATTTACAGCCACTCCCCATCACTCCCATTACTGCCTGAGCTCCACCTCCTCTCAGATCACCTCAACATTAGATTCTCATAGGTGCGGGAACCCTATTGTGAACTGCGCATTTGAGGGATCTAAGTTACTCAGTCCTTATGAGAATCTAATGTCTGATGATCTGTCACTGTCTCCCATCACCCCCAGATGGGACCATCTACTTGCAAGAATAGAAGTTCAGGGCTCCCACTGATTCTACATCATGGTGAGTTGTAGAATTATTTCATTACATATAACAATGTAATAATAATAAAAATAAAGTGCACCATCAATGTAATGTACTTGAATCATCCTGAAACCATGTCCCCACAAACCTGCTGGTCCGTGGAAAAATTGTCTTCCAGGAAACTGGTATTTGGTGCCAAAGAGTTGGGGACTGCTGCTCTAAATCACCCATCATTGTTGAGAGGGATACCTCTGGACTTCCTGTCTAGCAAGCTCAAGGTTCAAGTACAAACATGCACACCTGTTTTTTCACTAACATATAAATGTGAGACTTACACTGTGAAGCAGGTGTTCATTTATTTTAAGATAATATTTAACGGATAGCTTCCAAAGTCAAAGTTTTTAAAAAGTCAGAATTTTTTTTTCTTTTTTAGTTTTCTTATAAGTCATTGGCCACCTATTGCTTTATGACAAAATGTTCTCTGTTTTTCTTCCATTTCATTTTTTTAGTTACAAACAGCCCCTCTGAACAAGGAATGAAATATATTTTTACTTATTCTTTGTTAAAGCTCCAGACAAAAGAGGTTTGAAAAAAAGTGTCATTCTTATATGAGTGTGAAGTTCATTGGGATCGTATCTATTTTTCACCTTTTCCTGTAGCAGCCTAACCATACTTGCTCTTGGCAGGATCCACAAATCAGGGAGTTGCAATTTATGTCCAACCTGCTCAGGTGTAGCTACCTGTTCCTTGACCAAGGAGGTCTCTGGTCATCAGGTTTCCTTGTTTCTCATTATGAAATTAGAAATACATGAGTGTTTTGGCTTTGGCAACAGCAATCAAATCACTAAAGACATGTATTCATGGGGAGGACAAAACTAAAATACAGGTTCAATACAAAAATTACTCTTTATTTCTCTTATATCAAATTTCTAAGAGTTTTTTTTTGTTTTTGTTTTTGTTTTTTTTTTTTTTTTTTTTTGAGACAGAGTTTCACTCTGTCACCAGGCTGGAGTGCAATGGTGTGATCTCAGCTCACTGCAACCTCCGCTTCCCGGGTTCAAGCGATTGCCTCAGCCTCCCGAGTAGCAGGGATTACAGGCATGTGGCACAACAGCTAATTTTTGTATTTTTGTAGAGACAGGATTTCACCATGTTGGCCAGACTGGTCTCAAACTCCTGACCTCAGGTGATCCACCTGCCTTGACTTCCCAAACTGCTGGGATTATAGGCGTAAGCCACTGTGCCCAGCCCTAAATGTTTTTTAGATGCTTTTCACCCTCACTACTTTTACCCCGAGAAAAATTCCTTTAAATCCCCCAATTTGAATGGTTGAGACAGAGGGATTAAATTAAAACAATTCATTTTCATTTTTAATTCAACTGAATTTGCTGTAAATGAAATATTAGTAAATAGTAAGAATAAACATTAAATGACTCCTTTTTAATTCTGCAACAAAAATTATTTAAGGATGAAAAATCTAAGTGACAAAACTGGAACAGCTATGCATCTACATAAATATATATGTTTTAATCCAGAGAACAGTTACCACGATCAGAATATATTTCAAATCAATTTATTCCACTTTTAAAATAAAATCTTTTTTAAATTTTTTGTGTTTTATTAGCTACAGTACTCATTATGCTGTATATTGGATCCCCAGAATGTATTTGTCGCATAACTGAAAATTTGTACCTGAAATAAAATATCTTGAATGGCTTTTTTATCTCAACTCACTGCAACCTCCACCTTCCGGGTTCAAGGATTCTCTCCTCAGCTTCCCGAGTAGCTGGAATTACAGGCATGCACCACCACGCCCGGCTAATTTTGTATTTTCAGTATAGGTAGGGTTTCTCCATGTTGGTCAGGCTGATCTAAAACCCCTCACCTCAGGTGATCGGCCTGCCTCAGCCTCCCAAAGTGCTGGGATTACAGGCATGAGGCACCACACCTGGCCAGTGTATTTTTATAGTAATAAAAGTAAATGCACTGCTACATACAGTAGCACGAATGAATCTCATAAGCATAATATAGAATTATAGAACCTATATTTCCATTCATAAACTCTTCAAAAACAGACACAGTTAACTAGGGTTTTAACCGTAGGCGCTGGTTGATGTTGAAAGGAAGATGCCAGGGATTAAGGGGGAGAGCATGAGGGTATTTGCATTGCTGGTACTGTTATAGTTCTCTTTCTTTTTTTCTGAAAATCTTAAACTACAAAAAATTCAAATCTGTAGACTTGAAAGACATACTACAGATCTTCATAAGCTTTAAAAACTGATTTATAAAAAAACAGTGAATATGCATATAATCAATGAACACATACGGCTGGGTGCAGTGGCTCACACCTGTAATCCCAGAACTTTGAGAGACGCCGAGGTGCGCAGATCACTTGAGGTCAGGAGTTGGAGATCAGCCTGGCTAACATGGTGAAACCCCATCTCTACTAAAAATACAAAAATTAGCTGGATGTGGTGGTGCAAATCTGTAATCCCAGCTACTTGGGAGACTGAGGCAGGAGAATTACTTGAATCTGGGAGTGGGAGGTTGCAGTGTGCCAAGATCGTGCCACTGCACTCCAGCCTGGGTGACAGAGTGAGACTCCATCTCAAAATGAATAAATAAAAATAAATGAACACATAACCACTTGAAAAGGAATGCTGTTTAAAGACATTATGCATCATCTTTATAATGAAAAAAACAAGCTATTTTTGTTATTAAATATTCAAATGCATAGTTGTGAATTTGTGTTCTCTATGACTAGGCTAGCATGTATACATAATTAGCATCTAAATAAATATTCACTGAGTGAATGAAAGAATAACTAAATGAGCAAATGCCTTATAAATAAAAATTATGAACTGTGATAACTAAGGCCAGTAGACAAAGCTCTCCAACCAGTTTAGTGAAATGAGAAGACAGGGTTTCAAATGTGTTTAAATACAATTGAGAGTTCATTAAAAATAATTTGGTTTTAAGTAACGAGTTTTGTTTATTTTAAAAGACAGTTTAAAAGTTAATGTGACTTTTTCAAAAGTGGGACTGGTGCCTCTGGCCTTGAAAGAGTAATAACACTGTCACATTTTAAGCCATTAGAAAACAGAATAAAATATATGAAACAACATTTTCCACAATTGGACAACAGGCAGTATGGAACACAATCCCTATGATAAGGTAAACAAACAAGGAAGGTTCTCAGATATTCCTGGTTTTCTGTACTGAGAAAATTTCTAGACCATGGAAGAGGAGTCCAGAGTTTAAAGAGAGTTTTGTTGAGTTGAGCAGACAAATGGAAGTCCAAAGAGGCCTAGGTAGCTAGAATTTGTGGAACAGAATTCCAGAGAGAAAAAGCTATGCCATCAAAGAGTCTCAAAAATCTATATATGTGTCCCCATGAGTCTTTGGCTAAATACTAATCTGAGCATGTACAAAGTAAAATTTCGTAAGTCTGGGGAAGTAAAGATTCTAAAGAAACAGTGTTATAGTTTGGATACTTGCTCCCATCCAAATCTCATGTTGAATTATATTCCCCAATGTTGAAGATAAAGCCTGCTGGGAGATGTTTAGATCATAGGGGTGGGTTTCTCATGAATGACTTGGGCCATCCTCTTGATGACAAGTGAATTCTCACTGTGAGTTCACATGAAATTCTGGTCACTTGAAAGTGTGTGGCACCTCCCCACCCCCAGCTGTCTCTCTAGTTTGCTCCCACTTTCGTCATGTGACATACCTATTCCCCCTTCACCTTCTGCCATGATCATAAGCTTCCTGAGTCCTCTCCAGAAGCCAAGCAGTTGCCAGTATCATGCTTCCTATGAAGCCTGCAGAACAGTGAACGAATTAAGCCTCTTTTCTTCATAAAGTATCCAGTCTCAGGTATTTCTTTATAGCAATGCAAGAATAGACAAATACAGAAAATTGATTTTGAAGAGTGGGGCCTTGCTATAAAGATACCTAAAAATGTGGAAGCAGCTTTGGAACCAGGTAACAGACAGAAGATGGAAGAGTTTGGAGGGCTCAGAAGAAGACAGGAAATTGAGGGTAAGTTTGGAACTTCCTAGAGACTTGTTAAATGGGTGTGACCAAAATGCTGATAGTGATAGGGAGAGTGAAGTCCAGGCTGATGAGGCCTCAGATGGAAATTAGAAACTTCTGGGAAACTGTAGCAAGGCCACATGTGTTATGCCTTAGCAAAGAACTTAGCTGCATTTTGTTGATGTCCTAGGGATCTGTGGAAGTTTGAACTTCAGAGTGATGATTTAGGGTATCTGGCAGATGCAATTTCTTAGCAGTAAACTGACACAAGAACAGAAAACCAAACACCGCATGTTCTCACTCATAAGTGGTTGTTGAACAATGAGAACACACTACACACCGGGGCCTGTCAGGGTGTGGGAGGCTAGAGGAGGGATAGCAGGGAGTGGAGGGCTAGGGGAGGGATAGCATTAGGAGAAATACCTAATGTAGATGATGGGGTGATGGATGCAGCAAACCACCATGGCATGTATATACCTATGTAACAAACCTGCACTTTCTGCACATGTACTCCAGAACTTAAAATACAATAATAAATAAATAAATAAAGTGCTAACAACAGGTAAAAAACTGGGTGAGGAACCCTCTGTAACTTTTCTTGAAATCTTAATGTTCTCCAAAATCAAAAGTATATTGAAAAAAATTAACAGCTCCTGCACTTTGAACACCACAATTATGGAAATAGGAATGTAGGCCACAGAATATGATAAAATATTTGCAAAACATACATATAATAAAGCACTTCTATGTGAACGTATAAAAACCCTCAGAAGTTATTAATAAGAAAACAACCCAATAAAAATAGCCATAATGTTACTCAACAAAAATAGACATAATATTTAAACAAAGAACAGATGACATATAAACACAAGAAAAGGATGTTCAATGTCATCGTTATTGGGAAAGTGCAAATTAAAACCACAATGAGATGGTACAACACACCTACTGGAATGGTTAAAATTTTTAAATATGTCTGACAGGCAAGAATATGAAACAAATAAAACTTTCACACAGTGCTCTCAGAAATGAAAAATGGTGAAGGAACTTTGGAAAATATGTTGGCAGTTTTTTATAAAGTTAAACATACTATTGTCATACTAGTCACAATCTTATCCCTACTGTTTAGCCACAACACATGAAAATATATGTCCAATCATAGACCTATATACAAATGCTCTTAGTATTTTTGTTTATAATAGCTAAAAATAGGAAACAAGTCAAACGTCATTGGGGAACAGATATACCAACTGTGTAATAGATCGCTACTCAGCAACAACAATGAACAAGCAGCTGATATATGCAACAACATTGATGAATCTCAAAACCATTTATGCTAAGGGGAAAAAAGCTGGATAAAAAGTTACATACCATAGGATTTCATTTTTTTAATGAGTAACAATTTTATTTTTTTAATTTATAAATTTTGCTTTTTAAACCTTAAGGTTCAGAGGTACATGTGCAGTTTTGTTATATAGGTAAACTCATGTCACAGGGGCTTGTTGTACAGATTATTAGTACTTAGGTACGAAGCCTACTACCCAATAGTTGTTTTCTCTGATCTTCTCCCTCCTCCCACCTTCCACCCTTAAGTAGGCCCCAGTGTCTGTTGTTCCCCTCTTTATGTCCCTGTGTGATACTCAGATTAAATCAAACCTGCAGTGAGAGGAATCAGACCATTGGTAGCCAAGGGCTGGAGGTCAGGATAGGTGACCTTCTAAAAAGGGTGTACAGGAACTTCTGGGGATGATAAAAAATATTGTATGTCTGGATTATGATGATAGTGTATGACTACATACGTTAGTCAAAATTCATGAAACTATACAACTAAAAAGGAGAATTTGTTCTGTATATAAATTATAACTCAATAAACCTGACTTTTAATTAAAAAACAGATTTTTAATTAAATCTGTTTGTTTGCTTTTTAATTAAAGGAATAAAATTTGTCTTTATTGCATTGGCCAGAATTTTTAAATGAAAATTATCCACATGGTGCAATAAAATGGTCTTTGGCAGTGAAAGGTAAAATTTTCATAAGTGTATATGCTTTAAAATAAAAATTCAGAGAATCATTTTGCTTGTTATACTTGGCTAAGATTCTGCTGACACTTATGCTGGATGTATACAATCACTTTCCTTTGCTTTTGAAATATTCCAATAGAAAATATTAAGAGACTGGTATTCTGTGTAATTTGCCATGCTTTGAAGGAATATTTCTTTAGAACTGTTCATTAAATATCTGGTTATACACCTCCGAGTGGTTATTATCCTGACTTAAAGAATATATCGAATATAAAGAAAAATTTGTACAGCTGCCTTCAAGCATTGACAATGTAAGGTAATGTCAATGAAAGTGTATTACTTTGAAGAAAGTTGTTTGAGAATTATCAGGAATTGTGCAGAATTGAGAAGATCTTTTTAAGTTTGAAATAAAAGACAAATATAAAATATAAAAAATTGATAAATATATGAACATTCAAAGCTATAAGATGTCAAAATTATGAAAAGTAAAATTAAAAATCAAATTAAAAACTGAGAAAAATATTAGCAAACCATAAAATGGACCAAGAGTTAACAAATTTAGGGCTCTTAAATAACTATTAAAATAAGAAACCAGTACAAAAAAACCCTAGAGAGGTATAAATTGACAATTCACAAAAGAATAAATTGAATATTTAAAATATAATGAAAACATTGTATCTGATTAGTAATAAAAGGAATAAAATTTGTGTTTATTGCATTGGCCAGAATTTTTAAATGAAAGTTATCCACATGGTGCAATAAAATGGTATGCAAATATTTAATTTTTTCAAACCTTTTTAACAATGGTTGAAATGCAAATTAACACAAATATTCTGGAAAATAATTTGGCTAAATATATCAAAAACCTTTAAGCTCTTCATACTGTTTGCCTTAGCAATTGTATCAGTACTGATATATGCAAATATTTAACACATGGGTATTCACTCAGTGTCATTTATAATAATTCTGAACTGGAAATAAACAATAGAGTTATTTAAATAAATTGTATCATGCAATGGGGTTACTATGCAAATATTAAAATAATGTTCTAGAAAAAATACATTGTGAGATATTTAATAAGAAAGGTGTGGAGCATTACAGTAAGTAACATACAAAAGTTTGATCCCATTCATTCATTTATTTTAAAATGGAGACTAGAAAATGTACAAGATAAGCCTGAAACAGTTTGTCATATCAAAAAGCCAAGAAGCGATTACATATTATGAAGGTCATTACAGGACTCTGAAGTAATTTATGAGAGACTTGCTGGCAGAAACTTAAAATTTGGATATCTATAAGCATATCTACAATGGAGTTAAAGATACCAAATATATTTATGTCTATTTCGATAATACTACAAAAAAAAAAAAAAATGAAACACACTTGGTACCTCTGGACAATATTAGGAAACCAACTGATTATTTTCTGAGCTGGCAAAGAGAAAAATTTAGAATTTATTCTCTTCTCTATATAGAATATAATTTGGGGTAATCAAAAGATTAATATATTTAAACCTATAAAATTAAAATGTATTTAAATATATAAATATATTTATATTATATTTACACATTTATATAAAATATATATATTTGTATGTATTTAAATATATGCTGGATACATTTTAAATATAGAGCATATAAGCACATAGAAAAGTATTTTTATAGAAGCACTATGGCTAACAAATGAAGAAAGAGTGATAGAATTAGGTTTTCAAGCAAGGCACTGTGGCTCATGCCTGTAATCCCAGCACTTTGGGAAGCCAAGGCAGGAGATCACTTGAGCTCAGAAGTTTGAAACCAACCTGAGCAACGTAGCAAAACCCTGACTCTACAAAAAGTAAAAAAAAATTAGCCAGGCATGGTGGCACACGCCTATAGTTCCAGCTACTTGGAAGGTTGAGAAGGAAGGCTCATTTGAGCCCAGGAGGCCAAAGATGTAGTGAGATGTGATCACATCACTGCATTTCAGCCTGAGTGATACAGTGAGATCCTGTCTGTAATTTTTTAAAAAATTAGAATATTACTCCTTTGCAATATTGAATGATTAATGGATCTAGGTAATGGTTGTCAATGACTGCTAATAACACATGAAGAAATAACCAGATATTACATACTACTAATCTATGGAAACAAGGGAGAAATACCTTGAGAAACACTGCAGAAATGCTATCAGAAAAGTCCAGAATATAAGAAATTCTACATCCAGTAACATTTTTCAGCAAAAAGAATTGAGAGGAAAGAAAAAGAAATGAAAGCACAATTTACAGATTAAAAGGTAAGCTATGTCCACCAAATTGCACTTAATTTATATACTAATTTGAACAAATAACTACAAAAATAAGAAAACATCTATGAAATAAATCAGAGAAATTTGACCACTGACTAGACATTTGATTATTTATTAAAGTATTCTATTTAACATTTTAGAAATATGACAATGGTATTGTGATTTTGTTTTTTAAAATATACCAGTCTTTTGGAAATATATACTTATCTGTTTATTGATAAAATCATACAATGCCAGGAACTTGCTCCAAAACAATGGAGAGAAGGGGCTGATATTTGAGTCAGGGAAAAGATGAATTCATGTAAGAACTAATAATTGTTAAAGATGAGTAGTGGGTAATCAGATTTATTATATCATCTTTTAAAAATGTGAGTACTTGAAACATTTACTGTGTTTTATTATAAATGACAGATTGCATCTGTTTCTCTACATTCAAAGTAGAGCACTCCTTTATTATCAAATTGTATTGCCACAGAGCCTATTTCGGCCATTTTTATGGTAGACTTTGCTATTCACCCTTCAATATTCATGTTCTCTTCCTTCCTTTTAATAAAATTTTCAACTTAGAATTCTCCTGCCTTCTCTTGGAACTAGGTGCAGCCATATGACTAAGTTTTTGCTAAAGAGATGTGAGCAAAAGGAATCTGTGCAACTTCCAAGATGTGTTAACCCCTTCCCATCCTGCTCTCTGCAGGTTGGAATGCGAAGGTTGTAGCCAATCACTATAACTTGGCATGCAGGGGTGGCCTCTTTTCCTGACAAAACCACTGTTCGTTATCCAGTATATTCTTCTGTTGTTTGAAACAGCAACTTCATCAATTACTTCTCCTCTGTACTTTTGATAGGTTTTGGGTGTCTGGGGTTTTGTTTTGTTTTGTTTTGTTTTGTGTGTGTGTGAGAACTCTTAAAATCTGCTATCTTAGCAATTTCCAAGCATACAGTACATTGTTATTAACTAAAGTCACAATAATGGAACAATAGGTCCCTTGAATTATTTCCCCTTAACTGAAACTTTTTATCCTTTGACCAACCACCAACTCTCTCATCCAATCCCCTGACAGTTTTTAAATTGAAACTCAAAGAGTGAGGCAGTTTATTTCTACAGCATGCACTGTTTGTGGCATCTCAGCAGCTTTTGCCTTCTTGGAAGAAGAATGTGAATTCCCATTCACATATCAAGTAGAAACAGCAGAAGATGTGTAGTGTTTACTCTTCATTTCTTTTCAAAATGTCTTCAGGAACAGCAAAAGTAGGATGTGACCCAGAGTACTGGTTTGATGCAACTTCATACATTTGATTCAGTTTAGATCAACTTCATTTGATATTTTAGATGAGTTAGTCAATTATGCATCTAACATAAAGTCATAAATTGTTACCAAGATAATAAGCAAAGCAAGACTGCCATGAATATTTGATAGCATTAAGAGGAGCATGGTAGTTAGTGGTAAAGAGTAAACTCCAAAAGCCTTTGAGGAAAAAAAATCCGGTGATCAAGTGGAAAACTGATCTTAGATAGAATAAATGCATTTGAGTATTAATGCAAAAATATGAAATATTAAAATAAATCCTGAAGCACTTTAAAAAAATAATAAAATATTATTATAGGCTCTGAAGCTAGACTGCCTATATTAAAATTCCAGTGCTGTTGCTTTTTCCTCTAGCTTGGGCAAGTCACTGAGCCTCTCTCTACCTTAGTTTTCCCATCTAATTATGAGAGATAACAAATACACCTCCCTGCTAGGGCCTAAATGTTTATGCAATCACCAAAAATTCACATGCTGAAATCCCAACCCCCAGAGTGATAGCATTGGTGGGGGAGTATTGAGAGTTGGGAAGTGATAGGCTGTAACCAATTTGATTGGTTATAGTCATATGGCTACCTTATTTAATCTACTAGTGCCCTTATAAAAATGACCCTGGAGAGCAGCCTTGCTCCCTCCAGTATGTGAGAACACAGCAAGAAGGTGCCATTTATGAGCCATAAAGGGGGCCCTCACCAGAAACCTGATCTTCCTTGATCATGGACTTCCCAGGATTCATAACTATGAAAACTAAATTTCTGTTGTTTATAAGTTACCCACCCAGTTTATGGTTTGTTATGGCAGCCCAAAAGATGCTGTCTTATAAGATGCGGTCTTACAAAGTTGGGTTAGCTATTGTGTTAAAAGGCACACTGAGGCAAAAACACATTTTAGTTTGATTGAGCAAACAGTGACTCATTAATCAGGAAGCACTAAACCAAAGGTGGTTTTGGACTCTGCAAAGGAACACAGCGGGAAGGCTTTTATTGGATGAAGATGGATGTAAATCAAAGAACATATTTGATCGGTTATAGTCAAATAGTTGCCTTATTTAGTCTGTCCTGCTGGAAAATTCCTAGTTATATAAGCTAGTTGGTAACTTTTAATTGGTTATCCTTAAGTTTTATTTTTATTTTATGTATAGGCATTTATGAGAAGTAGCTTAAGTTTTGCTTATGTTTGCACATTGAGCAATGTTAAGATCACTTATGAGACCTAATTGGCTTTGTAGGCTCAGGAGTCTTCAGGACTGAGCTCCATTTTAATTTACTTTAATAATTATTATGTATTGAGTTGTATCTGCCCAATATTCATATGCCAAAGTCCTAATTCCCAGTACCTCAGAATTTAGCTTATTTAGAAAAAGGAATGCATAGATGTAATAAGATGAGGTCATACTGGATTGGGGGGACCCTAATGTTAATATGATTGATGTTCATATTCCTTATAGGAAGGAAATTAAGAAACGGACATGCTTAAAAGGGAGAATTCTAGATAAAGATGGCAGTGGGGGATCAGGAAGTGGTTTCTACAAGTCAAGGATCTCTAAAGTTTCCAGCAAACCACTAGACATGAGGGGGAGAGGGGGAACAGATTGTTCCTCGCATCTCTCCATAGGAACCAACCCTGCTGCCACTTTCATCTTGAACTTTGATCCTCCAGAACTGTGGATAATAATTTTTTCTTGTTTAAGCTACTTATTTATGCTTTGTTATGGTGACTCTAGCAAAGTAAATATAAGAATTAGAAGAGCCATTACCTATGAAGCACTTAGAACAGTAGCTTGCATATAACAAATGATCAATAAAAGTTAACTATTATTATTGTTTAAAATTATGTCTTCGGGGGAGGATCCAAGATGGCCGATTAGGAGCAGCTGAGGATTGCAGCTCCAAGTGAAAGCGCGGAGAGTGAGTGGATGCCGCATTGCCAGACGGATTTTTATTGCCCACAGACCAGGAGATTCCCAGGGGAAGGAGCCCCACGGGTCGCCAGCGCAGCTGGTTTGCCCAGCGCAGCTGTTTTTGCAGGCGCGACTGTTTTCGCCGGCGATGCTATTTTGCGCAGCGTCCTGGCTCAGCGGTTCCCCATACAAAATACGTGGGTCCGGGGTGCCATTTTAGCTGGCAATTGGAGCTCCGGGAAGGCAGAGCCGCCCATTCATCTGATTAAAAAAGGGGACTGAAACAGGCAGCCAGGCCAGGAGATTTCCCAGGCAAAAAAACGCCACGCATCTCAGCGCCCGCGGTTTCAGCCGGCGCAGTGGGTCGCCGCACGGGAAATCACACAAATCCCGGCACCTTTTCAACAGATGGCTGGAACACCTGGGGGAGACTGAGGCAGGGAGCCAGGTGATCAGGCTAGGCTGGTCCCACCTCCACAAAAAAAACAGCCATCGGAAACGCTCTGGATCGAGAGTTTCACAGCAAGCACAGCTGAGCCCGGCACTGTCCAGCTCTGTGGGGGAGGGGCGTCCGCCATTACTGAGGCAGTCTGCCGCTACAGAGGTAGTTTGCCATTGCCGAGGCAGTTCTCACTACACCGGTATAAACAGGACTGCAGGGAAGTTCATACGGCAGCTGGGTGGAGCCCACAGCAGCTCAGCAAAGCCTCTGTAGGCACACAGTGACTAGACTGCCTCATCGCTGGGCAAGGCAGCCCTGAGAAAAAGGTAGCAGCACCAGGGAAACTCATAAATAAAGCCCTACCTCCCCCGGGACAGGGCACCTGTGGAAAAAAGGGGTTTATAAGTTCTGCTGCAGCAGACTTAAACGTACCTGCCCAGCAACTCTGAATGAACAACGGAGCTCACAGCTCAGCACTTGAGCTCCTATAAAGGACACTCTATCTCCTCAAGCAGCTCCCCTGACCCCTGTATATCCAACGAGTCACCTCACAAAGGAGTGCTCAGACGGACATCTAGCGGGTATTCTTCTGGGACAAAGATAGCAGAAGAAGAGACTGGCAGCAACCCTTACTGTTCTGCAGCTGCTGCAGGTGATCCTCCAGGCAAGCAGGGCTGGGAGTGGACCTCAGCAGTCCTACAGCAGAGGGGTCAGACTGTTAGAAGGAAAACTAAGAAACAGAAATAAATAACTTCATCATCAACAAACGGGACATCCACTGAGAGACCCCATCTGAAAATCACCAACCACAAAGACCACACATAGATAAATCCACAAAGATGGGAAGAAACCAGCGCAAAAAGGAGGAAAACACCCGAAACCAGAACGCCTCTCCTCCTACAAGGGATCACAACTCCTCACCAGCAAGGGAACAAGGCTGGATGGACAATGAGTGTGATGAAATGACTGAATCAGGCTTCAGAAGGTGGGTAATAAGAAAACTTCTGTGAGCTAAAAGAACATGTTCTAACCCAATGCAAAGAAACTAAGAACCTTGAAAAAAGATTTGACGAAATGCTAACGAGAATAACCAACTTACAGAGGAATGTAAGTGAATTGATGGAGCTGAAAAACACAACACAAGAACTTTGCGAAGCATACACAAGTTTCAACAGCCGAATTGACCAAGCAGAAGAAAGGATATCAGAGGTCGAAGATCAACTCAATGAAGTAAAACGAGAAGGAAAGAGTAGAGAAAAAGGGTAAAAAGGAATGAACAAAGTCTCCAAGAAATATGGGACTATGTGAAAAGACCTAATCTGCGTTTGATAGGTATACCTGAATGTGACAGAGAGAATGAATCCAAGCTGGAAAATACTCTTCAGGATATTATCCAGGAGAACTTCCCCAACATAGGAAGGCAGGCCAATATTCAAGTCCAGGAAATACAGAGAACACCACAAAGATATTCCTCAAGAAGAGCAACCCCAAGGCACATAATCGTCAGATTCACCAGGGTTGAAATGAAGGAGAAAAATGCTAAGGGCAGCCAGAGAGAAAGGTCGGGTTACCCACAAAGGGAAGCCCATCAGACTCACAGCAGATCTCTCAGCAGAAACCCTACAAGCCAGAAGAGAGTGGGGGCCAATATTCAACATCCTTAAAGAAAAGAACTTTCAACATAGAATTTCATATCCGGCCAAACTGAGCTTCATAAGTGAAGGAAAAATAAAATCCTTTGCAAACAAGCAAGTACTCAGAGATTTCATCACCACCAGGCCTGCTTTACAAGAGCTCCTGAAAGAGGCACTAAACATAGAAAGGAACAACCAGTACCAGCCACTCCAAAAACATACCAAATCGCAAAGCGCAGCAACACAATGAAGAAACTGCATCAACTAACGGGCAAAACAGCCAGCTAGCATCAAAATGGCAGGATCAAATTCACACATAACAATATTAACCCTAAATGTAAATGGGCTAAATGCCCCAATTGAAAGACATAGACTGCCAAACTGGATAAAAAGCCAAAACCCATCAGTGTGCTATATCCAGGAAACCCATCTCACATGCAGAGATACACAAAGGCTCAAAATAAAGGGATGGAGGAAGATTTACCAAGCAAATGGAGAGCAAAAAAGAGCAGGAGTTGCAATTCTCATCTCTGATAAAATAGACTTTAAACCAGCAAAGATCAAAAGAGACAAAGAAGGGCATTACATAATGGTAAAAAGATCAATGCAACAAGAAGAGCTAACGATCCTAAATATATACGCACCCAATACAGGAGCACCCAGATACATAAGGCAAGTTCTTAATGACTTACAAAGAGACTTAGACTCCCACACAATAATAGTGGGAGACTTGAACACCCCATTGTCAATGTTAGACAGATCAACAAGACAGAAAATTGATAAGGATATCCAGGACTTGAAATCAGACCTGGATCAAGCAAACCTAATAGACATTTACAGAACTCTCCACCCCAAATCCACAGAATATACATTCTTCTCAGCACCACATCGGACCTACTCTAAAATTGACCACATAATTGGAAGTAAATCACTCCTCAGAAAATGCAAAAGAATGGAAATCATAACAAACAGTCTCTCAGACCACAGTGCAATCAAGTTAGAACTCGGAATTCAGAAACTAACTCAGAACCACACAGCTTCATGGAAACTGAACAACTGGCTCTTGAATGTTGACTGGATAAACAATGAAATGAAGGCAGAAATAAAGATGTTCTTTGAAACCAACAAGAACGAAGACACAACATACCAGAATCTCTGAGATACATTTAAAGCAGTCTCTAGAGGAAAGTATATAGCAATAAATGCCCACATGAGAAGCAAGGAGAGATCTAAAATTGACACCCTATCATCAAAATTGAAAGAGCTAGAGGAACAAGATCAAAACAACTCAAAACCTAGCAGAAGACAAGAAATAACTAAGATCAGAGCAGAACTGAAGGAGATAGAGAGACGAAAAACTCTTCAAAAAATCAATAAATCCAGGAGCTGGTTTTTTGAAAAGGTCAACAAAATAGACAGACCACTAGCCAGATTAATAAAAAAGAAAAGAGAGAATAATCAAATAAATGCAATAAAAAACGATAAAGGGGATATCACCACAGATTCCACAGAAATTCAAACCATCATCAGAGATTATTACAAACAACTCTATGCACATAAACTAGTAAACCTGGAAGAAATGGATAAATTCCTAGACACATGCATCCTCCCAAGCCTAAACCAGGAAGAAGTTGAAACCCTGAATAGACCAATAACAAGGTCTGAAGTTGAGGCAGCAATTAAGAGCCTACCATCCAAAAAAAGCCCAGGTCCAGATGGGTTCACAGCCAAATTCTACCAAACATACAAAGAGTAGCTGGTACCATTCCTTCTGATACTATTCCAAACAATCCAAAGAGAGGGAATCCTTCCTAAATCATTTTATGAGACCAACATCATCCTGATACCAAAACCTGGCAGAGACTCAGCAAGAAAAGAAAACTTCAGGTCAATATCCATGATGAACATAGATGCAAAAATCTTCAATAAAATACTGGCAGACCGATTGCAACAGCACATCAAAAAGCTTATCCACCATGATCAAGTAGGCTTCATCCCGGGGATGCAAGGCTGGTTCAACATACATAAATCTATAAACATAATCCACCACATAAACAGAACCAAAGACAAAAACCACATGATAATCTCAATTGATGCAGAGAAGGCCTTTGACAAAATTCAACAGCCCTTTATGCTAAAAACTCTCAATAAACTAGGTATTGATGGAACGTATCTCAAAATGATAAAAGCTATTTACGACAAACCAACAGCCAATATCATACTGAATGGGCAAAAACTAGAAGCATTCCCTTTGAAATCTGGCACTAGACAAGGATGTCCTCTCTCACCACTCCTATTCAATATAGTACTGGAAGTTCTAGCCAGAGCAATCAGGCAAGAAAAAGAATTAAAGGGTATTCAAATAGGAAAGGAGGAAGTCAAATTGTCTCTATTTGCAGACGATATGATTGTATATCTAGAAGACCCCATCATCTCAGCCCAAAATCTCCTGAACCTGATAAGCAACTTCAGCAAAGTCTCAGGATATAAAACCAATGTGCAAAAACCACAAGCATTCCTATACACCAATAACAGACTTAAAGACAGCCAAATCAAGAACCAACTGCCATTCACAATCGCTATGAAGAGAATAAAATACCTAGGAATATAACTAACAAGGAA
Organism: Ateles fusciceps; assembly: GCA_036589455.1. NCBI lineage: Eukaryota > Metazoa > Chordata > Mammalia > Primates > Atelidae > Ateles > Ateles fusciceps. The sequence goes on from JAZHEH010000078.1 coordinate 11,692,133, forward strand.
CATAAAGGACCTCTTCAAGGAGAACTACAAACCACTGCTCACTGAAATAAGAGAGGACCCAAACAGATGGAGAAATATTCCATGTTCATGGCTAGGAAGAATCAATATTGTCAAAATGGCCATACTGCCCAAAGTAATTTACAGATTCAACGCTATCCCTATCAAGCTACCAATGACCTTCTTCTAAGAACTGGAAAAAACCACCTTAAACTTCATATGGAACCAAAAGAGAGCCCGCATAGCCAAGTCAATTCTAAGCAAAAAGAACAAAGCTGGAGGCATCACACTCCCGGACTTCAAACTATACTACAAAGCTACAGTAATCAAAACAGCATGGCACTGGTACCAAAACAGAGATATAGACCAATGGAATAGAACAGAGGCCTCCGATGCAACACAACACATCTACAACCACCTGATCTTTGACAAACCTGACAAAAACAAACAATGTGGAAGTGAGTCCCTGTTTAATAAATGGTGTTGGGAAAACTGGCTAGTCATGTGCAGAAAGCAGAAGCTGGACCCCTTCCTGACACCTTACACTAAAATTAACTCCAGATGGATTAAAGACTTAAACATAAGACCTAACACCATAAAAACCCTAGAAGAAAATCTAGGCAAAACCATTCAGGACATAGGCATAGGCAAGGACTTCATGACCAAAACACCAAAAGCAGTGGCAACAAAAGCCAAAATAGACAAATGGGACCTAATCAAACTCCACAGCTTCTGCACAGCAAAAGAAACAGTCATTAGAGTGAATCGGCAACCAACAGAATGGGGAAAAATATTTGCAGTCTACCCATCTGACAAAGGGCTGATAACCAGAATCTACAAAGAACTGAAACACATTTACAAGAAAAAAACAAACAAGCCCATTCAAAAGTGGGCGAAGGGTATGAACAGACACTTTACAAAAGAAGACATAAATGAAGCCAACAAACATATGAAAAAATGCTCATCATCACTGGTCATTAGAGAAATGCAAATCAAAACTACATTGAGATACCATCTCATGCCGGTTAGAATGGCGATCATTAAAAAATCTGGAGACAACAGATGCTGGAGAGGATGTGGAGAAATAGGAACGCTTTTACACTGTTGGTGGGAGTGTAAATTAGTTCAACCATTGTGGAAGATGGTGTGGCGATTCCTCAAGGACCTAGAAATAGAAATTCCATTTGATCCAGCAATCCCATTACTGGGTATATATCCAAAAGACTATAAATCTTTCTACTATAAGGACACATGCACACGAATGTTCATTGCAGCACAGTTTACAATAGCAAAGACCTGGAACCAACCCAAATGCCCATCGATGATAGACTGGACAGGGAAAATGTGGCACATATACACCATGGAATATTATGCAGCCATCAAAAACGATGAGTTCGTGTCCTTTGTAGGGACATGGATGAACCTGGAAACCATCATTCTCAGCAAACTGACACAAGAACAGAAAATCAAACACCGCATGTTCTCACTCATAGGCGGGTGTTGAACAATGGGAACACATGGACACAGGGAGGGGGAGTATCACACACTGGGGTCTGTGGGGGGGGGGAAGAAAGGGGAGGGATAGTGGGGGGGTGGGGAGTTGGGGAGGGATAGCATGGGGGAGAAATGCCAGATATAGGTGATGGGGAGGAAGGCAGCAAATCACACTGCCATGTGTGTACCTATGCAACAATCTTCCATGTTCTTCACATGTACCCCCCAAACCTAAAATGCAGTTAAAAAAAAAAACATAAAAAAAAAAGAAAATTAGTTGTTCTTGTACAGAATAATTGCCAATTTAGGGCTACACTGCATCCATTACTCTTTCCCTAAGCCCTTCATTTTCTATATGAGGACTGAAGTATTTCTATCATGCAGAAGCTTGATAAAATTCTATATTCAAAGAGCCTTGAGCTACCATTATAAGACTAAAGTGGCCTTAGAGCTCTTTCTACAAGATCCTTTCTCTTGCTGCCTGGATTGACGGTAGCCACATGATCCAAGTTCAGCCAATTGATCACTCTTTCTTTCCCTAGATGTGGACCCTGTAACCAGCCAATGGGTTTACCTAACCTGTTGCCTAGACAGAGCCAACTTATCAAGACAGGGGAATTACGATAGAGAAGGAGTAATCTATGCAGAGTGGGCTGTGCCAAAGACTGGAGATTTATTATTAGTCAAATCATTCTTCCCGAGCATTCAGGGATCTGAGTTTTAAGTATAATTTGGTGGTTAGGGGGCCAGTGAGTTGGGAGTTCTGATTGTTAGGTTGGAGATGAAATCATAGGGAGTTGAAGCTGTACTCTTGCACTAAGTCATTTTCTGGGTGGGGAGCGGGGGATCCACAAGACCAGATGAGCCAGTTTATCAATTCAGGTCATACCAGCTGATCCATCAAATACAGGGTCTGCAAAATGTCTTAAGTGCTGATATTAGGGTTTACAATAGTGATGTTATCCCCAGGAACAATTTGAGTAGGTTTAGAATCTTGCAGCCTCCAGCTGCATGACTCCTACACCATGATTTCTAATCTTGTGGCTAATTTGTTAGTCTTGCAAAGGCAGTCTAGTCCCCAGGTAGGAAGGGAGTCTGTTTTGGGAAAGGGCTGTTACCATCTTTGTTTCAAAGCTAAACCATAAACTAAGTTCTTCCCAAAGTTAGTTCAGCCTTCACCCAGAAATGAACAAGGACAGCATGAAGGTTAGAAGCAAGATGAAGTCAGTTAGGTCAGATCTCTTTCACTGTAATAATTGTCTCAGTTATAGCTTTTGCAAAGGGGGTTTCAACCCTCTGAGGGGTAACACAATGAGAGAAAATGGTGAGAAATCATTTATTCTGTGAAAGTATCTAGGTGAGACAATTTAGAAGTTTCTGTCAAAAAGGTGATTTAGAGCTGCCTGGTTTCTATCCTTTCCAAGCCTGACTGGTGTCAGTTGCTTTAAAACAAAGAAACTTAATATATTCAAGTTGATAAGCTGTGTTTGCCCTAATCAAAGAAAAGTTTCTAATGCCATCCCCAGGGGAGGAAATTGAATGGAACTGGTGCTATATCCTTCTACCTCATGGTATAAGAGCCTTCTGATTTGACAACCAGTAGAAGCATGGTACAAAGAAAGCCTTCCACAACATTCTTTCTAAGCCAAAGATGATCAAGTTTGCAAGGCACAGGAAAAAAACGGCCAGAATCTCCATCTCTTACATCAATGAGTATTCCAGGAAATGGGAATTAGTACTTTTAAGGCAGAGCAGGATAAGGAGAGAAATTTGGAAGTTGATGTTAGAAAGTGAGGGTACATCCACACAGAGCACTTCCAAAGGCCTGTATCTCGTGGGGCACATTTTAATACATACTTAGCCTTCAAGTGCTTAAACCACCATGGAAAGCTGCCTATATATTCAGTTGAGGATGATGTTCTAATGGTTCTTAGGAAGATCTGTGCCTACTTCTTGATTACCTGCTTCCTGCTGGGGCCCCACCCCAACCCCACCAATCATAGGAAGAAGAGGCCACAGATCTGTGTGTGTGTAATTCACTGGCACTAAGACTCCAGGTCTCTTTTCTTTTGGTGGCTCCCCCTATCCCAGCAGCGTAGTAGTATGAGCAACTTCTCTTCGTGAGACAAAGAGGAAGGGCATTGACACCCACGTAAACATTTCTCTCCCCTTTGGAATTATTTGTGGTAATTAATAATTTGACTGGCTCATTTTGGAAATTTCTATTTCTCTTGGTGATTGTGGGATCTCTCAATGCTAAGAGGGACCGGATTAGGGGTTAGGGCTCACGGCAAGTAGCTGGCAGATTTGAATGGCATGTTGAAATTTCCCAGGAATAAGGCCAAAAATTAAAAAACTGGAGATTTCCATCTTCCCAACAAAGCAGAAACAAACAGGAACTTGAGACAGGTGACCTGGTTAATAATCAAGTGTTTCCCAACCACAGCATTTCCCTGTGGTTCCAAGCATCCAAGCTTGGCACTTGAAGACAAGTGGAAGAGTGCAGGATACATCAATTACAATATTTGCACATTATGGCTAAAAATAAATCCTCTTCCTTTTTTCTTTTTTAAAATTCCATCTTTGTAGAAACTGTCAAAATTGCCAATGCCACTCTAATGCAAGTCATTACAGCAGGGTATTGGGAAACGGTTTTAATTAGCAATAATCACACGTTGGAGGAACCTCATTAATTACAATACTGCCACTGCACAAAGCCTAAACTAACTTATTTTTGTTATTCTTCTAATGCTCATTTATTAAAATATATATATTATGTACATAATTCAATTTGCTGCAATATATCTTTTCTATTATTGCTTCTGGAACTATTAGATTTCTTCCATTTTTCTTATCACAAGCTAGTCTCTGCTAATCCTGACCTATTTATTGTTACAAATGTTTTCCTAAAACAAATTAGGCCATGAGGCAGGTATTTTAAATGTTTTTTTCTCTCCTTGTCATTTAGTAATTCTATTTGGCAGGAAGATGTGCTATTGAACACTTAGAGAAACGTTCTTCTCTTGGGCTACAGACTGTTTTATGAGCTTTGATCTGATTTTCTCAGTTGACTCATTCTTGAGCAGAATGCAATTTGGCCAAGCTTAGTATTAGAAGCATAGCAAGAGTTCTCAAATTTCTCTCGTTGTGTACAAGTCAACCTCCCAGTTCACATGCTGGAGGCTATGCTATATAGTAGAATGCCTAGCATATTCCCCCAAAAAATAGGAGGCGTTAGAAAAATGCAGTTTCCTATTAGGTGTACGATGCCATCTTTTCACTCTGAATAGGAAAAGACTCCACCAGAGTTCCGTATGTTGAAAAAAATATTTCATTGGTTTCTAATCTGCATGACAAAGATGTGTGAGAGACTAGTGATTTATCAAGTTATACCTACTCAAAGACTTGCATTAGAAGTTACTGTGAGAGGATCTGTCACCAGTTCTCCTCTTTTGCCTCTCAGAGGTTGCCCAGGTACCACCAACACTGTTCATGTGAAGTAGGTGAGAATATTTCATATCTAATTAGAAAATGACAAAGTTCTCAACTCTGTGTGCACATTGGAAACACTTAGTGATCTTTCAAAAATTATCAACATCCTACTTCTATCTCAAAGATATTGACATCAGATTGTTTCACAATGTTCCCCAACTGATTCATAAAAAATTCCCAAGACTGAGAACCACTAACTGCAGTTAACTCCCTAATTTTAGGTAGTTCAGAATAGCACCCTTAATTTCATCTCAGCCACCATTGAAAAGAGGAACCTTGTAATAAAGTACTTCTCAAAACTTCATCCTCAAACCAGTAGCGACAGAATTATTAGAACTTGTTAGATGCCAATTCTCAGGTCCCACCCCCCTGCATCAGAAACTCTGGGAGTAGGACCCAACAAGTGTGTTTTAGCGAGCACTTCAGGTGATTCAGATGCATGCAAAGGTTTAAGAATCACTGTCACAATACATCAACACTTTTTCTTACTTTCAAAGTCCCACAGCACAGAGCGACAAACAGAATATCAAAGCTGTGCCACTTCAGACCTGGAACTGTAGGTTAAGGAAATAGGCCAATGCTATTTCTTAATCCTGTTTCTCCTGTATTGTTGTCCATAAAAACTCCTATCTGAACCCCACATCTGCTTAATTCTTAATACAAGCCTTTGGTGCTGTGGTGAAAAACTTCCCCCTGTTCAGTTATTTTAATGGACAACATGGTAGAAAGTTAAGCCAAGCGGTTTGGGCCCTAAAACTCAAATATCCTTTTCCTCAGAGTTCTTTAAGTAATCTCTTTATTTTGTAAAATTGAATAGAAACAAATGGCTTGATAAGGAACATTTCTTTTTCTAAAAGTTTGAAACTTAAATTGGCAGCTCAGACATGACTTGGCAGTTAGAAACTCAATAAAATACCATTAGGGCAGGCTGTGACTGAATCACTCCTGTGTTTGAAAAAAAAAAAAAGAAGAAGAAGAAGAAAAAGAAGAAAGCTGATAGAAAGCTGTTCTTTTAAATCCATGCTTGATTTGTTTCTTTGATTATTTTTCTTCTCTAGGTTCTCTCCCTCAAGGGAATTACACAATGGCAGAGAGACCTGTCCAGGGTCAGTAGTGAGTTGATGGTTGACAGATGATCTCTTCAATTCCTTGGGTGATCACTCCAAAATGTAGCTCTAAAAAATAACTTCTTGAAATGTTTTTGAATCAATAAGAAGAGCTGGTGGAAAACTATAAAGGAATAATAACCATAATGCACATTTACTGACTATTGGTTTCTATTTAAAAAAAACACTGGGTACAATTTAAAGTTTCCGGTTTTATGGTGCCTTCTTTTTATCCAATAATTTTATATTAAGTGTGCATATTGTCTCCCTTAAAATAATCTCAACATACAAAATATCCTAGACAAACATGCTGCTATTAAGAAAAAGTATTTTTTAAAAATTCACACAGCAATAAAGAAGAAAGGTAGGGACTCTTTAATTTGATTATTTTAAAAAATAGACTAAGATAAGATTCCTAAAAGGGAACCAGTAAAAATCACTCAAGACAAATTCTATCATACATAAAATATACTTACCTACATTCTGCATATTTGTTTCTTTCTGTCCTACTCCAAAAAGAAATCTTTTTGTAATTCCAGTTTCCACTATCAAAAGGGAATGTGATGGATTGATGAACATGCCTCATCTCTTCCCTGTGAAACCACGATGTTGTGGGTAGACCAGAACACTGATGTCTACCCTTAGATCATGAAGCCATTTCTGGTCATCTCGAGAAGACATATCTAAGCAAAGAACAGCCTGGGACTGCCCCTTTGAGCAAGGGACACTGCTAGGGAAATTTATGCCAGAAAGGTAAGTCAGGAGGACAGGCAAGTACATTGACATTGCCTATTGAATTTCTCACTGACCTCTGGCAGAGCTGTGGCTAGATCTCAGGCCATCTTAACCAAGTAATTTTCCAAACTCACACTCTAACATGTAATTTTGTTCAACTATAAGTTTATCTAGTATCATAGAGACAAGAAAGCAGCATTAACACAATTGCCTATTTCTTAGTATCAGCATGGCTGATGATATGTTTCCTGAGAAGCTGGTGTTCTACGAAATGCTAATAGGAATTGCTTGTAAAAAATTAATGCTGACAATACATAAACATTTAAATACATATAATTCATATTTACAAGTACAAGCGGATGTATATGTAAATATATATATGTGTGTGTAATTATTAAGTGGTGCTTTTGTTACATGACAATCTGCCTCTTCAGGAAGTGGTATGACATGTAACTAAATTTTTGATAATTGTACAAGCTTAAGACATTTGATCTGAGTATTGACTCAAAAACAACACTTACTAAGAACCCTTCATTTTGTCAGGCATCAATATAATTACCTTTGGTAATTATGGGTTTTTTTGCTCCATTTACAATATGTATTTCTAATATTGGATATTTTTTCAATAACCTTATTGCAAGTGTGTGTTATAGCTTAGCAGCTCCCACTGGTGTGATCTTGGTTCATTATGAGGCACAGCAGTGTTCCCTGGTCAAATATCTGGAGAAATGTTGCCAAAGGTGATACTTGTGGCTTGGAGGAAGAGAAACAGCTAATTGTACTCAATATATAGAGGCACCATAACTAATCTGATCAACAATATAAAGAGAGCAACAGCTCCATGGTATTTCTGCATCTGCTTCATATCCATGAAATAGGACTCAGCCATTCTCACAGCTTCACGGCCACTACAGTTTATCATCAGGAGAAGGCTGAAACACTCAGCACTACTCCCCAAGAAGTTTACACTGCTACCTGGTTGTGTTCTCCTTTCAACCCACTGTCAGAAGTCTCCACCACGGCTCCACCACTCAGCTAACTCTAGTCTCCTCTTCCTCCTCATTAAGAGGGAAGCATGCTCTTAATTCTCTGGGTTCTCAGTATGCTCTCAGTTCTCTGGGTACAATCACAACAGAGGAGAGCGAGTCAGGACTCAACACTATGGCTGTCATTCCCTGGTAGCTATAAGCTGGCTTGGGTTAAAAAAAAAAAATGGCTAAGCATCATGGTGCTTTAAGGGAAAACAAAACTGATGAGAAGGGTGATGCAGTCTTAATATAAATATTTGTAAAATAAGAAAACACAAGATCTTAAAAAAGAAAGGGAGTACCTCTGATAAACTTGAAAATAGTAAAGTTTCTATCAAAGAAGATAATATTAGAAAGCAAACTGAGCGGATAAAGTCAAGTTGGCTGAACAGGAACAGCTCTGGAGTGCAGTTCCCAGCGAGACTGACGCAGAGGGCAAGTGATCGCAGAATTTCCAACTAGGGTACCAGGTACATCTCAATGGCACTGGTTGGACAATGGATGTAGCCCAAGGAGGGAGAGCAGAGGCAGGGTGGGGTGCCACCTCACCCAGGAAGTATATTGCACCAGACGATGCCCTCCTCCTACCCAATGGAGGCCATCAGGGCTTTTCCGGCCACTCCAGCACTCCAGTTCAGATACTGTGCTTCTCATGCCATGTTTATGGGCCACAGACCAGGAGATTCCCACCAGACAAGCACTACAGGTTTCCATTACAAAAATCCACACAAATATGGGTAGTCATTTTAACTGGTACCTGGAATGGCTACGAGACAGAACCACACATTTCCCTGAAAAACAGGGAACTGAAGGTAGGGTGCCAGGTGATCTGGCTCGGCAGGTCCTACCCCCCACAGACAGCAATCTGAAATGCACTGGCTTGAGAAGTTCACAGCCAGCGCAGCAGTTTTGAGCTCAACCCGGGATGTTCAAGCTCCATGGGGGAAGGTCGTCCACCATTACTGAGGCAGTCTGCCATTACTGAGGCAGTCCGCCATTACTGAGGCAGTCCACCATTACTGAGGCAGTTCTAACCTTACCTGTGTAAACAAAACTGTAAGGACATTTGCACAGCAGCTGGACAGAGCCTGGGACAGCTCAGCAATGCCTCTGCAGGCAGACTGTGACTAGACTCCCTCCTTGCTGGGCAGGGCGTCTCTGAAAAAGACAGTAGCATGTCAGGGATTATAAATAAAGTCCCACCTTCCCAGGACAGAACACCTGGGAAAAGAGGCTGTTGTGAGTTCCGCTGCAGTAGACTTAAATATCCCTGCCCAACAGCTTTGAACAGAACAATGGAGCTCCCAGCACAGCATTTGAGCTCTGATAAGGGACAGACTGCCTCCTCAAGTGGTTCCCTGACCCCCATATATCCAAAGAGGCACTTGATAAAGGAGAGCTCTGGCTGACACTTGCCAGGTACCCTTCTGGAACAAAGATACCAGAAGAAAGAATAGGCAGCAACCCTTACTGTTCTACAGCCCCAACAGTTGATTCCCTGGCAAGCAGGGTCTGGAGTGCAACTACAACAGCCCTGTGGCAGAGATGCCTGACTGTTAGAAGGAAAACTAAAAACAGAAAGTAATAGCTTCAACATCAACAGAAAGGACATCCACTCAGACACTTCATCCAAAAATCACCAACTTCAAAGACCAAAGGTAAATAAATCCATGAAGATGGGAAGAAGCAGCGAAAAAAGGAGGAAATCACCAAAACCCAAAACACTTCCCTTTCTCCAAGGGATCACAACTCCTTACCAGCAAGGGAACAAAACTGGATGCAGAGTAAGTTTGACGAATTAACAGGAGCAGGCTTCAGAAGATGGGTAATAACAAACTTCTCTGAGGTAAAGGAACATATTCTACCCAATGCAAAGAAACTAAGAACCTTGAAAATGATTAAACGAAATGCTAACTAGAATAACCACCTTAGAGAAGAACATAAACAATTTGATGGAGCTGAAAAAGACAGCATAAGAACTTTGTGAAGCATACACAAGTTTCAATAGCCAAATCAACCAGGCAGAAGAAAGGATATCAGAGATTGAAAACCAAATCAATGTAATAAAATGAGAGGGCAAGATTAGAGAAAAAGAGAGTGAAAAGAAATAAACACAGCCTCCAAGAAATATGTGATTATGTGAAAAGACCTAATCTACGTTTGATAGGTGTACCTGAATGTGACAGAGAGAATGAATCCAAGCTGAAAAACACTCTTCAAGATATCATCCAGGAGAACTTCCCCCAACCTAGCAAGGCAGGCCACCATTCACATCCAGGAAATACAGAGAACATCACAAAGATACTCCTCAAGAGAGCAACCCCAAGGCACATAATCATCAGATTCACCAGGGTTGAAATGAAGGAAAAATGCTAAGGGCAGCTAGAGAGAAAAGTCAGGATACCCAAAAAGGAAGCCCATCAGACTCACAGCAGATCTCTCAGCAGAAACCCTACAAGCCAGAAGACAGTGGGGGCTAATATTCAACATCTTAAAGAAAACAACTTTCAACCTAGAATTTCATATCCAGCCAAACTGAGCTTCATAAGTGAAGAATAAATAAAATTCTTTATGGACAAGCAATTGCTGAGAGATTTCATCACCACCAGGCCTGCCTTGCAAGAGCTCCTGAAGGAGGCACTAAACATGGAAAGGAACAACCAGGACCAGCCACTGCAAAAACATACCAAATGGTAAAGAGCATCGACACAATGAAGAAACTGCATCAACTAACAGGCAAAACAACCAGCTATTATCAAAATGGCAGGATCAAATACATAACAATATTAACCTTAAATGTAAATGGACTAAATACCCCAATCAAAAGACACAGACTGGTAAACTGGATAAAAGGTGAAGACCCATCGGCGTGCTATATCCAAGAAACCCATCTCATGTACAAACAAACAAATAGACTCAAAATAAAGGGATGGAGGAAGATTTACCAAGCAAATGGAGAGAAAAAAAAAACAGTGTTGTAATCCTATTCTCTGATAAAATAGACTTTAAACCAACAAATATCAAAAGAGACAAAGAAGGGCATTACATAATGGTAAAAGGATCAATGCAGCAAGAAGAGCTAAGGATCCTAAATATATACGCACCCAATACGGGAGCACCCAGATACATAAAGCAAGTTCTTAATGACCTAAAAAGAGACTTAGACTCCCACACAACAATAGTTGGAGGCTTTAACAACCCATTGTCAATATTAGACAGATCAATGAGACAGAAAATTAACAAGGATATCCAGGACTTGAACTCAGATCTGGACCAAGCAAACCTAACAGACGTCTACAGAACTCTCCACCCCAATCCACAGAATATACATTCTTCTCGGCACCACATCACATCTACTCTAAAATTGATCACATAATTGGAAGTAAATCACTCCTCAGCAAATGCAAAAGAATGGAAATCATAACAAACAGTCTCTCAGACCACAATGCAATCAAATTAGAACTCAGGATTAAGAAATTAACTCAGGGGGGAAATAGGGAGGGACAGTGGGAGATGGGGATTTGGGGAGAGATAGCATGGGAAGAAATATCAGATATAGGTGATGGGGAGGAAGGCAGCAAATCAAACTGCCATGTGTGTACCTATGCAACAATCTTGCATGTTCTTAACATGTACCCCACAACCTAAAATGCAATAAAAAAAAAAAGAAAAAGAAAAAAAAAGAAATTAACTCAGAACTGCACAACTTCATGGAAACTGAACAACTGGCTCTTGAATGTTGACTGGATAAACAATGAAATGAAGGCAAAAAAAAAGATGTTCTTTGAAACCAATGAGAATGAAGGCACAACGTACCAGAATCTCTGGGACACATTTAAAGCAGTGTCTAGAGGAAAATTTATAGAAATAAATGCCCACATGAGAATCAAGAAAAGATCTAAAATCGACACCTTGTCATCAAAATTGAAAGTGCTAGAGGAGCAAGATCAAACAAAATCAAAAACTAGCAGAAGACAAGAAATAACTAAGATCAGAGCAGAGCTGAAGGAGATAGAGACACAGAAAAATCCTTCAAAAAATCAATAAATCCAGGAGCTGGTTTTTTGAAAAGATCAACAAAATAGTCAGACCACTAGCCAGACTAATAAAAAGAAAAGAGAGAATAATCAAATAGATGCAATAAAAAACAATAAAGGGGACAACACCACAGATTCCACAGAACCACAAACTACCATCAGCGATTACTACAAACAACTCTATGCACAAAAACCAGTAAACCTGAAAGAAATGGATTAATTCCTGGACACTTGCACCCTCCCAACCCTAAACCAGGAAGAACTTGAAACTCTGAAAAGACCAATAACAAGGACTGAAGTTGAGGCAGCAATTCAGAGCCTACAAACCAAAAAAGCCCAGGTCCAGATGGGTTCACAGCCGAAATCTACCAGACATACAAAGAGGAGCTGGTACCACTCCTTCAGAAACTATTCCAAAAATCCAAAAAGAGGGAATCCTCTCCAAATCATTTTATGAGACCAACATCATCCTGATACCAAAACCCGGCATAGACTCAACAAGAAAACTTCAGGCCAATATCCATGATGAACATAGATGCAAAAATCTTCAATAAAATACTGGCAAACTGATTGCAACAAAACATCAAAAAGCTTATCCACCATGATCAAGTAGGCTTCATCCTGGCGATGCAAGGCTGGTTCAACATATGCAAGTCTATAAACATAATTCACCACATAAACAGAACCAAAGACAAAAACCACATCTATCCCAATAGATGCAGGGAAGGCCTTTGACAAAATTCAACAGCCTTTTATGCTAAAAACTCTCAATAAACTAAGTATTGATGAACATATCTCAAAATAATAAAAGCTATTTATGACAAACTCACAGTCAATATCATACTGAATGGGCAAAAACTGGAAGTATTCCCTTTGAAATCTGGCACTAGACAAGGATGTCCTGCCTCATTACTCCTATTCAACATAGTATTGGAAGTTCTAGCCAGAGCAATCAGGCCAGAAAAAGAAATAAAAGATATTCAATTAGGAGAGGAGCAAGTCAAATTGTCTCTATTTGCAGACAACATGATTATATATCTAGAAGACCCCATTGTCTCAGCCCAAAATCTCCTTAAACTGATAAGCAACTTCAGCAAAGTCTCAGGATACAAAATCAATGTGCAGAAATCACAAGCATTCCCATACACCAGTAACAGACAAACAGAGGGCCAAATCAAGAAAAATTGCCATTCACAATTACTACAAAGAGAATAAAATACCTAGGAATACAACTAACAAAGGATGTAAAGGACCTCTTCAAGGAGAATTACAAACCACTGCTCAACGAAATAAGAGAGGACACAAACAGATGGAAAAACATTCCATGCTCATGGTTAGGAAGAATCAGTATTGTGAAATGGCCATACTGCCAAAAGTAATTTATAGATTCAATGCTATCCCCCATCAAGCTACCAATGACCCTCTTCACAGAACTGGAAAAAAACATCTTAAACTTCATATGGAACCAAAAGAGAGCCTGCATAGCCAAGACAATTCTAAGCAAAAAGAACTAAGCTGGAGGCATCATGCTACCTGACCTCAAACTATACTACAAGATTACAGTAATCAAAACAGCATAGTACTGGTACCAAAACAGAGATATAAACCAATGGAACAGAACAGAGGCCTCGGAGGCAATGCCACACATCTACAACCATCTGATCTTTGACAAACCTGACAAAAACAAGCAATGGGGAAAGGATTCCCTGTTTAATAAATGGTGTTGGGAAAACTGGCTAGCCATGTGCAAAAAGCAGAAACTGGACCCCTTCCTGACACCTTACATTAAAATTAACTCCAGATGAAGTAAAGACTTAAACATAAGACCTAACTCCATAAAAACCCTAGAAGAAAACCTAGGCACAACCATCCAGGACGTAGGCATAGGCAAGGACTTCATGACTAAAGCACCAAAAGCATTGGCCACGAGAGCCAAAATAGACAAATGGGATATAATTAAACTCCAGAGCTTCTGCACAGCAAAAGAAACAGTCATTAGAGTGAACTGGCAACCAGCAGAATGGGAAAAAATCTTTGCAATCTACCCATCTGACAAAGGGCTAATATCCAGAATCTACAAAGAACTAAAACAGATTTACAAGAAAAAAAAAAACAAACAAACCCATTCAAATGTGGGTGAAGGACATGAACAGACACTTTTCAAAAGAAAACATACAAGAGGCCAACAAACATATGAAAAGATGCTCATCATCACTGGTCTTTAGAGAAATGCAAATCAAAACCACATTGAGATACCACCTCACACCAGTTAGAATGGCGATCATTAAAAAATCTAGAGACAACAGATGCTGGAGAGGATGTGGAGAAATAGGAACACTTTTACAGTGTTGGTGAGAGTGTAAATTAGTTCAACTATTGTGGAAGACAGTGTGGAGATTCCTCAAGGACTAGGAATAGAAATTCCATTTGACCCAGCAATCCCATTACCGGGTATATATCCAAAGGATTATAAATCATTCTATTATAAAAACACATGCACACATATGTTCGTTGCAGCACTGTTTACAATAGCAAAGACCTGGAACCAACCCAAATGCCCATTGTTGATAGACTGGACAGGGAAAATGTGGCACATATACACCATGGAATACTATGCAGCCGTAAAAAACGATGAGTTCATGTCGTTTGTAGGGACATGGATGAACCTGGAAACCATCATTCTCAGCAAACTGACACAAGAACAGAAAATCAAACACCACATGTTCTCACTTATAGGTGAGTGTTGAACAATGAGAACACATGGACACAGGGAGGGGAACATCACACACTGGTGTCCGTTGGGGGAGATTAGGGGAGGGACAGTGGGGGGTAGCGAGTTGGGGAGGGATAACATGGGGAGAAATGCCAGATATAGGTGACAGAGATGGAGGCAGCAAACCACATTGCCATGTATGTACCTATGCAACAATCCTGCATGTTCTGCACATGTACCCCAGAACCTAAAGTGCAATAAAATATAAAAAATTAAATAAAGAAAGAAATTATAGCTGTTACTTGTGCAAGAAAGATTTTTTTAAAGGTTAAATTTTCTGTGATTAGAGAAGGCCTCCACATCTGCCTTTTCACTTGTGAATATCTGTTTTTCTTAATCATTTTTATTGATACATAATAATTGTGCATATTTACAGGGTACAGTATGATGTTTCAATGCTTTTTACATTGCATGATGATCAAATCAGTGTACTTATATACATACTTTAAACACTGATCATTTCTTTGTGGTAGTAACATTTAAAATCTCTTCTTGCTATCTTGAAATATTCACTACATTGTTATTTGCTACAATAACCCTACTGTGTAATAAAACGCCAGAACTTATTCTTCCTGTCTAACTGTAACTTTGTGTCTGTTGACCAACCTCTCCAGATCCTGTCCTCTCTCCCTTTCCCTTCTCAGTCTCTGGTAACCATCTCTCTACTTCTATGAAATCAACTCTTTTAGATTCCACATATGAGTGAGATCATATGATGGTTCTTTTATTGTGCCTGACTTATTTCACTTAACATAATATCTTCCCAGTTCATCAATGTTGCTGCAAGTGACAGGCAGGATTTTATCCTGCTTTATGGCTGAATGGTATTCTATTACATATATGTGTGTATACATATACATATACATATATGTAATATAATACTATTTTTAAATGTGATACATATATAACATTTTCTTCATCTGTAGATCGATGTTTAGTTTGGTTTCATATCTTGGCTATTGTGAATAGTGCTGCAGTAAACACAGGAATGCAAGTATCTCTTCAACATCAACATACTGATTTCATTTTCTTTTCTTTTTTTTTTTTTTTTTTTTTTTTTGAGACAGAGTCTCCCTCTGTCACCCAGGCTGAAGTGCAGTGGCATGATTTTGGCTTGCTGCAACATTCACCTCCTGGGTTCAAGCAATTCTCCTGCCTTAGTCTCCTGAGTAACTGAGATTATGGGCATACAGTACCATGCCTGGCTAATTTTTGTGTTTTTAGTAGAGATAGAGTTTAAACATGTTGGCCAGGCTGGTCTCGAACTCCCGACCTCAAGTGATCCACCCATGTTGGTCTCCCAAAGTGCTGCGATTAACAGGCATGAACCACTGCACCCAGCCACTTATTTCATTTTTGTTGGCTATATACCTGGTAATGGGGTTGCTGGATCATACAGTGGTTCTATTTTTAGTTTTTGAGAAACTTCCATACTGTTTCTATAGTGGCTGTACTAATTTACATTCCTACCAACAGTGCATTAAAGTTCCCCTTTAGCCAGAATCTCACCAGTCTTTGTTGTTTTTCATCTTTTTGGTAATAGCCATTCTAACAGGGGTGAAGTGATAACTCCTTGCGGTTTTGATTTGCATTTCTCTAATGATTAATAATTTTGAGCATTTTTTCATATTAGCTATTTGTATATCTTTTAAAATAAATGTCTATTCAGGTCATTTGCCTATTTTTAAATTGGATTATTTTTTTGTATTGGCACTGAGCTGTTTGAGTTACTTAAATAGTCCTGATACTAACCCTTTGTCAACTGCAGAGTTTGCAAATACTTTCTCTCATTCTGTGGGTTGTCTCTTCACTCCATTGACTGTTTCCTTTGCTGTGCAGAAACTTTCAGTTTGATGTATCCCATTTGTCTATTTTTGTTTTGTTTTTTGTTGTCTATGCTTTTGAGCTTTTATTCAACATCCATTTATGTTTTATTCTGTCATGCTCAAAATGCACATTTTTATGTAATTATTTAAATGCAGTGCACTTATAATCTGTCTTAAAACTATATTTGCCATTTGATTGTTTACACAGGATGTTTTCTGAATACCATTCCAATTATTTTCATTTAAGTATCTAGTTCAGCTTGATACTGAATTTGTCTGTGTAATTTTCTTGATAGCCTAAAATGATTTAAACCATGGAGTTGCCTTCAGAGGGTAAAATGTGTAATCAGTGAATGCATTGTCAAGAGAGAAAGAGGATTTCTGGAGACATGATAATAAAGAAAATGGTTAACAGGAAAGGAAAGTGACACAACCTACATCTTGTGCCTCTATGTTTCAGTAGCTTAAAGAAATAGAATTGGGATGGAGGTTAACTTTTCCCTTTTTATGGAACACTATCAAGAACTGAGAGTATTCATGATCTTCTTCTGGGTACTTACTCTGCCAACACCAAGTAATTATCTGAATAGATTTTGTAATGGAAATTTTGAGGACTGGAGTCAGTCTGCAATCATGTCAGATTGGTATATACCCAAAGGATTATAAATCATTCTACTATATAGACACATGCACATATATGTTTATTGCAGCACTATTTACAATAGCAAAGACTTTGAACCAACCCAAATGTCCATCAATGGTAGACTGGATAAAGCAAATGTGGCACATATACTCCATGAAATACTATGCAGCCATAAAAAAGAATGAGTTCATGTCCTTTGGAGGGAGATAGATAAAGCTGGAAGCCATCATTCTCAGCAAACTAACACAGGAACAGAAAACCAAATGCTGCATGTTCTCACTCATAAGTGGGAGTTGAACGATGAGAACATATAGACACAGGGAGGGGAACATCACACACCAGGACCTATAGGGGGTGGGGAGAAAGAGGAGGGAGAGCATTAGGAGCAAGTATGTTTATACCTAATGCATTTGGGGCTTAAAACCTAGATAATGGCTTGATAGGTACAGCAAATCACCATGGCACATGTATACCTATGTAACAAACCTGCACAGTCTGCACATGTATCCCAGAACTTAAAGTAAAATAAAAAAATAAAACTTAAAAAAAAAAACTCTTCAATAAAAAAAAAGAAAAGAAAAAAACAAAAAATTCTTCAATAAAAAAAAAGATGTCTCACTTTTTGTGAACCAAAAAATGTTAAAGGCCATTTGACGATCTCATGTTGACATGTTATCTGTCTGGATTTTTATCCTGAAGGTTATGTGAAGCTATCAGAGGATTTTAAACAAGGGAAACCTTTTAATTAGATTGAGTTTCAAGTACAATCAGCCTGATATGGGGTTGCAAAAAGGAAAGCTGTGGGTAAGAAGGTAGGATGTTGGCAGCTGTTGAGGGTCTGCAATTAACAGTCAAGGCAAAACAAGAGAAGTGACTGAACTCAGGCAGTGTCAGTAGTAGTGGACAGAAAGAGACTGATTACAAAAATATGTAGGAGGCACAGTCAACAGGACTTTGGGGGAGGTTGGATTTGAGAAATGAAGAAGAGGACTTGGACCACTGGGTATATCTGAGGAGCCATTCACTGATACAGAAATAAAAACACTGAAGCAAGCCGGGGGAAGGGGTCAGTGCAAAGAGGAAAACTGTTTAATTCAGTCTGTAATATCTGACTTTGAAATGTCAACGAGTCAGCCAATAAGTAGTAACTGGGCATATGGAACTGGAGCACAATAAAGAAATGTAAGCTGGAGATCCAGGCTTGGAAGCCATCAACTTATTTAGGGTACATTTGCTGCCGAAGGAGCACATAAGATTATACAACAAAGTGGAGTCATGTGCAAAGAGAAGTATGTCAGGAACCCAGTGAACCCCAGACAGACTGGAGGAAAAAGCTGAGAGGCAACGATGAAGAAATAAAAAAAGAAATCAGAAGAAAACCAAAAGAAAATGTTGCCCCAAAACTTTCCTCAATTGACTTTCAAGAAGAAGGTAGCAATTAGTAAACAATGATAAATCTCACAGCATTTTAAGAGACACAAAAACCTAAATTTCTTCTCTAAGACTACCGAACATAGCAGAGAAAATGAGTTTCATATGGATGGTCTTGCTTTATCTATGGGAAGTGGGTCAAAAGCTTTGCTGGGACATGCCTTTTCCTCCTCCAGACAGTGGGTGGGGATTTGTGGCCTGGGATAGCACCAGAGAGAGTGGTGCTCCCAAGAGCCAGGCAGCACTGGCTCACTCTTCCACAGCTATGCCCTCCACCCTTCCTTCATATAGGAAGGGCCACATACTAGAGACAGGCTAAAATGCCTAATAGTTGCTTTGCTTGCTTTTATTCAACTAGGAATAAAAAGAAACAAATATGAGGAGCATTCTTTGCTGCAGTTTTACGCTCCATCGCTTTTAACTTTGCCCTTTCTCCTGACTTCAAAAACATTTTATGAGGATGTGATCCTACATTCTTCTACAACTATCTTGAGTCCATAGATGTAGACATGACATTACTGACATATTAAGGATGACAAAGCTTACAGATGAAAGGAAATTGGGTCTTCTGTACTATTATTGATTGCCTAAAACAAACTTGAACACATTAGCATCTGGACATTTTGTTACGTGAAAAAAGATCAAGTCATGTCATTTAAGTCTATTTCAGTCACATATTCTGCTACTTGCAGTAGAGCATTCTACCTGCTAACCTGACATACTCAAGGCCTAAGCAATGTTATTTAAACATAAATGGAGTAAACATACCTGCTCTGAACAGAAGTGACAGTGTTACTTCTGGAAAAAAAAATCAGACAGCAAAATATCTAATGAACAGGATAATTTCATATATTTTCCTATTTTAATGCAAATGCCTATTTTGACAAAGGCAGTTGAAGCATATAGCCTTAAGTATCTATCACGTTCAAGTTTAAGATTAATGATTCCGAGAAAGATTTGAGCTGAAACACAACAAATTAATAAGCTCTGCATGTATCTGTTGTTGAGCTTCCACAGAAAAAAAATGAACTGTGTCAGAAGAACAGTTTAGAATATACAAAAAGACACCTCCCTGTGCCTTAACTTCAGGTTTGAAGCCAGATTGGTTTGCTTTTTAAATTTTAGATGTAGTGTCTTCAACAATCAACAGCATAAATTTCTATAATCAGGTTCTTAAAGATAGCAACAAATCAGACCATTAGGCCAGAATTAAAATGAACATAGAGGCCAAACATGGTGGCTTATGCCTCTAATTCCAGCACTCTGGAAGGCCAAGGCAGGAGGATCACTTGAGTCTAGGAGTTTGAGACCAGCCTGGGCAACATAGTGAGACCCCATCTATACAACAAGAAAAAAAATGAACATAGAAAGAAATCAAGTAAATGGACATTATCAGAGCCTGTGCCTCTCTTTGGGAAGTATCAGGCAGGAAAACAATGCATAAAGCAAACATTCTCTTTCAACTTTCCACACTATGAGACACTTTTAAAGGAATGGTAGACGTCTGCAACCTCCAATGATACCTAGGAAGACTGCTTTTCCTTTCTAAAAATCTCCTTTATTCTTACAACCTACAAAATTATCAAGGCACTATCTATGCATATATAAAGAACTGGTGAGTAAGTTAGGGAGGAGTCACTCTTTTCTATTGTTTGGAATAGTTTCTGAAGGAATGGTATCAGCTCCTCTTTGTACCTCTGGTAGAATTTGGCTGTGAATCCATCTGGTCCTGGGCTTTTTCCGTTGGTAGGCCATTAATTACTGCCTCAATTTCAGAACTTACTATTGAACTATTCAGGGATTCGACTTCTTCCTGGTTCAGTCTTGGGAGAGTGTATGTGTCCAGGAATTTATCCATTACTTCTAGATTTTCTAGTTTATTTGCATAGCGGTGTTTATACTATTCTCTGATGGTAGTTTGTACTTCTGTGGGCTCAGTGGTGATATCCCTTTATCATTTTTATTGTATCTATTTGATTCTTCTCTCTTTTCTTCTTTATTAGTTTGGCTAGCTGTCAAATCCGGCAGCACATCAAAAAGCTTATCCACCATGATCAAGCCAGCTTCGTCCATGGGATGCAAGACTGGTTCAACATATGCAAATTAATAAACGTAATCCATCACATAAACAGAACCAATGACAAAAACCACATGACTATCTCAATAAATACAGAAAAGGCCTTTGATAAAATTCAATACCCCTTCATGCTAAAATCTCTCGATAAACTAGGTATTGATGGAATGTATCTCAAAATAATAAGAGCTATTTATAACAAATCCACAGCCAATATACTGAATGGGCAAAACCTGGAAGCATTCCCTTTGAAATCCAGCACAAGACAAGGATGCCCTCTGTCACCACTAGTATTCAGGATAATATTAGAAGTTCTAGCCAGAGCAATCAGGTAAGAGAAAGAAATAAATGATATTCATATAGGAAGAGAGGAAGTCAAATTGTCTCTGTTTGCAGATGACATGATTGTACATTTAGAAAACCCCACTGTCTCAGCCCAAAATCTCCTTAAGATGATAAGCAACTTCAGCAAAGTCTCAGGATACAAAATCAATGTGCAAAAATCACAAGCATTCCTATACACTAATAATAGACAAACAGAGAGCCAAATCATGAATGAACTCCCATTCACAATTGCTACAAAGAGAATAAAATACCTAAGAATACAACTTAACAAGGGATGTAAAGGACCTCTTCAGGGGAGAACTAAAACCACTGCTCAAGGAAATAAGACAGGACACAAACAAATGGAAAAACATTCCATGTTCGTGGATAGAAAGAATCAATATCATGAAAATGTCCATACTGCACAAAGTAATTTATAGATTCAGTGCTATCCCTATCAAGCTTTCTTCACAGAACTGGGAAAAAAACTACTTTAAATTTCATATGGAACCAAAAAAGAGTCCGTATAGCCAAGACAATCCTAAGCAAAAAGAACAAAGCTGGAGGCATCACACTACCTGACTTCAAACTATACTACAAGGCTACAGTAACCAAAACAGAATGGTACTGGTAACAAAACAGATATATAGACCAATGGAACAGAACAGAGGACTCAGAAATAATGCTACACATCTACAACCATCTGATCTTTGACAAACTTGACAAAAACAAGCAATGGAGAAAGGATTCCATATTTAATAAATGGTGCTGGGAAAACTGGCCAGCCATATGCAGAAAACTGAAACTGGACCCCTTACTTACACCTTACACAAAAGTTAACTCATGATGGATTAAAGACTTAAATGTAAAACCTAAAACCATAAAAACCCTAGAAGAAGACCTAGGCAATACCATTCAGAACATAGGCTTGGGCAAGGACTTCATGACTAAAATACCAAAAGCAATGGCAATGAAAGCCAAAATAGACAAATAGGACCTAATTAAACTAAAGAGCTTCTTCACAGCAAAAGAAACTAACATCGGAGTGAACAGGCAACCTAAAGAATGGGAGAAAATTTTTGTAATCTATCGATCTGACAAAGGGCTAATATCCAGAATCTACAAGGAACTTAAATTTACAAGAAAATAACAAACAAGCCCATCAAAAAATGGGTGAAGGATATGAACAGACACTTCTCAAAAGAAGACATTTATGCAGCCAAGAAACATATGAAAAAAAAGTTCATCATCACTGGTCATTAGAGAAATGCAAATCAAAACCACAATGAGATACCAACTCATGCCAGTTAGAATGGTGATCATTAAAAAGTCAAGAACCAACAGATGCTGGAAAAGAAGTGGAGAAATATGAATGCTTTTACACTGTTGGTGGGAGTGTAAATTAGTTCAACCATTGTGGAAGGGAGCGTGGCGATTCCTCAAGGACTTAGAACCAGATATACCATTTGACTCATCAATCCCATTAATGGGTATATACTCAGAGGATTATAAATTATTATACTATAAAGACACATGCACACGTATGTTGACTGCAGCACTGTTCACAATAGCAAAGACTTGGAACCAGCACAAATGCCCATTATTGGTAGACTGGATAAAGATAATGTGGCACATTATGCACCATGGAACACTCTGCAGCCATAAAAAAGGATGAGTTCATGTTCTCTGCAGGGACATGGATGAAGCCGGAAATCATCGTTCTCAGCAAACTGACACAAGAACAGAAAACCAAACACCACATGTTTTCACTCAAAAGTGGAAGTTGAACAATGAGAACACAAGGACACAGGGAGGGGAACATTACACACTGGGTTCTGTGAGTAGGTGGGGGTCGGGGGAGGGATAGCATTAGGAGAAATATCTAATGTAGATGACAGGATGATGGATGCAGCAAACCACCATGGCACGTGTACACCTATGTAACAAACCTGCTCATTTTGCACATGTATCCCAGAACTTAAAGCATAATAATAAAATTTTTTTAAAAAAAATAATGGGTATTACTTATGCTAACCTATGGTCTCAGAGTCAGCAAACAAAGAAAAAGTTCTCAGAAAAGATGTTAGCCTGACCTTATTTGATATTCAAGATCTGCACTTACTCCTAATATATTCTTGTGATGATTTCTTTATTAACTAGGATGGTGCCTACTGATTCCATGTAAAGCAGAATCCCCTACGCATGCTCTAAGATCACAGAAAGATTTCTCTTGCTTTCCCTTAGCCCCCAACACAATCCAGCTTTCTGAGCCACCAGGAAAATATTGTCTGCCTAAAATCTACCAGTGACTTTAACCAAGTTGTCAAGGCCTCTGAAAGTCAGAGACCAAGTCTGTAACATTGAAATCTTCATTTGTTCTAGAATTATTTATTTCCATCTAGCTCATGAGACTCACAAATTTCAGCAATAGCTGTTGGGTTCTGAAACAATAATTAGGGTGAACAGAAGACTGTCATGCTTATAATGAATAGAAAGATGGGGTGCACAAATAGATCTCTGCACATGGAAATAGCAGCCATAATGCTTGTCTTTCAAATATGATGTTATTAGTTAGCCGTGTGAGAGATATATTGGCTTTGTCTGCAGTCACAGGGACTGTTATTCATTAGGTGAGCTGTTTATGAATTGCAGAAAAAGACAGATTCCTCAATGGTGAATGTGTTTCTGGATATTGAGACAAAACAAAAGTCCTTTTGAAAAATTTGGGGGGGTTCAAAATAATTATCTTAATATAATGCTCTCGCATTAGGAGTAAATCCACAAGCAGAGCTGAAAGCTAGTTCACATTATTGTTTAACAAAGCCTAACTATAGAGAATTCATAGAATTACTGTGGTATCAAAGAAACCAGAAACATTATTTCAGACAAGATCTCTACAAATCAGCAGCTAGAATAACAAAAGTTCAAACCATCCTTGGATGGCAGGTACCAGAAAATTCCTTAAAGTCCTCCACTGAAGTGAATATGTTTGTGACAACAATCCTTGTTTTGATGGAAGTTGCTTTTCAAGCTCCATTCTCCCAGGTCACCAGGTCTAGAAAAGTCTTTCCTTACGTGGTTTTGAATGTTTATGTTTAATCCTCCGATTCACCTATCTTGTAAAATTTTTACTGGTATTTGATAGTACATTAGAATAACCAAAGGGCTGTTCATTTTTTATTAGGGCCTGGTTGACTGGAGATATTCTGTTTGTAATTTCCCTTTTCAACGTGGTCGAACTGACCTGCCAGAAACCTACAGTTGTCGCTATCCACAGGAAAAGTAGCATTCTAATGGCATGACATGAAGGGTGCAATGCTAAAAGCCTTTATGTTTCCTACTTTTGTATGGCTAAAATTGTCACCTGTATAGCAATGTGTATCTTATGTAACTTGCAGTAGGGTAGTTTTTGTGGAAATTTTCTTTTTAAGAAAATATATTATCTTACAAATATATTATCTTACACTCCAGTTAATGTATTAGCTCATTAGTAGTCAGTAAAATCTATTTCGTTTGATGAGCAAAGAAAAGAATTCTGAGAGTAAAGACAGATAAATTTTGAGGCGAGCTGAAGGCAGAGGATGAGAAAAAATTCCACAGAATAAGAGCCTGATGACAGCTATTAGAAACCAAATTTTCCCAAAATTCATATATCGAAACCCTAATCTTCAATGTGACTGTATTTGGAGACAGAGATTTTAGGAAGGTAATTAAAGTTCAATGAGGTCATAAAGGTGGGGCCCGAATCCAATATGACCTGGTGTCTTTACAAGAAGAGGAAAGATGCCAGAGCTCACCCATTCTCAGCTCCCACACCAACCCTTGGTACAGGCACACAGAGCAAAGGCCGTGTGTGGACACAGTAAGAAGGTGGCTATCGACAGCCCAAAAACAGAGGCCCCGCTAACCCTGCAGCACCTCACTCTCAGACTGTTAGCCTCCAAAAGTGTGGCCAAATGAAAGTCTGTTCTTTAAGCCACCCAGTCTGTGTTATCTTCTTATGGAAGCCCAAGCAGACAATGGAAAATCCTGAAAAAAACAGAAAATATCCAGTCCCTACCTTCAGAGAAAAGGAAATGGAATGACAGGAGCCAAAAGGTGAGGTGAACAACTTAGAAAAAACAAGCCAAAATGCCCCAACGTTGCCCCTTAGCTTAGTCCCAGTCTACTATGAGTGACAGATGAATTAATAGTCCTATCCTTGAGTTGAAAGGTACACTGGGTAAATCATAGATATTTTGAACCTTCTATATTTTAGCTTAGTATGCTATTTCAAAATGAATTTAATAGTTTGATATAATAAGAAATTATCAAGGTAGTTTGTTTTTAATCCAAACATTTGGGCAAAATTCTAAAACTGTGGGCACAAAATTTTAAATGAAATTAATTATGAATGACACTTAGAACAATGTCACCCAACAGAGATATTCTGAAATATTGTCTATATCTTGCAGCACTACGGATTCATAGCTCGTCAGAGCTGGAGGCAAACTATGAGATTAGCTTAACTCCCTCATTTGAAGCGTTTATTTAACATTACTGAAAATCATATTTTAAGAAAGCTGTTATTATCATTAATTTAAGAGAGTTACTGAAGATCATTATTAAGATAACATTCAAGTGCATTTGGGAGAGTGGACTTTATTATTTTAAAATGATTGCTGGAACTGGAAGTCATTATCTTAAGTGAAACAACTCAGAAACAGAAAGTCAAATACCTTATGTACTCATGTATTGGTGGAAGCTAAATAATGTGTACACATGAATATAGACTGAAGTAGTCATTGGAGACTAAGACGGTGGGAGAGCAAAAGGGGGTTGAGGAAGGAGAAATTACTTAGTGGGTACAATACACACAATTTACAGGCGTGAGCCCCAGCGCCCGGGCCAAAACTTCTTTTTATAAATCAAGAATCAAGATTAGCGAATGAGCCAGAAGCTTTACTTTCCATTGGCTCTGTCTCATGAGGCCCTGTAATGGGGCACCAGCACAAGGGAGTCACCTGTGGTACTGTGGAAAGGGAGGTGTAGCATCTTTAGGCAGGGAGGGACCTTGAGACCACGCGCTACACTTCTTCATGGCCTGTGAACAGTGCAGAAGGGATCGTGGATTTCCCAAGTGTCCCCTCCAACCATGTGAAACTCAGGGAGAAAGGTGAAGGTGCTGGCTGTGTGCTAGAGGGGTGTGCTAAGAACTGAGAAGGGTCTGCTATTATACCCTACTTGCCAGCTAATAAATCAGACTGCCACTGTTTCATAGATTCTGGAAGAAAACATCACACTCCTGGGACAGAGATGAAGGTCAGTTGATGAGTCAGAGTAACCACCATAGTCTGGCTATCAGTACCTCTCATGCTGCTTCTGCAAGCCCCAATCCCACAGGAAAACAGAAAGAAGACTAAATGACAGCTGCATGCAGGTTAAGAAAGCCAACTCTTTAATATGGGCAGTAAACATCCCTGCTCTGTGCTCCAAAGGAAACAGTATCTCTACCTCCTGAGACTGTTCAGACCCTTGAAATGAGAGTCCAAAACAAAGAGCTATCCATTCATTGCTCATAAAACATGCAGAAATGTCAGATAGCCATGGGAAATTGTCTCCCAACAGGGTGAAGTGAGCCACTAGCAGGGTGATGTAGTGAAAGAAAATCAGACAAGAATCACCTGGGAGTCCCAGCTGAGAACAGAGGTGGGAGCCTGGTTTAAAACCCCGGAGCAGTCACTATGTATTGCCCATGTCCTGAGAACAGAGCACAAGACACAGCCTCCTCAGCAGCGAGCTCAGAGGCCTCTGTACAGAGACAGCAGGATGTAACAGCTCCACTGGAGTTAAGCACTATTCCCATGAATACCACGGGGATATCTGGGATCTCCCAGCAGCCATTCCCTTCTTAACAAGGAAGAGGAACAAGAGAGGCCTGTAAGAGAAGGAAGAAACTTGCCTGGCAGAGAATTCAACCCTGAATTCTCTATTTACTCAAATAATACTGAATTAATCTGAAACTGTCTTAAGTGGTAAAAGAACTAGGTTATCGTTCTTTAATTGGCGTGTTTAATTCCACTGCTGGACAGCCTCAGTCCAGCTTAGGTATAAATAGAGACTCCTGAACAAGATGAGATCAGTTATAGGTAGACAGTAACTATTTTTTGCCTGACTGTAGTGTGCAAATTTTGACCCAACACTTATGTGTTAAATTTGTACTTCATTATTTCGTATGCCACAATAATAGGATGTTTATCCCACCATTACGTTTTTAAAAGGTGTTTTAATATACAAAAATATTACTTTATAGCATATATTTATGAAATCCAACATTGTAGACAAAAAAAAAAACAAGAAGGGAAAGTAGGTCTTTGAAGAGTTTAGTTGAATGCACATATGATTCCACAAATCAACTAAGGGAAGTTAGAAATCTTTTCAGCTACAACCATAACCTTTTGAAGTTAATGTCACAGAACACAAACATGTCCTTTCATAAAACGTGCCTTGAAGACACTGTCGGGGCATAATCATAGCGTGGCAGACTATTAATCTAATCACATCTTCTAGTCTTCTCCACAAAGTCCAATTTCCAATTGTTTAATAGTCAGTGGCTCTTCTCTGACCTTTCTATAACATTTTCCATTTCCTTAGTTGAAGCCAGCACCTCAGACACTACAGTGAGAGGGTAATTTTCAAATATTACATTGGGGTTTCTATATGCAGCCTTCATATTAATGTATATTGGTGTCAAATGGTATAATGTAAAGAATCCTGGGAAAGTCAAAGGCCTGGGACCAAATTCTGCTCTGTTCACTTCCTGTCTTTGTGATTTTAAACACATGATAACTTCCATGCCTCTCATCTTTTTCATTTTTAAAACTGAGAAGATAATTTATCACTAAAACCCATTAGTTACAATTATTGAAATGCACAGCATAATCCATGTAAAATTAGTATTTTGTACAAATATAAATTTCTACCCTAAATTCTCTGTGAAAGGAAATTAAACTATTACTCAGGGCCAAAATTGATTAGAGGAATTATACTTCCTATATAAGAGACATTATTTCTCTCTAGGATAAGTGGCTCTTTATTTAAGCAAAACTATTCGTGGTTGTTTTGGATTTGAAGAGGAAAAGTAAAAATGATAATCTGCAAGGGAAAAAATGAAATAAAGAGAAATAAAATTGCACCATACACTACATTAAGAGGAATTTGGAG
The DNA here is from genome assembly GCA_036589455.1 of Ateles fusciceps. Classification (NCBI taxonomy): domain Eukaryota; kingdom Metazoa; phylum Chordata; class Mammalia; order Primates; family Atelidae; genus Ateles; species Ateles fusciceps. The sequence goes on from JAZHEH010000078.1 coordinate 11,720,296, forward strand.
GTTCTCCAACAGCTTAAGAGAGAAAGACAGGAAATTCGAGGACCTGTGGTGAAAAGAAGGAGGGGCCCAGCAAGATGGCCAGGAGCAAGGGCTCTACACGGTGAGAAAGGTGTTCAGGGAAAATGGCCAAGTGGGTTTAGTAGATGGATTCTGTTACTATTTTATTTCATTTATTTTTCCAGACAGAGTCTCACTCTCTTGCCCAAGCTGGAGTGCAGTGCAAGCAATCTGCCCACCTCAGCCCCCACAAAGTGCTCAGATTACAGGCATGAGTCACCATGCCCAGCCCAGTTCTTTATTTTATTACCTTTTTATTTATTTTGAGATGGAGTCTCACTCTGTTGCCCAGGCTGGAGTGCAGTAGCATGATCTTGGCTCACTGCAGTTTCCACCTCCCAAGTTCAAGCGGATCTCCTGCCTCAACCTCCCTTAGTAGCTGGGATTACAGGGGTGCACCACCACCCTTGGCTAATTTTTGGATTTTTAGTAGAGAGGGGGTTTTGCCATATTGGCCAGGCTGGTTTTGAACTCCTGACCTCAGGTGATCTGCCCGCCTCGGCCTCCCAAAGTGCTGAGATTACAGGTGTGAACCACCATGCCCAGCCCAGTTCTGTTATTCAATTTTAACTTACTAGTTGCATAATGCTGTGTAATGCATCACCCACTTAAGCCCTAAATTTTATTAAAATCCATTACAGACTCTCAGCATGCGTGTGATCATCTGGATGATGAAAGAATCTGGATGTTGGTCAATGGTGGACAGCTGGACAGCACTAAGGGGAAAATACCTGCAATAGACAAGTCCTCGGGCAAAGGAAAAAGCATGGCTGAAAGCAGTAAAGAAAGTATCACTTCCACAGCTCCCATGACCTTTGGAAGAGACTCTAGGTTTCTGTTTTTTTTAGGATGAAAGTTAAATAGTTTTATTTAAATCAAAAATACAAAATAATTTGGAATAGCCTGACAGTTAACACCTGGTTTTCCTCACGAGTACCATGAAACAGCATGGAAATACCTAAGAAAAGGTAGAAAAAAATAACATGCAAACAGCCACATACTTTACAATCATTTCTAAATGGTAGCCTCCTCCCAGCTTATATTCATAAAAATTGATTTTTATAAATATCCAAATTTACATAATTCATATTAAATAATTTCACAAAATGACTCGTTTCACCCAAATTTGGAATTTGTTGACTTTAAGACATTTGAACACTATCATAATTTTTTTTTTACTTTTTCCGTGGAAAATGTGGATGTCTAGAAATATAATGAAACTAATTAATTTCATTCTTGGTCTTTTTTTTTTTTTATTTTGCAGAGTAATCACTTGCTGAGAGTCAGTAATGAAGGTGTGCTACTGAAACACAGGATTCATTCAATGCCTTTGGGAGGATGGGCCACTGAGAAAGAGTTCTGACGACCATGCTTGATGAGTTTTTGGGTTATTTTTCTTCTGACTGTTGCTATAGTAACTAAAGAAGATGAAGTAAAAGAATCACTGATGTTTCCTTGCAAAGCGTTTCTTAAACTTTCTATAGCTAACAACATATTCCCAAGCTTACTTTCAGAAATCTTTTTAAATGTTCCTTATTTTAGAGTTGAGATTTTATGGTTTCTATCTCTTCATATTTCTATTAACATATCATTTATAAGAAGGAAAATTGATATTATGATCACAGGAACTTAATAGATTTTAAAATTCCAAAAAAAAGAAGAAAGGAATGCAATATAATTTACAAAAAGAAAAAAAGTGGGGGACAAGGAGGAGAAGGAAAAGGATACATTCCAAAATACACAGTTCTATTTGGAGCCCAATAGGTGAAGCCTCTATATTTTATATAATCAAAGCATCAGTATTTCCTACTCTTCTGAATCAAAAGCGAGATTAGATCAATTACAGACAGTAAAGATGTATAATTTTCCGCACGTCTTAAGTGTTTTTATAGTGTTTTAACCCTGCTATGTTCACTGCCAATTTTACATTGATTCATTGGCCTCCAAAAAGTCCTCCTTGGCTTTTCCTTACATCACTGGATAATAATAATAATAGTTGATACATTTAGTAGGATGCAATATGTGTCGAGTATTCGTTCTAAGTGATTTTACATGTATTAGCTCATTTAATCCTTGCAACAACTAGGAAAGAATTCTAGGTATCGAATACTTATTAAATACGTATCAGACTAGAAATTAAACTTTTAACTTGAAGATAAATTTAAGGTGAGCAAGACCAACCTTGCAAGTCATATTGTATCATGATTTACAGTTGAGGAAACTAAAGCAATGGGGTTGACCTGCCAAAGTGTTTAACCAAGGTAACTCTAGGCACTGTAAGAAACTGATTCCAACAGGCATGAGGCTCAAACAATAGAACTTTCTTTATTGTTCGCATAAAGCTAAAGCAATTGTTTTGACTGGTTGGCAGCTCTCTTCTAAAAGCTAACAGAGACCAGACTCCTTCCATCTGGTGGTTCTGACATCTTCAACATATGGCTTTCAAGATTGCAGTGTGGATGGATTTCCCATTACTATTGTGACAAATTACCATTGACTCCGTGACTTAACACAACACTGATACATTATCTCACAAATCTGTAGATCAGACACTAGCCACGAGTCTCCCTCGGCAATGATCAAAATGTTGGTGGGGTGGCATTCCTTTTTAGAGGCTCGATGGAAGGAGCCACTTCTTTGCCTTCGTACCCTTGAAAGGACATCCACTTACCTTGGTTCATGTGCCTCTTACATCTTAAGCTAGAAACATCAGGTCAAGTCCTTCTCATGCTGCCATCTCTATAATTCTTCCTTCTTCCTTTCTCTTCCACTTTTAAGACCCTTATGATTACACTGGGCCCACTCAGACAATCCAGGATAATATCCCTATTTTGTCAAACTTAATTTCATCTACAAGCTGAATTCCCTATGCCATGTAACCTAGTGTGCTCTGTAGTTCTGGGGATCAGGACATGGATGTCTTTGGCAGGTTCATTATTCTGCCTGCCATATAGTGCTTGTCTTCATAAACTGGCATGTGGGAAAAGAGCATGAGGAGTCAGACATGGAAGGTTTTATGAGCCAGTTCTGGACGTGGTGCACATCACCCCTGTTCATATTCTGTTGGCTGGAACTCAATTATGTGGCCACATTTATGCAGTCTCCATGCATGCCAAAGAAGAAGAGGAAATGGGTTTGGAGAACAGCCAGCCAATCAAGAAGTGGCAGAGCCAGGGTTTGAGTCCTGGCAGTCCGGCTCCAGAATTCCAACTCTTGGTCACAGAGCTACATAGCCTTCCACCTGTACTCTCTTTGTTCCTCTTTTACTTTCAAATCTAGAATAGCCTCCTTAACTATACACAATTTTTATCTAATAATGACACCATTCCCAGATGTTTTCCAAGTCAGAAAAACATAAATGATTGCACATGCTTGTCATTCCAACTCACTCACTCTATGTTGGTACATTCTTATTAGAAGCATTATTGCCCAGTTCTTGAACCTCATTCTAATGCAAACCATATCACCTTTTTCTCAACTCCAAGAAATGTATTCAGATCTTCTCTATCTCAAACCAAGAACAATGTCTTCTTGATGCTTCTTTCACAGTACCCACCTTGATGCCTATTTTCCATTTACTGTAAACTTACTTGTTTTTAATTAATTACTTAAAAATGATTAATGTGGTTTTGTGCCAAGATATGGAAGCAATCTAAGTGTCCATCAAGAAGTGAATGAATTTTAAAATGTAGTATATATTAAAAGTGGAATATTATTCAGCCATAAAACAGAATGAAATTCTAGCATTTGCCGCAATATGGATGGAACTGGAGGACATTATGTTAAGTGAAATAAACTAGGCACAGAAGGACAAATATTGCATTTTTAAATTCATATGTGGAAGCTAAAGAAGTGGATCTCATGAAGATAGAGAGTAGAGTCATGGTTACTAAAGGCTGGGAATGGCAGGAGAGAGACGATGATGAAGAGAGGTTGATTAATGGGTACAAAATAGGTAGATAGAAGAAATAAGTTCTAGTGTTTGACAGCATGGTAAGATGACAATAATTAACAATAGTTTATTGTATATTTCAAAATAGTTAAAAGAGAATATTTGGAATGCTCTCAACATGAAGAAATACTAAATGTTTGAGTGGCTGGATACATAATTATCCTGATTTAATCATTAAACATTGTATGCTCATATCAAAATATCACATGTACCTTATAAATATGTACAATTATTATGTATCAATTTTTAAATGACAATGAATAAATAAGTATATGTATAAACATATATACACAAACAAGTATATTTTGATTACTCATGGTAGTTATGTTCTATAAAGTCACTACAAACACTGATGAATAGTAAACCATTGCTCCTAGGGGAATACAGGGTTAAGTTCCTGCACCCTCTCCTCAAAATATTTTCATCAAACAATTAATACATAAGTTTGGTTTATTTGTGTTTCTTTTTAAAGATACCCTAGTTAATAGATATTGTTGATTCATTAACATTGAATTCATGGCCAACAGCACTATCACTTATGGCTTAATGAAGCTTATCTAATACATATATTTTCTCCATCAGGCACATCACAGCCTTCTTAAACTTAGAAACACCAGACAGCACTTCAACACTATGCCTGGGGACTGTTTTAAACAGAAAATCCACTAGCAAAAAGAAAAAAAATACAAAAACCATGGGGTCAAATAGACCACACACAAAAAAATCACTCATTTAGAGTATGAGAGCTGAAACAAGAAGACAGGTGTCACCTTGGTCATCCTCAGCTGGAAATGTGTATGTCGGGCAACTCAAATTATTCACAACCCTATTGTCTGTCATGGAATGACTTAAAAAGTATCTTGAGTGTTAATTTGTGGGTTACAAGTAAATTTTAGCAAGTAGGTAAACTTGCAAATCCAGAATCTGTGAATAATGGGAATTGACACTAAGTATGTCTATATGTGTGTACATGTATGTATGTATATGTATATATGTATACACACATATACATATATGTTTATATGGAAGGTCAGAGAGTTTCAGGTTCCATATGCTTCACATGTACTAATTAAAAGATATGCAAAGGGCCAGGTACAGTGGCTCATACCTATAATCCCGGCACTTTGGGAGGCCAAGGAGGGAGGATCACTTGAGCTCAGGAGTTCAAGACCAGCATGGTCAATATGGTGAAACTAAAAATACAAAAAATTAGCCAGGCATGGTGCCACATACCTATAGTTCCAGCTACTTGGGATGCTGATGCAGCAGAGTAGCTTGAACCCAAAAGGCAGAGGTTGCAGTTTGCCACGGCACTTCATCCTGGGCAATAGAGCCAGACTCTGTCTCCACTATCCCCCCACAAAAAAATATATATGTATATGAAAAGACCTCTTAAGAATTATACTAGCATTCTGTCTACCATTAGTATTGCTGACAGATGCAAGATTATGAGGAGGAAAAGGAGGGACCCGAGAGATAACTCCAACAAGAGGAAGAAGTATCTGGCCTAGCAAAGTAGATTTGCCAACAGTGAGAGAACCTCAGAAGAAAAGTGGTCATAACTGGCATAGCTCCTAGAGGTTTTTGACCTAGAGAGAAATAATTTGTGACTTCTAATATAAATAAAATATGATCTATAAAGGATAGAACAATACTATTAATCATACTTGTTCTTACATGCGTTGAGGAAAATTTTTCTTAGAAAAAAGGAAGAGTTAATATTCTAAAACATTATAAAAGCTATTAACGGGGCTGTCCACATTAATTTTGGTCATGTGACTTCAACTTGTTGAAGTGTCCTGGTTCTAGAGCAAAAACAAAGAGGGAATTCTTTTTTGTTTCAGCGTCTTTGTTCATGGCTTTTCAATTGCAGTAAGAACACAACATGAGATCTATTATCTTAACAAAAGTTTAGGTGTAAAATGCAGTAACACTAACTTATAGGCACAATGTTGTGCCATAGATTTCTAGAACTTAGTCATTTTGTATAACTGAACCTTTATGCTTGTTGAATAGCAGCTTCCCATTTTCCCCTTCCCCCAGCTCCTGGAAACCACCATTCTACTTTCCGTTTTTATGTGTTTGACTATTTTATGTACCTCACATAAACGGTATTTAACGCAGCATCTGCCCTTCTATTGCTGGCTTATTTCACTTAGCATAATGCTCTCCAGTTTCATCTATGTTGTCACATGTGTCAGGATATCCTTCTTTTTTAAGGCTGAAGAATATTCCATATTTATAAATACCACTACATATACCAATACATGTCACATTTTCTTTATCCATTCATTCATTGATGGATATTTAGATTGTTTCCACACCTTGACTCTTGTTAATAATGCTGTAATGAACGTGGGGATGTAAATATCTGTTTGAGATCCTACTTTTGAATCTTTTAGATAAGCTCTCAGAAGTGGGTAATTCTATTTTTAATTTTTTAAGGAACCTCCAGACTGCTTTCCATAGAGGCTGCACCATTTTACTTTCCTACTGTGTACAAAGGTTCCAATTCCTCCATCTTTTCATCTACACTTGTTATCTTTGGCAGGGGCGGTGGGAGGGCATTGCGCAAACCCATCCTAACAGATGTGTGGTGATACATTGTTGTGGCTTCGATTTGCATCTCCCTGATTATTAGTAATGTTGAGCGTCTTTTCATATATCTGTTAGCCATTTGTATAGCTTCTTTGGAGAAATGTCTGGCAAGCCCATTTTTAGTGGGGTTATTTGGTCTTTGCTATCGACTTAAAGGAGTTTCTTAAATATTTTAGATAATAACCACTTACCAGAAATATGCCTTGCAAATATGTTCTCCCGTTCCATAGTTTGCCCTTTCATTCTATTTATTCCTTTTTCTTGTGTAGTATTCAAACCTGAATGCAATATCACTAGACAAATAACAGAAGCCAGGGTTTAAAAAAGAAACTAGTAAGAAATATGCATCAGTCAAAACACTGGCTGGCTGTTTGGAGCTTCTTAACAGAAGAAATATACCAGCAGAAAATCAAATAGGAGCTTGCTGACTCCAAAATGGTTACTTAGAATCTATGACCTTACCTGTCTGCCATCTTTAATCCAGTCCTATCTAACAATCCCAAAGCACCAATGATGAGTGGTTAGCAATTATTTTCTGAAGCAACTTGTATCAACTAGTATCTGAAGCAAACTGTAGAGAAATCTGATGTGCTAATTTAGTCAATGTGTAATATGTTATTCAGTCTAAATAACTCATAATAATTGCTGAACAACTCATATAGATAAGAATAATTGGAATTTTCATTCTCCATTATCATGAAAGATTGTGTTAACTCGTCCACAGTAGATTTTATCTTACATTTTCAAACATTTTGAAAAATTAATCAGACATCTAATTAAGGAACTGCAAAGAAATGGAAAAGAATTATTAGATTCACAAATCGTATGTTAACAGTTGCTGAATTCTTTTTTGAAAGACCTATTTAAATGACTTTGAGGCTAGCAGTACATTTTCTGGTTGCATTTTTCCATTTTTTGAATGTAGATTGGTTTTGGAAATAGCCAGAAACCATTCAATGCCAAGTCTAAGGAATGAAGTGTATGGTCAAATTGGTAAAATACATTTTTTTTTTTTTTACCAAAAATGACCTGTAAGTATGGAATAATGAAGCTAAAGTTTTGAGCAGTTCATAAACTGTTTCTGAAAAGCAATATCAAAACAGGCATTCCTCAAATGTTCTGAGGAATTCACCGGTAAAAATGTGATACTCAGATGAAAGAGGAGATGCTTGCAGTCTAGTATGTATGTTACATGCATATTTTAAAAACATACATCAGTCACAGTTAATGCTTATTTATATTACCTCCATTAGTTCCTAATGACTTTTTCACTTCCTTCTTCCTTCTTTTATTGCTTTCTTTCCCCTCTTTCTTCCTTTTGTCTTACTCTTTCATTTTTTGCCTTACTTTCTTCCTTTTTTATTTTTTCTTTTCTCTTCCTCCATATTTCTCATGACTTGCACCCTTTTTTATTTTTATCTATGTCCTAAAGTTGCCTCCTCAAAGAAACCTCAGTTGACTGGCTTATCTTAAACAGCCACAGCTTTTCACTTAACTAGCCTCAGTGTGCTTATCCTATTTTATTTTTCTTCATGGCAAAATCTTGTCTATCTGGTGTTGAACTTTCTGTGATTATTCATTTATCGTATTTCTTCTCCCTAGAATATAAACTCCATAACAATAGGACTTTTGTCTTTTTTGTTCACTGCTATGTGCCTGATATGTAGTGTGTGCGTAATACAATTTGATGAATAACTGCCTGAAATTTGTATTCGAAATATAAATTTGCAATTTAATGTTTAAAATACATTTTGAAAAGGAGATGAACCCACATACCAAATATCCTCCAATTTTTATCAGATTATTTTTATATATTTCAATCTAAGTTTTTTAGCTAAAAGGATAACCAAGTAATTATTACCAACAGTTTTCTAATACAAAATGAACACAGATGCAAATTTAAAGATTATGTTAAAATTAAACTCCTTGGCTGAGCATGGTAGCTCACACCTGTAATTCCAAAACTTTGGGAGCAAGGTAGGAGGATCTCTTGAGCCAGGAGTTTAAGACCAACCCTGGCAACGTAGTTAGATCCCCGTCCTCTACAAAAAATACAAAAATTAGCTGCGTGTGGTGGTGCATGCTTGTAGTCTGAGCTACTTGGGAGGTTGAGGTGGGAGAATCATTTGAATTTGGGAGGTCAAGGTTGCAGTGAGCCATAGTCATGCCACTGCACTTCAGCCTGGGCAACAAAGCAAGACATAGTCTCAAAAAAAGTTAATTATTTAAAGTGTCTCTCATTTGACTCAGGAAAACAGTTTCAATTCACATGAATGCCCATTACATGCTGAGAAATTGGCTACTATTAAAAAACATCTATTTCCATAAGAAAGAACCCTTGAAGGTAAAACTAATTGTAGCCTGGATTATTGTGGTATTTTCATTAGTACAATTTACGAAAGAGAATATCCTATATTCAACACTACAAAGGCTACATATAACACTTTAAAATAATTATCAATTTTAGTTTCCCTTGAATTAATTTTTGTATCCTGGTTAAAAAGTGATATCAGGAGGAAACAGTTTGAATTGGTAGACCTCCAAGATATTTTCTGTTGTCTTGAAGAGTATATTCTAATACTACTCTTACGATATCTGCTATATCAGTTGTTCTTAATATTTTTGGTATTGAGAATATCTTGAGAATATAATGAAGACAATGCAGCCTATTCTGATAATTTTTTAAAAGAAGCACAAATGTGAACAGACCAAACACTTTACATACAGTTTTGGGGGTGTTTGGATGATTCTCACCCCCTGCATTGAAGTCCAGGGACACCTTGTCAAGAACCTCTGATTAATAAAGCAAAGCATTGATGATAGTTAAGTCTTTGAGATCTACTGGGTAACTTATTTTGCAAACTTACTTTTCCAAGGAGGCAGGAAATTAAATTTTTCAAAGATTGATTCATGGAAATCCAGCATTTTGGCTCTCTTTAATCAGGCTTTATTAAAAAAAAAAAGAAAAGAAAAGAAAAAAAAAAACAAGCAAAAACTTGAGAACTAGAGGAAGAGGTTCCATTATGGCATTATTTTATGATTTATTATTCAAACACTCAGCTAGGAACCACCAATTGAACCTTGAGCTAATTTACTGCCTTATAAAGGTAAATGGAGCTTTTAGCTCAAGAGAAATAAATGGGACATTCTGCCCTTCAGTAAGTGAGAAGGACAGGTAAACCCTCCATCAGTATATTTGGTAGGTAGTAGACTGGGTTTATGAATACAACGCATTTTCATACAAATACTTAGTTAGCAGAGTGAAGACGGGACATTTTGATCCTGAGAGAATAGAAAGCCCAGCTGAGGTTCAGTGAACCATGTTATAGCTGTGTTTACCTCTCAAGTAACAATTTTTAAATTGAACAAGCCATTATCAAAGTGGCCAGAGACCTAATCTCTAGGAAGCAGCATGACTGACAGTATTCTCCCATCAGACCTTGGAGAGATGATTCACAGCCTCATAGGGTCTTGCCTTCTCTGGGATATTTTCTTTCCCTCTGAGCTTTTTCTGTGTAGAAAGAAAAGGAAAATGCCTGTAATGGCACCAGCTACACATTGACAGGTTTGTTAGAGGACATGTCTCGTGACTTATGAACAAGCAAAGGACTTTTCCTCTGATGAGCTTCCCACTGGTGCTAATTCATTGATGGTAGAATTTTCACAGCATAGCAACAGTGATTTCACGATCTGTGCACCTGCGCCAGCTCTGGGCTTCTCCTCGGCACACTGCCCAGGATGTAACGAGAAGAGCCTGATGCCAGTGGGGAGCAGGACATTTCTTCTTCCCCAAATAGAGCCATCAGAAGAAAGCTGTGAACACTCACTCAAGCCCTTTTCCTCCACCCTCGTAGATCTGATGGGTAACGCTAATGGTTTCCTAACAAACATTTTATAACTTAAAGATCAAAATCTTCACTGAAAACATTTATCATGAATATCCTGGTCATAATATTCAGGAAAAGGATATATTAGACCATCAACTCAAAAATGCTAAGAAAGTCCATTGTAGAGATTATGAAACTTGAGTTATTTTTTATGCTTCTTCAGTTTCATTTCCTTAAGGTTTTAGCTTATGGATTACTACATAGCATTTTTATATCCTTCTCTGACTTATTTCACTGTATTATAGGAGTCTATGAGATTTAGATGACTAAATTGTTTCTAATATTCTTATTTTTCTTATTTTCCTTTTTTTCTGAAGTTTTCTTCAGAAGAGAACTCTTATTAATAAGAACAATTACATGTGTCAGTAGTAGTCAAAACCTCAAGTGAGCATGGCCATACTTATTTGATATTTTTTCTCTCATGCAGTCATGCCTATTTAACTGTAGAATCCCATGTAATGGGGTTTTAACTTTGCAAGTTCTATTTACTTCCTAGTTGCTGAACTTGGGAGACCTAACTTAAGGATGTGACAAATTCCATCTAAGTATCCAAAGAAATTTCTCAAAAAAAAAAAATTCCTATACTCACTGCCTATGTCCAAATCCTTCATTGACCTGAAAATCTTGAAGGACTCAGAATTCTATGGTCATTGGTGTAAGAACCATAGAGATCAGGGCTATAAAAAGCAATTCAGTTAGTTTTTCCTCAAGATCTGGCAAATGTTTAACAAACACTGTTTTTATTCGAACTTCCAAATCAAGAATATATATTTTGAGATATGAATGTTGATATATGATGTAACATTTGTATTACTACTAATAAATACTCAACTGATATGTATAGTCAGTCAATTCTGGCCTAATTTGCATACTTTGAATTTATTTATGCAACAAACATTTATTTGGTGTATATCGTGGCTTAAGCAGTGTATTGGTTTAGAGGGGGTACTCAAAAGCATATCAAACATGCAGCCCTTAAAGAAACATATCAGCAGAATTAGTGCATACAAGTGCCACTAGAGTGAGGCAGAGATGGAAGTAGAATGAGAATCACATCTAGTTGTGGGATAATATGAACAGAGTCCCAAAGATAGCCCTCTTCTAAGGGCCCTGAGTGTATAGATATACTTTGAATGTCCTGCTGGAGATAAGGCCGGTTTACATGGAGATAAGGCCAGTTTACACTCAAATGCTCTTTCAGAGGTTTTTATCCTCAACCATCTGCCTTTCAGAACCTACTCTCCATCCCCTATCTGCAAATTACTCTCCTTGATTAAACAATTAGACAAGAAAAGAGTTTATATTTTTGGTTGTTGTTGTTCTACACTCCTTATTGGCCAGAAGTTCTGTGACTCCATATGCTAGCTGCCCTTCTTTATTCTCTCCACTCAATTAAATCAGGAAAAAAAAAAAGCTTCTTGCTCTTTTTTTAAATGCTGAAACACAAAGGAGAGCTTTCTGCTAACCATTCTACTCCATCGTGAAAGTGCTGCTTGCACAGTTTCTACTGATGACACGTTTTTGAACATTTCTTCCTTCCTAACTTGTTCTGTAGTGAAGGGTAAGGCACTTTTCTATACGCATTTGTCTGGGCCCATGAGTGTCCTGGTATTATGAATGGTTTCTATGAGAACTGAGGGCTTTCTGAAGATAGTCGCATGTAGGTAAAAAAAAAAAGACAAAAAAACTTAGATCCCGGTGCCATAATGAAGAAGAAATTCTTCCCCTTGGATACTGTAAAATAATTGTTGGAAAACCAAAATCTACTCAAATTTTTCAGTAGAAAGTGACTAATAGTAATTGGATCAGGTGCATGGTTTTTGTTTTTGTTTTGTTTCCTTAGGAGGAAACTGGAGTAATTATGTTCAGTGAAATAAGCCGAGCGCAGAAAGCCAAATATTACCTTCTCATTCACCTGTGGGAGCTAAAAAAAAAAGTGAATCTCATGAAGATACAGAGTAGATTGGTGATTACCAGAGCCTGGGAAGGGTAGTGGGGAGGTGGGATGAGAAGTTGATTAATGGGTACAAACATACGGTTTGACAGAAGAAATAAAGCTAGAACTAAACAGGTAACTAGAATGACATTAGTTTACAACAGTCTATTATATATTTCAAAATAGCTAGAAAAGCATTCAAATTACTTTATCATAAACAAAAGACAACTGTTTAAGGTGACTGATAGCCCAAGTATACTGATTTGATCTTTACAAATTATACAAAGGCATTAAGTTATCACATGTACCCCCAAACTATGAACATCTAGTATGCGTCAATAAAAAAGATGGAAATAATCAGAATTAAATGAGACAATGCATTTAATGGACCTAGCACAGAGCCTGGCACACACTAATTTCTTAATAAATATGGTTATGACTACTATCAAAAATAGATACAGCATTTTAGAAAGAAGATTGTAAATCTATAAGAAGAAATCTTACCCAAGCAACCAAAACCATGATCAAATGATCAAAAAGTACGTTAATGTGAGCAATCATTAAAATGATATATATTTACTTTGGACATTTTATTTCAGCTTAGAACTTTTAAATGTACATTTATTTTTGATATTTTAACTTAGAAAGACCTAGGCCTTTTCCTGGATATGAATCCTCGGATTAGGGTTCTGCTTCATCTTTATACTTATGATGCATTTGCTTAAGGTTGTCTTAAAAAAATAAATGGAGTTGGAGACCAGCCTGGGCAAGACAATGAAACCCCGTCTCTATTAAAATACAAAAAATTAGCTGGGTGTGGCAGCGTGTGCCTGTAGTCCCAGCTACTTGGAAGTCTGAGACAGGGGAATCGCTTGAAACCGGGAGGCAGAGGTTGCAGTGAGCCGAGATGGTGCCACTGCACTCCAGCCCGGGCAACAGAGCGAGTCTCCATCAATCAATCAATCAGCCGATCAATGGAGCTAGAATCCAAGAGTATATCTGAAGTTATATGACTATATAGTTCTCTCAGTCTTTTATAGAGACATTCCCAAATCTAATTTGTAAGCAGTTTTTTAGCAATTCTTTTTCATTGTATCTTTTGAAAGAATAAACTTAATTTTCTCAGAAAAAAATAACCTTCTTGATTTTGATATTTAACATTAGCCAAGTTTATACAATCTTAATTAAATGACATAATTTCCTTATTAACTACAGCTGGCACTAACAGGTTTTGGAACAAACAGAACTTGACTGTCAGCAAGCATACAACTCAAGTGAGAAAAGCCAAGGTGTGCTGGCCTATTAAAGTGGTACTCCAGAAACTGAATATATTACGTTATCACATGTAACCTAAAACTATGTATATCTATTATGCATCAATTTTTTTAATATTATGGGGAGAATGTGGATTAAATGAGACAATGCATGTAACGGACCTAGAACATTCGAGACATGTGATGGGGGAGTGTCAATTAATCTAGAGAATTCCTTAAGGGGTGTTTGCTTAAGAGAGTATCTATGCCATTAATATCAAAATAAAAATGCAGCATTTACTTTACATCCCCAAAAGGATTTCTGGGGTATCTCTGAACTATTTGTAAAGCAATAGAAAAGAATACTCTCTGTCAGCAACCAATGCTACTCCCTGTCAACAAGTATTTGGGTCTATCTCCTAAGCCAAGAATGAAATTGCAATAGTCATTCATTCATTCACTTACCTTTTTCAAAAAATGTTGGAGTATCTATAAAGTACTAAACATTGTGCAGAGCTAGAGTTCTAAAAATGAACAAAATAAGTTCCATCCCTCAAGAAATTCAAAAATGACAGGAGAGGTAGTCAATTAAATAATTAACAGCACATGGGAACTATGATTAAAACACAGTCCCTGAAAAGTAGGATTCAAGTAGCATGATTGACAACTGGAAACACCTCAGAGAACAGTAAATTTCCAGTGTTCTCTTCAACAGTATAATAATACACAAGATTTATGGAAATTTCAAAGATTTCCATCTTAATGGGGATTGAGAATTATGATCTAGAAACTGAAGAGGAAATAAGATATGTCTCAGAGACTAAAAGTAAATGATGGTGAGAGGTAAAGGAAGGCACGGAGTCAAAGAGGATATTTCTGGCAACTTATAAAACCATAATGTTATAGTCTATAAAGTAAATAACTAATGAGTTTTGTAAGAGAAAAATCAAATTGTTAGTACATTTTTTTAAATTATATTATGCTATTTACCTCAAGTATTTGAATTCTATTAATAACAGGATTTAACTTTTATTTTTAATTTTTTAATACCCTGGTACCTAAAATAAGGTCTAACATAAAAGTAGTGTAAAAATAAAATTTGAGAAATGGGTGAATAAATAAATAAACAAATGGAATATTAGGGTAAAAAGTAAGATATTGGAAGGTCTGATGCATTGAACTTTGATCCAACTTGAAGTTGAATCTTAAATATTGGAGTCCACTGACCCAAGAAGTGATGAGCATGTTTATATATGTCAAGATACCTGTGAATATAGCATATTTTGGGAAAGACAGAATATTTGGTGTAATTATTGTATAGAGTATACATAGAATTGGTTTAATCATCAAATGGTAAACAAAAGACATGCTGGGGTGATATGGCAGAGTCTTACAATTCAGGCTGCCATACTTATAGGCAACGAGAATCAGTGAAAATTTTCAAACAGAGGAGATGCAGATGGGATCTCTAAAAAGATAAATCTGGCAGTGGTTTGGAGAATGAACTAGAATGAAAAGAGCCTGCAACAAAAATGTGAGTTAAAAATTAGTCATATGATTAACTACAGAAGAGCTGAGGGAAATTTGGTATATTAAGTTCATATGACTGATCTCTTTTTTATTAAAGGTAAGAGGAAGACAGAGGAAAAAAAAACAGGTTACTCACAGTCTTTTCACTTTAGAGAATGAATTCATAACTCTAAGACAAGAAAATCAAAAAAGAAATAATGAGTGAACTTTTTTAGATATATATTTACCTTGAACATTTTATTTCAGCTTAGAACATTTTAATTCTTTATTTTATCATACCTTTTATTTTTTATTATACTTTAAGTTCTGGAGTACATGTGCAGAACGTGCAGGTTTGTTACATAGGTATACACATGCCATGGTGGTTTACCGCACCCCATCAACCCATCATCTACATTAGGTATTTCTCCTAATGCTATCCTTCCCCTAGCCCTCCCCAGCCTGACAGGCCCCGGTGTGTGATGTTCCCCTCCCTGTGTCCATATGTTCTCATTGTTCAACTCCCATTTACGCGTGGGAACATAATGAGCTAATTTTTAACGTGAAGATCTTAGTTTGTCTGCAGTCATCCATGCAGATATATGTATCACAGAGTAGTTGATTCATTCATTTATTCAACAAATATTTATTGAACATACACTACATTATCCTCACAATGCAGAGAACTGGGGACTTAAGACAGAAACAATAGCGGCTTTTGCTTCAATGAATTCATGTCTGATGTGGAAACAAATATGACAATAAAAAATAATATAAGATGAATAAGTCCAAGGTACATTAGGGTCAGAGAAAGTGTAGCCTTTAAGTGTGTGGAGGAGTCCTGAGTACAATGACCTGGCTTGAAAGATAAGCTTATGTTTCCTGGATGGAGAAGTGGGTGAGAGAGCTTCTTGGAGGAAGGCTGAAACATTAGATGTTCTGGTCAACTGGTGATGGAACAGAGAATAGGAAGAAGCAGATGCTGAAGTGAAAAGGGCCAGATCGTGAGGCCCCTTGCAATGCAAGGAAAGTTTACATTTTATCCAGTGATGGCAAGCAGTGGAAGAAATGTTAATAGGAAAATGATATATGAATTAAATTTGCACATTGAAAGGAACACCGTGTTGGCAAATCAAAGAGGGATTGATTGCTAGCAAGTCAACAAAAAGAGTGCTGAACTTTCTCTCTATATAGATATAGATGATACAGATATAAATATAGATATAGATAACCTGCCCTGGTATAGTGACAGTGACAGAGGAAGGGGAGAGACAAGGACTAGAGGAATTCAGAGGTAAGTAACCTGCCCTAGTGATGACTGGATGAAGGGAAGTATTAATAAAAGAGAATGAAGAATTTACTATGACCTTTGTTTTCAGGTTTAGAAGGCTGGGCAGATACTGGTGCCATTTCACCAAAAGAAGGAAGATCTCTAGGATAAAGTACTTAATAGACTTCTCTTGTCAAAAGTAAGACACAAATAGAAAATGTGTTCTCTGAAGGATAAACACAATATATTCTCTGAAGGATGCTGAATTAATATTCTTCAAATCCATTACTGTGATTAATACAAAAAAGGATCATTTCATGATGAATCATAATTTGAATAGCAAAATGAAACATTATTTTACATCTGACAAGGCTGTATTGGAACAACTGTCCTGAAAATAAAATGCCAACAGTTAACTGCCACTTACAGACTTACCCATCTGTTTTATTCCAACTCTGTCTGCTAGCTTTTCTCCATGAAATTTCTCTGTCCATGAGCAGTTTTTTGTGGACTCTGCTTCACTGTCATAATGCCATATATCAACTTGCCCCTATGCTCCAAATGATCTATATTCTTGGCCAGAAGGGCTGTCTAAAATATGTACATATTACAAAGATATTCAGGACAGAAAATTTCTTTAGCGTGGTGGGATGATGGAAAATTGGTAGTAAATGCATAAGACACATAAACTTTGCATTTGAAAGAGAAACAACAGCGTGCAATAATTTCACATGAATTCCAACTGTAAGATTTTGGTTTTTCAACAACTCATAGAATAAAATAACTAGAAAATAGCAGAGTTTAAAATGATTCTTACGACTGTGTCTAAATTATCTTTGATGATGCCCAAGATAATTTTCCACAAAATACTTAATAGTTCTGAACCACATTTCATTCTCCTTTACATGTTTTCATTCATTCAATAACTACCACTTATTACACACATGATGAATATCATTTCAAAGAAATAAGGGAGAAAAGAAAGAGAAAAATGGAAAACAAAGGAATGAGAGAGAAAGAGGTGGGGGGGGGGGGGGGGGGGAGAGGGAGAAAGAAGAAAAACTCTAAATCTTTAGTAAAATTTTGGTCATACCTGATTACTATCTCTTTTTTAAAATCACTGATAATGACTCACTTTTTAAGAGAAACTATGGTCCAACACAGTGGCTCACATCTATAATCTCAGCACTTTGGGAGGCTGAGGTGAGAGGATTGCTTAAGGTCAGGAGTTCAAAACCAGGCTCTAAAAGAAAAAGAAAAAATTAGCTGAGTGTGGTGGTGTGCGCCTGTAGTCCCAGCTACTTGGGAGGCTGAGGTGGGAGACAATTTTGAGCCCAAAAGTTCAAGGCTGCAGTGAGCTGTGATTGCACCACTGTACTCCAGCCTGGGCAACAGAGTGAGACCCTGTCTTTAAAAACAAAGAAAGTGTGACTTGATAGAAAAATCCTATTGAATGATCTTCAAATGATTAACATTCTGCTAAATATTTGAGGTCCAGTTCTCTCTATTGCTTCATTTCCCATTGATGTTAAATTTTAAAAGAAATGAAAGTACTTTTAACTTTTTTAAAATGAAATATTGAAAAACTACCTTTGGAAGTGATAAGATCATTTTCTAGGGAAATAAACATTTAGAATTTTTATATTTTAGGGCAATTTCTTTAAAGCTCAATACAAAAGCAAACAAAATAAGTCCTATTTCAATTTATAATATGCACATTTTAATTTTTTAATTTCAGGAATAGAACAAATTCTATTATAATTTTGCTAAATAACATGCACTATAAAGTAACTGTATTAATAATTACTTGTCATTAATAATTACTTGTCATTAAACATTTGATCAACACCATCATTAGCACTGTCATTAACAAGTCCCTAAGTTCTAACTCATTACAGGAGTCAGTCTCGCCATTTCTCTCTTCCTTCCTCCCTCCACTTCCCATTTTTCTAATGCATTTTATTTACCTGATTTGTCATTTAATCAAAGGCTACTCTATTTTGCCATTACTTAATACTATTGAATACTATAATTGTATTACATTAGTTCTAAATGTAAACAGACTTATTTTCAAAGCTGTGAATTCAATATATTTAAATAGCATAAAATGGCTAATATCAAATGAAGATACATATATACACATACAGTTTATAGTAAAGCTTTACTGTACATATATATTCATCAATAATATACCTTGAAACTCCTGTGTTTATTTCAGACTCAAAGAGATTATGACAATAAATAATCTAATTTTTAAGTGTTTCATATTTTATTATGCAATCTAGAATGTTGGCCAATATTGCAAAATTATGACAGCTGATATGGTTTGGAACTGTATCCCTGCTCAAACCTCAGGTTAAATAGCAATGCCCAGTGTTGGAGGTGGAGCCTGATGGGAGGTGATTGGATCATGAGGATGGAGTTCTCACGAATGGTTTGGTATCATCCTTTGGTGCTGTTCTCATGACAGGCTTCTTATAAAATCTGACTGTTTAAAAGTGTGTGGAACCTGCCTCCCTCTCTCTCTTCCTCCTGCTCCAGTCATGTAAGATGTTGCCTGCTTCCCCTTCACCTTCCACCACGATTGAAAGTTTCCTGAAGTCTCCCAGAAGCTGAGCAGATGCCAGTATTATGCTTCCTGTACAGCCTGTGGAACCATGAACCAATTAAGTACCTTTACTTTATAAATTACCCAGTCTCAAGCATTTCTTTATAGCAGCGTGAGAACAGCCTACCACAATAACGTCTAGTGTTATGCTATTATTTTGTCTACGTAGTTTTACAGATAATTTCTATACAAATTTCTTCACAAAAGAGTAAGACATAAATATCAAATAAATAGTCTATAGGCTTTCTTAATTCTAAATTATAACCTCTGCAATAAATACAACTGTTTCATAAGAATTTCTGCCATTCAAAATAGATTGAAAATGACATATTATAAAAGGAATACAGACAAATACCCTCTCTACCTTTCAATTTTGTAGCTTTAAATTGATACCTGACTTTCATGACTGCTAGCTGCCTAGCTATGTTTATTCATTCATCTACTCATGCGTTTGTCATTTTCAGACAGTCTGGTTCCATCTGTCACCTGGTTATCAGACTTCTAGGAAGAAGAAGCTGTTACCATGGAATAGGAAGAAAATGGGCTTCATAGTGGGAACATTTAAATTGGAATTCCAGCTCAACCATAGCCCTTTGGCAGAATCCTGGACTCTCACATTGGGGTTTTATCTATCCCTTTAGGAGAATTTGGGAAAAAACATAGAATCGGTCTTCGTTAAGCTTAGATGTTAGTGCCTAGGAACCAGAGCTTCTAACTGTGATATTCTCAAAATTAAGACTTGTTCTGCCTAAAATATTAACTAACATTCTTAAGAATTTAAGAAACAAAGCCTGGCATGGTGTTTCACGCCTCATCCCAGCACTTTGGCAGGCCAAGGCAGGTGGATCACTTGAGTTCAGCAGTGCAAGACCAGCCTGGCCAATGTGGTGAAGCCCTGTCTCTACTAAAATTAAAAACATTAAATGGGCATGGTGGTACATGTCTGTAATCCAGGTACTTGGGAGGCTAAGGCAGGAGGATTGTTTGAACCTGGGAGGTGGAGGTTGCAGTGAGCCAAGATTGAACCACTGCACTTTAGCCTAGGCACCAGAGCAAGACTGTCTCAAAAGTGACGCTTTTAAAAAAAGAAATTAATAAATAAAGTACTCATTAAATATTTATTAAATATTGCTTTTAGCATCACAGATATGCAATTACTCCACCAAAGTTCACCTCATCTGGGTATGTAAGTTTCTTTGTAATCATGCTATATAATTTATGTATATGCCCATGTTAAGAAACTATTCGTTTTCTTCTGTGCTTCAAGTACTCAGGTAAGCCTTATTCAAGCAAAAATAGTCTTGCAGGATCACACAAAGTAAGTCAAATATTAAGCAACTTCAAAGAAGTGATGAAACTTTAATTGACCCTGATTGAATTAATCCTGGTTCATAAATATTACTGTATTAAAAGAGAAATCTGAGATAATCTGTTTCAAAGAAGTTGGAAGTCAAATAGAGTACTTTCTTGACCAAAAATTTCTGGCCCATCTCTTTACTATAACCAATTTAAAAATTACAAAGCCTGATTTCAACCACTGAAAAGGAAGAGAAGAAATAAGAACAAGGCTCCTGCATCCACATGAGTCCAAAGTCAGGAAAAGACATAAGGACACATCAACTTTGAGCCTTGAACTTTTTTTTTTATATTGCATTTTAGGTTTCGGGGTACATGTGAAGAACATGCAAGATTGTTGCATAGGTACACACATGGCAGTGTGATTTGCTGCCTTCCTCCCCATCACCTATATCTGGCATTTCTCCCCCATGCTCACTCTCCCCAACTCCCGACCCACTGCTGTCCCTCCCCTATTTCCCCCCCTACAGACCCCAGTGTGTGATGTTCCCCCTCCCTGTGTCCATGTGTTCTCATTGTTCAACACCCACCTATGAGTGAGAACATGTGGTGTTTGATTTTCTGTTCTTGTGTCAGTTTGCTGAGAATGATGGTTTCCAGGTTCATCCATGTCCCTACAAAGGACACGAACTCATCGTTTTTGATGGCTGCATAGTATTCCATGGTGTATATATCCCACATTTTCCCTGTCCAGTCTAACATCGATGGGCATTTGGGTTGGTTCCAGGTCTTTACTATTGCAAACTCTGCTGCAATGAACATTCGTGTGCATGTGTCCTTATAGTACAACGATTTAGAATCCTTTGGATATATACCCAGTAATGGGATTCCTGGGTCAAATGGAATTTCTATTTCTAGGTCCTTGAGGAATCACCACACTGTCTTCCACAATGGTTGAACTAATTTACACTCCCACCAACAGTGTAAAAGTGTTCCTACTTCTCCACATCCTCTCCAGCATCTGTTGTCACCAGATTTTTTAATGATCACCATTCTAACTGGTGTGAGGTGGTATCTCAAGGTAGTTTTGATTTGCATTTCTCTAACGACCAGTGGTGATGAGCATTTTTTCATATGTTTGTTAGCCTCATGTATGTCTTCTTTTGTAAAGTGTCTGTTCATGTCCTTTGCCCACTTTTGAATGACCTCGTTTGTGTTTTTCTTGTAAATCTGTTTTAGTAATTTGTAGATTCTGGATATTAGCCCTTTGTCAGAGGGGGTAGATTACAAAAATGTTTTCCCATTCTGTTGGTTGCTGATTCACTCTAATGACTGTCTCTTTTGCTGTGCAGAAGCTGTGGAGTTTGATTAGGTCCCATTTGTCTATTTAGGTTTTTATTGCCAATGCTTTTGGTGTTTTGGTCATGAAGTCCTTGCCTACGCCTATGTCCTGAATGGTTTTGTCTAGGTTTTCTTCTAGGGTTTTTATGGTGTTACGTCTTATGTTTCAGTCTTTAATCCATCTGGAGTTAATTTTAGTGTAAGGTATCAGGAAGGGGTCCAGTTTCTGCTTTCTGCACATGGCTGCCAGTTTTTCCAACACCATTTATTAAACAGGGACTCTTTTCCCCATTGCTTGTTTTTGTCAGGTTTGTCAAAGATTGGATGGTTGTAGATGTGTGGCGTTGTCTCTGAGGCCTCTGTTCTGTTCCACTGGTCTATATCTCTGTTTTGGTACCAGTACCATGCTGTTTTGATTACTGTAGCCTTGTAGCATAGTTTGAAGTCTGATAGTGTGATGCCTCCTGCTTTTTTTTTTTTTTTTTTTTTGCTTCGAGTTGACTTGGCTATGCGGGCTCTCTTTTGGTTCTATATGAAGTTTAAAGTGTTTTTTCCAGTTCTGTGAAGAAGGTCATTGGTACCTTGATGGGGATAGCATTGAATCTGTAAACTACTTTGGGCAGTATGGCCATTTTCACGATATTGATTCTTCCTAACCATGAACATGGAATTTTTCTCCATCTGTTTGTGTCCTCTTTTGTTTCGTTGAGCAGTGGTTTGTAGTACTCCTTGAAGAGGTCCTTTACATCCTTTGTTAATTGTATTCCCAGGTATTTCATTCTCTTTGTAGCAATTGTGAATGGCAGTTCATTCTTGATGTGGCTCTCTTTAAGTTTGTTATTGATGTATAGGAATGCTTGTGATTTTTGCACATTGATTTTGTATCCTGAGACTTTGCTGAAGTTGCTTATCAGTTTCAGGAGATTTTGGGCTGAGACGATGGGGTCTTCTAGATATACAATCATGTCATCTGCAAATAGAGACTATTTGACTTCCTCCTTTCCTATTTGAATACACTTTAATTCTTTTTCTTGCCTGATTGCTCTGGATAGAACTTCCAATACTATATTGAATAGGAGTGGTGAGAGAGGGCATCCTTGTCTAGTGCCAGATTTCAAAGGGTATGCTTCCAGTTTTTGCCCATTCAGTACGATATTGGCTATTGGTTTGTCTTAAATAGCTTTTATTACTTTGAGATACATTCCATCAATACCTAGTTTATTGAGTGTTTTTAGCATAAAGGGCTGTTGAATTTTGTAAAAGGCCTTCTCTGCATCAACTGAGATAATCATGTAGTTTTTGTCTTTGGTTCTGTTTATGTGGTGAATTATGTTTATAGACTTGTGTATGTTGAACCAGCCTTGCATCGCTGGGATGAAGCCTAGTTGATTATGGTGGATAAGCTTTTTTATGTGCTGTTGCAGTCGGTTTGTCAGTATTTTATTGAAGATTTTTGCATCTATGTTCATCATGGATATTGGCCTGAAGTTTTCTTTTCTTGTTGAGTCTCTGCCAGGTTTTGGTATCAGGATGATGTTGGTCTCATAAAATGATTTGGGAAGGATTCCCTCTTTTTGGATTGTTTGGAATAGTTTCAGAAGGAATGGTACCAGCTCCTCTTTGTATGTCTGGTAGAATTCGGCAGTGAATCCATCTGGACCTGGGCTTTTTTGGATGGTAGGCTCTTAATTGCTGCCTCAACTTCAGACCTTGTTATTGGTCTATTCAGGGTTTCGGCTTCTTCCTTGTTTAGGGTTGGGAGGATGCAAGTGTCCAGGAATTTATCCATTTCTTCCAGGTTTACTAGTTTACGTGCATAGAGATGTTTGTAATAATCTCTGATGATGGTTTGTATTTCTGTGGAATCTGTGGTGATATCCCCTTTATCGTTTTTTATTGCATCTACTTGATTATTCTCTCTTTTCTTTTTTATTAATCTGGCTAGTGGTCGATTTTGTTGATCTTTTCAAAAAACCATCTCCTGGATTTATTGATTTTTCGAAGGGTTTTTTGTGTCTCTATCTCCTTCCATTCTGCTCTGATCTTACTTATTTCTTGTTTTCTGCTAGGTTTTGAGTTTTTTTGATCTTGCTTCTCTAGCTCTTTCAATTTTGACGATAGGGTGTTGATTTTAGATCTTTCCTTGTTTCTCATGTGGGCATTTATTGCTATATATTTTCCTCTAGAGACTGCTTTAAATGTGTCCCAGAGATTCTGGTATGTTGTGTCTTCATTCTCATTGGTTTCGAAGAACATCTTTATTTCTGTCTTTATTTCATTGTTTATCCAGTCAACATTCAAGAGCCAGTTGTTCAATTTCCATGAAGCTGTGCGGATCTGAGTTAGTTTCTGAATTCTGAGTTCTAACTTGATTGCACTGTGGTCTGAGAGACAGTTTGTTATGATTTCCGTTCTTTTGCATTTGCTGAGGAGTGATTTACTTCCAATTATGTGGTCAGTTTTAGAGTAGGTGTGATGTGGTGCTGAGAAGAATGTGTATTCTGTGGATTTGGGGTGGAGAGTTCCCTAAATGTCTATTAGGTTTGCTTGGTCCAGGTCTGAGTTGAAGTCCTGGATATTCTTGTTAATTTTCTGTCTTGTTGATCTGTCTAATATTGACAACGGGGTGTTAAAGTCTCCCACTATTATTGTGTGGGAGTCTAAGTCACTTTGTAAGTCATTAAGAACTTGCTTTATGTATCTGGGTGCTCCTGTATTGGGTGCATATACATTTAGGATCATTAGCTCTTCTTGTTGCATTGGTCCTTTTACTATTACGTAATGTCCTTCTTTGTCTCTTTTGATCTTTGTTGATTTAAAGTCTATTTTATCTGAGATGAGAATTGCAACTCCTGCTTTTTTTGCTCTCCATTTGCTTGGTAAATCTTCCTCCATCCCTTTATTTTGAGCCTTTGTGTATCCTTGCATGTGAGGTGGGTTTCCTGGACACAGCACACCAATGGGTTTTGGCTTTTTATCCAATTTGCCAGTCTGTGTCTTTTGATTGGGGTATTTAGCCTGTTTACATTTAGGGTTAATATTGTTATGTGTGAATTTGATCCTGCCATTTTGATGCTAGCTGGCTGTTGTGCCCATTAGTTGATGCATTTTCTTCATTGTGTTGATGCTCTTCACCATTTGGTATGTTTTTGGAATGGCTGGTACTGGTTGTTCCTTTCTATGTTTAGTGCCTCTTTCAGGAGCTCTTGTAAAGCAGGCCTGGTGGTGATTAAATCTCTGAGTACTTGCTTGTTCACAAAGGATTTTATTTTTCCTTCACTTATGAAGCTTAGTTTGGCTGGACATGAAATTCTGGGTTGAAAGTTCTTTTCTTTAAGGATGTGAATATTGGCCCCCACTCTCTTCTGGCTTGTAGGGTTTCTGCTGAGAGATCTGCTGTGAGTCTGATGGGCTTCCCTTTGTGGGTAACCCGACCTTTCTCTCTGGCTGCCCTTAGCATTTTCTCCTTCATTTCAACCCTGGTGAATCTGACGATTATGTGCCTTGGGGTTGCTCTTCTTGAGGAATATCTTTGTGTTGT
Source organism: Ateles fusciceps (assembly GCA_036589455.1). Taxonomy (NCBI): domain Eukaryota; kingdom Metazoa; phylum Chordata; class Mammalia; order Primates; family Atelidae; genus Ateles; species Ateles fusciceps. Next base: position 11,745,544 of record JAZHEH010000078.1, read on the forward strand.
TTTCTGTATTTCCTGGACTTGAATATTGGCCTGCCTTGCTAGGTTGGGGAAATTTTCCTGGATAATATCCTGAAGAGTATTTTCCAGCTTGGATTCATTCTCTCCATCACATTCAGGTACACCTATCAAACGTAGATTAGGTCTTTTCACATAGTCCCATATTTCTTGGAGACTTTGTTCATTCCTTTTTACCCTTTTTTCTCTAATCTTGCCTTCTCGTTTTATTTCATTGAGTTGATCTTCGACCTCTGATATCTTTTCTTCTGCTTGGTCAATTTGGCTGTTGAAACTTGTGTATGCTTCGTGAAGTTCTCGTGTTGTGTTTTTCAGCTCCATCAATTCACTTATATTCCTCTCTAAGTTGTTAATTCTCATTAGCATTTCATCAAATCTTTTTTCAAGGTTCTTAGTTTCTTTGCATTGGGTTAGAACATATTCTTTTAGCTCACAGAAGTTTCTTATTACCCACTTTCGGAAGACTGATTCTGTCAATTCATCACACTCATTCTCCATCCAGCCTTGTTCCCTTGCTCGTGAGGAGTTGTGATCCCTTGTAGGAGGAGAGGTGTTCTGGTTTCCGGTGTTTTCATACTTTTTGTGCTGGTTTCTTCCCATCTTTGTGTATTTATCCACCTGTCGTCTTTGTAGTTGTTGACTTTCAGATTGGGTCTCTGAGTGAATGTCCAGTTTGTTGATGATGAAGTTATTTCTTTCTGTTTCTTAGTTTTCCTTCTAACAGTCTAGCCCCTCTGCTGTAGGACTGCTGAGATCCACTCCAGGCCCTGCTTGCCTGGGGATCACCTGCAGCAGCTGCAGAACAGTAAAGGTTGCTGCCAGTTTCTTCTACTGCTATTTTTGTCCCTGAAGGATACCCACCTGATGTCCGTCTGAGCTCTCCTTTATGAGTTGACTCTTTGGATATACGGGGGTCAGGGAGCTGCTTGAGGAGACGGTCTATCCTTTATAGGAGCTCAAGTGCTGAGCTGTTAGCTCCATTTTTCATTCAGAGTTGCTGGGCAGGTACGTTTAAGTCTGCTGCAGCAGAACTCATAAACTCCCCCTTTTTTTTCCCAGGTGCTCTGTCCCGGGGGAGTTAGGGCTTTATTTATGAGTTTCTGTTGTGCTACTGCCTTTTTCAGGGCTACCCTGCCCAGCAAGGAGGCAGCCTAGTCACTGTCTGCCTGCAGAGGCTTTGCTGCACTGCTGTGAGCTCCGCCCAGCTGCCATGTGAACTTCCCTGTAGTCCTGTTTATACAGGTATAGTTAGAACTGCCTCAGCAATGGCAGCCCACCTCTGTAATGGCGGATTCTCTCTGTAATGGCGGGCTGCCTTGGCAATGGCGGGCTGCCTCAGCAATGGCAGACTACCTCCGTAGTGGTAGAGTGCCTCGGTAATGGCGGATGCCCCTCCCCCACAGAGTTGGACCATCCCGGGCTCAGCTGTGCTTGCTGTGAAACTCTCAATCCAGAGCGTTTCAGATTGCTGCTTTTTTGTGGGGGTGGGACCAGCCGAGCCTGATCACCTGGCTCCCTGCCTCAGAGCCTTTTTTTTTTAGTTGAACTGTCAACTGTCTCCCAGGTGTTCCAGTCACCTGTTGAAAAGGCACTGGGATCTGTGTGATTTCCCATGCGGCAACCCACTTAGCCAGCTGAAACAGCCGCACTGAGATTCATGGTGCTTTTTTGCCCAGGAATCTCCTGGCCTGGCTCCCTGTTTCAGTTCCCTTTTCTATCAGTTGAATTTGGGCAACTCTGTCTTCCTGGAGTTCCAATCACCAGCTAAAATGGTGCCCAGATCCATGTATTTTGTACGGAGAACCGCCATGCCAGGGGGCCAGCCAAAACAGCCACACCAGCCAAACAGCCACGACGGCCGAAACAGCCACGCCAGCCGAAACAGCTGCACTGGTGACCCGTGGGCCTCCTCCGCCTGGGAATCTCCTGGTCTGTGGGCAATAAAAATCCGTCTGGAAATGCAGCATCCACTCACCCTCCGTGCTTTCGCTGGGAGCTGCAATCCTGAGCTGCTCCTAATCAGCCATCTTGGACCCGTGCCCTCCAAGCCTTGAACATTTGAACAGAAGGTATCAGACAAGCCAATAACCAGGAAAATATTTCAAGTTCTGGCCAGAGAGTCTAACCCTGGTTTTTACTTCCCATTCATCTAACACTGACCAGTAAACTTCTGTCCCCCGCCTCCTAAGTGTTCTATTCTGTTGAAATGCTTTCAAATATCCTCCAAGTCACACCCAAAAACTATGAATCTAAATGTTCCCAAATGTTTCTTTCCACCTGCACCAGAGTCGTGCTGAGTTCCACCTGGACAGGTCCCACTGGGGTGTGCTACACACTTCATTTCTTCAATCTGATAGTAGGCACCTCCAGATCGAGGAATAAGTCAGATTATTTTCATTTTTAATTTGAGATTTTATACCCTGCATCACTGCTAAATCATTTAAGAAAACTGAAATAGCTTTTCCATTTTCCAAACTCCCCAGATCAAATATAGTGCTGATTATACCCAATAGGCATTAAACAGGGGGAGCAATTGTTCTCCTATTCTAAATGTGAATCTGAAAGAAATATCTAACTTCGGGCAGTATGTACAGTACTTTCTGAGTTGGAAGACTTTATTAGAGAAGAAGAAAGTAATCATAACTGCCTATCTGTGGAATGATTATTTAGCAGAAAAACTCAATTTTTACAAGAGAATTGAAAAGTGCTTTGTGGAAGAGAAGACAAAATTGATTAAATGCACACTTGAAATCATTTGCATAACACTCTATTCTCATAATTTAAGCTTTAATAGTCTCTAAGTAAAAACTGTTGTCTTCTAAGCTCTGTACTTCCAGGCTGCAGGGTCTGTATATAACGACTTCAAGCCCTCAGCGTACAGAATATGCTATCCCTGAAGGAGAAAAAGTAGAAAATCAATAATTTGTGCACCATAAAAGATGATCCTCAAGAAGCCTAGAGACTAAAAGCCTGGGGATTGAAATTTTCACTGTAAGAACTAGAAGAATAAGTATTTCAAAAGGCAGAGGTGGAGGTACTTCTGCAAACATAAGTGCTTAATAGTGTAATTTTGAGTTTAATATGGAGCAAAACCAGAAAGTGCTGTCCGCCACAGGCTTGGGGACAGAGAGTTAAGAGTTGCAGCCCAAGCTCCAAACAGTGACTTTTAGAGAAGGCCCTGACTCTGAAAAACAAACCACAATGGGCAGATTCACATATACCCTTGAAGCATCCCAAAATCTGTAGCATCATGGTAGGAGCTGGAAATTGATTCTGTAGGGCCATCATTGTTTGGTTAGAAGGATATTGTTTTTTTGATGGGAAGTCCTTCCTTCTTTGGTATAATTTATGTGATGAGAAAGAGAGAAAAAGACCTGGAGGCATTTGGAGGTTAATAAGCCTTGCCTCAGTATCTACAAAGGGCAGAACCACATATCCATATTTCACACACACACACACACACACACACACACACACACACCATCTCTCTCTCTCTCCTCTCTCTCTCTCTCTTTCTGGAAGGGGGTGAGATGAAAAAGTTCTTGAGGACTGAATAAGCAGTAGGCAATTCCAAGAAGCAAGAACGGGTCATGGAGTCAAAGTAAGGAAGCTTCACCACCTAAAAAGCAGACAAAAAAGATCATCTTCCCTAAAGAAAGATGAGAAGAGGCTACTTAAACTCCAAAAATGTCTCACGCCATTCCTTGAAGGAAAGATGTGACAACAATTTCTTTTTACCATTCTAACCAATATGACTTGACCTGTATTTGCTCAAGCTAGCAGAAATTGAGGAGTATCTATTAAAATCAAGAAAGACCAGACATTGAAATGAGAAGATAAGAAAGGAAGGGACTACTTGATTTGACTCAGCATCCTCACGGGCTGCCCAAGTAACCTCTAAGTCACCTCCTGCCTGACCACCCTCCTCAACTCACTCTACTTCTTTGCAAACTCTACCCTGTTTTATGACAGGGGCTTTGCCTTCCTCCTGTAGTTCCTGTTTAAAACCTACATTTTCTTTGAGATACATGGCACACACAAAAGGAGGGTTTTTTTTTCTCCTCAAGATGAGAAAATGAAACAAATATCACAAACAAAACAAACCCAAAAGAATTCCAAAGTATCCAAAAGAAAATCACATTTGTACTCATCTATTCCCTGCACCAGAGTTCAATTTGTGTGCTTTATTCTTGGCACAGAGAATGTGACCGCTCTAAGCTTAATTTTTTGTCCACTTTTATAAAAACACAAAAACACACAAATATTTATATTAAAATATAAAAACTATTTTAAAAATTACAGAGGTATGGCTAGAACTCAGTGAAATATTAGTAAAAGCAACTAGCTCACTGTTCATTAAATATTATTATTTTTTTCTCTCTACTTCCAGATAAGTCTGCCTGTTAAAATATAGGACACCCAGTAAAATTTGAATTTCAGATAAACAACAAATAATTTTTTAGCATAGGTAGGTCCCAAATGTTGTGTGTATTTTTATTCCTAAATCTGGCAATCCTACCCTCCAGAAAACAGAAATAAAGAAAATGGACAGTGTGAGGTGATAGAAACAAAACTAACCCAATATTTAAATTCCAGCTCCAGCTGGTCCACACATTATATTACTTGTTTTAAGTGTATTTCACCACAATTTTGAAGTTCCCAACACAAAGAAATGCTAAATGTGTGAGGTGACGGATATACAAATTAGTTTGATTTGATAACTACACATTGTGTGTATTGAACTATCACTATAAACCCCCAAATATGTACAATTATCAATTAATTTTTTAATTTTTCAAAAAGTACTTTGCCTCAGTGAAGCTTTATAATCCATGGGCTGAAATAATGATCATTAAGGTCTGTTTCAAAACCAAAATTATATAAACCTATGACAACTATCGAATATTAATAGACCCTCTCTTCTTCTGGAATTATGAAAATGTTTAAATCTCTAACATTAAAGCAAATTTCACAAAACCCTCTGTTGCAACAGGAGACTCCACCAATGATAGGAGACTATCACCATGGAGACTAAGATATGTGTTAGGACGCTCGGAAGCAAACCCACAGGAGACAAATAAGTTGTTCTTCCATGAATTTTTGTGATCACAGAATTTCAAAGAGGTTGTTTTATTTTGGCATATATATAAGTTTGAGTTTTACTACTTAGTATTTTTGGTTGTTGTTGTTGTTGTTGTTTTGAGACAGTCTCTCTGTATTGCCCAGGCTCTAGTGAAGTGGTGTAATCTCTGCTCACTGCAACCTCCGCCTCCTGGGTTCAGGTGATTTTCCTGCGTCAGCCTCCGGAGCAGCTGGGATCACAGGCATACACCACCATACCTGGCTAATTTTTGTATTTTTTAGTAGAGACGGGGTTTCACCATGTTGGTCAGGCTGGTCTTGAACTCCTTACCTCATGATCCACCTGCCTCAGCCTCCCAAAGTGCTGGTATTACAGGCGTGGGCCACGGCACCCAGCCCTACTTAGTAATTTTTGAATTGATATTACATATAGGGGCACAATGACCATTTCAGCTTTTCTAAAGGTTTTGATCTAGTCCTGTATGCCATGGGGCTAGCCAAGGGCTGAGAGCTTGTGAAGAAACTGCCTGGAGCAAAACAAGTGACCAGGAGAGCATAAAAGAAATAATGTGTTGGTCTAAAGACTGTCCTGAAAAGGACGTCCTGACAGGTAGGAAAAGAGCTAAAACATGATTTACCTCGTATTTCAAAATCATTGAGTAAGGAAAGCACGTGCTTGAAAGTAAAGGGCATGACATATATCTTTATATGATGAATCAGCTTCCTAACTAAGGGAGAGAATGGAGTCTTTGTCTTTGCACCATAATGGTTAAAATCATGGTAGAGCAAAAGATGTTCTTTAATGAGACAATAGCCCAAGATTACTAGTTTATAATCATTTCGAAGTGAAACATAATTTTTACTGATAGCATGTTATCATCTTACAAAGTTCACGCAAACATCACCAGCTGGGAAAAAAAAGATGGATAAACCTTTGTTCCCAGTGGGTATTCATCAAGTGGAGAACACACACCTATAAACATATGATAGCATTAGAGGGAGATGGGGGTTAGGGGTGTGAGAGCAACAGGAATGGAGGATTTCCTGATAGCTAAATAGTCAGACAGACCATCAGAGAGGTGACACATAAGCAGAGACTTCACAGAAGTAAAGGAAGAAACTACCAGGTAGGCACACATTCTCAACAGAAAGAACAGAATGTCAAAAGCACAAAAGCCTGAAATGGAGAGTTTTGGATGACAGTTGGTGCAATGCCTCATTCTATTAAAAGTAATGGCAAAAAACACAATTACTTTGCACCAAACTTAAGTATACAAGAGATGCTCCAGAGAAAAAATAGAGGCAGAAGGAAAAGATAAATAGAACAAATCATGAGGGGCTTTGTACACAAAGTCTACATGTTCAGATTTTATCCTGTGGGAAATAAGCAGCTACTGACAACTTTAACTTGGGAGTAACTCTTTAAAAACACCAGGTGGATAATACAATACTTAGGAAAAGAAATGGAACAAACAGTATTCTGAGATTATTCTTGCCTTCTGTGTAAAAAGAAAATGGGAGAAGATAGGAGGCAGATGCATTTCTATTTCAGAATGATTCTTCCCAAAGAATAGCAGCTCTTTTGGTGAGAAAAAAATAACTGAGATTTTGTTCTATATTTTCATGTATTTTTACTTGTTCATTATAAAAAATCAAATGGTGCAGATGTACACATAGAAAGTTAGTCTTATTCATTTCCCCAAATGGATATTGATGTATTTTTTGTTTGGTAAGTAGTTTGTATTTTTTATTATAAACATTATAGGAAGAAACTTTTTCACATATATGCATACTCTAATAAGTTTTACTCTTCTTATTCATACAAATTTATGTTACTAGATAGAAATGTTTATGTGCTACAAATTTTGATGACTAATGCAAAATTGCCCTCCAAAAAGGATGCAATTATTTAGATATCACCAACATTCTAGGAGAGCATATCTTTGCCAACACTGAGTAATACTTTTTCTTTTAGTCACAAAAACAAATTCTTGCTCTTATAAATGGCACTGTTCAGTCATACTAGAACCTCATTCAACAAACATCTATTGAATGACTTCAACATTTACATTACACCGCTAAGAATTTTTAGTGTATACACACACAAGTAAACTATGGCTATCACTCTGGAAAACTATCAGGCTAATCATGCACCTTTATTGACAATCATATATCCTTAACGTAAGGTGAAATTCAGTAAATAATCTAACAGTGTAAACAAGTAATGAATCAAAGAAAGAAACAATTACCTCTTGCTGGGGTGCTCAGGGAAGCCTTTGTGGAAGAGGCAGTCTTTTATCTTTGTCTTAAATGCTAGCCAAGATTTAAATAAACTGAATGCCCAGAACTCTTCTCAGTCTATTGAACAGCGTGAACCACAAGTGCTTCACGGACATGCACAGGGCATGAACAGACAACAGCAAGGAGCCTCCTGGGACCGGGAAGCCTTGTCTGATCCTGGGCTGTCTGTTGACAAGAAAACACTGGGAAATCAATCTGAGGTCTGACTCCTCCTCTGTCTGCCCAGAATTCTGTCTGTGAAGTCTCTAGTCTTTCACTCACCTTGAATTACACCATGAATTTCTTTTTTGTCACCAGCATTTATAGATTCTTTAAAACTAGCACTGCTCTTGTAGGAGCCATAAAGAACAATTTTTCACTTTGCACAACCATGACATAATTTACATCTGTGTGGAAATAGTGGGAAGACTAACTTAGAGATTAGATACAGAAAAATAAAGCCATGCTTATGGCTTTATTCTAGATATATTCAATACATTACTCAATATATATTTAATATATTCTATGTGTATATTGATTTCAATATGAGAGTGTATTGATATGCTAGGTACCATGTCAACTTATGATCTTCTTTCTCCAGCTCTTGCTTACTTTCCTTATATACTGGTTGAGTTAAAAAGACTTCCTTCCCTAAAAGAGTGATGATTTTTATTTGAAGTATAGCCCAAGCCAAAGAATTTCTTTTTCAAGAAAGCTGATGTGACAATGTTATATATTGCTATGTTGACCCATGCTATTATCACCATCATATTGATTCCATTCTGCAAAATCCACTTTTTGTACTGAGTAGTTTCCTCTTTGACCTATCTCCTACTTAGTGCTTGATAGTTGGGTTTGCCAACAAAGACGGAATCCTAAGCAAAGTATTAGCACTGGGAGAAATTATGTGTCTTCTAATATACTTGGACAATTATTTCCCATTAGTTTAACAAATGATTGTCTCTGCTAAGAAAATATGTGGCTTGAGAAATAATGGATCAGAGCTAGGCTGGCTTTATTTAATTTGCCATCCAGAAAAATTAAACCATTGTCTCTAAATCAAACTATCAAGAAAGTTAAGCTTCCCAAACTGTAGCAATAGCTTCATAAATTAATTCTGGTACTTTCCAAGAAATGCAGGTAAATATTGTTGCTTCAATTATCTCTCTAAATTTATAGAAAGCTGTTTTTCCATGGTTCACCTGCACATGGCTTTCACATTAATACTGCAACAAATAAGCACCCAAGGACTGGGTAAGCATCCTTGCCCTCTCCACTCTTACTCTTTTTATCTCACAACCTTGCAATCTCCTCCCTGTCTTAGTGGTAGCTTTCTTCTCTAGTTACTGATTAAAACACAGATTATTTTCACCAGATATGAACAATGCAACAAGTAATACAATCATAAGGAACCCAAAGGAATCCAAGAGTAAAACAAGGAGATCACCCACTCAGTCACAGCAACTCTGGACCACAGCAGTTCTTCCCACATTCCCAAATCTCACCACTATCAGGGCAGGACCTTTGCTTCCTACAGGCAACTCATTTCCAAGATAAAGGAAGAAGAAGAGGTAGAGGATGGCATGCTCACTTTCTGCTCTTAAACTCATCAGCTGAATAAAGATGGGCAGAGAGATGCCAGGAAGGGATTTGATATCCTTCACTTAGAAATAAATATCAGGAATGGAGAAAAAAAATGTTCTACACTCCCCAACACTTTTTTCTTTCTTTTCCTTTCTTTCTTTCTTTCTTCTTTCTTTCTTATTGAAGATTTAGGGGGGGACAGTGCAGCTTTTTTACATGGATATATTGCATAGTGGTGACGCCATCATCTAAATAGTCAACATTTTACCCATTAAGTAATTTCTCATCCCTCACCCCCTCCCACTCTCCCACCCCTCTAAGCCTGAAGGGTCTATTATGTCACACTCCATGTCCATATATACACATTACATAGCTCCTACTTATGAATGAGAACATGTAGAATTTGACTTTCTCTGTTTCTGATTTATTTCACTTAAGATAATAACCTCTAGTTCCACCCATGTTGCTGCAAAAGATATGACTTCATTCTTTTTTATGGACAAACACTATTCCATAGTTTGGATATATATATACACATACATATATGTATATGTATATATGTGGATATATACACACACATATATGTATGTGTCTATATGTATATGACATTTTTTTCATCCAGTCACCCATTAATGGACAGTTAGGTTGATTCCATATCTTTAATATTGTGAATTATGCTGTGATAAACATATGAGTACAGGTATCTTTTTGGTATAATAATTTCTTTTTATTTGGGTAGATATCCAGTAATGAGATTACTGGATTGAGCAGCAGTTCTGTTTTTAGTTGAGAAGTCTCCATATGGTTTTCCAATGAGGTTGTGCTAATTTCCATTCCCACCAACCATTTCCAGTGTATAAGCCTTCCCTTTCTCTGAATCCTCACCAACATCTATTTTTTGTCTTTTAATAATAGCCATTCTGACTGGCTATTATTAGATCATATCTCATTGTAGTTTTAATTTTAATTTCTCTGGTTACTGGTGATGTTGAGCATTTTTTATGTGCTTCTCAGTCATTTGTATGTCTTCTTTTGAAAAATGTCTATTCATGTCCTTTACCCACTTTTTAATGGGATTATTTGTTTGGTTTTGTTGTTGTTGTTGTTGCTGTTGTCATTTGCTGTTGTCGTTGTTGTTTGAGTTTGAGTTCCTTATAGAGTCTGGATATTAGTCCTTTGCTAGATGCATAGTTTGCAAATATTTTCTCCCATTCTTCAAGATATCTGTTCACTCTGTTGATAATTTCTTTTGCTGTGCTAAAGCTTTTTAATTAAGTCTTACTTGTCCATTTTTGTTGCATTCACTTTTAAGGTCTTAGTCATTAATTCTTTGCCAAGACCAATGTCCATAAGAGCTTTTCCTAAGTAGCAGTTAGGAAAAAATAAATAAAGTAGCAGTTTTATACACCAATAACAATCAAGCGGAGAACTGAATCAAGAAGATAATCCCATTTACAATAGCTGCAAAAAAAATTAAATATCTTGGAATATATTTAGCCAAGGATGTGAAAGATCTCTGCAAGGAAAACTGTAAATTGCTGAAGAAAGTTAACTGTAGATGACACAAACAAATGGGAAAACATCCTATGCTCATGGATTGGAAGAATCAATATTGTTAAAATGACCATACTGCCCAAAGTACTCTACAGACATAACGTAATTCCTATCAACATAGCAATGTCAGTTTTCACAGAATTAGAAAAAATAATCCTAAAATTCATATGGAACCAAATGAGAGCTTGTGTCACCAAGGCAATCCTAAGCAAAAAGAACAAACCTGGAGGCATATTACCTGCTTTCAAACTATATGTCAAGGCGATAGTAACCCAAACAGCATGTTAGTGGTATCAAAATGAAGACAGGCCAGGTGTGGTGGCTCACGCCTGTAATCTCAGCATTTTGAGAGGCCGAGGGAGGTGGATAACCTGAGGTCAGGAGTTCGAGACCAGTGTGGCTAATATGGTGAAACCCCATCTCTACAAAAAATACAAAAAATTAGCCAGGCATGGTGGCACATGCCTGTAATCCCAGGTACTCAGGAGGCTGAGGCAGGAGAATCATTTGAATCCATGAGGTGGAGGTTGCAGTTAGCCAAGATCGTGCCATTGCACTCCAGCATGGCCAACAAGAGGAAATTCCATCTCAAAAATAAATGAATAAATAAATAAATAAACAAACAAACACATAGATCACTGGAACAGAATAGTGAACCCAGAAATAAACCACATACTTACAGATTACTGATCTTAGACAAAGTCAGCAAAAGTATACACAACAAAAGGATACCCTATTCAATACACGGTGTTAGGAAAATCAAATTGCCATATGCAAAAGAAAATAACAGGACCCCTATCTCTCACCATACACAAGAATAACTCAAGATGGATTAAAGACTTAAATGTAAGACCTGAAACTATAAAAATACTGTAAGTATTTATTTCTTTATCACTTTCTTCATCTTCCTTGCCAAGCACAAGTACTTTGATATCTGGTCTGCCTAGTCCTGTTACCTACTCAATCTAGATCTGACCAAATTCAGTTACTGTAAACACACCATAGGGAAGATCAGATGCTTTATTAAGTCATGATTTATTCATTAAATGTTCATCTAGTACCTAATAATAATAATACCTATCATTTATTTAGTGTATTCTCTATTGTTATGACTATACCAGCTGCCTTACGTAAATTATCTCATTTAATCCTGAAAATTAGAATTTACATTGAAGAAACTTGTCTGATTCCAAAACCCATAATCTCATATTAGTTAGAATTATTTTTTTTTGCAAGCAAGAGAAAGTAATTTTGAATAGCTTAAGTGGAAGAGGAATTGTCATAAGGATTTGGAGTAGTTCACAGCAGTGGAGGGGACAAAGAAGAACTAGAAATAACAACAGGTGAAGAATTGCTGAAATAAATCAGCAGAAATGACTGCTAAATAGGTAAAGTGTCACCTCCTGGGGTGATGAAAGAGTTTTGCAACTAGAGGCAGGTGGTGGTTGCACAACATTGTGAATGCACTAAAGGCTACCGAATTGTTCACTAAACAATAGTTCGTTGCATATTATGTAAATTTTACCTCAATGAAGTTAAAAATGAAAAAGAACAAGTACACTGTCTCTATAGGGTGTTGCCTCTGTGACCAATCACCTCCAACAAATTTCAGGGGTTTTTAAATCTCTGAAATGCAGGGAGAGAGTATATGATTGACCTAGCTTGGGTCATACACCATCCCTTGGGCACCACGAAGAACAGCCTTGATATATCGTATTCAACAGGTACAATGGAATTTCCCACAAAGAAACATTGGGATGCTGTTTTAGAATAAAGGAAAATAGAAATTGAGTGACAAAAAATATAAGTTTACATTTTCTGTAACAGCTTTTAAACACTGTGATATACTTCCTCCTTACTAAACCAGGAATTGTGCTAGACCCTAGGAGCCATGAATAAGCGTTTTGAATCCTTAAAGGACAAAGAAATTGGGTAGTGTTGGAGGTGAGTAACTGATAGAGCTGAAATTAAAGATAAGAGATGGTACTACCTTGTTACTAGTAAATAAACTGGTTTTTTAAATTTATTTTTAATGTACTTATTTTACTTTAGCTGCATACTATATGTTATTTCTCCCCCATATTATCCCTCCCCCCCACCCCCTCCCCCCCCCCCCCCCACCCCCCCCACTGTCTCTCCCCTACGCCCCTCAACTGTTTTAAGCATTTTATTTGGAAAGTTGTTTTCTCCTATAAAACTCAGGAATAAAATTCTAGCACTTCCTTGAGTGGAAGGAAATGGAATGAAGAAAGGGCAGAGAGGATAGCATCTCGAAGTTAGGAAACTAAGATTTTGAAAGTAGTCTAGGAGAGGCCATGTACTTGAAAACAAGTGAAGTGTTATAGCCTTAGCATAAAACTGACCTACAAGAGAGATGTCAAGGGATTATATAACTACAGGAAAATGTCAAAGGATTATACTGCTGCTCCTGAAGAAAAAAGGCACTGGTTTGACTCAGCCTCGGTTAATCTCAGTATTAACACAGACCCAGAATTCACATAAGGTAGGAGGCAGAGAAAAAATAAGCTTCCATAAGTCTGGATAGAAATACAGTCATAATTGACCATACGACACACAGGTAGACTGAAAGAGATCATTAAGCCCAGGACAGGATAACCTGAGACCCATGGGATAGGTCCTTTAGATATGCTGGGCATGAGCCTTCCATATCCAGAGGATACAGGACAAGAGTGACCAGTAAGGCCCCAATTTGACACAGCCCACCTGAAACATAACAAAGCAATAGAGGATACCAGCAGGAGCCCATATCTCCATGTTTCAACTTAAAGAAATAAGAATACTACTATATCTGCCCTGGTAACAAGGACAATCTAAATGTTCCTCGGCCTATTTTGGCTTCAGTGACCCCAACTGTAAGGTGAGGAAAGCTTGAAAAGTCTAAATGGGTCCAACAAATGTTATCCCTCTTTGTACCCAGGTGCTGAATAAATTGAAAAACAAAATTAAATAGTGACAGGTGAGAGGTCAAAACACTATCTTCAGTATCTGTAAAGGTTAAGTCAGAGGGCCTAGCTGGTGTGAGAACCAAATGAGCAAGGACTAGGCAGACTTCCCTATCCAATCACAGGCCAAGCACGGGGCAAGTCAGGCAGGCCAACCTGCTGCAGCCGAAGAGCTTGTTCCTGGAGGCAGCAATAGAATGTCTGTTTTCTCTGAGCAGCTAGATCCCCAAAGTAAGAAAAGCAAGATTGAGTGAGCTGCCTGTATTAGGGAATTTTACCTTGCCCAGTGGTAGTCTCCAAACACAATACCACACAAACTATCTCAAAAGTTACAGAACAGCAAGTCTTATGTATCACATTAAGATGCTCAAAGCATGTAATACATTGAATCAATTTTAAAACATATAGAAAGAAGCAGAGGAACAAGATGGGATAAGATATGGTGGATATGGAAGGACCACACTACTAACTCCTGGATTTTGCAGTGTTCATACGTTCTATTTCTCTGCCACATCAGCCTTTCCTGCTAATGGAAAAACCGTGGTTGAGATTGAACAACAGGACCCAACAGGCTGATGGTGCAATGGAGCCAACACATACTTGTGGTATTGGTGAAATGAAGAGGCAAGTATGCCTGACCACAGCTGGAGCTATCTATGATCTACTGAGTAGCCAGGTCTTATTTGTGAATTTCTGCATCAGCATATAGTGTGGGCCAGGTTTGGTGCCACCAATAAATGGTTGATTTAGGAATGATATTGTTGTCACCATTTATGTAATATGTTCTGTGCTTTGCTAATATTTAATGTTTACTTGGTTCTTCCATTTCTATCTATAAGTAGCACTCTCATTTGTTCCATTCTTCATCTATGTTTGACTGACACCTTTCACTGACTTTGTCTTAGACACATCATATAGGTTTCCAGCTTCACAATTTGTACCAAATGCAGGCTACCAGCTTTATCCAAACCATTGCTTTTCTTGATTTCTTTAGAGCAAAATTGAATATTACATTAAACACATGATATACAACTCCATTCTTCCCAAATTTGCTAATAAAATAAATGATCCTGGAATGAGTGAAGAGAATCCAAGAGTTACAATAATTGAATTTCCTAGACATAGAAGGAAACTTTAAGATGTCAGAGGAAGTATTACCCTGTAAAAATAAGATTAGGCTATGATCTCTAGATTCTCCCAATTATGTTCTAGGTACAGATGAGATATTCTCTAGATTTTACAGGGTGATGAAAACATGTATCATATAAATCTATAAATGAAGCATTATGGAATAACCTACTGTTTATTCAGGTTTGCTCAATTTGGAAAAGAATGAAAAGGATAAAACAAAGTGATTCTGGATACTATAGACTATTTCTGTTTATCAAAGTAAGTGGTAGGTGTATTCTCCGTAAGTAATTATATAAATTATTCACCAAACATTGCAAAGCACTCTAACTTCTCAGAAATACTTTAATTCTATGGGAAAAAAATAAAATTATCTTTTCACCTGACCAATCCACTAAATTTAATTGTAGGGTTCATATGCTGGGTGAGATTTTAAGAAATGTATGATACTATTTGGTATGTAGCCACCTTTTTGCCACATTACTTTGAAAGTTTATTGTCCTCAGACAAACTCCTCAACCTGAGTAAATCATCAAAAGCCAGGATCAGACAGAGGAGACCAGATCCACGGACATACCTACAAACAACTTAGAACAGTTTATTCTCTGTTTTCTTCTTTTATGATAAGAATAATGATGCTGGCTGGGCATGGTGGCTCACACCTGTAATCCCAGCACTTTGGGAGGCCAAGGTGGGTGGATCACCCGAGGTCGGGAGTTGGAGACCAGCCTGACCAACATGAAACCCCGTTTCTCCTAAACACATAAAATTAGCCAGGAGTGGTTGCGTATGCCTGTAATCTCAGCTACTCAGGAGCTTGAGGCAGGAGAATCACTTGAATCTGGGAGGTGGAGGTTGCAGTGAGCTGAGATAGAGTCATTGCACTGCAGTCTGGGCAACAAGAACAAAGCTCAACCTTAAAAAAAAAAAGATGCTTTTCATACTTCACACTGTTGTTATAACAAGAAAATAATGTAAAAATACTTGGTGAAAATTCCAAAATCCCATATATGCATATGCAATAAATTATTATTTTATCTTGAATTATAGCTTGCTACTAAAACTGCTATTAACAAGCAAAATCATGGAAAAATCTTGAGCTTAAACTAAGCTTTTAAAAATTAAAATGGGAGAGGAGAAGGTAAAGTATAGGTTAAAGAATACAAAACAATATATATGTAGGATGAACAAGTTTAGAGCTCTAATGTACAACATGAGGACTAAAGTTAATACAATTGTATTAGGAACTTTTATTAAATAAGCAGATTTTGGCTGCTCTTATAACACACAGAAAAGTAACTATGTGAAATTACAGACATATTAACCTGTCGTTATACAAACCACTTTACTAAAGAAATGTATCCCATCACATCATGTTGTCAACCTGAAATATACACAATAAAATTTATTTTAAAAAATAAAAGTGAACAAATTGAAAAGGAAACAAATTAAATTACCCTCACTTTGGAGGCATCCTAGCAGAAAGCAGTTAGTCCCTCTACTGGATCTGTGCTGAATTGAGATAATATGATTACTCTGGCCTGAATTTTTCACAGCCCAAGCATTTGACAAACTGAAAATCTATTGTATTTTTCCTTTAGAAAAGCTTTATTCTAATACTCAAAGTCCCTGAGATTCTTATGTGTCTACTAATTAGATTTAGTCTGTGATGTCCAACTTTCTTTAACAAGTCTGTTTGTATATTCCACATATTGCCATTTGCCCCAATGAAATGTACATTTATTTCTAGTATTATATACTAAATAGATACCTAGGATGATAGCCGCCTCTGGATAAATTCTGAAAATAACATTCAATCTTTGTTCATTGCCATATCTCAGTAACTTGTAAAAAATCACCATGATGTTAACCAATAGTAACATGAATGGTTAAGAGGTTAGCGTACTTATTTATCCATGTATAAACTTCATTCTAATAAAGTAGACATAAAAATCCTAAAAAAGGCAAATAATGCATCTTTGTCCTGGAATAGCTGTCACTAAAATGTGGCAGAAACACCATTAAAAAAAAATAAACTTCCTATTTAAGATTTTGCATTTCTCTAACACATTATTTTTAAAACCTATTTTAAGTGTTCCACATGACTGCCAGTATGAATTAGAGTACAGCAGGAAAACATTCCGATTTACCTATAGCAAAGAAACAGAGAGGAACTAACATATAAAGCATTTGATATACTAAAGATAAATGATAGATGAAGTCAGAACATCAGAACAAAAATTGCTTGACTCACATTTTTATAAACCAAAACGTTTTTAGCTAGTGTCATAATAGGAAAGTAATAAATTCTTTCTTATTGCCAACTGTTATAAGCTCTGCTTCTCTAATTGCTTGCTTGCTAGTCTCGCACTGAGCTGCCCTTGGTCATGTCCATAACTTTATGACCTCATCTGTTCTCCCTTAACAAACTCTTGGACATTGCTTTTTGCAAATTACTTTGACTTCTTACCATTGTTCCATGAGAACGTAATTAAGTCAGACTTGTTGCAGCATTCAGTGTAAGATTTGTTTGAAATGATTGTGATCTAATCTTGCTGAAGATATTTGAGAACTCCTAACTTCTTAATTTCTCCAGTGGTTTTATATAAGAAGAAGGGTTTGTTTTGTGGCAGGCTTGGCCAAATAAGGAATTATTGGGTCAGGAAACATAGACTCATTGGGCCTAGACAAAAGGGCCAAGAAGGTCTCAACAACAGGAAAAATGAGGAAGCCCAACAGTCAGGCAGTTGCCATTCCAGATGGTTCATGGTAAATTGCAGACAGAGTCTTGGGGTAAAGCAGACGGACGGTTGGAAAGATGGAGAGACAATGGCAGAGGGCACAGAGGCCCAGCCTCAGAATTTGAGGTCCTCCACCTCCTGAATAGGGTGCAAAGCCCAGAAATAAGATTCCAATTCAAAAAGAAATGGGTTGCTGGGAAGAAAATCAAGGCATGGACCATCTCATCAGAGTCAAGTCAGGAACGAGCAATGAAAAATGACGGCTGAATCCTAAGGTCAAATCCAGAGTTCAGTTATCCAACCAAAAGAATGAAAATAGAAAAGCCAAGAGCAGAGCCTTCATTTTAACAATGCCTATCAGAGCCCCTTGCATATAATTGTTTAATAAATTGAATTTTCTCTGCCAGCTTCCTTCCTGAGGCAAAGGCAAAAATTGATGACTCAAATTATTGAGACAAAGAACTATGTCCATTCTAGCACCAGGCCATCTCTCACTCCTCCAAGCTGTTATAGATTAATTCAAATTCAAATTAATTCAAGTCAATAGCATATCCATGGAGTCTGAGAGGAGCCACAGATCCCCACAAGACAGTACTCCATGTGGTCACCACCAACAGATTGGTATTAGCCCCGGGTGAAACCTAATGCACACATAGCACCTCCTTCCCTGCAACATGCTGCCAGATAATTGCAGACCAAAACTCATAGGCTTTATTATTCTTGCCCCTTACTGACGAATAATGTCATACTGGTTATAAGCCTGGTTCTCAATATGAATCCACCTTGCTTATTAATTAGTGCCACCTAATTCTAGACTAACACTTTTAGGAAGATGTCTTTAGTGTTCTTTACCTTGTCTATCAGCGCTATGCTCACAATCATCTCCCTCTTTTCATTCAGGGAGGTATGAGTCAAATTGTTTCCCCCTAAAAACCAATATGCTGAAGTCCTACCCTCCACCCATATCTCAGAATATGGCCTTATTGGCAAATAGCATCTTTACAGAGATAATCAAAACAAAATGAGATCAGAAGGATAATCCCAAATCCAATATGATCAGATTTCTCCTAAAAAGAGGAAATTGAGTTTTGGGGTTTTATTAATTTTTATTTTTATTAACTTTTAGCTTCAGGAGTACATAGGCAGGTTTATTAAGTAGGTAAATTGTGTGTTGTGGCAGTTTGGTGTACAGATTACGTAATCAACCAGGTAATAAGTATAGTACCTGATAGGTAGTTTTTCAGTCTTCATTCTCCTCCCACCCTCCACCCTCAAGTAAGCCCCAATGCTTATTGTTCCCTTCTTTGCGTCCATATGAACTTGATGTTTAGCTCTCACTTATAAGTGAGAACACTGAGTATTTGGTTTTCTGTTCCTGTATTTGTCCATTTAGGATAATGACCTCTAGCTCCATTCATGTTGCTGCAAAGCACAGGATCACATTCTTTTTGTACCATGTGTTCTTTATCTAGTATAACACTGATGGACATTTAGGTTGATTCCATAACTTCACTATTGAATAGTGTGACCATGCACACTTATGTGCAGGTGTCTTTCTGGTAGAATAATTTTTATTACTTTGGTTATATACCTAATACTGAGATCGTTGGCCTGAATAGTAATTCTGTTTAAGTTCTTTGAGAAATTGCCACACTGCTTTCCACAATAGCTGAACTAATTTACATTCCCACCAGCAGTGTATAAGTATTCCTTTTTTCTCTGCAACCTTGCCAGCATCTGCGTTTTTTTATGTTTTCATAGTAGCCATCCTGACTGCTGTGAGATGGTATCTCACTGTGGTTTCGATTTTGCATTTCTCTAATAATTAGTGATGTTGAGCTTTTTTTTTTATATGCTTGTTAGCCACATGTATATCTTCTTTGAAAAGTGTCTGTTCATGTCCTCTGTCCAGTTTTTACTGGGGTTATTTTTTCCTTGTAAATTTGTTTAAATTCCTTATAGATTCTGGATATTTGACCTTTAATGGATGCACAGTTTGCAAATATTTTCCCCCTATTCTGTAGTTTTCTGTTTACTCTGTTCATAGTTTCTTTTGTGCAGAAGCTCTTCAATTCAATTAGGTTCCACCTGTCAATTTTTGTTTTTGTTGCAATTGCTTTTTGCATCTTTGTAATGAAATTGTTGCCTAGTCTTATGTCCAGAATGGTATTTCCTAGGTTATCTTTCAGGGTTTTTGTAATTTTGGGTTTTAAGTCTTGACTCCATCTTGAGTTGATTTTTATGTATGGTATAAGGAAGGGGTTCAGTTTCAATCTTCTGTGTATGGCTAGCCAGTTATCTCAGCACCATTTTTTGAATAGGGGAGTCATTTCCCCCATTGCTTGTTTTTGTCAACTTTGTCAAAGATCAAATGGTTTTAGGTGTGTGGCCTTACTTCTGGTATCTCCGTCTGTTCCATTGATCTAGTGTCTGTTTTGGTACCAGCCCCATGCTGTTTTGTTTACTGTAGCCTTGTAATATAGTTTGAAATTGGCTAACATGATGCCGCCAGCTTTGTTTTTAAAAAGAGGAAATTTGGACATAGATATACACACAGGGAGGATGCCAGCTGAAGATAAAGTCAGAGTATCAAGGTGATATATCTAAAAGTCTAGGAATGCCAAATATAGCCAGAAAACCCCAAGAAGCTAAGGGAGGAACAGAGAACAGATGCTTCTTCATAGTCCTCAGAAGGAACCAACCCTGCCAATACCTTGATCTTGGACTTTCAGCCTCTAGAACTATGAAACAATAAATTTCTATGATTCTAAGCCACAAAACTTGTGGACTTCATTACAAAATCCCTGGGAACTAATACAACAGAAGACCAAGGTTGGTGAGTTGCCCTGGCTGTAACTAACATTGAATCTTACTTTCTAATCCAAAGTACAGATATTTCATTTCGTTTCATTTTTGACAATGTTTACTAAGGATAAGGCATCCTCAGAGATGGACTCTGATTAAAACAATTCCTGTATAACAATGACCGTTTGAAAGTTCATAACATGTTGTTTCTGTAGATATTACTCTAGAAGAGGTCCAAGTCCTGGCACAGGTTAAACGCATCAGAACTTAAGTCATATCTCAACAACTGGCTCATGGTCTCGCATTGAACAAGTAGCAGCAACACCCAAAAGGCTTGTTAAAACAAATCACTGGGTCCCCACTCCAGACTTTGATTCTGTAGGTCTGGCCCCTTAAAGTTTGCATTTCTTACAAGTTGCAGGTGACAACAAGGCTGCTTGGTCCTGGACGACATTGAGAACCCCAGCCCTCTGAATTGTTCAATTACTCATAGACAATCTTCTTTTCTGGATGAGATACTCTGTGTTTTCATTATATAATTAATGCAAAGGAGGAGCTCTGGGAACAGCAACTTTTCTCCTAATTCTTCTGTATCTGCTAGGTAAACAGTCATCCCTATTTCATTAACTAAAAAGGAGGCAGACCTAAACTCCAACACAACTAGTGGTCCTCTGGGCCACTGCTAGCCTCTTGCAGAGTAGAAAGAGATTTGTCAGTGAATATGAGAACTATTTTTGTGTAAATATTAGAAAGAAGTACCGTCTCTGGATAAACGTTTTGACAAGAGGTGAGCCTTGGCTGGTGCCATGGGCAATCCTCAACGCTGGTCATCATCCATAGCAGCTTTAGGCTAGTGAGTCAAGGGTAGACCAAGAGAGCCAGGTTAGAAATCACATGTTGGTAGAGTCTTGAGTGAGAATTATAAGAAGAAAATGTGACATCCAAAATGAAGTAGAGGAGCAAAGGTCAGAATCTGAGCAGATTATGTCCAGCTCGTGAGGACCAAATCAGAGTCCTAGGCCAAGTAGGTCTCATCAGCCAGACATAATCATACCCTGCCCCAGTATTTAAGGATTTTGGAGTGAGACTGACCTGGATTGGAATCCAGTTGTATGATTTTGAGTAACTAAGCTCTCTAAAATTTAATGTTCTCATGTTTAAAATGTGGACAATATTATCTTTGTTAAAAGTATATTATGAATTAAAGTCTATAATGTATATTGTAGGTTAGACTTTTTCACACCACCTCCCCACCACTATTTCCACAAACCACTCTCCATCACCCACCTCACCTACTTTCTCAGGCACAGCCCATAACCCAAGTTAGGATAACAGCTGTCAATATGTCAAAACCCAAAACTACTGATAATCAGCATCAAAGAAGTCCATCGGAAAGTAATTAGTATATCCCTTCCCATTTGTAAATAGTATATCCCTTCCCGCAAGAAGAATCCACTGCCTAACCACTCAATGGACACCACGGAACTTCATACCTTGGCCAGGACAGGAAGTTATTGTGGTCTGGAATTTCAAAGTAGCAACTACAGATGAGTATATGAACCTTAATATACCTTGGGTAAAATTTTTTAAAAAAAATAGGTAAGCCTTGCATAGTGGTCCACACTTGTAGTCCCAGCTACTGCTGAAGTGGGAAGATTGGGAAGATTGCATGTGGTCAGGAGTTCAAGGCCAGTCTGAGCAAAAGAATGAGACCACCTCTATTAAATAAAAAGTGATACTTAGGATGAAACATTTAAATAGGAGCATTCTGGATAACTCAGAAGACCTGATTTTTAAATACGTATTCTTGCTTTTATTAGGCATTTTCTCTTGCATCCTTTACCATTTAAAAGCAGCAGCAGCAGTTAAAGTAAGTAGGGACTTAAAATCAGTCAGGCTGTGAGGAGTTGGGGCATAGAATAGGGAGGCTAGGCTTCTAATGATCATTCTTATTTATTTTTCCAAATAACTTTGAAAACACATGACAACGCACATTTTACAGCAAATGAAGATACTGGATCAGGGGTTAAAATAACTTGCACCAGGATATAAATCAGAAGTGTTGGAACTGGAGAGTAAAATGAGACTGTGCCAACACTGCGGGCCCTGCACTGCACCCATCTAAGAACATTGGCGGGGTGAGGAGCCGGAACTCATCCAAAAAGCAGTGAGAACCTCACTCATCCAAATGATGCAGAGGGGAAAGCTGTGAGAAATGAGCCAGGAGTAAGACCGCCAGGGATTCAGATCAAAGACACATCTCCAAGAAGGCTAAGAGGTTTACGGAAAGGCTTACCCCTCCTGGAATTAATGAGTGCCACATGGTACCAGGCATTTCACTATTTACACGGGGCGTTCTTTACTCTGAGAAGACATTGCTGCACATTGCTAAACACATTTCTCTAAAAGGTAAGTCCTCTGAGAACAGAGGTTATGTCCCCTTTTGTGTTCTTAGACTACCTTATGGGCAAACTGGACCACTCTTGTCCTCCTCTAAAATGTTACACATTGATGGACATTTGGGTTGGTTCCAAGTCTTTGCTATTGTGAATAGTGTTGCAATAAACACACATGTTCATGTGTCTTTATAGTAGAACAATTTATAATCCTTTGGGTATGTACCCAGTAATGATATTGCTAGGTCAAATGGTATTTCTCATTCTAGATCCTTGAGGAATCACCACAATCTTCCACAATAGTTGAACTAATTTACACTCCCACCAAAAATGTAAAAGCATTCCTATTTCTCCACATCCTCTCCAGCATCTGTTTCCTGACTTTTTAATGAATGGCATTCTAACTGGCGTGGGATGCTATCTTATTGTGATTTTGTTTTGTGTTTCTCTAATAACCAGTGATGATGAGCTTTTTTCATATATCCGTTGGCTACATAAATGTCTTCTTTTGAAAAGCATCTGTTCATATCCTTCATCCACTCTTTGATGGGGTTGTTTTTTTTTTTCTTGTAAACTTGTTTAAGTTCTTTGTAGATTCTGGATATTAGCCCTTTGTCAGATCGATCGCTTGCAAAAGTTTTCTCCCATTCTGTAGGTTGCCTGTTCACTCTGATGATCGTTTCTTTTACTGTATAGAAGCTCTTTAGTTTAATTAGATCTCATTTGCCAATTTTGGCTTTTGTTGTCATTGCTTTCAGTGTTTTAGTCATGAAGTCTTTGTACATGCCTATGTCCTGAATGGTATTGCCTAGGTTTTCTTCTAGGGTTTTATAGTTTTAGGTCTTATGTTTAAGTCTTTAATCCATCTTGAGTTAATTTTTGTATAACGTGTAAGTAAGGGGTCCAGTTTCAGTTTTCTGCATATGGCTAGCCAGTTTTCCCAACACCATTTATTAAATACAGAATCCTTTCCCCATTGCTTGTTTTTGTCCGGTTTGTTAAAGATCAGATGGTTGTAGATGTGTAGCATTATTTCTGAGGCCTCTGTTCTGTTCCATTTGTCTATATATCTGTTTTGTTACCAGTACTATGCTGTTTTGGTTACTGTAGCCTTCTAGTACAGTTTGAAGTCAGGTAGCATGATGTCTCCAGCTTTGTTCTTTTTGCTTAGGACTGTCTTGTTTATACGGGCTCTTTTCGGTTCCATATGAGATTTAAAGTAGTCTTTTCAAATTATGTGAAGAAGGTCATTGGTAGCTTGATGGGGATAGTGTTGAATCTCTCAAATTACTTTGGGCAGTATGGCCATTTTCATGATGTTGATTCTTCCTATTCATGAGCATGAAATTTTTTTTTATTTGTTTGAGTCCTTTCTTATTTCCTTGAGCAGTGGTTTGTAGTTCTACTTAAAAAGGCCCTTCACATCTCTTGTAAGTTGTATTCCTAGGTATTTTATTCTCTTTGTAGCAACTGTGAATGGGAGTTAACTCATGATTTGGCTCTCTATTATTAGTGTATTGGAAGGCTTGCGATTTTTGCACATTGATTTTGTATCCTGAGACTTTGCTGAAGTTGCTTATCAGCTTAAGGAGATTTTGGGCTGAGACAATGGTGTTTTCTAAATACACAATCAAATATGGCTCTAAATGACCCATTGGTGATGTTGTCGTGTTCATCTGGTGACACAGTTAAGCTGGTGTGGATAGTAACAGACAGTTTCAAGGACATCATTACGCTTTTGCTATTAATGTGTAACTTTGATGGTGGTATTATTTTTAAAGGCAAGAAGAATTTTAAGTATTGAATAGAAATTGTGTAGACATACACCATCTCAGTCTAATTCTGAGAACATTGTTCATCTAAAAGAGCTAGCCATTCTGGATAAACAATCATCTATTATAGCTGCTGAATAAACGTGTTATTTTGGAATATTAACATTATTCCCTAGTGCCCAGCATAGCATCTTATTATATCCACTTTACCCTTGGCATGTCAAGATCACTTCTGCCTCTCTACTGTTTCTCTAATACAAATCGCCCAACTTCCCTCTACTGTTCACTTTGGTATAATGGAAAGAATTCAGCATTTGGACATAGGAGACCAAGGTTTGGGTTCCACTTCTGTCACTTACTAACTCAGGCAAATTGCCAAACTCCTTTGCAAGGAAGTATTTAAAATAACCATGACGGTCTTTACTTATCATAAAGTAGTAGTGAGGATCAAATAAGATAAAGTATATAGAAGAGGAAATTTCAATGTAAATGACTTATTAGCTACATTTCAAGGTTTTTCTTAAGTTCCAAAATCTCAATAGAACTTTACTGAATTGTGTAGGGCCATATTTACCTCACACATATCTCATCTTATGTGAAAAAAATCTATCAATCTTCATGATTATTTTGTCTTTCAGCCACCAACTTCCTTATATTTTCTTCTGATCCTTTCTCGTGTGTGTGCAATAGTATAGCCTACCAAGGAAAATGGTATGTGCACTTCCTTTGTAACTACAACAGTCCTAAACAAAGAATAGATATTCAAATACTAAGGGAATAGAAAAATATATACATATGTATGTATATATAATTCCACATTTGGACTTATACTGGAGCAGAGATATAAAAAAAGTCGAATCGAAAAAGAAAAAAATAGCATAAATACAGGAGCAAATATAACACCATTTTTCGTCACTGGTTTTAATAGGCCAGCTGCTCTTTGTTGAAGTAAGGAAAATGTGGCAGAAAGACTTGAACAAATAGACACAAAACTGTTGACATTTCCTTTCATAACCGCCTTGAAAACATTATATCAGGAATATCATAAGTGATGCAATGATATGATTTTTATCGCATATATTGACTGGAAGAAAGCAAATGAAATATAGCATGTTTTTAATGAAACAATTTTGCAATTAAAATGGGGACGTTTATGGCAAAGGGAGCCCTTTATGAAATTGCCTCAGGATCATGTAAGAATTTCCTCTAGACTGGAATTGATTCTTTCCAGTGCTTTCAGCGGCTAGAATTGTAAAAAACGATTTCTATCTTGTAGCCCTGAGCCTCAGTACTAGTGGAATAATGCATCCTGTGTTATAGAACTGCCGCATTCACTCTTTAAAATCACCTATGCCATGGCTTGGGGAAATGGGACTGCCTGTATCAGCTGATGACAGGAACATCGCCTGTGCTGGTTGCACTTTCTCGGATTTCTAAAAAATTAGCCATTGCCTTTTTTGTTGTTGTTACTTTATAGCAATCAACCTTCTGAGAACAGCTGTAATGAGCTCACAACCTAAAATATTCAACATTTTAATGCTCCACCAGCATTTCTAACAGCCAGACCTCGAGAAGCATTGTACCACTGGGAGACAGCTCAAGGAGGAATGATAACATTGAATACTGAGGAAAAAAATCAGTACTGTACTAAGAGAAATGAGCGAAACTATGGTGAAATGGTATTTCAACAAAATCAGCAGTACATTTTCTGTCCAGACAGAAAAAGTTTATACATATAAAAAATCAACTAAAAAACTCTGAATAGTCAATATACAATTGCTACCTGATTTTTATTTAGTTTCTTTTGCCTTGTGTTAATTTTTCAGCCTATTATATGAAAATCCCGGTATGTGTCAAGGTTAAAATATAAACCATAGTACTTGGCATTATCAGAATTGACAATACCCTTTTAATTCCCTCTTCTTTATAAACTTCTTAACAATAGGTTTTTGCCATTTCTTAATTTTCTCTAATTTCTAGGTCACTAGGTCCTGATTTTCACCTCAAGGAACAAAATAACAATGTAATTAAACAGCACATTCACTATATTATTCTCCATCAAAAAAATAAATACAATATATGCTTACTTTTAAAAGATTCTTTATTCATTTATTCAACTATATTTAGCAAACGGCTGTTATATATCTAGCACTGTGTGTAGGTCCTGGAGATACAGCAATAAATAAAACACAGTCTTTGGCCACAGGAAGCGTAAGTTCCAGGGAGGTAGAAAGACAGTAAACAAATGTTGGGGGCATTAATATGAACAAATTAATCAGGTCAAGGAGAGAGCTGAGAGTGAAGGCAACAATTTGTTAAAGAGGGTGTTGAGGATATTCTGAGAAGTGACATTTGAGGAAATATCTGGCTGAAAGAGGTAGGGGGCATGTCAATATTTGGGGAAAGATATCCCTCCAGGAGGAAGAGGAAGAAGGAATGACAAAAAGAAATGCCTAGACACAGGAAAATGCATGTTCAAGGCATTGCAGAAAGGCAGAGGTAATTGGAACGTGGTGAGCGAAAGAGCATGGTGGGAAATAAGTTTTAAGGATGGTGCCTCAGACCAGTGCAGGAGGGGGCACAGTGGTCCAAGTGGATGCATCAGGAAAGATGAGTCTACACGGTTGGTGATGGATTCAGTATGGGATTTGGGAGGATGTAAGGAATCAAAGATGAAACTCCAAAGTTTCTGTCCTAAGCAAGTGGGTAAATGATGGGACCATTTACTTCGTTTCTCTCATTCTAACTTTTCAGTCTGCCTGCAAGCAGTAGAATAGGACAACCTATCCAATAGACTAAAAAATATTCTGAACTATAAAGTGGAGGATAAAAACTCTTTCTAATTCTCGAATGTCACCTCAAACATGTCTTCTACATGATTTGAATTTCATTACTCTTCTTTATTACTTTTCTGAAAGTCTGCAATCTATCACCCAGAGATTAATCTAGGTCAACTGGTTTTGTTGCTGCATTTATTTCAATGCAAACCCACTTTTAAGATGTGGCAGGCTATTAATCATACATATTCTTTGTGAATTGCTTCAATTGTGTTCTTTTCTCTCCTAACATCAAGCTATAAGATGGTGTTGAAGGGGGTGATAATCCATAGATGATAGACTAAAAGAAATATTTGGGAACAGATGGTACTTAAGTAACAAGCAGTTTGAAATACCAACATGAAATGTAGGGCTTTGGAAAGCTAGAGAGAAGCATGAGGTCACTAACTTCTGCAAGCGTTAAGAAAGGCACAGAGATGTAAGAAACAAACAAGCAATCAAGACGCTCACCGATTTTACCAGGGGCATGTTCTGCTTTCTACCAAGAAGACAATATCTGCTCCATAGCAACAAACATTAGCATTTGTTTTACAAATAGTTTTATATTAGTTAACAAAAGCCCTTTGATTCTTCATTGTACACCCTCAATGAAAAGGCCTTAACAATGTTGTTATAGAGTCGGCGTACACTGAAAATTCAAGGACGTCTGATAAAAGAAACACAATTAACAGACCAAGGTGACAATAATACTTTCCAAATCAATACAGCCATAAAAAAGAATGAAATCCTATCATTTGCAACATCATGGGTGGAACTGGAGGACATTATGTTAAGTGAAATAAGTCAGACACAGAAAAACAAGTATTGCATGTTCTCACTCATATGTGAGAGCTAAATAAAATGAACTCATGAAGACACAGAGTAACATGATGGTTACCAGAGGGTGGGAAGGGTTGTAAAGAGTGGGGGGATAAAGAAGATAAGTTAAATGGATACAAAAATATGGTTAGATAGGAGATACAAGGTCGAATGCTCAGTAGCATAATAGATCAACTATAGTTAAAGTTAACAATACTTTATTTTATGTTCCAAAATAACTAAAAGAATGGAAATAGAATGTTCCCAATGAAAAAAATAATAAATGTTTGAGGAGATGGATATGCTAATGGCCTTGACTTGATCATTACATATTGCATGCTTGTATCAAAATATCACATGTACCCCATAAATACATACAACTATGTATCCATAACAATTTTAAAAAATGTTTTAAGTATACAAATTCTGATAGGTTTGTAATTAAGAGAACTGTAAGAGATAAAATTTGAACCAATAACTGTCTATGAAAAGCTAAGCCTTCTTAATTACCCTGCATAAGCCTTATTATAACACAATAACAACTCATTACTCACTTCCCCAAAAAGAGGAGGTCCATTTTTTATTCAGCAAATTAGATACTTCATGAGTATCAACCCACAGTCACCATCAAAAACACATTTCTAGAGTTCTGTTAGTAAACTAAACTTTTCCTTTTATTGAGTCTCTTCTCAACCCCAATAATAAATAATGACTTATGGCTTTAGATGAGAGTATATTCCAGCACAAAGATAGCAAATGGTTTCTTTCATCAAATCTAGTTATTATGAGCACCTCAACAGAAAGAAGATTTTATGTACTAAGGGGCCAAATCCTATGATTTTTATGACCCTTAAAATCATAGGATTTAACTTTAACTTGTTCAGTGACTACAAGTACAGTAATTATGAAGACAGAGGGAGATGCTGTCTAGTTAATTTTTAACTTCATGCATCCAGTTCCCACCTACCTCACTTACATCATCCATGTCCCCACCTATTTCTCTACACACACATACACGCACCCTGTTGATCTCTAGGAATTCAGACTCTGCCCACTTCCTCCTCCCCTGTGTCCACTTCCTAAATCAATGTCTTATTGGGGAACTGTTCTATTGAGACCATAACACATTACCTCTTATACTATGCTGTGGGGGATAAAGATTGGGCATGATGGGAAAAGTTAATTTATATTGTGGCGATTTTAAAATATGTCTGCAAATTCCTTTGACAATTCCTTTGACAATTCCTTTACAATTTCTTTGAGTGACTCCTCAAAGACAGTCAAATATCCTCTTCTTGAGTGTAATCTAGACTTAGTGATTCACATCAAATAAGAAGAATATCACAGAGTGATGGTATGTGACCTTCAAAGTAAGGTCACAGATGACATTGTGGCTTCCACCTCATTCTCTTCAATCATTCACGTAATATTAATATTATGTTTATACATTTCCTTTCAGCAAATCATTTAATTCATCCCTAGGAATATCCTAATGAGCTGCTTCACTAGAGAGCATTAACTTAATGTAGAAGATTATTGTGAACAATATCAGAAATAAGATTACAATATCATAACTTCAGTTTTTCTTAAATTTTGCTTTTATATCCATTGCATTTTTGTAGTTTCCATGGAAAATTACAACATATACTATTTTCACGAGAAAGTTCCACTTCATCCAGAATTTCACACTTTTAAACATTGACCTCTAGTTGCATGTTTCAAGGTATAATTAATGTATTGTTATTGTACTCTTCTAAATTTTTCATAAGGTTGACATTTTTCAAAGAAGCAGCTATGAACAGAATCAATTATTTCTCACATTATTGTAACAATTTATTTTTACTTCTTAGGAACAAAGAGATAAACAAGTTGACCTTTATGCTTTAAATAAATTCTTTGTTCCATAAGAAGTTTCTAATATCTCAGATGTCAATTTCACCTCCTTGTAATAATGCTTTATATTATTTTTTCAATCTAATATAAAACACATTGCCTAACTTAGCCAAAATCTAAAACCTATTCAATAACAATAAAAATAATAACTAACATTTTCTGAGCCTGCCCAAATACAAGGCATTGTGCTATATGCTTTATATGTTTTCATTCATTTAATCATCACAGCAATCCAATGAGATAGACACAGTCGCTAACATCTCCATTTAAAAGCCCATGAGAGTGTTTAAGAAGGAAAGTTTCAGGCCAGGCAAGGTGGCTCACACCTGTAATTCCAACACTTTGGGAGGCCCAGAGCAGGGACCGTTTGAGTCTAGAAGTTGGAGACCAGCCTAGGCAACATGGCGAGACTCCTTCCACAAAAAATTAAAAACTTATCTGGGCATGGTGATACACAATGCAATCCTAGCTACTCAGGAGACTGAATCAAGAGGATCACTAGAGTCAGGAGTTCAAGGCTACAGTGTGCTATGATTGCACTACAGCACTCCAGCCTGAGTGACACACTGTCTTAATAAAGACCCAGCAGAGAGGAGTTTCAGTAGCTCTCTCTCTTGTGGAAGTGGGGTGCAGACAGTTTAGCCCTAGAGCCCCAGCTTCTAATGACTCCAATGCACAGGAGAAGTCTTGGCTTTTCTGTGGATTTCAGTGTATCAGGGACTGAACTATATCCCTCTAAAAACTCATGTGTTGAAGCCCTTAACCCCCTAAGGTAGCTGTATTAGGATATAGGGCCTTTAAGGAGGTAACTAAGGTTAAATAGGCCATAAGCATAAGATGCTAATCCAGTAAGACTGGTATCCTAATAAGAAAAAAAAAAGACACTAAAACTCTGTCCCTCTTTAACACGTGAGGACACAGTGAGAAGGCAGCCATCTGTAAGCCAGGAAGAGAGACCTCAGACCAACCCTGACAGCACCTTGATCTTAAATGTCTGTCCTACAGAACTGTGAGAAAATAAATTTCTATTAAGCCATCCAGATTGTGGTATTTTGTTATGGCACCCTGAGAAGACTAACACACAAGTTCTTCCTTTCTCACTATATCCTTCAAACACTCTCAGATGAACCTTAAAGAGTTAACTATGATCTGACTATTAATGTAGTCATATACCTATTATTGACTATAATTAATTGCCTATGCAACATTGTTTCAGCCTTCTTATTCTCCAACGTATTAAAATTTACTATTCTTTTACACTAATATGAGGTTTAGCACTGTAATTACCTAGCACATATTAGTGTTATTAATCATGTCATCAATATAATTAAAATTAAAATGTCAAACACAGTCGTCCTTCTTAGCTACAGAAAACAGTTAAATATGATATCAAGCTTTACAGCCCTGGACTACTAATGTTCTTAATGCCTACTTAATTTTGAAATTAATTGGTCCTGCCTCTAAGAGACCATTTAAATATCAGGAGTTCTGACCATTCATATGACGTCAGTGCTACTATAGTTTGAATATTTTGTCCCCCATCAAACTCATGTGGAAGTTTGGTCTCCAATGTGATGATGTTGAAAGGTGGTGGGACCTTTGGGAGGCACTGGGATCATGAGGAATCCACTCTCATGAAGGAATTAATGCCATCTCTCAGGAATGAGTGATTTCTCATTCTCACAGGACTGGATTCATTACTGTGAGAGGGGGTTGTCACAAAGTGAGGTCATTCCTTGCATTTTGATCCCTTCTCCCATGCTTACTTTCTCTCTCACTTTTCTGCCGTATTATATCACAGCATAAGGCCCTCACAGGAAGCTGACCAGATGTGGCCACCTGATCATGGACTGCCCAGCCTACAGAACAATCAGCCAAAATACACCTCTTTTCTTTATAAATTGCCCATTCCCAGGTATTCTGTCATAGCAATAAAAAACAGACTAAGTGTTCTCATTGTTCAACACCCACTTATGAGTGAGAACATGTGGTGTTTGGTTTTCTGTTCTTGTGTCAGTTTGCCAAGAATGATGGTTTCCAGCTTCGTCCATGTCCCTGCAAAGGACATGAACTCATCCTTTTTATGGCTGCATAGTATTTCACGATGTTTATGTGCCACATTTTCTTTATCCAGTCTATCATTGATGGGCATTTGAGTTGGTTCCAAGTCTTTGCTATTGTGAACAGTGCCGCAATGAACATACGTGTGCATGTGTCTTTATAATAGAACGATTTATAATCCTTTGGGTATATACCCAGTAATGGGATCACTGGGCCAAATGGTATTTCTGTTTCTAGATCCTTGAGGAATTGCCACACTGTCTTTGACAACGGTTGAACATGGACACAAGGAGGGTAATATCACACACCAGGGCCTGTCAGGCGGGTGGGGGTTTAGGGGAGGGATAGCAGTGGATGGGGGAGATTGGGGAGGGATAGCATTAGGAGAAATACCTAATGTAGATGACGGGGTGATGGATGCAGCAAACCACCATGGCACATGTATACCTATGTAACAAACCTGCACGTTCTGCACATGTACTCCAGAAATTAAAGTATAATAAACAAATTTTTTTAAAAAACAGACTGAGACAGGTGCCCTCCTGCTGAATCCTGGCTTCAGAGAGCTCTTGTATCTCTCTTCCTCACAAGGTGTTGGCCAGGATCCTGGAACCTAAACCATTGCAGAGCCTTCTGGTCTCAAAATACGTACCTGCCCTAATTCACTTTCTGTTAGTTTTTCTCCCTGCCAGGACAGTGTACTCAGCGTAGTAAATAGTTATGGGCATGAGTTTTGGAGTCAGGGGATCTACATTTTAGTCATTCCTTCACCAGATAGTTCAGCCAGTAGAGGTTGGAAAAGTTGTTTAGGCTTCATATGCTTCAGGTTCCTTATTTGTTTACCATGATAATAACTACTTATTTATTATGAGAAATAAATACAATGAAAAGCCCTTAGCAAAATGCATGGAACATTGTAAGTACTCAATAAATCATGATTATTATTGGTTGCCATTTAATTTGATTAGTGTACTTAGTTCTTTGTAAACAGGTGCTGCTGGACCTAATTCTATCCCTGTAGGTGACATATTTTAAGAAAGAATCTCTGGCTAAAATAATTTAAACCAAATAAACTGATCAAGGCTGAAAATTTTAAGAGCTGAATAAGTTTGAAAATAAGACAAACATTTTAAAGCAAGCAGGCTTTTATCTGTTCAAATTACACTGGAAAACAAGCATTTACTTCACCTAAACAGAAAAGAACCACAGGAGAATCAGGAGAAGATATGGTGGGAAGAATGTGACAAGTTCTGTTTAGGGTGTAATGAATGGGGTTTTGTGTTTGTTTTTTCCTGTGACTTCCAAATGGAAATGTTCAGTAGAGGACCAGATGAGTCGATCTGGAGAGAAAGCTTAGAATTTTAGAAGAGAGGATTTAAATCTAAATCACCAGCATAAGTGCTAGTGAATGAAAGAGACTGCCCTTAGAGAATGTGCAGACTGATAAGGCAAGAAGGTGGTGGAATAATCCTGAAACATATCAACTAATAAAACAAAAAGAGAATTTGGGAGGCCAACGCGGGAGAATCACGTGAGGCCAGGAGTTCGAGATCAGCCTAGCTACTTGGGAGACTGAGGTGTAAGGGTAGGAGGGTCATTTGAGCCCAGAAGTTAAAAGTTGCAGTGAACTATGATTGCACCACTGCACTCTGGCCTGGCAACAGAGTGTGATCCTGCCTCAAAAAAAAAAAGAAAGAAAAAGAGGTTCCCGTAAAGAGGAATGAGAAGCTTCTGAGGAATAGCAGAGGCAGGAGAGTCCAAACCAAGGGAAGGTGAGTGTATGAAGAAGGGAGTAGTCAGTTGTGTCAAATATTGCCAAGAACACAAGTTCCCACATCAGGAAGGAGTGCTGTTAAAAACAAATGAAGCCAACCACATATTTCCCCAAGGGAATATGAAAGGATGTATATTTCACAACCAGAAAGCAATTACAGGCTTTGGTGGAACAGTTTCAAAAAAGTGCAATATGATAGAGTCTTCTTGATCTTCCTCAATTTCCCTGAACTCATGTACAACTTACAATCCATATTATACAATTCAACACTTTCTTATAGTAGCATCTATAATATTCATATTGTAAAATCATAATTATTGTATGATTAGAGGTGGTCCCAGACTTACGATGGTTCAACTTATGATTTTTCAACTTTACAATGGTGCAAAAGCAATATGCGTTCAGTAAAAATCATACTTCAAGTACTCATACAACCATTCTGTTTTTCACTTTCAGTTCAGTTTTTAATAAACTGCATGAGAAATTCAACACTGTAGTATAAAATAGGCTTTGTGTTGGATGATTTTGCCCAACTGTAGGCTAATGTAAATGTTGTGAGCATGTGTCAGGTAGGCAAGGCTAAGCTGTGACATTTAGTTAGACATATTAAATGTATTTTCAACTTGATATTTTCAACTTACTATGAGTTTAGGTGGACATAATCCCAATGTAAATCAAGGAACTTCTGTATGAATCTTGCCCTCCTACATGTATGTTATATTGTTATTACAGTACGTCGTGTGCTTCATGATCTACACAAATAAGTGATAAAAGAACTCTTGCTAATAAAATAATTGATCAAATTTTTACTGAGAATGTTAGATTGCAAGTGGACAATGGTGAGATTCTCAATGATCCCACTGCCATGCCCTGTGAGAATAATCTAGAACAAGAGTGGCACCCTTTATTAATTGGCATTCTACCATCGTAGAACCCCTTTGGTAGATCATGACCTGGGATGCAAGCTCTAATGTTCTTTTCCTTTGGCCACTAGACCTTGAGCCCAGAGGGTGCCTGCTGTGGGCCATATAGTATACTCTAGAAATGACACTTGCCTGAGCCACTGATAGAAATGTGTCTTAATGCTCAAGCAGTTCCCTGTACTGATGGTTACACAATAGGATACCCCAGGACCTTGAGAGTTTATATAGTCATGTTTTCATCTTTGTAATGCATATTTTCCCCAAAAGTAAACATAGCCCCTGAATTAATGTATAATTATTCTTATGCCTGTTGGATCAAAGTGGCAGCAGGGTAAAATAGGACAGGGCTCACTTAGAACTATCTTAAGAAGATTTTTTCTCTGAAAACCATTTGGAGAGGTGATG
Organism: Ateles fusciceps; assembly: GCA_036589455.1. Taxonomy (NCBI): domain Eukaryota; kingdom Metazoa; phylum Chordata; class Mammalia; order Primates; family Atelidae; genus Ateles; species Ateles fusciceps. The sequence goes on from JAZHEH010000078.1 coordinate 11,780,555, forward strand.
GGATCCCAAAAGAGAGTCTTTTGCAGTCTAAGGGGTGATTCTAAGGGACCAGGCTGTATCCGGAAAACAGAGGTGAGAAACCCCCAGTGATGTGTGGTCTCTGAGAAACACCAAATGCCTTAAGTCCATTTCATTGCCAGGAAAAACAAAAGAAAAAAAAAAGCAACAACAAAAGATCTCCACCAGTCAGAAAGAAATTTTCAGTTCCATTAGCTCTCCCCATTTCCCTACTCAACCACAGGGAAGTTGGAAGTCTCAACTTCTCACATCGGAAAAGAGTGTTGTTAAAAACAAATGAAGCCAACCACATCACCCTTCTCCACTGGAGCTTCCCACTCCCAGAAGCCTTGGGCTCCAGGTGGGTGGCAAGGAGTTTTAAATAGACATATTAATTATGGAACTCAGATTATTTTTAGAGAACCAAAATGCCCAAAGATATTTCCATTATCTGAAAACAATCAGCTAAGCAGCAGGGCTTTTGCAGAATTTTATCCAAGGGCAAAAGAAGAACAACTGCACAGAGTTGGTTTGCAGTGGCATTAATGAGAAAACACTTTCCCCTTTACTTCACCCAGAGTCCTGCTCTGTCACTGTGTTGGTTATAACAAAAGTGACCTCTACAGGAAATTAGAATACCTTGTTAGGATCCAAAACAAAATGCACGTATCAGCATTATAAATAGGGGTGTGTGTGTGTGTGTGTGTGTGTGTGTGTGTGTAATGAGTTCACTGATAGCAAACTACAAGTCATAATCGATGCCATGTCACCAAACTATTTGTTTACATTTCAAAAACTTCCTCACACAAACTCATGTTAAAAAGCATTTTCTTGTTTAGTTAAATATATTAACAATTGGAATCCATTTTATCTCTTCCAAATGTTCAACCTAATATTGGGATTATGCCTAATCTAAATTTATACTTATGGGTGGCTAATCTGGTCTAGAAGTTCTGTTTTCTTATTTCCAAACCATTATCTTCCTCTAGGACTTTTTTTATTTTCTCCAAATGGACACAATCTAGCCCTGGCCAGTGAAAGGTTCCTGCTATTTCTTCTGAGGCCACAACTGCCTTTGCCAACGCCTCATCAGATGGCTATAAATTTTGCCTTTCATTTCAAAGTTCTAAACCTATGAAGATTTTTCTTTCCTAACACTTAAGATCTTACTACAGGATTTAAGCACTATCAAGAGACATATAAAGAGGCATATAAAAGTTCTGATGCATTTATATACCAAGTTGTCTTTAATGTGTTAGCCATTATCAGAAACTTTAGCTTTGGATAGAAAAATATGAAAATTCCTGTATGTATAAGAGTACAACAAGCAAAAATGACATCACTTCAGTCACTTTTATCTGGAGAAAATGCTATCAACTCAAGGGGCAAACTTAAAAGAATGGAATATTTCCAGTTTACTCATTTATTGTTTAAGAAAAATATGCAACATTTTGAAATAAGCCAAACAGAGAGCAGTGGGTCCTTTTCATATATTGGAGCATTGTTTTTGTTTTTTGGTTTTTGGTTGTTGTTTTTTTTGTTTTGTTTTCTGTTTGTTCATTTTTTTTTTTTTTTCTTTTGAGACAGTCTCGCTTTCTCACCCAGGCTCAAGTGCAGTGGTGCAGTCTCGGCTCACTGCAACCTCCGCCTCCTGGGTTCAAGTGATTCTCTTGCCTCAGCCTCCTGAGTAGCTGGGATTACAGGTGCACACCACAACACCTGGCTAATTTTTGTATTTTTAGTAGAGAAGGGGTTTTACCATATTGTTCAGGCTGGTCCTGAACTCCTGACCTCGTGATCTGCCCGCCTCGGCCTCCTAAAGGGCTGTGGAGCATTGTTTAAAAGGTGCATTTCAGGATTATTTAATCATCTATGTAAGTGTGTCATTGTTGGATTCCTTATCTGCTATTGATCAGAGGCCCAGATTGTGAACTTACATGTTTTTACATAATATTTTGTCCATTAGAAATGCAAATGATTTCTGTCCAGTAGAAAAGATAATCCCAAATGTTACATTGCCTACAAGACAGCAACGAGTTTAGTGTCTAACCCAGTAAACTTATTTTAATTTTTAAGTCAAATGCCTATAAACATTCAGTCCTTTATAATGTTCTTTATCATTTTTAGCAACATTATCATCCTGCTGATTCTCTTTTAATAAATGAAACAAATGTTTGACATGTATCCATTCTCTATCTCTAGGAGAGTCATGTTTTTTATTTAGACAATTCTGTTACCACTTTGCTTTGGGATAAATTCACTAACCTAAATATGTTAGCAATGTCATGGATTTAGGCTATTCATTCATTCATTCATCCATGTGACAAATATTTATTGAGAGCTTACCATGTCATTGACATAAGCAATCAACCAAACAGAAGTCCATGTATTCATGTAATTTACAGTCCAATGAAAGAAAGAAAATATGCAAAATTTTTAAACTACAAATTCTGTGAGAAGAGACCAGGAAAAGAGTCTTTTGCCTATTGCTCCACTTGGATCATAATAAATCTCAAGCCCAGGTTCATAAACTGAAAACCGAATGATATCCAAATGAAACTGCACAGAGAAAAGTGACAGACATCACAAACCTTCAAAAGCATCTAACTGTGCCAGATGACCTTACTGCCAATAAAAATCAAATAATTCAAATCATTAAAGATTTAAAAGTGAAAGCTATAATTATCAGGGCTTCTTATAATTGAGAGAAATTAATGCTGAGGAGGTAATTAAAAGCTAAATAAAATAATTTATTTGTGAGATAATAAATAATAACCTTATTGAGATAATGAAAAGTTCAATTATTGAGATACTTGAACTTGTTATCACAAATCAAAATTTTGAAATACCTCTCAAACCGAGAAGCCACTACAATAACATCTATTAATTGTAAAAGTTAATTTGAATAAATCAGATGCCATTGATGAAACTGTTGAATTGTTCTTCTGTAAGGAAAATGGAAGCGAAGCTTAAAAAAAGTCAAAGGCTACCAATATAATTACATTAAAGCTTTCATAAATAGTTGAAAGATGTTAATAAACCTACACTGTTAATAGTTAGGCTTGTTATAATAAATCAGAATATTTAACTAAATCAGTCAGTGTAACAATCCAAAACTAGTGCTTTGAATATAAGAAAATTTAGTTTAAATTGTGACCTTTCAAATTAGTGTGCAAAAATATGTCATAGGGCCACTAGCTTATCCAATATAAAAAAGAAAGACTTCTACCTCATATAACAGCCCCCAACATATTTCAAATGATTTTTTAAGTGCACAGAAAAATGAATGTCATAAGGGAAAAACAAATACGGAAATCTTTGAGGAGAGATTGGGATGCTGCAAAGCATGGCATAAAACTATGTGTCATAGTTCAACACCCATTTATGAGTGAGAACATGTGGTGTTTGGTTTTCTGTTCTTATGTCGGTTTGCTGAGAATGATGCTTTCCAGCTTCATCCATATTTCTGCAAAGGACATGAACTCATCCTTTTTTATGACTGAATAGTATTCCGTGGTGTTTATGTGCCACGTTTTGTTTATCCAGTCTATCACTGATGGACATTTGAGTTGGTTCCAAGTCTTTGCTATTGTGAACAGTGCTGCAATAAACATATGTGTGCATGTGTCTTTATAATAGAATAATTTATAATCCTTTGGGTATATACCCAGTCATGGGATTGCTGGGTCAAAAGGTATTTGTATTTCTAGATCCTTGAGGAATTGCCACACTGTCTTCCACAATGGTTGAACTGATTTACTCTCCCACTAACATTGTAAAAGTGTTCCTATTTCTACATATCCTCTCCAGCATCTGTTGTGTACTGATTTTTTAATGATCGCCATTCTAACTGGCGTGCGATGGTATCTCAATGTGGTTTTGATTTGCATTTTCTAGAACACATGGACACAGGAAGGGGAACATCACGGACTGGGGCCTGTCAGGGGATGCGGCCGGGGAAGGGGAGGGATAGCAGTGAATGAGGGGGAATGGGGAGGGATAGCTTTAGGAGAAATACCTAATGCAGATGACAGGGTGATGGATGCAGCAAATAGCCATGGCACATGTATACCTATGTAACAAACCAGAACTTAAAGTATAATAAATTTAAGAAAAAAAGAAAAATAAAAAACTGTGTCATAAAAATAAATACAGATTTGGATTTATGAATAAAAAACAAAGTCAAAAGATAAGTCAGAAATTAGGAGACAATATTTTTAATATATAATGGAATTAATATCCAAATTCATATCTACATAAAGAAATTTAGAAGAAAAAAGCAAACTATGCAATAGAAAAATATTCAAAGGATCTAAATTAGTAAATAATAGAGAGAAAATATGAATAATGTAAACCATAAAATGATGTTCAAATTCTGACAAAGAAATGAAAGTTAAAAATAATTAATTACTTCAAAAAGGCAAAGCGCACTCCTTACCTGAGGACTTTGAAGTATGGCCTGGAGGCTGGACTTGAGAGGTCTGTCAATCCATTCACAGGTGCCAGCAGCTGAAATGCGAACATGAATTACTAAAGGTTTGCACTGTCCTCCTCTTCCTGGCCATCAGCGTTCTTAGCCGGTACAACCTGCTCTCCGTGGGGACAGCCAACATCAATCTCACAATCCCTGAGTCCAACAGATTGCCCCTGAAACTCACTAGTGGCCCTGCTGAGTGATGTGGTCATGCTTGTAGTCTATGTAGCTAGCATTGCTGTGATGCCTTTCTAAAATTGGGGGGAACATTAAATTTGACTACCTTGATGCTAGACATCCTTAACATCTTGACATTAGGCTGTCCAGGGCCCGAGGCTTATACCTCACCATGGGTTCCCATGACAGCATGGGGTAAGGGAGCCCTCAGGACCCAAAGCAAAGAGTGGGAAGGGACTGAAGAGATGTGGAAGAGATGAGGAGATATGGAAGACCTCCCCCTCAACCAGCTGCAGACCTGGACCAAAGTCAAAGCATGAACAGTGCATAGGAGCCTCAGGCTGTGCCTACCCCACCATAAGAAGGTTCAAATTCCCTTAACAAATATTTATTGAGTGCCTCCCTTGGGTTAGGCACTCTTCTAAGTGTTGAGGAACACCAGTGAGCAAAAAAGAATTTCTGACCTTGGGAAGGTGACATTCTATTAAGGAGATAGACAAAAGTCTTAAATCTATAGAAATATTTTATAGCTTGAGCTTTGTGGTGATTATGCATGTGTGTGTGTGTGTGTGTGTGTGTGTGTGTGTGTGGTGTGCTGTGTGTGTGTGTGTGTGTGTGTGTGTGTGTAAAAATTCATTGAGTTCTCATTAAGATTTGTGCATTTTAAGTGAAACTTGCATTAAAAATCAAAATTAAAAAATTATTATTATGTGTATTTTTTAACCTATTAAAAAGACTGTTAGTCTCCAGTGATGGTAAGCGCCTGAGCAACTGAGTCATCCTAGACAACTGGCAATAATGAATAGGGCACTACTCCCTTTTTGAAGGGTAATTTGATGATATTATCAAAACTCATAGAATAGAGTCTTACCAGTCACTTTATTTATATGAAATTGTTTTACTTGTGCACAGAAGCCAAAGATGAAAATAGAAAGCTTATTGTAACCATGTTTGTAGTAGCCAAACATTGGAGGAGGTGAGAACCTAACAACTTTCAACAAGGAAATTGTTATTTTTTGGATCCAGAGATCAGAGATTAGATTTTGGCATTCACTCAATACATATTTATTGAGAACTTTTACTGTATGTTGAAAACTATACCAAATATTTAAAATGGAATCGCTAAGTATTGAGGTATAAACATGCCATGAAAGTTTTCTTTTAAGGCAAACAGAAGAGTATTACAGAATAATCTGAATTTTAGGAAGAAATAAAAATAGAGTATGCCTCTATGTATCTATGTCTAAGAAAACCACTACATGTATAGATGAAGTCTCTGGGCAACAAGAACAAAATTCTTTCTCAAAAAAAAAAAAAAAAAAGATACTATCATGCTGTATCCTTATTGACTTCAAAGGAATGGCACCATCATCAACAGGCCAAAGAAGAGACCTGGAACCAGCAAATAATGAGGGTTGATTGAGTGGACTTACGTATAAGGCAACACAGTCATGGTGGGCAAGACATAGTAACCACTACCATTTATAAAAAGCATGCAGTTTATATAGGATTTTCATTTAGCACCCCCCCACCACCACCAAGCAATCACCACCTGGCCACCTTCATTTAACCCAAAACAAAGGGACTTGATTCCCTATATGAAGTGTGTTCCATGGTATGGGCCAGGAGTTCAAATGTTCCTCATAGATAAATGGCGAATCTCCGGGTGGCCACTCCCAGATCCCTTAGCTCAGAACTCTGACCACACATTCTTCTTACACCACAGAGTCTTTCTTAGGGTGTGCTTAAGTTATTCATGTCAGGTACATCTACCATTCAGATATATACCAGTTGTTAGCAGTGATATTCTTTAAAGAATAATAATTGAGAAAATACTTTCACTTTTCTAATTAATAATTTTCTGTAATTTTATTTTTAACAGTGTTCAAATAATTTTTAAGACTATATTTGTAAAACTAAAATTAATGTCAATTCATTTGTAAGTTATCAAAAAACATAGTCTAAGCACATTTCATCAAATTCATATAGAAAATAACAAGCCTAAAAAGCTGGTGACATTAAAGCATGTTCAATGAGGTTGATTTGTGTGAATACATTATTCAAATTATATAATATAAATACCACGGCAGTGAATGCAGACCACTTTATCAATACAGTGAAAAACGTTTACTGAGTTTTTTCTTATAAGTTATTTACTGAGGTAAGCTCTGCTCAAAGAAAAAGTCTTACTCCTAAAGTAGTTTATAGTCTAAGGGGTTGGTTACATAAAAATAATTACAATAAAAAGATAACTGTTATAAGTATGTTTGAAGGGCTTCAACATCAAATAATGACAGTAAGGAGACTGTAAGTTAAAACCTGGAGTATTTAGCTGAACTGTTGTCCAGGGACCAATAGAATTGGCATCACCTGGAAGCCTTTTAATGCAAAAATCTCAGGCTTCATACCAGACCCACCATCAGGACAAATATTCTAGCGAGATTCCCAGGTGATTCATACGCTCATTAAAGTCTGAGAACCACTGTTCTGTGTGAAAGCAGTTTCTGATTTAAGAAAACATTCTCCCTTCATCTGGTATTTAAAATTTGGCTACCCACTGAATGGTGAATACCCTAAAGTGATGTGTGTGCATCTAACATTGGATAGACCACCACCATGGTACATGTATACCTATGTAACAAACCTGCATGATCTGCACAGGTACCCCAGAACTTAAAGTATAATAAATAAATTTAAAAAACACTGGATAGAAAATGTAACTTCTGAAGAGTCTATATTACTTGTTAGAACCAATACATGTTTACATTTATTTGCCATGCAAGTTAGAGCAATATCTTTATCAACCTTTATGATTTGTACATTACAATTAACAAAGTGAGAAATAATTTTATTTTGGATTTTAAGAAAGTTATTTAAACATCCTATGTCTCAACAACTGCTGACCCATTTTTACAGTACATCTATAAGCTTGAACTACTGCCTTTGAATAATTGTCATTATGAATTTAACAAACAAACTATGAAAATCATAGTGTTAGTGGAGAAATATCCTCTAGTAGGAATTGTATTATCAAAGAAGTTTATTTTTGCAAGTCCCCTTGGCCAGGAGCATTTTCAGTCAAGGAAATAACCCATAATTAATATGGATTAATTGGAAACATGACATAACAAACCATGTGCCCTTTATTTGAATCACCGATTTTTTTTTTGTCTTGTTTTGGTTTTAGTACTTTTTTATATAATTATTTTATTTATTTTTTTGATTTTTTTAAGTTCTAGGGTACATATGCAGGATGTGCAGGTTTGTTACATAGGTAAGTGTGTGATTTAGAAGCAGACATACCGTTATTTTTTAACTAAGGGAAATGTTATCAAAAAGCATTTACGTGCTACTAAGCTAGAAAATTTAACATTTCTCCAACTTAAATGTCTAATTATTCTTAATAAATGAGATTTTTTTTCATTTCAAAAAAACTTACAATTTAGGACATTTAAGGTAGAATTACATGAATATTGATGACTTTATGAAAAACAAAAGTATTCTTACTTATGTTTTTGCATAATGAAGACACTTTGCCAAACATCACAATGGATTCAAACAGCAGTCACATACACTCACAAAAAGTAACAAATGCTTGCATCAGCCAATAAAGATAAAATGTCTAAATATAACTGTAGCTTGAACAAAGAATAAAGCACTAGGCTCTGAACACTTCAGAGTGTTAAAAAATCTTAGCTACAGAATGTCCAAATCTTACACCACATTTCAGGAAGGACCTTGGTAAACCTAATAACACCCAGAATGAAGAAGAATTCAGAAATTTCATTATATGAAAAATCACCTACAGAAACTGGAAATGTTTAGCTTGGAAAAGATAATATATATAACACATAGAGAAAAAATATATTTTATATATATAGATAATAGGTTCCTTAAATATTTAAAGGGTTCACTTTGGGAAAAATCGAATCAAACTTAATTCTGTAAAATGCAAGAGAGCAGAATTGCAATCGATCAGTAAAAATTTATAGGAAGACAGATCTTAGTTAAATGTAAGAGTCTTCAAATAATTGAAAACCTTAAAAACAAACAAGTTATTAAATAAAAAACATAAATCAGATTATTTCAATCTTTGAGAGGTCATATACTTACCAAGGTCTACTTGAAATAGAATGAATTCTTTGTGTGTGGAGGAGAGTTATACCAAAAGATTTGAATCTGTAAGAGATAGTTGGTGAGGACGGCATGCTGGGTAGAACAGCAGATATTCTCTTCCAGCTCTGAGTCTCTCTAATATCTAAGCAAGATCACACTAAGGGGTAGGGTTCCTGAGTGCAGCAACCACAGAAGGCATGATTGTTGCCCACAGAAATCCAATGAAGCATGCACAGATGATAAAAAAAAAAAAAAAAAAAAAAAAAAAAAAAAACATTTACCAGCAGTATGTCTAAGAAATTACAGAATCTAAAATACTACTTCTCAAAAAGACTTCTCCCAAAATCTAAAGTCCTCATGCAAAAAGAGTCTAAAATGGATATCTTTTAAGAAAACATGGCTTGGACTAATTTATCTTCATAAACCTAGAAAATCTTATTTTCTAATTAAGCCAATTCAGATGCTATAGTTCATAGTAAAAGAAAAATAGTTGTTAAGAAGATTCTGAGAATATGCTGTAAATTGGCTTTTCCTTTTATAAACAAAGCAAAATTTAAGTATTATCTTAAAAATTTTAAATACTGAAATTAACTGACGATACCTACAAATACCTATCAACTGATTGTTAGTAAGTTACCATTGGTTGAGAATTCGTGTGCTAAGCCTATGCCAGATATTAACACCAAGTGTTTTTAACTCATCAAGAAATCTGTTGCCTAGTGCAAATGAGAAACTCTAGGTTTAGGTAGCCTATTTGTTAATGAGGAACCAGATGTATAGGAAAACTATATGACCTGCTAGTAGCCACACAGATAATAACTGGCACTAATACATTAGTTTTGTTATTTATACAAAAGTATATGCATATGTATAATGACTAACATCAATTTTAAAAGTTTAAAATTTTAGTCCTAAGAACAAATGCTTAATGTGGCAATACGAGCAAAGATAATAATGTGTTTCATCTGCTGCTTATCATTTCTTTTTGCAACATTAAATTCCATAATGTTGAACCAACATACAAACATTACGGTCCAATTTTTATGTTAGTCTGCAAAATAATAGCCATTTTAAATCTTGCTAGAAAAAATATCTATGCACTTGAATAAGTATGCTTATGTTTGCACTACCTTTGATAGAAAAAGGTCATTTCAAATACAATGTTATATAAAGAAAATAGGGAAATTACAATTGTTCAGTTATAAAATGAAGTTGTATTGTTTTATTTATTCTGTGGGATGAGAAATCAAGATATTTCATGTATATTTTAACCGCTTATTTTAGGAAAGTATGAAATTACATAGTGAAATTTTACTTGTAAGATTTTTCTTTGCTTTGTTCCTTCTGTGTGCAGCATCCACACACATTCCCACAGAGATAATTGGCTTGAAATTTTCAACAATTCTTTTCTTTTACAGGATTTTAAATATTAAAGAATTTGTGAATTTAAGCCAAGCATATGGTTTTTAAATGAGAAAACTGAGACTTAGAAGGCTGGTGATTTGAAAAATACAAAATATTCCTATCCAAAAGAAGCTTACAAATTATTATTTTGCCTAAGATTTACTGTTTCTTCTTTCAGATGACACATATGTCTTATACACTTTGGATACTAAAATTTTTGAGATTTTACTTTTTTGATACATAATATTTATACATATTTATAGGGTACATGTGATATTTGGTTACATTAATAGAATGTGTAGTGATCAAGCCAGGGTATTGGTGTATCCATCACCTCAAGTATTTATCATTTCTATATGTTGAGAACATTTCAAGTGTTCTCTTCCAGCTAATTTGAAATATACAATACACTGTCATTAACTACTGTCACCACACTCTGCCATAGACCATTAGAACTTATTCCTTCTATCTAACTGCACATTTGTACCCATTAACCAGCCTCTCTTCATGGCCCCCACCCCACCACTCACCCACACATCATCCCAGACTCTGGTGTCTAAATTCTACTCTCAACCTTCACGTAATCAACACTTTAAATCCCCACCAATGGTAAAAACATGAGATATTTGTCATTCTGTGCCTGACTTACTTAATTTGACCTGAAACTTCGATTTCATTCATTTTGCTCTAAATGACATGATTTTGTCCTTTCTTACGATCGAATAGTATGCCATCGTGTATATATATGACATTTTCTTTGTCCATTTTTTCATTGAAGGATACTTACGTTGACTCCATATCTTTGCTATTGTGAATAGTGCTGCGATAAACACAGGAAGGCACATATCCTTTTGATATACTGATTTCTTTTTTGAGACATCTCCATACTGTTTTTCTTAGTAGCTGTAGTAATTTACATTCCCACCAAAAGTGTGTGAGTTCCCTTCTCTCCACATTTGGAATAGTATCAGTTACTTTTCGACTTTTTAATAATAGCCATTCTAGCTAAGGTAAGATGATATCTCATTGTGGTTATGATTTCCATTTCCCTGATGATTAATGATGTTGAGCATTTTTTCATATACCTGTTGGCCATTTGTATGTCTTCTTTTGAGAAATATTTATTCACGTCCTTTGCCCACTTCTTTTTTTTTTTTTTTTTTTTTTGAGACAGAGTCTTGCTCTGTCGCCAGGCGCCAGGCTGGAGTGCAGTGGCGCGATCTCGGCTCACTGCAACCTCCACCTCCCGGGTTCAAGCAATTCTCCTTCCTCAGCCTCCCAAGTATTTTGGGACTACAGGCGCGCGCCACCATACCCAGCTGATTTTTGTTATTTTTTAGTACAGACGGGGTTTCGCCATGTTGGCCAGGATGGTTTCGATCTCTTGACCTCGCTATCCACTGGCCTTGGCCTCGCAAAGTGCTGGGATTACAGGCGTGAGCCACCGCGCCCGGCCCTTTGTCTACTTTTTAATGTGATTATTTTCCTGTTGAGTTGTTTGAGTTTCTTGTATATTCTGGATATTAGTTCCTTGTTGGATAAATAGTTTGCAAATATTTTCTCCAATTCAACATGTTGGCTCTTCACCCTTTTGATAGTTTCCTTTGTTGTGCAGAAGCTGCTTGGTTTTGTATGGTACTATTTGTCTATTTTTGTCTTTGTTACCTGTGCTTTTGAGATTTTAACTGTAAAATCTTTGCCTAGATCAATCACTCGACGTGTTTTCTCTGTTTTCTTATAATAATTTTATGAGTTTGAGTCTTATGTTTAAGCCTTCAGTCCATCTTGAGTTGATTGTTGTGTATGCTGAGAGATAATGATCCAGTTTCATTATTCTGCATATGAATATTCAGTTTCCCCAGCATCATTTATTGAACAGGGGATTCCTTTCACTGATGTATGTTCTAGAAATCTATGTCAAAAATCAGCTATAAATACATATGTTTATTTCTGGATTGTCTCTGTTCCATTGGCTTATGTGTCTATTTTTATACCAGTACCATGCTATTTTGGTTACTATAGCCTTGTAATATATTTTGAAGTTAGATAGTGTGATGTCTCCAATTTCTGTCTTTTTAGGATTGCTTTGGTTATTTGGGCTCCATTTTCATTTCATATGAATTTTAGGATTCTGTTTCTATTTTTTGTGAAAAAAATGACATTGGAAATTTGATAGAAATTGCATTAAATCTGTAGATTGCTTTGGGTAGTATAATTGTTTTAAGCTTATTAGTTTTTCCAATCCAAGAGCATGGGATGACTTTGCATTTCTTTGTGTCAGCTTTAATTTCCTTCATCAGTGTTTTGTAGTTTTTATTTTACAGGTCTTTCACCCCTTTTGTTAAATTTCTCCTTTGGGTTTTCTGTTTGTTTTTGTAGCTATCATAAGTGGGATACGTTTCTTGTTTTCTTTCTCAGCTGGTTCATTATTCATGTATAGAAATGCTACCCATTTTTGTATGTTGATTTTATATTCTACATTACTGAATTTATGTATCAGATATGAGCGATTTTGGTGGAATCTTCAGGTTTTTCCTAGATATGATAAGATCATGTCATTTGCAAAGAAGGGCAATTTGACTTCTTCTTTTGCAATTTGAATGCCTTTTATTTTTATCTCTTGTCTAATTGCTCTGACTAGAACTTCCAGTACTATTTTGAATGGGAGTAGTAAAAGTGGGCATCCTTGTTTTGTTCTAGTTCTTGGAGGAAAGTGTTTCAGCTTTTCCCCATTCAGTATGATGTTAACTGTTGGTTTGTCATAAATGGACTTTATTATTTTGAGGTTTGTTCCTACTATGCCAAATTTATTAAAAGCTTTTATAAGGAAGGGATGTTAAATTTTATCAAATGCTTTTTCTACATCCATTGAGATAATCACGTGTTTTGTTCTTTATAGGGATTAACATTTATTGTTTTGCATATTGAGCCATCCTTGTATCCCTGAGATAAATCCATCTTGATCATGGTGTATTATCTTTTTGATATGCTGTTGAATTCAGTTTGCTAGCATTTTCTTGAGAAGTTTTGCATCGACATTCATCAGGTATTGGCCTGTAGATTTTTGTTGTTGTTGTTGTTGTTGTTGTTGCATGCTTGTCTAGTTTTGGTATCAAGGTAAGGTTGGTCTCATAGCATGAGTTAAGAATAATTTCATCCTCATCAATATTTTGGAAAATTTTGAGGAGAATTGTGGTGGTAGCTCTTCTTTGGAGGTTGGTAGACTTTGTCAGTGAAGCCATATAGTCCTGGACTTTTCTTTGTTGGGAGATTTATCACTGATTCAATCTCATTACTGATCTGTTCATGTTTACTATTTCTTCCAGATTCAATCTTGGTAGGTTGTATGTGAGCAGGAATGTATCTATTTCCTCTAAATTTTCCAGAATGTTAGTATACAGTTGTTCACAATAGTCTCTGATGCTTTTGTATTTCTGTGGTATCAGTTGTAATATCTTCTTTTTTATTTCTGATTTTATTTATGTGGGTCTTACCTCTTTTTCTTGGTTTGTCTAGCTGGTGATTTATCAATTTTGTTTATCTTTTAAGAAAAATAAACTTTTCATTTTGTTGCTCCTTTGTGTTTTGTCACCTGAATTCCATTTTGTTCTGCTCTGATGTTTATTATTTCTTTCCTTCTATAATTTGGAGTTAGTTAGTTCTTGATATTTCAGTTCCTTTAGTTGTATTGTTAGATTACCTATTTGAAATCTTTCCACTTTTCTGAGGCAGGAATTTATTGATATAAAATTCCCTCTTAGCACTACTTTTGCTGTATCCCACAGGTTTTAATATATTGTTTTTAATTTTCATTTGTTCTAAGAATTTTTCTTATTTTCTCTTTAATTTCTTCATTGACCCAGTGGTCATTCAGGAGCATGTTATTTAATTTCCAAGCAGTTTCCAATGTTCCTTTTGTTAAAAATGTCTAGTTTCATTCCATTGTGGTCTGAGTAGATACTTGATATGATTTCAAAATTTTTTAATTTGTTGAGACTTTTTTGTGGCCTATCATATGGTCTATCCTGGAGAATGTTCCTTGTGCTCATGAGAAGAATGTGTATTCTTCAGCTATTGGATAAAATGTTCTGAGGATATCTGTTAGGTCCATTTGGTCTTAGGTATAGTTTAAATCCAATGTTTCTTTGTTAATTTTCTGTCTAGATGATCTGTCTAACGCTGAAAGTAGGGTGTTGAAGTCCCCAATTCTTATTCTACTGGAGTCTATCTCTTCCTTTAGATTTAATAATATTTGCCTTATATATCTGGGTGTTCTGGAGTTGGGTGACTGTGTGTTTAGATTTGCTGTATCTTCTTGCTAAATTGATCCCTTCATCATTGTATAATGATCATTTATGTCTTTTTTACTGTTTTTGACTTAAAATCTGTTTTGTCTATAGAAATATAGCTATTGCTCTTAATTTTGATTTCCATTTGCATAGTATATCCTTTTCCATCCTTTACCTTCAGTCCTTATGTGTCTTTATATATGAGAGGAGTTTCTTGTAGTTGGTCATTTTTAAATACATTCACCTATTTTATATCTTTTAAGTGGTAGGTTTAATCTGTATACATTCAGTCTGTGATATGTAAGGGCTTATTCATGTCATTTTATTAGTTGACTTATGATTGCTTGTATATCTTTGTTCATTTCTTTCTTATTCTTCACCATTGTTGTTTGGTGATTTTCTGTAATGGTAACATTTGAGTCCTTTCTCTTCCTTATTTGTGTATCTGCTCTACCAGTGGGTTTTATAGTTTCATATGTTTTCCTGATAGTAAACATCTATAAGCATTTTTTGTTGGGCTAGTCTAGTGATGATGAACTTCCTTAGCTTTTGTTTGTGTGGCAAAGACTTTATTTCTCCTTCATTAATGAAGAATAACTTTGCTGGTTATGGTGTCCTTGGCTGGCAGTTGTTTTCTTTCAGTGCTTTGAATGTATCTTCTCATTCTCTCTTGGGATGTAAAGTTTCTGCTGAGAAACTTGCTTTTAGTCTGATGAGGATTCTCATAAGCGATTAGATGCTTTTCTTCTACTGTTTTTAGAATTCTGTCTTTGTCTTCAACTTTTAGCAATTTGACTCTACTGTGCCATGGAGAAGACCTTTTCAGGTTGTGTCTATTTGGGGATAACTAGGCTTCCTGTACCTGGATGTCTAAATCTCTTGCTAGACTTGGGAAGTTTTCCGCTATTATTTTGTTAAATGGGTTTTCTATCCCTTTGCTCTTCTCTTCATCTTCTGGGTCACTGAAAATTCAAATATAATTATTGCTTTATTATGTCCCATATGTGACATATGCTTTGTTCATTTTTTTTTTTTTTTTTTTTTTGGTTCAGGTTATTTCAAAAGATCTGTCTTCAAGTTCTAAAATTCCTTATTCTGCTTGAAATAGTCTATTGTTGAATGGCCTATTTTTCATTTTATTTAATAAATTCTTCAGTTCTAGGATTTCTGTTTGGTTCTTTTTTAGGATATCTATCTTTTTTGATAAACTTATCATTCAAATCTTCACTCTGTAATTTCTTTGCATTGTTTATTTGTGCTCTCTTATATCTCACTGAGCTTCTTTACTATTATTATTTTAATTTTTCTGGCATTTATAAATTTCTTTTTCACTGGAGTCAGTTGCTGGAGAATTATTATGTTTCTGTGGAGGCATTATATTTTCTTGTTTTTCATGTTTCTTGTGTCCTTTTGTTGATATAAACACATCTGCTGTAACAGTTACTTCTTCCATTTTTTTTAATTTGTTTCATATAGAACATCATTTTTCTGAAGATACAGCTATGGTGTTGGTTGGATGGGGCACTTCTGCTTTATTTTTCGGTGCACACAGTAGTCTCTGTATAATTTATTTGGTTGTAAACACCATCAGTGATATCTACAATTTCTTCAGTGGCATAGGATGTAGTTGTTAGTGGAGGTTGTGGTGAAGTTTGGCTGGGGATCAGGATGCCATGTGGGCTAGTCTTCAGGTCCCAGTCTTGGCAGCAGTAAGCCAAGTATGCCTTTCTTTAGGCCTCACAGTGGCACATGCTGGCACCAGTGTTTATAGGTTCAGATGGGCCGATTCTTGGGTCTCCAGGCAGCCTGCTTGGGTGTTGGCAGTGGCAGGGGTTGTCCAAGTGAGTAGATGAGTTCTTAGACCCTTGGGCAGTGGACATCATATAGACAATGGCAGCATTATTGAGAGGACAACCCTCTGGCTCCCAAGTGGTTCATGCTGTCAGCAATGTCTGCAATGGGCTGGATGGGCCACTCCCATGCCCACAGGTGTTGTGTGTTGGTGGGTGCCAGCTGTGATAGTGGTGGCAGGCTGGGTGGAGCCATCCTCAGGCTCCTGGGAGGAGTGCTCAGGTGCCAGTGGTAGTAGACAGACAATCCGCAGGTCCCTGGATGGCAGGCTTAGGCACTGCAGAGTGGAGGGAGGCAAAGCCAGGCCAGGCAGGCCTCTCCTTGGGCCCCTGGTGTTGCATTTGAGCACTGGGTGTGGTGGGTAGAAGTCTCAAGCCCCTAATAGAGTACTTGAGTAGGGGTGGCAGTGGCAGCAAGGGGTGAGGGGGGCTTTCCCTCAGTACACGTGCAAGTACGCTGCTGCCCTACTGCTGGAGAGGGTGGGGTTGTTGCCAGTAGCTTGTGTTTCTTCCCTGGGGCAGCAGCCATCAGCAGGAGTGACAATTGTGAGCGGGGGTGGGGGCTTTTCTCAGGGCATATGAAAATGCACAGTAGCCCCACTTCTGGGGGCCATGGGGTCACATTCAGTGGCTCTCTCCAGTCCCAGTGGAAGTAGCCAGCAGCCGCTATGAGTGAGGGATGTCAATGGAGCTCCAGGGATATGGAGATACAGTAGCTGTTGGGACCCAAGTCAAGACACAGTCTGTTGGGGCTTGGCTCTCAACATGGTGCCATGCTGTAGATGCCTGGTCTCAAGGGTAGGGGAGAGAACCAACATGGGTTCTCTGTCTGCCGCAATGCTGTTATGTGGTCTCCAGGTAGCTCCATATGTTAGTCCCAGAGCCTGCAAGAGTCAAGGGACTTTGTAGCTAGGACTGCAGGAGTCTGTGCTGGGGATAAACATAGCTGGGGATCTTTTACTTATTCTTCCCCACACTGGAGAACCTCTGCAGGCTCCCAGCCAATCCCAGCCAACCAGGCTTCCTTGCTTCCCTTCCTTTCCTTGTCTTAGGTGTTTCCTGTCACTTCTCTGTTGAAATCCAATGTTATCTCTTAGATGATATATTCAAAGTGTGACTATTTACTTGCTATTTTGGTTCTTCTTTGTGGAGGAGGTGAATACCAGATGCTTCTATTCATCCATCTTGAAACCCCCTATATTGTTATATATTTTATTGTGTTTTTTAAAAATACGTTTGAACTGCAGTTGGTTGAATCCATTAATGTGAATCCTGTGGATAGAGAGGACCAAATGTATATATATAGAGAAAGAGATTTATTATGAGAAATTGGCTCAAACAATTATGAAGGCTGAGAAGTCTCAAGATCTGCAATTGGTAAGCTGAAGATGGGGCAAAGCGGATGTGTGGTTCTAGTCCAAGTCTGAAGGCCTGGGAATCAGGAGGGCTGATGGTGAACATTCCAGTCTGAAAGCCAGTAGACTAGATACCCCAAAAGAGCCAATGTTCCCATTTGAGTTTGAAGGCAGAAAAAGACCAATGTCCCAGCTCAAGGTTGTCAGGCAAGAAGCATTTCCTCTCACTCACTCTTTTTGATCTATTCAGGACTTCAATTTATTGAATAAGGGCCACCCACTTTAGGAAGGGCAATCTACATTACTCAACCTACCATATCCAAATGTTTATTGCCTCCAGAAACATCCTCCTAGACACACCCAGAATAATGTTTAACCAAATGTCTGGGCACTCTGTGGCCTAGTCAAACTGACACACAAAATCATTCACCATAGGGACTTAAAGGAGAATCGACAGTCACCTTGTTTTGGTCCCACAGACCCTAACCTAGAAAATCAAAATTGCCCCCTATTTATTTTATTACAATCCTTGATATTTCTTATGATAGAGAATAGAGAACAAATGCAAATCAGTGAATCTGAAGTTTGTGAATGAAATGTTAATCAGTTAATTTGAAGTTTGGAAATTAACATGTTAATTTCCCAACTTTAACACTTAAAAATAAAGGCAGTTTCAAAGGTTAGATTTGACAGTGTTGAATACAGTGAGTTCTGAGTTTCTCTTCAAAGAATCAATATGCCACTATGTTCAGTTTCCGTGTTCTTTGTTCTCCATTCTAAAGTTTAACTTCCTCGTTCTCTTCATCTCCTTGCCTCTAGTTTCAATAAACAACCTTCCTGCCAGCTCTAATCAGTAGTTTATATCTGTACCCCTGATCACCTGCTTCATCCTGAGTCACCTCTGGTCATCTGCTTTGATCTGAGTCATCTTTAGTCACCTGTTCCATAACTTCTCACCCCACCACTCTAGCTCGTACCCCTGTTCTCTTTAAAATAGCCAATCAGAATCAGCTTAGACTGTGTGATTCAACCCTAGCCAATAGGGAAATGACACAGCAGTAGGGCCTACCTGCATCAGGAATAAGAACCCCTTCCCTTGCCTTGTTCAGATGTGCTCTCGCCATTGCTTCATCCAAGAGACACACCCTTCTATAGAAGTAAAAATTGCCTTGCTAAGAAAATATATGTTTGAGTGCTATTTCTTTGGCAGCACAAAAAATTTTCTTCTAACCACAGTGACAATGAATAACATCAGAAGACTCATGGGTGAAGTCATTTTTGCATATCGGAATCCTTGTGTCCTTGTATTTGGGCTAACACACTGAGTCAACACCCTAAGGAGCAAACATTGTTTACCAGCTCACATTGTCGTCTTCAAAGAAACCCCCAAGTGGAAAGCGAAAGGCATGTATGCTGAAGAGCATTTGTGGCTCGATATAAATAAATAAATAAATAATCTATTTCTGCATGGCTTCTTCCAAAGTTTAGTTTACATAATGGAACCAAACTGTTACCAGAAAAAAAAGAAATCTATTGGACTACGAAAACAACAACAACAAAGTGTAATATTCAAGGTCCCCATGAGCTTTACTGGTATTTTAACTTCTGATATTGTTTGAACTTTGTCCACTCCAAATCTCATGTTAAAATCCCCATTGTTGGAGGTGAGGCCTAGTGGGAGGTATTTGGGTTATGGGGGCAGATCCCTCATGAATAGCTTGGTGCTTTCCTCAAAGTAGTGAGTGAGTTCTTGCTCTAAGTTTATAAAAGATGTGGTTGTTTAACAGTGTGTGGCACCTTCCACACCCCCTTGGCCTCTCTCTCACTATGTGGCATGCTGGCTCCCTTTTGCCTTCTGCCATGATTGTCAGCTTCCTGAGGTCCCCTCACCAGAAGTAGATGCCAGCACCATGCTTCATGTACAGGCTGCAGAGCCATGAGCCAAATAAACATCTTTTCTGTATAAATTACCCAGTCCATTGCTTTTCGACCTTTTGGCTAAGATCAAGTATAAATTACCCAGTCCAAGGTATACCTTTATAACAATGCAATGGACTAACACAACTTCCATGTGCAATATTCAATTAATAGTCTTTCCTTTTTTAATAAATTGTGAAACAAAAATAAAAAGTCTGTGACAGAAATATTGAGATATAAGCTAACAAAATATATATTTTAGTCATTTTTTATTCTCATTTCTTATTTTGCTTGTGTTATACTGTCTCTCTTATTAAAGTAAATATGATGTTCATTTCCTTCCAGGTGATGGGAAGAAAATAATTTCCTTTCAACAAAAAATATGAATACCAAGAACTTGTCTGAACATTTTAATAATCAAAATGACAAAAGATTACCTAAAAAAATACATTTAGTTTTTAGAAATAAGCATTATCCTCAAACATGATCTTGGAAATATAACAAATGTGTTTTTTTCTCCTTTACCAGTCATTATACCAGAGCAACTGTATAATGCAAAATGAAATTTAGAATATTGTATGAAGAATTACAATAGCTAATGTTTTTTAAAGCCTCTTTCACGAGAGCTACTGTGAATCTGCTTAAATAGCTATCCAATCTTCACAACTATCCTCAAAAATATGTGAGTATTATTATCTTTACATGTAGAATGAAAATTAAGAGAAATTGAGAAAATTTTCAGCTCATCAAATTTTAAGTGGCAAAGCCAGAGTTAAACCTGGTCCATTTGCCACCAATGTAAATGTTGGTACTATGATACTATAGGACTATCTAAATTATAAATTTGTCAAATATTTGGACTTTATCCTAAAACCATATACAAAACCTTGCAAATTACACAACTAATTTATTGTAGAAAAAGCCTATGGGAAGGGAAATTTGCCTGAGCAAATATTTAGGGTGACCCTATTATTAGTAATGTTTTTCCTAAAAACTGTAGGGAGTATAAAGTTTTATAATAGAGTCTCTATCCCCAAGGAGAAAACCAAGGCAAACATAACTTACAATGAACAGTATGAGTAGTAAGTCCTACAAAACGTAAGTCCTACAAAACGTAAGTGGTAAGAATGTATGAAGAGGAGGAATTAATGTGGTATGAACTTAACAAGAAAGAGACTTCAGAGTGGATGGAAGAGGGACTTACCTGGGAAAGGACTTATCTTGAGCAGCTGCAGTATATGGGAGTCACATTCAGGGCTTCCTAACCCAGTGCCCAAGGGAACACGAGCCAGCTTCAAGGATTGTGGAAAGGCTCTCAACTCATTTGTGAACATTTCTGAGCACTTTTCTAGGAAGGAACCCATGGTCTTCAGCACATTTTCGATTATGTCCATGACTCAAAAGAGATGAAAGACTCCTGAGATAAAGAAACATGAAACGGAAACTCATGGCTGTGGCAAGATAAACACACATGAATGTGGACATGCAAGAGGTGTGTTATTGAACAGTAAGTTCGCAAGTTCTGCCACACTCAATCTACCTCCATTTATTTCTCTGCAGGAATATAGGGCTCCCTCTATCAAAGCAATAAAGGGAGACTGATTGAGCCCAGGTCTTAGAAACACTCAATTTCCAGATCAAGGATGTGGGAAATGATTTTTACATCAGCTTTTTGCAGAAGTGCATTCCATGAGGTCAATGCTCAGTAACAATTAATTTATAGTGGTTTCTAAGAAACACTAGGGGAGAAGAGATTGTTACATATACAATCTAATATAACAGGGGAGGCTCCAAACTTACTTCGTTTAAATATTTTACAATGTTCATAATTCAAATCGTAATAGCAATGACACATATTTATACTTCTGTTTGATATTTCTCATTTACCCATTAAAATGATTCTGCTTCATTTACAAGTAGAACATATATTCTGATTTTGTGGCTACAAAAATAAAACACAATCCAGCTTAAAGGATAGTATCATGTTCAAAACACAGCTAAAAAGAAAAGCTTAGCACATAAAAGATGCAACTGAACATAAACTGCATTTATCTGCCATTAATTTTTAAAATGACTCTGGATCATACAATAAATAAATGTTCTTTACATAAATTAGAACATTGACATTAGTGAGAGTATAAGAAATACCTATAATCATATGATCCAGTGGTAACCACTATTCATCTTTTGATATATTTTTTCAACACTCAACTTTAATATACCTTTGTGTACAAATATTACAGTAGATATTGTTTGGAATATTGCCTTTCTCATTTAAAAGTATGTCATTTCCAACACAAGAAGTATATCTTTCTACCTCATTTTAATAATTACATAGCAAACACTGCAGAGATAAACTACCATTATTATTCTTTTATTTTACTTTAAGTTCTGGGATACATGTGCAGAACATGCAGGTTTGTTACATAGATATACATGTACCATGTGGTTTGCTGCCCCATCAACCCATCATCTAGGTTTGAAGCCCTGCATGCATTAGGTATTTGTCCTAATGCTCTCCATCCCCTTGCCCCTCACCCCCGACAGGCCCCGGTGTGTGATGTTTCCCTCCCTGGGTCCATGTGTTCTCATTGTTCAACTCCCACTTATGAGTGAGAACATGTGAAACTACCATTATTTTAAGCAGTCTACTGTTTTGATTGCTTTGATTATTCATGATCTCCAAAGTTCTTGTTATGTAAGCTAAGTGAGTGCTGGAAGAAAATTGCAAGAAGTTCTTGTTTTCTAAATCTACATGCATGATTTTTCCAGGACTATCATAACAAATTACCACAAACCAGGTGGCTTAATACAACAAAAATTTATTCTCTCATAGTTTTGGAGACTAGATGTCCACAATTTGGTGTTAACCGAGTCAGGATCCCTCTATTAGCTCTGGGATCCTTCCCTCTGCCCTCACTTCTGGTGGAAGCCAACACTCCTTGGCTTGTAGATTCATCCCTCCAATCTGCCTCCATCTTCATACAGCCTTCTCCCTTGTGTAAATCTCACTCTTCATATGTTTTCCTCTCTTTATGTAGGTGTGTCCAGATTTCCCCATTTCCCTTTTTCTTATAAGGAAAGAGTCATTGGATTTGGGGCCCACCCTAACCCATTATGACCTCATCTTAACTTGACCACATCTTCAAAGACTTTATTTCTGTAAGATCACATTCACTAGTGCAGGGGTTTAGGGCTTCAACATATTCAGACAAAAGAGTGAAATATAATTTAACCTACAATACATGTGAACCTGAAAATAAGGGAGCATTCTAGTCATCACCAAGGCATCAGATCCTGTAGCTGAGCAGCAGCAAAAAAGATCTGGGAGCCTTGCAGCAGGTAAAAGTTCAGAAATGGCCCATTCCAAGTGGCTCAGAAACTGGGTTAAAGCTGAGTCCACAAGAGGCAAGATCAGTGGGCTAGACTGTGGGGGATGTAGAAATGGGAACAAGGGCTGGGCTGACCCAAATGCCCTATTTATTCACCCCATCTACACACACAAATCCCATCCATCCAGTAAAGTCCAGAGGTTAGTCCCATAACTTCAACTCTTAAAATTCATCTAACACTTATCTCTTTCTTTAAATTTCTGTGGTGTGCTCCATCCATCCCAACTTCATTTAAATATTTTATTACAAGCTGTCTGATCATATATTTTAATTGTTTTATCTCTTCAATAGGCCTGCAGGGTGCTTGAGATTAGATGCTGTACCAGATTTTTCTTTGCTGTCTCATAACAGCAACCATCTTAATGCTGAGGATTTAGAAACTATCTGTTGCACATAAAATATCTATTGAAGAAAATAATTATTGACTTAAATAAGAGAGGGTG
This sequence comes from Ateles fusciceps, assembly GCA_036589455.1. Classification (NCBI taxonomy): domain Eukaryota; kingdom Metazoa; phylum Chordata; class Mammalia; order Primates; family Atelidae; genus Ateles; species Ateles fusciceps. Next base: position 11,803,969 of record JAZHEH010000078.1, read on the forward strand.
ACTAAGAAGCCTCCAACAGATCCATAGCACATGGGGCAGGGCAGGTGACCTGGAATCTGATATCCAGAGTCAACAATTCTAAACTTCAAGGAAATCTATGATGCCTCTCTCACTTGTATTCATCTCCCATCTGCTGCCACTGTATAAATTACTCTCTCCATGTAACCATTGTTTGACATTTCTCTTCCCCAAGCAGGATTTCAATCACACACTTTGAGGTTTTATATAGAAGCAGACTCAGAACACACAAGAGGTTGTTGTGAGAACCAGCATTTGTGTGGTCCAAGCACAGCCTGCAATTTTGCACTCCATTAGCACCTAGGAGGAAAAAGCCCTGTGCACTTTGGCTGTATCTTCCAAGAGTGCCAACACCACTGCCCCATGAAGCCAGCCTTCTCCTGTGAATGAATAGGCAACCTGAGATGCAATGAGTTTCCAACGTCAGATCTGAATACAGCCGGGATTGCTAGCAGAAACCTGCCTAGACTAATTTGCAGTCACCATCCGACTGCATTCTCGCGCCTTTCAGCTAACAAAGGCATTTGCTCACAGCACTTTTAAGAGCTAAATTACTGTTTCAACAGCAATTATAAGACTGCTAACGAAAAGCTGAAGATTTGGAGAATCGATGTGCTTCCTTTACTTCTAAATCATTGTATCAGATTTCCTCCCTGAATTATGATTTTATGCCACGAATGACAAAAATGCCTCCTTTCAAAGCACAGAGTAAAAAGGGCATATTTTTGTGCATTCTAAGCCTCCTTTTAAGAAAAATCATGTTTATTTCTCCATTTTATGGGCATAAAGAGGGAAAGCATATTTTGAATAATTACCAGAAACAGTCTGCTACAAATGATATATATGATAAAGTACCTATTAGTTACAATTAAGTTAAAATTTTAGGAAAATCACAAAATAGATCAATTTATTCCCACACATTGTTCTCTAACTTCACACACAATTAATTAGAGGATAATGTGAAATATAAACATGGAGCCATGTGCCTTTATTGCATTTCAACTTGATCCTTACTGTCAGAGGCATGTGAACCAAGGCAACTCCATCTTAAATAGGAGCTAGGTAAAATGAGGCTGAAACTTACTGGGCTGCATACCCAGATAGTCAAGGCAATCTAAATCACAGGATAAGCTAGGAGGTCGGCATTAGATACAGGTCATGAAGACCTTGCTGATAAAACAGGTTGCAGTAAAAAAACTGGCTAACTCCCACCAAAACCAAGATGGCCTCAAGAGTGACCTCTGGTCGTCCTCACTGCTACATTCCCGCCAGCGCCATGACAGTTTACAAATGCCATGGCAATGTCAGGAAGTTACCCATTATGGTTTAAAAAGGAGAGGCATGAATAATGCACCCCTTGTTTAGCATATCATCAAGAAATAACCATAAAAATGGGCAACCAGCAGCCCTCAGGGTTGCTGTCTATGAAGTAACCATTCTTTTATTCCTTCACTTTCCTAATACACTTGCTTTCACTTTATGGACTCCCCGCTAATTATTTCTTGTGCAAGATCCAAGAACCCTCCTTTGGGGTCCATATTGGGATCCCTTTCCTCTAACATTACTGTCTTTGATTTTAGGATTCTAATGCTCAAATTATGCATAATTGATCCCTATTTAATATTATCTGTGACTATACCACATAAACATTTTGTCAGTTAGGGCTGTTCTTGTTCAATAAACAGTTGATAGACTTAAACCCACTAGATACAGTATTTATCTGCAATTAAAATTTATCTTGTACATTTTTCTCTTTTTTTTTTTTTTTTTTTTTTTTTTTTTTTGAGGCAGGATTCCTCTTTGTCACCCAGGCTGCACTGCAGTATTGTGATCATGGCTCAGTGCAGACTTACCCTCCTGGACTCAAGGGATTCTCCCATCTCAGCACAACCCTCCACCCCTGCCAACCTTCTAGTGGCTGGAATGACAGGCACGCTCCACCATGCCCAGCTAATTTTTGTTTTTTGTTTTGTTTTGTAGAAATGGGGTTGTACCAGTTGCTCAGGCTGATTTTGAACTCCTAGGCTTGAACCTCAGCTTCCCAAAGTGTTGGGATTACAGGTCTGAGCCACTGCACCAGGTCTGATGATGTTTCTGTTTTTAAGATGTTGCCATAACAGGTGAACCTCACTCTGACTGTGAGGTGTTTAACGGACTTAGAAAAGAAATTGATTAATATAATATTGTCTAACCCATGGCCTACAGGCTGCATGGGGCCTAGGACAGTTTTGAAAGTGGCCCACATGATTTGTAAACTTTGTTAAAACAATATGAGATTTTTTGTATGATTTTGTTTTTTTACGCTCGTTAGCTATCATTAGTGTGAGGGTATTTTACGTGTGGCCCAATACAATTATTCTTTTTCCAATGTGGCCCAGGGAAGGAAAAAGACTGGACACCACTGGATTAATAGGTACCACAGTTTCAGGGTAATTATTTTCTAATATAGTTTGTCTATTATTTAAAAGAAAACAGACTGAATGACTTTGAAAGTATAATCAGAGAAGAGCCAGCTGTAACCTTCAAAATTTTGTAATCCTAGAAAGAGTCCACCAGTATTATTAAAGCCACCCTGCAAGTCATTGGCCAGTGATCTGAAAAACAACTCTATGCTAGTTTTACTTTTCTCTTTGAAATACTTTCTACAGATTTCAACTTCAATATAATTACTCATTCTTTTAAAAAATTTTTATTTATGCCTAATGCAACTAGATTGCTCAAAAATTTTACTTCTATTGGTTGATCCATAAAAATAATGAACATAACACATACTCAAATTTAATGAGACTTAAGTAAGGCAAGCCTGGCTTTATAGTGTGCCAGACTGAAAGGAAAATGTAAAGAAAACAAATCTAGAAGACCAAGAGTAGAGACCTTGAACTAGTTGGGGTGGCGGGGCGGTTGTTTTTTTCTTTGTTGGTTTAAGATGATGGAATCTCACTCTGTGGTCCAGGCTGGAGTGCAGTGGCGCGATCTTGGATCACTGCAACCTCTGCCTCCCAGGTTCAAGAGATTCTCATACTTCAGCCTCCTAAGTAGCTGAGATTACAGTTGCCCACCACTACACACAGCTGCTGAACTAGTTTTAGTGATAATTTATCCATTCAGTGATTATTAGTACAAACTAGAATATTCATAGTGGAATAGTTAATTTAGATTTAACTTAGCAGTATGCATGTGGGGTTGAATCAGCTATCTAAGATATGGCAATAAGAGTTTCCATGTAGTGATAAGACATAGGACAGGGATATAAACAATGTGATTCCAAGATGATCTATTTTGAACCACATTTCCAATACACAGTTGAAAATACAGAGGGAATTCAGGCAAACATTGAGTAATAGATTGGCTAAGTTAATCAGGGGAAAATATGGAAGGATTTCAAGACAGAAATCCAATCCTAAAGAGAGGGTTAACTGGAGGACAGATGGAGGGCCTGAGGCAGCATCTCAGTCATGCAACATGGCACAGTCAGTGGAAAGCCTACACTTCCTTGGTTCTGTGGATTTACCACAGGCACACTGGCAATTGTGCCTATAGCAAATTGACTCATTCAAGATCATTAACTTTCAAGATGGTCCTCACGTCATTTAGGATTGACTTGGGAACTGTGGGTGGTGAACTGAGGGGTGATGAGTAAGCCTAAAGCAATGAATTAATGAACTGATTCCAGAAAAAAAAACGGGGCCAATTTCATTGTAAGGTTTAAGAAGGAAAATAATAGTATATACCACCCAACACAACAGAGGACACAAAAATTATTTTGATTGAACTTTGGAATATAGCTTACATTTGGTTCATCATTCATCAATTTGTGATTCGACTCTCTACTATTATCTACTATTCTACCTACTTCCAAAAGAAGAGAAAGGTCTTATGTATTTATGTGCATTTATATAGAAAATTCTCTCATGGTTGTATATATATTTATTGTTATGTGAAAAATAAAATGCACAGATCAGTGTACTTGGAATGCTACCATTTGAGTAAAGAAGTGATGAAAATAAGATAAATCCGTGCTTTCTTTCACAGGGATTAAAAAATCTCTGGCATCAGGAGCCTACGGCAAGAGGACAGCTTGAGCCCAGGAGTTGAAGGCTGCACACTCCAGCCTGGGTTACATAGCAAGACCTGTCTCAGAAAAGAAAAATTTCTGGCAAGATCAGCAAGACATGCCAGAGCAGAAGCAACGCAAAGGGGCAGGAATGAGAGAGGGAGATTTCTCACTGTATATTCACTTTCTAGTTATGAGAATCATATTTATGTAATTGTTTCTTATTTTTAAAAGTAAAGCATTTTAAAATATAAAGATACTTCATGTATGTATTTAAATATATATTTTTAAATATACAAAATAAATAAACAGTAGCCATATTATGAGGAAGAATAATGAAGATGAAAGCACTAAAAAAAAAAAGGTGGGAGACTCTTAAGATACCTATTGTTTGATGGCAAAAAAAAAAACTGATTTGAATTCCCTGCAAGTAAAGGAAAACAAGGTAAGTTATATACCAATCATTATTCATAACCAGAAGCACATTGCCCACTTTCCCTTCTATGAATAGCCTGAGTATAGATTCCACAGGGCAAAGCCTGGGGACAGGAGTATCTCTTACCTAGAGCTCTGCGTGCATTAAAATATAGAGATGAGAAAAAATAAGAGTCAACTAGTATAGTACTTTATACTGTGTCAACTTAGCTGGGCTGAAACCAAACTTCCCAGAACTCTTTCCCTATAGGATCTGTATTAGTCAGTTCTCTTGAGGCTAAAAAGACATACGTGAGACTGGGTAATTTACAAAGGAAAGAGGTTTAATTGGCTCATGGTTCCACTGGGCTGGGGGAGACCTCAGGAAACTTACAATCATGGTAGAAGAGTAAGCAAATACATCCTTCTTCACACAGCAGCAGGAAGGAGAAGAATGAGAGCCAAGTGAAGAGGGAAGCCCCTTATGAAACCATCAGATCTTGTAAGAACTTACTATCACAAGAATAGCATAGGGGAAACCACCACCACGATTAAGTTACCTCCCACTGAGTCCCTCCCACCACATGTGGGTATTATGGGAACTACAATTCAAGATGAGATTTGGGTGGGGACACAGCCAAACCATATCAGAATCATAAGTTAGATTTAGCTGACAGGGAATTCTGAGTGACATTTGGATGCCAGAAGTGAAGCAGCTGCCATTACTCCATAGGGTCAATGTGGTAGATGTAGCAAGAGACAAAGCAGAGGTACCAATAGAATCCAGGTTGTCTTACTCTCCTCTACTCCAAGTTCAGCTCTTCTTCCCAATTGCCAGGCTGCTTTCAAGAGTGACCCAAGAACCACCACCAGACACAGAAGCAACATGATCCTATCCCAGTGGCAAAACTGCTTGGCTTCCCCAAATTTTTGCAAGCTCTGAGTTGTCCTCCATGCCATGCTTCGAAACTGGTCACCAACTTTTCTTTGATCCTCCAACTCTCTCTATGGAAACTTATTTCCCAGCTTTGCCAGTAAGGTCTTATCTCTATAATAAATCTCTATTCCATAACCTTCACAGGGCTTCTGCTTCCCTAATTGACCCTGGCTAATATAGTAGATATGGGCCACAGTTAGCAGTCCTAAAGCATCCTCCAACTCCCTCTTTGGAACCTTATTTCCTAGCTTTGCCAGTAAGGTCTTATCTCTATAATAAATCTCTATTCCATAACCTTCACAGGGATTCTGCTTCCCTAATTGAACCTGGCTAAAACAGTTGATATGGGTCACAGTTAGCAGTCCTAAAACACATGTCCAATAGACTATTGGTATATTGGCCTGAGTATTCAATTAGGTAAGAATCAGAGAGAAAACAAAAACAAAAAAAGGTCAGGTGAATAAAGGAACAAAGAGACAAGAACAAAGAAAAGAAGATGAAGAATATAAGCAAAAAGATCATCTGGAGAGAGCCTTTATTATGGGTGGTGAGGGGTGACCAGCAATATATATAGCTGAAATATCATGCTGCCAACCTACTCTGTCTCTAGTTCCCAAAACTGCATTTGCCAAGGATGCTTTTCATTTTCTCTTTTGCTCCACGGTCTGCAGCTATTCTCAGCACTCTCCTTAAATCAATCCAGGATCCTCCTCTATATTTTACAAGTTCTTTAAGACAGAGTAAATTTTTTCCCACCCCACTACCCTATCTTATTAAACTTTTAATAGGCACTGGGGCCACAGGATAAACAATACTTCCAAAGTCAGGTTTAAATACGTGGAAACTCTTTTTCTGCCCATTTCTTATATCAATATCTGATTCAACCTGAAATCATCCTGTTCTATCATAGTTTAAGAAAGTATTTCAATTGGAGACTTAAAAAATTTTGTCCAAGAATGTGAATTTCTGATCCTCTAATTTGGGGTTTGTGCTCAGAAAACCGAGGGTCATGGTATTATTCCTTTTGGTGCTCACTGAGTTATTGAGAATAATGTTAATAATAAAAAAATTTGTTGGACCATGACTATGTGCCAAGCCCTGTGCTAAGATCTTTACATGTACTGACTCACAACAATCAATGAAATACATATATTATTATTATGTCCATTTCATCAATAAAGAAACTGAGGCTTAGAGAAGCTAAATAGTTTACCCAAAGTAATACATCCAGTAAGTTGCACAGCCTAAATTAATAGGAAAAGTACATGAGAATCCCGAGCCTAAGCATTTGATTACAAGTACTACTGCTCTTTCACCACCAGCAGCACCCCAAAATTACCACTGTACAAAATTCTGCATACATTTCCAGAAGCTTCACAAACCCTCATTTACTAATTATATGGGAAAATGGTCAGCCTAACCCATTAACTTACTTAAATAATAACAGTACCAACTAGGTTTTATTTTATTTTTTTATTTTTTATTGCATTTTAGGTTTTGGGGTACCTGCGAAGAACATGCAAGATTGTTGCATAGTTACACACATGGCAGTAAGATAAAACTGAGAGTTCTATTAGGAGTCTGTGATAGATTATCTCTGGAAATGGCCACCATCAATTCCTGCCTTCCCTGTTCATATGTACCACTCTACATTGAGAGTCAGAGATAATTTCACCGCCCCTAGAAAGAGGTCTTCCCTGGAAGAGATGAGGCTACTGTCCCCAACTGAATGCAGTGGAAGTGACCTTCTGAACCCTGACCTTAAGAAGAGGACACCTTCCACTTACAACCTTTTGGAATCTAGCCACCATGTCACAGCAAGACCAAGCCAAAAAGAGAAGCCACATAGAGGAGAGCAAGATTGCTGAGTCAACAGCCAGCACCAACTAGCAATCATGTGAGTGATCCACTTTGAAGATTCCAGCCCAGGGGAGCCCTCAGATGACTCCAGTGCCAGTCAACATCATGTAGGAAGCTTCCAGTGGAGCCTAGTTAACATGCATGTCTTGAGAAATGATTAAATAGTTGCTGTTTTAAGCTACTAAGCCAACAGATATGTTTGTTTTGCAGAAATAGGTAACTGTAACTGAGTCTAAAGATTGGCTTTTCATCTTTCAGTGCTGTTGATTAGAATGAAATCCATATACATTTTGTTACCTATAGGTCACCTAAGTTGCAAAGTTCATATGTTGCTACAAAAGTAAATGATTTTTTTGTCTTATATAAATGAAAAGTCATTTCATCTTTCAATAAGATTGACTGCTGAAAAACATGTTAATTAGACCTCAAAATGCCACTTTGAATCATTTCCAACATTTAAAACATGTGCTTTGTGGATATAAATATTTTCTGTGGCAGGAGCCATACATTCAGTTCTTCTAAAAACTACACTGAGTTATAAAAACAAAATCAAAAATTAAGGAGACCTAGGACACAAGACTATAACACTTTGTTCTGGAATTTCATCTGCAAGGCTCCGTTCCTTTTCACCCTGGTTGTCATGGTAGTATTGCAATAAAAGCTTCTCTGGAGCACGAAAGTCTTGGAATACAAATCAGGATCATCAAGATAGGCACATAGAATGTCCTTGTCTAAGAAAATAAAGATCAATATATTCTGAAACCGATCTTAAACTGGACTTATGGAATCGAAGATCAATAAACTCTAAGGAATTAAATTCTAAATGTATTTTCATAATCAGTGTCTAAAAATCCAAGATAAATTAATCATAAACTAGACTTTTCTCAATTAAGGGAAACAGGTTTGTGCCAAAACTCAGCTTGTTCCTCATCTAGAATATTAGATTGGGAGTCCCAGACCTACCATTTATTGAAAATAAAGCCAGACTACAGATATGAGAGAATATATAGAAGACTGATAGGTCTGTAATTTACAAGAGAGAACATCATTGTCTCCTGTAATTTTACCTTTAATATACTTCTATTAAGCAACTAATCAAAATTACTTTGCATTTCATGACAACACAGAAGTTGGTAAGCTATCTAAAACAAGTTAAATGAGAGAAAAAATGAATCTTGGAAATCCAAATTTGTCATAGCTATTTAATATCGTCAAATTTGGATAGTCAAACTTTAATGCCATTTTCTCACTCTTCGTTTATTCAACTCACAGACATTATGCCATAATACGCAGTGAGGTTTCAGAAATGAAAAAGACAGATTTTCAGACTGAACCAGTTCTCAATATGGTATAACAAGATATTCATATCAAAATGCTTCAGGAATGTAGCAAAGGGGAGGTGGTAGACAGTTCTCCTCAGATAAGTCAGAGAATTCTTCACAGAGCAATACTTGTTTCAGTTTGACCTTATTCTTAAAGGAGAAATAATTAAGTCTTGAAAAACAAGGGTGTTCCAGGAAAATAGAACAGCACACACAAAGAAAATCACCTTGGAGCAGTATGGAAGATGATTGAATAGGGAGTAGGCTCAACATAGGTGGATAAAGAGGAGGAAAGAGAGGGACACAGAGGAGGGAGGGAGAGAGTAAAATAAAGAAATGGAGAGAGAGAGCTAGAAATAGAGATGGAAAGAAAACAGAAAGAGAGAGAGGTAGGGACTTACAGAGAGTGGTAGAAAACATAAATACAGGTTCCCAGAACACTAATGGAATCCTTGGACGAATGGCTTTTGATTGATTAATTATCTACTGTAAATCTTCTTATTCTAGTTAATATTGTTGTGTATAAAATTAAAAGATCCAAAAACCTTAAAAGTTTGTTCTTAATATTTGCCAAAACAAGCCTGAATAATTTTGCTCAAACCACAAAGTTAGGCTAGTTAAGCTGAAAAAGAGAAACTACAAATTTGGGAAAGTAATGGAGAAATATAAACCAGAATTTATAATTAAATAAGGAAAGCAAATTAATGACATTTATAATGTGTTCTTAACACAAGATTACAACAATATTGTATTACAAATACAACCATACAATATTGTAAATATAAATATGAATACCACAATTTTCATTAGTAGGATTCTACCATTCCATTTTCTTCTGCAAGTCCTATAAAGTAAGAAATTACATTCGAATACATTTTTTTCTTCCCTTACAGATGCTGCAAGATAAACTAGAGCGTTATAATATTAGTTACTATATAGTTTGAAAACCCCATCACACATGAAGACATAACTTTTCCCCAGAGAAACAGAACAAAAGGAGTAGGGGAAATAGATCATGTTTGATTTTTGTTTCTGTTTTTTGAGACAGTCTTACTCTGTCACCCAGGCAGGAGTGCAGTGGTGCAATCACAGCTCACTGCAGCCTCGAACTCCTGGGCTCAAGCAATCCTCGTGTCTCAGCCTCCCAAGTAGCTGGGACTACAGGTTGGTATCGCCTCGCCAAGCTAATTTTTTTTTAGAGACATGGTCTCCTCTGTTGCCTAGGCTGGTCTCAGCTGAGCTCAAGCAATCCTCCCGCCTTAGCCTCAAAGTGCTAGGATTACAGGATTTGTTTTTTTAATGTGCAAGAAGAAATAAGGATTCTGAGATCTCTCCCAGTGTGTTGTCACTGTCTGCAGATTGCCTCATCACTCAACAGGGATTTCATACAATAAAAGCATGCAGTTAATACCTTTCTTCTTTTCTTTTCATGCTTTCAAAGTATAAGATAATTTCAAAATATATGATAAATAGCATAGATTTTAAAGTTATATTGAAATAGAAACATGATAAAGTACATTCAAGCAAAATGCCTGATGGCAGGAGCAGAAAGAAGGCATCACACCATCTATCGGTTGTGCTAATCTTGGAGAAAGAAGCCAGGGGTAAATTAAGATACCATGAATAGAAGTGCAGGGGATGGACAAACACAAGAGATGTTAAGAAGACAGAACTGGGTGGCTTAGTGGTTGGTTTGAATCAGAAATTAAGGTGGAAAGGAAGAGTTAAACGTCATTTCCAAGATTCAATTTGAATGACGGCCAAATAGATCCTATTTAAATCAGAAGTCAGACAGTATAAGTCTGTTCTCATGCTGCTAATAAGGACTTACCAAAGACTGGGTAATTTATAAAGGAAAGACATTTAATTGACTCAAAGTTCCACATAGCTGCGGAGGCCTCACAGTCATTGCGGAAGGTGAATGAGGAGTGAGGTCACACCTTACATGGCAGCAGGCAAGAGAGTTTGTGCAGGGGAACTCTCATTTATAAGACCATCAGATCTTGTGAGATTTATTCACTACCACAAGAACAGTATGGGGAAGCCACTCCCATGATTCAATTATCTCTACATTGCACCACCTTTAACATGTGGGATTATTACAATTCAAGGTGAGATGTGGGCAGTGGTGGGGGAAACATAGTCAAACCATATTACAGACCATGTCACTTTCTCTCCCAGATCCTTCCCATGGTTCCCTTGCTTTCTCAGAGTCCTGCACTTATTCTCAATACTCTCCCTTTTGCTCTATGCCAGTCATGCTGGCATTCTTGCTATTCCTCAAATACACCAAGCATGCCTTAGGTTTTGCACTGGTCATCCTCAATGCCTAGGTATTTCTTCAACAAATATCTGCTGCACTAATTCCCTTTCCTCGAGTCTTTGCTTAAATGTTAATTCCTCAATAAGGCCTACATTTACCACTCTTGTTAAATGTCAACACCCAACTCTCCCAATATCCCTTTCCATGCTTTATTTTTAATAGCTTTCATCATCTTCTACCAAATAGATCATGTATTCTTATGTGTGATGCTTATTTTCTATTGTCTTACACAGCTGAGATTAGAAAAGGAGAGAGGATTTTGAAGACTGAATAAATAATTCATTTTTTAACAGTTGAGCTTATGATGTCCATGGGTATCTAGACAGAAATATTTAGTAAGCAGATGAATACAGTGGTCTAGAATTTAATAGAGACTTTTGGAATGAGGAGTTAGAAGTCATCAGCACACAGATCTAAGCCAGGTATATGGAGAGGATCACCCTTGAAGTATGTGTTATTCCACTAAGAGTCCTTGAGAGCCAACAAAAGAAACTGATTATCCTAAACAGAAAGAGGACCTTGTTGAACATCTATCAAGCACCCACAAACTTGACTACAGGTTAGAAAACCAGAATTAGAAAATGAGCAGGAACCAAGGAGACTACAGAGACCCAAGAAGCAAGAAGCACAACTATGACCTCTTAGCACTTGCAGTCCTGCCAGATACTGATGCAAAAAGAAAACACTGCCCTTGCCCCTGGATCCCACCTCTAGCATTGTGAATTAACTGTGACCATTTCTCCAGCTTATACCTCTTACTCAATGATGCAGAATGAAGCATTGAATTTGCTAGTCTAGTTCACTTGTCCTTACCCTGCCCCTCAGTGTGTAGGTAGGGGGAGCATCATCTTCTTCCCTGTCTTCCACTGTCATTCATAAAAATGGAGATTCCCCCAAGAAAGAAGGAAGTTTGAAGCCTGAGCTGCCATATAAAAGCCCATATACATCCACCTCAGGGTACAGAATGAAGAAAGTCAAAAAAAAAAAAAAAAGTATGGAAGACCAAAGATGAAAATCTAGTAAATCTAGTGCTCCCCCACATTGTAGACATGAATGGTGGGATAGAAGCCAACAACAAAGTCTTAAAAAGAACAGTCTAAGAAACAGGGTGTCAACAAAGAAAAAGTGGTAGTATTAAACTAGGATAAAGAAATAACTTTATGAAGTAGTCAACAGTTCCAGATGCCACAGAGAGTTCAAGTAAGGTAAACACTGGAAAGTGATCAGTAGATATCTTTTAATACAAAATGTTTCAGTAGAATAAATGCAGATAGAAATCAGAACTCAATCATCCAAAAAAAAAAGGATGTCAAGAGAAGACAGTGAATGAAGACAACACTTTCAGAAATCATTACCCTAAGTTTTTACTTACATGCCTTAGCATTCCCACTTCTTGAAATAGATTAATATGGTTTGGCTCTGCATCCCCACCCAAATCTCATGTAAATTATAATCCCCATGTGTCAGAGGAGGGGCCTAGTGGGAAATGATTGGATCATGGGCAGATTTCCCCCTTGCTGTTCTCATGATAATGAGTGAGTTCTCATGAGATCTGATGGTTTAAAAGTGTGGTCACTTCCCCCTTTGTTCTTTCTTTCTACTGCTGTCCCATGGTAAGACATGCTTGCTTCCCCTTCACCTTCCACCATAATTGCAAGTTTCCTGAGGCCTTCCAGCCATGCTTCCTGTTAAGCCTGAGGAACTCTGAGTCAATTAAACCTCTTTCTTCATAAATTACCCAGTCTCAGGCAGTTCTTTATAACAGTATGAGAACAGACTAATACAAGATTCAACTAAATAATTAAGTATTCATGCAAAGAAATTCACCCAAATGTTCTACGCTTTTTATATTAGTGAAAAAATGTGAAGTAACTTAAATGTCTAAAAGTGGAGGGTTGATTATATACACACATTCTATTCATAGAATATTACATAGTCATTTAAATAATGGAGTGAAAATGTAATTATTTATGCACAAATCTCTCCAAGACCCATTGTTGGGTAGATAAAACTTGAGATACTATATTTATTGGCATCTCTGTTTTTAAATTTTTAATTAATTAAAATATAGAAAGGTGATTAAATAGTCTATGCATTTGTATAACATTTAGGATGCTTTGGGCTGGAACTAACAAAAGACCAAATTTTATAAGGTTTAAATGATAAGATCATTTTTTTAATCTCATTCGTTAGGGAAGAAGTCTTTGTATACAGCAATGCCAAGTTACCCAATGGTCAATTCAGTTGTTATGGGACAGCATCAAGGAGATTTCCATTTTTTACCTTAATCTTGAAGTCCATCATTGTCAATTCACCCTAAATTCTTTACTCTTTCCTCTTTAAGGGTGTTTCTGAAAGCAAAATCTCTGTGTCCACACTACATTAAGTAAAAAACACTGCTCTTACTGTGGTCTGACTGTTTATGTCCCCCCCCAAAAATTCATATATTGAAATCTAATCACCACGGTGATAGAATTAGTAAGTGGAAACTTCAGGAGGGGATGAGGTCATGAGGGTGGAACCCTCATGATTGGGCTTATTTCCATTACAAAAGACATACAGAGAGCTACCTAATCTTTTCAACAGTGTAAAGACAGAGCAAGAAGGTGCCATCTATGAGCCAGGAAACAGGCTCTCATCAGACACCAAATCAGCCAGTGACTTGCTCTTGAACTTCCCAGCCTCCAGAACTGTGAGCAATATTTGTTTGTTGTTTATAAGTCACCTAATTTATAGTATTTAGCTATAGCAGCCCAAGTAGACTACAAAAACTCCTTACTATCATCAGTTTAACTCCTACAATTGCAAACATTCTTTTATTTATAAAGTATGTAGATACGAATTGCCACAAAAGACTAGAGTGCATTGTTCTCTAAACATCTACATTAGCAACTCTTGGATTATACTTTGGAGAGGTCAAACTTCAGCAAAAATAGTTCATAATAATATACAATAATATTATATATACAGTTGGCCCTTGAACAACACAGCTTTAAATTATGCAGGTCTGCTTAGATACAGATTTTCTTCTACCCTTATCACCCCTGAAAGAGCAAGACCCTTCTTCCTCCTCCTCAGCCTACAATGTGAAGACCACCAGGATGAAGTTCTTTATGAAGATCCGCTTCTATTTAATGAATATTAAATATAGTTTTCTCTTTCTTATGATTTTCTTAATAACATTTCCTTTTCTCTAGATTACTACTCTCCCTTTTCCTCTATTCTTGCTATTCCTTAAATATCCCAAGCATGCATTAGGTTTTGCACTGGTCATTCTCAATGCCTAGAATATTTCTCCATCAAATATCTGCTGCACTAATTCCCTCACTTTCTTCAAGCCTTTGAAGACTTAGAGAAATATAATATATACAACATACAAAATAAGTGTTATTTGATGGTTTATATTAATGGTAAGCCTTCCTGTTAGGCTATTAGTAGTTAAGTTTTTAAGGAATCAAAACTTGCATGTGGATTTTCAGATGTTTGATACTCCTAGTCCCCAAGTTATTCAAGAGTCAATTGTATATGTAATCATATAAAAGCTGTAAAGTTTTCTTTAAAACTTTGTCTTCTCTACATTTAATTCTAAATTGATGATTTTGTTCCTTATAGTATATTTTCACTTCTCTAAATCAAGAACTCATTAGAAGAATTTTGTACTAATTTCATTTACATTTTTATACCACCAATAAAAATGCAAATTAATGTTCAAAATGTCCTTGGCAATTAAGATAATAATTTATGCATCCTTTAAATTAAACAGCGCTGAATAAGACAGCAGTGAATTAAAAGATCAAAAGAAATAAAAGTGGTGATAATTTTTAATTCAAACGTTGAATATCTGAAGCCAAGTTGGAAAAACATTTAAATATTACATTTTATATCTATTGTACTTTCATGGAATACTTATTGTATTAAAAATACATTCTCCATACAAGAAACAAAGCAAGTAATATTGAGTATCTGCTTATATGTTTGTTGCTTATATCTCTTACTTCTGAAAAAAAAAAAAGTTGAAGAAGCTGACAACAAAAGACAAATATAAGAGAGAAGCATTAAAATGATTTGCTTTTTAAAAAGAGCCAGGCTGGGTATGGTGGCTCAAGCCTGTAATCCCAGCACTTTGGGAAGCCAAGGCAGGAGGATAACTTGCAGTCAAGAGTTTGAGACCAGCCTGAGAAACATACTGAAACCTCATCTCTACAACAACAACAAAAAGGTAGCCAGGCATGGTGGTGTGAACCTGTATTTCCAGCTACTAAAGAGGCTGGGGCAGGAGGATCCCTTAATCCCAGGAGTTTGAGGCTACAGGGAACTATGATTGCACCACTGCTCTCCAGTCTGGGTGACAGAGTGAAACCCTGTCTATAAACAAATATAAATATAAACATAAATAAATAACAAATTTAAATAGATCCAGTGATGAACAGGTGAAGATAGTACTGCTGAAAAAATCTTATTAAGGATAGTTGCCAAAACTGAGCAAAGCATCTAGCTCTGGGCTTCCACACAGCCAAGGCACAAAGGACTCCTATAAATTAAGTTACTCTCTTCATCTAAGGTACCAGTTGTGTGCGGCAAGACCGTGCTAATATAGTGGAAAGAAAACATTTTCCTTTCACACAGTAGTTCCTTATCAGATAATTACACTGTTGTATTCGAATTTTTTAAAAGCAAGTCTGCTGCTGCTATTTCCCCTGTTTCCTCCAACTTTTTTTCCTTTTTTTCTTTTTAGACTCTTACTCTGTCACCCAGGCTGGAGTGCAGTGGCATAATCCCGGCTCACTGCAACCTCCGCCTTCCGGGTTCAAGCAATTTTCATGCCTCAGCCACCAAAGTAACTGGGATTACAGGCATGCACCACCATGCCAAGCTAATTTTTGTATTTTTAGTAGAGACTGGGTTTCACCATGTTGGCCCAGCTGGTCTTGAACTCCTGGCCTTAAGTGATCTGCCCACCTTGGTTTCCCAAAGTGCTGCAATTACAGGTGTGAGCTGCCGCAACCGGCCCCAACCATCTTTTTGAGCATTTCCATGAACTCAGGACTTGCCCCTGCTATGGTGTGAATATTTGTGTCTATGAACCAAGAAGTGGATCCTTATCAGACAACAAATTAGCCAGTGCCTTGATGTTGGACTTCCCACCCTCCAGTCTCCAGAACTGTGAGAAATAAATTTCTGTTGTTTATGAGCCACCCAGTTTGTGATATTTTGTTATAGCAGCCTAAATGATTATGGCAGCCCATTTCAGTTAGAAATTTAATAGTCACACATATAAAGCAGTGGTTTCCAAATTCAAATTTGGATTTTGTTACCTGCCACCTGGTGGGTGCGCGGATCTGTCATCTTAGATAGTAAGGTCTATTACCCTTTCAGCAAGAGCATCTGAAATCTGAGAAAATGCTTAATATTTTACTTTTTTTTTTTTTGAGACAGGGTCTGGCTCTGTTGCCCAGGCTAAAATGCAGTAGTACAATCTTAGCTCACTGCAACCTCTGCCTCCCAGGCTCAAGCAATCCTCCCACCTCAGCCTCCCAAGTAGCTAGGACTATAGGCAGGCACCAACACATTTAGCTCATGGGTTTTTTATTATTATTATTATTATTATTATTATTTGTAGAAATGAGGACTCACTGTGTTGCCCAGGCTGGTCTCAAACTCTTGGGCTCAAGTGATCCTCCCTCCTTGGCCTCCCAAAGTGCTGGGATTACAGGTGTGAGCCACCCTGCCTGGCCTACTATTTTTCTAATCATTAAAAAATACATTAAAGAAAGAAATGTATAAGAAGAACTGTGTAAGCAAAACAATTAAAATCCCCTGTAATCAATCCTACCATAGAATTAACCATTGTTAACATGGGGTATCTTTTCTTCCATAATTTGTTCTACATATGCCTATAAAAAAATGTAGAATTTAATATGTATATTTATAAAGTTGTGGAAATAAAGTATTAAAAGGATGAAGAGGATATAATCTGTATATGTTTTCTAAAAGATCAAGCAAGATAAATATGCCTAATTTATTGATATAATCATATGAGGAATCTTTTATCCATTTGTCCCCATTCACATGTCTAGTGTCCAAGCTCACCTTCCAGGCACCCAACTGCTTAAAGTCAGACTGAGCAGCAGAACAAGTGGCAGATGTGGTTCTTGGAGCCAGCAGGGCACACTGTGCATGGCCTCAGCTGCTGACCATTTTTATCATTCTCCATGGAAACACTAAGGGATGGGTGGTGACCAGCATCCATGCACTTCTATAAACACACACTGAGTAGTGAGTCACTGATTCAAATATTTCCAAAAGCATAAGCAGGTGACTTTTAAAAATGCATTTACGTATTATTAAAAGCTGGGTCATCGGGATGGAGGGATCCAAGATGGCCATTTAGGAGCAGCTCAGGATTGCAGCTCCCAGTGAAAGTGCGGAGGGTGAGTGGATGCCACATTTCCAGACTGATTTTTATTGCCCACAGACCAGGAGATTCCCAGGCGGAGGAGCCCCATGGGTCACCAATGTGGCTGTTTTGGCCAACACGGTGGTTTTGCTGGTGCCCTGGCGCGGCTGTTCTCCATACAAAATACACAGGTCTGGGCACCGTTTTAGCTGGCGATCAGAGCTCCAGGAAGGCACAGTCACCCATTCATCTGATTAAAAAGGGGACTGAAACAGGGGACCCAGGCCAGGAGATTCCCAGACAAAAAAAGTGCCACGAATCTCAGCGCTGCTGTTTCAGCTGGCACAGTGGGTTGCCGCACAGGAAACCACATAGATCCCAGTGCCTTTTCAACAGGTGACTGGAACACCTGGGGAGACTGTCGACCGTTAAACTAAAAAAAAGGCTCTGAGGCAGGGAGCCAGGTGATCAGGCTCGGCTGGTCCCACCGCCACAAAAAAGCAGCAATCTGAAACGCTCTGGACTGAGAGTTTCACAGCAAGCACAGCTGAACCTGGGACGGTCCAGCTCTGTGGGGGAGGGGCGTCCGCCATTACCAAGGCTCTCCACCACTACGGAGGTAGTTTGCCATTGCTGAGCCAGCCCACCATTGCCGAGGCAGCTCGCCATTACAGAGAGAGTCCACCATTATAGAGGTGGGCCACCATTGCCAAGGCAGTTCTAACTACACCCGTATAAACAGGACTGCAGGGAAGTTCACACGGCAGCTGGGCGGAGCCCACAGCAGCTCAGAAAAGCCTCTGCAGGCAAACAGTGACTAGGCTGCCTCCTCGCTGGGCAGGGTAGCCCTAAAAAAGGCAGTAGCACAATGGCAACGGAAACTCATAAATAAAGCCCTAACTCCCTGGGACAGAGCACCTGGGAAAAAAGGGGGGTTTATGAGTTCTGCTGCAGCAGACTTAAACGTACCTGCCCAGAAGCTCTGAATGAACAACGGAGCTCACAACTCAGCACTTGAGCTCCTATAAAGGACAGACTGTCTCCTCAAGCAGCTCCCTGACCCCCATATATCCAAAGAGTCACCTCATAAAGGAGAGCTCAGACGGACATCTGGCAGGTATCCTTCTGGGGTAAAGAAAGCATAAGAAGAAAATGGCAGCAACCCTTACTGTTCTGCAGCTGCTGCAGGTAATCCCCCAGGCAAGCAGGGCCTGGAGTGGACCTCAGAAGTCCTACAGCACAGGGGCCTGACTGTTAGAAGGAAAACTAAGAAACAGAAAGAAATAACTTCATCATCAACAAACTGGACGTCCAGTCAGAGACCCAATCTGAAAGTCAACAACTACAAAGACGACAGGTGGATAAATCCACAAAGATGGGAAGAAACCAGCACAAAAAGTATGAAAACACCAGAAACCAGAATGCCTCTCCTCCTACAAGGGATCACAACTCCTCACGAGCAAGGGAACAAGGCTGGATGGAGAATGAGTGTGATGAATTGACAGAATCAGACTTCAGAAGGTGGGTAATAAGAAACTTCTGTGAGCTAAAAGAACATGTTCTAACCCAATGCAAAGAAACTTGAAAAAAGATTTGACAAAATGCTAACAAGAATAAACAACATGGAGAGGAATATAAGTGAATTGATGGAGCTGAGAAACACAACACAGGAACCTCACGAAGCAAACACAAGTTTCAACAGCCAAATTGACAAAGCAGAAGAAAGGATATCAGAGGTCAAAGATCAACTCAATGAAATAAAACGAGAAGGCAAGATTAGAGAAAAAAGGGTAAAAAGGAATGAACAAAGTCTCCAAGAAATATGGGACTATATGAAAAGACCGAATCTACGTTTGATAGGTGTACCTGAATGTGACGGAGAGAATGAATCCAAGCTGGAAAATACTCTTCGGGATATTATCCAGGAGAACTTCCCCAACCTAGGAAGGCAGGCCAATATTCAAGTCCAGGAAATACAGAAAACAACACAAAGATATTCCTCAAGAAGAGCAACCCCAAGGCACATAATCATCAGATTCACCAGGGTTGAAATGAAGGAGAAAATGCTAAGGGCAGCCAGAGAGAAAGGTCGGGTTACCCACAAAGGGAAGTCCATCAGACTCACAGCAGATCTCTCAGCAGACTACAAGCCAGAAGAGAGTGGGGGCCAATATTCAACATCCTTAAAGAAAAGAACTTTCAACTCAGAATTTTGTATCCAGCCAAACTAAGCTCCATAACTGAAGGAAAAATAAAATCCTTTGTGAACAAGCAAGTACTCAGAGATTTAATCACCACCAGGCCTGCTTTACAAGAGCTCCTGAAAGAGGCACTAAATATAGAAAGGAACAACCAGTACCAGCCATTCCAAAAACATACCAAATGATAAAGAGCATCAAAACAATGAAGAAACTGCATCAACTAATGGGCACAACAGCCAGCTAGCATCAAAATGGCAGGATCAAATTCACACATAACAATATTAACCCTAAATGTAAATGGGCTAAATGCCACAATCAAAAGACACAGACTGGCAAATTGGATAACAAGCCAAAACCCATTGGTGTGCTGTGTCCAGAAAACCCATCTCACATACAAGGCTACACAAAGGCTCAAAATAAAGGGATGGAGGAAGATTTACCAAGCAAATGGAGAGCAAAAAAAAGCAGGAGTTGCAATTCTCGTCTCAGATAAAATAGACTTTAAACCAACAAAGATCAAAAGAGACAAAGAAGGACATTACATAATGGTAAAAGGATCAATGCAACAAGAAGAGCTAACGATCCTAAATATATACGCACTCAATACAGGAGCACCCAGGTACATAAGGCAAGTTCCTAATGACTTACAAAGTGGCTTGGACTCCCACACAATAATAGTGGGAGACTTTTACACCCCATTGTCAATATTAGACAGATTAACAAGACAGAAAATTAACAAGGATATCCAGGACTTGAACTCAGACCTGGACCAAGCAAATCTAATAGACATTTACAGAACTCTGCACCCCAAATCCACAGAATATGCATTCTTCTCAGCACCACATCACACCTACTCTAAAATTGACCACATAATTGGAAGTAAATCACTCCTCAGCAAATGCAAAAGAACGGAAATCATAACAAACAGTCTCTCAGACCACAGTGCAATCAAGTTAGAACTCAGAATTTAGAAACTAACTCAGATCCGCACAGCTTCATGAACAACTGGCTCTTGAATGTTGACTGGATAAACAATGAAATGAAGGCAGAAATAAAGATGTTCTTTGAAACCAACGAGAATGAAGACACAACATACCAGAATCTCTGGGACATATTTAAAGCAGTGTCTAGAGGAATATAGATAGCAACAAATGCCCACATGAGAAGCAAGAAGAGATCTAAAATTGACACTCTATCATCAAAATTGAAAGAGCAAGATCAAAAAAACTCAAAATCTAGCAGAAGACAAGAAATAACTAAGATCAGAACAGAACTGAAGGAGATAGAGACACAAAAAAACCCTTCAAAAAATCAATAAATCCAGGAGCTGGTTTTTTGAAAAGATCAACAAAATAGACAGACCACTAGCCAGATTAATAAAAAAGAGAGAATAATCAAATAGATGCAATAACAACCGATAAAGGGGATGTCACCACAGATTGCACAGAAATTCAAACCATCATCAGAGATTATTACAAACATCTCTATGCACATAAACTAGTAAACCTGGAAGAAATGGATAAATTTCTGGACACTTGCATCCTCCCAAGCCTAAACCAGGAAGAAACTTTGAATAGACCAATAACAAAGTCTGAAATTGAGGCAGCAATTCAGAGCCTACCACCCGAAAAAAGCCAAGGTCCAGATGGGTTCACAGCCGAATTCTGCCAGACATACAAAGAGGAGTTGGTACCATTCCTTCTGAAACTATTCCAAACAATTCAAAAAAGAGGGAATCCTTCCCAAATCATTTGATGACACCAACATCATCCTGATAGCAAAACCTGCCAGAGACTCAGCAAGAAAAGAAAACTTCAGGCCAATATTGATGACAAACACAGATGCAAAAATCTTCAATAAAATACTGGCAAACCGATTGCAACAGCACATCAAAAAGCTTATCCACCATTATCAAGTAGGATTCATCCCGGGGATGCAAGTCTGGTTGAACGCAAGTCTATAAACATAATTCACCACATAAGCAGAACCAAAGATGAAAACCACGTGATTATCTCAATTGATGCAGAGAAGGCCTTTGACAAAATTCAACCACACTTTATGCTAAAAACCCTCAATAAACTAGGTACTGACAGAACATATCTCAAAACATTAAAAGCTATTTACAACAAACCAACAGCCAATATCATACTGAATGGGAAAAACTGGAAGCATTCCCTTTGAAATCTGGCACTAGACAAGGATGCCCTCTCTCACAACTCCTATTCAATATAGTATTGGAAGTTCTAGCCAGAGCAATCAAGCCAGAGAAAGAAATGGGTATTCAAATAGGAAAGGAGGAACTCAAATTGTCTCTATTTGCAGATGACATGATTATATATCTAGAAGACCCCATTGTCTCAGCCCAAAATCTCCTGAAACTGATAAGCAACTTCAGCAAAGTCTCAGGATACAAAATCAATGTGCAAAAATCACAAGCATTCCTATACACCAATAACAGACTTAAAGAGAGCCACATCAAGAACCAACTGCCATTTGCTAAAAAGAGAATAAAATATCTAGGAATACAACTAACAAGGAACGTAAAGGACCTCTTCAAGGAGAACTACAAACCACTGCTCAACGAAATAAGAGAGGACACAAACAGATGGAGAAACATTCCATGTTCATGATTAGGAAGAATAATATCGTGAAAATGTCCATACTGTCCAAAGTAATTTACAGATTCAATGCTATCCCCATCAAGCTAACAATGACTTTCTTCGCAGAACTGGAAAAAACCACCTTAAACTTCATATGGAACCAAAGAGAGCCCACGTAGCCAAGTCAATTCTAAGCAAAAAGAACAAAGCTGGAGGCATCACACTACCGGACTCCAAACTATACTACAAGGCTACAGTAATCAAAACAGCATGGTACTGGTACCAAAACAGAGATATAGACCAATGGAACAGAACAGAGGCCTCGGAGGCAACACAACACATCTACAACCATCCGATATTTGACAAACCTGACAAAAACATGCAATGGGGAAAGGATTCCCCTGTTTAATAAATGGTGTTGGGAAAACTGGCTAGCCATGTGCAGAAAGCAGAAACTGGACCCCTTCCTGACACCTTACACTAAAATTAACTCCAGATGGATTAAAGACTTAAACATAAGACCTAACACCATAAAAACCCTAGAAGAAAATCTAGGCAAAACCATTCAGGACACAGGCATAGGCAAGGACTTCATGACCAAAACACCAAAAGCATTGGTAACAAAAGCCAAAATAGACAAATGGGACCTAATCAAACTCCACAGCTTCTGCACAGCAAAAGAAACAGTCATTAGAGTGAATCAGCAACCAACAAAATGGGAAAAAATTTTTGCAGTCTACCCCTCTGACAAAGGGCTGATAGCCAGGATCTACAAAGAACTAAAACAGATTTACAAGAAAAAACCAAACAAGCCCATTCAAAGTGGATGAAGGATATGAACAGACACTTCAGAAAAGAAGATATACATGAGGCCAACAAACATATGAAAAAATGCTCATCATCACTGGTCATTAGAGAAATGCAAATCAAAACTACATTGAGATACCATCTCACGCCAGTTAGAATGGCGATCATTAAAAAATCTAGAGACAACAGATGCTGGAGAGGATGTGGAGAAATAGGAATACTTTTACACTGTTGGTGGAAGTGTAAATTAGTTCAACCATTGTGGAAGACAGTGTGGTGATTTCTCAAAGACCTAGAAATAGAAATTCCATTTGGTCCAGCAATCCCATTACTGGGTATATATCCAAAGGATTATAAATCGTTCTACTATAAGGACACACGCACACAAATGTTCATTGCAGCACAGTTTACAATAGCGAAGACCTGGAACCAACTCAAATGCCCATTGATGATAGACTGGACAGGGAAAATGTGGCACATATACACCATGGAATATTATGCAGCCATAAAAAACAATGAGTTTGTGTCCTTTGTATGGACATGGATGAACCTGGAAACCATCATTCTCAGCAAACTGACACAAGAACAGAAAATCAAACACTGCATGTTCTCACTCATAGGCGGGTGTTGAACAATGAGAACACATGGACACAGGGAGGGGAGCATCACACACTGGGGTCTGTTGGGGGGGAAATAGGGAAGGGACAGCGGGGGATGGGGAGTTGGTGAGAGAAAGCATGGGGAGAAATGCCAGATATAGGTGATGGGGGAGGAAGGCAGAAAATCACACTGCCATGTGTGTACCCATGCAACAATCTTGCATGTTCTTCACATGTACCCTAAAACCTAAAATGCAATTAAAAAAAAAAAAACTGGGTCATCAAGACAGTTTACAAAGGCCGAGCCCTTCAGTGGAAACTTTATTAGTTTAATGTGCCAGAGGGAAATGTTGAGGTTAGGCTGCACCTAGGATGACCTGGTTTTACAGTGTGCTGTGTTACGTAAACCTTTACCTAGAGAGTTATGAGGACAAATGGTCAGTGGTGTCAGCTGAGATGGAGCAGTCTCATCCTACAGTGACTCAGCATGACTCACCAGGGCTCTGTGGTTAGGCATAGATTCTGTAAATTACAGGGAGGCATTTTACTCACTTGAGCTATTACAGTGTTGGCTTTCCCAAACAATGAAAATGACTTAAAATGCTGATGGGGAAAAATTGCAGAAGTTTTTTTTGAAAAAAATGTTTGAAAACTTTTACTTTCCCAGTAACCTGATCTATAATATTAAGAAAAAATAAAGAGAGAAAATTTGGGGAAAACACACACACACACACACACGCACACACACACACACACACACACACACAAGAAAATTTGGGGAGGTAATGCATATAATTAGTACCTTGGCTGTGGTGCTGGTTTCACATGTGTATGCTTATGTCCAAACTCATCAGGTGGTATGCATTAAATGCGTGCAATCTTTTGTCTGTCAATTACCTCAATGAAGCTAAAAAAGAGGAAAATTTAGTAGATATTATAAGAGTTATAAAGTTTAAACCAGTGAAAGTCATAAAGGAAAATGTCACATCAAATGATGAGGATGATAAGCAGTTCCAGGTATCTGGGAAGAGCAGCAGGTAAATGGAATGATAGGCTTCTTGGGAAAATACTGCTGGAGTGGAGGATGCAAGACAAGCATGTCATAATAATACAAGAACATCATATATATTCAAACTGGAACTTTCTATTCATGCAGTAGATTGGAATCATTATAGAATTTTAACTCCAGTGCCTAACAGTAGGGACAAGTCTCACCTTCCTCAACTCTATGGGGCTGACTCATTTATTTTCTGCCTCTTTGCTCAGCCATAAATCAACATAGAGTGTATTAAGTTCCTGCAATGAACCCAGCTCTGTTCACCCACTCACTACTTATTTATTTATGTTTACAATTTGCACAAAGACACAGAAAGGAACTGTAGTCTTTACACTTCTTAAATATGCTTATTAATTAGGCCTGGGAGTTAGGGAAATGGGTTAAAAGTATTCTGAAACCATTTTTTTTTTTTAATCAAAGGAGCACCAGGTGAAAAAAAATTAATAAGTGGTGAGATAAATTTGAAAGAAAAGAACAGCCTTCTGGACAGAAATTACAATGAATAAATTAACTTAGTCTAGAACAAACTTTGGTATGAGCTGGGAACAACCAGGGTACACGTAATTACTGAAGAGAAAAGGTCTGCAGAGAGCTATGAAAACTAGTGGAAAATAAAAAACAGGTAGTATAGACTTTTAAAGTATGAAGATTAAAATGTACTTTAAGGCAATATGGAACCTTTGTATATTGTCAAGCAATAGTAAAGTTTCACCATCAATGTTTAACCCAGGAAGAGCATATAGCACAGATATGAAGAATCACCAGGAACCTTCAATGGTAGTACAGCTGTAAATGGATGTTAGTGTAATTTGCAGTACCAGCAGTGAGAAGACAGAGAAGAAAAATTGATTTTCATTTATCTAAACTGGGAGATGAGCAAAGTATTAGCTCCTAATAACTATGATCAAAAAAAAAAAAAAATGTTCCCCATCACATATGATATCAAATCTAACTTTTTTGACCTGGTAGTCAAAAGTCCAATAAAAGTTGATTCTTTTCTGCCCATAATGCATTATTTCAATCATTTCCCTTATACTATACTTATTTAGTTGCTACTATTCACCCAGCCAGTGCTAGGTACTAATTTATGGCATGAATCCAGACTTGACTCCTGCTTCAAATGTCCTGCTCTGTAGCAGTTAGTGCCCCCATTTACATACCAAAATACAAGGCACATTACTGCCTCTGGCATATATTCTAGCATAGGTTCACCTTCTTCAGCCTATTCATAACAAGTCTACCAATATGTTCAAATCCCATCACCACTAAGAAGGACACTTTGAATACTTCAATTCATCTCTCCTTTCTTATCCATAGTATATCTTCTTTTTCAGCCCACACAAATAAATTTATACAGCCATAATTCTGCAGTTATTTACCATTAATAGTCTCATTTTCCCTGTCAATTGTATTGAAATGTTACCAAAAATGGAACTGTAGACTCTTTGGACTGTTATCAAAAATGGAACTGTATAATCTACCTCTTGTGAGTCATCTGGTGCTGGACAAATACTATATCTACTACTTGCTATTTATAGTTAGGGAAATTCATAGCCAAAAATAAAATCCAAATATTTACTTTGCTTCATTAATTCTCTTATATCATGAAGAATGAGAGTTTTTGCAGTATAATAGGAAAATTAAAACCTTTGCAAAATATCAACACCAAGAACAAATTTATTTTGAAATATTTTTCTAGTCTGGAAAAGCATATATATATGTATATATAAATATATGCTTTATATATACACATATATATATATATTTCTTTTTTCTGTCCCCTTTTGGGATTTTCTTTAAATCTGCAATCATTATTTTATTGTTACAGTAATTTCTGTCACTATTTCGACTATTATTTTTATTCTCAATATCTGTATACTCTCTTCCTCTGAGAATATTTTCAAGAAGTATTTTTGTTCCAAGAAAACAATGTTTTCAAAAAATATTGATTCCAAGAAAACAACGTAGCTTACTTTAACTAGAGGAAAGCTGTCAGGAAAGAAAAACATAAGATACATAAAGAAATAAACAAGATCAAAGAAACATTTTTCAGATCAGTGAACATACATGAAATGTCCAAAAACAGTATTTAAATACACTGAAATATGAATTGAATATTCGAGTATTAGGATTAACCAAAAAAAGCATTTGCAGGGGATCCCAAGATGGTCCAGTAAGAGGCAGCTCCAGAAAGCAGCTCCCAGTGAGAAAGATGCAGAAGCCGAGTGGTCTCCACAATTCCAAACGAGGTACCAGGTTCATTTTGTGGGTTTGGTTGGACAGTGGGTATAAACCAAATAGGACAAGTTGAGGCAAGACAGGGCACTGCCTTACCCAGAAGGTATGTGCAAATGACTGGAAGACCAGGGGATCTCCCCCTCTGGGGCTCCAATTTGGATACAGCGCTCCACCCAAGGCCTCTACAACCCACAGAACAGGAGATCTTCGCTGGGCTAAAAAACCTCACCAAGCTGCCTGAACAGGGCAGAACAGCAACTTCAGCTGGCACCAGGGCTGTCAGCATATTTCTAGGCAGAAGCACTGGCTGACATGAAAGCCAAAAAGCCGGCTGCTGAGCCACCCACCCCCCACAGAAAGAAGGGGAACTGAAAACAGGGAAAGAGCCCATACAGCAGGAAGGGCCCCTCCCACCCCTCAGAAAGCCCAGGAGGTTAAAAAACTCTCACTCCAGAGGTTTGCACCCAGAACATCAGTTAGAGAGCAACTAGGAACAATTGAGCTTGGCAGGGGAAAGGGAAGTCGCCATTGCAGAAGCTAGCCTAATTTTCCTGAGTAAATAAAAGACACAGCAGCTCCACTGAGTTTGTGGCAGCCCAGCAGTGCCTCTGCAGGCAGACAAAGGAAAAGCCACCTCCCCAAGCAGCTACCTGAGATCAAAGCTATAAAAATCCAAGGAGATGGGAAGAAACCAGCTCAAGAAGAATGAAACCATCAAAAACCACAACACCTCTTCCCCACCAGGAGACCACAACTCCTCACCAGCAAGGGAACAAAGCCGGATGGGGAATGAATTTGATGAATTGACAGAAGCAGGCTTCAGAAGGTGGGTAATAACAAACTTCTCTGAGTTAAAGGAACATGTTCCATCCCAATGCAAAGAAACTAAAAACCTTGAAAAAAAGGTTAGAAGAAATGCTTACTAGAATAGCCAGCTTAGAGAAGAACATAAACAACTTGATGGAGCTGAAAAACACAGCAAAAGAACATCGAGAAGCATAAACAAGTTTCAATAGCCAAATAGAACAAGCAGAAGAAAGGATATCAGAGATTGAAGATCAACTCAATAAAACAAAACAAGAAGGCAAGAAAAGAGAACAAAGAGTGAAAAGAAATGAACAAAGCCTTCGAGAAATACAGGATTACATAAAAAGACCTAATCTATGCTTGATTGGTGTACCGGAAGATGACAGGGAGAATGAATCCAAGCTGGAAAACACTCTTCAGGATATTTTCCAGGAGAACTTTCCCCAACCAAGCAAGGCAGGCCAACATTCAAATACAGGAAATACAAAGAACACCACAAAGATACTCCTCTAGAAGAGCAACCCCAAGCGCATAATCGTCAGATTCACCAGGGTTGAAACAAAGGAAAAAATACTAAGGGCAACAAGAGAGACAGGTCGGGTGACCCACAAAGGGAAGCACATCAGACTCACAGCAGATCTCTCAGCAGAAACCCTACAACCCAAAGAGAGAGGGGGCCAATAGTCAACATCCTTGAAGAAAAGAACTTTCAACCCAGAATTTGATATACAGCCAAATTAAGCTTCATAAGTGATGGAGAAATAAAATCCTTTATGGACAAGCAATTGCTGAGAGATTTTGTCACTATCAGACCTGCCCTATAAGAGCTCCTGAAGGAAAGGAAAAACCAGTACCAGCCACTGCAGAAAATAATCGAATGGTAAAGACCAATGATGCAATGAAGAAATTATGCCAACCAAAGGGCAAAACAACCAACCAGTAACAAAATGGCAGGATCAAATTCACACATAACAATATTAAAATTAAATGTAAATGGACTAAATACCCCAATCAAAAGACACAGACCGGTAAATTAGATAAAAAACCAAGAACCATCGGTGTGCTATATTCAGGAGACCCATATCACATACAAAGACACACATAGACTCAAAATGAATGGATGGAAGAAGATTTACCAAGGAAATGGAGATCAAATGAAAGCAGGGGTGGCTGAAACTGATAAGCAACTTCAGCAAAGTCTCAGGATACAAAATCAATGTGCAAAAATCACAAGCATTCCTATACACCAATAACAGACTTAAAGAGAGCCACATCAAGAACCAACTGCCATTCACAATTGCTACAAAGAGAATAAAATACCTAGGAATACAACTAACAAGGAACGGAAAGGATCTCTTCAAGGAGAACTACAAACCACTGCTCAACGAAATAAGAGAGGACACAAACAGATGGAGAAACATTCCATGTTCATGGCTAGGAAGAATCAATATCGTGAAAATGGCCATACTGCCCAAAGTAATTTACAGATTCAACACTATCCCTATCAAGCTACCAATGACCTTCTTTGCAGAACTGGAAAAAACCACCTTAAACTTCATATGGAACCAAAAGAGAACCCACATAGCCAAGTCAATTCTAAGCAAAAAGAACAAAGCTGGAGGCATCACACTACCGGACTCCAAACTGCACTACAAAGCTACAGTAATCAAAACAGCATGGTACTGGTACCAAAACAGAGATATAGACCAATGGAACAGAACAGAGGCCTCGGAGGCAACACAACACATCTACAACCATCCGATATTTGACAAACCTGACAAAAACACGCAATGGGGAAAGGATTCCCCTGTTTAATAAATGGTGTTGGGAAAACTGGCTAGCCATGTGCAGAAAGCAGAAACTGGACCCCTTCCTGACACCTTACACTAAAATTAACTCCAGATGGATTAAAGACTTAAACATAAGACCTAACACCATAAAAACCCTAGAAGAAAATCTAGGCAAAACCATTCAGGACACAGGCATAGGCAAGGACTTCATGACCAAAACACCAAAAGCATTGGTAACAAAAGCCAAAATAGACAAATGGGACCTAATCAAACTCCACAGCTTCTGCACAGCAAAAGAAACAGTCATTAGAGTGAATCAGCAACCAACAAAATGGGAAAAAATTTTTGCAGTCTACCCCTCTGACAAAGGGCTGATAGCCAGGATCTACAAAGAACTAAAACAGATTTACAAGAAAAAACCAAACAAGCCCATTCAAAGTGGATGAAGGATATGAACAGACACTTCAGAAAAGAAGATATACATGAGGCCAACAAACATATGAGAAAATGCTCATCATCACTGGTCATTAGAGAAATGCAAATCAAAACTACATTGAGATACCATCTCACGCCAGTTAGAATGGTGATCATTAAAAAATCTGGAGACAACAGATGCTGGAGAGGATGTGGAGAAGTAGGAACACTTTTACACTGTTGGTGGGAGTGTAAATTAGTTCAACCATTGTGGAAGACAGTGTGGTGATTCCTCAAGGACCTAGAAATAGAAATTCCATTTGATCCAGCAATCCCATTACTTGGTATATATCCAAAGGACTACAAATCGTTCTACTATAAGGACACATGCACATGAATGTTCATTGCAGCACAGTTTACAATAGCGAAGACCTGGAACCAACCCAAATGCCCATCAATGATAGACTGGACAGGGAAAATGTGGCACATATACACCATGGAATATTATGCAGCCATCAAAAACGATGAGTTCGTGTCCTTTGTAGGGACATGGATGAACCTGGAAACCATCATTCTCAGCAAACTGACACAAGAACAGAAAATCAAACACCGCATATTCTCACTCATAGGCGGGTGTTGAACAGTGCAAACACATGGACACAGGGAGGGGAGCATCACACACTGGGGTCTGCCAGGGGAAAAAAGGGAGGGACAGAGGAGGGTGGGGAGTTGGGGGAGGGATAGCATGGGGGAGAAATGCCAGATATAGGTGATGGGGGAGGAAGGCAGAAAATCACACTGCCATGTGTGTACCTATGCAACAATCTTGCATGTTCTTCACATGTACCCCCAAACCTAAAATGCAATAAAAAATATATAAATAAATAAATAAATAAATAAATAAATAAATAAATAAAAAGGCAGGGGTGGCAATCCTAGTCTCTGGTAAAACAGACCTTAAACCAACAAAAATCAAAAGAGACAAAGAAAGGCACTACATAATGGTAAAAGGATCAATACAACAAGGAGAGCTAACTATTCTAAATATATATGCACCCAATACAGGAGCAGCCAGATACATAAAGCAAGTTCTTAACAACCTACAAATAGACATAGACTCCCACATAATAACAGTGGGAGATTTTAACACTCCACTGTCAATATTAGACAGATCAATGAGACAGAAAATAAACAAGGAAATCAAAGACTTGAATGCAGATCTGGACCAAGTGAACTTAATAGACATCTACAGACCTCTCCACCCCAAATCCACAGAATATACATTTTTCTCAGCACCACATCGCACTTATTCTACAATCGACTACATAATTGGAAGTAAATCACTCCTCAGCAAATGCAAAAGAACAGAAATCATAACAAACAGTCTCTTGACCACAGCGCAATCAAATTAGAACTCATGATTAAGAAACTAACTCAAAACAGCACTTCATGGAAAATGAAAAACTAGCTCCTGAATGTAGATTGGTTAACAATGAAATGAAAGGAGAAATAAAATATGTTCTTTGAAACCAATGAGAATGAAGAAACAACATACCAGAATCTCTGGGACACATTTAAAGCAGTGTCTAGAAGGAAATTCATAGCAATAAATGCCCACATGATATGCAATGTATCTTGAAATAATAAAAGCTACTTATGACAAACCCACAGCCAATATCATACTGAATGGGCAAAAACTGGAAGCACTCCCTTTGAAATCTGGCACTAGACAAGGATGCCCCTCTCTCATCACTCCTATTAAACATAGCATTGGAAGTTCTAGCCAGAGCAATCAGACAAGAAAAAGAAATAAAGGGTATTCAATTAGGAAAAGAGGAAGTCAAATTGTTTCTATTTGCAGACGACATGATTGTATATTTAGAAGACCCCATCGTCTCAGCGCAAAATCTCCTGAAACTGATAAGCAACTTCAGCAAAGTCTCAGGATACAAAATCAATGTGCAGAAATCATCAGCATTCCTGTACACCAATAATAACAGACTTAAAGAGAGCCAAATCAAGAATGAACTGCCATTGACAATTGCTACAAAGAGAATAAAATACCTAGGACTACAACAAACAAAGGATGTAAAGGACCTCTTCAAGGAGAACTACCAACCACTGCTCAAGGAAATAAGAGAGGGCACAAACAGATAGAAAAACATTCCACACTCGTGATTGGGAAGAATCAACATCGTGAAAATAGCCATATTGCCCAAAGTAATTTATAGATTCAACACTATCCCCATCAAGCTACCAATTACCTTCTTCACAGAACTGGAAAAAACCACTTCAAACTTCATATGGAACCAAAGAGAGCCCACATAGCCAAAACAATCCTAAGCAAAAAGAACAAAGCTGGAGGCATCATGCTGCCTGACCTCAAACTATACTACAAGGTCACAGTAATCAAAACAGCATGGTACTGGTACCAAAACAGAGACATAGACCAATGGAACAGAACAGAGGCCTCAGAAGCAACACCACACATCTACAATCATCTGATCTTTGACAAATCTGAGAAAAAGAAGCAATGGGGAAAGGATTCCCCTGTTTAATAAATGGTGTTGGGAAAACTGGCTGGCAATGTGCAGAAAGCAGAAATTGGACCCCTTCCTGACACCTTACACTAAACTTAAACTCCAGATGGATTAAAGATCTAAACATAAGACCTAACACCATAAAAACCCTAGAAGAAAACCTAGGCAAAACCATCCAGGACATAGGCATAGGAAAGGACTTCACGGCTACAATACTAAAAGCAATGGCAACAAAAGTCAAAATAGACAAATGGGATCTAACTAAACTCCAGAACTTCTGCACAACAAAAGAAACAATCGTTAGAGTGAAGCAGCAACCAACAGAATAGGAAAAAATTTTGCAATCTACCTATCTGACAAAGGGCTAATATCCAGAATCTACAAAGAACTAAAACAGATTTATAAGAAAAAAACAGGTTCAAAAGTGGGCAAAGGATATGAACAGACACTTTACAATAGAAGACATCTATGAGGCCAAAAAACATATGAAAAAATGGTCGTCATCACTGGTCATTAGAGAAACGCAAATCAAAACCACATTGAGATACCACCTCACACCAGTTAGAATGGCGATCATTAAAAAATCTGGAGACAACAGATGCTGGAGAGGATGTAGAGAAATGGTAACACTTTTACACTGCTGGTGGGAGTGCAAATTAGTGCAACTATTGTGGAAGACAATAGTTGTGATTCCTCAAGGACCTAGAAATAGAAATAGCATTTGATCCAGCAATCCCATTACTGGATATATACCCAAAGAATTATAAATTGTTCAATTATAAAGACACATGACACATGTTCATTGCGGCACAGTTTACAATAGGAAAGACCTAGAACCAACCCAAATTTCTATCAGTGATAGACTGGATAAAGAAAATGTGGCACATATACACCATGGAATACTATGCAGCCATAAAAAATGATGAATTCGTGTCCTCCATAGGGACATGGATGAATCTGGAAACCATAATTCTCAGCAAACTAACATAAGAACAGAAAACCAAATACCACATGTTATCACTCAAAGGCGGGTGTTGAACTATTAGAACACAGGGAGGGGAGCACCATATACTGTGGTCAGTTGGGGGTGGCTAGGGGAGGGACAGTGGGGGTTGGGGAGGGTGGGGGAGGAATAAAAAGGGGAGAAATATCAGATATAGGTGATGGGGGAATGAAGGCAGCAAACCACCTTGCCATGTATGTACCTATGCAACAATCTGGCATGATCTGCCATGTACCCCAGAACCTAAAGTACAATTAAAAAAAAAAAAAAGCATTTGCTTATTCGTTTTGTCTAGCAAAATCTATTGGATGTCTATTCATATCAAACTCCTCTGTCAGAGGAGAGCCCCCCGTTTTCTCAGTCACAAAAAGAGAAATAATACTACCTATCTTGTAAAGTTGCAAGGATTACATAACTTTATTTGCATAAAATGCTAAAATGAAAAGATAACACGTATTGATTTTGATACAGGACAACAAAGACAAACTTTATTGGAGGAGGGACAATTTGTGAGGAAGCCATTATGGGTGGCTAGAAAAACAATTTGTGTTACATAGGAACCAAAAGATGGGCACCACTGTCACCTGAGATAAAGAAAATAAATTTATGGATATGTGCTAGATGGTTTCCAGGCAAAACGTGAAAAGTGTGAATCAGTTGCTTTCAGATGTATTTGGAAAGGTTCTGTGAGAAAGGTATAACCTCAGAAAAGAACAGGTGGAATGCAAGCAAAATGAGAGGGAACATAGAAAACAAAAGCTTATTGACTGAACAACTAAACTCTTTCCCTTCTCCAGCTTCTCCAGCCAGTAGAAGATTTTCAAATTAAGTTGCAGCCTCATATCAAAGACCAAAGCAAGAGTGCAGCCATCTCTAGGTGGTTTTAGTAGACCGTCTTACTGACAAAAACAGCATCTACAACATTTAGGGGCATGAAATATGCTTAAAATACTTGTAATTAAGTATAGAAAAAGGATATATTAAAATAATTGTGAGTATATTTGCTGGCAAATAGAGTTAACTGGAAACAAATATACAGAAAACCCACAACGTTTTTGAGAGAGATGTATTAGCAAAAGTTGTGCTACCCTGTTCTATGTGTAAAAAGATTTCTTGTCTCCAGATTTTTTAATGATCGCCATTCTAACTGGCATGAGATGGTATCTCAATGTAGTGTGGTGATTCCTCAAGGACCTAGAAATAGAAATTCCATTTGATCCAGCAATCCCATTACTGGGTATATATCCAAAGGACTATAAATCGTTCTACTATAAGGACACATGCACACGAACGTTCATTGCAGCACAGTTTACAATAGCAAAGACCTGGAACCAACCCAAATGCCCATCGATGATAGACTGGACAGGGAAAATGTGGCACATATACACCATGGAATATTATGCAGCCATCAAAAACGATGAGTTCATGCCCTTTGTAGGGACATGGATGAACCTGGAAACCATCATTCTCAGCAAACTGACACAAGAACAGAAAATCAAACACCGCATATTCTCACTCATAGGCGGGTGTTGAACAGTGCAAACACATGGACACAGGGAGGGGAGCATCACACACTGGGGTCTGTCGGGGGCTAAAGGGGAGGGACAGTGGGGGGGTGGGGATTTGGGGAGGGATAGCATGGGGGAGAAATACCAGATATAGGTGATGGGGGAGGAAGGCAGCAAATCACACTGCCATGTGTGTACCTATGCAACAATCTTGCATGTTCTTCACATGCACCCCCAAACCTAAAATGCAATAAAAAAGATATATATTAAAAAGAAAGAAAAGATTTCTTGGCTTCCAATTTCTTAGCCAAGAAGAAAGCTGAGAATGCTGTTGCATCACCAAAAAGCATATATTCTTCACTGTCCCTGTTGGATTTAGGTCCAAATTTAATGATCAAATTTTTTAAACTTTGAAAAGAAAATATAGAATTTCCTGTTGCATTAGAGAGGGAAAGAATTTCAAAATACAGAAAGGATAAACCATAAAGAAAACGATAGATACATTTAAATTAACATTAAAACTTCCATGGATCGAAAACATAATTAAAAGAGTGTGAAAACTGTATACTGGGAGAAGATATTTGAAATATATATAAATAACAAAAAGTATACTAAATATATATATGAACTACCATAAATCACTCTAATAAAAAGCAAACACAATAGAGAAAGCAGCAATAGACATGAACAGGTAGTTAACAGAAGAGGAAATCAAATGATCAACAGCATTTGAAAAGATGCTCAAATTCACTAGCTGTCAGATAAATGCAAAATAACACAAAAAAAGGATACTATTTCATACCCATCAATTTGACAAAAATTAAAATATTGGCCAAGTTTGAGAAATGGGAACTTTTAGCCATTGCTGGTAGAAAAATGCAAATTGGTATAAGCACTTGGAAAGCCTCTGGCAATATTTAGTAGGGTTTAAGATGTACATGCCATAAAATTTAACATTTCTACTTCTAGCAACAAGCCCTAGAATAATTCTTGCTCAGGATGCCAAGGAAATATGTATACAAGTTTCATACAGCATTATTTATAATCGCAAATAATTGGAAGCAACCCAAATATTCATCAACAAGGTAATGATAGACAAATTATATATTCCTACAATGAAATCCTATACAAGAGTGAAAAAATGAACTAAAGCTTCATGTCATGAATCAATATTAATGAACCCCACAACTATAATGTTGAATATATGTATATATACAATACACTGCCACAGATAAAGAGTTTTTTTATGTGCACAAAATTCTTTGTAAAGTTTACAGATACACGCATATACAGTAAAATTGTAAAGGTATCAATGGGAGTAAAAAATGAAATATTCTGGGAAACAGCATGCCCAAAGGAAAGCAAGTGAAATGTCATTGAGGAAGATCACAAAGAGAAACTTGGCTACATCCCTAATATTTCTCCTTAAACTTGGAGTTGTGGACATGAATTGTCACTATATTAGTATATTAAACCTTATTTTATGAAAAAATTTAAATACATACAAAAGTAGAAAAAAGTATAATACAGCATTATGTACTACAGCTTCAACTATTATAATTTCATAGACTACCTTGCTCAAGACATAGTCACGTCAAAAACCTCACACAAGCATTATTTCTAAAGAAACTGAAGGAATTATATTATTTCATCCACTAATACTTCCATGTGAATAACACTCACTGGGGCCTTTCAGAGGGTGGAGAGTTGGGACGAGGGAGAGGATCCGAAAAAATAACTAATGGGTACCAGGCTTAATACCTGGGTGATGAAATAATCTGTACAACAAGCCCCGATGACACATTTACCTATACAACAAACCTGTACTTATACCCCTGAACTTAAAAGTTAAAATTTTCTTAATTTAAAAAATAAACAAAATAAAAATAATCAGTATGTATATCCAAAAGATAAGAACATTTTAATATAATCACAATACCATATTATGTCTTTAAAATTAACAATAATGCCTTAATATTATTAAAGATAAGAATTGTCCCAATTTTTTATTTTTAAAAAAATTTGCTCAAATCCAAATTCATTGCATTTGGTTGATACATGTCTTAAGTCTCTTTCAACCCATCGGTTTCCCTTCACTTCTTTCCTCCTTTGCAGTTGATGTACCAAAAAAAACTGACCATTTTTCCCTCTAGTGTTTCTCACAGTCTGAACTTTGCTGATCACATTCAATATTAATTGTTCCTCTGCCCTCAAATTTCCTGAATTTAGTAATGATACCTAGAGTCATAATTAGATTCAGGTTTGATTCACGGTAAGAATATTTTTTAAGTGACATAGAATGTTGCTATCAGAAAGTACATAATTTCGGTTTTCTCCATTTTTGTGATGATAGCAGCAATTGATGATCATCATCTAAGCCTGTCACTCATTGGTGGTTACAAAACTGTAATTTTCTAATGCTGTCATGTCTTCTTCATTTATTAGCTGCAATTCTCCTTTAAATAAAAACTTCCCTCATCAACTGTTTAAATTCAACTCATATTGGAAAGAAAGAGTAAATGCCTAATTCTTAGCTTGTATATATCAGCTTTCATATATCAGCTTTCAAAATAATGAGTTGGTTCCCTAGCATTTTCCAAATGTAATCAATGAAAGTTTTGCTGTTGAAGTATTTCAGCCAGGAGCAATGGCTCACACCTGTAATCCTAGCACTTTGGGAGGCTGAGGTGGATGGATCGCTTGAGCCTAGGAGTTCGAGACCAGCCTTGGCAACATGGTGAAACCTCATCTCTACCAAAAATACAAAAATTAGCCAAAATTATAACCAGTCTCAAAATAAATAAATAGATTAAAATTTAATTTAAAAATATTTCATAATAAATATTTTAATGAGTGAAAAGAAGCCAATAGATTAGTTCTAGTTAATGAAATAACCCCCTGAAGAATTGTGAACAAGTGAAAATGCAACAATATGATAGGAAAGTAGGAACTAGCAGTGTTAAAGGAAGTGCTGTCCTTTCGATAGGAAAAACAGAAGGAATTGATATTGATTTTATAACATCTGTTTTACTTCAATGTGCTTATAAATGAATCCAAAAAGTCATATTTAACAGTGTATTTATTGAATGAACTTTTTGTAAAATAGGGGCATAAAGAGGCAAACCAAATACCCTCTTCATTTATTCATAGAATAAATGTGGCTTATGTAAATGTAAAGAAAATGCCAGA
This sequence comes from Ateles fusciceps, assembly GCA_036589455.1. Taxonomy (NCBI): domain Eukaryota; kingdom Metazoa; phylum Chordata; class Mammalia; order Primates; family Atelidae; genus Ateles; species Ateles fusciceps. Next base: position 11,842,047 of record JAZHEH010000078.1, read on the forward strand.
AAAAAAGGGGGTTCCATGAAACAAAGATTGTTCCAGGTGAATGGTGTGCATGCTAAAAGACCCTGCTAATCTGCAAGGGGTAGTTCACAGAATTGTCTAACAGTGTCACCATTTTTATTTTAAAATTTATGGATAATGTGAATCATGCCACAAAAGGAGACACCATCTGTGGCTTGATTCACATTATCCATAAATTTTAGAACAAAAAATCAGTGGCTCGGAAGACACACAACTATTCTTCTAAAGCAATCAGAGAAATTTCTCCAAAGACCATTATAAGTAGCATACACAAAAGGCAATATGCTAAAAATATTCTAAAGGGAATTTCACTGCCTCCTTCACACTGTCATGATTCAGGTGCCCAAAATCTATTTTGGACAGGAACCTTCCATATAGAGTTCTATACCTTGCCAAGAAGGAATGTGGCATATCACTTTTTATTGCCATATTTCCAAGGTTTGGATTTTTTTTTTAACAAACTTTATTCTTTAGAACAGAAACATTGCAAATATAGCACAGAGAGTTCTAACATATTCCATTCCTATTTACCCCTATTGTTAACATTTTATATTAGTATGGCATATTTATTAACAATTAATGAACCAATACTGATACATTATGATTAGCTGAAGTCCATTATTTATTTAGACTTTCTTTGTTTTTCCCTGACATATTTGTTCTCTTCCAGGATGCCATTACATTCTGTCACCATGTCTCCTTAGGTTCCTCTTGGATGTGACAGTTTCTTAGACCTGCCTTGTTTCTGATGACCTTGAACATGTTGAAGAGTATTAGACAAGTACTGTGTAGAACATCCCTCAGCTGGGATTTGTCTGATTTATTTTTCACAATTAAACTATGGTTAAGTGTTTTTGAAAGAAAAACCACAGAGATGAAGTGCCATTTTCATCACAATATATCAACATATCATGGTACATGCTGTCATCACAACATATCTGATGATGTTGACCTTGATCACCTGGTCGAAGTAGTATTGGTCAAGTTTCCGCACAATAAGTTACTCCATGTTTTCCTCTTTCCAAAATCTACTCTCTGAAAGGCCACACTTAAAAAGTGCGGAGTGATTCTTCACCTCCTTGAAGCAGAGTACCTAGATTACTTGGAATGGCACACCATTTTTACGAGACATACTGATCGGAATTCACTGTCTTCCAGAGCAGCTCCAATGTGTTTGCATTTCACCTTGTCTCTATCTGCCTTATGATTGATATCCTTGCTTTTGCCTCCCAACCTCTTGCATAACATGGCACCTTCTGTGTAGTTGTTCCCAAAGTGGTTCCGAGACAGGCAGCATCAGCATCACTTGGGAATTTGTTAGAAATATAAATTCTTTGGCTCTACTCCACTCCAGAATTAGAAACTAGGAGTGGAGGCAAATAACCTGTTTTAACAAACCTTCCAACTCATTCGGGTTTGTTAGGGTGTTAGAAGTAAAGATAACCCCTTATCCTTTCATGCCTAGGTTGCCAGCTCTTATGACAAAATTCCCAATCCTTCATCCTGTGGCTCTAGCAAGTCTCAGGTTTCCTTCCACATTGATATTGAATAAACTGATCACCTGGTGTTGAGACCTTAATCTCACGACTCTTTTCTTATGAAACGACCCCACAGACAACTCTGGAAATGTGGAAGACTCAGATATTAGACATCCTCCCATTTTCATTATTAACACATTCCATCTAGTATCCTCCATTAAGGGGTCATTCTTTTTTCTGGTCTCCCTGATTTAATTTCAGACTGAATTCCTAAAAGGGCCTTAATTTTGATTGACATCCTGCTGTCTCCATTCTGCCCTTCTTAAGTAACACCAATAGATTTCTCCTTAGATACTTAATGCCTGCTTGGGGGTGATGAGAGTTGTAAGGCCCTTATTTGAACTTGATCTCCAATAGTGAATTCTCTCCCTGGGAACCGCTGCCAGTGTCTTTGATTGTTCCAGGTTTCTGTCCCTTCCTGCTGCTGCTCCCCTGTGTCCTCGGCTTCCATCTGGTCCCGGGGAAGCATGTCATGTCTCCTACTGGGAGCCATCAATGATACTGAAGTTTCTTGATTATTGTTGGTGCCAAGTTTCATTTACACAGTGCTCCAAATGATGAATGTCTTGAGACATTTTAAGTGTCGTTCAACAGCTGTACAGCAGTTCTTAAAAATGTAGGGATAAAATAAAGGAGTACATATTCCCATACCAACCATTTTAACTTCACTCTATCACAAAACTATTGTATATAAAATTCTATGGGGTATAAAATATTCATTTCTTCATTCATAAGCGATTTATATACTTTATGGGGAGGGATGTTTACAGTCACAATGTTTTCAAGCAAACTGCTTGTAAAAGGATAGCTATTGGAAGGAATCCTAAATGTTAATTTGCACTGAAATATCACAAATTCAATCCACCAGGAACTTACTGAAACCACGAGTCAGCCAGAACGTATTCTCTCAATTATTGACTCACTCATTTGAAAAATATATCCTGGCATATGTACAATACCTAATCATCCTTGTAGCATCCTTTGTTATATTTTCATCGAACACCTTTTATCTTTTTCTGTAATTTTCCTCAGTATACATGTATTATTGTCATAAAAAATGAGAAGAAAACACTTTAAAATCAATTATTTAATATGAATAATTTAATATGCAAGGATACGTTTCTCAAAATTCCACCACAAACTCAGTCAACATAATAGTGAAATGTAAATAAGCATTTTTAATTTTAAAATATTTAATTAAAAAAAAAGTCATATATATTCAAGGTGTACAATGGAATGATTTGATATATATATACAAAGTGTACTGATTACCATAGCCAGTTAAATAACACACCCATCACCACCCATAGTTGCCATTTGTGTGAGGGTAAAGAGGAGTGAAGATGCTTATAATCTGCTCTCTTATCAAATTTCAAGTAAACAATACAGTATTATTAACTGTAATCACCACCTCCTGGCACCTACTATTCGACTTTCTGCTTCTATGAGTTCAGCCTTTTTAGATTCCAAACATCAGCAAAATCATACGGTATTTGTTTTTCTGTACCTGACTTATTTCATTTACCATAATGTCCTCCAGATACTTACATATTGTTGCAGATGACAGGATTTCCTTCTTTTTATGCCTGAATTATATGTGTGTGTGTGTGTGTATGTGTATATGTATATATACATATATATAAAATATTTTCTTTATCCATTCATCCATCAATAGATACTTAGGTTGTTTCTGTATCTTGGCTATTGTGAATAATGTTTTATTGATCATGGGAGTGCAGATATCTCTTGGAAATACTGCTTTATTTCATTTCTATACCCAGAAGTGGAATTGCTAAATCATATATTGGTTTTATTTTTAATTTTTGGAGGAACCTGTATACTGTTTACCTTATAGGCTGTACCAGTTTACCTTTCCACCAAAAATGTATAACAATGTTCCCTTTCCAACAATTGTTTTCCATTGTCTTTTTTATAATAGTCATCCCAACAGGTGTGAGTTGATATCTCATTGTGGTTTTAATTTGCATTTCACTGATGGTTAGTGATATTGAGCAACTTTTCATATACCTGTTGGCCATGTGCATGTCTTCTTTGGGAAAATGTCTATTCAGATTATTTGCAAATTTTTTAATTGGGTTATTTGGGATTTTTTGCTATTGAGTTATATGAACTCCTTATATATTGTGAATATTAACTCCTTATCGGATATATGGTTTCCAAATAGGCAATTTTTAATAAAAGATTTTGTATGACTCATGTCTTCATTTTTAAAGATGAAATGAACTTTCTTGCATATTCTTTGTTCATGCTTCATATGAAGTCATTAGAATATATTTCCAGGATTAAAATTAATGGCTTAAAAGATACAAAGGGAGGAGGAAGGACGGGGGGGGGGGAAATCCCACGGGGGGGGGGGGGGGGCCCCGGGAAGGAAGAACCCGGAGGAACCCCCAAAAGCGGGGGGGAGGCGCGGCGGGCGGGCCCCACGGGGGGGGCCCCGGGGGGGCGGGACGCCGCGGCAACCACCGCGCGGAGACAACCCCGGCGCCAGGGGACCCCACGCCCGGGGGGGCACCCCCCCCGGCGCCGCCGGGGGGGGGGGGGGGGGGGGGGGGGGGGGGCGGGGGGGGGGGGCGGGGAGCGGGGCCGCCGGGCCAGGGGGGGGGGGGGGGGGGGGGGAGGCGGGGGGGGGGGGGGAGCCGGGGGGGGACGGAAAAACTTTAAATATTATCTATATTGCCAAAATGTAGTGACTTTAATTTATAGAAATATATACTCACTTATTAGTGATTATTAAATTAATATAAATTTAGTGTCACGTCTGAGTAAAATGCAATAAATTTTTTAAAAATATTCATAATCTTACTCCCAAAAATAACTACTTTATTCTTCACTTTAATCTTTTTCTGCACACATAGGTGTTTTTTTAAATTAGTTTAGAAAATAGTCATTTCATTTATTTTATGAATATTTATATTTTTAAATGTTAAGCATTCACAGAGATGGGGATAGGGATGGGGTAGAAATAGTTGTAGTTGAAGATGTAGGTACAGAGCTGATATAGATATAAATAGATCTATCAATATATTAAATTTAATGATGTAATCAGAAAATGTCTAAGTTATTGTTTCACTAACATAACTTCTGTGGAACTCCATTCTGACACATTTTAATAGTGTTATCACCAAAAAGTGGTCATATAAGTTAGATAAACACTGTGCTAAAATATGTTAGATTTGTTTGTCTTAGTATTACTTCACATAACTAGCAAATGTACAATGTGAATCTTTCAGAAGCCATTATATTATGCAAAATTTTCCAAACTTTCCAGGCCACAAATCGTTTTTCAGATGAACATCAAATAGGATATACTGATCTATAGGACACACTTTAGGAAGCATGGCTCTAGGTGTTGGTTCGTATTTATTATTTTGCTGAACACTGAGCATTACTTATTAGTAGATTAATGTCATTTTTAAGATTCTTGTTTCTTCTCTTATTTCTATAATTATTGCTTCTGATTTTCTCATCTGTTCTATTTTTCTTTTGGAGTACTGATTATAATTTAGATTGAATTCTCTAGATGTGACTTTGCTATCTGTCCTCTTTTCTTTCATATTTCTAATTTTGTCATCCTTTTCTGTTAAATCCTATTCATGCTTTCCATTAGAATAAAATTTTCCAGGGCTGGGTGCAGTGTTTTATGCCTGTAATGTCAGCACTTTGGGAGGCTGAGATGGGCAGATTACTTGAGGTCAGGAGTTCCAGACCAGCCTGGCCAACATGGTGAAACACCGTCTCTTTTAAAAATACAAAAAATTAGCCGGGCATGGTGGTGTGCACCTGTAATTTCAGCCACTTGGGAGGCTGAGGCAGAAGAATTGCTTTGACCCCAGGACACAGAGGTTCCAGTGATCCAAGATCACACCACTGCACTCTAGCCTGGGCAACAGAGCGTGACTGTCTAAAAAAATAAAAAAGAATAAAATTTTCCATTCAGCACCTCCACCATGGTTTTCCATCTGGTGGTTATGTTCTCATCATCCCACAATATTTCCTGATCTCTAATTCCTAGTCACAGAAGTTAGGATGTTTATTTCACATATGCAGATATTTTTCTAAATACTGATACATTTAGATATTTTTCTAAAACTCCCTAATAGTAGCTTATGATCAAACCTACGAGAGACCTGTGAGACTGTCTCTTGATCAAACAAGCAATGAAAACATATGTATTTAGTGCAAACATACCTCACCAATTCAGATTCAGCAGCCCAAGTGAATTGGGGAGGAATGAGAAGCATGAAGAATTTCAGCAGGAGACCATGATCTTTGGCCATTCTTCCAAAACGATTATAGAAACCACAGTGCCCAGGGCATCTGCCCCCCCAACACGTGTCCACACACACACACACCAAGTCTACAACTACACCTACAAGTACAAAGCATGGATCTTGTTCACCATAATTTATCCAGTTCATACCTAGAACAATCCCTCACTCATAATAAGTCATTTGTTGCAAGTGATAGAAACCCAACTAGAAAACTAGATTAAGAATAAAGGAAAAAGTTTGGCCTAAGAAATTAGAAATTCAGAAGTGCCTCTAGCTATAGGCATCACTCGATCCAGAATCTCAAATAATGGTGTCAGAGTTCAGTGTGTCTCTCTCTGTATTTCTCCAAGTGATAGTTTCTTAAGTCTTAGAAAGAGTTCTCACTGGTCAAGTTCAGGGCCCTTACTTACCTCTAAATCAAACTCTGTGGTTAGGGGGGATGAGGAAACTTTTGGAACAGCCTGCTACATGTAACCAACTACGTTAACATGGTTGAGAGGGGGAAGGGCATCGTGGTGTACTAGCCCATTACCACAAGTGAAGGAGAGAAAAAGGAACTGGGGTAAGCTTGCTAGTTGGGGGGAGGAAAGGATGCTACGATTCACTACTTCCATAAAGGGAGTGCTCAATCAAAATATACTGAATGGAGGAATAGTTTATCTCATAATTTCACAATTCTCCCTCAGGCTTCATGTTGCGTGATTTTTCCTTTCAATCCTGAGCTCAATGATGATTTTAACCAGATCCAGCTGAGAGCAAGCCACACACAATGGTTCATCCTGAATCATTCCCTCTTATTTCCTGGGACAGCTATGAATTAACTTCTCTAAAACTACACTACTGCACTGGGCGTGGTGGCTCACACCTGTAATCCCAACACTCTGGGAGGCCAAGGCAGGTGGATCACTTGAGGCCAGGAGTGCAAGACCAGCCTGGGCAACAAAGGGAGGCACCATCTCTACCGAAAATACAAAAATTAGCCCGGCATGGTAGCGCATGCCTGTAATCCCAGCTCCTAGGGAGGCTGAGGCACAAGAATCACTTGAACTTGGCAGTGAGGGGGGGCAGGTCAAGGCAGAGGTTGCAGTGAGCCAAGATCTCCTGGCCACTGCACTCCAGCAAGACTCTGTCAAAAACAAAAAAGAAAATTATGCTACTGTGTATGAAATTCCTCACAAATACTATTGATGACTGCAGATTTTGTATTTACATTTGGCTAATACAATGGTCTTAGTCACTTAAAAGTACTAAGAAACAGTCCCAAACAATATTTAACGGATTTGCTAAGATTTTTTATTAAACCTAGCACAGCAGTCAATGTGGACTAGCTTATGGCCAGTTATAATGTATTCTAATACTTCTTGTACCATGCAACTAACATCAAGTAGGTGGCTGAGAAGGAGACATGGAATTGTTAAAAAAAAAAAAAAAAAGCTTTTTTCAAGTCGGGCACAATGGCTCATGCCTGTAATCCCAGCATTTTGGGAGGCCAAGGCGGGTAGATCGCAAGTTCAGGAGTTTGAGACCAGCCTGGAGAATATGGTGAAACTCCATCTCTCTTAAAAATACAAAAATTATCCGGGCATGGTGGCGAGCATCTGTAGTCCCAGCTACTCAGGAGGTTGAGGCAGAAGAATCACTTGAACCTGGGAGGCGGAGGTTACAGTGAGCTGAGATCACACCACTGTACTCCAGCCTGGGTGACAGAGAGAGACTCCATCTCAAAAAAGAACTCTTTTCAAACAATCATGTCTTATTTTATAAAGTTTATGTCTGAGATTGGTTTATGCCCCTTAAAACCAGAAAAGCATAAGGACAAGACAGAAAGAGACAGCAATTGCCTATGATTAGCAAACTATATTCAACTTATAACCTCAAAAATGGCACTTTAGTATATTTATAAAGGCACATCTTGTTGGACCTACCTACATTTGGTTAACTCCTCCCTGCAAAATAAAATGTTTATATACTAGGCTTCAAGCCTACCTATGATTTAAAAAATTGTGCTAACATCTAACTTAAAGGTAGATAGTTCAACAAAGAAACTATCTTTTCAAAGGAAAGATGTGATTCCTAAAATTTCTCCGTGTTTTTTGCAACAATCTTTGGAAGATCTGAGAAATCTTCCTGTGCCTAAGTTTTACTAGAAATCTGCAAAAGGTTCCAGTCCATTTTCTTACTGTTTTGCTAGGAACGGTTAATTTTGTAACTAAAATGCCACTCACTATATTTAGACAGCTATTATCCTAAACCTTTATATTTGTCTAGAGTTTCGGAGTCTAAGTACTTTCATTTCTATTGTATTCATTTCTTTTGAGCCTTGTAACAATACTGTGAATTAAGAAGGATATCAAGGTAGTTTCTTATTTTAACATACAATATTGCTTATCCATAATATCTGGAACCTGAAACCATTCTAGATTAAGATGTATCTAGAGTTTATGTCTCTTAAAACCAGAAAAGCGTAAGGACAAAGAGAGGGAGAATGAATATGCCATATGTGCAATATTTAGTGGAGTTGTTAAGCCACTCCATCACCAGCAAGAAGCCAACACTTTGTCAGTCTCTAAGGAACTGAGTTGATTTAACCAGCCACTTGCCTGCGGGGTGGATTACGCTATCACCAAATACCACCACTATGATAAATCCTGCTTCATTTATTGCCATAACATTTTGTAAAATCAGGAACAATTGTTTAAAAAGAGCTTTTATAGCAATTCTAATGTTTAGATGTTTAAAATATTTAGACCCCATGATACAGTTGTTTAAAATATACTTGTAACTTCAGGGAGTAAAATACGTTATGAAGTACAATTTCGAGACATCTCTCATCCTAACATCATTTCACCCACACATAGTCATTCAAACAATATTTACTAACTTCTGGCTTCTGCTTAGGATGGAAAAAACTAGAAAGAGTATGCTCCCACCAAAGAAAAACTAAAGCTGGATAATTTGCAAAATCACAACTATTTAGAGCCCATCAAAGAGAGGAACTCACAGGACAACCAACACATCCAAAAGCTTCAGGTAAAAGACAGAATGTGAGCACATGTGTGTCTGGAGAGGTGCTGGAAACTGGTCAAACTAGTGGGAAGAATTCAGATAAATTCTTAAAAAATTACTGTAGTCCTGATGTGGGATAGCAAGGGAGTACAGAACTCCTTGAGAACCACACACATAGACCAGCATCAGGAAGGGGGCTGATATGGTTTGGCTGTGTCCCCACCCAAATCTCATCTTGAATTATGCTCCCATAATTCCCACATGTTGTGGGAAGGACCTGGTGGGGAGATAACAATCATGGGGTGGTTTCCCCCATACTGTTCTCCTGGTAGTGAATAAGTCTCACAAGGTCTGATGATTTTATAAAGGGTTTCTGCTTTGGCTTCTTTCTCATTCTCTCTTCCTGCTGTCATGTAAGAAGTGCCTTTCACTTTCCACCATGATTGTGAGACCTCCAAAGCCATGTGGAACTGTGAGGCCATTAACCCTATTTTTCTTCCCAATCTCGGGTATGTCTTTATCAGCAGCGTGAAAATGGACTAATAGGGACTTTCTCCAGCGTCTCTCCATGACCCTAGTCTTTCTTGTGATCACCTGGTGAGGTCCGTGCAGAGGAGTCTGCAAAAGGATCTGAATTTTCCTGTGTTTGTGGCTGTCAGGAGTCCTATTCTCCCCAGTTGTTGGGAGACGATGTGTGCATTCCTTATTGTTTTTACTCAGATTTATTCTTAGGTAGACACTGTGCCCCTGAATCTTCTGGGCAGGGTCTTCTCGGTGATCCTGCCTCCCACTCAAGGATAGAAAATTTCTATTGGTTTAGGACAGGACATATTTCTCTCATCCAGGAATAGAGGGTATTTTTTTCTTTCCTTCCCCAAGATGCATTGGATCTTCATCTGTGACGTGAAGGTCACAAATGTGCTGCCCTTTCCTTGGGAGATTAAGGACTTTGTTCTATAGAGGAGACAGGGAAGAAGGATCTGGGTGCATGTCCATGCCTTTCCTCATAGTGGCTGCTCTTGCCAACCCAAGGCAAAATGGTAGTTTTTGTTCGAACAATATTAACAATTACATTAAATATCAATGACCCAGCTGGGTACCCTAGCTCACGCCTGTAATCCCAGTACTTTGGGAGGCCAAGGCAGGTGGATCACTTGAGGTCAGGAGTTCAAGACCAGCCTGGACAACATGACAAAACCCCATCTCTACTAAAAATACAAACATTAGCCAGGCATGGTGGCACACACCTGCAATCTCAGCTACATGGGAGGCTGAGGCAGGAGAATGTCTTGAACCCAGGAGGCAGAAGTTACAGTAAGCCAAGACCATGCCACTACACTCCAGCCTGGGTGACAGAGTGAGACTATGTCTCAAATAAAAAAGCAATCAATGTTCTAAACACACAAAAGGCAGTGCCTGTAATCTTAGATTTTAAAAATCTTAAACTAAATGAGTATAGTAAAGATCCAGGAAGCAAGATCAATATACAAAATAATTCTATTTCTATATACTAAATAAATATATATACTAAATAATTAGAAATTTAAATTTTAAAATATTATTCTTAAAACTATAATTCAATAAGCTATATCTCTCCTGGAAAATAAATTATTTGCAATAGTATCTAAATATATGAAATGCTTAAGAATAAATTTGACAAAAGGTATACAAGACTTGTATAATGAAAATTAAAAAGAAATATTAAGAGAAATTAAAGAAGATCTGAATAAAGGAAGTGATATGTCATGTTCATGAATTCATGGATTAGAAGACTGAATGTTGTTCAATGTCTATTCTCTTCAATACTGATTTACATTGTCAATCCAATCTACAAAATATTTGCATAGAATTAAACAAGATAATCCTAAAACTTATGTGAAAATGCATAGGATATAAAATAGCCAAAACAACTTTTAAGAAGAACAAAGAGAACCTACACTATCTGATGTCAAGAGTAAATATAAAGCTATAATAATTAAGATATTACAGTATTGGCAAAAAGATAAATCACAATGGAACAGAATACAGTTCAGAGGTAGACATACACATGTATGATTAATTTTGTATTTAGCAAAGTATAAAGGCAATCAGTGGAGAAAGAATAGCCTTCTTCACAAATGGTACAGGGAAAATTGGATATCCATATTTTAAAAAGAATAAACTTTACTCCATACCTTTCACCATACGAAAAAAAATTAACTCAAAATGAATCATAGACCTTAACATTAAAATCTAAAACTATTTTAGAAATTGAAAAAAATATTTGACCTTGGGTGAGGCAAAATTTGTTTTTTTTTAAATTGTCCAGGATGGGGGCAGGGATGTCCCCTGTCCTCCCTCTGCCCCCAAGGTATTCCTTACATAAGTCTTCTAAAAGCATGATTATTAAACAAAAAATAATAATAAATAAAAAGATAAACAGGATTTTATCAAAATTAAGAACTTTTGTTCTTTCACTCAATGATGTGACTGAAAAAATAAGCCACAGAATAGAACAAAATATTTCCAAATTTCACATCTGAAAAAGGATTTGTACCAAGAATACTTACAAAACTCTTACAATTCAGTATTTTAAAAAGCACACAATCTAATAAAATGTTGTTAAATATTTAGACACTTCACCAAAGAATAAAACTAAATAACAAATGAGTAATAAATAGATGCTCAACATCACTAATGATTAGGGAAATGCAAATTCAAACTACAGTGAGATTTCATAATACACCTATTAGAATGACTAGAATTTACAAAACTGACCCTAAGGATGTAAAGCAACTAGAAGTCTCATGCTCTGACGGTGGGAATGCAAATATGGTACAACCACTTAAAAAGAGTTTGACAGTTTTTTTTAAAGTTTAATATATACCTACCACATGACACAACCATTCTGCTCCCAGTATTTGCCAAAAATAAATTAATAAATAAAAATACATTTCCATATGAGTAGTATGCAGATGTTCATAAGCAGTATTATTTGTAATAAGCAAAACTGAAAATAATCAAAATGTCCATCCACAGGTGACTAGATGAACATACTGTGGTATATCCATAAAATTGATGGAGTTTTTTAATCTTTTAACTTTCATTTTTATGAAAGTACATAGTAGCTTTATATATATTTATTGCATATAATGGATGTTAGTTCATTATTTAATCCTTCTTATGTAACAGCAAAGTAAAACATTTAAGATGTGAATTTTTCTCTGATTGCTGGTTGTTCAGAATTGTATGTTGTGATATGGTTGTTTCTGTTACTAATTTCTAAAAAATAATTGAAGTTTTTACTTACACTTTAATTTGAAAGTGTTTATATTATAAGCATTTAACTAATTTTAGTTAAATATTATAACTTTTTTAGTTATATTTCATTTCATATAGTAAGAGAATTCTGTCTCTTTAACTTGTTTTCACATTTATTGAGATTTCTTTGGGTTTAATATAAAATGGTTTTATAAATATTACCTTTGCAAGGGAAATAGTCACTTAAAAGGGTAAAAAGTTCAATATTAAATCTGCATTTGATTTCTTATTTTCCCCCAAACATCTTTTATTTGGAAAAATTCCAAACCTATAGTAAGATTAAAGGAATACCCCTTGCACTCTTACGATTCACTTAGATCCACCAACTGTCAGCATTTTGCTACATTTGTAGATAGAGGGAGGGAGAGAGAGACACCCAGAAATAAAAAGAGAGAGATATACAAATTGTACATGTTTTCATATATCTCAATATAGAGATAGATATTTTTTATACAACCACTTAAAAATAAATTTTAGATGTAAAAATTTCAACATGTGTGCCCTAAACACTATGACACTCTCCTACATAAACAGAATTCTATTATCATAATGAAAAAAAATTAAGATTGCCATAACTATGTTAACTAATACACAGTCCATATTCAAATTTCTTCAATTATCTCAATATTGGCAACTAATAGCTTTATTTCTGCCACATTAATAGAATAAATGAGAGAAATTGCATGCAGAAAATAAATTTCATCAAATTTAATATCCTTTTATGATTAAAAAATAATTCTCAGCAAATGAAGTCTAAAAGGGAACTTCCTTCTGATAGATATCATGTATGAAAAAACCTACTGTCAAATTACACATAATAGAAAAATCACTGAAAGCTTCTTCCTGAGATCAAAAAAAAAAAAAAATAGATGTTCATCAACTCTATTGCACCTAGCCAGTGCAATAAGGCCAAAATAAATACATAAATAGTATAATGATTGGGGGAAAAAAGTAATCATGTAATTATTCACAGATGACAGGATCGTACACATAGAAAAGCCAAAAGAACTCAAACTATAAAACTTTTTAAAGAATTTAGTGAATTCAGTGTATGCAAACTCATACAGTATATATTATTTTTAGAAATTGAAGAACAAAATAAAAATCAATACCATGCCAAAAACCAGACACATGGTGGTAAGTTATTGAAAGATGTGCACGTTGATTCACTGAAAACTAAACTGTTGCTGAGAGAATAAATGAACACATCATGCTCATGAATTGAAGACTCATTTGTAAAGATATCAATTCTCCCCAAATCTACCTACATATTCAATGTTACCCCATTCATCCAGCAGGTGTTTTGGGGAAATCAATAAGATGATTCTAAATGTTATATGGCAATGAAAAGAACCAAAAAAAAAAACAAAACAAAGCAAATTTTGAGAACAAATTTGAAATTTCTTCACTACCAACAAGGTTCATTATGAAATCATAGTATTGAAATAGCATGATGTTGATTCAACGATGAACAAACACACTAATGGTGGTACTTTGTTACAGCAGCAACTGGAAACTAACACACCAAGACACACAGGGCCAATTGTTGCTTGGTCATGTTGGCCTGCATGCCCAGCCCCTCGGGCATATGCACATTCTACCTTCTGTGTCATGTATCTGCTCAGACATTATCTCTCATGGTGTATTTTGGATATAGTTTCTTCAAATGTATCAGCCCCTATAAAACTCTGTTCTCATCTGTATCTAGTCTGCTGTTAGCTCATTCAATGAGTATTTAATTTCAGTGATTCTATTTTTCATTCCTATGACATTATTTTCTTGTTTCTTTTTCATAATCTTTTGCTTTACTGGAAATCTGCTTCTCACTGTCCAGGCATGGTGGCTCACGCCTGTAATCCTAGCACTTGGAAGGTGGAGGCAAGTGGAACACTTGAGATCAGGAGTTTGAGACAGGCCTGGCCAACATGGTAAATCTCTGTTTCTACTAAAAATTTTAAAACTAGCTGGGTGTGGTGGCACATGCCTATAATTCCAGCTACTTGAGAGGCTGAGGCAGAAAAATCCCTTGAACCCAGGAGGTGAAGGTTGCAGTGAGTCGAGATCACACCACTGCACTCCAGCTTGGGCAAGAGTCAGACTCTGTCAAAAAAAAAAAAAAAAAAAAGAAAAGAAAGAAAGAAAAAAAGTGAGGAGAAAATTTACTTCTCTTCTTCATCACTTTAACCTTTATAAAAATTTTTAAATTGTTCTTGTATTTCCAATTCCTAAGCAATTAACACTCATGTTTGTGTCATCATTTGTTTTCCTCACTAGATGTTTTTTTAACTGACAAATAATTATATAAATTTATGCTCTACAGTGGGATGTTTTGATATATTTATTGTAGAAATATTTTTAAATTATTTTTTGAGTTTGTCTTTAGCAGTGACTCATTATTCTATGAGTGTATCCTGTACCTTGGGTTACAAGAAAAGTTTTATGTTTGCATCTGAGAAAGGACCAAAGGACCAAATTCCTCATGGCTGACTTTTTAGCCATCCACACTTTCCAGCACTGTTCAAGGAAAGTGAGTGGAGCTGAGGCTTAAGATTCATGCATGACACTTGGTTCAAGCTCTTTCACTTCATATGCACCTGCTACCACTATTTGGCCATCACATACCTAGTCCCCAATGACTGTGGGCTTTCAGTGTCTCCTTGCTATTCTCATTTTTATTTCCAGTTTTGGCTTTAGTCCTGGCAATTACAGTGTTTTGAGCTCATTTTATGTTTACAAGTATTTATAAGATGTCCCATTTGCATAAGCTCAGATTGCTAGAAGGTCAAACATTTGTTCCTTGAAAAGGGGTGTGATAAAACATTTTACTTTCATTTGTTCTGCGTTATGACTCTGTGAGGTAGATAGTAAATTTATATATAATAAGTTCAAATATTAAATAGATTAAGCAATAAATAGGTTTGTCTCACAGAAGAGGTAGGATTCAAAAGCAGGTGTGTCAGAAGCTCAGGGGCATGTTCTTAGACAATACATATATTTCCTTGTAAATTTCCTTTTTTCTGTTAGGTTATGAATTCATTTCATATATATAGAAAAATATGATAAATAGATTGACAGCAAGAGAAAGAGAGGGATGCTTTCTCTGTAATAGAATCTGCTTCTGATTCTTCTTACAAAACCAGAAATGGGACTTTTTCCTTTAGGAAACAAATATCAAGAACTACCCTGTCTAGAAGCTTTGCCTTCCAAGCCCCATATTGCATTCTCAAATGAAGCACTTTAGATAGCACACTTCCTAATCTATTCTTGCCTGGGATTCCTGAGATTTAAGCTGCCAGCTTCTTCTACAGGCAGGGAAGAGTCAAGGCCGCCCATCCTATTTTCCTCTGTTCCTTTGGTTACTTTCAGCTGCTGCTCCCTTCCTTTGAGGCACACTGAGCCTATCAGGCAACAGTTACGACACAGACTTGGAGCAGAAGGGTAGGCTATGATCTAGTTCTCTCAAGGAAGCTAAATTTGCATCCTATTATGTGCTAGGTGCTTGGAGTTAACATGTGTAACATATTGCTCCTCCTCTTAAGGAGTTGTCAATCTAGTTGCATAGATAATTTTAATATAATACAATGAGCAATAAGATAATTGTGTATAGACTGATAGAGAAATGTGATTTGGCCCAAACTCAGATTTCTTGAGGTTTTGTATAAGACCTCCTGGAGGAGATGATGTTCAAATGATTATTGCAAGATGATTAAGATCCTACCAAGAAAATGAATGATGTTCATGAAAATAAAAAAAGATGGAACAAAAAAAAATAAAAAGAAATGTCTAATATCATTAGTTATTCTAAGAAAAATTAGAAAGAACTCAAATAACACAATAATAGTAGGGAGAAATAAACCATGGTATATGGAAAATGTATCATTCCCCAAATGTGTGTTTACAAACTCTGTGACATATTGATACTTCTGTTATAATTCAACATTTTAAAATTATAACTATATTCATATAGCAAACTGTCTGAAATAATCACAACTAAAATACCTATATCAACAAAAAAAGGTGAAAGAGATGTTCTATGTACTTTCTTATTACAACTGACACATTTGGTCTTACATATGTCAGGCATGGGCTTCTATTTTTTGGCTTCCTTAGCATTTCTTTTTATTTCTGTCTCTTTCTTTTCCTCCTTGATATTTGAGGAGAAATCAGGAAAATAAAGTAAGTTACTACAAGCTCTAAATTCTTTAATTCAACCATTGTAAAATTCTTGCTGAAAGTATAAGTTAAATAGCACTTAATGTTTAAGGGAAGAAGCTGTTAATATACATAACATGCTTTTGATGGTACAAAGCACATTTATTTAATTAGGTAGAGAGAAGGAAAAAAGAAAGAAGGATTAAAAAGTATTTAAATGACAGCTTCCACAAAGTTTATCTTGAGTCACTGCTTATTAAATCTTATCATCATAAAACCAGGCTCCTCGGCATGTCTGCTTAATGAGGTCAGCAATCCTCCCTGCATTATTCAAAAATCAATTTCAAAAATTTTGAGGATTGTTGATTTGCAATGGTGAAATTATAAATATTTGTTATAGAAAATTACAAGTAGAGAATAGTTTTTGTTCAGTTAATGTTGAAAACTACGTAATAGGTTACATTGATTTTTCTTCCATCTATAAGGCCCTATATGATCTTTTTCTGCCTTGTTCCTTTCCCAACCATTTCTTTCTTCTTTCTCTCTTATTCTTTCTCCAGCCACACTGGCCTTTCAGCTTTTCCTAGAACACTCCAGGCACACTCAACAAATCCCTTCTTCCTGGAACAGTCTGTTCTAAAATTAGCCTAGTAAATTCCTTCACTTTCTTTGAGTTTTTACTTAAAGATCATCTTCTCAATGAGGACCACAGTTGAAGAATGCAGGTGTTAGGGTCACCAACCCATGCGATCAGAACTCCATGTATAACTTTTGGCTCCCCCAAAAACTTAATTACTAATAGCCTACTGTTGACTGAGAACCTTGTCAATAACATAAACAGCCAATTAGCACACTTCTTAAATGTTACATATATTAGAGGCTGTACTCGCACAACAAACTACAGAAAAGAAAAATATTATTAAGATAATCATAAGGAAGAGGAAATACATTCACAATACCATACTGCATTCACTGATACCATAAATATGTGGACAGTTTACAGACGTGTCTGAGTTTTCTCTGCATCTCAGCAGCACTCCTAGCATCACTGGTAGCACTTTGTATGAGCCCCATGATGTTATTCAAGGTTTGTGGTATTGCCATAAACACAATGTGCCAGAACCCTGAGACATCACTTTTTACTTCCATACACAATTTACTGGAGAGATTAACTGCTCATTCAGAGATGATTAAGTTCACACGGTTTAAGCAGATACTCACAACACTTAAGCTGACTGCAATAGCAACAAGAAGTGGCTACAAATTTACTACAGTGGTACAATATATGCTACAGTTAATTTTATGCAGTTATCATTTCATCCTGTATCTTTACATCTGTTTACATTTCTCTCTACTATAAATGGTGCCACATATGGTCTGTAAGTGTAGGTACTTTTTGATACATTTTTAATTTTATAAGATGTGTATATTTTATGATAGTGACAGACTAATACCTATATATGTTTTATGCAGTCATGACATAACTTTTTCTTAATTTTTTCAATATTTCTAGGCTACGTGGTTCATCTGCAAGTTTTTTCAAATTGTCACAAAACTCCAAAAATCTTTCCAACGTATTTATTGAAAAAAAATTCACATGTAAGTGGAACCGCACAGTTCAAACCCATGCTGTTCAAGGGCCAAGTGTGCTTACTCTGACCACCCTATTTAAAACTGTGAACTGCCTGCCCCAACCTGACCCATCCTCCTGCTTGCCCTGATCTTTTCTCTTCTATGGCTTATCATTATTACTTATTACCTTCTAAAGTAACATGCATTTTACTTATAAATGTCTTAGAATGTATGATATTTACTGTTTATTTCTGTACACATACACACATCCTGCCCTGGTTCCTCAGGCAGGGATCTTTTGGGTTCATTGTGATTGCTGTTATTGTTAGTGGTCACAAATATATCTTAAAAGCAAAGAATAATATGTAGAACATAGTAGATGCTCAATCAACTGTTGTCAAATTGAACCTTTTGAGCCTTGTTTTTCCACAGACCCCGGCTTTACTAATGTTACAATAAGTTTTTCAATCAGTATAAGAGTGTTATTGATTCTTTTTTTTCTCAGATGGAGTCTCGCTCTGTCGCCAGGCTGAAGTGTAGTGATGCGATCTCAGCCTTCTGAGTAGCTGGAACTACAGGCATGTGCCACCATGCACAGACAATTTTTGTATTTTTAGTAGAGTTGGGGTTTTACCATGTTGGCCAGGATGGTCTCGATCTCTTGACCTCGTGATCTGCCCGCCTCAGCCTCCCAAAGTGCTGGGATCACAGGCATAAGTCACCATGCCCAGCTGAGTGTTAAACAGATTCTTAAAGTTAGAAAAAGCACTTTTAAGCTTCTCTTCCCAACATACATTTGGTAAGTAAAAATAAGTAAAAGTGGCAGACGTCATTTAAAACATAACGAAGATTCTTGATTTCATGAAGATTAAAATCTACAAGGACGATAGTCATTAAGGGAATATTTAATTAAATAATTACAGGAGTGGAATGTTCTGCAAAGGGATGCCATTTAGAGGAGGAAATTTGAGACTACCTGGTTTCTAAAAAGAGTGGTACATTATGTGCGCCCTATACTATAAATCCAGAGACCTGGTGCTACCTGACAGTAAATAAACTGCTTACTTGGAGCAAATGGAGTAATCTACATGAGCCTTACATCCTCTGAGATCAGCTCTAAAATTCCCCAGATTCATGTATTTTGAAGAAAATATACCATAGAGAAAAAAATGTCAATAGTTTAAGAATTTTCAATGATTTATTTCAAAATACTTCTTTTGGACATCCAGACAGTCTATAGTTATTCCACACTGCAAAAAAAATTAGACAAGATGGTAAGAAACAACTATCTTTGGACATTGGACAGCAAGTAGCACACAGTTTTTATCCTCAAGAAAAGAAAAGACACAGGGTAGCACCTCCCATTGCCTGGGCTTTCTGCCTGGAGGTAATCCCCCTAAGAAAGCACATATCTCACATCCACCCCCTAAGGTAGCACTAATCATACCATACTACAAGCGAAGTCCACCAGAGGAAGGAGCTATCTTTTACATCTCTGTATTCCCAAAACATGCCACAGAGAAGTCTCTAAGTAAATATTTACTAAAGGAAATAAACTCTTCAAGGAATTGAAAGTGAAGGAACCAACATTTACAGACTGAGAATCCACTTGGTAGCAGACATCACTTATACATTCTCCCTGTTAGTAGTCATAAGAGCCTTGCAAGGGGCTCTGTTAGCTTTCACATTCAATCTGCCAGAACAGATAAAAGGCAACTCAAAGCATGTCTTCTTTCTGCTCCTTTCTGCTTCTCCTTCTTAAAACAGATTGTCTTCTACAAGTCTGGGTCATTTACAAACTCTTAGTTATAAAAGAATAATCTCACACTGGGGCCTGGGGGGTGGGAGGCTAGGGGAGGAATAGCAGGGGTAGGGGAATTGGGGGAGGGATAGCATTAGGAGAATTACCTGATGTAGATGATGGGGCGATGGATTCAGCAAACCACCACCACGACATGTATAAACCTATGCAACGAACCTGCACGATATGCACGTGTACCCCAGAACTTAAAGTATAATAAATAAATTTAAAATATATAAATAAAATTTTAAAAATCAAAAAAAATTATTTTACATATAAGATTGTAAAGATGATATTTAACCTAGCAATTAAACTGTATATCGCAAGAGGAATGCATTCAATATCACACAAGGGGAAAAGAAAGAATAATCTCTTACAGCAAGGAGTTTTTAAGTATCCTTGGATTGTATAAACAGGCAAAAGAGAGTGGAAAGAAAGATTAATCATTTGAAGGAATAAAAACAATGAAAGGAAGTACATTTAGATGATGGAATATTATTCAGCTATAAAAAGAATGAGCTATCAAGCTGTGGAAAGACATGGAGGGAACTTAAATGCCTATTACCAAGGAAAAGAGGCCAGTCTGAAAAGGCAACACACACTGTATTATTCCAGCTAGATGACATTATGGAAAAGGCAAAACTATGGAGGTAGTAAAAAGATCAGTGGTTGTCAGGGTTTTGGGATAGGGAGGGGATGAAGAGGCAGAGCACACAGGATTTGTAGGAAGGGTAAATATTCCGTATGATACTACAGTGATAGATACATGTCATTATACATTTGTTCAAACCCATAGGATGTGAAACACTAAGAGAAAACCCTTGTAAACTATGGACTTCGGGTGACAATGATGTGTTGATATAGGTTTATGGATTGTTACAAGCATACCACTCTGGTGAGGGATGTTGGTAATGGGGGAGGCTGTCCTCGTATCGGGACAAGGGATAAGTGGGAAATCTCTGTACCTTCCTCTTGATTTTGCTGTGAACCTAAAAATGCTCTTAAAAAATAAAGTCTTTCTTTAAAAAAGGAAAAGGAAAAGATCACATCAAAGAGTTCTTGGGTTTTCAGGAGATAAGGACTCAAAATTCAGAGCACACTGGCCAGCTTGCCATTTTACTTCTATAGAATCTGCCTAATTGACTTCATCACTTCCTTCCTAAATTATCAGTGTTATAAATTCTCCAGGGCCCGTAATTATCTGCTAGTAAATGTGTCCTCTGTTCTGATTTACTTTCTAGGATTCCACAGCCACTGGGAAATTTTCACTCATTAAATGGCATATATAAATAGAAGATGCTAAATAGTCATGACTAGCAAGAAGAGTGTTCCCTCGATTGAATATGAAGTGTTTGAAAGGGTATTTACAATGTGACATAAATATCTGATTTTATATCACATAAGAAGTGGGCTGAAGGAGAAATCCATTTGGGGTGGTATGAGACTGCTTCATAAATGCTTAAGGTAATTAAGGTGTGGGCATGGTTCTCTTTGCTGATGTCAATACAGACAGATAAAATATGTTTAATTATTTGTGTTGTATTTACTATTTCTTTTGAACTTACTGTTATTTCATGTGGAATGAGTCTTTCTGCTATTAGCTACAAGTTTTTCCTGTAAAGCTAAAAGAAAAACATTTCATCAGAAATACCTACATCATTTAAGATTGATTTTTACAAAAACTTTTTCACTTGTCAAATTTCCTCTAAAATTAAAAGTGCTTTGAATTCAACTGATTCCCTTAGCTGCCCTTTATTATTTTAACAAAGTCTGCTTCTCAAGCCTTTTCTAAGAAGGGAGAGAGAGAGAGAAAAAAGACAGGGGGAGAGAAGAGAGACAAAGAGAAAGACTCTGAAAAGTACTGTGTTTTCCCAAATAGGGCAAGGGCATTCTAAAGATGGGTTGTATATCATTCCAAGGATGTCTTAAAGGCACATAGTAACTACTGCAGTAACATCTCCAGCCTGACCCTCTCCACTCTCATTCTTCAAAAAGCAGAGTGGACCAACTTGGTGAAGAAATAGGAAGAACCACTATTCTCCCACAGCCATTCCTTCTCATTGCTTTAATTTAAAGCAGTGGTTCTCAAAGTGTTCCCCTAGACCAGCACATCAACATCACATGGGAACTTATTAGAAATGCAAATTTCCCAGCTGCCCCATACACACACTGAATCAGAAACTCTGGGGCTGGAGCCCAGCAGTCTGTTTAACAAGCCCACTGGGAAATTTTAAGGCAAGCTAACATTTCAGAGTTATTGATTTATAGCAGCCATTTCAAACTTGGCTGCACATTGAAGTCACTTAAGGAGTTTAAAAGCTACAGTTGTCTGGGTCCTGCCCTCAGATACCATGTTGTACTGTAATTTGTCTGTGAAGTAGCCCGGTATCAGGATTCAAACCTCACTAGGTAATTCTAATACACAGCAACATTCAAGGACAGAACCGCTGCTTCAGACCTAATTTCTCTCCATCCACGAAAATAACACTGTCTGGGAAAAGGTGCCAGCTCAGTGGGCTGGAACCTAAGAGATACTCAGTAAAGGAAACAAACCCCAGGTCCCCTTGCTGAAGAGACTTTGGTTATATGTGAACTTAGATGCAGGCACCCTTGATTCCCTAGAACTGACCTGAATCCCATAGTCTTCTGCTGAGCACCCAGATATTCCCCTGTTGCACGCAGAGCTCAATCCCAAGGGACATCACTGGTGCTAGTAGCAGCAGTTAGAAGAGGATTTTCGGGAAATGATCAAATCAAACTTAATTCTTATATTTCATGCTAATTTGGAGAGGACTGGTGGAAAATAAGTAAACATGATTCTTACAGTTGATGCTACATTTGAGTTTTAGATTTAGGGGTAAAACTTTTTCTAACCAAAGATACTGGTGCCTTAGTATCTATTAATAACTTGGTACATAACAAATAAAAGTATAATTTAAGATACAAAACCTATGCTTCCTTCCATTTTGTAAAGAGCCTTGGTTGGACCTTCCCTGCATTCCCATGCTCACATTATTTTAGCACAAAAAAGGCTGTCTTCCAGGTATAATTGTTTCCTGTCTGTTGCTGCTGGTAGGCTACCAGCAGAGAATGCATTTTACGCATCTCTGCTTCTGCAGGGTCCAGTGCTCAAAAGTCATTTCTTTTTTCTTTTTTTCAATTATACTTTAAGTTCTGGGTTACATGTGCAGAACGTGCAGGTTTGTTACACAGGTATCCACATGCCATGGTGGTTTGCTGCACCCATCAACCCATCATCTACATTAGGTATTTCTCCTAATGTAAATGTATCTCTCCCCTAGCCCCCACACCCCTTGACTGGCCCAGGTGTGTGGTGTTCCCCTCCCTGTGTCCATGTGTTCTCATTGTTCAACTCCCATTTATGAGTGAGAACATGTGGTGTTTGGTTTTCTGTTCCAGTGTTAGTTTGCTGAGAATGATGGTTTCCAGCTTCAACCATGTCCCTGAAAAGGACATGAACTCATCCCTTTTAATAGCTGCATAGTATTCCATGGTGTATACGTGCCACATTTTCTTTATCCAGTCTATCACTGATGGGCACTTGGGTTGGTTCCAAGTCATTGTTCTTGTGAACAGTGCTGCAATAAACATACGTGTTTCTGTGTCTTTATAGTAGAATGATTTATAATCTTTTGAATATATGCCCAGTAATGGGATTGCTGAGTCAAATGGTATATCTGGTCCTAGATCCTTGAGGAATTGCCACACTGTCTCCACAATGGTTGAACTAATTTACACTTCAACCAACAGTGTAAAAGCATTCCTATTTCTCCACATCTTCTCCAGCATCTGTTGTTTTCCAACTTTTTAATGATCGCCATTCTAACTGGCATGAAATTGTATCTCATTGTGGTTTCGATTTGCGTTTCTCTAATGACAAGTGATGATGAGCTTTTCTTCATATGTTTGTTGGCTGCATAAATGTCCTCTTTTCAGAAGTGTCTGTTCATAGCCTTCACCCACTTTTTGATGGGGTTGTTTTTCTCTGGTAAACTTGTTTAAGTTCTTTGTAGATTCTGGATATTAGCCTTTGTCAGATGGATAGATTGCAAAAATTTTCTCCCATTCTGTAGGGTGCCTGTTTACTCTGATGATAGTTTCTTTTGCTGTTCAGAAGCTACTTAGTTAAATTAGGTCCATTTGTCAAGTTTGGCTTTTGTTGCCATTGCTTTTGGTGTTTTAGTCATGAAGTCTTTGCCCATGCCTATATCCTGAATGGTATTGCCTAGGTTTTTTTCTAGGGTTTTCACAGTCTTAGGTCTTACATTTAAGTCTTTAATCCATCTTGAGTTAATTTTTGTATAAGGTGTAAGGAATGGGTCCAGTTTCATTTTTCTGCATATGGGAGTCAGTTTTCCCAACACCGTTTATTAAATAGGGAATCCTTTCCCCATTGCTTTTGTCAGGTTTGTCAAAGATCAAATGGTTGTAGATGTCTGGCATTATTTCTGAGGCCTCTGTTCTGTTCCATTGGTCCACATATCTGTTTTGTTACTAGTACCATGCTGTTTTTGTTACTGTAGGCTTGTACTATAGTTTGAAGTCAGGTAGCATGATGCCTCCAGCTTTGTTCTTTTTGCTTAGGACTGTCTTGGCTATATGGGCTCTTTTATAGCTCCATATCAAATTTAAAGCAGTTTTTTCTAATTCTGTGAAGAAAGTCATGGCAGCTTGATGGAGATAGCAATGAATCTATAAATTACTTTGGGCAGTATGACCATTTTCACAATATTGATTCTCCCTAACCATGAGCATGGAATGTTTTTCCATTTGTTTATGTCCTATCTTATTTCCTTGAGCTGTGGTTTGTAGTTCTCCTTAACAGGTCCTTCACATCCCTTGTGAGTTGTATTCCTAGGTATTTTATTCTCTTTGTAGCAATTGCAAATGGGAGTTCACTCATGATTTGGCTTTCCGTTTGTGTATTATTGGTGTATAGGAGTGCTTGTGATTTTTGCACATTGATTTTATATCCTGAGACTTTGCTGAAGTTGATTATCAGCTTAAGGAGATTTGGAGCTAAGACAATGTGGTTTTCTAAATATACAATTATGTCATCTGCAAACAGAGACAATTTGATTTCCTCTCTTCCTATTTGAATACATTTTCTTTCTTTCTTTTGCCTGATTGTCTTGGTCAGAACTTCCAATAGTACGTTAAATACGAGTGGTGAGAGAGGGCATCCTTGTTTTGTTTTGCCGGTTTTCAAAGGGAATGCTTCCAGTTTTTGCCCATTCAGTATGATATTGGCTGTGGGTCTGTCATAAATAGCTTTTATTATTTTGAGATACGTTCCATCAATACCTAGTTTATTGAGAGTTTTTAGCAAGAAGTGGTGTTGAATTTTATTGAAGGCCTTTTCTGCATCTATTGAGATAATCATGTGGTTTTTGTCATTGGTTCTGTTTATGTGATGGATTACGTTTATTGATTTGCATATATTGAACGAGACTTGCATCCCAGGGATGAAGCCTACTTGATCACGGTGGATAAGCTTTTTGATGTGCTGCTGGATCTGGTTTGCCAATATTTTGTTGAGGACTTTCACATCAATGTTCATCAGGGATATTGGCCTGAAATTTTCTTTTTTGTTGCATCTCTGCCAGGGTTTGGTGTCAGGGTGATGCTGGCCACATAAAATGAGTTAGGGAGGAGTCCCTCTTTTCTATTGTTTGGAATAGTTTCAGAAGGAATGGTACCAGCTCCTCTTTTTGCCTCTGGTAGAATTTGGCTGTGAATCCATTCGGTCCTGGGCTTATATTTGTTGGTAGGCTATTAATTACTGTCTCAATTTCAGAACTTGTTATTGGTCTATCTGAAGGCATTTCTTAATGCTGTTGAGTGAGTCAGTGAATAAACTATAAAAGCTTCACTCAGTCTTCAAGACAGAAGGCATTTCTTAATGCTTGTTGAATGAGTCAGTGAACAAACTATAAAAACTTCACTCAACTGCAAGACAGAATTTATATATTCTGTTAGCAGTCACAAAATAAACAAATTTGTGTCTTTAGCATGGCAAAAGCTATTAAAAAATAGTTTTTTACACAGACGATTGAGACCTTTTTTCTTAATTTTTTCTTGTTCCCAACAAAATCTTTAGAAAACTAGAAGATTGAAATTTTTTTAAAAGTTCTGACCTTCTAGGAAAAGAGGAGTGGAGTACATTCAAATCCCCTCAAAAAAATCCAGTAACAGAATAAAACATTTCTCAGGAAAGAATGTCTCTGCAATGCATGTTTGTGCATTTTTGTGCATGGAAATTTCTCATGTCTGAGAAATAGGGCAATGGTAAAAAATTTTTTAAATGAAAATCTGTTTTGCAAATAATCAGTCATTTACTTAGGATTTATATTCTAAATACAATCTCTAAAGAGGGGGTCAACAAACTCTTTTTGTGAATGGTCAAACAGTAAATATTTAAGGCTTTGTGAGCCATGTGATCTCTGTTTCAACTACTCAGCTCTGCCTTCTGTAGCACAAAAGCAGCTGTAGATTATATGTAAATGAATGGATGTGACTGTGTTCCCATAAAATTTAATTTCTGCTCTCTAAATGTGGCTCAGATGTATTCCTTCCTTTTCTTCTCCGCTATTGACACCCGTGGTCTTCACCCTCATTAGAGCTCTGAAATCCTGGCTTAGCCATCTCATTCATTCATTTATTCAACAAATTCTTGTCCAGAATCTGGGATGTCCCTAGGCATTGAGGTGTGTCCTTGAGAATCTAGCAGAGAGGAAAGCTCTTCTGATGGTTTTGGGGTTTTTCTTAATGGAATGCTGCACAAATGTGTGTCATCCTTGGACAGGGGCCATGCTAATCTCTGTATCATTCCAATGTTGGTATATGTGTTGCCAAAGCAAGCACTCTTCTGGAGTTTGTAGTACAGGGGAAAGACAGACAACATATAAAATAACCATGAGTCAGAGCAGTGGTTCTAATGGGGCGAAGGGTAGGGATTCCCTCCTGGTGCCATTTGGCGATGTTTGGAGACAGTTTCAGTTGCAACATCTGGCGATAAGGTGCTTCTGGTATCCCATGGGCAGAGTCCAGGGGTGCTGCAAAACGTCCCACAAGGCACAGGACAGTCCCCCACAACAAAGTTATATCTAGACCAAAATGTCAGTGGTGCTGAGGGTTAGAAACTCTGAATTAGAGATATGATTAATGCACTAAGAAAGGAAACAGAGAGCTATGAGGGCAGCTGATTTAGATCAAATTCTTTGGGAAGATGTCCTTGAGGAAATGATATTCAGGTGAATCCTAGGGGGTAAACAGGATTTCATCAGGCAAGGAGGTACCCAGGGAGAAGGCAAATGTCAGGACTGTTGAAAAGATACTGATGTGTATGCCCCATCCCAAACAATTCAGTCAGAATCATTCAAATTCTGTTGTTTTTAAATTTTCTCAGATTAGAACCAATTGATAAGCTTTAAAAGCAAAAAGATTGAGAATTTTTCTGAAGCATGTTTTAAGGTTGATGGTAAGACATTTAAAAAAACATTTATAGTATAGGACAGAGAAAATAATTGAGGAGGGGGGATGAAATCAGAACCACCTATAGAGTGTAACATTTATTATTTGCATATGTTGCAATAGCTTTGAATCCCAGGGATAAATCCCATTTGATCATAGTGAATGATCTTTTTAATGTGCTGTTGAACTTGTTTTGTCAGTATTTTGTTGAGTATTTTTCCATCTATGTTCATCAGGGATATTGGCCTGTAACTTCTTTTCTTGTAGTGTCTGCGTCCAGTTTTAGCATTGGAATAATGCTGGCCTCATAAAATGAATTTGAAGATATTCGTTTCTCTTCTCTTTATTTGGAAGAGTTTGAAAAGGATTCGAATTAGTTCTTTTTTAAATGTTTGGTAGAATTCAGCTGTGAAGCCAGTCAGTCCTGGGCTTTTCTTTAATAGAGACTTTTTATTACTGATTGAATCTATTTGTCCACTATTGGTCTATTCAGATTTTCTATTTCTTCATGATTCAGTCTTGGCAGGTTGCATGTGTCTAGGAATTTATCTATTTCTTCTAAGTTATCCAATTTATTGGGGTATAATTGCTCACAGTAGTTTCCTGTGACCCTTTGTATTTTTTTTTTTTTTTTTTTTTTTTTTGAGATGGAGTCTCGCTCTGTCACCCAGGCTGGAGTGCAATATGCGATCTCAGCTCACTGCAACTTCTGCCTCCCGGATTCAAGTGATTCTCCTGCCTCAGCCTCCTGAGTAGCTGGGATTAGAGGAACCTGCCACCACACCCTGCTAATTTTTGTAGTTTTCAGGAGAGAAAGGGTTTCACCATATTGGTCATGCTGGTCTCAAACTCCTGACCTCAGGTGATACACCCACCTCAGCCTCCCAAAGGAACCTTGTATTTCTGTAGTATCAGTGTAATGTCTCCTCTTTTATTTCTGATTTTATTAACAGAATGAAGGACAAAAGTTATAGGATCGTCTCAATAGGTATAGAAAAAGAATTTGATGAAATTCAAATTCATTTCATAATAAAAACTTTCAACAAATTCGGTAGAGAAGAAATGTACCACAACACAATAAAGGCCTTAAGTAACAAGTCTATGGCTAATATTTTCAACAGTGAAAAGTTTAAAGCATTTTCTCAAAATCTAGAACAAGACAGGAATGTTCAGTCTCACTAATTCTTTTCAACATTGTAATGGAAGTTCAAGCCTGTGCAATTTGGCATGAAAAAGAAATTAAAAACATCCCAATTGGAAGGAAGTAATTAAATTGTTCCTGTTTACAGATGGCATGATATTATATACAAAAAACCTTAAAGACTTCACCAAATAAAAACCATTATAACTGACAAATTCATTAAATTTGCAAAATAAAAAATCAACATACAAAAATCAGTAGCATTTCAACACTAACAACAAACTATCTGAACAAGAAATTAATAAAACAATCTCATTAGCAATAGCAACAAAAAATAAATAAAATACCTTGGTATAAATTTAACCAAGGAAGTAAAGATCTATCTATTGGTAACCATAAAGCATTGATGAAAGAAACTGAAGAAAACAGAAGTAAATGGAAAGCCATGATTATGAATTGAAAGTGTTAATACTGCTAGGATGTGAATAATATCCAAAGCAATCTAAAGATTCAGTGCAATCTGTATCAAAATTCCAATATCATTCTTTACAGAAACAGAAAAAAAAAAATCCTAAAATTTGTGTGGAAACATGAAAGACCCTGAATAGCCAAATCTATCTTGACCAAAAGGAAAAAAGCTGTAGGCATCACAGTACCTAACTGCAAAATATATTACAAAGTTATATTAATCAAAACAGCACAGCACTGCCATAAAAACAGACATAACAACCAGTCAAACAGGATAGAGTTCAGAAATAACCCCAAATATTTACGAACAATCAAGTTGTAATAAAGGTGCCAAAAAGAAAGGATGAGGAAAGGACAGTTTCTTCAATAAATCATGTGGGGGAAAACTGGATATTCACATGCAGATGAATAAAATTGGATTCTAATTTGCATTATATACAAAAATGGATTAAAGAAAAATTAAGACCTGAAACTTAGTAATTCCACTAAACTACTGAAACTTTCTTTTAGTAGTTCATAAAGGAAAAGCTCCATGACATTGGTCTGGACAATATTTTGGATATAAACCCAAAAGTATATGCAACAAAAGCAAAAAGAGGCAAATGGGATTGTATCACTCTAAAAAGCTCCTGCACAGCAAAGGAAACAATTAGCACAGTGAAGAGACAATACATGCCATGGAAGAAAATATTTGCAAACCATACATCTGATAAGGGGTTACTATCCAAAACATATGATATGGTTTGTATATTTTTCTGCTCCAAATCTGATGTTGAAATGTAATCCCTAGTGGTGGAGGTGGGGCCTGGTGGGAGGTGTTTGGATCATGAGGATGGATCCTAATGAATGGCTTAGTTCTATTCCTTTGGTAATGAGAGAGTTCTCACTCTAAGTTCATGCAAGATCTTATTGTTGAAAAGTGCACCTCCCCCTTCTCTGTTGCTCCTCCTCTCACCATGTGACATGCTGGCTTTCCATCGCCTTCCACCAAGATTGTAAGCTCCCTGAGGCCTTCACCAGAAGAAGATGCCAACAGCACACTTCCTGTACAGCCATTGGACCATAAACCAACTAAACCTCTTCTTTTAAATAGATTACCTAGCTTCGGAATTGCCAGGGAAGATGGCCGAAAGCAAGCTTCTCCGGAGTGCAGCTACCACCAAGTGAGACAGAACCAGAGCGACATCCACATCACCGAGTGAGGTACTGGTTTTGTTTTAAAAGGACTGGTTGAACAGTGGGATTAACCCTCAAAAAAGGCAGCAAAAGCAGCCCAAAGGCGTCCAGCCGAGGCAAGGTGGGTGCTGAGAACCACCCAGAGTCGCAGACCCGGGTGACAGCCCAGGCTGGCACCCCGGCCAGACAGGTACCTTGTTAGCACAGACAAGGGCAGAAATTTGGACTAATACCAAGAAATCCTGTGAAAAGGAACTGCCCGTCCCACAGAAGGGAGAGTTGAAAGCGGGGAGGGATATACAACCAGACAGGCCCCTCCCTTACAAAATCCAGCAACTGGAGTCCCTCTCCAGGGAGAGTTTTGCAGTTAACACATCCTCCACTTGGGAACAGCAGCCAGCTCAGCAGAGGGGAAACAGCCCGCCATTGGGAAGGCGGGGCTAACCCTACCAGTACAGAAACCAGGTAAAGAATAAACAACAGCCTGGCTGAGAACAAGGCAGCCCAGCAACACCTCCACAAGCAGGCAATGGACAGACTGTCTTAAGAGGCACACTGACACCTGCATTTAAAAACAAAAAAAAGACCCATACAGGAGAAATAACCCCAACTTTAACAGAAAGGACATCCACTCAGAGAAGATGGGGAAGAAACCAGTGCAGAAAGGATGAAAACATCAAAGTCCAAATGCCTCTCCTCCCCAGAGAGATCACAATGACTCACCAGCATGGCAACAAAACAGGTCAGAAGATAATTTTGATGAGCTGACAGAAGCAGGCTTCAGAAGATGGGTAATAACAAACTTCTCTGAGCTAAAAGAACATGTTTTTACCCAATGCAAAGAAACTAAAAACCTTGAAAAAAGATTAAGCAAAATGCTAACTAGAATAACCAGCTTAGAGAAGAACATAAATGACTTGATGGAGCAGAAAAACACAGCATAAGAACTTCGTGAAGCATACACAAGTTTCAATAGCTGAATTGATCAAGCAGAAGAAAGGATATCAAAGATCGAAGATCAACTCAATGAAATAAAAAGAGAAGGTTAAAAAAGAGAAAAAAGAGTGAAAAGAAATGAACAAAGCCTCCAAGAAATATGGGATTATGTGAAAAGACCTAATCTAAGCTTGATTGGTGTACATGAAGAGGATAGGGAAATGAATCCAAGCTGGAAAACACTCTTCAAAATATTATCCATGAGAACTTCCCCAACCTGGCAAGGCAGGCCAACATTCAATTACAGGAAATACAAAGAACACCACAGAGATACTTCTCAAGAAGAGCAACCCCAAGGCACATAATCGTCAGATTCACCAGGGTTGAAATGAAGGAAAAATGCTAAGGGCCACCAGGGTTGAAATGAAGGAAAAAATGCTAAGGGCAGCCAGAGAGAAAGTTGGGGTAACCCACAAAGGAAAGCCCATCAGACTCACAGTGGATCCCTTGGCAGAAACCCTACAAGCCAGAAGAGAGGGGGGACCAATATTCAACATCCTTAAAGAAAAGAACTTTCAACCCAGAATCTCATATCCAGCCAAACTAAGCTTCATAAGTGAAGGAGAAATAAAATCCTTTACAGACAAGCAATTACTGAGAGATTTCATCACAACCAGACCTGCCCTACAAGAACTCCTAAAGGAAGCACTAAACACAGAAAAAAATATCCAGTACCAGCCACTGTAAAAATGAACCAAACGGTAAAGACCAACGATGCAATGAAGAAATTGTGTTGACCAATGGGCAAAACAAACAACCAGTAACAAAACAGCAGGATTAAATACACACATAACAATATTAATGATAAATGTAAATAGGCTAAAAGCCCCAATCAAAAGACACAGACTGGCAAACTGGGTAAAAAATCAAAACCCATCTGTGTGCTATATTCAAGAGACCCATCTCACATGCAAAGACACACACAGACTCAAAATAAAGGGATGGAAGAAGATCTACCAAGCAAATGGAGAGCAAAAAAAAGGAGGGTTTGCAATTTTAGTCTGTGATAAAATCTACTTGAAACCAGCAAAGATCAGAAGAGACAAAGAACGACACTACATAATGGTGAAAGGATCAATACAACAAGAAGAGCTAACTATCCTAAATATATATGCAACAAATACAGGAGCACCCAGATACATAAAGCAAGTTCTTAATGACTTAAAAAGAGACTTAGACTCCCGCACGATAATAGTGGGAGACTTTAACACCCCATTATCAACATTAGACAGATCAACATAAGAAAACCAACAAGGACATACAGGACTTGAACACAGAAATGGCACAAGTGGACCTAATAGACATCTACAGAACTCTCCACCCCACAACCACAGAATATACATTCTTCTCAGCACCACATCGCACTTACTCTAAAATTGACCACACAATTGGAAGTAAATCACTTCTCAGCAAATGCAAAAAAAAATGGAAATCATAACAAACAGTCTCTCAGACCACAGTGCAATCAAATTAGATCTCAGGATTAAGACACTAACTCAAAACTGCAAAACTTCATGGAAACTGAACAACTGGCTCTTGAATGTTGACTGGATAAACAATGAAATGAAGGCAGAAATGAAGATGTTCTTTGAAACCAACGAGAACAAGGACACAACGTACCAGAATCTCTGGGACACATTTAAATCAGTGTCTAGAGGGAAATTTATAGCAATAAATGCCCACATGAGAAATGAGAAAAGATCTAAAATCAACACCATATCATCAAAATTGAAAGAGCTAGAGGAGCAAGATCAAAAAAACTCAAAAGCTAGCAGAAGACAAGAAATAACTAAGATCAGAGCAGAAATGAAGGAGATAGAGACACACACAAAAAAAAAACCTTTAAAAAATCAATAAATCCAGGAGTTAGCTTTTTGAAAAGATCAACAAAATAGACCATTAGCCAGATTAATAAAAAAGAAAAGAGAGAAGAATCAAATAGATGCAATAAAAAGTGAAAAAGGGGATATCATCACCAATCCCAAAGAAATACGAACTACCATCAGAGATTACTACAAACAACTCTATGCACATAAACCAGTAAACCTGGAAGAAAAGGAAAGTTCATAGACACTTGCACGCTACCAAAACTAAGCCAAGAAGAAGTTGAAACCCTGAATAGACCAATAACAAGTGCTGAAGTTGAGGCAGCAATTAATAGCCTACCAATCAAAAAAAGTTCAGGTCCAGACAGGTTCACAGCCCAATTCTACCAGATGTACAAAGAGGAGCTGGTACCAATCATTCTGAAACTATTCCAAACAATACAAAAAGAGGGGAATCCTCCCCAACTCATTTTATGAGACTAACATCATCCTGATACCAAAACCCAGCAGACACTCAACAAAAAAAGAAAACTTCAGGCCAATCTCCATGATGAAAATAGATGCAAAAATCTTCAATAAGATACTGGCAAACCGATTGCAACAGCACATCAAAAAGCTTATCTATCATGATCAAGTAGGCTTCATCCCAGGGACGCAAGGATGATTCAACATACGCAAGTCCATAAACGCAATCCATCACATAAATAGAACCAAAGACAAAAAGCACATGATTATCTCAATAGATGCAGAAAAGGTCTTCCACAAAATTCAACAGCGCTTTATGCTAAAAACTCTCAATAAACTATGTGTCAATGGAACCTATCACAAAATAATAAAAACTATTTACAACAAACCCACTGCCAATATCATACTGAATGGGCAAAAACTGGAAGCATTCCCTTGAAATCTGGCACTAGACAAGGATGCCCTCTCTCTCCACTGTTATTCAATATAGTATTGGAAGCTTTAGCCAGAGCAATCAGGCAAGAATAAGAAATAAAGGGTATTCAATTAGGAAAGGAGGAAGTCAATTTGCAGATGACATGATTATATAGTTAGAAGATTCGTCGTCTCAGCCCAAACTCTCCTTAAACTGATAAGCAACTTCATCAAAGCCTCAGGATACAAAATCAATGTGCGGAAATCACAAGTATTCCTATACTCCAGTAACAGACAGAGAGCCAAATCAAGAGCGAACTCCCATTCACAATTGCTACAAGAAGAATAAAATACCTGGGAATACAACTAACAAAGGATGTAAAGGACCTCTTCAAGAAGAACTACAAACCACTGCTCAAGGAAATAAGAGAAGACACAAACAGATGGAAAACATTCCATGTTCATGGTTAGGAAGAATCAATATTGTGAAAATGGCCATACTGCCCAAAGTAATTTATAGATTTAATGCTATCCCCATCAAGCTACGATTGACCTTCTTCACAGAACTGGAAAAAACACTTTAAACTTCATATGGAACCAAAAAAGAGCCCGTTTTAGCCAAGACAATCGTAAGCAAAAAGAACAAAGCTGGGGGCATCACACTGCCAGACTTGAAGCTATACTACAAGGCAACAGTAATCAAAACACCATCGTACTGGTATCAAAACAGAGATATAGACCAGTGGAACAGAACAGAGGCCTCTGGAGCAACACCACACATCTACAACCATCTGATCCTTGACAAACGTGACAAAAACAAGCAATGGGGAAAGAAGTCCCTGTTTAATAAATGGTGTTGGGGGAAATTGGCTAGCAATGTGCAGAAAGCAGAAACTGGACCCCTTCCTGACACCTTACACTAAAATTAACTCCAGATGGATTAAGGACTTAAACATAAGAAATAACACCATAAAAACCCTAGAAGAAAACCTAGGCAAAACCATTCAGGACATAGGCATAGGCAAGGACTTCATGACTAAAACACCAAGAGCAATGGCAACAAAAGCCAAAATAGACAAATGGGATCTAACTAAACTCCAGAGCTCTGTACAGCAAAGAAAACAATAATTAGAGAGAAGCAGCAACCAACAGAATGGGAAAAAATTTTTGCAATCTACCCATCTGACAAAGGGCTAATATCCAGAATCTACAAAGAACTGAAACAGACTTACAAGAAAAAAACAAACAAATCCATCCAAAAGTGGGTGAAGGATATGAACAGACACTTTCCAAAAGAAGACATATATGAAACCAACAACATATGAAAAAATTCTCATCATCACTGGTCTTTAGAGAAATGCAAATCAAAACCACATTGAGGTACATCTCACGCCAGTTAGAATGGTGATCATTAAAAAATATGGAGACAACAGATGCTGGAGAGGATGTGGAGAAATAGGATCACTTTTACGCAGTTGGTGGGAGTGTAAATTAGTTCAACTATTGTGAAAGACAGTGTGGTGATTCCTCAAGGATCTAGAAATAGAAATTCCATTTGACCCAGCAATCCCATTACTGGGTATATACCCAAAGGACTATAAATCGTTCTATTATAAAGACACATGCACACACATGTTGATCATGGCACTGTTTACAATAGCAAAGACCTGGAACCAACCCAAATTTCCATCAATGATAGACTGGACAAAGAAAATGTGGCACATATACACCATAGAATACTATGCAGCCATAAAAAACGATGAGTTCTTGTCCTTTATAGGGACATGGATGAACCTGGAAACCATCATTCTCAGTAAACTGACACAAGACCAGAAAATCAAACACCACATGTTCTCACTCATGGGCAGGTGTTGAACAATGAGAACACTTGGACACAAAGAGGGGAGCATCAAACACTGGGGTCCGTTGCAGGGGGCTACAGGAGGGATAGTGGGAGGGAGGGTGGGGGGAGGGGGATAGCATGGGGAGAAATGTCCGGTATAGGTGATGGGGGGAGATGGTGGCAACAAATCACCTTGCCATGAATGTACCTATGCAACAATCTTGTATGATCTGCACATGTACCCTAGAATCTAAAGTACAATGAAAAAATAAATAAATATATTTAAATACAACTTCATGTATTTCTTTAGCATGATGTAAGAACAGTCTAACAGAACATATGAAAAACCAAAATCAACAGCAAAAAAACAAATAACCTGCTTTAAAAATGGACAAAGGACCTGAGTAGACATTGGTCAAAAGAAGAAATACAAATAGCCAACAGGTTCATGAAAAAATACTCAACATCACTAATCATTAGGAAAATGCAAATGGAAGTCACAACATGATATTACCTTATACCTGTTAGAATGGCTATTATAAAAAAAAAAAGATGAAAATAAGGGTTGATGGGAATGTGAAAAGGTAATTCTTGTGCACTGTTGGTAGGAATGTAAAATAGTAACAGCCATTATGGAAAACACTATGAAGATCCTCAAAAAACTCAAAACAGAACTGCCATGTGACCCAGAAAATCCACTTTTCAATATACATCCAAAGGAAATAAAATCAATATGTTGAAGAGAGAGCTACACTTCCATATTCATTGAGGCATTATTCACAATAGCCAAGATATGGAATCAACTTAAGCATTCACCAATGGATACATGGATTTTTTTAAACATGCCAGTGAAATACTATTCTGCCTTTAAAAAAAAAAAGAAAGAAAGAAATTCTGTCATTTTCAACAACATGAATAAACCTGGAAGACATTATACTTAGTGAAATAAGCCAGGCACAGGCATGAAAAGAAAAACACTTCATTGTTTCACTTACATGCAGAAGCTGAAAACTCAGAAGTAGAGAGCAGCATTGTGGTAACCAGAGGCTGATAGGGGGAGGGAGGGAAGGGAGAGATGTTGGTCAAAGGATACAAAGTTTCAGTTAGACAAGAGGAATAAGTTTTTGCAATCTGTTGCACAGCATAACAACTGTAGTTAATGTATTGCATATTTAAAAATTGCTAAGAGAGTACATTTCAAATAAGGGTAAGTGAAGTCATGATATATTAATCAGATTAATCATTCCACATTGTATGGATATATCAAATTTCATATCACATTGTACCCCCAAATATATATAATTATTTGTCAATTAAAAATATATTTTTTCAACACCCGCCTATGAGTGAGAATATGTGGTGTTTGATTTTCTGTTCTTGTGTCAGTTTGCTGAGAATGATGGTTTCCAGATTCATCCATGTTCCTACAAAGGACACGAACTCATCGTTTTTGATGGCTGCATAATATTCCATGGTGTATATGTGCCACATTTTCCCTGTCCAGTCTATCATCGATGGGCATTTGGGTTGGTTCCAAGTCTTTGCTATTGTAAACTGTGCATGGGGGAGAAATGCCAGATATAGGTGATGGGGAGGAAGGCAGCAAATCACATTGCCATGTGTGTACCTATGCAACAATCTTGCATGTTTTTCACATGTACCCCAAAACCTAAAATGCAATAAAATATATATATATATAAAATATATATATATATATTTTTAAATCACATATAGAGTTAAGGGGAGGCAAAAGGTAACTTTAGAGTGGAGGAATATGACACAGACTACCTTAGCCAGGTGGTCACAGTCAACATGAACAGTGGTAGATCATGCCTAAATCATAGTAGGTACCCTTGTACCTACTTTACCTTTACCTCTGTGGTTTTCCTCCCCAAAACCATAACCCTAGTCTAATGATGAGAAAAACATCAGACAAATCCCAATTGAGGGATATACTACAAAATATTTGACTAGTAATCCTCAAAGCAGTTAAGGTAATCAAAAACAAGGAAAGTCTGAGAAACTGTCACAGCCAAGAGCAACCTAAGGAGATACGGTGACTAAGTGTAATGTGGAATCCTGGATGGCATCCGGGAACAATAAAAGAACATTAGGCTAAAGCTAAGGAAATCTGAATAAAGAATGGACTTCCATTAATAATAATGTCAGTTCAATACTAAAGTATACTCAATATTGGAAAAATGTTGGTTCAATACTAGAATAAATATTGCTTCATGCTGTGAAAACTATATTATGTAATAGTCAGCATTCACAGCAAGGGAAACTCGGTGTGGGGCATATGGAAACTTTTTACTATCTTGGCAATTTTTCTGTAAATATTAAACTGCTCTAAAAAATGAAGTTCATTTTTAAAAACAGGCAAATGAAATGACATATGGATGAGTTCTCATACATTGCCAAGACAATGCAAAATATTATAGCCACTTTGAAAAACAGTGTGACCATTCCTTATAAAAATAAGCATACCATATGACTCAGCAATCCCATTCCTAAGTAGTCACCCAAGAGAAAAGAAGACTAGAATATTCATGTAAAAACCTTTAAACAAATGTTGATTCATAATTGCCAAAACCTGGAAACAATTCAAATGTTTGCAACTGGTAAACAGATAAACACACTGTGATACAGTCATACAATAAAATATTCCTCAGCAATAAAAAGGAACAAACTACTGATATATACAACCATGCAAGTGAATCTCATATGAATTATGATGAGTGAAAGAAGCCAGTTTCAAGAGGCTAATACTGTATGATTTTACTTAGATGACATTCTAGAAAAGACAAAAATATAGAGACAGAAAACAGATGTATGGGGCTAAGATGAATCATATCCAAGTCTCCCTAAATAACACAGCCTAGAAGTTCATCTTGGTTTTGTCATTCTCCTTAAACGGACAGCCATCCAGGCATTCAAATTCTCTTCATTTTGTCAGGCTCATCTTGCTCAGCTCCCTAAACAAATCTACTTCAGACAAGGTTACATTTTTTATTACATTAGATAAATAATACTCCAAAATTTTGTTGACATTATTCTCCATAATTGGAATAGCTCCTTCATTATTCCACTCTTTTCAAAATTGTGCTATAATTGAAAATCCTGTCAAACCACTATAGCATAAGAAATCATTCCTGTACAATTCTAGAATATTATTTATCTATATCCCATATTCTGCTGTTAAATATTATATAAACTCCCATGTGAATAAATGATTTTGATGTTACCTCTTAACCCTCATTACCTCCATTTGGTATTGCTAAAATTTCCATTTTATAGATAAGAAAACTGAAGCTCAGAGGTTAAGTTACTACCCAGAGATTATGGCTACTAAATAGAGAAGCTGGGAAATCCAGGAATGCTGAATCCAAAGGTTGACTTCCTTTTGTTGCAGTTCACTATTTTTATCTTTGTATTGTTTTAAATTTGAATGTCTTAATAATTCCACAACTAAGCTTCTTGAGGCTGAGAGCTCTTTCACACCCTCCTTGGTATTCCACAATGTACCAAATTAAAAAGACACTTCCAAAACAAATTGTCTTTAGGATATTAAAATACAGTGGAGCAAAAGAAAGAAATAAAAGGCATCCAAATAGGAAAAAAAGTCAAATCATCTCTCTTTGCTGATGATATCATTCTATACATACAAAACCCTAAAGACTCCACCAAAAGGCTCCTAGAACTGATAAATGACTTCAGTAAAGTTTCAGGACACAAAATCAATGCACAAATTCAGTAGCATTTCTATATACCAATCATGTTCAATCTGAGAGTCATATCAAGAAGGCCATTCCATTTATAATTGCCATCAAAAATAAAATACCTAGGAATACATCTAACCAAGGAGGTAAAAGATCTCTACAATAACAATTACAAAAGACTGCTGAAAGAAATCAGTGATGACACAAACAAATGGTACAACATTCCATGCTCATGGAGTGGAAGAATCAATACAGTTAAAATAGCCATACTGCCCAAAGCAATTTACAGATTTGATGCTATTCTTATCAAACTATCATGATTTTTGACAGAACTAGAAAAACTATTCTAAAATTCATATGCAACCACAAAAGAACTCAAATAGCCAAAGCAATTCTAAGCAAAAGAACAAAGCCAAAGGCATCTTACTATATGACTTGAAACTATGCCACAAGGCTACAGTAACCAAAAGAGCATGGTACTGGTACAAAAACAAACACATAGACTAAAGGAATAGAATACAGAGCCCAGAAACAAAACCACACACCTACAACCATCTGACTTTCCAAATTCAACAAAAATAAGCAATGGGAGAACTCCCTAGTCAATAAATGGTGCTGGGATAACTACCTAATCATAGGCAGAATAAGTGAAGTGGACCCTACCTATCACCATATACAAAAATTAACTCAATGGATTAGAGATTTAAATCTAAAACCTAAAACTATAAAAGTCATAAAAGGAAATCTAGGAAATACCCCTCTGGACATCAGCCTTACCAAAGAATTTATGACTAAGTCCTCAAAAGCAATTGCAACAAAAACACAAATTTACAAGTAGAACCAAATTAAACTAAAAAGCTTCTGGACAGGAAAGGAAATAATCACCAAAGTTAACAAATAACCCACACAGTGGGAGAGAATTTTCACAACCTATATATCTAACAAAGGACTAATATCCAAAATCTACAAAGAACTCAAATAAATGAGTAAGAAAAAATAATCCCATCAAAAAGTGGGCTAAGGACATGAATAGACAATTCTCAAAAGAAGATATACAGATGGCCAGCAAGCATATGGAAAAATGATCAACATCACTAGTTATCAGGGGAATCCAAATCAATACCACAATGTGATGATACCTTACTCCTCCAAGAAAGGCCATAATCAAAAAATCAAAAAAGAATAGATGTTGACATGGATGTGGTGAAAAGGAAACACTTCTACCCTGCAGGTGAGAATGTAAACTAGTACAACCACTATGGAAAAGAGTGTGGAGATTCCTTAAAGAACTAAAAGTAGAACTACCATTTGATCCAGCAATCCCACTGTTAGGTATCTACCCAAAGGAAAAGAAGTCATTATAGGAAAAAGATACTTGCACATATATGTCTATAGCAATACAATTCACAATTTGCAAACTGCAAAAATATGAAACCAGCCCAAATGCCCATCAATTAACAGGTGGATAAAGAAAATGTGAGATATATATATATATTCACACTCTCTCTCTCTCTCTCTCTCTTCTCTCTCTCTCTCTCTCTCTCTCTCCAGCAAGGCCACAGTACTAAATGGAGGATGAGATAGATGGATTGACAGAAGTAGGCTTCAGAAGATGGGTAATAAAAAACTACACTGAACTAAAGGAACATGCTCTAATGCAATGCAAAGAAGCTAAGGACCTTGATAAAAGCTTAGAGGAGCTGCTAACTAGAAGAACCAATTTAGAGGAACATAAATGACCTGATGGAGCTGAAAAACACAGCACAAGAACTTCATGAAGCATACACAAGTATCAATACCTAAATCAACAAAGAAAGATATCAGAGTTTGAAGACTACCTTGCTCAAACAAGGCATGCAGACAGAACTAGAGAAAAAGAATGAAAAAGAATGAACAAAGCCTCCAAGAAATATGGAACTTCATGAAAAGACTGAACCTACATTTGATTGGAGTACCTGAAGGAGATGGGAAAAATGGAAACAAGGTGGAAAATACATTTCAGGATATTTCCCAGGAGAACTTCCCCCAACCTAGCAAGACAGGCCAACATGCAAATTCAGGAAATATAGAGAACACCACTAAGAAACTCTAAGAGAAGATCAACCCCAAGACACATAATCATCAGATTCTCCAAGGTTGAAATGAAGGAAAAAATGCAAAGGGAAGCCAAAGAGAAAGGCCAGGTCACCTACAAAGGGAAGCCCGTCAGACTAACAGTGGACCCCCTCCCAGAAGCCGGGGGCCGGAGCCGGGGGCCACCGCGGGCCCCCCAAAAAAGGAAAGAACACGGGCGAAATTCCCCCCCGCCCACCAGGGGGAGGGGAAGGAGAAAAGGCGGGGGGGGGGTAGGGGCCGGCCCCCCTGCCGGGCGGCGGGGCGCGGGAGGGAGGGGAGGGGGGGCGGGGGCTGTAAAAACACAGCAAAACATAAAGACCGATGACACTATGAAGAAACTGCATCAACTATTGTGCAAAAGATGCAAGTGTGCATGATGCTAGTGTGCAGACAGCATCATGATGACAGGACCAAATTCACACATAACAATAGTAACCTTAAATGTAAATAAGCTAAATGCCTCAATTAAAAGACACAGATTGACAAATTGCATGAGGAGACATGACCCATCTGTGTGCAGTATTCCAGAGACCCATCTCACATGCAAAGACACACATTGGCTCAAAATAAAGGGATGGAGGACAATATACCAAGAAAATGGAAAGCAAAAAAAGCAGGGTTGCAATTCTAGTCTCTGACAAAACAGACTTTAAACCAACAAAGTTCAAAAAAGACAAAGAAGAGCATTATATGATTGTAAAGGGAACAATTAATCAAGAAGAGCTAACTCTTCTAAATATATATGCATCCAACACAGGAGCACCCAGATTCATGAAACCAGTTCTTAGAGACCTACAAAGAGACTTAGACTCCAACACAATAGTAGGAGACTTCAACATCCCACTGTCAACATTTAACAGATCATCCACACAGAAAATTCACAAGGATATTCAGGACTTGAACTCAGCTCTGGTTCAAGTGAGCCTGATAGACAGCTACAGAACTCTCCACCCCAAATCAACAGAATATACATTCTTTTCAGTGCCACATGGCACTATTCTAAAATCAACCACATAATTGAAAGTAAAAC
Organism: Ateles fusciceps; assembly: GCA_036589455.1. Lineage (NCBI taxonomy): Eukaryota > Metazoa > Chordata > Mammalia > Primates > Atelidae > Ateles > Ateles fusciceps. The sequence goes on from JAZHEH010000078.1 coordinate 11,884,416, forward strand.
CGCAAAGAACTGAAATTATAACAAACAGTCTCTCAGACTACAGTGCAATCAAATTAGAATTCAGGATTAAAAAACTCACTCAAAACCACATAATTACGTAGAAATTGAACAACCTGCTCCTGAATGACTCCTGGGTAAATAATAAAATTAAGGCAAAAATCAAAAAGTTCATTGAAGCCAATGAGAACAAAGAGACAACATACCAGAATCTCTGAGACACAGAGGGAAATTAATAGCACTAAATGCCCACATCGGAAAACTAGAAATATCTCAAATCAGCACCCTAACATCACAATTAAAAGAGCTAGAGGGCCAGGCACATTGCCTCATGCCTGTAATCCCAGCACTTTGGGAGGCTGAGGCAGGTGGATCATGAGGTCAGGAGCTCAAGACCAGCCTGGCCAAGATGGTGAAACCCCATCTGTACGAAAAATACAAAAATTAGCTGGGCATGGTGGCAGGCACCTGTGATTCCAGCTACTCAAGAGGCTAAGGCAGAGAATTGCTTGAACCCAGGAGGCAGAGGTTGCAGTGAGTCAACACTGTGCCACTGCACTCTCGCCTGGGTGACAGAGCGAGACTCCATCTCAAAAAAGAAAATCTAGAAGAAATTGATAAATTCCTGGACACATACACCCTCCCAATACTAAACCAGGAAGAAGTTGAATCCCTGAATAGAACAACAGCTAGTTCTGAAACGGAGGCAGTAATTAACAGCTTACCAACCAAAAAGTAAGCCCAGGACCAAACAGATTCACAGCCAAATTCTAACAGAGGTACTAAGAGGAGCAGGTACCATTCCTTCTGAAACTATTCCAACCCATCGAAAAGGAGGACTCATCCCTAACTCATTTCATGAGGCCAGCATCATCCTGACACCAAAACTGGGAAGAGATACAACAAAAAAAGAAAATTTCAGGCCAATATCCCTGATGAACATCAGTGTGAAAAATCTCAGTAAAATACTGGCAAACTCGAATCCAGCAGCACATCAAAACACTTATCCACCACAATTAAGTCAGCTTCATGCCTGGGATGCAAGGCTGTTTCAACTTATGCAAATCAATGAATATAATCCAGCTTTTGCCCATTCAATATGATATTGGCTGTTGGTTTGTCATAAATAGCTCTTATTGTTTCTAGATATGTTGCATCAATACCTAGTTTATTGGGAGTTTTTAACGTGAAAGGATGTTGAATTTTGTCAAAGGCCTTTTCTGCATCTCTTGAGATAGTTATGTGGTTTTTGCCATTGGTTTTGGCCAGAGCAATCAGGCAAGAGAAAGAAACAAATGTATACAAATAGAAAGAGAAGAAGTTACACTGTCTCTGTTTGCAGACGACATGATTTTACATTTAGAAAACCACATCATCTCAACTCAAAAACTCTTTAAACTGATAAGTAACTTCAGCAAAGTCTCAGCATACAAAATCAATGTGCAAAAATCACAAGCATTCCTATACACCCAGAATAAACGAGCAGAGAGACAAATCATAAATGAACTCTGATTCACAATCTCTACAAAAAGAATAAAATACCTACGAATACAGCTAACAAGGGATGTGAAGGACCTCTTCAAGAACTACAAACCACTACTTAAGGAAAAAAGAGAGGATACAAACAAATGGAAAAATATTCCATGCTCTTGGATAGGAAGAATTGTTATCATGAAAATGGCCATACTGCCCAAAGTAATTTATAGATTCAATGCTATTTCCATCAAACTACCATTGACATTCTTCACAGAATTAGAAGAAAACACTTTAAATTTCATATGGAATCAAAGAAGACTCAGCATAGCCAAGAAAATCCTAAGCAAAAAGAAAAAAGCTGGAGTCACCATGCTACCTGACTTCAAACTATACTACAAGACTAAAGTAACCAAAAGAGCATGATATTGATACCAAAACAAATATATGGACCAATGGAACAAACAGAGACCTCAGAAACAACACCACACATCTACAACCATCTGATCTTTGACAAACCTGACAAAAACAAGCAATGGGGAAAGGATCTTCTATTCAATACATGGTGCGAAAGGCTGGCCATATGCAGAAAACTGAAACTGGACCCCTTCCTTAGACTTTATACAAAAATTAACTCAAGATGGATTAAAGGCCTAAATGTAAAACCCAAAACCATAAAAACCCTAGAAGAAAACCTAGGCAATACCATTCAGGACATAGGCAAGGGCAAAGATTTCATGATGAAAATGCGGAAAGCAATTGCAACAAAAGCCAAAATAGCCAAATGGGGTCTAATTAAACTAAAGAGCTTCTGCACAGCAAAAGAAACTATCATCAGAGTGAACAGGCAGCCTACAGAATGGGAGAAAATTCTTGCAACCTACCTTTCTGACAAAGGTCTAACATCCAGAATTCACAAGAAACCTTTTACAGGAAAAAAAAAACAACCCCATCAAAACATGGGCAAAGGATATGAACAGACACTCCTCAAAAGAACACATTTACATGGCCAACAAACATATGAAAAAAAACTCAGCATCACTGATTATTACAGAAATGCAAAACAATACCACAATGAGATACCATCTCATGCCAGTCAGAATGGCAATTATTAAAAAGTCAGGAAAAAATAGATGCTGGCGGCCAAGCGCAGTGGCTCATGCCTGTAATCCCAGCACTTTGGGAGGCTGAGGCGGGCGGATCACAAGGTCAAGAGATCGAGACCATCTTGGCCAACATGGTGAAACCCCATCTCTACTAAAAAAATACAAAAATTAGCTGGGCATGGTGGCGCACACCTGTAGTCCCAGCTACTTGGGAGGCTGAGGCAGGAGAATTGCTTGAACCCAGGAGGCAGAGATTGCAGTGAGCTGAGATTGCGCCACTGCACTCCAGCCTGGCTCCTGGTGACAGAGCAAGACTCTGTCTCAAAAAAAAAAGAAAAAAAAAAAAAAATAGATGCTGGCGACGATGTGGAGAAACAGGAGTGCTTTTACACTGTTGGTGAGAATGTAAATTAGCTCAACCATTGTGAAAGACAGTATGGTGATTCCTCAGGGATCTAGAACCACAAGTACCATTTGACCCAGCAACCCCATTACTCGGTATATACCCAAACAAATATAAACAGTTCTGTTATAAAGACACGTGCACATATATGTTTATTGTAGCACCATTCACAATAGCAAAATCGTGAAACCAACCCAAATGCCCATCAGTGATAGACTGGATAAGGACAATGTGGTACACAGACATCATGGAATACTACACAGCCTTAAAAAGGAATGAGATCACCTCCTTTGCAGGGACAAGGATGAAACTGGAAGCTATCATAATCAGAAAACTAACACAGAAACAGAAAACCAAACACTGCATGTTCTCACTTATAAGTGAGAGTTGAACAATGAGAACATATGGACACAGGAAGGGGAACAACATACGCCAGGACCCGGTAGGGGTAGGGGACGAGGGGGAGAGAACTTAGAGGAGGGCTCAGCAGGTACAGCAAACCACCATGGCATGTATACATGTGCACATTCTGAACATATCCTAGAACTAAAAGTAAAATTTTTTAAAATAAAAATAAATAACAAATAGTAACAGAGGTTTCTTTGTAATTAGCCTATATTAACAAGTGTAGACTTTGTCTATTTGTCATATAAAGTTTGAGCAGCTTCTTATAAAACTAAGATGAAAATTCTAAATCCTAAAACCAAATTGCCAAAGTACAACTAACCAACAGAAAAAAAAAGATGTTCCCTTTATCCTTAACCTAACGAAAGTCATATATAGTTGTAACATACCTCAAATATTCTTAGAATATCACTTTCAACATGGGTCTTAGATTTTTGTTACTTGTTCTTCCTTTATCCCTTGGTATTTTTTACTCTCCTCCTTTTCTTTGTTTTCAGTTTACATTTTCCATAAACAACTTTTTCAAAAATAAAATTCTCTAAAATATCACAGAAATACCATATTAAATTATAAAACTGTAATTCTGGCAATGGACATTTTGTAATAAGAAACAATACTTAAATGATTGCAAGATAGAAAAAAATATCACTTCATCAAAATTTGTTTCAAGTTTGTTTAAATGATCGGCTGTTTTAAATTTTACTAAACTGACATCTATATTTGAAATTATCTCTCACTTTTCCATATGATTTATAGGGTATTCATGGAGTCCTTCTCTTAACACCAACCAAAGACAAGAATAATTCTCTACCTCTGCCTTTGCTTCCTAAATAGGAGGCAGTTTAGGTGAGATCTGAAGGTTCAGAATATATTGAAGAGCCTAAGAAATCCTAAGTGTGGTGTTCTTGTACATGATAAATGACAGCTCTAGAATGTTAGAAACTTCCATTTGTACATAAGATTCATATCCTCAAAGGGTTTTGAAATAAATCCAACACACTTCAACAGGCGTTGACATTAGGTTAAGTGTTCCACCTAGTGGCCAAAGCCAGCCTAGCATGTTTTCTCTGGGTTCTCCTGTCTAAAAGATGGTAAAGCAAGAATTGATTTGTCTTAAAGCATCCCCCATTACCTGTACTGCAATGAAACGTTTTGAATACTGAACATATTACGAAGTTCAGAAAATTTTTACTTACACTAAGAAAATATTACCAATTATGTCCCAAGTCATAGAGCAAGCTCCCCCAGTGTGGTCAAAGCTCAGACATACCATCTTTCACTATTCAGTGATTTATCCAAAATTCATTAAGCTCTTATTACATAATAAACATTAACAACTGAAAATGCAGTTAAGGAACTCATAGTCTAGTGGGGAAGACATGAAATAGGTAATAAAAATCCATATAAAATACATATTAAGAACAATGACATAGGAAGCTAGCAAAGCCCAGAAACAGAGAGGGGGATTCAAAAGTTTAAATAAAATAAAACTTTCCCAAGGCACCCATCTAGTAAATTGTTGAGTTGGATTTGAACCCAAGTGTTCCTAATTCCAAAGCTATTGGCAGCCCTGCAGGCCACCTAGAATGGGTTATCTATCTTGCTTCCTAGAATGGGTTAGCTATCTCTGCTTCAGGTGATCAAAATTGTAGTGAGAGGTCCATGATGCTACCATGTGGCTATTATGGGCATTTCTTGCAAAAGGCTAATTGGGCATAGCTCTAATAGTCCAACTTATCAGAGACAATCTAATGGGATGCTGGATTTAGGACAATGGTTTCTGTCTCTTGCATGCTGGAATATGACCTAGAACTTCTTCCTAAACCAAAGCTGGCAGCAGCTACCTCCTTTTCTCTAGTGTAGTATAGCAGGTGAGTAGATCACAGTTTGAATTCTGGCTCTGCTATTTACCAGCTGTCTGATGGTTGGTCAAGTTCATCAATGCCTGGAAACCAGGAGACCTGATTTCTAGTCGTGGCTCTAACACTGTAAATATACATAATCCCATGAAAGTCCTGCAGGGCCATACCAAGCAATGAAGGTTTCTTTCGATGGTACGTGGGTTACTGTCTAAATCATTGTGTTTCCAGGTCTAAAACTGAAAATTTTGGAGATGATCATGAAAGTGTTGGCTTGATTAGTGTGAGAGTGAAGGAGAGCCAAGAGGGTGAACAACAGGCACACCTAATTGAAACTAATGCCAATTATAGCAGTAACCAGTGTCATAAAAAGTGAAGACCTCCACTTCCTCTCAAGGGGTCTGTATGTGGGAGGAAGAAGCTCCAGAGGGAAGTCACTGTTGCAACCATTTGGACTCTGTAGATGACCAAAAGAAGATGAGCTCAGCCAGGCCTGGTGGCTCATGCCTATAATCCCAGCACTTTGGGAGGCCAGGGTGGGTGGATCGGGAGGTCAGGAGTTCAAGACCAGCCTGGCCATGATGGTGAAACCCCATCTCTACTAAAAATACAAAAATTAGCTGGGCATAGTGGGCGGGTGCCTGTAATCCCAGCTACTTGGAAGGCTGAGGCACAGAATTGCTCTAACCCGGGAGACCAAGGTTGCAGTGAGCTGAAATCATGCCACTGCATTCCAGCCAGGGGGACAGAGCAAGACTCCGTAAAAAAAAAAAAAAAAAAAAAAGATGATAATGATGATCTCAAATCTTAGGGAAATAAAGGCTTTCAAGAGGAACATCTCCTCCCCTTTCCAGCCAAAGGCTTGAGTAGCTACTGCAAATAAGTGGACACAATAGAGCAAGCTCTCTGCGTAGGATGTTTCCTTCTCTCTCCTTTAATGTTTCAGGTCATGCGAAGCATCACATAAATGTCAGCTGGTGTGTTTAACCTAAATAATGCATACATATGAAGTGTACCTACACATTAAAGGCAAAGTGCCTGAAAAGAATTTGCAGCCTGGTCTGTGACCTGAATCACTTTCCACAACCATCGTCATTTGGTGGCTAAGCCATAAACACTTTAGGATCCCTGGAAAATTTGTTGGGGAATTGTTTAGACAAAGACTGACTGGTCATAGCAAAATACATACTTTTGACGGTAAACCTCCTTCAGTGTTACTTCTTTTATAAAACAAGGCATACCAGATAATCCCTAAGTTCCTTCCAACCCTGAACTTCTATGAGCATATGGGTGTGCTGAAGCCAGCTCTACCTGCTCTCAAGAGCCAACCGTTAAATATTTTTTAATTTTACAAGCCAGTGGTTAAGCCATGGACAGCATGAAATTGTCATGTTTTGAATATTTACAACATTAGAAATTGGCAAAGGCTACAAATCAGGGCTTTCTTCAGAGAGTTAGCTTACTGGCATACCACTCAATGGGAGCCATTTAACCAAATACCATCCATTTGAGGGCACTGTATTAGACGCTGTAAGAAAGTAGTTCTCAACCAGCCATATGGCCTCTCTTCCAGGTGGCATTTGACATGTGAGAAACATTTTTGTTTGTCAAACTAACAGGTGGACACTATAGGCATTTAATGAGCAGGGGCTTGATCTGATAAATATCCCACTATGTGTATGATAGTTTCTCCATACAAAGAAAAGTCATGTCCAAAATTTCAAGGGTAACCCCATTCAGAAACTATGCAAGAGGCCCACACATACTCTAACACCAACTTTTGGTAGCCACCTTTGAGCCTCTATAGAAAATCATATTTCTATGAAATTATTATCTATTGGACCGGCATATCAGAGCAGAGAGGAACATATTGACAATTTGCTCCCTGACTTCCTAAACTTCCACCCCATGTTTATCCTTTTTTTTTTTGGTGCGGGGGGCAGGAGATGGAGTCTAGCTCTGTCACTCAGGCTGGAGTGCAGTGGTGCGATCTCAGATCACTGCAGCCTCTGCCTCCCACCTCAGCCTCCTGGGTAGCTGGGATTACAGGCATACGCCACCATGCCCAGCAAATTTTTGTATTTTTAATAGATACAGGATTTCTCCATGTTGGCCAGGCTAGTCCTGAACTCCTGACCTCAGGTTGTTCTGCCTGTGTCGGACTCCCAAAGTGCTGGGATTACAGGTGTGAGCCACCGTGCCCAGCCTGTCGTCTCTTCTTGAATCTTTGTTTTATTGCTACTCCACTCTGACTCATTTATCAAAAACTCATTTTAGCCTAGTTCCATTGAGACAGACTGCGTATCATGTAGACTCCAAGTGACAGAAAACCCAACTAACAGTGGTTTAAACATGTGATTATTTTCTTTCCTCACATTTATGATCATGAGGTAAACAGTTGCTGGCTTTGTTTCAGCAGCTCAAAGATACCAGGCCTTAGGCTAGATGGCCATCTGGCCTCTTCCTAATGATAATGTGTTAGTTCATTCTCACACCACTATGAAGAAATACGTAAGACTGGGTAATTTATAAAGAAAAGAATTTTCATTGACTCACAGTTCTGCATGACTGGGGAGGCCTCAGGACGCATACAGTCATGGCAGAAGGTACCTCTTCACAGGGTAGCTGGAGAGAGAATGAGTGCCAACAGGGGGGAATGCCAGACACTTATAAAACTATCAGATCTCGTGAGAACTCATTCACTATCACAAGAATGGCATGGGGGAAATGTCCCCATGATTCAATTAACTCCCACCAGGTCCCTCCCGAGACACATGGGGATTTTGTGGACTACAATTCAAGATGAGATTTGGGTGGGGACACAGCCAACCCACATCAGGTAGCAAGTAGGTTGTGAAGCTGCAGCAGTTGAAACCATTTCCCAGCAGGAGATGAAGAACCGAGTCAGAAAGGGGAAGCATCTATATCCAAAAGCAAAGGCTTGCACAGAAGTCCCCCAGTGGAAGACTTCAACTTATCCCTCAAGAGTCAGGCTATATCACACAGCCACCCAAGTTGAAGGTGAGCCAGAAGTGGGATCTTAGCTTTCAAGACTGTAGAATGAGAGGGAACTGGGGGAAAGAGGGTTGGAATGGGTCATGAAGAAGCCAATCACAGTATCCATCACAGGCAGGAACTCTTCTGCAGAACTTTAGGGAATATTGAGATCTAATATAGAAATATTAAAGATATGGAAACAGACTTACTCAGAATGAATTTCTTATTGTAAAACAAACACACATAATCACAGGTTAGTTGGCACAATTATGGGCACTCATCAAAATATCTTTCTTCCACTTTTATTCATTGAAGATCCCTGTCAAAAATGTTTACTCTTGGCATCCATAAACAATTCCTAATTTTCTTTCTTATTTCCTTTTCTTCCATTGGGCTTGGTATTAACATAGGGAGGTTTTTTGTTTTTGTTCTTCTGTCTCCTTTGGAGACAATAGATAGAAAGTGGGTTAATTACTCAAAACCTGATTAGAAAGGCATTTTCCCATTCCCAAGGGTACATGTTAATTTGATCATAGAAGCATCAGACATTAAGGTATCCTTATTTTCCCCACCTCGAAAAAAGTAAAACATTGTTATTTACTTGCACGGTTTCCTGTCTGTTGGCACTAGTTTAATTCTTATTATCATGGAAACTTAAGAGGTTGGAAGTGTGGGGAAAAAAAGATTGTGCTCTTGTAATTCAGCTTTCAAATTAATACAAAAAGGAAGTAACTTCCAAACTTGTGTTAGTGATGGGTAGAATGCCAATTCTTTCATTTACAATAGAGAGGAATATGCCTTTTCAGTGCGTAATCTGATTGGATGAACTAATATATGTAAAGAAGAATCAAAATATCACATGGGCCAGGTTTGGTGACTCAGGCCTGTAATCCCAACACTTTGGGTGGCCAAGGTGGGAGAATCACTTGAAGCCAGGCATTTGAGACCTACCTGGGCAATTATAGTAAGGCCCTATATATACAAAGAATCTTAAAAACTAAAAATTAGCCAGGCATAGTGGCATATTCCTGTTTTCCCAGCTACTGGGGGAACTGAGACTGGAGGATCTCTAGAGCCCAGGGGTTTGAAGCTGCAGTGAGCTATTATCATGCCGCTGCACTCCAACCTGGGCAAATTAGTGAGAGATCCTGTCTCTAAACTGCAAAATAAAAATAAAAACATCACACATACCCCATAAATATATATAGCTACTACATACCCATAATAATTAAAAATAAAAATTTTAAATATGTTTATGTAAAGAAGAAATATATCAGTTAAAAGCCATGGAAGTGTTAATGAAAAAGAGATACAGAAGCAAATATTGTCAGCGTGCTCCAAAAGTACTCCCAGCAAAAGTCTTTTCCAATGGATTCTGCACAGTCGACTTCCACTGGCATCCTATATGTGCTGTGAAAAGATGAACCAAGCTGTCAGCCATTCATCATTTGATTTCTCTAAATGCCCTTGGTTCACACCAAACATCCTGGGGAAATGATTTTATTTCTCTATCAGGTCTTCTCCCAGGGAGAGAATGACCTGGTCAAGGGGACCTTGCATGTCAGAGCCCCTAGATTTACAGCAGGGATTCTCAAACTTTAGCATTCCCTGGGAGATTCTGTTAAATCATAGATCACTGTGTTCTACCCCAGAAAATCTGATTTAGTAAGTCTGCAATGCTGCAATGAGGCCCTAGAATCTGCCATTTAACAGTTTCCCAGGTGATGATGATGATGATACTGGTCTGGTGACCATGTATTGAGAAAAAATTCTTTAGTTAAAACGATACGTGGCAATAAATTTATAGGTGATGGGATGCTGGGAAAGATTATACTCAATTGTCTATATTTTTCTGTGAAGAAAGAGGCATGGTAATCAGGAAAAAGAAGTAGAATTGGAGAGAGAAAGGCTTGAGCAGAGTGTGAAAATTTTTAAATAACCACCCTAAGGAAAAATGAACACTTAAGCAGTACTAAAACCCTAACCAAGGTCAGAGAAGGTAATTACAGTGAAGCTTCATTGAGTAATGACTCTATGCTAAGTTATATGTTAGGAATCTTGAATGCATTTTTTGCTCCTAAAAGTCTACGTATTATGAACTTTTGTTATCCCCATTTTACAGGGCAGAAAACAGGCTGCTAGGTCTAGTAAGTGGAAAAGCTAGGATTTGTATTCACAAAGTTCAATTGCAGAGTTCATACCATCAGCAATCATGCTAGTCTGAAACTAAATCATTAAACGTCTTCATTTTGAAATGGGGAAGTTTAATGATTAAAACTTGGGCTCTTATCCAAAAGAGTCCAAATGGCTTTTTTCTGTGGTCAATGTTGAGACCACCTTAAAACATCATTTAGGTGTTCTCACTCTCTGCTGATGATAGTATTGAAGTGAAAGGGAGAGATGTGAAAGACACAGCAGGAGAAGACAAGCAGAGAAGGGTGGGCTGGTTTCTCGGGAAGAGCCTCCCAGCTTAGAAGGTTGGCCGTAATATAGCTGATCCTCAGCTCTTCAGATTAGCTACTAAACTCTCATGTCACCAATGGATTGGATACCAACTCATTTATTTACAGTGAAGGGCAACGCATCTTTACAGTGGTAACCAGAATATTTATATGCCATCTCCAGAGCACATTCTTCCACCAGTCAAACTACCTGGGATCCAAATTAGTCATCAGAAAGCCATTTGTTGGATAGATAATCAGACTAGAGAAAGTAAGCTGAGGTTCCAGTATGTAGCTAGGAGATGCTGGTATGATCAGGCAGGTGTTTTCAGCTAGCATCCATTCTGATATCTATACCAGGCTACACTGGTTGATAATTTTTTTGTATTTAGGTTATCTAAATGATAAGATGCAGGAAACCATAAATTATAGCCACTCTATAGGAATATTCCATTTAGAAACAAGCAGCAAAATCTGAAATGATGACTAGCACTAGAATGTAAAACGTCTCATCAAGAAAGAGATTATTAAATGTTTAGTGTAATCTGGCAGTAGGACGATGTCTAAGAAATGTCCAAGTCATAGAAATTTTTTTACATTTACATATTTGGCTGAGAAAAAAGCTTCAGTTTTCTTGAAATTTTAGTATGTACCAAAGTGAATTCCCATATGATATAAATGAGAATATGTGCTAAGAAACAACGAACTATAAGACCCCTGGTGTATTAGCCCATTTTTACACTGCTTTTTAAAAAACTACCTGAGATTGGGTAATTTATAAAAAGATTTAGTTGACTGACAGTTCCATATGGCTGGGGAGGCCTCAGGAAACTTACAATGATGATGGAACGGAAAGCAAGACACATCTTACACGCAGCAGAAGAGAGAGTGCGCCCGCAAAGAGGGAAGCACCATCAACTCTTGTGAGAATTCCCTCACTACCATGAGAACAGCAAGGGAAAAATCCACCCCCGTGTTTCAGTCATTTCCCACCAGATCCCTCCTTTGACATGTGGGGATTATAATTCAAGATGAGATTTGGGTGGATACACAGAGCCAAACCATATCACCTGGTGGTGGCTCCCCATTTAGTAATCTAAAAGGATTTTATCTGTGAAGAAGGAGGCATGGTATTCAGGAAAAAGGAGTGAGACTGTAGAGAGAAAGGCTTGAGTAGAGTGTGAAAAGATTACTTTTAGATTACTAAATGTAATCTAAACTGTAGAGTTTTAGATTACATTTAGTAATAATCTAAATTACACTTTAGTAATATAAACATTTTAGATTACAAAATGAACCAAGTAATAACCCAGGTACTTACCTAAACTTAAGCAAAGACCAGCTACTTGTGAAGCAAATATTTTAACAGATATAAAAGAATCAAATGGTCACATAAAAAGGCCAGAATAATTAATTATTTTGATTATTTTAACTTTACCCAAACAGAAATATATCCTTGGAGTATAAAGCTAAGAACTATGCTCACACATAAGTCAGGCATTTCTAAAGATGTGCAAAATATTGCTCTCCAAGGATATTTATACATAACTGAAACACTGTTCTATTATGTAAAAAACAGAAACATGTTAATAATCCAGCATTATTTACATTGATGAACTAAAATGCTAACTTGAAATAATTACTAGATTGGTTCTATTCAATTGTCAAAGCCTGGACCTAAAAATGCCCCATTCTGAGTTGTTGCTACAAAAAGAAACTCTCAGTCACTTATAAAGTAAGTCAGCACCTTATTTCATCTGCCTACAACACCTACATTACACATCTCACTAAGAATAGCTTTAAAAGACGAATGGTATTAAAAGACAAAAACTTCTAAGAGCTAGTAAAATCAGCCTCATCAACACAAAGGTTACAGGCATTTTTTTTTTTGAGATGGGATATTTTTCTGTTGTCCGAGCTAGATTGCAGTGCCACAACCATAGCTCACTGCAGCCTCCTGTGTTCAAACGATCCTCCCACCCCAGCCTCCCAAAGTGCTAGGATTACAGGCATTAGCCCTGTGCCCAGCCTAACAGGCAACTTTTTACTGCTATAATTCAAAAGTATTTTAAACTCTATAAAAGCATACTTTTGAGCACATAAAATAATTACCTCTAAGCATACTTTTAGTGATAGAATTCCAACAAGTATAATCAAAAACCTTTTAAAATCCTCCCCAAAATAAACAGCACTTTTTCACAATATGACATTTTAAAATGTAGGGACATGGATGAACCTGGAAACCATCATTCTCAGCAAACTGACACAAGAACAGAAAATCAAACACCACATGTTTTCACTCACAGGTGGGTGCTGAACAATGAGAACACATGGACACAGGGAGGGGAGCATCACACACTGGGGTCTGTGGGGGGGGGGAAATGGGGAGGGACAACGGGGGGATAGGGAATTGGGGAGGGATAACATGGGGAGAAATACCAGATATAGGTGATGGGGGAGGAAGGCAGCAAACCACACTGCCATGTGTGTACCTGTGCAACAATCTTACATGTTCTTCACATGTACCCCAAAACCTAAAATGCAATTTTAAAAAAGTAAAACTTTGGACTATGACAATAGGACAAAAAAATATAATCTAAGCCAATCTGATGTTCCTCAAAAAAAAAAAAAAAATGAGTAAAATGCTATCAAACTTAGAAATTTATTCAGCAATTTTAAAGACGTTTAATTTAAATACAGGCTGATTGGTAACCTGGTGTCTGGCGCCATCTACTGCACAGCAACAGTAACTTCTCCCTGTATGTTTCTTTAGCTAGACTGCAAATGACTTAATTTACGTAAGAAATATGTACCTGTGTGTAAACGACTAGAAATTAATTTGAAGGTAGAAGAGTAATTGCTATGTTTAGAGTGTTTCTTTGTCTTTTTTAATGGCCTTATATTTTTTAAGAAAATATGTTGATTAAAGTTATTTACAAAACACAAAAAATACAACTTGGTAAGCTCGGGCAAAATGAAAAAATGAAGAGCACCAGAGTTGGGAATGAATTTCTTTTTTCTTTTTTTTTTTTTGAGACAGAGTCTCACTCTGTCACCCAGGCTGGAGTGCAATGGCACACTCTTGGCTCACTGCAACCGCCTCCTACCAGGTTCAAGCAATTCTCCCACCTCAACCTACCAAGTAGTTGAGACTGCAGGTGCACGCCCCCGTGCCAGGCTAATTTTTGTATTTTTAGTAGAGACAGTTTCACCATGTTGGCCAGACTGGTCTCAAACTCCTGACCTCGTGATCTGCCTGCCTCAGCCTCCCAAAGTGCTGGGATTACAGGTGTGAGCCACGGCACCCAGCCAGGAATGAATTTCTTATGATTCCTTACAAGGAGGTGAGCATGGTAGATTGTCACAAAGCTGGGGATGGTGACCTAAGTCATGTGACAGGTCAGAATTAAAAGCCTGCTTTCTCTCTATTTATAATTAAAACTTGTTTTCTAGCATAACATAAATCAAGACCTATAAATTAGCACTATGAGAAATGAGTTGCTCCCATGATCACCTAACACTAAGGGAAGAAAAGATATGAAGACATTTTCTGAATTGTCAAACAAAATTAAATATATGATTCATACAGTTCCATTTGACTTGAAGTTTTCAAGATCAACTGTGCTGGAGAGTACGAAGTTCCAAGCTTTTGCTTGTGCCATGTAAACTGCAATGCTGTGGGCTGCCAAACACTGAAAAATGTTGATGTAGCCATTTTTATAAATTCTCCTTTCCCACATGTTGTATAAGACCAGTTATCTCATGCTGTTCAAGCTGCTATAACAGAGTGCCATAGCCTGGGTCAATTACAAACAACAGAAATTTATTTCTCACAGTTCTAGAGGTTGGAAAGTCCAAGATTAAGGCAGATTTGATGTCTGTTAAGATCCCACATTCTGGTCATAGCGTCTTCTCACTGTGTCCTCACACGGTAGAAGGGGCAAGGGCACTCTCTAAGGTCTCTTTTATAAGGCCACCAATCCCATTTACGAGGGCCCCACCACCATGACCTAACCACCACCCAAAGGCCTCACCTCCAAATACCATCACACTGGTTTTGGTTTCAACATATGAATTTGGAGAGAACATAAACTTCAGGCTGCAGCACCAGCTTGTGTCAAGAAGGTAGCTTAGATATGTTTGCAGGTAACTTTTCCTCCACAGTGCTTACGGAAATTACAATTAAATATCCCTGTGTTGATGTCTTTGTTTCACACCTGTCTCCAAGAGCCCAGCATTAAGCTATTTCCATTTTGTTGTCCATCTATCCATAGTACCCAGCACAACGCCTGACACATTCTTACATATACAGTGTGGATACAGTATGCACTCAATGAAAATTTTGACTAATTAATTAAAATACAGACCTGGGGCACAAGTGGGAGTGTGGGCAGCTTGGGAAAGTCAAGAGAAGACAATAAAGGAAAAGAAGAAACAAAAACTCAGAAGTTTCATTCACTGACCCTCATGATAGGACCAGACAGTGCTCCAGGCATTATTTAACAGACCTGAGCAATATTTGCTTGGCCTATGAACACCTCTGTGTTTTAAATTCCTGCCGATACTTGATAAGACACACGTGCACACACAATGCTTTTCTCAAGAGGACTCAGTACCAATGGCTGAAAGTTAAAATGCGATCACACCTGGTGTCAGTCAGAGTTCCAGCAGAGAAGCAGAAGCCTGGAAGTGGGATTCGTTACAGGGATTTGACCCCACAGAACTGTGGGACTTGACTAAGCAGTTTATGGAGCTTTTGTTTCTGTATCCAGGCCCTGGAGGAAGTGGGGCTGTCATTAAGGAAGAAAAGATGGGCATGAGTAGGAAAAGCAAGGAGAAACCCTGGCCTATAGGGACGAGATGGAACACACGTGGGCAGGCCGAATCCCACCTCAGTCTCTCGGTGCCCCCAACTCCAGTGAGGAAAGTGACCTGCTGGCACTCGTCCTTACGAAGGTAAACACACTCCCTGGGCACAGGAGCTGGAGCAGCTGTGAGGCCGGCTACTGCCCATGCCCCTAGGGTGGCCAACAGAGGTGCAGCCACACGCATGAACAGAGCAGGCCCTGGGCCCTGTACCCACCTTCTGAGCACCACCTTCTGCTTCTCTTCCGTCTTCCACATCTTGTACATCAGTGTCCCTTCTGGACCACATTAACTATGCAGGGAACTCTGCAGGGAAAAGAATTCAGGGAAACATCATTCCAGCTTAGCTTCGTTGACTCAGTACAAACCTACCACAACACGTTTGATGATTTGGCGTTGCTTTACCTGCAAGTGAATCTACTCATTATGCAAGGGAGTACCAGGAGTCTCACACAGGCAAGTGAGGCACACTAAACACCTTGCCTCGAATGGAGACGGCTTGCTCAGACACGAGACGTCCTCTCTTAACCTAGAATCAAACTTTACAAAGTCAAACATCTGCAGATGCTGCGATCACATTTTAAAGCTAATGACTTCCACATGAGGAGAAGCCGACTTATAGTCATTTCAATGTAAAGTTACAAGAGTTAAGATGTGATCTTTTTCGTACACATTTTGTTTTATTGTAACAAAGCAACGTGTACACTTTTAACGTTTAAAACTGAGCATCATCTTTCCTTTCCAGTGAAACAAAAAGAAAATTTAAAAATAAAAAGGAACAAAATTTCAATAGGGAACGTCAATTCCAAATAAGATCCTACAGGTTCTGCTGATGCTCCCACTGAGTGGCAGGGCTCACGTCATCATTAGGACAGAATTTATTTTAAAAGTGTCATCTTCAACTGCAAGGATGTCTGTCAAATGTCACAATTAAACATGCCAAAGGAGAAGCCATGTTGTCAAAACGCCCACTTACCCCACTCAAACATCTCAAACCCAGCCTTTGCTGACCTTCTATAACCCCAGTTTTTTTAGTTATTTTTTTTCTTTTTGCAAACAGGAGAAAGTAGACAGATACATGTTGGTAAACGCTAACTGTCCGTATTCACATAGAGACACAGTGTACTCTCTGAGCCCAATATACAGAGAAAGGAGGAAAAAAGCTAGAACTCTATGCACTGCTCCCCCAGGGGCCTACACCCTCCAGCTTCCAGCAGAGCGAAGGGAGCAGGTTTTTCTTTTTTCCCACAGAGCTCGGTGGTGTTGATTTCATACAGGTTTTGTTCAGACAGGAAGGGATAAAAATGAATTTCAAACAGAAAGGGGTAGAGACTCTTTTCCCATTGTATTTTGCTCAAGATATTTCCCCCCCCAAATAAGTTGAGAACCATGGTGTAGAGAAAAGAGACCTCAAAAACAGAGGTGACTGAGCACAAGAGGAAAAAAAAAAAGACGGCAGCTTGCTCCCAGGGACTGGAGAAAAGTTTTAAAAAGGAAGGTTGGAATCCATCAGTGTTCTATTAGTCATCCTCTCCTTCATCCTTCTCTCCTTCCTCCCCTTCATCTTCTTCTTCATCTTCTTCACCTTCATCCTCACCCCTTCTTCATCAATATCTTCTAATCCTTCCTCCTCTTCATCATCATCATCATCTTCTTCTCCTCCTCCTTCAACATCCATATCGGGAACCAAGTAGTATTGTAATGGGTTTGACCAAATATCATCTTTGATGACCTCTCCTAATTCATCAGCACCTGCATCAGAATGGTCAGTAAACCAGGTAAAGCAGCTCTCTGGTTCCTCATGCTGCCTCTTCCTGCTGGCTTTATTCTGCGTTTGACTTGAACGTTTCGTCAAATCCTTTCCAGATTTCCATTTGATTTCAATGAACTTTGAAGATGGATCACCACTCTCATTCAGATGAAATTCTTTGGAGAGAACTTTATTTTCAAAGTAAGGATTTTCATCAAAATAAAAATCTATTATGTAACCTGATTTAATGTCTTCAAATTCTGTCACTTCAACTCTGGTCAAATAATGCAATGACTCTTCATCCTCCTCCCCAAGCAGTGCAGACACTTGTGGATTGTTGACAAATGTTGTTACCCAAAAATTTGGGATTTTGGCGATCGATTCTGACCTCTTCTGAAAAAATGGTTGGTGGAGTTTGTTATATTTCTGTTCTACTTTCAAAATCTCCTCACTGGCTTGTTCGTTAAGTCTGTCTTTTTCATTTTTTACTTCATCAATGTGTTCAATTGCTTCTTGTTGTTCTTTTTCTCCCTTCTTCGGCAAGCCTGCAGAGGCTGACGTCTCCTCCAGTCCCAGAGCAGGAGGTGGTCTTGGTTTCTTCTTTTGATGCGGAAGTGGAGACTGGCATTTGGCCATGCTGCTGGGGAAGTCCGAGAACCAGAGCACGAGTCTTCTCGCTTGTCCAGAAGCAGGCAGAACGCTCGACGTGATCGTTTTCAAATCATCTTAATAGCTAACATGCCCATCATGACTTACATGGTTCAGAATCATGCTAATTGCATTACATTGGCTGGGTACAGTGACTCACACTTGTAATCCCAACACTTTGGGAGGCTGAAGTGGGCAGATCACTTGAGTTCAGGAATTTTAGACCAGCCTGGACAACACAGTAAAAGCCTATGGAGAAATCTTAAAGATGGAGTTCCCCCACCATGACGGGGCAGGAGGTCAGACACCCTCCTAATACCTGCTCCTTTCACAGTTTAGACACAAGGACTGACCAGCATTGATGTTAAAATAGAGATCATAAGACTGACAGCATGAACTCTTTGTTACAATAAGATACCAAATCATAAACAGAGCCTAAGGCAGTGCCCTACGCTTAGGAAATAAGCTATCTTCTAACTGCCACAAGGCTTTTCTTGTTCTCTAGCAACTAAACAAGCACTGGCTTCGAGATGAGCAGTACTGAAACAATCGCAGCTCATCCACCACCAGATGCTGACCAGTTGAATCCTTGTTCCACAAGCCGTAACTACAGCTTTGAATGGACAAGAGACTGATTTCACTAAATATCTCCAGGTCAGAAGAACCAGCAACCATGGACTAGCTCTGGTCAGTTTACGGATGTTGTGCATTTGAATGCCTTGTGTCCTAAAGAGACCTTTTGACATATGGGGCCTACTTGTGATATATTTAAGCGTGAACTCTCCACTCCAGAGTAAACACGGATCATATGTAACATGCATATTTGTTCCATAGGCAAGCATCAGGATCACATTCATGAATATTCATAGCTCCTGCCATAACCTGTTGAATACATATATTTAGCCAATCTGTTCAGCATAAAAGTCCAACCCAAACCCTCCTTCAAAGTACCTGCCTCTGGTCTTTGCCTGAGACTATGCTTCCTAGCCTGTCAGAATGGCCACATTGCTAGCTGTAACCCTTTATAAGAAATCCTCCCTATCTAGATTTACAAATCTTATGATTTTTCTTTCTTTTTTGTTTGAGACAAAATCTCACTCTTGTTGCCCAGGCTAGAGTGCAATGATGCAATCTCGGCTCACTGCAGCCTCTGCCTCCCAGGTTCAAGCAATTCTCCTGCCTCAGCCTCCCAAGTAGCTGTGATTACAGGAGCATGTCACCATGCCTGTCTAATTTTTGTATTTTTAGTAGAGACGGGGTTTCACCAGGTTGGCCAGGCTAGTCTCGAACTCCTGACCTCAAGCAATCTGCCCGCCTCAGCCTCCCAAAGCATAAGGATTACAGGCGTGAGCCACTGCGCCCAGCTTAATACTTCTTTAGTTAAGTGCCTAAACAGATTTCTATTCAGTACGGATTTCCCAAAAAGTAAAGTGATATTGGATGACTGGTGCCATACTTTTATGTTCCAGCAGATGCATAGAGGGAAGGTACATTTTTAGAAATCGATTTAGCTCAAAATATGTTCCAGGAATAAAAGAGATTTACCTGTATTAATGTCAACCTTTAAAAATTGCAAACATGCGTTAGGAGAGATAATCCCATTAGCCATTCATATTTTTTCAAAGAAAACTATATAACAAATATTTATTAATAATTTTCATGACTCAGGAATGTATGGATTTTATTTATATTTCTATATTTTATTATGACCACAAAAAAATCCTATAGTCAGTAACAATTTAATTGTACGTTTTACTAAAAGTCTATAATTACACTGTTTGTAATGTAAAGGATAAATGCCATACATATTTCAGGTTGACATCTAGTTTAGCTTAGAATTTACATTTGTTTGAAAAGAGAAAACACGATCAACTGGAATTGTTAGGCAGCGCTGGAGGAACTTAAATTGGGTCATCAGGAAGCTAATGAGACTAGCGTACAGGAGATACTAAATACATTATTTTTTAAAGGAATGAATAAATGAATTATTCAGAAGCGACAATGGAAGAGCTAAAAGATAAATTAACCTGATTTTCACATTCCTCTGAAGCCTTAAATTGGCTGATGGTACTTCAAGTCATCTCCCACATTGCCTTGGGCAGGTGGCCTCAGATTCAGATTTAGTAAACATCTATTAGGCCCTTACCATGTGCCATACGTTTCCAGGGGGATGTTAAAACCAACACACATCTGAAAGGATGCAAAGCTCAAACTCCTAACAACAGGCATGCTGTCTGGCCCCTTATCACAATTGGGATTACGTGCCTGCAATCCCAACATTTGGGGGAGGCCAAGGTAGGAAGATTGCTTGAGCCCAGGAGTTCAAGGCTAGCATGAGAAATATAGTGACCCTGTCTCTACAAAAAATAAAAAATTAGCCAGGCATGGTGCCTGTAGTCCCAGCTACTACTAGCTACAGGTGCTACAGCTACTACTAGCACCTGTAGTCCCACCTACTTGGGAGGCTGAGGTGGGAGGATCTCATAAGCCTGGGAGTCGAAGCTATAGTAAGCCATGATTGCATCACTACACTCCAGCCTGGACAACAGAGTAAGACCCTGTCTTTTTTGAAAAATTGTGACAAGGCAGGAAATCCTATATAAGATACAAAAAGTATAAATCATAAGAGAAAATATCGATTAACTTAACAACATTAATTCCTGAAACTCTTATATGACAAAAAGACACATTTAAAAAAGAGAATATAGCTAAAACCACAAAATTACATACTTTTAAAAGGGTGGGTGGTATGGTTTATAAATTATGTCTCAATTAGGCTGGCATTTACGAAGTGTAAACTTAAAATAACAATAACCTACCACTTTATACCCATACGATTGGCAAAATTTTTAAAGTCTGGCAATACCAAGAGTGTGCAATGATGTGAAATATACCGTGGAAATAAATGAATTTTTTCCAAAGATAGCTTCTTGTTTACACCATGTTTGTTCACACTGATTCCAAACAGAGAAAAGTAACTAATGAGAGCCCAAGCACTTCATCTTCATGCCTTTGGGGAGGGAGGGATTTATGTACAGTAATTCTGGAGTGACTGAAAAAGAAAAGTTCCATCTTGGTCTTTCTGTGTTCACTCCTAAAGGAGGTGCTGCTGATTCTTAGTCTTATGCTCAACCCTCAGGTCAGCTCAGAAATGGGGGCTGGAGAAGAGCAGTCAGCCGCTTCTTCCCTTCTCCGCATAGGACCAGACAGAAACATGTACATGAACTGGAATATGACATATGACATATGGACTAGGTCTGGTTGGATCCCCGGCCTCTCTAACCTGTCTGAACTGAAAAATAATAAACAAGAGAGAAAAGAGCATTCACTCTTTTTTCTTCTTGCTTCTTCTCCTTTCATCATAGAGGTGATTTACTACTGAGTTTTCATGATCTTAGCCTGACCTGGAAGTCTAAATATAAGACGATTTATTTGCCTAGAAAAAAAAATCTATGTATGCATTCACATAAGCTTAGAATTGTGAAATGATTTTTCTTTTTATGTACTTACATATTTATCTTAAGAGACAGGGTCTCCTATGTTGTCCAGGCTGGAGTGCAGTGAGTATTCACAGGCACAATCCCAGCATTGATCAGCACTGGAGTTTTGATCTGCTACGTTTCGGAGCTGGTCTACCCCTCCTTAGGCAATCTGGTGGTGCCTCACTCCTGGAAGGTCACCGTATTGATGCCGAACTTAGCGCAGACACCCCATCGGCATAGTACACTACAGCCCAGACTCCCGGACTCAGGTGATCCTCCCACCTCGGCCTCCCAAGTAGCTAAGACTACAGATATGTGCCATCACACCCAGTTATTTTCATTTTATATCTTTG
Source organism: Ateles fusciceps (assembly GCA_036589455.1). Classification (NCBI taxonomy): domain Eukaryota; kingdom Metazoa; phylum Chordata; class Mammalia; order Primates; family Atelidae; genus Ateles; species Ateles fusciceps. Next base: position 11,906,196 of record JAZHEH010000078.1, read on the forward strand.
TATTACATGGTGTTTTATCAGGTAAGAAATAATAAAAAATAGAAATCAACATCCGAGTTTTCTAACTAGTGGGTATTATTTAAAGACACGGAGAGTGTTCAATTATTATACCAACAGATGGAATTTTCATCTTTGGTACGTGAGTTCTAAATTGTAGATATGTCTAGAGCAACTCAACCCTAGCGCCATGACTACTTGACACATGAACAGAAGAGGCTGCCTGCAACAGAAGAGGCTTTTGTGAATAATAGTTTCATACTTAATTGTGTCACCAAGAAATGTAGCAATACCTAACCTCCTGCTCCAGATAATACAGGAGCTCTATGCCAGCTGACCGGAGCCTCGTACTCCCAACCTCCTAAAGAAGGAGTCTGTAGAAGGCCTTGGCTCTCACCTGTCCACTGTGCCCCTAGAAGCTGCAAGACAGAACAGTTGTCCAGTGGCTCCCATAAGAGACATACTAAACTAAATGTCTTCTGCTATGAGATTATTATACCAATCCTTCAGCTTATCATTAAGAAAGCATACTTATATTTGCCCTTTTTTTCTTTTTTTTGAGATAGAGTCTTGCTCTGTCGCCCAGGCTTGAGTTCAATGGCGCAGTCTCCGCTCACTGCAACCTCCGCCTCCCAGGCTCAAGCAATTCTCCTGCCTCAGCCTCCTGAGCAGTGGGGATTACAGGTGCCCACCACCACACCTGGCTAATTTTTGTATTTTTAGTAGAGATGGGGTTTCACCATTTTGGCCAGATTGGTCTCGAACTCCTGACCTCGTGATCCACCCACCCAAGCCTCCCAAAGTGCTGGGACTATAGGTGTGAGCCACCGTGCCAGCCTATATTTGCCTTTTAAAGCTGTATGTGTAACCCTGTTTAATACAAACCAATGCAAAAATAAACATGTTGAACTAACACATTCTCAACATCTGCTTCTAAAGGTGTTTCTCTAACAGTTCCGTTCTTTGAAAGAAAACAGCTTATGATGCATCTTTAAGAAACCATGCTTACAAACACTTTTTTATTGTATATTTATCTTCAGAGACAGGGTCTCTTAAGCAGCCCAAACCCCGCATGTCAGCCACCATCACCCAAACTACCAGGCACATGTACTAATATGACCCAATTTCCCTTCCTCTCCACCCTTCCAAACGCTGCTGGTGCGTTCTATGGAATGTACAGTGTATCATCAGGAAATTTGCTTTATTTTCAAACTCTTCTCTGAGCCTTCTCCTCTCCTCTTTCATGCCCTCTCTGAAACCTGCTTATGCCATAAAAACATCTCTGCCTCCTTCCCCCACAGCCCTCTAGAGGAGCAGCTCTCTTTTCTTACCCCATGAGGCTTTGGGTCTGGGAATGGGATATTGTCCTTTCTATGCTAGTAACCTAGCAGTTCTCTCTCTAAATATATTCCAACTCTGTCCAATGCACTGCATCTTCACCACCACCATCATCACCCAGGCCATGCCAACCCTCTCCTAACCTGTCTCTTTCTCTCCACCCTTACCCTCCTGTGGTCCATCTCTCCACCACAGTCACCTTACTTTTAAATGACTGTGATATCACATCTCTCTGCTCCTTAAAGCCCACCAGGATTTTTAGTCCTTACCTTGCCTTGCAAAACCTGCATGATCTGGGTCCTGTCTCCATCTGTCTCTTGCACCACTTCTAGCTGTGCCCACTGTAGTGAAGAGAATTGTGTCCCCCAAAAAGAGACATGTTGAATCTCTAACACGGCCTACCCTCATACCTGTAAACGTGATCTCATTTAGAAAAAGGGTCTTTGCAGATGTAATCAAGTTAAGATGATACCATTACAGAAGGCCCTATGTCCAATAACTGGTATCCTTATTAGAAGAAAAGGCCATGTAAAGACGGACATTGGTGGAGCATGGTGGCTCATGCCTATAATTCCAACACTTTGGGAGGCCAAGGCGGGAGCCTCCCAGGAGCTCAAGTCCTGTCTGGGGAACAGGGCAAGACCCCCATCTCTAAAAAAAAAATTAAAAAATTAAAAATTAAAAAAAAAATTATCAGGTCATGGTGGTGCTCATCTGTGGTCTCAGCTACTCAGGAGGCTGAGGCAGGAGGATGGCTTGAGCCCAGGAGGTCAAGGCTACAGTGAGCCATGTTCATGCCACTGCACTCCAGCCTGGGTGACAGAGAAAGACCCTGTCTCAAAAAAACAGAGATACAGAAAGAATGCCAGGGGACAATGAAGGCAGAGATTGGAGTAATGCATCCACAGTCCTCCCATAGAGGATCCTTTCTTGCCCTTCTTAGCTTTCGATAGTTAAGAGGGACTGTAGCCCTGCTGACACCCTGATTTCAGACTCTGGCCTCCAGAACTGTGAAGCAATAAATTCCTGTTGAGCTAAGCCACCCAGTTTGAGGTCATTTGTCATGGCAGCCCTAGGCCACCAATAAACCCACACTCTCTAGGCACATTGACTCCTCTGGGCTCCTTGAACACACCATGCTGATTCCTGGCCTAAAAACTGTGTTCTATCATCTCTTGCCTCTGACCAGAAGGTTCTTCCTTTATATGACCAGCTCTTGCATGCCATTCATCTCAGCTTAAATGTCACCTCCCCATTTTCAAACATTCTACCTAAAATAGCTACCCAGCTACTTCCTATTACATTAACTTGTTTCAGTCCCCTGCATAGCCTATAGCTATCTAATGTTACACATGATTGTTTATCTATCATCTGGTTTTCTCCGTGCACTAGATGACAAAGTGATTTGATTATCTTAGTTATTGCTGTCTCCTGAGTACCTACACAACGCATTGTACCTACGTAGGTAAGGTGACCAGTTGGTCCCAGCTTGCCCAGGAATGTTTTTAAAACAGTCTCATGTCCTGGGAGGCCCCTTGGTATCAGGAAAACCAGGATGGCTAATCACTCTACTAGCAGATGTTGTCAAGCAATCCAATTATCCATATATATTAGAAATTGAATGCATTCATTAAACTGTCAAAGAAATAAAATTCTTACTCTAAAGTCTAACAAAACACAATTGAGTATTTCAGTCACAGGTGGCCACTAGATGGCCAGATTCAGTAACATATCAACTTTCATTAAAATCAACACAAAGTGAGGAGACATTTCATTCCAATTAAAGTATTAAGGTACTCAGCTGTTTCTCATGGTACTGTAAGGGTATAGAACTACATACCTTTGAAGAATTTATAATTCCCATGTGTATTTCTGAAAAGTCATTGAAATTTTCCATGCTGTAAAAAAGATAGATTTATAGATACTCTGACTAATTTGCATTTTTAATGTTATTTCTGAAATTTCTGTCACACTAACATGAAAAATCTGTATTGGGACAGATAAAACTGTGACTACAATGACATCTTGTATCCAGGAATTTAAAATATAGTCAGTATTTATTTATTCACAAAGTCATCACCCGAAGATTTTAATAGATGCAGGGAAAAAAATCAGCTCCTCTGAAAGAAATCCATTGTTGGAAATGTTGTGAAAGCTAGTTTTTTTCAAGTTTATAGATCTTAGGTAAGAGATAATCCCAAGCTGGTGTCATTTTTGAAGAGAACCTCATAAAGTCACTAAGGCAAAAAAAGGCTCATCTCAAGACTTCTTGTCTGCAGTGAAGATTTGCTGCTCTAATGACTCCAGAGATTAAAATTTGCTCAAGGAAACAGTTTCTAAAACAGAGCTTGTAACTTCAGGAAATTTCATGCTTCCTTATTCCCAGAGATCAGATAGATCTGATCTTTGCAAGACACAATACCACTTTTGTAAACTTGTAAACACATGCGAGCAATATTAGCAATATTGCTAATAAATTTAATAAACAGCAATAAATATGCTATTTATTAAAAATACATGTTTTTAATTTTTACCAGAATTTAAAGCATAAACAGACATAAAAGAATGCCCACCGTGGTGGCACACGCCTGTAATCCCAGCTACTCAGGAGGCTGAGGCAGGAGAATGGCCTGAACCTGGGAGGTGGAGGTTGCAGTGAGCCAAGATCATGCCACTGCACTCCAGCCTGGGTGACAGAGTGAGACTTTGTCTCAAAAAAAAAAAAAAACAAAAGAATGCCCACTCATCACTGTGTGGACCTATGGGAAGAAATAAAGGGAACAGGATCAAAGAGAAGATCAAGGGAACTTTATCAGAAATGTTTCTTAATTTTATAAGAGAGATAACAGTTTAATATGTTCTTGTGGGTGCTAATGTTTGTTATATTTTTTTTTCCTTTGAACTTTTCCAATTAACAAAGAAGAAAAGCTGGGAACGGTGGCTCACACCTGTAATCCCAGCACTTTGGGAGGCTGAGGAGGGCAGATCATGAGGTCAAGAGATCGAGATCATCCTGGCCAACATGGTGAAACCCCTGTCTCTAATTAAATGCAAAAGTTAGCCAGACATGGTGGTGGGCTCCTGTAGTCCCAGCTACTCGGGAGGCTGATGCAGGAGAATCTCTTGAACCTGGGAGGCAGAGGTTGCAGTGAGCCGATATGACACCATTACACTCCAGCCTGGCGACAGAGCTCTTACTCAGTCTCAAAAAAAAAAAAAAAACAAAGAAGAAATAAATAAATAGCTATTGCTCCAAAGAGTCATTTGACTTTCCCGCAAGGAGTCTGACAAGCCGATAAAAAAGAAATAGAATGAGTTCAAGGTGAAGAGGCCTTTGGCCTACGTGTCTGAAACCCATGAAGCTGTAAAAAATCAGGATGGATTATTCTAATTAGAAGTTGTTCATTGGGTAGATGGGTTTCTCTCTTTATACACTTGTTATTAGAAAAACAGGTATTTTGCAAAAATGCAGTTCTGATGAGAGCATTTTATAAATAATAGCCTCACACTTGTTGAGACTGGTGGAGTAAAGGTGAGAAGAGAGGGATGAAGGTGTAGGATCCAGCCCTACAGTGTTCTGTGAGCCCCCTCCCTGCTGGTGTGGAGATGAGAAATTGTAGAAATAACAGACACAAGACACAGAGACAGAGAAAGAGAGTTTGGGCCCAGGGGGCCACTGCCAACCAAATCGCGGAGTCCTGCAGTGGCCCCAACTGTCTGCACACTGACTTTTATTGAGTACAAAAGCTGGAGCAGGGAAGGTAGGGCCTGGCCTCGGTGGTCGGTGATAGGGAGGGGCCCCAGACTTTCAGGTAGCCGGGGAGCACTTTTCCATACTTGTTAGGAAAGAACAAAGACGTTAAGATTTACGTCACTTTTACTCATTAATTCTTACAAGAGAAAAGGAACCAGGTGCAGAAGCGGATGATGAGGCTGAGGTGGAACGTGGCCACTGAAGCACAGCATCACATGGAGACAATTAAGCCCCCAGATGTCTGCACGTGGAGCTGACAGCCTCAGGCCTAAGCAAGACCCTGGAGAAGCGGAGTTTCTCCTAACTCCTCCAAGGAAGGAGACATCTCAGCTGTTTTGGACGTCTCCTTCCCTAGCTGGCCAAACAGCGGGCGCTTTCCCAGCGCTGGCGCTGCGGCTCGGCCAAGGCGCCCTCCAGCAGCGCTTATGCTGGCTTGACAGAGGGCTTAACGTGTCTTGCCTTGGAGTCATTCATTTCACAGTGTCGCCCCAGGTTCACACTTCCGACCTGAGACGCATTAGTAAAAGAATTAAGATACCTATGAATAACTAAAGTCACCTATGAATAACTAATAACTACTACGGTTATATTTCTAGTTACTTTCTTCATTATTTATATGGAAATAGGCTGAGGCTTTCGGCTCCTGCCTGGCCACTATGGGATCTCCCCCCCCTGCATGAACATATGGGGAAATCACAGTCAAAGGGTGCAGAATCTCAGTTTCACAAAATAAATATGTGTTTTTTTTAGTTCTATTGCACAGCATGGTTAATATATTTATATTAGATTATTGTACCTTTCAAAATTGCTAAGAGCAATTATTTCATGTTGTATTTATAAATTATAACATCACTTTGTAAGCCATAAATTTATACAATTATAAGTTGACAATTTACAATTAAAAATAAAGTTTGATTTACAATTAAAATTAAAGCTTGATTTACAATTAAAAACAAAGTAAAATAAAATAAAACACTGATAATGGAAGCACAGGAGACAATAGCAGATGAAATTTTCTCTAATGCTTAACAGAAGTTTTTAAAGAGCCAAAATATTTGTTCACAAATATCAAAACAATGAAAGGTTCACATCCTTGTTCTACAATCTTGGAAAAGTGATGGCCAGAGAGAAAGGAGCATAGAAAATTTTGGTGTGGGTTAGCACATCTCCTAGTCTCCCCTGAATTAGTCAGGGTCTAGTCAGAATATGGAAGTCACCATAGTTTATTTCGAAAGGAGGGAATTTGAAGCTGGGGGAGGGTAAAACCCAAGGAGAGAAAAGGAGGGGGAAAGAGGGAGGGACAGTGTAGAGGGAGCTGCTGGGGGAAAAAAAGACAAAGCTGCTTCCCAAGATTTCAGCTGAGAGAGAGACCCAGGCTTTTCCAGCCTCTCCTCTTCTAGTCTTACATTGGCAGAACTTACATGGAAACAAGAGGACAAGAGAGCTGCATTTCCTGCATTGCTGAGAAGGGAAGAGAAGGGAGAAAAATATACCTGACATATTTTTAATGTATAAAAATATACCTGATAAAACAAATAACCAGAACAACCCCAGAGCCCACCAGCGACCAATGGAAGAGAGAAAGCAAGCCAATGGGAGCAGCGTTTCCTGATGAAGATCATGGAGCAAGGTCCATGAAGTCCTAAGCAATGTCTAGGAAAATTCATTATGACCCCATTATACTCAGTAAGTTGTTCAAAATAAGGCTCCAAAACACGAGAGGGTCAGAGACTATTTACTGCACTCATGAGACCTCCCCGAAAACAATAGCTGACAGAATCAAACCAAGAGATAACTGGAGAACAGTGGCAAAAGCACTGCTGGAGAGATGGAAGCCATTTAACAGGCAGTCACAGAACCGGGGAAATGTGGTATGCAGTGTCGCAGAATGCAGCAGTGTAGCAGTAATAATAAAACGGGAGGTGGTGAGAAGGGGAAAGGGGTGAGAAAAGAGGGGAAAGGAGATGGGATAGTTGGAAAGCAGGCAATACAACTGGAAGCCATTTCTCATCCAACAGTTGGAGGTGACTAAATGGGATGGGAAAACTGGCATGTTTAAAATGTTCTTGTAGTAGGTTCAGTAGGTTCTTTCCTTCCTTTCGGATTTTTTTTTTTTTTTTTTTAGAAAAACAGTCTTGCTCTCTTGCCCAGGCTGGAATACAGTGCCGCAATCTCAGCTCACTGCAACCTCCACTCTGGGTTCAAGTGATTCTCCTGCCTCAGCCTCCCAAGTAGCTGGGATTACAGGCACATGCCACCATGCTTGGCTAATTTTTGTATTTTTAGTAGAAACGGGGTTTCACCATGTTGGCCAGGCTGGTCTCAAACTCCTGACCTCAAGTGATTCTCCCACCTCGGCCTCCCAAAGTGCCGGGATTACAGGCACCCATACCCTTTCAGAATTTTTTAATAAATAGCTTTGAAGTAGACACTTTTTAGGGAAATAAAAATTCTTTTAATATAGTAAGGATTTTTTTTAATATTCTTCCATATATTTATATCATTTGGTTTGGATCAGTTCAGATTCCTTAAAAAAAAAAAAAAAAAGAATGTCTTCAGTGAGGTTAAAATCCACAATCCTAATTTTCATTCCAGAAGCTAAAGTGCACAGAGAGGCAAATAAAATATAGAAACAGGCCAGGTGTGGTGGCTCACATCTCCAATCCCAACACTTTGGGAGGCAAAGAGGGAGGATTCCTTGAGCACAGGAGTTCAAGACCAGCCTGGGCAACATGGTAAGACCCCCCCCATATCTATGAAAAAAAATTAAAATTAGCTGGGTTCAGTGGTATGCACCTGTGGTCCCAGCTACTCAGGAGGCTGAGGTAGAAGGATCACTTGAGCCCACAAGTTTGAAGCTACAGTGAGCTGTGATCACACCACTGCAATCTAGTGTGGTCAACAGAGTGAGACCCTGTCTCAAAAAAGAAAAAGAAACAATACGTTTATCAAACATCTTGTGAAAGGTAAATGGGAATGAATATATGAAGCTCGCATATCATTAGTTATTACATACATACCATAACCTCGTATTTAACACTTTGAATAAAATGCTTTCTAAGATTCATTTTGTAGTTCACTCTCTTTTATAGTACAAGATTCAATTTAACTTTTTCTTCAAATTCAAAAATGCTAGTTGTTTCCCTGGGCAGTGAGTCTAGAGGTATTCTCAGAAGCTACCTTAAGGGCTATGTGTTTGTTTGCTCAAGGTCTTATCAGCTTTTCTTAAAAGCTACTTTGTTATTGGGGAGGGAGGGTAGTAACAGGTTCTGATGTTCCTTTAGGGCTGCATTTGTGTATATTTGTTCTTTCTCAGATGTGATTTTCAATAGTCGTGACTGAATCAGAGAGCTAAAAAGTGAGATGATGTAGTAATTCAGATAGGATCATACATAGACAGGTTGGGTCACAGGAACCTGAAGGATTCATGGAGTTCTCTACAGATACCTGTAATTAATTAAATCCTCTCTCTTTGAGGTTTAGAAAAGAAGATACTCTTCAAAACTGTCATCTGCCAAAAATATGTCGGGAACAGAGTCATATACTAAAGTAAATATGTTTTATTTTTATTTCAGAGAGGCAGTGTATATAGGGATTAAAAGCCTCTTAGCCAGACTGGCTAAGTTCTGTAGATTCTGGAGCTATTTACATGAATTCCCATGCCCGAGTTTCCTCAGCCATACAATGGGTATTATAATAGTACCCATAGAGTTCTCTCTACCTCATAGAGTTCTCAAGAAGAAAAACATGAGTCAGAATTTGTAAAACATTTATAACTGTGCCTGGAATATAGAAAGTACAATTATTATATAAGCTAGATTATAGGGGAGGAAAAGGAATTTTAAGAGAAATTGTTTTGGTCTGTATTCCTTAACGTTGATGTTAGTGTTTTCGTTTTCTCTGTGACTCTGAGGACAAAATACATTTGAATATACACTGGCCCTCTTTATCTGTAGGTTCTACATCCATGGATGTAACCAACTGAAGATCAAAACTGTTTTTGTAAAAACAAAAGGGATGGTCGTATCTGTATCAACATGTACAGACTTTTTTCCTTGTCATTATTTTTTAAACAATGGAGCATAACAACTATTTACATGGTATTTACATTGTATTGGGTATTATAAGTAATCTAGAGGTGATTTAAAGTATGCAGGAGGATGTGTGTAAGTTATATGCAAACACTATGCCATGTTATGTCAGGGACTTGAACACCCTCAAATTTTGATACCAGATGAAGAGTCCTGGAATCATTCTCCCACATACTCTGAAGGATGACTATACAGTTCTGACCAGGCCAGCTTCATAGGTGTGTGACCTGTACAGGAAGGATTCCCTCCACCCATATTAGAAGAAAGTCCCTTACTTGGTTTAATGCTCTACTGTCACTGTCTTGAGATTCTTAAGATTTTCTCAACAGGGAATCTCACATTTTACTTTGCACTTGGCCCTGAAAATGATGTCCCCCAATCCTGACTTGGACTCCCTGTGCTCCCTGTTCTGTTTTCTCTGATTCTTGTAAGCCCAGAGGCCCTAAGCTGCTTGTTGTATCCTCTCTCTGCTCACAGGTTTGGGATCATCACTCTGGAGCAAGGATAGTAAGAGAATTGAACATTCAGACCCAGTCGGGTGCAGTGGCTCACTCATGCCTGTAATTCCAACACTTTGGGAGGCCAAGGCAGGATCCTGTGAGGTCAGAAGTTCAAGACCAACCTGGCTGACATGATGAAACCCTTTCTCTACTAAAAATACAAAAGTTAGCCGAGCGTGTTGGCACACACCTATAATCCCAGCTACTCGGGAGGCTGAGGCAGGAGAATCACTTGAACCTGAGAGGTTGCAGTGAGCTGAGATTATGGGCAACAAGGATCTATCTCAAAAAATAAAAATCAAAACATGAAAATCCTGTATTGTCTTTCTCATAGAATGTTTATATCAACATGCATGTATACTGAAAAGAAAAAAGAACTTGGGGGAAAAAAGAGTTCCTCCTTTGTGGAAACACAACTTACACAGAACTACCATTTCCCCTCAGGAGCTATATTATCCAGTGCAGAGTTTCTGTTCTTTCCTTCGGGATCTCTTCCTTCCTTTGGAATGTGGCTTAAACAAGACAGATTTTATTCTACTCGTGTAACCTCAAACAGGCAAGGTCTCACTTTCAAATTGTTTTCAATTGAGGACAATAGTTGCCAGATATACAGACAATGTGAGATCAAAAGAAGATAAAGTATGCAAAAACATGTTCTCACCTGGAAGGTGGGGCAGCAGGCACAGCACGAGGCAGCACATTTCTGCTCTCTGTCCTGGGGCCACAGGAGCACCTGGCTCACAGTAACTGGCTTCATTTTCCCGGTAAAAGAAACTGAGTGCCAGGAACATTAAATTGTTCCATAAACATTTCAAAGTCAAGGTGAAGCACAGGTATGCACATTAATTAAATCACCACTGATTAGACAACTGCTTTGGGTTGCACAGAAAAGGCATGGAGAACTAGAGATCAATTAGAAGCATGCATTTTCCTCAAAGGGCTCACACTCTATGTGGAGTGACAATTAAAGGGTAAAGAATTACCATGCAGAATTGTAAATATTTCCATTAAGGGAAACGTAGAAAGTGCTGAGGCATCATGCTTTCTCCCAGCAGGCCTTGGGGAGGCTTCCCAGAGAAGGCCAGAAGGAATTAACCACTTGGAGAGGGCAGAGGGTATTCTAATAAGGGCAGAGGCCCCAAGCAAGGAAGGTACGCGGCGGAGGAGTTTATCCACATGGGGCATCTGGAAAGAACACGCAATGAGACTGAAGTGGGGGGGATGGGCACAAGGCTTCATTCTGTGGGTGAGCCACTGGGGGAACCTTCACATGTTTTCATATACAGGGTGCTGTGATCAGAACTCTTTGAGAAGATAATTCTGGGCATTTAGCAGATTATGCATTGGAGTGAGAAAATTAAGGAGGCAGGAGAGTTTATTAACAGAGAAACCAGTCCCAATTGTCCATCAGCTGAAGAATGAATAAACAAATTTCATACAATGGAATACTATCCGGTCATAAAATAAAGTTAAGGCATATCACGATATGAAGGAATCTGAAAAACATGATGCTAAGTGAAAGAAGCTAGTCACAGAAGGTTACATCTTATATGATGGCATTTATACAGAATGCCCAGAATAGGCAAATCTATAGATACAGAAGTAGATTCCCCGTTGCCAGGGGATAGGGGAAGAGAGGACTTGAGAGTAACCATTAACAGGTATGAGGTTTCTTTCTGAGTGATGAAAATGTTCTGGAACTCGATTGCGAGGACAGTGGCCACAACTCTGTTAATCTACTAAAACTACTGGATTGTACAATTTTAAATCAAAAGTATCTATTGTTATTATCAGACAGAGAAATAAAGAAGAACTGAACAAAACTGGCATGAGAGAAAAATTTTAAAAGCCAGAGATGGCTTCCAAAATATTTAGAAGACATATTTACAAGAAGATGCATTTAGAAGTGATGGAAGTGAAATATAAAAATAGTCAGAATTTTCCTCAAACCTTCCAAGCAGAGACAATAGCCAGATGGGGCTAAACTACAGAATAGGCAAAGAGGAAATATTGTTGCAGAAAAAGAGCTGGGCTTCAGACACGACAAGACAAGGCAGTGTAGGTGTTATACAAGGTTATGCGAAGTTACCTTGGCATACAGAGATGGAGGGAATCAGCATCAGAACTAAACAACATTTATGAATCTTTTATGAAGGCCATACTTAGCAGAAATATGTATTTTTAATTTTACCTTTTAGTTTTGTTTCCAAAGGAATTTCTAGCCATTTCTGAAAATGCATAGTATACAAATGCTATAGGATATAAATAGAGAATGTAATTAATGAAGAAAAAAAATTATTCTCACTGAACATGGTTGTGAAGTGAACCAACCAAGCCCCTTTTTCACTTTGTAGGAAAGTTATGAAGATAACACCTCCCAACTCACTCTTCTTCAATGTATTGTTTTGTGTTTTAGTATTTCAAGTTTTCTTTTTGAAACCGTTGGATATAAAGCAGTTACAAGAAAATACAAGCCCTCTTGTAGGAAAGCACAGGGGTCTTCTGGTGTTCGGAGACCCTGCTGGGCTCCCCACACTGTAACTACCCCACTCAACAAGTATGGAGGAGGCTGAGACCACGTGGGCCTTACTGTCCATATTTGAAACAAAGGGGCTTAATCAGATCATTTCGAGGCACCCTTCGTTCTTGAACTTCATCTGATGACCTGATGCGTACAGGGACTAAGAAGAAGGTCACTGACATTTGGCCAAGCTTGGCTTGACTCATGGTTTTGCTGTGTATTTTATCACCTATGCTAAGCCTCAGTTTCCTCGTTTCAAAGATGAGAATAATGAATATAACATCTACTTTATCGTATAGTTATAAATATTAAATATTAAGTAAGGAGTATATAAAATGCCTACTCACTGGCATATACTTAGATTTCAAAAAATGTTTCCTCTGTTGTTGGTATTAGTGATACACTACAGAAAAATTAGGAAAGGCTCTAATATAGAAAGTATAAGAAACTTTAAATTTTAACAAGAACAAAAGTGAGTTTTTTAATTGACACTTTTCTCATTAAAAAAAAAAAAATACTGCTCAGGCCGGGCGCAGTGACTCATGCCTGTAATCCCAGCACTTTGGGAGGCTGAGGAGGGTGGATCACCTGGGTCAGGAGTTTGGGACCAGCCTGGCCAACATGGTGAAACCCCATCTCTACTAAAAATACAAAAATTAGCTGGACGTGTTGGTGTACCTATAATCCCAGCTACTTGGGGAGGCTGAGGTGGGAGAATTGCTTGAACCTGGGAGGTGGAGGCTGCAGTGAGCCAAGATGGTGCCATTGCAGCCTGGGCGACAGAGAAAACTCCATCTCAGAAAAAAAAGAAAGAAATACTGCTCATTGTAAGAATTTTAGAAAATAGTTTTCAGGCATTAGTTCTTTTAAGAAAGGAGATTTGAAAAAGATAATCTCTCTCCTAAAACATGATATTTAAGATTTAAAAAATGACCAAATGCCTTCAACCTTTAGGATTGCCAAATCTAAGTCATTTTTTTAAGCTGCAGAATGCAAAGCTGTGTAGAGTACAATTCCTGTAATTCATGGTCTCTCTTTTTGTGACTCTGCCATTTATTTCCTCCCAAGGAGGGAAACTATGGAAACCATTACCCAAGATGTTTCTTCTGGACCCCCTGCTTGTGCCGGCCCTATTTCCGGTCAGCAAGCAGCAGCTGCTGTTGATCTACAGTTGCCCTTTTCCTCTGCACCTGCCCTGCTCAGCCCAGCAGAGATAATTTGCAGCAAGCAGGGCCTCAGCGCTGGAAGCCTGGCAGCCTTCCAAGGTCTTCATATCTTGCTAGTGAACAAGATCCTGCCTGTATGGCTTCGAGGTAATGTCAATGAAACAGCTCAAAAAGGATTTATGAAGAAGAATTTTGTGCTAAAGACAATGGGATATACCGACAAGGAAGACAGAAAGCATCACTATGATTTTGCAGCCCTTAGCAGCCCTGTACTAGACATGTACTAGACCAGACTGTGATGGTTGTAGTTTTTATGACACCAAAAGCCTCGTATAAATGTCACTCACCCATAAAAAGTAATGAAATTTTGATATATACTACAACACGGATGAACCTTAAAAACATTATGCTAAGTGAAATAAGCCAGGACAGAAGGACAAATATTGTATAATTCCATTTACATGATGTACCTATGATAAGCAAATTTATACAGACAGAGAGTAAAATAGAGACTGTTTAGGGCTTGGGGAGGGTGGGGAAAGAAGAGTTATTATTTAATGGGTACAGAGTTTATATTAGGGATAATTAAAAAGTCCTGCATATAGACAGTGGTGACAGTTACATAAATTATGAATGCACATAAGACAACTGAATTGTACTTACAAATGGTTAAAATGACAAATATTGATCCAGCAATCTCACTTCTGGATATTTATCCAAAAGAGTTGTGATCAGTTTGTCCAAGAGATGTCTGCATGCTCCCGTTCATTGAAGCTGTGTTCACAATAGCCAAGATATGGAATCAACTGAAATGTCCATCAATCAACAGAAGAATGGATTTTAAAATACGCTGTATATGCACAACGAAATATTATTCAGCCTTAAAAAGAAGGGAATTCTATCCTTGATAACAAGATGGATGGAATTGGAGAACATTATGCTAAGTGAAATAAGCCAGGCACAGAAAGACAAATACCTTATGTTCTCGCTTACATGTGGAATAGAAAACAATTGAACCCATAGAAGCAGAGAATAGAATGGTGGCTCAGAGGCTGAAGATGAGGTGAGTTGGCAGGTGATGGTCAAAGGGTACAGAAACTCAGAAGAGAAACATGGCGTGGGATTTTTTTTTTTTTTTAGTTCTATTGCACTATGTGGTGAATACCATTAATAACAGAGTATCGTACATTTCAAAATTGCTAAGAGTAAATTTCAAATGTTCTTACCACAAAAGAAGTTAAGTTGTTGAGGCGATGGATACGTTAACTAGCTTCACTTAATTATTCCACATTGCATTCATGAGTTATAACATTACTTTGTCTCCCATAAATATATACAATTAAGAACATTCAATTTACAATAAAAAATAAAAATAAAATTACGAATATTATTTTGCCACAATTTGAAAAGGCAAAGCAATAAAATGCACTGGGTAGAGGGGGAGCCTGTTGAATGCAGTTCCTCAGAGAAATAAGCAGCTTCAAATCCAACTTAAACAGTCCTAATTTGAACATCATGCATAAGTATGGTATACACCAGTTTTGAGAGAGTGGCTATATTTGAGAAGATGAAAAGGTAAATGATCAACAGAGAGTTACTTTGAGCATCTCTGTAACTACTTTAAAAAGAAAATCTATCATTTCTTGGCCTTGGCTAAGATTAAGTGTGTTAAAATCTAAACAAAATGTGGCAAAATGTTATCTGTTTAAACTTAGGGTTGCATAGGTATCTGTTACATCGTTTTCTACTCTAAAATAAATAAATTTTTCACACCTTCAGCTTCTTTCCTCAAATATCCACCACTTCCTCTGCTATCTTTGCTTTCTGCTTACAACCTTGCTTCTTACTTCCCAGAGAGCAATAATGCCGTCAGAGGGTCCTGAGCCTCCCTACCACACCCACCACCCACTAGCACCTATACCCACATCTTCTGCCTTCTTGCCCATTGGCGTACGGGACCATCCACATCCGATTCCCAGTGCTTGAGCACTAGGTACTGTGGCCTGTCATCTAGCCAAGACTATCTCTGCGATTGTTCTTCATCACCTGTCTACTCTGCTAGAATATGTTTTCCAGAAATCCACGGATTTTTGTCTACATGGTTCTCTGATGTATCCCAAACATACAGATCAGTTGCTAACATGTAGTAAACTCTCAATAGTTATTTATGAAGTAAATACATGCAATCCTTTTCTATATTTTCCAAATATTTCAATATTTTTAAAATTAAATATTTGAATAGAAAAACACAACTCGAATGCATAAAAATTTAGGATAAAAGATTCTGCTCTGTGATTCTATAAGCCATTTAAATGTCTCTGAAATGCCAATATTCTAGCATCCACGCTGCGTCTCCCAGAAGTCAAAATAAAATGACAAAATATTTTGTCATCCATGTTCCCATTATTCTTTTAGAAATAATGTTTATTATTTGACAGCACAATAGGGTGACTGTAGTCAATAGTAACTTAATTGTATATTTTAAAATAACAGGGCCAGGCACAGTGGCTCATGCTTGTAATCCTAGCACTTTGGGAGGCTAAGGCAAGTGGATTGCTTGATCCCAGGAGTTTGAGACCAGCCTGGGCAACATGGAAAATCTCACCTCTACAAAAAGTACAAAAGAAATAGCCAGGCATGGTGGCGTGCACCTGTAGCCCCAGCTACTCAGGAGGCTGAGGTGGGAGGATCACCTGAGCCCAGGGAAGTCAAGGCTGCAGTGAGCCATGATTGCACCATGGCACTCCAGCTTGGGCAAGAGAATGAGGCCCTGTCTCAAATAATAACAATAATAATAATAATTAATAAAATAACTTCATGTAATTGACTTGTTTATAACTCAAAGCATAAATGCTTGAGAAG
Source organism: Ateles fusciceps (assembly GCA_036589455.1). NCBI lineage: Eukaryota > Metazoa > Chordata > Mammalia > Primates > Atelidae > Ateles > Ateles fusciceps. The sequence goes on from JAZHEH010000078.1 coordinate 11,922,425, forward strand.
GCGATGAATACCCCATTCTCCATGATGTGCTATTTCATGTTGCATGCCTGTATCAAAGCATCTCATGTATCCCATAAATATATACATCTACTATGTATCCAAAAAAATTACAAAATATATTTAAAAATTCAAACATTAAAGAAGAATAGGTCTGTCTCCCTTTCCACGGCATGGTATCTCTGGACACCAAGAAATTTATGTAGGAGGTTGCATTCAAACCCCTAAGAAGTGTGAAAGTAATTTTAGTACAGACAAAATTGGAGCCATCAGAATACCTTGGATTAAAAGCTGAAAGCACTTTTTCAGACAGCAGAAATTGCCAAGGTAAGCTCTCTATGACTAATTGTCACAACAAATGCCTTTACGCTGAATTGTATATGCTCTGTTTCTTAAAACACTAAACAAAATATAGGCTTACAGTATAAATGTGGTTATTTGCTTGACATCCGTACTTCCTGTCCTCAAAGCAGGAAACTATTGTCACCACTGAAGAATTTTGTCCTTCTGACCTATTTGAGTACAGTCTGAGAAGATGAGTTGTAGAACACTTTGGAAATGTGTCCATGTTGGCCCTAATGGTAACACAAAAGATGAAGGAGTGTGTGTCTCCAGGAAGGTCTCGTTCAGCAGGATTGCATAGATATGTTTTTATTTTTAAAACATCTCCTCAACTAAGTGACCATTCCAGTTTGACACTTGATACAGTCTTTTATGATATACTGTAAATTACTATTAAGAGTCTTTTTAGCTGGAATATGAACTAACAAAAATTAAATTTTACTTTTAAATACTACACATTTTAGCTCTATAGCTAGTTATTCTACTGCATCTTAAATTCAATAAACTTAGTAATAATATCTGCAGAAAATCTTTTAAACATATTTTTCCCTTGACACATGATATTTTGATGTTGTGGAATCTGACTTCTGTGCATTTTGGGGGGTGGGGGTTAAGCTTTAAAACTAAAGAATTGAATTTTTCTTCTGGTCAAAGTGACGTTCTATGATCTAATTTAGGGGAAAACCAGACCTAGGGGCCAGAACAGCATGTTAAGTCTCAAGAATTTTAATCATTTCTCTGAGCTTGTATTCAATCTAAAGCATTCTCTGTGGTTCTATTTCTACATTTAGAGTGGAATACTAAACTCATCACGCAAACACTGCCCTGAGTTTGTTACATAGGGGATTTGGTGCCCCTGTGGTCCTTTCTGCAGCAGCTCAGCCCAACCTGAACATTCAGGATTGATGTCAAAAGTTAAAGTCTGTCATTGTCAGATACCACCAAATAATTTATGTTCTTAAACTTCCTTGTTCTTAGTATAAGCATGAGTAATTCTTTTCTTTTTTTTTTTTTTTTTTTTTTTGAGACAGGGTTTTGTTCTTGTTGTTCAGTCTGGAGTTCAATGTCGCGATCTCGGCTCACTGCAACCTCCGCCTCCCAGGTTCAAGTGATTCTTCTGCCTCAGCCTGCCAAGTAGCTGGGATTACAGGCGCCCACCACCAAGCCCGGCTAATTTTTGCATTTTTAGTAGAGACAGGGTTTCACCATGTTGGCCAGGCTGGTCTCAAACTCCTGACCTCAGGTGAGCCACCCACCTCGGCCTCCCAAAGTGCTAAGATTACATCCATGAGCCACCCTGCCCAGTCTTTTCTTTTCTTTTCTTTTTTTTTTTTTCTTTGAGATAGAGTCTCGCTCTCTTGCCCAGGCTGGAATGTAGTGGCACGCAACGGCTGGTTCACTGCAACCTCTGCCTCCTGGGTTCAAGTGGCTCTCCTGCCTCAGCCTCCTGAGTAGCTGGGATTACAGGCACATGCTACCACACGCCCACCTAATTTTTGTATTTTTAGTAAAGATGGGGTTTCGCCATATTGGCTAGGCTGGTCTTGAACTCCTGACCTCAAGTGATCCACCCACCTTGGCCTTCCAAGTGCTGGAATTACAGGCATGAGCCACAGTGCCTGCGCAAGTAATTTTTTTCTATTTCTCTTTTATTCGAACAAATAAATATTTACCAAGGAGATTTAAGTATGATATTCATTACAGCATAAGAGAGTTACCGAGTGTAAACCAGTTATTGCAAAAGATGTTAAGTCTTTCAGCAAGTTTCTTTCAAACTAACTTAATATTTAGTCAAGTGCTCATTGGTATATACCCAGCTCAAATCAGTGAGTCATAATAAATCTTCTAAAGTATTTTTTCAGCTACCAGCAAAATGGAAAAATATATCATGTTTTCATGGATAAAGATGAGCTCATCTTGTTACACAGTTGATAACAGAGTATTACAGATTAACAAATTAATATTATTTTGTACAGAGAGAAAAGAGAGAAATTTGTCTTAATGTTTCACTATAATGGCACTAAAAGCCTTAGATCTGATGCACATATGTAACTTGTGCTTGCTCTACATTGGCACATTTCCAAAACAACATCTTTTAACAACTACTAAAATATCCATCACTAATTTGTGTTCTCAACTTAGCAAAGACCATGTCTTATTCATTTTTATATTTCCAAAAATTAACAGGATCCTGGGGGATACATTTGACAATAATGAACATTTACTGAGTAAAAATGCAAGTACACATTGACATTGGCAAGTAATATTGAGAAATCTGTTCCCTTCTTTAGCATGCAAGTTTTTTACGTGCACAAACTGAGCATCAGTTTGATTTGGAACATCGGTCTTTAATGTATTACTTTCAAATTGATTTGTAGTAGTTTACCCCATTGCTTTACTGAAGGTTATTAGTAGTTGTGCATTTTCTTACCTTTTCCCTCTTCCCCATGGATCTTCCTCAAAGGCCATTTTCTGAGGAGGTGTCTTTCCTTCTGCATTGGCTCATTCCATCCACGGAGATGTCCCAGAAGCCTTCACCAGCAGCAATGGCACAGAGACTGTCATCCCTTAAGGAAAAGATGGGCCCGGTCCTCTGCTAAGCAGAAAGTATCTTCCATCTACCAAGGGAAGGACTGATTCCCCTAAGAATGAGAATGGAATTGTGGAAACCATCTGAATACATGAGAAATGTGGGCAGCTTCTTACGGTGCGGCTTATGTGAAATTTCATCTTCTCTGTAATCAGATGAAATGAATAAAGCGAGTTTCCCATGTTCATTGCCAATGCTTACAAGAAACACTATTTAGAGTGATTATCAGCAAATCCAGCAGCTTATGTTGCACTGCTTGGGATTTAAACTGATCACTTAACACTTCTCCAAATCTCTTTCACCGTTTCAGTAATCAGGAAACAATTGAGAGAGATGACTATCTTGGAAACATTTTGAACAAAAGAATCAATGATGGAAAATTTAAGCTTGGAAAAATGTCAGGGCTTTATTCACTCCTGTTTTAAAAGAACATAGGAGGCCAGGCGTGGTGGCTTATGCCTGTAATCCCAGCACTTTGGGAGTTCAAAGTGAAAGGATCACTTGAGTTTAGGAGTTTGAGCCAAACTAGACAGCATAGTGAGACCCTTGTCTCTACACAAACATTTTAAAAATTAGCTGGATGTGGCAGCTTGCCCCTGTAATCCCAGCTATTTGGGAGGCTGAGGTGGGAGGATGGCTTGAGCCCAAGAGGTTGAGGCTGCAGTGAGCTATGACTGCACCACTGCACTCTAGCCTGGGCAACATAGCAAGACTCTGTCTCAAATAACAAAGAAGAAGAAGAAAGAAGAAGAAGAAGAGGAAGAGGAGGAGGAGATAAAAAGAAAATAGTTTTTACTAATAAACATTAGTCTGAGCCTGGATCAATGTTACCAATCTCATGGCTTGCTAGGAGTTTCAGGGGCAGATTATATAGTTACCTTAGATACTCAAAGGCACTTGCTTCCTTGGTATCACTTCCAAGTTCCACCTAAGGTTATTATTATTATTATCATTATCATCATTTTTATTGAGACAGGGTCTCACTCTGTCACCCAGGCTGGAGTGCAGTGTTGTGATCATGGCTCATTGCAGCCTTGACCTCCTAGGCTCACGCAATCCGTCCAACTCCGTATCCCAAAGTACTGGGATTATAGGCAAGACCCACCACACCTGGCCAGTTACTTTTTTTTAATGAGTGTAATTTCACAACCTCTCAAGGTTACATCTCAAACAACCCTAGGGCCCCTTCCCTCCCACCTTTGCCTAGAGAGCAAAGTATACTCTGTGGAGTTCAGTAGGAGAGACATTTTGCCCTTCCCTCGAGATATCCATCTAATGCAGAACGTACAGCTGGCTCCTCCCCTTGGCTTTATATCTTAGCTGTGGCCTTGGGATCTGAAGCCTTTCTTGGCTGCAACTATTTTCAGCGGCTTTCCTGAAAGTGTTATTTGTACGTCCAGACATTGAAATCTATTGCCAGGTTAGACTTCAGTTTCCATGAAGGAAAAGCAAGCATGTTGAGCTACACCTGTTTGTAAAGAATATTTAAAATCAACGTTCTGGGGAAACTAACAGCATGTTCTGCCATCTGATTTATTTCCACATATGGTTCAGTGCACTACTAAGGGTTTCCATCTGAAAGGAGCAAATTTATTTAGAAAGATGTTTTGTGATACAAGTTACAAGACTTAATGTTCTTAAGAACACACCAGTTCTTTAGAAGTCTGAATGATTTAATCTAAGAATTGCCAGTCATCAGTTCTAAATATAATTAAACAGTACTTTATTTTACTGGAAGTTCCAAATGACAGAACATTAGTATATTAGTCAGGGTTCTCCAGAGGGACAGAACTAACAGGATATATGGATATATGAAAGGGGGCTTATTAAGGAGAATTGACTCACACAACCACAAGGTAAAGTCCCACCATGGGCTGCCTGGAAGTTCAAGAGCAAGGAAGACAGTGCTGGATCAGTCCAAGTCCCAAAACCTCAAAAGTAGGGAAGACAACAGTGCAGCCTTCAGGCTGCGGCCTAAAGCCCGAGACCCTCTGGCAAACAAGTCCAAGTGTCCAAAGCTGAAGAACTTGGAGTCTGATGATGCAGGAAGCATCCAGCACGGGAGAAAGATGAAGGTCAGAAGACTCAGCAAGTGTGCTCTTCCACCTTCTTCTCCTGCCTTTTTTCTACTGTGCTGGCAGCTGCCTCCCCCCAGGTCTGCGTCTCCCAGGCCACTGACTCAAATGTTAATCTTTGGCAACACCCTCACAGGCACACCCAGGATCAATACTTTGTATCTCTCAATCCAATCAAGTTGCCACTCAGTATTAACCATCACAATCAGTCCACAAATGGGGTTCACATATACTCCCCCTCAGTAAACTCTTGTACAAGAGGTAAAGAGTGGGTGAGCATAGATGGTAATAACATTATTTTCTGAAATATCTGCCTGAGAGTGCTCCCACATATTTACACCCATTCTCTATGTTCAAATCCCTGCCTCAAGAAACCTCTTGGTCAAGCCTAGTGGCTCACGCCTATAATCCCAGCACTTTGGGAGGCCGAGGCAGGTGGATCACCTGAGGTCAGAGGTTCGAGACTAGCCTGGCCAACATGGTGAAACACTGTCTCTACTAAAAATATAAAAGTTAGCTAGGTGTGATGGCAGGTGCCTATAATCCCAGCTACTTGGGAGGCTGAAGCAGGAGAATTGCTTGAACCCAGGAGATGGAGGTTGCGGTGAGCTGAGCTGGCACCACTGCAGTTCAGCCTGGGCAACAGAGTGAGATTCCATCTCAAAAAAAGAGAAACCGCTTGATTACAAAGAAGGAGTCTCCCTTTTATGCTGGTGCATTGCAGTAAGGACTAAAAATCTCAATTAAAATTATGGGTTTTGAGGAAGCATTATTTTATAATAAATCAATTTGCTATAAATCTGCCTCACTACACATATTTCAACTAAGACTAAAATGTAACTGTAGCACCAGGGTATTTCAGCTGAAGTCAAGATGATCTGAATTCAGGTGTACGATAGAGTGGAGTGGTGGGGGTGACTTTTCTTTTTCATATCCTCATTACTTTCAAATAATAAATAACTCTTTGAGGAGAGACTCTGGTGAGGAAAAGCAGAAGAAGCCTCAAACTGCAAACAGCTTTCCCAATGTATTTAAACGCAATCGAAGGAGATAGTTACAAGTATGATGAACAACGACTGCTGTTCATAAACTTGAAGCATGATTTTCTAATAGTTAACATTTACCTTAATCTCTCTTTGTCTTTTTGAGCCAATTTCTTTAGGCTGTTTGGCACATTAATAATTAGATCATAGACCAATTTAAAGTTTAAGGTTCTAGCAAAATAATTATTCTTTGAAGTGACTGAGTAAACTGTTAACAACTCAGAAAAGTCATTTTAATTATTTACAATCAGGGGCCCCATTTTATTTTTCCTCAAAAAGTAATACCACCCTTTGTTTACATTTTAAAAAATTTTAAGGATTTTCACCCTGGGTAATATTCTTTATTATGCACCTAACACTCTTGCATGGTGAGCAGGGTCTTATCTGGTTAAGAAGATTGAGGATTAGCTTGGAAAGCACGAATCTCAGACCAAACCCAGGTCTCCCAAACTCCTGGCCCAAGTAGCTAGAGCTACAGGAATGTACCACCACACCCAGCTAATTTTTTAATTATTTTTTGTAGAGACAGGGTCTCTCTAAGATGCCCAGGCTGGTCTCAAACTCCTGGCCTCAAGCAATCCTCCTGCCTCAACTTCCCAAAGAGCTGGGATTACAGGCATGAGCCTCTGCTCCTGGCCAGTGCCCTTTGCATTCCATCAAACCAATTCTCCTCCATATGAAAACTTATAACACTTTTCCTTTCTAGGTAGCTTATGTGGGGCCTGCACTTTCATTGTTTTAAGAAAAACCATGGCAAAAAAAAAAAAAAAAAAATCAGGCAGGATGCTTAGTGCAAAATATATTAACATCAGTATAACTGATTAGAAAAACTTACAGGCCAATAGGCAATCATTTTAACCGATTCTTAAAACATACATTTTAGTAAGTAATTTGAGAATATAACACCTGGGTTGTCATCCAATACTCCCATTACAGCACCGTGCTCCTTGAGACAGAACAACGTCACGTAGTTCTAAAATGGGACTGTGATGATGGTCGCAGGGCTGCATAAAATTACTAAGACTCATCAAACTTAACATGGGTTAAATATATACTTCATAAGATAAACCTGAAGAAAGCTGTTAAAGCCATATACCCACTGTTATAAGGTAAATTGTGTCTCCTTCAAAAAAATTCACATGCCGAAGTCCTAACCCCCAATACCTTAGAATATGACTGTGTATTTAGAGATAAGGTTTTTAAAGAGGCGAAAGAATTAAAACAAGGTCATTAGAATGAACTCCAGTCCAGTATGACTGTTGTCCTTATAAGAAGAGACTTGGACACAGATACAGAGAAAAGACCAAGTGAAGTGAGAAGACGGCCACCTACAAGCCAAGGAGACAGGCCTCAGAAGAAACCAACCCTGCCAACACCTTAATCTCAGACATCTAGCCTCCAGAATTGCAAGAAAGAAAACTGTTGTTTAACCTACCTAGCCTGAAGTTTTTTGTTATGGGAGATGGGAGCCCTCACAAAATCAATGCATGCCTTCCAACACACACACACACACACACACACACACACACACACACACACATACACTACAATGCTGTCTAATACAAGCTGTATGATAACCTACCCTTATGAGTATCTATTGATTTTTACTTCTCTTCTGGGCCACGTTTTTTACTCATTAAAGATTTTATGCTTAAATTTCAATTATTTATGTTTTAATGCTAAAGGTTATAGACTTTAAGAATGAACTGTGAGGCCAGGTGCAGTGGCGTATGCCTGTAATCCCAGCACTTTGGAGGCCAAGGCGAGTGGATCACCTGAGGTCAGGAGTTCGAGACCAGCCTGGCCAACATGGCGAAACCCCATCTCTACTAAAAACACAAAATTAGCCAGATGTGGTGGTGCATGCCTGTAATCCCAGCTACTTGGAAGGTTGAGGCAGGAGACTCACTTGAACCTGAGAAGGGGAAGTAGCAATGAGCCAAGATCACTTCATTGCACTCCAGCCTGGGCAACAGGAGCAAAACTCTGTCTCAAAAAAACAAAAGAATGAACTATGAAAATTCAGCATAGAACATCAAAGAGCTACACAGCCTTATTAACTACATAGATCAAATGTATAAAAATACAGATAACTCATGTTCTTTGTGGAGAATGACTTACCCAAAGTGTCCACAGTCACTGGTGGATACTGTGAAAACTGGAGCCAATATCTGGGCATCTCCTTCCTTATTAACCACTTAATGTACATTGCTAGTCACTGTGAGAGTGGCCCAAAAAGCTGGGCCAAAGAAAGGGAAGATAAAATAATTCTTGTCATTGTGACTATACAAACTGTATAAAGTTCAAATAATTAGAAATCATAAAAATCATACAATAAAAGAAGCACTATTTATTATCTTTCATAACAGTAAAAATTTCCCTTGTTTCAATTCCCTTCTCAATTTTGTACCACAGGAACATATTGTGACACAGTGAAATCCTAAAATGACAGAAAAATCTTGAGGTTAAGTACTATTTTTAGTTATAGTTCTGAGCTGGGCAGCAATGAAGGTAAACATTGGCAGGCAATGGCACCTTCCCTTCATGCCTGTCCCTACACTCTGTTGACAAGTTGGGGTGCAACTTGTCAAATGTGTGTTGCTGTGTTCTACTTGAAACATTTGACAGGACCTTTTTTTTTTTGAAAATCACCATTGCAAACAAAAGTCTAACCTGAGATAAAGAGAGATTAAAATGGCAAAGAACTGTCTCGAAATCACAGACATCACAAATACCACCCTCCAGTTCTAACAAAACAATTGTTTTCTGTGGAGGTTAGGGGAAAAAAACTTTACTAACAGATGGAATGAGATACTTTGTAGAGAAAACATGAAGCTAAGGCAGGGAAATGTTGGCTGGTGTTCTGTAACCCACAGGTCTGCCCCCTGCTATTTGTCTTATTTCTTTATGCCTATATTTCAAGTACTCAACATGTCCTCTTTCATAGACTCTACAGAATTGGTAACCTAAGAAGCCATCTGCCCCCCAAGAAAATCACTAGTGAGTTTCCCAATATTTAAGCATTCCTAACCCCAGGCCAGGTACCATGGCTCACACCTGTAATCCCAGCACTTTGGGAGGCCGAGGTGGGTGCATCATTTGAGCTCAGGAGTTCAATACCAGCCTGGCTAACATGGTGAAACCCTGACTCTACTAAAAATACAAAAATTAGCCAGCCATGATGGTACATGCCTGTAATCCCAGCTACTAAGGAGACTGAGGCAGGAGAACAGCTTGAACCGGGAGGTGAAGTTTGCAGTGGGCTGAGATCACACCACTACTCCAGCCTTGGCAACAGAGCAAGCCTCTGTCTCAAAATAAAATAAAATAGTAAAGATATAACACAGGAGTAGTTCCCAAAACTCAGCTCTATTTCTTCTTTTCTCTGATTGACAACCAGTCAGAGCCACCATTAAAGAAAGTACTCAAATTCTAAAATCCTGGTGTTTAAATCTAACACAGTTCCTATGTTAGCTGGCCAATAAGTTTGGAAATTTATATTTAACGTATCTCCACAGAAGCTATTTTTATTTCCAAGAACGTGACAACCATAGGTGTTTGCTTCATAGGCAGACCAGTTTTAGACCACCTAACTATGCAGCATAGCTCATGCAATTCCCTCGCCTTTCAGAGACTTTCTCAAATCTTGGGTTCACCTGGGTAAAAAAGCACCAACTCTATGCTTACAAGATCAGACTACGGAATAGGAAAATCAAAACATTAAATCAGGTTTTAGACTAAATTTCACTGTGTTTTAGGGTAAATATCACCAGTGGACAAGGATCGCGGCTTTTATGATTATGTAGGTTAATGGCCTGAGCAAACCAATGGTCTTTAGTTTCCATTTTGGCTGCAGAGCAGTGTAAGTTCAGGGCCTGGTCTTGCCATTCTGCCTTATTTCCCTGTGTTGACATCAAGAGGACCCATTTCAAAGGGAATATTCATTTACCATTTCAGAGTGTATACTTATGAACATGAAACTCATTATTAATATGAGGAAATTGAGAGTGCCAATTTCCTTCGGATGAGATTTGAGCTAAGAGCAGGTGTGGTGGCTCATGCCTGTAATCCTAACACTTTGGGAGGCCAAGGCGGGCAGGAAGATCACTTGAGATCAGGAGTTCAAGGTCAGCCTGTCCAACATGGCAAAACCCTGTCTCTACAAAAAAAATCCAAAAATAGGCAGGCATGGTGGCACACACCTGTAGTCCCAGCTACTCAACAGGCTGAAGCAGGAGAATCACTTGAACCTGAGAGGCAGAAGTTGCAATGAGCCGAGATTACACCATTTGCACTCCAGCCTGGGTGAAAGAGTGAGACTTTGTCTCAAAAAAAAATAAATAAATAAAAATAATAAAAAAAGAACAGGAGGAAGAGCTGGCATAATCCAGCTAGAAAACTACCCACCAATAGGAAAACTGTGATGTTAATCAAGTCCTTCATTCAATTAGGTCTCTGAGTAGAGGGTTGCAATAACTTCTTTTTTATATTAACACTCAGAAGAAAATTTATAAAACAATATAGTACATTTATTAGAGGAAAAAAGTGAATGGAGCCTGATGAATGTATAGGGAAGAACCACTGGCAAAATGATGCATTAAATGTCTGATTTCCCTTGTGATAGGTCATCTCTTGTTCATTGAAGTAACCCCTATGCTTTGATTATAGCTATCAGCATACAAAAATATTGCCTATGCTCCCCCGCCAAAAGAAAATCACAGAACAAGGTTTTCAGCCTCATAAAGTTTGGTAAATAAGCATCAGAATAATTTCAAAAGTATTTAGTGACAAAGAAATGTAATATTTGTAACTATTAGCAAAAAGTAAAATTAAATATTATGCATCTATGAGGCTGGCCATGGAGATGAAGGAAAATGCAAAAACAAATTAAGAAAAGTAGTATCTTCAGGGGCTGCAATGTAGGATGCTTCTGTGCAGCATTTTATTTAGTGAAGTTAAAGATACCAAGAAGCATACCAAACCTGTTTATATTTGAAATAGAAAATCATTCCGGGCGTGCTGGCTCATGCCCGTAATCCCAGCACTTTGGGAGGCCGAGGCAAGTGGATCACCTGAGGTCAAGAGTTCAAGACCAGCCTGGCCAATGTGGTATAACCCCATCTCTACTGAAAATACAAAAATTAGCTGGGTGTGGTGGTGGGTGCCTGTAGTCCCAGCCACTCAGGAGACTGAAGCAGGAGAATCACTTGAACCCAGGAGGTGGAGGTTGCAGTGAGCCAAGATCGGGCCATTGCACTCCAGCCTGGGTGACAAGAGCAAAACTCTGTTTCAAAAAAAAAAAAAAAAAAAAAGAAATCATTTCTCCATCCAAAGGGAAGTCTATTGGTTATGTTTTAGTAAACTCTGAACCAAAGAACCTGCAAATGTCACTCTTCCAACAGGAAGCATCTGATTCATTCGGACTGGTCATCATAACATTTAGGAAAAATGTCAGCTATTACAACCCTCTACCTCCATATTTTTACCCCACCTACCTATGTTGGTTTCCTAGACTGCATCCACAAAGCACTGCAAATTTGCCTGTACCAACAGAAATTGATTCTCTCACAATTCTGGAGGCCAGAAGTCTCAAATTGAGGTGTAGAAGGACCATGCCCTTGCTGAAGGTGCTTGGGAAGAAGCCCCCTTTGCCTCTTCTAGCTTCTGGTGGTTGCTGGCATTTCCCAGTTCTAGACTCTTAACTCCAATTTCCACCTCCATTGTCACAAGGCATTCTCCCTGTGTGTCTCTGTATCTTTATGTGCCTTTTAAAAAACACCAATCCCAGCCTGGACAACATGGTGAGACCCTGTCTCTACATATAATTTAAAAATTATCCAGGCATGGTGGTGCACACCTATAGTCCTGGCTACTGGGAAGCCTGAAGTGGGAGGATCCCCCTCCCCTGGGAAGTCAAGGCTTCAGTGAGCTGAGATTCTACCACTGCACTCCAACCTGGGTGACAGAGTGAGACCCTGTGTCCAAAAAATAAATGCAAAATAAAAAATAAAACACTGGTCATTGGATTTAGGGTGCAACCTAATCCAGTATGATCTCATCTTAACTTGATCACACATGCAAAGACCCTTATTTTCAAATAAGGTCATGTTCTGAGGTTGCAGGGAGACATGAGTTTGGGGGAGGCACTATCCAACCCAGTACATTCCCCAATGATAAAAATACTTTTTTAGTAATCAATTATCATCTAAGAATCCAAAAAAATTTTTTAACATATATACTGTGTTAAGAGTCCAAATACAAGTACTCCCCAAATTATCCTTTTTTTTTTTTTGGAGACAGAGTCTTGCTCTGTCGCCCAAGCTGGAGTGCAGTGGTATGATCTTGGCTCACTGCAATGGTGTGATCTTGGCTCACTGCAACCTCTGCCTCCTGGGTTCAAGCAATTCTCCTGCCTCAGCCTCCTGAGTAGCTGGGACTACAGGTGCATACCGCCACACCTGGATAATTCAAATTATCCCTTTAAAGTTTCTTTTTTGTGTGTGAGACAGAGTCCCCCTCTGTCGCCCAGGTAGGAGTGCAGTGGTGTAATCTCGGCTCACTGCAACCTCCGCCTCCCAGGTTCAAGTGATTCTCCTGCCTCCGCCTCCCGAGTAGCTGTTACAGGCATGTGCTAACACACCCAGCTGATTTTTGTACTTTCAGTAGAGACAGGGTTTCACCACGTTGGTTGGGCTTGTGTCAAACTCCTGACCTCAAGTGATCTGCCCACCTTGGCCTCCCAAAATGCTGGGATTACAGGCATGGGCCACCACACCTGGCCCTTCAAATGACGGAAATTATATCTACACATCAGACAACTTCTCCTGCACTGAGTACAGCAATGTAGATTGTTGTTGTTCTTTACTTCCTGTTTTTTTCTTTTTAGTTATTTAAAAAAAAAAGATAGTTCCTTGTTTAAAAAAAAAAAAATGCACACACTGCTGGAGAAATCCATCATCCCTGACCCTCTTTTAAAACATGACCTGCTTCAGGAACATGCTCTAGTTCTATGCTCCCCTTTTTAGTTATAAAATAGATTTAATTTTTTCCTGTGTACCTATCATTCTGCCTCAGACAAACTTACAATACTTGGTAGCTTCGGTTAACAAATAATACTATGGAAAACAGGTGATAATCATCATTAATTTAAGATAAAAAGGAAAGCCATGTGGTTAAAATATAAGTTTGAAGAAGTCTACTCTTACTGCTTTTATGTATGGAGAGCAGGAATCTCAAGACATTTCATCTTCAAAGGCTGAACTGACAATGGTGCTTTTATAAGAAGAAAAAGTGTCATACTTGAGATACCTGTTGGAGTAGCCTGAGTTTTGGACTGGGGCTTGAAGAAAAAAAAAAAATTATTGAGCCTTCACTCCACCTACTCCTCCACTCCCTCTCTTGGCCACACTCAGCATCTCAGCTCTACCCAGGATGGTCCTAACTCGAAAACCTTAAATTCAAACACACTCCTCTTGGAAGATGATCTCCTGCCTCCGAGTTCTCATTCTTTTCTATTCACTCCACCTCTTCTTAGTTTCATCAAGACCTCTAGGTACATGAGCTCTTTATTTCTTGCCCATCTGCCATGACCACTCTCTTCCTTATCCACCATAGACACGGTAGTTCCTCAGATCCTTTCCTGCCAATATCTTCAATTCTCTTGCCCCCTTGTCGCCTCGACATGCCTCTTACCTGAAACCTCAAGCTCGATCTAACCAACTCTTCTCCTATTGATGTTCTTAGGGGCATAGTTGGAGGTTGCTGGAGGAAAGCCCACCACCCCGCAGATTGCAGCTGGCCATGAATGCTGCCCACCAGGCTTGTGTTTCCTGGGCAGCTGTTCCCCCCCCGTGCTCCAGTGGCTATTTCCAACCTTCTAAGCTGTCTTCAAACCTTCTACCCCCGTAGCGCAGAGATGGCTAGCTGAGGAGCCAATTAGCATCTCCTTCTTCCAGGGCCCCCAGGAAAGCTACAAACTACCAATTTCAAGTCATGGAATGTGAGCAGAAGTGACGTGCCAGCTCACTGCAGCTTCTGCCCCCAAGAAGGTGGAGGGGGTTCAAACAATCCTCCCACATTAGCCTCCCAACTAACTGGCACTACAGGCATATGCCACCATGTCCAGCTAAATTTTTTGTATTTTTTGTTATAAGTGTAAATTTATATTTTGGATAAGTTTGACTTATTCAAACTTCTTACAAATGTTCCTCTCTTCCCCATCTGCAGAGTGGGTGCTAGGGCCTGGCGCCACCAGTTAAAGAATCAGAGTCTGCTCTCTCTCAACTGAGGTGCAGAATGACTTTGTGAAGCAAATAAGCAAATCACACACACACCCTCAAACCCTGCCGTTCTGCTCTGTGCCCAGTGGGAAATATATTATTGTTGGAAATGTCTAAAACTTTTAAAGTTAAAAAAAAAAGCCCAGGCATGGTGGCTTGTGCCTATAATCCCAGCCCTCGGGAAGCTGAGGCAGGTGGATCGCTTGAGCTCAGGAATTTGAGACTAATCTAGGCAACATGTCTCTACAAGAAATACAAAAAAAAAAAAAATTAGCCAGACATGGTGGCATGTGCCTGTAGTCCCAGCTAGCTGGGAGGCTAAGGTGGAAGGATTATTTGAGCTGGGGGAGGCAGAAGCTGCCGTGAGCCGAGATCACGCCATTGCACTCCAGCCTGGGCAACAGAGCAAGACCATCTCAAAAAATTAAAATAAAAAATTTCAGTGATGTGCCCCTTCTCTGGACCAGGCTTATCCAAACTTCTCTCAGATGTTCCTCTCTTTCCTCATCTGCAGAGTGGGTGCTAGGGCCTGGGGCCACCAATTAAAGAATCAGCGCCTCTGTCTCACCTGAGGCGCAGAATGACTTTATGAAGCAAATAAGCAAGTCGCACACACACACACACCTCAATCCCTGCCGCTCTGCTGCGCCCAGTGGGAAATACATATAGGTTCACCATTGAGACGCTGCTGGGGCAGGGTGGCCCTTCACTAATCCACCCTGTTCTTACTCCTCCTACCCAGCAGAAGGTCTTGCTTCCTCTTCTACCAAAGAACGGAAATGTATTTTGTTTTCCTTTAAATAATAGATACCAGCTTCCCATAGCCTGAGTAATTAGGGCTTAATGATACCTGTTGTCATCAAGGAGATGAGCTCTCACCTGATGTGAGAGCAGCAGTCATTAGGGCCTCCAGCCTGTAAAACTCAGCATGGAGGGCAAGGTCTGAGGGCCTGGGGGCAAAGGAAGCTCATAAACCCCAGCTAGAGACCTCTGCCTTTCCATGTTCCCTACAGAATTATATTCTAATGGAATGTGTTTTTCTGCCTAAAAGTCTTTTATTGCACTACCTTATGTTTCTATAACAAAAATAGGTACATACATTGAAGTAAAAAAAAAAATTATTTCCTTTGATCTTAAAGCTCTGAATTTAATTTTTTTTCTGGATTAAATAATCTTTTCCATTGTGATCAGTGAACAGTTGATCAAAGTACCTAAATATTACATATTTTAAGTCATTAAACAGAAAGTAAATATAAAATATAAATGAAATATATTGAGGATGAAGCTCCTGAAAGGTGAATGGTATTATTTGTTTAATAGTTTAGAGGGTTTTTGCAATTTTTAATGTAACTGTAGATGATAGTCTGAGACTAACTTGGCATTGATTTTATTCCCATTTTCATTTTTTTTTATATACAACTGTAAAAAACTTGATCACATAAATAGAAATGGGAAGGAATTTGAGCATAGAAATATTATTCAATTCTCTGAACAACTTCTCAGTTTTACTGATAAAATTATTGTGAATGCATTACCACTAGAAATAAGTAACTTTCTTAGTTCATCTGTCATTGAAACAAATCACTGATTAGCTGCCAGGTGAGAAACAAATAAACAGCAAGATTATTTCCTCCTTCAACTGAAAACTCCCTGGTTTGCAAAGGAGCCTATCAGTCCATCATTCACTTTCTCAACATTCCCACTGCTACCATTTGCTTTCTTTTTTTTTTTTGGAAACAGAGTCTCACTTTGTTGCCCAGGCTGGCCTCCCAGGTTCAAGCCATTCTCTTGCCTCAGCCTCCTGAGGAGTTGAGATTACAGGCGCCCAACACCACACCCAGCTAATTGGGGTTCGCCATGTTGGCCAGGCTGGTCTCAAACACCTGACCTCAGGTGATCCACCCACCTTGCCTCCTAAAGTCCAGGGTTTACATGCGTGAACCACTACGCCCAGCCGACCATTTGCTTTCGTATGCACAAAGACTAATCATTTTCCCATCTCAGCAAACAGTCTGCAGTATACAGTCTTTTTCCATATATATGTAATATATAAAAATTATTCTATTATATATATTCTTCTATTGTATATAAAAATTATATCATATATGAATTATATATTATTAGTATATATTATATATAATGTATATATAATAGTATAATATATATTATATATATTATACTATTATATTTAAAATTATATATAATTGATATAAATGTTAAAATATATTTATATATAAATATTAGATATGATATATATTATATTTAAATATAATTATATAATATAGCATACATAAATATTATGTATTATATATTATATATACATATATGTATTTTTTTTTTGAAGTTACCCCGTCTCAGGTATGAATACGTATTTTTTTTTTTGAGACAGAGTCTTGTTCTGTCACCCAGGCTGGAGTGTAATGGAGCAATCTCAGCTCACTGCAACCTCCGCTTCCCAGGTTCAAGCGATTCTCCTGCCTCAGCCTCCCAAGTAGCTGGGATTACAGGCGAGTGCCACCACGCCAGGCTAATTTTTGTATTTTTAGTAGATGAGGTTTTACCATGTTGGCCAGGCTGGTCTCAAACTCCTGACCTCAAATGATCCACCCTCCTTGGCCTCCCAAAGTGCTGAGATTACAGATGTGAGCCACCACTCCCGGCAGCATGCAGTCTTTTGACTTTCCATCCAGAGGCTGAATATCCCCACATTACTGTCTGGTAGGGATGTTGAGGCAGCCACTAGCATGTGGACCTTGTCCTTGCCACTCTGCCAACTCTGGTCATCATAATAGGTCAGGTACCATCTGACCACAGGTCAAACCAATTCTTCTTCCGGAGCTTCAGTATAGTACTCTGTTGCAGCAACCAGCCACTCCACAAACGCCATCTCTTCACCCACAAACGGGAGTGGAGGATGCAAACACACCGCTGGGTTCCTCGGCCCCGACTGTCGCACTGGTATCTATTCTTCTAATGCAATACTACATTTAGTTGGTGAATATTTTATCTAGAATTTTTACATCTATATCCGTAAGTAAAATCAGCCTATAGTTTTACTTTTGAAATATCTTTATTGGCTTTTATAAAATGTAATGCTAGCTTTCAGAAAATGAGTTGGGAAATAGGAAAACAATGTATTTCATAAGATAATTTGGGGTGCTTTTCATCTACTTCTAAAGAATGATCATTAGACTCTTTTGAGCCAAGGAGACCTTTAAAAATTTAATGAAACCTTCGGACTCGAGCCCTAGAAAATAGTATGTGCTCACTTAAGCTTAATTTAGCATTCAATTTCAGGGGTTCTTCGGATTTTACTCTGCATTACACCTCTGGCCAATTAGAATGAGAATGAAATGATGTATTTATTTTTCCATTTTCTCACTCAACCATAAGGACCATAATAAGAGGGACTGAGTAACCATCTGGTACTTCATGTTGTAGGCACTATTTAAAACCTTGATATGCTGTTTCACATAATCCTCCCAGCAACCTTTCAAGATAGATAGGTTTATTGGCAAAGTCACCTGACATAAACCACCTTGGAAACAGCTTTCTTTCCACTTATCAGAATACCCTTGAGCTAGTTGAAACCGCAGGTGTTAAATATAAATGGGCTAATGCAGCTTGAAAATAATGTAGGAGTTGAACAGACTCTCACTTACTAGGTTAGAACTATCCAAATAAGAATGAACTTTCTTCTTTTATTCCTGTGGTAGGAATTTCAGGCCCCGATGCCTGGGCTCAACAATAAGAGTTAGAACCACATTTCCACAGCCTCTAGGAAGAACCTGTGGCCATCTCTTCAGGGCAGCTCACAGTGCATCAGGACATACAGAATTCTGCACCTTCCTACAGTAATGTCTTTGCTGAGATCCCCTTGAAGAAATGCCGTTCTTTAACTGGATACAGAGCCAATGTGAAACAATAAAAAAATATATATATAGTCTCAGCCCACAGTTCCTGACACAAGAGCTTCTAAGACCCATACAATCTCTGGCATGATTAAGAGTGGCTTTTTGGACCTAAAGACAGAAATGTCATTCAACCCAGCAACCCCATTACTGGGTCTATACCCAAAGGAATATAAATAGTTCTGTTATAAAGACACATGCACACATATGTTCATTGCAGCAGTATTCACAAGAGCAAAGACATGGAATCAACCTAAATACCCATCAGTGATAGACTGAGCAGAGAAAATGTGGTACATTTACACCATGGAATACTATGCAACCGTAAAAAACAATGAGATCATGTTATTTGCAGGGACATGGATGGAGCCTGAGGCCATTATCCTTATCAAACGACCACAGGAACAGAAAATCAAATACCACATAGTCTCACGTATAAGTTGGAGCCAAATGATGAGAACACATGGACACGTAGCGGGGAAAACACACACACTGGGGTCTATCAGAATAGGGAGAGGTGGGAGGAAGGAGAAGATCAGGAAGAATAACTAATGGGTAGTAGACTTAATACCTGGGTGATGACATAATCTGTACAACAAAGCCCCATGACACAAGTTTACCTATGTAACAAACGTGCCCTTGTTCCCCTGAACTTAAAAAAGAAGTCAAGGGCCGGGCACAGTGGCTCAAGCCTGTAATCCTAGAACTTTGGGAGGCTGAGGTGGATGGATCATTTGAAGCCAGGAGTTTGAGACCCAACCGGTCAACATGATGAAACCCCGTCTCTACTAAAAATACAAAAATTAGCTTGACGTGTTGGCTCACACCTGTAGTCCCAGCTGCTCAGGAGGCTGAGGCACGAGAATCACTTGAATCTAGGAGGCAGAGGTTGCAGTGAACCACCACTTCAGGAGTTGTGCCACTGCACTCCAGTCTGGGCGACAGAGTAAGACTCCATCTCAAACAACAACAACAAATAAATAGATAAATGTGATTTTTTTAAAAGAGTATCATTCTATATGTTAATGAGATGACTGATGACTAGTGGCTTCTAGATAGCCTCAGGATGGGGGCGGGTTGCCAGAGAGGCCAACCCATGATTACAGGGTTGGAACTTTCAATTTCACATCCTGATCTTCAGGGAGAGGAGAGAGCCAGAGATTTGAGTTCAGTTATCAATGGTCAAGGATTTAATGAATCATGCCTAAAAACC
This sequence comes from Ateles fusciceps, assembly GCA_036589455.1. Lineage (NCBI taxonomy): Eukaryota > Metazoa > Chordata > Mammalia > Primates > Atelidae > Ateles > Ateles fusciceps. Next base: position 11,941,875 of record JAZHEH010000078.1, read on the forward strand.
CCTGAACAAGGGGGTTCAGGGAGCTTTCAGGTTAGTGAACTCATGGAGGTGCAGGGAGAATGGGGTACCCATTCCCCATACCTTGCCCTGGGCGTCTCTTCATTTGGCTGTTCTGAGTTGTATCCTTTATAACAAACCAGTAAATGTAAATAAAGAGCTTTCCTACGTTTTTCTAGCAAATTCTCAAACATGAGGAGAAGGGCATGGAAACTCCTGATTTATAGTCAGTCAATCAGAACCAAAGTGCAGGTGGCAACCCAGGACATGCGACTGGCATCTGAAGTGGTGCCAGTCTTGCGGGACTGAGCCCTTACCTAAGGGACCTGCACTAACTCCAGACAATTATTATCAGACTTGAATGGAATGGTAGATCACCCAGTTGTTGTCCAAAGAACTGGGGAATTGCTTACTGTGGGGGGAACAAAATAAACCCACACACATTTGGTATCAAAAGTTTTGTGAGTAAACACATTTCAAGCACCAGTGAGCTGCTGGAACAGTGTCCCCTCCATTTCCCCAGGTCACTAATGAAGTGGAGGAAAACTACAGCCCCTTTCTCCCTTCTGTCTTTTTTCCTGTTAAACTAAAAAAGACTGGCAGCAGCATTTGAATTTGTTTTTGCTTTACTCATATCCCATGCAGCTGGCTTCTCTGTGTGAAGGCCCCACGCTCTTAGAAGAAAAACATCTTGCTTCAACTGCCACTTATGGAACTAGAAATTTTGCTTTTAGTCCAGCTAGTGCAGTAGAGTTGACAATACCTATTTTTCAAATAAGAACATTGAACTTTAACATGAATTGGCCCAAGTTCACACAACATTGCAGTCTCGGGGCTCAACGTGGAAGTCTGCTACAGTGGTTACTGCCTCAGAGGACCACTACCCCATCACATATAAGGCGTCCAATCATTCTCCCCACCACACATACGTTTTTCTGAACCCACCCACATTTGGGAAGTTTCTCTGGTTCAATTATTTCATTGAGGAGGCAGAGATGACTCACCCCAGGAAGTCACACTGGAGTGGGGGAAGAAGGGACAGAAACCCAAGAGTAGGAACCCTTCTCCCAGTAACCAACCAAACAGTGAGAACGAGGTTGGCAAGAGTGGAGTGTCATTAAGCTTTCAGTTTCCCGCATATGCCTTATCAGACCCCACAATTCTTTGTGGAATGTTAAGGCAGAAAAGGTCCCATGATAAATAGCTGTGTCTTCCTCTTCCCTAATCTCATTTACCTACCTCCAGAAACATGTTTCATTCTGACTCAGCCCTAGAATTTGAGTCACAGACACACCCGCACATACTGGGCAAGTCTTGGCCTAGACATTCTGGGATCTCAGACCTCCAGACTTATCAAACTGCTTTGAGATTAAGCTTGGTCTTTCTTGCCAATTATAGATTCCTTTCTCTGTTAAAACAACCCTCCAGCTCAGAAAGGAATTTCAACACCATCCCCCGGACTTTCCCTTTGGGCAGGTCTACAAGCACTCAGCAAGATGATTGGTTCAGCAACTGTGATTATGACAATGGATTTTCAGTGTGAATATTTTCTAAAGGAGTAGAATTCTGAGGCACCTGTTAGGAAGCGTGCTTGGACTTGTGAATCTCCAAGACAGACACTCATTTTCTCATTTAGGCCTCTTGTGCAACTGGCCTCGTTTTTTTAAATTAACATATTAGCTGGGCACGGTGGCTCACACATGTAATCCCAGCACTTTGGGAGTCCAAGTAGGGTGGATCATGAGGTAGGAGATCGAGACCATCCTGGCCAACATGGTAAAATCCTGTATCTACTAAAAATACAAAAATTAGCTGGGTGTGGTGGCATGCACCTGTAGTCCAAGCTACTTGGGAGGTTAAGCAGGAGAATCGCTTGAACCTGGGAGGCGGAGGTTGCAGTGAGCCAAGATTGCACCACTGAACTCCAGTCTGGCAACAGAGAGAGATTCCATCTCAATACACACACACACACACACACACACACACACACACACACACACACCACCCCCTAGTTTTTTTCCCCCACACCAGTAGTTTCTACTCTTCCTGGAAAATGTCATGCTAAAACAGAAAAACAGTGGCAGACTTATGTCCATGGAGGATGATAACACCTAGCTGATTATTAGAAGGAAACACTTAGGTAGCACTTACTGTGTGCCAGGTACTGTTTTAAGTTCTTTCCATATATTAACTCTTTTCATCAGCACAGCAACCCTATGAGATAGGTCTAGTGTTATTCCTACCTTACACATGGGACTGAGCCCCAGAGAGGTTAAGCAACTTGTCCAGCTATTAAGTGGTGGATTTAAAATCAGAGTCTTTTCCCTTAACTACCACACAATTTTGCTTCTCATGGAGTGTATTTCTGAATAAGCTTCTGTAAGGGCAAAGGTCTCAGGCTTCAATGGAAACCATAATTCAGACCTCGGAAGCCCTCCCATTCCTCAACAGTTATGACTTGCCCAAACAGAAACACGAAAGTATGAAAAAGGCTTTTGGTCAACTACTGATTTCTGAACATTTTTGCTGCTGTCTTTTTGTGAGAAAAAAATGATGGGGGAAATGAGAATGCATGCATGCAGCAAGACACTAATTTTGAAAAACTATTGGAAAAAGTGTAGTTTTGTTAAAGAAATATAGTTGGTTATTTTCAGAAGACTTACAGAAAGTCAAAACAAGCCAGACATAGTGGTTCACACCTGTAATTCCAGTACTTTGGGAGTCTGAAGCAGCAGGATCCCTGAGGCCAGTTGTTCAAAACCTCCCTGGGCAACATAGTGAGATCCACCCATTTCTACTAAAAAAAAAAAAAGAAAAGAAAGGAAGGAAGAAAAGGAAAGAAATTAGCCAGGCATGGTGGCATGCGCCTGTAGTCCAGTTACTTGTGAGGCTGAGGCAAGGGTATTGTGCAAGTCCACACTCAGGAGCTCAAGGTTGATAGTGAGCTACGATCGCACCCCTGCTCTCCAGTCTGGGCAACAGAGTGGGATCCTGTCTCTGAAACAAAAAAAAAAGAAAGGAGAAGAAAAACCACCTAAATCTCTTCTTAAAAATATCTAATGCCCCCCCCCCCCAAAAAGAAAAAATATATATATCTAATGCCCTTTAATAACAGAAAAAGAATAATTTGTAATTTGTACATCATGTATTTTTATGAAAACAATTTCCTTAGCATTATTTTTTACAAATACAAACATAAAATAACAATAACCAAAAGAAAAAAAAACCTACACAGATTTCAAACCGTATGAGACATTTACCTAAAAATCAGTAGAGATTGTTTTTCCCGTCATAACTCTCTGATCTAGGATCCCTAACATACAGGGGAAAAGGGGTAGCTAAACTATCTACTGAACTATTACTTTAGAGGCACTGGACTACAATTTTTTGTTGTTTTGTTTTATTTTTAAATTTTTGCACTACGATATGCACCATATATATCAGAGTATTTATAATATAGATAAACAATTTAAACACTAATTATTAGTGAACATTTATTAAAGCCACCACCATTTGTGACTAAATTCTGAGCCAGGGAATATAAATGAAAAATATATACTACTTGCAGTCTTGGGCCATAAACAGTTCCTAGATGAGATTCTCTCTCCAATCATCTGTTCCCTGGATGATGCTGAGGTGCAAGTATTAGTTCACGAGGGCTACCATGACAAAATATCATTTTGGGTAGGTGGCGGGGGAGCTTAAATAACAGAAATTTATTTTCTCACAGTTCTGGAGGCTGGAAGGCCATCACCGAGGTGTTGGCAGGTTTGGTTTCTCCTAAGGCCACTCTCACTGGCAGGCAGACAGCAGCCCTCTCGCTGTGTTCTTATATGGGCTTTCCTCTCTGTGTGCACATCCCTGGTGTCTCTTTATATCTCCAAATTTCCTCTTCTTCTTATAAGAACATCAGTCACATTAGCTTAGGGCCTATCCTAACAGCTTCATTTAACTGAATCACCTCATTAAAGGCCCTGTTTCCAGATATAGTCACATTCTGAGGAACTGCTGGCTAGAGTTTCAACATATGAATCTGGGGAAGATACAATTCAGTGCATAATAGTGACCTGGAAGCCAAAATATAGAGCCACAAGATGGAAAGATCCGGGGTCCCCAAATCACCCCTTGGAAGAGAAAAGCCTAGAAGATCTCTCAAGTGGGAACAACAGCATTAGACTTTTGTGAGCAACCCATGAACTTCTAATTTTGTTAAACTACTTGTATTTTGGGATTATTTATAACAGTGTCCTACACTGACCAAATGAAAGAGACTCAACCATCCCTTGCTCAGTGTGTCTAATTAAACCAGGTTTTAATATACTGGCTTCTGGTGAGGAGAAAGAGTACAAATGATGAGAAATGATTCTATAGCTGTAGCCTCTGAAACTGATTTGGTGAAATTGACCATGTACATTAGGTTCTGTAATGAACTAATACATTAATTAATGCTAAGTGGTGTGATTAATTTGGATTATGTTTTCTTTAAGTGCAATGAATAGTTTGGGTTCTTATCTGTACCTGAAAAAAATTTCAGAATTAACACATCTGAATTAGTTAATTTGCAATTGTTTGGTAAATCAACCAAGCCCCATATTCTTGGGTAAGCATATTTCTGGAGAGAAAAAGAATGAAAAAGAAAAAGCCCCATATTCTGACAGCTTTATGATCTCTACAAGGTCAGTTGAAGTGTGACTACCAGAAGCAGAGTTATGCCAGCTCCCACTATTCTTCTGTTCAGAGACAGTAAATTTGGATTTTTGAGGGAAGAAAAAAGGAACTGGGAAGGCAGCTTTTTGGCAGCTTAATTTCCTAAGCTGCCAAAAGAGGGATCCTCCACAGTGAGCAGTGACATGCTGAAAAAAGATGGGGTGCAGGCAAGTATTGTTCACGGGCAGCCCACGGAGAAGAAGAACCCTAAGTTATGTGGGAGGTGAAGAATGCTTCTAAATAGAGTGTGGGGTCTGTAGAGGATTCACGGAGGCTCATCACAGCTTCCTGGTGCTGGAGACAGACAGCGCCTGCTTCAACTGGTCCCCTTGTCCACAGCCTCACTGAACTGTTCCCCCTCTCCAAGTCTTTTCTGTCCTGAACAAATAGATCTATCTAATCTTCAGCGATGGGAAAACTCACAGGGCTTGGCCACCTATTCTTCCCAGTCTTTTGCATCTTCCACCTGGCTGTTAGCTTTTGAAACGAAAAGCCAAGACTTTGATTCTTATTTCTCAGGTTCTACTATGATAACTCTCCCTTGAGGCAACAGCTCGGTTTCTGTCTGCCCCAGAGACCAAACAAGGTTTGCGGGTTACCAGCGGCTATCAGGTGAAACAGAGCGCCTCAGAGACCAAACAAGGTTTGCGGGTTACCAGTAACTGCTGTCCTCTTACAAAGTGCAGTCTTGTCAGGTGACATTCCAAAGCCACATGCCATCTTGAGTGTTCACTTTAAGGCTACCATTGTGGAGAACGAGTCTCCTGTTTACATGACAAGACAATATCAAGCACAGCTTAGAAATTCTACATTTGCCTGACCAACATGGTGAAACCCGTCTCTACCAAAAATACAAAAAGTAGCCGGACATGGTGGTGTGCACCTGTAATCCCAGCTACTCGGGAGGCCGAGGCACAAGAATCTCTTGAACCCGGGAGGCGGAGGTTGCAGTGAGCCGAGATCTCATGATTGTACTCCACCTAGGATGACAGAGTGAGACTCCATCTCAAAAAAGGAAAAAAAAAAAAAAAGAAAGAAAGAAAGAAATTCTACATTTGACGTAGAATTAAACTATTAGCCAGTTCGGAGTGGCTTATTTCTCTGTTTCATAAAAAGTTGACCTAGATTAAAGTTGAACTCATGGTTTGTGTTTAAATAATTAAAAACTTGAAATGATGTACAAGTAGCAGTAACTGACCAAGTTTCAAGAACCAAATGGTCTAAAATGCTCTTATTTTAAGAGATTTTGGGCCAGGCACGGTGGCTTACTCCTATAATCCCCAACACGTTGAGAGGCCGTGGCAGGTGGATTACTTGAGGTCAGGAGTTCGAGACCAGCCTGGCCAACATGGTGAAAGTTCATCTCTACTAAAAATACAAAAATTAGCCAGGTGTGGTGGCATGCACCTGTAATTCCAGCTACTCAGGAGGCTGAGGCAGTAGAATTGCTTGAACCCAAGAGGTAGAGGTTGCAGTGAGCCAAGCTCGCACCACTGCACTCCAACCTTAGCAGTGGCAAAAGAGAGAGATCCTATCTCAAAAAACAAGCAAACAAAGACATTTTGCGTTTGAGACATCAGGAAGTCACCAAGTGACTATCAATATTTTGACCCCAACTCTGAGTATCGTTTGGGGTAAGTTATATCCTCAGATTTTTTTTACCCTTCTTTGCCGGTGGGAGGCTCTAAAAAAGACCAGAGAATCTTCCTCCAATTCAGAAACAGCCAAAGATCAGCATAAATACAAAGCATCCTGAAGAGCTGTTTTCTACTGCTGGAATACCAGAAAATCGGAGCAGGAGACAAAGTGTGTTGCTGAGACAGGGCTTTCGTGGTTGGCTTGGTTGGGTGGGCAGGTGGTTTGGTTTGGTTCTTTCCCCTGCATTCAACTTATAAATTATGTGGCAAATCACAAGAAAATTGGCCAAGATCATGAGCCATTAATGGAAGTTAAGGAATTACCGACACCTAACCTCACATTTTCTAGACAGGGAAATTGACCTCTGGAGAAGGAGTGACTTTCCACCGAACCACAGCAAGTTAGTTGCAACACTTGGAACAAGAACCCAGTTCTATCTCTGAGTCCAAGATGGCTCCCACTACAAAAGTGATCACGAGGTCAAGAGATCGACACCATCCTGGTCAACATAGTGAAACTCCATCTCTACTAAAAATACAAAAATTAGCTGGGCATGGTGGCGCGCGCCTATAGTCCCAGCTACTCGGGAGGCTGAGGCAGGAGAATTGCTTGAACCCAGGAGGCAGAGGTTGCGGTGAGCCGAGATCGCACCATTGCACTCCAGCCTGGGCAACAAGAGCGAAACTCCGTCTCAAAAAAAAAAAAAAAAATAGTGATCATGGGCTTCATCATAAAATCCACCTACCAGCTATGAGCCTAGCCATCTTCCCTCACCCCCACCACAACCACCAACCACTGCTTCTGCACACTAGCCCTACTATATCGGCACAATGAAAACTCATGAGAACAACAGCATGAAAGTTCAAGGTTCCAACTGAGACAGAAGCTGGATGTACAGCATGTAGTAGGTAGTGAATAAATATTTTATTAATAAATTGAGTGATCATGTGAATAAAGTTGGTGTGTTGTCAGGGCATTGTATACATAATGAGCAGTTTACAGTGCATAATGGGCTTCCTTTTAGGGTTTATTTTCTCAAAATATTTGGGTAAGGGTTAATTGATAATGCTAAACATTCAAAACTTTCACAACGGTAAGTATAGACTTCAAATTAGGCTCACTCCACTGGTCAAATGCTTTAAGGAAAATGTCAAAATTCAGGACATACAGGATGAAATAAGGCTTGGTTAGTCTTTGTAATTAAAATACTCTTAAAATTATATTAAAAATCAGGACAGATACTGCGGCTTACGCCTGTAAGCCCAACACTTTGGGAGGCCGAGGTGGGTGGATAACCTGAGGTCAGGAGTTAGAGATCAGCCTGGCCAACATGGAGAAACTCATTTCTACTAAAAATACAAAAATTAGCCAGATGTGGTGTGTGCCTGTAGTCCCAGCTACTTGGGAGGCTGAGGTAGAAGAATCGCTTGAATCCTGGAGACGGAGGTTCCAGTGAGCCGAGATCGAGCTATTGCACTCCAGCCTGGGCAACAGAGCGAGACCCCATCTCAAAACAAACAAACAAACAAACAAAAATGATATTAAAAAATCAAAAAAAATTTTTGGTTGTTGTTTTGTTTTTGTTTTTTTTGTGCTTTTTGAGACAGAGTCTGGTTTTGTCACCCAGGCTGGAGTGCAGTGGCAGGATCTCGGTTCACTACAACCTCTGTCTCCTGGGTTCAAGCAATTCTCCTGCCTCAGCCTCCCGAGTAGCTGGGACTACAGACACATGCCACCACGCCCAGCTAAGTTTTTGTATTTTTAGTCGAGACAGGGTTTCACCATGTTGGTCAGAATGGTCTGTCTTGTGATCCACCCACCTCGGCCTCTGGGATTACAGGTGTGAGCCACTGAGCCCAGCCTCAAAATGTTTTTAAATGTATTACAGTGGTTGTTGCTGGGACTGCCATTAGGGATGAATTTCTCCTCCAGTTTTTACCATTCTCTATATGCTGGATTTTTTCATATTAAAAATAAGATTTAAAAGGGCAGGCTGGGTGCGGTAGCTCCTTCCTGTAGTACCCGCATTTTCGAAGGCCGAGGTGGGTGGATCATTTGAGGTCAGGAGTTTCAGACCAGCCTGGTCAACATGGTAAAATCCCTTCTCTCCTAAAAATACAAAAGTTAGCCTGGCGTAGTGGTGCACACCTATAATCCCAGCTACTCGGGAGTCCGAGGCAAGAGAATTGCTTGAACCAGGGAGGCAGAGGTTGCAGTAAGCCAAGATCGTGCGCTGCACTTCAGCCTGGGTGACGGAGACTCTTCTGTCTCATTAAAAAATAAAAATAAAGGGGAAATTGGCTTGAGAATAAGCTGAAGGAGGTCAAGCATGGTAGCCCCTTATCACCTTGCCTGCCAGGTTCTTGATCCTGGGGATACAGCAGTGCATGGAAGAGCTCAGGCTTTGGCCCTCAGAGCCCTACATACAAGAGAGGGCATCAGATGACAAGCAAATGAGCAGATCTATATCAAGTGGTGAAGAAGAATAAAGCAGGTTTGGGGTAGAGTGAGTGATGGCAGGGGGCACAGTCTTTCAACAGGTATCAAGTCTTCTCTGATAAAATGACATTTGAGCAGAGATCAAAGAGGAGCAAGGGCAGAAGCTAGAGACCAGTTAGGAGGCCTCCGTACCACTCAGGTATATAATGATAGTGGCTCTGAGTACAGGGGAATAGAGAAGGGTCATACTCTGTCCATACTCATAAGATGTAGCTGCCGAGATTTGCTGAAGGAGTGACAGCACGTGAAGTCTATAGAAAGAGAGGGGTCTCGGATGAGGCAAGATGCCTGAGCGTGGCCTGAGCCTCCTTTGCTTCAGAACCAGTCCAGCCAAAATCCAGGTAGCTTGTGAAAGACGAATGAAGCTTCACTTTTTGAGCACCTATTACTTTTCAACATACTGTCCCCATCCTTTCTCTTGTCTGGATTCACAAGTCTTTTAATAGCTGAAAAAAAAATGTTATCCCAGACCACATATATCAGCCGTGATCACACCACCAGTAAAGGGTAAATGGAGACTGGAACAAACATTTTACAATTTGCCTGGGTGGTTCTTCTAGAGGATACTGACCCCCTGATAACAGGGGCCACACGTGTCAGCACTGTATTCTCCACCATGCTCAGCAAAGCACCTTGCATGCTGTAAACCCTCAAGAAATGCTCGCTGAATTAATTCCCCATGGGGGAGAGGCCACAGATGGCTATATGGTGAGGCTTCAGGATGCAGGCATTAGAATCAGACAGATCTAATTTTCATCACTCTCTCTGCATTCAGTCTGACTTTTAGCAGGCTTCCAAACCTCGTAACAGTCAGTGTTGGCCCTTGTTTAAAAAAAAAAAAAAAAAAAGGGAAGAGAGAAGAAACAAGTGAAGATAATGATACTTAGCCCTCAGAGTTGTTAGAAGGATTAGATGAAATTATATTTGCAAAGCACTAGCTACAGGAGCTGGCACACATCAAGGAATCAGAAAGTATAAACTATTATTAAACCAGAGACCTTGTGACTATGCAATCCCTCCTCACTCCTCAGCCAATACTTCAGTTCCTACCAAACCTGTTAGAATACACTGTAGCTTAAAATAGAGCATCTGGGGAAATCTCTTCCGCTCCACTGCCCTCAGCCCCACCCTGCCTGGCCTCACTATGCTGGCTGAAAAACGCAGCAAGCTGAGTCATCCCAGCTGCCGGCAGGGCAATTTTAAGTCCCAAGGGGCCATGTCTCTCACCCGATTCACGGCACACCCACACCTAGCTTTCCTGTCTGGAGAGATAAATGGCAAACAGGGAGGCCATGTGTCATTCTGAGTATCTGGGCCATCAATTTGTGGAATGGCCATCTTACCTGAACTTCTATCAGCCTTGTTTTCTGCATCCGTGCTGGAGGGACACCTGGCTAATATAATGTCAGTCTGCAGACAAAAGTAGAGAAGTGTAAAACACTAGATTATTTTTGTGAATAGCTAATTAAGCAATTAATGCAATCTCCACATCTGACATAAGAAACCAAAAGGTCTGGAGGCAATGGCTCACACCTGTAATCCCAGCAGTTTGGCAGGCCAAGGCAGGAGGATCGCTTGAGCCAAGGAGTTCAAGACCAGCCTGGGCAACATAGGAGACCCTGTCTCTTATTTTATTTATTTATTTATTTATTTTGAGATGAAGTCTCACTTTGCTGCCCAGGCCAAAGTGCAATGACGCGATCTTGGCTCACTGCAACCTCCGCCTCCGGGGTTCAAGGGATTCTCCCACCACCTGAACCTCCTTCATAGCTGAGATTAGAGGCGCATGCCAGCACACCCGGCTAATTTTTGTTTTTAGTAGACATGGAGTTTCACCATGTTGGTCAGGCTGGTCTCAAACTCCTGACTGCAGGTGATCCACCCGCCTCAGCCTCTCAAAGTGCTGGAATTATAGGCATGAGCCATTACGCCTGGCCCCCGTCTCTATTTAAAAAAAAAGAAAAAGAAAGAAAGAAAAGAAAAAGAAATTGAAATATTTTTCAGTCCTATTATCTGTTCACGTGATGCCATTCACTGGCTCATTAAAAAGAAATTTAAAATGAAGAAAAACACTTCCTGAAAATTAACCTGCTAAGTCATCCTCCAAAGGCAACCATGACTTGTACTCAGGAACTGGCTCACTTTTCAGATTCAAATTGCATAAACCCATCCCCAGCACTCTCGCTTGCTGCCCTCTTTCTCTTTGACATCCCCCACCCACTTTGGAGGCTCAATTGGCAGCCCCCTGTGGGCACTCTCAGTGCATCCCCTTTGAAGCAACTCAGTGACATCCTCTGTGGAGCTGATTCTCCCTCAATGCACAGTGGTTTGGGAAGCAGGGAAGAGATGCCCCAGGAGCCAGCTGCCCAGCCCAGCGCAGCAGAGGAGTCCAGCAGAAGCCTAAGGGAATGTCTTGAAATACATACCAGAAGTATATTAAGTCATAATACTCAGGCTGTAAACAAGCCCCTCTCCCCCAGGGCAATGGCAGTTTTGATGGGATATGCCGTATTATTTATATAAAGGGCAGAGGGCATCAGAATCTGAATACTAGTGCCAAAAGGATAGGTGTAGGAATTGTCTGGTGCTGTGGTGCCCAGCCCAGCTGCACACCAGGATCACTAGAGGAACTTAAAAAATACCAGTGGATATGCCCTATCCCAGAACAATTGAATAAGAGTCTCTGGGATTGACACGGGGCATTTTCAGTCTCTGCAGGTGACTCTCATGTGCAGTTAAATGTAGGAAATCTGGTCCAACGGCTCTTAAGTGTTACTGAGTCACAGGCCCCTGTGACAAGTACAATGGATTTCATTTGAAAAAAAACAAACAACTCTTTTATACACAATTTCAGGGAGACAGTGACATCCTGAGGTTTCCCCTCTCAGGTCAGACTTTTCCTTGGGCAAATGATGAGGCCAAGAACAGGTTTCTAAGAAACCTCAGCCCCAGGCCAGGTGTGGTGGCTCACACCTATAATCCCAACAATTTGGGAGGCTGAGGTGGGCAGATCTTGAGCCCAGGAATGTGAGACCAGCCTGGGCAATATAGTGAGACCCTATCTCTACAAAAAATTTAAAAATTAGCCAGGCAAGTAGCTGGAACTATAGGCCCTTATTCTGTCAGGGTCTGTAGTTCCAACTACTTGGGAGGCTGAGACAGGAGGATCGCTCGAACCCAAGAATTTGAGGCTGGAGTTAGCCGCGATCATGCTGCTGCACTCCAGACCCTGTCTCAAAAAAAAAAAAAATAAAAAAAAAAGCCTCAGCCCAGCCAATAAGGCCTGTGAGCTAATAAAAGCTGGGCCAATATGTTTTCTCCTTTTTCAGTGGTGAGCACAAGTCAGAAACAGTTTTCTCTGACCTAACACGGTACCATAGATAATGAGAAAAGCAACGATTGCCATCTTTCTTATCCAATTCATTTATTGAGCAGATGTCAGGCAAATCCTGTAATAATACTAAAATTCATCCATCTACTGAAACTGTCCTTAGTGAAGTTTACTAATTATTTTAAACAACTCCTGTTATGGGTTGAATTGTGTCCCCCCCCCACCCCGAAAGATATGTTGAAGTCCTAACTCCCAGTCCTTGTAAATATGGCCTTACTTGGAAATCAAGTCTCTGTATATACAATCAAGTTAACATGAGTTCATTAGGATGGGTTCTAATCCAGTGTGAACTGGTGTCCTTATAAGAAGAGGACAAAGCAAATGGAAGACTGAGACGCAGAGGGAAAACACCACATGACAACAGTGGCAGAGGTTGGAGTGATGCATTTACAAGCCAAGGAATGCCGAGGATTGCCAGAAACCACCAAATGCTACGAAGAGGCAAGGAAGGGTTTGCCCTTACAGGTGTCAGAGGCCGGATGGCCTTGCTGACATCTTGATTTTGGTGAAAAAAGAAATTCTTGTGGCTTTAAGCCACCCAGTCTGTGTACTTCGTACAGCTACCTCGGGAAATGATAAACCTCTTTTGTTCCAAGCAAGCTGGGACACCTAAGCCACAGAGAAGAGCTGCTAGGAATCTGCACCCAGCCTTCCTGCCCGGCTTGGTAAAAAGAGATGTCCTTGATGGAACCTCTAAAACTGTGTGCCCCTGCTCTGCTTTGCAAAAAGATTCTACTTGAATATTTTGTGTCCTCTTAGTTTTGCTCACGGCACTTTCTGTATTTACTTTGGGCACTTGTAACTGTCTCTAATGTCCATCTTACCCACTGGATGGTAACTTCCCTAGGGGAGGGAAAATGTCTGTCTTGTTCATGGCCCATACGTAGCTCAGTGCCTGGTAAATAAAGAATTGAGTGAATAAATGAATGTGAAAGTGGCATTCGATTTTATCATGATGGATTTCTCTGCTACATCTGACCACCTCTCATCCTTTGACTCGAATAATGAGATCTTTCTATGTTTCCCAGGCTGACCTCAAACTCCTGGGCTCAAGCTTCCCTCTTTCCTTGGCCTTTCATAGTTCTGGGATTACAGGTGTGAGCCACTGTGCCGGGCCAATATTTTCTCTTGGCATCCATTTCTAATTGTCCTTTCTTATTCTTTCAGGCCTCTCTTTCTCTGTACATTCTTCACACCCTTCTATTCCCCAGATTCATTTTCATCTCTTTTCTGTTCAACTCTTCTAGTTGTACCCACCACTGGTATTTATATGACTCACAAACTTCCTGAGCTTCACAGATATATATCCACGCTGTCTGAAGACATTTCTCCCTAAGTGTCCTCAGATGTAACAAATAAAATTCAACCCACTTTACTTTTTTTTAATATCTCAAGCCAATTTCCTCTTCTACCCTAAAAGACTGCCAACACCGAGGCCTTCATCATCTTTCTACAACAATCTCCTTTGGCTTCTCAGATTCTAGATTTATCCCTCTCAAATTTATCCTCTGTCTAGACACCAGAATGAGATATCTAAAATGTTAGCTTTCCAGTTACCCCTTCTTATACTAACACAATCAACGTATAAGATAAAGTCCAATCCCCTTCATATGACAAACCAGGCCCTGCTTATCTCTCCAGCCTCAAATCCTACCTCTCCTACTTTAAACTTTAAAACCCAGAAACACCAAACTGTCTCCTATGCATGTTGCCATATGCATTCTCTTTATCATCCATTTGCCTGAGCAAGGTGTCCTGAGTTCAATTCTTATTCTTTAAGGTTCATTGTGGTGGTAGACAGCCTTTAATAATGGACCCTTGGCCAGGTACTCAGTGGCTCACACCTGTAATCCCAGAACTTTGAAAGGCCAGTGAAGAAAGCTTGAGGCCAGTAGTTTGAGACCAGCCTGGGAAACAGAGAGAGACCCATCTTTACCAAAAATTAAACAAAAAATATCGGGAGTTGTGGCATGCACATGTGGTCCCAGCTCCATGGGAGACTAAGGTGGAGCATCACTTGAGCCCAGGAAGTCAAGGCTGCAGTGAGTCGTGATCACAACACTGCACTCCACCTTGGGTAACAGAGTGAGACCCTATGTCAGAAAAATGAATAAATAAACATAAAATTTTAAAAACTTAGCCAGGCATGGTAGCATACATCTGTGGTCTCTGCTACTTAGGAGGCTAATGTGAGACTATCCTTAAGCCCAATAGGTCAAGGCTGCAGTGAGCTATGATTGTGCCACTAAACCCCAACCTGGGTGAAAAAGCAAGACCCTGTTTCCAAAAAAAAAAAAAAAACAACTCCATAATCCCCCAACTCCTGCTTTTCACATCCTATGTGGTCCCTTTTCCTCAAGTATAGGTCTGACCTAGTGATTTGTTTCTAAGAAACAGAATAGAATGAACGGGGTGAGAGGTCACTTCCATGATTAGATTATACATGACTGTGACTTCCATCTTGTTTGTACTTTCTCTCTCCTATTCTTCTCAAGTGTTTCTTTTGAGGAAGCAAGCTGGAAAGGCTTTGGTGGCAAAAAATAGAGGATGGCCTCTTGACAACTGACAGTTAGGAACTGAGGCCTTCATGCAACAACAGTGTCAAAATCAAGTCCTTCCAACAACAGCAAGAGAACTTAGAATGGATCCTTCTCCATTGAGCCTTCGGTTGAGACCACAGCCCTAGCCAACAACTTGATTGCAGCTTTGTCAGAGACTCTGAAGGAGAAGATCCAGCTAATCCATGCCCAGAATCTTGATCCACGGAAACTATGAGGCGATAAATGCATGCTGTTCTAAGCTGCTAAATTTCAGAGTAATTTGTTACAGTAATATGTAACCAAAACAATCATTTCAGGCAACCTCTATTCCATGAAGACTTCAATCCCTCCTGCCGGACTCACACACACATACACACACTTTGTGAGCCTCTTTAGAGCTTCCACAGTGCTTTCTACTCACCTCCTATCACTGTACTTAAAGGCTTAATTATAATTAAGCCTTTTTCCTAATTAATTTTCGAATTGTTGTTGCCACTAGACTTTGAGACATTTGAGGCTGTAGTGTGTCCTCCTGGTTACTCTATCTCAGTATCTCTAGTGTCAAATAGTTCTTGGCACATCTGGACAAAAATTATTTTGTGGATGAATGAATGAATGAGTGAACAAATGAATATGGTCACTTTGCTAAGTGAAGCAGGTGGAAAATAAATTAGATCTATGTTATACCTATAGGAACATATAATCAAGTTGAAGAGGCAGACAAAAACCTATCATGCCTATAATTTCATGTGCTATATTGTATTGCCCGAGTCTTTTTTTTTTCAAATGCGAAAGGGGGGTGTTTTCTCACGAATTAATAAATGTGTGTTTCTTGAAGACACAGCATGTGGGAATCTCCTGCTAAAAAGTAACCTTTGTGGCCAGGTGCGGTGGCTTATGCCTGTAATCCCAGAACTTTGGAAGGCCGAGGCGGATGGATCACCTGAGGTCAGGAGTTCGAGACCAGCCTGACCAACATGGAGAAAATTTGTCTCTACTAAAAATACAAAATTAGCCAGGCATGGTGGTACATGCTTGTAGTCCCAGCTACTCTGGGAGGCTGAGGCAGGAGAATCGCTTGAACCCAGGAGGCGGAGGTTGCAGTGAACTGAAATTGTGCCATTGCACTCCAGCCTGGGCAACAAGAGCAAAACTCCATCTCAAAACAAAGAAAAAGTAACCTTTGTGAAACCAAAGGATTTCATAATATAACCACCCATTTGTCCCTGCCAGGTCCCCAGTGCTGGTCCAAAATGATTCAACAATGAAGTAAGGATCAGGATAAGAAAAATGTGCTATGGGAATCTAACAGAAAGAACGGCCTTTCTGTTCCAAACAATCTGAAAAGACTTCTCAGAGGAAATAGATTTTGACATGGATCTTGAAGAATAACAGAGCTTTGATTAACAAAAGTGAGAAAAGGAAGAATTCCAGAGTTGATAAAAAGCATAAACAAATCCTAGAAAGAGAAGGAATCTAGCAGAGAGACAGAGGTTGGGTGGGAGAGAAGCCAGATAAAAGATGAAAATTGGAAATCAATTAGCTTAAAGAGGGCACATGAGGTCATTACTCTTAGATAACATGGTTGAAAGATGAACCTTGTGAAACCGACGTTAAAGGAAAAAAAGGAACTTGCTAAGCAGAGTTAAGAGGGCTTGAGGTGCGTGGAGACATGTGCCAATCACTTCACATGAGTTTGAAGGAGAAGATGGTGCTCAGAGGTTTTGCATGATGCAATGCAAAAAGAGGCCTTTGAATGTGGCAATTAGACCACTAGTGACATTTAGGAGAACAGTAACTGTGGAAAAAAAAATGGAGATGGAAGACAGATTACAACATGGTAAAAGTACAGTATATTTAAGAAAGTCAAGCAACTCGTTTTTGGAGAAGCAGTCCCGGTAATAAGTTGGTAGACCTGCTCATTCATTAATTCACTAGTGGTTTTGACAATAAAGTAACTTATCTAATTGTGAAGAAAACACTTTTCTTTACTTGAAATAAAAGGTTACTGATATTACCTGACTTTTTTTTCTTATTTTGAGACAGGCTTGCTCTGTTGCCCAGGCTGGAGTGTGGTGGCACGCTCTCCGCTCACTGCAGCCTAGACCTCCTGTACTCAGGCCATCTTCTGGTCTCAACCCCTGGAGTAGCTGGGGCTGCAGGCACACACCACCATGACGGGTAGTTATTTTTAATTTTTATTTTTTGTAGAGACAAGATTTCCTCGTGTTGCCCAGACTGGTCTCAAACTCCTGGGCTCTAGCAATCCCCCACCTTGGCCTCTCAAAGTGCTGGGATTACAGCAGTAAGCTACTGCACCCAGCCACTTTTTCTCTTTCCTAATGAATGCTTTCTTGGCTTATAACCATGAGTTTTGAACCACTTGCAGATATTTCATCTGGCTGTGTTCATCTGTCTTTTCAACTGTAAAGTCCATAAATCATGGGGAATGTCTTTATCTCTTCACTCATTATGTACTTATTCCAACAACTATGATAACATTTGGCTTTTGTAAACTCTGTAATCCTACAAAGTAGTTTTTTTAGCCATTTGCTAGGGCTTACAAACAGTCATGCCCTGGGCTGAGAGCTTTGCCTCCATGGTATCTTTTACCCTAGTGACCCTTGTGACAGGCAAGGAATTATGATTATATCCTTCTCACAAATGAGTCAAAAGTGGTGGAAAAAAGTAAGTGGGGCCGGGTGCGGTGGCTCATGCTTGTATTCCAGCACTTTGGGAAGCCGAGGTGGGCGGATCACTTGAAGTCAGGAGTTTGAAACCAGTTTGGCCAATATGGTGAAACCCCATCCCTACTTAAAACACTAAATTTAGCCAGGTGTGCTGGCATGCACCTGTAATCCCAGCTACTGGGGAGGCCGAGACGAGAATCACTTGAACCCCAGAGTCTAGAGGTTGTAGTAAGCTGAGATTGTGCCACTGCACTTCATCCCGGGTAACAGAGCAAGACCTTGTCTCAAAAAAAAAAAAAAAAAAAAAAAGGTGGGATATAGCTACTTAGATGTAGATTCTTAGGTTTAAATCTGCTAAAGTCTCCCATGGAATCACATTACACCTTTATAAGGGTGACTCGCATGATTTTCCTGGAAGTGAGAGCATTTCCAGGACATGGTACTTTCAGTTTTATTTTATTTATATTTTATTTTATTCTTTTTTGAGATGGAGTCTTGCTCTGTCACCCAGCCTGAAACGCAATGGCACGTTCTTGGCCCACAGCAACCTCTGCCTCCCGGGTTCGAGTGATTCTCCTCCCTCGACCTCCTGAGTAGCTGGGACTACAGGTGCATGCCACCATCCCTGGCTAATTTTTGTATTTTTAGTAGAGACAAAATTTCACCACGTTGCCCAGGCTGGTCTTGAACTCCTGGCCTCTAGTGACTCTACCGCCTTGGCCTTCCAAAATGCTGGGATTTCAGGCATGAGCCACGGGAACTGAGCCAAGGAACTTTCAGTTTTAAAACCAGGACAGTCAGAGGCAAGTCAGTACCAAAGAAATTTCCATATTCATTAAAGATTAAAAGAGGGAGGGAAAATGTATCCAAAAAAAAAAAAAACAATAAGATGCTTTCATAAAGACAAGGGCCGATATCTATGGCCTCCCACAATATTTTTAATGAAAAAAATTCCAGTGTAACTATAAGATAACTTGGGTTGAAACTAACAGCAAAGTATGTTTTAAGCAGATACATACACTTTTTAATTTAGCCAACTTATTCTAAAAATAGTATGGTTGGCAAGTAACACACTGACGCCTTGTTACTGCCCTTCGCCCTTGTTTACATTAATTTAAAGTCCAAAAAAGAACTCCAGATTTATCAGACTAGGTGCTTTCCAAGACTCCAGGAAAGGTCTCTGAATGCCAGGGTAGCTCAGGAGTCATTGATAAGTTATTAGCCTGACTTCCTTATATTCCTCTATAATGACATTTTGAAAGTTAAAGTTTTCATCGTGACTTGCTAATTCTTAGAATCCTGTCCATTTTAATATAACATCAGTAAAGATTTCGACAGGGGTGAAGGAGCTGTTTTCTCACTTCAGAGCTGTATTGTGTTGTGTCTTTTTTATTCAGATAGGAAAAGGGGAGTGTTTTCCTGATGAATCGAGAAATGTGTGTTTCTTAAAGACAGCATTTAGGAATCTCTTACTAAAAATGCAACCTTTGTGAAACCAGAGGATTTCACAATATAATCACCCGTTGATCGCTGACGGGTTCCCAACACTTGTCCAAAATGAATCATCAAGAACGTAGACTGGTTAATCTAGATGTTCTGTATTGTTTGATTTTTTTTTTTAAGTGGTAGCAACCATTTTTTCTTCCTTCCTAACTTCTGCCTAGACTTGCTGAAATAGAGTAGATACTGCAGGGGGAGCAAAAAAAACACACCCTTTGCTGTTTTGACAGGCTTCTTTTAATACCTTGCTTTCCATTTACAAATAGCTCCTGCGGGTCTATCTCAGTAGGTGCTGTTTTGGCATAAGTTGAATAGTGTTTCTTTCAGAATTAATTCCATTCTCCTCCACCACAAAATCCCTCCGGGGGTGAGATACCGCATTACTGTGCCTGACCGGCTTGCTCTACTTAGCTTCTTGGCATGACGTGAGACAGTTTATAGGGCTAGTCGCATTTATTGCTGAAGATTGGAAAGCCCCTATACCAGATGAGTGCAAACGGGGTCTGCGATGATCAGCCTTTTTTTTTTTTTTTTTTTTGCGTTTCAGCTGGCTTAATCAACAGCCCTCCTCAGAACACCTAGAGGTGTAAACCTTGGTTTTAAGTCATGAGACCCTAGATAGAAAACAAACTAGCATTGTTCTGGGATAGGGCTCTTGCCTCCAGCCCCACGCTGGGAGGCAGTCATATTGTGGTAGCAAGAGAAAAGAATTTTTTGAGGTCAGACAGGCACAAGTTCAGGCCGGGCGCGGTGGCTCATGCCTGTAATCCCAGCATTTTGGAAGGCTGAGGCAAGGGCATCACTTGAGGTCAGAAGTTCATAACTGGCCTGGCCAACATGGCAAAACCCCATCTCTACTAAAAATGCAAAAATTAGCTGGATGTAGTGGCGTGAGCCTGTAATCCCAGCTACTGAGGAAGCTGAGGCATGAGAATCACTTGAACCTAGGAGGTGGAGGTTTCAGTGAGCTGAGATCGCGCCACTGCACTCCAGCCTGGGCAACAGAGCAAGACTGTCTCAAAAAAAAAAAAAAAGGCCCAAGTTCAAATCCTGTGACTTCCTGTTATTTGCCAATTGACTACTTTGGGACTTTGAGGACACTGCTAATTCTCTGAGGCTGCTTCCTTGACTATAAAATGAAAATGACTTTATTAATCCATCTGGTGCTCAGAGTGTCTGAGTGTCTGAGCACCAGATGAATTAATAAGTTATGTTTCTAAAGTATTTGGCATGTGATGGGTTTGTCAGTGAGTAGTATTTATCTTGTGGAAGTTTTGCTTCTATGCCTATATATGTACATACTGGTATATATGCATAAGTATATATGAGTCATATGAGTATAGTCTGAAAGCAGCAGTGTTGCACCCCTGTGGATGCATGTAACTCACTCCCTAAAGCCAAAAACAAAGGCAGCTGGGGTTTGACCTATGTTTTCCAAATTAAAACATTTTTTGTCTTCTCTCAGGGAGAGCATTTCAAAATTCCCCTTTGAAAAATTACTGTACCTAAATTTAGCCTTGCCCCAGTCCAAAATAACTAGGCAGGAACTTTCTTTCTACTTCTTTAGAGATGGTATTATGTAAATCAGGACCTGAATTTGTATACGAATACATGCAAGGGGCTTTGGACAATTAAATAGTGTTCATGAAACCTGTTGTATACCAGGTAAAAGTAAACGGTTTACCATTACTAAGAGTCTGTAAATTCATAACAGATGGCCTCGGCCAAGCATGGTGGCTCACACCAGTGATCCTAGCACTTTGGGAGGCCGAGGTGGGCGGATGATTTTAGATGAGGAGTTCGAAACCAGCCTGGCCAACATGGTGAAAACCCATCTCTATTAAAAATACAAAACTTAGCTGGGCATGGTGGTGGGCGCCTGTAATTCCAGCTACTGAGGCAGGAGAATTGCTTGAACCCAAGAGGTAGAGGTTGGGGTGAGTCGAGATCATGCCACTGCACTCCAGCCTGGGGGATAGAGTGAGACTTTGTCTCAAAAAAAAAAGAATAAAAAAAACAGATGGCCTCATCAAGGGAGAAACTGCCACTTCCCTCCAGCTCCACCACTGCCCTACTACCTTCCTTTGAAAGGTTTCATTTTAGTCTAACAAGCTTAATTGGGTAAGATCTTCCATAGCTTTGTAAGAAAGCTAATCTCTATCCCTTCCTCTGTCTTGTCGGGAATGTTCACTCATACTTACTGGACACTGACTATGAACCAGACACTGTGTTCATTTCATCTTTTTTGATTTTCTTCAACGATGCTTTGAAATAGATATATTTTAGACCAGTTTATAAGAAAACAGAGATCAAATATGATATATTTCAGACCAGTTTATAAGAAAACAGAGATCAAATATTTATCCAGAGTCACATAATGTGGCAAAATGACAATTCTGAAGCCAGAGGCAATGACCGTGGCAATTGTGGGAGACAGACGTAGTCATTTTGAAAATAGCTGAGTAAGGATGTGAAGTTGGAAATGAGCAAATCTCGTGGGTTCTGCTAGAAATCATAATGAGAGAGCAAGAGAAGAACAATAGAGGCATTTCCTAAAACACAAGAAATATCAAGGAGTTATTTGCATACTCTATGCTGTCTATTCTATCTTATTGCACAGTGTAAACCCAGGCTTCTTGCACTCAGCAATGTCTAATGGCAAAGAGCATAGAGCACATGGAATGTATCAGGACAAGGGGTAGGAAGGGTTAGGAGGTGCCCAGAGCATGTGGTTAACAACTTGCTAAATTAAATAATCCAAAATTCCCATCTATAACTCTTACCAACTCTCCCATTTCTCTGGTGTTTTAAAGAATGGTATATTTGGAAGAAAACCATAAGGGAATAAATCGTGAGTATGAATGTTTCGCCCTGAATTGGCTAAACAGATTTCTGAAAGTTTTTAAAAGAGAAACTAAAGTTAGTGCCTGGGCTGTATTGACAGATGTTTTGCTCTTTAACCATGACCTATTATTACTTGAGGAAATTCATGTGATTTCACAGCAGGGTGTGTCTGTCAGGTGACCCTATCTATTTTCAGCTACATATAAGAAGGAATTCCGGCATGGGAAAACTGCCATGCATAGCAAACTCTCATTTCCAAGAAAATACAAGTCCAAGAAATTCCCACTCAACCTCCTGTAAGGTTTACAATCAATGTTTGGGAGAAGAATGCAGAATACCGAAATGTTGGGGGTCCTTTCAAAATCCCACTCCCTGCTTCTTTTCCACACCTTAACTTTTCCTCTTACTGTGTCTGAAATGAGCTCAGAAGTGGGAGCCAATAGACTTGGAACTATGGTAGGAGACCCTCTTCAGACTCCTTCGCCACCCCATTCTGTGATTCAAGCTGCAGGCCACCTTAAAGATGATGTGAGTATCAATTTCAGATTAACTCTGGCTCAGAGAGGTTGTCTTGCCCAAGGTCACACAGCTCATTCATGATTTTGCCTTGAAAGTCCAGCTTCAGGGTTCTAAAGTGGAATACTCCTATCACATCACTCCCAGTCACTATTCTATTTTTAAGGTGTTGTTTCTCTTCCTGACGGATCGTCCCCTTTGACAAACATTTCAGGAGATTGATAGGATTTTCACCCTTTAAGTGGTTTCTGCTCAGTGACTGAGCAGAGGAAGTGGGGCAGGGAGGGGTTTGTAGCGTTATTGCAATGGATTCCAAAACCCAAATCACAGCACACAGTTCTTTAAACCGAAGAACAACGTATTCATGGATAGATGCATTTTCTTTTATAATATAAGTGCAAGTTTTAAAGCTAGTAGTTCTTGTCAGTCAACAGACACAATTAGAATTGTCTAAACATCTTGGAAATTTTTTTACATTAAAATATGGTTCTCAAAAATATACATATAATTCTAATACCTGAAGATTGCGCATCTGTGACTAAGTCTTCATGTGTTACTCTTTATATATAAAAGAGCTTGAGGCACACTTTTTTCCGTATTTGTTTTCCAGTGGTGGCGAGAACTAATAAGGTGCACTTTCAGTAAAATAGTTCTGACTATGCAAAGAGGCTTAGGGACAGGAGTTTACTCTTCCAGTGATTCTCAAATTAAATCATCAGTTTGACCCCACCTTTTCTGAAGCCAAGCTCCTCCCAGCCCCATCACCTCCCTTCCCAGACAAAAGCCTTTCCCTTCAGGCGTTGTTATGTATCTTCTCCATAACTCCGAATCCTTCAGCTCTCTGGTTCTTCTTTTCCTCTAGTAACTCCTCCCTCCTTCCCCCCACGTTTCCTATTTTAGGAAGGCAATTTACATTCCAAGATGTCAGCCGACTCTTTTTGAAGGCAGGGGTGGAGTGAAGATGTGGTTCCCAGATCGAAGCTAAAAACTAGGGGTATCTTTTAGTTCTCACACTCAAACCGGAAGGCCATTGAGTTGCACCTACTTTTGCACATGACTAACCTCAGATGAAGCAATCTTTGCTACTTTAGGGCTAGAAGCAGAGGAAGAAGTGTGAGGTCATGGGGCCGGGGGCGGGGGAGGGGAGGGGACCTGGAAAAAGAAAAACAAACGCGCACTGCAGCTCCTCT
Organism: Ateles fusciceps; assembly: GCA_036589455.1. Taxonomy (NCBI): domain Eukaryota; kingdom Metazoa; phylum Chordata; class Mammalia; order Primates; family Atelidae; genus Ateles; species Ateles fusciceps. The sequence continues at coordinate 11,965,387 of JAZHEH010000078.1, forward strand.
CGCCAGACTCAGGAGCAGTCAAGGATGACAGCTCACAAAACACCTCTAATTAGATCATGAATCTCTATAGGCTGTAATCTCGGCACCATGGGAGGCAGAGCGGGCGCATGACTTGAGGCTAGGAGTTCAGGATCAGCCTGGCCAACATGGTGACATCCTCGTTCTCTACTAAAAATACAAAAATTAGCCCAGCCTGGTGGCGCACGCATAGAACCCCAGCTACTGGAAAGGCTGAATACAAGATTCACTGGAACCTGGGGGGCAGAGGTTGCAGTGAGCCAAGATCATGCCACTGCACTCCAGCCTGGGCGACACAGCAAGACTCTGTCTCAAAAGAAAAAAAAAAGACCTATGCCTGGCATTCATTTCCTATTTTTCACTATTTCCCCTCCCAATTAAAGTGTAAGTCCCTTGACAGCAGAAATCATGCAAATTCCCCTACATTTTCTACTCCAACTACTGGAAGGAGACAGTGCCGTCAGAAGGTCAGTGGATGTCTGCTGATGGAAATCAGTTAAATCACTTTGGCTTGATAATGAACACTTAGCAGCTTACAGGATGAAGAAGAAATGAACACACAGAAAAGAACAAGGAAAGCTTTTAACAGTTTACTGCCACAGTATCAACTTTTATATGTGTATATACGTTTAAATACAAGTTAGACCATAAATACCCAGATGGTAAGATATCTGCCTCTAGGCTGAAAAAAAAAATCTCTGCAACAAATAATCTTAAGTAATACTGAAGAAAAGAGATGTGAGGTAATCTTCCATCTAAAGTCACTATAACCTACATTAAGCCATTTTAACTAAAAATTCAAGTAGTTGTAAGACCTTTAGAACTCAAAAATGTAACTTTAATATACATTTTCAAACTAAAAAATATTTTAATTATAAATAGGGAAAATAAATAAAATTATTTTTGCTGAAATAAAATGATATTATTTCTTTTATGTATTTGAGGACTGTATATAGACCAGATAAAAAATGAAACTTATTTGACACCCTTCTAAGAATCTATATAGTACTCTAATACAAATTATCCATACAACTATGTAAGTATATGTAGACATATATATTCACCAATGCATATGTGGAACTTTCATTCTAGATGAGAACAATCTATTCCTCTTTTTAAGAAATGCATATTCCAATTATGAAAATATTCTTAATTTATATTAAAAGATCGCTTTTTGTAGGATGCGCACTAACTAATGTGACAAGGAGCATTTTTCATATTTTAGAAACTTTTTTAGAAACATTCATTTCTCACCAAGTTACTTGTGAATATTTGTTTTACTAAGTTTTAATACCATCAATTAAAAATCAACTTTTTTCTTTTTATTATCCTGGTTATACAAAATCCCCATGTTCTTTTATTATATTGCATGTTCAGTCTACCAATATACTGGCCCCAAGTAACCTCCTATACTTCTATCCAATTTTTTCAAAGTTATTTTCTAGTTTTCCATAGTTTTCAGTAATGCCCAACAGGAACACATTGAATGATCATCTCAACAGAAGCAATACAATTTGAGTCAAAGGAAACAAATTCTTTTACATTGTGTAGTGACCTAAGAAATCAACATTCACTATGACATTTCAGTGTTCTCAGAATGAATTTTTTTCCTTATAAGAACGGAATATGTATAAACCAAAACATATACATTGTTCTGAATTGGCACTGAAAAGCAAAATACCAAAAACAGCAATAACAAGAAAGCACTGAACTGTTTCTTCCCAGCCACCCAGTCTAATCATGGGTCATCCCCCCTTTCCACTAGGCCAGCAATAATCTTCAACAAAAACACTAGAACAAATATCTAAGTAAAAAAGAAATGTATCAATCATTACTTCCCTATTTCCAAGGGTCTCTCGTTCTTGCTTTAAAATAAACAAAGCGGTTTTATAACATTCTCATATCCCAACAAATGATAATCTGGGAAATCACCAACAGAAATTCATTTTTGATGCATTCCATCTTCCGTTTCCGAGGGCACTTGAGAATGCATCTTCAGATCCCTCTCAATTACAATTCAATCTTCAAACTGCAATCTGCAAAATGCAATCTCCAAATTGATAAAATGTGCACCTCCTGAGAAAACTCTTTTGAAGCAGTCCCCCTCATGCCAGTTTTTTATGCAGTCAGGTTCCTGAGCAAAAGAGTTTGGATATCAGATTCAGAAGTTTCTGCCGGAAATTCAGTTTGTCTCCAAATCTCCTGAGTTGAGTGGCACACTCGACTTCAAGGTCTGAGAAGGAAAGCAAAACATGGACATTAACACTGATGATATTACCAACTATAACCAGCAAGACCTAATATGTCCACACTAGTGACAAACTTGAGTATCCCAGGAAGCATTTCTCTTAACTTCGTTCGGCTTTATGTGCACCTGTTTTCCAAATGTGACAAACACACAACACACACACACACACATTGTGACTCACCAAAAGCAATCGATTAGGTAAGAATAAAGACCTTTACTTTGAATTTTTTTAAAACGCATCCTGGATGAGGCAAGTGTTACCTTACCTTCAAATATGTTAAATACTACAAAGAGTAACATTAGTCATTTTACCAGCCTCAGATAATGTCATCTTTTTAGCTTTCATTTAAGGTTGGCTGGGGGAATAGAAGTCAAGTTCTGTGTGGATTTCAAGTAGGATTTGGTTTGCAAATCGCAACAATTTACAACTTAGGTTATACTCTCATTATATAGGCAAATCTAAATGTATTCTTTTTCTCATTAAAAAACTCTGATATTTTCTCATAAAAGACTCATAAAATCTTATTCTAAAATTAAGTCTACATTCTCTAAAATAATTTAAATATTTCTATTTTAATGTAAACCCACTTCTTCCTACAACCCCATTCTGTACCAATCCATTGCCTTTATGGAAATGAGAGGAGCAGAAAATAAAATATTTACTTCACATTTTTACTACTTTTTGGAATTGAGTTATTCTAAATGAATAGTAAGAAAAATAATGCTTATAATTTCCAAGTACACTTTGTTCAGTAAGTGCAATTAACACTATACTGACTATAATATCATACCTATACTGACTATAATTTCAATTTTCTTAACTATTTCAAAGAGCAACGAGGTCTTTTGGGTCTACTTCATGATTATATACATTAAAAATCATGATTACAAATTAAAATATGGTCTATTTTATAAATCGACCCTGAAAAGACCACATTTAGACTCAAAATAAATAACTGTAAATATATAGTAAAGCAAAATTTTAAACCTACATTTCAACTAATTTCTCTCTACAAGAGATGAGTGAAATCCTTCCTAACCCCTACACCAAGAGACCTAATAAATCTCATTAGACGTTATTCTTTATGCGCTACAGGATCAAACATTTTGAGAAGTTTTGTGTTGTTGCTGTTGTTGTTTGAGAGGGAGTCTCTCTCTGTCGCCCATGAAGTGGCGCAATCTCAGCTCATTATAACCTCCACCTCTCGGGTTCAAGCGATTCTCCTTCCTCAGCCCCTCGAGTAGCTGGGATTACAGGCGCGTGCCACCGCGCCTGGCTAATTTCTTGCATTTTTAGTAGAGATGGGGTTTCACCGTGTTACCCAGGAGGGTCTTGATCTACCCTCGTGATCCGACCGCCTCAGATTCCCAAAGTGCTGAGATTACAGGCGTGAGCCAAGGGGCCCAGCCTATTTAAGAATTATTTACATAGACATGTTGTCTACAGAGATTGAGATATACACAGTTCTAAAAGAAAAAAAGAAAAACCAATACCATTCAGCATCCGACATTGGAAGCCCTGTCACCAAAAAAGTAGAAAAAAAGGCAGAAAATAGTTCCCAGTTGGTTCCTTAACTTCTAAAAATCGCAGTTACCTATAAACGTATTAGTAACAAATCAAGTTTAAGACGGATTTTGTGCTGTTTCTTGTTCTTGGGAATTAAGTCAGACCACCAAGTGCTATCTATGCACAGGTCAGATCCTTCGGCAAGAAACATGGTCAGAATTCTTGGACATCACAAAACGTAAACAAAGCTTTTTCCGTCTTACACAGAGGCAGAGACAGCAGCCTGTTACCAACTTAGGCATGGGCACATTTGCAATGCACCACTTCCTTTGCACGCCCCACGAGCTCTGTAAAATGAAAGTACTTAAAAGGTGGGGGGGGGCGGGGGCGTCTAATCGTCTGATGCAACAGCAGTACGGCCCCACAGAGATTTCGGGCCGGGGGCAGATGACTGGGTTATCTGATTAGATTTATAAAAAGGATGGGGCTGGGGGGGCTGGCCTGAAAAGCATGAATGGGGGTGGAGTGGAAACGGATGAATGAAAAAAAGGAGGGATCAACTCCTATTCTCCTATCCCACCTCCCACAATATCCATTATTTAAAGGTTACTAGATTTTCTAAGCTTGGGAACACAGGGGCCCTTGTGGGGCCGTCTCTGGAAGCACCGGGAGTAAAGGCGGTCCCCAAAGTCCTCTCCTGCCCCTTCTGCCGCGCCAATGACTTTCTCCTAGAGGCGGCCGCATACACTTGCACTTGTTTTCCTCGTGGCCCCGGGGGAAGGGCAAGTGGGGGAGGAGGAAAGAGAGGAGCAGAGGAGCTTTTTGCCGCTGGTGAAACGCAGCTACATCCCAATCCCAAATAGGACTCGGCCTCTCGCCGTCCCGGTGGGGGCTGGGGAAAATCCCTGAAGAACTTTCTGGAGGCGCCCCTAAGGCTGGCACCCGGGCACAGACCTGGCCCGACCTTGGGCCCCCCGACTGTGTCCGAGCCCCGACGGGCGGAGCCCGCTCCAACCGGCGCAGCCCGCCCGACCAAGACCTGGACCCCGGCCCCGACCCCGCCCGGCCTGAGTCTCCGCGGGCCCCAGCGGGTCGATACCTGCTGGAGCCCGCGCGGGGCTCGGTTGCGCGCTCTTGCGCGCCTTCTTCCCCAGGCATCTCTGCCGGTGCCGCCGCCCACTCAGCTACGGAGCCCTGGAGCCTCAGCCTCCGCCCGGGGCACCTCGGACGTCCGCAGGACGCGAGCCACACAGAACAGACCCGCGGGCTGGGGTAGCGGGATCGAATGGCGGGATTGGGTAGCCGGACGCGCGGAGCTGACGAGCGAACTCCGTAAGTGCCGGGGAACTTCTGAGGTCCCAGCGCCAGAGACCGCGCTTTTGTTCCCGCGGGGGACTTCCCTGGTGACGTAGGGAAACTTGACGCCGGGCCCGCCCCCTGTCCCCGCCCCCTGTCCCGGCCCGGGAACCCGAGGCCCGGGCGGGCGCGGAAGTTAGGTTGCCCGCCGAGCGCGGCCTGCCCGGACACGCTCCCCCACCCGCGGCGGGGGATGATGAATGCTCGGCGGGCGAGACCTGTTCGGCCCCAAATTACTTCCTTACAAAGCGGGGGTGGGAGGAGAAGGGGGTCGGTCTGAGCATCTGCAAACGCGGGACGTCGTCCCCGGCAGTGGTGGCGGGACCTGGGAGGGGGCGGGAGGGGAAGGATTTTCCCAGGAGGAAAGCTGGTGGGTGGGGAAGAGACCTGGCGCCTGGACAATTAGAGAGAGACTTGGGTAAACAAGCCCCGGAAAGAGATTGGAAAAGGAAACTTTTCGAACTTGGAGAGTTTTCGCAGTAACAGGGAAAGGAAGTGAGGAGAACATTAATCGCGGCAGAGGAGATGCCAGAGGCCCTGTGAGAAAGCGCCGGGTCCCAGGAAGTCACTGCAAACGGGAGCCCTGGTGCCAGCCAGAAAGAACTTCGTGTTTGAGTTGGGAAGGGATTTGTGTGTGTCCTTCCAGATAGGTTGATATCGCCCATTCTGGATGTTTAGCAAAAACGAGTGGATCATTATCATATGGAAAACGTTCAGATCTTTTGTGGGAGGGATGAGCTACCTGGGAACGTGAAATTATTGATACAACATTTGGCGAGGCCCTGAGTAAGTCTACTATTATGAAGAGGAGTAATTATGAATAGTTAACGGTTACTGAGAGTCGCTTCGTGCTAAGGGTTTTGGCATGTAACAACCGTCGCTACTTTACAGGTGCAGAGACAGATTTATAGAAAATTGCCCAGGTTCACATAGGCAGAGAGCACTTCCCTGATCCCAACCCACGCAGGCCCACAGAGAGCAAGAGCTTTTACCCACTGTAGCCTTCCCAGCAATCAGTTTCTTGGAAAATGTGTGCTTTCTCCCGTTGCGGTGGCTCAAGCCTGTAATCTCAGCTCTTTGGGAGGCCGAGGAGGCTGGTTCACTTGAGGCCAGCAGTTCAAACCCAGCCTTGCCAATATGGTGAAACCCCGTCTCTACTAAAATACAAAAAATTAGCCAGCCTTGATTTGGCGCACGCCTGTGGTACCAGCTGCTTGGGAGGCTGAGGCACGAAAATCGCTGAGAACCTGGGAATCGGAGGTTGCAGTGAGGCGAGATCGCGCCACTGCACTCCAGCCTGGGCGACAGAATAAGACTCCGCCTCACAAAACAAAAGAAAAGAAAAGAAAAAAAAATGTGTGTTTTCATATTAGCTGTGCTGTTTAATGGAAAGATTGCAATTTGGTTGCACGGGCTCCCTAGAAGTGTTTGGTTTACAGTATTGGCTTTCAAAATATATTGCAAAAATGTGAATTGATTACCAACATTTTAAAAATTGAGGATTGCGTTAAAAGCCAAGATCCCAGCATCTTTGGAAAACCAGAAGCTCTGACAACCTGTGATCCATTTTCCAAAAGTGCAGAATGGGCTGGGAGTGTGGTCGAAGCCACACCCTTTAAGAGGAAACTTGGGTGCTCCTGTTCACCACACTCCCTGCTGTTTGCTTTCGCTATTTACATTATCCGGCCTCAGTAGGCATTTGAGGTTGTTTATTTATCTTAAATCATTCAATCAACACAAACCAGCAAATATTTATTTATGGCTTGGTCCTGCTGAAGATATGGATAACATTATATTCGAGGCTGATGTTGGGTGTTTTTGAGTGGAATATATACAACGGAATAAGAGTGGACAGAATTCAGGAATTATTATGAGACACAGGAAGCGCAGTGGACATGCTGCCTTGAAATCTATGATCCCCAGGTGGTATTAGCAAAACCACTCCAGGCTCATTTTGACTGACTCAATCCTAAGGAACAACGTTAACTTTTTGGTTGCATAAATTATTAAATTTCTGCAGTTCAAATCACACGCCCTGAAATGCAGTGAATATACTCAGCAACAACCCCCCCAAAAAAGTGAATCATAACATTGTTTACCTACAAAAGATGTGTTAATCCTATCCTCTAACATTTTCATTATAAAAGAATTGGTCACGTGACCCATACTGGATACAAATCTTAGGCAACTCTGCTTTTTAGGGAATTGCAAATTCAGCTTGCAAGGAGGAAAAGAGTGGAAAGAAGTGGGGGAGGTGGCTTCGGAAATGTGTCAAAGTCAGCTGGATTATATAGAAGACTTTTAAGGATTTGGATTTGAGATGGTCCATAAACCCTATGGTAGATCTAACATTCTCTAAAGAGAATTGGCCAGGCATGGTGACTTACGCCTGTAGTCTCAGCACTGTGGGAGGTGGAGGCAGGAGGATCGCCTAGTCCAGGAGTTCATGACCAACCTGGGGAACGTGGCAAAACCCCGTCTCTACAGATAACACAAGAACAACCTGTGTTTCCAGCTACTCGGGAGGCTGAGATGGGAGGATTGCTTGAGCCCAGGAGGAGGAGGTTGCAGTGAGCGATGATCGAGCCACTCCACGCCTCAGCAACAAAGTGAGACTCCGTCTCAAAAAAAAAAAAAAAGCTAGAAGCAGAGTGAATAGCATCTCTTAACTGTATATCCTCTGAAAAAGGGAGGTATCATTTAATGTTGGGCTTGCAACAATATAAACATGGAGATAGTTGACCAAACAAAATAGTAAATAAAAATGTATCGTGAAGCATTAGAATTCCCTACTATTTTTTTTTAAGTAGGACTGGTAAAAATGACATTTTTAAAAACTATTAGCTAAGCCAGTCTCTGTGGCTCATGCCTGTAATCCCAGCACTATGGGAGGCTGAGGTGGGGGGATCACCTGAGGTGGGGTGTTTGAGACCAGCCTGACCAACATGGAGAAACCCCAACTCTACTAAAATTACAAAATTAGCTGGGCATGGTGGCACATGCCTGCAATCCCAGCTACTCAGGAGGCTAAGGCAGCAGAACTGCTTAGCCTTAAGAACCCGGGAGGCGGAGGTTGCAGTGAGCCGAGATCACGCCATTGCACTCCAGACTGGGCAACAAGAGCAAAACTCTGTATAAAAAAAAAAAACAACTTATTAGATAATCTTTTCTCATGAAACAAGTTCAAAAATGACAGTGCACATCTGATCATTTATGTGTGTTAAACAAAAAAGAAAAATGTATATATATGTATATCTGTTTATGAACCACAATGACAAGACAAGCATGACTAGTAATAGAAGTCATTCATATATTTCATGCAGAAAATAGGACCTGACAGTTCAACAAGAGGATATGAGATATGAATGAGACATATTTAGAGGCAGCCCAGGATAAAATATACAGGCTGTAGATCTGATTGTAAAAAGGGAAACATTGTTGTTTTCCTGTATAGCATGTTTGTTAACAGGAAATTAGCCAGAGTATTTGATGGATTAAATCTCTTTAAGGCCGAGCGCAGTGGCTCCCCCTGTAATCCCAGCACTTTAGGAAGCAGAGGCAGGTGAATCACTTCAGATCAGGAATCCCCCAGCCTGGCCAATTGGCGAAACCCCCTCTCTACTAAAATACAAAAATTAGCTGGGCGTGGTGGTGCGGCCTGTAATTCCAGCTACTCAGGAGGCTGAGGCAGGAGAATCAGTTGAACCTGGGAGGTGGAGATTGCAGTGAACCAAGATTGTGCCACTGCACTCCAACCTGGTGACAGAGCGAGACTCTGTCTCAAGAAAAAAAAAAAAAGAAAGAAATGTATTCTCTCAGGCCAGGCACAGTGGCTCACACCTATAATCCCAGCACTTTGGGAGGCTGAAGTGGGCAGATCACTTAAAATCAGGAGTTTGAGACCAGCCTGACCAACATGGTGAAACCCTGTCTCTACTAAAAATACAAAAATTAGCCGGGCGTGCTGGTAGTCCCAGCTCATCTGTAGTCCCAGCTATTCGGGAGGCTGAAAGCGAAGAATCGCTTGAACCCCGGGGGCAGAGGTTGCAATGAGCCAAGATCTTGCCACTGCGTTCCAGAAGTCTAAAATCAAGGTGCCTTTGGGGCATGTTCTTTCTGAGAGAATCCTTCCCTGGAGAGATCCTTCCCTGCCTCTCGTAGCTTCTGGTGGGTGCCTACAGTCCTGGCATTTCTTAACTTGTAGATGCGGCACTGCACTCTGTCTTCACATGACCTTCTCCCCTGTGTGCCAGTGTCCAAATGTCCCTCTTATAAAAACATTAGTCAGGCCGGAAGCTGTGGCTCACGCCAGTAATCCTAGCACTTTGGGAGGCAGAGACGGGCAGATCACAAGGTCAGGAGTTCAAGACTAGACTGGCTCACATGGTGAAACCCCATCTCTACTAAAAAACACAAAAATTAGCTGGGCATGGTGGCTCATGCCTGTAATCCCAGATACTTGGGAGGCTGAGGTAGGAGAATTGCCTGAACCAGGCGGAGGTTGCAGTGAGCCGAGATTGTGTCACTGCACTCTAGCCTGGGCTACAGAGCAAGACTCCATCTCAAAAAAAAAAAAAAAAAAAAAAATTAGAGGACTAGGGTTCACTGCAAGTTAGTATAACCTCATTTTAACTTGATTACACGTGTGAAGACCCTATTTCCAAAAAACTCACGTCCATAATTTGTGGGGGGTTGTGTCTAGGACTTCAACATATCCTTTTTGGGGAACAGAATTTAAGTGTAACATCTCATTGTATCAACGGCCCTTTTTAAAAAGTTGTATATATACATTTTTCCCCTTGGGTTTTTTTTTTTTATGTTTACATTTACATCATCATAGGTATTTTTAGTTCCCATGCTGTTGGCACATACATTTTTCATCCTATTTACAATTTGGGCTGGGCGTGGTGGCTCACGCATGTAACCCCAGCACTTTGGGAGGCCAAGGAGGGCAGATCATCTGAGGCCAGTAGTTCAAGACCAGCCTGGCCAACATGGTGAAACTCCATCTCTACTAAAAATAAAAAAATTAGCTGGGCATGGTGGCGCACACCTGTAGCCCCAGCTACTCAGGAGGCTGAGGCAGCAGAATTGCTCAACCCTGGTTGGCAGAGGTTGCAGTTAAGACAAGATTGTGCCACTGCACTCCAGCCTGGGAGACAGAGCAAGACTCCATCTCAAAAAAAAAAAAAAAAAAAAAGAAAACACATTTTGCAAATCAGAAGGCTCTTAGTACACTTCAAATTAATTTAAAACAGCCTGAAATACTCAAGCACAGTATAGACAAGATAAGGAGTAAGATGACTTCTGAGGGACCAGGCTCAGGACCTCTGTCAGCCAAGAAAGTGTGTGTCCTACATATCCTTAGTTGGAGATTATGGTGTGACTCCATCCTCCACCCACACCCCGACTTCCCACTCACAAGGCCAAGCAGGTTTTCAGTAAGTGCCCTGAAGGAGCTTGAAAGTAAATTTAATTTCTATTAGTGCACCATGTAAGGACATTATAAAATGTGGGAAACAGAGAAAAAAACTTTGTAGTCTCTTCTCATCTCAGCACCTTAACACAATCATTATAAGGATCTGGGGACACGGTGTACTTGTGAATTAGCAGCAGATAATAGAAAATAGGTTATAATTGATGTGTGAAATTATGTGACGTGGAAATATTTTTACAAAACACTTAAGTGAAAAAATTTATAATGATTAATAGTAACAAATAATGTAAAATGAACTACTAATCTACACTACTTGATTGCTTTTCTGGTTTGGTGTTATGTTTTACAATTTTTTTTCTTTTTGGCAATGAAGTCTTGCTTTGCTGCCCAGGCTGGGGTACAATGATGTAATCTCGGCTCACTGCAACCTCCGCCTCCTGGTTCAAGCCATTCTCATGCCTCAACTCCCAAGTAGCTGGGACTACAGGTGTGCACCACTATACCTGACTAATTTTTGCAGAGACAGGATTTCACTGTGTTGGCCAGGCTGGTCTCCAACTCTTGGCCTCAAGTGATCCACCCACCTCGGCCTCCCAAAGTGTTGGGATGACAAGCATGAGCCACAGCACCCGGCCTGTTTTACAATTTAAACAATCTGTGTAGGGAAAGGAAAAATAAAAAGTCCTGTTTATTATCCTCAGGAGACAAAAGAATCCTAGGCCTCCCGGATAAATAGTCTTAGACAAACAGGATGAAAACAGTAATAATACACACACACACACACACACACAAACACACGAGCATGAGAATACAATTGCCCCATGGAATTGGGGAAAAGATAGTCGTGATTTACAAGAGGAAGCAGGAACAAGATAAGATACACATGTTGAGAAGAAGGGACTGGATAATTGGAAGGCACTTTGAGTTTGCAGAAGCTTTGAGTGTTACTATTAGTATGCAGAATTATTATCCAGCTGTGTAGATAATCAGTGGTTGCTGCCTTTAGTAAGAGATATAATTTCACTCCAGCAGATAGATTTGGAAGTTGAGGGTGGCTGCATCCTTTTTATTTATTTGTTTATTTTTCTGTGATGGGGTCTGGCTCTGTCTTCCAAGCTGGAGTGTAATGGCACAGTCTTGGCTCACTACAACCTCCACTTCCCAGGCTCAAACCATTCTCCCACCTCAGCCTCCCAAGTAGCTGGGACTGCAGGCATGAGCCACCATGCCTGGCTACTTCTTGTATTTTTGGTAGAGATGGTTTTATAGAGCCTGGGTGACAGAGCAAGAACCTGTCTCAAAAAATAATAATGAAATAAAAAATAAAAACAGAGCAACTGCAGGCCTTGGGAAGGCAGTGGGAGATCAAGACATCTGATCCAACCTCCCCTGGTCTTCTTTTTTTTTTTCCTTGAGACAGTTTCCCTCTTGTGGCCCAGGCTGGAGTGCAATGGCGTGATCTCAGCTCACTTCAACCTCCACCTCCGGAATTCAAGCCACTCTCCTACCTCAGCCTCCCAAGTAGCTGCGATTACAGGCATGCGCCACCACACCCAGCTAATTTTGTATTTTTAGTAGAGACAGAATTTCTCCATGTTGGTCAGGCTGGTCTCGAACTCCCAACCTCAGGTGATCTGCCCACCTCAGCCACCCAAAGTGCTGGGATTACAGGCGTGAGCCACCGCACCCAGCTCCTGGCCTTCTTTCTCAAACATACCTGAGCACCTTCCTCCTTCATCCTCCAGGTAGGTTCGTGGTTTCCATACCCAGGACCATCTTCAATACCCCTCCAGCTGTTCCAGCCAGAGGTGCAGGTCTTCCTCTCTGCCCCTCCCTCTTCTTCGCCCACAGCCAATCAAGGTGAAGTCATCTTGAATATCCGTAGGCTCTGTTCATTTCTTTCCATGGTCTAGGACATCACTTCCTCTCGCCTGAACAACTGCATATGCCTCCTATTTGGCCTTCCTGCTTCCAAACCTGCCCCTCTTTCATTTGTTCATCGCTGCAGCCAGAGTGCTTTTCTTTAATACAAATGTTCCCAGGTCCCTTCTTAAAGCTGTTCTTTCCATGGCTTCAAAGGGATAGATTTTTGTTTTTGATTTATTTTTGTTTATTTATTTATTCAAGACAGGGTTTCAATGTGTTTCCCAGGCTGGGGGCAGTGGCGCCATCATAGCTCACTGCAGCCTCCGAACTCTTAGGCTCACGTGATCCTCCCCACCTAAGCTTCCAGAGTAGCTGGGACTACAAGCATATGTCACAACACCCAGCTAATTTTTTATTTCTTATAGAGATGGGATCTTGCTATGTTGCCTTAGCTGGTCTCAAATTCCTGGCTTCGAGCAATCCTACCATCTCAGTCTAACAAAGTGCTGGGATCACAAGTGTGAGCCACAAGGCCTGCCCAATTTTTTTTATTTTATTTTTTTTTTTTTTTTTTTTTTTTTTTTTTTTTAGAGGGGGCCAGCCCCGCCGCCCCCCCCCCCCCGCGGCCCCCCCCCCCCGCTGGGGGCCCCCGCGGGCCCCCGCCCCCCCGCCCCCCGGCTTGTTTTTTTTTATATCGGCTCTATCCCCCGCCGCCTCCCTCCCAGATTACGTATGAGCCACCCCGCGCCCGGCCCCCAATATTTTTATTTTTAAAGACAGAGTCCCTGCTCTCTTTAAATGTCAGAGTTCTCCAGTTGCCCTAGCATCAAATTCAATTGCCACAGCAAAAGGGGAAACGTGAGTGACAGTTTGTTCTTATGTCCAGATAGGGTGGGAGAGGGGCCAGTGCCCAGGAGAGCATGCCCCAAACCATTGATGTGGAGAAGGGGACAGATGGGAAGTGAGTAGAGAGAGAGAAGAGAGGGAGAATGAGAAAGAGAGGCGGCTGAGGAACATAACTAGCAGCCCCCACCACCCTGGCACACGTGTCAGGAGAATTGAAAAATGAGAAAGACCTTAGAAATCATAAGATTTCAATCAGGCCAGTTACCACATTAGTTTTTTTAAACAGATTTCGACTCTGAGCTGAGTTAACTCGTGCCTGTAAGGCTCGTGCCTCCATCCTACCTGGAGGACGAAGGAGGAAGGTGCTCAATGTGTTTGAGAACGACAGAGCTACTTGGGAGGGTGAGGCAGGAGGACTAGTTGAGCCCAGGAGTTTGAGACCAGCCTGGACAATATAGTGAAATCCCATCTCTAAAAAGAAAGGAAAAAGAAAACAGCCTTCTTATAGTCTGTTATAGTTCAGCAATGACAGACTATTGTTCAGTCATAATCGGTTAGAAAAAGCAATGTTTTTAAAAAGTACTATTCAATTAGCAACATATATATATGTATGTATAATATATATATATATATATATGCATGCTTGGTGTGGTGACTCACAACTGTAGTCCTGCCTACTTAGGAAGCTGAGGCAAGAGGATCGCTTGAGACCAGGAGTTTGAAGTTGCAGTGAGTTATGATGATGCCACTAGACTCTAACCTGGGCAACAGAGCAAGAACCCATCTCTGAAAAAAATAAAAATTATCAATACGCTTACTAAGGCATATGTGAAACCTCAGTGAAGAATCCTGGTTGTGTCCTGAACGACATGATAGAAGAGTGATTTCTGGATGAGAAGACATTTCTCTGCCCAATTATTCTACGAACACAATGCAATTTCAATTAGATTGCTATGAAGACTTTTTTAGGAATGTAAAAATCCCGCAGAGAACCACCCCTACCCTTTAAAATATTACAAAACAAATATAAAGACAGTATTAAATAGTTCAGCAGAGCAGAGACCTAAAAATACAGACTTCAAAATGTGGGAATGGTGTATATGATGGGGATGGTATTTCAATTCAGTGAAGACAAAATGAATTTGAATTATGGAATAATAAGTAGTTTTAATACAATTGATTATATATTCAGAAAAAAAGTCAGTTTTCTACTTCATTATCTGCATCAAAAAAAAATTTCAAAATTTAACATGTTTAAATATAACTGTCAAACACATTAAAAAGTTCTTAAATCATAGGTAAGTATTTTCATCATTTTAGGATTGGATTGGATTTTGAAAGCTTGCTGTGAAGACTACATCCCAAGGACACATTTGACTTCCTAGGAATGTAAAAGCTTGGATCAGTAAAATAACACTATAAACAAGTCAAAAGACCATCCCCAAAATGAGGGGAATAGGGCAAGTAAGTAGAGCAGTTCCACCCTAAAAGTCCCTGGAATAAATTTTAAAATGGTGCATTCTTCGTTTGAAACACGGAAGCCTTTGCTGGGAAACGTTGCAAGCCACAGTGCTTGGTTGGAAACGTGATAGGCCAAATTGCAACCAGAATTCTGCGATTATAAACAGAACCATTTTTATTTCGGAGGAAAAGAAACAGGCGACAGACAGAGAAAGGAAACTAAAAGAAAAAGAGGAAATGAATCAGTTTCAGAGCATGAGACCTCAAGCGCAAAAACAAGCTGGGGAGTGGAGGTGGGTTAGCTCGGTCATCATTAGAAGGTAATTTTTTTAAATGTGTCTGTTGGGAAATATGCAAAAACCAAATACCCACATTTATCTAATTAAATGACTTTCTGTCAGGAAAGGAGCACGGGATCTCCAGCCTTTGTCAGGGGCATGAGAGTTTCGCCCTCTCCTTTCAAGGTCCCTAGAACTCTACCCTGTGGAGCTCTGGAGCTTTGGGCTAAAGGAGGCTTAGGTCCAGCACAAATTCCTGGGCAATTGTGGCTCCCAAGAGACACAGGAGGCCTAGGTACCCAGGCACTGTCAGTTTTGACATTGCTGCTGTCATATATTAACTATGATTCCTTAATGCAGGAGATAACTAAAACTAGTTACCTAGTTTTAGCCAGAAATCTGGACTTACTCCTAATTCTGTCTTTGGAAACCCAACATGATTTTAGGCAAAGGATTGACTTCTCTGGGGCTTAGTATCCCATCTGTTAAATGGTTGTCTTAACTCTGTGCCTACTTACTCAGTTTGGGAGAAGATTAAATAGTGAGAGTAGATAAAAGTATGTTATAAATTATAATGTTCACATGTGGTTTATTAGTATTATTAGGACTGAAATTCAATCAATTAGGATGTGTTTATAAAGCCGTCATTGTGGCCAGGCATGGTGGCTCACGCCAGTAATCCCAGCACTTTGGGAGGCCAAGGCGGGTGGATCACTGAGGTCAGGAGTTCGAGACCAGCCTTATCAACGTGGAGAAACCTCATCTCTACTAAAAAAAAAAAAAGAAAATACAAAACTAGTCTGGGCATGTGGCGCATGCCTGTAATCCCAGCTACCTGGGAGGCTGAGGCAGGAGAATCGCTTCAACTGAGGAGGCAGAGGTTGCAGTGAGCCAAGATTGCACCGCTGCACTCCAGCCTGGGCAACAAGAGTGAAACTCCGTCTCCAAAAAAAAAAAGCTGTCATTGCAACTAATAAAATCTGATAGTTCCAAAAATGAAATAAAAAAGCTATTTTTATTTTTATTTACCTATTTATTTATTAGTTATTCAGTTAGTTATTTGAAACAAAGTCTCACTCTGTTGCCCAGGCTGGAGTTCAGTGGCATGATCACGGCTCACTGCAACCTCTGCCGCCTGGATTCAATTGAGTCTCGTGCCTCTGCCTCCCAAGTAGCTGGGAATACAGGCGTGTGCCACCACACCCAGCTAATTTTTTTGGTTTTAGTAGAGACTGGCTCTTGCCATGTTGGCCAGGCTGGTCTCGAGCTCCTGAGCTCAAGTGATCTGCCTTCCTCAGCCTCTCAAAGTGCCACAGGTGTGAGCCACTGTGCCCAGTGCTATACATACATATATATATATATATATATATATATATATATACACATACACACACACACACACACACTTTTTTTATGAGAAACAAATAATAGTAAGCTTCTCAGAAGGAGAATGGAGTGGTTGGTGGGCAGGAGTAGGAGGGACAGCTATTTTCTATTGCACACTCTTCTGTAACTTTTGAATTTTTTTTTTGGAGACGGAGTTTCGCTCTTGTTACCTAGGCTGGAGTGTAGTGGCGCGATCTCGGCTGACTGCAACCTCTGCCTCCTGGGCTCAAGCAATTCTCCTGTCTCAGCCTCTTGAGCAGCTGGGAGTACAGGCCTGCGCCACCATGCCCAGCTAATTTTTTGAATTTTTAATAGAGACGGGATGGTCTCGATCTCTTGACCTCGTGATCCACCCACCTCAGCCTCCCAAAGTGCTGGGATTATAGGCGTGAGCCACAGTACCCGGCCCAACTTTTGAATATTTTAAAACATATGTATGTTCATGTTAATTGCTTAAAGAATATGTAAATAAAATTCAAGTTTATGTGGACCTAGTGATTTCCTTCCCAATTGTATATTAAATAGAAATGTATGTACATATCCACCAAAAGGCATGTCCTCATAGCAGCCCTAATTGTAGTGGCCCCAAGCTGGAACCCTGTGTAAAGCCCAACCACTATAAAACGCATAAATAAATTGTAGTATTTTCCCACAGTGAAATACTATACAGCAACTACAATAAGTGATCTATAACTACAGCAACAATGTGAATGATTATGACAAACCTGTAGTGAAATAAATCAGACACAAAAGAATACATAGTTTGTGGGTTCATTTGTAAAAGGTTCGAAATCAAGCAAAACTACTATAGGCCATTAAAAGTCATTAATATCATTCTCAGCAAACTGACACAGGAACAGAAAATCAAACACCGCATGTTCTCACTCATAGGTGGGTGTTGAACAATGAAAACACATGGACACAGGGAGGGGACCATCACACACTGGGGTCTGTTGGGGGGGGAAATAGGGGAGGGACAGCGAGGGTGGGGGAGTTGGGGGAGAGATAGCATGGGGGAGAAATGTCAGATATAGGTGATGGGGAGGAAGGCAGCAAACCACATGTACCCCAAAACCTAAAATGCAATAAAAAATAATAATAATAATAAAAGTCATAATAATGGTCTCCTTTAAAAGGTTTTGTAGCTTGGGGGGGTCAGAGAAGGGCTTCTGGAGTGTAGATAACATCCCATCTCTTGACTGGGGTGCTGCTGTTTGCGTAGGTGTGTTCAATTTGTGAAAATTTATAACACTGTTTTCTGTATGTTACACATCAACTGAAGGTTAAAAGAAATAAACAAGAAAGATTGAATGGGGCAGGAACAATCCTAATGGGACTCACAAGAAAACAATAGAACAATAAAATAACTTTTACTTTGAGCTTTTCTGTGATCTCCAAATGGTATCCATTTCATTCCATCTCTAAGGAGCAGTTTCAGAAATTTACAGAGGCTACCATTTGTTAGTGGCAGCAGAAATTAAAATACAGAGTAATGGATGATATTAAAATCAGAGTCAAGTGGATTAGTATCTTTTTCAGTACTATCAAGTAACAGTACAAAGAAATAAAAATATAATGTATAGTTGGAACCATGTCAAGATCTTTTTTTTTTTCTTTTTTTTTTTTTTTGAGACAGAGTCTCACTCCATCACCAGGTGCCAGACCGGAGTGCAGTGGCGCGACCTCGGCTCACTGCAACCTCCGCCGCCCGGGTTCAAGAATTCTCCTGCCTCAGCCTCCCGAGTAGCTG
This sequence comes from Ateles fusciceps, assembly GCA_036589455.1. Lineage (NCBI taxonomy): Eukaryota > Metazoa > Chordata > Mammalia > Primates > Atelidae > Ateles > Ateles fusciceps. Next base: position 11,983,540 of record JAZHEH010000078.1, read on the forward strand.
GGACTACAGGCGCATGCCACCACGCCCAGCTAATTTTTTTTTTGTATTTTTAGTAGAGATGGGGTTTCACCATACTGACCAGGATGGTCTCGATCTCTTGACCTCGTGATCCGCCCGCCTCGGCCTCCCAAAGTGCTGGGATTATAGGCGTGAGCCACCGCGCCCGGCCTATGTCAAGATCTTAAAATGAAGTCACAGAGTTAGCAGGGTCTAAGTATTAGAGTTTGAAAAGTCAGTGTGAGAGTAAAAGACATTTTTGTATTCCTCAGAACTGAAAAATGTCACTGTATAGCATAGGAAACTTAGCAGTAAGTATGCAAAACAGAAGTCAAAATGTAAATAAATGAACTCTAATCTCAAAGGCCGTTAGATGAAGACAATGTATCTCACCACTATCTCTTAGGACCTCAAAAATCCCAGAACTCAGGAGGTACACAGGCCACAGAGCTGGTAGGTTATGGAGCCAGGATTTGAACCCTGATCTGGAAAGTCCAGTGTAAAGCACCTTGACCTTTTGTCAGTTACTGGACCACATGTAGCTTTCTTTCCTCAAACTTTTACACTTATTCACACTCTTCTGTCAAGGTTGGCACTTTCTCATCCTCCAGATCCCAGCTGAAATGCCCTGAGGCCTCTTCTACCACCTAATCTGAAATAGTTCTCCTTCTTGATCTCTATGTCTTGTTTTCTTTCTTCATAATGTAGCAGAAGTCGCAGTTGCCTCATTTACTGGGGAGTGGTCCTTGATCTTGTATTCACTTATCAGTCTCCCAGCTGGACTATAAGCTCCATGAGGTGACAGCCACATCTATTGTGTCTCCAGCTCTTCCTCCTGCTCTTGGCATGCTAGGGATGCTCAACAGATGACTATTTTAAATGTCAGTCATGGCCAGGCGCGGTGGCTCATGCCTGTAATCCCAGCTACTCTGGAGGCTGAGGCATGAAAATCATTTGAACCTGGGAGGTGGAGGGTGCAGTGAGCCAAGATCGAGCCACTGCACTCCAGCCTAGTTGACAAAGCAAGACTCGGTCTCAAATAAATAAATAGGTATCAGTCATCATTAGTGCCAGGTGAATGTGAATCGGCAGTAGTTGCAGCCTAGCTCTGTTTGCTGTTTACCTTCTGTGTGACCTCAAGCCTGAAGCTCCCATCTCTGGATCATCATTTCCTCGTGTGTCAAATAAAGGCTGATTACTTTCTAAATTTCCTCCATTCTAATTCCCACTGACTAAATGAAACTAATTCACAACAACGTGTGAATGGCTCATGGCTCATTACCATTCCCAGAGGGAAGTGTATTTTTAAAAGATAATGTTCCACATTAATCTCTATTTTTAGGCTATCAGCTGGATAGGTGAAAACAGTGGAACTGATTGGTGAGAGATAATATACTGAGAGCAATGGAACCTGAGATTCTGCCCCGTGAGTTAGCTGCCCTATTAGTTCTTGCTTTTCTCAGCTTCTTCCTGTCTCCTTATTTCAACTCAGGCTTCAAAAGCATGGAAACTTTTTTTTTTTCCACCTCACACCCTCCCCAACTGCTACAGTACACATGGCCTCGGGGTTTCTGCCGTGATCCACGTTAGAGAGTTGTAAGCTGTGCCCAAGAAAGGCAGCGGCTTTGTCTGAAGTTGTATGGTCCCAGTGGGTCTGGTTTCTAGAAACCTCAGGATTTCTTTGTTTCCAAGTGTGGAGCTCTGGCTGGTGGCCAGGCATTGTGGTTTTGCATACGGGGCAGTCATTATCTCTCCCTGAGCCTCAGTCACTCATCTTGGCGTCTTTCTGGAACCCAAAGTGTCCTACCAGGAAAATGAGTGTCTGGGCAGAGAGGACAAAGGTTGACTCAGAAGAACAAACAGAGGAAGCACTCAGTAGTAACCACAACATTGGGTAGAGCAACAGTGAGTAGAATGTGGCCTGTGTTTCCAGCATGGCTCTCTACAGCCTTGTCTTTCATTGTTTTGATCCAATATCTCTAATCTGAATCCTCCAGAACTCTAGCCAAGGGCTGGGTAATCCACCCACCTGATCCTAGCTCCTGATGAAAGTGAGAGCACGTTTTGCCTCTTCACAGGGGCCCCACCCTTGTTTTTTCCTTTGACTCATTTTCCTCCTGGCAGCTGGGCGTTGAGGTGGCCTTCTTTGATGCCTGGGTCATAACTCACCCCAAGGGATGTTGCTGTCAGGCCTTACTGGGCACTTGCATCCACACTCACCAGCACTGAAGTGACAATTGAATGGCTTTGGTCGTTGTTTCTTCAGCCAGGGCTTTCTTTCATCTTAGCCTCAAAATTCCCTGCCCTAAAGGTTTATTATCAGAAGAGTTTATTTAAATAAACAACTGCTAGGCCAAACTTTGCTGGATCCCCACCTTGGGAAGAGAACCCTCCCCTCTTTTTTTTCTTTTTTGAGATGGAGTCTTGCTCTGTCCTCCAGGCTGGAGTGCAATGGCGTGATCTCGGCTCACTGAAGCTTCTGCCCCCCCGGGTTCAAGTGATTCTCCTGCCTCAGCCTCCCAAGTAGCTGGGATTACAGGAGCATGCCTGGCTAATTTTTGTATTATTAGTAGAGAAGCGGTTTCACCATGTTGGCCAAGCTGGTGTCGAACCCCTGACCTCAGGTGATCTGCCTGCCTCAGCCTCCCAAAGTGCTGGAATTACAGGGATGAGCCACCGCGCTGGCCAGAGCCCTTTTCTTTTACCCAAATTTCAAGAGATTCAGGAATTCTGGGGTGGAATCACCATAAATACACTGAATGACAGAGATCCAAGAAAAGCGAGTAGTTCAAATATAGAAGAGATTCATCAGTGTTGTGTGACTTGGGGAAAACTTGCATACCCCCGACCCTGGAATGGTTTTTAGGAAAAGGAAAATCCCACATACAGAATGCCTTTACTTTTCTTGTGAGATCTTGCCTTATACATTTTTGCCTCCAGAGCAAAATTAAACTCTAGTTCTGGTTTGGTCTAACTCACTGCGACCATCCTTGCTACTCGAAATGAGAAGGGGACTAAGAACCTCTGCATCTTCTCGGAGCTTAATAGAAATGCAGAATCTCAGGCCCCAACCCAGGCCGACTGAGTCAGAATCTGCATTTTAACAAGATTTCCAGGGGCTTTATATTCACCTTAAAGTTCCAGAAGCCTCTCTAGCCTCCCTCACTGTTAACTCTTATTTTATTTTGTATTTACCTTTTAATTTTATTGAGACAGGATCTCCCTCTGTCAGCCAGGCTGGTGTGCAGTGGTGGATAACAGCTCATTGCAACCTTGAACTCCTGGTCTCAAGGGGTTCTCCTGCCTCAGCCTCCCAAGTAGCTGGGGCTGCAAGCATGCGCCACCAGGCCCAACCACTTTTTAAAAATTTATTGTAGAAATAGGATCTCACTGTGTTGTCCAGGCTGGTCTCAAACTCCTGGCTCCAAGTGATCCTCCCACCTTAGCTTCCCAAAGTGCTGGGATTATAGGCATGAGCCACTGGGCCCAGTACCTCACTGTTAACTTGTAAACTAGTGCCACGAAATCTAAGAGAATTGATATGGCATTGTTGTGCTCATAACACACTGAGATCAGGGCATTTACAGCGCAATTGGAAGCCAGAAAATGCATCAGCAGTTTAAAAAAAAAAAAAAAAAACTCTGGCAGGCATGGTGGCTGGCACCTGTAATCCCAGCACTTTGGGAGGTAAGGCGGGCAGATTGCTTGAGCCCAGGAGTTCCAGACCTCATGGTGAGACCCAGTGTCTACAAAAAAATACAAAAATTAGCCCAGCGTGGTAGAGTGCACCTGAAGTCTCAGCTACTGAGGAGGCTGAGGTAGGAGGATTGCTTTAGCCCGGGAGGCGGAGTTGCAGTAAGCCCAGATCATACCACTGCACTCCAGCCTGGGTGACAGGGCAAGACCCTATCTCAAAAACAAAACAAAACCTCTGATACCGATTGAGATAGTGTAAAACTTTTATTTTCTCATCCTTTTCCTATTGTTTGAGCTTATTTATGAAAGGAAGATTTAGGTTTTGTCTTATTTTTATCATTTTTATTTAAGAAAGTGAGTAAAAAGCATGATTTGCTCTCAGTCCTAACAAAATCCACAGAGGTAGAAAGTTTTGATAAATGTGAAATGTTTTAAAGAGCTACTGTAAAGTAAGTAAATAAACAAACAGGATACTTAATATTAGTTACCTCTGTGAATGGGCAGTGCTGATTGATTGGGCATTTGGGGCTGGGAGGGGTGCCCAGAGCTGGCCCATGTTAACTCTGGGCATCAGTGGAAGTAAGATCCCTTCCAGGTGACCACCGTTTTGTTTTGTTTTGTTAAGACAGGGTCTAGCTCAGTGACCCAGGCTGGAGTACAATGGCATCATCATGACTCACTGCAGCCTTGACCTCCCAGGATCAAGCCATTCTCCCGTCTCAGCCTCCCAAGCAGCTAGGATGGACTACTGGCATGTGACACTATACTTAGCTACTTTTAAAAAGTTTTTTTTTTTTTTTAGACAGTCGCTCTGTCACCAGGCTGCAGTGCAGTGGCACAATCTCTGCAACCTCTTCCTCCTGGGTTTAAGCGATTCCCCCTGCCTCAGCCTCCTGAGGAGCTGGGACTACAGGTGTGAGCCACTGTACCCGGCCTAAAAATTTTTTTGTGGAGATGGGGTCTTGCTCTGCCCAATGTGGTCTCAAACTTCTGAGCTCAAGCGATCCTCCTGTCTTTGCTTCCCTAAGTGTTGCAATTACAGGTGTGAGCCACCTGGCCCAGACAACCACCATTTTGTATGGTCCTGCAGTGCGGACATACATGGTGTCCCTTTGACTAGATCTTGAACTGTTCTGATCTGACTCACTGTGTAAATCACTTTTATACTTGAGGAGTGGGTGGGGGTGGGGAAAAGGGGCTTTGGAGTCTGCTGAGCCAAAGTGGAGTGAGGAGCAGTTGCCTTAGTAACTCTAATGTCAAATTAGGCCCAACTTTCATAAACACTTACTCTAGAGAATAACATATAGGTCCAAATTTCTTACACTTTCTACTCTCTTAAACATACATAGAATACCAGATATGGTACACTCTCCTCACAGAATATTAATCCTGAAGATTCTATTCTCTTAAACCTTTGTATACCTAATACACATTCTTCTCCTGGCAGAAAAATATAATACAAAGGAAACTATCTTTTCAAACTATCTAAATCTGGGGTTTATCTTTCCATGTAATTTTCAGGATGGGTGTGCTCTCATCAGGCATGGCGAGAGTGTCCTGAGCCTTATTTATAGTCTGCAACAGGGACTTTATAATTTGTGGGTCTGTAGCCTATTGCAACCTCTCATTTCATGCTCTTCTACCTGTGAGGCGCTGCCATTCTCACCTGAATGGTCTCTTGATTTTGCATTTATTTGGATCTTAAGTTATGTAAATGGATTTTTCATCTCACCTGAATATGCTTTATTATTATTATTATTTTTGAGACAATGTCTGGCTCTGTCACCTAGGCTGGAGTGCAGTGGCGTGATCTTGGCTCACTGCAACCTCCGCCTCCCGGGTTCAAGTGATTCTCCTGCGTCAGCCACCCATGTAGCTGGGATTACAGGCATACAGCATCATGCCCAGCTCATTTTTATATTATTAGTAGAGACGGAGTTTCACCATGTTGACCAGGCTGATCTTGGACTCTTGATCTCAAGTGACCCACCGCCTTGGTCTCCCAAGTGCTGAGATTACAGGCGTGAGCCACTGCAATCAGCTTTGAATACACTTTTCATAAACATCCAATCTTGGGAATACATAACCCTCAGTGATAAGAGGTGTCTGATTAGATTGAGGGACAGAGCTGTGGCTTTGCATGATAATTTGGTCATAATGTCCAAGATCATTCTACTGACACACATGCACACCCGTATGTGCACGTGCACACACACACACACACACACACACAGAGGCATGCACTGGGCAAATGAAAACAGTTATAAAAGGGAATTATTTCTCCTTTCTCAGAAGCCCAGAAATCATTTTAACAAATCAATATATTTCTAACCAACATCATTGAAAACTACAAACAGAAAAATGACATCTGGGAGGCCAAGGAATGCTTGTGTAATGGAACGGTTTCTTAATTGGACACGAACTATTAAAAAAGGGGAAGTCATCTATTCTTAGTTCCTTGGATATCCATCCATGTAAAAGAGGAAGGAAAAACTCCCTGCCCCCAAAAAGCATAACTTTATCTTAGGACAAATCAATAAAATTAAATATGTTCTTCCTATAATTTATCTGATTACAGCCTTTTTTTTTTACTGCAGTGTCCTAACCTGTATATATATGTTAAGCATTAATGTATTTATTGATAAGCAATACTTATACATATGTATGTGGTAAATATGTATAATTGTGATCAAACACAAACATAGTGACATTTTGATAAATATAATGTATCGTGATCAGATGGAAGTTAATTAGCAATGTCCATTATCTCAAACATTTATTTTTTCTTCTGTTGGGAACATTCAATATTCTCCTTTTGGCTATTTGAAACTATGCATTATTATTAGCTATGGTAATGCTACAGTGGTATAGAATACCAGAATTCATTCCTTCTGTCTAGCTGTAATTTTGTAACGTTTAACAAATCTCTCCCTCTCTCTCTCTTCCCAGATCCTTCACAGTCTCTGGTATCCTCTGTTTTACTGTTCACTTCTATGAGATTAACTATTTTTAGCTTTACCACAAGAGTAAGAACATGCTGTGTTTAACTTTCTGTTCCTGGTTTATTTCACTTAACATAATGTCCTCCAGTTTCATCCACGTTGCCGCAAATGACAGGATTTCATCCTTTTTTATGGCTGAATAGTATTCCGAGGTGTATATGTACCACATTTTCTTTATCTGTTCATCTCTGTTGGAATCAGTGATTCCATATCTTCGCTATTGTGAATACTGCCTCAATTAATGTGGGGGGTGCAGACTACCTGAAAATAACTTTGGGACCAGAGCACAAAATTTTGACCAGTTGAGGCTAAAGAGTGATGGCTAAGCATAAAAGACACTCCTTTTTTGAGATTTTCTTTTGTGAGATTTCTATCAGTGTCATATCTTGAGAAAATTGCTTGTGATGTCACTTTCCAGTGCAGGGAAATCTCTCCTAGATGCTATTTTCAGCTGAAGATTTGTTTTTAAGTCACCAGTTTCAGTTCTACATTGTGATTCAGCAAATATGTCTCCTGTTTTTGCTTTTTATACCTATAGGCTCCTGGATAACTAGGATAATATAAACAGGTTAGACTGTAATTTCAGGGGCACAAATCTCATACATTGTCTTATTTAACTTTCACTATCACCCTGTAAAGTAAGAATTGTTTCAATTTTGCAAGATATGAAAACTGCCCTTGGCTAAATAGCTAGTAAAGGTAGGGCAGAGCTGGGATCCAAATAAAACAAGGTTCAACCTGGAGGACATTATGCTGGGTGAAATAAGACAGACACAGAAAGACATGCTGTGTGATCTCACTTCTACGTGGAATCTAAAAAAATCAATTCACAGAAGCAGAGAGTAGAATGATAGTTGCCAGGGGCCAAGGGGGATGGTGAGATAAATAGAGAGATGACAGCCAAAGAGTACAAGCTTTCAGTTGTAAGATGAATATGTTCTGTACTTCATAGTGACTATAGTTAAGGATACTGTGTTGATTACTTGAAATTTACTGTGTAGATCTTAAGTGCTGTCACACACATACCCACACATTCACATACACACAAAATGGTAACTTGGCGAGGTGATGAATGTATGCATTAATATGATTATGGTAATCATCCCACAATGTATACATATATCAAATCAAGTTGTAAACCTTAAATATATATATGTGTGTGTGTGTATATGTATTTTTTAGATGGAGTCTCCCTCTGTTACCTGGGCTGAAGTACAGTGGTGCGATCTTGGCTCACTGCAACCTCTCTCTCCTGGGTTCAAGTGATTCTTGTGCCTCAGCCTCCTGAGTAGCTGGGATTAAAGGCGTGCACCACCAGGCCAGGCTAATTCTTGTTTTTTGTTTTTTTGGAGATAGAGTTTTGTTCTTGTCAGCCAGGATGGAGTGTAATGGCATGATCTTGGCTCACTGCAACCTCCACCTCCTGAGTTCAAGCGATTCTCCTGCCTCAGCCTCTCAAGTAGCTGGGATTACAGGCGTCCACCACCTTGCCCAGCTAATTTTTTGTATTTTTAATAGAGATGGGATTTTGCCATGTTGGACAGGCTGGTCTCGAACTCCTGATCTCAAGTGATCCGCCCACGTTGGCCTCCCAAAGTGTTGGGATTACAAGCATGAGCCACCACACCTGGACATGAATATATATAATGTTTTTGGTCAATTTTTCCTCAATAAAGCTGGGGGAGAAAAATCAAAACCCAACAAGATAAATATAAGAGGTTTTCATTTTGAAATTCAGGCCATTTCCTGACACCGAGGTTCTTTGCACTGGTCCTCTCAAGTCTGTTTTCATGGGTTTGTCTCAGGCACCTCTTAAAGAGAAGTCATCTACCTCTAAACCTGAATATCAGGAGTAAAGTCTGAGACAATGGTTGGTGCATTCTGGGTGCGTGAGACGTCAGCCTTGGACGATGAGTCACATCAGTAGTTTGTGAATTCCACCAGTTTAAGAATTCCACCAAGGAAGGTTAAGTCCAGGCCATTTGAAAACAAATCAGCATGATGTAATTTGTCCTTTGATTGCTCAGATGAGCAAATATGTGTAAAACCCCTTGGTAAGCCCTAAGACAATTTTATGAAAGGAAACAGATTTATCGTAGTTCTATTTTGGTTTTAGTTGCTTGTTTCTTCAGTCTTCAATTGGAGCTATATGGAAAAGCGTATTCCAAAAGAGTAGTTCTATTTTGGTTTAGTTGCTTGTTTCTTCAGTCTTCAATTGGAGCTATACTGGAAAAGCGTCATTCCAAATAGACATTGTAATCAAAAGACTGTAATAATTTCTAGTAGGATCATATCTATTTAGAGTTTTGTCCCAAAAGGATTTATCTCACACAATAGCAGAGTGAAACTCATTAAGATTTATAAAGAAACAAGACATAGTGAGAGGCTATACCTGAAAACATTTGTGTGGTTTTTTCTTATTGTTGTTGTTGTTGTTGTTTTGAGACTGAGTCTCTCTCTGTCGCCCAGGCTGGTCTCCGACTCCTGAGTTCAAGAAATCCTCAGGCCTCTGCCTCCCAAAGTGCTAGGATTGCAGGTGTGAGCCGCTGTGCCTGGTCAGCACTTAAGTTTTAAAGAGGCATTGAATTCCAAGCTTAGAGTCATTTCAGCTGGGTGCAGCGAGTGGTATGTGCTTTTAGTCCCAGCTACTACATAGGCTGAGGTGGGAAGATGCTTGAGCCCAGGAGGTCAGGGCTGCAGCGTGCAGTAACGGAGTCTGTGAATAAACACTGCACTCCAGCATGGGCAACAGAAAGACACCCTGTCTCAAAAAGAAAAAAAATTATTTCATAAAACACTGAAGGGAGTAAAGGGAAACAAGTTTAGGGGAAAGAGTCTTGGAGTCTAGTGCTGACTCTAACTCAATGTGTAATCTTAGGCAAGAAATGTGTCTAAACTTCAGGGGATTTAACACTTTGTTGAATACGTATTTGCCAGGACCTGAGTTTTGTTTATTCAAAGTATCAGACTCCTCATCTTCACAGTCAAAAATGTTTTGAAAATAGAATTCTCAGTCTTCAGGTTACAGGTTACAAAGAGCAATTTCTTTTAGTTTTTTGAGACAGAGTCTCACTCTGTAGCCCAGGCTGGAGTACAGTGGCACAATCACAGCTCACTGCAACCTCAACCTCCTAGGCTCCAGTGATCCTCCCTCTTCAGCCTCCTGAGTAGCTGGGACTACAGACAAGTGCCACCATGCATGGCTAACTTTTGTATTTTTTACAGAGACAGGGTGTCACTATGTTGCCCAGGCTGGTCTCAAACTCCTGGGCTCAAGTGATCCACCCACCTTGGCCTCCCAAAGTGCTAGGATCATTGGTGTGAGCCACTGCGCCCAGCCCTAAGAGCAATTTTCAATACAGCAAAAGTCTTCATCAAAATTTACCATAAGAAGAGGGCCCATGTATCTTTTTTGTTGTTGTTTCTTTAACTATATTTACTTATTTGGGACAGGGTCTTGCTCTGCCAACCAGGCTGGAGTGCAGTGGTGCAATTATAGCTCACTTTAACCTCTAACTCCTGGGCTCAAGCAATCCTCTTGCCTCAGCCTCTCAGGTAGCAGGGACTATAGGTGTGCACCACCATACCTGGCTATTTTTAAATTTTTTGTAGGGACAGACAAGCTGTATTACCAGGGCTGGTTTCAAACTCCTGGGCTAAAGCAATCCCTTTTCTTCCTTCCTTCCCTTCCCTTCCTTCCTTCCTTCCCTTCCCTTCCTTTCTTCCTTCCTTTTTTCCTCTCTCTCTCGCTTCCTCTTTCTTCTTTCCTTCCTTCCTGTTTTTTTTTTTTGAAGAGAAGGACATAGAAGTGGGGGGAGGGGAAGGGAGAGAGTCCCTTTTCCTGACATGTGTTCATTACCTCACCCTACTCCATGTCATAAAATAGCTATAACTCAGTAATATTGGGATGTTTTTAACCAAGTTTAATAGTTGTGAAATTCCTTTTTATTTCCACATGCTCTCTTTGCTTGAAAATGTGTGTTCTTTCTTTAACAACAATGTTGGTTTTAAAAAATTAAAATATGTAACAAAGGATGAAAATAAGAAAAAGTGAATTAAAAAAGCATTAAAGACTGTTGCATGCATACAATACTAAAGATGCTGGTGACATGAACTTTCTCCTCTCATTTGTGATCTCTAACTTACATTTTTAAAATGAAATTTGGATAAAATCATTTACTGGCCAGGTGCAGTGGCTCATACTTATAATCCCAAGTGCCCAGGAGTTTGAGACCAGCCTATGTAACATGGCAAAACTCTGTCTCTACAAAAAATACAAAAATTAGCCAGGCATCATGGTCTGTGCCTGTAGTTCCAGCTACTCTGGAGGCTGAGAAGGGAGGATCGCTTGAGCCCAGGAGGCTGAGGCTGCAGTGAGCAGTGATTGCACTACTGCACATCAGCCTCAGCAATAGAGTGAGATCCTGTCTCAGAACAAAACTAAAACCCATTTACTGCGCCCCCAACATTACATTATTGTTGTATGCATTATAGAAATTTGGAAAATACAAAATAGAAGAAAGACTAAGGGAAAGACAGAATCTTTTTTTTTTTATGAGACAGAGTCTCGCGCTATCACTCAGGCTGAAGTGCAGTGGTGTGACCTTGGCTCAGTGCAACCTCCACCTCCTGAGTTCCAGCAATTTTCCTGCCTCAGCCTCCCTAGTAGCTGGGACCACAGGCGTGTGCCACCACACCCAGTTAATTTTTGTATTTTTAGTAGAGGCAGGGTTTCACCATGTTGGCCACGCTGATCTTGAACTCCTGACCTCAGCTGATCCTCCCACCTCGGCCTCCCAAAGTGTTGGGATTACAGGCATAAGCCACATTTAAAAAATTAAATGTAAAATACTTTTCTCATTATATAAGTAATATATAGCTGGGCATAGTATCAGCTTATTGTCCCAGCTACTTGGGAGGCTGAGAAAGAAGGATTATTTGTGCCCAGATGTTTGCAGTCCAGCCTGGGCAACATAGTGAGACCCCATATCTAAAGAAATTATATGTATATTACATACATATATATATATATATATGTAATCCATTTCATTGTTTGTTCAGAAAACTCATAAGCATAGAAATGTAAGAAGTGAGAAGTAAATCCCCTATTATCCCATTCAACCAAAGATAACTTATTATTTTTAGTATATACTTTTAGACTCATTTATATTAATATACAAACATATTTGCACATATATGTATATATGATTAACAGAATAGATTATTATGCATATCTTGTTTAGTAGACTTTTTTTTTTTAATACAAACAGTCCCATAGCATTTACTGTCATCTTGTAATAACATAAGGGTAATCAGAACAATATGAATAAATATTCATGGCTGGGCATGGTGGCTCACACCTGTAATCCAAGCACTTTGGAGGCCAAGGCGGGTGGATCACCTGAGGTTGGGAGTTCAAGACCAGCCTGACCAACATGGTGAAACCCCGTCTTTAAAAAAAAAAAAAAAAAGAATAAATGTTCATTTTGGCAAAGGACATCTAAAAACAAACTGTATCCTTCTCAACAATTTCTCACTTCATTGATCTAGAGAGACACTTTGTAGCAGAGTAATATTATCTCCTTTTAGCATCATCCGACCCAGTTGTTTTCTTGACTTTGTTTTAGAATGAATCTCTTCTGCATCACCTAATATGAGGTTCATATACTCGTCAAAACCAATGATACAGCCTTCTATCCACATATTCACTTGCTCGTAGAGCCACACCTGAATCCACAGTCTATTTTGTAAGTATCTGAAGATGAGGTTGATGGGCTGCACCATAACCTTCTGCATTTTCTGGCCCTGGCCACGGTACGCCATGGTGGAATTTCACAAAGAGCACACTTGGACGCTGCGTCTGAAAGCAACTTCCAGAATCTAGTAGACTTTTTTTACGCTTAGAGGTGTATGTTAACATCTTTTCCATATGTCTATTTCATTAAGTGGCATAACAAAACACACAATTATTAATAACCAACTAGTGATGAACATTTTAGGTTCAGTATTTTGCTATTATGCACATCCTGCAAAGAACATCCTTGAACCTAGTTATCTTAAGTTCCTAAGATATCTTAAGAACCTAGTTCCTATCTTAAAAACCTAGTTACCTACTTCTGTACATATATCTGAGTAAAATAAATTCTAAGAACTTGTCTCTCATACACATTGCAGAAATTATTTTCTCTAACTTGATGTTTGTGTTTTAACTTCATGTTTTTGCCATTTACAGTTTTTTTAGGTAGTCAAATTTGTCTCTTTCGGTTTATAAGTTTTAGCCTTGGTGCTATTCTAAGCAGGCACTACCTCTATCAAGCTTGTAACAATCTTTTGAGCTGGGCATGGTGGCTTACGCCTGTAATCCCAGCACTTTGGGAGGCCAAGGTAGGAGGATCACCTGAGGCCAGAAGTTTGAGGTAGGCTGGACAACATAGTGAGACCTCATTGCTACAGAATTTAAAAAGTTCAAAAATTAGACGAGTATAGCGGTGCCCTTCTATAGCCTCAGCTACTAGAGAGGCTGAAGGGGGGTGGATCACTTGAGCCCAGAAGGTTGAGGCTGCAGTAAGCTGTTCTACCAATATTTTATTACAGTGTTACATTTTTACTTATTATATTTTAATGTAACAAAAATGTAACAAATAAAATGTTTGTTACATGTTTACACTGTTAAGGTCATCCATACTGTTACTTCTTGCTTTTTCTTTTCAGAGGAAAACAATTTGAAACAAACTACCCTTCAGAGAGGCTCCCACCAGCAGTGAATGACAGTATAAATTCTCACAGCCCTCCATTATACTGCATAGTGTCTTTCTTTACTATTTGTCAATCTGAAAGAAAAAAGCTGTTTCCTTCTTCTTATACTTTACATTTTCTTTGTTTTTCATAAAATCAGTCTCTCATTTTTTGTGTCTCTTTTGGAGACAGGGTCTCTCCCTGTTGCCCAGGCTGCGGAGCAGTGACACTATTACACTGCAGCCTCAACCTCCTGAGCTAAACAATCCTCCTGCCTCAGCCTCCCAAGTAGCTGGGACAACAGGTGCATGCCATCAAGCCTGGCTAATTTTTTTTTTTTTTAATTTTTGTAGACATGGGGTCTTACTATGTTGCCCAGCCTGGTCTCAAACTCTTGGGCTCAAGTAAACCACTCACCTTGACCTCCCAAAGTGGTGGGATTACAGATATGAGCCAACATGCCCAGCCCAACCTTGTAAGATATGTTTATTTACAATTATTAGTTTTTCTCTTGAAAAGTATTTAATTACATGCTTGATTTATTATTCTCCTGGGCTTTAAAAAAATAAATTTGTAAGAGTTTGTCATATTTTCAAATACATTTAAAACAAGATCCAGAAGAAGAATGTGAAGGATATGGACCCTTTTAAAATTGTATCTGTTGCAAATATTGTGAATTGTATTTCAAACTGTATGTGATCATTTGAAGATAAAGCTGGAGATTGTGCAATTTCAGCTGTTCAGAGGTAAACACGAAGGGGTCATGAGGGGGTGGTGCTGGGTAGAGAAAACTTTCCAAAGAGTTTATGCTAAATAGCAAGACAAAGCAAATCCACAAACAGCAAAACAAGCAAGCACAAAGCATGGCTCATTCTCATGTTAATAGTCATCTGTTGATGGTGTCTTCAGGTGTATGAGTCCACTGGGCTCAAACCAAAAACAGCCTAGGGAAACAGACAGAAGAGAAGAGGGGCTAAAAAGAAGGGAAGAGAGAGAACTCAGAGGTCTTGGGGACTCTCCAAGCCCATGATACTTTAGAACATGCTCTTGGGACACACTTGGAGATTGCTGTAGACTTGAGAGAGTGCATTTTGTTTCTGCTTTGATTTACCCTTGTGATGCATGGATGAGAACAGAGAATTAAATACATAAAGTACTGTGCAATGTAATAGAAATGTGTTTTTTTCTCTTAAGCCAGAGCTCTAGGATCATAAAGCTGTATTGGCTTCAAATTACACTCTCTCCCCCTCACTCCCACCAGCAATCAGAGACCAGTGTATTCTACTCACCATGGAATCAGGTCAAAACAGAAAACAAATTATTTTCGTATGTAAGCCTTGCTTATAATGCTCAGCGTCTCAAGATTGTGATTTTGCATCTCACTCTTTCCAAGGTCTGGACTCTCACAGGGACACCTAGCTCTCTGTGACATCATCATTAGCACCTCTATGTTTTATTAGAATGTGGACACATAGGTAATAAGAACATGATGTTTCCCATCCCACTGTACCCATTGCCACTGATGTTGGCACATTATGTCAATGTTAGGCAGCTGTACCAGGAAATATCTCCTTTATACACTTGCTGCAAGAACACAGCCTCAACGTATTTATGCCAGATAAAGTCTCCCGATTTGACCTTTGTCACTATTTGCTGAACTTTTGTTTGTTATGAGTCTACTAACAACACTGTTACTTAACGTTATCTGGTTATTATAGTAGAATGGTTGGAAAACGTTCTGAATGGCAATCAGTGTATACCCATTCACCTTTATGGCTACTGAATTTCGGTGCGTCCCTGCTGTCCCTCCAAGTCCCACTACAGTCCCACTACAACCGTGACCAACAACTGCAAATCGACTGGAGTGTAATGGTCATGGCTGATGTCTTTTGCTTATTCCTGAATCTTAGAACTATGATTAATAGCCTACGTAATATATGCTAAATAGAATTAGCTAAACAAAACACTCTATGCTGCTTGGAACCTTTCAGGGAAGACTCGTGATCTTCCACCACCTTGGAAGTACAGGGCAATCTCACCAAGTCAAGTACTTGTAGAAAAGTGTGGCTGACATCACTATGTGAGGGATGTACATATATATTCTGCATATTCCGGGGACTCCTGGCTGCACGTGCAGCCATCTTTTTTTCAATCCTTTTCATATCTTTTCTAGAAGAAAAAAAAAGTCTCAGTTTGCTGCTGGTGTGTCCCTAACTCCTTCGTAGCGCTACAGCCTTTGGCAGTTAACAGTTTTAGTCAGAATTTTTTTAAAAGGTTTGTTTTCATTTTTATTTTTAAGCGTAAATTTATTTTATGTTTAACATAAAGAGGGAGGCAAGCACACATATATCTTCTGTTTATGTCGCCCCAGATGGCAGATGCAAACCACTGTAGCCTCCGTTTCACCTGCCATGTTTTCCATGATGCTGAAATGTGATCAGTCTTATCTAATGAGGAGGTTAAGTCAAGGGGAAGAAAGATAGTGCAGAAGGAGTGGAAGAGAATGAGGAGAAACAGACAGAGGTGCATGGTAGGAAAGCAGATAAGCCTCCTGGCTAGTGTTGACCTGTAGAACCTTCTAGAAACACTCCAAAAAGCTCTATTTCTCTCTAAAGCAACATAGGAGAAAGGCATCTTCATTTCTTTAGGCCGTAGTTAGTTAGGATAGAAAAGCATATTTACATAGTGTGAGTACTAAGCCACTCTGAGGTTAGAGTCTTAAACTCTCGGATCCAGACACTTAAGTCTGTGCATGTAGAGAAACGCTAGCCACAGTTAATTCCACCTACCTGACCCTGAGTAACTCCCTAGCTGGGGTGACAAGTGAGGGGGCTGCAGGGATATAAAGCTGAGCACTCCAAGACAGGTGAGGGGGAGGAGTGACTGTGGAAGTTTGTATTGTTGAAGATAAAGACTTTTTTTGGACTGGCAGTGTAAAAGCAAGAGAGCTGATGCATGCCGAACTTGGATGATCCCCCCAACATAAGCTTGTCTTACACAGAAAGCAGCAAACCACTGTCCCATCCCTTATGACGTTTAATCTGTAAAGTTTTATGTAACTTCACCGTCTCAGGCTATTTTCTATAATTTCAGAATTTATTTATTTATTTAGAGACCATCTCACTCTGTGGCCCAGGCTGGAGTGCAGTGGCGTGGTCTCCGCTCACTGCAACCTCCACCTCCCAAGTTCAAGCCATTCTCCTGCCTCAGCCTCCTGAATAGCTGGGATTACAGGTGCCTGCCAGCCTGAATATTGACTCTAAACTTCCACTGGCTTCTCTAGGAACAAGATTAGGTAATAATAACTATGTTCACTAACAGTTTCTTAGATTCCATTTATTCATAGTCAACTGTGTAGCCACATAATCACTTCATAAATAACACATGACTAGGCTTTTTATCTGTCTTATCTCACACTGTTTTAAAATGGAGTGTTTTCCCTGAACCTTCTTTTTTTAACTTCATCCTCCCAAAGTGCTGGCATTACAGGCATAAACCATCGTGCCTAGCCAGACATATTATTTTTTAACTCTTGCCTTGTCCTTTGTTCAGACTTGTGTCATAAAGTCAATTAGTCATTGCTAGGTAATGTACACGGTTTCTGAGCTGGTTTTGAAAAGCAAGGAGTGGGAGTAATCCAATTTGTGATGCAAACTTTGTTTACCAGAAGGTTTGTTACCAGATGGTAAACAGAGTGTTTGCCCTTATAGAAAAGTGTCCTTCACTTCCCATACAACTGAAGGTGAATACACAACAGAACAGCCACAGTCCCGGAAGCTTCCTCGGCCTTGGTGCATTGTTATGGAGATGAGCTTGTGCTAAAGATGGCTGCAGGTGCAGCCAGGAGTCCCTGGAATATGCAGAAACTCTCCTGGCTTTGTGTAAATCGCTCCTAGTTGATTTAGACAGTAGGCAAAGGGCATTGATTCGGCAATTGTGGACAAAACTGACATCTGTCCTCCGTTTCTTGAGGAGGTCTGAAACTTTTTTTTGAAAGATTATATTTTTAGGACAGTTTTAGGCTCAACATAAATTTAAGAGGGAGGTACAGAGATCTCCCACACACCCTCTGCCCCCACCTGCACAGCCTCCCTTATAGGCACCAGCATGGCACGTTTGTTACAATGGCTGAATTCACATGCCATTATCACATGGAATTCACAAATACCATAGCTTACACGAGGGTTCTCTCTTGGTGTTGTGCGTTCTGTGGGTCTGAACAAATGCCATACATCCACCATTATAGTATACACAGTATATTCACTGTTCTAAAAATCCTCTGTGGGTCTGAAACATTTTTGTTGTTGTTTTGGTTTGGTTTTTGGGGTTTTTGTTGGGGTGGAGGGCAGGGTCTCACTCTGTCACTTAGGCTGGAGTGCAGTGGTGTGATCGCAGCTCATGGCAGCCTCAACTTCCTGACTCAAGCAATCTTTCCACCTCAGCCTCCTGAATACCTGGGAGGCTACAGGCACACACCACCACCCCCCAATTTATTTATTTATTTATTTTTTATTTTTATTTTTTGAGACAGAGTCTTGCTCTGTCACCCAGGCTGGAGTGCAGTGGCATGATCCTGGCTCACTGCAATCCCCACCTCCCGGGTTCAACCAATTCTCCTGCCTCAGCCTCCAGAGTAGCTGAGACTGCAGGTGCACACCACCACACCCAGCTAAGTTTTGTGTTTTTAGAAGAGATGAGCTTTCACCATGTTGGCCGGACTGATCTCAAACTCCTGACCCCAAGTGATCCATCTGCCTTGGCCTCCCAATGTGCTGGGATTACAGGCATGAGCCACCACACCTGGCCTTAATTTTTAATTTTATTTTTTGTAGCGATGGAATCTTGCTGTTACCCAGGCTGGTCTCTAACTCCTGGGCTCAAATAATCCTCCTGTCTGAGCCTCCCAAAGTTCTGGGATTACAAACGTAAACCACTGCCCCAGTGCAGGTCTGAAACTTTTTGTTTGTTTGTTTGTTTTTTGAGACAGAGTCTCGCTCTGTCGCCAGGCTGGAGTGCAGTGGCCTGATCCCGGCTCACAGCAACTTCCGTTTTCCAGTTTCAAGCAATTCTCCCGCCTCAGCCTCCCGAGTAGCTGGGACTACAGGCACGCACCACCACGCCCGGCTAATTTTTTGTACTTTTAGTAGAGACGGGGTTTCACCATGTTGGCCAGGATGGTCTTGATCTCTTGACCTCATGATCTGCCCGCCTCGGCCTCCCAAAGTGCTGAGATTACAGGCATGAGCCACCGCGCCTGGCCCAGGTCTGAAACTTTTTAAAGGAGAGTACCAATTGTTGACCACTTTCCTTTTGATGCTGGGAAGGGGGTTCTTAAGTGGGTGATGCTTTTTTTCTCAATGCGAAGGGGAGGCTCTTACTAGTCTATTTGGGGGTGATGATTGCCTTTCGTCAAATGAAAGTTTGTGTCTGCTGTCTAGGGAGACATAAACAGAACCACCAATAAGCACCGTGGTTATAGCCAGAAAGGCCTGGTCCCGAGGCTGATTAATTGGGCGCAGCTCAGGCTGAATGTGCCCCAGGGACTGGAGAAGTCCCAGGTTCTTCTTGACTACTTCTGCCAGATGTCTGTTGGCTCTTCAAGATAACCAGGCCCCTCTCTTTGTTTCACTAATCATTGGTTCTTTAGGACCTTGGCTCTGCCTGAGCCGGACCTGGAAAACTATTTACCAACCACTTTATCTATTGAAAACAGACACTCATCTCTTTCTACCTTGATGGACAGCCTTATAGTACAAGTCTTATCTCCTCTTCTGGGGACTTCAGCTTTTTGCAGGAGAGATCCATGCCCAAATCTTTAGAGCCCTGATGCTCGGCATTGTGCCTGGAACAGAGAAGGCACGGAATATTTATTGGATGAATAAAGTAAAATATGAGTGTAGTCGAAACATTGTGATGTGTGAGAGACAATGATCAAACCGCTGACTCAGTCTCTCCAATTACTGAATAATAATCATTATTACTGGTCTTCAAAAAAGTGTCGTGGTAACACATCACATCTCTAGTCAAGGCAGGACAATGCCTTGCAAGACAGATACAAAAATCTTCTTTTTACACAGGAAAAGACAGAAACTTTTAGAAATTAGGCAGTTTGCCTAAAACCACATAGCTGTGAGTGGCAGGTTTGTCTCCTATGCCCTTGGGGCTTTCCTTACATGACACCACCTCTCCGAAGTTCCTAGAGGCGCAGAAAATGAGGTTGCAGTCAGGAAAACTCAGTCCAGTGCATGGCCTAGTAAAACAGGCAGTGCTGGAAAGTGCTGGAAAGTTCAGGGGAGGAGGGTGAATTTCTTGTCCTTAAAGTCCCTGCACAGCCCCACAGGGTGACAGCAAAGGCCTTGGTTGCCCGTCTCTCCTTAGCCTGGACATTGAACCCTGGGCACCATATCGAAGGCCAGTGACCCACAAGGCTGCTGGCTGCCCACCCTGCCTCTTGCCTTGGAATTCTAAAAAGCAGTTGAAACAATCAAGTATTGATGTCAAGCGTGGGGAAAAAATCATGCACTTCCAAATTGAAATTCAAAGTTTGTCCTTCTGAGACAGGCAAAGGGTATATGGAAATTGTTTAAGACAGCAATTTTTCCCCCTAATTCTGCCTTCGTCTCTCAGCTGCTAACAGAAGTCCGCAGAACTGTAAGAAATTTTTAATCAGACCCCATGGCTGGCCTTGTTCTTCCCTCAGTGAACCCCTGAGAAGAGTATTCTTCTGCCCCTAGAACGATCTGAAATAATCTCTAATCTAGAATGACCTCATTTCTACCTGTCTCTGCCAGAGTCCAGAAACGCTCAGTTTCTCTCTCTCCGCCTTGCAGCCTCAAATCCCTAACCCTGTGGTGACTCACTCTCAAATCAGAGTAGATAATTTAAAGCATTATTTAACCTAGGAAAACCGTCTCTAGGAAGAAGGGTTTACTCATCACCCTCTAGAGGTGCAGTCACAGGAATCTTGACTAATTTATGAATTCATAACAATGTGTACAGATTGTTTTCGAAATTCCACTTTTAGAGTATTGCTACTGATGGATATTTCTTCTAATCTATAGTTGTTAAGCTGCTGGAGAAGCCAGACTTACAAAGGTTAATAGAACGTCCTCAGAGGCAAGGGTTCAAATCATGCCTCCACCATGACATAGCCCTGCAGCCTTGCACAGACTACTTAATCCTAATTTCCTTTGTCTTAAAGAAGAAATAATAGCAGCACCTACTTCACTGGGCAGCTGCATGTACTGAGATCATGCATATAGTGTACATAAAGCACTCAGTACATAACATGTGCTCGGTAGTCCCTGGGATTATCATTGTCATTACCGTACAGGAAGTACTGTGACAATGCTTGTCCTGTAAAGAATATCTGCTGGAGTTTGCTCCTAATTCTATTTTTTTTTTTTTTTTTTTTTTTTTTTGAGACAGTCTTGCTCTGTCACCCAGGCTGGAGTGCCAGTGGCACAACTGATCTCAGCTCTTTGCAAACTCCACCTCCCAGGTTCAAGTGATTCTCCTGCCTCAGCCTCCCGAGTAGCTGGGATTACAGGTGTGAGCCACTGTGCCTCCTCCCCGCTCTACTTTTTTTTTTTTTTATCTTTGCTGCTAAATAAATTAACCCATTAAAAAAAAAAAAACAGTTGGGGAACAAAAACATTTGAAAAAATATGAATTAAAGAATGCCAGGGGAGTTGTTCTTTTCTCTTCTCCTATACTTTAGAATGTTTGGCTTCTTTATTTCTGTGGCAGGCAGGACTGTATCCTCAGCAACTTAGCGGCATGGCCTATATCAATCAGCCGTCATGGAGGGTGATAAAGAGCTGCTGGCAGAAGATAGGGTGAAAAGAGCACCATAGAAACGTATGTAGATGCCCAATGCACACAGATGCTTTTGTGTCTCTCTTGTTTTCAGCAGAGTACAAAATAATGATGTATATCAGAGTTTGGCAAACTGCACCCAGCCACCTAGTATTTTTTTTAACTATCTTGAAACAATTCTAAATCTATAGGAAGTTGCAAAAATGTTACAGAGAGCTTCTCTGTACCTTTCACCCAGGTCACCTTCCCCACAATGGTTGCATATTAAGCAACTATCAACTATTGCAATTTTTTTTTTTTTGAAACGGAGTCTTGCTCTGTCACCCAGGCTGTAGTGCAATGGTACGATCTTGGCTCACTGCAGCCTCCATCTACCTCCTAGGTTCAAGTGATTCTTATGCCTCAGCCTCCCAAGTAGCTGGGATTACAGGTGTGTGCCACTACACCTGGCTAATTTTTGTATTTTTAGTAGAGACGGGGTTTCAACATGTTGGCCAGGCTGGTCTCGAACTCCTGACCTCAAGTGATCTGCCTGCCTTGGCCTCCCAAAATGCTGGGATTACAGGCGTGAGCCACCGCGTCCGGCCAGCTATTGCTTTTTGAAGATGGTTGCGCTGGGAACAATATACTAGAATTATTTGATGCAAAACCCCTGCAGGCTCACCTCACCCAAACCACTGACTTTGAAAAGAACCTGAATTCATAGTTCCCCTGGCAACCTTCCAAAATCTACACATGCAGACCCTTTCCTCTGATTTGGTTGACCCGGTTTACTCTTTTCCATGAGGGGGATTTCTGTCACCCACTGCAGATGCCACTGTCCACTGTGATGAGGAGAAAGGGCAAACTTGAAAGTGGGGCAGCTTCAGCCCCTGCCATAATGACACTCAGTTGTTGCAATGAAGGAGGAGTCTAGACTATATTCCTGGTTTCATCCAACTCATGTTCATCGGTGGCCACCTGGAGAAAAGAGCCCAGTCCAAAGGGAGAGAGATGGGTTCTGCCATCACATCGGTAAGAGAGGTGAAGTGGCTGATGAAAGGTGAAAGACATACACTAGTGAGGGTGATCCCTTCTGAGACGCATTCCAGGTACCCGAAGAGTCCTGAAACAGATGGAGTTTTAGCCACGAGCGGTGGCACACACCCGAAGTCCCAGCTACTCAGGAAGCTGAGATGGGAGGATCCCTTGAGCATAGGAGTTTGAGGCTGTAGCGAGCTAGGATCACACCACTGCACTTCAGCCTCCGTGACAGAGCAGTATCCTGTCCTATTTAAAAAATAATAAATAGTCTAGGTGTGGTAGTTCACACCTGTAATCCCAGCACTTGAGGTCAGGAGTTCAAGACCAGCCCGATCAACATGGAGAAACCCCGTCCCTACTAAAAATACAAACTTAGCCGGGCATGATGGCGTGTGCCTGTAGTCCCAGCTACTCGGGAGGCTGAGGCAGGAGAATCGCTTGAACCTGGGAGGCGGAGGTTGCGGTGAGCCTAGATTGCGCCATTGCACTCCAGCCCGGGCAACAAGAGTGAAACTCCTTCTTATAATAATAATAATAATAATATAATAAAATAAATAAATTAATTAAAAAATCCTAATTTGAGTCAGAAAATACAGAAAGATCTCAAAAGAAAAGAAGTCCCGCCTAACCCTACCATCCTGTGGTAAAACAAAACAAAACTTGTTGCTCTCTTTTTTTGTATATAAAAGATGCATGTTATAAGAAAATTGTTGAGAAATTTCAACCATTTGGCTCAGGAAAGAAGTTAGTGATGTTTTCCTTTCTGGAATTATATTGTCCAACTTTTCTGTTAAGTTTACCAAATGCTGTGTTTTCCTTCCTTTTTTCTTTGCATTTCTGTGTGTGTGTGTGAGTGTGTGTGTTTTACAGATTGATCTTACTCTGCATATACCGTTTTATATAATACTTTTCTTTACCTTAATCTTAGAACATACATCATGATTATTTTCGTAAGTCATATGAGTTATTTTTTAGGACTCTTCGTTATTACAAGAACAGAATATTTACATCATAGAAAATTGGAAAGTACAGGCATAAAATTAAAAATAAGATCACTCACTAATCTTTCACCTCTCACTCAGCTCACTATTATCACACCTTAGAGCACTTACCATGGACGCTATTTCTAATCGTGTGTGTTGTGTGTGTATATACACAAAGCAACAAAGTGAACTGCACAATTTTGTTTGTTTGTTTTTGAGATAATATCTCACTCTGTTGCCTAGGCTGCAGTGCAGTGGTACGATCTTGGCTAACTGCAATTCTGCCTCCTGGGTTCGAGCGATTCTCTTGCCTCAGCCTCCCGCGTAGCTGGGATTACAGGCATGCGCCACCACACCCAGCTAATTTTTATATTTTAGTAGAAACAAGGTTTTGCCATGTTAGACAGGCTGGTCTCAAACTCCTGACCTCGTGATCTGCCTACCTCAGCCTCCCAAAGTGATGGGATTACATGTGTGAGCCACCATGCCCAGCCGAATTGCACACTTTAAAGGGGTGAGTTTTATGGTGTACAATTCTTTCAATAAACTTAAAAATGTTGCCAAAACGTATTTAGAGAATGATCGCCTTTTGGAGAGAGAGAGACAGAGTGTGTGTGTGTGTGTGTGTGTATCCTCCAGTATTTGAACATCCTAAATAGACCTGAACATTCAAGTTTATCCAAAACAGTGTCCACCACAGGGTGTGTTCATCTGGTTATATCCTTTAAGCCTCTGGTTACGTCCTTTATGATCTTCTGTAGTGATGAAGCATTAAGTTCAATGGTGACTCGTCATGCAATGATCATCTGCTTCATTAGACAGAGGAAGAAATGAAGGCTCAGCAGGGGTATGGGATCTACCAGGGCCGTGGTGCTTGTAAGTTGAGTCAGGACTCTGTGATGTGGAGCACTTGCCAGCACTCAACAGCTCCACTACATCCACCACGTTGTTCTCATGGCACTTGCTGAAGCCTCACAGAACGGTACCCTCCTCCCCTTCTAGTCGTTAGCTACTCACCAGCTGCTTATCCTGTGCTGGGCCCTAAGTTGGGTGCTGGGGATGTAGCAATGAAAGGTGGAGCCCTTTTCAAGAAATGGGCTATACTGGGTGTAGTGGCTCACTCAATGTAATCCCAGCACTTTGGGAGGCGGAGGCAGGCAGATCACCTGAGGCCAGGAGTTAGAGACCAGCCTGGCCAACATGGAGACCCTGTCTCTACTAAAAAAAGAAAAAAAAAAAGAAAGAAAGAAAAATGCAAAAATTAGTCAGGCGCGGTGGTGTGTACCTATAGTCCTAGCTACTCAGGAAACTGAGGCAGGAGAATTGCTTGAACCCGGAGGCAGAGATTGCAGTGAGCCAAGGGCAAGCCACTGCACTCCAGCCTGAGCAACAGAGCAAGACTCCATCTCAAAAAAGGAAAGAGAGAAAGAGAGGGAGGGAGGGAGGGGAGGAAGGAAGGAGGGAAGGAAGGAAGGAAGGAAGGAAATGGAAGGGGAGGGGAGGGAGGGAAGAAGGGAGGGGAGAAGGAGAGAAGGGAGAAAGAAAGAAAGGGAGGGAAGGAAGGAGAAAGGGAGGAGGGGAGGGGTCGATTAATCCTTAAACAACTTTAGGGATGTTTTTTCATGCAGCAAATACTCAGCTTCACTTTATTGATGAAGAAATGGAGGCTCAGCAGTTCCCTGAATTTCCTCCAGTCCCTAGGAACACATGTAAATACCCCAGTTTGACTTTCAGCAGACAGGGAGCAGGCAGCAGGCAGTGTAAGTATGTGTAACTATGGCCTCCAAGTCGACTCTTCCTTGTCAGCAATCCTGTGCTCAGCCCAGTGCTCAGGATACCCTGGGCCGGCCTTCCAGATGGTGGCTATTACGTGACACCACCTCCTGCCGTCTCTTACACTGCACTAACATTTTGCCTGTGTGGTCGTAACAAGAAATGATCAGTGCAGTGTCCATTTCTGTATCTGTTGCTGTTTTAACTAAATTTAGAAAGTTCTCCGGGGAGTTGCAAAGATAACTTTTGGAGGGCCTAGGGAAGACTGTGTCTTAAAGAGGCAGCCTCGGGAAATGGGAAGCATTGTAACAGGAGTGAAGGTTGACATAGCCCAGGTGGTCAAGGACACAAGACGAGAGCCTTCCTGCCTGACCTTCATTATTGGCAGTTGGTCCACTAAGGTCCAATAAAGCGTCTAGGAGCCTATCCAAGCGACTTAGAATTACTGAGGTGCCAGCAGGCACCAGGCTTATAAATCTGCCCTTTATTATCTGGTTGGCTTAGCCAAGTCTCCGAAAGGAACAGTAAAATTTTATGATGTACTTTAACGAGCTGACTTTCAGAGTCAGGCTTTGTCCTGGATGAAATTTCCCCAGCGGCAATCGAGGTCAGCTAGATCTCCTAACCCTGCTCAGAGTCTGTTTGTTGTTAGACTGTTGATCAGAATCATTTTCTCATTCAAAACAGTGAAATGTCTTTTTTTTTATTTTGGTGGGAGGCAAGGAGTAACACAAGCATCTGCCCCACTCCCTCAATGTCTTAGTACACATTGATACGAATAGACGCGCTGCCTTTTTATTTTTGTTTGTTTGGTTTGGTTTGGTTGTTTTTTTTAAGATGAAGTCTTGCTCTGTCACCCAGGCTGGAGTGCAGTGGTGTAATCTTGGTTCACTACAACCTCTGCCTCCCAGGTTGAAGCCATTCTCTTGCCTCAGCCTCCTAAGTAGCTGACATTAAGGCATGCACCACCATGCCCGGCTAATTTTTGTGTTTTTAGTAAAGACAGGTTTTCACCATGTTGGCCAGGTGGCTGGTCTCAAACTCCTGACCTCAGGTGATTCATCCGCCTTGGCCACCCAAAGAGCTGGGATTACTGGTGTAAGCCACCATTAAAATTCATTTCTTAGATAGAAAATGCAACACTAGTGCCTAAACAGTCAGGTTATTATTGAAAATGTTCTTTGTCCTTGTCTATTGGTCTGGTTAATCTAAGAGTTTATCTACCCAAAAGCAAATTCTAGTATCATTTTATCACTGGTTCAATTTATGAGCCAAAAAAAAAAAAAATACTGATGCTCTCATTACTTCATGCTACAGAAAAAAAGAATGTTTTTAAATAATTATAAAATGTAAAGGCCCAATTTTAAAAGAAACTGATCAAAAACTTTTACATCTAAGTAAGGGTGGTTACCTTCTGGGTCGTCCTCATGGTTCAGTCAATGTTATCATTGCCAAGAAAAGTTCTGGAAACTTTTTCTGAGCCCAAAGTTTGTTCTTTGGATATCCCTTAGGGTGACAAGGCTTTTTCCTTGGAGCTTTGCTTTCCGTAAACAGCTTGGAGTTTATTCTTTCAGCAATGCAGGTGGCCCATCTGGGCAACACTGTTTGGATCTAAAACCCAGTTCAGACCCAGAGAATGCATTTTCTTGTGCGGTTTGTAAATCCATCCTGAAAGCAATCCCAGAAGAGTTTCAGATGTGTTTTAAATAAAGTAAAGATCATAGGTAAGACACAGCTTCCCAAGGCGGCTGTTTTAAAGTGATATTAATCTGGCTAGAAAGCACAATGCATTTTAAAAATAAATTCATGTGATTTTATAGCCATGGCTCAGACACGTACACTTCTGGAGGTGAAAATGCTTTAGGGAGAGATAAAGAGAACTTTAAAATGGTTTACTTTTCAAGTATGTGCTTAGGGGGAAAAATAATTTTATTGCCTTCCCCACCATGCACAACAGAGTGAGATGAGAACTATTCCATTTCTCCCAATGCTGCTGTTTTGCAGAGAGAACAGAGAGTTGAGAATAGAAATGAAATAATGCAGAAGTGGTGGTGATCAGGGCCCTGTAACTCAGTTTATGATTTGAGAACCGTGTTATTTCCCCTCCCTCATTCAACACCATCTTTCCCCTACAAAAGCACTCATGCTAGTAACCTAAAGATACAACAATTGTGAGTTTAACATCAAGGCTAGTCCAGATCCCAAATAAAACACAGAATGGCTTGCATTTATATGTTGCTTTTTTTTTTTTTTTTTTGAGATAGAGTCTCGCTCTGTCACCCAGGCTGGAGTGCAGTGGTGTGATCTCAGCTCACTGCAGCCTCTGCCTCCCAGGTTCAAGTGATTCTCATTTCTCAGCATTCTGAGTAGCTAGGACTATAGGCACCTGCCACCACACCCAGCTAATTTTTGTGTTTTTTGCAGAAATGAGGTTTCACTCTGTTGGCTAGGCTGGTCTTGAACTCCTGACCTCAAGTGATTCCCCCACCTTGTCCTCCCAAAGTGCTGGGATTATAGGAGTGAGCCACGTGCCCAGCCACTTTAGGTTTTTTACAGAACTTTTTTGCATGAGCCTTCTGACAAGTGGGCAGAACTAGGATTTCCCCCCTTTTAAAGATGGAGGTTTTAATTTTTTGTTTGTATTTATTTTTATGTATTTATTTAGAGGCGGCCTCAGGAAGTGGGAAGCATTGCAACAGGAGTGAAGATTGACATAGCCCAGGTGGTCAAGGGCACAAGACGAGAGCCTTCCTGCCTGACCTTCATTATTGGTGATTGGTCCACTAAGGACCAATAAAGTGTCTAGGAGACGTTTTTCACATAGCGTCTCACTCTTCACATAGACTCCAGTAGTGTGATCATAGCTCACTGCAGCCTCCAACTCCTGGGCTTGAGTGATCCTCGCACCTCAGACTTCCAAGTAGCTGGAACCATGCCTGGCTAATTTTTTTCCTTCCTTCCTTCCTTCCTTCCTTCCTTCCTTCCTTCCGTCCGTCCTCTCTGACACACAAACGCGCTAACTTTTAAAAAGGTATTTTTTGGCCAGGTGCGCTAGCTCACACTTGTAATCTCAGCACCTAGGCAAGCCAAGACAGGCTGATCACCAGCTCAGGAATTTGAGACCAGCCTGGGCAACATGGTGAAACCCCGTCTCTACCACACACACACACACACACACACACACACACACACACACACACGCAAATTAGGCTGGCATGGTGGCCGGGGATTGTAGTCCCAGTTACTCAGGAGGCTGAGGTGGGAGGATGGCTTGAGCCCAGGAGTTGAAGGCTGCAGTGATCAGTGATTGCACCACTGCCCGCCAGCCTGGGTGACAGAGCAAAACTCTGTCTCAGAAAAAAAAAAAAAAAAAAAAAGGATTTTTTAGAAGCAGGGCCTCCCTATGTTGCCCAGGCTGGTCTCGTACTCCTGGCCTCAAGTGATCCTCCACCTTAGCCTCTCATAGCATAGTGCCCAGCTAAGATGGGGCTATGAAGTTCAGAGGGCAGAGTGCTTTGCACAAAGTTACAGGACTGGTCAGCAACTGACACAGACTCAGGCATCTGGGTCCTGTTAACTCCTAGGTCAAGCTTCCTTCATAGCTATACATGCTTCTGGAACTGAACTAAAATCAGCACAGAACTACACATTCCACAGTTTGCAATGAAGTATGGTATACTCAAAACGTAACTTATTATGAACTCTTTTAGACCTCGTGCTAAATAGTGGATATTTGTAACCATGCCATCCAGCTGAACAATTAAACTTTTTAAGCTAGGGTTTAAGTCTCCTTTTCCCCCCTTTTCCTTTCTTGCCTCCCCACAGGCAGCCACTCTTGTGGGTGAGGTGTTTAACGTTTCAGCTCTGCTTTCTGCATGAAGACGATTGGCTTGGGCTTCGGTGTAAAGCATCTAAGGTGTAACAGATCTGAGATGTGGTAATCCCTGCTGCTCACCTGCCTCTTTCCTGAGTGGAGTGGGACTGGGGGCAGGTGGGGGAGTGGAGTGAGGCTTGCACAGGAGAAGACCAGTGAGCCAACCAGGATCCTATGACATCAGAACTGAGCAGGTGAGATAGCAAAGGGAAATTCTGCCTCCCTCAGTACTAAATTGGAGTCTCTTTTTCCCAACAGTTTCACTCTTTCCTGGAAAGCACATGGAGCAGAGTGAAGTAAGTGAAGTTTGTACTAGAAGCCCCCCGCCCCCCCACTTTTCTTTTCATGTTCAGATGGTCCTCAAGGGGGAGTCAGTAAGAGGCCTAGCTCCATGTCTCCTCACACCAGGCTCCCTTTCCAGCAACCAGCCAGGCCTTGCTTTCTGTTTTCCTTTTCTTTTTTTTTTTAAACAGGCTCTCACTCTGTGGCCCAGGCTGGAGTACATACAGTAGCACGATCTTGGCTCACTACAACCTCCACCTCCCGGGTTTAAGTGATTCTCCTGCCTCAGCCTCTGAATGGCTGGGACTACAGATACCCACCACCACACCTGGCCGATTTTTGTATTTTTAGTAGAGACAGGGTTCCACCATGTGGGCCAGGGCAGTTTCGAACTTCTGGCCTCAAGTGATCCACCTACCTTGGCCTCCTGAAGTGCTAGCATTAGAGGAGTGAGCCACCACCCCTGACCCTCAATTTCTGTTTTTGTCCCCACTGGACATTACCAACTCAGACTTGTTCCAGCTCTGACTTCCAAAGAGATAATTTTGTAAACTAAGCTGTGATAAAGGGAAAGGATTAGGAGATACCAGAAAAGGGCTATTTGTGCATTTGAACTGCAGTTTACTCTTTTGCTTTCCCTGCCTTGCAGGATTGTTTTGACCAGAGGGAACTTCCCTGCCCGGGGCAGTGAACAGCCCCAAGACAGGGGTGGAGGCAGAGATCTTTGTATGTAAACAGTGCCTGCTGATCTAGGCCCACATTGGGAGTGGAGGTGGCTCAGGCTTCACATTTAGGAGGATCCTTGAGATTCTCTTCAAATAAGATTAAATCATCTCCAAAGCTACTGAAAGAAATTCTTCATATAGCTTCAAACCTTTGTCTATTACCAGACTAGATAACCTATCAGGCACCATGGACCAGTTGTTTTTGTTTTTTGTTTGTTTGTTCTTGTTCTTGTTTTTGTTTTGAGACAGTCCTGCTCTGTCGCCCAGGCTGGAGTGCGGTGGTGCAATCTCGGCTCACTGCAACCTCAGCCTCCTGGGTTCAAGCGATTCTCCTGCCTCAGCCTTCCTAGTAGCAGGGATTACAGGCACATGCCACCACGTCTGGCTAGTTTTTATATTTTTAGTAGAGACATGGTTTCACCATGTTGACCAGGCTGGTCTCAAACTCTTGACCTCAAGTGATCTACCCGCCTCGGCTTCCCAAAGCGCTGGGATTACAGGCATGAGTCACCACACCTGGCTACAATTGTTTTAATTTTCTAGTAGTCATATTTTATTTGTGTGTGTTTTTTAATTGATGTGTAACAGTATGTTTACGGTTTATGTAATTATTATTTTTTGACTATAAGAGTCTATTTTAGTATAATATATTGTATACTCTATTTTTTTCTTTTATTTTCTAGAGTCTCACTGTGTCACCCAGGCTAGAGTACAGTGGCACGATCTCAGCTCACTGTAACATCTGTCTCCTGGGCTCAAGCGATTCTCCTGCCTCAGCCTTCCTAGTAGTTGGGATTATAGTCGTACACCATCATGCCCGGCTAATTTTTGTATTTTTGATAGAAACGGGATTTCACCATGTTGGCCAGGCTAGTCTCGAATTCCTAACCTCAAGTAATCTGCCCACCTCAGCCTCCCAAAGTGCTGGGATTACAGGCATGAGTCACCATTCCTGGCTCCAATTGTCCTTTGTTTTTAATTTTCTAGCAGTCATATTTTATTTTGTGTGTGTTTTTAATTGATGCATAACAGATGTATGTTTATGGTTTATGTAATTATTTTTTGATTATGAGAGTCTATTTTAGTATAATATATTGTATACTGTATTTTTTTTCTTTTTATTTTCTAAGACAGAGTCCTACTCTGTCACCCAGGCTGGAGTGCAGTGGCGGGATCTTAGCTCACTGCAACCTCTGCCTCCTGGGCTCAAGCGATTCTCCTGCTTCATCCTCTCGAATAACTGGAATTACAGGCGTGCACCACTGTGCCCAGCTAATTTTTGTATTTTTAGTAAAGAGGAGTTTCACCATGTTGGCTAGGTTGGTCTCGAACTCCTGACCTCAAGTGATCTGCCCGCTCAGCCTCCCAGAGCGCTGGGATTACAGGCTGGAGTACGTTGGCGTGGTCTCAGCTCACTGCAGCCTCTGCCTTGGCCTCCCAAAGTGCTGGGATTACAGGAGTGAGCCACTGCATCTGGCCTCATGAGGTATATTTTCTGCCCTAGCCCTAGAGTCAGCCATTTCTTCAAGGAGCTCTGTTTCCTTTTATTGGAGGATACTAGACAGAAACCAAGATCAGGGTGCTAGGTGTGCTCATTGCCCCTTGAGTGTCATTACTTCTGGCCCATCTCAGCTGAAAGAGCAAAGAAACATATGCGGGTACGTAAACCTTAGCATACACACCCATCTTTAAGAATTTCTATATGGAATCGCTATATCTGTATAAGCTAAACATGAGTTCACAGCAACTCCACCTCCAATCCAGGATCACATGGATCATTCCAGCCTCTACTTGTTCACCTGTAACTACCTTCTCCAACAGTGTGGAACCTGGCTCCCACTACCTGCCATCTACTTACTCAACTGCTCATTCATTTTTAAAAAAATTTAAAATGGGCCAGGCACAGTGGCTCACACTTATAATCTCAGCACTTTGGGAGGCTGAGGTGGGCAAGTCACGAGGTCAGGAGTTCGAGACCAGCCTGGCCAATATAGTGAAACCCCGTCTCTTCTAAAAATACAAAAATTAGCCGGGTATGGTGGTGCATGCCCATAATCCCAGCTACCAGGGAGGCTGAGGCAGAAGAATTACTTGAACCCATGAGGTGGAGGTTGTGGTGAGCCAAGATCACGCTACTGCACTTCAGCTTGGGCAACAGAGTGAGACTTCATCTTAAAAAAGAAACTAAATGTTAGCACCATCACTGCCATTCTTCTTTCTGATGCCCTAATTGTCCCAAATCTGGCCAGTGGGATCCCTTTCCACCATTTCCTCTCCCACATCACCATCAATCTTTGAGCACAGCTCACTGTTTTCTGGCATAAACAGATACTCTAGAAATCAGCCATAACATCAAAGCTTCCTTATTTCTTTTTTCCCCTAATTCCTTTTCATCGGGAAGTTGTGTTTACAGAGTAAGAGCTGCGTGCCTGGTTTGCTAATTGCTCCTGGGTTTTTATTGCGTCTAGGCCATTTTAGTGGACAGAGCTCATTATCTCTACATAATAAATTTTTACTGATGCTTCCGGTCATACCCACATCCAACGCAGGGGTTAGAATTGAGAAGTGTTTGAGAAAATCCGTAGAGAAATGATGGACAATTGTCTCATGGGACTGAAAATAGACAATAGGAATAAATTTTGTTTTTTCTTTTTCCCCCTCCTTTCCTTCCTTTTCATTCTTCCATGAACTTCAGGTGAAGAATTGAGTTAATCCTTCTCATTCCTAGCTCGTTTTCAGCACAAGCTCGGCAGGGCACGTTTGTTTATTTTTCTCCTTCGTACCACACAGCTGCCTAAGTGATCTTTTATTACATCAATCAGATCATGCCACTCCTTCACTCTCGACCCTCCCACAGCTTCCCGTCACACTTGCAGCAAAACAGCTTGCTTCTGGCTACCCTCCGACATTTTCCTCCTCTCTGGCCTCAGTGTTCTTCAACTTATCAGAGATGTTCCAGCCCCAAGGCCTGTGCGTGGAATATGCGTCCTCCATCTCCAGGTAGCTCCCTCTCTACTGCATGCAGAGCTCTGCTCGCATTCCCCCCTCCCCTACCGGAGTAGCTCTCTCCATGCCCCTCTCTGTACTTCTGCGTTGGATTCTCTCTCCCGCCACTTGTCACTCCCACCTTGCATTAGTCAACTGTTTATTGTCTATATTCCACACGAGAATGTGAAGCAACACAAAGGCAGGATTTAGATTTATTCCATGTATTCACGGCTACATTCCCAGCACCTGGGACCAGCGCCTGGTGAATCGAACTGGCTTCATCACTCCACGTGGAGTGAGTTCCCACTCACATTCTTCTCTCCCCAGTTGAGCACCCATTCAAATGAGGTATGTTCTTATATGTAAGCTTATTAAATGCTTAGTACTGTATTTATGATGTCTATGGAAATTTGTTTGGGAGGAGAGTAATCAGTTTGGGAAAATCTCATCCCTGCTTTGTTGTGGTTTAAGTGCCACTCAGTAGGAAGTGAAGGTAGGAGCTGGGCTCCGGCCCTATTGGGTTAATCATTAAGAAGTTTGTTTTGTTGGAAGAGAGGGAAAGAAAGCAGGAGAGTATGATTAGAGGTGTTAGGGGACTTAGTGTCAAAGATTTTTTTTGGCTGAGCATGGCGGCTCACACCTGTAATCCCAGCACTTTAGCAGGCCTTGGCTAGGTGGGAGGATCACTTAAGGCCAGGAGCTGGAGACCAGCCTGGGCAACATACAGAGACCCGTGTCTCCGCAAAATAATAATAATGATAATGAGATTTTCTTTAATTAGGTGTGTTCATCTGATCCAAGGCTCTGTAAAGGAAGCTGGAGGAAACACTTTTTTTTTTAATTGCATTTTAGGTTTGGGGGTACATGTGAAGAACATGCAAGATTGTTGCATAGGTACACTCATGGCAGTGTGATTTGCTGCCTTCCTCCCCATCACCTATATCTGGCATTTCTCCCCATGCTCTCTCTCCCCAACTCCCCACCCCCCGCTGTCCCTCCCCTATTTCTCCCCCAACAGACCCCAGTGTGTGATGCTCCCCTCCCTGTGTCCATGTGTTCTCATTGTTCAACACCCACCTATGAGTGAGAACGTGCCGTGTTTGATTTTCTGTTCCTGTGTTAGTTTGCTGAGAATGATGGTTTCCAGCTTTATCCATGTCCCTACAAAGGACACGAACTCATCGTTTTTTATGGCTGCATAGTATTCCATGGTGTATATGTGCCACATTTTCCCTGTCCAGTCTATCATCGATGGGCATTTGGGTTGGTTCCAGGTCTTTGATATTGTAAACAGTGCTGCAATGAATATTTGTGTGCATGTGTGGAAACACTTTTTATTCAGAGCCTTTGGGAGGAGGAATGAAGGAGGCAGTGTATT
Source organism: Ateles fusciceps (assembly GCA_036589455.1). Taxonomy (NCBI): domain Eukaryota; kingdom Metazoa; phylum Chordata; class Mammalia; order Primates; family Atelidae; genus Ateles; species Ateles fusciceps. The sequence continues at coordinate 12,017,814 of JAZHEH010000078.1, forward strand.
CATCCTCAGGTAGACAGGAGATGCAGTCAAGGCATCTTTAATGGAGAAAGGGCTCTGCTGACGGCAGAGGCTTAGCAGCCTTGTAAGGACCCACACAGTAGTTGAAAAACCTCAAATCTATTTTTTAATTGTTTTTTTCAGATAGGATCTGGCTCTGTCGCCCAGGCTGGAGTGCAGTGGCTCCATCTTGGTTCACTCCAACCTCCACCTTTCTGCTTCAGGCGATTCTCCAGCCTCAGCCTCCTGAATAGCTGAGATTACAGGTGCCCATCACCACGTCCTGCTAATTTTTGTATTTTTGTGTAGAGATGGGGTTTTGTCATATTGGCCAGGCTGGTCTCGAACTCCTGGGCTCAAGTATTCTGCCCGCCTTGCCCTCCCAAAGTGCTGGTGTGAGCCACTGCACCCAGACTACATTTTCTTACTATAGCAGATTGTCTTTTATACTGAGTTTCTGTCTCTTAGGTGGCAAATTGTGATTAACTAAAGTTTTACTTTGAACTTGATATAGAGACAATATGCTGTCTGCAATGTACTTAATTTTGTGTGTGTGTGTGTGAGATGGAGTCTCACTCTGTGGTCTAGGCTGGAGTGCAGTGGCACAATCTTGGCTCACTGCAACCCACCTCCCGGGTTCAAGCGATTCTTCTGCCTCAGCCTCTTGAGTAGCTGGGATTACAGGCACGTGCCACCACATCCAGCTAATTTTTATATTTTTGGTAGAGATGGGGTTTCACCATATTGACCAGGCTGGTCTCAAACTCCTGACCTCAAGTGATCTGCCCACCTCGGCCTCCCGAAGTGCTGGGATTACAGGCATGAGCCATCGTGCCCTTCCCGTTTTGAGAAATTTTTGAGGTTATTAGAACATCTCTAAAGATTACCCAGATACTACAAATCTAGACGGAGGTATTCCTGCTTACTCTAAACCACATCTCAAAGCAGGACCACCATCCTAATGTGCTAATGGTGATCCGTGGGTGCAAATGCCCGTCCTGCATTAGGCCTGTTGTCCCAGCCTAATTATTCATAGCGCCTGCAGTCACTCGAAGAAGCAGCGACTCAATTTAGGATTATGTTTCTGCAGCATCTCCGCCCTCTAGTGGCAAAATAGTGTCAGTAGACAAAGTGGAGAAAAGCAGGCTTTTGTTCGATACACACAGGAAGAGAAAAGTACCCCCTTCAGAATGCACAACTAGAGCTGCAAAAGAGCTATCTATTCTCCTAATCACATGGCAGACATGATGAGATCACTCAACTCGTCGGAACAAAACAAGATGGGACCCTCACAAATAGTGAGGTTTTTTGGATTGGTTTTTGTTTTTACTTTTACTTACTGGCATAGTTTAAAATATTATCAAAACCAGGCCAGGCGCGGTGGCTCACACCTGTAATCTCAGCACTTTGGGAGGCCGAGGCGGGCAGATCATCCGAGGTAAGGAGTTCAAGGCTAGCCTGGCCAACATGGTGAAACCCCGTCTCTACTGAAAACACAAAAATGGGGGTGGCTTGGTGGTGCATGCCTGTAATCTCAGCTTGTTGGGAGGCTGAGGCAGGAGAATTGCTTGAATCTGGGAGGTGGAGGTTGCTGTGAGCTGAGATCGCACCACTGCGCTGCAGGCTGGGCGACAGAGGGAGATTCCATCTCAAAAATAAATGAAGAAGATAAAATAAAAATTACCAAAACCCGAGAGAGGCATATGAAAAATGAGCACACAAGCATGATTGCTGGTAATACAAAGAGGAATAGCTTTCCAGGAGGACATTTTGCCATTAGATTTCGAAATGTGACATGTTAGTACTGTGGACTGGATAATCCTGCCATTGGGAGTTTATGTGAAGAATATGTTTATGCAAGAAGCAAAAGATATAAGTAGGAGAGTATTCATAGTTTAAAGGTTAGAATTTGAAAATAGCCAATGCTCCCAAATAAAGAACTGATTAAATAAATATGGCTCATACGTACAATGGACTATTATAGATCTACACTTATTGACCATCAATAAATTGTTGAGTGAAAATAGGAGATAATGCAATTGTATAAATATTATAATTCCACTTATACAAATGTGGGTCTGTGTGTGCTGATATAGATATGTGCATATGTAAACATACACAGGAAGATGTTTGAAAGAATGTTCACAGTGGCTACCTCTAGATGATTGAATCACAAATAATCTTTATCATCTTTTTGTATTTTTTGAATAAATATTCCTTTTATTTTCTCTTTTAAAATTGTATTTTATTTATTTATTTATTTTGAGACAGAGTCTCCCTCTGTCGCCCGGGCTGGAGTGCAGTGGCATGATCTCGGCTCACTGCAACCTCCACCTCCCAGTTCAAGCAATTCTCCTGCCTCAGCCTTCTGAGTAGCTGGAATTACAGGTGCCCACCACCATGCCTGGCTAACTTTTGTATTTTTAGTGGAAACAGGGTTTTGCCATGTTGAACAGGCTGGTCTCAAACTCCTGACCTCAGGTGATCCACCCGCCTCAGCCTCCCAAAGTATCGGAATTATAGGCGTGAGCCACTGTGTCTGGCCAATGATTCCTTTTATTAAAAAGTTTCTATATTCAAAATCAAACAAAATCAATGAAATTGGTTAAAGTATAAAATAAACAAAAGCACCATTTTTTCTCCTTAAACAAAAGCCATACTGAAATAGTACCCAGCAATTAAAAGGAGTGAACCACCAATTCATGGCACAACTTCCTAAGTCGCAAAAGTATCATGTTGTGTGATAAAAGCCAGATGCAAAAGAGTACATACTATGCATTTCCATTTATATCAAAGAGGAGAATTGAATCAATATTGACAGTGAGCAGATTGGTGGGTGAGGCCTAGGTAGGAGATTAATTTAAAATAGGAGTGTGGAAATTTTAGGGGGAGTGATGGAAATATTCTATATCTTGATTGAAGTGTGGCTCCATAGATTTTGTGTGTGTGTGTGTGTGTGTGTGTGTGTCTTTGAGACAGGGTCTCACTCTGTTGAAATGCAGTGTGTGATCACAACCCGCTGCAACCTCCCAGGCTTGGGTGATCCCCCTACCTTAGCCTTCCTTGTAGCTGGGACTACAGGCACATGCTACCATCCCCAGCTAATTTTTCATATTTTTTTGTGGAGACAGGGTCACACTATGTTGCCCAGGCTGGTCTGGAACTCCTGGGCTCAAGCAATTCACCAACCTTGGCCTCCCAAAGTGCTGGGACTACAGGTGTGTCCCCCCGTGCCCAGCCCTGGAGTATATGTTTTTAAAACTTTATCAAGCCCTATTCTTAGGATGGGTTCATCTGATAACACAGTAAAGCAAAGCTGCTCACCCACAGGTTGTATCCCTGTGGCTCATGAAGACAGTGCAACTCACTTGGAATCCTTGAACTCAAAATGGGTGTTTTGGGCAAGGTGGGCCTTGGGCAAACTTGTGAGATCAGCAAGATTGGCACTTCCCAACTCAGTCCCTCCTCCTCCAACCCCATCCATGACCTTAGGCAATACTTTATTTCATGCTCCCTGATAAAAACTATCCTCAGAGCTTTCACTTGGATAAATTTGAAAATTCTTATTATTAGCTTAACATTTTATACTGCCTAGCGATGTTTGTATGTGTATATTTTTTCTTTTTCTTTTTGAGACAGGGTAAGGGTCATGCTGGAGTGCAGTGGTGCAAACAGGGCTCACTGCAGGCTTGACTTCCTGGGTTCGAAAGATCCTCCTGCTTCAGTCTCCCATATATCTGGGACCACAGGTGCATATCACTGCACCCAGCTAGTTTTCTTTTTAATAGAAACTGGCTTTCACCACGTTGCCCAGGCTGGTCTCCTACCTCAGCCTCCCAAAGTGCTGGGATTACAGCTGTGAGCCAGCATGCTCAGCTGTATTTTTTTGTTTGTTTATTTGTTTTGAGATAGAGTCTCCCTCTGTCACCCAGGCTGGAGTACAGTGGTTCAATCTTGGCTCACTGCAAACTCTGCCTCCCAGGTTCAAGCGATTCTCCTGTCTCAGTCTCCTGAGTAGTTGAGATTACAGGGGCATGCCACCATGCCTGGCTAAATTTTGTATTTTTAGTAGAGACAGGGTTTCACCATGTGGGCCAGGCTGGTCTCGAACTCTTGAACTCAGGTGATCCACCTGCCTCGGCCTTCCAGAGTGTTGGGATTACAGGCGTGAGCTACTGCGTCCAGCCCTTAGCTATATTTTAATTACAATCTAAATCTGTGGCTAGTGAAAAAGAACCCAAAGAGACAGTGAGAAGGGTCTGTGTATCAAAGGTCTCTAGGGACGTTTCAGAAATAGCTCACTGTTAACGGACAGGCCGTGCCCCGACTTGAGGCCCACTGCCTGTCACAGTTTCAATGTTCAGATATTTGGAGCCAAAAAGCACCTTACAAATCATCATTCATTTGTAAGCGAGTTACTGAACACTCTCGGAATTCCCTTGTGTTAAGCACGGAGGATACAGAGGAAATAAAACCAGCAAGTCCCAAACCCTGTGGAGCTGACGTAGCTGTCAGGTGTCACCCCTTCCCTATATTCTGTTCCCTGAAGCCAGTGCCCATGGAAGGCAGATCACTGAGCAGCTATTTCTCTGCATGGTACTTCCAAGCAGCTACTACCAGCAATCCATGTGGTATCAGTAAGGCTAATCGAATCCACTCTGCATTTTACAGCTCAAGAAACTGAAAGCAAAAAGATAAGTGATTACCGCTCCCAGGAATGTGTTAAGAGGTGAACAAGGTAAAATATTCTAGGATAAGGCTAGGTTTTCAGACAGTTTTCTGTGTAACTGCGGATTATTTTCAAGATCCCTCTTACCTCTGGTTTTGGACCCAGGATATAATTTTTTAAAATAAAGAATTAAAGTTCATTTCACAAGGATTCTATAGTAAACTCAAGTTTGCAGCATCTGGAATGATATTTTCCAGAAGAGACTTGATAACTAAACAGAATAGAGGTAAAGTTTTTTGTTTGTTTGTTTTTGAGATGGAGTCTCACTCTGTTGCCCAGGCTGGAGTGCAGTGGTGCGATCTCAGCTCACTGCAACCTCTGCCACCCAGGTTCAATCGATTCTGCTGCCTCAGCCTCCCAAGTACCTTGGATTACAGGCGCGGGCCACCACGCCCGGCTAATTTTTTGTATCTTTAGTAGAGATGGGGTTTCACCATGTTGGCCAGAATGGTCTTGGACTCCTGTCCTCGTGATCCACCTGCCTCAGCCTTCCAAAGTGCTGGGAATACAGGCGTGAGCCACTGTAAAGTATTTAAAAACAAAAAACGAAGCAAACAAAAAAAAAAAAAACCCAGTGCCCTTTGAAAAGAGACTAAAATGATTTTACCCGATTTGGCTGCATTTAGCCTGTGAAATTACTAATATGATACCTTCTTTTTATTGTAGTAGAATTTCATTTTATTTTAAATCAGATTTAAAATTCATATTCAATAAAGTTCACTTTTTAATGTGTACAGTTCTATGAATTTTGACAAATGGTCATATAGGTGTCACCGGAATCAAGGTATCAGATATAGAAATACCCAATATTCCCACCAGCCCAACAAAGTTTCCTAATGCCTCCTTATAGTGCCAGGATACAGCATTTTGGAGGTGAACTGAAATTCCAGTTGAACAGTCCCACCTGGTAAACCCAGCTTTGCATCTGGGAGAATGCCATATGCCAAAATGAGATGAGAACAAGCCAGCCAGCTTGTTTTTGCCTCCTCTATCCCCCACCCAAATCCCTGTTGATCTTCTCAAGTGTCTCCTTGGTCTAAATGATTTTAGCAGGTTACCATTGTTTCTTTGGCTTTGCAAATTTACTTTTAATTTAAATGAAAATTAGATTGAGTTACAATGACATTTTAAAAGATAGTCCAATTCTAAAACAATACAACGTTATTGACTAAGGGAGGAAAAAAAAACAGCTTATGGGTACCTAAATCGCATCAGGGTGCTAGAATTTGCTTAATTCTTGATGCGAGAAAACAGGCAGGGAGACTGGTACTGGGTTGGGGAGGCGGGTGACAGGCCGTGCCAGCCAGACACCCATTGCCTTTCCAAGAATTCTAGGCTCCATTGAGCACTCAGATACTCCAAGAGCAATATCGCCTCGAATCAAACTGAATACGGGAAGACACAAATGTATTTTAACAAATACCATCACCTGCTATAACTTTTCTACTGAAGTCACATGGGTGAAGATGCAAATTTTTCTGAAATTTTCATTTCTTTAACGATTGTTTGTTTTAGAAGGCTGTCATTAGTTGCCAGGGTTCTTTGTAATACTAAATACTGTTCTCTTTCACTTTTGTGAAAAGACTAATTTGATCTTTCATTTGCAGATGTATGAAGATTGAGATGCTTTACAGTAACTGGTCAAAACAGTCCCTCCCGGTTCTGGCTCTGTTGTGTCTGGTGGCTAGTGATCACAGGTGCCCTGGAGGGGGCTGCTTGTTCGACCACCTGTGTCTTTTATTTAAATTAGCAGGCCACCTAGAAGTGGTTCATCCTGAGTGATCAGTGAAAAATCAAGATAGTTAATACAACCCGAGTCCTTTTACGGACTTTTCTAAAATGCAAAACGTCAAAATGCGAAAAAAAAAAAAAAACTCATCATAGTGATTTGATATCAAGTATCAGAATAACTAACTGAAAATGTGTTAAGCAAGAGGAGTTTATCATCTCAGGATAAACACTCCATGGGTAGTGAAGTCCAGGCTTGGTTAACTCAGCAGCTGAGGCTGTCAGCCTTTCACTCTGCCTTTGTCAGTAGAAGGGAAATCACTCGTAATTTCAAGGTGTCAATCACAGTTTCACACACCCAACAAGCCAGGGCAGAAAAGTAGTATTCTTGCCCCCACCCAAGATTCTATTTTCTGTGATGGAGAAGGAACTTTTCCAACTTCAGCATATGTATGGGAAGCGGCTGTATTATAAGAAGGAAGGGAATGGTTGCCAGGTAGAGACACAAGACTTTGGAGATTTCACTGGCATTTCCACCAGACCCCTGTGAGGAGCTATGATTGCCCTCCTTGGCAAGTTTGGGAACAGAAGCTCCCAGGATTCCAGTGGCTTATACACAGTTGGTGGGAATGAAAATGAATTCAGCCACTGTGGAAAGCAGTTTGGAGATATCTCAAAGAACTTATAACAGAACTACTATTCAACCTGGTAGTAATTCCATTACTGGCTATACATCCAAAGGAAAACAAATCATTCTACCAAGAAGACACCTGCCCTTGTATGTTCATCACAGCACTACTCATAGTAGCAGAGACATGGAATCAATCTAGGTGCCCATCAATGGTGGACGGGATGAAGAAAATGTGATGGCCGGGCACGGTGGTTCATGCCTGTAATCCCAGCACTTTGAGAGGCCAAGGCAGGTGGATCACGAGGTCAGAGATCGAGACCATGCTGGCCAACATGGTGAACCCCGTTTCTACTCAAAATACAAAAAGTAGCTGGGTGTGATGGTGCTTGCCTGTACTCCCAGCTACTCAGGTGGCTAAGGCAGGAGAATTGCTTGAACCTGGGAGGCAGAGGTTGCAGTGAGCCAAGATCGTACCACTGCACTCCAGCCTGGTGACAGAGTGAGAATCTGTCTCAAGAAAAAAAGAAAAGAAAAGAAAATGTGGTACATATACACCATGGAATACTACAAGGCCGTGAAAAGTATGAAATCATGTCCTTTGCAGCAACATGGATGCAGCTAGAGGCCATTATCCTAAGTGAATTAACACAGAAACAGAGAAACAAATACGAAATGTTCTCATTTATAAGTGGTAGCTAAACATTCGGTACACATGGAGATAAAGACGGGAACAATAGACATCTACTAGAGGGACTGCTGGAGGGGGGAGGGATGTAGTAAGGACTGAAAAACTACCTGTTGGTTACCAAGCTCACTGCCTTGGTACTAGAATCAGCCATACCCTGAACCTCAGCATCATGCAATATGCCCATGTAACAAACCTGTATATAGACCCGCTGAGTCTAAAATAAAAGGTAAAATAAAAATAAAATAAAGTGGAACAACATTCCCCCAATTTAATTTTTTAAATTAAAACAAGATATAATTATTTCATGAATTGGCTACATACATACATGTATGTACTGTTTTTTTGTTTTTGTTTTTTAAAGAAATAAGCCTTTATTTCTTTGTTTTGCAAATAAAGCTGGCTGAGTTGGTTGCTTTTTGGTGATTAGTCAAAGAGACCAAATCCCATATCCTTGCCCGACTCCTCCAAATCTTCCTTGGCTTCAACCTTAGCTGGGGCTGCAGCAGCAGCAGGAGCAGCAGTGGGGGCAGTGGCCACAGGGCCAGCAGCTTCAAAGGCAGATGGGTCAGCCAAGAATGCCTTGACCTTTCCAGCAAGTTGGAAGGTGAAATCAGTCTCCACAGACAAACCAGGACTCATTGGTACCCACTGATGATAGAATGGGGTGCTGATGCAACAGCTGGGTAACCAGTCTGCAGACAGACACTGGCAACGTTGCAGACACCCTCCAGGAATCCAGGATGCAGAGCTTCCTCTGTGATGTCAAGCCCTTCAGTGTTATAGATGCTGCCATTGTCAGACACCTGCTGGATGACCAGCCCAAAGGAGAAGGGAGACATGCTGAGCATGTTCAGCAGCGTGGCTTCGCTGGCCCCCACGTTGTCTCCAGTCTTGATCAGCTGCACATCACTCAGGATTTCAGTGGTGCCTGGAGATTTTAGTGATGATACCTAAAGCCTGGAAAACGGACACCTTCTCAAGGCCCAGACCAGTGTTCTGAGCTGGCACAGTAACGCCATGTGGGGCAATGGCACCAGCACAGGTGGCACCTGACAATTCATTGGCTAGCAGCATGTCCCTGATCTCAGTGAGGTCCTGCTTGGTGAACGAACACAAGCCCATGTTCCCCTGGATACGGGGCAACAGTTTCTCCAGAGCTGGGTTGTTTTCCAGCTGCCCTTGAATGGCCTTGCGCCTCATGGTTTCTTGCCCATCAGCACCAGGGTCTTCCCTCAGAGGGAAATGTGAACCTGTTGCATCTGCCTGGAGCCCATGTTGTCTGCTCCCATGATGAAGCATTTCGGATAACCATCCAAAAGTTGGATGATCTTACGGAAGCAGCTGGTCTTCCAGGTCGACCTGTCTTCTCTGGGCATCGCGACAGTGTGTGAGCAATTGCCACATAGGATTTAAAGACGATATCACTTCCACGAGGAGCCTGGCAAGAGAGAAAAAAGATACTGTTTACAGGCGGCAATAGGTCTCACAGCCTAGCTCCTGATGCTGAGTGTGAAGATTCTAGATATTCCTTTAGTGCTCCAAGAGCTATTGCCACCTGTCATTTAACTGGGATGACAAGAGATGGCGCTGTGAGCTCAATAGAAAGAGAAGACGGTAGGCCTTGAGCCACTTCCCAACTGATGAAAGGCCATCAACATGCAACGCCTGGGATTTTTCCGATTTCCTTTCTCATTCCTTTAAAGACTTTCCCAAATCCCAAATAAATGCCCATACCAGAGTACATAACTACATAGAGAATTGTTTTCTTCTCATCCTCAGAAGGGACTCAGCTCCCAGACATACATGACATAAAACTGCAAGGAAGACTGAGCAAACCCTGTGAGTTTCCAGTTTTGCTGGAAAGGGGACTAGCAGGGATTGGGGGTTCTAACCTGCCATAAATGACAAAGTTGGGTGTGGGCAAGCCAGAGGAAAACAGATGAACCAAAACAAAAAGCAAACAACAGTCATTGGCCCCATACATCATTGTGGAGCTCTCGGGAGGATCTAAATCTTCTGCTTTCATGCGAGGAACACATTTGTCTCACTTTGTCCAGCTGCTCACAGAATGTCACATCACTTTGACCATGGGATTGCTCCACTGAAAACTAAAATCTCATTCAGCCTCAGTCTTTTTATCAGTTTCTCAGTCACATTTTGTTTCTTTCTGCCATGTTAGGACCAGAGACGCTCCCTTAAAAAAAAAAAGAAAGAAAGAAAGCAATAACTTTTCCGAGATAGGGTAGAAGGCAAAATGATGAAGGAAGGATGGAGCTAATTTCAGATCTGAGGTGGCGCCAACTCTTTATGGGCTCCATGTGGAATTCATGTGAATTACAGTTAGAAGATGTTTACTCACAAGAGGCTCTCCTCCCCTAGGCATATTTTAACTATAACCCTAATTTCCACTTTCACCCTCTTACCCCAGACCAATTAGCAGGCTTATCAAAATAAACATAATTAGGAAGATGAAATCATAAGGCCAAACACATTAAATAATGCATTCATATAATTTACAAGTCGAAAGCCCTTAGCAATGCTTCAGAACAAGCTTTCTGCCATGTCATTGTGATTAAGAGATTCATGTGATGAGAAAATGTTTGTATCCCCAAAGGAAGATCCTGGCATCCCATTTCTCTGGGAGGTAAGTTAAAAAAAGAAGAAAAAAAAGTTGTTAGAAAAAGGAAGGATCTACTGATTAAGCTGGCATTTAGACTAGGAATTTTCTAGGTTAATTTAATTTTCATAACACAGATTGCTTTAGACATTTTTTAACTTACTTGAAGCCAGGCTTAGCGGCACATGCTGGTACTTGGGAGGCTGAGGTGGGAGCATGACTTGAGCCCAGGAGTTTGAGACTGCAGTGAGCAGTAATCGCTCCACTGCACTCCAGCCTGGTGGATAGAGCAAGGCCCTGTCTCAAAACAAAACAAAACAAAAAGCAATTTATTTGCAATCAAGTTTTGGAGCATTTTGAGAGTGGGTTTAGTTCTCTAGAACGGCCCTTCTGGTAATGTCCAAACTTCCCAGAAATAAATTCCCTCATTAAGGCAAACCAGTTTCTGCCTTTCCTGTTCTGGTGGCAGCAGGGAACATCTGGTTACCATTCTCTTGGTACGTCTGAAGAACCAGCGTTACTTTGCCACATAGTCGCTCATCTAGCATAGCCCCTTCACTCTCTTTGACCTTCCCTCAGAAAACTTGTCCTCCAAGCCTTTAATCTTGAAGTCGTTTTCATGAATTTAGAATCTTGTCCAAGTTTTTCACACCCTCTTAATGGCATGGCTTTAAACTGGGCTCAGTGTGTCAGAGTTTTGAGTTCGAAGGGAAGAACTTTCAGAAGGGTAAGCTGCATTTTCCTCTATCGTTCTTCTAGGCCACCAGCCATATAATTGGCGATGCTTTCTGGTATGAGCCATGTTCTGAGTTTATAATGAGGGAAACTAGAAATCAGGGCATCCTTTTATTTCTTAGGGCAAAATCCCCACTAAGCCATGGAAAGCTAACATCCTCATTCTCTCTCTGAAAGGCAGAGAAAAATCATTTTTTGTTTTGGTACCCAAAGAAAATGTGCCCCAAATATGGAAACAGTTAGGCATTTTTGGAAATCCTGAAGAACTGTTTGTTATGCTGAGATTTAGGAAAATTTTGGGAATGGAAAACAATGTAGCAATCACTGCCTCCAAAAAAGAAAACTTGGGATCAAATGACCCCGGTCTCCTATTCACTGTCTTGCATTCAGGGTACTTTCAGCAACTTGCTACAGAAGAAAGAGCGCTTGTTTTTTTAATCCAATTTTTATTTGGAAATTTGTCTTTTAAAAAATTTTTTATTTAAAATTTTAGATTTCTTTTCACCATTTCCCCAAGAGTTGGAAGGAAAAATTTCATATCAACCGAAAAGTTGGACACACATATACCCTTCATCTAGATTCAGCAGGTATTAACATTTTCTTACATTTGCTTTATTGTTTTCTCTTGATATATACCTATGCATACGCTCATACACACACGCATGCGTGTGCACACACACACACACACACACACACCCCACTTTCTTTTTTTGGTTTAAACATTTGAAAATAAGGTGCTGACAGTATAACACTTTACCTGTAAGGACTTCAGCCAACATCGCCTGAAAATAAGGCAGCATCTTGCATAAACACGATATAAACATTACTTCTACAAAAATAAATATTAAATCCACGCTATCATCTAATAATCTACAATCCTCATCCAAACTTCCCCAGATGCCCCCCCAAATGTCTTGTTATGCCTCTTCTAGTTTCTGCTCCAAGATGCAAATCAGGTTCTCTTCATTAGTGTTGAGGCTCTGGAGTCTCTTCCAATCAAGAACCATCCTCCCACTTCTTATTTTCTTTCAAAATATTGATGTTTTTTGAAGAATCCAGGCCAACTGGTCTTGTAGACTGCCCTGATATTCTGAAATTGTCTGATTGTTTCCTTATGATTAGATTCAGGGCAGACAATTTTGCCAAGAATGCCACATTGGTATGCTTGTATACTTCTTGCTGCAGCCCATCTGGGGTTCATAATGTTGAGGCTAAGTTTGGTCACTTTCCCAAGGCGATGTCCACCAGTTCTCTCCGAAGGTAAAGATAGGCTTTTCCTTTGCACATTCTAAATAACATGTGAGCATTGCCTTGAGTCTGTGTGAACAGCTTGCTCTCCACGGTCTTTCACCTGATGGTTTTACTGCACATTGTTGTTGGTCTTTGCCTGAATCAATACAGGGGAATGCAAAATGGCAATTTTCTAATTTTATCATTCCTTCCAATATTTAATTGATACCGTGGAAGAGTTTTCTCCCTTCCCTTCTCCTCTCTCTCTAGTTAGTGCTCTTGACTAAAAGAACTCGGCTGGGTGCAGTGGCTCATTCTGGTAATCCCAGCACTTTGGGAGGCCGAGGTGGGCAGATCACTTGAGGTCACGAGTTTGAGACCAGCCTGGCCAACATGGCGAAACCCCATTGCTAACCAAAATACAAAAATCAGCTGGGCATGGTGGCACATGCCTGTAATCCCAGCTACTCAGGAAGCTGAGGCAGGAGAATTGCTTGAACCTGGAAGGTAGAAATTGCAGTGAGCCAAGATCTTGCCACTGAACTCCAGCCTGGGTAACAGAGCAAGACTCCATCTTAAAAAAAGGGGAAAAAAAAAGAAAACAGGGCTTCACTGAATTGCTGGTTTGATTTTTCTATGCCCCTGAAGGGAGTGGAGGGCCCTGCTTCTTTCATGACTTCTTTTGCATCATTTTTTTGGGATGCAAAAATGATGAAGGGCATGTTGAAATCCATTCTATTATGTTTCTCATCATCAAATCATAGGAATTTGGGGACCACTTCAAAACGAATTCAGGTTTTTTCTCTTCTTGCTTTGTGTGTGTGTGTTTTGTTTGTTTTGAGAGAGGGTCTCACACTGTTGTCCAGGCTGGAGTGCAGTGGCACAATCACAGCTCACTGCAGCCTCGAACTCCTGGGCTCAAGTGATCTTCCTACCTAGCCTCTTGAGTAGCTAGGACTGCAGGTACATGCCACCACGCCTGGCTAGAATTTTCATCTGTAGAGGTGGGGGGGGGGGGGTCTCACAATGTTGCCCAGGCTGGTCTTGAACTCCTGGCCTCAAGCAATTCACCCACTTTGGACTCCCAAAGTGCTGGGATAACAGATATGAGCCAACGCACCTGGCCTTGCTTCCTTGTTGACACTTAAAACAGGTCACAAATGTACAAGATGGTATTTGATGGACGGGAAGAGCAGTGCTATGATTTGAATGTTTGTGTCCCCCCCCCCCACAAATTCATACATTGAAATCCTAACTAGCAAGGTGATGCTATTAGGAGGTGGGCCTTAGGGATGTGATTAGGTCATGAGGGCGGGGCCCCCATGAATGTGATTAGTGCCCTTATAAAAGAGACTAGAGCTAGCCAGTTCCTCTACCACATGAGGACACAGAAGGTGCCATTTATAAGGAATCAAGCCCTCACCAGGCACGGAATCTGCTGGCAACTTTATCTTGGACTTCTTAGCCTTTAGAACTGTGAGAAATACATTTCTGCTGTTTGTAAGCCACCTGGCTTACGGCATTTTGTAATAGCAGCCTGAACAAACTAAAACGGGGGTGACCATGGAGTTCAATTGGGTCTTACAAGCGATCACCCATTATTCTGTCTTCCTCTAGTCTGTTCATTTACCCTCTCCCTCCTCTGGGTGTTTATTTCACACCTATTCTCCCTTCTAACCTTCAATACCACTTCAGATAGCTTCACTCTTAGCTAATAACCTTGCTTCCTGCTTTAAGTCCCGGGACGTGCAGATTTGTTACATAGGTAAATGTGTGCCATGGTGGTTTGCTGCACCTATCAATCCACCTCCTAGGTATTAAGCCCTGATGCTCTCTCCCCCAACAACCTGCCCGAGAGGCCCCAATATATGTTGTTTCCCTTCCTGCTTCTGTTTCTTTTCTTTTCTTTTTTTTTTTTTTTTGAGACAGAGTCTCCTTCTGGCACCCAGGCTGGAGTGCAGTGGCGCGGTCTCAGCTCACTACAGTCTCCGCCTCCTGGGTTAAAGAGATTCTCCCGCCTCAGCTTCCCAAGTAGCTGGGATTACAGACACCTGCTACCACACCCAGCTAATTTTTGTATTTTTAGTAGAGATGGGGTTTCACCATGTTGGCCAGGATGTTCTTGAACTCCTGACCTCAGGTGATCTGCCTGCCTTGGCCTCCCAAAGTGCTGGGATTACAGGCATGAGCCACCGCGCCTGGCCTGCTTCCTGTTTCCTGCCTCTTGAATCAGAGGGAAGCTATTAGAGGAGATTTCCACACCTGCCTGGCACTACATCTCCCACCTCCCAGCACCTGCTCTCCACACTCTGCTTTTCCTCCGATTAGCACAGGTGAGCCCTCCATGCTCCTGCCAGAAACATCCCTCCACTGTGTGCTAGACCACTCAAAACACTGCTCTAGGAAAGCTCTCCTCTCTCTCCTACATCATTAAATATGTTAATTCTATATCACACATCATCAGCAGCAAACCACAGTGTTACTGTTTCTCTCAACTAAAGAAAACTCTCTTCTTCTTCTTCTTTTTTTTTGCATGCACTTAGGGTATAGAAAACCCTCTTAAGATTTTCCTGGCCAGGAAGCAACACATTACTTAGTTGCCCATTGAGGAAAAAATCCTGAAAACAGTGATCTCTGTGCGTTTCCACATCTCTTCCCATTTTCTTTTTCTTTTTTGTTTAGAGTCGGAGTCTCATTCTGTCACCCAGGCTGGAGCGCAATGGCATAATTGTAGCTCGCTGCAGCCTCAAACTCCTGGGCTCAAGCAATCCCCCCGCTTTATCCCCCTCATGTAGTTGGGACTACAGGCTTGGGTAGAGTCACTGCACCTGGCTAATTTTTAAACATTTTTGTAGAAATAGCATCTCAGGGTATCACTATGTTGCCCAGGCTGGTCTCAAACTCTTGGCCTTAAGTGATCCTCCCGCCTCAGTCTTCCAAATAGCTGGGACAACAGGTACATGCCACCATGCCCAGTTAACTTAAAAAAAATTGTAGAGACAGGATCTTGCTATGTTGCCCAGGTTGATCTTGAACTCCTGGCCTCAAGCAATCCTCCAGTGTCACCCCTTCCAAAGTGGTGAAATTACAGGCATGAGCCACTGCACCTGGACACATTCTTTTAAATTCACCCTAATCTGGCATTTCCCTTCATCCTTCTCATGAAACTGCTCTTTTAAAATCACCCATAACCTCCCCGTTGGCGAATCTGCCTTCCCTTTATCTCTCAGCAGCATTTGACACAGTTGATCACTCCCTCTTCCCCAACTCTTTCTTCATTGGCTCCCAGAGCACCTCATCCTCTCTTAACTCATCTTGGACACGTAAAGTTTCTACATTGAAGCCTAACCTGATGGTCTCCCCCAGCCTGCTCGACCTGTTGTTTCCCATCCCAGTTGACACAGCTTCATTCCTCAGTACAAAAACTCTGGAGTCATTCATGACTCTTCTTTGTCCTCTTCTCACTCCATACCTGGTCCAAAGTAAATCCTGTCTGCCCTACCTTTAACATAGATCCAGAATCTGACCATTTCTCAGGAATTCCATTTCTGCTATCCGGTGTAGGCCATCCTCTGTCTGCACAGCCTCCTAACTATTCTCAGTGGAATCTTAGGAGCAGGATTATTCCCCTGCATCCAAATGCCACCACCTTCCCCAGGCCTGCCACCTCCTTCTGCCTGCATCAGTCTCTGGCCAGCTTTCATCACGTTGACCTCCTTGGTGTTTCCAGAACACCCGCATGCTCCCACCTTCCTGCTGTTGTACTGTCCCTTTCATGTGCCTGGAATAGCCTCGCTTGGGTTAATTTCCTCACTGCCTTCTCACCTTCGCTCAGTTGTCACATTTGCAGTGAGATCAGTTCTGACCGCTCTGTTTATTATTTTTATTTTTATTATTATTATTTTTTTTGAGACACAGTCTCACTCTGTCACCCAGGCTGGAGTACAGGGCACAATCATGGCTCACTGCAGCCTCGACCTCCCACGTCCAAGTGATCCTCCCACCTCAGCCTCCTGGGTGGGTGGGGATCACAGGCATGTGCCAGCGTGCTTGGCTAATTTTTGTATTTTCTGTAGAGATGGGGTTTTGCTATGTGTGCCCAGGCTGGTCTCCAACTCCTGGGCTCAAGTGATCTTCCCAGCTCGGCCTCCTAAAGTGTTTGGAGTTACAGGTGTGAACCACCACCCCTGACCACTCTATTTTTTTGTTTGTTTTGTTTTTTTGAGAAGGAGTCTTACTCTGTTGCCCAGGCTGGAGTGCAGTGGCATGATTCCGGTTCACCACAAACTCTGCCTCCCAGGTTCAAGTAATCCTCCCTCCTCAGCCTCCCAAATAGCTGAAAGTACAGGTGAATGGCACCATGCCCGGCTAATTTTTGTATTTTTAGTAGAGACAGGGTTTCACTATGTTGGCCAGGCTTACCTCAGGTGATCTGCACGCCTCAGCCTCCCAAAGTGCTGTGATTACAGGCATGAGCCACTGTGTACAGCCCCCTGACCACTCTATTCTACTTAAAGTTGTCACCCTTCTATCCCACTGGCATGGCTGATCCCTTCACTCAGTCCTACTTTATGAAATTCTATATACTGTATCTATCTTTTAGGTGAATAGTTTATTGTCTGTTACCCTATAAGAACATAATTTTTATTTTATTTTTAATTACTTTTTAATATATATTTGATTGCACTTTAGGTTCTGGGGTACATGTGCTGAACATGCAGGATTGTTGCATAGGTACATACATGGCAGTGTGGTTTGCTGATTCCATCCCCCCTGTTACCTATATCTGGCATTTCTCCCCATGTTATCCCTCCCCAACTCCCTACCCCACACTGTCCCTCCCCTAGTCCCCCCCCAACAGACCCTAGTGTGTGATGCTCCCCTCCCTGTGTCCGTGTGTTCTCATTGTTCAACAGCTGTCTGTGATTGAGAACATGCGGTGTTTGATTTTCTGTTCTTGTGTCAGTTTGCTGAGAATGATGGTCTCCAGATTAATCCATGTCCCTACAAAGGACAAGAACTCATCGTTTTTTATGGTTGCATAGTATTCCATGGTATATATGTGCCACATATTCCTTGCCCAGTCTACCATCAATGGGCATTTGGGTTGGTTCCAGGTCTTTGCTATCATAAACAATGCTGCAATGAACATACATGTGCATGTGACTTTATAATAGAACGATTTATAATCCTTTGGTTATATACCCAGTAATAGGATTGCTGGATCAACGGAATTTCTATTTCTAGGTCCTTGAGGAATCGCCACACTGTCTTCCACAATGGTTGAACCAATTTACACTCCCACCAACAGTGTAAAAGTGTTCCTATTTCTCCACATCCTCTCCAGCATCTGTTGTCTCGAGATTTTTTAATAATCACCATTCTAACTGGCGTGAGATGGTATCTGAATGTGGTTTTGATTTGCATTTCTCTAATGACCAGTGATGATGAGCATTTTTACATATGTTTGTTGGCCTCATATATGTCTTCTTTTGAAAAGCATCTGTTCACATCATCCTTCACCCACTTTTGAATGGGTTTGTTTGTTTGTTTTCTTGTAAATCTGTTTTTAGTACTTTGTAGATTCTGGATATTAGCCCTTTGTCAGATGGGTAGATTGCAAAGATTTTTTTCCCATTCTGTTGGTTACTGGTTTACTCTAATGATTGTTTCTTTTGCTGTGCAGAAGCTCTGGCATTTAATTAGATTCCATTTGTCTATTTTGGCTTTTGTTGCCAATGCTTTTGGTGTTTTAGTCATGAAGTCCTTGCCTATGCCTATGTCCTGAATGGTTTTGCCTAGGATTTCTTCTAGGATTTTTATGTTGTTAGGTCTTATGTTTAAGTCTTTAATCCATCTGGAGTTAATTTTAGTGTAAGACGTCAGGAAGGGGTCCAGTTTCAGCTTCCTGCATATGGCTAGCCAGTTTTCCCAACACCATTTATTAAACAGGGAATCCTTTCCCCATTGCTTGCTTTTGTCAGGTTTGTCAAAGATCAGATAGTTGTAGAAGTGTGGCGTTGCCTCCGAGGCCTCTGTTCTGTTCCATTGGTCTATATCTCTGTTTTGGTACCAGTACCATGCTGTTTTGATTACTGTAGCCTTGTAGTATAGTTTGAAGTCAGGTAGCATGATGCCTCCAGCTTTGTTCTTTTTGCTTAGGATTGTCTTGGCTATGCAGGCTCTCTTTTGGTTCCACATGAAGTTTAAGGTGGTTTTTTTCCAGTTCTGTTAAGAGGGTCATAGGTATCTTGATGGGGGATAGCATTGAATCCATAAATTACTTTGGGCAGTATAGCCATTTTCACAATATTGATTCTTCCTAACCATGAGCATGGAATGTTTTTCCATCTGTTTGTGTCCTCTCTTATTTCCTTGAGCAGTGGTTGGTAGTTCTCCTTCAAGAGGTCCTTTACATCCTTTGTTAGTTGTATTCCTAAGTATTTTATTCTTTGTAGCAATTGTGAATGACAGTTCGTTCTTGCTTTGGCTCTCTTTAAGTCTAATATTGGTGTATAGGGCGGGGGGGGGGGGGGGGGGGGGGGGGGGGGGGGGGGGGGGGGGGCGCCCGCCCCCCCCCCCCCCCCAAGAATGCTTGTGATTTCTGCACATTGATTTTGTATCCTGAGACTTTGCTGAAGTTGCTTGTCAGTTTTAAGAGATTTGGGGCTGATACAATGGGGTCTTCTAAATAAACAATCATGTTGTCTGCAAATAGAGACAATTTGACTTCCTCCTTTCCTATTTGAATACCCTTTATTTCTGTTTCTTGCCTGATTGCTCTGGCTAGAACTTCTAATACTATATTGAATAGGAGTGGTCAGAGAGGACATCTTTGTCTAGTGCCAGATTTCAAAGGGAATGCTTCCAGTTTTTGCCCATTCATATGATATGGGCTGTGGGTTTGTCGTAAATACCTTTTATTATTTTGAGATACGTTCTGTTGATACTTAGTTTATTGAGCGTTTATAGCATAAAGGGCTGTTGAATTTTGTAGAAGGCCTTCTCTGCATCTATTGAGATAACCATGTGGTTTTTGTCTTTGGTTCTGTTTATGTGGTGAATTAGGTTTTACAGACTTGTGTATGTTGAACCAGCCTTGCATCCCCAGGATGAAGCCTACTTGATCATGATGGATAAGCTTTTTGATGTGTTGTTGCAATCGAGTTTGCCAGTATTTTATTGAAGATTTTTGCATCTATGTTCATCATGGATATTGGCCTGAAGGTTTGCTTTCTTGTTGAGTCTCTGCTGGGTTTTGGTATCAGGATGATGTTGGTCTCATAAAATGATTTGGGAAGGATTCCCTTGTTTTGGATTGTTTGGAATAGTTTCGGAGGAGGGGTACCCACTCCTCTTTGTATGTCTGGTAGAATTCAGCTGTGAACCCATTTGGACCTGGGCTTTTTTTGGTTGGTAGGCTCGTAATTGCTGCCTCAACTTCAGCCCTTGTTATTGGTCTCTTCAGGGTTTCGATTTCTTCCAGGTTCAGTCTTGGGAGGGTGAAAGTGTCCAGGAATTTATCCATTTCTTTCAGGTTTACGTGCATAGAGTTTATGTGCATAGAGTTGTTTGTAGTAATCTCTGATGGTAGTTTGTATTTCTGTGGAATCTGTGATGATATCCCCTTTATTGTTTTTTATTGCATCTATTTAATTCTTCTCTATTTTTATTATTATTAATCTAGCTAGTGGTCTGTCTATTTTGTTGATCTTTTCTAAAAACCAGCTCTTGGATTCATTGATTTTTGAAGGATTTTTTGTGTTTCTATCTCCTTCAGTTCTGCTCTGATCTTAGTTATTTCTTATCTTCTGCTAGCTTTTAGTTTTTTGGTTTTTTTTATCTTGCTCCTCTAGCTCGTTCAATTTTGATGATAGGGTGTCGATTTTAGATCTTTCTTTGCTTCTCATGTGGGCATTTATTGCTGTAAATTTTCCTCTAGACATTGCTTTAAATGTGTCCCAGAGATTCTGGTACATTGTGTCTTCATTCTTGCTGGTTTCGAAGAACATCTTTATTTCTGCCTTCATTTCATTGTTTATCCAGTCAACATTCAAGAGCCAGTTGTTCAATTTCCATGAAGTTGTGTGGTTCTGAGTTAGTTTCTTAATCTTGAGTTCTAATTTGATTGCACTGTGGTCCGAGAGATTGTTTGTTATGATTTCCGTTCTTTTGCAGTTGCTGAGGAGTGATTTACTTCCAATTATGTGGTCAGTTTTAGAGTAGGTGTGATGTGGTGCTGAGAAGAATGTATATTCTGTGGATTTGGGGTGGAGAGTTCTGTAAATGTCTATTAGGTTTACTTGAACTGAGTTCAAGTCTTGGCTATCCTTGTTAATTTTCTGTCTTGTTGATCTGTCTAATATTGACAGTGGAGTCTTAAAGTCTCCCACTATTATTGTGTGGGAGTCTAAGTTCTTTGTAGGTCGTTAAGAACTTGCTTTATGTATCTGGGTGCTCCTGTATTGGGTGCATATATATTTAGGATCGTTAGCTCTTCTTGTTGCCTTGATCCTTTTACCATTATGTAATGCCCTTGTTTGTCTCTTCTGATCTTTGTTGGTTTAAAGTCTATTTTATCAGAGACTAGAATTGCAACTCCTACTTTTTAAAATTTATTTTCATTTATTTATTTATTTATTTATTTTTGCTCTCCATTTGCTTGGTAAATCTTCCTCCATCCCTTTATTTTGAGCCTATGTGTGTCCTTGCACATGAGAAGGGTTTCCTGGATACAGCATACCAATGGGTTTTGACTTTTTATCCAATTTGCCAGTCTGTGTCTTTGGATTGTGGCATTTAGCCCATTTACATTTAAGGATTAATATTGTTATGTGTGAATTTGATCCTGCCATTTTGAGGTGAGCTGGTTGTTTTCCCCATTAGTTGATGCAGTTTCTTCATTGTGTTGATGCTCTTTACCATTTGGTATGTTTTTGGAGTGACTGGTACTGGTTGTTCCTCTCTATGTTTAGTGCTTCTTTCAGGAGCTCTTGTAAAGCAGGCCTGGTGGTGATGAAATCCCTGAGTAATTGCTTGTTAATAAAGGATTTTATTTCTCCTTCGCGTATGAAGCTTAGTTTGGCTAGATATGAAATTCTAGGTTGAAGTTTTTTCATCTAAGGATGTTGAATATTGGCCCCCCACTCTATTCTGGCTTGTAGGGTTTCTGCCGAGAGATCCACTGTGAGTCTGATGGGCTTCCCTTTGTGGGTAACCCGACCTTTCTCTCTGGCTGCCCTTAGCATTTTTTCCTTCATTTCAACCCTGGTGAATCAGTGAATCTGATGATTATGTGCCTTAGGGTTGTTCTTCTTGAGGAATATCTTTGTAGTGTTGTCTGTATTTTCTGGACTTGAATATTGGCCTGCCTTGCTAGGTTGGGGAAGTTCTCCTGGATAATACCCTGAAGAGTGTTTTCCAGCTTGGATTCATTCTCTTCATCACATTCAGTTACACCTCTCAAACGTAGATTAGGTGTTTTCAATAATCCCATATTTCTTGGAGGCTTTGTTCATTTCTTTTTACTCTTTTTTCTCTAATCTTGCCTTCTAGTTTCATTTCATTGAGTTGATCTTCAATCTCTGATATCCTTTCTTCTGCTTGGACGATTCAGCTATTGAAACTTGTGTATGCTTCGCAAAGTTCTCGTGTTGTGTTTTTCAGCTCCATCAATTCATTTATTTTCCTCTCTAAGCTGTTTATTCTCTTTAGCATTTCATCAAACCTTTTATCAAGGTTCTTAGTTTCTTTGCATTGGGTTAGAACGTGTTCTTTTAGCTCAGAGAAGTTTATTATTACCCACTTTCTGAAGTCTGTTTCTGTCAATTCATCAGACTCATTCTCTGTCCAGCTTTGTTCCCTTGCTGGTGAGGAGTTGTGATCCCTTGGAGGAGGAGAGGCATTCTGCTTTTGGGTGTTTTCATCCTTTTTGCACTTTTACTTCCCGTCTTTGTGGATTTATCTACCTGTGGTCTTGTAGTTGGTGACTTTCGGATGGGGTCTCTGAGTGGATGTACTTTTTGTTGATGATGAAGTTATTTCTTTCTCTTTTATAGTTTTCCTTCTAACAGTCAGGCCCCTCTGCTGTAGGTCTGCTGAAGGTCCACTCCAGACCCTGCTTGCCTGGGGATCACCTGCAGTGGCTGCAGAACAGTAAGGGTTGCTGCCAGTTTCTTCTTCTGTTATCTTTGTCCCAGAAGGATACCCACCAGATGTCAGCCTGAGCTCTCCTTTATGATGTGTCTCTTTGGATATATGGGGGTTGGAGAGCTGCTTGAGGAGACAGTCTGTCCCTTACAGGAGCTCAGGTGCTGATCTGTGAGCTCCAGTGTTCTGTTCAGAGCTGCTGGGCAGGTAAGTTTAAGTCTGCTGTAGCAGAACTCATAACTGCCTTTTTTTCCCAGGTGCTCTGTCCTGGGAAGGTGGGGCTTTATTTATAAGTTCCTGACATGCTACTGCCTTTTTTCAGAGATGCCCTGCCCAGCAAGGAGGCAGCCTAGTCACAGTCTGCCAGCAGAGGCATTGCTGAGCTGCCATGGGCTCTGCTCAGCTGCTGTGTGAACTTCCTTACGGTTTTGTTTATAGAGATATAGTTAGAACTGCCTCTGTAATGGCAGACTGCCTTGGTAATGGTGGACTGCTTCAGTAATGGTGGATGCCCTTCCCCCCACAGAGCAGGACCGTCCTGGGTCCAGCTGTGCTTGCTGTTAAACTATCAGTCCAGAGTGTTTCAGATTGCTGGTCTTTGTGGTGGTGGGACCCGTCGAGCTAGATCACCTGGCTTCGTGTTTCAGCCCCCCTTTTCCGTTAAATGGGCAGCTTGTCACCCAGGCATTCCAGGTGCCAGTTGAAACGGCCACCCTGATTTGTGTGAGTTTTTGTGCGGAGACCTGCTGTGCCAGCTGAAACAGCCATGCTGGAAACTCATGGCACTTTTCCACCTGGGAATTTCCTGGTCTGTGGGCAGTAAAAACTCATTTGGAAATGCAGTGATCACTCACTCTCTGTGTTCTCACTGGCAACTGCATCTAGAGCTGTTCCTATTCTTGAATCCCAGTTCAAAAACATAATTTTTAAAAGATTAGGCCTTTTTCTGTTTTGTTCAGCCATATATCCTAGATGCCTAGTACAGTAAACTTTCTACAGATATATGTTGAATAAATGATTGAATGAAATTAGCTGTTTATTGTTCATTTCTTATTAAGCAGTGCTGATCGATTTTGGAGGGAGAGGTATTTAGGGAATACTTGATAAATTGGATGAAAACCAGTCTCTTGTAAAGCAAGTCAGGCTTTGATCCAGAAAAGCAGACTTTTCAATTTAGTTTATATTTTTATTAAATGAGTGCATATGCACAGTTTTAAAAGTTAAGTAGTCTACATTGCTTAAAATGAAAACCAGCATTCTCCTGCCTCACTTCTTCCTAATTTTGATTTTTGGTCTTCAGATAAAAGCATTTTCATGCATTTTAGCTATTTTTCCTGGTATTTATTTTCATATTTCATCTGTATTCCTGTACCACTGATTTATATTTAACAGTTTTTCGATATTCTCTAGGGGCTTTCTTATTTGGAAAATGAAGATTTATTGTGCTTAAAGTATTTCCTTTCTTCAACATTGCTTCTTCCCCACTCCACCTTCCTTCTTACCACTATAAATATATCATAGGTTTTGGTTAAATCAATATTTGTATGCACAGATGAGCCATGCAATATGCCTTTTGTACAGTTTTTTATTTTCCTTGGAGATAATAAGTGCCTCATTCTTTTCACTTGCTTAGTGTTCTTCATATCATTAATCTATCCCCTAACTGTCTGGCAGCAGAATAAATCTCCTTTCAGTAATTTTAAACACATTTCTCAATTTCTTTCTTTCTTTCTTTTTTCCTTAAAAAAAATTTTTTTAAGACATCCCTTTTGGAGCTGTTTGTCCAGCTACTCCTATCTGGATGAGTTACTCCAAGGCCTGCTGTACAATCACCCTGGAATTTCCCATCATTCTTGGAATGTCCTTAGTTGTGGTTCCGAGTGCATCATCCCATTTCCTGGATTCCATGTCATCTTCTTTCTTGCTTTACTCACACATTTCAAAGGAGTTCATATTCATTTCTGGAGAAATGATGGTGGAAGGTAAATATTTTTTAGATTTTTTTTTTTTTTTCTGAGACAGAGTTTTGCTCTTGTTGCCCAGGCTGGAGTGCAATGGCGCAATCTCAGCTCACTGCAACCTCTACCTCCTGGGTTCAAGTGATTCTCCTACCTCAGCCTCCCTACTAGCTGGGATTACAGGCACTTATACCACCATGTTTGGCTATTTAGATCTTTTATGTATAAAAATGTCTTTATCTTCATACTTGATTGATTGACATTTTGACAGCATACACAATTCTAAATTAGAAATTATTATTTTTCAGGGCCAGGCATGGTGACTCACACATGTTTTAATCCCAGCACTTTTGGAGGCTCAGGCAAGTGGATCACCTGAGGCCAGGAGTTTGAGACCAGCCTGACCAAGATGGTGAAACCCTGTCTCTTTGGATAAAAGCATTTTCACCTATTTTAGCTATTTTTCCTGGTATTTATATTTCATCTATATTCCTATACTACTGATTTATATTTAATGGTTTTTGGATATTCTCTCTAAATGTTGAAGAGAGGAAATACTTCAAATACAAAAAATTAGCCAGGTGTGGTAGCACACACCTGTATTCCCAGCTACTTGGGAGGCTGAGGTACAAGAATCACTTGAACCCGGGAGGCAGAAGTTGCAGTGAGCCAGGATTGTACCATTGCACTCCAGCCTGGGTGACAGAGCGAGACTGTCTCAAGAAAAAAAAAGAGAAGAAAAAAAAGAAATCATTCTTTTTCAGAGTTTTTAAGGAATTGCCTCATTCTTTGCTAGCTCCTAGAGTTGTTTTGTGGAATTTGTTGGGAGTTTGACTTGCTGTCTTTTATTTAAAATTTGTGTATGCATGTGTTTTTCTTCTCTCTGGGTGCTTTTAGGATTTTATTTTTGTGCCCAGTGTTCTGAAATGTTACAATGATATGCCTTAGTGTTTTTTATTTTTTAATTTGGCTTAGTCACCCAATAGGTTCTTCTAATCTGTAAACTTGTGTCCTTCTGGGGAACTTCCTTGAGTTATTTATTTTATAATTTCCATCTCTACATTTTTTTCATTCTCTCTTTCTGGAACTTCCATTATGAAGATGTTGAAACTCCTGGACTGATCTAAATTTTTCATCTTCTCTCTCTTATTTTCTATTTCTCCAGCTTCACATTCCTTTTTTTTTTTGTTCTTCAGATTTTCTCTGTCTCCCATCCAACTCCAATTCTTTCATTGAGTTTTTCATTTTTGCTACAATAGTTTTAATTTCCAGGAGCATTTTTTGTTGTTGTTGTTTTAACAGTTCTTTTTCTATAGCTATCTGTTCTTCTTTATGAATGCAATATATTCTCTTTTGTCTTTGTATACTTTCATAATTTTTTTAAAATTCATTTTCCCCCCTATTCCTTTATTGTCTCCCTTCCTTTGAGCTCCTTCATTTGCTTGGTTAGACCCTGTCCTTTTTATATTAAATTTCCTCATATATTTAGGGACCCTCATCTGTTCTTTCATAATTCGTGAGAAACTTAGAAGTTAACTAGAAACTCTGTGTGATGGAAGGCACTTTTCAATGAATCTTTTAAATTCTACAATGGATTCTTTTTGTCCTACAAATGATAGACTTCTGGTATAACTATTTGGATGACTGAATTATTAAGAATGGAAAAGGAGAGTCAATAAATGATATGTATTTATTCTGACCTTTAATCAATAGAGGCCTACAAATGAGGATCAGAATAAGAGCTTTATTTCTGGTGATGCTCATAAGATAATGTGACTTTAGATATCTCCCTTAATTCAATCATTCACATCCCTACTGAAGGAAATTTCAGGTCTTGTCTGCACAGGCAAAGCATGCCTAAAAAACTCATCACACAGTGGAGAGTAAATTTACTACACTATCTTGGCAGAATGTCTATAAGATCTTATACTGATGCTCTACCTGTTTTCCAGCAAGCCTTTATTGTGTTTGAAAACTTTTTTGATTAAGTAATTCTTGCCTTAACCCATCTGGAATAATAGGTCAAGCTGTATCTCTGTAGTTTAAGACAAGCTTCAGCCTCTCACACTAAAGCTAAAGATGGGCATAGTGGCTCATGCCTGTAATCTCAGCACTTTGGGAGGCTGAGGAGGGAGAATTGCTTGAGGCCAGGAGTTCAAGACCAACATGGATGACAAAATGAGATGCCTGTCCATACAAAAAATGAAATTATTACCTGAGCATGGTGGCATGTTTCTGTAGTTTCAGTTACATTGGAGGCTGAAGTAGAAGATCTCTTGATCTCAGGGGTTCAAGGCTGCAGTGAGCTGTGATCATGCCACTATACTCCAGCCTTGATGATTGAGAGAGACACTATTTCAAAAACAAAAACGAAACAGAATCAACTACTTAAATTTATTCTCCTGGCCCTTATCAGACTACAAGCATCAATTTCTATGTTTTATTTTGATCCCCCAAGATCAATTCTTATACCTAGCCAAAACACCAAGACGCTGGGGTTTGGAGCTCAGTAAACATTTCCACCCTTGGAACCAAATAAGAAGTTGTAGGAGGTGAACAAATGAAGACCAAAATGTCAATAGAATACTGATCAAGTTGATTGAAAAATGCAATGTCAGATCTGAATGAAGCCTAATGAGTTTATCAATATCTGCCCCTGGACAAATTAGTCAGATTTATCCAACCAGGCACTGAAGGAGAAGGACAACCATAGGATCCACTTAGTGGCCCGCAGACCAGAGTGTACCCTAGGTGTCGGCAGCCAGAGCTGCACGAGAAAAACCCAGAAAAGGCAAAGTTGAGCATGCTCAGTTCCTAGTCCCAACATTAGCAATCAGATCAGTCAGTGCTCTTCCTTGAAGAAGTTGGGCAGAGAAAAGAAGTAAATTTCTCTCATACTTTTTCCATCTGGTGTGGCATGGAAACACTCTTGCCTGTGGAGACATGAAGCGTAAAAAATGTTTGCCCTAACATAGATCCTAGGTTTTTCCAAATTGAAATTATATGTGAAAACTATATAATTTATTTTCCAAACTGGGACGCCCTTGGAGAGTGATTGA
Organism: Ateles fusciceps; assembly: GCA_036589455.1. NCBI lineage: Eukaryota > Metazoa > Chordata > Mammalia > Primates > Atelidae > Ateles > Ateles fusciceps. The sequence goes on from JAZHEH010000078.1 coordinate 12,045,335, forward strand.
GAGCCCTATTAATCATTATTCTGGGGCTGTAAGCATTTGCTAGAATGTCAGGGCAACCAGATTAAAAGTTACTTTACTAAAAGTGAATTATGGGGCTTCCCAGTGGATTCCTGCTAACTTTATTATAACATTCTTCTATTTCTTCAAGTAGCTACACGTCAATGGTCCTCTATATATCCCTTACTCATAAGGAAAACAGAAAGAGAGAAAAAATAAAAGTGTGTTTTAGTAATCTAAAATGTAATAAGCATTTAAAAATAAATGTTAAGTACATAAATGCATAAAAGAATGTAATTGACAAATTATTTTCTGTGGAGATCTAAACATTCTATTAATTTAAAGAGAAGAGTCAGGCGTGGTGGCTTACACCTGTAATCCCAGCACTTTGGAAGGCCGAGGCGGGCAGATTCCTGAGCTCAGGAGTTTGAGACCACCCTGGGCAACATGGTAAAACCCTGTCTCTACAAAAATGCAAAAAAAAAAATTAGCCAGGAATGGTGGTGAGCGCCTGTAGTCCCAGTTACTCAGGAGCTGAGGCATGAGAATTGCTTGAGCACGGGAGGCAGAGGTTGTAGTGAGCCGAGATTGTGCCATTGCACTCCAGCTTGGGTAACAGAGTGAAACTCCATCTCAAAAAAAAAAAAAATTAGAAGAAGAAAGAAGGACAAAGGAAGGAAGAAAGGAAGAGAGGAAAGGAGAGAGGGAGGGAAGGGAAAAGGAAGTAAAGAAAAGGAAATGGAAGAAAGGAAGGAAGGAGGAAAGAAAGAAGAAAGGAATAAAGAAGAAAAGAAAAACAAATGTCAGTAACTGGGAAAATATAGCTCATGTAGCTTTATTCCCAGTTTGTGTGGATCTTGGTCATGTATCACATAAAAAGTAATACCCAACTAGCTAGGAAGTCACCAAGAGCCTATTCCTATTTGTTGAAAGAGAAATGATCTCCAGAAAGTTATTGACTATTAATACACTTTACAATTGATTTTTACTCTGTTTTTTCATTTCCTGTTTCTTATCTTATATTCTCAAATTGAGGCCATTCCTTGGCCAGAATAACATGTTTCTGCATGATCTGCCTTCTGCCATTTATCAAAACTTTCTCTTGACCCCTTTCAGTTAATCAAAACCAGGAGGCAAAATTTCACAAAAGGGCAGAGCTATATATTTTTTACATCAGGAGCAGTTACTGTGTGTGTGTGTGTGTGTGTGTGTGCACACGCACGGGTGTGTGCATGGATGTATGTGTGTATGCGTGAGATTGGAGGTGGTGTTGGTATTAAACAAAGGGAAAAGCACGCACTTTGATTGGTGCTGGGAGTAGTGAAGGACTTTTAAGGAAATGCCAATGTAGGTATCAATCTAGACTCTTGAGAAAGTACTGTTGCTTGCCGCTGCTGGCAATGTGATGTGCACTTATGCCAGGATCCTTGATAACAATAACAATGTTGATCAACTTGAACCCTCAACAATTGTTTTACTATTGGATTTGTTTTGTTTTTCACTGAATATAAGGAGGGCAAATTTAAGGTTTTCATTTGTGGCTTCCAAAAAGAAAGCAATTTGGCAGTTACAGTTTCCCACTAAATACAAATAAATCATGCTATGACACGAACCTAGTATCATTCTTGTCAATAGTGATTATTATATGTCAGCTAGGTCAGCCTGATTTATATGCATGAGAGGTTTCATGACCAGCGGCTGCGACCAAAGTAACCCCTGAAACACACTTACATTCTTTTTGGCTTAGACTATTTAGATAGCGAATGATCACTTTACTATGGGAAAATAGCACCATCTTCCTTCTGGACAACCTTCGTTAGGTAAGTGGAGGAGAGGGAAAATGATGATACCTAACCTTTGTTGAGTGTGCATGTCCTTCCTGGCACAATGATAAACTCTTTACATGCATTAATTATTCATTTTTTTCTTATAACTCTGCTATTTTACAGAAGAAACTAGGCTTGGAGGGATTAAACAACTTTTCCAAAGTCATAGAGCTAGTAAGAAGTAGATATGGGATTCAAACCTTAGTTTGCTTGGATTTAAAAAGTGATTTTTTTTTTTTTTAAATTTTGAGACAAAGTCTCACTCTGTCACCCAGGCTGGAGTGCAGTGGCGTGATCTCACTCATTGCAATCTCTACCTCTCAGATGCAAGCGATTCTCCTGCCTCAGCCTCCTGATTAGCTGGGATTACAGATGTGCACTATCAGGCCTGGCTAATTTTTTGTATTTTTAGTAGAGATGAGGTTTCACCATGTTGGCCAGGGTGTTCTGGAATTCCTGACCTCAAGTAATCCACCTGCCTCGGCCTTTCAAAGTGCTGGGATTACAGGCATGAGCCACCGCACCCGACCTAAAGACTGAATTTCTAACCACTACTCTACACTGCCTTACTGCCCTACCTAGGAATTGCCATCTACACATCATTTTCTTTCTCTGGCCCAATATGAAACTAAATCCTATTAATTCCCCATCCCGTTGTGAACCTACCTGTCCATTGCTGTTGCCAATAGACTTTCTTACCCCATATTGGCAGTCACTGTGCCACATTTCTAGGTGGTCTGCCTACCTTTGTGATCTTTCCTTTTAATCTGTCTTGTATATTAGTCAGACTCATCTCCCTCAATCATCATTTTTAACATCCATTCTACCAGTATAGATTAGGCCTCAATTTTATGCTTGGCTTGGCTGTGTTTAGACCCTGTTGTTAAAAATCTCAGCCAAGTCCAAGAGGTCAGTTTTGTGAATTTATACAACCACAGGTCCTATTGCCTACCCTAGTAATTTTAAACTGAGTCGGAATTTCATGACCACCTATAGTACAATCCCATCCAGCTACCTGTCTTTTATTTTCCATATACAGCTTCAATTCAACTCATCTTCTAACTAGTCCAAATTGGTGAGGCTTAAATTTTGCAAACAATTATGTTACTGAAGATATAAATTTTTTCTTTTTTCTTTTTGGCTTAGAAGAGAGCATTGATACATTTTTATTTCTATTGATTCAATAAGTAATTATGTTTCTACTTTTAATCTGTTATTAGGCACTATATGGTACTAATAATGCATAAAACTTTATAATTTCAAAAGAAAATGTATACCTTCTAATGGTAAAATGAAGCCATCATCATTGCCTGCCACTTTCATCTTATTCTTCAGCCTTCTTTGCTATCCCTTCCCCCAAGCCAGGTCGCAGGCATCTCCAAATCAACTTGAGTAGTTTGTTTTACCCTCCAGTCTCCTTTTCTTTTTTGGTTCCTTATTGCTCTTAGAATTTATAGATATCTGAGGTTATATTCAGCCTCCACAAATAACACAAACTTTTTCTTTATTGAACCATAAATACATGTTTTAGAGAAAATTAAAAGTGAAACAGATAAAAAAAAACCCACAAACGTGGCCAGGTGCTGTGGCTCACGCCTGTAATCCCAGCACTTTGGGAGGCTGAGGCAGGCAGATCACAAAGTTAAGAGATCGAGACCATCCTGACCAACATGGCAAAACCCCGTCTGTACTAAAAATACAAAAATTAGCTGGGTGTGGTGGCGTGCACCTGTAGTCCAGCTACTCAAGAGGGTGAGGCAGGAGAATCACTTGAACCAGGGAGGTGGAGGTTGCAGTGAGCTGAGATCGTGCCACTGCACTCCAGCCTGGTGACAGAACGAGACTCCATTTCAAAAAAAAAAAAAAAAAAATCCACAAACGTTTGACACCTGGGGTCATATCACTACTGAGGAAGTCAAATGATGGCCCAGGTTGCAGCCCATCTTGCTACCTTCTCTCTCCTGTAGCTGCTTTGGAATAATATTTTTTGCCTTCTTGTTTTTCTCTTAGTCACAGATTTCTTAATGCTTTTGCTTTTTTAAAAAAATTATTTCATATTAATTTTTAAAACAGAGATGGTGTCTCACTATGTTGCTCAGGCTGGTCTTGAACTCCTGGCCTCTAGTGATGCTCCTGCCTCGGCCTCCCAAAGGGTTGGGATTACACCTGGCCCACTTTTTGCATTTTTCAGAACATTTGACAGAATTTTTACAAGTTCTCTTGACAAAGGAAAATTAAGTATGATTTTTATTCCAGGATAGTGGCATACCTGGTCTGCAGCCAACAAATTCAAAAGCCTATCCATCAATGGACAAGTGAAAGTATTAACAACATCTGCCAACATGTTGGCTATGAGTCCTTGAGATCTTGCCTGGTGATGTGCTGGCCTGAGCACAAGCCTGGGAAGGGGCTAGGGTTCCAACCAGCTGCCAGCAGCTCCCTGCTTTGGAAGATCGTGTGACCCTGTGAACAGTGCCTGATTTGAGTCTTCAGTGGTACAGGTAAGAGAGAAGATAAGTGAGCCATCTACTGGGAGTGAGGCTGCAAAGATCAACAACACGAATGGGAGTGGACCAGGCAATTGGCATTGTGGCATTGTGGTGCCACAGGAGACAAGAGAAAAACAAGGATGGGCAGCTGATGGTGAATGGAAGGCAAGATGGCATCTGGGCAGCAGGTCAGAGGGCTGTGGACTGGGAGGGAGGAGAGAGAAAAGGAGGGTCACAGCAGTCTTTACTGGAAAGCAGGAGGAATAAAATAGGAACAATTAATTTTCTTTGTCCAAGATCCATCCATGATCCACGGCTTTGGGATTTAAAATAAAAACGAAAACAACAAAACCAAGAAGCATGCCCAGTATCAGCACTGAGTCATTATCAGTTTAAACAATCTGATTATCTTTGCAATATAGAAACAGAAAATGTTTCAAGTATCTGCATTTCAACTTTTAAAAAGGTAACAGGGAGCACTACTTAGTAATTATAAATGCAAAAGAAAAGCATGCATTGCATTTTCCTCTTCATTGTGGTCCGTGGAAGGAGTCAGAGGAAGGAGGTGGAAAGAGAAGTGTACACAAAGGAGTAGAACAAGAGCTAAAGGAGATTCTAACCAAGGCAAAACATTCACAGAGAGACCTATAGATTAGAGGCAAAGCAGCTCAGACAGCCCACCATATGTGTATTTGAAAACATGTTAATAAACATGGTGTTACCTTCAGTGAGATTGTGTACCTCAAGTTCGGCAGATTGGACAGTCACGGCCCACATGACTGTTAATGTATTTTCCTCTTTTAGGACAAAGTGATGAAAGGCAAGGGCTTCAGATGAGCAAAAGTTTATCCAATTCACAATTGAGTGAACATGCGATGGGTTCAGAGCCAGCTAATAGCTTCAGCTGACTTCTCAGTGCCCTTTATTTAACCAGCTGGAATGTTTTATAAGTACCATCCCTGTAACCCTTTGAAATGAAGGATTTGTCTTTTGTTTGGGAAATATGCATCTCGTCATAAAATGGAACACAATGTCCTCGGTTTAGTTATTCTCTAGAGAAACAGTCTTTATTGAAATATATGCCAGGAATATAGTAAAGGGAAAAAAGTTGATTACAGTGAATTTATTCAGGCATGAGAGACTAGGACATTTATCTAGATTGAAAGGAGTGTAAAAGCTATAGGCTCTACTCCCAGGGTACCAATGTTCATGGAATAAACTCTCAGAAGGAAATCAATCACTATTCCCTTTTTTCATGTCCAGTAATCTACGAAGACAGAGCAAGCCAACAGCAAAGGACTAATTTCAGAAGTATGATTGATTCAGGGTTTTTAGGAATTGGGGCCTAGTCTAGATATGAAACAGTGCTTCTGAAGTCCTCTTTCAAATCTGTACTTTTTTCCTTTACCAGTGGAAAAAGTAAAGGCTGATTTGTTTCTCATACCACATGCCTTATACTAAAGTTCTGACTAAGATGAGGTTTTAATGTAAAAACCAAAATCACATAAGAACCAAAGGAAAGGAAAACTAATAAAGGAAGAAAAACAAAAAAATTAAAACCTCAAAATACAGGTGAATATTTACATAATCTTGAGGTGCAAATGGCTATCTGAACAAAAACAACAACAAATTTTGCCAAAATGTGGTTTTATTTATAAAGAATGGAAGCTGAATTGGACTTTATTCAAGTTAACATTTTTTTTTTTAATTCAGAATAAAAGCACCATCAACAAAGGCAAACCAATTGGAAAAAAATATGCAAAATTCTCTTCAAGTTTCCTTTTGGCTGCATGTAACTCACTCAAGCTAGTTTATGACAAAGCTAGAAAAAGAACAGAGGAAAACAGGGGTATGTGACACTCCAAGGACAGGAGCATAGCTGGACGTCAGGAGCAATGGAAACCACTCGAGGCCACTGGAGGTGAAGGAATGAGGCGTCCGCTCTTGGAGCTGCCCTGGGATTTTCAGAGAATTCCTCACTCATTTCTTGGCCTTATCATTAATTCCTTCTTTCCTCTCTCCGGCCCTTCTCCCTTCTCCCTGCACCTAACAGCTTCTGACTACATAGGTCCTCAGTCCCTGCCACAAACAAAAGCTCTTACGTGACACAAACTCTTAGTGGCCCAATTTGTCCAGTTATGATGTTAGCTCACTACAACCTCCGTCTCCCGAGTTCAAGTGATTCTCCTGCCTCAGCCTCCCCAGTAGCTGGGATTACAGGTGCGCTCTACCACACCCAGCTAATTTTTGTATTTTTAGTAGAGATGGCGTTTCGCCATGTTGGCCAGACTGGTCTTGAACTCCTGGCCTCTTGAACTCCTTGTAACTCCTGAGTGAGTTACATGCAGCCAAAAGGAAACTTGAAGAGAATTTTGCGTATTTTTTTTCCAATTGGTTTGCCTTTGTTGATGGTGCTTTTATTCTGAATAAAAAAAAATTTTAACTTGAATAAAGTCCAATTCAGCTTCCATTCTTTATAAATAAAACCACATTTTGGCAAAATTTGTTGTTGTTGTTGTTTCAGATAGCCATTTGCACCTCAAGATTATGTAAATATTCACCTGTATTTTGAGGTTTTAATTTTTGGGAGACCCACCTCAGCCTCCCAAAGTGCTGTGATTACAGGCATGAGCCACCGTGCCCAGCCCAGTCATAAACCCTTAATCCAGATGGTTGTGACCAGCAGCCCATGGACATTGGAACACACACATGGTCTTTATTGAAATACATGCCAGGAATACAGTAAAGAGAAAAAAGCTGATCACAGTGAACTTACTCACTGTAATCACGGTACCTGTAGGGGCATATTCACAGTATTGATGGTACCTGTGGGACTGTATTCATGGTATCTATGGGACTGTATTCACAGTATTTATGGTACTTGTGGGTCTGTATTCACAGTACCTGTGTGGCTGTATTCATGGTATTTACAGTACCTGTGGGGCTGAGCCGCGGGGGCCCGGGGTCTTCCCCCCCAGTACCTGTGGGGCTGTATTCATGGTGTTCACGGTAACTGTGGGGCTGTATTCACGGAAACTGTGGGGCTGTGTTTACGGTATTCACTGTACCTGTGGGGTTGTATTCATGGTATTTACAGTACCCGTGGGGCTGTATTCATGGTATTCACAGTACTGTAGGGCTAGTAGCAGAGAAAGATGTGTCTCCACAAGCTGAGCAGACACCATAAAGAGCAACTGCTGCAACCCCATGGGAACACAATTTGCTCTGTACTTTTCACAGATTATTTTTTAATTAGTAGAGATATAAGCAGAAGAGTAAATGCAAAAGATCAATCGTCTTATAGAAAGAGTAGCCCTTACTCGCAAGCAAAACAATGACAATTAGAATTCAAACGTTCTATTCTGACCCTGTCGGGACGATACTACAATTTGGAAGAAATTAGTCAAAGGCTTATTTTTCTACTTCCTTTTTAGCTGTTACTATGTTTTGTTTGACAACAGTTTTCTCCCATAAACTCATTGCTTATATCATTAAAATTGAAGGTTTGTGTTTAAAATTTATTGCATGGCAAAGGATAGTTTCACTGAGGTCATGCACCATGAAATAAGATGGACTATTTGTATTTATTATCCTAGTTCCTAAGCTCTAAATTGTTTTACTCTGTGAATTTGCACTGAGTCACTCATATGCCACACTACATCATTTTAGTATTCGAGATGGCGTTCATGTTCCCTCTAGTTCATCATTAAATGGGGTCAGGTTCCACTGGACTCCATGTCTCTCGGGTTGACTCTTTCGCCTTCCTTCATAAGATTGTTTCTCCTTCCCCTTTTCTTTAAGAGAGGCTGGCAGAATCTAGTTGTAAATTAATTGGAAACCAGTGTCTTATTTTTACTTCATTTTTTTTTCATTAGACATTTTCTGTGATAAGTTTTGCTGTGAAAATTATGTGTTAACTATACTTCTTAAAAAAAAAAAATACATCTCCCGGCCAGGCACGGTGGCTCACGCCTGTAATCCCAGCATTTTGGGAGGCCGAGGCAGGCGGATCACGAGGTCAAGAGATCAATACCATCCTGGCCAACATGGTGAAACCCCGTATCTACTAAAATACCAAAAGAAAATTAGCCAGGCATGGTGGCACGTGCCTGTAGTCCCAGCTGCTTGGAAGGCTGAGGCAGAGGAATCATTCAAACCTGGGAGGCGAAGGCTGCAGTGAGCCAAGATCGCACCACTGCACTCCATCCAGCCTGGCAACAGAGCAAGACTCCATCTCAAAAAATAATAGTAATAATACTCTCCTTGTATGTTCTTGAAAGATTTCCTTCAGTAGGTCTTTTCAGTAGGCTCATAACTGCAGACAAGGGGAAAAAAGTAAAAACAGTACATGCCTGGAAAATGACAACAATTTTTTTTTGGTAACATTTAAGAAAGAAACCTAGCCAGGTAGAGTGACTCATGCCTCTAATCCTAGCACTTTGGAAGGCTGATGCAGGAGGATCACCTGAGGCTAGGAGTTCAAGAGCAGCCTGGGTAACATAATGAGAACCCCGTATTTCTACAAAAAAGTAAAAAACCAGCCCGACGTTGCGACATGTGCCTGTGGTCCCAATCACTCAAGAGGCTGAGGTGGGAGAACACTTGAGTCCAGGAGTTCAAGATTACAGAAAACCACGATCACACTATTGCATTCCAGCCTGGGCGACAGAGCTCTCATTTCAAAAAAAGAAAGAAAGAAACCTGAATAATCTTTAATTCTTTAATAATATGCTTAAATTTTATGTAAATTGGTTTGTCCGTATGTGTTTGTTCACTTTCTAAATGACTTAATGGGATTGTCATGATCTGTGTCTTTGTGTCTTTTATATAAAATGAGTTTGTGATATAAGCATTTCATCTGGTTGGTGGTTCCTTTGATACTGGAGTGGGCTGTGGAACCTGCCTTTGTGTAAGTGGGCTGCTCTTGGGTAGACTGAAGAGATGAGGCAAGGGCAAATTCACACACATATTTCCTTAACCTACTTGCAGAAACTTTCAAGGCATTTGATTAAACCTCTTGGTGATACAGTATTCTTGTATTTGCTAACATCTGTGTTTAGTTACTGGTAGCTTTTTGTTTTAAAATGTTCTAAGTGAGGCCTGGCATGGTGGCTTACGCCTGTAATTCCAGTACTTTGGGAGGCCGAGGTGGGTGAATCACCTGAGTTCAGGAGTTCAAGACCAGCCTGGCCAACACGGCGAAACCCTGTCTCTATTAAAAATACAAAAAAAAAAAAAAAAAAAAAATTAGCTGGGCCTGGTGGTTGGTGCCTGTAATCTCAGCTACTCAGGAGGCTGAAGCAGGAGAATCACTTCTTGAACCGAGATCACAGTAAGCCAAGATCGCACCATTGCAATTCAGCCTGGGTGACAGAGTGGGACTCTGTCCCCCAAAAAAAGGCCAGGCATGGTGGCTCACGCCTGTAATCCCAGCACTTTGGGAGGCCGAGGCAGGTGGATCATAAGGTAAGGAGTTAAAGATCAGCTTGGCCAAGATGGTGAAACCCTGTCTGCACTAAAAATACAAAAATTAACTGGGCATGGTTGTGGTCACCTGTAATCCCACCTACTGGGGAGGCTGAGGCAGGGAATTGCTTGGACCCGGGAGGCGGAGGTTGCAGTGAGCCGAGATCGCACCACTGCACTCCAGGCTGGGTGACAGAGCGAGACTCTACCTAAAAAAAAAAATGTTCTGAATATTGGCCTTAAAGTGAATTTATCTTTAGTATGATAGTTATATGAAAATTATAGGGTTTGTGCAGAAAATTTTTTAACAAAGTGTTTGTAAAAAAAAAAAAAAGAAAAGAAATGTATTCTAGCTTTTGCAGTACATATATGTGATAACTTTAATATTCACGACAGTTAAGTACAATTATTCCATCACTCTTAAATGCCGGGTTTTATTTCAATTCCTGCAGATATTTTCATGTCTTTGCAAAGCAGACATTTTGTAGCTTTTTAGAAACTGTGTATTCATACAGTATCTATGAAAAATAAAGAAAATGATAGTGTGGGTTAAAAAAAAAGAATCCAGCCGGCACGGTGGCTCACGCCTATAATCCCAGCACTTTGGGAGGCCAAGACCCACAGATCACTTAAGGTTAGGAGTTCGAGATAATTAAGATAAGTCTTGGCTAGAGAGCATTTGTACGCTTGCTCCACTGTTTCTGTAGGAAAGAGACATAAGGGCTCTGTAAGCCCAGCCACGATCAGGGTCCAGAACCCTGTGTCACCCTGTATCTGCCCAGACTTCTCCAGGGACTCTCCCACTAGCCCACCCAGAAGCCTGGCAGATTCTACTGTCAAAATATTGTTGGATCTGACTCAAAGTGAAACTTTCTGTCATGACGAAGGACAAGAACAGGAAATTTACCAAGCTCACAGTGGTGAGTTCTATCAGTTTTTTTTTTAATCTGCTAGTGAATATTCTTTTTACATGTGGCAAAAATTAGTCCACTTCCGTTCTAACATACCACCTAATTGATATCTATACACCTATTGTGATGCGCTGAATAATGGCCCCCAAAGATGTTTATGACTGATCCCCAGAACCTGTGAATATATTACCTTACAAAGCCCTGGCAGAAGAGACTTTGGGTGATTGATCAATTTAAGGACTTTGAGGGGGGAAGATTATCCTGGATTATCTTGGTGGGTCCAGGCACAAGGGTCTTTAAAAGAGGGAAAAAGGGGCCAGGTACAGTGGCTCACGCCTGTAATCCCAGCACTTTGGGAGGCCGAGGTGGGAAGGCCCCTGAGGTCAGGAGTTCAAGACCAGCCTGGCCAACATGGAGAAACCCCGGTCTCTACTAAAAATACAAAATTAGCCAGGAGTGGTGGTGCATGCCTGTAATCCTAGCTCCTTGGGAGGCTGAAGCAGGAGAATTGCTTGAACCCAGGAGGCAGAGGTTGTGGTGAGCCTAGATAGTGCCATTGCACTCCAGCCTGGGCAACAAGATCAAAAACTCTGTCTTAAAAGAAAAAAAAAAAAAAAAAACAGGGAAAAAGGAGGGTCAGAGTCTGAGACAGAGATGTGATAACCACAGCAGAGGCTGAAGTGAGGTAGGGCCATGAGCTAAGGAATGCAGGCAGCCTCTAAAAGCTGAACAAGGGTCAGGCGTGGTGGCTCTTGTCTGTATTCCCAGCACTTTGGGAGGCCCAGGCAGGTGGATTGCTTGAGGTCAGGAGTTCGAGACCAGCCTGGGCAACATTTGGAGCCCCGTCACTACTAAAAATACTAAAATTAGCTGGGTGTGGTGGTGGGCTCCTGTAATCTCAGCTACTCAGGAGGCAGAGGCAGGAGAATCGCATGAATCTGGGAGTTGGAGGTTGCAGTGAGCCAAGATCATGCCACTGTACTCCAGCTTAGGCAACAGAGTGAGACCCCATCTCAAAAAAAAAAAAAAAAAAAAAAAGTGCTGAATGAGGCAAGGAAATGGATTCTCTCCTAGAGCTGCCAGAAGGAACACAGCCATGCCAACTTACTTTGGTCCAGATCTCTAAGATAACAAACCTCTGTTGTTAAAAAAGCCTCCAAATTTGCAGCAATTAGTTGCAGTGGCAATAGAAAACCAATCCACTTCATATTTCTATGAACATAGCTGCTGTTCACATTTAAGCAATGATGGCTACCGATATTTACCAAAATAAAATTTTTAAATGTTGATAGTATCTAGGCCAAAGTTTCCTTTGACACATGAGAAGGGTATAAATACACGTATGAATGCCTGTGTGATTTAGTATTAAGAGAGGTCAGAAAATGTTAAGTTTGCTAATCCAGAGTCCTGTGGCCCTGAAAAGGGACCTAGTCACAGCCATTATGATTGGATCTAACAGCATTGCCAATGAGCGTGTCCCTCAGGCACAGGTGGGGATAATTGCTTCATTAATAGCTAATTAATTCATTGAACAGCCACCCAGAGCACCTGGTGCATGGTACCATAACAGGTTTGATAGGGGAAGTTTCTCTCTACTCCAGAAGCTTATAAACTAGGAATGAGTAGAAAAGTGCAGACACAAGTCATAGAGCACTAAAATCAAAGGTAGTATGGCGGGGTGCAGCAGCTCACGCCTGTAATCATAGGACTTTGGGAAGATTGCTTGAGTCCAGGAGTTCCAGACCAGACTGGGCAACATAGTGAAACTCTGTCTCTATAAAAACACAAAAATTAGCTGTGTGGTGGTGTGTGCCCGTAGTCCTAGGTACTCTGGAGGCTGAGGCAGGAGGATCACTTGAAGCCAGGAGGTTGAGGCTGCAAGGAGCTGTGATCACACCACTGGTATCTAGCCTGAGTGACAGAGCAAGACTCTGTCTCAAAAAAAGAAAAAGGTAGTATGTATAAGTGGACAGGAAGTGCAGAAAGAAAAGTCTAGCAGAATCTCAGAAGCCCTAAGAGCTTATGGGAAATTAATTGGGGGTATAGAAGTCAGAATTCCATGGGTAATGTTAGCCACTTTCATGTTTAGAGGACGCAACAATTCTCAGCATTCATAATTTACAGTTGTTCAATATTTGCTGGTCATTAAATTCTATGTCTTAGTTCCCTTATCTGTAAAATGGGGGATAATAATAAGAACACCTTTTCTTATGGGATCGTTGTGAGAAATAAATGAGTTAACACCACTGCCTGGCACACAGTGAGTACTATTTAGCTGTTTACCAAATAAAATAAACAGGTTGGAGCCTCATGCATATGTAATATGAAACAACCAGGTTAAGCAGATGGGGAGAATACTGTTATCCTCATTTTACAGATAGAGAAAGTGAGACCCAGAGAGGTTAGGACAGGGAGTGGCTTTTCATCAATGAGAAAATTCATATTGATGAGTCATGTATATATCACAGCTGTTTCTGTATAAATGAAAGTGAGTAAGACCAGGGTGGAAACCATTTGCCAGGGACTTTCTCCCTTGCTGTTTAGCCTGGTGGCCTTTGGCCTGGCCAGTGTTCCTCCAACATGTGCAGTCAAACAGTGGTGGTCATCGTGTCCTTTTGTTTATTTTATACATTTTTTGTTGAATTCACAACAGTCATTTGGACACAGCCTGGGTCTACACAAACATTTCCCATCAAATCCAGAAGAAAAGAAATCATTATGGTAACTTCGACCGTAATGATTTTTATACATCCCTTGATACTGTCTTAGTAATTTTCAGCTTAGCATCAAGAGAGCAGTACTGAGCTCTGACCTGGTCCTGGGTTGGCTTCTCCCCTGCTGAACTCGGCACACAAGCTGCAGCAGATGTTTCTCTTTAAGGTTTGTGGGAACTTGCTATCCTCCCCACTCAGCTTCTCTTTCTCAGAGGAACAAATGCCAGCAAGGTTGAGCTCTGAAGACTCGGCACCTGGTCTCCTGTAGTTACTGGCACAGCCCAAGGCAAGATTGTCTACTGTCAGACTCAAGTAACAAACATTAAGCCCTAGAAAAAGATTTACTTTTTCATCTACACAAAAGGCACCATGTTATGCTTTGTAGCTATTTTGAATCCTTTGAAAATCGTGAAAAGACGAAGAGTCAAAAATCGAATAAAGTGGCCAGGCACGGTGGCTCACACCTGTAATCCCAGTATGTTGGGAGGCCAAGGCAGGCAGATCAGAAAGTCAGGAGATCAAGACCATCCTGGCCAACATGGTGAAACCCTGTCCCTACTAAAACACAAAAAATTAGCCGGGTGTGGCGGTGCATGCCTGTAGTCCCAGCTACTCCAGAGGCTGAGGCAGGGGAATCGCTTGAACCTGGGAGGCGGGGGTTGCAGTTGAGCCGAGATCGCGCCACTGCACTCCAGCCTGGCACACACACAAATCAAACAAAGTGAACATCACTTAGAAATGGGACATCCTTGGTGGGTTCCAGCCTTTCAAGAGTAGACCTAGTTATCCTTGGCTTCCATGTGACTTCCATGCCGCTGTGTTTATCAGACAACAAAAAGTTGCTCTACAGAATTAACATTGCATTTTAAGTTGATTTTGCTGGAAGGACACAATACCACTGCAAACTCTTCATTAAAGACTGATTTATAGGAAGCAGCAAATATTTCTCTGAAGGGCTTGCATTCGTTTGATCCCGAAGCTGATTACTAACCATAAAAACTCTATAGGTGAGGGAAACATTTCTTTTTCAGACACTTTTGGAAAATACTCCTTGGAAAGGAGTATTCCAAGGGGTGATGCTCCAGCAGTGAAAGACCTAAACTTAAGGCCAGTACAGCGGCTCAGGCCTGTAATCACAGAAGCTTGGGAGGCCCACGTGGGAGGATCGCTTGAAACCAGTTCGAGATCAACCTGGGCAACGTAGCAAGACCCCATCTCTATTTTAAAAAAGGAATGACCTATAATTAGGAACAGAAAACACATAGACCAATAATTAAGAAATAGAAAACACAATGTTGGGATTCTTACAAATCGAGTAAATAAGAAAGAAATCTTTGAGATGTGAAGAGTTCAGAGAGAAGGCTAGGATGTTATATCAGAAAAGACTGTAACTCTAAGAGCATAGGATGTGAAGTTGGACGGAATTCCCTCATATCACTATCAAAACCATCAGAGATTGAACAACTATTTTTGAAAAATAAGAACACTTTTTTTGTATACAAGCAGCATATGTGGTAAGACTGTGTGCTAATTTGGGTGCCTGATTGGCTCTGCCAGCTTCTCACTTTGGGTGTCTCCTTTTCCTGGCTTCTGTTGATGCACAAAAGGTTGAAACCTTGAAAGGCATTGTATTAGAAATGGGGTAAAAATGGAAAGAAAGTGCTCTGCAGGTCCTCCCAAAACGTTTCCAGTTGGTTGAAGGATATGACACGTCATCACTGTAGCACAGAAAACTGTAAGAGAAGTGCCCAGTTTGTAAGGCAGAGAGCGGGGACCTGATATACTGAGAGGGGCAAGAGCTACTGTTAGACCCCCAGTTCTTTTCTGGTGAGAACACGGGTTCCTGATCTCATCGTATGATCTGATCTATCCACCAAGGAGGCCCCCCCCAGAATCTGTGAGGCAGTGTGAATATTTATACTTCCCAAAGAACTGTGTTGTGCCTTCTAGAGAGAACAGTGTGGGTCTGTTTCAAAGGGTAGACGGGGAGGTGGGCTGATTGTTTTTCATCTTTGCTGAGGTTGGAACAAGAGGTACTGGGTGAAGGTTGACATATGAGAGGTTTCAGCTGGAGAAGAGAAAGACCTTCAATGGGGAATTATTTTTCTTACCACAGTTCTGCTATTACCTTTCTTTTTTAAAAACAAAAAAACAAACACAAAAAAACGGAGTCTCACTCTGTCACCAGGGTGGAGTGCAGTGGCACGATCTTAGCTCACTGCAACCTCCGCCTCAGCAGTGATGAGGAGCATTCTTCATGCTTCATTGCAGCTTCAGACTCTGAGGAAAGTTGCCTCCTCAGACTTCTTCCCTTCGTTTCTTTAGAAAATATTTTTTGACTATAAAAGTACTATGTGCTTATAATAGAAGACCTGAAAAATGCAGAAATGTGCAAGTTAGATATCTTTACAACCACGTTTTATGCACACTCTTGTGTTAACATTTTTCCTGCAAGGATACTTCACTAGCACCTTTCCATCACAATGAATAGTTATTGATTCTGTATTGCTGTGCAGTATTTCATTATATGAGTGTAATTACACAATATACTCAAAGATCAGTTCCCCTCAGATATTTAGGTTGCTCCTCTATATCTTTATTATTTAAAAAACAAATGCAATAATTGAAACCTTCTGGCCAGGCGAGGTGGCTCATGCCTGTAATCTCAGCACTTTGGGTAGCTCAAGCGGGTGGATTACCTGAGGTCAGGAGTTCAAGATCAGCCTGGCCAACATGATGAAACTCCATCTCTACTAAAAATACAAAAAATTAGCCCGGTGTGGTGGCGGGCACCTATAATCCCAGCTACTCAGGAGGCTGAGGCAGGAGAATTGCTTGAACCTGGGAGGTGGAGGTTGCAGTGAGCCAAGATCATGTCATTGCACTTCAGCCTGGGCAACAAGAGCAAAATTCCATCTCAAAAAAAAAAAAACCTTCTCTAATTGAAACCTGTCATGTTTCAACCTTCAGCCATCGTCAGCCTTCACCCACTGCCTCTTGTTCTGACCTCAGCAAAGATGAAAAACAATTTGCCCAGCTAACATAATTGCAGCTAAATATTTTTATATGGTTTTAATAATTTCTGTCAGATATATTATTAAACAACAGGTACAACTAATTTAAGGGCTTTGGAAGTTAGAACAGTGGATATCTTTGAGAGAAAGTAGTGCCAGGGTAGGGTTAGCAGTGTGGAGGTATGTCTTCTTTATCTTTCTTCTTTTCTTTTTTTTCTTTAAGACAGAGTCTCACTGTCACCCAGGCCGTAGTGCACTGGCATGATCTCGGCTCACTGCAACCTCTACCTTCCAGGTTTAAGCAATTTTCCTGCCTCAGCTTCCCAAGTAGCTAGGACCACAGGCATGCACAACCATGCCCAGCTAATTTTTTGGGTTTTTGGGTTTCGCCATGTTGCCCAGGCTGGTCTCAAACTCCTGAGCTCAAGCAATCCACCCACTTCCGCCTCCCAATGTTGGGATTACAGGCGTGTGTCATCATGCCCGACCTTCTTTATCTTTCTTGTTTATCCACAGTGTTTGGCACAGTCCTTGACCATAGTACCTAATCAGCAAACACTTGGTAAATAAATGAGATGCAATCCATCTCATCCGAGTTAATGAGTTAAGCCTTTTATTTTGGTTAAAGGGCCAGCTTTTGGCAAAGAGGTGAAGTAACCAACCCACGTGTCATTAGTCCCATGGTGCTACAGTCCTCTCACTGTGACCTTGGTCTCTGGCCGTCCGCTTGCCTCCTTTTCCTCCCCCTCCTCCCCCTCACACGCAGATAACATTTTTTTGTGTGTGTGAGATGGAGTTTCACTCTTGCTGCCCAGGCTGGAGTGCAATGGCGCGATCTCGGCTCACCGTAACCTCTGGCCAACATGGTGAAATCTCGTTGCTATTAAAAATACAAAAATTAGCTGGGTGTGGTGGTGGGCACCTGTAATCCCAGCTACTTGGGAGGCTGAGGCAGGAGAATCACTTGAACCCAGGAGGTGGAGGTTGCAGTGAGCCAAAATCACAACACTGCACCCTCCAGCCTGCGAAGCAGAGTGAGACTCCAACTCAAAAAAAAAAAAAAAAGGTCTTCCAGGAAACATCAGCATGCAACAATCAAAAAGCTGTTGACTTTGACTAGGTGTTCCAGAATTGTCTAAAAACTATCTGCCTTGAACCTACTACATTCTTCCTAAGGTGTTGGAAACTTTGAAAAGATAGAAATCTCAAGACTCAGGTAGGAAGGGTCTTGAAGCCCTTGTAAATACTAACATAGAGAGCATCTCACGAAGTGCATAGAACCAAACAGGTGAATTCATAGGAGTGCCAGAGAAAAAAATAACTGAAAACCAAATCAGCTTAGTGTTTGAAGGGAGAAACTTTTACCTCACTGTTTTCCTGAGCTTATATGAGGCTGGTTCATGTATACTAAGAGTATACTGAGTACCATTTGTTGAGCTGTGCTCGACTTTTATTCTGAAAATGGGTTTGAAGCTGACCGAGAAAGTAAGATGCTTTTGTTCACTGATATGATGGGCACGAATGTAATTGAAAAGATGTACAATAGATAAATGTCAATTATCTCTTATAGTTATTGATTCAGTTAGTGATAAGAATAATACGTAAAGTAATAAAACCAGGGGAGATGAAGACTTGATAGTCGTTTTTCTTGTCTTTGAGGAGCACGAGATCAACAAGGAGAAACACCAGAGGCAGGTGAATGGTAGCCAGCAATGCCGGGCGGAAAACAGCCAGTGCCGATGAATGTCAGGAGAGACAGAGAAAGAAGGATCCAAACCAGGCTGTGGGAAAAGCAGATGGGAAAGTGTGGATATTTGGAACTGCAGCTGCTATCTCCACGGAGACTGCACACACATTTCACAGGTGCTCTTTCCCATGGTTAGCAACAGCAGTCGAAATAGCCAGTTTTTCTGGCGTCTTTTACACCAGCCCCTTGAGGGTTAGGTATTATTGTTATCTCCACTTTACAAATGAGAGTATTAAAGCTTAGAGAGCTTGAGTCTTGCCCAGGGTTTTAAGCTTGTCAGGAGTGGGAGCTGTGAGGCCAGGCATTTAGATTCAAGAGTCCCACTCCTAATTCCTAAGCTGTTCTGATGCCGTGACTTCTAAAAAGAAAGAGTGAAACCCCAGGACTGCTGGTCCCACAGGAGAATAGTAAGAGGATGGTGATGATGGTGATGAGTGGAATCCACTTCAGTATCTTCCTGACCCTCATAAGGCATGATCAGATCCTTAAGTTATCACATTTTATATTGATTAGAAGAGTGTATCAAAAAACAGTAAATAGGGCCAGGTGTGATGGCTGAGGCTGGTAATCCCAGCACTTTGGGAGGCCGAGGCAGGCGGATGACCTGAGGTCATGAGTTCAAGACCTGCCTAGTCAACATGGTGAAACACCGTCTCTACTAAAAATACAAAACTTAGCCGGGTGTGGTGGCGGGCGCCTGTAATCCCAGCCAGTCGGGAGGCTGTGGCAGGAGAATTATTTGAACCTGGGAGGCGGAGGTTGCAGTGAGCCAAGATCACATCACTGCACTCCAGCCTGGGCAACAAGAGCAAAACTCTGTCTGAAATAAATACATAGAAAAAAAGAGAAGAAATAAGGAACCAGAGCAATGTAGAGAACATAAAAATAGAAATTAAATACATGTCCTTATGAGGATATATGGGTGTGTATATCTACATGTAAAACAATAGAAAATTCTATCTCCTATATACCTATCGACATTCTGATTACTTGGACATGTCCTTAGAATCTAGAGCGTTTGTGTTCTGCTTTTGTATTCATGAACAACCACTATAACATTGGGCAGGACCCCTAATTAGAAGTTTTCTAAACGTTCATTAGGTTTAACACAGGGTACATAGTAGGCATTCAATAAATATTGATAGACTTCCAAGCATTAACAATGGATATTGTTAGATTGCCAAACATCAACTGTGAATTAGAGTTTTATGTGGTACAGTATCTCCATTACATATTACCTAAGTGCATGATAATGCCAAGCATGAGAAGGGAAAACAAAAGAGAAGAGAATACAAACAAAAGTCTCCTTTTGCTTTCATTTGTTTGCTCGTTACTTCAATCAATAAATGTTCAACTCCTACGCATGCCAGCAAGGAGAAGCAGGAGGCTGAGAGGTCCAGAGTTGTCACCTAGCTCCCCATGTGGCTGGGAGGCATTCTCTCCTGCACCAGACATTTGACCCTACCTCCACACTACTTAATGAAATATTTTTCTGACATTCATTCTGTAAAAATGGAAAACATAGACATATGACACAACCTTTCATTCAGCACAAATCAGAACGACCTGGGTATTTCAAGGAGATGAAAGATGTCTAACTGATCTTCTCATTGTCTCTATATCAATTGCTTTATAATTTATTTTTAAGATTATTTCAGGGCAGCAGAGAAAATATTACATTGCTCATTTTCTCTGTATCAGTTTCCTAACCATTTCCATCTGTGGGATCTGTCCACAATACTGATTCACGTGCAGGTATTGCAGCAAAGATTATTTCTCTACACCATAAATTCTTCTTCACCTTACCAAAGTATGAATAACATGTACTGATGATTACCAAAGCATGGAGGAATCTTATCTAATTACTTATTTATTTATTTTAATTTTTTTTTTTTTTTGAGACTGAGTTTCAAAACTGCTTGGTGGTGCATGCCTGTAATCCCAGCTACTCAGGAGGCTGAGGCAGGAGAATCGCTTAAACCAGGGAAGTGGAGGTTGCTCTATTGCCCAGGCTGGAGTGCAGTGGTATGACCTCAGCTCACTGCAACCTCTGCCTCCTAGATCAAGCGATTCTCGTACCTCAGCCTCCAGAGTAGCTGGGATTACAGGCATGCACGACCATGCCCAGCTAATTTTTTGTATTTTTAGTAGAAACGGGGTTTCACCTGATGGCCAGGTTGGTCTCAAACTCCTGACCTCAAGTGATCCACCCTCCTCAGCCTCCCAAAGTGCTGGGATTACAGGCATGAGCCACCACGCCCAGCCTTATCTGAATTTAATCGTGTCAAAATGAAAAAGGGCTTCATGTTTAGAGACATTTATAAAACAACAGCTGCACAAGGTATTTCATTAATAAAATTTTACTATAAAATTTAACTTGGCATTGACATATGCATTGTTACGCATAATAAATATATCTAATACAGTTTTCCTATTATTCATTTCAAATTTTGGAATTCAAGCCTATTTATCACAAAGAGAGCAATCCTTTTAGGGAAAATAATGTTTGAAGTAAATGCATAAAGTGCATTTAAAAATATAAAGCTTTATATGATTAATAGTCATATAATTGACACTGAATACTGTAGTACTGAGACGCTATAGTGAGCAATATGCATGTTCAGTATGGATAACAACATCTTTAGCTAGAAACATTTTAAAAAATTAAAAATAGAACATCTATTGACATTGGCTTTAGAATTTGAATATTAAGAGGGATGTGATTTACCAAATGCTTTGTAGAGTGGTGCTCTAAAGTTAGCAGAGAGGCTGGGAGAGGTGGCTCCCTGTAACCCCAGGGAGGTCAAGGTGGGATAATTGAGAGGCCAAGGTGGGATAATTGAGAGGTCAAGGTGGGATAATCACTTGAGTCCCGGAGTTCAAGACAAGCCTGGACAACATAGGGAGACCCCCATTTCCACGAAAAATAAAAAAGTCAGGCAGGCATGGTGGAATGTGCCTGTGGTCCCAGCTACTCGGGAGGCTGAGGTGGAAGAACAGTTGAGCACAGGAGATTGAGGCTACAGTGAGCTATGACCTCACCACTGCACGCCAGCCTGGACAGCAGACTGAGACCCTGTCTCAAAAAAAAAAAAAAAAAGTAAAATTACTGGAGAAATCAATTTCTATCTTCTTTAAGTCTTTTAGAATGTTCTTTAAATCTATTTTTAATTGTATTATAATTAATATAATTAAATAACCTAATAAATTAAACAGGATTAATTATATGCCTAGTAAAATAATTCCAAATTTTAAGGAAGATATTCTGTATCAGAGAATAGCATTATTTGATTATTTATGTTTTTAGAGGTAGACAAAGGACTGAATATAACTCTATGTCAAATTATACACATTGCCGACATGGAAGGGAACGGAAAAAATTTGGGTTGAAACTGATGTGGTGATAGCTTTCTCTATTTTGAAACATTAACCATGCTAGTAGATATATTCACTCATTTATCAAACATTTTTGAGTGCCTACAACCATGTGTGTGTGTGTGTGTGTATTTTTTTTTTTCCCAGGGTCTCGCTATGTTGCCCAGCCTGGTCTCAAACTCCTGGGCTCCAGTGATTCTCCTGCCTCAGCCTCCCAAGCAGCTGGAACTACAAGCATGCCACCATGACCTGATCCACCTACTATATTTGACTGGAGCATCAAAGGTGAGTAAGCCAATCTTCTAGCTCTCAATCATTGTATAATCTCCAGGGAGAATCAAACATATAAGCAAGCATAGGCGTGTCAGGGGTCCTCAGGAGTGATATGAGCAAGGCCGATAGGCAGGAGGGAGGAGCTGATTCCAACCAAGAGGTAGAGATTGGGGGAGAAGAGGCAGGAAAAAAGGTGGAGAAAAACTAGGAAAATATATACAGAGAAAATACCTCAACTAGTTCCTGTTGCCAGCTTGACCAGTGGGGACAAAGGGCGTGGTGCATGATGTAAACGTGATGCTGAACTGCCAGGGGCATCCAGGAAAATGCCAGTGGAGACTCAGTGAGGTGGTTTTTCAATCTTTCAATCAGTGCACAGAAGATCAAGGACAACTGAGAAAAGGGAGAACAAAAGAAAAGGGAGAACAAAACTCAGTAAAGAAAGATACAGGTCTCTGTGGCGGTGGTGGGGACAGTCACTGCGGGATGAAGCACTAAGGATGCACACCCAGCCCAGAACGGCCCAGAACCTCAAGCCGTGTGGTGGTTGGAGTTGCCTCAAGCCGAGTGCCATGCGTTTGCACGAGAGGCTTTTGACTTCCAGCCCTACAGCGATGATCTCACACTTCTCCCCAACCCATGGGTTCAGCTGCCTTTTGATCTACAATTGGGAACATCTGAGGCCTGTTTACTTTAAGAGACGCCTTCTCTCACGCCAGTGGAGACAGTGGAACAATTTGTTGTCCCCTGGAGTATCTGCCTCACCCCGGGGCAGCTGTGTTCCTCTCCTCCTGAGTTGCGAAGTGTTCTTTGAAACTGATGTGATTGTAGTTGGAGGGAGTTAGGTGGATCCCCTCAGGATTGTACTTGAAGCCGACTCATACGTCCCATTAGCAGGCAGCACTGAAATCTAACTGCCCCTGATAGCACTCTTCCCAGGGGAAATTAGGTTGTGGGTTTCCCACAGAAAACTTTAAAACGGAATCTTGAAAATACAACCCATTTTTTTCTTCGAGGTCTGGTTTTATTCACGCTCGGTGAAAACTGTTGGTGGAGAAAGGGAGAGCTAGACTTGCCAGTCGTTTCGTGTGCATTGTATGCTGAGTACCTAGCACGAGCCTACACAAAGTAGGCACTCCGTAAAACTCCGTGGCATGAACAAACTGTAACAATTAGGGATTGGAGAGGAAAATTTCCCAACTGTAAATATTTCTGTCTAATCCTTTATATTTTGCTATAAACATTCAAACTATTGTTTCTAATACTAAAGTGATTTTAATATTTTAAGTACAATGCTATGTCGTTAAACTTTAGTTTAGAAAAAATATAGATTAAACGGCTAAATGAATTGAGCTTTCTAAGTTAAACATACCTACAGGGAACGTTTGGGTTTTATTTTTTTTATTTATTTTTGAGACAGGGTCTCTCTCTCTCTGTCACCCAGGCTGGAGTGCAGTGGTGCGATCTCTGTTCACTGCAGCCCTGATTTCCCCAGCTAGATCAGTCCTACTTCAGCCTCCCAAGTAGCTGGGACTACAGATGCAAGCCACCACGCCTGGCTACTTTTTGTTTGTTTTGTTTTGTTTGTTTTTGCATTTTTTGAGGATCAGGGTTTCACCATGTTGCCCAGGCTTTTTGTTTGTTTTTAAATGAGGTTACAGAGGAGGCAGCAACAGTCAATATGCAGATCCACAAATTAATTGCACACCAAGTCCTCAGGAAACAACAGAAAGGTTCACAAATCCCATCCTAATGGACAGAACCAACAGAGTCTTTGGGCTAAAAAATAAAAGGAATAAAATGTGACAGGGTGAATCAGACAAAGTGAACATGAATTGCATGTAGTTCCGACAGTTAGAGTAAGTGTCGGCCTGGCAAGGGTCACGTGGGTGGCACGTTTCTAAGGCCCACAGCCCTCGGGGCTGCTGCCTGTCTATGCTGCTGCTGCTGGTGCCGATGAGGCTTGGGAATGAAGACTTTCCCTGAAACGCGCTCTTTGGTGCAGTACCGACAGTCCTGGTGAACACAAAGAGGTGAGAGAATCCACTTACTTTTGTGTAGTGCATGAATAACAGCAACCCCCTTTGGGAAACTCAAGGAGCTAAAATGTGTTCAAGGCCTGTGCAAAACCTAGGAAGGTGCCTCTAGCACTTAGTGAAGTGCCTGGTGATAATTGCAGAAATAATTGCCAGAGGAAGGGGAGGGGAGGGGAGGAAGGGGGAGGGGGAGGGGAGGAAGGGGAGGGGGGGGGGGAGGAAGGGGAGGGGAGGGGAGGAAGGGGAGGGGAGGGGGAGGGGAGGAAGGGGAGGGGGAGGGGGAGGGAGGGAGGGGAGGGAGGGGGAGGGGAGGGGGAGGGGAGGAAGGGGAGGGGGGAGGGGGAGGTAGGGGGGGGAGGGGGAGGTAGGGGAGGGGATGGAAGGAGAGAACAGAAAGTAGATGATGCAAGAAGCCAACAAATGCTCATTGCTCTCTCACCTGGATCTCTAGGTGAGGCCACTAACAATGGCAACCCACCTTGACTTTCGTTCCCAGGAAAATTACCATCTAAATTTAGATTTTCTCAAGTCCCAGGATTTTCCCAACTTCTCTACCATCAAAAGGCACTTCTTTTGTCCCTCATTAACTAGGGGTCACTGCGAGGTGACTTACTCATTTGGTAACAAGATGAGGTGTTATGGCTCATAATGGCGGAATGTGTCACCTCATCAGCTACATTTACATTTTAATGGATACCTTGAATGCCTTAATCTGAAAGGACTGGCTAATGTGAGAATCTCAGGTACTATAGGAGCCCTGGTGGGAAAACTGGGCTGGGTCATGGGCTTCCAATGCCGTTTCAGCAGCAGCAGCAATATGGCTGCCATCAACTCAGGTGAGAAGCGGATCTCCAAGGCGTCAGGAGGAGACAGTTGTGATAGTTATGTACTCTCTTGAAGACCTGCTAGAAACAGAAATCACAGAAACCTGTGGTGGCTCATTTCTGGCTTTGATTTTCCAAGATCAAGAGATCCAGTTGGATCTCTTTTAATTAAAGAGCCTTCTTTAAACTTTGAACTCATTGCTTCTGTTTATATCTCAGTGAAGCTGGAGAGAAAACTAAGCAATCTTCTCATTAGGCATTCTTTTATACACTTGAAGGCCATAATGAGGTACTTCCCTCTCTAGGCAATATAACCTCGGTTTGTCTGGACTTAATAAGAATCCCTTTGGTGCTACCATAATTTTTCTGGCTTTGCGCTAATTTTTCATAAAATTTCGAAAATGCAAGGACTGTGCCTGCTTTGTTGTTACTGCTGTTGTTGTTTCCTTTGGAAAGTTAACAGCCTGTGTAGCTTATCCCACAGTCAACAGAGTTTCTGTTTCTTGGGGGGTACTATCAGACATGCCTCCCAAAATATTTAACTTTTTTTTTTTTGAGACAAGGCATTGTTTTATCTCCTAGGCTGGAGTACAGTGGTGCAATCTTGGCTCACTGCAGCCTCAACCTCCTGGGCTCAAGCGATCTTCCTGCCTCTGTCTCCCAAGTAGCTGGAACTACAGGCACACGCCACCATGCCTAATTAAACTGTTTTTTTTTTTTGGTGGGAGGACAGAGTTTTGCTCTTGTTGCCCAGGCTGGAGCGTAATGGCGCCATCTTGGCTCATTGCAACCTCTGCCTCCCAGGTTCAAGCAATTCTCCTGCCTCAGCCTCCTGAGTAGCTGGGATTACAGGCATGTGCCACCAAGCCCAGCTAATTGTGTATTTTTAGTAGAGACAGGGTTTCTCTATGTTGGTCAGGCTGGTCTTGAACTCCCGATTTCAGGTGATCTGCCTGCCTTGGCCTCCCAAAGTGCTAGGATTATAGGCATGAGCCAGTGCGCCTGGCCATAATTAAAGTTTTAAATAAAATAAAATGGAGTTTCAGTCTCTTTTTTGAGCTTCCCTGAAACTTGCCAAGGTCCTCTAGTATGAAGGTGCAAAATTGGAAGTACATATCATGTTTAATTTATTGTTATATTCACAGCGCTTACCACAAAATCTTGCCTATAATGGGTGTTCATGAAAATGCTTGTTGACTAATGGGTGGTGAAGAATGGCCGTTTTGACCCAAACCATCTTTGTCACTTGTTGTATTTCCCATGACTTTCAACCTTCATATTAATAAACAGACAAAATGTGTGCTTCAAACAAATGCGATTTATTCCCACTGTTTACTCAGAGCTTAATCTTTTACCGCATTTTTGAGTCGGCTTTTTAAGCACGGGATTACATGTTAGGGAAGATTTTCTTGCATGAAAGCCAGTGCTTTCGGGGGAGATCAGTTCTAAGAAAATTTGAGACTGTGACCATGTTTGAGCAAAGGTTTTTAAAAATCACATTATCAAAGGGTGACTGTCATTCCCTCAGATGAGGGAACAGGTTTGAACTTCAAGGATCCAGTTACACACAGATTTTTCTCCCACCTCTGCCGACCCTGAGACTAACGCCTTCTCTTTTTGCTCCTCGGTTTTCTTAACATGTTTATTCAAGGGTCAACGGTAAAGCAAATGCTTGAATATTGAGACATTACCTAAAAAGCAGCTTTGTTTTTATTTTTTGACATGGCGTCTCGCCCTGTTGCCCAGGCTGGAGTGCAGTGGCACCATCTTGGCTCACTGCAACCTTCACCAGTTCAAGCAACTCTCCTGCCTCAGCCTCCCAAGTAGCTAGGAGTACAGGCGGCCACCATAACACCTGGCTAATTTTTGTATTTTTAGTAGAGACGGGATTTCACCAAATGGGACTGGCTAGTTTCAGTCTCCTGATCTCAAATGATCCACCCACCTCGGCCTCCCAAAGTGCTAGGATTACAGGCATGAGGCCACTGCTCTCCACCTAAAAAGCAAGCTTTAAAATGCAATATAAAGAAATATTTTAATTACGATTACAAGTTCAATCAATTTGCATTTCAACAAGTAATGTACAAGTGTTCAGTTTTCTCATATACCAACAAACTATATCACCCATTTTTTTTTTTTTTCTTTTCGAGACAGAGTCTCACTGTGTTGCCTGAGCTGGAGTACAGTGGTGATCTCGGCTCACTGCAACCTCCGCCTATCAAGTTCAAGCGATTCTCCTGCCTCAGCCCCCTGAGTAGCTGCGATTACAGGTGCCCACCACTACACCTAGCTATTTTTTTTTTTTTTTTTTTGTATTTTTAGTAGAGACGGGGTTTTACCATGTTGGCCAGGCTGGCCTCGAACTCCTGACTTTGTGATTTCACTCTTGTCACCCAGGCTGGAGTGCAGTGGTGCAAATCTCAGTTCACTGCAACCTTCGCCTCCTGGGTTCAAGTGATTCTCCTGCCTCAGCCTCCCAAGTAGCTGGGATTACAGGCATGTGTCACCATGCCCAGCTAATTTTGTATTTTTAGTAGAGAGGAGTTTCACCATGTTGGCTAGGCTGGTCTTGCCCCGACCTCAAGCAATCTGCCCTCTCGGCCTCCCAAAGTGCTGGGATTATAGGCGTGAGCCACAGAGTCCTGCCAGCTGGGATTATAGGCGTGAGCCACTGAGTCCTGCCAGTCTTTTTGTTACTGATAATCTGATGGATAAAACAAGGCAAAACATAACTTATTTTATTTTTATTTTGCATTTCTCTTAGGAGTGATATTGAGTAACTTTTCATCTGATATCTTCTCTGTGAATTGTCTCCTTATACTTTAACCAATTTTCTATGACGTTATTTTTTTTAATTGGTTGGTAGGAGCTGTTTATATATTAGGTTAATTTATCTTTTGTCTGAGATGTGAGTTGCAAATATTGTCTTCCAGTGTATCATTTGTCTTTCAACTTTGCTTATGATGGTTTTTGCCGTGCAGAATGTTCTTATAGTTTAGGTTTTCGTGTTATGCTTAGAAAGGCCTTTCCTTTTCTGAGATTATAAGACAAAACTATTGTATGCTTTCTTAAAGTACTTTCTTGGAAAAGCTTTTCAACTTAAATATTTGATCAGTCTGGAATTTGTAGTGTTGTCACTTTATGTTTTCATGTGCTAAATTGTTCTGACATCATTCATTCAGTAAAGTACCTTTTCACCATTTAAAGTGCCGCTTTTACTATACTCTAAATTCTTTTGTCTTTTGGGTGTCAGTATAGGTTTCTTTTCCATCCCTGTTGATTTACAGAGATGAGAAGATTTTTTTTTAAGATTGACTTTTTTTTTCTTTTTTTCTTTCTTTTTTTTTTGAGATGAAGTCTTGCTCCTGTCCCCCAGGCTGGAGTGCAGTGGTACAATCTCTGCTCACTGCAACCTCCGCCTCCCGGGTTCAAGAGATTCTCCTGCCTCAGCCTCCTGGGTAGCTGGGATTACAGGTGCCTGCCACCGAGCCCAGCTAATTTTTGTATTTTTAGTAGAGATGGGGTTTCACCACATTGGCTAGGCTGGTTTCAAACTCCTGACCTCAGGTGATCTGCCCGCCTTGGCCTCCCAAAGTGCTGTGATTACAGGCCTAAGGTAGACTTTTAATAACTGCTTTTATTACCAGGTTAAGTCATGGAGTTACAAAGTAGTTAGAAATGTCTGAAAGGGCATCATAGGTTTTTGAAAGTTCACTTTTACATATATTATTATCTAGCACTTGTTTGGGACGCTACTGTTCAAAACGCCCTGGCCAAATAACTCCCAAACCAAACATTCAACCCAAGGTTGTTTTCAGCCCACTGTTTATGAGGCCGAGTGCAGAATGCAAAGCCTCTCACAGAAGAGGACACAAAGTCAGACCGAGTAGAGGCCATGGGCCATGCTCAGGGCCAGCCAGTCTCCAAACAGGGAACTCACGTGTTGTTTTTTTTCTGGGACATTCTATTTGAATTATTATTCAATTAGTCAACCACAGACCTTCAAAAGAGAACAATTTGCTAGCATGATAAGGAGGTTATTGCATTCTTTGGACTGTGTGTCATAATTAGAGTTAGCAAACTCTGACCCTCTTTGCAAAAATAGCCTCTCTAATTTTTGCAGGTATGAAGATAATTTAATTCTCCATAGGGCTTCTTATTTTTCCTGGACAACAATACATGGCCAATAAGCTCTACACGGTACTGTTTTATGAGATAAAAAATACTAGCTTTTTAAATTTATGATGTTTATAGGCATTCACTGCTTGAATCAAGGTTAGGCTTGTTAAGAGATTAGAAGCAATTTTATTACAGCAGCATGTACTTATTTTATTCCAAAAGAATAAAATTAGTAAGCAGAAACAGATTTTATTTTTGTTTGCATCCTGTAAAATTGAGTTATTTTGCTTATGTAAAATACCAATAACTCATGTGAGGACCATGCCACCTTTTGAAAATGCTACACCCCTACTTCTAAATGTATTAAAAGTTACAGCACATCCCAGACTTGTCCAGAGCAAAGAAGTAAGCATCTGATTGCTCTTGACTGTGCCTTCCCCAGCAACAGCTGCTGATTGTATTGGGGAGAGCCACAGAGCACGGCTGCACAGCCAGATGGAAGAGACTTTTTATTGAGAGGCAAAGCACCTACATGTCTCTCTCTGGTGTCTGTGATTTCTACTTTCACACTCATCAGCTTGTACATGATCCCCTAACCTTAATTTCTTTCTCCTTAAAAGGCTGATTTGGATCGATTTGTTAAGAATGGTGTCCATTATCTAATGAGTCAAGAGAGAAAGGGATTTCTTGGCTACATATAAGCCTGTGGTAGGTCTGCAGAAGTTACAGGTGAAGAGGGTAGCAAGGAAGTCACCCATGAGCCATCTACATGAAGGTCACACTGGCTTTATTGTACACTTTGAAGCCTTTCTGAATGGTGTTGACATAGATGGTGGTTCTCAGGTTCAATCTGAGGTTACACTTCATGACTATGCACATAATTTGCATGGCAGAACACTCCACTGTGTACGCCAAGCCACTGTACACGGTGTCTTTCTCTGAGGCACCTGATATCCTGTCTTGGAACTCTGCTGTGGGTATAATGAGAATAGTTCCATTGTGCTTTCCAAATTTTCTTGCTAAATTCTCTTGAACAGACATGAGCAAGTGGCAGTTAGAATCCCTTTCATATTCGAAGGTCAAACAGCCATAGCTGACATGTTTTAGATTCTTCAACCACGATATTGTCCCTCCTTTGGCATTTGAGTAGAGATCTGTAATAATCATAATGCGTCAGTTCCTCCCTGT
This sequence comes from Ateles fusciceps, assembly GCA_036589455.1. Lineage (NCBI taxonomy): Eukaryota > Metazoa > Chordata > Mammalia > Primates > Atelidae > Ateles > Ateles fusciceps. The sequence continues at coordinate 12,075,314 of JAZHEH010000078.1, forward strand.
CACACACACTCCTAGTTCTCCCATCTTGAAAACTCCTTCTCTGGACCTCACTTTACCTCCTGCCTCTGCCGACTTCTCTTTTTTTTTTCATTAAGAAACCCCCTGAAACAGTTGTTCACATGCAGTGTTTCCCCTTTTCTCCTTCCATTCTCTCCTGAACCCACGCACACTGGGCTTCGCACCCAATACGCCACCAATACTGTCCTAGCCAAGGACACCAATGACTCCAGGTATATTTGCCCAGGACTGTCTCGGTTTGTGCCTATTGTCTTGACATAATTATTAATTGAGTCTCCTTTTTCTCTCAAAGGGGATGTATATATCTCATACATACATGTACATATGATATATATATATCATATATATATATCAGATATCCATATGGAGTAGGACTATTCCTTTACATAAAAGAATATTCATATCCACAGTGACGTTATCACCATGTTGCTGCAAAGGATATGTTTTCATTCTTTTGTATGGTTGTATAGTATTCCATGATGTCTATATACCACATTTTCTTTATGCTATCAACTGTACAATATGAATATTTTTGAAGAATATATTTGCATGACAAATCCTCCAAATTTTCTTTGTTTTTGAGACAAAGTCTCACTCTGTCGCCCAGGCTGGAGTGCAGTGGCATGGTCTTGGCTCACCACAACCTCTGCCTCCCAAGTTCAAGCAATTCTTGTGCCTCAGACCCCCAAGTAGCTGGGACTACAGGCATGAACCACCACACCCAGCTAATTTTTGTATTTTTTGTAGAGACAGGGTTTCACCATGTTGGCCAGATTGGTCTCGAACTCCTGACTTCAAGTGATCCATCTGCCTCGGCCTCCCAAAGCGCTGGGATTACAGGCATGAGCCACCATGCCGGGCCTCCCTCAACTTTTCTATACATAATATTCTTTATTTTCTGTGAGTCACAGCCTCACTCTTAATTGCAGAGCTCCACTGCCTCAGTGAGGGAGCTGAACAGAAATCTGTGGCCACATCCTCCCCCTAATCCAGAGAACCAGGTCCCAGCCTCCCTGTGTGGACCTGGGTAGTGGAGTAGGGGGTGAGAGAGAGAAGAAAGTTCAAGTTCTCCACACACACAAGCTCAGGGGTCTCACTCTTACCCAGAGACCACTACCCATGCTCGAGTACCTGGTTTCAAAGATCTCTTGGCTTGGTCACTGGCTGACCTATAATGTCGGGTCACAAGGATGTGTGTGAATTGGCCTGTGGAAGGGCTCCTCAAGGTCATGGGGCCAGAGAATGAATCTTAACACCTCTGAGCTGGCTCTGCCCCATACACTGTCCCTTCCTTCCTGCCTCCTGCTTTTCCCCAGCCACCCAGTTCCCTCCAGTGACCACTGCCAGGCTCTCTCTGGACTACTAAAAGCCACCTACGGTTCTAGGCACACAGCCCTTCCTGTTGGGAAACAGCTCTTTGGGGCTATGCATCCTTCCTTCAAGGCCTATAGGAGCTGCTGTTTACCCATGTCAGGCTCAGAGGAACCTTGGAGCAAATGGCATGATGCCATTTCCCCTGCTGAGCAAGAATGACTTCGTTCTTATATGAGGGCCCCAAAATATTTGCATCCTGTTAGGATTAGGGAAAAATGTCCTCCAGCCGGGCTTGCCAGGAAATCCAAGGAGCTTTGGTGGAGTGTAGCCTTTGCCCACAAGCCCTTGTTGCTGTCATTGGCCTCGCAGGAGGAAACCTTGGTTGGGGTCTCTCACCATGGACTGGTCTTGTTTCGTTCCCACTCAGCTTCGCTTGTTTGTTTGGAGTAAGGCTTGTGGAGCCTGCTTCTGCCTGTCTGCCCCAAGCAGGAGTCCCCGTGGGTACTCCTGGACCAGCCTCAGCCCCTCTCACCTTCCATCGATTATTTTCTGGTTTGACCCCCTCACCTACCAACTGAGCACTTGTTGATTCTCCACCGTACTGAGCCTGCATCGACCTGGGGACCACCAAAGAGCCTGCCTACTTCTTTCTTGAATATTAGTTTGCAAAATGATTGACACAGCTAAAATCACTTCAAGCTGGTGGGCAAAGGCCCCTGCCCTACCCTGGCATGCCCCCTGTTCACGGGAGCCCTGACTTAGCAGAAGGTCTTACTATGGGGGATCTGGGAAGGACTCTAAAGAGGATGCTGAGGTTCCTGGGAGGCTCTCTCCTTCCTCCCCCATCCTCAGTTGACTGGCTCTGCTATGATTAGGAAAGTTTTGTCCTATGCACCTATGTGAAGCAGGCATTTTTGGCAACCCCTTTGTTTCACAGAACAGTCAGCTTAGCACCAAGAAAAACATCACGTTTATGTGTTCACAAGGTCTCTTAATCATGAGCAAATTATTTGCTGCTCACCATATGAAAATATGAACTTTCTGAGTGCTTGGAATCAAAGAAAAAGTGAAATTAATGGATCAAAGAGAGCTTGGACAACAACATGAATGAAGACCTCACTTTCCAAAAGCGTGTTTAAACACTTTATTTAGAAAACATTCCCAAAGATTATAAATAGTGCCTAGCTATCAGTTCCAGCATCAACCTTAAAGAAGCACTTCCAGCTTTCTGAGTTTCTGTGACTGTAGCCAGATGGGTTTGGAATGGAAACTTTTTTTTTTTTTTCAATCTGGCTTATTATTGTTTCTTCTGTGGCCACAATATTTCTCTGGAACATGCGATTACTCAATCAATCAAATATTTATTGAGTAACCAGACAACCAATGGAAAAATTAGACTTAGATAATATTGTATTCCATATTCTTGGGCTGGGTAGATTTACCTTAAACAGTTAAGAAAATTAAAATCACTAATGGTCATGTTTGCTTTGGAGCTTAGCAAAAGAATCTACTTGGTTAAAAAGGAGACACACACCCATGCTCAAGCAAATACATGCCTATGACACTTGGCAAATAAAGAATTCACACACTCAGTTGCCTCATTCCAGTATCTACTTGTGATCATTTCTCTCCATTTTAGCTGTTTTCTCTTTAATATGTCAACAATACCCATGACACCCACTTGAAACTGGGATCTATGAGAATTAAATTTCAGTCTCTTCAATTTCCTGTAGGAACAGGAGGGCTGTAAGAAATTGCAGGCTCTGTAAGTCCAAGAGACTTAAGTTCAACATAAACAGTGTGTATTGAGGAAAGGCTGTACACATACTTACGCTTTTAGTAAATGGGTGTTGTGGGAGTCATTAGTGCTATTTAACAATATTTCCAATTCTCCTATAGCTTGGGACGTGGAAAAATTTCACTGCTTTGCCAATTTGAAGTTAGGGTTGGCCATGTGACTTGTTTTAGCCAATATCATGTGAGCAGAAATGATTGTTTTTGGGCAGATACACAATTTTCCATGTTCCTTTCCATTTCCATGGCAACTGGTGATGTTCCAGTTCACAGAGACTCCATTCACATGGATCTCTAAGTGAGGATAATATAAGAAAGTATCCTCTGCTGACCTGAAGTGGACACAGGCAACAAATAATAATTTGTTCTAGGCCACTAAGATGCTGGGTTATTTTTTTCTTCCTGCAATGTAACCTTGCATATGCTGAATAACACGATATGGATACATACAAGTAGGCTGTGGCTTTGACTAAAGATCTAAAATAAATTATATTGGCTTAAGGTCCAGGTAGTGAGTGGCAGGAAACTGTGCATGCAGTAATTTAGGATGTAGATTGTTCTGGTAAGCCTTTGCCTCTAGGGGAAGAGATTGGGAGAGAAGATTATTGTTAGTATAATAGTATGTGCTTCGGTGATGGCTGTTTTTGGCAAGATGTTACAAAAAGAGGTAAGCTCAAAAAGAAATTGGCTCATATTCAAGCAGGAATGTCAGAAAATAGAGTTCAGGAACTTATAAGCCTGAAAGAAGGCTCCATTCTAAATAGCAAATTATAAAACTGAGAAAAACTTCAGGGGCAGGGACCAACTGAAAGTCAATGATGCATCAAACCACAAAGTAAGGACACAGTCATCACACTTACTGTTGAAACCTGTGAATACAGATGTTTTTGAGTGACAGTCCAATTAGTGCTATTGTAACCGGGGGACGGGAGGCATTCACTGTTCCCCCGATCAGATGTGTTTTTTCCAGGTCCTTGCGCTCTCACTGACCCAAGAATGGGTAGGAGTCCAGGGCAGTGGTGAAATTGTTCAAGTAAATAACGGACCCAAAGAGTTTTGCAGAAAAGCAATTTATTAGGCAGAGAGAGACAAAGAAAAGTAGGGAGAGACAGTAAGCCAGCTCCCATGCTGTCATGGGAGGGGGATCCCAGAGAGGCAAGTCTGCACGGGTAAGGGGCAAGGGGTCTTTTAATCTGGGAGTTACTCCGGCCCCATTCAAGTTATTGTCCCATGAGAGGAGTTCCTTCAAACTTCCGCTGGAGTGATTGATCTGATTTGTTGTATGGCCCACAGTCCTCCCATAGCTTTTCACAGGTTTTTTAAACAAAGGGAGCTCACCTGGGCAGTCTACCTTTTCCACGAAGGCAAAAGTTAGACAAAGAACTCTAGGCTTCCGGATGGAGAAGTGAAAGAAGGCAGGTCAGACATGTCGCTGGGAAGTTCTTGCCTTTGAAACCACACCTCTTGTGGACCCAGAAAGAGAAGTTAACATATTCCCTCAATATGGTGTCCAAAAAACTGCTTTCACTTGTACAAAATGGCTCAGGGAAAAGAGATTGCATATGTGATTCTCTCACTGAAGCCTGAAAGCTTCAGGAAATTGAAATTAAAATGATAGAGGGGTGGGAACACAAAAACCAAAAAAATTCGTCAATATGAGACTTGTATCTCAAATTGAACTATGGTTATTGGCATATAGAGCTGGCTAGAATAAAATACACAAGAAGTGATGTTTTTGACAAGAATGGCATTGACAAATGAAGTATCAATCAATTTGGACTAAAAAATATGGTGATTGTTTAAAACTTAAAATGACTTTGGGACTCCAGTCATGTAAGAGTAGGAAATGGGCTGAGAAAGCTGTACCTCCTCAAGGAAGACATATTTTCATTTCCCAGTGTCTTTATTCATTTGGGCTGCTGTAATAAAATACCATAAATCGGTAACTTATAAACAACAGAAATTTATTTCTCAGTCTGGAGGCTGAGAATTCCAGGATCAAGGCACTGGTAGATTTGGTGTCTGCTGAGAGACGACTTTCTCATGGATGATGGCTTGTGGCTCTGTCCTCACATGGTGAAAGGGGCTGGCTAGCTCTCTAGGGTCTCTTTTATAAGGAAGGTCACTAATCCCATTTATGAGGGCTCCACCCTCATGACATAGTCACCTCTTGTATTAGTTTGTTCTTGTATTGCTATAAAGAAATACCAGAGACTGGATAATTTATGAAGAAAAGAGGTTCTTTTGGCTTACGGTTTGGCTTACAGGCTATACAGGAAGCATGATGTTGGCATCTGCTCAGCTTCTGGGGAGGCTTCAGGAAACTTTCAATTATGGCAGGAGGTGAAGAAGTCAGCAGTTCGGCAGGTCAGAGGAGAGGAAGAGAGAGAGAGCAGGGAGGTGCCACGTACTTTAAAACAACCCAATCTCATGAGAATTCTATCACAAGAACAGCACCAAAGGGGGAAGTTTGCCCCCTTGATCCAATCACCTCCCACCAGGCCCCACCTCCAGCATTGGGGATTACAATTCGACAAGAGATTTGGGCGGGGACACAAATCACCTTAGGGTTTGCACCACCATCACCTTAGGGTTTAGGATTTCAACATATGAATTTCAGGGGAACATAAGCATTCAGACCACAGCACCTACAGAGATGTAGGGTCTACAGAAATGCAGCTACAGAGAATCATCATTAAAAATTGAATGGTTCAGAAGTCGAATTCAGGCTTCAGGAGGATGACTGGATAACAGAGCTTTTCCCAGGGAGCAGGACCTGACCCTAATCAAGGAACTTTCGCCACCCCTGATAGGAGCCCTTACAATGTATGCCCAGTGGGATTTAGAATTGCTGTGGACCAGCACCTGCTGTATGTCTCTTCTCTCCTCATTTCTGAATAGGGCTACCTATTGTAGTCATCTGTTCCTGTTACATCATTGAAGGGTGGCTGTGGGCAGCATTGTGGAGTGGGGCAGAACATTCAACTTCTCATTTATAGGTCTCTGAATCAATTGGTGCTATATCCTCCCTTGATTTAAAAACGGCTGTGCACCTCCCAAAATCTTGGGCTTACAACTAAAAGTCATGTCGGAATAAAATTTTCTGGTTGCATTTTTGGAGGAAAGGGTGAGTGTATTTTGCAAGCAGGAAGGAAAATTAACTGTAGCAAAAAGGGCAGACTCTAGTAGTCATGAGGGCTGTTAACCAATATTTCTGGCTTTCCTGCTTCCAAGCATATAAAAGGAATATACTATCTGTCCCCGTTGATGTTCAGCAGACCATGTGATTTGCTTTGACCAATGAAACACAAATGAAAATGACATGTACCACTTCAGGCAGGAAACTTTTATTTATGTATTTATGTATTTATTTATTTATTTGCAATGGAGTCTTGATCTATCACCCAGGCTGGAGTGCAGAGGTGAGATCTTGGCTCATTGCAACTTCTGCCTCCCAAGTTCAAGCGATCCTCCCTCCTCAGCCTCCCAAGTAGCTGGGATTACAAGTGTGCACCACCATGTCTGGCTAATTTTTGTGTTTTTAGTAGAGATGGGGTTTCATCATGTTGGCCAGGCTGGTCTCTAACTCCTCACCTCAAGTAATCCACCTGGCTCGGCTTTCCAAAGTGCTGGAATTACAGGCGTGAGCCACCCCACCTGGCCTAGGCATGAAACTTTAGATGCAGTTCTTGATTTGCTATGTTCTTCCCAGCGGTGACAACCATCAATGTCCCAGAAGGTGGAGGTTCTGGCAGCCTAGGTCTCCAAGTGAGGACAATGTAGAGTAGAAAGTCCTGCGCACCCACGTTGGATATGTATCATATGTGGGAAATAAACTTCTAATGTTTTAAGCTTTTAAGAGGTTGGGGTTGTTTATTACTGCAGTATAACCTAGCTAATGTGACTAATGTTGGTAAAATGTTGAAACTGGTTATTAAAATCTTACGAGGTATTTCTCATGGATAGAATGCAGTGTCCCTTGACAGGTAAATTTGCTTCCTTTTTGAGCATTTCTGCTGCAGCTTTTCACATTTTTGTTAAAAACTTAGTAAACAAATGATCTAATGTTTTAAACGCCTCATTCTAGGAATGCCATTGATCCAGTTATATGGTGATGTCCCAGGACCTGTTTCCACTGTCAGGTAACAATCTTTGCTTTACTTCCTGATACTTGCATTATGCCAAGATTCAACAATATATTCAACTTTATTTGTTTAAAACACCTGTTCCAAGATGGCACATGATATTTTTATACATATGAAAAAGATAATTAAGCATACACACATTTTAACATATTTACAAGAAGAGAACTGTTTTGAAGTGTTTGGTATGAACTAAGTTACTGCTGTTGAGCTTAGTATCCACTCCTGGCATTGGGTTATGAAGTTGCCATTTCATGATAAAAGCAAGCATGCAAGTTTATCTGTAGAAAAAAGTCTTTTTCAGACTCTCTAAGGACAGGCGATATGGTGTGCAGTGTTTACAACTACAATTTTTGCAAAATATATGAAAACAATCTTCAGATTGATGCTTTATTCCTCTCCTCCAAAATTTAAGGACATCACATTAGTCTTAATTCTATGAAAGTTACTCTGTGGGGGAGTTATTACTAGAATTTAGGTTTGTTGCTTTCTGACAGTCTAAATTACACCATGGATAGGGCTTACAGGACCTAGAGAAATGGAGACTTTAATATATTTCCTTTAAATCCCAAATGTTAGCCGGTGGCTCATGCCTGTAATCCCAGCACTTTGGGAGGCCGAGGCAGGTGGATCACAAGGTCAGGAGATTGAGACCATCCTGGCTAACATGGTGAAACCCCATCTCTACTAAAAATACAAAAAATTAGCAGGGCGTGGTGGCACGTGCCTATAGTTCCAGCTACTTGGGAGGCTGAGGCAGGGGAATCGCTTGAACCTGGAAGGCAGAGGTTGCAGTGAGCTGAGATTGCGCCACTGCACTTTGGGCAACAGAGCAAGACTTAGTCTTAAAAAAAAAAAAATTCCGTCCTTAAGGGCAGAGCTTCTTGGGATTTCCAGCTCTCTGGAATCCCCCTCCCACAAGGTGGGAGCTCCCTTTCCCCTCTGGGATTTCCCTTCTGGGATTTCCCCTCTGGAATCCCCTTCCACACTCTTCGTGGAAGTCTTTCTCTTCTTTCCTTCTCTTTTCTCTACCTAAATAAAATCACCTTTCTGCAACCAAAAAAAAAAAAATCCCAAATGTTTTGGCAAATGCTGAACTTCAGTCAGTTTATGACCAGAGTACTTGGCCAATGCCTGAAGCATGCATCTTCATTGTCTTCTCTTTCTTAATATTGTGGCTTTGTGTTCCCCGCTCCCACCCCAATTCGTGCATTGAAGATCTAACACCCAATGTGATGATATTGGAGGGTGGGGCCTTTGAGAAGTAATTAGGTAATGAGGTCATGAGGGTGGAGCCCCTTGATGGGATTAGCTTTTATAAAAAGAGGAAGAGAGACCAGAGCTCTTCCTCTCTGCTGTGTGAGGACACAAGGAGAAGGTAGCCTTCTGGAGGCCAGGAAAGGAGCCCTCCCCCAGGAACTGAATCTGCTGGCAGCTTGAACTTGCATTTCCCAGCCTCATGAACTATGAGAAGTAAATGTTGTTTGAGTCACCAAGTCTATGGTATTTTGTGATAGCCACCCAAACTGACTGGGATTCTAACCACCAGAATCCTTCTTGTCTTTCCAGGTCCAGTTGAAATGCTAATCCTTCATGGAACAATTGATAGAGGCAGTGATGATAATGATAGATCACATTTTTAACTATAGGTGAGAGAGTAATATTTAGATTTCTATTTGTCAGATGCTGGGTAAATGATTTTGGGTATTTACTCATTTAATTCTCATTATAAGCTTATAACTTGGAACCATTATTATCTGCATTAGGCATTCTTTTTTTTTTTTTTAATTTTTTTCTTTAATAAAGACGGGGTTTCACCATGTTGATCAGGCTGGTCTTGAACTCCCAACCTCAGGTGATCCGCCCGCCTTGGCCTCCCAAAGTGCTTGGATTACAGGCGTGAGCCACCACACCCGGCCTAGGCATTCTTTCTGTTTGTTTCGAAACAGGGTCTTGCTCTCTTGCCCAGACTGGAGTACAGTGGTACAATCATGGCTCACTGCAAACTTGACCTTCTGGGCTCAAGAGATCCTCAGGCTTAGCCTCCTGAGTAGCTGGGGCCATGGTACACATCACCATGCCCAGCTAATTTTTAAAGGTTTACATCAGGCTTTCTTGTCCCAGAATTCCATAATTATAGAAATGCTGTATTATGGCCTTGGATCAGACATAGCCGGGTTTGATTCCTAACTCTAAAACTCACTGAAATAGCTGCATAACCTTAAGCAAATTTAATTTTTCAAAACATGTATGTACAAGAATTAAAAGAATTTACAAGTGATAAGCACAGCTGTAGTCCTGGGATGTTCCCTCGCCAACAGCCCAGAACGCCCTATGCCTCCCTCTTGTGTTAAATCCCGTGCCATCTCAGCTTTGGCTTACTCTTTTATTTCAGTGGAGCACATCCTCTAGATGCGTTCCAACAAACTAAACAGGATCCAGAGGGCTATGTTCATGAAACCTCGTATGTCTGAAATTGTATTTATTTGACTGCTTCTTTAAGAGGTGCCTGGTTCCTCCTCTTTCTGAGCTCTTCTGGGGTTCATCGGTGTTAAACAGCTTGTTTCTTTTTTTCCCCATTGCCTATGTGGATTCTGGTTTTCTCATGTTTGCTGAGTCAGTTTCTATTTATCCCTGTGCTTCCCACCTTCTGAAATGGTGTAGCTGTTTTCTCCCCCACAGTCTTTTTTTACTTGTGAGTCTATGCCTCTTTTTAAACCCCTTTATTATAATAAAATTTTGTTGTGCTTCTAGAAGGAACACAGGCACCCACAAGTATTCAGACCACCATTTTAATGAGAAGTGTGGACTGTTTTTTTAGCATGAAAATTTAGGAGGATGACTAGAGTTCTCATCCATACAGGTCATATTTCTTTTACATCAAGACTGGAAAACAAGAGGAGGAGTTGGGATGGGGGAGATAATGATTTCCATTTGGTGCAAATTGATGTTAAAGTTCTTTAGGTACATTCAGATAGAAACTTTTTGGATTTTTTGGATAGAAGAGCTTAAAATTTAAGAGAGAATTCTGGGTTAGATAAGGATATATGCAAATCATCAGTAAGAAGGTGTATTAGGTCATGCTATAAAGAAATACGTGAGGGTGGGTAATTTATAAGAAGAGAGGTTTATTTGGTTCATGGTTCTGCATGGGGATGGTGCTCACCCATTCATGAGAAATCCACCCCCATGATGTAATCACTCCCACCAGGCCCACCTTACAATTCAACATGAGATTTGGGCAGGGACACACATGCAAACTATATCAGAAGGAGACAGTGAGGAGACCATGTAGGGAGAGCAAAGGATGGTGGACCCAGTATCACTAAGAGTGATTTATAGAGGAGATTCGACTAGTTCCCAGGGTTTTGTTTTGTTTTACTACTCCTCAATTTCTGGGATTAAAAAAATTAAGCAAAACTCCAAACCCTTTTTAATTTTTTAAAATAGGCTTCCTTTATTGAATCAACTTTAAATTCACAGCAAGATTGACCAGAAATTACAGAGAGTTCCCATATCCCCACTGCTCCCACACATGCACAGTTTCCCATGTTGTCAACATTCCCCACCACAGTGGTACATTTATTACAACTGACAGACCCACATTAACACATCATTATCACCCAGAATCCATTGTTTCCATTAGAGTTCCCTCTTGGTGCTGGATACTGTATGGGTTTGGGCAATCTATGGGTATGACACTTATCCACCATTACAGCATCATCCAGAATAGCTTCACTGCCCTAAAAATCCTCCGTGCGCACTCCTCCTCTTTTAGAGATGTATGCAACTTACTCTGATTTCCAACATTGCTTTCTGAATCTCAGCCTACGTGAAACTGGAACAATGAGATGATGGTGTGCAGAAAGCTAAGATAGAGGTGGCGTTGCTCCAAAACCTATAAATTACCCTCAAAGGTCTAAGAGATTTACAGCACTGTGCTAAAAACTGCCTTCCTCTTTAAATACCCACAGACTGGGCCGGGCGCGGTGGCTCACGCCTGTAATCCCAGCACTTTGGGAGGCCGAGGCAGGTGGATCACGAGGTCAAGAGATCGAGACCGTCCTGGTCAACATGGTGAAACCCCGTCTCTACTAAAAATACAAAAAAATTAGCTGGGCGTGGTGGCGCGCGCCTGTAGTCCCAGCTACTCGGGAGGCTGAGGCAGGAGAATGCTTGAACCCGGGCAGCGGAGGTTGCAGTGAGCCAAGGTCGCGCCACTGCACTCCAGCCTGGCGCCTGGTGACTGAGTGAGACTCTGTCTCAAAAAAAAAAAAAAAAAAAAAATACCCACAGACTGCAAACAGACTAGCACTAGCCTCTCCACTATAGAAATGGATCATCCCAGCTCATGATCCAATAAATCCTGGCAGGGAGCTGAACACCCTGGCAACATTAGCATGACAGTGCCGTAGAGTTACGAAGCAAAGTCACACATACGCTGTACTTACTACATTCAAGCATGGTATATGTAACCTCCTTGAGACAGAAAAAGTTAATCACTCAAAATGGAAGGCTTTGCCTTTGTAGAGTTGGGAATCATTGCCCATATGGTGTGGCCTCTATGAAAGGAATCAGAAGAATACAACTCACTACTCATGATGAATTTCTTGACAGGGTCTAAATTTTTCTCCAGATCAAGCATTGAATCTGCATAAGTGTGTAGACAGGTATTTTGTTAGAAGCTTAGGTATCTGTGTCATAAAACAAAATAGAGACAAGTTTAATCTGAAAACAATTAAGGGCAAATGTTACCAGTTAGTCATCAAGATGATGAAAAGATCTTGGGGCCCTGTAGATGGTCTCATTTTGAGTGAAATCACTTAAAACATATTCTGATTCTGCTGAGACAATGGTTTTTCATCTTGTCTGCTCATTAGAATCATGAGGCAAACGTCTAAAAACAGTAATTCCCTGGATGTCACGCATAAAGTTCTGATTTAATTGGACTGAGTGGGGCCTGGGCATCTGGCTGTTTTAAAAGTTCCTTTCAGTGATTCTACATGTAGCCAAGGCTGGGATTTACAGTATGAGTTGCCTTGACCTATACTCCCAATAGCTGGATAGGGTGATCTGCTGGATGGAGGTTAGTGGTCTATTCCGATGTCAGCATCCACTGACGAAAGTGACAAAGCAGCAGGGATACAATAACATGACTTCTGCTGAATGAATGTTGAGTAAATGAACCTTCTCACATTGCAGATAAGAAACAGGCTGAAAGAGGAGAGGGTCCTCACTCAGGATCATTTGATTAGATGAGAGGCAGAAACGAGAGTGGAACCAGGTCCTGAATCAAGTAGTCTAACACAGAGTAGACTTAGTTGTCTTTGTCTGTAAATAGGTTTCTATACCAAATCCCATCAATCGCCTCACCTGGTATGCTTCCAACAGCCGTAACGTATCAGCGCTACCCGGAACACGAGAGAGCAGGGCCTCTCCATCCAGTGGTCCCATGAGTGAGTCTTAGGGGCCTTTTCATGCAGAGCCAGCTTGGGGAGGGAAGGATCAGGATAGATCAGGATTTGGGTGCTTTACCCCTGTTTCAAGCAGAGCAACCCTAGTTTTATCTGTTTTATATTTTGGTCTTCCATAGAAACAATATTTATTTATTTATTTATTTATTTAAATTTATTTTTGAGACAAGGCCTCACTCTGTTGCCCAGGCCGGAGTGCAGTGGCATGACCAGGGCTCACTACAGCCTCCACCTCCCGGGCTCAGTGGATCCTCCCACCTCAGCCTCCTCAGTAGCTGGGTCTACAGACACATGCCACCACCCCTAATGCATTTTTTTTGGAGACAAGCTTCGCCATGTTGCCCAGCCTGGTCTTGAAGTCCTGGGCTCAAGCAATCCTCCCACCTTGGCCTCCCAAAGTGCCGGGTTTACAGGTGTGAGCCACCACACCCAGCCTATTTATTTTTTAGAGATGGGGTCTTGCTCTGTCATCTAGGCTGCAGTGAAGTAGTGCAAACATAGCTCACCGCAGCCTGAACTCCTGGGCCTGAGTGATCCTCCCGACCACCCACCTAAGTAGCAGGGATTATAGGTGTGAGCCACAGTGGCCAGGAGCAAAAAGAAAGAAATTTTTTTCCAAGAACTAAATAAGGAAGGAATATGAAGGAAACTGTTCAATGCTAAGAAACAGAAAAGCAGTATTAAAAGTAATAAAGTGATTTAGTCCAACACATTCTCTAGTGTTACATCTTTTATAAGAGATAAACAAGACTGAAAAGTTAATAGATAAATCCAAAGCCTTAGTAGTTGATGGTCCACTCAAAAGTAGCCTGTCACTCCGTCCCCATATTTTCATACATTTTTCCTCCATCTCTATTTTCACAGTTATACCCACTGGCTATAGAATGCCCAAAACTTCCAGAATAAGTAACAATATTAAACATCCTGTATTACTCCTGATTTTATTAAAAACACCTACAATATTTGAATGTTAAGACTCTTTGTTGTTGACATGGATCTTTTCCATGATGTTAAGGAAAAGTCTGTTACGGGAAAGTCTACCAGAATTAAGAGAGAATTTTAAGGCTCTGGGGGAAAAAAATCATATGTTTTATCTTATTTCAGCTATAGGTGTGAACTATTGGTAGATTTTCAAATATCAGTCCTTCTTGTATTTCCAGGTAAATATTTCTTGGTTATGTTGGCTTTCTTTTAATACACTCTTTTTGTTTTAATTTATTTTGAAAGAATTTTGGATGCACAGGAAGTTGCAAAGATAATACAAAGAGGTCCCAAGTTATCTTCACCCAGTTTCCCCCGGTGGTCACATTTGATGTAACTATAGCACATCCAAATCAGGAAATTGACACTAGCACAACTGTGTGTGTGTGTGTTTGTGTGTGTGTGTATGTATGCGTAGTTTTTTTCTGCCTGTCTCTAGTTATTGGCAATTTTTGTGGTGAACATAAAATATATCATTTTAACCATTTTTATTTTTATTGTACAATTCAGTGGCACTAAATATTTTCACAATGTTGTATAACCATCATCAGTATCCATTTTCAGACCTTTTCATCATTCCAACAGAAGCTCTGTACCCATTAAACAATAAGCTCTCCCCTCCCATTTTTTCCTCCACTCAGGCCCTGGAAGTCATTATTCTAGTTTATGTCTCTATGTATTTGTTTATTCTAGGTCTTTTAATGTACTCTTGATTTTAATTTACAGCTTTGCATGAATGTTTCTATTTGTGTAGTTTTATCATTTTGATGCTTTACCAGATATTGTCAGAGAATATGCAGTCTCACAAATTGGACCCGATAGCTTTTCATCCTTTTCTATTTTCTGGAACAATATATATTACACTGGAATTGGCTATTTTTAAATTGAAATTTTAAAAGAAACACCATGATAATATCATCTGGCCTAAAATCTTTTTTAAAAAATATTCTCTTAAAGATTTACTGGGGATGACCTACGCTTTAGTTAACTCACCCTTGGTGTTTATGATGAGAGAAGTTGGGCAGAACTGCACATAGAGAGAATCATAGAAACCTTAAAAGCATTAGAAGGTCAGGGCTTGGAGAGACCTCCACAATCTCTCAATCTTATCTCCTTATCTATTGACAAGGACTCTGTCCCCCAGAGAGGACAAGGAACTTTTTCCAACCTTGAGCCAAGACAAACATCCAGCTCCTGACTCTCCTCCAATGAAAGGATGCACCACTTGAATTCCCATCTTTCTTGGAAGTGAATCAATGTAATCAGACTAATGTAAGAGGAAGATAGTGTTAGAGGTTTTTCCAAAATGTTGTTGAGAATTTGCAGTTGTATTTCCTTCTAAGAACTCTTCTCTAAAGGCGGAATATTATCTGAATTTCCCTTCCCTGGGTGGGGAGGAGGTTGGAGGCTGGCCCAGGTCAGAGCTTGTGGAGGGCATGGCTGTGACCCAGGACTCAGAAGGATGCTGAGGGTCAGGTGGGGAGCATCATCAGTACATGTGCTGCATGCCAAGCAGGTCACATGGTCCAGAAAGGTCAAGGCAGCCATGGAAGGCCAGCAAGGTGTAAACAGAAATAAACAAGAATGTTAATTAGTACAACCTTTATGAAAAACAGTATGGGGCTTTCTCAAATAACTAAAAATAAAACTACCATTTGACCCAGCAATCCCACTACTGGGTATATGCCCAAAGGGAAATAAATCATCATATCCAAAAGATACCTGCACACGTATGTTTATCACAGCACTATTCACACTAGCAAAGATATGGACTCAATCTAAATGTCCATCAGTGGAGGACTGAATAAAGAACATGTGTTACATAAACAAAATGGAACAGCATTCACCCAGAAAAAAAAAATGAAATCTTGTCTTTTGTAGCAACATGGATGGAACTGGAAGCCATTATCCTAAGTGAAATAACTCAGAGACAGAAAATTAAATACCACATGTTCTCACTTATAAGTAGGAGCTAAACAAAGGGTATATATGAAATATAGAGTGGAATAAGACACGGAGACTACAAAAGGTAGGAAGGAAAGAAGGGGGTTAGGGTTGAAAAACTACCTGTTGGGTGCAGCATTCACTGTTGGGGTGATGGGTACACTAAATGCCCAGACTTCACTACTATGCAGCATATGCATGTATGAAACCTGCACTTGTACCCCCTAAATATATAAAAGTTAAAAACAAATAAAATGACAAAAAATAAATAAGTAAATCAATAGTGAGAAGGACAGTGAGCAACCTAGAGAAATAGGACAGGCTGTTGACTGGTGGCTTTTAGGTGTCATCACACTGTGGTCCCTGAGAGCAATCACCCAACACAGTCACCTGATTTTTTTTTTTTTTTTTTTTTTTTTTTTGAGTCAGAGTCTCACTCTCTTGCCCAGGCTGGAGTACAGTGGCGCAGTCTCAGCTCACTGCAATCTCTGCCTCCTGAGTAGCTGGGATTAGTGGCATGCGCCACCACACCCAGCTAATTTTTGTATTTTTAGTAGAGACAGGGTTTTGCCATGTTGGCCAGGCTGGTGTCGAACCCCTGACCTCAGGTGATCTGCCCACCTCAGCCTCCCAAAGTGCTGGGATTACAGGCATGAACCACCATGCCCGGCCCTCGTTTATCTAGAATGAAAACTGGGGCAGGATCACACTGAGGGTCCCTCTCTTCGTATAACTTTCTTCCCTTTCCTTCTCAGCACTTGGTGCAAATTGGTTGGAAGCCTAGTTTGTTTTCGACAAGTATGTTGCAGTCCATGGCCTTGAGTTTGTGTTTCCATGTACAATAGGTTGCAAGCATCTTTGGGACTGAACTCTTCATTCTCTTGAGAAAAAGATTAGCCTTGCCTTGTCTGAGTGGCTGGGAAGCTACTATTTTAGGTGTGGGTCCATGAGCCACACTAAGCAACGGGCTCTGGGGTCAGGAATACTATCTGGATCCCAAATGGGGGAACACTGTGTGGGTGTTAACAGTCTCTGAGGATTGACTCCAGAGAATCATTGAATTTCTTCAGGACTTACTTATTTTCACATCCCTTATCCCCACAAGAGCCTATGACTTACAGTCTAGATGTTAACAACCTCATGATATCAATTAGAGAAGGTAAGGATACAACCAGTAAAAGGCAAAGCTAGGACTAGAGTCTAGATTTTCAAAGCCATTTCAATAAAATGAAGCAGACTATAAAGTAGATGAAAAATAAAAATTAGTGGGGCATGGTGGTGTGTGCCTGTAGTTCCAGCTACTTGTGAGGCTGAGCCATGAGAATCACTCGAACCCGGGAGGCAGACGTTGTAGTAAGCTGAGATTGCACCACTGTACTCCAGCCTGTTTTTTGAGACTGTCTCAAAAAAACAAAAAAATAAAGATAAAATATAATTTAAAATTCCAATGAAGTAGAAAATAACAGTATGGCTAAGCAAGGCTCCTAAAATAATTTTTTATTTTTTGAGACAGTCTTGCTCTTGTTGCCTAGGCTGGAGTGCAATGGCGTGATCTCAGCTCCTCACTGCCTACTTGGTTGAAGCAATTCTCCTGCCTCAGCCTCCTGCATAGTGGGGGATCACAGGCATGCACAACAATGCCCAGCAAATTTTTGTAGTTTTAGTAGAAACGGGTTTTCACCATGTTAAACAGGCTGGTCTCAAACTCCTGACCTCAGGTGATCCACCCGCCTTGGCTTCCCAAAGTGCTAGGATTACAGATGTGAGCCACCACACCCGGCCTCTTTTTTTTTTTTTGACAGGGTCTCACTCTGTCACCCAGGCTGGAGTGCAGTGATACGATCTTGGCTCAGTGCAGCCTCAACCACCGGATTCAGTGATCCTCCCACCTCAGACTCCTGATTAACTGGGACCACAGGCACATACCACCACACCTGGCTAATTTTTTGAAGAGATGAGATTTCACCATGTTGCCCAGGTTGGTCTTGAACTCCTGGGCTCAAGTGACCCACCTGCCTCAGCCTCCCAAAGTGCTGGGATTACAGGCCTGAGCCACTGCACCCAGCCTGAAAGGAGTTTTAAGAAGGTGTTTGAGCTGGTGGCCACAGGTTGGATTTCCTGATAGGCAGGAATTCAGGAAGAGGCAGGACCCCGAAAATCCTGATCAGTAATTGCAGTCCGAGAGCCACAGACTATGGGTCTGAGAGTGGAGACATTTTAGGAAGAGGTGGGCTGTACTTGAAGGGCTGCTTTCAGTTGACTTTTCCCTAAAGAACAAAACCCAGACTAAACCAGCAGTTCTTCCCTCTTCCTGCCCCACTGATTTGATCTCAGCCACATAAAATGCACCGTGCACCATTTCTTGTTTGATCTGTGGCTTTCATGCTTTGAGACAAGGCCTCATACTGTTGTCCAGGCTTGAATGCAGCAGTGCGACCAGGGCTCACTATAGTCTTATCCTTGCAGTCTCAGAGGATCCTCTCACCTCAGCCTCCCAAGTAGCTGGGACTACAGGCTCGGGCCAAAACATCTAGCTAATTTTTGTAGAGATGGGGTTTGCCATGTTTCCCAGGCTGGCCTCAAACTCCTGGGCTCAAGTGATCCTCCCACGTCAGCCTCCCAAAGTGCTGGGATTACAGTCGTGAGCCACCTATGCCCATCCTAGTAGCCCTTCTTCTTTCAGATCATTAAGATCTCAATATATCAACAGGAAATAATATGCACTCAGCACATCAAAGTACCTTTTTATGAAGCTGAAGTTCCTAACTCTGGCAGTACATTGGCATCATCTGGGAATTCTAGCAACTCCGAGGCCCAGGACCAACCACGGGACAATTAAATCAGAACTGCAGGGAGTGAGGCTTCAGGCATCTGTGTATTTTAAAAGCTCCCCTAGTGATTCTAATAAGCAGCAAGGCTGCAAACCACTCAGCTGGGGCTTCCTTCACCATTGGCTGGGTCTTGGCCCTGTGCTCTTACTGGGAAATGTGGATATAAGCAGCCGGGGCTGTCGGGGCCACTGTCCTGTCCCTGGAACACTCTTGTGCTCCCATTCCCACTCCCATAAATAGGGGGTGTATTAGTACATTTTGACACTGCTGATAAAGATATACCAGAGACTGGGCAATTTACAAAAGAAAGAGGTTTTGTAGACTTAGAGTTCCACATGGCTGGGGAGGCCTCACAATCATGGCAGAAGGTAAAAGGCATGTCTCACATGGCAGTAAGCAAGAGAAGAGAGCTTATGCAGTGAAACTCCCCTTTATAAAACCATCAGATCTTGTGAGACTTATTTACTATCAAGAGAACAGCACGGGAAAGACCTGCCCCCTATGATTCAATTACCTCCCACCAGGTCCCTCCCACAACACGTGGGGAATTCAAGATGAGATTTGGGTGGGGACACAGCCAAACCTGTCAAGGGGCGTGCAGGAGCAGAGGGTGGGGTACTGTAGGGGAGAGCCTCCCCTCACTCACTGCCCAGGGTTCCCTTTCATCGCCCTGGGGTGGGCTCAGAGAAATCCAGGGGGTGTGTGAGCGTCATCAGGACTATCTCACAAGCCAGGTGCCTGATCTCTGCAGCTGAAAGCAACCCAAGATATGCAGATGGATCAGAAGGAGCCGTGAAAGACCCAAATTCAGCAACTGACTTTATCTCCTTCTTTCTTGGAAGACGTGGATTTACTCCCTTCTGATGCAGGTAGCCCAATTCATTTATCTTTATTTCTAAAACAGGCCAAAGGGAGAAATGTCACATTCTCATTTTATAGACCTGGAATTAAATATAAAACTGTTTAGCTTTATAAAGGAAGATGCCGTTCTCTTAGCCAGCTGTGGTAATGATTTAATGAGGAGACATTATACCTAGATGTAAACATGAGAAAAATAACAAAGGATAGTTTATTTAACTGACTCTGCTTCTTTATCAGAGATTATTAGAATCTTGACTGTTTATTAGCTTTCATAATGTAATTTGTGCTTTTCTTTATTCATTACATGTCCTTAAGGCCACATTGTTTTTAGCCATTTATGACCCTTAAGGAGGACAGAAAGTTATGAGACTAGCATTTTCCAAAATGTGTTCCAGGAGATGTTGTGGGGGAAAAAAAAGAAAAATTATGTGGTCAAATACATTTGGGAAGCATTAGAGTCAATAAGTTTAAACAGGTTATTTTGCTACAGATCTCTAATATGCCACGTGCATTACAAATCCTCGGGAGTGGCCTATAGCATACAGTGCTTATTTTTCTGTAAAATTCTGCAAAACTTAAATTTTTCTGTAAAATTCATTTTTCAAGGACCAGCTTATGGGACAAGGAGGCTAAGTGCCAACAGAACATACTTTGAGAAAAGCAAAATTAGACAAAAAGAAGCAACAAAGCCTATTATTTTAATTTGCTGAACATTAGTGAGCTTAAGTTGACAGACTTCAGCTGTAACATATTTAAATCTGGTATATTAAAGAATGTGTTGATTTCAAAATGCAGTAGAAGACTAGGATGTACTGCCAACAAAGAAGTGTCAGTTGCTTACTAATGAGCTAAAAGAATTGCATTGGCCATACTGACTCAAAACCGTTTTGGGTTTTCCTGAGAGTATAATAAAGCTGCATTATTGCTTTAAACTTATGAAAGAGATTAAAGACAAGAAATTCGATAAATTTCTTGACCTGGACTTCAGACTTCAGTAAAGGGATTTGAGCAGCAATATCATCAATAATTGAAGTAAAAATTTCTGTATTAAGAGAATAATCACGCTGCCATCCAAAAAAAATAGTCCTTAAAAGCTGGGTGCCGCAGCTCCTGCCTGTAAATTCAGCACTTTGTGAGGCTGAGGTGGGAGGATCACTTAGAGGTCAGGGGTTCAAGACCAGCCTGGGCAACATAATGAGACCCTATCTCTACACAGTAGAAAAAATTTAGATAGGTATGGTGATTGCACCAGTGACCTTTAGCCTGGGTGAGAGAGTGATACCCTGTTTCAAAACAAAAGTAATCCTTAAGGATCACAAAAGGTAGAATATGTTAGTCACGGTTCTCCAGAGAAACAAGCAATAGTGTATGTGGTGGGGGGGATAAGGTGGGAAATGTAAAGAGAGAGAGAGAGATGGAGACAGAGAGACATCCCAGAAAAATATTGATTTTAAAGAATTACCTCACACCACTGTACTGGCTGATAAATCCCCAGTCTGTAGGGCAGGCTGGCAGGCTGGAGATTCAGGGGAAGACTTGACGTTGTAGCTTGGGTCCAAAGACAGTCTGCTGATGGAATTTTCTCTTTTTTGGGAAAGGTCAGTCTTCAACTGATGAGAACCACCCATAAAATGGAAGGTAATCTGCTTTACTCAAAGTCTACTGATATAAATTTTAATATCATCTGAAAAATAGCTTCTCAGGGGATATCTAGACTAGTGTTTGACCAAATATCTGGATACTATGGCCTGCCCAAGTTGGCACGTAAAATCAACTGTTATAATGACTTACAATATAAACAGCAAAAATTATGTAAGCTTAAAATTATCTGCGTCAACATCCTATTGGGACTCTAAGATATCTTAAAAATTAAGAATAAATCAGTTAGTGAAATTATTCTATTAATCAGCCAACTATTCTGTTGCAATCATTTAGACCAAGGGTTGACAAAATATGACCTATGGGCCAACTCTGGCCCTGTTTTTAGATGGCCCATGGTTTAAGAATGGTTTCTGCATACTTTAAATGGGAAAAAATCAGCAGTAGGATAATATTTAATGACTCATGGAAATTATATGAAACTCAAATTTCAGTGTCCATCAAAAGTTTTATTGGAACATGGACAGCTACACTCATTTGTTTACGAGTTGTCTGTGGTTGTTTTGGACTATACTGGCAGAGTTGAATAGTCGCAGCAAAAACTGTATGGGCCCCAAGGCCTAAAATATTTACCATTTGGCCCTTTACAGAAAAAGTTTCCTGACTCATGATTCAAATAAATCAACTGATAGAATAAATTTTTACTATGCTACTAGATTGAATTGGCATCCTATTAGAGCCTGAAGAAGACATTTGTGTAGGATAACAGTAGGCATAATAGGTTATTTGCAAGAGCAAGGGAAGATATCTACATTCTGTAGAATAATTAAGCTTCCAAACACTATTTTAATGATATAAACACTATGCGTTTTCTTGGGTAGAGTAGGAAAGAGTCTCCCCCCTCTCTGTTAAAAACCTGAAAACAAATATAATCATCACATCAGATCTGAACATCACATCACATGTTCTAATATATTCAAAAATATTTGAAAACATTCAATTCACTTACAATGTATTTGAGAAGTTACAATTTTAAAGTGGTATGCTGGAATGTGCTAGAATCTGGCTGACAGTCATCTCAAGAAAGTGATCGTGATAAGTAAAGTTCCCTCTCATGGGTCACTGCACAATGGACCTCTGAAAAGAACCTTCAAATTTCTTAAAAGAGCATTTCCCCCAAACGTGGATGCTAAAGGCTTGTGGGAAAAAGGGCAGCCTTCTGTGATAGTTTAAGGCTTAGAACAACTTTGGAAACTGGGGTGTACTAGTTAGGAAGTTTCTCTTTTGTAGTGATAGTTAGCCTTGAAAGACATTATTGGAGAACGGTAATATTTTATGCCAGTGATTTTCAAGGTGGGTCCAGATACCTATAAGGAATTCGTCGTAATCTCAGCAATTTACAAGACTCTTTTGTTCAACCATTAAAAGGAATCTGTATTACTTTTGTTTACTATACTGGCTCAGATGGTTGCATCTTTGGGACAGGACCAACTGAATACATTTGAACTGTTCAAGATAAAAGAACTTTTCCAACTAAATCTCCTCTCTAGAACCACGTTTCTCCTCCTGTGGCAATGGACCCTGAGCCAGAAAGTAAACCCCTTGCCCTTCCTTAAAGAGACAACGCATGCAAAGTGTTTAGCTCAGTGGCTGACCCATACTGAATGCTCACTAAAAATTAATAATGAGGATTGGAATCTATTTTATTAATAAAATAAGTATGTATTTGAGAGAAGTGGGGTATGTGTGTGTGCGTGAAACATTATTATTGCTGTCGTCTCTAACAAGTGCGGTTCCTAGTTTCATTCTCTAAAACAAGAATATAGAGAAAGGGACAAGGGCACTCAGAACTAGAACAGGCTGTCCTCAATTACTTGTCCTCATGCCTAGTAATATAGGAATAGGGTACTATGTAAATAAATGCCACAGCAGGTGCAGTAATTGAGGAAGCAAAGGGAACTGGAGAACCACTGAGCTGGGAGTTGGGGAGACATGACTTCCAGTCCTGGGTCTCTTACTCACTATAACCATAAGCAAGTCACCTTCTATCACTGGGTCTCATTTTTCTCATCTATAAAATAAAAAGGATTTGTACAAGATGACTTCTCTGATCTATTTTAGCCATGAAATTCTGATATACTGAGAGGCGATCACAAGAGCAGAGAGTGGTAACATTCCCATGTTTATTCATGCTGAGAGCTATAGCAATAAGATATATTGGACTGTTTCCAATTATCTGTATCCAATATATCTTATTAGTATTGGACTATATCCAACATATCTTATTACTATGAGGCTGGTGCAAAAGTAATTATGGTTTTTGTCATAGAAAGTAATGGCAAAAACTGTGATTACCTTTGCACCCACCTAATATATGATTATTGTCTGGAGCACAGTGATAATCATAAGAGCTAATAGTTGAATTCTTCCTAGGGGCCAGGCACTGTGTGAAGGACTTTCTACAATTCACTTATACAAAGCTTACAACTACCCTAGGAGGAAATCTTATCCATATTTGCCAGATAAGGAAACTGAGGCACAGTAACTTGAGTAAGTATCAGTGTTGGGATTACAGGCATGAGCCACTGCACCTGGCCTTAAGTATCTTGTCTATACAACTCATAAATGATAAAGATGGATGAGTGGATGTTCAAAAATCATTTGTTGGATGAATGAATGAATAGGTAAAGAGAAAAACCAGGCTTTTACTAGCCCAGATCTTTTCTTCCAGTCTAGCTGGGCAATGTGAAAAATTAGGTGTTCCTTACCCTTCTTGGCCACCTGAGACATCAGATTCTTCCCAGGTCAAACAAAACCTTCTCTTGAGCTGAGTCTCCTACACTGTGACTCACAAGTCTATTTGACCTCCAGCCATTGTAGGACAGCTCTAGTACTATGATTCCATTCTTTCAGGAGTTGTGACACAAATTTTATTTTATTTTTTGAGTCTTTTAAAAGTTCCAGATAGCATTTATTTATTTCTTAAAATGAATTATTTATTTTGCTTTGAGCAATTTGTGATTCAAGAAATTCTGAAGTTTATAATTTCTTTCTAAACCTTTTTGTGTTCAGATACTCCAGAAAGAATAATTTCCTTGTTATATCACTTGTAGCTAAAAATAAATTTGAACAGGCCATGCTGAATATTCAATTAAATATGAGCATTTTTTCAGATTCCAGTCTCCTTATTGGTGGCCAATGGCAATAGCACTTATTTGATGTGGCCATCATAGAAGAGACGTGAGTCACAAATAGACTGCCTCACGGAAGAGATGATTCACAAACACGATATGTACCAGTGCCCAGGAAACAGAAAGAGGGAAAGAAAGAGAGAAGGGGAGAGAGAGAAGAAAGAAAGAAAGGAAGGAGGAAAAAAGGAAGAAGGAAGGAGCGAGGGACTCAAAACCTTAAGTAGGTAACTGTGAGACTATTGTCTCAAGTTGTTAATCAACTGACATTCCCAGAAAGCCTTTTCGGCTCAGCCCTTTACCACTATTCTACTTACATGAAAACCAGTAGAAACTCAGGTTATACTGTCTCAGTGTGAAATGAGGTTGTTGGCCAGATTTGTATGTTACATCAAGAAATACAGACCCGAGTTAAATTGCAGGGGGTTCTTTTTCTCTACTAAGTGAAAGAGAGATCCCAGTTCAAAGTCTAGTTTAATACCTTGGATAAGTCACTTGGTAGGTAGTCTTAGTGTTCTCATCTGTGAAATGAAGATGACACAGAGAAATGGTTTTAGTATAACAGAAGCATAATCAGAGTTGGGGTTTTGTTTTTGTTTTTGTTTTGTTTTTTTGTTTTTTTTTTACATAACAAATTAAGAGATTTCTAGACAAATTGTTCTGAGGAGAGTGTCCAGAATGGTGAGGGGATGTGTTTGAAGAACACCATATGTGATGTTCTTATGAAAAAATCCGTATGTGTTTGAAGAAACTGAACATGATCATCTTGAACAAAAAAACCACTTTAGAATACATAATAATTATCTTTATTCTAAGGACTATTACAAGGAAAAGAGATTAAGTTCTAAAACTTGGGTCAAGGAGTGGACGTGACAAGAAGCTAGGTTTTGATTTATTTCAAGAAAGACTTTTTCAGCAATAAGAGGTATTTTTTTTTTTTTTTCTTTTTTTTTATAAGAGGTATTTTTTTAATGGTGTGCTCAGATCATGTGATGGTGAATCGCCTGTATGTAGAAGTATCTAAATAAATGTTGAATGACCACTTGTAAGTGTATTCAGGCTACAGATAAGAGATGTGATTGGAAGACACTAAGTTTTTCTTCAAACTATAAATTCTAATTTTCTGTACCTGCCCTAATTATTAAAATATGAGTTATTATATCAAAATATCAATTAATGTATAAAAAAAAGTTGAAAAGTTGAATGTCAGATGATGTCAATGATGACAACATGAGCAGCAAGAGAGCTTTTCAAACTCCTTTTCATATATAGTGGTGCCTTGCAGTAAAAGTTGAACGAGTGAAAACACAATTTATAAAAATGCAATACATCTTACTGCCTGGGCATGGTGGCTCATGCTTGTAATTCCAGCACTTTGGGAGGCCAAGGCAGGTGGATCACCTAAGGTCAGGAATTGAAGACCAGCCTGACCAGTATGGTGAAATCCCATCTCTACTAAAAATACAAAAATTAGCCGGGCATGGTGGTGCTTGCCTGTAGTCCCAGCTACTTGGGAGGCTGAAACAGGAGAATTGCTTGAATGTAGAAGGTAGAGGTTGCAGTGAGCCAAGATCACACCACTGCACTCCAGCCTGGATGACAGAGCAAGACTCCACCTAAAAAAAAAAAAAAACCACTCAAAAATACACTTTATACTATACATTAGTACCTTAAAAATGATTTATACTTAGGTATAAATCTAACAAATATATGTAAGATTTATATGAAGAAAATTACAAAACTGCTGGGAAAACGTCAAAGACCTGATTAAATGAAGAGACATGTTCATGGATGGAAAGACTCAGTATTGCCAAGATGTTGGTTCTTCCCAACTTCTTACATAGATCCAGTGCAATCCCAATCAAAACCTCAGTGAGTTATTTTGTGGATATTGACAAACTGACTCTAAAGTTTATATGGAGAGGCAAGAGACTCAAAATAGCCAACTCAATATTGAAGTAGAAGGAGAAAGTTGAAGGACTGACATTACCCAACTCTTAAGACTTACTATAAAGCCACAGAAATCAAAACAGTGTGGGAGTAGTAAAGTAGCAGATAAGTAGATTAATAGAACAGAATGGAGAGCCCAGAAGTAGACCCACACAAATGTAGTCAACTGATATATAACGAGAGTAAAGACAATACAGTAGAGAAAAGATAGCCTTTTCAGCAAATCGTGCTGGAACAATCAGACCTCTATATGCCAAAAAAATTACACACAAATCTTCCATTTTTCACAAAATTTAACCAAAAAATAGATTATAAACCTAAATGTGAAATGCAAAACTATAAAACTCCTAAGAGATAACATAGAAGAAAATCTAGATAACCTTGGGTATGAAGATGATGTTTTAGATATAACATCAAAGGCATACTCCATGAAAGAAATAATAAGATGACTTTATTAAAATTAAAAATTTCTGCTCTGCAAAAGACACTGTCAAGAAAATTAGAAGACAAGCCACAGACTGTGAGAAAATATTTGCAAAAGACACACCTGATAAAGGATTGTTATCCAAAATATACAAAGAACTCTTAAAACTTAATAAGAAAACAACCCAGTTAAAAATGCACCAAAGGTCTTAGACACCTCACCAAAGAAGATATATATATGGTAAACAAGCATATGAAAAGATGTTCCATATCACATTTCTTTTAATTTTTTTGAGAGAGAGTCTCACTCTGTCACCACGCTGGAGTGCAGTGGCATGATCTTGGCTCACTGCAACCTCCGCCTCCTGGGTTCAAGTGATTCTTCTGCCTTGACCTCCCGGTAGCTGGGACTACAGGTGTGCACCACTATGCCCAGCTAATTTTTGTATTTTCAGTAGAGACGGGGTTTCACCATGTTGGCCAGGATGGTCTTGATTTCTTGAACTTGTGATCTGCCCGCCTCGGCCTCCCAAAGTGCTGGGATTACAGACGTGAGCCACTGCCCCTGGCCAATATGTTCCATATCATATTTCATCAGGGAAATGTAAATTTAAACACCAATGAGATACCACTACACACCTATTAGAATGGCTTAAATCCAAAATGTTTATTATGGAGAGGATTTAGGGCAATCAGAACTCTGATTCATTGCAGATGGGAATGCAAAATGGTATAGCCACTTTGGAAGACAGTGTGGCAGTTTCTTACAAAACTAAACATAGTCTTGGGGTAAAATCCAGCAATTTATTTCCTTAGTATTTATCCAAATAAGTTGAAAACATAGGTTCACACAAAAACCTGCACATGGCTGCTTTATTCATAATTGCCAAAACTTGGGAAAAAACTAAGATATCCTTCAGTAGGTGAATGGATAAACTGGTCCATCCAAACAATGGAAATTATTCAGTGCTAAAATGAAATGAGCTATCAAGTCATCAAAATACTTGGAAGTAACTTAAACACATACCACTAAGTGAGAGAACTCACTCTAAAAAGATTACATATTATGATTTCTAGTATATGGTATTCTAGAAAAGGCAAAACTATAAGGAAAATAAAAGATCAGTGGTTTCTGGGGGTTTGGGAAAGGGGGAGGATAAATAGGCAAAGCTCGGGATATTTTTAGGGCAGTGAAGCTATTCTTTGTAATACTGTAATGGGAAATACATGTCACGATACATTTGTCCAAACCCATAGGATATTCAATGCCAAAAGGGAACTCCAATGTAGATTACGGACTTTGAGTAATAATGATATGTCAATCAGGTTCATCGATTATAACGAATGTCTCACTCTGGTGGGAGATGTTGATGGTTGGGGAGGCTGTGCATATGTGAAGGCAGAAGTATATGGGAACTCTCTGTGCTTTCTACTCAATTTTGCTTTAACCAAAACCTGTTCTAAAAATGAAGTCTAAAAATAAACAGCAACTATCACTGTTGCTTTTGCTAGAAAAAAAAGCTGTGCAAAAAAGAATCAGAGATAAAGCTTTTAACCACCAGAAAGAAATTGCCTCACTTTTTTCTGTGTTTTAGGATTTTGTTGGAGAAAAAAAAAAAATGAGAAGATAAGATGAGTGAAAGGGAAGAGCAATCAGCATTTGCTAAAAAAAAAAAAAAAATGACTAGACTCAATCTCCTTATACAAAAAAGGAGTCATGGCTCTTATCTTTGCCCTCTAGTCCCATGGTGAGCAGTTATGGGACTTAAAGAAATATGCCTAGAGGGTGACTGTGAATATTATCTGTATCTGTTGGGGAAGAAAGCTGCAGAGCACCTGGGGGCTGAGCAACCCTCACTTAGAATTCCCTGCTCAGTAACAAAGAAATGAGACCAAGAAGGCATTCTATAGTAAGCTGGGCTAGTGACTGGCCGGGAACGGTGGCACATGCCTGTAATCCCACAATTTGGGAGGCTGAAGTAGGCAGATCACTTGAGGTCAGGGGTTTGAGACCAGCTTGGCCAACATGGTGAAACCCCATCTCTACTAAAAGTACAAATAATAGTTGGGCATGGTGGCATGCACCTGTAATCCCAGCTACTTGGGTGGCTGAGGCACAAGAATTACTTCAGCCTGGGAGGCAGAGGTTACAGTGAGCTGAGATTGCCACCACTGCACTCAAGCCTGGGCGACAGGAGTGAAACTCTACCAAAAAAAAAAAAAAAAAAGTGAAAGAGAAAAGAGAAAAGAAAAGGAAGGGAGGGAGGGAGGAAGGAAAAGAAGGAGAAAGAAAGGAGGGAGGGAGGGAGAGAGAGAAAAGAGAGAAAGAAAGAACAGAAAGAAAAAAGATAAAGAAAAGAGGAAAAGAAAGAAAAAGCAATCAAGCTTGGCTAGTGATGATTTTTAGGTTATCATAACTCTTGAGTTATTCAGCCTATGTTGGTTTCAAGTAAATATGCATTTTATATGTATGGTCAAAATACGAACATACACTTCAGTGCTGGAAGCTTTTTTTATATTTCAACAGAATTTATTCACCGTTAAGTAAGCTATGTGTAACCAGCCTTGTCCTGCAATCAGAGTTCACATTTACCACAGAATGACACATACACTTGGAATTACTCAACCAGGGGCGTTTTTTTAAAAAAATGACGTCTCATTTATATTGTGTCCGAGGTTTTTTTCTTATTTTAAATTTCAGACTATTGCTTCTTGATGCCCTGTTGGATAATTTTGCTTGCTTGGTTTACCTAGAAAAGTACATCAAACAGAGTGGATAGTGTTCATTACATTTTCAGCAAGTTTTTATTCTGAGGATGACTAAGGTATGACCTAATGTCCTGTCTCACCATTTGAGTGGGAGGTCAAACTGTTAAATATAATTTCTGGGAGCTCCTTTAAATACAGAGAGAACAGGAAGGAAAGGAACCCCCGGAGACACACAGCTCTATTCTCCTCAGAGAATAATCAACACCAACTGCAGAAATCCAAGGAAAAACCCAGGATTCCACCAGAGATGAGTAAAAAAAGTTAATATATAAGACAAAGGGTTAAAGCAGCCTTCATCCATATTTTCCAAATGACGAAATATGTGGTTAAGAAGTAGTTCAGGCTGTTCAAGGAATCCAAATCTATGAGAACCCAGAATGAAGAAATACAGAATATTCCTTTAAGATAAAGTAAACTAAGAAGAGGAATGAAAAGCTAGAAAACGTTCATGATAACAGAGTAACAGTATTCTGGAACATAAAGCCAATGGTCCAGGAATTCTAATCGCCCTCCTGTGTGATTACTTGCAATCCTCTTCCGTAAGAGTGGACATAAATAGCACATTAATAGAGTGTCTGAGGAATGGAGAGGCAGATGAGAAAAGAAAACTTATAGTGAAGTCCTTCCCAATGGCACAGAGACATGCTTTATGATCTTCTATGTGAGAGTGGAGGGTAAAGTGAGGTGTAGGGGGATTGATGTTACATCATCCCTAATGCAGTCTGTAAGTGACCTGGGATGGTCTTGGCAGAGGTGAAAGGCAGGAGAAATGACAAGCTTTAGCTCCCATTTAGTGTCCCAGTGGAAAGTGGCTCCCAGAGGTCTCCTAAAGTGGTTGTCTCTCAGAAGACAGCTGTCATCCACTCCAGCTTCCCCCAACTAAAGCCACAGAGAATCCTTCAGCTCACTCCTATTTCTCACCTCCAGAAGGAAAAGAAATGCAAGATCTCCTAGCTGAGATTAGGACATGGATAGTCCTGTAGAGATGGATTCAGAGTGAATAAAACCCCATTGAATTTTTCTCTGTCTCAAGACTTCTCCCACCATGAGCCAGCAAGGCAATTTTACAGTGTCATGACTACAACCACATGGCATTTGATACTCCAGAAGGGAAGCAGCGGGGGAAGATGGAGCATGGAAATCAAGAGTTCAGCCAAGACATCTAAAAGTGAGAAATACCTCCCCGGCTGCCCTGAACCACTTTGAGGAGCCAGTGGCTATCAACACCTTGGGAAGTTCTTGCGGCTTCCACACAAGAGGCCCCAGCAACAATCTCCTCAGTAAATCCAAGTCAACAGTCACTTAGAGAGCACTTGTTCTGAGTCACGGGGCTAGGCCATGTCACGCTCAGAAGCCTGTAGAATACACAGCTATGAAAAATGACATCTCAGGGCTGTAACTGTTAAGTAGCAAAGGGCTAATCCAGAGGTCTGTGGATTGTTAGAGCAAGAGACAACCAATGACAGACTCTTGAGTTCTTATCCTTCAATTTCAGGCTAAGTGGGTGCTCCCAGTGACCTCCAGCTTTGGCCTTGTCCCAAAGGCTTAAGAAGGAGATGCAAATCCAGTCTATGTTATGTAAACCAGGATTGTGTGCTCACTGCAAAACCCGTCATGCAAGGTCTGCAATGGGAGGTGCAGGCAGTGTTCTGAACATGGCAGTTATTAATTGAAGGAGAAGGGAGGCAGCTGAAAGAGCACATTTTCTTTACTGATTCTTGTTTTTAAAAATTTTTAGGCTGGGCGTGGTGACTCACACCTGTAATCCCAGCACTTTGGGAGGCCGAGGCGGGTGGATCACAAGGTCAGGAGATGGAGACCATACTGGCCAACGTGGTGAAACCCTGTCTCTACTAAAAATACAAAAATTAGCTGGGTGTGGTGGCGCACACCTGTAGTCCCAGATACTTAGGAGGTTGAGGCAGGAGAATCGCTCAGCCCAGAAGGCGGAGGTTGCAGTGAGCTGAGAGTGTTCCACTGCACTCCAGCCTGGTGACAGAGCAAGACTCTATCTCAAAATAATAATGCTAATAATAATAATAAATAATTTATTTATTTATTTTTCAGAGACAGGGTATCACTCTGTCACCCAGGCTGGAGTGCAGTGGCATGATTATAATTCACTGCAGCCTCAAACTCCTGGGCTCAAGCATTCTCTCACCTCAACCTCCATAGTATCTGGGGCCACAGGTGTGCACAACCACACCTGATTCATTTGTTAATTTATTTTGTAGGGATGGGGTCTCACTATGTTGCCCAAGCTGGTCGCAAACTCCTGGCCTCAAGCAGTCCTCCTGCCCCAGTCTCCCCAAGTGGAGGGATTATAGGTATGAACCACTGAGCCCAGCCTTCGTTAATTCTTAAAAAGCCACCTGCC
Organism: Ateles fusciceps; assembly: GCA_036589455.1. NCBI lineage: Eukaryota > Metazoa > Chordata > Mammalia > Primates > Atelidae > Ateles > Ateles fusciceps. The sequence goes on from JAZHEH010000078.1 coordinate 12,106,979, forward strand.
TTTTTTGTGAATCTATTATGGTTATTAGGATCATAGAACCAAGTTAGCACTGAAAAAGACAGTGGTAACTTATTGAGCACCTAACTGTCTGCCCAACTTCAGTGGCTAAAATGAGAGAAAAAAATATAGGTATTTGAGGAAACTTCATAGTCTAATTTGGAACTTATGATCTGGTTTGAAACATTAGATGAGCATATAAAAGAACTTGATAGTTGCAGGGAAGGGGGGAGTGTATGATGTAGTGTTCGAGGCTGAACAAGTGAGATGGGTTTGGGAGTAAGACATGCAGAGAAGAAGGGCTTGGGTTATACACACAAGATTGGGTCATATTTGGAATCTGCCTGCCTGGCAAGGTCAAAGGCAAGGAATTTTTGTGTGTTGTGCATAGAGCAATCAACCTAAAAGAATAGATGTTTTGATATTGAGGAGTAATTGGAAAAGAGATGGCAAGATTGTCGTTAGGAAGGTGGGTTTAAAGTCAGATTTGGATCCTAATTCTATTTTTTTGTAGCTATGTGATACTGAGCAAGTTATTGAACCTCAGAGTCTCAATGGCCTTATCTATCAGATGGAGCTATGTGCCTCGTCAGGCTGTGAGAATTAAAAGGGACAATCTGGCTGGGCCAGTGGCTCATGCCTTAATCCTAGCACTTAATCCTAGCCTCAGCCTTGGGAGGCTGAGGCAGGCAGATCACCTGAGGTCAGGAGTTAGAGACCAGCCTGGCCAACATGACAAAACCCCCTCTTTACTAAAAATACAAAAATTAGCTGGGTGTGGTGGCATATGCCTGTAATCCCAGCTACTCAGGAGGCTGAGGCAGGAGAATCACTTGAACCTGGGAGGCAGAGGTTGCAGTGAGCTGAGATCACCCCACTGCACTCCAGCCTCAGAGACAGAGTGAGACTCCATCTCAAAAAAAAGGAAAAAAAAAAAAAAAGACAATCTATTTTAAGTCCCTAGCACAGTGCCTGGACTTGTAAACTTGCAACAAATATAGCTGTTATATTTTTAAAATTTCTATGAGGGCAGGACCTGTGTCTGTCTTGTCTGTCAATGTTTTGTAACACAGCACATAGTATGCCAATGTGCATTTTTAAATGAATGAATGAATAGAAGACATGAAAGAGCAAAGAAACACAAGTGAGCATACTTGTAATAATGTCATCACCAAGAGGACGAAGTTTCTTTAATCCAGTTGCCACATTTATTTAGAGTTTCCTTGGGAATATTTCCTCCCTGGGTCATGGGAAAAGCAAGCAAACAAAACCCCAAAAATCTGATATCTTACTGATGGCATTATACTTAAAAAGAGAATTATCCAAAGAAATTATGTATGGTAACGTTATCGTGTTAGAATAAATCCGATTATTCATTTGTAAAAGTTCAATGAATGTTCAGGTTTCTCTATTGAAAAACAACAAATACCTCTGCCCATTATATAAAGCTTTAGCTAATTTTTTCAGGCACATAATACAGAGTGCTGTGGCACAATTGTAAGAACAGTATTTTTTCACTAATAAATGATGCCCCGTATAATTATGATTAATTACAATAGCTTTAAAATCAATGTAACATTCAATTCAGCAGCGTAGTTTATTGTGACAAGTTAACTGGATTTTGGTGATTTAAGTCTGACTCTGAGCATGCACCTGGAATATTTTATGTAGCATCTGACATAGAGATAAATGGATTTTGTCAGAGAACAAGTGTTAATGATATTCTCTTCACACTCATTGAGGTCTTCCTATGTGTCAGGTATTTGTAAGAGTTTAAATGGTATTTACTGATTTAATCTCCACAACTCTATAAAGTAGGTAATTTTGTCAGCCTCATTTTACACATGGAAAAAGTAATGTGCAGAGCACTTAGGTAACTTGCCCCAAAGCATCCAACTAGCTCAGCAGCAAAGCTGGGATTCAAAGCCAGGCATTCTGACTCCTGAGTTCACCCTCGAGGACTCACCAGTACTGTCCCCAGCAAAGTGTTTGGATACTGCCCACCACAATTGCTCTCTGTGAGAGGACTGTGGAGGGAATGGAGGAGTGGAGTGAATCCTCTAGTGTGTGGATACTTATCTGTTTTCGTTCTGAGGAATAAGAGACTGCTTTGAAGGAAGCCAGAGCTGCTGGAGACAGAGATGTTTCTAAGTCAGATTGTTATCAAATATTGGTGCTCTAGAATCTTGGGGACTTAGTGATGCAGATGCTTGGGCCCCACATGCCATAGCACGTAACTCAGTAGTCTCTGGCCGGGTGCAGTGGCTCATGCCTGTAATCACAGCGCTGTGGGAGGCCAAGGTGGGCAGATCTCAAGATCAAGAGATCAAGACCAGCCTGGCCAACATGGCGAAACCCCATCTCTACTAAACATACAAAAATTAGCTACTTGGGAGGCTGAGGCAGGAGAATTGCTTGAACCTGCGAGGCAGAGGTTACAGTGAGCTGAGGTTGCACCACTGCACTCCAGCCTGGATGACAGAGCGAGACTCCCTCTCAAAAAAAAAAAGAAGTCTACGGGACACAAATCTACATTTCTAATCAGCTCCCCAGGTGATGCTAATATAGATTGTCCCCATAACCACAATTAGAAAGACTTCTGATTTGCTTTACAACTCTCTCTCTCTCTCTCCACACACACACACACACACACACACACGCACGCACACACACGCACACAGAGATAATAGATGTGATTTAAATTTTTCCATTATAATTTTTAAAAAAATAACAAAGACCTTTCTAGGTGGTATATACAGGATGTAGACCAAGTTTAGGTCTTGTACTCAAACTTTTCTGAGAGTCCTGTATTCATTTTCTATTGCTGTGGAACCAATGACCATATATTTAATGACTAAAGACAACATCCTTTTATTCTCACAGTTTTTTAGGTCAAAAGTCTGAGTGGGCTCAATGCGTTCTCTGCTTTGCTCCCAACAAAGCCAAACTCAAGGTGTTGCCCAGACTGGGCTCTCATTTGAAGTCTCTGAGGAACTGTCTCTTTCCAAGTTCATTTAGGTTTTTGACATTTAGTCCCTTGCACATAGAAAGCTAAATCTGCATTTCCAGGCTGACTGTTGACTGGTGTCACTATCGGCTTACAGAGGCTGTTCCATCCTTGTTCATGATCCCCTCCATCTTCCAGATAACAAGTGTGTGTCTTGTCCTTCTAGTGTGTTTATTCCCTTTGACTTTCCTCACTGCCACCAGCTGGAGAACGCTCTCTGCTTTTAAAGGGCTCATGTGATTAGATTGAGCACTTCCAGATCATTCTCTCTTTTAGATTAGCTCAAAGTCAACTGATTAGTAACCTTAATCACAGCTGCAAAATTCCTTTTGTCAGATAGTGAGATAGAATAGAAATGGGACGCAGCTCCTCCCTCGCATGTATTTTCTTTTTCTTCTTCTCCTGTCCCATTAATCACAAAGCCCACACCACTACCTCACTGGCAATATACCAATATACCTGCTAACCCTGAGGCTTTAGTTATACAAAGCAAATAGCCATTCTTCTATGCTCTCATAATGTTTAACCATGCCATTTACTTAAACAATTTCAGGAATTGGCCTTTGGAAATCCAAATATTAAACCAAGGTTATGGAGCATCCCACTTCAGGAAGGAATGCTCAACAATGATTTGCAGCATTGCTGCTGCTGGCCAGACCAGCAGCTGGTCCGTTACTCAAGATAACTATTGTGGCTGAGCATGGTGGCTCATGCCTGTAATCCCAGCACTTTGGGAGGCTGAGGCAGGAGGATTGCTTGAGCCCAGGAGTTTGAGACCAGCCTGGGCAACATAGCAAGACCTTGTTTCCACAACAACAGCAACAATAACAGCAACAAAAATTAAAAAAAAAAAAAAATTAGCTAGATGTGGTGGCACATGCCTATAGTCCCAGCTACTCTGAAGGCCAAGACAGGAGGATCACTTGAGCCCAGGAGTTCAAGACCACACTGGGCAACATAGCAAGACCTCATCTTCACAACAACAACAATATAATAAAAATTAGCTCTCTGTGGTGGCACGTGCCTGTAGTCCCATCTAATTAGGAGGCTGAGGTGGAAGGATTGCTTGAGCCCAGGAGTTTGAGGCGGCACTGAGCCCTGATCATGCTGCTGCACTCCAGCTTGGGTGACAGAGCAAGACCCTGTCTCAAAACAATAATAGTCATCACAACCAAATATGCTGACCGCATACCCTACCCCTCAGGTGCTTTGCCCAGCCAGCCTGCCTGCTTTACTCTTGATGTCAATTCCCACATTTTGCCTAATAAATCCTTACCAGCTTTTCCAGGAAGTCAGCTAGAGAGTCCTTGCATCTCTACTGTCTCCTTTGTGTTCAAGCACAAGCCCTGAAATAAAAACCTTGTTTGGGAGATTTGCTTGGCTCCAGGTTAATTTTTATTGCATAGGGAAAGCCAAAGGGCCTCTGATCTTTTCTGTGAGCTAGCCAGGAGCATGAGATGTGGGGGAGCATTTTTCTCCCAGGATTGGGAGGCTTGTGAGTTAGTGAGACAGCCAGACACAACTCCTTCAGGGCTGATGGGCAGCTGCCTGGACCACTCGCTCAGCATCACTGCAACTGGGGTTTTCCTTCCAGGAGCTGCTCACCAGCCCCCAACCCAAGACAATGCTTTCCCCCTATTTGTGGTGTCTTTTTTTTTCCTTCTTCTTCCTTCCTCCTTTCTACTTCCTTCCTGCTTTCACTTTTCTTTTCTTTTCTTTTTTTTTTTTTTTTGTCAAATGGAGTTTTGCCCTTTCACCCAGGCTGGAGTGCACTGGTGCAATCTCAGCTCACTGCAACCTCCGACCCCCCCCCCCAGGTTCAAGTGATTCTCCTGATTCAGCCTCCCAAGTAGCTAGGATTATAGGCACCCACAGCCATGTCTGGCTAATTTTTGTATTTTTAGTAGATACGGGGTCTCGTCATGTTGGCCAGACTGGTCTCAAACTCCTGACCTCAGGAGATCCACCCACCTCAGCCTCCCAAGGTGCTGGTATTACAGGCATGAGCCACCTCGTCCAGCCTGCTTTCACTTTTCATTAACTCCGTTGGCTCAGCCTGAACAGATATCTATGCAGGGTGGATTGAAATGGTTCATTGGTTCAGCCGGTAGGAACCTCTGTCTGGCACCCTGACTGGCTTCTGTAATCTTCTTTAAGTCTTCTAAGTATTAGGTTGGTGCAAAATTAATTGCAAATTGCATTTTTTGCCATTAGAAGTAATGGCTACAACCACTCCGGCCAGGCTGCAACAGCACCTTCTTTTGCTTTCCACCAATCCAGGGCTATTTTCTCCTTAGAGAAGTGGCAGATGGAAACAGGGAAGTTACGAGGGTGCATGCTCCTGTTTTGGCAACGGATCTAGGACTAGGTAAAGGAAAGTTTGGTATATTTTGAAAGAATCCTGATAAGTTTATTATTTTTTGTTTATTTTTATTTTTTCTAAGGCAGAGTCTTGTTCTGTTGCCTAGGCAGCAATGCAGTGACCTGATCATAGCTCCCTGGAGCCTTGAACTCCTGGCCTTGAGCAATCCTTCTGCCTCAGCCTCCCAAGTGGCTGACACTACAAGTGTGTGCTACCATAGCCAGCTTATTTTTAATATTCTTTGTAAACATGGAGTGTCTCTATGTTTCCCAGGCTAGTCTCAAACTCTTAGGCTCAAGCAATCCTTTTGTCTTGGCCTCTGACAGTGCTGGCATTAGAGGCATGAGCCACCATGCTCAGCCTCAAAGTTTAGAGATAAATTTTGTTAAACTAAATTTAGCGTTTTCATGACATGCCAGGATGTTATGGTCATTAGGACACACTGTTCCACTATTGATGAGCAAGAATACATATTTAAGAAGGTTGAGAAATATGCAGATGGCCGGGTGGCCGCCAACTTCTCAACATGCAGTCATCCATGTAGGTGGAGATGCAGCCCAGCACAAGACCCCAAGTGGGACGATAATGTAGATAATGCTAGCTTGACCCCTTGGTCACTTACCTGAATGAAGGAATGAGGTAATGTAAGCAAAACCTGTAAAGTATGACAGGGTCAAGGACATTACCCAGGGAAATAAGTAGAACCCAGCAGTCTTCCTCAGTTGAGTCACTGAGGTCCTCAGGAGATACACCAGTACAGGCCAGAGTCAGGGGAGGGGATGGTGTTGCTTGCCATGCATTTTATCACTCAGTCAACTCCAGACATTAGAAGGAAATACAGACGCTGGAGGCAGGTCCCCAGACCCTGCTGTCAACCTTGGTGGAGAAGGCTTGGTAGAGAATATTTTCAATAACTGAGACAGGACAGAGGAAGCTGATGAGGAGATTGGCCAAGATAGCATGGCTTTTGGCTGCTTTTATTCATCAGCCAACTCAGGGTGACCCTAGCAGGCCCAGGAGAACAGACAATTGATTGAAGATAGCTGGCTGTGGACAGATCCAATGTGCACACGGCAGGAGGGAGGGCTCCTGGAAGAGGGACTGCCCCAGCTGCACTAAAATACGAAGGCTGGCAGGCAACCCTGGCCAGCCTCCCCTGCTTGCCAATCTCTCAGACAAGGGATCAGTGTACACCAAAGATGGAGCCTGAACTCCTGCTCAGCTCTGACTGCAGCACATTTCACCATCATCACACCAGCAGAGCCTCAGCTCACCCTCGATGTGGCAGGTAGGAAAACTGAGTTCCCTGCGGACAGTGCAGCCACCTACTCCATCCTGACCCAGCCTATCGGCCCCCCCTCCAACCATAACTACGTAATAATGGGAATAGACTATGGCCGAAGGCAAGAAAATGTACTTTCCCTCTTGCTTGGGAGGCTGGGTCTAGACTTATTTCTCACTCATCTGTGTATGTCCCCCGAATCTCCTACTCCATTTTTTTGGGGTAGAGACTTATTAAGCAAAATGGGAGCCACCCTCTTCCTGGAGAAGACAGAGTGCAGTTGGAGGTAGAGCCAGAACACGGAATCCACTTGCTGGCACTCTTAAATGGACAGGAACTGGAGAATTCAAACATTTCTGAGGAAATCAAGGATCAAGTAAACACTTCCATATGGGGTGCTATGGTCTTGGGATGGGCTAATAATGTTCCCCCAGTAAAAATAGACTGAAAGCCAAGGGCAGGCTACTCATGGAAGGAACAGTTTCCCCTAAAATCCTGAGGCACTGAATGGGATTCAGCCATTACTCCACAAATTCCTACAGCATGGGTTAATTAAACCCTGCCAGTTCCCTTGCCACACACTGATCCTTCCTGTCAAAAAGCTTAGTGGAGAATATTCGTTTATGTAGGACTTGCAGGAGGTTAATGAGGCAGTCATTCCCACCAACCCAATGGACCTGCACGTCTTGCTCACCCAGATCCCTGGAGATGCTCTTTTCACAGTGCTAGACTTAAAGGAGGCTTTTTTTTTTGGTGTGTACTCCTTTATCCAGAATCCCAGTATCTTCTTGCTCCTGAATGGAGAAGTCCCGATATGCAGGAAGCCACACAATACAAATGGACTGTTCTTCCCCCTGGACTCTGGGAGAGCACCCACCATTGGTTAAAGAGCTCAGGGAGCTAAGCCTATGGAATGAAACTTTATTACCATATGTGGATGACTTGTTAATTGCCAGCCAGACAGGGCAGGATTTAGATTTTAATACCATTAAAACCCTGAATTCCCTGACTGAGAGTGGATACAAGGTCTCGTCATTCAAGGCCCAGATTTCTTTACAACACTTTCAGTATCTGGGGTTCCTTCTTATCCCAGGAACCCACATCCTGCCTGGGGGATTGGAAAAAGGCAATCACTTCATTGCTGGTTCCATAAACAAAAAGGCAGCTCAAAGGTTTCTTGGGAATGGCGAGCTTTTGTTGTGTTTGCATTCCAAATTATGACCTGACAGCTAAACCCTCATGTGAGACCCTCAAAGGAGAAAAAGCAGAGCCCTTGTACTGGGATAAGAAATGCCAACAAGTTTTTGAAGCCTTAAAAACTGAGTTTGGTCAAGCCCTCACCCTTGGACTCCCCCAACTTAGAAAAACCATTTACTTTGTATATTTGTGGGGAGACTAGAACAGCTTTGGGAGCCTTAATGCAAAGGTTAAGACTTGTTCAGTGGCTGGTGGCTTATTTTTCAAAACAGACCCAGTTGCATGGGGTGGCCTACCTGCTTGATGGCAGTGACAGCCACTGCCCTACTGGTTAGCAAAGCCTCTAAGCTAACCTCGTGCAACATGTAGAAGTTATGACTCCCTACCAGGTTCAGACTGTGTTATAAGTCAAGAGACACCATTGTCTCACTGGGGGAGGCTGACCAAAAACCTACCTCCCTTATTAGACATCCCAGACATTCCACTGAGCATATGTTAGACCCTGAATCCAGCAACCTTAGTCCCAGCCACAGATGATGCGGGCTCATGACAGTGCAGAGAGACCACAGAACAGAACTTCTCCTGCAGGCCTGACTTATAAGGCGAGCCTTTTGAGAACCTGGAGTCGGAATGGCATACTGATGACAGTAGCTTTGTGGAGGAAGGGACCTGAATGGCAGAATATACAGTAGTAAGCCTGAATGAGACTACAGAAGCTAAAGTATGCCTTTTGTGCCTTCCTCCCCAAACCTCGGCACAAAAGGCAGAACTAATGGCCTTAATCAGAGTCTTACAACTGGGAGAAGGGAGTGAGTACGTGTATACACTGACTCAAAGTATGAGTTTCTTGCACTGTGTGCCCATGCAGGCATATGGAAAGAAAGGGGAAGGTTAACAGCTAAAAATTCCCCAATCAAACATAAGGACCCAGTCCTACTTCTCCTGGAAATGGTACAACTTCCCTGCCACTTAGCAGTCATTCACTGCAAGGGCCACCAGAGAGACAGGTCCCTCATTAGCCAAGGAAATAATTGGACTGATAGGGCCACACAACAGACAGCCTGGTTACAGGAACCCAGCAATGCATTGGCTTTAATGACAGACCCTACCCACCTTCATAATCACTCATGATACTCACAAGAAGAGCTAGAAGAGGAAAGCAATGCTGGATGGTTCCCAGATGGTGATAAGATTTTTATTTTGGGAACTGACCAGTGGAAACTTATTAAGCATCTCCATGATGCCACACATTATGGGACAGATGTTTTATGGAATATTGTATATAAAATATTAATTGAAAAGGGATTAAGAAAAATTAAAATAAGTAACCTTTGCCTATGAACTGTGTTCCCAGAATAACCCTCAAACCTATCCAGTTCCTCCCTCTTTACTTAAGCTGGTTCAACACAGAGGAACTTACTCAGGAGAAGACTGGCAGGTAGATGTGACTCAAATGCCCCCAAATTCACAAACACTAGGAGGTAAGGGTACAAATATCTCCTGGTGTTTGTGAATAGTTTTATTGGATCACTCAAGGCTTTTTCTATCCATAAAGAAGGAGCCGTAAAGTCTATAAATCTTTACCAAAATAAATATTAATAATTCCTTGATTTGGACTCCCCAAATCCCTTCATAGCAATAATGAACCCTCCTTTGTGGCTAAGATTACTCAGAGCCTCTCCACACCCAAGAATAGATTAAAAACAGCGCCATCTGGGCACCCCCAATCATCAGGTAAAGTTGAAAAGATGAACTATATTCTTAAGCTGATTCTAGAAAAACTCAAGAGACCCACAAGGCCTGGGTTAGGATGCTCCTACTTGCACTTCTGAGAATCTGCATGGCCCCTTGGGGCAGTCTAAGACTTAATTCTTTTGAGATGATATATGAGAGAACTTTCCTCACCACTGACCTCCTGTTAGATGGAAAATTAAAAATGACAGTATATAATTTAGGATAGGTTCAAAAGGCAATTTCAGAGTATGGGAACAAAATCCTTCTAGTCCCCACTAAAGATGGGGAAACCCCTTTTACGGATTTAATCCAGGAGACAAAGTCCTCCTTAAGACTTGGAGGAAGGACTTCCTGGAGGAACAACCATTGCCTAAATGGAAGGGCCTTTACTGGGCGATCCAACCACCATTAAGAGGTATACCCCCCACTGAAGATTCCTTGTATCTCTTGCTGGGTACACCTCTCCCGATTAAAAATCTTTACCCCTAAATGTTTCTAGACATGCCCAGAAAGCCCATCTTACTCCTGTGAACCTATGGACGATGTCAAATACCTGTTCAAGAAAGCCAATTCATCCCTGGAGTAATGTGGTTAGAGAGCTTGGGTCCAGTAATTTTCCTTACCATACCAGTTGTTTTACTATTATTCTGTTGCTTTGCTCAGCCTCCCCCCCATAAACACCTCTTTTGTCCCCGCTGCATATAGTTATGCTCCTCTTTGCTTTGCTCCTACTCCTCCATGTAGGGGGATGTGGTGGGCTGGGCCCTCTTGGAAGGGAAACAAGCTGTCTCGTCAACCTTTCTGGCATTGTAATCGGGTAATAATTTGTCCAACTGCTGAATAGTCCACTGTCATCGGCAGACTCAGGGGGCTGCCTCTTCATTCCCTAAAACCTCAACTACCAATTTCACAAAGGATGTATGGGAACCCAAAATAACCCCTGCACCTCTTATGGTATACCTAAGTGCCCCATTTCCTGTGAATGTGTAAACCTCGCTGGACTGCTAAATGCTTCAGTCATCAAAAAGGGTGGGAAAATGGGAAGCTGGAATGCCTTCTTTGACATCTCACAGGCTTTTCCCTCATCAGTTAAAAAAAAAAAAACCCTAATCAAACGTGGGGCTCAGGGAGGATGGAAGTCTTTCTCTCCTGATGCCAAAAACAGTCATATCTCTCTCCAAAGCTTAGTCACTCATCTGCACTCCTCTTGCCCCATGTAAATTGTGTACCCCTAGGATATGTGTCCTTTTGTGGACACCAAGTCCACCATTTGGCCAATAGCTGTCCCCCAACCAGTTTCTCATCTCCATGACTCACACCAGCATGCCCTTGTGTCAATACTGTAAAACACATTGCACCCTTAGGTACTTTGAGCCCCAATGGATTAACAGCTCATAGCATCACACATCCAAAATCTGAAAGGGTGATAGGTTTAGGGCTAATTTTGACAGGAGTTGGAATAGCTATCAGTTTGGCAGCCCCTTGAGGGTGGCTTTGCATACTGTGAGGCAATGTTGAGAAACTTAACACAAACTCTTCATACACTGTCAACCATTACAAGGGAAAATTTCAACCATTACTGCTATCAGTTTGGCAGCCCCTTGGGGGAGTGGCTTTGCATACTGTGAGGCAATACTGTTGAGAAACTTAACACAAACCCTTCAAACACTGTCAACCATTACAAGGGAAAATTTCAAAGGACATCAAGCCTCCCAAGACTCCCTAGCCAATGTTGTCTTAGACAAGAGATCAGCCCTGGACTATCTTCTAGCTGAACAAGGGGGAGAATACACGGAAATAAAACATACTTGTTGTTCTTATGCTAATGTTGAGGGTTAGTTGAACTGCAAGTTCAAAAGATTTACCAACAGGCTACCTGGATGCATAATTTCAAAAACCCCATTGCTCAGACCATCTGGGACTTCATCAAAGGATACCCACTAAGAATGACATGATTTTGGCTGGGCGCGGTGGTTCATGCCTTTAATTCCAGCACTTTGGGAGGCTGAGGCAGGCAAATCACCTGAAGTTGGGGGTTCGAGACCAGCCTGGCCAACATGGAGAAACCCTGTCTCTACTAAAAATACAAAGTTAGCCAGGTCTGGTGGCGCATGCCTGCAATCCCAGCTACCTGGGAGGCTGAGGCAGGAGATTTGCTTGAATTCAGGAGACAGAGGTTGCAGTGAGCCAAGATCATGCCATTGTACTCCAGCCTAGGCAACAAGAGCAAAACTCCATCTCAAAAAAAAAAAAAAAAAAAAAAAAAGAATGACATGATTTTTACCTTTCCTTAGACCCTAGGTGGTCATTTTATTGCTATTACTTTTTGGGCCTTATATTTTTAACCTTTTAACCTTTTGGTAAAGTTTATCTTTCAGGCTTCAATAGTTTCAAGTCAAGCTAATGATGGCCCAAGGATTTCAACCCATACCATTCCAGGAGGATCTCTGTCCTTGCCAGTCTTTAGAACAGTCAGTGAGAAGACTTCCACGCCCCCCCCCAAGGTTAGGCATGGAGGACAATGCTGTTCAGCAGGGAAGCAGCTTCGGAAGATGAGATACTTGGTTCTTTCTCTTAAGAATAAGGAGGGGAAAGGCAAAATATCTCAGCGGGGAAATTGAGACAGAATAGGAATGGGATGCAACTCCTCTTTCACATAGGTTTTCTTTTCTTCTCTCCTCCCACTGATCACAAAACCCACACCACTACCTTGCTAGCAATCTACTTGCTAACGCCAAGACTTTAGTCATACAAAGCAAATAGTCATTCTTCTGTGCTCACAATGTTTAACCATGCCTTTACTTAAGGAATGCCAGGAAATAGCCTTTGGAAATTCAAATATCAAACCAAGGTTATGGAGTGTCCCACCTTAGGAAGGAAAACTTAACAATCATTTGCAGCCTTGTTGCTGCTGGCCACGACCGCCAGGTGGCCTATGACTCAAGATGATCAATGCAATCAGATACGCTGACCGCACACCCCGCCCCTCAGGTGCTCTGCCCACCCCAGGCTGCACCATTACCCTTGACACCAATTCCCATGCTTTGCCTAATAAAAATATCCCTACCAGTTTTTTCAGGGAGTCAGCTGGAGAGTCCTTGAGCCTCTGCTGTTCCCCTTGCACTCAAGCACAAGCCCTGAAATAAAAGCCTCGTCTGGGAAATCTGTGTGGCTCTGTGTTAATTTTCATTACATAGGGAACCAAAGAGCCTGTGATCTGTACCAATAGCATAACATGAGCATGGGTATAATATCTCATATTCACAGTTCCAGGGATTAGGGCAGGAAATCTCGGGGGACTGTTTTGGCATTCTGTCTGATCCAAGCCTTCATTTGTTGTCCTTGTATCTTCTTCATCCGTAGTCCACTATCTTCACAAAGAGGTCGTCTTCTAAGAGTAATTTCTTGCTTGCATTGTTCAAGAAGCAATTGCTGAGATGCTTAGTTCAAATCTCTTTTTATTTGACCTTGGCAGACATAGCTAGTATGTCTAAGTCAGGTGTATATTTCAAATATGCCCCAGACCCAGGATTAACAGAATTGAAACCACTATTAAATTGCAAATTCCTCCTATTTTACCTGATCTCATTATTAATTATGGAGTTATATATAATGTGCGTTGAACTACAATGATGTAAGCTTACCTCCCCAGCTAATGCTGTTCCGTGAACCCAAAATCTTTCAATAGATACAAATTGGAATTGGAATTGGAAAAACTTTCGGCCAGTGTGTAGCAGGCTTTCCAGAGAAGCATTTTTCACTGACATTGTTGAAACCTAAATAGACTTCTCCCCCTAGGACCCTCATAAGAGTCTGGAATATCAATCGTCCCTTAAACATAGTCCAAGATTTTCTGTTTTCTGGATTTTACAAACTGTCAGTTTTGATTTTTATTGAGCAATAAGAAGTTTAGTTGTTTATTGGAACAAACAAGGCTAGTAACAAGTTCTTTCCAAGTTCTTTCCATTGACTTAAACTGAATAAAGTATTTCTGGTATGCCCATAAGAGACAAGAGTGTGGAACCACAGACCGTGCCTAGGAAAGGATTTGCAGCACTCCCTTGGGGTGGCTTCCCCACGATCAAACTGTTTGTTTTTTGTTTTCTTTTTACATATTTGCAAACACAAATTGGATACAAATTCTAATTCCCCTGTTGTAAGAATTGGAAGATAGTGAAATAATGAATAAATGAGGAGTGGAAATTCCATGGCAATGTCTTTATTTTAAAGCAAACAAACCTAGCACCATGGAGTATGAGCAAAGGGCTTATACATAGTGAGCCTGGATTCTCCCCCCACTGAAGAGGTTGGGTGTGGCGTGGGGTGGTGGAGAGGGGCAGTGGGCACTTTTGTGGTGTGATCAGTAGTGGATGGTGAAGAATCAGTTCTTGAGAATCAGGGTGGGACTGGGGGCATAGCTAAGACTGTAAGTTTAGGCTTTTTCTTCATCTGATTGAAGGGCTCTTTTCATTCCCTTCTCTCAGGAGAGTAGTGTTTTCAAGTCTCCTTTATTTTTTTGAGACAGAGTCTTGCTCTGTCCCCCAGGCTGGAGTGCAATGGCACGATCTCAGCTCACTGCGACCTCCGCCTCCTGGGTTCAAGCGATTCTCCTGCCTCAGCTTCCCAAGTAGCTGGGATTACAAGCACCCACCACCAGGCCCAGCTAATTTTTGTATTTTTAGTGGAGATGAGGTTTCACCTTTTTTGCCAGGCTGGTCTCAAACTCCTGACCTTAAGTGGTCCGCCTGCCTCAGCCTCCCAAAGTGCTGGGATTACAGGCACGAGCCACCGCACCCAGCCTCAAGTCTCCTTTTGAGGTTCCTTTGCTCTTAGCTGATGCACAACCACAGAGGAAGGGGATTTTTCTCACTTGTCCTTTAAGATGCTCCTTTCCTCCCAGCTTACATTAGAACCAATAAAGAATACCTCTAGGTAGAAATACATGTCTGCATTTCCACATTTTTCCATAAATGTTATAGAATATATTTTTAAAACCCTGATCACAAAGTTTCATATCCAATAAATTCAGTTGGTGAGTTGATGGTTTTAGAAATCCGTTCTGATTACCGATTATAATTCTATGGGGTTTCTTTCTCACTTAGTGACTTAGTGGCAAGAACATATACATAATTTTTCTCTATTTTAAAGGGACTAGTTTTTTTTATGGCATGCTTTTCTTAAATCTGTTGACTTTCCAGTGACAAATCAATGATTCTTCTCCTCTCTACTGCCTGATTGCCCCTTGACTGATCTTCTGATAGATCTCAACTGAGAATGGAAGGATTCACTCTACTGAGTTTGAGAATGTTTTATTCCTTTGTGTGAAAATCATCTTGGGCAAAATGCTTGAAATGTAAGTCAAATCTTATTTTTTAGAAAAACTTGTGACTGGGCATGGTGGTTCATGCCTGTAATTCCAGCACTTTGGGAGGCTGAGGCAGAGGATCCCCTGAGGTCAGGAGTTTGAGACCAGCCTGACCAACATGATGAAACCCCGTCTCTACTAAAAATACAAAAATTAGCCAGGCATGGTGGTGTGCACCTGTAATCCCAGCCACTTGGGAGGCTGATGCAGGAGAATCTCTTGAACACAGAAGGTTGCAGTGAGCTGAGATTATACCACTGCACCACAGCCTAGGCGGTAGAGTGAGACTGTCTTGAAACAAAAAAACAAACTTGCGACTATTGCCTGACTCCTTTATTCTGTGTACTGTTGCACTAACAAGTGAACTATTATATAACTCAAAGTATGTTTTAGCTGAAGGATACATAGACTCTAGTTAGTCCAAACTTCTCATTCTACAGATGAGGACAGTGAGGTCCAGGCAATTTTAATGAATGAGCCCAAACTCAAACCCTCCCCAAGGGTTTAAAAATTTTATACTAGAGTTTCTGACGTTAAAGTAGTTAAACCTCATCCGAGTTCCACTGAAAAGGATGCAATCAGGGATACGAGCTCTTTTCTGACATTTATTTTAATCACATGTCCCATAGTCAGGTTTAGCACTTAACTGGCGTTGCCCACATTCCTGCCGAAGCACATGAATTGTCAGGAAATTAAATGTTTGGTTCATCCTTTGTTTGATAGAAATAGAATCTTTGAGTAAGGTGGTATTTGAAGTTCCTCCCTTACATTTAAACATGGCTATTTCTGTTCATTTTTGTGAAGTGTTAAGTTGGCCGTGATGCTGTGCCTTATAATACAATGCCCAGGACATTACTGTTCCATGAAGCTGCCTGTGTATGCCAGGGAACGTCTTGCCTCACTTCCGTATAGGTACAGGTAGATTAGAAAAATCGACCTGCCAGACTATTGCTACTTTTTTGGTTTTCCCCACACTTATCAATAACAATATAATTATGATTACCATAAGCAACGGAAGTTCTAGAGTTTTGGATTATGTTTAAGATATTGCTGTGTTCGCTACAGCCTGCATTATTGTAAGCCTAGACTTTAAAACATGGCCGAATGATGGCTGACTTTGTAAATTTGACTTAACCAAACCGAATCACAACTTCCTCTGAAACAGTAGTTCTCAACTGAGGATGATTCTGCCCTGGAGACATTCTGCCCTGGAGGATGATTCTGTCTGGAGACATTTTTGATTGTCCCAACTGGAGGTAGAGGGGAGGAACAATACTATCAGTTAGTGGGTAGAAGCTCGGATTCTACGAACATCTTATGATGCAAAGGACAACCTCCACAATGAGGAGCTGGTTCAAAATTCTAGCAGTGTCAAGGCTGAGAAACCCTGCTCTGAAAAGAGAGTGCCAGTCTGCACACCAAAGAAGAATGCAGTATGATTAATATTCTTAGAATTTTCAGAGTAAGTTGCCAAATAAACATTCAAGATTATAGCCCAAAATACCATTCTTCAATGGAAACAAGAATATGCCAAAGAGGAAAATGTATATTTAATGGGTTTAACTGAAGGCCTAAGAAGACAACTAAATGTAAACACAGTGGTATATGGGGGATAGCATTGAACAATTGTGCCATATACATATTTTCACACACACATATTTTAGAAACTGACATACATACATACATACAAAATATTCATCAAGATTTAGGGGTAATCAAGCTCACTCTCTTTGTATATCCCATCCACTAGGGCTCCAGGGTCCTGGCTATTTATATTTTTAAGCTTCAATATAGGATTCCTCATATGAGCCATTGTTTATCCGGCCTAATATTTTCTCTGTCAATCGTGTTTTTGTGTGTTTGTTTGTTTCGAGGCAGAGTCTCGCTCTGTTGCCCAGGCTGGAGTGCAGTGATGTGGACTTGCTCACTGGAACCTCCGCCTCCCAGGTTCAAGCAATTCTTCTGCCTCAGCCTCCTGAGTAGCTGGGATTACAGGTGCCTGCCACGATGCTCGGCTAATTTTTTGTATTTTTAGTAGAGAGGGGTTTCAGCGTGTTGGCCAGACTGGTCTCAATCTCCTGACCTCATGATCCCCTTGCCTCCCCAAAGTGCTGGGATTACAGGTGTGAGCCACTGCGCCTGGACTGTCAATGGTATTTTATCAGTTGGTTTTTGCTGCATAACAAACCATCCCTAAATTCAAAAGCTTTCATCAATAGACATTTACTCTCATGTTCTTGGGCTCACTGAATGGATGGCATACATCAGACTCAGCCGGTGGTTCTGCTTCAGGCTACTGGGTCTTGCTGGGCTCGGCTCTTCACTGTGGTTTGGACTAGGATTTGCTCCAGGTGTGTTTTTCACCCAGGCTAAAGAAGCAGCAGCTGCTCGTGGGGAGATTCTTCTGACAGCAAATGTGCAAATCAGGGAGCAGAAACATGCAATGTACCTTTAAGCCCAGGCTTCAGACTGGCACATTGTCACTTCTGCCCATCATTGGTCAAAGTGAGTCACCCAGCCAAGCCTGATATCAATATTCTCTGCAAAGGCACAAGGCAAAGAGTGTAGAAATGGGAGAAGGAGAATTGGGAACAGTTATGCTATCTACAACAGGCATTACGGCTGTTCCTTGCGGCATCATCACAAAAGTTTAGTGGGTCAATGTAATGCAACTCTAAAACCTTGCAAGTACCCATTTTTTGCTACATCGTCCATAAACTTATTTAATTTTTTAGAAGTTTATTTTCTTTTTCACTCAGTGTGAAATTTAAAAATCTTATGTTAGAATATATAGAAAGTACAAAAGACTAAAGTAAAGGAAAAAATCCACAATATTACAGTCTACAGAAAATGACTATTTCTGTTTGGGTACATTTACTTTTGGCATTGAATTGTTTTGGGATTATAGAAGAGATTTTTGCCTATGTTGAGAATTTGGAAAATAGTAAAAAGCATAAAGCTTCCTTGAAATCCTACCACACAATCACAGTATTTGTTACCTTTTTTTTCTATGCACAGATTTGTTTTACCTAGTTGGGATTATACATACTATAGATGATTTCTTAATTTTAGTTTTTTTGCCAAACTACATATTAAGCATGTCCCATGTCATTAAATATGTTTTACAAACAAAATGTTAATAGCAATCAAATATTCCAACATTTGTCTTCGATACGATTATTTAAAAAAATCTTTCTTAGCTTCATCAGTTAATCCTTTTAAGATTGTCCTTTCTTTGCTATTTATAAAGCACATTTCTTTTTCTTGAGATGGATTCTCACTCTGTAACCCAGGCTGAAATGCAGTGGCATGATCTCGGCTCACTGCAACCTCCACCTCCCAGGTTCAAGTGATTCTCATGCCTCAGCCTCCCGAGTAGCTGGGATTACAGGTGCACAACACCATGCCTGACTAATTTTTGTACTTTTTTTTTTTAGTAGAGACAGGGTTTCATAATGTCCAGGCTGGTCTCGAACTTCTGACCTCAAGTGATCTGCCTGCCTCGGCTTCCCAAAGTGCTGGAATTATAGGTATGAGCAACCGAATCTGGTCAGTGAAGCACATCTTTGAAAAACCATTAAAGACAATAGGATATTGTCTTTATTTATGTGAAAGTTGCATAATTTGATATTGATTAAATTCTGGTTTTATGCAACTTTCACATAAATCATCATTTAAAAAACTATTTCTGGTAAAGTTAACCAAAATAGAAACCAGAATTCATCAGGGCCAATAAAAGTCTCAATAGCTCTTTAAATGTTTGTACCTGGCTTATTTATTATTCTGGAACTAATAGTAATATTTGCTTTCCCATGATACTTCCTAGTGATTTTCTTCTGAAGGCAGTATGATAAATATTTCATTTGGTGATTATGTAGCTAAATAAAGAGACGTATTAAGGCCTTAAATCACAGAAATCTGACCGTTTACAATGTCAGCTGTTTTCCATTGTAAGTGCCTTCAGGACTGCATGTAGAGTTCTAAGGAGCCACGTGTCCCTAGCTGGCCACCTCAGATGTATAGCAAGACTTTCATGTTGATGAGGCTTCAAGTGTTAGCAGCTACAAATTGCTTAAGGATTAAGCTCTGAATGTTTAACCCAAATTGCCCTTCGTATCCTACAAACTGACACTGAATTGAGTTAAAAGAAATGTACAAACCAGGTGTATTGATTTCCCAAGGCTGCCCTAACAAAGTCCCACAGACTGAGTGGCTTAAACAACAGAAATGGGCCATGCATGGTCGCTCACGCCTGTAATCCCAGCACTTTGGGAGGCCAAGGCAGGCGGAACACCTGAGATCAGGAGTTTGAGAGCAGCCTGGCCAACATGTCAAAACCCCATCTCTACTAAAATGTAAAAAAATTAGCTGGGCATAGTGCTATGCTCCTGTAATTCCAGCTACTTGGGAGGCTGAGACGCAAGAGTCATTTTAACCAGGGAGGTGGAGGTTGCACTGAACTGAGATCGTGCCACGGCACTCCAGCCTGGGTGACAGAGTGAGACTGCCTCAAAAAAATATATAAAAATTTTGAAAATTAAAAAAAAAAAAAAACACAGAAATGTGTCATCTCCCATTTGTGGAGGCCAGAAGTTCAAAATCAAAGTGTCAGCAGGGCCATGTTCCCTTTGAAGCCTGTAGGGGAGAATCCTCCCTTGCCTCGTCCAGCTTCTGGTGTTTCTCAGCAATCACTGGCATTCCTTGGCTTGTGGAAACATCGCTAAAATCTGCCTGTCATCACATGGCCATCTCTCCTTGTGTGTCTTTTCTCCTCTCTATAGGGACACCAGTCATATTAAGTTAAAGGCTCATCCTACTCCAGTATGACTTAATCACACCTGCAACGACCGTATTTCTAAATAAGGTCACATTCTGAAGCCCTGAGGGTTAGTACTTCAACATATCCTTTTGAAGGACATAATTCAACCCACAGCACCAAGAAATGGAAAGTTAAAGTTCTGAGTAAATGAAATACCCCATAAGAGTATGTATTCTTATTGCTTAGCTGGAAACTGAATAAATACAAACATGTTTCTGCAATTGTGCAATGGCTTTAATTAATAGAACAATGGAAAGTTCCCCTTTGGTCACTTACCAACACTTATTTTGTTTTAATTTCAACCGTAAAGAATATCGTTCTGAGATGTCCTGTTAGCATTCTGAGAGCATGGCATCTCTGCATAGGATGGTCACAACATTAGTAAGTTAACCTCCTGAGTTAATGACTGTTTTCTGGGCATTTTCCAACTTTCTCTGAGTTTCAACATGAGTGATATAACGCAGGATAACAGCATTGTGTGATATAGGGAGATATGGTCAGAAGGGACACATTTTTCTAACTCCTCATACAATCTGAGATTTGGCTAATTGAGTCCATCTCAGCTGCAAATGAGCCAAAGGAGAATATCTTTCCCAGAATATGGCTTGATTAGAAAAGTCTGTCCCAGTGTATTTCAGCTGCAGGCCAACCGGCAACGTCTTGAATCACCAAAGAGAGCGTCAATCATGGGTTCCTCATATTGCTGTCTTTGATAAGTAGTTATTGCCCACAGCAGCTTTCAGAAAGCAGTCATGGATACCTCAGAGCTCGTTTATTGACTGTCACGTAATAAATCAGTTACACACAGACATTGTCTGTTGCTGAATTGTACATGCTTTATTCAATCAACTGTGCTTATGGAATACCCCTGGCAGTATGAAAAAAAATGTATAGTATGTAAAATAACCTCACTGGTGAGATAGATTTATAAAACACTCTTAGAATAAGTTCATCAAAGAAGACACAAAGGTTAAGATTAAGCTTAAGATTTTTTCAAAGATTTTTTTCCTTCACTCAGGACTGTGGTTTTTTTTTTTTTTTTTTTTTTGAAACAGGGTCTCAGTCTGTTGCCCAGGCTAGAGTGCAGTGATGTGGTCTTGGCTCACTGCAGCTTCAGCCTCCTGAGCTCAAGTGATCCTCCCACCTCAGCCTCCCAAGTAGCTGAGACTATAGGTATGCAGCACTATGCCTGGCTAATCTTTGTATTTTTTTGTAGAGACAGGGTTTTACTACATGGCCCAGGCGGAGCTCAAGATATTCCCCTGCCTCGGCCTCCCAAAGTGCTGGGATTACAGGCATGCGCCACTGTACCTGGCAACATTTTAAACTGATAATATGCCTCTCGGTAGAATTGTTCGTTGTTACCATCTAAACGTTATCTGAATTAATTGCCTTATCCTTGAAGTAGGCACATCTTTTTTTTTTTTTTTTTTTTTTTTTTTTTTTGATGGAGTTTCACTCCTGTTGCCCAGGCTGGAATGCACTGGTGCAATCTTGGCTCACTGCAACCTCCACCTCCCGGGTTCAAGCGATTCTCTTGCCTCAGCCTGTCGAGTAGCTGTGAGTACAGGCATGCGCCACCGTGCCTGGCTAATTTTGTATTTTAAGTAGAGATAGGGCTTTTCCATGTTGGTCAGGCTGGTCTCAAACTCCCAACCTCAGGTGATCTGCCAGCCTCAGCCTCCCAAAGTGCTGGGATTACAGACGTGAGCCACCGAGCCTGGCCCTGGCATATCATTTTCTAAGAGAAAAATCTGAGACAGAAATAACCTTCTATGATCCTAAAGAGTTGGATACAATTAGGATGCTTGTTAATGATTTCTATTGCCACCACATGCGGCTCATGGAAACATGTATACAGTATGTTTCCTGAGCACATTTTTATATGCCCAGTGCTCTGTCCTGTAGGACTTTCATGTATTACCTAACTTGCGGTAATCTTGTGTTGTGGGAATTACTGTCATCCCCATTTTAAAGATGAGGAAATCAAGGACTAGACAGATTAATTTTTCTATGGCTCAAGCTAGCAAGTGGCACAACATGGATATGAACTCATGGGGGCAATGCCAGAACCTATGTTCTTTCTAGGTCATTTATTCCCATTTCTCTAAAAAGTATCCTTAAGCTGTCTCTTCTGTCTTTGTTGAAGACATTCTGTAAGCTGTGTTTCCAGCCAATGCGCATTCCAGAATTTATCACTGATTCAGGGTGAGCTTAGTTGTGTGAACAGTAAATTTATGGATCCAGGATGCTGGAAGCAGCACCACCTCAGATCAGAACAATTCATCCCTGTCATTGCCTTTGTTATAGGTTGCCCATGATGTTACTGCTAAAGGCCGGGGTATAGACCGAAGGGGTTGGCATCCCCCAAAGCACAGGCTTAGACAGGTTTGTGCAATGGGGCCATTGTTTCATAGCCCATCCTCAGATGGCCAAGACTCCTCTAAATTGAATGCAGGTTGGGGGTGTCCGGGATGCCAAGTAACTCCCTCAGATTCCTCCCAACTCACATGAGCTTTATTCTTCCTGTGGAAAGTAAGCACTGCAAGCATTTAGTATGAGAATGAGGATTCTGTGAGATTATAAATAACATCCCCCTTCCTCCACTCCCCATGAGCATATTCCAGGAAAACATTTTGGGAGCCTAGACGAAGATGAGTAACTAGAAGCAATCTTGGCCAGCTGTGACTACGGCCAAAACATGCATTTTGAGGTTAGAGTGCTGTGGTTTAACTCTGCCACAGTGAGCTGCTGTGAGGACCACTGTTTCTCTCTGATTTGTTTCTAAAATTTATTATTTGCATACAGAAATACTCCTCACAAAAAGCAAAATAAAACAACAAAATAGCCGACTCTCATGATTGAATTATACGAGGTATTAAGGAGCTGCCTGGATAGCCCTCCTGATGGGAATGAGAGAGGGATGGGGAAGATGGTGCTTGCTAACATCATCACCATTGCTTCCATTGTTTTTTCAAGCCTCTCTCCTGATGTTTAACCCGGGCAGGGGATGACATTCAGGCTCAATGACTTGTTGACCATGAAGAATGGGGGAAGGTGCTGTTCCTTTCCTATACTCATAAGAGGTTTCTGCTACTTTGATCCTTAAAAGTGAGGCCATAGCCCCCCAGCAAAGCGGTGCTGCCGGCAAAGAGTCATGTTCAGTGCTGAGCACACAGACACCCCCTTCCCCACCCGGTCCTGGGCTCTCTGCTCCCCCATCGCCTCTGGCAGACCTCACTCTGATTACAGTAACTTCCCAGCGGGGGACCAGGCCACCTCCAACAATCACAACACCTCATTAAACCATCACTTCTAAACCCCTCTCCCATTCCGCCTTCTGGCAGGACTGTGCCAATAGGGAAAGCCTCTGATGGATTTTTAATTCTATTTCCTTTCCCTCCCTTAGACTGGGAAGGTCTAATGAGGCAACCAAGCAGTGAAGAGTTTCAGGGAGAGCTGGAATCTAGAGGGTCTAGAAACCCACAAGCTGTTAATTATGTGAATAATCAATTATTGGCTGAGCCATGAGCACTGATCCAGATTCATGGAGAGGGAACAGAGTCCCAATCCTATGTCTCATCCTAGTGCTGGCTGCAGTCTGGGCCATTACCCCTTATCTTCGGATGCTTCTGCTCAGCACTCTGCCCACCCAGTGAGCCAGCTCTCACAGCTGCTGCCTGGCTGGGGTCAGTTTTCTGCCTAGCTTGCCATCTCTTTGTATCTCTGTGGTTTTGTTGAGTCTTTTGTCTTAGGGCAACTACACACGAGACAGCCCCCTGCTATTTGCATTTTTCCTCAGGAAAGCCAGCTATAGCTTCTGAAGATTTCAGAAGCTAGGTCAATAGAAAAGAACCAGAAAATCAAAACCAGAAGGCCGAGCAAGGCAGCTGACCTATGCTACAGCCTCCAGCACAGCTGAGGGGAGCTGGGTGTGGCAGAGACTTGCTGATCTGGAACGTTGGGTACCAGCCCTCAGTTTTTATACCTGGAGCAGCTGGTCTTCCTTACGACAACGATGATGATGATGGTGATAACCATGATGATGAATATAAGACTTTGCAAATAGTTTCATAACTGACCTGTGAAGTGAATGTAATCTAATCCTTTCCTTCAACCAGGGTGGAATCATTTAACAAGTAGGAGATATACATCTATGATGACTAACTTTATTTTTATTTTTTTGAGTCTCACTCTGTTGCCCAGGTTGGAGTGCAGTGGTGCAATCTTGGCTCACTGTAACCTCTGCATCCTGGGTTCAAGCAATCCTCCCACTTCAGCCTCCCTAGTAGCTGGGACTACAGGCATGCACCACCATGCCTGGCTAACTTTTATATATTTTGTGGAGATGGGGTCTCCCTATGCCTAGGCTGGTCTTGAACTCCTGGGCTCAAGTGATCCTCCCACCTCAACCTCCAAAAGTGCTGGGATTACAGGCATGAGCCACTGTGCCTGGTCTGTGATAGTTACCTTCAGGGGTCTCCTCGACTGGATTAAGGGATGCCTAGAAACCTGGCAAAGCATTATTTCTGGGTATGTCTGTGAGGGTGTTTTCTACAGAGATTAGCACATGAGTCTGAGCGGATTCAGTGGGGAAGATCTGTCCTCAGTGTGAATGGGTGCCATCCTATTTGCCAAGGGACCCAGAAAGAACCAAAACAGAGGAAAGGGGAAGAATGTGTCTCTGTCTTCTGGAGCTGGGAGACAGTCTTCCTCTCCTGACCTTGGACATCAGAACTCCTGCTGCTCCAGCCTTTCAACTCTAGGACCTACACCAGTGGCCCCCTGTGTTGTCAGGCCTTTGACCTTGGACTGAGAATTACACTGTTGGTTTCCCTGGTTCTGAGGCTTTCCAAGTTGGACTGAGCCATGCTACTGACTTCCCAGGATCTACAGATTACAGACAGCCTGTTGTGGGGATTTCTCAGCTTCTACAATCACACGAGCCAATTCCCCTTGTAAATCCCTTCTCATATATCTGTATGCTGTATATATTCTATTGTCTCTGTCTCTCCAGAGAACCCGAATACATCTTACAAGAAGAATGCCATAATGCACTAAATAGATCCCTTTTCTTCATTATTCAACAATCATTTGTTGGAAATATATTATGTACAAGGTTTAAATGAAATATTCAATGAGGCTGAGCGCAGTGGCTCACACCTGTAATCCCAGCACTTTGGGAGGCCAAGACGAGTAGATCACTTGAAGTCTGGAATTCGAGACCAGCCTAATCATGGTGAAACCCTATCTCTACTAAAAATACAAAAATTAGCTGGGCGTGGTGGTGGGCACCTGTAATCCCAGCTACTCAAGAGGCTGAGGCACAGGAATCACTTGAACACAGGAAGCACAGGTTGCAGTTAGCCGAGATCTCGCCATTGCACTCCAGCCTGAGAGACAGAGAAACAAACAAAAAAACCCACGAAGTTATATAAGGTTTCTTGCTTTTAAGTGTTTTGTTTTGTTTTGTTTTGTTTTGTTTTGTTTTGTTTTTTGAGATGAAGTCTCGCTCTGTCATCCAGGCTAGAGTGCAATGGTGCAATCTCAGTTCACTGCAACTACACCTCCCAGGTTCAAGTGATTCTCCTGTCTCAGCCTCCTGAGTAGCTGGGATTACAGGTATGTGTCACCACGCTTGGATAATTTTTTGTATTTTTAGTAGAGAGGGCATTTCACCATGTTGGACAGGCTGGTCTCGAACTCCTGACCTCAAGTGATCCACCTGCATTGGCCTCCCAAAGTGCTGGGGTTACAGGCATGAGCCACTGTGCCCGGCCTGCTTTTAAGTCTTAAACTTGGGCTTCAGGCTCTAAGCAAATCCTGAGAGGTCCTGAAATTTTTCTTGTAAATAACATCCTCCCTCTGTTTGTATGCATGCCCCTAACCCCTGCACGCACTTGAAGTTGTTTTTCTGGCTGGTAACGTCTGCAATCACTCATTTCCCACTGCTCACCAAGATCCCTCTCTGCTCTATGTATTTACAAGATGGCAGCCTGGAATTCTGCACACAGCCCGTGGCCATGAAGCTCAGCAGGCTGCCTGGCTCACACAGGACTGCTCTTAGAATACCAGGGCCATGCATAATCACCCAACTTGGCCAACTAATGATGAGTGGCAAGAAATCACTGACGGACATTGTATGGAATGAACCTCTGATTCATTTCCTCCTTCCTTAAGGGAACCCTATGACTTTTTGCAGACAAAGCACAGGCTGCCCTGCCAGCTAACTGAGGCCACTAAGAATCCTCAAGGGTTTTAGGGAGACAGAACCTATCAGTGAAACAATGGTGAGAGACTCAAAGGAGGTTTCTGTAGGGAAAGTGGCCTAGACAGTGACTCTCTGTGCTAAATAGACTTTAGATTTGTAAAAGAGAGCCAGCCAGATGGGGTAGTGGCTGAGCACGTGCTTGTCCAGGCCAGATAGCCTGCTTCTAATGCCAGGACTACCACCTACTGGCCATGGGGCTTTGGGCAAGTGATGGTCCTTCCCATGCCTCAGTCTCCCCAGCTACAAAATGGGGGATGGGATAATACTTACCTCACAGGCTGATTGTGAGGACTGGATGATGTAACACCAGCGAAGCACCTAGAACAGTGCTTGGGGTGGAGTGACCGGTCCACAAAGGATTGCCAGAATTGCTACTGAGGCACGATGGGGCACAAGCTCAACCTTGAGAGCGACACCAGAAGACTCGTGTTCTCACCAAGGGGAACAGTAACGTCATAAGGCCATGAAGAATGTGTGGATTATCCTCAGTCCAGCAGCAGCACCCCAGCCTGCCAATAGACAGTGCTATCACACACAGGATAACGGCCCTTTCGGGGACATCCAGACAGACGCAGGGGAAAAGGCCCTTCTCATGGGAAAAAATAAGGTGATAAATGCTTGGGGAAAAGATTTTCAAATGTGGTTTGGTCTCAGTTTAATCTTGTGGAAAACAAATCTGTTGCTTTACATGGAGATTTCTTATACCAGAGTTCCCCTTACAGGAATGACAGCATTTTAAAAGCTTATGCTAAGTCTTGCCGTTTTCCTTAACGCCCCTAAACTGCTATTCTAAGTTTTCTTAACCTTGACCTTGGATTTCAGGGCATTGAGGCTAAAAGAAAAATAGGCTGGGCGCGGTGGCTTACGTCTGTAATCCTAGCACTTTGGGAGGCTGAGGTGGGCAGATCACAAGATCAGGAGATTGAGACCATCCTGGCCAACATGGTAAAACCCTGTCTCTACTAAAAATACAAAAATTAGCTGGGCGTGGTGGCGTGAGCCTGTAGTCCCAGCTACTTGGGAGGCTGAGGCAGGAGAATCACTTGAACCTGGGAGGCAGAGGTTGCAGTGAGCCAGGGTTGCACCACTGCACTCCAGCCTGGGTGACAGAGGGAGACTCCATCAAATGAATGAATGAATGAGTGAGTGAATGAATGATTGAAAAATAAAGCCAGCCTCAAAATAGTTACAGTGGGCTACAAGTTTCATAACATTGAGGAGGCATCCTATCAATGAGCTGGAACAACTTTGATGCTTTTCACAATTGTCTGGATTTGTAGACGGGTGGTCCAGTGCTGCCGGATGGGTGGGGTTTCCATGGCAATGACACAACTCGGCCCACTCTGATTTATTATTTGCTCATAGTACTGAGAACAACAGTTTGACCTTCAGAGAAAGAAAATAGTTTTCTAGGGATTGTTTAGTTTAGGTAGTTTAAACCACTTGCCCTTCTGACCCTTTTCTTTGAGAGGTGATTGAATGTTGATAGTGTTTTTGCAAGAGGTGAGAAATAAATAAATAGCCACTGAGCTGTCACAAGTGGTACAGCAGCTCCTCAGAGTCATGGGAGTTTGGGGCTTTGAAGTCAAATGCAGGAACCTTGCATTACAGCAGTCTTTTTCAGAAGGCTGGCCTTTAGTGCTGGCACTAGGGGAGGGGAAAGAACGTGGTATGCCTGGATTCTTTCGATGGTGATTTTGTAAGCTACATGTGTGTCCAACTGGATGGCTTCACTTCACAATTCATTCATCCGCAAAAGGGGGATCTTAGACATGAAGACCAACTGGAATGAAACTTATCGTTGTTAGCCTCAGACTCGTCTGTCCTTGCGGTGCTGTACCCTCTCCATGGAAAGGCAGCACACCACTCATTCATTCACTCATTCATTCAACAGAGATGGCCTGAAAGCATCAATCAACAAGCTCTGCCCTAAAGGCTTTAAGGAAAATGAATAAGCTTTCTGGCTCTTTCCTTTCCTTGCTCTACCAACACCTGCTCCCAGATCCTTGTGCCTTAACAAGCCAAAGATGACGGATAATGGCTTAAAAGAAACTCTTCTTAGGACAACTAGCTTTGATTGGAAATGACACTGTTAACAGCCATACCACCTTGAACGCACCCCGATCTCATCTGGAAATGACAACTGATAGCGGATTTCCAGGAAAAATAAAACCAGATAGGAGGTATCCTGAAGGCCCTGTGGCCTTTTAATAGATTTTCTTCACTGCTCAAGAAGTCCTCCCTATCAAGTCTTCTGCCTGATGCCATCTGGAGTCACTGACAACTCCCATATCCCACCATCCTCTGTGATGGGGAAATAAACCGCAAAACCTTTCACAAGTGTGAATCATCCTGCACCTGCCCATTCAATCGTCTTTCATGTAATTTGGAAAATAACTCTCTTCAATATAGAGCTTTTAAAAACACCTGGAAAACTGGAAGCCTAATAAGGCCAATCCCCTACCCCCCACACCACCCTTAGATATTACAGTCCTAATAATAGAAGAATAAACACAATTGGGTATCTGTCATGTGCTGGGTACTGTGCTAAGTGCTTTCAATGCATCAAGTTATTTGATTCTCCACAAGCAGTGAAGACAGATATGGCTATTACTCCCGTTTTCCTGATGAAGAAGAGAGGCTGAGTGATAAGGTAAAGTGACCTTCTGGCTCTGCTTGACTCTAGAATTTCAGTTCTGACCCATTATGTTATTCGTTGCTATCAATAGCAACTGATTCCTAGGTGAAGTCAGGGCCCTTTTTAATCTTGATAAATACTTGGAGTTTCATGAGAGAACTAAAACCATGCAATTTAATTTTCATCTCTATATTTGATAGTGAATGATAGAATACCAGTGTGACTTGCACCAGAAGTACAAATCAAATTGCACTTCTATTAGTTAAGGTTTCAGTTTGGGTACAAGGCAGACACCAGGACTCTGGGAAGTCTAACTGTGACTGCTCTGAGTCTCAGCACCTTCACCCTGGTAGGCCGGTGGGGCACCCTGACTCAGTAATTCACACTTATTTCAGTGGAATCCTTTTCTCATGAAGTCTTACCTAAGCCTTTGCGGGGGGAAACCAGAAGACCTATTATCTTTAACAGGGCATTCTGCTGTTAACACACGATGATGCTTTCACCCCAACAAAATGTTCAGGGAACACCTTCTGAGTATTTTGCTTTGATGTTTTATAGCTCCTCTTTTCTGGGACAGGGCAAAGTATTCATTCATTCATTCATTTATGCTGCAAATAGTTAAAGAATGACTGATACAAAGTATTTGAAAGGTATCAGAATTTAGGGTATCAGACGGATAGAAATCAAGAGATTGATTTTTAAAAAATCTCTTGTAGGGTATCATAACTTCATTATTGTTCTGTCATATAGGAGGAGAACAAATAGGTACCCTGAAAAAACAAAAACTCTAAGCTAAAAGCCAGGAGGTCTGAGCTCTAGCTCTGCATGCACCAGTTAGGATGTGACGTAATCTTTCTAGGTGTCAGTGTGCTCATTTGTAAATTTAAAATAACAGGGCCTGCCTTACAAAATGGCTCTTTTTAACACATGTGTAGGAACTTATGGAGGGTGTCCCTAGGAATCACTCTCAGAAAATTTGGCGCACCTAGACATGGCCCAAAGGGTTTTACTACCAGAAAGCAGTAATTAGAGGAGATGGAGACGAGGCTGGGCTCCAAGACTTCAATTAAGTGACCAGAGAAAGTGGTTACCGCACAACTCAGAATCCTGCGTTGTGCACCCAAGGAGGGGGATGCACTGGGTGGCTGGCGGGGGACAGCAATGCTGGGGCTGAGAGACTGTAAGGAGGGCAATTGTTTTAGTATAGCAGGGGTTGGGGGGACTTGGGGGGACAGTTACTCCTCACATGGTCTCCCAGCTCTCACCCTGAGGGAATGTGCATCAGATTCCTTCGCTTTTGTTTTTTCTTTTGTTTTTGTTTTGAGACAGGGTCTTACTCTGTGGTCCAGACTGGAGTACAGTGGCACAGTCTTGGCTTATTGCAACCTCCACATTCCAGGCTCAATTGATCCTCCGGCCTCAGCCTCCCTGTAGCTAGGACTACAGGTGTGCAGCACCACGCTCAGCTAACTTTTCAATATTTTCTAGAGATAAGGTCTTGCCATGTTGTACAAGCTGGTCTTAAACTCATGGGCTCAAGCAAACCTCCTATTTAGAGCTCCCCGAGTGTTGGGATTGCAGGAGTGAGCCACTGGGCTGGCCGTCTGATTCTTAATAACTGAAAGAGTGAGTCAGATTGAGAAAGCTGCACCAGGGTGGAGAAGGAGCCTCCAGGCCACCCTGCTTCATCCACATCAAGTGCTGATGTGCCCCAGGGATCTGAAATTCTACACACCTAAAAAAACCTTGCCTTTCTCACCATCCAGAAAGTCATAGGACTGGGGACTTCCTTGGACCTCCCTCTCTCCCGGGCACCCCCCAGCCAGCAGGTCCTGCCAACAGTCCCTCACAGAGTTCCTTTGTCTCCCTCCCCGCTCCTCCAACCCAGCACCACAATTCCAGCACATGCAACCTCTAGTTCAGCCTATTCTTCTCCAGTTTCAACCCCTCAGTCTGTGTTTTCCTCCTGAGCTTCTAGACCGGCACTGTCCAAAAGAAATCTAATGTGAGCCACACACACAATTTTAAATTAGTCAGTGACGACCACATTGCCCAATGAATAAGATATCTGACTTGGGATCAGAAGATTAAATTTGCCAGTGGCCTCGTCTTTTTTTTTTTTTTTTTTTTTTGAAATGAAGTCTCGCTCTGTCACCTAGGCTGGAGTGCAGTGCTGTGACCTCGGCTCATTGCAACCTCTTCCTCTTCTTCCTCTTGGGTTCAAGCGATTCTCCTGCCTCAGCCTCCTGAGTAGCTGGGATTACAGGCACGTGCCACCACACCCAGCTAATTTTTATATTTTTAGTAGAGACAGGGTTTCACTATTTGGTCAGGCTGGTCTCGAACTCCTGACATGGTGATCCGCCCATCTCGGCCTCCCAAAGCGCTGGGATTACAAGCATGAGCCCCCATACCCGGCCAGCCTCATTTAAAAAGTAAAAAGGAACAGGTGAAATGAAAACATTTAATAAATTTTACTTAACCCAGTATACCCAAATTATTAATATACAAAATTTTAATGAGCTATTTTTATGTTTTATCATACTAAGTTCTTGAAATCTTGCTACATATACATATACTGTGCATTGCAAATTTGGACTAGCCACATTTCATATGCTCACTTACCACAGGTTGCTGGTGGCCTGGACTGGACAGTGCAGGTGTACATGCCAGAGCCCCATCCCCGCCCCAAGGTAAGCTTCAGTTTCACCTCTGCCTTTCTTTGCAACATCAGGTTTGAACCTTCCCCCAACGCCACACACTGCATTCCCACCATACCAATCTTCTGGCGGTTTTCAGTCTGTGCCAGACTCGCTATCACCCCACAACCTTTTATATACCCTACTCTTCAGCCCCCATTTGGGCACAACTCCTCTATGAACCCACCTCACTACCCTAACCTGACGGAAGGTGCATAGTGAGTGAAATAATGACGTTTAAAGATGTATGCATTACCCTGGCACAGTGGCTCATGCCTGTAATCCCACCACTTTAGGAGGCTGAGGTGGGAGGATCACCAGCCTGGCCAACATGATGAAACCCTGTCTCTACTAAAAATACAAAAATCGGCCAAGTGTGGTGGCACACATCTGTAATCCCAGCTGCTAAAGAGACTGAGACAGGAGAATCGTTTGAACCCGGGAGGCAGAGGTTACAGTGAGCCGAGATTGGGCCACTATGCTCCAGCAGCTGGGGTGACAGAGCAAGACTCCGTCCAAAAAAAAAAGAGTATGTATGAAAACCCCCAGAACCTATGAGTGTGTTACCTTACACGGCAAAGGATCTTGAGATGGAAACATCCCTGGATTACACAGGTAGGCTCAAAGGATTCAAAAGAGGCTTTCTAAGAAGGAGGAAGGCAGGTCAAAGTCAGGGAAGGAGAATAGGATGAAGGAAGCAGGAAAAGAGAGACTGGAAGACACTGCACCACTGGCTTTGAAGATGAGGAATGGGGTCAGGAGCCAAGGGATGCAGGCGGCCTCTAGAAGCTAGAAAAATCAAGGAAACATTCTCCTCCAGCACCTGCAGAAGGAACACAACCCTGCCCAGCGCCTTGATTTTAGCCCACTGAGACTAATTTTGGACTTCTGACCTTTAGAACTGTAAGATAATAAACTTGCATTGTTTTAAGCCACCAGGCTTTGGTACTTGTTACAGCAGCCTATGGAAACTAATATAAGTACTTTTTCCTTTTAACTCCTGTAGCTCCTTAGTGCTAACATGCAGCACTGATTTTTGTGTGCTTAGGTTTCCTTGCTTGTCTGTCCAACAGACTTGGAAGTCTGGGCCCCAAATGTCTGGGGGGATTTTTGTTTTTTGAGACAGGGTCTAACTCTGTTACCCAGGCTGGAGTACAGTGGGGCCATCTCAGCTCACTGCAATCTCCACCTCCCAGACTCAAGCAGTCCTGCAACTTCAGTCTCCTGAGTTGCTGGAGACTACAGGGGCACACCATCATGCCTGGCTAATTTTTGCATGGTTTGGCAGAGATGGGGTTTCTCTATGTTGCCCAGGCTGGTCTCAAACTCTTGGACTCAACTAATCTACTTGCCTTCGCCTCCCAAAGTGCTGCGATCATAGACATGAGCCACTGTGCTCAGCCTCTCTTTTACTTTAATTACTCCTACACCCAGCATTGCCCGGCATACAGTAAATCTCCTTAAAAAAAAAAATGAATGCAGGTAGTGGAAGGTATTTCTTCTCTCTCTTACAGTGGGAGAAGAGCCTCCTCTATGCCACACCCATGCTGGCAACACTCAAGCATTCGTATAATAAAGAAGCCAGGAGGCAGTCTCTGTGGCCAGCAGCAGGGGAGCTGAAGAAGGCATGGGGTGAGGGGGAAGGAGCGAGAAAAACCCTACAGAGGACTGCAGTGGCTGCACCTGTCAGGCAGATGTAATATGCTCCAGAAAATGTGAAACCAGAAGCACAGAGCTTAAGGACTGCATGGAGCTCAGTGCAATGGCTCACACCTACAATCTCAGCACTTTAGGAGGCTGAGATGGGAGGACTGCTTGAGCCCAGGAGTTCAAGACCAGCCTGGGCAACATAGAGAGACCCTATGTCTACAAAAAAATAAATAAATAAAAAATAGCTCGGCATGGTGGTGTGCACCAGTAGTCCCAACTAGTCAGGGCGCTAAGAGGGGGAGGATTGCTTGAACCCAGGAACTTGAGGCTGCAGTGAACAATGATCATGCCACTGCATACCAGTCTGGGCAGAGAGTGAGATGCTGTCTCAGGAAAAAAGAACTTGCACTGGATTTGTGAAAAATTGGAAAATAAACAGAATTCTAAGAAAAATATTTTTGCAGCTCCTCAGGTCACTCCTGGACAGCTGAGTGATAAGGTGGCTGCTGAACTAAGTCTCGGGGGTGAAATCAGACCAAGTGTGAAGGCGTAAGCACTGTTCAGTCAAGAAGGGCCCAGTGGCAAGAAAAAGCAATAACAAGTGAATGGGAGAGTCACCAAAGCCCCGGCCTGGGGAAGGGAAGGATTAAGCAGCTGAGATTTGGAACCAGGAGATAAAACACTCCAGTTGAGAGGTGCAGACATCTATGTAGACTGGGACTTCTCAGGCTTGGCTGTATGACATCTTGAGCCAACCATTTCCTTGTTATGTCGCCATGAGGTGGGGCCACCCTGTGCACTGTAGGATCTTCAGCAGCATCCAGGCCTCTGCCCACTGGATGCCAGAGAGTAAAGTCACTACCCCTGCCCCCAGTCGTGACGAATTACAGTCTCTCCAGACATTGCCAAATCTCCACTGGGTACCAAGATTGCCCCTCAATTGAGAACCAATGATTCGGAGGAAGAAATAGGACTGGGGAAGGGGGCAGGGATATGCTTTAAGGAAGAACCGTGTAGCTGACAGAAAATAGCGAAGGGATCATAAAGCTGGAGGTAAGAGAAAGCTGGTGGGTAAAAGAGTCTCACTATAGGAGGAGTGACAGCAAAAATGATTGATGGAAGAAGGAACAGGCAGGAAGACAAGCAAAAAGGAGAAAGTAGAGAAAAAGACCTGAAAGCAAATCTGGGACGACTGTCCAAAGAGTGACGCCAGCCTGAGAGGGCATCAACCTCAAAGCAGCTCAGTCCGAGGGTTTCATGACAGGTTACTGAAACGCAGGGTCAGGGCTCATTAGTCTTCCATCAGGACGTAAAGATGCACGAGCCAAATACATGTCAAACTGCATACATACACATCACTTCCAGGATCATTATAATAATACTACAGATTTTTTGGAACCAAAGAAGCTTCGAAAAGTCTCAACTCGCTTTCTAATTATCATGATGCTCATCAGAGGTTTCAAGCCAAATAAACATTACTGAAAGATATGTTCAGGCTTAAACTTCACTGATCAAGCAGAAAGATGGTAAACAATTACCCAGATCTACCACAAACACAAAGGGACACAAACCAATTAAGTGAAACCAAACCAAGTCCTCTTGTTTTACCTGGCATTCCTTTGGGATCCTGCATTGCTGGTAAAGATTACGACCGAAGAATGCAAAACCACGCTGATCTTAAACCATTCACTGCAGACAAGCCAACCACCTCTGAGAGTTGTGTTTGTGTGTCGTGGAGATGTGTGAGGGTAGGAATGGATAGATCAAATCGGAGCTCTTCCAACCGTCTGGAGCAAAACCTGCTTGCAACTGCTTGCCCTTTTCTATTCATTCTAAATTTCAAAGAATCATTTTCCAATTAGAAGCAGGTTCCACAGGGCTGTGCCGTATTCTGAAGTTTTTAAAACATTTTGTCTAGGTATTTCCTTGTGGTGACTGCATAAACGCTCTCCGTGAGTAGTCTTCATAATCTCCTGGTTTCATGAGAGTTCTAGGTCTGATAAGGTTCTTGTTGATAAGAATGTGTTTTAGGGCCAGAGATAGAACTGGAAGGATAGTTTGCAAAAATGCCAGAACTCCACGAGTTGTGAAATCTCATCTCATTCTTCTCATGCCAGCATTCCCATGTAAATCAGCCAACTGCTTATCTCTGGGAGGACAGGGCCAATGGATAGGGATCAGCTTTGCTGCAGAGAGCTTTGGGGCAAATATATAGAGGTGAGAACTTATGGGGCCTGCTGGTTAGCACAGAACTGCAGAAGGAAGATTGTGCCTGAGCATTAACTCAGGCAGTCTCAGGGCTACTGGTTATGGTGGTGGACCACAGGTCTCCCTGGACTTGCATTATGTCCCTGGGCAAACATACTGGATGCAGTCTGTCTCTTAGGCAAAAACTGCCTAGCTGCTTACTTCTCCAAAGGACAGTTTAGTGTAGTGATGAGAGCATGACCTCTGGTGCCAAAACTAAAATCCCTGCCTCAGTTTCCACATCTTTATTTTTATTTTTATTTTTTGAGACAGAGTCTTGCTCTGTTGCCCAGGCTGGAGTGCAGTGGCGTGATCTGGCTCACTGCAACCTCTGCCTCCCAGATTCAAGCAGTTCTCCTGTCTCAGCCTCCTGAGTAGCTGAGACTACAGGTATCCACCACCATGCCCAACTAATTTTTGTATTTTTAGTAGAGATGGGATTTCGCCATGTTGGCTAGGATTATCTTGAACTCCTGACCTCAAGTAATCTGCCCAGCCTTGGCCTCCTAAAGTGCTGGGATTACAGGCGTGAGCTACCACGTCCTGCCAGTTTCCACATCTTTAAAATTCGGACAATAATAAAATCAGTGACAAAAGATTATGATAAGGCCTAAATGTGGTAGTACCTGTAAAGTGCTTAGAATAATGTCTACATGTACGAAATGATCAGTAAATGTTTGTTATTCTTTATTTGTTGTGCCAAATTCTTGGAAAATCATCATCATCCATTAAAAGCTTACAGGAATATAGCTGTCACGGCATTCTATCAGGAACAGGCCTCTATTATTTGTGTTATTTGTTTTGTTGGAGATGGGGTCTTGCTCCGCTGTTCAGGCCGGAGTGCAGTGGCATAATCACGACTCACTGCAGCCTTAGATTCTTAGGCTCAAGCAATCTTCCCACCTTACCCTCTGGAATAGATGGGACTACAGGTGTGCACGACCACCCCCAGCTAATGTTAATTTTTTTGTATGTAAACAGAGTCTGTGTTGCCCAGGCTGGTCTTGAACTTCTGGGCTCAAGCAATCCCTCCTGCCCCAGCCTCCCAAAGTATTGGGATTACAGGTGTGAGCCACTGTGCCCAGCCACAGGCCTCTATTTTCATCAAGAAATGCATTCCACATTCTATTTGAATCTTTCACAGCTTTAAAAATCTAACAACTTCCAAAACCTGAACTCTGAGATTTTTCTACACAATATGAACTGCTGTTTCCTTTAAACACAGCTGCTCTTCAGGGAGATTGTGGACTCCCTAGGCTGGGGCCTTTTACACTGTTGCAGACTTTCCTGGTTTCACCCAGTTAGAAAAGCTCAACAGAACATGATGTCACTAACGGATAGATTTGAAGAGAGTTATTTTTGCCTCTCTAGAATTGATCAGGGATAGGCGCCCGTGGTTCACGTGTGTAATCCTAGCACTTTGGGAAGCCAAGGTGGGAGAATCACTTGATCTCAGGAGTTGGAGGCTGTAGCGAGCTACGTTTGCACCACTGTTCTCCAGCCTGGGCCACAGAGCAAGACCTTGTCTCTAAAGTAAATAAAAACTAGAATTGATCACATCTGGGTTTTAATGAGGTAGCCTCTCAAGCATTTAAACAATGAGGTAAAAGTAGGACAGACAGTAATGAGAAGCATGGCTGTTCTCTAAGGAAGTATATGCATTCTACTTTCTAGCCACCAATATTGGGTGATTTGACATAGAGCCTGAGTCACAACTAATGTCTGATTAAAGCACCATGTTAAAGACACCCATGTCAATTCTGCTATTTATTTCAGGCTGTTCTGTGACATGGTGTCCTATCCTTAGCTATCCATTTCATGAAGTTATGTTTCATGGAAAGCAAATTAGGTGAGATAAGGTGGATGGCATAACTTTATCTCAGTTATTGAAGAGAAAAAATAAAATAATATTAAGTATCTTGTATTACCTCTGATGTGATGGGCTTGTTATATATCTCATTTACTTTTTTTTAATCAGTTCTATGAGATGGATATTGTCATTCTGTTTTATCTGTGGATAAACTGAGTCCCAGGAAGATTAAACAAATGTATCAGGGTCATAGAGGTATTAGGTGGTAGAACTGAATTTCAAACCAATGTAAAACTTACTTTTAAGTCTAGTTTCTTCCCAACTCCCAGTGCTATTTCTCTAAGTCCAGTTTTTAAAAGAGGGAAGTAAGATCAACCTCATATCCAGAGGAAAAAAATGTTTTAAATTAGCATCCTCCGCTGGCATGGGCAGTAGAGTTACATTTATTCCACCGTAAAAGATATCTTGGCTCAGATCAAAAACTTTCCAAGTCAGCATTATTACCTGTCGAATTGGCCTGATACCATATTACTGAGTGAAGTATCTCCCAGTTCTTCATAAACATTAAGTAACTCTTGCCCTCACCAAGTGAAGGGATATAAACAGGGTTTGCTCTACAAAAATAAAACAGAGATGTTGTTGGCATCGGAATAACAGACACTCAAAGGAGTCAGCTCCTAAGTCCTCTGGTGGTTCAAATCCATTTTCTAGAACAGTGACTTCACAGCATGGGCCAGTGGCCCCACATCTGCTGCTGGCCCCTTGTCCTTCCTTGTTCACGGTCATGGGGACAAGAGATGGGTCAGCCCAGCTGCAGCTCCTGCCATCTCTATTTGTTCCACAGGGAGCTGCAGAATTGAGCGGTGTTAGAATACACTTCCCCCCAAATCCCAGGTTTCATGCTCTAGCTCTTGATTGGTCAAGGAGGCTGCCAGTTCATATTGCCTCAACAGATACTGCTTTGGGGGAAAACCTAGACTGGGCCCCTCTGTGTTAGAACTTTCAAGACCAAATACAACATCCAAATCTCATGAATAATTTTTCTTGATATCTTTGGAGTTAGTCATGTAGCAAGAAGGTTCTCTTTTTCCTATTCGTCCATTTTTGAGTGTGCCTACCCTCATATAGAGTTAACTAATCTTTTTAAAATTGCTTTTATTTCAAAATTGGGGCAAATGGTGTGATTCTATCACGGACATGGGAATCAAACATTCCTTCCTGCCTTGGGGGAAAAATTTCAGAGACCCATAGCTTCAATAAACTTTCAGAATTTGTGCAGGTTAAAACGAAGAGAGGCTTAGTGCAAAGGTAATGCACATACCCCAAACCAGGACTTTAATATCCATTTATTGTTTTAAAAACTTGTTTTTATTCTTCTTGCCTCAAGCAGTCCCCCACAATGGTTTGGAGACTGGCACACTCTCACACCTTTCAAGATGTATCCCTAATTCTTTCTCTCTTTTTTTGAGACAGCATCTCGCTCTGTTGCCCAGGCTGGAGTGCAGTGGCGTGATCTTGGTTCACTGCAACCTCCACCTCCTGGATTCAAGCAATTCTCCTGCCTTAGCCTCCCAAGTAGCTGGGATTACATGAGCCTACCACCAAACCAGCTAATTTTTGTATTTTTAGTAGAGACAGGGTTTTACCATGTTGGCCAGGCTGGTCTTGAACTCCTGACCTCAGATCATCTGCCTGCCTCAACCTCCCAAAGTGCTGGGATTACAGGTGTGAGCCACCATACCCAGCTGTAACAGTAATTCTCTAAGCAGACTTGGTTGAACGTCAATCAAAACTGAAACAGAAGGAAAGGTATCAGGGCAACCTGTTTATTTTAGGGATATCTTATTGTCTGTCTCTTACTCACAGTACAATATGAACTTTACCCACACCTGTTGAGTCTTGTTTCACCTTACCTTACAGTCAGGTGACTGTTGTTATATTTCAGGGAGACCAGGGGGGAATAATCTATCATTTTTTTTCTAAGCAATTTATAGGCTTTTCTTTTTGGTTACCTTGACTCTCATAACTGATCATG
This sequence comes from Ateles fusciceps, assembly GCA_036589455.1. Lineage (NCBI taxonomy): Eukaryota > Metazoa > Chordata > Mammalia > Primates > Atelidae > Ateles > Ateles fusciceps. The sequence continues at coordinate 12,146,092 of JAZHEH010000078.1, forward strand.
TAATTATCCTGAATTGACGGAGAATTTGAGAACTGATTTGTGATCTGTTTGAAACGTGGCATAGGACTTTCCTTATACAGCCCTGCCAATGAACATAACATCAGCTTTATTTCATTATTTGATCCTGATTTTTCCTTTGGCTTAATTTATCTAATTTTGCCCTATACTACATACACTTTGTGTATATATGTACACACACACACACACAAATAGTGTATTTTTGTCAGCCACCACCAATCCTTTTTATAAGAAAATCTTTAAATAATAGTGAAATAAATTGTTCCAATTGGTGGTGGTCTGTTCTTTATATCCTGATTTTCTCCAAATAAGATGTTGGCGTCCTTAAAACTGAGACGGGACCATTGGTTTTATTTAGAAGCATATTCTCTGTCCTGTGGCCTGGTGTTTACTCTTCTTTTTTCTTTCACTTTACTTTTGTCCACAGCCCTGTCTCTATTCTCCAGCCAGTCACCCCACCCCCAGGCAACACGCAGCAGTACTGCTTAACAATACCTGGTCCATCAAGGACTCTAACCTGTAACACAGTATGCACTGGAAAGCCCCAGGCACAGCCCCGCGTCCCCCAGGACACAGTAAATTGTGTAACTGTCCACTCTCTGGTTTGTTTCAGGGAAACTGACAGATCTTTATGAAAAACATTGCAGAGAGTGGTATGCTGAAAAGAAATAATCACATAATCACACACAGCCTCCCCCAAGGAGCATTTAGGGCCCTGTCATTAATCTTTGCAACACTCCTACGAAAGAGGTGGATGGCAAGTTCTCTTAGGCCAGTGTTTCATAGGTGAGGGGACAGGGCAGGCCTGGGCTTGTGCATGGTCTAGGAGGGAGGAAAGAAAACCCAGCGTCCTTGAGGCTCCCACCACAGTCAGCCTCAGCACTGACATCTCTCATGCAGCTCACAGCCTAAGCAATGAAGGTTTTGTCGTATTTTACAGGAGTATTTAGCTTTTTAGGGGCGGGTATCCATACATGGTCATCCATACCTCTTTCCGGCTTGGCAGTGCTCTCCGGCCCAGCAACCCCTCCCAGCATCCTGTGCTGTCAGTAGCTGCCAGTAGGCTGAAATTACAGGCCTCTAGGCAAAGGTTTTTCAGGTTTCAGCTCCAGCTCATCTCTTGCAGAAATGCATGAAATGCTGTGACCACCCACCGTTGGGATTTCCTCCCTGGGCAAACCTGAGCTGTTTGCTGGCCCCAGCACCTTCTCTAACCCCTCCTTCTCGTAAGCGCTCAGCACCAGGAGCTGAAAATAAAAACGCGGCAAGGTCAGCTCTGATGCCAGTCTTCTGCCACACAGCTGCGTATAATGGACGTGGTTTTGCTTTTATCATTTTGCAGCCTGAATCACTTTCTCTGAAACGCTGCAGGTCTCCGCTTGTGGCCTGGTAACTTTTTAATGAAGCTGATAATTAATCTCCTACACCACGCTCTATTACTTGTACAATTAACATCCACAATGCAACAGTAGAAGAATAAAATGAGGGAAGATGAGGAAAAAAAAGATAGCAACTTGTCAAAATACAGCAGTTGGTAAGGAATTAAAAGTGGAATCTCCTACAAGATGCCCTCTCTTTTCCAAGATGGAAATCAAACACTTTTTTGGCACAATCTGAAGAGATACAATTATCATAAGCTCCAGAAGGAGTTTCTTTCTCATGTACTTAGTGAGGTCTCTCTTTAGGAACCCAAACAACTGTTATAAAATGGACTCCTGTATATCTAGGAAGTGAAAGCTAGAAAGCTAGAAGGCAAAAACTTTAAGTTCTGTGCAATACAATAATTTACGTTACACGTAATAATAATGGTTACTGGGCACTCAATATATGCCAGGCATGATAGACAAAATGCTATATAAGCATTGTTTCATTTAATACTCATAAAAGTTGATGAGAGATACTTCCCCATTTTGCCGATGAGAAAACAGAGTGTCAGAAAGTTAAGTATGTCGCTGCAGATCATTCCTCCAGGAAACCAACAGCCTGAGTGTGAATCCAGTTTTTTTCTGACCTCATGGTAAGTTTTTTCTGATCTCATGATGGTCACTCTCTAGTTTTGCAAGATTCTGAAGTGTCTTCTGAATGATCAAATAAAAATTAACTCATTTATGTTAACTAGCAGTGTCGCATTTTAATATCAAGTGGGTGGTCTTCCGAATATGTAAGTTTTGTAAAACAAACCAATAAAAAACACACCTCGCCGAACTAAGAAATCAGATGCTCAGATTGAAGGCATATTGTGGGAACCAAATAAAATCTTAATTATAAAAAATTTTGGGAAAAGACATAGCATTCTACTGAAGAATGAGAATGTCATTGCTATCCAAACTATCAATGTAGGCTGGGTGCTATGGCTCATGCCTGTAATCTCAGCATTTGGGGAGGCCGAGTTGGGCAGATCATTTGAGGCTAGGAGTTCAAGACCAGCCTGGCCAACATGGCAAAACCCCATCTCTACTAAAAATACAAAAATTAGCTGGCATGCATCTGTAATCCCTTATACTCCGGAGGCTGAGGCAGAAGAATCTCTTGATCCCGGGAGGCAGAGGTTGCAGTGAGCCAAGATCCAGATACTGCATTCCAGCCTGGGCAGTAGAGCAAGACCCCATATAAAAAAAAAAATCTATGTGTGATATGCGTGGTAATTCTCAGTTGACCAGAATATTCTGTAAATCAAAACACGTGCTTACCTAACCGATTTACACACTGATCACTTGTGAACAAGCCACTTTTTCACTTCGTTGTCCTGCGAGACGCAGAACCATGCTTATTTTAGAGCTTAGATATTAGAACCTTTCCTTTTTCAGCTTATTTCTGGGCCACATCCACGTCCCCAGTTTCTCTTGAAAGGACCGAGAAAACTCCTAAAGTGCAACAAAGTGTTAAGATACTGACATACAAATTACAATTAGAGTCACCGTCCAGGGGAGCTGATTTACGGCCCCCTGCTCCGTGTTCTTGTTACCTATAAACACAGCTGCATACACTAGCAGGTAGCAGCACCTGTGATTAATTTGCCCCCCACGTGTCTCATTTGATGGGGGGCGTTTCCAGCTCTGATGTGCGTTCCATGGAAACAGTATTAACGCCGCTCAGGGCAAGGAGATGTAAGGCTCCCAGAAAGACCTCCTTACTTGTTCCGAACTCGAGTTATGAAGACGACAGCGCATGGTTTATTGACCAACGAAACAATTAGAGAACTTCCAAAGTTTTTAAGAAGACTGATTACACTATAAATAGCGCTATTTCAGGTTTGAGCAATTCGAGAGCCCGTTAAAGCCTTTCAACTTCTCCTTCCTCGCAGAGTCGAAGAGAAAAGAGGGCTAAGATAGTTGGAAAGAGCAGGGTAGGTCCTCAAGCAGGAAAGGCAAACACTGGTCTGACCCTGGGCTTTAGAAATCCACAGACAACAGGAAGGAAGCTTATTAACCCCTCTCCTCCCCCTCCCTGGTGGAGAATCAGCTCCTCCTCCTCCCAGTCGGTCGTGCGACCCTGGTGCAAAATGCAAACAACCGCCCGCATTCCCCACCCTGCGCGGCTCTCCCGAAGGAGGGAGAAGGAAGAGGCGAGGGCGCTGTCCCAAGCGGAGTCCAGCAAGTCTGTCAATCGGGCGTGAACCTCCCAACGAGACGACTTGGACCTCAACTCCCTCGCACCAGCCGGACACCGCAGGGACCCCCTTTACCTGCCTCTCTGCTGGGTTTGCATCCGGCACCCCAACTCCTAGCCTAATTTCCCCCTCAGCCCCATAATATCCCGGTCCCCTGCTCCCCGTGCAGGTGGTGCAAACGCCCCTGCTCTCCGGCGCCCCCTGCCGGGAAGAGGGGAAGGCGGCGGCGGCGGCGGCCGCGGACAAGCCGGACGCGGGGGTCGGGACGGAGCTCAGGCGCTGGGAAGAAGCCGGGAGCTTCCCTGATGGTGCCGCCGCCTCCGAGCCGGGGAGGAGCTGCCTGGGGCCAGCTGGGCAGGAGCCTGGGTCCGCTGCTGCTGCTCCTGGCGCTGGGACACACGTGGACCTACAGAGAGGAGCCCGAGGACGGCGACAGGTAAGCGCTGCCAGCCCCAGCGGAGGACGAGCTCCAGCGTGATGCGCGCCGGCGCGCGGGTGCGGACGGTCCTCCGGAGCCCACTCCCCGCAGTCATCCGCACGCCCCCGCTGCTCCGACCGTAAGCAGGGTGCTCGGCTGTGCTGGGCGAGACGTCTCGCCGCTCCCGGTATCTGCCTCTGCGCCCTGCCAGCCGTGGGTTGCGTCTCGGATACCCTCCGCTCCGCGCTCCTGCCTCCCCCCGGATGCCACTGCGGCGGGCACAGCTTGTGAGCCCCGCTTCCTTTCTCCCTCGCTTGGCTCGTCCCTGTGCCCGGAGTCTGCTCCACGTCCGCGTTTGGGGACCAGTCCCTGCCCAGCGCGCCGGGACGCGGAGCCCTGCGACCCCCACGCGCCGGGAATTCCCCGGCGCGTGCTGCCCGCCTCCGCTCTCCGGCTGAGAGTCGCACGTTTCCTCTGCACTTTTTCGTAGAGAGATCTGCTCAGAAAACAAAATCGCGACGACTAAATACCCGTGTCTGAAGCCCTCAGGCGAGCTCGCCACATGCTACAGGTAAGCCTGGGGGCTCTGCGGGGCTTTCGCCACTGCGCACCGGGCCGGCTGGGGAGGCGGCGCCGTAAAGGAGGCGTTTGGAGACGCCCTGGGGACCCCGGCCGCGTTAACGCTGGAACATGCTGGGTGCCGGCTGTGCGGTGCGAATCTTTGAGTGTTGGTTTAATAGGAGTCAGAGCAACACCGAGCAACTGAGTTGGCATCTAGGGTGCGTACCCTGAGATCTTGAGGATGTTTGCCGATCCTTGAAATACTTGCGTGGTGGAAGTCGGAGAAGAGGTTACAAGTCTGTGAAGGAGACTGGATCGGATTTTGGGTGTAAACAGTGGCGCATAGCGAACACGGATGGCTGCTTTTGTATTTGTGTTTTGTTGCGAAAGTACAAAGTCAACAAGGCAATTCTTGGCTGTCTTCTGACCTTCTGCTGGGGGCGGAGTGCGATTGTCAAGGCCTCTGGACGAAAAAGGGAGAGGATTGTGAGTGGTTGTGTTGGGGGAAAACAAAAAGATTGTTGGGGCAGAGGAAAAACAGTCTTTTTTAAAAAGGGAACCACAAATCCACCTGGGTGTTTGTTAAATGAGTGACCCGCGTGCTTGTTAAAACTAAGCGTGGGTGAGGCTAGGGAATCGGTGGTTATAAAATACTACCCAGGTGGTTCTTATTTCCATAAGGCGAAAACCACTGTCCTGCTTGCAGCCCTTTGGAAATGAGGGTTGATTTAGGTTTTTCACCATTGAATTCTTGGCTTCTGTTCCAGTGCTCTCACTGGACAAGGGAGCATGCACCCATAAACTTTTATTGGATATCTGCTTTTCAGAAGGGCTGTGCAAGGTATTGTGATCATATGCCCATATCTGACTGTCTCTGAGACTCGTACAACTCTGTTCAGATTGCCAGGATAAATACTGGGTAGTACAAGGTAACACAGCAGTCCCTAGAAACGAACTTGAAAGAAAACCATGTTTTACTCCTCATAAGGTTGTAGCCTATGAATCAGTCATAGCGTCTCTTGCAGCTGAAAGCATTTCATAGACACATAAGTGGTTCCAGGGCTGTCAATTTATGGGTGCAGAAGCACCATCAGTTACATCACATACTTCTTTTATATCTGTTGTTGGCCGTGGAGGGACAACAATCACTTAAGCAAATCCACAGTCACTCCTTGGGCTTGGAAAAGGCTGCCTTCTGTTGGCATGCGTGGGGGGTGAATGCTGAACAAAATGAGAGAGGTAACAGAGGAGAAAGGAGTATGTTCAACTGGCAGGTTATGTCTTCAAGAGGCTAAGTGTGTGAGCAAGGTCACCCAGCTGGTGAAGTGACCTGGTGGTGGTGGCAGCAAGATTGCTTGCTGGGTTCCAGTCTTGTCTTTCATCCACACAACCGCAGTGTTTCTCAGGACACATTGTTTTTCTATCAGCACGGTATAATGCCTCTAATTTAACAGGGGGAAATGTCTCTGAGATGGTTTGCTCATTTGTTCAGTCTCTGAAGGTCTGTTTGTTAATGCTGTTACTGTCATCTTTTTCAGACTTTTTTTTTTTTTTTTTAAAGCAGTGTGGCGTTTCTTTCAACAGGAGACACTAGCAGCACCTTGGCATGTATTTTCACTAACAGCTACTCCAAGAAACTGTGAGATCTAGCAAAAACGATGTTTTATATCACGGAAAAGAATAAAGAACTTTGTTTAAAGGAATGGGAAAGGATGCTTTCAACTTGAAAGTGGTGTTGATCCTTGTGTCCATGAAAAGATCTTAGATTTTGGTTTTAGATCTATTTTCTCTATGGAAGTCAGGAGTTCTCTGTATTCCATTGGTCTCACCCTGTTTCTATGATCTACTTACCCTAACCCCAAGAATAGAGGATATTGTTTCCCTTAGTTTGTAACTTGATTGTCCTAGCCCTGTAGATGGCGCTACCTCAAGTATCATCTGGAAACCAGCCGCACAGTGTGATCTGGGAGCTTATTAGAATCCCCGGCCTCTGCCCCCAGATCTCCGGAATCAGAATCTGTCTTAATGAGAGATGTGTAAAGTCTTGAAGCACTGGTGTAAGAAACCAGTGTTGTCATCCTTGGGACACATTCATACCCATTTAGACAGATCCTTTAAGGAGCATGGAGGCCTCTGCAGATGAGCAAGCAGTTAGCTCTCCTACCTCATTAAACTACAATGAGATGAAGAACCAGCCTTCCAGGAAGCCAGGCTTTAAAGATTACTTTTAATTGAGCTGTGAGTAATGCAGCTTTACTGATGGAATGTTCTTTGACTAGATAGAATTCTCTTTACCAGGTGGCTTTTGGTGAATAGTTTTCAGCACAAGTGAAAGAACGCTGGAAGCCACTTTGAATTTGAAGTGTGTTTAAAAGTGATTTTTAAAAAGTTACTGTGTCATGCCACTGCATTCTCACTGCAGCAGAGTGAGACCTTGTCTCTCTCTTCTTTCTTTTCTTTTTTTTTTTTTTTTTTGAGATGAAGTCTCACTCTTGTCCAGGCTGGAGTGTGATGGTTTGTGATCTTGGCTCACTGCAACCTCTACCTCCCAGGTTCAAGAGATTCTCCTGCCTCAGCCTCCCAAGTAGCTGGGATTACAGGTGCCTACCACCATGCCTGGCTAATTTTTGTATTTTTAGTAGAGATGGGGTTTTATCATGTTGGCCATGCTGGTCTCAAACTCCTGACCCCAGGTGATTCACCCACCTTGGCCTCTTAAAGTGCTGGATTACAAGTGTGAGCCACCATGCCCAGCCAAGACCTCATCTGTTAAGTCAATATGAGAGATAGGTTTAATATTAAGATGAGTATGGTAGGATGAGTAATAAATCTGTTCTCCCATTATACCCAATATTTATAGTAAAGTAGATGAGTTGGAGAAAAAAACATGGACTCCAAATATTCCTTTGTCCTGAAACTACCTCCTTAGCCTACTTGTGTTTTATTTGGTTTCATCTAAGCAACACCTTTCCACTCCTAGCATTTTTTATCAGATACTAAACGAGAGTGACAACTTGAGGATTTGACATGTATTTCACTATTTTATGCACTTCGCGTATAGCCATCTCAAATAAAGCCAACTTCGTAGCATTTGTATTATCTGAGCTCTACAAAGAAGTGAAACAAACCTCAGAGGGACTAAATATTAATGACATGCCCAGGGTCACAAAGGTAGTATGTTTCAGAGCCAGGAGTCAAACTCAGGGTTGTCTGACTTCAATGCATGAACGCTTTCATCATCCCAGAGGTGCCCATGGGATGTTCCAGAGTCTGAGATGTAAGAAGGCTGTAAACCCAGATGCCTATATAAATTTCAAAGACACAGTTTTACAGAAAACAGCATCATCCACCAGGTTCACATTCAGGCTTTCTGAATACCATTGCCTTTGAGGTCTGTCTTGGACAACTGACCTTGTATTATACACAAAATTGGTTCATATATATGTAACTTGTAGGATTTCATCTTAATCACGGGGTCAGTGTCTCCATAGATTCTCTGTCCCCCTTGTGTATTGTGCCAGGTACCCAACGTTTATTAAACACTTCTCAAATGAATGCCAGTGGCAGTTTAATGAGTTGATGTATTTGCTCAGCATTATAATGTGACACAGGGCATATTCTTACCCATAGTTAAGGTATCAGAGTTGGGCTGATGTAGCTGAACTGAACTGATAGCCAAACTAAGCATGTAAAGTTATTACGGTATTGCCAGTCTTGTGGCTATCAAAGTTTTCTCCACAAGCTTTTTCCGCCCCTTTCCCAAACCATGTAGTTTGAAAAAAAGATTTGTCTTTCCTTTATTGGGTTATATCAATAAAAAGGCTTTCCTTCAACAAGAAACATGCTTGTGTGTGGGAAACACTAATAAAACCCAGTTTTCTCTAAGGCTATGGAATAACATCCTAATCAACCCTTGATTTCTTAATAAGAATTTATTGTGCATTTATCAGAATAGTTCCTAGGAAATGTTTGAGTATAAAATGATAAAGTCCCTGGTCTCAGTTTGCAGAATTGAAAATTAAGGACTAAACTGACCAATAAGCAATGGTGTATAATTGAGTTCAAAGGCATATAGTCCATATGCTGTGTCACTGATGGGGAAGAAAGACAAGCCCCCAGAAGTGGCTTTTGGGCAAAAGAAGATTTAACCATATTCTTCAAAGTGATTCTCCCCACCCCCACCTCGGGCCCCCCCCCATTTTTAAAGTGTGCGCTTTTATTTAACTGGTCTCAAGTCAGTGTACAGGTATGCCCTGGCTGTCTCGCTGTCTCCATCCACTCTCAGGGAGACCGAAAGCCTTCATACATCTCAAGTTGGGGGGGACAAAAAAGGGAGCCATGAAGGATGGTCAAAATAAAAGTATTAAGGTGAAGATTTTAAAAAACTTTGCATTTTATAACTTACACGAAAGCAATGCTATCACCTCCCCTGTGTGGACTCGGGAGAGGACTGGGCCATTCTCCTTAGAAGTGGGGTGGCTTTTAGGATGGCAAGGGACTTCCTATAACAATGCATCTCATGGTATTTGGAATGATTATTTTAAAAAAGAACAATGTACAGTCAGTCCTTGGCCACATTGTAGAGCTTTGGGCGATGCTCACTCCAGTCCACTGCTGTCACCTTCACTGCAGAAAACAAGAGGAGATTGGCATGGCTTTGTGTGTGGGTTTTTTTTTTTTTTTATTTTTTATTTTTTTGGTTTGACAAAGTGGTTCTTTAACTGTGTGTTAAGCGCTTTTTAAAAACTAGCTGCGATTTTTGGCTGTGGGGTTCATGGATCTCCAAGTGGAGGCCAAGTGGTAGGGATGCCCCCGGGTGCCCCTCTGCCCTGCTGGTATTCATCTGTCCAGCCAGTGCTGTCTCATTAGGCAGTGTTCTTGCTTAGGGTAGCTCATGTTCCCATGGGAAACTGACATGGGGATGTAAAAGCTCCCACTGTTCTTTGAGATAACACAACTGTGTTGCCAAGTCTTGTGAGAATGTAGAAATGAATGTGATATTTCTGCAAATGTGTTTACTTGGAGTACTTCGAAGAGCAAGGTCCTTTTAATTAGAATAGTACCACCAAATTGATAGCATTGGGCTCTAGGAAAGGATACATTTGAGGAAAGACTGTATACTGCACTTTGCTGGCAAGTCACCGAGTTCCCATGGCCGCGGGGGAGGGGGATTGATAATGTCAAAACACGTAGTATAAACTCTTTGCTCTGGTTTGAATCCCAGCTCTACTGCTTGGTGGTTTGGTGACCTTGAACAGTTTCTTAATCTCTGTGCTTTAAGGTTCTCCTCTGTAAAATGAGTATCCCATTGGTACTTAAATTATAGGTCTGCCTTGAGGATTGTGACTTAATACATGTAAAGTGCTTTGAAAAATTCAAGACACATAGGAAGTGCTATGTTAGTAATACCTCCCATTGCCATCACTACATCTTGCCAAGTCTGCATGTTGAATGTTTTAGGTGCTCGGTGGATGTTTGTTGAATTTCATGAGTCGTATGAACTTTATCTTTTTGAAAGAGCAATTTGAGACCACAGCCAGAAACATCACTTGTTTCTAGATGCTTTTTCCAAGTGTAGGAGAGCCCAGAAACCTAGTGCCCTGGGAAAATTAGAGTATCTTTGTTTCCTGCTACCCCCCTGACTACCTAGGGTGCTCTACTCATGACTGTAGGAGGCAGCTGAAGGCATAGCCTGAACTAGAAGTTACACCGCTTTCACCCCTTGCCCAGGATCGGGAAGGGTCTTATTGGCAGGAAGACTAGCAGTCGGATCCTCAGCCCCAGGCCCATTGTGATTTCTCTCTCTGCTGCTTGCTTCCCTGTCGTGGGGCTGGCATGGCTGAGCCCAGGCACTGGGAGCAGCTCTGTGAAGAATTGGCTGATTCAGGGCATGTAGTTCAGGGAGGAAATGATAGGAAAGTTGTGAAGAGAGCAGGGGTAGGTTGAGGTGGTTTTGTGCAGAATGACCCGAATCACACAGCTTGCATGCTGAAGGCAGCTTTCTCCTCTCCTGTGTTAGGTCGTCTCTAGCCTGGGCTGTCAACCCTCTGAGAGCATGAGCCATCTGTCCTCATTCATGACTGTATCCTCAGAGGCTACCTCCATGCCTGGACAGAGAGGTTGTTCTGTACATATTTGTTGAATGACAGAATGGCTATGTTAAAAGTAAGCAGTAAGATTTAACTGAAATCTGTGAGACCTTCAGAAACTTCTCTTGCTATCCAAATGTGCTTCATTTAAAAGCTGAGCTAGGAATGCTCTTTTAAAAACCAGAGATTAACTGCACCTCTGAGATACCGCCATTATTTTCATTGATTCCCAGTTAGACCTGCTTCACTTTAATTGCTAATGTGTAACAGGTGTTAGATTCTGGCAGCTATCGCAAACTCCTTGAACTTGCCATCTTAAATAACACCTGAAGAGGACGTGTGGGTTCCTGCCCATGTGTTAATTGTGCCACAGACACTGGCTTTGGCATAGAGGATCAAGGTTTTAAAGGGGTCCCCCTCCTTCCCACAAGAACAGGTGTTAGGGAGAGAGAAGGTTCTGTACCACTTCTCACTCATTCTCAGAGAAACAATACAGAGTAATTGGAAACAATTTTAACTCAGTAACCACAAAAGCTTCCTTTTTCAGATCAGATCCGAGTTGCTGCTCTGATTGCAGCCTGACTTCCTATGGTTTACTTCATCCTTTGTAAGTGAAGCTGGGTGGGTGCACCCAGAAAAGCCAAATGCCTCTTTCTTGATTCCAGATATTCTATCTTTCTCAGGAGAAGGCTTGCATTTCAATCAGCGCTTTCCAAACCCTGCTGTTCTCCTGCTCAGCAGGACCAGAGCTGCTTTTGTGAGTTTAGAGGGTCTGCTGGCATTGGGGCATTGCTGAGTATCTGGAGAACAAAGATCACATTCTGTTTTAGATTATTGCTTTTATTTGCGGGATGAAAGAGTAAACAGCTATAACATCTGCAGTTCCTCTCCTGCCAAAGGAGGTCCTTTTTTCCTGCGAAGCTATTGACTAATTTTAATTTCACGAACAATCTTCATTTACTTAATCAACAAATACTTGTTAGGTGCCTAGAATCTTCCAGGCACCGTTCTAGGCACCTAAAACATATCTGTAAATCGGACAACCCCCCCGCCCAACAAAAAACCTCTGTCCTCATGGAATTTTAATTCCCTTTATTTTTCTGTAAAGGAATTTTGACCCAGAGATTTCCTTTGGGACCTTTTTAAGATACTTATTTTGGACGTACATCTGATTAATGTCACACTTCGGGGGGGTTAAGATCTTAATTTCCGGTAGCCCAGCTGTGTCCTTTCAGCAACAGAAATCCCACAGCTTCAAGCAGGGTCAGGAAAAGCCAGGGATGGTGGTAACAGAAGGTTTTCTGCAGAGGCGCTAGCAAGAACTTAGCACGTACTGCAAGTTTCTTCCAAGAGTTATTGGAATGTGAAAGCATTACAAAGAGGAAATGTTATTTTGTCATGTGACCTGTGATGTGGATGGCAGCATCAGAGTTGCCCCACTCGGGACAAATACCCAGGCCTAGTTCACCTAGGCCAGCCTCATGTTTTCCGACAGTGACTTTGAGCAGAATTTTAAAGAAGGCATGCCCCTCCAACATTGCTTGACTCTCCACGTAATGCATTATAGATCTGTCATCCTATAAGTGTGCAACACTTCTTGGAAAATTTGTTTCCAGCTTGAAACACCTGTAGAGAATGGGATGGTGGTGGTGTCTACACACTCCATCCTCATTAAGCAAAATGTTGCATATTTCCAGCTTTAAGGTATAATCCGTGCGTGCAAGGAGTCAATGTGAAAGCTTGGATGAATATGTTGTCACCTTTTTGGTTGTGGTAGAACTAGATTGTCTTACCATGCCCTTCAGGACTTCAGAAACTGGGACCACATCCATTCTCCACCTTTCCTTCTTGGCCACTCCTGTGGAATATTCTGTTTGCCCCATCTGAAGTGAAGCTTCTCATCTTCAGTCCTCTGGGAATGACAGGGGTGGGCAGATGTCAGCCCTGTGGGCTGCTCCACGGGAGGCTGTGAAAACAGAACTGGCAAGAGATACAGGGGTCTCTCAACAGGCAGGGTCTGACTCTGGGGAGCTTGGTATAGAGCAGGGATTTGGTACAGAGCAGGAGCTGGCAAACTAGGGCCCATGGCTTGTTCTTGTACTACTAATAGTTTGAGTGGTTTTTATTTTTAAAGCATTGCAAAAGAACACACAGAATCCCAGTTTGGCCCCAAAGTCCCAGATATTTACTGCCTAACCCCTTATAGAAAAAACTTAACTCCTATTGATCTACTTTAATACAAACACCAGGAGTGGGGCTTTCTGTCTGTAACACCTCATCCACATGTCTGAATTCTCAAGAAGGTGACGTAGGGATGGTCACTTACTCGTCTCGATCTTTGGGTCGCTTACCTGTGAACTGCCTTATTTATATTACAGTGTTTGGATTTCTTGGCCAAGCATCTTTAGTTGTCGCTGGGCTTTCTGATCTCCAGGAGTCATGGTTTTTGTTGAGCTGGAACTTCTTTCAAGTCATATTCCTGAGTGATGGTCAAAATGAGCATAACCTGCCAGTTTCTAAGAAGCTGACTTTATTGCAAGGAGTTGATAGAGCACTAACTTCCTGCTGCCTTTCTACAGATTTCCGTGACAAGCCTTCCTGTGCCAGTAGAATAGCCCTTGAGTTACCTTGCTTTGCTACATTTCTTCATTATTGATTTGCATATCAATTATCACACGCTTTGTAGGCTGAAAGCCACCTCTCCATACATCTCAGTATGTTAGGGTTTGTTTTTTGAGACTTGATCTCACTCTGTCACCCAAGCTGGAGTACAGTGGTACAAATCATAGCTCACTGCAGCCTCAACCTCCCAGGCTGAAGCTATCCTCCTGCTTCAGCCTCTTGAATAGCTGGGACTACAGGAGTGCACTACCATGCCTGGCTAATTTAATTTTTTGTAGAGATGGATTCTTGCTGTGTTGTCCAGGCTGGTCTTGAACTCCTCAGCCGCCTAAAGTGTTGGGATTACAGGCATGAGCCACGGCACCTGGCCAAAATGTTAGTTTTGAATTAGTAGAGTAGAAAACTTTTTACATTTAAAGAGCAAATGATAGCATATATTTGGAGGAATATGCATCTGAAAAAACAGGCACATTCACTGCAGGGTATTTCAAATCAGTTATAACTTCATATTTTTCCAAGTATGGCTAAAATGTATCATACCACTCTGCAGATACACTATGTAAAATATCAGTGATTAAACTTACGATTTTTTTTTTTAAGTGGAGTCTCACTCTGTTGCCCAGGCTGGAGGGCAGTGGTGCAATCTCAGCTCAATGCAACCTCCACCTCCCCGGTTCAAGGGATTCTCCTGCCTCAGCCTCCCAAGTAGCTGGGACTACAGGTATGTGCCACCGTGCCCGGCTAATTTTTTATGTATTTTTAGTAGAGGTAGAGTTTCATCATGTTGGCCAGGCTGATCTCGAACTCCTGACCTCAGGTGATCTACCCATCTCTGCTTCCCAAAGTACTGGGATTACAGGTGTGAGCCACCGCCCCAGCCTAAACTTAAGAATTTTTGAACTTCCTTTTAACACCAGCTGTTTTTTCCCACAAAGCTCATGGAGACTCCTAAATAGTGGTGGCCTTAACAATGAATGTGGAGAAGGAAAGAATGGTCTAAAAGAAATATTCTGAGGAGAGAGAAGCAAAGTCTGATCATGGTATTTTGGCGAAGGACGGGAAAAGTTAGGAAAGTGAAATTTGTTTGATACAATAGGAAAGTAAAGGAATGATGTGGAGTAGAAAACACAGGCACAGTTCTGTTCAGAAATAGGATCCTACGGAGGGAAGTTGTGAAAAAAGATTTAAAGTCACTTGGAGGCTTCTGACCTTTAACACACCCATTTTAACTTAAGTAGACTAAACTTAGAAAGGTTCATAGATAGACAAACGTTAAGTTTTGTAACCCTCTGCCTTCGTCCGGCACTATTTCCACAAAGATTGGAGAGCGTCTGTAAACCAGCGCAGATCACGCTGTGGCTTTTTCTGTAACTATGACCTCTTTGTTTTCCTTTGGATTGCTCTTGATAATGTGTCCTTGCTTCATTTTGGAATTTTCCCACAAGTGAATGGCTCACACTTTTTGTTGTGTGACATTACATGGTAGAGCAGAGGTTGCCTTCCTGGGAACCCACCCAGACACCGACTGGTTAAATCCACTGCAGGGTGTATGAAAGCAGACAATGGTGTCCTTTAGAGGCAAGGTTGCTCCCAAACAAAAAAGCCCTGGAGTGTAGTTCTGGCCAAATCTGAATGATTAGAAAAATGTAGAATGTAATAACAGGCTTTTATCTCTGAGAAAGTTTGAAGGCTTTAAAAGATTCTGTAAAATTTCTTTTGGTGTTGTTGGTTTTCTGCATATCACACTGGCCCAGCTGGGTGGACCTAGGGAGAGAGAAACTGTATAGTAACCCCATACTTATGACTGGAACAACTTCTATCTGGAACACAGCTGAAAAAGGAAGAAGGGGAGAAGGAAAGGTATGACAATAAAGAGGAGCTTTGAATCCAAAACGGATATTACAAAGAAAACATCACAAAAAATAGATATCACAAAAGGCTTTGAGTGATCAAAGATGGATATAAAAAAGCATCATGTACCGTCTGATGAGTCCCTCAAATCACCCTGTGTGGGAGGACTCGCTGCCGGAAGCTGTTCTAGCTTGTCGTTATACTGTGCAAGCTCTTATATAGTGTTCAGGTACATGTCAAGGTCACATGCAGGGGCATGGCAGGGCTGGGCTTTGAAGCCAGGCAGTCTGAGTCCAGAGGTTGTATTCTTCTCAACCACCAGGCTCTTGAAGGCCTGACAATTGTGGTTACCTTACTTTTCTGCCAACTGTAAATTAAAAAGAGGCACTTACAGGAAGGGAGGACTGCTGGAAACAGTGACGTTCATCCCACTGGTTAAAAACAAAAGTTGGACAAGTCATCAAAAGTAGTCACAAGAATCATTCCCCCCAACCCCAAAACCCAGCACACACTGACACCATTTAATAAAGGGGACATATTGTCATACATGCTTTCCATGGATATCACTCTCCGCAGTGTCCTGAGTTATCCAGTGAAATGAAATTCTGTTCAACATCACTGAAGAAGAATGGGGATTAAGCTTTATCTAAAACAACAGGGATTAAGCTTTACTATGATGTTACATGTAACTTGGATTTCCGAGGAGCCTCTTTCAAGGATGGTGCCCAATTTTCTGGAGATTAGAACCTATTCTCTTCTAATTCAGAGATTCTTCATTAAGAGCCTCAGGAGTACCTCTATATGCAAAATGCAATTGCATTTCCTTTATTTCTTTATAATCACTTCCATTTCTATGATTTAGTCAGCATACTTGCTGTTGTAGCACTCAGAAAGGCAATTAAATGTGCAAACTATGCATTATAGACAGACCTATTTGGAGACTGCCTGGTTTAAGGCCACGTGGTAAATACAGAGCTTGAGCTGTAACTATCTGGTGAAGACATCACCATTAGAAATGCAGGTGCCCAGACCCCATCCCCGACCTACCCAGTCACAATCTGCATTCTGACAAGGTCACTAGGTGCTTCCTGTGCACATCGAATGTTGAGAAGCACAGTCCTAATCGTCACTATGTAACAGAATGTTTGGTTGTTCACTTATTCCTTGCAAGATGGTAGGCAGTGATTCTCAGCCTTCACTGCACACAGAAATCATCTGAGGGGCATTTTAAAAATCCCAGCATGGGGCTGGGTGTGGTGGCTCACACCTATAAACCCAGCACTTTGGGAGGCCAAGGCGGGCGGATCACGAGATCAGGAGATGGAGACCATCTTGGCCAACATGATGAAACCCCGTCTCTACTAAAAATGCAAAAATTAGCTGGGCGTGGTGGCACACGCCTGTAGTCCCAGCTACTCAGAAGGCTGAGACAGGAGAATCACTTGAACCCAGGAGGTGGAGGCTGCAGCAGTGAGCCAAGACCATGCCAATGCACTCTAGCCTGGGTGACAGACCCAGACTCTGTCTCAAAAAAATAAAAAACAAAAACAGTCCCAGCATTCAGGCTGCTCCACATACCTTGGCTTGCTACCTTTCACACCAGAGTCACACCAGAAACTCTGGAGGTGGGCGCCAGGCACTAGGAATTTTCAAAGCTCCCCACGTGATTCCAGTATGTTGAAAACCTCTGCCTTAAACTTGAAGACGGAGCATAAGGTTGTGAGCAGCCTGGTTCTTTGTCAGAAGCTGGGTAAATGGTCTGTTTTTCTCCTGTGGCCACTAAGCCTGGGTCTCTTGTGTCCTTTGCAATTGCTGCAGGTCCAGGTCCGTCAGTGGTTCCTCGGCGACTGTCACTGTGCCTGGTGTCTACCGTCCTTCATCTGTTAGGCCCTTTCCATTCTGTGCAGGGTGCTTTGAGGGTCGTTAGGGAAGTGATGCAAGGGACTAAGGAGAGCGGATCAGGGATAGGACGTTCCTTATGAGTTCTTGGTTTCTTAAGCTGATGAGTTCCAAATCTCAGGGTGCAAATTCCATCACTCTTTGTTTTGTATTGTAGGCTCTCAGTTTGGTGTCTGGAGCTACTCAATGACCTTTTGGTGCATTAAAAAAAAAAATTTTGCTTTGTTGCTGCACTGCATGAACCTTCCCCCAAGATATAAACATGGCTCAGCATATTATAAATGAAAGCTTTTCAGTGTCAAGCTGTGTTTTTCTTTCCTTGTGAGTATCACTTTTTTTTAAACATGGTATGATTGGACATCTACATGCTGTCGGAGCTTCTCCTCCCACCCCATCTGTATGCCTTTACTCTCCAGTCCTCCTGATAACTGAATTTCTCCACCCCTCACCCTCCACCCCAGAAAACACAAGGCGCTTCATGGGCTTAAGTTAACTGTATACATCACAAAATAACACTTTCTGTGATTTGACCACATAGTCACAACTCAAGCTCTGTATTTACCACATGGCCTTAAACCAGGCAGTCTCCAAATAGGTCTGTCTATAATGCATAGTTTGCACATATAATTGCCTTTCTGAATGCTACAACAGCAAGTATGCTGACTAAAGCATAGAAATGGAAATGATTATAAAGCAAGAAATAAAGGAAATGCAATTGGGTTTTGCATATAGAGGTACTCCTGAGGCTCTTAATGAAGAATCTCTGAATTTGAGGCTGGCAAGACGCAAAGTGGTTCATAAGTGACCTGAGTTTAATGTGTTTCAGAGCTTGCTAGTCTGAGCGTGGCAGCCTATTACAGAGGATATTATAGGAATGGAGACTTTTTTTTTTTTTTTTTGAAACAGAGTCTCATGCTGTTGCCCAGGCTGGAGTGCAGTGGCACAATCTCGGCTCACTGTAGCCTCTGCCTCCTGGGTTCAAGTGATTCTCCTGTCTCAGCCTTCCAAGTAGCTGGCATTACAGGTGCCCACCACCATGCCAGGCTAATTTTTGTATTTTTAGTAGAGGCAAGGTTTCACCATGTTGGCCAGGCTGGTCTCAAACTCCTGGCTTCAGGTGATCGGCTTGTCTTGGCCTCCCAAAGTGTAGGAATGGAGATTTTAATGAGAAGGCATGAGAGTATCTGAGGGGACTCCTGACCTTCTACTCAGCATGTCCACCACCCCTACTGCTTTGTGAGGCCATACCCAGAAACTCTCAGTGTTTCAGAAGCATGTTTTCAGGCCATAAAATACAGATAAATTATAATTGGTGGAGACCACATTAAGGTCAATGAAAAAGGGTGCTCTAGGCAGGAGACAGATGACCCTGGGAGCTCTGGTCGTCCCTGCTATCCTAGGGTAGGAGGGGTTTGAGGTCTTGGCACACCCGCGGCCATTTCTGGGTAGTCACTGCTGTAGGGGGTAAGGAGAGAGTTCACGTGTACTGATGGGAAGGCTCCAGCGTGGACTACTCCACCTTGCAACTCTTGGCTATCTGGCTTGGTTTACCCAGGCTGCATCTCTGGTCCTGCCTCTTCAGAGAATCCTTCCTTGACTTTCTTTTCTCTTTTCTTTTCTTGTCTTTTCTCTTCTTCTTTCTTTTATTTCCGGAGTCTCGCACTGTAACCCAGGCTGGAGTGTAGTGGTGTGATATTGGCTCAGTGCAACCTCTGCCTTCTGGGTTCAAGTGATTCTCCTGCCTTAGCCTCCTGAGTAGCTGGGATTATAGGTGTGTGCCACCAGTCCCAGCTAATTTTTTGGTAGTTTTAAGTAGAAACAGAGTTTTGCCATGTTGGCCAGGCTGGTCCCGAACTCCTGACCTCAGGTGATCTGCCTGATCTTTTTAAAAAAGGAAAACTGGCCAGGCACAGTGGCTCATGTCTGTAATCCCAGCACTTTGGGAGACCAAGGCGGGCGGATCACGAGGTCAGGAGATCGAGACCATCCTGACCAACGTGGTGAAACCCCATCTCTAATAAAATAGAAAAAATTAGCCGGGTGTGGTGGTGGGCACCTGTAGTCCTGGCTACTCCAGAGGCTGAGGCAGGGGAATTGCTTGACCCCTGGAGGCGGAGGTTGCAGTGAGTCAAGATTGCGCCACCACACTTCAGCCTGGTAACAGAGCAAGTCTCTGTCTCAAAACGAAAAAAAAAGGAAAACTTCCCATCAGTCTTTAAAATGTATGACTTGTATGATCCTAGGAGTTGTGTTCGTTTGCTTATGCACAGATTGACCCACTATTGGATTTTCCTAGCACATATGACACATGCTCCTGTGCATACCTTTGAGGTGATGTCTGCCTTTGTCTTGTGAAGCTCAGCGCACTAGGACCATATCTAAACCCTTATGCCTTGAACAGGTGAGAATTTCTTTCACGCTTTTTAGGATTCTAAAATTCAGAGGTTTGGTTGCCAAAAGAAACTGCCTTCATGATGAGGGGGAGAGCACTTTTATTCTTCTAGGAAAGAATATGAAAATATGTATCACTTCTTCTACCATCCCAGCTGACCTAGCCAAGGGAATGCAGATTCTTAAGTTTGGAAAAAGGAAGACAGAGGGATTATTTGACAATTTTTTAAAAAAGGAAAGTTCCACTCTGTAGTTCCTACAAGGAAGGAGGCACGAGAAGGAAGAACTCTGTTTTGTTCATTTTCTTTTTTTTTTTCCTTTTCTTTTTATTTTTTGAGACAGGTTCGCTCTCGTTGCCCAGGCTGGAGTGCAATGGTGCAATCTCGGCTCACTGCAACCTCTGCCTCCAGGGTTCGAGCACTTCTCCTTCTTCAGCCTCCTAAGTAGCTATGATTATAGACACCTGCCGCCATGCCTGGCTAATTTTTTGTATTTTTAGTAGAGACTAGGTTTCACCATATTGGCCAGGCTGGTCTCAAACTCCCGACCTCAGGTGATCTGCCCTCCTTGGCCTCCCAAAGTGTTGAGATTACAGGCATGAGCCGCCGCGCCTGGTTTGCAATTTTTCTAAGACTTTATTTACCTTGTTTATGATCATGGCAATATTTACTCTGCATGTTTTACATCATAACAGTGTGCGAGTTAGAACTGAGGGTCCTCCAGTTTCACCCCTTCAGGGTAAAGACGATCAAGGGGTTGGAGTATATTTTTCCTAATCTTTTTATGCATATGCTAAGACATCCTTAGAGTTACCACTTACCGAAATGGGTTTATTCTACAATTGCTTTTTTCCACTTAATAGATAAGGAATACTTACTCATGGTTAAATAGGGTGCTAAGCCAGCATGGTATTTCACAGCAAGACATTATATTGTATTAGAGGCATCATAATTCATCTATTCTTTTGGGAGTTCTCCAAGGAAATTAGCAGATGCTAAGCGAGGGTGGGGGGTGGTCTTTGTTTCAGTACATTCAGCTTTTGAACTTGATATACTTGAAATTAGCATGTTAAGTCTTAACAAAATGCATCAGAAGGTCTAATGTAACCAGACAGCCCACGGTTCTAGAACTTGGGAGACACGGTCTTTAATGATCTACCCTCTCCCTACCTTCCACTGCAGGGTCCTGCAAAAACCCCCTGGCTCCTCCAAACCGCAGAGGATGGATGAGGCTTGGCTTGAGTTCCTTCCAGGTGTGACAATCTGACAGGGACCACTCCCACCTTCAGAGAGAGCAGAGCCAACAGAAGCAGATTTAGTTTACAGCCTAGGGGATTTGCTTGACACAAGGGTGACCATCTCGACTATGGGAGGCTCTGCAGCCCTATGTCTGATCAGCCTTAGAAGCACGATAGCCATCTTTGCACTGTGGATTTAATCTCTCTAGTGGCTTTAGTCATTTCTTACCCCAATAATTACAAAGGAAGAAGTCTTTTTACTCTTCAGGTATATGCTTTAAAGTGGGCTTTTGTCTGCTGCAGGCTCATGCTGGGGGAGTGCAGGAGCCCATCAAAGTGTTAAGGGTCCTGCCTGGCCACTGGCTGGCTGGCTCTCCACAGCTTGCTTCCAAGATGTACTGTGCCATAGGATGGCAGAACACAGGGTGAAGTATCAGCTCCCTCGCCTCATGGAGAGTTGTAGTCCATGGCACCCGCTCCCTTCCTAAAAAGGAGAAATATAATTGCCTTTGGGCAGACTCCTGCTAATAAAGTGGAAAGAAAAGGGGACATCAGATGAGCTTTCTTGTAAAATTTCTTACATGTTTTTTATCCTAACATATTGGGCTTAGTATGTCTCTTATATTTACTAAAGTGTCTATTACAAATTTATTTTTAACACATTTCTCCTTCTGAATGTATGTATTTTATGGGACCAGAGCACCTCTGCTCAGTGTTTCTAAGGGCCCTCGTAAAGACTTCACGTGCGTATGTGCCGGCTGTGGCCTTGCTGCCATTTTCATTGGGTTCTGGTTCCATATTTGGCTCTATTTAGAGATGCCGAGGGAAGTGGTGATACAAGACAGCTATGCAACTTAGCTGTATGTGTTAAAAAGATACCCTGTAGCTTTTTTTCTCTCAGCCCCAAATTACCTTCATAAAAGGATGAAGGTTCTCTTGAATAACCCAGATAATTACCAGGTTTTTAAAGAATTTATTAATGTCCGTTCTATATTTAGGCAGCCTCAGTTTAACAAAAAGATTTTATATAATCATTTTACCTCTTACATTTAGGTCTTCGATCCATATTAGTTAATTTTTCTGTGCTGGGAGAGAAGGGTTTGACTTCATTCTTTTATGTAAAACTCATTGGAAAAAAACACAGGGATAAATCTTCATGACCTTAGATTTAGCAATGGTTTCTTAGCTATGACAAAAACATATGTAAACAAAGGAAAAAGATAAATTGAACTTCATTGAACTTAAAATATTTTGTGATTCAAAGGACACAATCGGGAAGTGAAAAAACCCATAAAATGGGAGAAAATAACTGTAAACTTCTATCTGTTAAGGAGTTTGTATCTAGAACGTACGAAGAATTTTTACGATTCAATAATAAAAAGACGACCCAATTTTAAAATGGGCAAAGGATCTCACTTGAGTTTTGCATGAGATCAACAGGCTGCTAGTTTGAAGCTTGATTCCTTCTAACTTTCTCTTTCTTGGAAGTTAATATTTCTAATCTGCATTTTAACCAGCACACCTTTGGAAGGGACGTAGTTAAGGCAGGGGTTGTAATGTGATGGATGAAAAGGAACCTCCACTGCAGCTTTTGGTTTTTCAGTGTTCTTTATATGCAGGAAAATAGCTTGGGGCCCCCAAATCACTAAAGGGAAAAGTCAAACTGGAAACTGCTTAGCGCCAGCCTGCCTCTCATTCTATTCAAAGTTACCCATCTTCTCACTGAGGTAGTGCATATCTGATTGGCTCTTTTGTGTTTTTTTTTTTTTTCTTTTTTGAGACAGGGTCTCTGTTACCCAGGCCAGAGTGCAGTGGTGTGATCTCGGCTCACTGCAATCTCTGCCTCCCGTGCTCCAGTGATTCTCCTGCCTCAGCCTCCTGAGTAGCTGGGATTACAGGCATCTGCCACCATGCCTGGCTAATTTTTTGTGTTTTTCGTAGAGACGGGATTTCACCATGTTGTCCAGGCTGGTCTTGTCTTGACCTCAGGTGATCAACCTGCCTCAGCTTCCCAAAGTACTGGGGTTACAGGTGTGAGCTACTGTGCCTGGCCTTGATTGCCTCCTTTGGAAAGGCTAACCATAAACTCAAAACAGTGCAGCCATGTCTCTTATCTACCTATGTCTTGGAAGCCCTCTCCCCACCTTCAAGTTGTCCCACCTTTCTAGACTGAACCAATGCTCATCTTATGTATGTTGATTGACGTCTCATGTCTTCCTGAAATGTTTAAAACCAAACTGTGCTCTGACCACCTTGGGCACATGTTGTCAGGACCTCCTGAGGCTGTGTCATGGGCATGCATCCTCAACCTTAGCAAAATACACTTTCCAAATTAACTGAGACGTGTCTCAGATTTTTGGGGTTCACAACATCATAATCATTAAAAGATTAAAGTTTATTCTGAGGGTGAAAAGCTGAATGTATTTTCTCTAAGAATGTAGCTTATAATTATGAACATTTTTCAAATATGCCATTGGAGATTCATATGCTCATACCAAAACTCTGCTGTATTTGTTTCATCTGTCCCTTTTACTCTCTGCTAAAGTATTCTAAAGCAAATCCCAGACATGTTCTTACCACTACATATGTCAGCATTCATCTCTAAAATGTGGAGTGTTCATACGTTACCAAAATTGTCACTATCACACAGAAAAACACTCAATATAAATATTAAACATTTTTTTACTTGAATAAAATGGATTTGTGGAGTAATTTCTCTTTTAAGTCATGAATGAATGGTACTTCTATTATCACTAATGAGTGATATTTACATTTTAACAGGTGTGCTGATTCTGGGCAAGTTTCTAGAATAGAAACACTGTCCTGTCAGAATGGTGCAGGGGGTAGGGGTTAGAGGAGGGATAGCATTAGGAGAAATATCTAATATAGATGATGGGGTGATGGATGCAGCCAACCACCATGGCACATGTATACCTATGTAACCTGCACATTCTACACATGTACTCCAGAACTTAGAACACACACGTGTGTGTGTGTGTGTGCGTGTAGTGTAATCATCAAAAGAAAAAAAAAAGAATGGTGTGTTGTGGCACTGTGTGTGGTAGAGCAGATCACAGTATGGGGCAGCCACTTGAGGACTGTTAACTGCTTTGGATTCAAAAGCACTTAAATGTAAAATTATTTCACCTCAAAGGCAGTTCATGTGTTTGGCCCCAAAGATAATACTGTAGTATTCATGTGGTATATTCTTAACAGATGAAAATTTAGCTTCTAAAGGGACGCTAAGATTTTGTTTATTTTTATATGTATATTTGTATTTTATGTTTGGAGCCCTTTTAAAACCAAATGAACAGGACTTTACTTTTACAATTTTTTTGGTAGCAAAATTGGATTCATCAACACTCGATGCATTAGCTTCTCTGATATAAAAGTATGGGCTCGGTGCGGTGGCTCACACCTGTAATCCTA
Source organism: Ateles fusciceps (assembly GCA_036589455.1). Lineage (NCBI taxonomy): Eukaryota > Metazoa > Chordata > Mammalia > Primates > Atelidae > Ateles > Ateles fusciceps. The sequence goes on from JAZHEH010000078.1 coordinate 12,170,217, forward strand.
GCACTTTGGGAGGTTGAGGTGGGCGGATCACTTGAGGTCAGGAGTTCAAGACCAGCCTGGCCAACATGGTGAAACCCTGTCTCTATTAAAAATACAAAACTTTGCTGAGCGTGGTGGTGGGCACCTGTAATCCCTGTTACTCAGAAGGCTGAGGCAGGAGAATCGCTTGAACTTGGGAGGCAGAGGTTGCATTGAGTCAAAAATCATACCACTGCACTCCAGCCTGGGCAACAGGGTGAAACTCCCTCTGAAAATAATAAATAAATGTAATTTTTTAAATATAAAAAGCAAATATTCTGAAGGGAAAGGTATCTGTAGTCATAGTCTCTCTGTTCTTAATACTCTGATATCTCGTCTTCATGTGCATTTTCAACATTTTACCTGTTCAGAGTTGAATCAGTGATTTGCTTGGTATTTTTAATCTCTTAAATGTTTAGCTTTAAATAGTATTTAAATTACAGCAGTTAGAATCAATCCCACAGCTGGGAGTATATTGTGCCCTGAACACTCTCCTGGTCCTTCCTGTCCTTACTACGGCAACTGCTTTCTAACTTTTTAGCTTGTTTTTTTGGTTTTTGCCTCCATCGCTCTGAGAAACTTATGCTTTAACTTTTTTCAGTTTTTGAGTCTTCCCCCGCTCCTCCTATGGGAGGAGAAAATTCAGCTATCAACCATTGCACATGCTTACAGCCAGCACGCACGATTACAACTGTCACACGCTTACAGCCATCCCCCACGCTTACAGCCATTGCACACGCTTACAGCCATCGCCCACGCTTACAGCCATCGCCCACACTTAGAACCATCACCCACACTTAGAACCATCACCCACACTTACAGCCATTGCCCACACCTACAGCCGTTGCCCACGCTTAGAACCATCGCACATGCTTACGTCCCGTCTTTGCATCCCCCAGTATCATTGTGGTGCAGTTTGGGATAGATCTATTTTCAGTGTTGATGTAATGACTATGGAAATGTTTTTCCTTTCTTATACTGTATCTTACCTTTTCTGTAGTTAAGAATTTAATTTTTAATTTATTTTTTACGTATATAATTAGAAGCCAAGCCCCTCACTCCTATTTGTATGAAGTTCCTCTCAAATACATTCAAATTTATTAGATGTTCTGTCATTTCAACCTTAAAGAAATTTGGCCCAGAGCATTGAGGTCTATGCTAATCCAGTTGGTTTTTCACCTTCACTTTATCAATTTGAGAAATTTTTCTTTTTTAAGAGATGGTCTTTTAAAAAGACTCAAGTCTTGGGCTCAAGTGATCCTCCTGCCTCCTGAGTATCCTGGGGAATTTATCTTTCTCTGGTGTTAAGTTCTGGGTTCCCTGGATCTCACATTTTTTCCCTTTCTTGATTTATTCCTTTATTTTGTCAGAGTGTGTAGACTGTTTCTTTCCTGAGAAAGGATCTTGAGAAGTGTATCTTTTGAGCCTCAGCAATTCACATATCCAATTGCCTACTTGATCTTTCTTGGATGTCTTTAAAAAATTTCAAAGATGATGGGTCCACGTAGAGACAGTGATTTCTCCCCCCCCATAACCCCCCACTCACACCACAGTCTGCACCTCTAGCTTGTGGTCTGAATGCCTGGATAGATGCTCCAGATACAAATTCAGAAGCAATTTTAGATTATTCCATTTCACATTTCTCTTGCATCCAGTCTTTCATGAAATTATCCATTTTGGGGCTTTTTGGGCTCCCTCTCTGCATGCCATCATCCTGGTCCAGCCCACTGTCATCTTTGACTGGAATATTGCAACTGGCCTTTGCTTCCTGTCTTAACTTCTTGCAGTCTGTTCCCATGTAGCAGAAGGTACGATCCTAATCCTTAAAACACCCAGGCTTAAAATCCTTCTGTGGCATCTCATCGCTCTGGAAACAAAATCCATACTCCTTACCCTGGGCTGTGAGGGCCTATGTGATCTGGCCCATCTTCCTCTCCACCCTGGTCCTACCCTACACTCCCTTGGTTGAGCTCAGTCTTTCATTTCTTTAAGATTCTTTCCTGTCTCAAGCTATTATGTGATCTATTCCCTCTGCCTGGATAAAAGGTCTTCCCCTCACTTAAATCCTAATTCTGGTTCCTAATCCTTCTGAATTTAATTATGATGTCACATCTTCAGTAAGATGTCTCCCAAATTCCACCACTGGCACTTCCCTCCATCCCTATCTGTGGTTCTCCATTTCAGGTTTTTGTCTTACTTTGCTGTATTTAAAGTGACTTGTACCTCAATTCTTACGTCTTTTCCTGACTAGATTTCAGAGCAGGGGGCTGATCTGTCTTATTTTTGTATGCCCTGTGTCTAGTACGGTTCCTGGTCCTGCAGAATACATATTTGTGGAAGACAGAATGAATACATATTACCATATGGTAAGATTGTCCTCTGAAATAGAGGCGTATTTATTTGATTTAAATTTACACTTAGGCTGATTCCATATATAAGGCAGTTGTGTATAAGCAGATAGCATAAATTGAAAGAGAAAAGGAAAAAGATAAACAGGGCAGTAGACATACAAAATGGAGCTGGCCTTGAGGCTAAGAGCTCACACCATAAAGAGCTATAGACTTGCCATGAGTGGACATTTGGTGCTGACCTTTCTAGCATCCGTTAAGAAAGTCATACAAGTCCATGTGGCGAAAACAGAACAGTGCCCAAGAGAATGACTGTTCCTTGTTAAGACCAAAGAGAAAGTTTATCCAAGGATTGTTGCAAACAGAACAGTATATAGCGTGATAAAGATCATCCCTGTAATAGACATGGCGGACTTGGTAGGGATTGTTCCGCTAGTGACCTTCAAGTATAGACTGCTGCTGTCCTAAGTACAGTTCGGTCGAGGCTAATTTATGGGGCCTATAAGATGACGTCTGAGTTATCTGTGCTGGATTATAGTTCTGCTGTTTATGCCACTGCTTTCTTCTGGAGATGGCCTATGTGGGTGGGGCAGGTGTGCTTTTTGGCTTTTATTAACTGTAGCTTCCTTTATTTGTCCTAACCAAATACTGCTGATTTTTTTTTCATTAGTTTTTATTTTTCATTTTGCTTTACATTCTGGGTACGTGTGCAGATCTTGCAGGTTTGTTACATAGGTATACACGTGCCATGGTGGTTTGCTGCCTCCATCCCCCCTGTCACCTATTTTTAACGTTGCATTGTTTACTTTTATTTGCCTCTGTTGGAGATCTTAGAGATCTTGCCTCTTTTCTTCCAGACATTACTGTTAAATTCCTTCTATCCCATCCCTAGGTCTGATGTATACCTCCTCTAGCAGCACCTTCTAGTGTAAAAGGGGCTAGGTTCCCACATAGTATCTTGAGAATGTCCTCCTAATACTCGTATTTGATAACTTTCTTAACGCTAGACCAACCTTCTCTGCTCTGATGCATGTTTTCCTTATCTTATGAATGTTGTGTGGGCTTTCCTTTAACTCAGTAAGGCGTGTGTGTTCACAATCACTGGGGATTATCAAAAGAAGGGAGTTGAGAGATGAAGGAAGCTTATTTTCCTTAGCTTTGTAGAAAAGTCTTTTGATACGGGAGCTGTCCACTTAGAGTGAAGCTGCTCAGAGGAGCAGAAACTTTCATGTTAATTCAGTAGTCCTGTGTGTAGGGGGAGAGAGACATGAAGTTGATGTAGGTTTTAGTTATTGTTGCTTGGTTTTCCCCATGTAGTGCTCAATCTGCAACCGATCATTGACTAACCAATACTATTGTAGATGATTATAGAACTATTTAGTCCCATGGTTGGTACACAGTGCAGAAATTCCTGCCGAATCATTGTTTATGCCACGAATTGGGTATAATGTGTACTGCTAGAGAATGCCATTGGCAGTGAGGCTCCTGTCATTGGGTACTAGAAATGCTCATAGGAACAAAAGCCGCTAGTGACACTTTGGGCAGCTGACTAGGTTATTTTCTTCAATACTGTTATCCAAGCTACAACTTGTTTTAACTTTGGGTATTGTATTATCCATTTCAGTGTTGTGCCTTATGAAAAGCCATGGGTGATAAACATAAGGATGTATGCAGGAGAGTGCCAGTGATAGTCTTGGTAGAAAGAGGAAAAGAAAAGCCTCTGAGCAAAACCTGGATATGATTAAATGCTGGATTTGCCCAGGAATTGTTTAAGTTTTACAGCTAAAGGTTATTGTTATTTATTAAAGTCCTGTAGAAAATAACTTCTATTGCAAATCTGAAACTTTATAAACTCTAAACCCCTTTTCCCTATGAGAGCAGTTATATTTTATAACAGTTGATTACACAAGATTTCTTAGAAACGTAAATATTGTGTAATAGTAGAGGAAATTGTGCTTGCTAAAATTTTCTGGATCCTGTCAAATCAGCACTTAGTAACTTATATTAATTTTGGTTAAGCTCAGATATGTTCTTATTGACCTTGTTTTCAATAACAGTGATTGTAAGAAGTATGTGCCTGGAACATAGCACTTAGTATGTCCCAGGCACTGTGTTAAGCCGTGTGTGTTTCCTTTAACCCTCTTGACAATCTCAAACTATTTTTGTTTATTTTTATTTGCTTTTTGAACCAGAGTCTCTGTCGCCCAGGTCGGAGTGCAGTGGTGCAATCTTGACTCACTACATCCCAGGTTCAAGCGATTCTCCTGTCTCAGCCTGCGGAGTAGCTGGGATTACAGGTGTGTGCCACCACACCCAGCTAATTTTCCTATTTTTATCATAGATGGGGTTTTGCTCTGTTGGCCAGGCTACTCTCAAATTCCTGATCTCAAGTCATCTACCCACCTCGGTCTCCCAAAGTGCTGGGATTACAGGCATAAGCCACCACACCTGGCCTCAACAAACGTATTTAATCCTCATTTTCCAGAAGAGATGATGAAGGCTTAGGTTTGTCAAGCAACTTTCTCACAGTCACATAACTTATGAGTGGCAGAGCCACGGTGGAGTCATGTTTCCAGTTGATGTTTGATTATTTCTTAGCCTTAAAAAAGTTCTTTTACTTTCTTAGGTTTTTTGGGGAACAGGTGGTTACATGAGTAAGTTTTTTTTAGTGGTGACTTGTGAGATTTTGGTGCACCGAACACCCCAAACAATATAGACTGAAACAATATGTAGTCTTTTATCCCTCACTCCTTCCCACCCTCCCCTGCCTCAGTCCCCAAAGTCTTAGGGCTTTGCATCCTCATAGCTTAGTTCTCACTTACAAAATAGTTTTATTCTTATATCTTTCATCTGTTGCAGCATAACAAACCACCCCAGCACTTAGTAGCTTAAAACAGTTATTCTGTTGCTCACAATTCTACTGGTTTGTGATTTGGGCAAGGCTCAGTAGGGAACGTTTGGCTTGGTTCCAGGTGATGTGGGCTGGGGTGGTTCAGCTGGGGCTGGAGGAGCTGAGAGGGCCTCACTCGTGTGTCTGAGGCTCGAGTGCTGGATGCCAGCAGAAATGCTTCAGTGTTCCTCCAGCTGACCTCTCCACTTGGTCCTTCATCAATCAGTAGTCTAGGCAGGGTATCTGTTTATGGTATATAAGCGTTCCTGGTGCAGAGATGGAAGCAGTCAGAGATAGCTTTTGAGTCCTAAATTACTGAAAACTGGAACAGGCACAGGCTACTTTCATTATGTAATATTGATCAAAGCAGGTGACAGGGCCAGCCAGTCTAGATTTGGGACAGTGGCAGCTTGCGCACAGGAATGGGAGGATTGTTGCTTGTTGCAGACAAGTTACCACTGTCATCTTCACTGGTGTCTAAACCCATCCACCCAAGGAGGATCATGATCCTCGTTCACGTGACATCTTTCTCTCTCGACTTCTGGTCTCAGGGTACTACTCTGATTTTCCAAATAGCTATTCCAACCACATTTTTATTATATTAACTTTTCATTCCTGTTCATCATAACTTAGAGCCTGGGGCCCCAAGTTCTAGTCTGATTGTACCTATGTTAATGCACTTAGAATTCTATGTGAATGGGCAGTCTCCACGTCCATGACCGAAGTCCTTGATCCTTTCTTCTGTCCTGTCAAGGGTCTTGCAAGCTTTGCCTTAGCTGAATTTGTCATCTGTATGTTATCTGCAAATTGGCGTCCTGCCAACCTTCTCGTTACTGCCATCGGAGCCAGTGCTTTTCTAGCTCATTAGACTGCTGTCTAGGAGTAAATACTGATTCCTGCCCCACCCCCCCACTTTTTTAACCTTCTCACCATCCTTTAATCTGACACATAATAGCAGCCTTTGAGTATGCCTTTCCCTTTCCCTTTACTGCTTGTGTTCAGACTTGTGTTACCTCATCCCTCACTCAGCACCGTTGTTCCAAGTAACCACCCTCCTGCTTTATCTCTTCCTACTCAGCTCTGTTCCTCCCACAGCTGCCAGTCTTTGGAAATGCCATTAAGGAAACCTATGTCCTGTCACCTTCCTTGCTGATGACTGTCCCCTCCCTGTCAGTGACTAAAGACTGTCACTTTTTTTCTTTTTTCTGAGACAGGGTCTCACTCTGTTGTCCAGGCTGGAATGCAGTGGTGTGATCATGGCTCACTGCAGCCTCGACCTCCTGGGGTCAAGCAATCCTCCCAGTTTAGCCTCCCAAGTAGCTGGGACTATAGGCACCACCATGCCTGGCTAATGTTTGTATTTGTTATAGAGATGGGGTTTTGCCATGTTGCTCAGGCTGGTCTCAAACCCCTGAGCTCAAGTAATCTGCCAGTCTTGGCCTCCCAAAGTGCTGGGATTAGAGGTGTGAGCCACCACACCTGACACCACTGGTCACTTCTTATTGTAGGGTACTCGAATGGCTTTCCTAGCATTCAGGACCTGCAAGCAGCTACTGCCTCCTTTTCCCCAAACCCAGTAATATTTAAACAAGAAGTCTTTCTTAATATGATCATTTAAGTATATTCAACTGCCCTTTGCCAAGCTTTGCTTGAGGCCAAATTGTGGCATAGCTTTGAATGTCAATAGTGGGTTTAGATTTCGATGAACTTCTAAAATGCCTTGTATGATGGAGTGATAGAATTGAAAATTATTATTATTATTTTGAGATGGAGTTTCACTCTGCTTGCCCAGGCTGGAGTGCAGTGGTGCAATCTGGGCTCACTGCAACCTCTGCCTCCCAGGTTCAAGTGATTCTCCTGCCTCAGCCTCCCAAGTAGCTGGGATTACAAGTGCTCACCACCATGCCCAGTTGATTTTTGTATTTTTGGTAGAGACAGTTTTACCATGTTGGCCAGGCTGGTCTTGAACTCCTGACCTCAGGTGATCCTCCCACCTCGGCCTCCCAAAGTGCTGGGATTACAGGCATGAACCACCACGCCTGGCTGGATTGAAAATTATTTAGGATGATGGAGTCCTTGGTGTAAGATATAAAATCACTTGCTAAGGAAGAGATAGGCCATTCCACTGTGAAATGTTCATACGGGGGTGGTTACATGGCAAGAGTTGTATAAGAGATGGACCATCCCATTACTGGGCACACACATGCATGACCATAAGACAAATCCTCATTATGAAAGAGGCAGATCATGTCTCCAGCCTCACATGCCTTCCCCTAGGAACATCCTGTTCATCCTAACCCCATGCCTCTTCTCAGACACTTGCTAGCCCACTTTCTTATTCCTTCTCCCACCTTGAAGAGGCATGAATTAGTTAACCATTTGTATATTGATTTTTCTTCCCCAAATCATTCCTACAAGAGCGTTCATTTCTTTAGTTTGTGGGATAAAAAAATCGTAATGAAAACCACAAGTTTTTATTATACTTTTTCACTTTAATTTTCACTCAAAAGTTTTACTTTTATTTTAATGGAAACCACAAGTTTTATATTTTTTCACTTTTATTTTAATTTTCGCTCAGAAGTTTTACTTCTGAGTTTTTCCCCCTACGTCATAAGGCGCATGCTTCTCTTCCACGCTTCCCCACCCTTTCCTGCTTTCTGAAACAGACACAGGTACGGGAACTAAAATAGAAGCACATGTTGAAGATGGAAAGGCAAGAGGCAGCGGTCCCTGATTGCGTCAGCTCTGTGCTGTTTACACGAGAAAAACATCTATCTGAAGTTGCTGTTACTTGGTAGCAGCCAAATATTCAGACAAATGTAGCATCAGTCATCATCATGGCTGCCATTTTTCTGAGTCGCTATTCTGTGCTCCACACTGTGCTGGGTACATTTACACAAAGCCCCACAGTGTTAGTAATGACTTCCCATGGAAAGGCAAGCCAGATGTAGGTAACTTATCCTAGGTCCCACAGCTGAAAGGTGGGCCTGACCCCATGTTCAGGTACTTCTCATTGTACCACCGTAACTGCTGTGCCCCTCCAGAAGTTTGGGGAGAGATGTGAGGGAACCTGAGGTGATGCCCCGGACTGGTCATCTCCAGCACTTCATGATGCCCGGGGCGGAGAGCACTAGGGCACCGCAGGTCCTCCTTCAGTCTAAGCCTGGAAACCTGGACTTGAAGCAGCTTTCTTGAAGCCACAGGGAAAGGCCTGGAGCCACGTGGGGTGCACGTGGGCTGTGAGGAGTGATGCCCATGTGTTCCCTCATACTGCGTCTCTTGACTCCACCTTTGTTCCCAGCCACAGATGTTCCCTGCTCCTCACCTTCCAGTGCTGTGGCCACAGCCGGATGTCCTGTTGATTCAAGGAGTGAGCCAAGGAGCTATTGGTCATCATGTTCTTTCCAGGGAAAGGAAAACGAGATGGCTGGTGGGAGATGGGAGGAGGTTGGACACAGGCAGTATCGGCCTGTAGCGGGGGCAGGGCTCGGATGGAGCCCTGTTATTCAGGAATATTGTCTGAGTCTTTGAATGCTTATAAACAATATCTGTGAGGAGTTACGGGAGCTAGAGGGGCAGGCAAGCAGAGGAGACTGGCAACAGCATATTGGTTAATAACAAAGTGCAACTAAAAAGACAACCCTTAATCTTTATAAGTGACTTATGTTGGCCAGACATGGTGGCTCATGTCTTTAATCCCAACACTTTGGGAGGCCGAGGCGGGTGGATCACTCTAGGTCAGGAGTTTGAGACTAGCCTGGCCAACATGGCAAAACCCTGTCTCTCTACTAAAAGTACAACAAAAATTAGCTGGCTGTGGTGGCGTGCATCTGTAATCCCAGTTACTGAGGAGGCTGAGATGGGAGAGTTGTTTGAACCTGGGAGATGGAAGCTGCAGTGACCTCAGATCACACCACTGCACTCCAGCCTGAGTGACAGAGCAAGACTCCATCAAAAAAAAAAAAAAAAGGGACTCGTATGGAAACCACCGTCACTGTCACTTGGACGTATTACACTTACAAAGTGCCTGGTAAACTAGCTATGAACATAAGAAGCCTTAGCCATGTGAGGAATCCATGTCTAGAATTTTATCTTAGGGAAATTAAGGATGTACAAAGAGACGTCATTGTGAGGCCACTTAATCTGACTTTTGTTCTTAATACAAGAAAACTGAACAAAACCTAAATGTCCGATGATAGGGGTATAATTTGGGTTCTGTCCATAGAATGAAAACTATGAATATTTTACTGAGATGAAAAGATGCTTATGATATATTATGTGCAAAAAGCAGATTACATATGAAATACATATTTATTTTTTATAAAGCATGTATATATGTAACACTTAAATTTTTTATCCAGTTTTAGAGTCACATTCAGTGACTCCGTGAGCCAAAGACTCTATTTTCTCGTGGTGGGGTTGTTGCAGGCGAACAGGGAAAATTGCCTTCCTGTTGTGCTGCATATTCTCTGCCTCTCCACACCCACATCCCATTCTTTTCTGTCCTGCACTGTGTCCTGGGTTCTGTGGCCGGAGTCTATGGAATTGTTGTATTGGGGTTCAGGGTGCCCTCAGCTCCCCCTGAGAGGACGTTTCTCCAGGTTCTTGGTCTCCTGTCCTCTCAAGAATGAGAGAGGGGACCATGGCGCAGTGCGCAGTAAATGCCGGACTCATAAGTGTTTGTAGAAAGTGGTTTATTTAAAGAGATAGAGAAACAGGAGAAGGAGACAGAAAGAAACGGCTAATTCTCACACAGAGTGAGAGAATCCAGAAAGATGGAATCCAGGAGAGGAAAGCAGCTTCCACACTGAGTGGAAGGGAATAGAGAGAGATGGTGTCTAGGAGGGAATGACAGGCTTCCACGAGAGCGTGTGGAAGGGGACCCCCAGAGGGAAATCCAGGAGAGAGAACGACGGCTTCCATGAAGGGAGTGTTCATGGAAGGGGGACCCAAACATGGAGTCCAAAGGGGTGTGAAAGAAGGGGACTTTTAACCTGGAAGGAACCCCCACCTTCTCTAAGACCCCAGGCCAGTGAAAGGAGTTCCTTAGAACTCCACTGGAGTGATTGACTCTTAGTTTCTTTCTGCGCCAGCAAAATTTAAACATAAACCGTTAGATCTCCCGGATGGAGAGAGATGAGAGTGGGGGCATGGCGCTGGGAAGTTCTTGCTCTTATAACTATGCCCTCTTGTGGAACCGGAAAGAGAACACATTCCCACAGAATGAATTGAGTGCCACCTGCCTTTCTGTTGGGTGCAGCCACTGACATACCCAGCTGGTGATTAGAGGATGAGGAGAAAGAGGCTGGCTTATTTCCTCCCCAGCTTTCTCCAGCGTGGTGGGTTGGCATTGGCTGCGTGCCCCTAGAAAGGGCCACAGTCCTAGTCAGTGTCCCTCTTATGACTTGAGCCTCACATCTCGTTGTGTTCCTGCATGGGCTGTCTCCCCTCCCCACTTCAGGTGATGGGGTAGCAGCTTCCTGCTGTTGCCAGCCCTCAGTGCTTCATGTCCTGGGTTGGGGTTCTTACCCCTGTGCACAGCTTTGTGAACAGCTACATCACAAAACTTTCCTCCTAGGCCCTGGAGAAACACAAGTGCAGTTTCTAATTTTTCTGCAGTATACATTCCTTATGAAATAGAAAAATGTGCCCTGTAGCTTTATTTTATTTTATTTTGTTTATATTTATTTATTTTTATTTTTTAACTTTAGCTTGATTTTCTTTTATTTTTTTTCTTTTTTTTTTTTAATAGCATTTTAGGTTTGGGGGTACATGTGAAGAACACGCAAGATTGTTGCATAGGTACACACATGGCAGTGTGATTTGCTGCCTTCCTCCACATCACCCTTCCTCCCCCATCACCTATATCTGGCATTTCTCCCCATGCTTTCTCTCCCCAACTCCCCCACCCCCCCACTGTCCCTCCCCTGTTTCCCCCGACAGACCCCAGTGCGTGATGCTCCCCTCCCTGTGTCCATGTGTTCTCATTGTTCAACACCCGCCTATGAGTGAGAACATGTGGCGTTTGATTTTCTGTTCTTGTGTCAGTTTGCTGAGAATGATGGTTTCCAGGTTCATCCATGTCCCTACAAAGCACATGAACTCATCGTTTTTGATGGCTGCATGATATTCCATGGTGTATATGTGCCACATTTTCCCTGTCCAGTCTATCATAGATGGGCATTTGGGTTGGTTCCAGGTCTTTGCTATTGTAAACTGTGCTGCAGTGAACATTCACGTGCATGTGTCCTTATAGTAGAACGATGTATAATCCTTTGGCTATATACCCAATAATGGGATTGCTGAGTCAAATGGAATTTCTATTTCTAGGTCCTTGAGGAATCGCCACACTGTCTTCCACAATGGTTGAACTAATTTACACTCCCACCGACAGTGTAAAAGTGTTCCTATTTCTCCACATCCTCTCCAGCATCTGTTGTCTCCAGATTTTTTAATGATCGCCATTCTAACTGGCATGAGATGGTATCTCAATGTAGTTTTGATTTGCATTTCTCTAATGACCAGTGATGATGAGCATTTTTTCATATGTTTGTTGGCCTTATGTATGTCTTCTTTTGTAAAGTGTCTGTTCACATCCTTTGCCCACTTTTGAATGGGCTTGTTTGTTTTTTTCTTGTAAATCTGTTTTAGTTCTTTGTAGATTCTGGATATCAGCCCTTTGTCAGATGAGTAGATTGCAAAAATTTTTTCCCATTCTGTTGGTTGCCGATTCACTCTAATGACTGTTTCTTTTGCTGTGCAGAAGCTATGGAGTTTGATTAGGTCCCTATTTTGGCTTTTGTTGCCACTGCTTTTGGTGTTTGGTCATGAAGTCCTTGCCTATGCCTATGTCCTGAATGGTTTTGCGTGGATTTTCTTCTAGGGTTTTTATGGTGTTAGGTCTTATGTTTAAGTCTTTAACCCATCTGGAGTTAATTTTAGTGTAAGGTGTCAGGAAGGGGTCCAGTTTCTGCTTTCTGCACGTGGCTAGCCAGTTTTCCCAACACCATTTATTAAACAGGGAATCCTTTCCTCATTGCTTGTTTTTGTCAGGTTTGTCAAAGATCGGATAGTTGTATATGTGTTGTGTTGCCTCCGAGGCCTCTGTTCTGTTCCATTGGTCTATATCTCTGTTTTGGTACCACTACCATGCTGTTTTAATTACTGTAGCCTTGTAGTATAGTTTCAAGTCCGGTAGTGTGATGCCTCCTGCTTTGTTCTTTTTGCTTAGAATTGACTTGGCTATGCGGGCTCTCTTTTGGTTCCATATGAAGTTTAAGGTGGTTTTTTCCAGTTCTGTGAAGAAGGTCATTGGTAGCTTGATGGGGGATAGCATTGAATCTGTAAATTACTTTGGGCAGTATGGCCATTTTCACGATATTCATTCTTCCTAACCAGGAGCATGGAATGTTTCTCCATCTGTTTGTGTCCTCTCTTATTTCGTTGAGCAGTGGTTGGTAGTTCTCCTTGAAGAGGTCCTTTACGTTCCTTGTTAGTTGTATTCCTAGGTATTTTATTCTCTTTGTAGCAATTGTGAATGGCAGTTCATTCTTGATTTGGCTCTCTTTAAATCTGTTATTGGTGTATAGGAATGCTTGTGATTTTTGCACATGGATTTTGTATCCTGAGACTTTGCTGAAGTTGCTTATCAGTTTCAGGAGATTTTGGGCTGAGACGATGGGGTCTTCTAGATATACAATCATGTCGTCTGCAAATAGAGACGATTTGAGTTCCTCCTTTCCTATTTGAATACCCTTTATTTCTTTTTCTTGCCTGATTGCTTTGGCTAGAACTTCCAGTACTATATTGAATAGGAGTGGTGAGAGAGGGCATCCTTGTCTAGTGCCAGATTTCAAAGGGAATGCTTCCAGCTTTTGCCCATTCAGTATGATATTGGCTGTTGGTTTGTCATAAATAGCTTTTTATTGTTTTGAGATACATTCTGTCAATACCTAGTTTATTGAGGGTTTTTAGCATAAAGGGCTGTTGAATTTTGTCAAAGGCCTTCTCTGCATCAATTGAGATAATCGTGGTTTTTGTCTTTAGTTCTGTTTATGTGGTGAATTATGTTTATAGACTTGCATATGTTGAACCAGCCTTGCATCTGTGGGATGAAGCCTACTTGATCATGGTGGATAAACTTTTTGATGTGCTGTTGCAATCGGTTTGCCAGTATTTTATTGAAGATTTTTGCATCTATGTTCATCATGGATATTGGCCTGAAGTTTTCTTTTCTTGCTGAGTCTCTGCTGGATTTTGGTATCAGGATGATGTTGGTCTCATAAAATGATTTGGGAAGGATTCCCCTCTTTTTGGATTGTTTGGAGTAGTTTCAGAAGGAATGGTACCAGCTCCTCTTTGTGTATCTTGTAGAATTCAGCTGTGAACCCATCTGGGCCTGGGCTTTTTTTGGGTGGTAGGCTCTTAATTGCTGCCTCAACTTCAGCCCTTGTTATTGGTCTATTCAGGGTTTCGACTTCTTCCTGGTGCTTTATTTTATTTTAATGTTTTGAGTCAGGGTCTCCCTCTGTTGCCAGGCAGGATATCAGTGGCACAGTCACGGCTCACTACAGCCTTGAACTCCTGGGCTTAAATGATCCTCCCACCTCAGCCTCCTGAGTAGCTGGGACTACAGATAAATGCCACCAGGCCTGCAATTTTTTTTTTGTAGGGACAGGGTCTCACTATGTTGCCCAGGCTGGCCTCAAACTCCTGGCCTCAAGCAATCCTCTCACCTTGGGCTTCCAAAGCACTGGGATTATGGGCATGAGCCCACTAAGCCTGGCCCCTTGTCACTTTTAAAATGTACCTTGTATAGATTCACAATTTTGTGCCAAAAGAAAAAAAAAGGTGGCTTGTAGCTTTGCTGAAACTTTCATGGTAGAAACAAACCATTTTCCATATGGATGATACGGCAGTTTCCACAGGCCTTGTATGACACCTTTGCTACTGGGTGTTCACAATTCCTGGCTCATGCTGCCAGGTTGTACCCTTATGTAGAATGCCATTTGCTCCTGGTTTTCACAAAAATGGAACTTTCTTGGACAAGCCATTGAAGTCTCAGTGCTTTTGCTGTTTGTGACAGGATTGGAGTCTGATATGGTTTGGGTGCGTCCCCACCCAAATCTCATCTTGAATTGTAACTCCCACAATTCCCATGTGCCATGGGAGGAATCTGGTGGGAGGTAATTGAATCATAGGGGTGGGTCTTTCTTGGGCTGTTCTCATGATAGTGAATAAGTCTCATGAGATCTGATGGTTTTAAAAACAGGAGTTTCCCTGCACAAACTCTCTCTCTCTTTGCCTGCTGCCATCCATGTAAGACGGGACTTGCTCCGCCTTGCCTTTCACCATGATTGTGAGGCTTCCCCCGCCATGTTGCACTGTAAGTCCCTTAAACCTCTCTCTTTTGTAAATTGCTGAGTCTCGGGTATGTCTTTATCAGCAGCATGAAAATGGGCTAATACAGAATCTCTCTGAGGATAGACTGAATAATTCACTCCCTGTTCCCAGAGTTGTACACAACAGTGTTTTGTACATGATGTATCCTATGTTTGCTGGTGAACTGATGAATTAACTTGGCCCACACAGAGTTCCTGCTTGTTTAAAGCCAAGTTCCTCAGCTGACAGTAAATAGCCACAAAGCAAACATGGGTGCACTAGACCCGCTTGCTCTCCTCTTGGTGAGCAATGTGGTTTTCAGAGGGAAATGCTTACTTAGGAAGAGCGTAGCCTGGGGTACATCCATCACCTCGGAGCAATAAACAGTGCTGCTCGTGAGTGCAGCGCTTCCTGATGTTAGCGGCTAGCTTTTACTTTGCTTTCAGGAGAAAAGCACATTTTTCTGTTGTCCACATACAGTGAAGTCATGCCCAGTTGTTTCCGTGAGCAGTGAGATGCTGCAGTTGGATCTATAACATATGAACATAGCCAGATAAATAGGTGGTTAAAATGATGTGGTATACCCCTACTTTCTGAAGAATTTTCCTGTTAAATTGCTTCATTTAGTAAACTCAACAATGATTACCCAACACTTACTTTAAATGGGATAAAAAATTCCTGTGGATTCCTTCTACCACAATTCCCAACCATCTAGCCTGGCTGTTAATAACTGGAGGCTTTTAATGTCAATGAACAGAGCTGAAGTCTATATACACTTTCTGTGACTTAACCAGTAAAATTGGGATAAAAATACTGGGACAGAGAATATTCTCCGTTACCTAAAGTTGCAGTTATTAGCTCATAAACAGACCGTTGCCTGCATCCTCTTGAGTGAGTTTCTATCTCAGGGCGGACTCTGGTTGACAGGATGCACAGGTTTTTAGGAGTTTGTACATGCACTAAGAGAAACGCCAGCTGATGCTTGGAGCTGCCTTGGCCTTGTATCTGATTATTCCCATGCAAGCAATGAGGAGAAGATTGCACTAGGATCCTGTTTGAAGTGAAAGCTGCCTTTTGCTACTGGACTTACACAAGAAAATGCAACTCCTAAGAGGGGTGGGTGGTGAAGATGGATCTCCTCTGCCTGTTGATCAGTCTTTCACTTTGCTTCTTCCTCAGCTCACCCCTTCAGTATTGTCCTGATTTTCCTGGGACGGTGCCAATGTTTGCCTATTTTTATAAATGTGATCATAAATAGTGCCCATGAATGAGACAGTCTCATGAATTATTGGATCTCTTCTGGCCATCCCTACTGCCATTCGGCTGATCTCTTGCCCTGAATATGCCCTCTGGTCTCAGCCTCTGAACTGTCTTCCTTCTGACTCTCATGTTGCTGGAAATCATCATCCTGAGACAGTCACCCAAACGTACCCAGCTCTGCTTGACTCTGCATTGCAGAGACATCCTCCTGGCTTGATCTACCTGCTGGCATCAGTCCATAACTGCATCTCTTCCATCCTCCCTTCTCTCAAGCCCCAACCTCACCGAACTCTGCAGCATCAGTGAAAAATTTGTCATCCAGATCACGATGATTCTACAAATGAAAGGGGCATGATTCATACTCAAATTGATAAAATAGGCAAACACTGGCACTGTCTCAGGCAAATCAGGACGTATGTTCACTTGATGTTCTCTCTTCCATGGGAATGCTCTTCCCACTACTCCAGGAAATTCACACTGTCATTCCTAAAGCTCAGATATTACCTCCTTTGTGCATCTTTCACAACCTCTCTCAAGAAAAACCACTAGTTTCCTCCTCTCTGATTGTCATTGCTTTTATGAAAGCTTGCGCACAGTCTACTTCCCACTAGGATCTTTTCTTCCTCCAGCAATTGCTCCATGATGCTAAGAAAAGTATCTTATCCTTCTTCCTATCCCTAGCACCAAGCCTGGTACCTAGCACATGGGAAATATTCAGTAAATCTTTGTTAAACTCATTTGTTTAATTATGTTTTACTTTTTTAAAAAAAAAATGAAGCACATTGAACTTGGAATCATTCTCTAGGTTTTGTTTTGCTATTGTGAACCTTTGTGATCTAATCTTTTATATGTTTATATTTATTTATTTTTTGAGACAGGGTCTTGATGTTTTGCCCCGGCTAGGCTTGAACTCATGATCCTCCTGCCTCCTGAGTAGCTGGGACTACAGGTGTTCACCAAGCACCTTATGTTTGTACAGGATTTTAGAATGCATAAAGCACTTTGTTACGTGTTACCTGAATGAGTTACATCCAAACTCGCTTTAGAGTATTTGCATCTATTCTGCCTGCCAGCATGCCCTCCTCTCCACCTGGCTGACTCCTGCCTGCACTTTATGACTGGGCTTAACTCTTATGGTCTCCCTGAACCTGCTATTAGGTTATGGCCTCCTTTGATGCATTCCTGTGGCTTCTACATCATGCAGTGATCATATTTTGTAATTATACATTTGGATGACTAGTTGGGTAATTTTCCCCATCTAGGCTATTACTGTAGTGAGGAAGGAAGCTGTCTGTCCTGGTCACCTTCCTACCATGGTGCTGGCATTGCGGAGGGAATCAATATTTAGGAAATGGCAACGTATAGCTGGTCCCTCCCTATTTGTAGAGTACAAATAATGTAATCCACATTGTAATATACATTGTAAATTTGCAGATTTTCCTACTTGCTGAAATCTGTGTGTAATCCCCAAATCAATACAGCACTTATATGGTCATTCAAAAACACATTCAGAGGTGTGAAAAATGGGTGTCCCACTATGCACGTTCCCAGCTGACGGCGCAGAATGGGACTGTCTATCGTCTGGTGTTGGCTGTTATACAGTAAACAAGTACCTGCTGCAGTCTGTATAGCTCCGTCTTGTGTTTTAGACGCTGGTGGTGGTTTCACTGTTTTAAAATGGCCCCCAAGAGCAGTGCTGATGAGGTGTCTAGTGCTCCTAAATGCAAGAAGGCTGTGATGTGTCTTGTGAGAAAGTACATGTGCCAGATAAGCTCTGTTGAAGCATGAGTTACAGTTGCTACTGGTTGTAACTTCAACATGGATGAATTAGTGATTTATTTTTTTTGTTTTAAGACACAGTCTCACTGTCGCCCAGGCTGGAGTACGGTGGTGCCATCTCAGCTCACTGAAACTTCTACCTCCCAGGTTCAAGCAATTCCCCAGCCTCAGCCTCCCGAGTAGCTGGGATTACAGATGCACACCATCATGTCTGGCTAATTTTTGTATTTTTGGTAGAGACAAGGTTTCACCATGTTGGCCAGACTGGTCTCGAACTCCTGGCCTCAAGTCATCCTCCCGCCTCGGCCTCCCAAAGTGCTGGGATTACAGGTGTGAACCACCATGCCCGGCCAACAGAATATATTAAATAATGTGTTTTTAAACAGAAACATACATAAAACAAGATTATGTATTGATTGATTGAAAATATTGTGACCAGAGGCTTAAGAGAAACTCACACTGTGTTTCCCCCAGGAACAGTGGCTCAGGATATGCCAACTCATTGTTGGAGGTCACCTTCTAGAATATAACTACTGGAATAATGAGGATTGACTTGTTCTAGCCCCATTTCATTAACTACGGAAGTTAAAGCTCTAAGAGTTAAATGTCTGGCATCAGAATAGTCAGCTAATGAATATAAGATTCGAAACTCATTTGTTCCACAAATATTTATTGAACCCCTACTCTGACTCAGGCACTGTGTATATTTGGCCCCTCTGGATTCTTAAACCCAAGACGAAATGCACGTGAAGTGTCCCAGCTTCTTCAGTGAATTATTGTAAACAAATAAGCTCAGCTGCACAAATTACCAAACTCCTTCTGTGCTAGACCAAAAATATTTACTGTACTGTTGGTCTCCAGTCTGCAGATCCGTAGAGACGCCTCTCAGATGGCTCAGATGTTTTCTTAAGTTGCAAAATTTTCCAGATGAATTCCACAATGGAAGTAAGTTTAGCTGTATATTGTTGGACTATCTCCAGGGAAAATGCTTTGACGAAGGGGGAGAAAAAAATACATTAAAAAAAAAAAACAACCTCCCAGTCCATGATCATTGAGTAGTCATGGGAGGAAATAGTTCACAAAGATGTATTTATTTATACGTTTTCCCCTTTGTCCCACAGTCTGCCAGGTATTGGTATGTCTGGACAAAAAAGGGACATTTGTAAATATGTGGTTGACCTTTGGCCACAGAATTATAGTTATTCCAATGAGAGAAGAGTTCCCGCCGATTGCTTCTGTGAATCACATTTTCTAAGCATTTCAGAAGGTATTTTTGAATTACTTCATATCCTATATGAAAAAAATTTTGTTGGGCTTTTGTTTGAGGCAGAAAAACGGGAACAGGATGTTTGACTTAGGTGGGCATTACTGTCCATAAATCCCTCTAGGAGGGAAGCAGTAAAAAGCACACACAGAGATGTCAAAGCTGAGAACTTGGGCAGTGTTTATAGTGCGGTCCAAGTAGTTTGTTTACAACAAATGCTTACACTTAGGCGCAAAAAGGCTTTGCTCTCATGAAAACATACCCAGAATATCACAAGGGGAATATTCTGAAAAGAGCAACTAAAGTTGGTGTTTAGGAATTAGAATACCGTGTACTGAGAATGAAGTATTAAACTCTTGTTTTCCTTGGTAAGCAAAACTGATCAGTGTAAAACGGGAAGATTTGGGTGCTATAAGGAGTTGACCTCTATTTAAAGGGCATTTAAATCTTAACACTTAACATGTTGGACTAAATGACCATTTGCTTACTTATTCTTACACTTTCTGTGTTTGTAAAAAAGGTTCATGTTTCCAGACAGGGCTGTAGCTTAGTGTGTATGATGCTTTATTTTTCAATTGGGAAAAGACATCCCTTCCTCTAGGTTGATAGAGGGGGATGCAGCCTGGATTTCAGCCCCTTTTGGTGTCTCTCAGCTGGGTGCCCACGTACAGGGCAAAACTATACAATTGTACACAGAAGTCCTCAGCCCTGGTGAGGCCACTGAAGTGTGTCTGGAGAACCACACATGAGCTCTGACAAACTCACACATTGTCTGTGACCCAGCTTTAGGGGCACAGCTAGAGAGAAAAAAGGGAAGCATTGCATAGGGAGGTCCTAGGGAATAAAGGGAATCAGTGACACAAACTTAGAACTGGGAGGGGGGGCCTCTGAGCTCTGCTTTGTCCACTCCCTCATTTTACAGATGAGCAAACAGGGGTCCAGGAAGCTCTTATCCACGTGTTTGATCACGCAATTCATTGCTGGTAGTGGGAAAAGTTTCTGCTTCAGTTGGTTCAGGATGGAGTTTATTATTTCCTCTACAGATGTATGACATAGCTACGTGTCACTGGGCACTGTCATCAGGCTCAGCTGTCCTTCCCCGAGACCCAGGCTCTCTAGAAATCCTGAAATTGTGGTCAGACACATCCGCGGCATGATTCTCTTTTCTGGGTAAACATTAGACAGCTTCGAAGACGTGATGGATTTTGTTTCATGACATTGTCCTTTCTTTCAGTTTGGCATGCAGTGAATTAACGTTGCTGTAAGTGCAACCGAATCACTTCTTGGAAGCTCTTAGAAATAACGGGGAGAGGATTTCTGCCTGCCCACCTCCCCCACCTTTTCATGCCCAAGAGAATGTATAAAGCACTTCTAAGAATTTAGCTGGTTGTCTGAAAACAATGTAAGATACCTATATTATTGGATGTCACAGTGTCTCTATTGACTCGTAACATTTAAAATTCGTTCCTGCTTGGGAAAAAAAAAATCATGTAAATTCTTTTAATGTATTTAGAGCATTTATGGAATGGGTCTCGACCTCAGTGTGGGAGGCCCCATTTCCTTATAAATTTCTCCAGTAATCCTCAATATTAGGTTCAAAATATGGAACATTTCCGAGGTCAGGGTACTTGTAGTCATTATTTCATGACCCCCAACAACTTACACATAATGTGTGTGGAGTCGTGCAAAAGAACGCACAGCCTCTGATTGCTTTTCTTTGCCATTTTTAAATGTTCCTTGTGGGGACGTGGGCACAAATGTGGTGCTGATGGAAATGGAAATTGGTGGAGCCTTTCTGATTATAGAGCCCTGAGCATCCCATCGCATTTCATGGAACATGATGACTTATATACAATTAAGATAATATTTGATAACTTTTTAAAAGCGATTTTTTTTTTGAGACAGAGTCTCACTCTGTTGCCAGGTGCCAGGCTGGAGTGCAGTGGCACAATCTCGGCTCACTGCAGCCTTGAGCTCTTGGGCTAGAGCAATCTGTCTGCCTCAGCCTCTTGAGCAGCTGGGACCTCAAGTGCCTACCATCACAGCAGCTAACTTTTTTTTTTTTTTTTTTTTGGTAGAGACAGAATCTTGCTTTATTGCCCAGGCTGGCCTCAAACTCCTGGCCTCAGGAGATCTCCCACGCCTCAGTTCCCCAAAGTGTGAGCCACTGTGCCCCATAATGTTTATTGAGTGGTTATATGCCAGATACCATTGGGTGGTCTCTACGTGTCTTTGCTCATTTAACCCTCACAGTAGCCATGTGAATCAAGCTGTCCACCTTTTACAGATGCATAAGCTGACACAGGAGGTGACTACACCCTGCCCAAGGTCACACAGCTTGTAAGTGTCAGAGTAGTTCCAAAACTGGGTCCTCTGCCTCCACAGCCCACACTCTTGGCCTGCTACTCAGATGTGCTGCCTCCAGTGGCTATAATGTGGCCTCCTTACAACCAAGTTATCAAGAGCCTTTAATGTATCTGTTTGTTTTTCTTTTTTCTTTTTTGTTTTTTTTTAACATGGAGTCTCACTTTGTTGCCCAAGTTTGAGTGCAGTGGTGTGATCTGGGCTCACTGCAACCTCCACCTCCCGGGTTCAAGAGATTCTCCTGTCTCAGCCTCCTGAGTAGCTGAGATTACAGGCACATGCCACCATGCCAGACTAATTTTGTATTTTTAGTAGAGACAGGGTTTTACCATGTTGACTACGCTGGTCTTGAACTCCTGGCCTCAGTTGGATCCTCCTTCCTTGGCCTCCCAAAGTGCTGGGATTACAGGCGTGAGCCACCATGTTCAGCCTGATGTATCTATTTTTATGTTTTTCCCTTTGTTAGAGTTTTTCTTTCTTTTTTTTTTTCCTTGAGACAAAGTCTTGCTCTGTTGCCCAGGCTGGAGTGCAGTGGTGCCATCTTGGCTCACTGCAACCTCTGTCTCCCGGGTTCAAGCGATTCTCCTGCCTCAGCCTCCCGAGTAGGTGGATTATAGGCGCATGCCACCACACTTGTCTAATTTTTTGTATTTTTGGTAGAGATGGGGTTTCACTATGTTGGCCAGGATGGTCTCAATCTCCTGAACTCATGATCCGCCCGCCTCAGCACCCCAAAGTGCTGGGATTACAGGCATGAGCCACCACGCCCAGCCCAGAGTTTTTCTTAAAAGTAGATTATGTTGTTGAGCCTAAAGAGTGGTGTCATCAATGGTCTTAAAACTCAAGAATGAATGAAAGCAATCCTCTGTTTTAAAAGCTCCCCAGGACTCTGAGTGTTGGGTGCACCGTGTGCAAAGAAAACTGCATAGGGCCCTGCCCTGTCAGGGTTAGATACAAATGGCAGCAAGGACGTTGGTCTTCAGGATCCTCTACTCTCCTCCCTTCTCCCTTTAAGTGTACGATTTTTTAGTCACATTCTTGGCGTACCCTGGCAGTTCAACATTTCACTCTGTGGAACCACCTCTCTGTCCTGGGCATGCCTTGAAGCTCTGACACCTTCTCTACCCTCACACATGTCTCTCCTAGGTCTCATTGCCTGGATGCTTTTCTAGGTTGCATGAGTAAACCTGAAACCATTTGTTGCAGCATATGCATGCAATTTGTAGTTTTCAGGGTAATTTAATTTTTACAAAGGACTTCTAGAGATGAAGGGACCAAGGAAATGGAAGGCTCAAGGCAGAATCTTAGGCTGTAAAAGACAAAGGGTGGAGACATTCTGGGGTCCTGGCCTGTCCATTCCATTGCTCCCAGGGGATGAATTCATGAAGCCAGTAAACTGCGTCTGAGACCCTTTATTCATCTTCTTAGCAGTAAGTTGTTTTTGCCTGTTGGGTGGGGTTTCTGGGCTTAGCTAATGGCAGATTACAATGGTGGTCTCTAAGTGCTGAAGCACCCCAAGATACATGTTCTTCATCCTCTCCACACTCTTTTACCAAAATTGTGGTCATATTTGTATAAAATAATACTGAGAAGTCTATTGTAGAGGAAGCCTACAAAATTAGCATTTGCTCTTTAGACAAAATAGCCAGCCAATTGCCCACTAGATGCACACACAAATAATTAGGCCCAGATGTCGTTTATCACCATCAAGAACTAAAACTGGTGACCTGGAATTCATGTTCTCTGAGCAGCACCCTTAAATTCTTCCTTTAAGACCAATTTAAAGCAGTGACTCTGTGGAAGGTAAATTATCCCCCTTCCATTTAAAATATATTGCCAACTAGCAATTACCAGGTACCCAAGAAAATAATTCATTATTCAAATAATTGCTCTCCTAAGATTTAATAAAACTCAAAACCCTTCATGTTCTATGGTGAAATAAGCCACAACCATGAATGTTTTATATGGTGATTAAAAATTGTGCTCTCCTATTTATATATAGTACAAAATATACTTCCTTGTTTCGTTGAGTATTAGAAATTTCAGTCAACTATAATTCCCTCAGAAATCATACTCCATCCTATTTAAATTAGTGCTTTTTCTGATTCAATTGAAGTGGATCTGCTTATTTGAAAATAGTAAAATTACAGCATACACGTTCACATTTTTTGGGAGTAATCATGAGTCTTTTGGAAAGATTCAAAAACAGAAGTTACATTGAGGGTAACCTCCTCTTCCTTGCCTTTTTCTCCCACCACCCCTTCATGTTTTGGTAACCCTGGTCACCATATTCACAGAGTCAACATTTGGAAGAAATCACCAGCCAGACCAGGTTATTTACAGGTTTGTGGAAACATCATAGACTTGCTATCAGGCTTACACAAAGTGAACATGGTGTTCTGTCTGCCTTCCCAGTGATGGTATGTTGACTTCTAGTGCATTCAGGTGGGGCTTCAGCATCTGATGGGTGAGTGGAAGTCCTCTAGAGAGTATGTACAGCAACCTCATGTGCAGGTGGGCTTTGGCCAACAGCTGTTGTCAATAGGCCCTCCACAGCCCTGCCTGCCTTTTGTGGGATGTTCTGATGATGGAATTGTCGTCTTTCTTGGAGGTTGGCAAAACCAGCTCATTAGCTGAGTCTGGCTGCTGCCTGTTCTTGTACATAAAGTTTTATTGGAACACAGCCATACCTAATTTCTTACATGTTGTCTATGGCTGCATTCCTGCTGCAGGGGCAGAGCTGAAGGGAAACAAGAGACTTTATTGCCTGTAAAAAGCCTAAAGGATCTCCATCTGGACCTGTATTGAAAACTTGTTGAGAGAAACTGAATTCAAATTGTTTCTTAATAAGTCTTTGAAGCCTATCCCCCCTCTCCTCCTGACACTTGCCATGCTCAGCCTCTGTTCCTGGACTCTTCCCTGACCTTGCCCCAGTCAGTGAGCCATCTTGCAGAGCTGTGCTGAGGGACTGGCTCTGTCACTCATGCGTGGACTTGGTCCTTGGATTTCCATGTTGGAATGGAGCACATTAATATTACAGTCGCAAACTAACATTATCTAAACAAGTGAAACAGTTTTAGAACCAGAAAGGAGCCCCTCACAGTAAAGCCCTCTTGTTTTTTTAGATGAGGATGCTAACGGAGGGCATTGCTTGCTTGCATCGCAAGGCTGTGTCATGGCCATCGGGGTTTTCTCTGGGCCCCTTTTTTTTTTTAGATGGAGCCTCATTGTTGTTGCCCAGGCTGGAGTGCAGTGGTGCAATCTTGGCTCACTGTAGCCTCCATCTCCTGGGTTGAAGCGATTCTCCTGCCTCAGCCTCCCGAGTAGCAGGGATTACAGGTGTGCACTACCACACCTAGCTAATTTTTGTATTTTCAGTAGAGACAGAGTTTTGCCATGTTGGCCGGGCTGATCTCGAACTCCTGACCTCAGGTGATCTGTCCACCTTGGCCTCCCAAAGTGCTGGGATTATAGGCATGAGCCACCACGCCCGGTCATTTTTTTTTTTTTTTTTTTTTTTTTTTGTATTTTTAGTAGAGACAGGATTTCACCATGTTGGCCAGGCTGGTTTAGAACTCCTGACTTCAAGTGATCCACCTGCCTCAGCCTCCCAAAGCGCTGGGATTACAGGTGTGATTCTGTGGGGCCTTTTTTTCCAGTTCTTTCCACACCGTATTGCTGCCACACACTGTGTGTGCCCACACAAAGTACGTGATGGGTAGGCTTTTCTTTCAATGGTGAAGGTTTTCTTACTATTTTCTTTCTATCATACATTACTTTATACCAGGCTGGCCAGAAACAAATGATCTGTGCTCAAAGAAAAAGTCCTGGATGGGCAGTGGTGTTTTCCTTCTACACTGTTTATTACATCAGTACTTGGCCATTAAACAGAAGAGAATGTTTCACTCTGTCGTTAATTATAATGCTAACTTTTTTTTTCCAGCCTACTTTTAAAACATTGAATGATGCTTCTTTCTGTCTTTAATGTGATATTTTAGCAACATGTAAGGCCTTCTAGCTATAAATGCCTTTAACATCAGTAGTTTTATGTATTAATGTTCCTTATTAATCTGACATTTTTGCTTATGTGTCTGTAAGAATTTAAATTTATATGCAGTCATCAAATAACCCATCTCTGTTATGATTTCCTACTCTCATCAGAGGGATCAATAACAAATTGGGTTGTAACTAAAGCTTATTTTTGGTTTTGAATTATAATAAAAAGTCTAGTAAAAAGGAGTGCTGTGCCTGGTTCTGAGTTTAACCCCTGGGAGCATGGATTTTTTTTTTTTACTCTATTGGGAGGCATAGAGCAGCATTAATGTTGAGAAAATGGATTTGAGGATTTACTGGGTGATGTTGGTCAATTTTCTTAACTTCTCTGTGCTTTAATTTCCTCAGCAGAAATAATGGCAGTAATCTGATAGGGTTGTTGTGAGGTAAAAAATGGGCAGACAATGTGAAAAGCACACAGTACTGTTTGGCACAGGGTGAGTACTCCAAATAGCCTTTAAGCGATGTGATTTGTTTATTATTTTTGTCTAGTAACTGATGAGTCTCCAAATATATTGGTTGTGCCAGGCAGGTGGATTAAAAAAAGAGCGTGACTAGATTGTTTAACCTTAAGTGGGTGTGAAAAATTTTGATGTCTGTCTCCTTTCTTGAAGGAAGAACCTTCAGCCATGTTCAGGAGTCATTGAAAGACCAAAGGTCGGAATTTTTGATGACTCCTGAACGTGGTTGAAGGTCCCTGGGGGAGGGGGGATATTTGCCGGCTCTGTGGGATAGGAGGCAAGGACAATGCCCTCTTGGAGAGGGCTGGAGGAAAGGGCCAGAGATGAGAGAAGATACCTTGTCCAGGTTTATGCCACACATATACATGCTGACGTTCTGGAACATGGTAAGTCAGGACAGAGAGGGAAGTGGTTAGAACAGTCCAATGCTGCTGCCTTTTCACAGAGTTTTTTATAAAAGTAAGTTCCTTTAACATGGGGCTGGCATCAAACTACACCGGGACTGAAATTCCTTTCTCTAACTGGGAAAAATGCCTTTCCCTCTTGGCTCGGAGTCTGAGTGGCACTCTGAGTGCTCTTTCACACTGGCAGCAGCTTCTCCTCTTTCTTCCTCTTTATTGTTACAAAATGTTAGTTTTATAGACCTAAGCTTTCTTAAATTTATGGCATTTTATTCTGGGCTATGGAGTTCAGATTTTAAAAAAAAGGAGTCAGTTTGTGTTACCTTTGCTGATCCTGGAAACAAAGCATGCAGAAGGAACTTGAATTTATCCCATTATCCTTTGGGCTCAGGCTGGCTCCCTGCCTAAGTGACAGAGTCCCCCTGGCTGCTACTGATGAGCAGCACCTGTTGATAGCTGGATCCTCAATTTGTTTAACCCATGAGTTGGCTGAGTGTTTCTTGATTCTTTGATTCCAGGGCTGAGATTTTTTAAAGAAAGATGTAGTATGTAAATCAAATGGAATACTATTCAGCCATAAAAATGAAATCCTGCTATTTTCAGTAACTTGGATGAAACTGGAGGTCATTGTGTTAAGTGAAATAAGCCAGACACAAAAAAAATAAATACCACATGTTCTCATTCACATGTAGGAGCTAAAAAAACCTGAACAGATGGTAGGGTGGAAAAATAAGAGACTGGGAAGGATGGGAGAGGGAAGGATGAAGAGGAATGGATGGGTTAAAGGTTAAAAACATACAGTAAGATAGAAGGAATAAATTTAATGTTTGATAGCAGAGCAGGGCGACTACATTTAACAATGTATTGTATCTTGGTGTTGGACACCCTGAATACCCTGACTTGATCACTACACATTGTATACATGTAACAAAATTTCTCACATACCGCGTACACTTTCACAAAGAGCACTGGCTTTCCACTTCCCTTTCCCAGGACTGATACTTACATGAACTACAAGGTGGGGGCCAGTGCCTTTCTCTGGAGTTTGAAAACACACCGCCACGTCACTAGTTCTACTTTATTTGTAGATTGAGCATGTCATTTTCTCTGAAGGTCTTGCCTAGAAAAATGCCGTATTTAAAGCTGCAGAAGATTAACTCAGTCCCTGTCAATCACATTCCATCTCAGGAGAGATCCTTGCTAAGGTCTGCTGAGCCATAGCTAACACACATTCTTTGATTCTCAGAAGGAAACTAATAGTGCAGAAAAATCTTGATTTAGTTCTGTGAATGACTGCCAGTCTAATCCCTCGCAGAAAAAAGAGCTAACCTGAGATCAAGAGGATGAACCAGCTTTTAGCCTGCAGTCTTGGTTAAAAACCTGTCCGGAAAAGGCAGAGGTAGTCCTCTATTCAGAACTGTCTGGGTTTGATCCCATGACCTGGTGGTATGGATGCTCATTTTCTGATAACAGCAGGAACTGGTGCAGGAAACCCTGGCGCCTGCAACTCCTTTGCCTCAACTGGCTTCATGGTGTCAAGTGTATTCTAAGTAACTAGAACCTATTTTCCCAGAACACATTGCAGTTGGTGAGATTCTAGGTTCTTTTCTTTCTATACCTTGGGCTTGGCTGCTGCTTCTGTTCACGCCTTTGGAGAAGGGGGAATTGGGTAAAAACTCATCACAATTTTGGGCCGGGCGCGGTGGCTCATGCCTGTAATCTCAGCACTTTGGGAGGCCGAGGCGGGTGGATCACGAGGTCAAGAGATCGAGACCATCCTGGCCAACATAGTGAAACCCCTGTCTCTACTAAAAATATAAAAAAATTATCTGGGCGTGGTGGCGTGTGCCTGTAGTCCCAGCTACTTGGGAGGCTGAGGCAGGAGAATTGCTTGAACCTGGGAGGCGGAGGTTGCAGTGAGCCGAGGTCGTGCCACTGCACTCCAGCCTGGTGCCTGGTGACAGAGTGAGACTGTCTCAAAAAAAAAAAAAAAAAAAAGTCATCACAATTTTGGATGATACTAAGAAATCCCACTCTTTTCTGTGGAGCCTTGGAGGTGTTCAGCTGCTTCAAGATGAAGCTGAACCTCTCCTTCCCAGACCCTGGCTGCCAGAAACTCATTGAAGTGGACAATGAACGTAAACTCTGTACCTTTTATGAGAAGCGTATGGCCACAGAAGTTGCTGCTGATGCTCTGAGGGAAGAATGGAAGGGTTATGTGGTCCGAGTCAGTTGTGGGAACCACAAACAAGGTCTCCCCATGAAGCAGGGTGTCTTGACCCATGACTGTGTCCCTCTTCTACTGACTAAGGGGTATTCCTGTTAGAGACCAAGGAGAGCTGGAGAAAGAAAGAGAAAATCAGTTTGTGGTTGCATCATGGATGCCAATCTAAGCGTTCTCAACTTGCTGTAAAAAAAAAAAAGGAGAGAAGGATGTTCCTGGACTGACTGATACTACTGTGCCTCATTTCCTGGGTCCCAAAAAACTAGCAGAATCTGAAAATTTTTCAGTCTCTCTAAAGAAAATTATGTCCGCCAGTATGTAATAAGAAAGCCCTTAAACGAAGGAGGTCGGGAACCTAGAACCAAAGCACCCAAGATTCCTTGTCTTGTTACTCCACGTGTCCTACAGCACAAACAGCAGTGTATTGCTCTGAAGAAGCCGCATACTAAGAAAAATAAGGAAGAAGCAGCAGAATATGCCAAACTTTTGGCCAAGAGAATGAAGGAGGCTAAAGAGAAGCACCAGGAACAAATTGCAGAGACACTGTCCTCTCAGCCAGCTTCTATTTCTAAGTCTGAGTCCAGCCAGAAATAAGATATTTTTGAGTAACAAATAAGATCAGACTCAAAAAAAAAAAAAAAAAAAAAAAAAAGAAATTCCACCAAATTGATTAGCTGGCTGTGGCCAGGAAAAGGTTAGTTCTTAAACTTCTGCTATTTACCTTGACCCTTATGTGCTGGAGTTTCTCAGGCTATGTCACAGTCTGTCTTTCTTGAAGTCACGTGGATGATGCTTCTTTCCATTGTCCCTGGCATACACAGGAAAGGAATCTTTGTTTCCTTATAACTCATCTGTTCCTGCTGCTGCTTGGCCACCGAGTACTAACCCTATTTCCAACTTCGGAGCCCCTTGCCTAGCTACAGAATAGGTGGGGAGGATGGGAGTGTTCTCACATACAACCTGCAAGGCAGTCAGTGGAGAAATTCACGATAAAGATGTTTGGTAACCAGAAGGCAGCAGAGAGAGTTAGAGGGAGAAGTGTGGTTCTGGAATGTGTGGGGAGCTTTCCCAGGGCATCAGAAATGCTTTACAGTTCAAATTCCAGCTGGGATAAGAACTTCAGAGGAAATTGCACTTAGTGTAAGCTGGTGCCGAGGTCTTCTCTGAAACGATTATCCTGCACACTAACAGGATTAGGCATCTTTTAACGTGCCAGCCTTTCTGAACCCAGTCACGTTGGGAGTTTCCCATGGGATGATGAAAAGCTGAAGGGAACGGGGAGGCTAAATGTCATTCACTTGGAGGAACCTAGGGAGGAAGGGGGTCACTCTAGAGATCTGGAGCCTCTTTTGCTTAGAGTGGAGAGCTTGGTCCCTCCCATCCCACCCGACTTGGTATCTGGGCAGGGGGTACAATGGAAACTGCCTTAGTGCTGTATATCTGGGGTTTTTTTTCAAACAGTTCCCCTCATGATTCTGAGAATAATTATGGTTCTGTGGGTAGAAGCTTCTCTCTGATAATTAGTTCTGTCTGTGGAATTCTGACATATTTTAAGTCACACCTGTGGCCCTGAAGCTGGGAAACAAGTGGAGGAAGGAGAGAGGACTCTGGAGGGTGGCTCCTAGCTGGGTGCAGATGGCTCACCTGTGTTCCCACACCCCCCACTCCCAAGTGTCACTAAAACAAGTGGGGAAGGCCTGTCTGGGACCCCTCTCTCCTTTCCCATGTGCCCCTTGAAGCCACCCTTCCATGGTCATTTCTGGCCACAGAGACCCCCAAGGCTCTAAGCTCTGGGCCCCAGCCCCAGCCTAGTGACTCTTGGAGTGTCAGCACCTAGACGGGGACAGCCCCGGCCCACAGCATGAGTTCTGTGAGTGCTGGGGCTTGTGGGCTGCTTGCATCCATCCATCCCCACTTTTATTTTAATGTTGTGAGACAGGAATGGAAGGATGTAGGTTACCATTGAAATCCGATAGCAGCCCGAGGTGGTTGGATGCTACAGTTGAAAGAGTGTGGGCTTTGGATTCAGCAAGGATGAGGAATGGGAATCCACAGTCTGCCCCTTGCTAAAGTGTAGGCCGAGGGTCCTTGCCTAGACGTCTCTGAAGCTGTTTCCACATCTGTAACACTGTGGCTGTGAAGATGACGTAGCTGATCTGTGTAAATGTCTGTGTGTTATTGTGGTGGTTTATTAACAGTAGCTGCTATCATTGCACGTAAAGCATTAACTTATAAAGGACTTTTTCATTTTGGTGAACTTCAGGGCCGGGTGTGCATTTTTGTCTTGCATGCCAGTCTGCGTCGACTGTTGAACATTAGACTGCTTCTCAGGCTGTTTGGCGTGCAGAATGTATCTGCTGTGCTCACAAAACTGATGGAGGGAGTCCCAGTAGGGAGGGGACAGGAGGGGATGAGCCCAGAGGCACAACCACCAGGTTCCAAGGGGCAGTGCACACATCTCCAGATGGCCGCTGTCCACAAGATAATGGGCAAGGATGAAAGTTTCTCATGTCTGATAACAGACCTGTGCTAGGTTTCATGGGATGCTTTCTGTCCGCTGTTAGAAATACATATTGAACTTTGTAAAAATAGTCTTGATAGGCCACTGAATCATCCGCTCCTCAGGCACATCCTCCCGTCCCCCGTGTTGAAATTCCTGCAGTTAGTTTGAAGTGTGTGTCAGTAGCAATCAGACGTAGATTATGTACTATCAGCTAGTGACAGCAATTAGTATTAGATTCTTACAGCTCTAACCTGGGCATCTCTGAGAGGAGCTAAACTTGGTTGAAGAAGTACAAGGAGATAAAAGAAGAAGGGGACGCTGGACAGAGCTTGGCCAGTTGGGCCCTGTTCCAAGCCAAGGTTTGGGCTGTGGTGCAGACTGCACCATCACTAGCTGAGTTGGTCCCTGGGTACCAAAAGTTGCCCTGTTCCAGCTGTTGATACCTGTGTCTTTTTGTTTGTTTGAGATGGGGTCTTGCTTTGTTGCTCAGGCTGGAGTGCAGTGGCATGATCTCGGCTCACTGCAACTTCTGCCTCCTGGATTCAAGCACTTCTCATTCCTCGCCCTTCTGGGTAGCTGGGACTACAGGCATGTGCCAGCACGCCTGGCTAATTATTGTGTTTTTAGTAAAGATGGAGTTTTCTCCATGTTGGCCAGGTTGGTCTGGAACTCCTGGCCAAGAGTGATCCACCCACCTCACCTCCCAAATGCTGGGGCTACAGGTGTGAGCCACCATGCCTGGCTGCTGATACCTGTGTTTACAAACTCATCAGCTAAGGGGTTCCAGAAAGATCTGAGATTAGTCTGTGATACCCAGCCATGTGGTTCTCCAAGCATTTATGTATCCAGGTCTTTAAAACCAGCAGCTCTGGCTGGCTCAGTTCTTGTCTCTTTTCTGTACCATTAAATGGAGGGGAAAAGGGAATGCGTGTGTGTTTACGATCCAGCTTCCTCACACTTACTGAGTAAGCGTCTAACTTGTGGCTCTTCCCAGCAAGCTATTCTCATTCAGGGACCACAGCTCCCTGCATTGTCTGGGGGAGACCTGACACAGGGCAATCTGGATTTTTTTTTCCATTATCTTCATAGACTTTTCTCATTATTACCTTCATTTAACTGTGTTATTTCTCTTTGTCACATAGTTTTGATACAGGGATTTGTTCATATATGGTAGCTCTGTGAGATAGACTGGAAAAGACAGTATATACAAAACTCCCAATATTTTGTAGTTTTGGGGAATAACCCAGTAGATTGCCTAATTTACTGTCTCTGTGTGTCTCCCTCCTACACAATCACACAACATGAGAACACTTTTTAAAGTAAATTTTTATTCAAAACTCTGAAGTTGAAAGATTTATTCAGAACTAAATTTTTATTCCATCAAAACAATTGAAATGTGTACCAAGTAACAGATTTTTAAAATTCTGTCCTCCTCTCCTTACAAATACCTAGTTAAACATTGCACATTTTAATAAATTGGAGGTAATTATTCACAGGTGGAGGGGAGAGGTCTGATATGTGTGCCTTTCCTTTTATGACTCTGGACTTGATTATATGAACTGGACAGAATATTCTTTTTTTAAAAAAAAAGTTTTCTGCTAACCCAGTTGTTGGGAGCAAACCTAGCGGAGTAAATTGGGTGATTACAAAGTCTGATAACCAAAGCAGAAAATAATCTGGAAAATACAGAAAACTACAAAGTATAAAAGCAGTACAACCGTAACTGCATCAGACAGGTAACATTCTTGCTGTTTCAGTGCGTATTCTTCCAGTCTTTTTCTATTTGTATATTTCTTGTTACTGAGATCCTGTGGGTACATATTTTCTTCACATAACATATGGTCATTTCCTATGCCACTAATTTTACAGCCATTCAACTAATGGTGTAATTATATTTGGAGATTACGTTAAACAAACGCCACTTCATTGCCGAACACTTGAGGCTGAATTTGTTCTGTTATTGAATGCATGGTGGTGGGTATTTTTAGGCAGAAATGAAACCCAATGTAAATAGGGATTAAAGGAGAAATTCTGGGAATCTGTTACTAAGACTTTCTTGAATGTAGCATCAACTTTTTGCTTTAGTCACTATTTCTATTATTAGGTAACATCAACTCAGCAGATTCGTTCTGGAATTTACGTTCCCATCCCTAGGCCCACAGACAGTTTAGAGCCTCTTGTATGGTTTTACTGAGGCTAGTGGTCCCGAGAGTTTGATGGGGAGTTATCTTCGTATCTTGGACTGAAACGGCTTTCTGGGAGGAGATGCTGCAGTGACCCGATCATTGTCTTAAGTTCCGTGTTCATGTGATGCTGGTGGTCCCATTCACAGCTTGGCTGATGGTTAAAGCACATGGACCAGCACCTCATCAGCAGTGAGGCTGACTGCACACCCGGCTCTCATCAGGAAATACCATTTTGAAATCATTGCTACATGAGCCCTGCCATGTCTCTGCTGAGAGATTTTATGGGGAGTGTTTATTCCTCTAGGGCAGCTGTTCTTAACTGTATTAGGCCAGACCCATTTGAGATTCCAGATTGTTCACATACACGTGAAATTCTGTGTTTAATCTCACAGGAGTTGTGGTTCCCTAAAGCTCAAACTTATTCCCAAGTTGATAAGTCTTATTGTAGATGCTGTAAGCTCTGTCCTAACCCAAGACCCTCATCCCTCTCTCACCAGCATGCCCTGGGCACAGCCATGGCTTTTCCATCACCTTGCATCCACTTCTGGGGTGGGATCATCTCTTCCTCCAGGCAGTCCTCCTGGATAGAGTCCCTCTCAGCACAATCTAGTCCTGCTCCCGTTCCTAAGTCCCTGTCTGACCCACAGAAAACTCACTCGCTTGGTCCCGACAAATTCTGACAGTGATCATCCATCTGGATAGGCTTTTAAATTTTCCATGCATAGTTCCCTATGCCTGACAAACACCAGTGGACCCATGTGCCACTTCATCTTATTCCCTGAAAACTTCTAACTTGGTTTGAGGCAGAGTGGAGGAGGGTAGACCCCATTAGCCTTCTCCAGAGAAATTAACTACACCTTTTAAACTGCTGTCTTTTGATACTTTGAAGCCTGGCAGAACTTGCTTCAAAACCTCCGGCTTCCTGGCCAAGCACGGTGGCTCACACCTGTAATCCCAGCACTTTGGGAGGCTGAGGCAGGCAGATCACGAGATCAAGAACAAGACCATCCTGGCCAACGTGGTGAAACCCCGTGTCTACTAAACATAGAAAAATTAGCTGGGCATAGTGGCGGACACCTGTAATCTCAGCTACTCAGAGGCTGAGGCAGGAGAATAGCTTGAACTGTGGATGCAGAGGTTGCAGTGAGCCGAGATCATGCTACTGCACTCCAGCCTGGGTGACAGAGCGAGACTCCATCTCAAAATAAATAAATAATAAAAACAAAACCTACAGCTTCCTTAGAATACAGGGAGCGTGCTGGCTACTGATTATTCTGTCCTCATTTATGATGTCTCAGGAAAATTGGAGATAGCAGATATTCCATTTTAGCATCTTAATGTAGGTTTCTCTTTTGATGGCTAAGAGTAGAGAGACCTTGATGGAATGGGATATAGGAAGGGCATGGCTTTGGACTGGGAAGAAGTGCCCTAGATACGCTGTGGGCTTCCACAGGACTGATTCTGAAGGGAAACAGGTAGTTTTAAAATCTGGCTTTTTTTTTTTTTTTCACTGAGAAGGAGAAGGGGACTTGTCTGGCACTGGCGTGGTATTTTCCATTACCTGTCACACTGAATGTATCCAATGTCAACATGTAAAGTCCTGGTTTTCAGAAGCCATGTGTGGACTTGTGATATTCTTAGGATCCCTAAATCAACAGATGACTTCAGTTGGGAGTAAGGGTAGCATCTTGATGGTTTTAACTTTTGATACCAATTTATGTCTAACAGAAAAAGCAGAGAGAGTTAAAAGTCAGAATTTGAGATAATCTCTTTTCACTGATAATTTGTGAGATGCAGGAAAGTCTTTGTTTGGGCTTTAATTTGCTTGTAAATGACTTTTTTTTTTTTTTTTTTTTTTTTTGAGGTGGAGTCTCACTTTGTCACCCAGGCTGGAATGCAGTGGCATGATCTTGGCTCATTGTAACCTCTGCCTCCCGGGTCCAAGTGATTCTCCTGCCTCAGTCTCCCAAGTAGCTGGGATTACAAGTGCATGCCACCATGCCTGGCTACTTTTTGTATTTTTAGTAGAGATGGGGTTTCACCATATTGACCAGGCTGGTCTTGAACTCCTGACCTCATGATCTGCCCACCTCGGCCTCCCAAAGTGCTGGGATTACAGGCATGAGCCACCACACCTGGCCATAAATGACTTCTTTAAATGTAGGAATTGGCAAGGATTTTTTCTGGGGAGGCATCATGGGTAGAGCTCTGTCCACCCATCCCCGCAAAAGCTGGGAGTGAGTGACAGTATGGAGGAAGGAATAGGAGGTGTTAGGGGAGCATGTAGACACAGAGACATTTTCCCACACATTCTGCCAGCCAATTAGAATGAACTCTTTTTTACCAAGTTCTTTAAAATGGCAAGTAGTCTTTGAAAAGATTAGCTACTGTGGCATTCAATTAGATAAAATATTCTTCTCCTGAAGGTAGTGGCTCTGAAGCAACGGTAAGTGTGACTGGGAAAAATTGTCATTTTGGAGTATGCAGCTGTTTACCCGAGGACAGGTTAAAGTGGCTTACAAGGAGAGGGTCTGGGAGGGGATCCTTCCTAAGCTGAAGAAGAGAGGGAGAGCAGAACTCATACATGGAATCAATAGAGAAGCCTTAGGTGAGCCAGGCCAGTGTATCTCAAATTGTATTCTACCTACCAGGGGTCCCCACTAATTATACAGCCATTCAACTAATGGTATAATTATATTTGGAGATTACCCACCCCTGGGGCTGTGGACTGGTACTGGACCCTGGCCTGTTAGGAGCCAGACCGCATAGCAGGAGGTGAGTGGCAGGTAAGGGAGCATTACTGCCTGAGCTCTGCCTCCTATCAGATCAGCAATGGCATTAGATTCTCACAGTGGCAGGAGCGCTGTTGAGAATGGCGCATGTGAAGGATCTAGGTTGGGGGCTCCTATGAGAAGCTAACAAATGCTTGCTGATCTGACGTGGAACAGTTCCAACCCAAAACCATCCCCCTGGCCCTCCCTAAAGCCCCATAGAAAAACTGTCTTCCATGAAACCAGTCCCTGGTGCCAAAACGGCTGGGAACTGCTGCCATAGGCTGTTAATCCCATGGGAGGCTCCAGAGGTGGGGGAGAGGGCCTGTGGTCAAGTACATTTGGGAAAGGCTACTTGTATCCCTGAGTTTGGCTTTCATGGTAGATATTTGTGTGTTAAAGGTTCTGAGAAGACTGCAGTCTTGAAACTTGTTCAACCTTTTTTTTTGTCCTTTTTGAGACACTCTCACTCTGTCGCCCAGGCTAGAGTGCAGTGGCACAATCTCGGCCCACTGCAATCTCCACTTCCCCAGGTTCAAGTGATTCTTCACCCTCAGCCTCCCAAAGCTGGGGTTACAGGTGTGTGCCACCACACCCGGCTAATTTTTTGCATTTTTAGCAGACATGGAGTTTCGCCATGTTGGCCAGGCTGATCCTGAACTCCTGGCCTAACGTGATGCACCTGCCTCAGCTTCCCAAAGTGCTGGGATTACAGGTGTGAGCCACCATGCCTGGCCTAGAAACTTGTTCAACTTAAAGAAGCATTTTCCTAAACTACTTGAACAAAGAACACCTTCCACCTCAGACCTTAGGACTTATACATTTGGGATATCATGTGTCCTACCCTTTGGGAGGTTTATATTTCTAAAACAGTTGCTTTTCAAAAATGCTTTTTGAAATCCAGCTAAACTGCCTTAAAGTCAATGGAGTATTTGCTCAAATAGTGTCAATGGTGGCTTGTTTACTTTACTGTGAATGTCAGTTTGAAAATTAGAGTCAAATTTAAGGTCTGATTTAAAAATAGGATGAATAATACTAGATTGGGATAAATAACATGAAATGTACATTTGGAAAATGTATTTGCATCTAATGGCAGATAGAGGACATCTGGGAGGAGGCAGTAAAGCAGCTGATGAGAAGTCATCAGAATACAGACTGGTGCCATCCACCCAGCCATCTAGTGGTGAATGCCTTAATTTTTAAAATAACCACTTGCCAGAACATTTTCTCTTCTGTAGCCCTCTACCTTTAACATACCTTTTCCTTCATTGTGGTTTTTTGTTTGTGTGTGTGTGGTTTTTTTTTTTTTTTTGGAGACGGAGTCTTGCTCTGTTGCCTAGGCTGGAGTACAGTGGCACAATCTCGGCTCACTGCAACCTCTGCCTCCTGGGTTCAAACAATTCTCCTGCCTCAGCCTCCCAGGTAGTTGGAATTATGGGCATGCACCACCATGTCCGGCTAATTTTTTATGTTCTTAGTACAGACGGGGTTTCTCCATGTTGGTCAGACTTGTCTTGAACTCCTGATCCCAGGTGATCCACCTGCCTCTGCCTCCCAAAGTGCTGGGATTACAGGCGCGAGCCACCTTTCCCGGCCCATTGTATTCTTAAGAATCATTCCTTTGATGCAGTTGACTATTTTCACTGCAGCCCAGTATTCCATTGCATGTCTGTGTTGATAGACATTTGATTGTTCCCAGGTTATTGCATGTATGACACTGCTGCTGTAAACCTTCCTACAGGTGCCTGCTGGTATGCATGCACAAGTTTTTCTAGAGGATGTCTCCAAGAAGGGACCTACACAGTCATGAGGAAGGAGGATGTCTGATTTTGCTAGAGATCTATTTTCTGCAGTGGTGGTGTCGATTTATACTCCCACTAGCAATGGAAGAACACTCCCATTATTTCACCTTGTAGACAACTGGCGCTGTGATCATTTTTTGTCATGTGGGTATCAAATGGTGTCTTTGGAGTTTTAGTTTGCATTTCTCTGATTCTTTTTTTTGTCTGTTTTATTTATTTTATTATTTTTTAAATTATTTATTTTACTTTAGGTGCATACTATATCTGGCATTTCTCCTCATGTTATCCTTCCCTCCCCACCCCCCATTGTCTCTCCCCTGCCCCCACCAACCGTCCCCTGTGTGTGATGCTCCTCTCCCTGAGTCCACGTGTTCTCATTGTTCAACACCCACCTATGAGTGAGAACATACAGTGCTTGGCTTTCTATTCTTGGGTCAGTTTGCTGAGAATGATGGTTTCCAGATTCATCCAAGTCCCTACAAAAGACACAAACTCATCATTTTTTATGGCTGTGTAGTATTCCATGGTGTATATGTACCACATTTTCTTTGTCCAGTCTATCATTGATGGGCATTTGGGTTGGTTCCAGGTCTTTGCTATTGTACACAGGGCTGCAATGAACATACATGTGCGTGTGTCTTTATAGTAGAACGATTTATAGTTCTTTGGGTATATACCCAATAGTGGGATTGCTGGGTCAAATGGAATTTCTATTTCTAGATCCTTGAGAAATCGCCACACTGTCTTCCACAATGGTTGAACTAATTTACACTCCCACCAACTGTGTAAGAGTGTTCCTATTTCTCCACATCCTCTCCAGCATCTGTTGTCTCCCGATTTTTTAATGATCACAATTCTAACTGGCGTGAGATGATATCTCAGTGTGGTTTTGATTTCCATTTCTCTAATGACCAGTGATGATGAGCATTTTTTCATACGTTTGTTGGCCTCATATATGTCCTCTTTTGAAAAGTGTCTGTTCATATCCTTCGCCCTCTTTTGAATGGGGTTGTTTGTTTTTTTCTTCTATCTGTTTTAGTTTTTTGTAGATTCTGGATATTAGCCACTGCGCTCCAGCCTGGCGACAGAGCAAGACTGCGTCTAAAAAAAAAATTCACTTGAGCTGAGACTTCTAAATATGACTCAGGCAGCCTGTGGTCAACCTAATACGGAAGTGGGACAGCTCCCAGGACCAATAATTTGTCAAGTGCCAGACCTACTACTGCCCTCTCTCTACCATCCCCTACTGGCATGGCTGGAGCTATATGACAAAATTTAAAAAAGGTGATTGGTAGTGTCAACCACAACATCCCAAAGCAATATATAGAAGCTCTCTGACACCACAGCCAGGTAAATCCACAAAGATGGGAGAAAACCAGCACAAAAAAGGTGAAACCATCAAAGACCAGAACACCTCTTCTCCTTCAAGGGATCACAACTCCTCAACAACACAGGATCACAACTTGACCAAGAAGGAGTTCGAAGAATTGACGGAAACAGGATTCAGAAGGTGGATAATAACAAACTTCTCGAAGCTAAAGGAACACGTTCTAACTTAGTGCAAAGACATCAAAAACCTTGAAAAAAGGTTAGACGAAGTGCTAACTAGAATAACCAGCTTAGAGAAGAACATAAACGACTTGATGGATCTGAAAAACACAGCACGAGAACTACATGAAGCAAACACAAGTTTTGATAGCCGAATCGATCAAGCAGAAGAAAGGATATCAGAGATTGAAGATCAACTCAATGAAGTAAAAAGAGAAGGCAATACAAGAGAAAAAAGAGTGAAAAGAAACGAACAAAGCCTCCAAGAAATATGGGATTGTGTGAAAAAACCTAATCTACGGTTGATCGGTGTACCTGAATATGACGGGGAGAAGGAATCCAAGCTGGAAAACACACTCCAGGATATTATCCAGGAGAACTTCCCAAGCCTAGCAAGGCAGTCCAAATTTCAAATTCAAGAAATATAAAGAACTCCACAAAGATATTCCTCAAGAAGAGCAACCCCAAGGCACATAATCGTCAGATTCACCAGGGTCGAAATGAAGGAAGAAATGCTAAGGGCAACCAGAGAGAAAGGTCAGGTCACTCACAGAGGGAAGCCAGTCAGACTCACAGCAGATCTCTCAGCAGAAACCTTACAAGCCAGAAGAGAGTGGGGGCCAATATTCAACATCCTTAAAGAAAAGAACTTTCAACCCAGAATCTCATATCCAGCCAAACTAAGCTTCATAAGTGAAGGAGAAATAAAATCCTTTATGGACAAGCAATTATTGAGAGATTTTGTCACCACCAGACCTGCCCTACAAGAACTCCTGAAAGAAACACTAAGCATGGAAAGGAACAAGTACCAGTCACTGCAAAAGCAAACCAGTTGGCAAAGACCAAAAATGCAATGAAGAAAATGAGTCAACTAAGGAGAAAGAAAACCAGCCAGTAACAAAATGGCAGGATCAAATTCACACATAACAATATTAACATTGAATGCAAATGGCCTAACCGCACCAATCAAAAGACACAGACTGGCAAAAAAATTTTTGCAATCTACCTATCTGACAAAGGGCTAATATCCAGAATTTCTCTGATTCTTAATGAGATTAAGAACATCTTTCTCGGTTAATGGACCATTTGTATTTCCTCCAGTGAAATGCCTTTTACCCATTTCTCTATCAGATTTTCTTTTATTGATTCATTGATTCTTTACAGATTTTAATACTTACGTTGTCAGGTTATGTGCTACAAAAATTTTATGGTTTTTTTTTTTTATGTAAAGAGTTTGAATGTTAATGTAATCGATTTTATCAGCCTTTTTCCTTTATGGTTTATACATTTTTCTTAATATCTACCTGCATTCCCTCCAAAAGTTTTATAGTTTCACCTTCTCCAATCTATATAGAATTTTTTTTATGTAAAGTGTGAGATAGGAATCCAGTTGCATTTTTTCCCCTTACGGGAAACCAGCATCTGAGCCTCACCGATTTTAAAGCTTTCTGTCCTTCCCTGCCATCGAGCTTCACCAGTTTTAATCCCTTCTGTCCTTCTATGCCATCACTCACTTTTTCAAATGTATGTGTTATCCATTTGGACTTTTGATTTTGTTCCATTCACCTATTTGTCTATTTACTTACCAATATCAAACTGTTTTGGTTACTATATGTTTATGTATCTTTATCTGGTAGAAGGTGATCTCTACTGTGTTTTTCAGGAATATTTTGGTGGTTCTTGGATATTTGCACTTTTATTTTTAACTTTTAGGTTGAAGGGTACATGTGCAGGTTTGTTTATATAGGTGAATCTTGTGTCATGGGGATTTGGTGTACAGATTATTTTATCACCGAGGTAATAGGCATAGCACCCAATAGGTAGATTTTCAATCCTCACCCTCCTCCCACCCTCCATCCTCAAGTACGCCCAGTGTCTGTTGTTCCCTATAGTGGCCACATGTATGTGATGTTTAACTCCAACTTACAGGTGAAAACATGTAATATTTGGTTTTCTGTTCCTGTGTTTGCTTTTAGCTCCATCCATGCTGCTGCAAAGGACATGATCTTTTCTTCTTTACAGCTACGTAGTATTCCATGGTGTGTGTACCACTTTTTTTTTTAACCAGTCTAATGTTGACAGGCATTTAGGGTGATTCCATGTCTTTGCTACTGTGACTGGTACTGTGATGAACATATGTGTGCATATGTGTTTATGGTAGAATTTTTTTATTCCTTTGGGTATAATAGTAATGGGATTGATGGGTCAAACAGTAATTCTGTTTCAAGTTCTCTCAGACATCACTAGGCTGCTTTCCATAATGGCTGAACTAATTTGCATTCCCACTAGCAGTGTATAAATGCATTCTCTTTTCTCTGCAGCTTTACGAGTATCAGTTATTTTTAACAGCCATTCTGGCTGGTGTGAGATGGTATCTGTGGTTTTGGTTTTTCTGATTAGGGATGTTGAGCATTTTTTTGTATGCTTGTTGGCCATGTGTCAGTCTTCTTATGAAAAGTGTCTGTTCATGCCCTTTGCTCCCCTTTTTAATGGGGTTGTTGGTGTTTTGCTTGTGAATTTAAGTTCCTTATAGCTTCTGGATATTAGATTTTTGTCAGATACATAGTTTGTAAATATTTTATCCCATGTTGTAGGTTGTCTATTCTGTTGATCTTCTGCTTTTGCTGTATAGAAGTTGTTTGTTCTCCCTAATAGTTTAATAAGGTCCCATGTGTCCATTTTGTTTCTTTTGCAATTGCTTTTGGCATCTTTTTCATGAAGTCTTTGCCAGTTTCTATGTCCAGAATAGCATTTCTTAGGTTATCTTCTTATTTGTGAATGAATTCAAGATCTTCCGTAGTTTTCATAGTCTTAGGTTTTATGTTTAAGTCTTTAATCCATCTTGAGTTGATTTTTGCATATATGTAATGAAGGGGTCTAATTTCATTCTTCTGCATATTGCTAGCTAGTTATCCCAGTACCATTTATTGAATAGGGAGTATTTTTGAAGTATATTCCTTCAATGCCTAATTTGTTGAGTTTTTAACATGAAGGAGCATTTAGTTTTATCAAAAGTCTTTTCTGCCTCTATTGAGATAATCATGTGATTTTTAAATTTCTGTTTATGTGATGAATCACATTTCTTGATTTGCCTACGTCGAATCATCCTTGCATGCCAGAGATAAAACCTACCTGATCATGGTGAATTAGCTTTGTTTCTTATTTTTCAAGACAGGATATTGCTCTATTACTTACACTGGAGTGTAGGTTGTGATCAAGGCTGCAGCCTTGAACTCCTGGGCTCAATCTGTTCTCACACCTTAGCCTCCACTCCTGGGGCTGCAGGTGCACACCACCACACCTGGCTTATTTTTTAATTTTTTTTTTTAGACACAAAGTTTTGCCATGTTGCTCAGGCTGGTCTTGAACTCGTGGGCTCAAGCAGACCTATAGCTTTTGGATGCCATTTACCCTCTTAAATTTTAGAATTAGTCAAGTTCTGCCAAAATAAGTTGCACCAAAAGTAATTGAATCTGAAGGTTAAAATAAACTAGTTACTCCTCAAATTAGATTTCTTGTATCTATGAACATGGTATAGTTATCTCTTAAAAGTTCTTCAATCTTTTTATGAAATGTTCCTTTTTTCTACAAAAAGTAGGTCTTTTGTGAGACTTACTCCAAAAACCTAATTTTAATATTATTATGCTATCCTTTTAAAGTTTTATTTGCTGTTTCTTGAAGGTATTGGTGAATGAATTTAAGATCTGGTGTGTGTGTGTGTGTGTGTGTGTGTGTGTGTGTGTGTGTGTGTGTAGACTGTCATTGTGATAACTTATAGATTGTTTTGGGTTTCTATAAGAGCAATTATATCTACAGGTGAGTTTGGTTTTTTTCTAAGCTTAATATATTTTTCTTGTCTCGTTAGTCTACTTGAAATCTCTGAGTGGTTCTCAGACTTCAGTGTGCATCAGAATCACTTGTGGAGGGCTTACTAAAACACAGACTGCTGGGTTTCACTCTGAATTTCTGATTCAGTGGGTCTGGGGTAAAGCCAGAAAATGTGCATTTACAGCAAGTTCTCTAGTAATGCTGATGCTGCTGGTCCAGGACCACACTTCGAGAACCATTGCTCTAATATGCCATGTAGTGGAATTGGTGAAAGTTGATGTCCTCATCCTGAAATGTTTTCAACGTGTCACCATAAAGTTTATTTGCAAGCATTGTTTCTATGACTATGAAAGTTCTCTATTGGTTATAGAAGCATAAATCCATTCTTTACTTTCTCTTTCTCTCTCTCTTTCTTTCTTTCTTCTCTTTCTTTCTTTTCTTTCTTTCTTTTTCTTTTTCTTTTCTTTCTTTCAGATGGAGTTTTGCTCTTGTTGCCCAGGCTGGAGTGCAATGAGATCTCAGCTCACCACAACCTCCACCTCCCGGGTTCAAGCAATTCACCTCCTGAGTAGCTGGGATTATAGCATGTGCCACCATGCCCAGCTAATTTTGTATTTTTAGTAGAGAAGGGATTTCTCCATGTTGATCAGGCCGGTCTTGAACTCCCAACCTCAGGTGATCCGCCAGCCTCGGCTTTCCAGAGTGCTGGGATTACAGGAGTGAACCACTGTGCCTGGCCCCATTCTTTACTTTCTAAGAGTTTGTTATTTTGAAATCACTGTCAAATTTCATTGGTCACCTTTTCATTTTTTGAGATAACATGATTTTAAACAAATTCTGCATTCCTAAGGTAAACCCATTTTGTTCATGATGCCTTACCTGTATTGTACATCATGAGAAACAGTTTTCTGATATTTTATATCTGTGTTCCTAAGATTCTCCTGTAATTTTCTTTTCTCATGGTGTCTTTGGTTTTGTTATTAAGGTTATGCCAACCTCAAAGGTAGTTAAAAACTGTTTTCTCTTTTTATGTCTTCTGAAAGATTTTGTGTAAACTAGGATTATTTGTTCCTTGCATGTTTGGTTAGAACATGCCTAGGAAGTGATCCCAGGCCTGGTTTTTATTTTGTAAAAAGATTTTTAGTTGAA
Organism: Ateles fusciceps; assembly: GCA_036589455.1. Lineage (NCBI taxonomy): Eukaryota > Metazoa > Chordata > Mammalia > Primates > Atelidae > Ateles > Ateles fusciceps. The sequence continues at coordinate 12,214,447 of JAZHEH010000078.1, forward strand.
TTCACTTTACTGAATGTTTACGGAAATATTCAGGTATTCCATAGCCTCTTGAATCACTTTTATTAAGTTGTATTTTGCTAGGAAGTTGTTCATGTTTCCTCAGTTTTTAAATCACAGTTGAAAATTTTATAGGCATGAAATTCATTATATTTGAAATTGGTTGCATCTGAAGTTATGCCCCAATTATGATTCCTACTGTTGTCATCTTTTATTTCCTCGTTAATCTCTCCAGACATTTCCCTGGTTAATCATTCCAAAGAACAAACTTCAATAAGTTGTTTTTTCATTCCTTTGTATACCTTAGCTTTCTTTATTCTACTTCTGTATCTGTAGGCTAATCTTGTTTTATCTGTCCTTCTGGGGGTGTATGTGTGTGTGTGTGTGTGTGTGTGTGTGTGGTATGTTTTGCTTTTGGATTGACTGAGATTTTAACGTATCTCTTAGTAATTGATGAATAAATCAGATTATTAACATGTTTTATCACTTTTCTTGTTCTGTTGTGTTTCATTTTAGCGAAGCCTCTAATTTTAATTTCATTGGATCAAGAATTGTAATATAATTGAACATTAACATGTGAGAGACTAATAGTGAGAGATATCTTATAGCACCAAGGATAGAAATACTAAAGATCACGAAAAATTAAGATCACGTTGTTTGTCATAAGACAAAATGAACTTGATTTATAATTGTGTGTATAAGTTGCAAATGTACTGCTAGGATTCAACCTTTTATGTGTGCAGATTATTTATATAACCTCCATTTTTGATCATTTCTTAAAGTAATGCATTGGGGGAGCGCTAATTACAGTTCTTGCATTTGCTCAAAATTCTGCTTCAAAAACTTGTAGAATTTTACCAAGAAGAATTGCACAAACCTCATTTGAATATTAGAAGTCACACCAAAGATTAATGATAATTATTTGCATTTAAAGACACTATAAAGGTAATCACTGCTTCCCAATGTAAATGCTGTTGTCATCCAGTGTTTTAATTACATCTTACTTGCCTTCCACAAGTTAGATACTATTGTTAATTTTACAGTCAGTATCTGTTTAGTGGCATCGACCTATGAACAGATTATTTTTTGCTCACTATGCCCTCTATTGTGACCTTTTATGTCAGATAATATTCTTTCCGTGCAAAGTATGTTTTGAAGACATTCCTTCAGTGTGAGGATCTGTTAGTAAAGATTCTGCTTTGTTTCTCTGTAAATGTTGTTTTATTGTATTCTTGAAAGAGGCCTCTCATTTCTTAGAATGTTAAATGTGATAAGTCCTGCTCTGTCTAGGTTTCCTTTATGTTTCTGTCTTTTAACTGTAAGCTCTTGTCCTTGGATCTTTATGTGTGAATTCCTTGGAACTCTTAAAGCCTTGGATAAAAGTTGTTTCCTTCAGAGAATTTCTGATCTCATCTCTAGATGCCTAGATCTGGGACAACTTCAAAATGTATTGTTGTGTGCATTTCACACAGACCTGTTCAGGGCCAGGTCTATGATTTAAAGTGTTTCCCTCTTATCTAGGTAATATCAAGAGATAGAAATGACTCTTTATCCTAAATGCTTTTTGCCTTTTTGCCTCACTGTCTGTTCTGTCTTAATATAGCTTTTTCTTCTTCCACCCCTCCTGTGTCTATGTTCTATATTTTAGATGTGCCTTATGTAAGGAGTTCAGAGCTAGAGCTTTTTTTTTTTTTTTTAAATGTCTAGAGACAGTCTTGCTCTGTCGCCCAGGTTGGAGTGCAGTGGCATGAACACAGCTCACTGAAGTCTCTACCTCCTGGGCTCAGACAATTCTACTGCCTCAGCCTCCTTAGTAGCTTGTACTATAGGCATCCACCAGCTAATTTTTTTTTTTTTTTTTTTTTTTTTTTTTTTTTTGTAGAGACAGTCTATTTATGTTGCCCAAGCTGGTCTTGAACTCCTGGGCTCAAGATATTATTCCCACCTCAGCCTTGTAAAGTGATGGGATTAGAGGGATGAGCCACCACATGCCGCCTAGAATTTAGTTTTTAACATCTAATCTCTTTGCTAAAACTCTGTTGCCATTTCTGATAAATTATTTCTGCGATGTCATTTTGTCCTTTTTTTCCTATGCAGCTGCTGTGTTTATTTTACTTTCCTATCTTCCTTTGTTTTTTTAATCTAAAAATACTCTTCCTCTACAGTGTTTGGAAGTTAGACATTCTGTTTCCAGATATTAGTGGGTTACACTTAAAATTTTAACATGAACTATCACCTTCGTGTCTATTGTTCACAAATGCCATTTTCTCTTCCTGAATAATACAGTATTTTATTACAATATTTTAATTTTGGTCATCCCTTTCCATTGTAGCTATGATTTTTGATCAATATTTTGGATATATCTTTATTCCAATTCCCAGAAATTAGTTGATTTTTTATTACTGGTTTTTCTAGTTGATTTTGTAAAAAATCTCTGCATGTTTGTCAGTTTGCCTGTTTTTCCTTATGTCATCTCAGTTTTTCCTGTGAGATAATTATCCTTTCTGATGAAATACATCCTTTAGCAAGTCCTTTGGTGATGTACTGTTTGTACTTTACTTTCTCTTTGTGTTTGCTAAAAATACTATTTTGCTTTGTTTCTTGAATGTCAGTTTAGCCACATCCACAATTCTAGATTGATAAGCTTTCCCAACAGTACTTTGAGGCTATGATCTCATTGTCATCTGGCCTCCATTTGTAGCTGCAAAAGTCTAATATCAAATTGTCATTGCTTTGAAGTAATCTGTCTCTTCTCTCTGCCTTTAAACTGGCTTTGCTATCCCTAGTTTTTACTCTGCTTGTGTCTATGTCCCTTCTTTCCCCAATTAGAATTTCTTGTGCTCTCAGAATCTGAGGATTTTTGTTTTTCATCAATTCTGGGGAACTCTCAGCTGTTACCTCTTCAAATACTGCCTATTTCTTCTGTCTTTTGGGTTTCTAATTAGACATGTGTTCAGCCTTCTTATACCATCTCCCTGTCTCTTAATCCCTCTTTCATTTTTTTTCTCTTCATGCTGTGTACTGGGATATTTCCATAAGTAGGTAATTCATTCTTTAACTGTGTTGACTCTGACCAGTTTGAGTTTTTACTATCAGTGATTATGTACTTTGCATATGTAGAAATTGTTTCTTTTTCAAATCTTCCTGGTCATTTAACTCTTGTTCCTTGCTCATATTTTAGTTTCATTATTTTAAATAAATTATACTTCTAATTTAGTTATTTTATGCTGTGCATTTGAAGACGGCAATCTGATGTCCTTGCATATGCTAATTCTCTAGTTTGCTATGTCTTGGTTTTGCCAACTCTAACTCAGAGTTTTGCTTTCCTCGGTATTTTTCACTTTTTATTGGAAACCTGTATTTAACTGTCATAATCTGTGGCAGGCTGAAAGGCCTTGACTTGAGAGCAGGCCTCCATGGGGCACGTGTTTGCTTCTGCCAGATATCTGGAAGTGCCTTCAAATTGATACCACTTTTGGTTAATATTGTAGCTTTAGGGATCGCAGATCATGCATTTAGGATTAATGCAGTCCCTGAAGCTGTGCGGACACATGTCTATGATGACAGATTCGCAGTGGGGTAGGCCTTTCTCTCATCTACAGCTAAGGCCCAAATGGGCAAGTTTCCCTGCGGCTTCCCCTTGCACAGTTGTTTCGTGTTTGTGATTTTTTAAAGCCATTCTGTCGTTAAGAGTATAGTCCTTTGAGGGCCTCATTTCCATTTTGCAAAATGATTATACTTCAGTTTGAGTTTCAGCATAACACATTTATTCCAGATTTTTCTCTCCAGTTGGATTCAGGTCCCTAGTATGTTTAGGCTGTTAAGACACCAATTACTGAGAAGTCCTTTACTTCTTTTTCACATGTAATGCAGTCCCTACAATTTTGTAGGTACATCTTCCAGACCTGTCTTAGTTCCCATATTGGCCTTGTCTACCTTGGCGTCACACATTTGTATCCATAATCTGATGAACATCTTCCTATGTTAAGTCAAGAGATCACCTTTGTTTTAGAGTTTATGCAATTATAAAATCTGTCACTAATGTATGGGTCCCATGTCGAGTAGAATGTTGATACTGTAAGAGAACTCTGATACTTCAGTATAAAATTTTATGCATAAGTTTTCTTAAAAAAAAAAAAAACCTAAATTATAGATGAGTGTGTGTGTGTGTTTAATTCAGGAAGATGTAGCCTGTCTTTGAATGGATTGGCTTCATTCTCTTGGTTATTTGACCTCTTAACAATGTAGACAGTTTTGCCTCTGAATGTTTTGCCTCAAGGGTCATTGCTGGCTGAGTATCCTTTATTAACTGCATGAGGGATCCAGAGGAGCCTGGAAACACAGCTTAATGTAATGTACAGATGATGATAGAGGAGGGCCACATTCTATTCTCCGTGGGGGCCCGAGCGCAATAATAAGGGGAAGAACTAATGCTATCAGCAAAAAATAGTGAAACAATATGCCTGAATTTGGACAAGAGAAAACTAATGTGCCACTGGAAAAATGATTTGCAGTGATGCTCAGAGCAGTGATCTTGGAGGAAGAGCTAAACCAGAGAGGAAATGTAAGAGCCGGGAATGGAGAATTATACCTTGGTTATTTTCAGCTAATTGGTAGCAAGCTTAGCAGCAGGGAGTAAGGAAGTTTTACTCTTTCTTGTTAATTAAAAAATGTTGTCCTTGTATAATTGCATAAATACTTGTGTAGTGCTTTACTGCTTCAAAACTGCTTTTTACATTCATCGCCATGGTTTATTTTACAAGACATTTTCCTTGCCCACTCCTGAAGTGTGAGTTTTTGAGAGCTGTGCCCAGAGAAGGAGGCAGCTTTCTGGATCACCCTCTCTTACTAATTAAATCACTTAAGCATGGAATGCTTAAAGGCAGTTTCACAAACATTAGTCTCAGGAGGGACTGACTGACTTGTCCCTTGCGGTCCTCCCCTTGGTGTCCTCCCCTTGGTGTCCCCCTTGGTGTCCTCCCCTTGGTGTCCTCCCCTTGGTGTCCTCCCCTTGGTGTCTTCCCCATGCCCTTCTGCTTTATAAGACAGTTCCTGGCCAGGTGTGGTGGCTTACACCTGTAATCCCAGCACTTTGGGAGGCCGAGAGGGCAGATCACCTCTAGTCAGAAGTTGGAGACCAGCCTGCCTAACATGGTGAAACCCCATCTCTACTAAAAACAAAGAGAACAAATTAGGTGGGCATGGTGGCATGCACCTGTAATCTCAGCTACTCAGGAGGCTGAGGCAGGAGAATAGCTTGAACCTGGGAGGTTGCATGTTGTGGCTAGCTGAGATCAGATCACTGCACTTCACCTTCACCCTGGGTCACAGAGTGAGACTCCATCTCAAAAAAAAAAAAAAAAAAAAAAAACTAAAGGCTGGGTGCAGTGCCTCATGCTTGTTGTAATCCCAGCACTTTGGGAGGTCGAGGTGGGCAGATACCTGAGGTCAGAAGTTTGAGACGAGCCTGGCCAACATGGTGAAACCCTGTCTCTACTAAAATTAGGCATGGTGGCAGCCCCTGTAATCCTGCTACTCAGGAGGCTGAGGCACAAGAGTCACTTGAACCCAGAAAGTGGAGATTGCAGTGAGCCACTGCACTCCAGCCTGGGCGACAGAGCGAGACTCAGTCTGGAAAAAGAAAAAAAAGATTATTCCCAGTTGTCAAGTCTCAGCCCAGAATGTCTGCCTACAATGGGCTCTTCCCTGGCTGCTCAGCCCTCAGCGTGCTCATGATCCTGAGGCTGTTGTGCCATTTTTGGGGGTCCTCAGTTTCCTCATCGGTGACCCTTCACCGATAGCTTGGCAGGACTCCAACACTGAATCTGTGGGGGTCCTTACAGCCCTTTGTACCTGTAGCAGAAAATTCAGTGCTTAGTTATTTGTTCTTTTGTTTTGGACCTTAAAGCTTTTGCAGGTTGGTCTTGGATTCTTAACAATATTTTAATTCTGAAGGACGTCTGTGACTGATTTCGTTTGAATCCATAGGATACAGCAACACAGTTTTAACGCGGAGTAGATACTAAATGGTGACCGTCCTAGGTTTTTGACATCTTACATTTCCTATTATCTTCTTACTCTAAGATGACATCCAAACCACCAGTACTTCACTTTTAAGGGTCTTAATTCTAGCCAGTTTGTCAAACCCCAAGTTTCTACCTCCCTGATGCAGAGCTGCCACCTAGTGGGAAAAGGTGACAACTCTTAGCTATTTCGTGCCCAATGTTCCTTAACCCCGTGTTTGTTTTAATTCAAGAGGCCAAGAAGTAGGCATTTTGGAGTGAGTTGCAACAAAGTAACTTGAACCATGCTACTCCTCACATAGTCCGGTAGGCTGCAACCTGCACAGTATGAGTCGCTGGTAGCTTATCTGTACTTTACTGCTCAGAGATCCTTATCCTAATGGCCTTTGACATCTAGCATTAGAGGCTCATTCCACAAGTGCCTTTTAATCTTTTGAAGTGTATCCATTGATCCCAATACTATGTTGTCCTCTCTCATTGTTTCCTGAATTCAAGTCAGGACTCTAGGTAGCAAGTGAAAGAAACTCAACTCAGACTTGTTGGAAGCCAACAAAGGAAATTTATTGGCTTGTGTAACTGCAAATCCTAGGGGCAGGCTGGCTTTAGGCAGCCTGAAACCCTATCATCAGGATTCAGCCCCTTTCTCTTGGTTTTGCTCATAAAATTACTTTCTGGTACTCGCCTCCCACTATCCTTCATGCCTTTCCCCTTCTCCAGGTCATAGAAAACTGGACTTTATTTGTGTTGGGTTATTCATCAGATATTCAAACAGCTGCCATGGTGAGAGTGAGTTGTATTCTGGTTGGCCACATCTAGGTCATAGGACCACCCCAATCACATGACATGACAGGAAGAGTCATTCCCTAAAAGAAAATGGAAGTATCATTCTCAAAATGAAGCTTGGATGCTAGGCAAGCTAAAAGAACAGATGTCTATGACTTTGGCCATTGTATATGTTAATTCATTGCAGGCAATGTGCCATTTCCTTTGATAGCTGCCAGTGTTTGCACATTGCCAGATATCTGAATGGGCTTAATTAATGACTGAATGATTGAGTTGATGGGAAGAGAGGCCAGTGAGCACCTGAATCCAACTGGGTTCCTGAGAGAAGGGTAGAAAATCAAAGATACATCTGTGGTGGTTTTAAAACATGAGCATGCAGCCTTATTCATTGAGAGCTTTGATCTTGGAGCCTAGATCTACCACTTAAGAGGTTGAGACCGTCATGCTGGAGAGGCTACACTTATGTGTTCTGGTAGACAGTTCCAGCAGAGCCTTCCAGACATCCTTACAAAGATACCAGACACGAGAATGCTGGCTTGCATCCTGTAGCCCAGCCCAACTGCCAACTAAGTGACACAATGGGATCTCTGATGCCACACCAAACAGAAGATCCTCCCAGCTGAGCCCTGCCCAAATTCCTGACCCACAAAACTGTCAGATATCATAAGATGGTGGTTGTCATAAGCCACTAAATTGTAGGGTTATCAGTTACCCAGTAATAACTGGAGCAAATTGCTATTTCTTCAGCACCTTAATGAGAAAGTAAAGACCAAATGCATTTCAAATTACTTTGACTGTGATCTTAATACAATTGTATTACAGAAAGAGCTGTTTATGAAGGAAGATTAAGTGACTTTTTTTTTTTTCCCAAAAGGCATTCAAATAATTTATCTTCCTCCTGCCAGCAGTTTGTTGGCAAGCTGCCCCCTTTAATCTCGGAGCCTAATGCAGCACAAGCATGAGGCGGAGGCCAGAGTCTTGCCTGCTTGTCACAGCTTTGCCGCACATGGTGGCTGGTTTACCAGTCCTTAGGGGGCCTGGAAAACTTCTGTTTCCTTATACAGCTGGATCTTCGTGGGTCAGCAGCGTGTCATTAGTAGAACACAAAATAGAAAGTAGGCTCCTTTTCTGGAAACTTTTCTTTCTTTTCCCTGCAGACCGCAGTATGTCCCTGCATTATGTCCTTTGTTTAGAGCCTCACTAATAAATCGGCAGGTAGAGAGCTGGGTTGAAGTTTGTGATGGACCGAAAACTTGGTGTACACATCCTTCAAGCCCCTCCTAGCCTGCCTGCTACCTCCTCCTGAAGGCACCAGCCTGCGTTTCTCCCCACAAGCTGTTGAGAACCATCAGGCACATGTGCCTGTCCATGCCTGATAACCCGCCATCTTCTCAGGAAAATCTCCCAGCCAGGGCTGAGTGTACTCGAGAATACTATGGTGTTTTCTACTCCTGGCTTCTCTGTTAGCAAAAGCAAGTGACTTCTTGATGGAAAGTATGTCTTGAGATGATGTAACTCCCCCTCACCCCTCCTATCTTAATCATGTATTCATACAACTGACTCTGTGCTGGGCAGTATTCTGGATCCTGAAAATATATTCATGAGTAAAACAGGCACAAATCCAGTGGTTGAGGAACTCACTCTCTAAAGAAGAAAGAGAGAGGCACATAAACAATCAGCACACTCAGTTGAACATACTATGTGCTAGAAAGATGAAAATGAAGTGAAAAACAGCAGGATTGGAAATGGCTGGAACGGGGAGTTGTAGTGACATAGTGTCTTCTGAGGGGTTCTCCTTGGAGATGCCTTTGAGCAAAGACCAGAACGAGATGAGGGAGCCAGTTATATGTTACCTGGAGGAAGACTATTCTGGGAAGAAGAAATTATCAGTGCAATGGCCTTTAGTTTGTAGCAGGGAAGAAGCCTGAGACTCACTGAGAGTCATGAGTAGATGAGGTCAGAGGGCTGTATGAGCCATTGTAGGTACCTCTTACTCGGAGAGGCCTGGGAGCCCTTGGAGAGTTTGAGCAGAGGAGTGACAGGATCTCATGTATGTCCCAGACCACCCTGGCTGCTGGCTGTGCATACATCCTAGGGGAAAAGGGTATAAATGGGATCCCTTGGGAGGCTGCGGCAGTGATAATGGTAAGAGGATGCAGGCTGGGCTCACAGAGGTAGCAGAGGAGAGTTGAGAAATGATTGGATTTTGAGGGCTTTAAAAGTAGAGCCAAGAGGACTTGCTAATTTGGGGTGAGGAGAAAAGTCAAGGATGGCTCTGAGTCTTTGGTTGTAGCTAGGTAAGTTAGGTGGCCTAGAAAGTCGATTTGGGGAGCTCAGTAGTTCAGTGTGGGTCTTGTTCCACTCAAGAGGAAGGACTGGTACTTGGACATACAGATCTGGGATCTGAAGTGAGGAGCTGACTTCAGTGAAGAAGCCCTTTCTCAAAGCTGCTTGATGGCCTCAGGTTGGATTACAGGCCTTAGAGCAGAGCGGGCACACAGCTTTGACCCCAGGTTTTGGAACATGTTCTGCCCTGTCGTGTCTTCTGACTCTCATCCATCCCACAAAGCCTTGGACATCATGGTGGTGACAGGGACTCTCCATGACAACCCTGTTGGTCTGGAACATGAATTGGACTGTTGACATGATCAGGTAAATAGCTGCCATCTTTAGGTTGAAAGAGCATATAGACTTTTCCCATCATCTCATGTCTCTTGGGCGTAGGGGCAATGAGAGTGGAAGGAAAAAGTTAGGAAAAATACCATTTTATCCCAAGAAAATCCAATATAAGAAAAAGCTTTTTCTCCTTATTCTCATTTTTAATGAAAAAATAGTAGCTTCCACTTAGTGGATCATTGTGTAATATTTACTAATTAAAAAACAATATCCAAAAAGATAGAAGTCTGAATCTGGCTTTCCATTTCGAGACTGGATGTCACTCTGTTGCCCAGGCTGGAGTGCAGTGGCACGATCAAAACTCACTACAGCCTCAGCTTACCCTTGGGCTCAGGTGATTCTCCCACCTCAGCCTCCTGAGTAGCTGGGACTACAGGCATGCACCACCACACCCAGGTAATTTTTTTGTAGAGATGGGATCTCGTTATGTTGCCCAGGTTGGTCTTGAACTCTTGGGCTCAAGAGATTTGTCCTCCTTGGCTTCCCAAAGTACTGGGGTTGTGGGCATGAGCCACTGCACCTGGCAGAGTCTGGTATTTAAAAATCCACTTTGAATATAGTTTTCAATATGCCTGTATCAGCTTCCTAGGATTGCTGTAACAAACCTAATGCAACAACTGGTGTCTTAAAACAACAGAAATGTATCCTCATAGTTGTGAAGGTCAGAAGACGGGATCGAGGTGTCTGTGGGACCAAGTTTCCTCTGAAGGCACCAGGGGAGAATATCCTTGCTGCTTCCAGCGTCTGGGGGCTGCTGACAAGCCTTGGTGTTCCTTGACTTATAGCTGCCTCTCTCCAGTCTCTGCCTCTTCTGACACCTGGCCTTCCTCCTGGGTTTCTGTGTGTGTCCAGATTTCCCATGACACCATTCATTGGGTTAGGGCCCACTCTAATCCAGTGTGACCTCATCTTAACTTGACGGCATCTGCAGAGACATTTCCAAATAAGAAATAAGACCTTATTTTTCTGGTACCAGGAAGTAGGACTTGGATGTCTTTTGGGGGGACCCAGTATCCACTCTCATACTGAAAAAAATGAGATGTAAAAGGTGGTATGAACTAAGGAAATATACTGCTTTACCATAATAACTTAGTTAAAATAGTTATTTTAGTAATGGATTTCACATTTCTTCCTCCTTTTAAAAATTTAGACTATGTTACACAAGTGTTGTCTTCTAATTTTTGCCATTTCAAAAGAGACTGTATTCTGTATAATTTCTCAGAATAGGGGCACTATGGTGCATGTGTCACTAGGAAACTGAGCAGGATTAACAGGAGCAAGAATGACTGAAGTTTGCAATATCCTCACAGGATACCCCACGAATTGCTGAACTGATGGATGATGGATTGTGTTATATTTTTGTGAAATCAAGAGTATTCAAAAGAATAGTGATGAGGGAGTTGAGCTCTAGAATAGGATGATCAACTCGAGCAACATGATCTTTTTGAGATCTAGAACAGGATGGATATAAGATCCCAAGACCATGGACATAGCTGGGAAGGCTGTGGAGAGGCTGAAGACCATTGTGAGTAAGAGCACAGGTTCAGGACCAGGATAGCCCAAACCCCAGCTGTACTGTGGAACCAAAGGCTCAACCTGTAACCCCTCCAGGCCCTAATTTTCCTGTCTGTAGAATGGTACTGTACTCACCTCACAGGGTTCTTTGAGGATGTGATGAGTAAATTCCCATAGAGATGGCATAGCATAGTGGGTGAGAGTGGATTCTGGAGTCAGATGGCCACAAGGCCAGTCTTGTCCTTACCACTTGCTAGCTTTATGGCAGGTGATAAGCCTCTCTGGGCCTCAGTTGCTTCCTCTGTAAAATAAGGATGATGCTGATACTCATTGTTGTTACGATTACATGAGTTAAATGAGCTAACACTTGAGAAATTCTTAGAGCAGTGCCTGGCACCCAGTGGTGCTTGGCTAGTTTCCATATTGAGGTGTATAATCAGTGCCAAGACCACATAAGCCTGGTAAGTGTTCATTGCTTCTGTCATGTTTCCAACCTCCTCACCCTCCTGCCCCTAAAAGTACCCCCACGTCAGCTGCCTTTTCCACCCTCCTCTGGGTACTGTAAAATGCACGTAAACGGACATTGTACCTTAAGGAAAAACTTGGATATTCAAAACGGATGCATTGCACGGTGGTTTACTTTACCCAAGGACTTACTGTGGGGTTCCGTAAATGAACGGGTACTTTAAGGTGGAACTTTATTTACAAAACGAATTCCTTCTTTTCAGAAACATTTTGCTTAAAGTGAAATAGATAGTAAGATTGGGCGAATCGAATGTCCTCTGTTTCTTTGTCTATCGTGGATCTTGGACTATCCATTTCTGTGCTTTGATACATGTCTGTGTAGTATTTTTAGCCCACAGGATTTTCTTATAAAATGTTACTGTCTTAGTCTGTTCATGGTGCCATAACAAAATACTTGAGACAGGGTAATTTAAAATATAGTAAAAGACGTTTATTTTCTCACAAATCTGGAGCCCAGGAATCCTAAGATGAAGGTGCAGGCAGGTATGGCATCTGAGAGCCTGTTCCTCATAGGCTGTGTAGGTGTCCTCACATGTGCTCTTTTACAAGCTACTGATGCATTCATGATGTCTTAATTACCACCCCAAAGACCCCACCCCCTCATACCAACACAATGGGAATCAAGTTTCAACACATGAATTTTGGGGGACATTCAGACCATTGCAGTTACCTAGGTGTGATAATGATTGATTTTTAGAACTACAGAATGTAAGAATTGGCAGGTTCCTGAGAGGCCCATCTCCCTCCCAGCTGCTGGTTCTGCATTCAAGAATGTTGATTCAGGGCTGGACACAGTGCCTCATGCCTGTAATCCTAGCATTTTGGGAGGCTGAGGCAGGCAGATCGCAAGGTGAGGAGTTTGAGACCAACCTGGCCAATATGGTGAAACCTCATCTTTACTAAAAATACAAAAACTAGCCCGGCATAGTGGCCTGTGCCTGTAGTCCCAGCTCCTCGGAAGGTGGAGGCAGGAGAACTGCTTGAACCCAGGAGGCAGAGGTTGCAGTGAAGCGAGATCATGCCACTGCACTCCAACTTGGGCGACAGAGACCCCATCTCAAAAAAAAAAAAAAAATCACTGTTGATTCTGACAGTGAGAAGGTGGTTCCCCTTTTCAGAACTAATTCAGTCTCCTTGATTATATTTTAATGGTCTCAGTTTGGTGCTTGTTTTCATTTTTCTCTAATACAGCTTTCTAATAAGATGGTGAATCTCCAGAAGTCCCTTCAGGCATCAGTATATGGCTACAATTTTTATACCACTGTGTTGACTTTACCTTATCTTTATAGCAGGGGATTTTGGTTTCTATTTGTTACTGCGGTGGTCAAACTTCGTAAGTTATTAGAAACTCCTGAAGAGCTTTTAAAGCCATTAATGCCTTGGGGTCCCCATTCCTCCAGAGATTCAGCTGTGTTTATTTTAACTGCCCAGTTGATAGTATTGCATAGCTATGTGTGACTATATCAACTTATAAACATGACTGATTCTTTATCCATGCTAATGTTTTTTGCTGTTAAGGTTCGTGAATTAGATTTAAGAAAACCCAAAGAAATAGCCCAAGTGGTTAGAAGGATGACTGAAGTTTGGTAAACACTGAAGCTGGGGAGGTAGAATCACCTTACGTAGCCAATGTCACCAAAGTGGCTGGTAACAAGAGTGTGTCTGAGCTCATCCACGGCTCTCTTTGTTTTTGTTTTTGCTACGTGAAGTTTCTCACCCTCGCAACAACCGCACTTGTACTTGCAGGAAGCTGAGACTCCCGTTGGACCTGGTCATCCTGTTTTGTGGCCAACACCATCATAGCATTTAAAAACTCCATTGTGCCTGCTGCCCCAGTGGCAGGAAGCCTAACTCTATTTTGTTGTCTTAGTCCCTGGAGTATATTGAGGCTGCAAAGTTACATTCACCAGATCTTGGTAGTTCCAACAATCACAAATATATGTTTAAAACTGTAAACAACGTAAATCTATTGTATGTGTCAATAGTGATGCCCATGTTCTCTCTCCCCTCCCCCGCAGCCATCCCCCTCAATTGCAACTCTAAGGTGCCCTTGGATTTGCAGCTGAGTCCCAAATGTACTGTCAGAACCTTGGAATGGTTATATCGCAGGCCAAAGAGAATTTGAGGCTAAATTGTGAAGGTCTGGCCAATGAGAATGAAACATCAATAATGTTCCCTTCCAGCCTTGTGGCCTTGCAGCGAAGAACAAGGGCAGCTAGAGTTGAAAAGCACTTCTATACCAGAAGCTCCGCAAATCGGGCAGGCAGCTAGATGTCTTCTTAAGTTGCATTTCTGGTGACCTCAGCCATGGCCCAGGCAGACCACCCTCCTTTTCTTACAGAAAGGTAATTCTGCTGCTAAGTTCAGTCGCTCCCATACTGTTTGGAACAGGTTACTCCTAGTGGTCTTGTGGTTTGGGAGTTTGCACCAGGGAACATGTTTAATAAAAACCATACAATTCATTTTGACAGCCTTGGCCCATCTCTCCCAAAGTGAGGAACTGCTCGTGACTTGCTTTTTCTATTTTCAGTTTGTGTTTTTTTATTGCAAAATCAGGCATTCCTTTGAATTCATGTGTGTCCTTAAAAACAAAGCAGCCGTGTTTTCAATAGTGCAGACTCTCCCCACTCTGTTGCTGGTAGACACACTTATCCCTCAGAGTAAGAGAGAAGGGTAAACAATTTATAACCACAAAATGCTCCCCTCCAGGCCCCTGCCCTCCAACTCCTCGCTTTTGTGCTGCTCTGCAGCAGGGGTCTCCTAGCATGTACAGGACAAGACTTCAGAGAGTTTAAAACCAACTCACAGCCGTTTATTATTACCTGGGCTTATGCGTTATGTGAACATGTTCCTTCAGAGTAATTACCCAGGAAGATACCCTGTCCTTGTGCAGACCTTGCTCAGGAAGAGGCAGGTGATAAAGTGCAAACAGCACGGTGGGTGGGTTATAAAAGAAGCTGGTTAGAATGTTTACTCTGCCATCTGACAATTCGGTGTCTTGGACACGTGCCCTGACCACGCGCCATGCCTCAGTTCCCTTTTGTACAATAGGAGACCAGGATAGAGCAGACCAGACCGATTCAAGAGAAGAGAAAATGTTTCCGAAGGACCCAAATAGACACAGGATGGCAGCTGTTAACTGACAGCAGAAGCAGTAACCAGTGAGATCAGGGAGCTTGTCTCATCCTTAATTCCTACTTTTTTGAAAGAGTATTTTTTTAGAGCATTTTCAGGTTCACAGCAAAACTGAAAGGTATGATCAATTTCCCCATATACTCCCGGCTCCACATGCATGGATATTCCCTCCCTCACCAACATTCTGTGCCCCCTTCCCAGAGTGGTACGTTTATGACAATCAATGAACCTAAAATGACGCATCATTCTTACCCGAAGTCCATAATTCACATTAGTTTTCACTCTTGTCACTGTATATTCTGTGGGATTGGACAAATGTATCATGACATGTTTTTTCTACCATAGTATCATCCAGAGTGTGTCCTCTGTCCTAAAAATTTTCTGTGTTCCCCTTTCCATCCCTCCCTCCCTTAGACCCTGTCATCTGCTGGCTTTTTTTTTTCTTTAAGATGAAGTCTCACTCTGTCGCCAAGGCTGGAGTGCAGTGGTGGAATCTCAGCTCACTGCAACCTCTGCCTCCTGGGTTCAAGCGATTCTCCTACAGCAGCCTCCCGAGTAGCTGGGATTACAGGTGCGTACCACCACACCCGCCTAATTTTGGTATTTTTGATAGAGACAGGGTTGAAATAAGGATGTAACTGTGGGAGACTTCTACCCTGAAGGGCAGGCTGCTTCTGTGGACAGGTGATTCTAAAGGGTGGTGCATATTGCTCTGTCTGTACAGGAGTTAACATGGGCAGCCTTACGTCAGCCTTGCAAGTGAAGGTCCTCTTGAACACTCTTGTAACGGGCAGGATCACCCTTGGAAGTGACCATAGAAGAGAAAATAACTTGGGTGAGCAGATACAGAAAAGGTACTGAGAGAAGGCAGACTTTGAATTATTCAGTGCCAGGACAGTGAGGGCCAGGAGTCTGAGAGGACACATTAAGCAGACTTCTTTGCATGGTAGTTTTTGAGGGTGACAGATAGTGCTGGAGTCTCATTTGGATGGGATGTGAGGGTAAGTCCATGGCTGGCCTCTGTCCCCAAGGGTGACATCTGTATGTTGCCCACTGTTGTCACTTGTGCAGCAGGCTCCCTGAATGGAGTGAAGCTGCTGATGCTGCTGATGTTTGATTTCTGACATTAAGGCAAAGACTAAAGGGGCAGTGGCTGTGTCCCCCCCAGAAAACAGGCCTTCCCTTTTTTTCACTGAGGGCTCTGGCCATGTATGTGACAGAAGGGTGGTTGGGCTTCAGCATCGGGGAGATCTGAGTTTGCTTACTACTGATGGTGTGACTCTGTTAGCTTAGTGACATCTCTGAGCCTTTGTGCTCACCTGTGAAATGAAGACAATCCCGTGTTGCTTGAAGGGTTGTTTTGGGATTCGGTTATAGCCTACATAATGCGAGGCATGGTGAGTTGTAGCAATTACTATTGAGCGTTATCTATTCACATGTCTGCCGCCTCAGTGTACAAGGGATGGCTCAGGAACCTCATCTATGAGCAGCTCCACTGGGTGGATGTGAGGACAAAAGCGGTGACTCCAGTGGCCCCAGAGCAGCTGGTCAGGCAGTGGGGGACACAAAGATAACTGTGACTAGTTCAGGCCCAAGTCCAAGGGGAATGAGGGGCTGATTCATCTTGCCTGATGGACTGTCCACCTGCCCATCTGCGCATGAAGACAGCTGCAGGAACTCTTTCACCTCCTTGGTATGAACCATGTGGGGGAGTTTGCTTTTAGCTGTTTCTTTCAAAGCTGGGTCCCCCAGTGAGTGATGCATAATTTCCTGGCACCCCCTGGGGCCCCAGCAACATGCTCTGTTTTGCTGGAATCCTGGAAATCCCTTCTAAGAGAGGTGTGGTCTTTCAGAACCTTCTTAGACACATTACATTTTTGTCACAACTTCAGATGCCATTTGCATGCCAAGTTGAACTCCTGTGTGCTCTGTCACTTCCTCCTGTGGTCTTCCCTGCCTTACCCTTTGTGGTTTCCTTTATGGCATATTGAAGTCCGATTGCCTGAACAGCCCTGGCCAGTACAGGGACACTATTATTGGAAACTCTTCCCATGTGGCACCTGTATTAGTCCATTTTCCATTTTCACATTGCAAGTAAAGACATATCTGAGACTGGGCAATTTACAAAGGAGGTTTAATGGACTCACAGTTCCACATGGCTGGGGGAGGCCTCACAGTCATGGCAGAAGAAGAAGGAAGAGCAAAGGGATGTCTTATATGGCAGCAGGCAAGAGAGCTTGTGCAGGGCAACTGCCCTTTATAAAACCATCAGATCTTGTGAGAGTTATTCACTATCATGAGAATAGCATGAGAAAGACCTACCTCCGTGATTCAGTGACCTCCCACCAGGTCCCTTTCACCACACGTGGGAATTGTGGGAGCTACGACTCAAGATGAGATTTGGGTAGGGACACAGCCAAACCATAGGAGCACCTGGCCTGGGATCCTGCTACATATCATATTAGAATTCACAATCTCGTGTAGGTCAAAAATAACTCATTCTAAAATAATAAGGGGCTCAGCTTTCTCTTTTGAGGGCTTCACAGCAGTGGCAACACTGCAGGGGGGAGAATTCTAGCCCTGCAAATTGTCCGTTTTCCACCTACTCAGATTCTTTTCTGCCAACCAGGTAAATGCTCCTAGAAAGTCCTAGTAGCAGCAGGGTTGGCCTGTTAAGCCAGGGTAATCTCCCCCCCTCAACCCCCACTGGAAGACAGTAAGAATGAAGAAGCCCTGAGGTCAGAGGTGAAGGAAGAAACTTCTAGGCTACCTAGGAGTGTGCTCCAGGGGGCCTGGAGTCAAGGCTCTCACGTGGGGAAAAACTGTGTCTCTGTTTCTGCATGTTCACAGTTTCTTCTTTCCCCCTCCATTCCTTCTCCCCTCTCTCCCTCCTCTTCCCCCTCCTCTTTTGCTTCTTATTCTCCTCCCCGCTTTGATTTGGCTTAAAATGGTGAAGACCAAACAGCTGTGGAAGTGTTGAATGGGACTGGGAATACTAACCTCTCTTGTCCAGCTTTCTGCCGTAAATTCCCCACCTGCTTGTCTGGCTTGTGTTAAAAGAACTGAAGTCCCTTTTCTTCAATGATGTGGACCACTAGGAGTTCATAAAAACAGTTTCATCAAAAATGAAGTAACGTGTAAATTCAGCTGGAATAGTTTAAGATCCCTTTACCTCATCAAAACAAGAGGAGTTAAAAAAAAAATTCATTGGATTTCAAACACATCTAAAACTCACTTCAACCATAAGCCAATGGGAATTTGGAAGAAAATTCCAAACAAGAATAATGAGTGTGACCAGTCCGACCAGATAAGAACAAAACACTAAGATCACTTCTTAATATTAAGTCTATGTTGGCTAAAATAAGTACAGTTAAATGGAACTAAACAAATCATAAAGAATTTTACATCTGAGACTTTATATAATAAAGCAGATATTACAAGCCAGTGATGAAGGAAGTATTATTTAACATGTAGGTTTAAAACAACCTGCTTTCTGCTGGGCACAGTGGTGTGTACCTGTAGTCCTAGCTACATGTGGAGGCTGAGACAGGACTTCTTGAGCCTACGAGTGCAAGGTTGTAGTGTGCCGTGATTGTGCCTGTCAACAGCCGCTGTGCTCCAGCCTGGGCAATATCAGCAAGACTCCGTCTCTAAAAAAATAAACGAAAACACCTGGCTGGATGTGGTGGCTCACATCTGTAATCCAAGCACTTTGGGAGGCCAAGGCAGGCGGATCATGAGGTCAGAAGATTGAGATCATCCTGGCCAACATGGTGAAACCCCATCTCTACTAAAATACAAAAAAATTAGCCGGGTGTGGTGGCTCACACCTGTAGTCCCAGCTGCTCGGGAGGCTGAGGCAGGGGAATAGCTTGAACCTGGGCAGCGGAGGTTGCAGTGAGCTGAGATCCCACCACTGCACTCCAGCTTGGCCACAGAGCAAGACTCCATCTCAAAAAAGAAAAAAACCACAACACTCCTGGCTTTCAAATTGGAAAAAAATATTTCGTACCCCTCCTCACATGATAGTCCAAGTAATTAGAGATTGAAAAATAAAACATTTTTAAGCTTCATTTTAGAATTCAAGTAAACATGTAATATACAGTGGTGGCATCATTTTTAATATGATTAAATCATTTATGCTTTTGAAGTAAACAGATACTTTGAGGCTAAATACATATTCACATCCTCAGGTGACTTTCTATTTTACTTTAACTTTATATTAAATGAGAAAAAGTTAATTTCTAACTGCCAAAAAAAACTGTGAAAGCCTTATTAGATAATTTGTAACTATGAACACTTAGCAGTCCTAAAACATTGAAATCCAATACCTGGGGTAGCAGATATTCTCTCTCCATCAGTATACATAAAGTAAAATACAGTTATGTGAAGTTTCTCAGTCTCCAATAATTACAGCTATAAAAAACATGTGGGTAGTTTAGAGATGTACATTATATGTTGTGAGCACTTTCCTTTATCCTAAGTAGAGACACAGATACTTTTTAATGGCCCTCAAGGTTTAGCTGCAAAGAAACTTTTCTAGGCCCAGTGTGGTGGCTCATGCCTATTATCCCAGCCCTTTGGGAGGCTGGGGTGGGTGGATCACTTGAGGCCAGGAGTTTGAGACCAGCCTGGACCACCTGGCAAAACCCCATCTCTACTGAAAAATTAGGTAGGCATGGTGGCACACATCTGTAGTCCTAGCTACTCAGGTGGCTGAAGCAGGAGAATCGCTTGAACCTGAGAGGCGGGGGTTGCAGTGAGCTGAGGTCATGCCACTGCACTCCAGCCTGGGTGATAAAGTTAGATTCTGTCTCAAAAAAAAAAAATTTTTTTCTAAGGAGGTATGTTAGATGTAGGTTGCAGACTTAAGGGAGTAAGAGTTGGCTACTCTAAATTTTACATCTTACATTTTTCTTTTTTAAATAACTAGATTCTACAGAAAACATTTATTTATTAAACATTTTTTTCAATAGCAGCGGGTCTCCTACGTTTCCCAAGCTGGCCTCAATTTCCTTACCTTAAGTGACGCCTCTGCCTCAGCCTCCCAAGTAGCTGGGATTACAGGCATGAACCACCGCATTCAGCTCAAATTTTACATCTTTAAAGTGCACGGAAACCACCCTAAAATTAACATGGAAAATTAATTCATAGTTAGGGGGGACATTTACCGCATACATAATCAGGTATAGTTCAAAATTGATTCTCTTTCTTAGATTTCCAAAGTTTTAAATTACTTTGAAAGATTAAATGGATTCTAGGTCTACTTTGTCCTCAAATCTTACTTTGAGGCGAGTGGCATGACCCATCAATGTATGGAATTTCTGATTCTGCATGACGTGAAAGTCTCATACGGGCTTGGTTAGTTCAGGCACTGTGCCTTGTCCTTTCAGCCTGCAGTGGTAATAAATCAAACAGGATTTTCAGAGGTGGAGGCCTGTGATAAGCATGGCTTAGGTCTGGCTTTATAATCCCCAAGTCAGAGAGAGTTGTCTTAAAGACTAATGCAGATGCCTTATAAGCCTACAGTCTAAAGGCCTGTGTGGTAAAATTCTCCAGGAAAAGGTGTGGATCCTGAGTGAAAGGCCAGCCAGAGCAGCACGGGCATTGCTTTTAACCCACCTCTGAAAAAGTAGCCCCAAGCAGTGTTTGTCTCTGGCTTTCATCCCAGCTCCTGCACTGTGACTGGCTCTTGGCCAGACAAAGACAGGCAGTTACCTCCCTGGTAGAAAACTGCAATTTCTCTCTTTACTAAGTAAAGTCACCTTTCTTACATTTCCGAATGTTTGTTTCTCTGAAGCTGACCTTTGGGCTTTACCATACGCTGGGCTTACGGTCATGGAGGTGACCTCTCCAAAGGTAGTTTTAGTAAACAAAGAATCTAAGATTTGTAAGCATCTCAAATTGACATTTGACATCAAAAATCTTACTGAATGCCTAAAGCTTGCAGGTAATAATGGGAAATGCAAAAGAAACGTGGTTTTTCCTCCTAAAGCACAACTTTTTCAATCCCCAAATCATATGAAGCCATGTTCCAGTGATAATCTTGGTCATTAGTACCCTCTTCTTTGTACTGTATAGTGCAGGGGGTTCCTACTTTTAGGAACCTGCTGTTTATTTGAATAATCTGGGAAGCTACGTGACCACTAAATCTTGGGTTCCAGTCCCTATGTTTCTTATCTAATTGGTTTGGAATGAAACCTAGATAACTAGATTTGTACGCCAAAGGTTGAGAATCGGTGGCTCACGGCAACCCTGTGAAGCAGGCATGACCGGCAGTGTCCTTCCCATTAGCAGATGTGAAAGCTGGAGTCTGGAGTGATGAACTGACTTGCCCAGCATTACACAGTTCGTCCGCAGCAAAGGTTAGGATAAGAAAGGCTTCCATCAGAACAGGCTTTGAAATTAAATCTGGCAGTCCATTTATCACATTGAGGCCATTGTGTGAAATTCTTTGGTTATTACATTAAGAATCTGTTTCTGGGAAATGTAATGCAACTCGTCTAATCCTGGCCCCTCTCCAACTTTAACAGATTCTTTTGTGTACCAAACTTCTGACACTGTGGGGGAGAAGGATAAAGGCAACTGGGTCTTGGGGCCAGGACCGAGGAATGGGTTTGGCGCGTAGCCCCTGAGGGGGAGTTTCACAAGAGACAAACTCCAGCCAAGATGGCACTGCCTGTCTCTAGCTTGGGAGACCTGCTTCCTCCTTGGGAAGGCATGTTCTCTGAGAAGGGAAAGGGGCAGCTTTTTAGCTGGTCATGTTCTTAATAACTACACTTGAAGCTGATCCAACTTTTTAAATATTTTAGACAATGCCATTTAATCTGAAATTTCTGAGTTTGGAACTTGTGTTAATCACATTTGGGGTCTCCCATGAATCACTTAGCCATCATTTTTCAGGGCTACCTCTGGTTCCCCTTTCTGTTTTCTTTTTCCATTTTGACAACTTTTTGTTTAAGATGAGCATTCCCCTAAGCAGTCATCTCTTGATCTCTCTCCCTCCCTGTGCCCACTATGACCCCACAGCAACCCTCACTGGTTTGACAGGGCTGCCCCACATTCTACAGCTCTGGAGGGTTTTGAGAGCTCATATCTGTATAATCCTCAAGCAACATCCTCAGGTGAGGATGCCCCAAGAATATGCTAGACAGGAGGAGGCTGGAATGCCCATTACATAGAATCTGTAACTCGAGCTCAGCTACTATAGATTCTGTGACATCTTTAGACTCCTCCTGATCCCAATGTGGCCATGGTAGTAAGAGTTTTTCAAGTAACCGATGTTTAATAAGATTTCCCTTGATAAGTGTCCTCTTTGTTCTAAAAGAGTTTGCTTGCTTTCAACCTTCTTACTCGTCTCTTCTGCAAATACTGATTGTCTACTATGTGCTCTGTTCTAGCTGTGTCAGTGAACAAAGCAAAGGTCCCTTGTAAATCTTACCTTCTAAAGTGATTGGGAGTTGGGATTAGTGGAGGGCAGGCAAAAGAAATAACCTCATACTTTATGGAACAGGGCAGCATGTTAAATAAATTATATTCCAAGTATCATGTTGATAAAGAATAAAATCACTCCTGGCCCTATGCTCACAACCAATTTAGGAGAAATAAATTTATAATTAACTATAGTATAATGTGATCAAAATGTATACCAAATGCAGTGAAAACACCTTTAAGATCTTTTTTTTTAATCCTCTGACAGTTGGTCAGAAAAGGCTTGACCAGTGCAGATGACTTTGGAAATGACTCTAGAATGGGGAATGGCATCTGAGTAGTCAGAAGGCTACTTATTCAGAAGGAATTGCATGGGTGAAAGTATACAGTGTGCATGAGCGTGGTGTTAGGGAACAAAGGCAACAGATTCTGGGTGAGAATGATACAAGAAGTAAAGCTTTGAACAGCCTTGCAAATCCGAAGAGATGGCCCTATAGATGGTAGGAAACCATCCAGGTTTTCAAGCCCAGTGGTTTACACCATTAGAGCACTGTTTTCCCATGGTCATTTCCATAGAGTGGAAGATAAGTACAGGGGGAGATGAGGAGGCCCAGCCATGGTTAGTCTCCTCATCAAGACTTGATGAGGTTCTGCTCTCCATCGACAGGTGGAGGAGAGAGAAAAGTGGACACAGTTGTCAGGCATTTGTCATTGGATGTATTAAGTGGGGGAAAGGATGGAGTCACAGAAGACTTGAGAGTTTCTGGCTTGAGCATATAGATGTGCCATTAACGAAGAAATGGTATGTCCTATGGTTTGTTGTAGAGGTGTAGGGGGACATAATGAATTGTGATTGGACACATTCTAATATATTAACATTTGTTCTGAAATAAGCTGAGACGTATGTAGGCTGGGTAATGCCAACCCATTTAATAGCATATTAACAGAAGTCAGGAGGGCTCTCTCCTCAGCTCAGCTTTAGGACTGTGACTACAAAGTCTTGGCGATGAGTTCAGAACCAAAGAAACAAACTCCAACCTAGGCTTGAAGGAAGGAAGGGAATTTCAATCAGTATTTAGACTAGATCAAGATTGAGAGCTCAGGCCAGGTGCGGTGGCTCACACTTGTTATCCCAGCACTTCGGGAGGCTGAGGCGGGTGAATCACAAGGTCAAAAGATCTAGATCAGCCTGGCCAATGTGGTGGAACCCCGTCTCTACTAAAAACACAAAAATTAGCTGGGCGTAGTAGTGTGCACCTGTAGTCCCAGCTACTCGGGAAGCTGAGGCAGGAGAATCGCTTGAACCCAGGAGGCGGAGGTTGCAGTGAGCTGACATCATGCCACTGCACTCCAGCCTGGTGACAGAGTGAGACTCTTTCTGAAAAAAAAAAAAAAAAAAGATGAAGAACTCAGGATATGCTTCTGAGACCCTTCCTTCTGGTTCTCATTGATTAGCAGCCATAGCGCAGGGTCTTGAGGAAATCCACCCAACTGTCTGTTGCTCCTGATCCTGGTCAGTGTGCAAAACCAGCCAGTGAAAAGGATCCTTCAAAAGTAGCTTGGAAAGGCAACTCAGACATTATTTGGGAAGACATCATTGTTTTATTACTGGGTATGTTTTAAATTTAAATTAGAACTATGTGAAAAAAAAATGGTAAGTCACTTTTTGTTAAAGACCTTTCTGTGTACATCTATTCTTCAAATATATTGATATTTAAAATAGAAAATATTGCCCATTAGAGAACCAGGCACAGTGGCTCTTGCCTGTAATCCCAGCACTTTGAGAGGCCAAGGCAGGTGGATCACTTGAGGTCAGGAGTTCATGCCTGGCCAACATGATGAAACCCTGTCTCTACTAAAAATACAAAAATTAGCTGGGCGTGGTTGTGCACACCTGTAATCCCAGCTACTCGGGTGGCTGAAGCATGAGAATCGCTTGGACCTGGGAGGCAGAGTTGCAGTGAGCTGAGATTGTGCCATTGCACTCCAGCCTGGGTGACAGAGCAAGACTGTCTCCCTCTGCCAAAAAAAAAAAAAAAAAAAAATTAGAGAAAAACATCCTTGTGCTTCAATATTAAAAAGGTAATTAAGAGGTTTAGATTTGAGTTAAAGTGTGGGATCATGAGAATCATTAAGAACTAACCTTATTGACATCTTTTAATTTTTTAAAATAAAGATGGCAGTCTCACTATGTTCCCTAGGCTGGTCTCAAACTCTTAGGCTAAAGTGATCCTCCTGCCTCACCCTCCCAAAGTGCTAGGATTACAGGCATGAGCCACTGTGCCTGGCCTCTGTATTGATATTTTTAATTAAAGTTCCAAAAGTTAGACAAAGTCAAAAAAGAATGGAACATACAAAATTTCTGAATGCAGTTCAAAACATTGAGTGTCATTTGTAAGTTTCTTTTAAAATAATTGTTTAAACTTTGCTTACGTAGAATCAGATTTGTAAGTTGAACTGTAATTCTTCAGAGAAAAACAGGAATGTGAATTGTAACTTTAATACGTCTAATACTAATTTTTAAAATCAATAAGATAAAACAACTCTTGAATCTTTTCTGTATACAGAAATCCCTCTCAAGACTACAAAAAAAAAAATCACACTGACAGAAAACACATTTTGCTTTTTGTACCTTGACACAGCTTAACTGGTGGCAAAATGATTCCTGTGCCCTGCCTGCTACTATGTAATTGCCTAGTTATCCTCCACCACCACCCCCCACCCACCATCCATCCCCTGCAGCTGGTGTGGATGTACACGTGCCAAGCATGCTCCTATTTTTAATCCAGTTACTTCCCCTAAGAGTAGGTCTTTGCCCACCCCCAACCCCACTCCCCACCTCACTCCCCCACCTCAAGCCCCTGAAGAAGGAGTTTCCTTTAGGTCTGTCTTCTCTGAATTCCTTTAGGATTTGAAGTCCATGCCTTGCAATTTAACACTTAACAATATGCCCTCTAGTCACAGTCTGTAATTCTTTCAGTATGTGTGAGTCTTGCCTTCCCAACCAGACTAGGAATTCTTTTCTTCCTTATTTCCCACATCTTGGTTCCAGCTAGCCATCTAATAGACATTTTTCTAAAAAATGACCTCTTGAGATTGACTGAGTTTTTTCCCATAACCACTTTGAGTGAAAGGAAGTCACCTAAGGCCAGCTTTAAGAATCGTCTGAACGGGGTGGCTCCCAGTGCGTAGCACTGGGCTCAGGCTTCAGGATACCTTGGTTTGCATCTTGGCTCCATTACTTACTGGCTCGTGTGATCTTGGCTAATTTATTTCAGCTGTCCAAGCCTCAGTTTCTGCAGACTCTTAGCAGAGTTCTTGACAAATAAAGCTCCATAAATAATCATTGTTATTGGTAAAGCCAGCTGCTCAGAAAGCCTCTACTTTCTAGGGAAGAAGAAAATGACACAATCTCCAGCAGGGGTTGGGGGGCAGCACTGAGCCCTCTCTTTAGCCCTAGAATTGCTGTAGCCTTTTTGCTGCCTTGGGGAAGGCAGGAGGCTGGGGCCCTCTGAGCATTGTTCTAAGCTGCCACCACAACACCGCCTGGAGGGAGGGTTATTAATGGGGTATGAAGAGCCAGCACTTCTGCCAAAGAATTAAGATCTTATTTGTCACTTGAGATTTGTCCCAGCGGCTCTTAACCTGTTTAAAAGTGTGCAAAGACTTGTTGACTGAGACACCATCCTTTATCTAAGCCTATGCTGTAGCCTTCCTGCTTAGACCTGTGAATTATGAAAACTCTGAGCAGAGGCATCCACTGGCTTAGGGATATGAAGAGTTATGCCAAGCCCAGCAGCCTGTCACTTCTGAGTTGGACTCCAAGTATGTAGCTTGAAACCAGCAAACAGTAGACTTTACCCTGCTCCTAAGACTTTATGGACATCTGTTTTCTCAGTGACTCTCTATTTCAGTCTATAACTCTGAACTTAATGCGTTAAGTCTCAGGCTCAGTTTTGAAGTGGGTAAATCTGGCTGGATTGATGTCATGAATGCCATTTTCCTGCACTCAGTATACAGAAAAATCCTTTTTTTTTTTTTTTGAGACAGAGTCCCACTCTGTTGCCCAGGCTGGAATGCAGTGGTACAATCTCAGCTCACTGCAACCTCAGCCTCCCAGGTTCAAGCGATTCTGCTGCCTTAGCCTCCCGAGTAGCTAGGATTACAGGCGTGTGCTACCACGCCCGGCTAATTTTTTGCATTTTTAATAGAGATGGGGTTTTGCCATGTTGGCCAGGCTGGTCTCACACTCCTGACCTCAAGTGATCTGCCCATCTCAGCCTCCCAAAGTGCTGGGATTACAGGCATGAGCCACCGTGCCTGGCCCAGAAAAATGCTTCTTGACAGTCCTCTGCTTCACTGACGTGTGGCCTTCTCCTAAGAAGTGTTTTGAATCATATTCTTTCTGCTTTCTGGAAACTTTGGTGGTGCATTTCCTTTTGAGTGGTGCTCAGTGGCTCAGAAAGAAAGGCTTTGTACACATAGGCATCCCAGGAAGCCTTCCCTTTCTTTTCTCTTTAGTCCTAACTGGCACTGTTGCCAGCTCTCACTCGGAAGAAAGGGAAGAAGCTGCAGACAGTAGCTGAGTGATACTTAATAAATTACAAAGGGCAGAGCTGCAGTGTGATGTCAAGACTGCATTGCCCATATGTTGGAAGAGCCAGAGCCCGTGGTGAGATCTCGTTTCAGGACTGTGGGGGTATGGAGCTCCCAGTTCTTTGAAAGCAAGCATGCTGTTGCAGACAGGTTAATTTCCTCATTTTCTTTGTGTTGAAGCATGAGGTCCCACGTAGTGAAAGTACTCAGGAAGCTGAGTGTACCTGATTCGAAGAGCATGGGCTTTGGGGCATCTCGGTTGACTGTTACGCATAATAGAGGTGTTGTGGGCTGTGTCCACATCAAACCCTTGCCCCTTTCCTGTGGGCAACCTGTGAATCCCCAGCGGCACTGGTGGAGCAGGTGGGAGCTGCATCCTGAAATTCTCTGCTAGCTGCCTCTATGAAGAATGCGCAAGTTCACCTTTGGCCTGCATGTGAGGCTCCGTTCCACCTGGGGCTTGTTGGGTGTATTTTCTGAGTGAACTCTGGAGCCCTCTTAAGAAATAGCTGCAGGCGCCCATGCTCCTTTGTCTGTTGGAAAACAGGTCAGACAAGGGCAGATATGCAAGGTAAGTGGGATGAGCCCCTCTGAAAAGGAGCACTCAGACAATCTGTTTAAAACACATTATATTTTGGTGGATTCCAAAATCTTTTTTTGTTCTGAAGCTTTGTTCTATCAAATACTGCTTGAGGATAACATTTTCTCTGGCTAGAGTCTAGCAACCTTTTCTGTTCTAGTGGTATGTTGGCCTGTTACCTTACTGGGGAATTTGGGGGGCAGGGAGGAGTAAGGGGCAATAGAGCCTGGAATGATGTTAAATGGTCTTTATATTAAAATCCCTTCTTGGAAGTTAATTTTGGAACAATATCTCAATACATGCAAAAAAAAGTATAAGGAAACATAAATGACTTAGTATGCCAAACCCAGCTTGAGATGCGAGACAGTGAGATCCTTCAATAAAGTCAATGCACCTGCCTGGTCATCCCTTCCTCATTTCAGCCCTCTCTGTTCCAACCAGATTTAGCCACAGTCACAAACTTGGTGTTCATTGCTCCCATGTATGTTCCTCTACTTTTAAACTTAGGCATGTATCCCTAAGTGACAGAGTAGTATTTTTCATGTTTGTAACCTTCATATATTTAGTGTGTCTTTGTATGAGTTTCTGCTAAATATTAGGTTTGTGAGCCACATCCATTAAACTCATATAGTTCTTGTTAACGGACATTCGCTTTTCTATCATATTCCATTGCATGAATAAACCAAAGTCAGAGAAAGCACTTATTAGTACAGAAACAAATGGAAATCTTGCCCAATCACGTTGAAATATTGTCCCCAGTACTTGCCTGATCATCTTGAAATAACTGGGTCATTACCTGTATATGTAGGTTTTCTGGTATATTTCAAGAATTGAAAAAGTTATGCTTTCCTGATGTTGATAGGAGAGGAATAGACCCTCTATAGAAAATGCCTTTGCAAATAGACTTAAATAATCCAATGTAACACATGAAGAATGGATTGGGTAAGGGTGAAACTGATCATGAGTAAAGATACTTTTAGAGTACACTAGTGGCAGTAGGGATTGAGGGAAATATAAAGATTTAAGAAACACTGTGAGAGTAGAACCCAGATGTGGAGACTGAGGTAAGGGAGAAGCCAAGGATGACTCCTGTCCGGCCTTGGTCTGCTGGTTGGACAATGGAACTGTTCTCTAACATGTGGAAAACCTAGGAAGGAGCTGTTTTAATGGTGACGAGGGTAGATGTTAAGATAATTGTAGATTTGGACTTGGTAAGTTTGACACAGCTGTGAGATATGCAGGAGGAACTGTCCCAACAAGCCACTGCATGTGAGTCTGGGGCACAGAGATTTGTGAGCAGGAGAGCTACTTTTGAGAGTCACTGGAATATGAATGGTCGTTGAAGCCAAGGAAGTAGATGATGCTTCAAGATGTGTGTGCAGTGAGAAGGGAAGATGGCTGAGGACGGAACCCAACAGAACACTAAGGAGTCCAGAAGTGAGTATGGGGAGCAGTGGCCACAAAAGAGAAGGAGAAAAGTGCTGTCTCAAAGATAGAGGGGGAAGTTTCAAGGAGGAGGAGTTGGTCAGTAGATCCACATATGACAAGTCATGTAATGCAAAGAATCAACTCTACTGGATTTACCACCACAGAGCACATTGGTGACCTTCAGGAGAGCTGTGTAAGTGAAAGGTGGGGGATAGAAGCCAGATTATGGATGAGCAGACTGGATAATGAGAGAAGAGCTGACACACATAGACGACTGTGTCAAGAGATTTGGACAGACCCAAGAGAATCAGATGGGTAGCAAGAGTCTAATGTGTAGACCTGGGGAAAATCTTTTATTTTGAAGATAGGAGAGGCATGAACACTTTTATGTGCTAAGTGGAAAGACTCCATGTGGAAGAGAAACTTGATTATGAACAACAGAGGAGATAAGTTCTCACTCATCCACAATAAACTCTTTATATTAAAATTTCCCCTTGAAAATTCTTACCTCTCTTGAATAGCTGACGAATTTTACTTCAAAGAGCCTTCCCTAGACCATGTCATTGCTGGTGTGAAAATTAAAATGGGGGCTTGTCCTTGTACCTTCTCTAAAACACACCTCTCACGCAGGTGGTAAGGACTGAGGGTGGCTCTTCTTAGAAATGGTAAGATACTATTTGGCAGGAATAACACTAAATCATTTTGTCTTGCATCAACACTTTGGCCCAAGTTTATTAAATAACCTCTGGCATGATCAGGAAGTAGGGATCTAGGGGGTCTGGAACACAAGAAAGTTAATTGCAATGTTGACCTGTAAGGAGTCCAAAGAAAATTCTGGAAAAGGAATCATGTAAATAACAATAATAGCTACTGCTTATTGAACACTCGTGTGACAAACACTGCACTGAGTAGCTTGTTTCATGTATTTCTTTAATCATTAAAATAAACCCCTTACATATATACTTTTTAATCCCCGTTTTTAAATAAGCTACATCCAGAAACTGGGGTTTGAAGAGATTGATAATCAGTGTCACACAGGAAGTGGTTCACATTTGAACCTGGGTTAAGTCCAGAGTCCGTTTCTAACCACTGTGCAACATTAGCTCTCAAGCTCAGCAAGGTGCCCTAGGACGGGATCTGTGGCTGCCAAAGGCAGCTGAAGGGAATAAAAGAATGTCTAAATCCAGGTATGCCCGGTTCCTTTTTGCGTAGTGTGATTTATGGGACTGTATGATGATGATGCTTCGCAATTTTATCTTTACACTCAGTCCCCAACTAAGGAATCGTGCCCCATAGTTCATTACATGTCTGTTGTTTGAAATTTGGAATGATTCTTCAACTGGAAAAATAATGGCAAATAGTAGGCTCCAGTCTAGCTCACCTGAGTCTGTGGAATAATCCACACATAAACTGGTTCAGATGATCAGATTCTGGACTCTAAGAGGGTTTTCATGCCATTCGTGAACTCATGGGCCATATTCCACAGCACTGACTGGTACATGTTTTATCTTAATGTCAGTCAAAAACATGCAAAGTTAGAGAACCAAATCTGTGTTGTAAACATACTATGTTTTCAGCTGTACTGGACAGGACTTTGGCTCAACCTTTGTTTTCAAGAGTAAGTACCATGCTTTCCCTTGATTGGATTGACTGATGCAGTGAGTGCTTATGTGCTTTTTTTTTTCTCTCTCTCTCTCTAATTCAACATACCTTTTATGGCATACCTACTCTATACCAGGCCCTGCACTGGGTCTGGGGGATACCGACATGATTCAGACAGTCTAGCTTGGGAAACAGACTCATGCCTGACTAATTATGAAACAGGTAAGTGTCACAGTAGAAGCCTGGGCCAAGGAAGCATAGCACATTTGGAGTGTGGGCGTTTATCAGAAAAGGTTTCTTTGAACAGCTGGTGATATAGTGAGAGAAATAGCATTCATGTTGTAATACGAGGTTAACCCGCTTTGGTTAACAAGGCAGTCATGCTCAGATTTCTCAGATAAGAAGAAATTGTTTTTTGTTTTATTTTTTCTTCTAAAACGGCAGGAGTAACAAAAGTTCAAGCTTAAGATACAGCCTCCAGTGATGATTCCTGTGTTTCTTGACACCCTTCCAAGATTTGTTTATGTCACCCTGGGGCCCCGTGGAGATGCTTGGTTTGTAAATGATCAGTGCAAGATGCAGGGAGTCACATAGGGATGGGATGTTATCTTTGAAGAGTAACGTTATGTTTACTACTTTCTTTGAAGACAGTTTGTAATAGGATGTCATGACAGTCTTGTTAAGTATGCAGATAATGAAAATCAACGTCTGACTTCTAAACAAAAGTGGGGGGGGGGGAAAAGTGCATAGGAAACCATTTCACGCATGCACTTTGTGGTTTGCCATGTGGACGCTGTCTCTGTTCCAGATGCCTCGCTGCTTTTCCTGAAAGGGTCACTGTGTCCTTCTGTCACATCTGAGGAATTCCATCCTATGGAAGTAAAAAGCCAATTTGTGGGAGTTCCAATGCTTCTGAGCCCTGTCATGGAGCATGCAAAAGATACACAAGTGTGATCTCTGCCCTTGTCTGGAGCATTTTTCCCAAACAGTTAATGGACAGTTAAGAATCAAGCATGTATTACTAAGAAAACTCTACTTGTTTTGACAATCATTAAACTTTGGGGTACACGGGGAGTTGAATCACGAAGCACCATAGGGGTTGTGATCATCATGGTGGCTTGAGAGTGGTGACGTGCTCCCGGCAAGAGAGCTACAGCTGGGACGTTTGAGCATCGTGGTTTCTCCTGGTAGCAGATTGTCATCTGGGGCCTGGCTTGGGCATTCTCCAGTGGAGCAGCTCACTTCCACCTTCACCTTTTCCTCCCAAAAACTGCCAGAGGGAAGATACCTTATCCCAAGGCCACCCCTAGCAGTTGTTCACTTGGCTCTGGAAACTTTCTCTGGCCACTGCCCAAGTACATCTTCTGTTTCAGTCTGAGGGTTTGCTGGGAACATGAGGTATTTTATCATCCACATAGGAATGTTCTATTGGGAGAAATGAGAGGCAGAGTCCCTGCAAGTGCTAGGTGAGTAGCTATCTAGGCCATTGAGAGGTCAAAGAGGCAGGCTCCTTATTATCTTTAGGTCCCCTGGTTTTCCAGCAAAGCCTTAGCATATGAGAGATGATCAGAGAATACCTAGTAATTATCCAGAGTGGCCGGCCAGTGGGGAATGCTGGCCAATTTAAGAGTCATCCACCTGGACCTCATTGTTTTTCAGGCTCAGTTGGCATGATCCCTCTGCCATATAGCCCTTTCTCCCGGTAGGGTGAGATGCCCCTTTTAGTCTGTGCTACACCCCAGTTAGTTCATACCCTGTTCCAACCATTGACCCACCTGTTCTCTATAAGGATAAAACTTGTCATCTTCCTGTTATCGCTGTGACTGGCTTTCAGCAAATGGAGGAAAGATCTGGCTTTAGTGTTCTTAGAGTTTAGCTTTTCTCTAAAACATGTTGTAGAAGATGTTTTAACAGAAAGGTCAGAGTTCACATCACTCCCAGACTCCCTCGTCCTCCATTTCTTATTGGCGAGACCAGCTCCCAGTATGTCAATGTGGGTTTAAGGTCTCTCAAAGTGATCGAGTGGTCGGTGAAAGAGAGACAAGGAAAAAATTTTCCTTAAAGCCGGGCCCAGGGGGAGACACCACATAAAGCCGCTCCATGGATGTCTGACATTCTCCTGAAAACCTCAGTTTTTTATTGTGCTCTTTCAATAGGGGAGGGGGAGCGTGGTTATGCAAAGATTCAGTGATAATTATACAAAAAGAATACATTTGCAAAAACTGGTGCACAAAAATCACAACGTGGTATTATAAAAGCAGAACAATGTAAAGATAACTTTCTGTGTGTCAGCATAGAGATCATACACCTTAGCAAGAATATAGGTTAAACATAAACTTACGATTATCAGCAAGAACATGTTGGGTTCACAGCTACAGGGGAGAACAGGATCTGACACAGGGCAACCAGCCTGACCACAAAAACTGCAAGAGGAGGGGACCTCCGTGCAGGCCTGGAGAAGCAGTGGGAGAAGAAAGACTTTTACATCCTTATCTGAAACACAGAGACAGACGCCCCTCATGCATCCGTTTATAGGGTTGCATTCCCTTTCCAAGGCCCTAATCAATATGCCTTTCCTGGGACAGGAATCTGGGCAATAAGCCTCTCCATTACACGTCGGTTTATAGGCTCTCTGCAACGAGAAGCCTGTTACGCGCTGTCATCTCTCTCCGCAGTCAAGCTATGTGGGTAGTCCCTTTCACAGAGGTCCTGTTTTTACCAGAACAGTTCAGCAGAGCCAAAGTCACAAGTTGCAGCTCAGCAGAGCCAATGTTACAAGTCACATCTCAGCATTTCACATTGTCCTTCATTTTCTCAAATATAATCATACAGTAAGTAACAAGCATCACAAAGCAAATAACTCCTTTCGGGGAAACCAAATTCTAAGAGAACTTACAGATTAAAAATCAACAATTTCTTCTTGTTATTTCAGATAGCTTGGGTTTTGCCAGCTCTTCCAGAAGCTTAGGGTTGCTTAGTCACCACGGAGGGGTTCAGCGTATTCACAGCGGTTTCTCCCTGCTGTGCCTCCCCGGGGCAGCAGCATCTGTTGGGGCAGAACCACCCCACCCTACTTTTTTAAAATGGGAAGTTGGAAAAGGTCTCTTTTGGGTCCTTTCCCAGCATTTGCAATCAAATCAGGCCAGAACATGCTTTCAGGAAGGCATTGCTTTAATCTTCAGACATGACGAACACAGTGTAGGTGGCAGTGACTGTGGACGGTGAGCTCCTGTCTCCAGTTTGAGATGGGTCTGAAGCTGCCGGGTTCCATACTGATCACTGGATAAAATGGGCATCTTGCCCCGTTCTGACCTTACCTGTCAAGCATCTTAGCAATAGCTGACCAAGAACAAATGATACATTTTAGAAGACTTGGCATTTGTTTTTTAAAGTACATTTACTGCTCAGCCGACAAAACCAGACAGTGTACATTTCAGGTTTTAAGAAGCAGGCATCCTGGTCTAATGCATCTCAAAATTACCCTTCTGAAGAGTCATTCAAATTGGACATTGAAAACAAATGACTGTTGAAGCAATCACATACCATGGAAATTTTCTTCTTTACTAAATCTCCCATATCTGTTTGTTTAATTCACATTTTTCTGTTACAGAAGTAGATAATCAGCTCTCTATTTAAATACAGGTGACTGTAGCCAGTTACTTAGTGTGTTGGCTTATATCCAGAAAGTAGTAATTTGACTTTATTATCTCTCTCCAGTAACGTGGACTCTAGAGAGGGCCAGTTTGAGACCCTCATCTGCTTTTTCTTCCTGGATAAGTATCTCTGTTCTGTGTGTCCTCCCACCCCTAGCTGGCGTGTACTGCGTCCCACGCTGCATAAAGATTCAAAGACCTAAGGGGGAACGGTGGGGGATAGAGAAAGACACAGACAGAGATATAGAGAAAGCTGGGCCAGGCAGTCCAGGAAGTGAAGGATGTCAGTCTCTCTGGCCCCGACCTGTCTCAGTGTACTTTATTTTATATGTTCACAAAGCACATAGCAGAGAGAGGGTGCAGTTACTTGGAACAGCCTGTGGTTATTATTCTCATACTTCAGTTAACATACTTCAGCTGAAAATTATCTTGCAGCAAGGTCAGCAAAAGATATGGTTATCTCTTTCTAGGCCTGTCTTTTCTTCTCTGAGACATAACACATCTTCCTACTGTGGTTTCACTTTTCTGAAGTTCAACCAAAGTTCACAGCAGCCTTGCTGCTGATCCCCCCAGAGTAGGTGGGCTACTCTAGCTCCCTACACCCTAGGCCTATGAAAATGGAAGATGGTGCAGCCTACTGGTTAAGAACTCAGGTGTGAGGTTAGACAGACTTGAGGTCAGACTCCAGCTTCACATGCACAGGCTCTGCACCCTTGGACAACTTGCCAACCCTCTGTGTCTTGTCTTAAACCTACGAAGAGGAGTAGCGTGCTGCTTTCTGGCTCTCTCCATAACTGTTTTGGCCTTATGTGACCCTCCAGCAGTGAAGCTCTTACGGGGTGAAGAGGGGCCCTCCTTAGATAAGTTTTCCTGTTTCTTCTGCCTCCCACTTTCTCCATTGGATCCTTTCTTATTTGCCTGCTTAAGAGGAGATCAAGCACTGGAGAGAAACAGGAGAGACCTTTTCCAATTTCCCATTTACAAAAAGTAGTAGATTGTATCAATGGTCACATGGATGGAGTGTCAGGCTTCCCACTTCATTTTTACAACAGCACTACAAAGGCATCCTTTTTGGATATAGAAACGGAGTCATGGAGAGGTTGAGGACCTTTTGGCCTGAGGGAATCGGGACAGAGCTTCAGATGTCCACCTCCAACATTCAACACTTCCTCAGATCCCCTTCATAGCTACTTTGTATCTTTCTCTTCTAATTTACTTGCCCGGTCTCCAGTATTTTAACGAGGATAAGCGGTACTGTTTCTCCTAAAATAGAGTTGGTATGTCTTTTTATAAAAAGATAAGGAAAGGTTTTCTGGGGCAGGAGAAAGAAAGAACAACTCTGTAGTATGAAGGGAATGCTAATTTCATTTTGTGTTCTTGCTGATTTAATAACATAGGAACATATAATTAGTAGATAATTCTGTAATTACGTAAAGATGAGCAAAAACTTGAAAATGACCCAGGATGTGAAAGGTCTTGAAGCAGGGAGGTATCTTCCCTAGAGGAGGCCAGAGACTATATTTAAATCAGATGTTTTACAGACAGATGAGCCATCTTTATCTTTATAGGCCGAATTCTGCCTCCTTACAGAGATGAATGATTGTTTTTGAAATAATAATAAAAGCTTTATTTACAAGAACCTTTTGACCAAGGACCTGAACGGTGTAGTTGAGATGAATTCATGAATCCTCACAACACTTAGCTTCTCTCATTCCTTCAACTACTTAAGAGTTTCCAGCCCCAGGGACCAAATTCTGTGTCCTGATATTTGAGGCTGTGGAAGTCACAGCTTCTCTTCTTCCTATGGTCATTCCAGAATCTTCTGAGCAAATGGTTAGCATTTGGCTATGGCAGAAATACACCCTGGATTTCTTTCAGGAATACTTTAAGAAATACTGTCCTATTAGTGCTGTATGTGTAAGAGCTAACAACTGGAGTTTTCCCTTCTTGGGAGCATGCGAGTGTGATTCTAGCCTTACCTCCTTTAGTTCCCATGACAGCCTGAGGAGGTTGGTATTGTCACCGCATTTTATGGTTTGAGACAAGACACAGAGGTTTAGCAAGTTATCCAAGGGTGCAGAACCTGTGCATGTGAAGCTGGAGTCTGATCCCGTCTGTCTGACCTCACACCTGAGTTCTTAACCATTAGGCTGCACCACGTTTCATTTTGTCAGAGCACATAGCAGCTTTTACCACTCTCTGGTTTTCTGGCACTCGCTCCTTGTTCAGGCCTTGCTGCTTTCTGTGGGGTCCTCTTCCCTATGCCTCTTGCTGTCTAAGTTCTATTCATACCTCAAGGCTTCCCATAAAGCCTTTCCTGGTTATTACAGCTATGGTGGTCACACACCTTAAGATTTTTTCCAACTCAGGACTCAGAGGACTTTTCTCTTTATCCAGTGTCTTGTTAGGTATATATATACCCTTTGTGTATTATATGTATTCTCTGTTTTCAGTTTGTTTGTTTTTTAATCTAGATCTTTGTACATGGGAAAACTTATTTATCCAGTGGTTTTATATTGAATTTATACTTTGCATACATACTAGAGATATAAAAGAAATATAAAAAAAATCAGTGCCTTGAATCTTTGCAATTCTAATGAATTGATGGAAAATGATGGAGAACCACATAAGGATAATGATAATAGTGTGTAACCTCATGAACTCTCCTCTGATATGGTTGTTGAAAGGCAGAAGCAGAATAAGACAGTCACAAGAAAAGTTAGCTCATTTTGCTGTTCCAGTATCCTCTGCCATTATATCACCCTAAAGAAGGATATTGGCATTATCTGAGTTTGCATTTTTCTTGGGTTTTCATTAGCTTCATGGGACCCAATTTGTGGTGTTAGTAAAAATAAATATTTTTAAAAATGGAATTCTCATTTGTAATAACAAATGGTCTCTAGCAAATGATGGGCACTTACTTGAACTGAGGTGGATTTTTTTTTTTAGTATTTCTTACTCCAGTCTTGCTGTACTATGTCTATTTTTAAATGTTTCAAATTTGTGGATGTTCTAACTTTCCTATATAAGCAAACTGATCAGTTGTTGAATTTGCTAATTATTTAAAGATGGGCAAAGTGGAAAAGAAAATATCTTTTGGAGAAACTAATAGTAACAAGGAGTGTGTTGAAGGGTATGTATGGTGGGAAGGCACAATTTCTTCTAAAATTTCAAAGTTTCAGTTACAGAATCTGGCTCAATGAAAGAATGCACTCTTCTCACTAATTCCATAATGTCCTGTGCTGGACATATACTTCCTCCACACAAGTTTTGATGTTAGATGATAGTGAAAACAATGAAAAGAAAACCCAGTCTCAGGGCACAGTGACTCATGTCTAATCCCAGCACTTTGGGAGATCGAGGTGAGTGGATCACTTGAGCTCAAAAGTTTGAGACCAGCCTGAGCAACATGGTGAAACCCCATGTATTAGTCTGTTTTCCTGCTGCTAATAAAGACATACAAGAGACTGGGTAATTTATAAAGGAAAGAGGTTTAATAGACTCACAGTTCCACATGGCTGGGGAGGCCTCACAATTATGATGGAAGCCAGAGGAGGAGCAAAAGCAAAGGCATGTCTTGCATGGTGGCAGGCAAGAGAGTGTGTGTA
Source organism: Ateles fusciceps (assembly GCA_036589455.1). Taxonomy (NCBI): domain Eukaryota; kingdom Metazoa; phylum Chordata; class Mammalia; order Primates; family Atelidae; genus Ateles; species Ateles fusciceps. Next base: position 12,251,999 of record JAZHEH010000078.1, read on the forward strand.
GGGGAAATCCCCTTTATAACACCATCAGATCTTGTGAGACTTACTATCATGAGAGCAGCTTGGGAAAGACCCGCCCCCGTGATTCAGTTACCTCCCATGACACATGGGAATTATGGGAGCTACAATCCAAGTTGAGATTTGGGTGGGGACACAGCCAAACCATATCACCCTATTTCTACCAAAAATACAAAAGTACAAAAAATTAGCTGGGCATGGTGGTGCATGCCTGTAGTCCCAGCTACTCAGGAGGCTGAGGTAGGAGGATCACTTGAGCCCAGGAATCAGAGGTTCCAGTGAGCCAAGATTGCACCACTGCACTCCAGCCTGGGAGACAGAATGAGACCTGTTTCAAAAAAAACAAAAACAACAAACGGAAACTGAAACATAGCGGTAAAATAGATCCCTCTCCATAGTAGAGCATGGGCCCCTTCTTCCCTCCTGAAAGCAAGGGACATGGGTTTAGAAAAGTTGCTAAGGGAAAATTATTACTTACATTCTCCTCCCTGCCACCTGTTAACAAGCTTAAAGCCTTCTTGAAGGAAGATTGGTTCCAAGGCTCTAAGGGATTAGAGGTGAAGATGATAAATGAAGAATCAGGACCAAATTGCTCTCCATAAGGAGAGAGAAAGGGAGTGTCTCAGAAGGGAGGAGCTGGTGATAACCAGCCCGAGGGGGGTGCATGAGGATATCGGGGTGGCTGGAAAGAGAAACCTATCAAGCAACTGCCTTTGAGAGAGAAAATTTGCAGGCATGGAGAAATTTTGCTCACCTGGGTGAATTGTAACCCTCTCCTTCATCTTCCCACATATCCCTCAGTGAAACCTACACTGTTCATTTAAAGTGGTGGTCCCCCGACATTTTTGGGCACAGGGACGAGTTTCGTGGAAGACAGTTTTTCTGCAGACCAGAGGTGGAGGATGGTTTTGGGATGATTCAAGCACATTACATTTGTTGTACAGTTTATTTCTATTGTTACATTGTATTATATTTACACAACTCACCAGAATGTAGAATCAGGGGAGCCCTGAGCTTGTTTTCCTGCACCTAGACAGTCATATGGGAGTGATGGATGACAGTGACAGATGGCCACACATTAGATTCTCAGGAGGAGCACGCAACCTAGATCCCTCACATACACAGCTCACAATAGGGTTTGCCCTCCTATGAGAATCTAATGCCGCCACTGATCTGACGGGAGGTGGAGCTATTCACTTGCCTGCCACCCGGTTCCTAACAGATCATGGACTTGTCCATGGCCCAGTGGTTGGGGACCCCTGATTTAAAGGAACAAAAATACCTATTATTTTTTCTAACATACACAGCAGAAACAATAGTTGCAAGACTAGGGGCTCTTACTCTGAAACAACATTTATGTTTTGTTGGAAAACTCACCATGGTTCTGTGGGATTAGGGTGAGTTTTTGCTTTAAAATGGTGGATGGAATGGAAGTGACCCAGAGGTGACAGTGTCTTTTTTTTTAACCCATTAGTCCAAAGTCATGGAATATTTTCACTAAGAATTTGCTTCAATTGCCACCAACTGCTGTTTCCATTTTACAAATGCCTAAATCTGTTTAGGAGCGTGTCATGTCTCTGACTCGAGTCTATGCATAGACCCCCAACTGTGTGTGTGGCCTGCATTAATTCTTCAGGCAGGAATGATTGCTTGTGTGGTACAGATGAAAAGGTTAAGACACAGAGACTGTAAGTAGCCTGCTCAGGATCTCAGGGTCAGAAAGAGACTTTGAACTCAGATCCGATACCAAATTGTGTACCCTTAGCCGTTGTACCATAACTGATAAGAAAACTCAGTAATGGCCAGGAATGACATATGAGTAAGCCATATTAATGAATTTCATTCATTACACCGTGGTGATGAGGATTAAGGGAATGAGCTGCAATAGAAGAGTTGCTGTTTCAATTTTAGTCTTCATATAATTCTGTTTTATCCAGATATGGTAATTACATTAATTCTAGATGCCTGCTGGATTCCAAACTGCATGTTTTCTCAGTTGAATGTTTGCATATATATTCTCTTAAAATAAGTTCTAAATAAGATGATGAATTAATTTCATCCAGCATGGTGCCTGGCACATAACATAATTTATAAATCTTTATAATATAAATCCTTCACCCATCTTTCATCCATCCCTTCTTCCTCTTTTCCCATCTCCTTCCTTCTTGCTTCCTCCCATCCTCTCTGTATGACTCAGGGCTCATTGGGTTGAAGGTGAGAGGAGAAAAATAACTACAAAAAAGCAGTAGTAGTACAAAAAAGTGGGATGGTTAACAAAGAAGGGAGGAGGAAAAGTGGCAGTAAAGTGTTCACCTAGAAGTGTGTCTAATATCGGCCATGGCTGGATTTAGGGACTCTGCCAGCATCACCAGGACTTGGTGTTTCTCCATCTGTGGTCTTTGCTCACCTCTGTGTTGGCTTCCTTCTCAGGAACCGTTTGCATGAATTGCATCAGCTGCATGGCTGTTGGGATTCAGCCTCCAGAAATGCCAGGTTCTCATCCTTGAAGCCTCTGATCTAGCACAAAGAGAATGTTTCCAAAAAGATCATGGAATTGAGCCTGATCTCTGGCCTGGGTCATATGCCCATCTGAGAACTGCTCACTAGGGTCAGGGGAATGTAGAGTTCTGACTGGCCAGGTCTGGAACATATGCTACCCTTGGCTACAGGAATTAGGGCCATACCTACCTAAGCTACATGGAAAAATGGTGGAAGGAGTGACTCTCCAAAGAAAACGGGCACAGAAATAGTACTGTGGGTTGGTTAGCTCAATAGCATTTCCAGCCTCCACCTGCTGTGCCTCCACATTTCAGAGGATGGAGAGCTAGACACAGTGTTCCCAGATTCCCAAAACCTGGGATTCTGGGTGTGTTTTAGGTCCTGCCGGTCATCTGCACTCAAGTGAAACCTGAATTCAGAACTGAGTCAGGAAGGTAAAGGAGCAGCACATGTGGCTGGTGCAGACCGTGTTGGTGACAGTGTGATTCTGCTTCCAGCAACTTCAGATGGCAGTTTCTCACAGTGGTGAGGGGACGACTTTCTGTATCACAGCAGAGGAGGTGTGATTCTTGGGTGAAGGGGACATTGTGGCAGGTTAACCCAGTGCCCACTACTTCGAGCTTTGTAAATCATCAGTTTTGTAAGTCCCTTGGTACCCAGTAATACATCCCTTTGTGCCAAAGCTAGCTGCTGTGTGCTCTGTTGTCTCTGCTGATCCCTCACCAGTGCTCTCACCGGAAGATGAGAGCGTGGTACTGGTTAAGCAGCTCAACTGGTGTCCACCGATGTTCCTAACCTCCATTTTCCCTGGACTTTATCTTTTCTCTCTCTCATTTCCTTTGTTTGTTCCCCTCCCTCTCCATTCCCTTGAAATTCAAGCTGTGGGTCTCCAATCTCTGTTCTTTAAGAAAGATTAGAAATTATCTACCCTTCTCTTCAAGATTGCTAGGAAATATCCTCAAATATTTTGGAACCTCTCAGTTATCCTCACCACAGGTAACTGTGTTCAATGTTTTCGAGACTAAATTATCTGGATACGGATAAGACCGTGAGGTCTTACTTTTTCATAGTTATTTTTCTCCTCCCACCCTCAACCCAATGAGCTTTGAGTCATACAGAGAGGATAGGAGGAAGCAAAAAGGAAGGAGATGGGAATTTCTCATGGATTTACTGCAAAGACTAAATAGCATGCTGTATGTATGTGTTTCACTCAGTGAATGCTATAAATGCCTCCTTTCTCATGCCTTATTCTTACCCATTTTGTTCCTTTTATCACTCCACATTATGTTGACTAATAGCTAATATGAGTGGAGCATGCATTGCATGCCCAGGCATTCAGAGTGCTTTATATGAATTACCTTGTTTAATCCTCACAATCTTGTGAGACAGGTACTTTTATTATTTTTCAGATGAGGAAATGGAAATATTGAAGGATTATGTAATTTGTCTGTTTATGCAGCTAGGAAGTGGCAGAACTGAGATATAAGCCCCTAGCCTGATCCCAGAGCCAGGCTCATAACCCCTGGCCAGCCTGCTGCTTTATTCCCAGTGCCCTGGCCAACTCAAGATTAAATGCACGTGGAAGCCTTTGATTATTGCATAAAGGGTACTGCCTTTCTTTGATGGTTTACTTGCCGTGTCTTCAGAACTTCTGTTACTTTCTTCATTACCTTGCTGCGTTGTTCTGTTGGCATTCAGCCATCCATGTGTTCTCCTGGTACTCTTTGTGACTAGTGGCTTATGTCTCTGGGGTTGTAACTGGGGGTGTGTGTCCTTTGGCTGTGAAACAAAGGTTTTGCCCACGTGATGCTGGTTGGCCTCTTCAGAAGTCGCACCCACAGCCCTCTCAACACTTCATTGATGGTTGGATCACCCTCAAACCTTTGCTACGTGATGGAAATCGATGAAACATTTCTCAGGACTCTTGCTGTCGTGTAAAATGAGACACATGGATAATTGTCAGAACCTAGGCTGAGACATGGGGAGGACCTTGGAGACAGGAATTTGGCTTTGTAGTAAGACTGAAGTTATTTGCTGCCGAACAGCTTTTTTCCCCCTGCCGTATATCATAGCCAGGACCGATGTCTTATCAGCTTAGACCTAGCATGCTTCTGAAATACCATATTCTTCCATCTTAAATACTTGTAAATGTTCTAGGTATTGAAACAAATATTTCCAAAACGGTCAATTTACGTAAACAGTCCCATGACATCTTCAGTGTTGAACAAGGAAGACTAATAGTTATTGGACAAAGTTATTTTTAAAAAGTAGACTTCTGTCATTGTGTGCTGTTGTCAGCTGGCCGGGGGTCAGGGTGAGTGGACCCTGACATTTGTACTTTACGTTCAAGCAACTCTCTCTCCCATGTCCTCCTTGCTGCCAAACACTGAAATGGTTTGAGCTGTACTTTTGAAAAAGAGACTTGGCTTCCTTTTATAGGGATGGGAAGAAAGTTATAGGGCAAACAGCCACTCTGTTCAGACCTCTTATTTCCTGCATTCTTTTGCCATTTGTTTTTAAACAAAATGTTCATGTGGGGGATTTGTTTATAGAATTAAAATTTCTAGAGAATAGGTACTACCATGTAGAGCACCTTGTCAATGTTTTTAGTTTAAAAATGTGGATTTTTAAAAATGTACATTTCAAGAAGTCTGCAAGTCATCATTCACCTATACTTTGCCTTTTAGTCACATCTTGGAAATAGCAAAGTCCTTGGGGTGTCTGAGGGAGAGGGCCACCACTGTGGGACCCATTTGTAAAGCCTGAACTCCTGCATCCTGATATTAAAATGTAGTCATCCTGCAAATCTGTACAGTACATTTGCTCTGCCTGCCAAAGAACTGATATATTCAGTTACAAAGGCATGAAAAATAGTTTAATGTTTGCAGATATCTGACCCTACATTCATACACATTCACCATTTTTTCTGTCTTTCTTTTTTTCTTTTGAAACGGAGTCTTGCTCTGTCACCCAGGCTGCAGTGCAGTGGCCCAATCTTGGCTCACTATAGTCTCTGCCTCCCAGGTTCAAGCGAATCTCCTGCCTCAGCTTCCTGAGTCTACAGGCTGGGACTACAGGCATGTGGCACCACACCAGGCTAATTTTTTGCATTTTTTTTTTTTTTTTTTAGTAGAGATGGGATTTCACTTTGTTAGCCAAGATAATCTTGATCTCCTGACCTTGTGATCCACCCACCTCAACCTCCCAAAGTACTGGGATTATAGGCATGGGCCACCGCACCTGGCCACATTCACCTTTTAAAGTTATTCTTTGATAAAAATTGAGAACTTATAATGGTCATTTATTGTAGGAATTTAAGACAACATGGCCAAGAAAGTGGGAAAGCTACTTTCGGTTGAAGGAACTTGATCTGGCTTCTAGGGGGACTCAGATAATGATGACAAAAAGGGAACATTGATTGAATTTACTATGAGCAGTCTCAGTACCAAGCAGTTTTCCTGGACTTATTATAGTTATTCTTGATGGTGATACAAGGTTGGTATTACCATTATTTCCATTTCTCAGATGAGGAAACTGAGGCAAAGTAAGAAAGGTTAGTAACTTGCCTGTTTATGAGGGCCAGGGTCTCATCTGTCCAACACTGAGACCCACAGAGTTGAACCCAAATACTGTGAAAGCTTATAAAATTGTCTTGGGGGAAAGGACAGGTTCTTGGTAAGAAAAAAAAAAATTGATACTGACCAGGCCTGTGCAAGGGAGGAGTCTGAAGCTCCAACTTGAAGCTTCTGGTAACCCACCTGAGAGAACTGCTATTCTTGATCACTTCCTTGGGGACTGTCTGGGACTGCACCTAGAAAGCAGCCTTTCATGCCTGCTCACAGGGTGCAGACTCCAGTTAAGATGTACCATTGGCAAAGTGAGTAGCACTGAGAAAGGGAGTATCTACCACTAAGCTAGCCAGTTGGAGGTCTTCTAAGAAACAGTTTTGTTTTGCCCAAGGGTATTTTTGCTGTCTTTATCTTTGATCGTGGAAAAACATGCATAACATAAAGCTCACTGTTTTCACCGTAAGTGAGCAGTTCACTGGCATTAAATGTGTGTTGTGCAACCACCAATCATCACCCATCTGCAACACACTTTGAGAGTCCTCGACGGAAGCTCTATACCCACGAAACAACTTCCCATTCCTTTCTCTCTGCAGACCCTGGTAATCCCCCATTTTAGTTTCTGTCTCTCTAAATTTGACTACTCTAGCCCCGGCTGTGTTCTTTTAAATATTGTAATTAGGTATCTGTGTACTTATTCACATTTAGCAATCAAATTTTCAGGAACCCATTTGTATAGTCTCCATTTGTAGGAGGAAGACAGAGGGAAGGGATTGGGATATTTTTTTTTTTTTTTTTTTTTTTTTTTTAGATAGAGTCTCTCTGTCGTTGGCCTGGGCTGGAGTACAATGGCGCAATCTCAGCTCACTGCAACCTTCGCCTCCTGCATTCCAGCAATTCTTCTGCCTCAGCCTCCTGAGTAGCTGAGATTACAGGCGCTTGCCACCAGGACCAGCTAATTTTTGTACTTTTTGGTAGAGACGGGGTTTCACCATGTTGGCCAAGGCTGGTCTCGAACTCCTGACCTCAGCTGATCCACCCGCCTCAGCCTCCCAAAGTGCTGGAATTGCAGGTGTGAGCCACTGTGCCCAGCCCATTTTTAAACAGTGATCTAACTTTTAAGGAAGAGGATAGGTAATCAAGCTTGCCTTGATTGGGGGGCCCCAAGATGGTAAGAACCATGGAAGGAGAGAAAATTTAATATTTTTCATGAAACTACCTTGGCTTGCCGATGAAGCAGACACTTGTACCTTCATCTAGACTTCTGGGGAACGTGAAGATAGAGGGAGACTGTGCAGTTCTGCCTGGGTTGAGGGGGACATGGTTCTTGAATGCACAAGGTGAGAAAGAATATGACCGATGGAATGGGAGGGCGTCCTTTTTGGGATGTGGTCACTATGCAGTTCCCACTGAGGCCTGCAGCTCCTTGTTTTTTAGTCCAGAGGCTGCTACCTCCAGTGACCAATGGGTTGTCAACCCATGTCCCAGAGTTAATTTATACATGTCCCAGTTACAATTTATACAACTAACTGAACGAAGTTGGACAATGTGAACAGCCTTGATTTTGCTTTTTTTTTCTCCCACAATGTTTAAGTGTTTGAATGTCAGCACAAATAAATAATCTTGAATACTCAAGCCAAAACTGCCTGCAGCCAGGATTATAAATGTGTCCAGGGAGTTCATAACATTTCAGCTCTTATGTAAGAATACTAAGCCTCTTCTACCTTCTCACAAATTTATCTCAAGAAAATGGGGTTATATTTTCATTGTCTGTGCTACTGAAGGAGGATGGCAATGGAGATAATCTGAAACAGCTGATAGAGAAGACAGGATTTGGAATTTACAGTTGGTACTGGCATGCATTACAAAAGTTATTGTTGGCAATACTTACAACCTCCTAATTCATGTTTTTCTTAAGCTAATCTAAAAACTAGAGTGCACTCTCTGATCACACATCAGCTAATGGAAGGAATGTATTATAGAATTGTCCTGGGTGGCAAGAAAAATGCTAACTGAAGATTTAAGGATGTCTGCAGATGGGCAGCGCGTGGACAGCTGAGGAATGGCCAGGTGTTTAGTCTTTATTGAAAAAGAGATTTATTAAAAACACAGATCTACAATACCATGCAAAATGATGCGCCACTCAGTATAAGTCGCATGCTTTTGTGGCCACCACCCAGGAGAAGAAATAGAACTTTTCAGCAACCTTAGATGTCTCTCCACATCCTAAAGCACAAACCCTTCCATCTCTCCCAAATTAACTGTTATCCTAACATTTCCTTGCATTTCATAATTTTATTGCGCATGTGTGCATCACTGAACTCTAAAATTTGCCCATTTTTAATTCAAAATGCTTTTTAAATCTTTCTTAATCTATAGATTTTCCACCTTTTTTTTTTATAACCCCCCTTACAATTCGTCTGTTATAAGATCCTAGGTCCTTTGGCCTCTAGTGTTTCCTACGGTTTGAATTTTGCTGGCTGTGCGCTCATCCTTATGGAGGTGATTTTTGAGCACATGAAATAGAAACATGGTTCCAGAAGGCAAAACTAGACAACAAAATTATACAGACAAGTGTCACTTTCCACTGTAATACATTTCCACCCATCCACCAGTCTCATTAGTTTATCCTTCCCATGTTCATGTTTGTTAAATTAAAAAAAAAAAGATACATATGTATCTATCTATAGTTCTATCCCCTTTTTTTATTAAAGTTGGCATACAGTGTGTTCTTTTGCACTTTGCTTTCTTCCCTTATCAATATATTGTAGAGGTCATTTTAAATCCGTTTATAAGGATCTTCTTTTGTGCAGCTGCAGAGTCTTTTTATGTTTTATGTTGATATGCCGTAGTTCGTTCAATCTGTCTGATACGTACAGGTTTTGAGTTTCCCTTTTTCAAAATGCTTGGAACCAGAAATGTTTCAGATAGCAGATTTTTTCTAGACTTTGGAATATTTGCATATGCATAATGAGAGTTCTTGGGGATGGGACCCAAGTCTAAACACAAAATTCATTTGTTTGATATGTACTTTATACACATAACCTGAAAGTAACTATTCATTTTGTTGTGTTTTTTTGTTTTTTTTGTTTTTTTTGAGATGCGGACTTGCTGTGTTGCCCGGGTTGGAGTGCAGTGGCTGTTCACAGGCAGAATAATAGCTCACTGCAGCCTTGAACTCATAGCCTCAAGAGGTCCTCCTGCCTAAGCCTCTTGAGTAGCTGGAACTACAGGTGCACGCTATGATGCCTAGCTTCATATAATATTTTTGGTAATTTTGTGCATGAAACAAAGTTTTGACTGCATTTTGACTGTGACCTGTCACATGAGGTCAGGCGTGGAATTTTCTATTTGTGGCATCATGTCAATGCTCAAAGTTTTAGATTTTGGAGCATTTTGCATTTTTGGTTTAGGGAATCTTAACCTGTGTCAGTATTTACTCTTTCCAATATTTTGTAACTATTCATAATCCTGAAATTAATAGCCTTGTGCACATATATTTTTATTTTATCTGAAGCATGAATTCTTAAAAGTGAGACTGCTGGGTCAAGAGGTAAATGGATTTGTACTTTGTTTTAGCTACTCCTATTTCCTTCCTGTAAGGACTGAACCAGTTTGCATGCCCACCAGCAATGTTAGAGTGTGCCTGTTTCTAATAGCCTCAGGAACAGAGTGTTTTCAAGCTCTTTAATTTTTGCCAGTCTTCTTATGGGTAGACTTGGAAATCTCTTAACACGCTTAGGATAATTTTTATCTTATGAACTGTCTGTTCATGAATTTTGTCCATTTGTCTATTGGGCTTTTGGAGTCTCCAGTTTTTGAGTTTGTATGATGTATATATGATATATGTGATTATTAAAACATACTCAGGATATCAACCTTGATTTGTGATATATGAAGCAAATATTTTCATTTGTTCTTTGACTTTGCTTATGGTATTTTTCACTATGCAAAAGTGATTTATTTTTATGTAGCCAAGTTTATTCTTTTTAACAATTGCATCTGCAACTTGATCATACTTAGAAAGCAGCTTTTTATGCCCAGGTTATAGAGGAATCCCCCTGTTTCCTTCTAGCACTTTTGTGGTTTAAATTTTCACACTTACGTCTCAGATCCTTTGAAGGCTGTTCATACATATGGAGTGAAGTCTGTATCTAATTTTATCTTTTTATTAATGACTATTTTGTTGTCCTAATACAACTTACTAAAACTCATTTTTGCCCCAGTGATTTGAGTTGTCACATTTCATATACAAAATTTCCAAAGTAGTCAGTTCTAATTCTGAATTTTCTGCTCTGGTCCGTTGGTCTCTGTCCTCTTACTCATGTGCAGTACAACCCTGTTTTAACTTAAGGTGCTGTGGTCTGTGTTAATATCTGCTGGGATATTCCTCCTGTGGCTTTTTTTTTTTTGGTGTTTTAACTATTCTTGCATGTTGACTTTTCCATATGGAGTTGGTATCATCATGACTAGCTCCATGAAAAAATTAAAATTTGATATTGTTGGAGTTTGTAATTTTATTGAAATTTATAAACTAAGGAGAACTGACATCTTTATTGAGTCATCCTAGCCATGGACAAGGAATGTCTATTGTTTACCTTTTTGCCTTTCAAAAGCATTTGAAAACACTCTTCATGTATGTTTTTCAAATTTCTTGAGCTTTTTTCTAAGTATTTTATCTTTATATTTTATATGCTTTGTTACTAAATTTTTTGCTGTGGAGATACTCACTGTTTCTTAGTTTTTCTAGATATACTATCTTATTTGCACATACAGTTTTACTACTTTTTTTAATTCTTATGCCTCTAATTGATTTGGTTAAATAGAACGTTAATGTTAAGAAGTAGAATGTCCAATAGTAGTGGAGATACCATCTGTATTTGGCTTCTGACTGTTGTGGAAATTCCCATTTCACATTAAGAAAGGCAAGTAAAGATGCTGACGTTAGCACTAATTCTGTATCCATCAATTCCTATTTTCTTGGTGTGTAACTTTTAATCAAGAATGGGGGTGAATTGTCAGAAGCTTTTTTCTTTTAGCACTATGGAAAAATCCTGTGGTTCTTCTTCAGAATGTTTGTTTTTGAGCAAACATACATTCCTGAAGTACATCCTAGTTGGTCATGGTGTATGTAACATTTTTAATGAGATTGGATTCTGTTACTGTCTTTTGGAGTTTCACATTGATGTTATTATGTGTTACTGGTTGAAATAGCTTTTGCGGTGCTGTCCGTGATAATGGACTTAGCTGGTCTTTGACAGTTTTGTAGAATACTCAGTAAAAACATATGGGCCTGGTGCTTTTGTAAGAGGTAAATTTCCCTATTTTTTATATAAAAGTGGTTGGTTTAAGCTTTGTATCGCTAATGTGGCCCACATTGATGAACTGTCCTCTCCTAGATAACTATAATTTAATGTTAGTTTGTAAATTGGCAATCTAGGAAGTAGATCTACTACCCCTAAGACTGAGACAGAGACCAGGAAAGAGATTCTGTCCCCTGCCTCCTGTCCCCAGGGATTGCCAAGGGTTGAGTTTCAGACCTTTCTGGAAGGGCATGGTCATGCTTTAATGCATGGTTACATTGCTAAGATGCTGTGCTACTGGAACTTGCAGGACATCCTCCCTCTGAGATGCTGGGGAAAGCCATTTCTCAGGAAGTATCACACCTTAAAAATCACTGCGAAGCCACCCAAGGAGTTACTGGGGAGGTTGTGCATGGGATGGTTCCTCACCTGCAGCAGCCTGCTGCAAAGCCTCCTGCGGAGGCATTGGGGGAGGCTTTGAGGTGCTTCACAGGTGGCCTTCCACTGAGCAACTGCTTGAGAGGATGCTGGGGGAAGCTCAGAAATGCTGGGCATTGCTGGTCACTTGGCCCTGCTGGAGCTTGGTTCTGAGAAGCACTTCTCTGCATGAACAAGATGCCAGAAGAGCTGTACACTGCCATTGCTAGCTGTCATTGCTAGAGCTACCATTATCCCAGCAAGAGAGGCCCACTAGAACCAAGAGGAGCAATACTTCTTGCTATCTGGTAGAAAATTTGCCTACGAGGGTTTTAAACCAGTCAAAAAGAAAACATACTTGATGTTTCCAATTATGAGGATCAAAATCAAGCAAAGCTAATTATTAGTGGTAAAAGTTCAGTATCAGGAGATTATAATCTGGAAGGGGCACAAGGAAACCGTACAGGGTGCTGGAAATATTTACCTCTTTTTTTATTTCTTTATAGTGAGATGGGCTCTCACGATGTTACCCAGGCTGGTCTGAACTCCTGGCCTCAAGCAATCCTCCCATTTCGGCCTCCCAAAGTGCTAGGATTACAGCCATGAGCCACCACACCCGACCGATATTTACCTCTTAATCCAGGTGCTGGTTGTGTGGTCTCCACACATGTCGAAAATAATCAGGCTGTGCACTCGGACTAATGTAAATTATAGGATTTATTTGTATGTAGGATATACCTCAAAAACCAAAAGTTAATCTTGGTGGTTATTCTTGGTCCTTTGAGCTACGTAAATTTTAGCATCAAATTCTGCTAAACCAATCCGTTAGGATTTGATTCAATCTGTAGATGAACTTGAGAACCAACATCTGTATAATACAAGTCTTCCAACTCATTATCAGGAGCCAATTTCTTCTTAGCCTTCTCTAACATACTGCAAAGCTTCACATTTTCTTCATAGAATTCTTTTTTCCAACTTAGTGCTAGTTCCTTGCTATCAAAAATGGTATCTTTAAAAATTCATTTGTTGCCTCTTTACAAAAAGTACAGTTGATTTCAAGCATAAATTTATATCTAGCAAACTTGATAAACCTCCTTACGTTAGTAATTAATTTCAAGATTCTTCTGGATTGTGTTTTATAATCTTAACTGTGATTAGGAAAAGTTTTTCTATCATATTTTTTTGTCTTCCCTAACTCAGTAGCTGAGACTTTCAGAAAAATGCTGCATAGGAGTGGCAATAGGGGATGAGACAATTCCCTCCTAAATCTGAGTCACTTCTTGGAAAACAGCTACTCTGAAAAGCCTATAGACCATAAGCAGACTTTGTGTGAGCAAGAAATATACTTTATATGTTAAACTCTTGAAAATGCATTCTGTTAGTTTCTATAATGTGTTCTGTCCTAATATATTGAGGTTAAAATAAGTCCCTTCTATTCCTGGTTTGCTGAAACATTTTTTCATACGTGACTGTTGAATGCTAACAAATGCTTTTTGGTATCTGTTGAGATGATAATGATTTTTCTTTTGCAGTCTGTTAAGGTGACACATCATATTTATTGTTTTCAGTGTTAAACTTTCATTCCTGAAATAAACTCAAGCTGACCACAGTATATTTGTTGCTAGATTTGGAATGTTAATATTTTCTTTAGAATTTTCACATTGATATTCATGACAGATTAGCTTCCTTTCTCATAGTTACTGGGCTTTATGGTTTACAAAGCAGTTTGAGAAGTACATCTTAATTCTCGGTAAGAGTTTCTGTGAAGTTATATTTTTCTGTCCACATGGGTAAAACCTGCCAGCCAGTGAAGTAATCTTTAATTCTTCCCTCATGTTCATTAGTTTTTCTTTCTAACAAAACAAATATCTGTTCTATTTTAACTTAAAGATTTTATTTCCCATGTTCATGGGTTCCATTTGGTTCTGTTCCATATCTGCCTTCCGTTTTTTCTGATCTCCAGACTCATTGACAGTTTGCTATCCCTTCTCAAAGAATAAGGAATTTATTTAAGGTGCTTTGCAGAATGCTTTATTTCTTCATCAGGTTGCATTGCATGAATTCTCATCTGTCGTGCCTTTCAGGTGTTTCTTGCTGGATTTCCTGTGAAGCTTTATAATTTTCATGTGAAATCATCTTACGTGTTTTCATGGTTGCCCTAGCCTGTCTACGAGGGGTGCACAGCGTTGAATGGGTCTGAAACTTCTGTTGGAAGTGTGGGCTTCGTCTTGCAGAGGAGGTCCACTCTGGATGCTGCCCTCCCTTTCAGTGCTGGCCAACTTTTCTTTCTCATCCCAGATGTTCTTTCCTCCTTGGCCGTAGGAGAAGAGTATTACATTTCTGAACATATCTAGGGTTTGATGAAGGGATATTTTAGGCTTAATGTCAGTCTATTCCCAGCTCATTACTTCTTCCAGGGAGCTTGGTTCTGGTTGTGTCCCAAAGAATGCTTGTTGAGGTGGCTCAGATACATTTCCTAAACAGAGTAGAGGCCACTCCCCCATGGACCAGAGGGTTTCAGCTACTCACCATTATGTTTTTCTATTTCCAGACATGGAGATTCTTCTTGTTCTCAAGTGTGTTTGTATAGATTTGATTCTCCCCACCCACATACACACACTGTTTACATGCTACTGGCCTCCCTGTGGTTGAAATGGATTACCCTCTTCTTCCATTTCAACCCCAGGGAGGCCAGTAGCAGGTAATCATTCCGTCTTCTTCCCAGAGAGTATCACGTGACTTTTCTTTTAAAAACTTTGAGTCCTTTATTGGACTCAACGCTTGAGAAATCTCTTATGACTAAAGTGGAACATGACTATAAAGTTAGGCTGAGCACTTCCCATCTCCATGGTACTAGTTTTCGTGTGCTATTTTACAGGTACATATGTCACCTGTATTTTGCATGTATCAAATTTTAAGTGAAATATTTCCTAAAAGGGCAATATTATTACTAAAAGGACAGAATTTCCTCTATTTTGATCTGAACTTTGCGGCAAATTTTTCCAAACCCAAAGTTTACTTCTTTGATTTAAAATTTTATTGCTAGATAAAATCAAAATCGTGGCAGCAGGTTTAGAAGTAGTAGTTGAAGTACACGTAGGCAACTAAAAAAAAAAAACTATTTAAATAGGATATGCCGCTTTGACTAAGTGACAGTTTTTAAAGAATATTAATGTCTACCTATGTGTCTTAAGCTGTTTGTACAAGTGTGATGAAAAGGTATGCCTATGATGCACACGGTGAAGAACGCAGTACTGGGTGAGGAGTGGATCAGGGTGCCAGGCATCTTCATCTCTTTGTAATTTTCCTTCCACATGGGTTTATGATAGCTAAAAAGTTATTTTGCTGATACTTAACAAAATAAGATGTTTTGCCACTTTTCCACCTCTGATTGGAGAAGCTAGAATTTGGGGTACCTGAAAGTGGTTCTAAGCAAATCCCAATGGATTTGATTTTCACTCATCCACCAGTTATTTTCTGAACTTCTGGGACAAGTAAAACCCTGAGCTTGGTTTTGGGAATTCAGTGGTAGCCCAACAGGATTCTTATTTTTAAGAATCGTGCAGTCTTTGTGGAGAGGCAGATCATAATCAGTCTCCCAATAAATGTAAAATGGCCATTGTGATTTTAGATAGCACTGAAGTGCCGTGAAGGTGATTACGTGGGGGGATAAGAGCACTTATGACAGAGAGACTTGGGTACACAGTAGAGTGATTATCAAAGGGGGTGTCCTGGAGCAGATGCCATTTATGAGATCTGAAGGGCAAACCAGGGCTATTCCTTGTGGAGGGAACATGTTGAAGACTTTTTGACTGGAAGGAGCATAGCTGCAGAATCTAAAGCAGGCCAGCGTGGCTCCAACTTGGACAGCCAGAAGGTCATGAGCCATGGTGTGTCTTGCAAACCAGGTGAAGGGCAGTACGTATGTTGCTTTCTGACCCTTTGCCTTACAGTGATAGGAAACCATTAACTTGCCAGTCTCAAGCAGGAGAGTCATAGAATCAAACCTGTATTCTGAATGGATTCTCTCAGAATACATACGAAGGCTTTGAGTTTGTGTCGTAGTCTGTTCTTGCGTTGCTATTCAGAAATACCTGAGACTGGGTAATTCATAAAGAAAAGAAAAGAGGTTTAATTGGCTTGCAGTTCTGCAGACTTTGCAGAGAGCATAGCAGCTTCTGCTTCTGGGGAGGCCTCGGGAAACTTTTACTTGTGGTGGAAGCTGAAGGGGGAACAGGCACCTTATATGGCGAAGCACAAGCAAGAGCAAGAGGGGGCGGTGCTACACACTTAAACAACCAGATCTCGCAAGAACTCTATCACAAGAGCAACACTAGGGGGTGATGCTAAACCTTTAGAAGCCAACCCCATGATCCAATCACTTCCCACTAGACCCCACCTCCAGGACTGAGGATTACATTTCAGCATGACATTTGCGTAGGGACCTAGATCCAAACCATATCATTTTGTTTAAAGGGTCCTAAGAAAAAGGCGGCCCTTAAGACCAAAAAATTGTCCTTCTCTGTATGGAAAGATCTCTTTTCAACTCAGTAGTTGCAGACACACACACACACACACACACACACACACACACACACACACACACACGGAGCAGTGACGGTAAGGCCTTAGGCTGCTATTTACAGGGGAGAAACTTTTTTCCTCCTAATAATCTCAGGGGAAATTGGTTTATATCACCCTTTAGGAAAAGGGCATTGGGCACTTGATAATGAAAAGCTAAAACCAAAGGGCGGTACATTCTCATCCTGCTATGCTTCTTGGGCACAGTTTTGCCCTCTATCTCCTCCTACCCCCAGGAGCAGTTATAGTCAAGTCAATGGAAGAAATGTCAGAAATAGCAGGCATTGAAATGGACAGCTGGAGAAGTGCTTTGAAGTTCCTCTTCATCCATGAGAATCTCTAATTTTATATCTTCAGTAGAGTTTAAGTTACATGTTCTCTTTTTTCTGCGGGCTTACAGTTAAAGCTGAAAGCGTAAGTTTCAATTTAGTAAAAGTGCTCAACTGGGAGAACCCATCCATGTGCTGAGTTCAGGTGACGAATCCAATACAGGGTTAGAAATTAGCCTTAAAAAATGGTTACCAGCCAGGTGCAGTAGCTCATGCCTATAATCCCAGCACTTTGGGAGGCCAAGATGAGAGGATCACTTAAGCCCAGGGGTTCAAGACCAGCCTGGGCAACATAGATCCCATCTGTACAAAAAAATGTTTAAAAATTTAGCTGGGCATGGGGGTACATGCCTGTAGTCAGTCACAGCTATTTAGGAGACAGAGGCAAAGGGATTGCTCAAGCCCAGGAGTTGGAGGCTGCAGTGAGCTATGATTGTGCCACGTACTTCAGCCTGGGTGACAGACAACCTGCCTTAAGGAAGAAAAAGTTACCATGTCTCTGAAAGTTGGACGTTTTTCTTTATGAAATTATGTAATCACTTCACAGCTAGCAAATTGAGTATTAGTTTTTACCTTGTTATAAAAGAGTTTGCGTTCTTTCAGGAGCAGGGCAGAAAGCAACTGAAAGAGGTTGGGTGTGGATGGGGTGGCTGGCGGCCATGCTGAGCTATTGGGGCTGATCTTGCTGCTGTCAGGCTCAGCAAGGGCTCCCTTCCCCCATCAGTGCTCCAGAGCGTGTGTGATATGGAGTTGAAGAGCCCGAGTTCTTAAGCCAAGAGTCTCTTGCCTCAGTCTCGGGCAAAAGTCTCCAAATAAAATCTTAGTCTGTTTGCACAAAACAGTTTAAACTCCAGCTTTTTCTTATCAAGTACTTGGCATTCATGGTGTGGTCTGGTGATTATAATTAGACTGGTACCTGCTCAGCTGAGTAAAGCCTCCGGCTTGGACAACATCACCTCTGAAGTCTAAGACCTTAGAAGAAATCAACGGAAGTGGCATCGTCTTGGATCACCTTGCAGTTCTCTTTTGTTCGTCACAAGTATGTAAGTTCAGGAGAAAGCATAAGGAAGTTAAATGATGGGGAGAGGTGGTAAAGAAGACCTCATAGGAGAAGTTGCTTTTGACTTGAACCTTAAACAATGGGTAGGATTTAGCCTGGTGAAAACAAAGGAAGAGAACTTTCCAGAATGAAGAGGAGCACCCTAGTATGAGGCACAGTGGCAGGCCAGTCAAGTGGGTCCAGAGGTTTTGTGAGAAGAACAGGAGCCCTATACCTGGAGGGTGTCTTAGAACCAGGTGGTAACCTTTTGTTCTCCCCTTTAATCTTTACACTTAGCCCATGATTCCTAAGGAAAGTCAAGATTGTCAGCAACAAGACAAGGCAGAGAACCCAAAACACTAAATGGAACTGCTGCTGTGGTTGGATAAGAAAGACACTTGGATGCAGTGGTTCTCAGCTGGGGGTTGGGGGCTTTTGGCAATATCTGAGATGGTTTTGTTGTCACAAGTATAACAAATGCTACTAACATTTAGTAGGTGGATACCAGGAGTTCTGCTAACCGTCCTACAGTGTTTAGAACAGCCTTTCCAGCTCCAGTTAAGAAGTATCTGGCCCCAGCATAAATAATACAGAAGTAAAGAATGCTGCAGTGGTTGGTATATTTAAAGAAACCACAAAGCCCCCTTTTATTCTTCTTTTTCTTAGATTACTGAAAATGTTAGGAACCGTGAGCTATTTCTAAGCATAGGAAGATGAGACTGTGCTTTACTACCTAGTGATTCTGGGTTTTTCCAAACTATGGTCTGCTAGTTACCCTTGAGCATAGCTCCTACTCCTGTTATCCAATATCTCTTACTTTGGGGCTTTTCTTTTTCTGTTGTTTTTTGTTTCATTTTGTTTTGTTTTGTTTAGAGATGGAGTCTTGCTTTGTCACCAGACTGGAGTGCAGTGGCGCGATCTTGGCTCATTGCAATCTCTGCCTCCTGGGTTCAAGCCATTCTCCTGCCTCAGCATCCTGAGTACCTGGGATTACAGGTGCGCGCCACTACACCCAGCTAATTTTTGTATTTTTAGTGGAGACGGGGTTTCACCATGTTAGCCAGGATGGTCTCGATCTCCTGACCTCATGATCTGCCCGCCTTGGCCTCCCAAGGGGCTTTACTTTTCAGGAGAGCTGAGGCCACATTAGTGGGAGTACCTTGAACGTTATCCATAAGAAATAAAAAGCCTGTCTGATAAGGTTATATTTCTTCTGTCAACATATATTCTACTTGGCCTCCCCTCAGTGTCAAGCAGTATGAAACACTGTCACTTCAGTTTCAGAGGTGTTGAGTTCTGATGCTCAAGTTAAAGGAATCAGCAGAGCTCTGGTGCGTCTCCTTATCCATGGGAGAGATGGCTTCTAATGGAAAGCACTCAGAGGTGGATTAAAGTCGCAAGCCATGCCCCCCAAGTCTGGCCAGCATGTCATAGCCACTTGCACGTTCTCTAGTCGCTCGCAGACGTGTGGCATTACCACAAGGGCTAGATTTCTTCTTTCCACAGGAATTCTTTTCCCCTTTCATTTTGTTTTTAAAAATTTTGACTTAATAGAAAATGTTGGAAGCAAGTAAATACTCCCATGGAAAGAGCGAGAATTGGGTCAGGATCCCCGACCCTCGCCCACACACCAGCTCCCACTTTGGGCAAGTCACTTTACATTTTGGGGGACTCCCTTGCCTGATATCACATATACGAATGTTGAACTAGATTCTTCCCAGGATTTTCTAACCCTAAGGCTTTCCATTGTGAACTCTGACTAATCTGAGACAGGTCTCAGTTAATTTAGAAAGTGTATTTTGCCAAGGTTGAGGACACATGCCCGTGACATAGCCTCAGGAGGTCCTGTCTACATTTTGGGGGGGACATGAGACATCAATCAACATACGCAACTTGAACGTTGATTCGGTCCAGAAAAGGAAGGACAACTCAAAGTAAAAGGCGGGACAACTCGAAGCGGGAGGGGACTTCCAGGTCATGGGTAGATTAGAAGCAAATGATTGCATTATTTTGAGTTTCTGATTAGCATCTCCAAAGGATGCGATGAGATACGAATTTGTCTCAGCAAAGGGGTGACTTTGAAGAGAACAGGAGGCAAGTTTGCCCTAAGCAGTTCCCAGCTTAAATTTACCCTTTAGCTTAGTAATTTCGGGGCCCCAGAATTTACCTTTCTTGCTATAATAGAGCAACAACTGGCTTTCCCTTTTAGACTCAAAGTTTTCCCTCTTTGGCTTTCATAGAAGATACATCCTATTCAAATCAGATGTAATTTGCTCTTCTCAAATTATGGAAAAGAGAGGAGCTTCAGGATGGTTCATTCTTAACGTGGTTCTTCGATCCAGAGGCATCTTTCTTTTCATGTGCTCAGCAACACCGGTTGTTCCAGGGGTGAAGGCGGTAGGTAACTAAGTATGTTCCGAGTATGTTCTGTCTCAATCACGGAAAGTCAGGTCAGCGTGCGCTGCCAGTAAATAGAAATCCCGGGACAAGGAATTGAAATCTGCTCAGGGACATCCGGGACAGATCTCAGGGACAGAGACACGAATGCAGTAAGAACCTAACATTCCGTTCTGTTGGCATGCTCCAGGCAGTTGGCTGCCGCCACAGAGCATATAGGGACTGACGAGGGTCCTCTGGAATTGTGTGTTGTGTAAGGTGGAACTGTTGTCATGAATGTGGACAAATGCTTTACAAAATACAATTAAAATTGTCCTTGGTTGGAACCAGAATGACAGTAGTTTCTAATCTTGGCTGCACATTGAGAAGCTTTTCAAGTGCCCAATACTTAGGTGACATACCAGGACCTCAAAATGAGAATCTCTGAGGCTCAGACATAGGAATCTGTTTTTTTAAAGATCCTGTGTGACTCTAGTGTTCGGCTGAGATGGAGAATAGCTGATTTTCGGGAATGTTTATCAGATGCCTGATCAACGTCCTGTCTGTACCTACATGGAACTGTAAATTGTTGCTTATTTCATTTTCCTGCAGGATTTCCTTTTGTTTTCCTAGCTAGTTTTAGCAAATCTAGAGGCTGAACGGTGCATTTATCAAATACACAATTATAGCAGTTGTCAAAAAACTTACCTGTCAAGGCTTTGTTGAGGGGATTCTTGAGTTTTAAGAGAAGTTGGATAGGAAATCATCTAATATTCTGAGAACCTGCAACTCAGTGATTTAGACTTCAGTAGGGCCAAAATCTGTCTTTAAGCTGGTAATATGAGAGACATCTATGTTGGTACTGTGACTTCTATGTCTTTACATTTTTTCTGACAAAACTATCTTCTATTGAAGCTATTTTAGCTCTGTGGATTGGCTTTCCTTTGTGACGAATTCACTTTGGTCAATCCAGGTTATTGATTTTTTTCTCTATTTACATCTGTGCCAAATTTCATACAGTAACTCTACAACTGCCTCATTTGTGTGTTGAACCAATAAAACACATGGAATATGTGCCCATGTACGTGCACAGGTTTGTCTTTTTATTTCTCTGCCCATTTATTCGTGGATACATATGGAATTGATTCTTCAAAATCCACAAATTCCTATTAACACATCTTTCTACTGGCAGACAAATTTGACCATATTTTCGTCAAGTGTGATCTCAAATGTCTGGGGTAGACTTTATGATTCAGCTTAAGAAACTAGGGAATGGCAGAACTGCCATCAATCAAGGACAGCTTAAGCTAGTCCCTTGTGTTTTTCCAGGGGCCCTTTTCTTTTATTAAATTAATCTTCAAACCCCCTCTGCACGGCCAAACTTGGTTTTTGTTGGAGAGGAAACCAACTCCAGCTGGAACTGCTGCCTGGAGACTTAGAGCAGCCTCCAAGGTTGAGCTGCCATCTGGTGACCCCACAAAAGCTTTTCTCCCTAAGTTGGCATGGGCCCCAAGCGTGTGTTCAATGCTCAGGCTTTTCTCTCTCGAACTTCGCCATCCCTTTCCCATTTTCTTCAAGATCAGGGGCAGCTAAATACTTCTCAGACACGTACCCACTGCAAACACTCCCGCGTCTCCACAAACACAAGTTCACATGAGGACCCTTCGGAGAAGGAAATTAAGTATTAGATTTCTTTGAGGTGCCGGCCAGCTGGCCTTTAGCTTAGTACCAGGTTTTCTTTTGGTCCTGAGCATAGAGGCATATCTGTGTCTAGAGTCAAGTTCAGAGAGAGAAGGGATTAGGGAGCAGTCAGAAAAAAATAGCTCTTTCAGGTAGGCAAAACCCATTATGCAGACTTGCTGGTATTCTCACTTCGAAAACCAGCACACAGATCTCTAGGAAACGGCACAGTCTGAGTGAGACATGCATGGACTCCGAACAAACGGATGCATTTCAGCTCCTTAGTGTTTCTGAAGTCATTTGTTTGGCACCGAGATAGAAGCCTTGGAGGGAGCGGCAGGTTGGCAGAGCAAGTAGGTGGGGGCATGACTGGGTAAAGAAACCTCACTCACAGCTCATCATTGTAGGGAGGCGGCAAAGGCGGTTTAATTCCACATTTAGTCACAAGCAAAATAAAAGCAATAGGGGGCAGCTTTTAGTCTTACAACTTTGTCCACTATGGCTTTGCCCCCCGTCATACACTTCTCAGTTTCGGACAAGTCTTAGGCTTTGTCCCCATTTAACATTAATATTTATACTAAAGCTGTTTATTGACAAAAATATTTACTGACTTGAATGTTGTTGTGAGTGCCAAGTGTAATGAGCTACTTTAAAAACAGCCATCTGAATGGTGCAGCCATTTCAGAAAACACTGACATTTTCTTAGGAAGTTCGACTTAACATTCATCAAATGACCTGGCAGCCCTGCTCTTGAGTACCCAAGTGAAATGAAAATTTGTTCATACACACACACAAAACTTGTATGCAAATATTTATAGCAGCTTGACTTGTAATCTCCAAAACCTGGACACAAGCCGAATGCCTTTCATCTGGGGAACGCGTGCTGCTGTGGTATATCCGTAACATGAACACTGACTCGGCAATAAAAAGGAACGTACACACATGAATGGATCTTAAATGCAAGAACATGAATCATACTTTCTTTATCCTTTTTTTTTTTTTTTTTTTGGTTTTTGAAAGAGTCTCCTTCTGTAGCCCAGGCTGGAGTGAAAAAGGCCAAATGCAAAAGACTGGTAACGACTGTGTGATTCCACCTCTGTGACATTCTTACAAAGGAAAAATTAGAGAAAAGTAATCAATGTTTGCCTGGGGCTGGAGGGGGAAGGCGTTAATGAAAGGGACATGGGGGGTTACGATGATGTACTGTATCTGGTTTGCGATGGTAGTTACTGGCTGTATACTTATCGATTCTAGCAGAACTCCACCTGTGTGAGGTGGGTGAGGTGGGAGGGACTCTTACCCAGTATGGCCTGCTCTGGGCATGAGAATCGTAGTTGCCATTGTGGATTATGACCGGTCCTCTGGATGATTACCTGTAACCACTGCAACTTTGGACACATCAACGATGGCCAAAGGATTGGTTAATAAAGACCAAAGACACATGAATGAAATGAGAACTTTGCAGTAAACTTAGCTATAACATTCACAAGACTCTACAAGGGTCATCTGGTCTGTATTCTCTTTGTCCTCTCAAATTCTGCCATCCTATGTCAACACTGATCATATTGTGTTAGTCTGTATTAGATATTAATTTCTAGCATCAAAATCCTGACTATAAGTTGAACATTCTCAGTCTGAGGATGCTTTTATTAAAATAGTGATTATTTAAAAAATGATTATTATTAATAGTGATTATTATTATTTCTCTAGGTTTCAGTCTGAGGATGCTTTTATTAAAATATCTAATCATTATTCTTGTAGGTTTGTCCTCGAATGCTGACCACCAGCTTTGTGGATAACCTAGGAAAGTGTGCACTTTCCCCTTGACCTTGTTCTGCTCTCCCACCTTTTGCCCTGTGATCTGCACCTGATGCAGTCTGCCTCTTCGTATGTTTTGCATTAATTTTGTGGCAGGTAGGAGTGTGGATTGGTTTGCTAGGGCTGCCATTAAAAAGTGCCACCAACTGGGTGGCTCACAGAGGAGAGATTTATTGTCTCATGGTTCTAGAGGCTGGAAGTGTGAGATCCAGGCATCAGCAGGCTTGGTTCCTTCTGAGGACTGCTTGGAAGATGCTGCTCCAGGTCTGTCCCCCACCTTCTGGAGGTTTGTTAGCCATCTCTGGTGTTCCTTGGTGTGCGGAACAATCACTCTGATCTCTGCATTTATCCTCACATGATGTTTTCCCTGTGTGTGTGTCTCTGCATCCAAATATCCCCTTTTTCTAAGAATTGGATTAGAGACCCACCCTTCTTCAGTAAGATCTCATCTTACTAATTACATCTGCAACAACCTACTTTTCAAAAGTCATATTCTGAGGTCCTGGGGATTAGGACTTACACATACATGAATTTTACTTTATTTTATTTTACAGCCTACAGCACCCAGTATTCCCAGGCAGTCTCCCATCCAAGTACTAGCCAGGCCCAACCCTGCTTAGCTTCTGAGATAGACAAGATTGGGCTCATTCAGGGTGGTATGGCCATAGACCACATACATGAATTTTAGAGGGACACGATTCAACCCATAACAGAGTGTATTAGTTTTTAACAGGAGGAAGAGTTTGTCTGTCCTCACCCTCAGACAAACACATGGATGCCACAAGACCTATCAACATAACAAAGCCAAATACCTTACCAGGCTGCAGTATAATAGAGAATATCCCTGTAGATCTGCTTCATGAAAGTTACATTAACTGGCACACTTTTTTATTTAAACTTTCTTCCTCAAAAATAGAGTATAGAAGTTTAAGGTTATATTTTTTGTGGAATATACATGTAGAGTTAAGATGAAATAACTTTTGGGTGGAAGTTTGGGAAATCAGTTCATGGTTTTGTCCCAATATGTAACAAGCCCTGTTAGGGTAATACAATTTCTACCACAGTGTTGTAGATGTAGACCCTGTTTCTCTAATACATTGCATTGGCCATTCATTTCCTGTGACTTACTAAGTAAGATGTTTTATGGTACCACCGTGAGCTTACATTTCAGATCTTCAGTTTCTTTCAGCTAAATTATTGGAAGTTCTAAACTAAAGACACTTTTTGGGCAAGTAGCCATGTTATAAATTCTTTGAAAACATTGCACCTGTGGTGAGTTTCAGACTCACCATGCTCTAATCTAGACTCACTGAAAAAGCCATCTAACATTACTATAATCAGATCTCATGGGAAACACTAGTGTGAACTAGTGATGTCTAAACTCTGAATATTGTCAGGAGGTACTTGGCACCTGTGTAGCCTTTTTTACTCCCAGCCGCTGTTCCATTTGTGCCTTGTAGTACAGCTAGAACATGGTCTATTTGAAATGGGGGAAATTGAAGAACCAGAAGAGCATTTAGAATGGTAATTATTTTTAAGATTTAGACAGTGCATTCATTTAGCAAAAATATAGTTAATACCTAGTACATGAAAATATTTTTAAAATTGGCATTTCCTGTCCTTGAGATGCTCCTGGTGAAATGGGAAAGCTAGGGATGTAAATAGATGAATCATTTACTATACCATATGGAATAATGAAAGCATAGGTTAACTTCTGTATGATTCTGGATGTTTAAGTCAGTGACTCTAACTTGTGGTAATGATAGTAAAGCAATATCTCTATTTTCTACTTGTGAAGGTGTGGCAGTAGGATTTAAGATAATTCTTGTAACTTCCTTGATTTTGTTTTCTCTGTACTTTCAATGAAGTTATTTCAACTAAAATGGTGAGAAAAGAGTAGCGTGAATGTCTTGGAGACCTGGGGTTAAAAATTAGGGTTGGGGCTCTGTACTGGTCAGGAGTCCTCAGAGAAACAGAACCAAAGGGGATAAGAAATCAGCTCACACAATTGATAGCACTTAGTAAATTAAAACATAGGGTCAGCTGGAGATTGAGGTAAGAGTTGATACTGCAGTCTTGAGTCTGAAGACTGGAAACACAGGCAGGTTTTGTTTTGCCGTCTGGAGGTGGGAGTTTTTCTTCCGTAAGCCTCAGTGTTTGCTCTTAAGGTCTTCAGCTGATTGTATGAGGCCCATTCACAATTTTTTTTTTTTTTTTTTTTTTTTGAGACAGAGTCTTACTCTATTCAAACTGGAATGCAGCAGCACACTTCCGGCTCACTGCAACCTCTGCCTTCCAGGTTCAAGTGATTCTCGTGCCTCAACCTCCCAAGTAGCTGGGACTACAGGTGTGCAACACCATGCCTGGCTAAGTTTTGTATTTTTGGTAGAGTTGGGGTTTCACTGTGTTGGCCGGGCTGGTCTTGGCCTCAAGTGATCTGCCCGCCTTGGTCTCCCAAAGTGCAGGGATTACATGTGTGAACCATTGTACCCGGCCCTATCCACATTATTAAAGGCGGTATACTTCACTCAAAGTCTACTGATACTGCATGTTTATCACATCTTAAAATGTCTTAACAGCAACACTGAGACTAGTGTTTGTCCAAACAACTAGACACCTTGGTCTAACCAGATTGACACACAAAATAAAACCATCTTAGGGGCACACACGTATACTCTTTAATATCTTCAAGACATGGCATCCTCAATGAAGCACAAATGTTCTGAGAAGTCATAGTTTATTCTTGTGAAAATGATCCTGGGGTTGAGTTTCAGCTGCCTGTCCTCTGAAGGCTGTCCCTGCCTCTCTATTCAGCAAACATATCTATGTTTGCTGAACTTTGAAAGCGAATAAGGTTAAGCTAACCAACCAGTAGAAATTATGCTTATTTACATATTTTGACATTTCTTCTAAAGCAGACTTTTTGAATAATGTGATATAAAATGGTGATAGAGGATATTAAGAAGGAAAATTATCATACAGTGATTTTCTTCCTTGAAGTGTTTCATTTGGCTGCATTATCAAATCAATCTGTGGTAAAGTCTGTTGTGCCATTTCATATGGTTTTAATTATGTTACAGAAAACCCATATGATATTCTAGAATCTCAAAAAATCGATCTGTAATAACAGGAAATCCGGACCTTTTTATTGAGTCTCTTTATAACAACATTTGGTTCCAGCTTCACAGGGTAAGAGGGAGAACCCATAAAATTTGTGACAGCTACAATAATACTGCCTTGGCGCGATTAAAGTCAAAAGCAAGCTGATTGAGGGATTGATTTGATACTGTTAAAAAAACATGCATTCACTCACTGTTATGGGCTTCATGGTTTATTTGTTTTCATGCTCAGTAACTATGAAAATGCCAGCAAATGCTAAGTAAAAAGTTCTTTTCATTTTTGTTTTCTTCCCCAGATACCATCTCTGCCAAAGCAACCAGAGCAAAAACCCATTTTGGTGTCAACCGTTGCTCATTCTGAAAAGGTTGTAGGCTGTTCGGGGGTTCTCCGGAGACCAAAGACTAGCCTGGAATCTCCAGTAGTCTAAAGGGTGAACTGTATCTAAACAACACTTGCTACCAGCTCTCGTTAAAATCCGGATTGATGAGGCCCACCCCTAGAGTTTCAGATTCAGTAGGTCTTGGGTGATGCCTGAGAACTTGCGTTTCTAATTCCAAAGTAGGGATCATAATTTGAGAGAATGATTTTTCTGTATGTATGAGATAAAACATATTAGGTTAAATCAACCTCATTATAAACCCTCCATATATGTACAGATTCCCCATTTCATCCATATGTTTATTCATTTTAGTATTTCATGGGATTACTATAAGGATAGATTTTTAAAAATCACCTACTATCAAAGACCTTAATGTCTATTTTTTTTAAAAAAAGCAAGAAGAAACACATAAGGAAAAGTTACATAATAATGTAAAGAAATAATATATGGTTACTTGCCAAATGCTTCAACCTTTCCTGATGCCATTAGCAAGTTAATTTCTCAAAGGAGCTGAGTTAATTCTGGCTTGCTCTCCTGTTGACCCAAAAAAAGGAGCACATTTCGCTTTTAGGGACTGACTGCTATTATACTTAGAAGTGCAAGGGTGAATTTCTGGCTGAAGCTCATATGTTGCAACTCAGCAGTTGACTTGCTCTTGTGATGGAGCATGAAATTGAAGCAATATGGCTCCCAGCTGAAGGACCAGCTTTGTGGGATTCAGGCCCAGGGCACTGCTAGGGTACCATGTGAATGACAGAGGCTCTGATGTCTCGATTTTCATCCTGGTTGGTGGGCAGCCAAGGGCACGTCCGGCTCTCCTGGAGCCAGTGTTCTGGGATTCCACTCTGATTCCCTGGCTCAGCAGCAGTTCTGCCCTTTGTCCTTTCTGAAAACTTCACACACAGAGCAATTTAATATCACATTAATGAGCTGCCTGAGGCACCAGGGAGGCCCTGTCCCCCCCAAGCACATCTCCAGGGATGACTTCCCTTTCATTTTCTGGGGAGGTCACTGCCCTGGCAGTGTCACAGAAAACTCTCCTTCCCCTCACTGTGATCTCAGGGATCCTGGTAGCTAGTCTTGCTCACAGCCATCTGGAGCTTACATCAAATCCAAGAAAATGTATGCAAAGTCTCACAGAATGCAAATGTGTTACAGCCAGCAGACCAGAGACAGACACGGTGTCCTTAGACATCATTGATGCCCCTCATCAAAAACTGGCGGCTGACTAGCTTAAGTACTGGCACTGGGGCCTGGCTTTCAAAGCCCCTCCCCACAGAGCAAATGATCTCTCTGAGGGTGGTCCCGCTTGACCTCAGTAAACATTTTGTGTCTCTTTTGTGTGGATTCTTGTCCCCAGCACCACCTACTGTTCCCTCTCCTTTGCGGGGCGTGCTTGATGGCAGCACTGGTCAGTGGTGTGCAGCTTCCTACTTAATTATTCATCTCGGAGTGATCTAGGGGAAATTCTCTCTCCTAGGCTAGATCCAAGCTCCTAAAGGAAATGATGATTCTTTACCCTTTGCCATTTCCCACCACAGCGAACACAACGTGGAGCGGGTGTTCAGGAAGAACTTGTCAAATGACAGGCAAATGAAGAGTAGATCTTCAAAAGTAGAAATGACATTGCCCATTCTACTTAAGAATGAGAGAAAGAAGCAGAATCTGGCATTATCTGGGTAGTGATACCTGCCTAAGGGAGCTGAGGCTGGGTGCAGTGGTTCACACCTCTTACCCCAGTGTTTTGGGAGGCCCAGGCGGGAGGATCACTTGAGGCCAGGAGTTTAAGACCAGCCTGGGCAACAGAGCAAGACCCCATCTCTACAAAACAAAATTAGCCAGGCTTGGGTGGGTGTGTACCTGCAGTCCCAGCTACTTAGGAGGCTGAGGTGGGAGGATCACTTGAGCCTGCGACTTTGAAGGCTATGATTGATTGTGCTACTGCACTTTCGCCTGAGCCATAGAGCAAGACCCTGTCTCTATTTTTTTTTTTTTTAAGGGCAGGGGGAGCTTGTATTGCTAAAAGTAACATCTGTTTCCAACATTCTATAAATAAGAATTTTGGCTTTGTGCCTCATTTTGACTCTAAATTACTAGATGGGTCATTTCAGCTACTTCCTCTTTGACATTGTTTTCTTATCTATAAACTGGGAATTTTATCTAGCTTGCAGTGCTATTGGAAAAATGAAAGGAATTGATGAATAGATGCAAAAGATAAATCAACTAATGGATAGTTCATTGGCATCTGAAATCTAATAGGTGCTCAAAATATCTGTTTTTATTACCAGATGTACCATTTTTAGGACCAACTGCTAGTAAAATCGGCATCAATTGAAGCAACAAATTTGAAGGGAGTCTTGAGTTTCTGGTAAGCTGGTACATTAAAGCGCTTAGTATCTTCTTAATGGGCCACAGCTAACCCAGCCCTGTAAGCCAGATTCTATAGCTTTTCTAGATTGGATTGCTGGAGCTGGGGGAGAATTTTTTGAATGAAAGAGAGTAGAACTGAACATTGTTCAGAGTTAACCCAAGATGAACCCCTCTGCAGAGCAGAAAGGGAAGTAGGTTTGAAAGTGGAAATAGCCAGTGAAGAGATAAGGTCCGTGAGTGCAGTGGGTGAGAGCACACTCAGGTAGGACTTGAGGGTGGAGATGGCAGGTGGGAGGTTTAGTTGGTGAGATGTCCCTGGATGGAGAGAACTCATGCCCTGCCTGTGTCCTTCATGTGAATCAGCTTGCTGTGAGATTCCAGCCTACCCCAGTGACAGGCACACTCTCCACTCTCACAGATGGGCAGAAGTGTCCAAGTGCCCACCTGCAGGGCTCACCTTGGCTTGATACACTCCCTTCCCAGAAGCTGAGGCCAGCAGTTGGGGAAGGAGACACATGCCCATCTGATGACGTTGAGCTGGACTGGGCCACTTACAGCATGCACTGTTTTTGGTCTTTGCAGGTGAACTGAGCAGATGCTGCTGGTCTTCTAAAAGACTAGTTCCAAGTTGCTTTGGTCTAGCCATCTTCTCCCTAGTTCTCATGATCAAGAAAGGGAGTAATCAGAAGGTTTATGTTATTAGAGAGTCTCTCGAAACCTTGCTAAGTAGAAAAGAAAATAGTCCATTGATTTCTTCTTGGAGGCTGAGTGGAAAACGGTGCTCAGAAGTCTGTTCACCAATGCTCTGTGCTAGCTCCTTTCCAGAAGTCTTGGGGAGAAGTAATACCAGGTACTTTCAATCACATCTGTACTAAAGTTGCCACTCACCTGTCTGGCTGTCCTGGTCCGTTTACACAGTCTGTGCAGTAGCTAGTCATTGAGCAGAGGCAGGGATTGTGGATTATCTTCTTATAAACCACATGAGTAGCTTGTGAGAAGACAGCATTGTTACAGCAGGGCAGAACCTCACATTCTGTCAAAAAAGAAAAATGGGCCTCTTATTTCTGCCAGGTAATTTGAAATATCAGGACTTGGAGAGGTTCAGATTTGGAAAGTGCCAGAAGAACCCCTGTAGAAACCCACTCTTGCCCTGAAAAGGATTCTCCTAACTGGTTCTTTCTATATGAATTCAGACTTAAAAAAAAAAAAATAGAAAAAGAATAGCTACCACAGCAATTTCTAAAAATCTATGAGCAAGACGAAAGTTCAAAAACAAATGAAGAGAATTTTAAAATAGAACAATTTCAAAATAGCGTTAGGAAAGGGATTGATGCTTTCGTATGTGGTATGTGTCTGTTGATAAAACCTGGAGGGAGTTGTTGGGTCTGCTTTAAATCTGCACACTGTTGGCAATGACTTTATGCATGATAGTCTTTATCCCAGTCAGTAACAGAACAGTGTGGGGTAGTGGTGAGCAAAGTCACATAGTTGGCAAGTCTTCAATAGAGTTTCAGACAATTTTAGGCAGCGCATAGGAGATCATCAGCCCTGAAAAAAATGACACACAGAAGGGACGTCAGTGACCAGCAGAGCTTGGATCACTGGTAGAATCGCTACATTAAAACACCACTTGGGTTGCTGCGTGGAAGGGGTCTCGGGGTGAAGTCAAGGAAAAAGCATGACTGCAGTCATTTGCTTCCTTGTCACTGTCTACTGGATTTCCCCATTAGCTGATTTAGGCACACAAGCAAGAAATGTCTGATGAAATAGAGTAGATAAATGTGGCCGGGCACAGTGGCTCACGCCTGTAATCCCAGCACTTTGGGAGGCCAAGGCGGGTGGATAGTCTAGGTCAAGAGTTAAAGACCGGCCTGGTCAACGTGGCAAAACGTTATCTCTACTAAAAATACAAAAAAATTAGCCGGGTGTGGTGACAGATGCCTGTAATATCAGCTACTTGTGAGGCTGAGGAGGAGAATCGCTTGAACCTGGGAAGCAGAGATTACAGTGAGCCAAGATCATGCCACAGCACTCCAGCCTGGGCAACAAGAGTAAAACTCCACTTCCAAAAAAAAAAAAAAAAAAGCGTCTAAAACCTCTTTCAATAAATCCAGAACATTAGGACGAGAGGCGACCTTAGAAATCACCTAATCCCCTCACCTCTTTGCTTCCAGATGGAGGGGAAATAACCTGCAGAATGATTTGTGGTCCTAACATGGTAGGTTTATGAGGCTTGTCCTTTAAAAAGAATTCAACATAGTTTATCTTAATTGTTCATTTCACCTGACTTTCCTCTTTGTTCTCTCTCAATGTCTTATGAGGCTTTAGAGATTTTTTTTTTTTTTTTTTTTTGTAGCTAGACATTCCAGGAAGAAACCATTTTTTTTCTTGGGTGCTGGGGCAGCAGCAGGGTGAGGGGGGAATAAAAGAAAGAGTGGTGAGAGCATTTAAGAAGCAAATGTTAGCCAGCTGCAATGTCAGTGGTGGTATTTCTTAATAGGAGGATTTAGAGACTTTATTAATATGTTCAGATAAGATTAGTAGCATTTGCAAACATGATCTTTGGCAGTCTACACAAGAACAGAATGGCTCAGTTCCTTTCTCAAGACAGTTGAGCACTTCCTTCCTACTTTATCAGTGCCTTTTCCAAACAAATGCCTGAAGAGCCTGTATTAAGGATAAATCTGGCTATTTAAAGTTACAATTGTTTGTCATGATACTTCCATCATCTTAGGTTAACTTTTTAAATTTTTTTGATTTTTACTTCAATTTTATAGCTTCCCTAAAGATAGTTTTAAATTAGGGTGAGTGGTATATTACGCATTTGAGCCTATTAAGCCTGTTCATATTGTTTTCCTGCTGGAAATTTTCTCTCAAAGATGATCACAAGAGACAAGTGAGTGACCTAGGGACTTTATTTAAATAACGAAAATGGATCAGTTATGAATGGCCCTGGAGGAGACATTGCATGCATCCTGTGGGTGGAAAAAAATGATACTTTCATGGAATGATGTGGAAACCGTGCATCTGATTGATTTGCTGACCTGCGGCCTGCAGGGCACCCGAGTAGCCATGGTTGCTGTTGCAGTGTGCGTCCTGGGTATTTCACTGTCAGTTACCAGATAGGACTTTTTCTTATTCACCGTTCTGTTATGCAAGATAATAAAGCCTCCTGCAGTGGGCTTTAACAGTGTCTTTGGGCCTCCAAGATCAGAGATGGTGACTTGGGGGTCTTTGGCAATGCATTTAGGGGCAGGGGAGTTCAGGAGCCCTGAAGTAGCAGGCTGAAAACATGCACCTTAGAATATTTTATGCATGAGGTTGGGTTTTGCATTTGATTTTCTCTGGGGAGAGAAAAGCTTGAAAACTCAGCAGTGTGTTTCAGAAGAGAACAGGCTGTTTATCTGTACCGTTCTTAAAAAAAATAGCTAGTGGTGACAACCCATCTTCCCCCTCTTAGCTGCAGGGTCTGGGTTTTCTCACAGAGCCTGATGCTTAGAAGGGCCCTGTGCTTAGTTTAATGCTTTGCTGTCGCCATCTTGAAAATTCTTAATTTTTTAAATGAGGTGTCCCACAGGTTCACCTTGCACTGGGCCAGTCAAATTACAAAGCCAGCCCTAATTCTAAGGTCAGGCAGGGTGTGCAACAGGCCTCAGTGGGGCCTGGTGTGGGGCTGGGTTGGAGATCGAGTTGTGGGCACTGTGGCCCAACCTGCCCCTTACCCTTGGTTACCAAGCCTGAATAATGGCCCTTTGTCTCCCTCCTACGGCATCTTTCCTGCTGTGGATCCAACATAGCCCTTGGCAGCCCTTCTCAGATGCTCTTTGTTGGGGGCCAGACCTTGCTCCCCACGCCTGTGCCACTGACTGGAGTCCTGTTCTGAACAAAACACTTCCTGGAACTCTGACAGCCCTCACCTAACTAAACCCCAGCCCTGCCCATTCTCTTTTATACCCTCCCTCCCTACTTACCTACATTTTTTGACACTCAGAGTTAACCAAGAAGACCACAAACATGATAAACTCCAGAGTGGACTCCAGTGCTCAGCTAGTGGGTGGCCCTTGCCTCTACCTGCCCCTCTGTTCTTCCCTGTGCTCGACTTTGTGTTAGCCAAGCCCATTATGAGCAAGGGAACCAGGCTGACTACTCGGTTCTGTTACGGTGACCCTGCTGGATTTTCCAAGCCATCGTGTTTATGAGTTTTACCTGAGATTGATGTGACTGGTGCTTGAACACATGCTTTGCAGTCCCCCCTGTCGATGGCCTTTAAATCCCTCCTAGATCTATTCTTTGTGTTCTACTTCAACCACAATGGACCAAGGCCAGGCTGTCATCACATTGACTTTGCATTAGCAAATACTCAGCCTATCTCAGCAATCTTCCGTTTCTCCTCCCCCACTCATACACGAGGGCATATGAGCCAACCTCATACGACCTCAGTGTTCCTTGCCTTCATTCCAGCTGCAGTATTTGAACACAGCCTCTGTCCAGGAGACTGTGCCAAGTGCTGTGGAAGACATAAATGTTTCATGTCAATCCCAAAGACTTCATAATGTAGTTGGTCAGATCAGTGAAATACAAGCCAGTTAGTAATAGATACCTTCTGAAGGGTACAAAGGAAGTACTGGAAACATTGTCATATCTTTAGGTTGTTTCTAGTTTTCTTATTAAATATACTAGTATAGCAATGGTTTAATGACTGTGGTCTAGTCATATGATGAAATAACATGTGGTTATATGTACTGATAATAGAAAATATTCAAGCTATACAAAGTACAAACACTAGATATGTTTGTGTGTGTGTGTATATAGTATCTCATTTTGTGATCTCACTTATATAATTAGTGCATAGGAAGTATAAAGCTGGGAGAATTATGTCAAATGACAGTTGTCTGGATAGGATTAAAGAGGAATTTACCCTTTATTCTTAATAAATTTCTATAAAATTAGAATTTTGTGTAACCTTGTATTAAACTTGTAAATGTAAATCAAACATTTTCAAAAGGAAAGTTTTAGAATTAAGAGATAATAAGGTTTTAAACTGCTGATTGTTATAAAGATTGTTTTTATGCGGCTCCTAGAGTCAGATTGCTCTGAGAAGAATGTCTCACCATCTCTGGCTTGTTCTGCCTCTGCTGTTCACACACGTCTTCTTACGCAGCCTTCTGGAACTTTCCACTCAGCATAGGTTCATCACTTCACATGGTTATTCTCACGTCTGTGCTGTCGTTCATGCTGTTCTCCCTTCCTGAGAAGCCTCCCCCTCCCCCACTTCACTTATTCAAGCCCACTGCTCATCACATTCCCTGCTTGCCCAGCCATTGCTGTTACCCCTCTAAACATCAAGGCACCCATGATTGGGGGTTATGCTCATAAACAACTCTGGTATCTTTGTGGAAATGCTGCACATGTTTTACTGACTTGTAAATCCTAAGTTCCTTTGTTGGGAAGAACTGGCTTCTGGTCATCTTTTATGTCCTCAGTGGCATGAGAATTCTGTGTTGCTAGTAGGCATTCAACAAAGATGTGCTGACTGGAATCATAGCCCGGATGCTGGGCTTCCGGGCATCCACTGAAGCTAATCTGCTTATATCGGCAGGGGCCTTGCCCTGTAGGGTCTAGTGCTTCTCAGCCTCTGGTGCCCTTTGAGCCTGTGTGAGAGAGCCCACAGCCAAAATCAAATAGTGATGTTATTTTCCCAATTCACAGAAAAACAGTAAGGCCAAATTTTTACTTCAATCTTTCTATAAGTTTTTAAATACCCTGGATGCTTGCTACTGATGGTCTGCTTCCAAGTGTTGGCCAGATGGCCAAATGAATGCACAACCAGCAGATAAATATTATTTTTAAAAATGAAGAACAGCTGATTGTGCTTATTTTTAGCAGATTAGTTATCTCCTTCCCCCAGCCCCCATCCACATACTCTAACGAGCAGGGCTGGGGTTTTATATGGGAAATAAGACAACATTGCGCCTTGTGTCTCTCGGTCAGTCCATGCCCAGACCTGCACCTTCACCTCTGCAGTTGCCATTTGATGTTCTGGGCACTGCACCCACCTGCTGGGGTTGAAAGGGTTGCTTTTCTCCCTTCCGCCACCCCACTCTAATCATGGATACAGATTTCACTAGAGAACCGAAGGTCATAATCTCATAAACGTGCTGACAGTCTTGTTTCTGTTTTGGGTTTAAGCAATCCACGACGTACATGGAAGTCTCCTTTCCCTGAACACTACCACTCAAACTGGGAAACAAACACTACCACGAAACCTCTAAGGCAGCCTGACCACGGGCTCAGTGATGACGGCATGGAGGACATAGAGATGCGTGTGGCCACAACATGTGAGGGAGGCTTTCCACACCCCCTGAGTGAAGGTCACTGAATTAGGGACAGCTGAGTGCTCAGGGAATTTTCAGTAACCGAAGATGGTGGGGTGTGCCAGTAGCTCATGAGGTACTCTTGACCCCAGCCAGAGCCAGGATGGGCAGAGGACTCACAGGTAACAAAAATGTACAATGTGGATGGGAAAAAACGCCTGGATTCCAGCCAGAGCACGTGTGCATGCATATCCCCTTGAAGTAACTTGGATAGAAAGCAGTTGTATTTTATTTTTTATCAGTATACTTTAAGTTCTGGGGTACGTGTGCAAAATGTGCAAGTTTGTTACATAGGTATACACGTGCCATGGTGGTTTGCCACATCCATCCCCGTCATCTACATTAGGTATTTCTCCTGATGCAATCCCTCCCCAATCCCCCTACCCCCTGCTATCCTTCCCCTAGCTCCCCCACCCCCCCAACAGGCCCCAGTGTGTGATGTTCCCCTCCCTGTGTCCATGTGTTCTCATTGTTCAACACCCACTTATGAGTAAGAACATGAGGTGTTTGGTTTTGTGTTCTTTTGTCAGTTTGCTGAGAATGATGGTTTCCAGCTTCATGTCCCTACAAAGGACATGAACTCATCCTTTTTCATGGCTGCATAGTATTCCATGGTGTATCTGTGCCACATTTTCTTTATCCAGTCTGTCTTTATGGGCATTCGGGTGGGTTCCAAGGCTTTGCTATTGTGAACAATGCCACAGTAAACATATGTGTGCATGTGTCTTTATAGTTGAATGTTTTATAATCCTTTGGGTATATACCCAGTAATGGGATTGCTGGGTCAAATGTTATTTCTTAGATCCTTGAGGAATCACCACCCTGTCTTCCACAATGGTTGATGTAATTTACACTTCCACCAACAGTGTAAAAGCTTTCCTATTTCTCCACATCCTCTCCAGCATCTGTTGTCTCCTGATTTTTTAATGATCACCATTCTAACTGTCATGAGATGGTATCTCAATGTGGTTTTGATTTGCGTTTCTCTAATGATCAGTGATGATGAGTGTTTTTTCACGTGTTTGTTGACTGCACAAATGTCTTCTTTTGAGAAGTGTCTGTTCATATACTTTTTGATGGGGTTTTTTCTTGTAAATTTGTTTAAGTTCTTTGTAGAATCTAGTTATTAGCCCTTTGTCAGATGGATAAATTGCAAACATTTTTCCTCATTCTGTTGGTTGCTGGTTCACTCTAATGATAGTTTCTTTAGCTGTGCAGAAGCTCTTAAGTTTAATTAGATCCTATTTGTCTCTTCTGGCTTTTGTTGTCATTGCTTTTGGTGTTTTAGTCATGAAGTCCTTGCCTATGCCTATGTCTTGAATGGTATTGCCTAAGTTTTCTTCTAGGGTTTTTATGGTGTTAGGTCTTATGTTTAAATCTTTTTCCATCATACTGGCCAGTATTTTATTGAAGATTTTCACGTCAATGTTCATCATGGATATTGGCCTGAAATTTTCTTTTTTAGTTGTGTGTATGCCAGATTTTGTTATCACGATGATGTTGGTTTCATAAAATGAGTTGGGGGAATTCCCGCTTTTGTATTGTTTGAAATAGTTTCAGAAGGAATGGTACCAGTTCCTCTTTGTACCTCTCTGGTGGAATTCGGCTGTGAACCCCTCAGGTCCTGGACTTTTTTTGGTTGGTAGGCTGTTAATTGCTTCCTCAACTTCAGTGCTTGTTATTGGTCTATTCAGGGTTTCAACTTCTTCCTGGTTTAGGCTTGGGAGGGTGCAAGTGTCCAGGAATTTATCCATTTCTTTCAGGTTTACTGGTTTATGTGCATGGAGTTGTTTGTAGTAATCTGTGATGGTAGTTTGTATTTCTGTGGGATCAGTGGTGATATGCCCTTTATCATTTTTTATTGCGTCTATTTGATTCTTTACTATCTTCTTTTTTATTAGTCTGGCTAGTGGTCTATTTTGTTGATCTTTTCAAAAAACCAGCTCCTGTATTTATTGGTTTTTTTTTGAAGGTTCTTTTGTGTCTCTGTATCCTTTAGTTCTTCTCTGATCTTAGTTATTTCTTGTCTTCTGCTCTGCTAGCTTTTGAGTTTGTTTGATCTTGCTTCTCTAGTTCTTTTAATCATGAGGTTGGGATGTCGATTTTAGATCTTTCTTCACTTCTCATGTGGGCATTTAGTGCTATAAATTTCCCCTCTAGACACTGCTTTAAATGTGTCCCGGAGATTCTGGTGCGTTGTGTCTTTGTTCGCATTGGTTTCGAAGAACACCTTTATTTCTGCCTTCATTTCATTATTTATCCAGTAGTCATTCAGGAGCTGATTGTTCAGTTTCCATGTACTTGTGCGGTTTTGAGTTAGTTTCTTAATCCTGAGTTCTGATTTGATTGCACTGTGGTCTGAGAGACTGTTAGGATTTTCATTCTTTTGCATTTGCTGAGGAGTGATTTACTTCCAATTATGTGGTCAATTTTAGAGTAGGTGCAATGCGGTACTGAGAAGAATGTATATTCTGTGGATTTGGGGTGGAGAGTTCTGTAGGTGTCTATTAGGTCTGCTTGGTCCCTATCTGAGTTCAAGTCCTGGATTTCCTTGTTAATTTTCTGTCTCATTGATCTAATATTGACAGTGGAGTGTTAAAGTCTCCCACTATTATTGTGTGGGAGTCTAAGTCTCTTTGTAGGTCATTAAGAACTTGCTTTATGTATCTGAGTGCTCCTGTATTGGGTGCATATATATTTAGGATCATTAGTTCTTCCTGTTGCATTGATCCCTTTATCATTATGTAATGCCCTTCTTTGTCTCTTTTAATCTTTGTTGGTTTAAAGTCTCTTTTATCAGAAACTAGGATTGGAACACCTAGAAAGCAGTTTTATTCTTGAAAAGATCAGGGATCTGTTATGGAGATGGAGTGCAGGAAATGAATTCCCATGTGAATCGTAACTCATTAGGCAGGCCCACACTGTGTCCATTTCGCTCTGCAGCCACAAGGTTTGTTTCTGCCTCTCTTTGTGCAGCAGGTTGATTTTCTCTCTGAAGTGTATCAGTTTGTCCGTGGTGGGAGAGGATTACCCTCCTCTTTAATTCTGATTGACATTACTAAATTTTTCAGTCAGTAGTCTAAAAGGATAGGTTCTGATTGGCTCCTGGCTTACCAATGGATTGTTTTTGCTGTGGGTCAGGTGTTCATGCCTGGCCAATCAGCTTGTGTGTTTGCATGTGCGTACATACACACACATGAGAGACTATAATAAAAGGACTAAGGGAGGCAATGGACTGTTAATAGAATTTCACTGTTTTAACCTAATCTTTATGTGTAAGTATTATTTAAAGCAGTCAATAAATAACTCAAGTTTACAAATCACGACCTTGGCTTAAACCTAAATCAATCTTCTCTGCCTACGTACTTGTCAGATCTGGGGGTCCAGATCCAGCCCATGCTGAAGTCTGAGGGGGAGTGGGTAGATGAGCAAAAAGACTTGGAGGGCCATAGGCAGGTGAGAGATGATTTTATTCAGCAGCAGCTGTCTTCAACAGCTTTCTCAAACTAGCTTTCTCATCAGCAACTTACTCTCACACCATCCACCTTGTCTCGGCTGCTTCAGCTGGTCACCCCCCACGCACAGCTGTGCAACTGGTTCTCCCTTGCACTCAAGGTCAGCAGCTTAACTCTTTTTCTGGACATAAGCAAGATGAGCCTTGTCCTGGCTCCCTCCTGTCCATCTGCAAGATGACAGCTTTGGTGCGCTCGCTCACTCTCTCACTTGCTCTCACTGTCACTCTCTCGCTATCAGGCTCTCTCTCCTTTTCTCTCTCTCCTTTCTCTCTCCCTCCCCCTCTCTCCCTCCCCCCACCTCCTTCTCCTCTCTCTCTCTCTCTCTCTCTTTCTCTGGGCACCAGCATGCTCACCATGTCAAACCATGTGGAGCCGAGCCCCAAGAGCCCCTGTACAGCTTCAGCAGGGCAGTCATACCTTTTACAGTCAGTGGTGGTGTTGAGCCAAGGGGTGGCTTTCCCATGTTGTGGCCACATGGCTGTGCTAACAAATGGAGTTACATGCCCGTGCTCTAAACTCACTGAGTCACTCTGGCCATACATCTGCCTTAGCCTATTCCTTGACCAAAGTACATCCATGTATCTTACAGTACTTTACAGACATAAGCATTCATGAGTGAATCTGAAAGCTCTCAACAACCTCAACTAACTGCAGAACTCAGTACTCAGAAGACTGCTGAATTCAGAGGAACTGTATTCATGCTTTATTTCAAAGTAGGCTTGAGCTTCTGTGTAACATAATGTTTCCGCATTCCATAAGCCAGGTGATCTTGCTTTACTTCATCTAGCAAATTGTGAATGGTGTTAAGGGGCCTTGCCAATCCCTTAGAAAGGAGACAGATAAACTTGAGTCACCAAATAGAAAGCAGTCTTCAGTTCCACCTCCGGGGAGTTTTGGGGGTTTCTCTTCCCTACACTTACCCTGTTTTGTCTTTGAAATGCAAGAGTGGTCATGATAGTGACATGGTCATCAAAAACAACAAACTTTACATTCATTCGTGGTTTAATAAAGGTGTTCTTACCGGTGGAGGGTCTAGACTATGAGTGGTCCAGATTCTTGGTGTTTTGAACAAAGAACTGGACAAAATGCACAAAGCAACGAAAGAGCAAAGAAGCAAAAGCATAGATTTACTGAAATGAAAGTACAGCATGGGAGCAGGCTCAAGCAAGCGGCTCGAGCAGTGGTTACAGAATTTTCTGGGATTTAAATACCATCTAAAAGTTTCCCATTGGTTACTTAGTTACATCCTGTGTAAATGAAGTAGGGGCCTACGATCAATCCGGGGCCGAAGTGGAGTTAAAAAGTTACTACGCCCTATGCAGACATCTGACTGACTGCAGGAGGGGGACCAATCGGAGGTACTTTATATTTCTCATCAGCAACACGGTGGAAAGCGGGGCAGGGGTGGGGGGGGAGTTCCAAAGCTGTGATAACAAGTGGAGTTATATGCCTGAGCTCTGATCCTTTTGTTACTTGGGTGTGGAGAGGTGGGGTTTTCCTTTTAACTCCATTCTAGGATGTCAGTGTGAATCGGCCTGAAGTTCCCTGCCTCAGTATGTGTATCAGTTAGGGAATCAGAGAAACAGAAACTCTGAGTGATGAGGGATCCTCATGCAGTTGTGGGTGCTGACTCTCAAATCAGCGGGGCTGGTGTTTGGAAAAGAAAGATGGACTCACAGTGAGGAAAATCAAGGATGAGCTCAAACCTGCAAGGACAAGCTAGTATCCATCCCAGTCTCCCAGAGGCGCTAGGCCTCCGACTTCCGTGTTGCCTATGACACGCAGAGGAAGCTGGAGTCCTTTGCTGGGAGCTTCACATGCTTGCCTGGGATGCAGAGAAGTTGAGGCGCTCAGTGGGAGTTGGAGGGAGGGGGGCCCAGCTGCTGGCCCGTGAGCTGCACCTGGTGCCCTACACTGACCTTGAGAGCATGTAAACCAGGCTGCTGCTGTATATCGTCTTCCAGATCACACACAGGATACCCCTGGGGGCCAGCATTAATAGAAAACATGGCAGTGTTGGGAATTCTGAGAAATACAGTTCCAGCTTAGCTGGGCTGATGCAGCACAAATGCAGCAGAGTTTGAAAATATATAAATATTCCCATAAATGATGCAAACAGCTTTGTCTATTTTAAGCTTAAGCTATTCTTAAAATTGACTTGTATGGAATACCTCTTTCCTTGGATGCGGCCACTTCCAAAAAACCTCAGTGTGTGTCGGAAGAGTTACTATGACAATGTATTGATTTTTTTTTTTCCAAATAATTGCTAATTTCAGAACTGATTTTATCCTACTAAAAATACCTGGTTCTCCGAGGGGGAAAGGCACCCTTTTAATGAAATTCTGCCACACCAGGTCGTGGCCTGCCCTTCTACTTGTGCCCTGCTGAGGGGACTCTGCTTCCAGCTGCCTTTAATATTACATAACCCTTTGTCTTCTGCAGCTGGGTCACATTCAATAAGTAATTACAGCACAACTGATTCAGGTCACTCCCAGAGCATCCATTAATCATCTGCAGGAAGGAATGCTGGGGGAGGCATGTGTTACTGTGGGTCACTTTCCCCTGTCCCGCTGATCGGAGCCCTCCTCATATTCTGCACTCAATCCTGGCCTCCACTTTAATCTCTCCTGGAAGACAAAACACAGCTGGGCCCTGAAAACCCCAAGATTTGTCTACAACATGGATTTGGCTCTGCTGAGATCTCAGGGGCTCATTGAGGACAAGGCGGCTTGTCTGTATTTCATGCATTTCCCAAAGCAGTCTATGACAATGCCATGGCAGGTGGGTCAGCTCAGGTGGTAAGCATGGCAGAAACAAAGCAGGAGGCTGGATATCAGGAATGAGGGACAGAGGTCCTGGGCCCCATTCAGGCTGACATGGG
Source organism: Ateles fusciceps (assembly GCA_036589455.1). Taxonomy (NCBI): domain Eukaryota; kingdom Metazoa; phylum Chordata; class Mammalia; order Primates; family Atelidae; genus Ateles; species Ateles fusciceps. The sequence continues at coordinate 12,294,261 of JAZHEH010000078.1, forward strand.
AACTTACAGAGCTGAGACCTAGATGTCCTTTTCTGCACGCATCCTGAAAATGATGAGAATCTGAAAGCTCTGAGATCTGTAAAGTGTGTTCCGTGTCAAGGCTGTAAGCAGCACAGCTTCCCTCCAACACTTTCTGTGACACCCCCAATCTCCTGAACTGTGGGTTTACTGCCAAGATGAGACTTCATTTATAACAAATGGAATTGGTCTGTTTCTTCAGGATGTTTCAACTGTGACTGTAACATTGACCTTCTTTATCCAATATAAAGACCCCAGGGTTATTGGCATTCTTATGTGATACGGCAGCATTTATTTTAAACTTCTGAGTGGCACTGAAGACTTGACTGTGTAATAGCTCCATAATGCAGTTTTGTTTTTTTTTCCCTAAGGAAATGGTATGGCTTTCTTCAAGTCATTGTCTTAATTTTTCTGAAACAAATCCAAGGCTCTGACATAAGAACCAAATTCCTGAATTATGACATTGGACCTGGACTATGGAGCAGAGATGGAACATGCCACCTGTTCCCAAACACAATTGGAAGAGATAGCAAGAGCCAAAGATGTAGGTCTTGGGGCAGTTTCATAGCCTTGACTATAATGTATCTACTAAAATGTGCCATCAAATTCAGCTCCCCCTCCTAAGAGAGCTAAGGAGCCATATGGTCTTTGAAACTTGTAGTCATTTGAGTACTGAGCAATCCACATTTCTCTTTGTCAAAGGTTTTTAAAATGGAAGTTCAAGAAAAAGTGTTCCAGATTCTGGGATTATTTACCACCATGTGTCTCATTATTCATGTGGAATGGGTCACACTTTCAATTTACAAGTTGCAATATGAAGAACACATACATGCCTGTCTAGTAAGTTGCTTGGGGGAGAATGCAATGAATGGTAGAACCAGAGAAATCTAAGAAATTATGTCCCCTGATTGCCAAAGGGTAACACCAGTGCTTGGCTTACTTCGAGTCTGCTGCTCTATTCTCTCCAGAAAACAGAGCATTCTGTTGGAGACATGTGGTCTGACTACATTCTGAGTACATTTCCAGGTAGTGGCTGGGCAAGGGGGAGAAAGGCCATGACCTGTATTCTGGAATCTACCCCATCATTTGTCCCCACAGGATTGTCCTGTCTGGCTGGAGGAAGCTGGTAACCCTTGCTGGACTCTGAGACACTTTCTCACCACCTTCTCCATAAAATCTGTCATGTAACAGAGAGAGAAGAGAGTCAAGCAGCCCATGAACATTCAACAGATCTAACTTTTGAGTCCTTAAGAGTTAGCGAGTGTTGGGCTGTTCTATACCAGAGCTCATCCATTTATCTCAAGCCCTCTGACCTCCCTGACTTTTGGGACCAATAACCCAAAGGGGAATGAGGACAACATAACCTGTCAATACCATATAGGCCTATTTTGGTTATTCAGAGGACCTTTGGCTCAACGGTAAAATCAAGAAACACCTTGTCTTGCTGCATAATCTAGTTTTAAGTCATACCATCATATAGAAAGACCGTGTGTAACATGGGATGCATGCACATGGTCTTAAAATCCGAAATAAGAGACAGAAAATCATGAAAATGATGAGCCAGCTCATCTCCCTGGAGCCGTTATTCCAAATTCAAGCTTTTGACCTGGACAGAAGTATGCTCTGTTTTCAGGCAGAGCCTGGTGGCTCATGCCTATAATCTCAAGCATGAGGTAGGAAGCTGAGGTGAGAAGATTGCTTAAGTTCAAGTGAAGTCTGGGCAACATAGCAAGACTCCATCTCAACAAAAAATAAAAAAGCTAGCTGGGCATGGTGAGGAGTACCTGCAGACCTCCCTATGCATAAGGATGGCTTGATCCCAGGAATTTCTGGTTGCAGTGAGTTGTGATCGCACCGCTGCTCTCCAGCCTAGACAACAGAGTGAGACCCTGCCTCTGAAAAACAAAAAGCATACTCTATCTTCATTGAACATAAATCACTAACCAGACTTCTCTTCCAGATGTTATGTCCACCGCAGTGACTTCTCTAAAGTCTGAAAGAAAATGGAAAGCTATTGGTCATGCTTTATAATACACAAGTTTATTTTAATTACGCTTGCAGAACTAGAAGGATTGCTCTTCCTCTGGCCTGCAGGCCGCCAGAGGGGTGGCAGAGGCTGCAGTGTTAGAGGAACACTTTGGAGTCTGTGGCTGACAGAGGTAACTGAGAACACCACTGGCATTTCAGTACCACTGGTCAGTTTTTGGCTCAATAGCAGAAGGCTGCCTACAGTGTATGTTTCCCAAATCAGAATGGCACTGCGGCGGGTCTGGATCATGTACAAAACTTCATCCTCTTTCCTTCAACACAGGAACAGGAAGGGTTTTAATAGCTTGAGTTTATGGTGCTATTGAAAAGGCACTATCAACGTTTCCCAGCTGCTACAACTCCATACCCATTCAAAGACCAGCAGCCCCTCTGTTGATTGACAAGGCAGGGCTGTTAACTGTATCTGGGTTACATATACCTGGCTCCTTCAGTGGTTGTGTGTGTGTGTAGCAATCTTTGGTGTTCTACAACTGTAATAACCTCTTGGAGTCTCAGTTTCCTCATTGGTTCAGTAAGAGTGTCCCCTGTGCTTTTGAAGTCTGTTACGTGTGCTGTGCTCGTGCTCGGGTGAGATTGTGTGTCCACTGAGCTATAATGCAGTCATCCTTTCTCAAATCAATGACTGATGAAATGAGGGGAGGCTCTTTCCCAGGGTAGACTGGCTGAATAGAACAAGGGCTGCTTAAAATTATGTTGCATTAATTTGGCCAGAGGTTTGCTGTTCTATTGATCTCAGGATTAGGATGAGCAACCTTCTATACACAGGCTATAACCAGTGTGGCTAGTCGTGGTGCATCCTGACACATGGTGGAGATCCTCCTGCAAAAGACAGTGTAAATGTAGCAACGCGGAGACTACCATTCCATCTCCGCCTTATCTCCTCAATGTTACTGCTTTATGTCTTTGTATGGCTGGACAGGTGGGACAGTTTACATTATAGATCAGAGGAGGTTTAACGTCAATTCAAGGAGGAAACTCCATCCTTAACCAAATCCAAACATTCATTTCAAGGACATAAGTGTATGGTGATTTTGTTTTGCAAAATGAGTGATTACCTTGCTCCTTTCACTAGAGAGGCAAGTGAAAATGCGCCTGACACATTTTTCATAAGCTGCCACTTAACATTATGATAAATGAATTTGACCAGGTGTTTTCCTTTTAGTTTAGAGTACTTCCCACAGTAAAGTGATCTTTCCAAACCAGGTTTCCTGATAGAAAAATGATGTGGGAACTACTGCCAACTTTGAAATACACTTCTTTCAGATGATATATTGAGGAACTTGGCGAGTGGAAGCACAGGGAGATGTTGGGTTGGCTCCAGGTGCTGCCAGAACCTAGATGTACACTACTGGGAGGAAAGTCTTTGTTAAGACGTATAATCCTGACAAAAGCTGGATGAAGACGAGAGAATTCTGTGTGCCCCATGTAGTTCATGAACTGACCCTCCAACGAAACACTCTGCATGTGTTACTTCCTGATACACAAAAGCATGAACATCCTGGGGGAAACATGCTCACAATATTTTGCAGGCCTTTGGAGGTGGAGTTCATTTCTTAACCCCTTGTGGCTGTCATTGACTGGTAGAATGTGCCAGCAAAGGATGTTGTGTGAGGTCCAGGGCCTGAGCCACAAGGAGCCTTATCACTTCTGCCTTCCCTTCTTGGAATGTTCTTGCTCCCATGTAAGGAAACGCAGGCCAGACTACTGAGTGATGAGAGGTCCATGGAGAAGGGCCAGACCGCAGCTGGCACCAAGGTCCCAGTTGTGTGAATGAAACCATCTTATACCCTTCACCCCCAGGCCAGCTGCCGACCAACTCCAGCCATGAGTGGCCAAGGCACGCATTGCCCAGCTGAGCTTAGGCCCCACGGAGTGCAATCAGCAAATAAGGGGTGCTGGTTTTCAGTCCAGAGTTTTGGGGCAGTCAGATACACAACGGTCGACACCTGATACATATTCCCATATTGCTGATGATGAAACTGAGGACCAGGAAGCCTAAGTAACTTGCTCAAGGGTTCTAGAGGCCGTAGATGACAGTTACAATTTGAACTAAGTCTTCCTGACTTTGAATTCCCCTTTGCTTGTTCATGTCAAATGTACTCCACTTAAATGAAAAAGTCCTGAATCACTGAAAATGCTCACAGGTTTTTAAAGGACTAGTCTCTTATAAACAGTAGTGAAAAAATAATTTTGGTATTTAGTCATGTGCTCTATAATGGTGTTTCTGTCAAGGATGGACCACATATAGGGCAGAGGGTCCTGTAAGGTTATCATGTAGCTGAAAAATTCCTGTCACCTAGCAATGATGTAGCTGTGGTGACATCGTGGTGTACGTCACTTTTTAATGTAGTGCAGCCTAAGTGTAGAGTGTTGATTAAGTCTACGGCAGTGTGTAATAACGTCCCAGGCCTTCACATTCACTCCTCACTCACCCATCCAGAGCCTCTTCCAGTTTGCAAGCAGTACTCATGGTTGTAGTGCCCTATATAGGTAATAGGTATATCATTTTTTATATCATATATTTACTGTACCTTTTCTATGTTTAGATGCACAAATACTTACCATTGTGTTGTAATTACATTAGTCACATGCTGTACAGGTTTGGAGCTTGAGAGCATAGGCCATACCATACAGCCTACATGTATAGTAGGCTATGCCATCTAGGTTTGTGTAAGTACACTCCGATGTTTACATAGTGACAAAATTACCTAATGATGGAGTTTTTAGAACTTATCCCCATCATTAAGTAATGCATGACTGTATTTTTCTGTCTCCATTCATTAGGAAATGTTTTCCACAACACCTTCAGGGAATGTTACTTGCTCTTTGGGGTTTGCACTTACAGGATTGTGCTGATGTTCTGACATCACAGGGCCCAGGGCTTGGGCAGGCATCACTCCTCTGAGGTGCAGCTATCCCTTTCCTCAGGGGACCTATGAGGACTTTTTAGTCCAAACCACTTGAGGAAGGAAAAGGTTCACCAGGGAGTTGGCCCACTGCAGAGGGTGGTGGTCTGAGGCTTGTGAAGGCTTCTGAGTGCAGGTGAGGGCCCTTCTGAGGAGCTGTGCCACCAATTAGGATCCAGAAACTTTCTCTAATGGCCAGATAGTTAATTAAGCCTTTTGGGGCTAGATTGCCTCTGTCACAACCACTCACCTCTGCTGTTGTAGCTTGAAATCAGCCACAGGCAATATGGAGACAAATGAGTGTGGCTGTGTTCCAATACGTTTCATTCATAAAAACAGGCAGTGGACTGGATTTGGTCCATGGGTCATAGTTTGCCAAATCCAGAATTAGAGGAAGGTTGCCCACCAGGAGGCTGTGTGCTCCAGAGCCTGTGGTGGTATTGCTGGCTTGGGTGTCTATAGGGTCTGAATGATGGCATAGCCTCCAGGTAACTTTTGTGTAAATAAGCTAAAGCTGAGAGTAAACAAAGCAAACAGGACTGAACCAAGAGATACTTTAAGGATTCCTGGAAGTGCCCCTTTCAATAGTGTCATTGCCAGTTGGCCCCAGAGAAAAGCCAGTCAGCAGCCGGACAACCATCTGCACAAGGCCCCCTGTTGTGTCCTTGGGCAAATTACTTTCTGTGTCTCCGCTTGTTTATCTGCATGATGGGGAGGATGACGAGCAGACTCTGCAAAATGGGTGGGCCATGGATGCCACGTTGGTGTTGTCTTTACCCCATGCCTATTGCGAGGACTTAACTTCAGTGCAGTCATTGCCCAACGTGGATAGCAGCTGCAGATTATAAAAGAGCTTAGTTGTCCACAAATGTTGCCGGGAACAAGTTAATTGCCCAACTGGGTACTATATCACTGTAGCACATTTGACTGCTGGGTCTGCTTCTTCGTCAGCTAAAAATTGGTGTGTTCTGGCATCTCCCTCCTGATCGTTGCTCGGGTACCAGCAGAAGGGAGTGGGACTTGGAATATGGTCTTTGCTGTTCCCAAGGTCTTAATCACCTGACTGGCAGAGGTGACCATCCTGAGCCGTGGTGCGCCAGATGGAGTTTATTTTAAAAATCAGCCTCCATCAGTGCAGTAAAATATTACATGCTCTTAATTCATTTGGCTTTGGGGACCTCTTTTGTGGCCCTTGGTGGAGTACTCATTTGTATCATTTGCTCCTTCAAACTTGAGTTTAACTTATTTTGCTGAAATTCTTTAGGAGATGGTATAATAAGGAAAACAGAAGAATAAGAAGAATGGCTTAGCTAAAATTTGCATTCATCCTGATGGATTACTTTTTACCAATGTTATATTTCTAGAACACTGCCATATTTGAATCATACCTTGCTATTTTGCAGTGTGGAATATTTTATACTTACGCCCATGTGAAGCACAGTGTGGTCTATATATCTAAGTGAAAAGAAGACCCTCACCATGCAAAGTGAATTTTTTTTTTTTTTTTCGAGACAGAGTCTTATTTTGTCACCAAGGCTGGAGTGCAGTGGCACATTCTTGGCTCACTGGAATCTCTGCCTCCCAGGTTCCAGTGATTCTCCTGCCTCAGCCTCCTGAGTAGCTGGGATTACAGGCACATGCTAATTTTTGTACTTCTGGTAGATAGGGGGTTTCATCATGTTGGCCAGGCTGCTCTCAAACTCCTGACCTCAGGTGATCTGCCTGCTCAGCCTCCCAAAGTGCTGAGATTACAGTCAGGAGCCACTGTGCCTGGCCCAAAGTGTATTTCTTTGCTTGTGTTCTTGGTTTTAAGGGCTTTCTGCAAAGTATTTGTCAGCTGGTGATTTCATTTGCCTGGCAGCAGCTGATTTTCCCTACATAGGGTCTCTCAGGAGGGCTTCCTGGATTTCTCTCTCTTTTTTTTTTATCTGATTATGTCTTGTCAAATCCAAAGGCAATCCTAATGACCTAGCCACGCCCTGCAGTCTCTATTCACCATAACCCACCTCCTCCAATGACTGGAAGATCAAAGCCATCTTCCTAAGTTTTCCTTCAGATGTAACTCACTATCTTGAAATAATGGAAACCAGAGCAATCGGAAAGGATCCATATAATTTTATTATCTTCATGTCACTACAGATGTTCCCACTTGCTCTCCTAACAAGGATATCTTTCTTTTAAAGGAAAGACCGAGTGAGAGTGAAGGGGCATAGTCTTGGCCCAGACAAACCACTAGCCAGTGACATGATCTCGGACTTCAGCTGTCTTGCCCATAAGACGAGATTGTCTTGGATAAACTCTTGGTCTCTCTCCTGCACTCTTGAACATTTGCTCCAGCAGGTAGTTGACATCATATGATGGCACTGTGACCACTATGACATTTTCAGTTCATTAAAGCACTTCAATTCACTCAGTGTCTGTTTCTCCATTCCAGCCACAAGGAGAATAAAAGTGCAGTGTGTTAAAATAAAATCCTTCAAAATCCTGGCTGAAATGCCCATGTGTTTGTACGTGGGTCAGGTTGCACTTCCCTGTGGGAACAGGATGATCTCTGTTCTCTCCTGCTGAATCAGCTGCAGCAGCCAAGCAGAAAGAGCCTTCCTAGTGCCCCAGCACTCTGCTTCTGTGGGCATGCTTCTGGGCAGCCCAGAGGTAGCCCGTGCCACTGGAAGTGTCACTGTTTGCATTCATTTCCTTTGTCTCCACCATTTCATGAAGTGTAGCCAGAAGTGCTGTCAGCACTCATTAGACCAAAATTGTCTTCAGCTCGAAGCAAATATTTTGTGTGTTGAAATCTTTATCAGGTGTGTGATCCATGTCCCAGGAGTGCTTTTAATGAGATGTGAGATGTTGGTCATCTGTCACCTTTTGTTTTCTGTGCTAATTTAAGTTGCTCTGTTCTTGTGCCTGATGTTGCCCTAATCAGAATCTTCAAACCAACCCTCTCCCTAGGGCCAATCTTCTGTCTGGTATTGCCTTCTGGACATGTCAGTTGCTAGTTGACATCTTGAAAACCAGGCTCTTTGTCTTATCCCCCAAATCAACTTAACTTGCCCAGTTGTAATTTCTGCCAGGAGCTCTGCGGTTCTCTTCAAGGTCAACTCGAACTCCCATCTATGACTGCTCTGTCTTATGTATTCTACCTCCCTGCTCCCCTTCCTAATGATGTACCATTTCCAGTCTGTGTCCTCCATCTCTTCCTCTGGAGCGTGCTGTCCTCTCTTCACCGACTTCACGTTTCCACGTACCTATGTTACAGTATCGTCTTTAACTTCACTTCTGCAACCCTCTTCTGCTTTCCTACTCAAAAATTGTCATTATTTTCTCATGACAACCCATATAAATCTCAGCCTCTTTGGTTTGTAAGGTAATGTTTTCATGCTTGTGATCTGGTATAAGTTCATCTCCTAAATCAGTATCCTTTTCTTTCTTTTTCTTTTCATTGAGATGGAATCTTGCTCTGTGGCCCAGGCTGGAGTACAGTGGCATGATCTCAGCTCCCTGTAATCTCCACCTCCCAAGTTCAAGCGATTCTTCTGCCTCAGCCTCCCGAGTAGCTACCCACCACCACGCCGAGCTAATTTTTATATGATTAGTACAGATGGGGTTTTGCCATGTTGGCCTGGCTGGTCTCAAACTCCTGACCTCAAGTGATCCACCCACTTCGGCCTCCCAGCATGCTAGGATTACAGGTGTGAGCCACCGTGCCTGGCCTCAGTATCTGTTATTGTTGCTTCTGTACCTTCATTCATGGCTGCCGCTTCATCTGAAATACCTCCAATGCTCCCGCCCCAATCTATCTACTCACATTTCTCTCTCTACAGCCTTTCCTAACTTTGCTGTTCTTTGAAATTCTTCTCATTTGTCAAATAGGCTCAGTCATGCATTGCCTGGTTATCTGGTTATTTTACATGGATGGGTGTTCGCTCACTTGCTAGGGTGCGATTCAGTAGATACTGTGACATCATTACAGCTATGAAGCAACAGTGGACACAGTTGCAGGGCGAGTAGCCAGTGCCCTCCTGCTGTTGGCGCTAGGAGCTGCAAGGGCAGTGCCTTGCAGCCATTTGCTTTCACAAAGGTTGCAGCCCATTTCTCTCCTTCAAAAATGCTATTTCTAACTTGATATGCCTATAGTTTTCCCTTTCTTGGCCTAAGGGAGCCTTTAGAGTAGGGTTATACTGATTTTGGTTTCCAGGAACGGAGCCATAGATTTTTCTTCTGGTCAGAGGCCCTCAGGGCACCTCCTTCTGCCTTTTCACTGAAACTGATACCCCGAGTCCCTTGCTTTGTCTTGGACTTAAACTCCACCTTTGGCAAAGGAACAGACCGCTAGCATCAGAAAGTGAGTGACACTTGAATCACAGATGTGCGTGCTGGGAATGAATGTAGGATCGAAGTATAAGCAGAACTATCTTAGGCCAGGCGTGATGGCTCACACCTGTAATCCCAGCACTTTGGGAGGCTGAGATGGGCAGATCACGAGGGCAGGAGATCGAGACCATCCTGGCTAACACGGTGAAACCCTGTCTCTACTAAAAATACAAAAATTAGCCAGGCATGGTGGCACATGCCTGTAGTCCCTGCTACTTGGGAGGCTAAGGCAGGAGAATTGCTTGAACCCGAGAGGCAGAGTTTGCAGTGAGCCAGGATCGCACTGCTGTAGCCTGAGCAACAGAGTGAGACTCCATCTCAACAACAACAAAAAAGCAGAACCATCTTATCTCATTCTGGGGATGGGAGGATGGAGAGACAAAAAGGAAGAAGACTTAAGGGAGGAACAGTGACAAGCACAAACCCCAGCAAAGGTCTGGCCCAGCAACCTCAGTTTCCTCTTTGTGCCTTGTTTGTTCTTCCTTATTTAAAGGAAGCTTCATCTCTAGAGTGCTATGTAGAGAATGACAGCTGCCAGTCATGGAGTCACTTCATGCAACCCCAGAGATTTTTATGGATGAAAATGGACTGTGAATTAATGAATTGCTCCTGTTCTCTCAAGACAAGAGTTGATAAATTTTTGGCCATTCCTTGGCTTAACCAGATGTTCCTGAGCAGAGCCCTGTGTGAGAAAGTGTCGTCATCTGTTCCCATCTGGAGAATTGAAGTCCACACATAGACCAGCTCCCCTTTGTACGGCTGTCATTCTCCTGTGGACCTAGTGGGCCTCTTTCACCTGAAGATTTTACCAAAGCATTGTTGGTAGGAGGACAGGGCTCTTCCTCCCTCCCTTCCTCTCCCGCCCCCCTCTCCTGCCCTCCTCTCTAAGCCCTCTCTCCCTCCCTCTCCCTCCCTCCCTCTTTCTTTCACCTTCCCCCTCCCTCTCTTCCTCCTTCCTCCCCCTCTTTTCCCTTCTCTCTTGCCCTCCCTCCCTCTCTTGCCCTCCCTCCCTCTCTGTCCCTCCCCCCCTTTCTCTTGTTTCCCCCCATTCTCTCCCCCCACCTCTATGCCCCCCCTCCCTCCCTCCATCTCTCTCCCTCCCTCTCTCTTTCTCCCTTTTCCCTCTCTCCTATTCTCCTTCTTCCCTCTCCCTCCCTCTCCTTCCCTCCCTTCCTTCCTTCCCCATCCCCTTTCCCCTTCCCATCTTCCCCCCTTCCCCCTCCCGTCTTCCCCCCTCCCATCTTCCCCCCCTCCCATCTTCCCCCTTCCCATCTTCCCCCCTTCCCCACTTCCCCTCTCTCCCTCTCTCTGTCCCTCTCTCCCTCTCTCCCTCTCCCTCTCTCCCTCTCTCCCTCTCTCCCTCTCTCCCTCTCTCTCTCCCCTCTGTCCCTCTGTCCCTCTGTCCCTCTGTCCCTCTCTCCCATTTCTCTAACCACTGCCCTGATGGTCCTGCTTTAAACCCCATGTAATTCTCACTTGGGATTTTATAACACTTTGCTAAACAGCTTTACCTACATTTCTTCATTCAATCTGTTTTACTGGGAGAACAACAGAAAAGGAGTGACCACTGCTCTAGAGATTGGATGAGATTGCTATGGATAACTCAGTTCTGTTTATTTAGATAACATTGTTTTAAATTACTATAAATATAAAGCCTAGAAGTAACATATTTGACTATGTAACTTTTGCCCCACAGATTAACATGTTTAAAACGCAAAGAACAGACTAAGAAAAATATTTACCAAATACAACGCAGGGAGGGATTAGGATTTCTTAACTATAACGAGTTTCTACAAATTAGTAAGAAAATACAAAAATGGATCAAGGCTTTTGTTTATTTTATCTACTGCTATTGAACAAATCACTTTAAATATAGTGGCTGAATGAGAACACTGATATATTAGCTCTTACGATTCTGCAATCTGGAGCTGGGCTCAGCAGGGTGGTTCTTCTCTGTGGTGCCAGCTGGGACCAAATGTCCAAGATGCCTTTTTCGCTCACACGTCTGGGACCTTAGCTGTGATGACTGGGACAGCCAGATACCTCTTTCTTCATATGGTCTTTCCTGCAGGGAACTGGGCCTCTGTGAAATGGCATAGAGTTCTAAGAGCTATTCAAGGAGAAAAGCCCCAATGTGCAAATACTTATCAAGCCTCTGCTTGAGTTATAATGACTAATTCCCTATTGACCAGAGAGAAGTTACAGGCCAAGTGCAGAGCCAGTCAATGCAGGAGGCAATAACATGAGAGTGTGAATATGGGGGGTGACTGATGGGAAGTCCCCCATGTAACAGTCTACTACAGATACGAACAGGCAGTTGGTTGATGAGAAAGAGATGGCTAATAAACATAAAAAATTCACAACTTCATTAGTCCAAGATATGAAAATGCAAATGAAGTGCTATTTTCATTGGAGAATCTACAAAATATTCAGCATATGGTTAATATCTAGAGTTAAGCTTATAGAAGAATCTCATACGGTTTGGTAAGAGCATAGATTGACCTTTTTTAAGGGTCATCAATGCATTTCAAAAGAGAAAAAGTTCATGACTGGGCCAATTCCATTCCTACATATCAAGATACTCCTATAAGCTCCCAAGAATGCATTATATGGGGATGTTGATTGTATTAGTTTGTTTTTCAAACTGCTGATAAAGACATACCCTAGACTGGGAAGAAAAAGAGGCTTAATTGGACTTACAGTTTCACATGGCTGGGGAGGGCTAAGAATCATGGCTGGAGGTGAAAGGCACTTCTTACATGGTGGCAGCAAGAGAAAATGAGGAAGATGTAAAAGGGGAAACCCCTGATGAAACCATCAGATCTCGTGAGACTTAGTACCACGAGAACAGAATGGGAGAAACCGCTCCCATGATTCAAATTATCTCCCACCGGGTCCCTCCCACAACACTTGGGAATTATGGGAGTAAAACTCAAGATGAGATTTGGGTGTGGACACAGCCAAACCATATCACTGATATTTCATTATTTGTAATTACGATAAACTAGAACATGAAAGCCCATGAGTCAGGGAATGGATAAATGATAAATCTATACTATTAAATATTTAGAAGCCATAATGAGATTAGTTAAATCTGTATGTATTAATGTGAAATGATATCCCAAATATTTTGAGTGGAATAATAAGCATTATGTGTGACCATTTCCATGAAAACAAAAATGTTGTGGGTGCTCACACCTCCATAGAGAAAAGGGCCTGATGAAGAAGTGAAATTGTGTTGAGAGTGCATACTTACTTTGTTTTTTACTTAATTTCGAATATTTGGAGTCTTTTATAATGAATGTGTATTTATTGTCATAGGGGGAGAATTGAAGTCTCCTTTAAAATGTGTGTATATGGAGAATATATATATATATATATATATATATATATATATACACACACACATACACATATATGGATGCATTTATTCACAGCGTGATACTGTGTAAGAGAGTCCAGGAAAGTCCCATGGATATCTGAGAATCTGCCTATGGAATCTTTCTCTTTGTATGCTCTTGGCTCTCTTCACCTTTCACCTTATTTTCTGTCGTCCTGGAAAAATTAAAGCCTGTGAATAACCAGTAATTTAAATTAAAGTCACATCTTATAACGTAGTTTTGAGCTCTTTCGATTGTGTATTGATTGTATTAACATAAAGCTTCATACATTCGTTTTGTCAGTGTCTGGAACTAAAATTCATATTAGGTGTGAAGCTTTTCAAAAGTTCTGACTCTGCCTGGTATTCAGCAAATTTTTCAGTTCCTTATCAGCTACTCACTGCAGTCTCTAACATTAATGTAGAAATGGGTACAAATCAAACCAGGGTTTCTTCTTGAAAGAAATAATGGAAAAATAGACCCAGGTGAATTTCTGTGATGTAAGTCAGAGCCAAGCCAGCATTTTAAAAAATGCCTTTCTTTCTCATACAAATGGAAAAGGGGACCTAGAAAGGGAAAAGGAAGGACCTGAGAGGAAACCATTCCTCTTCTAGTTCAGAGCACCTGCGAGGTCTAGTGCATGTGAGCTGCAAAAGTACATCTTATTTAGTTGGAAAAGACAATTTGCGAGATGGTATAAAGTCATGTTCTTTTTGTAGAGAAAAGCAATGGTTTAGAAATAGTTTTTATTTCATAATGGTGAGGGTTAATTTTCTTAAAATTTCTTAATAAAAAGCAGCCTACAGCAATGGGTTTTTAGCAGACAAATTTAGTTAGAGTGATTCTATTTTGTGTTATGATTCCAAGGAAAGGATCAGTTATTAAGTTACAAGGAGGACGAAAGGAGCATACTACATGAGCTCTCCTTTCTGGGATTTAGAAAAATCACCTACTATGTAGCTGATGCAATTAAAGTATTCCTGTTGTGCTTTGAAATCGGCTGCTTATTTGTCACCTTCTGCTAGATATTTTATAAGTGATTTTAGTTTTTGTTTGTTACAGAATGAATGTAGATAAAATTTAAATAGAGTAGTTAATATTTTGTTTTCTAAGGAAAGTCTATTTTCATAGACTAAAAAAAATCAAACATAATAAACCCCTGTTTCCAGAATACGCGTGTTTGAAATTTGACATTTTGCATGAAAGGTGGTGATGCTAATATAAACACAAACTGAGAGTCCCAGAACTGCCAGTGTCCCTGTCATTGCTTGCAGATTCTCACATTGGTTTTATAGATACAATCCTTGTCTTCATCTTAGCCAGCATCATTTTTTCTAAGTTGCACAGCTTGTCTGAAAATCATATGTACATAATCAAACTGTTTTCGCATCCTAAATATTAGTTATATAGAAAATTTTATTTTAAGTCTTCTTCTGGGAGGAAGACCGTAAAAGTGCTTTAATACTGCATCTTTCATTTAAATATTTGCCTAAATTACATTTCATGAATGTTTGCACAGGGCTGGCACAGAATTCTAGATTCGTTAGCAGGATTTCTCCAGGTGTGGTGCAGAGATCACCTGCATTAAATTCAAGGGGAGGTCATTTGTGTAAAATCCTCAGACCTGCCAGTCAAGGATGGGGCCCTGGATGCTGCATCTTAACCAGCTCCCCAGGTAACTTTTAGTGTAAAATCTGAAAGCACTGGGATTCAACTAGAGCAATCTGGGGCTTCTTGAGAAGGAAGCCAAAATTCAGAGGAGAATCCGAATTATACTTGTTGGCTTGTTACTTTAAAATTTTTTAAGAATTTTTTAAAAGAAGGAAAAGGCCCCTTTCTGGGTGGCCTGGGTTTGGCGAGATCTTGGAGGCATCAGCCTTCGTCCCTAGTGGGGTTCGAGAGTTCAGTAGTCATGGGGGAGGCCACGTGTGGCCGGCCATGAGAAAGAGGGATGTTGGTGGGTGAGAACTTCAGAGAAGGTTGAGCTCTCTGAGACACTTGTACAGTGGCACCAGGAGGAGAGTAAGCTAGAATTACTGTCTGTGGTGAAGAAGGAATGTGTGGGAAATGGCATGTCAGAGCCGTTCCAAAGCACCTTCAGTCCCACACTTTCTTGGACTCTCTTGGCCAGGCACATTTTAGCAGTGCTGCTAGTTTCCCAGCACTATTACATAAATTCTTTAAAACAGTGCTTGCCTCTTTTAATATATTCAATTTTTCAGATGCATATAGTGCAATAGAACATTAAGGATGACTTTCTTATCAGCCCAGCTGATAGTATCACTTCTTCTGCTCTGTTGAAGGAATTATTTTTAAATGTCTGTTTTTATAATTTTAAGAATCTGTTGCCTTTATTTTATATAATTTCTCATCCCTGATGCTTTAGGTTTGCTTTGAGAAAGAGAATTCTGTCTTTGTGGGATATAATTTATCATGCCATGTGTTCACAGAAATTCTAGAATCTCATGTTATAAAAGGCCATTAGATCTCATACTGTCTGGATACCCCTTAAATTCTTCAAGGATTTTAATACCAGCATGTAGAAGACATTCAGTTTCTACCTGAATATCTCTAGCAGTCAGGCACCCAGACAGCACTGTAGTTCTTTTAAGGTTACCTCTAATTGTAAGATTTTTTTTTTTCTTTTTTTGAGACAGGATCTTGCTCTGTTGCTTAGGCTGGAGCACAGTGGTGCAATCAGAACTCACTGCAGCTTCGACCTCCTGGGCTCAGGTGATCCTCCCACCTCAGCCTCTCATGTAGCTGGGACTACAGGCATGCCAACATATGCAGCTAATTTTTCTATTTGTTGTTAAACAGGGTCTCATCATGTTGCCCAAGCCAGTCTCAAACTCTTGGGCTCAAGCTATCCACCCACCTGAGCCCCCCAAAGTTCTAGGATTATAAGCATAACCCACTGTGCCTGGCCACAAAGGTTTTTTTTTTTTTAGTTAAGCATAAATGTCTCCTGGCATGTTGACTCTTGAATTCTAACCTTGCTTGGTGACAGCAGTTGGAAGAAGGCTAATCTGTCTTCTCCATCACATCCCATCACCTATTTAAACACAGAGTGTGTTACCTTGTGTCTGCCTTTTCTGAACTCTTTCACTTCAACTCTTCTTCCAGTGGCCCAGTTTTGTGGCTTCCTCATTCCTCCTGCTGATCTCCATTGGATGGTTCCTGTTACAAGTGACCCTTAAACATGGATACTTAGGACCGAATCCTGTTTCTAGGAAGACCTGAATAACAGCTTTCAGACCTATTACCTCCCTTTTCTGGACACTCCGCATATCTAGTGAAGTAGCCACTAGGCTAGTGACCCTCTCCGAGAAGATGGTGAGGATATTTGGAAGTGCTTGTTCTTAGTGAATCCATTTTGATTCCAAATGATCCCTTTATCTCCACCTCATTATTAGAAAGCACCATTTAAATTATTTAACGTAGAATTTTTTGCCTGTGTTTGGTATAAGCCTCCTTGATGTATGGTTTTGAAATTCCCTTGTTTGTCCTTATTTTCAGTTTTTAATCATCAGAGCATTTGTCATGATTTTCCTTTCTTCTCTGACTTAGAGTACTTAATAGAGTTTAAGTGAGAAAATTCTCAAAACAATTCTACTTAATTCAAGTGTAATAGTAGACATCATCCTACTCAACAGTGAAAAGATGAGTGTTTTGCAAAGCTACCACATATACATTATGTCATTATGGCAACTCTAAAAGATTAATCAGATGATGATCTCATTGTCTAAGTGAGGAGCAATCTCAGAAAGCTTAAATGAATTGCCCTCCCACGTGAGAAGGAGTGAAGAAGATTCTTATGTGATTCTTGCTGCCTCTAGGGACTAGGTCTTTTAGCTGGTATTTTTCCAGCAGCCCAGCTACTTTCTTCTAAAGCACTGGCTGGACAGACACTGTTAGTTTCTTAGAGTCTCTATCATGATGTTTTAGAACGGGAATTGATGAACTACTTCTGTAGAGACCAAGCATTAAATATTTCAGCGTTTACGGGTCCTGTAATCGGTTACAGTACTTAGCTCTGATGTTGTAGCCTGAAAGTAGCTAAATGATATGGAAATAAAGGGCATGTCTGTGTTGTAAACAAAACAGAGAGCCAGTTTGCTGCCACCTGTTTTAGAATGTGAATTCACTTGGAAAGAAAGAAAATCTTGCAACACAAAAAGATTGGGTTCATTTGTGGAAGCAGTCACGTTAAGAAAATCCGTGGAGAGAGTAAGACTAAACCACTGCAGTCTGAAACTGCAGGAAGTCCAAAAGGAACAAAAACCAAACGCTGAATGAGAGCAGCACCCGCATTTCCCTCATCCCTGTTACCACGCACACTTAATACCAAAGCTGGTCACAGTTCAGCTGGAACATGGACACATGGGATCAGCTTCATTGGAACATATTTGACCCTGAACTATTTCAACTTATTTATAAGAGATGTAAATTGTACTGCCTTTCTGGGTCCCATATAATATTCCTATATTGTATTATTTCTATATTAATATTTCTGTGTATAATTTTCTCAGATAATGGATGAAAGTTAAGCTGTTGGCTTCTTGGGTTTGATCTGTTATGAAGAATACTAAAAACCAAAAAAAAGTCTAATGTTTAATTGCCTTCTACAATTTATTTATCTCAATGGAGGAAGTGTTAAGGAGTACTTATAAAAAATTCATCAATTTTTTCAAAGACAATAGTAGTGAATTAAGTATATTCTAATCATTTATAAATGCTTCCTATTATTACTTTATCAAAGGAAATGAAAGGTTTATTTTGGCACTCAAAATTATATGGGTCCAAGATTATACACTGATCTTTAAGTCAACTACATTCATCAAAGACAATTCTGGAGATTAATGGGTAGAGGGAATTTACCAAATAGAATTCTCCATGGAGGAAGAATATATAGAACTTGAAAAAGCTCGTTTATTATAAATTGTTTTTCAAAAGCAAACTGTTTTGTGTTTAAAATGTAAACTGTAGAAAGTAAAATTAAACAAAAATATTAGTCTGGAAAAACATGGCCATTTGAACATTTTGGTTGATTATTATGTGAGTTGGGAGCATATTCATGCAATGTAAATTTTGGAGGAAAAGGGATTTTCATTGTAGTTTAAGTGGGAGTTTTAAGGAACCAGAAGATAAGGTCAGATTCATTCAGCCTTAGAGAATCACAGCGATGTTACTGCCAGTAGCCTCATGCCTTGTCTGATTTTCATCATTTGTATTAGTTATATATTGCTGCATAACAGCATACTCCAAAATGTAGCAGCTTTAAACAATATGAGTTTCTTGCCTTTGCTTCTGTTGGTGAGGAATTTGGGCCCTGCTTAGCTGGGTCCTCTACTTCAGAGTCCCTCATAGGCTATAGTAAGGTGTCAGCTGGATCATAGCTATTGTAAGGTTGAAGAGTGTGCTTCCAGACCCGTATGGTTGTTGGCAGGATTCAGTTTCTCATGGGGTGTTGACAAAGGGCCTCTGTTCTTCACTGGCTGTTGCGCACTCTCAGTTTGCCTCTTCAGTGTGGCAATGTTCTTCATCGAAGTATGCAAGCCACAAGGCCCTGGGGAAAGCCCGCACGATGGTGGTCACAGTCTGTCATCTTTTATTTCTTTGCCTTTTTTTTTTTTTTTTTTTTTTTTTTTTTTTTTTTGAAGCAGAGTCCTGCCCTGTAGCCAGGGTGGAGTGAAGTGGCACAGTCATAGGTCCCTGCACCCTTGACCTCTAGGCTCAAGCAGTTCTCCTGCCTCAGCCTCCTGAGTAGCTGGGAGTGTAGGTGCATGCTACTGTGCCTGGCTAGCTTTTTTGCCTGGCTAGCTTTTTATTTTTCTAGACATGGCATCTTGGTACGTTGCCCAGGCTGGTTTGACAGTTTGACAACTGCTGGCCTCAAGCAGTCCTCCTGCCTCAGCCCCACAAAGTGCTAGGATTATGGGCATGAGCCACCGCACCCAGCCTAGTCTTTTATAACCTAATCACGGAAGTGATTTCTTGTCACCTTACCGTATCTGCTGGTTAGAAACAAGTTCCTACCCTTCAATGGGAGGAGATGACACAGGGACATAAATATCAGGAAGCCAGAATCACTGGGATCATTGTAGACGTCTGCTTATCGCAGACCTCTGAATTCTGCCAGGCTCATCCAATTTAAGAAGTTGCCTGTAAATGTCACCAGCATTTTTACAACTTACGGCTCAATTTTCACTGTTGTCTCTTGTCCCTTGTCACGTCAAGCATTTTTTTCCAGGATGTCATGTGTAGCACCGTTTGGCTAGTAATTTCCACAATGAAGTACAGATATTTCAATGCCATTAACCTGTCATTTGGGAAATTTGTGTTAGTTAATAAGACAGCCAAGAAAACACATATGCTCTATAGACAGGGCAAGTTTGGGAAACATCTGCTGATAGATTTGTTTTTTAGCATTCTGTCGTGCCTTTTTAAAGTATCCCGATAATAGATACGAAACTGTTTATGTTTAATGGAGCTCAGCTGTTCTGAGGAAAAATATCTTTATCAGTGACATTTAGAAGTGGAAATTAAGCGGAAACAAATGTGCATGTATATTTTGGCAACTGAAGATGAACATATCTTTGAAGTTCTTTGAAGTTTGGGATACATTTGGAATTCACTATGGAGTTCTTGAGAATGAACTCATCCATTTTATAGCTTTCACTGTAGCCATTCAGTAATTGATTTAAGTACACTAATGTTGTTCTTGACATCCTTGATTTATGGGACCATAAGTCTTTAGGTGTATTATCTTATTGGACATATTTAGTGACAAGTAAAATGTTTTGCTTAAGTACCACCTTGTTAGGACAATGTAAAAACACCTTGTTTTTAAGCATATTCTGAAAAATAGATGTTGCATTTACTATGTGCTAGGTACTCTTCAAGGAGTTTTTAAGTAACTCATTTAGTCTCCATAATACCCCTGGAAAATAAGTACTGTTATTCTCTCTACTTTACAAACAGGAAAATGACATACATGAGGCTAAGTGATTTGTTCAAGGGCACACTGCTAGGAGAGGGTGGAGCTGTAAGCCAGATTCTGTTGAGGTATGTCATACATTCAAGTTTGAATGAGATGGAAAAATGTGTTAAAAGGAGGAGGATTCACCACATTCCTTTATAGGTGACACATTGAATGCTGTACACTTTATTTACTTGCTGAAGTAAGAAATTTTCAGCCACTGTATTAGGTCCATTTTCATGCTGCTGATAAAGACATACCCAAGACTGAGTAATTTATAAGGAAAAGAGATTTAATGGACTCACAGTTCCACGTGGCTGAGGAGGCCTCACAATCATGGTGGAAGGCAACAGGCACATCTTACATGGCAGCAGGCAAGAGAATGAGAGCCAAGCAAAAGGGGTTTCCCCTTATAAAACCATCAGATCTTGCGAGACTTATTCACTACAACAACAACAGTATGGGGGAGATTGCCCCATGATTCAATTATCTTCTACCAGGTCCTTTCCACAACCTGTGGGAATTATGGGAGCTACAATTCAAGATGAGATCTATGTGGGGACACAGCAAACCATACCAGCCACACTCTGACTATGTGTCACCTTGCTTTGGCTGGCATTATGCCACAGAGATTAAATTATGATACAGAGTACTCCAGAATCTGAGTTTGAAATTTAGAGACAAGATTAGAAAGTGGTAGTCTTGAAAGCAGATCAGAACGAATATAAAATGGATTGAAAAACCCTAGCCCAAAAGACTGTTTTTCAGTCTTTAGCTGATAAAATCAGAAGTCTCCTGAATACATTCAGGGGCTGTATGCTAAGTATTAACTTTGCTTTTTCAAATTTGCAAGTGAGCAGAAACAGGAAAAATACCAAATTTTTTTTTTTTTTTTTTTTTTTTTTTTTTTTGGAGTCTTACTCTGTCGCCAGGCTGGAGTGCAGTGGCATGATCTTGGCTCGCTGCAACCTTTGCCTCCCGGGTTTAAGCCATTCTCCTGCCTCAGCCTCCCAAGTAGCTGGGACTACAGGTTGATGCCACCACACCCAGCTAATTTTTGTATTTTTAGTAGGGACAGGGTTTTCCCGTGTTGGCCAGGATAGTCTCGATCGCTTTACCTTGTGATTTGCCCTCCTTGGCCTCCCGAAGTGCTGGGATGACAGGCATGAGCCACCGCACCCAGCCAAATGTTCCTTTATTTTCTTGACTTAGTGTCAAGAAATGAAGATGCCTGCTGAGTACATGTTGTTTCATGGCTGTTCTGTTGGTCAGTCTTATTTGTCATGTACACTGTGACCGTTGCCAAGCTGCAATTCCCCTGGCACTTTGTTATTCTTACTTTTACTTTTCTGGGAAAGTGGACATTTTTGCCACTTTCTTTTACCCAAGACAACTTTCTCTTCCTTTGAACATAGAAATCTTTTTGAAATTGTCTTAGGTATTTCCAGATACAAGCCAGTCTCTTGCACATGCTGCAGAATTTGGAGGAGTGAGTCATTGAAGGAAGAGCTGGAGGTGGTGCTCATGGTGTAGAAAGGGAGAGGAGGAAGAGATGGAGCTCAGGGAAGGAATACACAGATGGCCCGAGTGCCTGCCGTGAGCCATCCAGGTGCTATGCAGATGCTGAGCAGACCTCTCAGATGGCACATCGTCTGACTCTTGCACACCAGATGAGAAAATGAAAGCTCATAAAGATCTATTTCATCAAAATTTTACTACTAGTAAGGGCTTGAATTGAGATTCCTATCTCTCTAGATTCAAAACCTATTATGATTTTTTAATGAATTATTTCAGACCTTTACAAATCTTAAAGAATATCACAAAAATACTTTGTATTCATCTGGAAAATGAAACATTACAAACAAAATGAAAGCCTTTGTTTCTTTCTCCTCCTCATAGAATTACACACCAGCCAGGCACGGTGGCTCACGCCTGTAATCCCAACACTTTGGGAAGCCAAGGCGGGAGGATTGCTTGAGCTCAGGTGTTCAAGACCAGTTTGGGCAACCTAGGCTTTTTCTTTATGAAAAAAAAGAGTATGCACCATCCTAAATTTGGATTTTATTATTTCTTATAAATGTCCTCATACTAATATATGTATGTTTTTCTTTGACATAAATGGTATCATGACTACCTATTCTTATACAGCATTTTTATGCTATATGTTGTTTAATATATGTAACATTTCTCTGTATGAGTATGTCACAATTTACATATTCTGTTGAGGAACATTTGGGTTACTTACAAATTTTTTAGCTATTAAGAGCAGTGCCACAGTGACCTTATACTCATATGCTTGAATTTCTCAGTTTTCCTATCCTCAGTATACTTCAGACTGGAGCTGCCAGGGGGTAATGTGCGCACTTTCCCCTTGGCTATGCATTGCATGTCACTTTTCATGTTGATTATGCAAATTTTCACTTGCAATAGCAAGTATGAGAATTTCTGTTCCTCTCTACATTCACTAACATTTGGTAATGCCAGGCTTGTACATTTCTGCCAGTCTTGGTGTGAACTAATTCACTGTGTTTTTAATTTGAATTTCTATAATTACTACTGAGGAAAAACCTGCAAAAAAGAGTCCATGTTTATTGAATATCATCTTCTTGTCAAGTCTCCAACACAGTCTCAACTCACCAGCGTTGACAGTCTCAACATTAATCTTTCCAGCATTCAGGCTTCATTATGCTGTCAATTTCATTGCTGCTGAAGGCATAACTATAGCATGATGAATGCCTTGTCTAAGATCAAAGACATTTAGTGCAGTTTTCACAAGTCCTTCTGTTATATAGATTTGAGATTTACGTGGAGAAATTGGAGAGTAGAAACCGGTATGAAGGAGCTATTGTGTAACATGTTATTCATCTCTCTAAAAATCAGTAATAATGGTTTTCAATTTGGGAATAAAACTGAGGGAAAATGAGTTTTGTTTTTTCTCCTTCTAAGCCTTGGCACCATTACTTGTTGCTACTTTTATCCTTCCTTCCTCATGCTCAAGAGAGCATTTCTATGTGCACAGTCTATTGGGAGACAGAAAATGTACAGGCTGTGAACTCCAGGTTACACAGCTCCAGATCTGGGGCCAGAAGTTCTCCTAGGGAGTATTTCCAAGGAAGTGCAAGGCGGTTTCTTGAACCAGACAATTGAAGTGTAGTCTTATTCTCTACAGTGGGCATCAGAAATGACCTGGAGAGCTTGTGAAAACACAGCCTGCTGGCCCCACCTCTAGAGTTCCTGATCCCATAGGTCTTAGATGGAGCCAAAACTTCTGCATTTCTAACAAGTTTCCAGGTGATGCTGATGCTGGAGACCACGCTCTGAGAATCAGTGCTTTGAAGCAGTGTACCCAAAAGCAGGGGGAGGCACTGGACCAGGAAGGCCCTCTCACACAGAGGCTCAAATTCAGACACAGGGTTGGTATGTAAATATTGTAACCCAAAAGTCTAGCTGGTTAGGTGCTTGGCTGACTTCTGTATTCTTCAAGCTTTAATATCCCACATATTTTACAGTCAGCATATGTTTTATAATATTAAGGACAAGACTAAAACCTTAGGCCTTACAGATTTGAGATTCAATAAATAAGTTTTTACTTTGATTTTCAACTTTTAAAATTCCAGCAAAGGTTTTAGTACATGATACCAATGTTATAGATAAGTTATTTTTAGGTCAGTGGACTTTTAGGAATGTACAACTAACCATACTGTTTCTAAGACAATAAGAGTCAAACATTCATTTTTCATTAGCAAACATTTAGCAACCTCTTCCATGTATAGATTCTAAGGAGGAATTACACAGTTTTGAAAAGGAGGAACAGGGTGATTATGGTGATTCTCCAAGTCATTTTTTTCTTTGGAATCTCTCAATGAAATAACTCATCTCAGGTTTACAAAAACACAGCACAGGACGTGTGGTAGTACAAACACTTGATGATTACCATTATGAAGTACATTTGTGCCTTATTTTGGTAAATGGATAAATGTGTTTTTACCCATATTGCATGCATATGGATATGTAAATTATATGCATTTTATAGCACTGATATGTATGGATCACCTGTGTAACTTGGACATTACAACGAAGGTGATCTTTCTGTATAAGCAAAACAATTTTGTTAAAAAAAAAAAAATCTAGAAACCATCATTCTCAGCAAACTGACACAAGAACAGAAAACCAAACACCGCATGTTTTCACTCATAGGCAAATGATGAACAATGAGAACACTTGGGCACAGGGAAGAGAAGAACACTCACTGGGCTAGGTGTGGGGGGGAGGGGAAGGGAGGGGAGGGACATTGCGGGGCGGAGGGGATCGGGAGGGGATAACACCAGGAGAAATGCCTGATGTAGGCAAAGTGAAGGGGTGGCGAGGGGGATGGAGACAGCAAACCACCATGGCATGTATGTACCTGTGCAACAATCCTGCAGGATGCTGGGTGTGCACATGTACACCAGAGTCCAAAATACAATTTTAAAAATATTTATATTTTTTAATTTAAAAAAAAACGATTGTTTTGTTTAAAAAACAATTCTTTTGTTTAAAAAAATAATTTAACAATTGAATGAATGCATGGTATGGGGGAGGAATTTTGGGGTGCTCATAAAGGTCTGTTTTTAATGTGAATGATATTTGCACAGGTCTTTCTTGATAAATGTTCTAATATATATATATTTTATGCTAGTTTCTGTATTTTGCACAAAAAGTGCTTTGTATATTAATAGTTAAAACTATTTTCTTTACATATTTCTAACGTTTATTTACAAGTTATACATACCCAGTAAAAGTATCTTTATATAAGTGTATGCGTAAATGCAAAATTTTGAAAAGTATGCACTAAAAATAATACAAGAAGATAAAGTGTTGTTCTCCTTATAATCTGTATTTTTATAAATAACCGGCATTTTATGGGAGAATTTAGAGAAGCTATTTTAAGTTTTCTAACAAAGTTTACCTTGGCTTAAATTTCAGTTTCTTTTCTATTTGAAAAGACAAATGCAGATTCATAATCGAGAGTGATGGGAAATTGTTTGCATGTACCTCTAATATCACTAGCATTTAATTTAAACCTAACAAAATTCTAACACATAGTCTTGAACTTACTGTGTTGAGAATGAATGTGATTTCTAGTTGTGATCTACTTTGTTTTGTCTCTAAAGATTTCGTTTGAACATAAATATTAAGTAAAATGAAATAAAAGCCAAGAATAGCCTGAAGAGGGGGGAAAAAGAGAACTCAGGATTAAGGTTTCAAAATATTATGAAAAGGAAATAATCAAATGCAAGACTATGCTTTTATGTTGACCTTCTCATTCCGGTTCCTCACCCTCCACACTCCGTGAGAGGTTCTAAAGCCTGTGGCCATTGGTGTCCTGCCAGGCAGAAGATCACAATTCCCAGGCAGATGCAGCAGTCCTGTGTGCCATTGATGGGATTTGGTAGAAATGGACAAGGCCTAGATAGCCTCCAGAACAGTATTGTTTATAATTGTTCTCAGGAGGAAAGATTAATTTGCAATCTCTGTATTTTGAATTCCAAAGTAACTTCACATGGTGAGAACATGAACTTTGGAATCACACAGATAGCCAGGCATGGGAGGGAGTTTGTCTTCGTTATAATTAATCCAAGTTAATGAGCTGTAACATCTGCCAGAAGGTTTCTTCAGTCTGTGGTGTGGGTAGCATCACAGGATTTTGAGGATAACGTGGGACAACATATGAGAAAATGTGAGGCAAGTTATTGATGCTCAGTAAATGTTAATTCCTGTCTCTTCCTGCCCAAGCTAGTATTCAAAGCAAAACACCAGTAGCTTTTCCAGCCAGCAGCTTGGTAGGTGAAGCAAGCTATTGGTACAGGTCCATGTTGCCTAGTGCTTGGCTGGAAGAAGTGAATTCAATGTGAGGCAAATCATGTTTATCGACACAGGTCCTGCCTTCTAGACATTCTCCATATGAAGAGACAGTGTGACTGGGCGCAGTGGGCTCATGCCTTAATTCCAGCACTTTGGGAGGCCAAGGTGGGCAGATCACCTGAGGTCAGCAGTTCCAGATCAGCCTGGGCAACATGACAAAACACCATCTCTACTAAAAATATAAAAAATAGCTGTAGTTCCAGCTGTTCAGGAGGCTGAGGCAGGAGGATTGCTTGAATCTGGGAGACAGAGGTTGCAGTGAGCAGAGATCATGTCATTGCACCCCAGCCTGGGCAACAGGGCAAGACTCTGTCTCAAAAAACTTAAAAAAAAAAGACAATGTAAGAACATTAAATGTAGAGGTACGTAGATGGTCATGAGTATGTTTATTTGGTGTCCAGTAGACATGGAAATGATAGGGAAATATGTGTTGCAGGCAAACTCAATTGTTGTGGTACATGGTCATTTTGGGGGGTCAAGGGGAAGAGCGATGCCATGGTCCCTTTAAATTAAGCTGGTCTTCACAATAGTTGATGCTTCCATGTGTTTCTGTCTTGAGTTCCTTTCCCGCTTACATCCATAGAGTCTAAAAAGCATTTATTCTTAGTGTTTCCAGCAAATGAATCCCCTACAGTTGAGTGATAAATGACCTGTAGGCTTGCCACAGCATATATGTACATGTTTTCTTTGTTTGTTTGTGACACAGGGTTTCTTTCTGTCACCCAGGCTGGAGTGCAGTGGCAGGACCACAGCTCACTGCCGCCTCAGCCTCCTGGGCTCACATGATCCTCCCACCTCAGCCTCTCAATTATCTGCAACAAAAGACATGTACTACCATGCCAAGCTAATTTTTAAGTTTTTTGTAGAGATTGGATCTCACTATGTTGCTCCTGGGCTCAAGCAGTCCTCCTGCCTCAGCCTCCCAAAGTGCTTCTGAAATACAGAAGTTGTCTCATAATTTTTGTTCCTGAGGACAACCTTTTTTGGCTCCCCTCTCACATTTGTTTGTGTTATTCTTTCTCATAAGAAGCCTGGTTTGATAGCCCATGAGACTGTTGGAGAAGAGGAAAAAGGGATCACATGTGGTTGAAAGTAAATATGGTTTTTGTTTTCATCTTGTATGTGCCTCTTCTCATCTTTCACACTGGCTGAGGTATTGATGAGGCAGGATTTCCAGTGTCTGGGTCATTTCTTCTCAATGTTGGGAGTTCTTACTCAGTAATTGCATGGTCAACAAGCTGCTTTGGGGAATATCAGATCATTCAGCTTACTCTGTGATCCATTATTATGCTGGAAGAACATGGAGTACTCAGATGTATTTGAAAATAAAGCCCTTTCCAGAGGATGCTCCAACTGAGTTTTTGCTATTTTACTTTAACAAATTCGAACTCCTCAGTTCAAGGCTACTGCTTAGATAGCTGACTCAGTCTAAACGGAAGAGTTTGCTCATTGTCATAAAATATCCTATTAAAATATTGTATTTGAAAAAACATTATAAAGTAAGAAATATGGATCCAGTTTTAAGATGTCAAAATACTTGCTGCTGAAGACAATAGCTTTCCTAAGAGTATTGATTAATAAGGTATTTAAGAAAACTATCTTAAAGCAGTGGGAATGCGGTGTGTAAAGAAATTCATTTGTAGAGGGGGAGGATCCAAGATGGCGGATTAGAAATTCATTTGTATGTGTTTATGACTGTTTTTATTCTTTGCTCCCTTGTTATGCCTTAAATCATAACTTATGCCAGATTTTTCCAGAGAATTACGGATTTGTCAATTTTATAAACACCTTTAGTCACATGTGAATGCTTGTGCCTTTTTCAGAACAGTTGAGGTCCTATAAATGGGAGCAGATCGGTTATTAGTGCAGAGGGGGGAAGGAGTGCTTAGTTTCTGAGAGATAATGGCATGTCCTGTAGGTACCATGGAATTAAAAGTGGATGAATGAGGATGATGAACTTTAGATTGAGGTTCAAGGAGGTGAGAGGAGAGTATAAAAATGTCAGTAAAGCAGTGATGTGACCGACCCAGAATTACACATGGGTATTGAGGCAATTGAAACATTAAAGGAATTGTAAGTGACATCACCTACTTCATAACTCAGTGTTACAGATCCTGCCATCTTTTTTCATTTTTTTTTCAGTTGAGAACTCATGAGCCATAATGAACAGGAAGTCATGAGGGCTGGCAACACCTACCTTGACTCCAGACTTCCTCTTCCCATGGGGCTCTCTTTTTGGCTGCCTGGTGCCTCTTCTCTGCCAGTGGGCCTCAGTCATTCCCATCCATCTCAATTTATTAGATTATAAACACACACAACCCAGGAGGGAAAAGGGTGGCTGTAGACCAGTGATTCTCAGGCTAGAACAGCAGCAGCAGCATCACCTGGGAACGTCACAGAAATGCAGATTCTTGGCTCTCACTGGGTAGCGACTAACTCAAACTCTGGCATGGGGGTCTAGCACTTTGTTTTGTTTCATTTTTTCCTTATTGCTACTTTCTTTATTATACTTTAAGTTCCAGGGTACATGTGCAGAATGTGCAGGTTTGTTGCATAGGTGTACACGTGCCATGGTGGTTTGCTGCGTCCATTACCTCGTCATCTACATTAGGTATTTCTCCTAATGCTATCCCTCCCCTCCAAGTTCTGATACCTGCTAATGTCTGAGAACTTCAGGACTAGACCCTAAACATTCAAGACAGTATAGGTTTGAGAGCACAGTTCTTTACCAAAGATTCATATGGTTTTAAGCTTTAAAAACTTTAGGAATTTCAGTGCTGGGTGGGGGATGGGGGATGGGGGATGAGGGACAGGGCACAGGGAATCGGGTGGCAGTGAGGAGAGGCCAAGATGACTGCCTAGAAGCAGCTGCAATTGGAGGCTCCCATTGAGAAGAAGGAAAATGTAGGTGAATCCCGCACCAGCTACTGAGGTATCCAGGTTCTCTCATTGCGACTGACTAGGTAATGGGCCTGACCCATGGTGAGCAGAAGCAGAGTGGAGAGACCACCCACCCTGAAGCCGCACAGGGCAAAGGGGAGCTCCCACCCCCAGCCAAGGGAGGCGGTGAGTGTTATTGCTACCCTGCCCAGGAAACCATGCTTTTTCCATAGATCCGTGCAACCTGTGGATCAGGAGTTCCCCCTCATGAGCCCACGCCACCAGGGCCTTGGGTCCCAAGCACAGAGTTGCCCGCAGTTTCCGTGGCCATTCGGCTGGAGACTGCCTAAGATGACTGAGTTCCCGGGGGAGGAGCGGCCAGCGTAACTGCGACTGTCTGCTGCCCAGGACGGCTGAGCTCCAGCCTGCCATTTTCCCTGCCAGTGCCTGGGAGATCCGGTGGTTCGGACCCAGGAGGAATTCCCCCACAGCGCAGCACTGCAGCTGTGGCAGATCATGGCCAGACCCTGGCCCATCCCCTCCCCCACCGGGCAGGGCTTCCCTGTGGGAATTTCAGCAAGTCCAGCCAGGGGTTTACGAGCAGAACTGTGATCTCCCTGGGACGTTGCCCCTGGGGGAGGAACAGCCATGGTCTCTGCCGATCAGCAGACTTGGTCTCTTCCTCCTGCTGCCTCTGAGGAATCCGGGCAGTGCAGATGGGTGGGACTTCCCTCAGTGCAGTGCACCCCCCTCCACCAAGAGGCAGCCAGAGTACTTTGTTAAGCAGGTCCCTGATCTCATGCCTCCTGACCGAGTGAGAACCCCGCCCCGCGACAGGGGTCACACGATACCTTACACAGCAGCATTCCCGCTGGCATCAGGTCAGTGCCCCTCTGGAGTGGAGCTCCCAGAGGAAGGAGCTGGCAGCCATCTTTGCTGTTCTGCAGCCGCCATTGGTCTCACCTCCAGGTGCAGGAAGAACCCAGGCAAATAGGGTCTGGAGTGAAGCCCCAATAAATGTCAGTATCCGTTTGGAAGAAGGGCCTGACTGTTAAAAGAAAAACAAACAGAAAGCAGCAATAGTAGCATGATCTCGTTCCTTTTTATGGCTGTATAGTATTCCACAGTGGTATATGTACCACATTTTCTTTATCCAGTCTATCTTTGATGGACATTTGAGTTGATTCCATGTCTCTGTTATTGTGAACAGTGCTGTAATGAAGAACGTACA
The DNA here is from genome assembly GCA_036589455.1 of Ateles fusciceps. NCBI lineage: Eukaryota > Metazoa > Chordata > Mammalia > Primates > Atelidae > Ateles > Ateles fusciceps. The sequence continues at coordinate 12,323,985 of JAZHEH010000078.1, forward strand.
CATGCATATATCTTTATAAGAGAATGATTTGTATTCCTTTGGGTATATACACAGTAATGGAACTGCTGGGTCAAATGGTATTTCTGGTTCTAGGTCTTTGAGGAATCATTACACTGTTTTCCACAATGATTGAACTAATTTAAGTTCCCATCAACGTTGTAAAAGCATTTCTCTTTGCACAGCCTTGCCAGCTTCTGTTTCTTGACTTTTTAATAATTACCATTCTGACTGGCATGACGTGGTATCTTATCGCGGTTTTGATTTGCATTTCTCTAATGATCAGTGATGTTGAGCTTTTTCTCATATTTTTTTTGGCCACATAAATGTCTTTTGAGAAGTGTCTGTTTCATGTCCTTTGCCCACTTTTTAATTAGGTTTTTTTCTTATAGATCCTGGGTATTAGACCTTTGTCAGATGGATAGATTGCAAAAGTTCCTTGTAGATTCTGAATATTAGACCTTCATCAGATGAACAAATTGCAAAAAAATGTATTCCATTCTGTAGATTGTTCACTTTGATAGTTTCTTTTGCTGTGCAGAAGCTCCTTAGTTTAATTGGATCCCATTTGTCAATTTTTGCTTCTGTTACAGATGCTTTTGACATTTTTGTCATGAAATCTTTGCCTGTGCCTTCCTGAATGGTACTGCTTTGATTTTTTGTAGGGTTTTTATACTTTTTGGTTTTACATGTAAGTCTTTAATCCATCTTGGGTTAATCTTTGTTTAAGGTGTAATGAAGGGGTCCAGTTTCAATTTTCTGCATATGACTAGCCAGTTCTCTGAGCACCATTTACTAAATAGGGAATCTTTTCCCCATTGCTTTTGTCAGGTTTGTCAAAGATGAGAGATAGTTGCAGATGTGCGGTCTTATTTCTGAGATCACGTCCTTTGCAGGGACGTGGATGGAGCTGGAAGCCAGGATCCTCAGCAAACTAGCACAGGAACAGAAAACTAGACACAACATGTTCTCACTTATAAGTAGGAGCTGAACATTGAGAACACAGGGACACAGGGGAACAGCACACACTGGGGGCTATTGGTGGGACAGGGAGAGCATCAGGATAAACAGCTAATGCATGTAAGGCTTAACACCTAGGTGATGGGTTAATAGGTGCAGCAAACCACCATGGCACATGTTTACCTATGTAACAAACCTGCACATCCTGCACATGTATCTTAAAAGATAATGAAAAAAAAAGTAAATGTAAATTTCGAGGTTACCATAATTTTAAGGTTAATTTCTTTTACACTTACTTAACCCTGCAAGTTTTGAAAAACTCTTGTTTCTGTCTTTCTCATTGAAGGATAGAATGCAAAGGTTATTACAAGAAACATCTTGCAAATGCTTATTACAATAAATTAAAATTTCATTTTCTAAATTTTACAAAACAATGCAAAATAAATATAAACATTTAGTCTTTTGAATAATAAGGTTTTTTGTTGTTGTTGTTTTGTTTTTGAGACAGGGTCTCACTTTGTCACCCAGGCTGCAGTGCAGTGGCACAATCTCAGCTCCCTGCAACCTTCGCCTCCCAGGTTCAAGTGATTCTCGTCCTTCAGCCTCCCTAGTAGCTGGGATTACAGGCATGTACCACCATGCCTAGCAGTTACTGTATTTTTAGTAGAGATCAGGTTTCATGATGTTGGCCAGGCTGGTCTCAAACTCCTGACCTCAAGTGATCTGCCTGCCTCGGCCTCCCAAAGTGCTGGGATTACAAGTGTGAGACAATGAGCCTGGCCTGAATAATGCTTTAAGAGTTTGTAGCCATAAAGGCTCGTTTTAGTAAAGGAGTTGGACTGTTGTTATTTTGCTCTTGGGTAGAGAACTTCAGTTAGTCCCAGAAAGGTTTCTTTAAATCAAATACATCTAGAAGTACCAATATCTTAGGGCTTATCATAATATCACATCATCAATGCAGTAGGCTGTCCTGCGTAAACATGTGACGTTGTGCAATGCAAAGGGCCTGGGGGAGGAGATGCAGGATGTGCAACTTTATCCTGGCTCACCCTTTGTGAACCATAGACACTTCAGTTCTTTTAGCTTCAGTTTCTTGATCTCCAAGCATTTAACATTATCCAACCTGATCTGTTCATAATTATCTTCAAAATAAAGTGAAATAAATTCACATGAAATAACCCCGACAATCAAGTGCTAATTAGTTATAAAGTTATTACAATTTAAATTTTATAACAACCATAATAGAATGACAGCTGCTACTTAGTGAGCATATGCTGTGAGCCAGACACTGTTAAGCATTTTTTTTTTCTTTTTTTTTGAGACAGTCTTACTCTGTTGCCAGACTAGAGTGCAGTGGTACGATCTCAGCTCACTGTAACCTCCACCTCCTGGATTCAAGTGATTCTCCTGCCTCAGCCCCCCAAGTAGCTGGGACTACAGTCTTACACCACCACGCCCTGCTAACTTTGTATTTTTAGTAGAGACGAGATTTCACCATGTTGGCGAGGATGGTCTTGATCTCTTGACCTCGTGATCCACCCACCTTGGCCTCCCAGAGTGCTGGGATTACAGGCATGAGCCACCACACCCGGCCTGGTAAGCATCATATATGCTTTATCTAATTTAGCTTCACATCTTAAAATAGGTACTGTTACACAGTTGAAGAAATTGAGATACAGACAGATGAAGCATCTTGGCTAAGACTACTTAGCCAGTAAGAAACAGACCCAGGTTTTGAATCTAGAATGCCTGACTTCAAAGGCTGTGTCCCTGTCAACCCACACACAGTCTCTTTGCTACACTAGCTTGCCCACCATTGGGCTCTGCCCAACCATTCTCTCTAAGCTGGGAATGGAGCTCACCCCCACCTCTGTACCTGTACCAAGTCTCAATACATCCCTGTTCAACTGGCAATTTTTAAGTCAGCACTCAATGCTGATGAGGGTGGACATGCTTACATCTCGCTGACAGGAGTAGTCACTGGTAGAAATTTCTGGGAGTGATTTGGCAATCAAAAGCCTCTGAGTTCTGTATTTGCTTAAATACCATTTTTTTCAATGTCGTTTCATTGTAACATTGAGAAAAAACATTTAATTCCCAGCGGGGGGCTCCTTTGAGAATTTGCACATTCTCCCCATGTCTTCATGAGATTTCTTTGGGTATTCCAGTATTTGTTACTGTTTTTGAACTGTATTGTGGTAGGAGGCACTCATTAAATTTTGCTTTGCAAACATTTTTTCCTTGATTTAACCCACTACCACTATGACCCCAGTCACTCACTAATTTTCCAATAATTATGTACCTGATTGTCCTACTTGTTTTTATTAACTTTTCTTAAATGTTTACATGGCTGACATTTATTTCAGTGTTTAATGTTAGAAGTATTTTGGGTCTTTATTTTGAAGTTGGATGTTTTTTGTGACCAGAAATATGCCATAGGAACTTAACTCTTGTTTATGTCAATTAGCCTATGGTAAAATTGGTTTCATTTACATTGTTTCACTTAATGTTGTCATTTCCAAGAACCTATCAACAATGTGAAGTGAGAACTTATGATGTATACTAAGGAAATTACCAAGATTCATGTAAACAATGTCCATTAAAGGATTATATGTATTAGCATAGAACTTTAGATTATACAAATGTGCAATAAAAGAAGAAAGTCATGGTTTATCCTTCAAATAGAATATAATGTAGCCCATATCATGTGTTCACAAAATATTTAATAGAAAATATTTATAATTCAAATTAAAGCCAGGAATAAAGTAGTATAGAGAATACAGCCTGGATTTTGTTTATTGTGTATAGGCATTATACAATAAAATGTAAACTGTATATATGAGAAGTAGGATTAAGGAATGTGTGTCATTTATTTATGCTTCACATTTTCCAAACTTACCTAAGCTTAGTGTAGTTTATTACTTAGAAAATATGTATGACTAAAGTATTTTTTGGCAATGTTCACCAAGTTCAATGAATTTCTGTGTAAAGCAGAATTTCTCACAAGTTTTCCATTCTATGCAGCCTGCAGGTTTCCTGTAACATTTTCTCCATGTTAAAAAGCAAACAAAAACAGATCAAATGACATGATGTTTTGACTTGTGAGAAAAGGCCAATGGCGATATCTGATTCCTTTTTGAGTCATCTGGTTTTTCACCTGAGCCTCGAACGAGGTATAAACACAGAAGGAAAATCCATGGCTGGCAGGAGTATCCAGAGATGTGTGGGTGGGAAGTGGAAAGAGACTTCACAGAAGAGGCCTTGGGTCTGCTGCTGACTACAGAGGCCATGTATTTTCCCAGAGTCCTTCTGGAATTCTCTGCTGACTCCTCCGTGTTTCTGGAAATGCTTCCGGAAAAAAGAAAAAAAAAAAGGATGTGTTCAGTCCAGACTCATCTGCAGTCCACGTAACTCATGGATACATTTCTTCATTGTCATCACAACCAAGAACCAGGGAAGTCTGTACCAACAACACAGTTGTGTTGAAATCATGAAATAAATCCAAAATTTGTTTTGATATATCTCCATGTCAGAGTTGGGGGATTTTTATGGGTGTAATGCTTTTTAGAATTTGGCTTTTGATTTCCAACTTTATAAAAATTCTTGTTTGCTTAAAATAGTCATCTCGACTGTTAAAGCAATATTTGAATGCAAATATACAGGAGGTTATTGGCAGTGAGGGTTAATGATTCCACTTAGGACCGTAAAATCTGCACTTCTGGCTGAGAGATGAGGACAAATGGCTTGAGTAACTGGAGAAGTTCAGCATTTAGATAATACCATTCCAACAAATAGCTCTATAGTCATTTTGTGACTGATGAAAACCAACAAAAATCTGTTAACTTTTTAAAAATCCCTATGTCAACACAGCACCCAATTACATTCACTGCTCCAGTTAGGAGGCATTGTGCCAAATTGGGTTAATTTGTGTCTATGTTTAGTATGTCAGGATCTTAAGATTTTGAAAGAACTTGTTTCAGAGAAGAAAACGATGCTCATTTTGGCAATCAGCCATATTCAACTCAACTGAAAATCATTATGGAAATTGGATATACATGGCTCAGATGGATGATATACTGTCAGGAAACGTGACTTTAGATATTCTAAATCTAAGAGTCAACTTTGTTGCCTTCTGTAGGTTTTGTCAGCTAAGTGGCGTGCGTGTGTGTGTGTGTGTGTGCACATGTGCACGAGCATGTAAAATTGCAACACTTTTTCTGTATGCACACCTTGACATTCATTTGAAAAGCTACTATGCAAGAAGTCACTTAGCAAACATCTGAATAGATGTTTTCTCTTAAAAACTACCATTGCTTCCTTGTCACATCAAGGAGATAAACATAGCCTGTGCTGAATTCAGTTTAACCCAAGAATTCCTCCCTGTTGATGGACCAAGGGATGAAAAGGACCTCTTCAGGAAGAACTAAAAACCACTGCTTAAGGAAATAAGAAAGGACATAAACAAATGGAAAAACATTCCATCCTCATTGATATGAACAATCAGTATCATGAAAATGGCCATACTACCCAAAGCAATTTATAGATTCAATGCTATGCCCATGAAGATACCACTGACTTTCTTCACAGAATTAGAAAAAACTACTTTAAAATTCATATGGAACCAAAAAAGAGCCCATATAGCCAAGGCAATCCTAAGCAAAAAAAAAAAAAAGCTGGAAGCATCACACTGCCTGACTTCAAACTATACTACAAGACTAAAGTAACCAAAACAGCATGGTACTGGCACCAAAACAGTTATATAGATCAGTAGAACAGAACAGAGGCCTCAGAAATAACACCACACATCTACAATCATCTGATCTTTGACAAACATGACAAAAACAAGTAATGGGAAAAGGATTCTCTATTTAAGAAATTGTGTTGAGAAAACTGGCTAACCATATGCAGAAAACTGAAACTGGACCCCTTCCTTACACCTTATACAAAAATTAACTCAAGATGGATTAAAGACTTAAACATAAGACCTAAAACCATAAAAACCCTAGAAGAAAACCTAGACAATACCATTCAGGACATATGCATGGGCAGAGACTTCATGACTAAAACACCAAAAGCAATGGCAACAAAAACCAAAATAGACAAATGGGATCTAATTAAACTGAAGAGCTCTGCACAGCAAAAGAAACTATCAACAGAGTGAACAGGCAACCTATAAAATGGGAGAAAATTTTTCAATCTATCTGACAAAGAATAGAGGTCCTTTCACACCATTCTAACAATTCTACAAGCAAGTAAGTGCTATTTTTTTTTAAAGTTTTAAAACAGAGACTCTGGAAAGCCACATATCTGTGGCAGGATATGGTTTTCTAGCTCATTCAGAATTTCCATTAGATGTAACGTGACATCCAGGGGCTCAAGCATTCTCATATTTAGTGTGATATTAGTGTGCAACTTCATAGTATCTAAATATTTTCTCCCCATCTTTTATTTTATTCTTCTTAGCACTGCTCCTTTCCAAGTCAGTCCAGGGACCTTAGAGCTTGTTTTGATCTGTGGTGAAATTCCTAGTGGAGGGGCTAAAAAGCTGGACCACAGTTGAGACCCAGGAATCAGCCTGCCTGGTCCCAGTTTGTCTGCCACTGGCCCGCTCTGAGAGCTGTCTTTTAACATGGGTGTACTCGATAGTGAGTTTTAGTTTGGGTTTCCCTGGAAGCCACCCTGAGACAAGGACTTAAGTTCATGAAGTTTATTTGGGAGGCCATCCCAAGGAGCACTTGGGGGGAAAGGGAGACAGGGCAGGGAAGTCAGCCAGTAGAGTGGTTAAAAGCAAGTTACTTCTGTGGGTTACTGCAGCTTAATCCAGCTGGGACCTCTGGGAATCATATAAAATTAGAGCCTGGGGCAAGGGAGCTGTCAGTCATTGGTTGAGGGCTGTTCCCAGGGAGGTGTTAGTTCCCAGGCACTTTCCTCTTTCTTACTTTAGGCTGCCAGCAAGGGTGCAGGCTCTGGTAGCCTGAGAAAGCCTGCAGGCGAAGTGATGCAGAGGCCAGCTATGGGCAGTTGGCCCCACAAACATGGAAAGGGTGAGGGCAGATGCAATGTGGGTGGGTCCCCAATGGTGTCTGCCGCAAGCATCTCCCTGTAACTTAATGTCCACTCCATCCACGTGTCATACGTACTGTTCTGTGCCATTTTAAGGGGAGCTACCTTTCCTGATCAGCCCACTGATTAGAAAATAGCCAAGTTTAACATATGGGCTTGAATCAACATGAATTATAGCCAAAGACAGAAGTGAATACGATGGCAAGAGAAGATCCATTAACAAACAAGGGATTTAGAATTCTGTTTATAGTTATTTTATGGATGGCTTGTTCTTGGCCTTCTGCAACCTCGATCTCCCAAGTTCAAGTGATCCTTCTGCTGCAGCCTCCTGATGACAGGTGCTGGGATTACAGGTGTGCGCCACCACACCTGGCTAATTTTAGTTTTAGTAGAAACGGGTTCACCATGTCGGCAAGGCTGGTCTTGAACTCCTGACTTCATGTGATCTACCAGCCTTGGCCTCCCAAAATGCTGGGATTACAGGAGTGAGCCACGGCACCCAGCCAGGTTTGTTATCTTAATCATTACCTTAACGTCAAAACCTGTGTAAAAACTGACTGGATACTGTGCCTGCTATAGGGGTGGAAACAAGGTGATGATCAACACTGTTTTATGCCCCAACCCACAGTGTATCATCTCCTCCTTTCTCAGGACACTTATCAAGGGCCTAGTAACAGGTGCAAGTTTCCTCCGCCCCAACTTCCCAGAGAATTGCCCAGCTGGGTTCAGAACCACGGACAGTGACACAGGAGGCAGCACACCCCCTGTGGCCAACAATTCTGAACATGCTTATCTTGTGACAGATCCCTCTTTTGCTCTTGGGAATCCCCAACCCCCTTGACCATGTTTGTTGAATGGTCAGGAAAATGTTCATTATCTCTTCCAAACTCAAGGAGTGTGACTTTCGGGAGTTGTGGCTGTGAACCCCCGTCCAGCCTAACTGCTGATGGCCAGTGGAGAAACTTGGCGCTCTGAGAACTTGAAGCTTTGCGTCCTCACTGCTAGTGGCATCTGGTTTTTAAGGGAAGCTTATAAACGAGTCTAGGAAGAAAGGGATAGAACTGACTGGTGGCTTCACCAAATCAATTCAGACGCTGTTAGGCTTAAATTGTGGCTTCCATATGACCAGAGGACTTGGGGCCCAGTGCTGCTGACAGATGAAAGCCAGATAGTGTTGTGAATGACAGGGAGTCAGAGAGCTCTGGGTTAGGGTGTATGTATATTATATGTTGTGCCTTTATGACATGATATCATTTATATGTTAATAAATGAATTTTTATCTGAAACAGAGCCAAAATTGCCATCCTGGAGGCTTACCCTTGTGAGCACACATAGAAACAGGTGAAAAGTTCTTCTCCCCCAGTTAAAGGGAACTTGGAATAGAATAAATAGAATATTCCAAGAATGCCAAATGCCCAGGATTTCTTACAAATAGCAGCAGGGTAAAGGTAGAAATTGTTCATGGATGAATCAATAAAAGCCAGTTTGATGCCGTTGTTTGCTCAAAAGGGCTTTAGCAATCTTGCCTGCTCCCGTTTTTCAAAAATGAGAAAACAGAAGCACAGAAGTCAAACGTAACTTGTGTAGTACTAGAATCCCACTTCCAATGACCTGTCCCACCTGCTCTGCACATTCTTAGCTTCCATGCTTCTATCTTGTGTAGTTGAAGGGAAAGTGCAAGGAAAAAGAAGTGATGTACAAGTGATCTGGCTGGCCCTGGGAAGCTTAATCAGTATTAGGTTTATTTCAAGATAACCCGAACTTGAGATAGTGATAAGTAAGAAGGTCACATGGTGCTTTCCAAGGAAGACCTGAGTGGAAGGTTGAGTTTGGACAAAGGCTCTCTCCTGACGTAGAGTGGTGTGGACAGCGTGCACAGGGTTAGCTGTGATGTTCTGGCCGCCGTACAGGTGATCTTAACACTCCTTCACATTCTGCTTTCCAAGAGTCTGGAGTCTCAGGAACTAGGTCATGATGTAAAAACCAATTAAATAGAAACTTGGTTAGCAAGCCAGGAAGGTCTGTAGTAATGAGCCAAATCATCTCCTAAGAAGGGAAACAGACCCTGAAGATGAGTCATAACAGGAGGTAAACAAAGATAAACTGCAGTGACCCCCTGGGCTCTCCTTTTCAGCACAGATTGTTTTGCCCCTATCAGTGGAATGTTAATGACTCACGTCCATCCAGGAGGTACTGTTGCAACAACAAACACTGGCAGCTACTATCGGCCACTTGACATGTTTGTTGGCCCTCTCGTTCTCACTGGCTCTTTCTTATCCCCCAGCCTTAATGAAGAGTTGCAGATACTTGCATTCCTAGCAACGAAGAAAAAGTAGAGGTCTTTTTGAAGAAGAAAGTCTGTGTCCTTGTCCCCTTTCCTTGCCATCATGATATCTATGTATAAGGACAATTGTGTTCTGCAGAGTCGATAAGAAGAAAAAAAAGCCTGTAATGTGAGCACTTTGGGAGGCTGAGGTGGGTGGATCACTTGAGGTCAGGAGTTCGAGACCAGACTGGCCAATATGGCAAAACCCCATCTCTACTAAAAATACAAAAATTAGCTGGGCGTGGTGGCATGCACCTGTAATCCCAACTACTCTGGAGGCTGAAGCATGAGAATTGCTTGAACCCGGGAGGCAGAGGTTTCAGTGAGCAGAGATTGCACTACTGCACTCTAGCCTAGGAGACAGAGCAAGACTCCATCTCAAAAAAAAAAAAAAAAAAAAAAAAAAGTAAAAGCACAAATGTTTCTTACGCATTAAGATAGGGCAGGCATCGTTCTTCAGCTTGGATTACTCCCTTTGTCCTCTCCTCAAACCTGTTAAGTAGATCCTCTTACTATGCCCATTTTGCAGATAAGAAAACTGAGGTTCAGGGAGATTGAGTTCTCGAAGTCATAGCTGGAAAGTGGCAGAGGCAGGATTTGGACCAAAGTAGCCTGTCTCGTCTCCTGCCTCCCTCTAAAGATGACTTTATGAGAGTTAGATGGGAGCAACTTAGAGCCAGCGGAGCTTTTAAGGTACTGTTCATTCCCCCCAAATAATTTTTCGTACTATTTAATTTTCATCAAACTTAAGGATTACTTTGGACTTGTGACAATCCAGGTGCACTACTGCTCGGAGATAGACTCAAAACATCATGGCTTTTGGGTCTCAGAAACTTGAAACGTAGTAACTCTGAGAAGACATGAGCAGAGGAGAATCTCAGTAACCCAGATTTGGAAATGACACCATGTATGGCCACATAGCAGCTCAAGGCCATGCTTAGGAGAAGGGGCCCTCCTCGTGGATGTAGAGACAGTGCTTAGTATGTGCCTGGCACACGGTAGGCATTTAATAAATAGTTGATCTCTTTAAGACTCGTATTTATGCCTTCAAATAAAACAAGGCTGTTATTCGTGTAGCTACAATGCCAGCTAGAAACTTGAGAGGCAGATGTACATTTTCTACTGTGGGCCTCATTCTAGTTCTGCTCTTCGTTCCTGCCCTTCTTTCGTTGCACCTCTGCACTGCTTACCTCTGTTCCCTTGTGTTTTAGGTATTACTTTACATGACCTTATATCGTCTTTGGAGATAGCTAAACATGCATAAATTTAAAAAGTGAAATAAACATCAGGGCTTCCTGCTTCTCAGCTTTGCAAACATGAAAGTAAAACCGTGTGTGTCGGAACCTGGCCCCTTGGGTTATTGTAATTCCAGGCACAAATTGAGCTAAGATCAGGAGAGTCAGAAATCGAAATTATAGAGGTTTATTGATGACCACTGAAAAACCTAAGGAATTGTGGCCAAAGAAAAACCTTAAAATGTGTCTGCTAAAACTGGTGACTTCTCTTTGATGTTTTAGTGATTAAAACCCAAAGGCATTTTGTGTCATGGCAAAGGGTACTCTGGGGTGAAGATGAAGTGTTTGCTCTGTCAAGTCACCAGATGCCCCTTAGATTAGAATTGTAGCCTCTTTTTTTTTTCAAGGAAAGGAAAAAAAAGGAAAGCATGCTTGAATTCCCCAAGGGTAGTCTGTATTCCACAGAAAACAAAACCCCCGCCAGCAGCTACTCTCACACGCACAGGGCTCCAGCCTCGGAGTCTGAACCAGATGAAAATGTCAGGGTGGCTTTCCAAGTCAGACTAGCTTGTGAGGTTGCCGGTGTTGGCTGCATCTAAGGCTGAACTGCAGGGAAACAAAGTGCCAGATCAAAGCAGAATGACAGCCGTTCTCAAGACGACTCACTGGGAGGGCCACGTGCGGTGGAGGAGCTGTGTCAGGGGGAGCTCCCAAGAGTCCAGGCATGGCAGTCAGCACTTATTAAATGCCACTATGAGCTGTGTTATTTAGCATCAGTGTACTGGGTACTATAAAAGATTCAGGTCCAGCATCTCTGAGCCTCAGTTTTCATATCTGTAACATGGAATCCATAACCGTTTGGGATAAAGCTTTGTCATCTAAATGTTGCTATGTGAAAGATGCAGAATTGGTCCCTCCCTTGAAGGACTTAGGAACTAATTTTACACATTTGTGATAGGCACATGGTGTGGTGTGTATGAGAGTTCATTGGAAAGGATCATAAAGCCTTGGCCCTGCGCGAGATGGTGGTGATACTGCTATTCTCGTCGTGGCTACTGGGGTCCCTGCAGGCTGAGCTGCGTATCAGCAGAGCTGTGCAAGCCCCCTGTTCCCCAGTAGCTAGCCCATGGTGGCCCAAGTGTGGCATAGGGGATCTTCCCCTCCCCTTCCTGAGAGACAGCGTGGCATCACAGAAGGAGGACAGGCTTGGAGCCAGTCAGACGTGAGTCTAAATTCCATCACTAAGCCCCTATTTCCGTATCTCTAATATGAGTTACAAAGCACTACTTAAGATAGATCCTCTAATGCTACCATTGCCAGGCCTGTCCCCCATTTTCTCTAAAATGTAGCTGTGTCCAATTTTCAGGATAGTCTCTGTCACCTCCAGATTCACGGGCTGTCTCTGCCACCAAAAGTTCCCACCCAGCAAATCACTCCCGTCTTCCTTGATGGAACTTCGAGCTGGCCACCTGTCCTGCCACCTGCTGCCAGATTTACCTGACTGCGGTGCCAGAAAGAAATTGCCAAGAAGGAAGCATACAGTTGAAAAGGGTCCTTTTCTGGATAGCCAGACAGGAGAGAGACCTCAGTACCTGGACGTGTCCTTCCCATGGGGCCTGGATTGCCTTCCCACTAATTTTCCCCAACACTTGCACCTATGCCCTCTTTCGATTTTCCTTCGTTTTTTGTTGTTGTTGTTGTCGTTGTTTTGAAACAGAGTCTCTCTCTGTCACCCAGGCTACAGTGCAATGGCACGATCTCCGCTCACTGCAACCTCTGCCTCCCAAGTTCAAGTGATTCATGCCTCAGCCTCCCGAGTAGCTGGGATTACAGGTGCCCACCACCACACCCAGCTAATTTCTGTATTTTTAGTGGAGATAGGTTTTGCTTTGTTGGCCAGGCTGGTCTTGATCTCCTGACCTCAAGTGATCCACCCGCCTCGGCCTCCCAAACTGCTGGGATTACAGGTATGAGCCACTGCTCCTGGGCTCTTTCAATTTTCTTAAATGGACAAACCTCACCCCCTGGTTTAAGAAAACTGCACATCCTCCAAGGAAGTAAGTCTTATTTCCTTTTCCCCTCCTGTCGCAGAGGTGCTCTGATATCTCCTGCCCAGGTTTCTCAGGCTGTGGATGTAGGATGGGCTCTGGGTGGGACGGAAGAGGAAAGGGGTGCTGGTGTTCCCACCTCTTCACCCTCCAGTGAGAGCCGTGGGCCTGCTCTTTGTCTTACCAGGGAGTTTGTTCCCTAAACACGTCTCTCAGTAATACCCTTTTACTCATTGAACAGCCAGCCAGCTCCATCTAGCAGACGGTGTGCTCTTTCTGAGAGCAGGACGCTGAGAAAGTCCCTGAGAGTGGAGCCCCCCACTATGGGATCCTTCCTGCCCTGGGCCTGCCAGCACTACAGGAAGGCGCTCAGCACTTGATGCCCCTCTGCCTGTCGTACAGGGAATGGCACGGGACCAGTATGTTCTTTAATTCTGTTCCTCTAATGTATGAGTTGAGGGCGGTGGGATTTCTAACTCCTGCTGAAATGGGAAAGGTTCCCTTGTTCCCCTTGCAGAGCAAGCAACAGGCAATATGGCTCGCTTCAGCTCATTGCTTCAGTGCCCCCGTGCTCAAATCTCTAGGGGAGCATACAGATGGGCAGGTTGTGGAGCTCCGACCCCATAGAAGTGTCTAGGATGAATGTTTACAGCTCCCAAAGCCCCAGTGGGCACGTGCTATTGAGGGCTCTTCTAGTTGTGCCATCTATAGGCGGCTTGTATTAACCAGCTCAATTAGACCCTCTGCTTTGTCACAGGACAGAGGGCTTTCTGCATCCTGGGTTGTTGCCTTGGTGTACTGGAAGAATCGGATCCCACCTGGACTTGGAGAATGCAAGGTTTTACTGAGTAGAGATAGCTCTCAGCAGATGGGGGAAGCCAGAAGGGGATGGAGTGGGAAGGTTTACTCCTAGAATTGGGTCACTCAGTAGCCTGGGCTCTCCACCGACTGCCCTGGTCAAACTCTGCCTCCTTCCACCAGTGGATGGCCTGCTGGCATCTGTTGGTGTGCTCTTCCTCCAGTTGCTTCCCTCAACGTCTTTTCAATGTCCAGCCATTCATGTGTCTGCCTGCTAGGGTCTCAGGGGTTTTTATAGGCACAAGATAGGGGTGTGACAAGCCAGGGTGTTCTTGGAAAATGAGACATTTGGGCAGGAAACAAAAATGCCTGTCCTCACTGAGGTCCCTGGGCACAGGCATAGGGGTGGAGCCCTAGCCAATGACCACACCCTTTTCTATCCAGTACTTCCCTTCCCCCTCCTCCCTATCATTTAAGGGAACCACACCTATCCCTTCCCAGCACTTCCCTTCCCACCTTCCATATCACACTGCTACTGTAGCTCTTACGATTGCTGGAAGCAGAAACCTATGTGGACTACTTCAGGTGAAATGAAGATTTATTACACGGCTACAGAGGAAGTATTAAGCCCAAAAACAAAACATGAAGGCTACATGAGCCTCGTGTGAGCAAGAATTGGAAATCAAAGGCTAAGGTCATTTTCTCTGTCTTATGAAATGCCTGTTCTGTCTCTTGATGGATTCTCTGAGTCAGTTCCATTTTGCCTTTTTCTGATCATTCTCCTGTGCTTTTCAACTTACATGGGTTCCCCAAATGGCTACATCAGCTGTAGAGTTGGTAGAGCTGTGCTCTCAACAGCCAACTGATGACATCGATCTCTTATAAAGAGAGGTTGGTTAATGGTTACAAATATGCAGTTAAAAGAAATAAGACCTAATGTTTGACAGAATAGCAGTGTGACTATAATTAGCAATAATTAATTGTACATTTGAAAGCAGCCAGAACAGAATAATTTGAATGTTCCTCATGGAAAGATAAATGTTTAAGGTGATGGATATCTCAGTTACCCATATATGATCTTTTTTTTTTTTTCAAGGAGAATTGCTTTTATTAAATATCTTAATTTTTGGCAGAATCATTTTTTTTTGATGTAAGGTGATGGGTTTAGTACCACATTACATTTCACATGTAATTGATCTTTACACATTATATGAATGTATGAAAACATATACATCGGCTCTGTATCCATAAAATAACTTTCAAGCCTTCTAAGCAAATTTGATTGGCTCAGCCCAACTGTAAATGGATCTCTTCAAGGCTGGAGTTCACTGATGATTGAGCAAGAGGTTCTAAAGTGTGATGTGGGCAGGGGCCTTTCAGGGGCTCTGAAAATGTCAATTTCTCTAGAACTAGAACACAATATTTATCATTCTATTAAATGCCATCAATGATAGGAAGTGTTAGCTTGTATCTTTGTATCTCTGAAGTTGGAAAGCGTATTTATTGTCTATAGCTGGGCGCCAGTTAGGGTATAGCTGCCAGTGCTTGCAAGCACACAAACAGCAAACATAGCATCATCAAAAGTTGAAATCAGGGTTTCAGCTGCTGGAAGGAAGATCCTGAAGACACAGGACTCTTATAATCCCCAAGAGCTGGAAGGTGGTGGGGGAGTGGTGAATGGCATGTCTTCAGCAGCGTTCTCAGAGCTGCCATCAGACATAGGCTCTGGGTCCTTCCAGAGCCAGCTGAAGGGTCTAGTACTAATGACTAGTGGCTCTTTATGGATTCCTTCTTAAAATGCTGCACCACCGATGCTCCTGATGTTATAAAGGACAGTGTTTTGCGATACAGCACACGAGCTGATGATAATTAAAAGAGATTCAGGAGAGTCAGACTCCATATGCAAAGACATTTTAAGACCATCTTAACCAATCTATTTTTCTTTATGCATACATGTAATATACAGTAATCAGGAAAAGCTGTATTTTAGTCAATATGGAAGAATTTTAGTTATACTGAAGCATTGTATGAAAGTTTAATTGGCAACTTAAAATTATTTGTATTATAAAATCTAATGGTGCATGTTACAATTAATGCCTCACAATTAATGAGCTACAGCAACATCAACAGTAGAGGTGGCAGAATTCTGAACGGCAAGTATCATTAAATCCTAATAAACATAGCACCCTTCTCCCGCTGTCAAAACTCATGCACACAATGAAAAACAGCTAATGGCCCCAGCATCCTCTGCCATTCACATGGCAGCAAAAATTGATGGGCTTGAAGGAAAAATAGATACCCAGATAGATTTGTCTCTCACAATCAAAGGAGAGGACGTTTCCTCTTCTTTGCAGCTGGCCTTCTAGGTGTTGGAGGTGTTTGGATCTGTCATGATGATGGCTCCCATTTTACAATTTGAACCCCCAGCACCAGTGCAGCTTGGTGTTTGGGTTCAGCGATGATTTTTGGCTGGCTTCTTGCCTCTGGCAGCTTGGTATCCTTATAAACAGAATGTGCAGTCACTCTCCTTCCTGGCCTTCCTCTTAGACCATCCCCCTTACATCGCTTTGAAAACAGGTTGGGTTACTTAAATAATGATTCCTTTTCTCACCCAGCTCATTGACAATGACATTTAGTAAATCAGCCCGATCTAAAAATACTTTTTAGAGGGAAGAAGCCTTCTGGATTTCAAGGTCAGTGCAGCACACACAAAATAATTGTCTCCCAATTCTCTCCTGTATGAACATGGCTTGTTTCCACTGGGCACTGAAGTTCGTCTTTTATGTGGTGTGCTGCTGTCAACTGAAGACATGTGCTAGACTCAAAATATGTCCAAAATTTGCGTTTCATTGTGTGCCCGTGAGGATTTCTGGTTAAGGACCAAGTTTCTTGTTTTTCCTTTTTTGTCCCATTGTATTACATTCAAAATAGTAATATGAGCATTTTCGTAATATTTATCATGCATCTATGAATGCACGACAATAAAAATGAAATTATAATTTACAGGGTTTTGCTTTGTTAAGTGATAGTATTATTAAAATCCTTGATTGGACTAGATTGCTATCTCCATTGTAGGCACTGTGCATATATATTTATATATATATATATGATTTTTATTCATATCTGCATTTTTACTTAGACCTTTTGTTAGCTTTTAACTTTGTTAGGCAACACCCAGGAAGCAACCACCAATGTTGATAAATATGGAAATAATATGGCAGCCACTCACTTCTGTGGCCACTTTCTAGTCTATTGAGGACATTAGAGTTTGAGGACCACAGAAGTACTGATTCCAAGTTTGGTTGTTGAAAACAACTGTAGTTTCAAAGCTTATTTCTGCTTGTTCTCAGATCCAGCATGATTAGGCAAAAATGTTGTCTTTCAGAAGGCAAGGTAAATGAGAGCAGGGACCATACAGTGTAACCCAGCAACCACCTGCTCGTCTCTGGGCTGCATGCTGTTAAAAACAGCATTCACTTATTGGCCCTGAATATAAGTTACGTGATCTTGCTGTTCATTGTTTTTATTAAAAGCCTTGGGTGTGGTGGCACATGCCTATAGTCCCAGCTATTCGGGAGGCTGAGGTAAGAGGATTGCTTGGTCCCAGGAGGTCAAGGCTGCAGTGAGCGGTGGTGGCCTTACTGCATTTCAGCCTTAGGAAACAGAGTGAGACCCTGTCTCAAAAAATATATATATGCATAGCTCTGCACTGTGCTAAATCATCTTTATATCCCTTCATAAGAACACTATGAGGCAAGTTTCTTTTCTTTTCTTTTTTTTTTTTTTTTTGAGACAGAGTCTCACTGTGTTGCCCAGGCTAGAGTGTAGTCGTGCAATCTCAGCTCATTGCAACTTCCGCTTCCTGGGCTCAAGTGATCCTTCTGCCTCAGCTTCCTGAGTAGCTGGGACCATAGGCGTGTGCCACCATGTCTGGCTAATATTTTGTGGTTTTAGGACACTTTATAGAAATGGGTTGGACAAGTAGAAACTCAGAAGCTGAAGATCCTCAGAAGCCAGAGGATGGCAAATCTGACAAGGAAGAGCATGAGGCAGAGGAATCATTGAACAATGTCACCTGGGTGTGACATGAGGAAGGTCATATTGCCTTGGCTATGACAAAGTTGGGAGAGCTGGGAACCTACAGCAAGACCACCAGCTCAGAGATTATTTGCCGTTATCCAGGCATGGATGGGATGTGACCTTGATGTAGGTAGTGGCAGTTGTGGAAATGGAGAGACACAGATGAGAGGAAGCATGTTGAAACTGACAGGGCTTGATCTTTGGGTAGAGTGAATGAATCGAAGGGCTGAATCGTGGATGGTTTAGGGGAATGAGATGAGCAATTGCAAAGAGGGTGTTGGGTTTGGAAAGAAGGTGTGGTTGATTTTCAGATGCTTTGACTTTGAACAGTGTGAGGCATCTTGGTGAAGATTTCCAGGGGTCATTGGAAAATGGAACTTGGGCTTAAGTAAGAGGGTAGACTGAAATGGATGTGGGAATTGACACTTACAGTAAATGCGACCATGAAGGCTGAGCATGGAGGCAAAAGGAAAGAGTGGAGGGGCCGAAGAAAGAGGCTTAAGATTGGAGGAAAAGAGGACCCAGGACACAGACTGGGTCTTCAACATCTTCTATTTCTGGGGGAGACTAATAGTACTTTATGGGAAGCAAAAGCTTAGGTTGATACTTTCCAGCTTTATTGTCCCAGAGGTGATAGTTGTAAATTTCATCTTTTGTTTGCTCCATGCAGATATACACACTTTCCACTCTTCTACCTCTTCCTCTCTGCCCCAGGAGGCTGGTCTGAGTGCACCATGTCAGTAGGGCTCCCCTGCCCCCAACTTCCTGTTGGGTGTAGCCAGTTGGGGGCTCATAGGTGGAGATGGGAGAGAGAAAGAGATTGAGGTCAGGACATAGGTATCTCAGGCTCCGTTTTTGCAAGGTTGGCGCAGATGGGCTCCATCCTTTGGCTGAAGATCTTTGCTCAGCTGAAAGTAGTGTTCTTCGAACAATGTTTTCTTCTACTGGGGTTGCTTACCTCTCCCTGCCTTCATTCCTTTAGCAAGTGAAGTGGTATCTTAGTTTCCTTGGGCTTCTATAACAAATGGTCACAAACTGAGTGACTTAAAATGACAAAAGCCTGCTCTCTCTTACAGGTCAGGAGACCACAAGTCTGAAACCTAGGTGTCCTTGGAGCTGTTTCCTTCAGGAGGCTCCAGAGGGGAGAGACTGGCCCATGCTCCTCTCCTACCTTCCCATGGTTGTGACAGTCCTTGGCATTTCTTTGCTTGCAGAGTGTCACGCCAATCCCTGCCTCCATCTTTATGTGACAACCTTCTCCTTGTCTCTGTGTCCTTTCTTTGTCTCTCGGAAAGACACTGTTGATGGATTTAGGGTCCATCCTAATCCAATACAATCTCATCCCAGTCCTTTACCTTATTTATATCTGCAAAGACCCTCTTCCCAAATAAGACTATGTTCTGAGGTTCCTGGGTAGATGTGAAAAGGAGACACTGTTCAACCCACTGAGCTCCGCTATGGTCAGTCCTGAGTCCCTACACCTGCCCCCACAGTTCCCTATGCCATGCCCACATATTTGTACTTCAGTCCCTTTGTAAACAACCCTTCATTAAATGACCCTAATTTTAGTGTGCCTTCTATTTCTGATTAAGATTCTGGCTGGTGAACATGCCTTTAGTAGTTTCTTACCTCCCATACAAATCTGTGTAAGAATGAACTTAACAAATCCCCCTTTGGGCTTAGCTGCCAGGAAAATTAACCCTATATGTAGAGTTTAACTGTAGAAGCTCTTTAGCCTAAATTTCTGCCAGATTTATCTTTTATACTGAATGACTCTTTTGTTCCAATTTTAACATGTCTTTATAAATCATTTTAGAAGATACGAAGTTGTGTAACATAGTAAGAAAAGTGCTGGCTCTCCAAGTCTCCTTTTCTCTTGCCAAATTGCTTGGAGTTTAAAGCTCATCCTCAAAGGAATCAAATTTTAGTGTCTGTTTTTTACATGCTGGGGGATGTGCAATGGCTAATCTGAATTTGTAAGGGTTGATTATGACAGAAAGGAAGGTTTAAGTGGTTTTCCCCTGTGCGTAATTCTATGTATACAGTTGTAGTCACCCAACTTCATCATGATGAATATTTCCCAGCTTAGTTAACAAACCTGTGTCATCAGGCTCCAGGAGGGTGACTCTGGTCCTGCTGGGCTAACTCTTGGTTTCATGTTTAGTTTGAGGATGCCATCATGTGGTCCTCTGGCAAAGGAAGAGGAACACAATAATCATTGTTTTCAACTCTAAATGGTTTGAATGTGGCCCAAAGTTCTATACTTTTCCACTCCTCCTTCCACCCCACTGGGGAGCTATCAAATATTATCAAGATATTTGGCATTTTTCGTAAAATTTTAGAGCTGTAAGGAAGTTTAGAGGCCATGAAATAACTAGTCTAACTCCCTCACTTTGCAATGGGGAAGCAAGGGTACAGCGAAGTGAATCCACCACCCAGTGCCCCATGAGGCATTTGTGTCATGCCAGGGGGGATGGCCCAGGTTTGGGGTTTTGGGGTGTTTTTTTTTTTTTTGCCTCCCATGGCAGTGTCCTCTCTGCTGTGATTTGCTACCTGTGGCCTTCACGAGTCCAAATGGCACAGAAAACAAGTGCCAGGGAAGTTCAAAGGGAGAGGAGGTCACTAACTGCTTGGCTTAGAGAGCCAGAGAAGGCGTCAAAGAGGAGGAGGAAATCAAGATAAAATCTGAAGGATGGGCAGAATTTAGATAAGTTTCATGTCACATGGGGGAGGCAGGAGGATATCGCAGACGCCAACAGGTTAACATGAGAGCATTTGCCATTGAGCCTGTCTGCAAAATGCACTATTTAGGACTTCTAAGGCACATCCACTTTAATTCGTTGGTCACTCATTTATAGATGCGTCACTCCGATCTCTGCCCCCATCTTCATATGTCAGGCTTTTCTGTGTCCTTTTCTGCCTCTCACAAAGACACGGTCAGTAGATTAAATGTCTGTCCTAAATCCAGGATGACTGTAATTAAAGGCACAAGCTCTTAATGTCAACAAGTAAGGACACTTGTGGTCAACCAGAATTTCAGTTACTCAAGAAAATTGCATCTGGGCTAAAAAAGGAAAAGGAAGACATTCTAGGATCAGTTACTACTAACAGTAGTGGTAAGTCTTTATTGAGGAAAATACTTTCGGGTGGAACAAATCTAGAGTACGATGTTAAGAAAATGTGTATAGCTAGAGTGTAATTTTTAAAATCCATTTCTTGAGGCTTATTACAAGGATCCGTAGAAGATATAAAACTATAGCATGGGAATTGTGAAGATGAGATTACTTACATTGAGACCTCATGTGTGTATATTTAGTTGTCAAAAACTCAATGATGTTGGATCGTTTTTTCTTCAGTTTCGAGATTCTGTTCACTCAGGCAGTGAGTGAGTTGGCAGTTAACACATTGAGCACTCACTTTCATCCCAGTCCTGGGGAAATGACAAAGATGAACACAGCAAGGCTTCTGCCTTCTAGGAGTTCACAGCCTGGTCGGAAAAACAAACACATAAACAAACAGGGGCTAAGGCGGAGACAGAGATGTCTTACAAAGGGGATCTTCTGAGCTGCACCCATAGGTGGAGAGTAAGGTGTAAAGATGAGGGCCTGTCCAGGAACACGGAGACATTTGGTGTGACTGGATCATGATGAGAAGATAGAGACTAAGTCCTGAGGAAGTGAAGTGGGGTGATTATACTTTGTGAAAGAACTTGAACTTGACTTGGAGGTGATGGGATCTAAGAAATTATATGAATAGGATAGTAAAATACATATATATTTTAAATATCTGCGCTTGGTAGAATAGGAAACCAGACTGATGGCAGAAAAGTGAATTAGGAAGCCAGAGCAATGGTGAGGATGGGCTACTGAGAGGTCTGAATGAAGGTAGGTGGTAGCAGGGATAGAGAAGAGAGGCAGACTCTGGAAACATTTTCAAGGGTCAGTCCTGTCAGTCCTGGAACTGAAGAGGTTGTAAACATAGCATAATTAGGAACCCAGGCTTGGAGCAAGGCAGATCTGGCCTCCAGTTTCAACCCTGTCACTTACTGGTTGCGTGACTGGACCATGTTGCCTAACGCCTCTAAACCTCAGCTTCCTGGTCTGTGAAGTAGAAAAATGCCTCTCTGATACCACAGTTCAGAGCACTCAGCAGGATGATGGGGCCCATAGCATGCACTGCATGAGTGGTGGCTGCCGTTACACCCAGGTATCTTGACTTCCAGCGAAACTGTCCCCCACATTACTCATTCCCTGCCTAAGACACTTAATGGCGAGGGAATGGGGACTTGATTTCCATAGGGACAGTTTTCATTGCTCACTCCCGGCCTCCAGCTGTCCCCCGTGTCACAGTGAGCTGTGTCACATCTGCATCACAGGCCTGTCCTTTGAGGGAACAGGCACAGGCCCACCCCCCACAAAAAAGAAAAACAGTTGAGCACACTTATCTGACAGCACACCAGGAGGGCTGTCTTTGTCAGGGAGAGACAGCCTTTCCTCTGTCCACGATTGCAGATTGCTGTTTGTTGGTAACTGTTCGTTTTTAAGGGGATTTATGATGCGCTGGTGATCTAGAACGTATGTATCCTTTGACAGGAGAGACTGTGCAAAACTAGAGGAGTTGGGCAGGTCTCCCTCCTTGCTGGTGAGTGGGGGACTGTTTAATTTCAGTGGCCTAGCAAGAGAATCACTGCAAGCCGGCAAGCACAGTGCTCATACAGCTCCACTCCGGCATGCCTTGCCTTTCTGCAGTGGAATTTATGGCTTTGAATCTGATGTGCATTTTTTTTTTGGAGTAGGGGGAGGAAATTAGATCCACAAAGCCAAGACATATTAGCTTGAGAATTCCGAGGGCTCGGAGTTGGGCTGAAGTTCACCAGGCGAGTATTTAATGCTGCCCTCTGGCTCACCTTTGTTTAGATAAATAATTGAAGGTGTGCCATGTACCAGGTCTGGGACTCAGTCGCACAAAGGACCCTGGCTGATGGCTCCCTAATTGAAAGCAGGAGATACCCAACACCATAGCCTGCTCCTCCCTTGGGATGTTAAGGGTAGTGGGGGGTGGATTATTTTCTTTGGCACTTGTGTTCTTGGGTTGCCCAAATCAGAGGATGATGGATACGACTCTTACCTCACACACAGAAAAGCAAAACCCGTGCGTGTCCCACCAGGGGTTGTGAGGTTTCATGGCGAGGGTACAGTTGCTCGGCACAGGTTTAATGAGCCCTGAGCTTGTGCAGGCCTGGGCTGGGTGCTCAGCATTGCCCACAGCTGGGCCTTGCCCTCAGGCAGCTCAGCAAGGTGGGAGAAAGGGGGTGCTCAGACCCCAAGGTGACACAGCCAATGTTCTCAGTCTTGACTGCCTTTAAAAATGCTGACTTCTAGGCCAGATGTGCTGGCTCATGCCTGTAATCCCAGCATTTCGGGGGAGAATCACTTGAGTTCAGGAGTTTAAGACCACCCTGTGCAACATATGGAGACCCTGTCTATACTAAAAATACAAAAAATTCACCAGGCGTGGTGGTGCACGCTTGTCACAGCTACTCAGAAGGCTGAGGTCAGGGAATCACTTGAGCCCAGAAGGTCAAGGCTGCAGTGAGCTATGATCGCACCACTGCCCTCTAGCCTGAGTGACAAGGTGAGACCCTGTCTCTGAATGAATGAATGCCCCAGAGATTCTGACTTCACTGTTCTTCGGTTGGCCTCAGCATAAGTACTTACTATTAAATACTTTAAGCATTTCTCTAGTGGATTCTAGCATGCAGCCAGGATTGCGAACCACTAATGTTTAGTTTGCCTAAAATGTTCTGAGACTAGCAGAGGTAGTGGGGTTGTAGGTGTTCAGAGAAAGTAGAAATCCCTTCTTGATGGCTAGGAACTCAGGAAAGATTTCCAGGAGAGGAGAAAACAGGTTAGATGTGTTTGTTGTCCAGCAGGGGGAGGAGTGTCCACACTTTGTTCAACAGATAAAGACTTGAAGACTTTCCCTTCCTTACAGCTTGTCAGGTTTTTAGTGACTCAACTGTCACTTTCAGCCCGGCCACTCACTCAGTTTTGTTAACTGCCCCACCATCCTGATCTGTATCTTAGGAAGGAGGGACCGGCTTTCTCCGCTTTTCTTCCCCAGTTTGGGAACCACAAGCCTGGTGCTTCCCCCACTAAAGCCATGGGGGTAAAACAAGATGTGCTGTCCCTAGGGAGGGGGGAGCAGCCCCAGCACAGGGTCCCCAAAAGCACTGTCTACTTGATGTCCCAGCTGGCAGCCTTGACACTTCTGGGTCAGAGTGGGATATCGGGGGATTCTTCACTTTATTATAGTGCCTGAAATTCCATCAAAATGTTACTCCTCTTAATTGAAAGTCATACTTTTTACAGTCAATGTGCTAAAATAATGGTATCTTCTTATGGTGTCTATTTCTTCTGTGGACTCTTGCTTGACTGTTCCCTAGAATTAAATGAAGGAATCCTCTATCACTGGACTTTCTGGCTGTGCTTGGGATGTGTGAGTAAATGACGCTGAAGCCACTGTGCAAGTTTTCAAGGTTACAGCTATCATTTAATCACGTGGCACCGTTTGCTCTTTATCTTAAATGTTGTAGCTGGGATAGTGAAGAAAAGCTGCCCTCTCCAAATTCAGAGAGCCACTTGGCCTTAGGGTTTATCAGGAGACCAGATTAAAAGGCCTTTCAAAGATCTGAGGGAGATGGGTCAGTTAATAATATAACTGAAAGGAATGTTCAACTACATGAAATAGAAATGCATCTATTTATCAGTCTTATCACTTCTCTCTCATGGAACCCAGAAAAGGATTTCTCTTTTCTTGTTGGGTGCAGACCTCAGAAAAAGCCAGCCAGACAGAAAGAACGAGGCTCCAAAAACGAATTATGCACTAATGTTGCCCACCACACTACAACTTCTGTTATTTAGAGCAAGCTCGTGTTTACGAAACATTTTCTTACTCTTGTTTGCTTTGCTCTGCCTGGTACAGATGGTTTCTTGTTGCTTAAACTCAAGCTCCAACTTTTTAATTATCGGTAAATAATTAACTAATTCCATAAAACACATAGACATTCAACTGTTAAGAATGCAAGACTCAGTATGGTATGAACTGTATATACAGGGTAATAAAAACATTTACATTTGAACTATTTATAAAGGACTTCTGCCTGCAAAACAGAAATTTGAGCTTTTGATAAAACACACTCATGGAAACTGATTAAATCCAAAATCAAAAGCCCTTTGTACTATTATTATTTCTCAAAATTGGATCTTTTATATAGATCACCAGTATAGCTGGACGAAAAAAAGATCTTGGTTGCAAAGAACAGAAATGCCACATGAATCTCCATAACGAAGGAAGTGGTACTTGGGATACCTGGGGTTAGAACTTGAGGATCTGGCAGAAAATGAGGCAGTCGTATGCATGGTGCCTCTCTCCTCTCCCTCGTAGTGTCTCCTCCCCAGGAGAATCATGAGGGCTGACGTCCTCTTCGCAGTCGGGGTGTCAGTTCACTCTGGTCTCTCCAGACCCTTTCTTAATGACCAGCCAGCCAGCATGATCCACAGGGTTCATGTTTAGAGCCCTGGACAGCATTTGTGATTGGTCTGGCATGTGGATTTGTCCTGAGAAAGGTGGCTGGATTGGCTGGGAGATGCCTCTCTCTGTCTTTTTAACCTGGAGGGTCAGGAGCGTTGCCTCATGGTACAAACTCAGACCATCCCAGCAACCCCATCAGGAGGACTGCGGGTTGGGCAGTTTTCATCAGGAAGAGGCTGTAGACCATAGAAAGTGACTGACACCTCTGGTTCAAGGGATGCCAGGGCGGTTAGAGGTTCTAGTTAATAAAGCCCTAGTGTCTGTCACCACATAACAAAAAGATTGAATAGTGCCATGGTCCTGGGCCAATATAACCAGCACCTCTGCATGCTTTTCTGTGGGCCTTCTCTCTATACTAAGTAGGCTTACCTATTCTGTGAAATCCAAATCACACTGCACAAAGAAGCCTCCAACCAGGCCAAGCTGGCCCTGTTCTATTCTTTGGTAATTTTTGATGGATTGAGTGCTTGTTGATGTCTTGGATATTTTATTTTTAAAGGCCTTGATGTCGTTAGGTACTTATGTTCTTGTGCTCAGTATATTATTCAGTATAATCTGTGCTCAGTGATACTATGAGTTCTTCTTATAACTCAGCATTTCCCCGCAGCACCTATCAGTGAGTTGCCAAGGTCGGCATTCAGTTATCACTTGTTGATTCTGTTTGGTCTTCAGGCATCCCTGTATATCACAGAGCTTCATCATAACTATTAGAAACATTCATTTAATATATACCTAAACCCCTGTGTTGAGAGAAGACAGAGATGATAATAATAGCTACTATTACTATCATTACTACTCTTTATTGTTCTTTATTGGACATTTTCTATATAGTAGGTGCTATACTAGGTACTTTACGTATCTCATTTAATGTTCAAAATAACTCCACAAGGTACATACTGAGATACCATTTCGCAGAGGGAAAAACTGAGATGTAAGCTTATGTATAACTTACATCAATTCATCAAAATAAGTAAATGGTGGAATCAAGCCCTCAACTCAGGTCTGCCTTTCTTGAAAACAGCTACCTACAACCACCATACCCTGCGACTTCTCCACATTTTATACCTGTTAATGATTCTGATTCAGTCAGGCCTCTGTTGCCACTCAGCAGGGATTCAAGATGAATGTCGCAGGTCGGTTGCTTCGCCCAGACAAGGTGGCTGAGTTGCCACGCAGCCGCTGGATTCTGGGTCTTGGACAGCTTGCCTAGACTGCCTGAGTCTCCCGGTTCTTCATCACAAATAGCGGAGTGAATGGTATTTCCTCCAAATAAAGTTGAATGTTTTCAGTCCCTTGAGGCAAGAGATGGAAAGATGATGGATCTGTCACTGTTTTGTACAAGAAACATGACTGAGGTGTCACCACATGGCAGGCACTATTTCGAGTCTGTCCTTTGCTCCTTTCAATCCCTAATTCCTTCTATACCCTGTAATACAGAAAAAGAAACAGAAAGGAAGAATGAGAGGCCAGAGAAGATAAAAGAAAAGAGAAAACCATGACCCTTATTTTTGTAAATAATATCTTGGATAGATTCTTCCCCGAGGAGAGAATTCTGGCCAACTTCAGGAAAAATATATTGTGTATCTGTGATCTTTCAGACACGGGCTAAGTGCTCAAGATAGCCGAGACTCAACCCCTGCCTTCTAGGGGTTCATGGTCAATTAGAGGAGACAGAGTGTGGGTGTACAATGGTAGGCACATGTATATTCTCCTGTAACCCGTAAGATATTCTCTGCAGAGCCACCCTTATCACAGAAACTGTAACTATAATGTCTTCAGGGATCAGACTTACGACTCCAAAGTACTATCTCTTACAATATACAAAAAAGAAAAAAAATATGATAAATGACAAACTTCATAAGACTCAATATAGAGATGGGGGTAGTTTCTCTCTTCTAATAACACAATGCTCCCACTCTCAGGGAGTCTAAGTTGTTTTAAAAGAGTACACCCTACACCAGGAACATCTCTTCTTGGGTCTTGGAAATCCTGGTTGAGTTTAGCCATGTGTTGACCAGCCTGAGATGTACTCCTTGAGAAACCACCATTTGCATAGATTTGTCCAGATGTCATTACCAACTGAGAGCGGCAGGTACCTGGAAAGCCAGGGCAGCTGCAGGGCCCCCTTGTACATCTTGGGCTGCCATAGAGAACATACTGTGCATGCCACATCTGAAGGTATACCAGAGGGTCGTCTTCCTTTCCCACGTGTCTGCAAAATATTTTCAAGTCACAGCCACTCACTTATACAAATGTGTGGAATGACCAAGACAAGTTTCTTAAAATAATTCCTTCTAGCTCATGTTTTTTTCCCCCTGAGGATGGAGGGTGTACTTTTTTTGAACTATACTTCTTTTTGTCTTAAAAAATAGCCACTCATGGAACATTTCACACTTTTACATAGCAAACGCGTAACTATGATTAACATGGTTAATCACCGTTTATGTAATTTGGATAATTGGTTTGGATAATTATTGAAAGCCAGAAAATTCTTGAGCAAGGGGAGACCTTAACAATCAAGTCCAGGGCCTCTTGTTGTTGTTGTTGCTGTTGTTGTTGTTTTCAGAACAGGAAACAGAGGTTCAAAATAGGAAAGTGATGTGTTCAGGCTCAGACAGCCAGTTGTTGGCATCCTTGACATCACTTCCCTGACCAGCTCTTCCCTTTTTAACTCTCTTTAAACTTCCTTTACTGTGCCCAGTTCTGCCAGGTGGACATCTCTCCAGCCACGTCCTGGGCCCATGCCCTCCCTGTGTGCATTTTTTTTAAGACAGGTCCTGCTCTGTTGCCCAGGCTGGAGTGCAGTGATATGATCTCAGCCCACTGCAACCTCCAGCTCCCAGGTTCAAGCAGTTCTCCTGCCTCAGCCCCACAAGTAGCTCGTACAACATGCCCAGCTAATTTTTATATTTTTAGTAGAGATGGGATTTTACCATGTTGACCAGGCTGGCCTCAAAATCCTGGCCTCAAGTGATCCACCTGTCTTGGCCTCCCAAAGTGCTGGGATTACAGGCAGGAGCCACAGCGCCTGGCCCCTCCCTGGGTGCTTTTATCCACTGTTCGCTTCATCTGCTATGCCTTGTCACTGGAGCTCTCCATGCCCTGCCTTGCCCCGGAGCTGCCTATGACCTAACACATATTTAGCAGCATGTTCAAACTGAATGAATACCTTCTAGTCATTCCAAAATCTGTGCTGTAAAAATCTTCTGTAATTAGCTCTCTTCTGATTTAACTTGTATTCACTCATGGCAACCTTATCCCCCAGGCAGATCCACAAAAATAAATATCTAGCTGTGGACTTCTATGATCTTATTCTCTATATCCAGTGTGTTAGGAAGTCTTATAGATTTTGACCCCAACATTTAAAAAAAAAAACTGTCCTCAGTTTTCAACTCCTTATCCTGTTTTAGATGCACTTATAATCTCTAGGCTGAAATATTTTAGTAGCCTTTTTAATCACTCTATCTGTAATCTTTTCTTTCCAGCCTCTTATGTCCTACAGATTAAATTAGGTTCAGGTTTGGGAGAGACAGCCTAAAGGTTGTCTAAGGACCATCTGAACCAAGGATGGAGAAAAGTATTGCCCAGATGAAAGCTGAGCTTCCACAACAGAGAAGTGAATTTGGGCCACAATGGAGGGGCAGGGCTGGTAGTGAGTGAGGATGAGTGCCCTTTATGTATATCTTTCTGGGGTGGAGGCAACTCTAAGCTATGTAATTCCCTGGCTCCTGAAATTGAGTTCATCGTCTGTACTGAGAGAACACATTACACTTCTGTTACAAAGCTTGGATTGCTCCGTCTTGTGTGTCCCTTAGCCAGGTGTGTTAGTCCATTTTCATGCTGCTTCCTGAGACTGGGAAGAAAAAGAGGTTTAATGGACTTACAGTTCCACATGGCTGGGGAGGCCTCACAATCATGGTAGAAGGCAAAGAGGAGCAAGTCACATCTTACATGGATGGCGGCTGGCAAAGAGAGCTTGTGCAGGGAAACTCCCGTTTTTTGTTTTTTGTTTTTTTAATCATCAGATCTCATGGAATTTATTCACTATCATGAGAACAGCATGGGAAAGACCTGCCCCCATGATTCAGTTACCTCCCACTGGGTCCCTCCCATGATGTGAGAATTATGGGAAATACAATTCGAGATGAGATTTGGGTGAGGACACAGCCAAACCATATCATGAGGCATATTTATTTCTCCTACATTGCTTGTCTTTGAAAATCAAATGTAAATCTTACTAATCGGTGTCTCCTGTAGCATGCAGTTCAGGGAAGAGGTGGGCTCTGAGCTTAGCAGCCTGGGCTCATGTCCTGGTGCAGCTACTAATTTTAACAAGTAAAGTGCTCTGTGCTCCAGTGTCTCACCTGTTAAAGAGAGAGAGAGAAAGAAAAAAAGTGCTTATCGTGGTATATAGTAAGGCCTAATTTAAGTCAAACTTAGTATTTCCAGTTTTTAATGGATTTGAATAGAAATTTTTATGTGATAGTCACTTTGAAGTTCAGAATTTAAAACAAATAGAAAGTTCCTCCTCTCATCTGTAAATGATTTAAAGTAAATATCCTACTTTTGGTGTTGTATGAATTTCTCCCTTCGGTGACTTAGGCCTGAATTAATGTCCATTGTATTTCATTGTCCTTGATTTTATGCACGTAAAGAATGGGGTCTGTCAGATCGTGATTAATTAACCTCAGAAAGACTATCTCAGATCAGTTCCCTCTGTGTCTTCTCAGTCATTGCAAGTGAAACTCTCTCCTTTAAGACTTTCCCATTTAATTCCCAAGTGACTGACCTGCAGACAAAACTTTGAATCAGCAAATTGTGTTTACAGATTACTGTACTGATCTCTCTCTCTGGAAGTGCCACATTTACACAGTGAACTGCAGCAGGAGGGAGCCGAGTGCCAGTTGAACTGCCCACAGTGTGCTGGAGAGAAAGATCACAGCCCTGTCAAAGCAGAGCCTCCTTCCACATTGGATAATTTACAGGGAAGATTCTAGACTTTTACACTTCAAGAATCAGCATTCTATAAGGCTCAAAAGCTCCATGCACGGTTGTTACTGGGGCAAAATAAAGGCCACAACTTCTCTGGGCCTCTTTAGGGGGTACCAGCTTTGCATTTCAGAGGCCTTTCTTCCATGGGTCCATTTCCTTCCATCATTTTGGCTTTGGATGTGTATCAGGCTTCTGTAATTGAAACCAAAAGCTACCTTAAATAAGATGGAAATTTTTTTCTCTTAAGCACAACTGAGTGGTGTTAGGGACACGGGTTCCTTGTGTATTGATCCACATCACTAAGGCATTGACCTCACGTGGTCCAAGATGGCTCATCACCTCCACAGTCACATTCCCACTCATGGGAAGGATAAGGGGAAGGAGTGAGGGCATGTGTCCCTTTTGTTTAAGGGTACTACCTGTAAGTTGCACACACCTGTCACTCACATCCTGTTGGCCAGTCTAATCCATAAGACCATACCTGGTGGGATGAGAGGCTGGGAAATTCTACCTTAATTCCGGGTGGTTATGTGCCCAGCTGTAATTTGGATTTCAGTTACCATAGAAAAAAGGTAAAGCAGATATGGGAAAACATCTCTATCATACCAGTGACCTGAAAACGGAGCTGTTGTAGGTAATTTGAGGCTCTACCAGAGGGGGAAAAAATAATAGAAGGCGATATTTTAAAATATACCTGTGGATTATTTTCTACAGACCTTTGGCTACACCAAGAATACTTTTCTGTTCCACCCTAGTGGAATAGACAGTGAGACTTTTTTTGAGATAGAGTCTCTCTCTGCCACCCAGGCTGGAATGCAATGATGCAATATCGACTCACTGCAACATCTGCCTCCTGGGCTCAAGTGATTCTCCTGCCTCAGCCTCCTGAGTAGCTGGGACTACAGGCACGAACTACCACACCTGACTAATTTTAGCATTTCTGGTAGAGACGGGGTTTCTCCATGTTGCCCAGGCTGGTCTTGAACTCCTGAGCTCTGGTGATCCATCCACCTTAGCTTCACAAAATGCTGGGATTCCAGTCATGAGCCACCATGCCCAGCCTTTTCTTTTTTTTCCTATTACTTTCAAAATATAACATTTTCTCATTCTCAAAGTAATAATGTAATAATTATTAAAAACTTAGAAAATATAGGCAAGAAAAATGAAGGCAATTAAAATGCCCACATTTGCAGCTTAGAAGGGAGCCATAGACAGAAAGGTGAGGGTATAAATCTTACAAGTGGATCCACCCTTTGAGGAAGAGAAAAAGGTAGGGGAGCAATGGCAGATTTGCAGAGAAAAGTTACAGGGTGAGTGGGCAAGGTGGCAAGGGGGTAGTTCAGAAACCTTCCAGGATGCTTGGTAAACACAGTGGACAATTTTTCTTATATTGTTCAGTTTATCATGTATACTGCAATGCTTGAAGATATGATTTGCTTGATAAATGCCATTGTAGCTTTATATTAATAGTCATTCAGGTTTTCCTAAAATGCTCAGAGAGCTAAGGATAAAATCAAAATAAATAAATGCCCAGGTCTTTGGGTGTTGGATCCCCACAATCGTTACTGTTTGCAGTGAACCATATTGCTGCCAAGGAGCAGTCTCTCATGTGCTGTCTCTGGACGATGACCCCCAGAGTAAGATTCACAACCATCAGTGCTTCCAAAAATCAGCCACCAGGGAAATAAATGAGAACAGAGATTGGTTGGCTTAAACATGTCTTACAGAGGAGAAAATTGTTCCATTAAAATCTTAAGTAAAGTAAATCAAAGGTAAACCAGTTATTTCAGATGAAAAAAAGTAAAAATAATGAATATCCTACTAAATTATACTATGGTTTCTTAAGGCAGTTTCTTAATGATTACCATATGCTGGTTCCAGGTGACTTGGTCAAAAGCTGTTTGGTTGAAACATAGTTGGTCACAGCAGTGACTTTGTTGAAAATGTAGTTGATGTTTTGGGTTAGCTAAGTGACTCTTGATTGGCGTAGGCATGCCTGTATGTAATCATGCCAGACATGCACTCGTGAACATCGTTCCTTACCCACTTTCAAAACCAGAAGTTTCTGAAGCCATTGCCAAGCCTGGCATTAGAACTGTACCAGAAGGGCCGGGCGCGGTGACTCACACCTGTAATCCCAGCACTTCGGGAGACTGAGGCGGGCAGATCATGGGGTCAGAAGATGGAGACCATCCTGGCCATGGTGAAACCCTATCTCTACTAAAATACAAAAAATTAGCCAGGTGTGGTGGTGGGCACCTGTAATCCCAGCTACTCAGGATGCTAAGGCAGGAGAGTCGCTTGAACCTGGAAGGTGAAGGTTGTAGTGAGCCGAGATCATGCCACTGTACTCCAACCTGCGCAACAGAGTGAGACTCTGTCTCAAAAAAAATAGAAATGAAAATAAAAATCTGAAATATCTGATGCATGAATAAGCAGCCATTCAAGAAAAACCCCAAATAAATTGTAGGAAAATTTACCTTTGCATTGCAGCAAGGGTGCAGATATTTGTCTGCTAATTCACTTGCCCTTTCTCGGTTGCTTTTAGTCTTCTAATACTATAAGATTTTTTTTTAATTTTTTCTAGTGTCTAACATAATAATCAGCAGACATTCCGATGATATAATCTGTTATCTTCATTTTTCTGATTTGATTTTTTTTCTTGTAAAAGCTCTCACACACACTCGGTTGGTGGGGGTGTATTTCTGGCTGTACCTCCTTTATTGATTAGTTTTTTTCACATGTGTAAAGAATACTCAGGAGCACCCAGGAGAAACTTACACAGACTTTCCGGATTACAGGATATCACCCTTTCTATGTAACAAAAGTATTCGTATTTGGAAAACCAAGCTACAACATGTGAAGTGTATTAAGAATGATTGTCTCCCCAGAATCCACACGAGCTTTCCCCATCTTCGCTTGTTTTTCTAAAGATAAAAACCATTCAGCAGTGTTTGTAGTTGGATCTAGCAAGTGCTCGTGCTTGCATAACATTTCACTTTGGCCATCTCAACTTTGTTATATGTAAACAATGTTGTAAGTAAGCTTTGAAACGGTATAATATGTGCAACCACTGTTTATTTTTTTAATACTTCCGAATATTTCATTATTTATTTTAAATGTGATTTATGATTGATGGATGTTTGACATGCAAAATAACGTATTCCCAGGAACTCTAGGGAAGACAGAAGTATGCACTGGAGTCTCACAACTCCTTCCCTTGAGCAGAGAGCTGGGGTCACTTATGCAATTGAAAAACCCAAAGGGGAAATTAATTTTTAGTAAGCAGGTATTTAAATAATGCATGCCCATCCTGAAACTCAGCTCTTTTCCAGATGGAGTTCCATAGCCTTTTGAAAGCATATTAAATCGCTTCATTATCATTTGATTTCATGAAAAGGCAAATGACATGTTGCTTCTCACTCCACTGTGTGGACAGTCCAAAGCCCTTGAAATGCTCATAAAGGTCACAGTGCCCAAGTTTAATGTCTTGGATGTGGAAAGAGAGATTGTAAGGGATCATATTGATTTGCATGAACTTTAAAATGCCATCAAACCTCTCAGAGGTTATATCTTAGATGCAGCATTAAAATAGAAACAGACAAATAAAACCATATGTTTAAATGTGATGTTCGATTTGCTTATCAAAAACACGTGGGTTTTTTTCCCCTTGTATCCAACTTTCTCATGAATCACTGGAGTTTCAAATCGTCTAGTACACTGTTCTTCCTCTATATTTTTCTGTAGGACAGACTCAAGTAATGGAGTAAGTAATAACCGTAAAATTTTAATGAATACTGAAGCCAGTTTTCCTTCTGGTTGTTAGGAGCTTGGACTTTTTAAACCATGGAAATCTAGACAGAGTTTAAGTTCCATCGAGTGTAAAGGTAGACCCTGTACTTCTGGTACCTCATCATAAACTCATATCTTCAGGGGCTTCTCTGGTATGTAAAATTGTAATTTAGTTTAAGATGTTGGGAAATTACGTCTAATAAGAACATCTGGACATTGTCACACATCATTCATATTGGCACATTGCATGGATAGACGATTTCCTTCTAACATAAAATGTCAAATTAATCTGTGTTGGGAATTCCGGTACAGGCGGGGGGGGCCTTGGCTGTATCACTCAAGTCTGTTTTGATAGCGTCCCAAATGCCACTGTTTTTATATTGAAAGCAAACTTTATATGCTTTTGAAGTAAGATACCTATCACCACTGGATTGAATTTGAGAAACGTTAGAGAAGTATGAATTGGCGTTGCTGTACCCAGTGATGCTTCAGAGTTTCTGTCACCAAATGTAACTTTTAACAATTGTATGGATTTTCATAAATTTCACATAAAACTAAAAATTATGGATTTCATAAAATTTTTATATAAATTTTGGTAAAGGAAGAGATGATTTAAGTTTCTCCTAGAATGGTAATTCACCTGGCAGACCAAATTGTAGTTCAGTAAATTGATTTGACCAATACGGGTTGAGCATCCCTAATCCAGGATTTTGAAACAGTTTCAAAAGAAATGCTCATTGGAACCTGTCAGATTTCAGATTTTTGGACTAGGGATGCTCAACTGGTATTCTGCAAATATGCCAATTTTCAAAATAATCTGAAATCTGAACACTTCTGGTCCCAAGTACTTCAGATGAGGGATACTCAACCTGTTATATAGTCAGATTATACTAATTTGAAAGAGTGGAAAATAATCCTTTTAAATTATTTTTTATTAAAATGTGATGAAAAAATTAAGTGTATCAAAATTCTTAGAAGACCTTATCTAACATACACGAAAGTTCTGATGATTTGACAAGGTAGAACTTGTTTTGAGACTCAGATAATGTCTAATTTCCCAAGTAAGTGGTTTCTGCTCCTTCTCCACCATGATGTGTTCACACAGGTGATATGGTGGACTGTAGGTGACATGCAGTTCCCAGCTGATAGACCATATTTAACTCAGTTTCTCTTCCTAGAAAGCATGCCCAAACACACGAGTGAGAATGATGTTGTGGTAGGAATAACCTTGAATCTTATTTTTTTTTAATAGTTAACAAAGAAATACTTCTTAAAAATGGTAATTTAGCCTTTATAGTCAAAATACCTTGGAGTATATTCTTGAGATTTACATATCCACTGTAGCCTGGTTAATTCTCACCCTGTCATGTATGATGATGGAAGTGGTGAAGGCAAGGAAAGGGGAAAGTAATGGGAGCAGGAGACAAAGGAGGGACAAAGGGAACATTAGCTCCAGCAGAAATGCCAACATTGCGCTATTTTACATAAAATGTAGAGACTTCGTAACCATGTAGGTCCATTTATCCATCTGCCATTTTTTCCTACATTGTCATATTTATTACAACTACATGCATTATAAACCTTGCAAGACAATGTATGTTATTATTTTTGCTTTAAGAAATTAAGAGCAAGTCTTTGCTGTAATAAACATATGTGTTCATGTGTCTTTATAGTAGAAAGATTTATAATCCTTAGCATATATACCCGGTAATGGGATTGCTGGGTCAAACGGTATTTCTCATTCTAGATCCTTGAGGAATCACCACACTGTCTTCCACAAGGGTTGAAGTAATTCACATTCTCACCAACAGTGTAAAAGCGTTCCTATTTCTTCACATCCTCTCCAGCATCTGTTGTTTCCTGACTTTTTAATAATCGCCATTCTAACTGGCATACACCATGGAATACTATGCAGCCATAAAAAAGAATGAGTTCATGTCCTTTGCAGGGACATGGATGAAGCTGGAAACCATTGTCAGCAAACTAATACAGGAACAGAAAACCAAACACTGCATGCTCTCACTCATAAGTGGGAGTTGTACAATTAGAACACATGGACCAGGGAGGGGAACGTCACACACCGGATCTTATTGGATGATGGCGGGCTAAGGGAGGGAGAGCATCAGGGAACATACCTATGCATACGGGGCTTAAAATCCAGATGACAGGTTGATGGGTACAGCAAACCACCATGGCACATGTATACCTATGTAACAAATCTGCATGTTCTGTACATGTATCCCAGAATTTTAAAAAAATTCTCTATGTGTACTCAGATAGTTACTGTTTATAATGCTCTTCACTCCTTCCTAAAGATGTAGATTTCCCTCTAGTGTCATCTCCTGTTAGCCTGGAAAACTCCCTTAGCGCAAGTCTGCTGACAATGAATTTTTCATTTTTTTAAATCAGAAATGTCTTCATTTCACCTTCCTTCTTGAAGGTTATTTTCATTGGATATTCTGGGTTGAACAAGATTGTTTTCTCAGCACTCAAAAGATGTCATATCACTCAAAAGATGTAGTTTTCTGATGAGAGGTTTAATTAAAATCATCCTTTCCCTGTATATAATGTTTAATTTTTCTCTGCTCTGAGGAGTTTCTCTTTAGGTCTCAGCAACATGACTATGACATCTCTGGACATTTTGTGTATGTGTGTAGTTAACCTGTTTGGGGTTTGCCAAACTTATTTAATCTGTAAATTTATTTCTTTCACTAAACTTTGGAAGTTTTCAGCCATTGTTTTTTCAAATATGTTTTTCTGCTCCATTGACTGTCTTCCTCTCCCTCTGGAACTCCAAGTACCAGACCTTAGACCTCTGATATTAGCCCAGAAGTCTCTATTCATTTTTTAAAGTCTTTCTTTCTCTTTCCTTCAGACTGGATAATTTTCATTTATTTTCAGATTCACAAATTATTTCCTGCATCATTTCTCCTTTCTTCTGTCAGCACATCCAGAAGGATGTTTAAAAATTTCAGGTCTGTTTGTCAGTTCTATAATTTCTGTTTTGTTTTTTTAGTAGTTCCTCTGCTGAGATTTTCTGTTTTGGTCATTACAGGTATATTTTCCTTTATGTAATTGAACACAGTTAAATAGCTACCTTAAAGTCTGATAATTCCAACATGTGGGTTATCTTGGAGATTGTCAGCATTGATTGTCTTCTCTTTGAGAATGGGTCACATTTGCACGTTACGTTGTGGACAGCCTGCATCTTGCTGTATTCATTCAGAGAGTGTGGACTTTTTCTTCCAGCAGGTAGTTAACTTGGTTAAATTAACTTGGTTAGAGTGGAGCAGGTTTGAAATATTTCTGTTAGGAATGAACTGTTTGCTCTATTTTCTATTCAGGTCCTTTAGGTACCTTTCAGTTTCTTATGTGGTACAAGTGTTTTTCAAAAAAAAAAAATCACTCAAATGAGAATCAGAATGCTTAGGTTCCAGTCTCAGTCTTAATAATAGTTGGCTGCCTAATCACTGTTATGTTACAGTTAGCAATCATTATGTTATAATTAGCCAAGTATTGTTATTATGATTAGTTAATTGTTATAATAAACAATTTGTATCTCTCTGGCCTGTAGAATGAGAGGCCTGGTCAACCTTAAAGGTCCTTTTCCTATTAATATTTTATAGTCCTTTAATTGCTTAATTTAAGGTACTTTGAAGTCTGAGTTAATTATTTCATAGGATTCAAAATGTTGATTTCATATATTACGTGGCAGAAAGAATACCCCGGTATTAGAAGATGTGGGCATGTGTGATTGATATTTTTCTTTTAATCTCAGATTACCTTAAAAATATTCCATACCTAATTTGCTTTAGGCCTCAGTGTTTCCTGGGCACAAGTTATTTCATTCAAAAAACAATAATTGAAAAGAATGTCATTTTTAACCTAATACTCTATTTTAAATGTTTGTTTGTCTCTTAGGAAAAAGTGCTGCAAAGGGTATAAATTTGTTCTTGGACAATGCATCCCAGAAGGTATGTAATATAAAGAAGACAC
Source organism: Ateles fusciceps (assembly GCA_036589455.1). Classification (NCBI taxonomy): domain Eukaryota; kingdom Metazoa; phylum Chordata; class Mammalia; order Primates; family Atelidae; genus Ateles; species Ateles fusciceps. Next base: position 12,361,865 of record JAZHEH010000078.1, read on the forward strand.
GGTCTCACTTTATTCACAACTAATCATTAGAAGTCTATCAACTTGAGATGTTCATGGAATATAGGTGTTATCTGTGCATATATGTATATTTTTTGGCATTAAATTTTTCTGATGCCAATTTGTTATATGTAGTGTGCAGTGTCTGAATCATTACATGATGTGTTCGCACACATTGAGTCATTCTTATATAGTATTTCAGGTTTATGGTTAATGGGCTATAATCCCCCCAGTTAGCATTTTATACACAATTAGAACCAACCCTCCTCCCTTGGCCTCTCTACCTGCTTTTCACCTGCTAAACTTTAAGTCCCTTTACATGACCACCAGCAAACACTACCTGAGTGTTCAGCCCAGCACTGAAGACAGAGCAAAGTAAGGCAAGGACACAGCTCTCAAGTTGCATGCATTCAAATTGAGGAGCCAGGATGGGGAGCAGATAGAATCAGATAGACCTGAATTTTAATCATGCTTCTACATCCTATTAATAGCTGTGACCTTGGGCAGGTTACTTTCTGACCCTTAGTTCTTCCAGGCACATGTTAGTACGTGGGTCATATGACGGTTTTAGGAATTTCGCCGTATGTCAGGCACTTGGAACAGAGGCTTGTTCTTATTACATGCTTGATAAATGGTGACTGCGGTTCTTGCTGCTGTTGTCATTGCCAATAATAACTGCAATATGTGCAATAGAGACATTCAAAGCAGGAAGTGCTCAGAGGGGGACACAGCACAGAGGCCCAGGGCAGTCAAAGAGGGTCTTGGAAATGAGGGGGAGAAGTGAGACCATGTTATCAAGGAAGACTGCCCAGGACTTAATCAAGTAGAAAGTAGAGGACTGCAGAGGGTTCCGGGCAGAGCCCTGACACAGCCCTAAAGACTACTTGTGTGAAGGGCATGGGGTTCGTTTGTCCAGGGCTGGGATGAGGTGGGTAGGGAGTGTGAAACTGTTTTCTTCACTTTTGCCCAAGAAGCCAGATCTCTATAGAAGATCTAGAGCCCAGCCAAGCAAAATCTGTTGCATTATCTCAGAGAGCACAATTTTTGGTCAGTTAGAACTAGATTAATCCTGCGGGGCACGGTCGCCCTCAGCACTTCGGGAGTCCTAGGCGGGTGGATCACAAGGTCAAGAGATCAACACCATCCTGGCCAACATGATGAAACCCATCTCTACTAAAAATACAAAAATTAGCTGGGCATGGTGGCGTGCACCTGTAATCCCAGCTACTCAGGAGGCTGCGGCAGATTCAGTCGCATGAGCCCAGGAGGTGGAGGTTGCAGTGAGCCGAGATCGTGCCACTGGTCTCCAGCCTGGCGACAGAGCAAGACTCCATCTCAAAAAAGAAAGAAATAGATGAATCCCTCCCGTTTATTGCTGTTTTCAGCGGAAGTATGGGACAGTTCATTGAACCATAGCTGTGCCCTTTGAGCAAGCTGCCATAGGAAGGCTGGCTGGGAAGTCGCTCTGCGTGTGATGGTTGATGTGGTCTTGTGTTTCTCTAAGTTGAGTTTGTCTCTGCCAGCCAGTTCTGTTGGTTATAGCATGATGGATAAACCCACAAAAGTCACAATAATTGCATTTCTTTCTATACCAGCTTTTCTCAGTCACCAGCTGTGTCCTTTATGTCGCAGTTTGGCAGACTGCAAAGAAAGTTAAGTTCAGGCCCTGTGGTTTAAGATCTTATCTAAAGACCTTGCCAAACTGAATTGAAAACACATTGCATGGATACCACATACTTCGAGTTTCTTTCAGTGTTAGTGGTTTCAAACATCTAGGCCTTAAAACTAGTCTTCCTCATCCTAAAGTGAGACTGCAGCACCTGTAATTAACGTAACCCAGAAGTGAATATTTTCAGGAAAAGTGGTCACAAATGCTGAAAGTCACTTTGCCAGAGCTAATTCTCTGCTCTGTTGCTTTTTGCTGGAACACTTTTTATAGAAGAGTTGAAGACTTGTTTTAATCTGTGGGAAAAAGTCAGTGATTGTTTCTTTTACTAAAGATATCTTTAGTAATAAAGGTTTCTATTATCAGATAATGCAAAATACAAATGCAGATTTCAGAAAATATTGTATATTAGGGTTCTCCAGAGAAATAGAACCAGTTTAGATTTCGATTTTCTATATATGGAGAGAGAGAGAGACTGAGACTGAGTGAGAGATCAAGACTTTTTTTAAGGGATTGGCTCATGAGATTGTGGAGATACAAGTCCAAAATCTTCCGTGCAGGCTGGCAGGCAAGAGATCCAGGGAGGAGCTGCAGTTGGAGTCTGCAGGCCAGAGTCCCCCCTTAGATTGGCGGGGTGTGGGGAGGGGGAGGTCAGGTTTTTTCTATTAAGACCTTCACCTGATTGGATGAGGCCCACCCCCCATTATGGAGAGTCATCTGAGTTACTCAAAGTCTACTGATTTCAGTGTTAATCTCATCTAAAAAATATCTTCACAGAAACATCTAGAATAGTGTTTGACCTAATATTTGGATACTTTGGCCTAGCCAAGATGACACATAAAATTAACTATCATAAATCTACCCCCTTGTCAACTTGCCACTCATATGCATTGCCTTTAACCATACCTCATCTTAAGAAAAAGGCAGTAGCAAAGTTGTATGTTCATATGACATGCTACAACTATCCTGCATGAAAACACACTAGCCCTTTCCCCCAGAAGAGTGTACAAAGTCCTGGGGCACTGGACTTCTCCAGCATCTCCTTCATATGCTTTAATATAAATACTGTGATGTTAAATTAACAGTATTTAAATACTGTTATATAAAGTCACTACGTCTTATGACATAATAAGAGGACAAAAGGAAGAAAACAAAGAATGGCATGCATGTGCGTGTGCGCACACGCAGACACACACAGACACACATACACAGACACACACACAGACACACACAGACACATATACACAGACACAGACACACACACACACGTACACAGACACACACACACAGACACACACAGGGACACACACAGAGACACACACACACAGACACACACATCCATGGAAAGATAAGGAACAAATACTTGTGACAATTTACAGTGCTTTTTTCTGTAACTTGTCACATAGTCATAGCTGATATATGTAACCTGCTGCCTTCTACTGCTCAACCCATATTCCCTTTGCCCTCAGCAAGCACTTCACCTGATCGTGTTTCTTTCCCTACCTGATAAGGTGAACCCACACCTTCATTCCTGAAGGATCTGAGACATTAGCCCTGCCTGAATTGGGTTGTCGCCTTCTGTTGACTTTTTAATCACAGGGTGTGGCAATACTAAGGGGCCACCTAAGGTGTTTCTGGTGTCCCAGAAATTCTTCCTTCCCTCCGTTGTGGGGTGACAGGACACTTTGCCCTTGGTAGCCAGGATCAATCACCCCAGCTAGCACAATACTCCCTTTTTGTCTGCTGATGCAGGGGCCTGAGGAGACCAAAGTGATCAGGTAGCACCTTAATTTTCAGTTCGATGGACTTATTTTTGCCTCTGTTGCTGGAAGCATTCCTCCCTTTGGAACTAAGCCCTCTAGCCCAATATAACATAAAGTTACAGAACAGGAAGAAAAATGTTGCTAATGGATCAGTAGGGGTAACAGTGAGTGGTGCCACTGCCACTTCCACTCCTTGATTCTGAGACCTGTGAATTCTGGTAATGGGAGAAACCACACCATATGTTGGATACCGATTCAGAGTATATACATCCTCCTGGTGAACCTTGCTTCAGACTCAATAGCTGGGTACCATGGCCTAGCCAAGTTGACATGTAGCATTAACCATCACAGATGGCAAAAAGAAACAAGAGTATCTAAAGAAATATGTTCACTAGTGGGTGGAAGCTACAGTTTTTAAGTGTTGCTGCCTCGTATTTGCTGCTCTAAGTCAGGACTCAGTGAACTATGGCCTGTGCGCCAATTCTGATTCTGTAAATGAAGGTTATTGGAACACAGTCAAACCTATTAAGTATTATCTGTGGCTTCTTTCACACTACAGCAAAACTACAGCAGAGTTGATTAGTTGTAAAAGAGAACTACAAAGCCAAAATACCATCTGGCCCCTTAACCAGAAGTTTGCTGACCCCTGTTGGAAGTGATGTCTTGATTGGCCAGGTGATAGTATGATCTGATTTGTTCTAGTTCAGCAATTATTAATTCAGCATAAACTGTGGGAAGGGAGCAGTGCCGGTTACTCCAGGGGACATGCTCCCTGCCGTAGATGAGCAGTCATAAGAACCAGCAGCAAAAGAAGCAGAAGAATAGGTTAAGCTTTTACTGTGCGTCAGGCATGGTGCTTAATGGCACCATCCAATTTAATCTTCATAAAAGCACCAAGAAGTGTGGGTATTATTCTCTTTATTTTGTAGGAGAGGAAGCTGAGGCTTAAGGAACTCAAGATCACAGAGACAGTGGCAGAGACGGTATTATAAAAGGGCTGGAGGAGTTGGTTGGACATTGCAAGAGGTAAAAACAGAATAAATGAAAGTGTGGAGGTGAGAAGGCAAGGATGTGAATAGGGATGATGGAAAAGAGAAGTTAGTTGTGCTGCAGTGTAAGGAACTTACAGATAAGTCTCAAGGTTAGAAAAGGCTCAAGGGATATAAAGCCAGATCTTAAACACAAGAGTGAACCATTTATATTTCATGTTAATTAGTAGCAAGTATAAAGGTTTTTAAACAAGGGGAAGGCGTACACAGCACTATGCTTTGGGAAGGTTAGCCTGGCAGAGTTATCCCAAATGGATTTAAAAGCTTAAAATCTTAGGATAAAGGTCCTGTTTACCAGGGAGGTTCTGAAGGTCTGAGTTGGAATGGTGCCAGAAGAAAAAGGACTGAGAGGATCGAACATAGATAAATTATAAAGATAAAAGCTACATAACTGAAAGCTGATAGGCTCTGGGAAACAAGCATCAAAAATGGAGTTCTGAATAAATTCATTAGTCTTGCCTCTTCCAGAAAACACACAAAATGGGCAGGGCAGGGCAGGAGGAGGTGGTGGGAAAGATCCACAGAAGACGTAAACCCACCAGGACAAAGAACAAGGAAGAGGAGATACTAGCAACAAAACTTCAGAAGCTGGAGAACAGATAGGGAGGTGGTAAATAGCTTAGCAAAATCAGAAAGGTTAAATTCTAGCCAGCTTAAGGAAACCAGGGAGCAACCTGGTTTGAATGCCCAATACTGAAAAAGGAGCAACCTCAATTTATAACAAAACAAATAGTAATCAGTAACAATACAGATAAACTAGAAAAAGGAGTGGAAGTAACATCAAAACAGGATTGATTAAAAGTTTAAAGAGAAGCCAGACTCCCAGATCTTGTCCTCTCCTCCGCTCAGACAAAACACTGCCTCTTCTACAACCAGGCAGAAGAGCAAAGAGTACACCAGAGCTTAAGGGTCTGAGGGAGACCAGTCAGAGCTGAAAATGAACACTCAGTACTGAAAAGGAGGGTTTCGGTAAGTGCTCACACCTTGAATTTTGAAGCCCCCAGCCTTCTCCCTTCACTTGAGTTCCAGAATGACTTTACTCTCAGACAAGGATTTAGAAATGCCTTCCCTGGGCATTCTAGACAACCCAAGGAAAGGTCTTAAGAAACTTAACTTGGAATGCACCAGCCAGATCACTTACAGTAATATCCAGATGTTATAAAATCTACCATATACAAAGAGCTTCTACTAGTCTGTTTTAAATACACCATGAATAAACTACAGCAGACATCTAAGGATCATCAGACATTAGAAGGAAACTACCATTTGACCCAGCAATGGAATATATTCAAAGAAAAATAGATCATTACACCAAAAAGACACATGTTCTCCTATGTTCATCAATATGCTATTCGCAATAGCAAAGACATGGAATCAATGTAGGTGCCCATAGTAGTGGATTGGATGAAGAAAATGTGATACGTATACACCATGGAATACTACACAGTTATAAAAAAAGAATGGAATCATATCCTTTGCAAAAACATGGTTGCAGCTGGAGGCTATAATCCTAAGCAATCTAACACAGGAAAAGAAAACCAAATACCACATGTTCTCACTTATAAGTGGGAGCTAAACATTGTGCACACATGGACATAAACATGAACAAGACACTGCAGACTAGTAGTTGGGGGAGGAAATAGTGGGATGGTTGGAAGGTGAGTAGTGGGGGGGAATAGTGGGAGGTTGGAAGGTGGAGTTGGGGGGATGGTGGGAGGTTGGAAGGTGAGTTGGGGGGGGAATAGTGGGAGGGTTGGAAGGTGAGTTGGGGGGGAATAGTGGGAGGGTTGGAAGGTAAGTTGTGGTGGGGAATAGTGTGATGGTTGGAAGGTGAGTAGTTGGGGGAGGAAATAGTGGGATGGTTGGAAGGTGAGTAGTTGGGGGAGGAAATAGTGGGATAGTTGGAAGGTGAGTAGTTGGGGGGGAATAGTGGGAGATTGGAAGGTGAGTACTGGGGGGGGAATAGTGGGAGGGTTGGAAGGTGAGTAGTTGGGGGGAGGAAATAGTGGGATGGTTGGAAGGTGAGTAGGTGGGGGGGAATAGTGGGAGATTGGAAGGTGAGTACTGGAGGGGAATAGTGGGAGGGTTGGAAGGTGAGTAGTTGGGGGGGGGATATAGTAGGAGCATTGGAAGGTGAGTAGTTGGTAGAGGGGGAAATAGTGGGAGAGTTAGAAGGTGAGTAGTTGGTAGGCAGGGAAATAGGAGGAGGGTTGAAAGGTGAATACTGGGGGGGTATAGTGGGAGGGTTAGAAGGTAAGTAGTAGGGGGGAGATAGTGGGAGGGTTGGAAAGTGAGTAGTTGGGGGGGAAATAGTGGGAGGGTTGGAAGGTGAGTGGTGGAATGAGTAAGTTCTTAAAGATATAATTCAAAAAAAGTCTTAAAATTAATATTATGGATATTAATTTCCAGATAAAAAGGGTTTACCAAAGATTGAAGTGGTACCATATAAATCCTAAAAATGTTTAGAGAGGAAAAAAATATGCTTTCATACAAAAGCTCAAGAATCTGAATCTCATAGGACTTCACAACAGCAGCATTGAAAGCTGGAAGACAATGGAACAATCCCTTCAAAATTCTGAGGCAAAGTTTTCCAACCTAGAATTATATATGCAAACTATCAGTGGTAATCATAATCATAAGGGCTGATAAAAGGTATTTTAGGCATGCATGATCTCAAAACTTTACCTCTTTATCACATTTTCAGGAAGCCAATGGATAATATCCTCCACTAAAATGAGGGAGTTAACTGGAAGAGAGAAGGATGTGGATACATGGTTTGGCTGTGTCCCCGTCCAAATCTCACATCGAATTGTAATTCCCATATGTCAAGGGCAGGGCCAGGTGGAGACAATTGCATGATGGGGCAGTTTCCTCCATACTGTTCTCATGGTAGTGAGTAAGTCTCACAAGATCTGATGGTTTTATAAATGAGAGTTCCCCTGTACACGCTCTCTCTTGGCTGCCACCATGTAAGGCGTGACTTGGCTCATTTGCCTTCTTACATGATTTAAGGCCTCCCCAGCATGTGGAACTATGAGTCAGTTAAACCTCTTTCCCTTATAAATTTCCCAGTCTCAGGTATAACTTTATTAGCAGCATGAGAACAGACTAATACATGTGGGATCCGGGAAACGGGAATCCAACACAAGAGAGAAGGAAGTGATGGGCATCCCTAGGTTCATGGCGAATGCACGTTCCTAGAGGCAGCTGTAGGCCAGGCACAATGCTGGTAATCCCAGCAGTATGGGAGGCCGAGACAAGAGGATTACTTGAGTTCAAGACCAAGAGGCAGCTATGCAGCAGACCTACAGAGTTCTAGATTGAAGTTGTCCAGAAACAGAGCCTTCACCACTTATTTAACAGAAAGCAATTAATATGAAGAATTGCTAACTAGAAATTGAGAATCAAAAATGCAGAAGGAAAACTAAGTATGGAGGTAACAACTGCGGGAAGCAGCTGCTGCCTCTAGGCTAGGGAAACAAAGAGAAGATATCAGCCCAGTGGAAACTTAGAAGTTTGGAGGACCCAGACCTCTGAGGAAGAGGTACTGACAAGCAAGCCCTATTTCTTGGAACTCAGAGGAAGTTACTAGTGGATCAGGACCCAGACCTTTGAGAAGGAAGTACCAGATGGCTGGCTGGTGCTGGCGTCTCTGAAATGGGATACAGTGAGGTCAATTCTGCAAGTGTTAGAAAAAATACAAGCTGGATTTTGCTGCTCCTGCTTTCTTTTGGTAGAGACAGGGTCTCACTATGTTGCCTAGGCTGATTTTGGACTCCTGGCCTCAAGCAAGCCTTCCACGTCAACCTCCAGAGTAGCTGAGACTACAAGCACATGCCACCATGCCCAGCTTGCAGCTGCTATTGAAACAATCTGCTAGTGGGATGGAAGAGAAAGGCTGATATTAGGCTTTCATGAAGAGGAACCCCAGGAGGCAAAACAGAAAAAGGTAGATAATCCCTTCTTCCTATTCCAGCCTCCCTGTCAGTTTCTGTCTGTGTTTCGGTGTGTCACTGGCAGAAACTAAGAGGCTGGCAACTGACAAAGGAAGAATGTGGTCTCCAGAACCCAAGTCACAAAGTAGCCCATGGAAGAGGAAGGTGGGTGTTGGAAGCTAAGAGAGAAAGCTCAGCAACTGGTACCCCAAAAATATACAAGATAATTCTTTTAATTCCAGGGAAGACAAAAAGGTCTTCAAGAAAGCATAAGTAATTTGAGCATACTTCCAGGCTCAGCAGAGAATAGCTTTTATGTTGTCATGATGGTACAAATACTAAGATTATTACACCCAAGTTTCATCATGACTGACTGTATTGGCCAGATGGAGGGAATAGGAAGTTACGGGTGTGACTGCAGGGGACGGGAGGCCATGAAACAGTTAAATGCATCTCTTCTGTTACTGAAGCCAATAGAGAAGATTTAAAATAAAAAGGAAGCGATGCAAGTCAGCTATTTAGAGATGCATTAGTGAGTATAAAAAGAATCATCTAGAATAGTCAGAAGTGGTTCCTCAGGGAAGCAGGAAAGGTAGGAGAGACAGGGAACTGCTGGTTTTCAGAACAAGGCTTATAGGGCCCCATGATCAACACAAACACTTTGGCAGCCTCTCTACCTTCTTCTTCCTCTTCCCAGCTGCTGCTCAGTGGTGGCAAGGAAAATCACAGCCAGTCATGCCAGGATCATGCTCTGGAACAAAAGGGGCACAGAACCTTGGCTGCCTAAGACGATGCCAAGTGGAGGAAACATGAGTATCCAGAGATAGCTGGCAGGGTTAGGCAGAACACCATGCAGAACACCATGCAGACCTGATGTCACGATCGTAGGGAGGAATATTTAACAAGGGCAGCTTTGCAGGTTATTGTGAGAATGGCACAGTCCTTGTCACACAAACCCTGCCTGCATCAGGAGCTGACAACCAGCCTGTTCACCTTCATATGTGGTGGAGCAAAGCCAGACTCGCTCTGTGTCCAAGGATAGTTTATCTGTCAGCACCTGGAGGAGATAGCGCAAGGATTAATGAGGTGCTGGCTCCGGTCTGGGAGTCACTGTTGAGCCTGAGCTACTGAATTAGAGCCAAAGTCCCTTCAGAGGCTCATTAAATATCAGTTCATAGGAACTGAGAGGAGCAGATGCCCTAGTTCTTCATGAGAAGCAGTGCATCCACCCCCATTTGCACAGGCTGAAGGCTGGAAAGAGACCTCTAGCCACTGGGACTCACCCAACCCCTTATCAGCATGAGATATCAACCCTCCAGGATGCACACTTATACAGAATACACACATAAGCATCAGCTCTCTTATAACGTATGCACATTTCGATTACAAAGTGATATGGTTTGGCTGTGTCCCCACCAAATCTCACCTTAAATTGCAGCTCCCATCATTCCTATGTGTCATGGGAGGGACCCAATGGGAGGTAATTGAATCAAGGGGGTGGATCTTTCCCATGGTTTTCTCATGATAGTGAATAAATGTCACGAGATCTGATGGTTATAATGGGGAATTCCCCTGTGCACAGTCTCTTGCCTGCTACCATGTAAGAAGTGACTTTGCTCCTCATTCACTTTCAGCTGTGATGTGAGGCCTCCCCAGCTATGTGGAACTGATTCAATTAAACCTCTTTCCTTTATAAATTACCCAGTCTCAGGTCTGTCTGTATTAGCAGCATAAGACCAGACATAGACACAAAGCCCCATTCATACCTCTCTGAGCCTGCTTTATTTCCACACCTTCCTCCCATATCATAACACCACCTGTCACTCCAGCTGGCCTTTCTTTAGTATTCTGCTGGGAGGAGTCCCCTGTCTCTGCAGCAGCTAGTGAACAAGACAAAACAGCACCCCGATCCCCCAAGGGAATCTGCAGAGGCTGGCCTTCTTAAGAGTCTTTTCTCCCTGGATAGTGACAAAGACCAAAGGATAATGAGGTGACCTAGGGGAAGAATCATGAGTGATGTTATACCATGTAAGTTACCCACTGCATAGCGAGGACTTGGAACCAACCCAAATGCCCATCAATGATAGACTGGATAAAGAAAATGTGGCACATAAACACCATGGAATACTACGCAGCCATTAACAAGGATGAGTTCATGTCCTTTGCAGGGACATGGATGAAGCTGGAAACCATCATTCTCAGCAAACTGACACAAGAACAGAAAACCAAACACTGCGTGTTCTCCCTCATAAGTAGGTGTTGAACAGTGAGAACACATGGACACAGGGAGGGAAACATCACTCACTGGGGCCTGTCAAGCGGGTGGGGGGGGGGCTAAAAGAAGGATAGCAGGGGGTGAGGAGGGTTTGGAGGGATAGCATTAGGAGAAACATCTAATGTGGATGACAGGGTGATGGGTGCAGCAAACCACCATCATAACACACGTATGCCTACGTAACCTGCACGTTCTGCACATGTACCCCAGAACTTAAAGTATAATAAATATGTTTTTTAAAATGTACAACATGCCATTCTTCTTCCTAAATAGGCTTTTTTGAAAAATGTAGTTATTTTTATTAAAAGATTTATATTTTTTTGAAAAGTTACCCATTGCAGTACTCTTAGAAGGTGCCCCACAGCCCGAAAGAGTTCCTGTCCCTCTAAGTGTACCTGTCCATGCTTCACACATGCCCTTGAGCAGAGCACAGCCCAGAAAGTCCTTTCCAGAGCAGAGCCAGGTTACCCTGCCTCCTCCTGTAGTTGATGTGAGCTCTTACTTTTCTTTTTCAGATTATGACGTCTGTGCCGAGGCTCCCTGTGAACAGCAGTGCACAGACAACTTTGGCCGTGTGCTGTGTACCTGTTATCCGGGATACCGATATGACCGGGGAGAGACACCGGAAGCGGGAGAAGCCGTACTGCCTGGGTGTGTTGGGAATGTGCTTTGTTTCCGGCTTCCGAGGATGTACCTTGTTCAGATACTCTGTCCTCAGTTGGACCCTTAAGTTCTCGTACTTGTTGGGTGGAGTTGTGTTTGATATTATCCAGGGGATGGCTCACTGCCTTTCATAAAAATTACTAAAACCAACTAGGCCCAAGAAATTCTTCCGGGATTTGGTACCCGTGAGATCCTAATTGGCAGTGAGATGTAAGAGCAGAAGGGAACATGCCCAAATATAAACTAGAATAATGTAAAACAGAGTATAACTGGTCAGAAACCTAAAAACAGACAGAACAAAACAAGAATAAACATTCTCTTAGAAGGTGATTGGGGGAAAAAGAAAGTAGCCATATGGCAGACAGTTTGGGAGGGAGTCGGCGGGAGCTGATGCCAGCCACCTGGGCTGCAGCTGAGCAGAGCCTGCACCATCTGTGGCACCAGCCTGTTTGCTGTCACCCTCACAAACTGGCTGTCCCAGCCATGCATTCTTTGAGCTTCTAAGGCAGATGTATGGCTCATTTCCCTCTGGAACCATGTGTCCCAAAGTGTGGTCAGTTCATCGCTAACCTGAGAAACATTTGGGGTCCTCGTTTAGAGGGAAAATAAAAGATTCCTGGCCTTTTTTCCACACCTAGTGAATCATAACCCTTGAGAGTGGGTCCAGACATGAGTATCTATACAAACGCCTCTAATGATTCATAGGCATGGTGAGATTTAAGAATCAGATGGAGGATGCACTGCAGAGACTGGCAGGTAGACCCTAGCCAAAGATAAACCAGCTGTCATGAGACCCCTCTTCTCTACCCTATCAGGGGCTCTAGGGAGCACCATTTATGAGAAGTTTTAGTCGTAGGTCCTCTGGTTTCTCCCCATCAACACTTGGGAATGGTGCCCCACAATGCCAGAGAATGGGATTGTGACTCCCAAGTGAATGGAGCAGGGATCTCTGGGCTCTACTGCAGAGAGAGGCACAGGCCATTCCGAAGGCTCAGGTCCCAGGCACAAGGCTCTTACTTCAGTTTATAGCAGCTACGGTACCTATTCCTTATTTATTTATTTTTGAGACAGGGTCTTGCTCGGTTGCCCAGGCTGGAGTGCAGTGGCATGATCATGGCTCACTGCAGCCTCGACCTGCCATGCTCCTGCGATCCTCCCACCTCAGCCTCCTGAGTAGCTGGGGCTACAGGCACGCACCACTACACCCAGCTGATTTTGTTCGTTGTTCTTAGAGATGGGATTACTATGTTGCCCAGGCTGGACTCAAACTCCTGGGCTAAAGGGATCCTCCTGTCTTGGCCCCACAAAGCACTGGGATTACAGGTATGTGCCACACACCCAGCCCCCTGTTCTTTTGTTTGGGGGTTTGGGCACCAGCAGAACTTGCTTTCTACTAAGAGTTCTATTTCAATCTTTGCTTTCAACCTCATCTCCTCTTTCTCTCCCGGCAGTACAGGCAGCGTCACATGTAGGTTTAGGGCAGGGACACCTGAGGAAAGGCAGTGAGCCTGAGGAATTGCAGAGGAGGATGCAGCTGCAACATCGGGTCTACGGATGACATAGTCAGTACTGCCAGCGCAGCATCCAGATGACCACCCTCCCCTTAGCACACACAGGGCCTGGGTCCTTGGAAACCTGTGCAGGGAGTGGCTGGGAAGTTGTTGCCATCCTCAAGTTCAGGGCCAGCTTGTGTCTGCCCGGCACATATGCACAGTCTGGGGCTGCGTGCCAAGGCTCCCCACCCACTGCTACCCACTGTCTTCAACCAGTGAACAGGCGGTAGAATTGGGCCTGTCACTCTCTCATGGTGGAAAATGTTTTTGTTTCCACCCGTGCAGCAGGGAGCAAGTCCATGATGTGCACAGTTAGCATGGGCTCTTCATGGGACTTATTTGATGGTCCCATGGCTCATTTCCACAGCTCACGAGGGCTCTGTCTGGGGCAGAAATTTCCCGGGGAAGACTCTTTCCATTAAATCCATCATGACTGTTTTCTTTTATTAGAAGTAGCTTTTCTCAGGTGTCATCATGGCTTTTAACTGGGAAGGAGACATTCCTAAGTGACCTGTGGGTCACCATCATGCTGTGTGGAACCTACACCATAAAGATAAACTTAAAAATTCTCAGCACAGTAGGGTGCTTGCAAAAAGTCGTCTCTATAACGTTTGCTGCTTTAAGTGAGTGCTGCCGTTGGTGATCTCATTTTCATTTCTAAGTAGCCCTATGAAGTGCTTAGGCTTCATTGCCATTGTTCTGTAAGTGAGATCTCTGAAGGCTGGCAGTCTAAGCCATATGACTTGGGAGTGGCAGAGCCACAGCCAGGAACCCCCCTCACTGCTCAGCCTGTAACCATGGTCACTTGGCCAAAAGTGCTGTTTTTGTGGATGACGCATGTTTCTAGCTCCCTACCTTATTCCATACTTCTCTGATCAAGGTCCACCCAAGTGTCCTTTGTTGTCATTTAGAGAGAAGCCAAGCCCAGTGTCATCTGTTGTCTTAGAAGTGAATCCTCAGAAATTGTCTGAGTATTCTCTACATTTGGTTCAAACCAGATATTGATGAGTGTGCCAACAGCAATGGGACACTGTGTGCCCACATCTGCATCAATACCTTGGGCAGCTACCGCTGCGAGTGCCGGGAAGGCTACATCCAGGAAGATGATGGGAAGACGTGTACCAGGGGGAGACAAATACCCCAATGACACTGGTGAGTAAGGCAAGTCTACACATCTCCCTAATTACATATTTTTATATATAGTACATATAACGAGTTTGGGGATTTATATATTATATAGAGGTGATTATATAATTGTATACATAAATATATTTATGTAATTCTATGATATATAATTTTATATACAATGTATGCCACATTATGTTTAATGTCTAAAGTTTCCAAGCGCCTATATATAATTATACATAATTATGTATTTTATTAGTCTGTTCTCACACTGCTGATAAAGACATACCCAAGACTGGGTAATTTATAAAGAAAAAGAGGTTTAGTAGACTCACAGTTCTGTATGGCTGGGGAGGACTCACAATCATGATAAAAGGCAAAGGAGGAGCAAAGGCACATCTTACATGGCAGCAGGCAAGAGAGTGTGTGCAGGGGAACTGCCCTTTGTATTAATAAACCATCAGATCTCTGCGACTTACTATCATGAGAACAGCGCAGGAAAACCTGCCCCCATTACTCAATTACCTCCCACCAGGTACCTCCCATGACAGATGGGGATTATGGGAGTTTTAATTCAAGATGAGATTTGGGTGAGCTAAATAACTACCTATATATGTTATACTGCTAAACCATATCATGTATATATGTATATAAGTAGTTATATGTAATGTATATAACACATACACTTTTTATATATGCACTTAGCCCAACCAGGTACCTCAGAGGACAAGTGGGCAGGTAGGGGCACATATATGAGTGGTAAATGGGACCTAGGGAAGAGAATGCAAGTTCAAACTCTTTCTAAAGAGAAAGAGTAAAATTGATGCCCATTAGCTGAAGGGTTGTGAGCTAGTGTGTTCTGGAGGAAGTGCTCCACCAAGCTGAAGTGCTGTGCTCATGGAGAAATCAGTAGGGCTTAGATATGTGTTTAGACCAACTAAGATGAGCAGAGAAGAGGCCAGAAACGCTGTGTTCTCCCAAAGAAAATAGGCTGAAATATAAATATGAAACATCTCCATGTAAGGTAACAATCTCTATCCATGCTACTCAAAATATGGTCTATGGACAGGCAAGATTCACAATTGGATAAATACAAAAATTGAGAGTGTTTAGAAATTTTTATATCAATCTGACAGAGGAATTTTGTTTAAATCCAAAAATTTATGATTGCATTTTACATCTTATTTTTGTAGCAGTTCATCATTGTGTTTCACAGAAGTATCAGTCCACAAGCAGTTGGAAAATGTCTAAAAGCTGGGCTTTAGCACAAAGCTGAGAAGCTAATTTACATTATGTCAGCAACATTCAACTGAGATGTCTGGTCACTCAAGCATATGATCAGCCTGAAGGTTGGGTTATTTCCTTATTTGAGTTTGGAGGAAAAAAGAACGAGGCAGAGAGGAAAGGGGAGGGATGCGGGGGAAGAGGAAAGAGAGAAGACGAAAGAGAAAGGAGAAAGAGAGCCCCTAAACTAATATTAATGCTTCAGGCAATGCCTTGATCATCAAAATACCACCACACAATTTCTTCACACACACACAATACCTTCACCACACAATACCTTCACACACACACACCACACACACAATACCTTCACCACACACAACACATTCACCACACACAAAATACCTTCACCACACACACATTACCTTCACACACACAATACCTTCACCACACACCACACACACAAACAATACCTTCACCACAGAGTACCTTCACCACACAGTACCTTCACACACACAGTACCTTCACTACACAGAATCTTCACCACACACAATACCTTCACCACACAGTACCTTCACCACACAGTACCTTCACCACACAGTACCTTTACACACAGTACCTTTACACACACAGTACCTTCACCACACACAGTACCTTCATACACACAGTACCTTCACCACACACAGTACCTTCATACACACAGTACCTTCACACACACAGTACCTTCACCACACACAATACCTTTACACACAGTACCTTCACACACACAGTACCTTCACCACACACAGTACCTTCATACACACAGTACCTTCACCACACACAGTACCTTCATACACACAGTACCTTCACCACAAGAGTACCTTCATACACACAATACCTTCACACACACAGTGACTTCACATGCACACAGTGCCTTCACACACACACAATACCTTCACACCCACAATACCTTCACCACACAATACCTTCACACACTACATGTGTGAAGCAACTCTGGTCCCTCTGCCAAATTATCAGTGCCAGCATAGCCATGAAAATTTAGGCTTTTAGCCTAAATGTCAAGGGCCTTTCCAGCTAGGATAAACTTTGAAGCAAAACGGACTCCACTGACAATGGCTGGCAGGACCAGTTCCCCAGGGAGAAGGCCCTCAGCCAGTTAGAGGCACGGAGGCTGGTGACACACAGCTCCCAGCTCTTGGACCCACCGCTTGTAGCCCAGGAAGCTGCTGTCCTCTTCTCCGGCCTCAGGGCTTAGCTATTCTCTACTTCCCTCAGGACGGGAAGGTGGCTGGAGCTCTGTTGGGAGGTTGGCTGAGCCTGGACCTTCCTTGGGGGTTCCTAGAATAAATCACACGTACCCAGAAACGCAGAGATGAAAAAACCAGAGCTGCCTGGACACTCAGGAGGTGGTGATTCTTGGGTGTAGCCCAAGCTTCAAAAAGGGCTAGAAGGCAGCGGCCATTAGCTGAGGACAGCAAAGAGCTGAGGATCAGTTGCCGCTGCTGTGCACGGGAGAACTACAAAGGGAAATTCTGATGAACAACGGGGCTGAGTCATGAGAAAGCTGCCATATGTCAGAAGTAAATGCAAAGTAGCTTTTTGGAGCCAGCTTAGGATTGGGCAATTTGAGATCATTTGAATGAATTTGAGGACCTGGTGACACTTTTTAAAGCCTGAAGCATGTGGTGCCTGCCTGCCCAAAGGTGTTCATAGGGCAGAGGAAACAGGTTTGTTGATCATAAGGGTTGAGCAGAGAAAAGTAAAATTTACGGACCAGTTGTTTTTTTGGTTTTTTTGAGATGGAGTCTCACTGTGTCACCCAAGCTGTAGTGCAATGGTGCAATCTCGGCTCACTGCAACCTCTGACTCCCGGGTTCAAGAGGTTGTCCTGCCTCGGCCTCCCAAGTAGCTGGGATTATGGGCACCTGCCACCATACCTGGCTAATTTTTGTACTTTTAGTAGAGACAGGGTTTCACCGTGTTGGCCAGGCTGGTCTCGAACTCCTTGACCTCAGGTGATCCACCAGCCTTTGTCTCCCAAAGTGCTGGGATTACGGGCATGAGCCACTGTGCCCGGAATACTTCTTATATTCAAAATTAAAATCACTGGATTTTGTCCCATGTGAAGGTGGCGGGGGAGCGGCATGCAAGTGTTACTTACTGAAATGTCCTTTACTGAAAACAAGAATCTCACTGAAAAACAAGGTGCAGCTGTGCAGCCACTGATTTATGAATGTGTAGGCCTGCTTGAGAATCAGTCACAAGAAAGCAGCTTTCTAATTTTTCATTTTGGGAATTTTCAGCAATGCTCTGAGCCAGGTACCCCATGCGCTATGGGCAACCAGCCTGGCAAGTTCATTGTCTGTTTGCCTCACATTTATCTACAGGTAAAGTCCCATTTACATGGGCATGAAGGGCAGCCTCGAGCAACCAAGGCTTATGGTTGAGCACAACCACCAGGAACAGCAACAACAAACGCAACACTGCAAGTGGGGGGTCAGGTTGAGATTCGATGTTAGGATATAGAAATAATAGGACCTAGCCCCGCCCACAGGGAGTTCCTGCCTGCTGAGTGAGCATGGCCTGGTGTGAGGGGTGGTCCACCATCACTGGCAATGAGCAAAGAAGCAAGTGGGATGGAATTTCCAGAGACTAGTATCAGGTTTTAAATGCTGAGTTTATTTGTGCTTTGATCTCAGGTAGCCTCCACCTCCTGCCGTAATTCCTAGATCCTCCAACCACGTTCCTCTTCAGTCCCCAAGGCAGCAAGCCCTGTGTATGGCCTTGCTGTATGGTGCCCTGCAGGTAGCTCTAAGTCAGAGAAAATCAAAAAAGTTAGCTGGGTATGGTGGCACATGCCTGGAATCCCAGCTACCCAGGAGGCTGAGGTGGGAGGATCAGGTGGGAGGTTGAGGCTGCAGTGAGCTATGATTGCTCTGGGTTAGAGTGCAGTGACCAGGTCTGCCCTGGTGACAGACAGTCACCTGTGCCTCCAGCCTTCACCAGTAGGTGGGAAAGGGGCAAGGAAAAGGAAGGTCCCAGAAATTAGCAGTCTCTCGCTAAGTCAGTACTGGGACCTCATGCGCCTCTTCCTTCTCTGAGAAATGAAATGTACATCTTAAAATTTTTTCAAATAAAGTGTCAGGTAAGTAAAAGAGATCAAGAATTCTTTTTAGTGATGACTAGTGTGACCTCTGTGGCTAAGAATTCAGTAAAAATACCTGAAAAGTAGTAATGCTAGAGGACATATTTTACATCTTTTTGTTGGTACCTTCTCTAGTATTACTTACATTAATGACATATTTTATCTCAACCATTTATGGCAGCATTTCCCTACATGAGATTCTGCAGCCCTGTGAGGTGATAATACATACATCTTTCTTAAGGTCCTGTGTTGAGGTGTCTGGAGAAGATAATACACATATCTTTCTTAAGGTCCTATGATTGCACCCGCTTCTTAAGGGTTCACAATTAGAAGGCATTAAAAACTCATAGCGATTGTCATTTAAAAAAAAAAATTAAGCCAGGTGTGATGGCTCACAACTGTAATCTCAGCATTTTGGGAGGCCACGGTGGGAGGATCACTTGAGCCCAAGAGTTCAAAACCAGCCTGGGCAACATAGTGAGACCCCATCTCTACTAAAAGTTTAAAAAGAAAAAAAAGCCGAGCATGGTGGTACGTGCCTGTAGTCCCAGCTACTCAGGAGGCTGAGGTGGGAGGATCACTTGAACTCAGGAGGTTGAGGCTGCAGTGAGCTACAATTGCACCACTGCAGTCCACCCTGTCTCAAAAATTAAAAAAACAAAAAACAAATTTGATTAAATCCAAAAGTACTTGTTAAGAAACCTGTGAACATATCACAAGTGATGGTGTCCTGAAAAACAGTTTAGAAAACACCAACTTAGCATCAAAGATCTTAGCTCTGGGGCCAAATGATAAGCCATCTGGTCAACTTTCAGGCAAGGAGGTTGATATCAGCAGATAAAGTAGCCAGAGTCAGAGGGGAGTGATTTTCTGTAGACTACATGGCATCTGATGAATGAAAATAGGACAGTACCTTCCATTCTGCCATATTAAGAAACAGCTGCAGGTGACCTCAGTGAGGGATGTCCTTCTGTTTAATCGAGATCATTCAGCTGGTTATAGCATTGAGCCTTATTGTAACACAAACTCATTGCAAAAGATTACACTTGGCTGGGAATCCTCTCCTCTCTCTTCCGTCATCATCCTTCCCCAAATTTAACAATTACAAATAGTCTTACAAAGGGAAACCTGATATGACTCCACTCTCTGCCGTTACACAGTCCCCCAGCAGCACCCTTCTAAAAGAATCGCTCAGTTTTCTCAGTAATTTGTCTCCACTGAATTTATCACTTACGCACAGAGGACTAGCATTTGATTTTGTATTTTAGTAACACAAAATTCCAGCACCAGTAATGAGGAATATCTGAGGGTAGAGACTGAGAGAAGCAATTCATACACATAATTAAAACTATGAGAAAGGACAGGCCATTGTATGCCCTGAACATTAAAGTCATAATTCAAGAGACTGAACTACTGAGAAGATGAGGGCTGGCTTTGATGATTCTGGCCAAAAAAGAAAAGTACCTCCACTCTTCAGCAGTGTGGCCCAGCAAGGGCCAGTGGTGGCGGGGAAGGGGATCATTTCTTTAACAGCTGTGATAAGTGGAAAGTTTCTAGGCTTGGAAGTTTGAGGTGATACTGAACCAACTTTGGTTGGTAAACAGACATTAGCTAATGCAGTTAAAAGGAAAGCCGAGGAGGAAGAGCTGATTTCAGATCACATGTGGTTATACTCAGTAATCATTCTCAATTCATAAGAAAATGACCATAATGAAATTTTGAGCTTACTAATGAGTCCAAAACAGATGAAAATGCCTATCGGCTTCTGATGTTCCGGAATGTGGGGCTCTTTTAGCCTCTGACATTTCTTATTGCTGAGCTGGTGGGGCGCTGGCTTTGATGGTTCTGGCAAAGCCAGGTTTGTCAAGTTGGTTCAGTATGAACTGACCGACAATGCGCAGATCTCTGGGCCTCAGTTTCCTTTTCTGTAGATGAGAAGATTGAACTACATGAGCTCTGAAAACCCTTTCACGCTTTCAAATATTTTTCAAAATTGGGTGTGATTTAGCGTAAGTGATGTAAGCCCTGTGACTGTATGTGCAGGCCTCATTTTTTAATTTATTTTTTTGAAACATAGTCTCCCTGTCGCCCAGGCTGGAGTGCAGTAGCGCAATCTCCGCTCACTGCAACCTCCACCTCCCAGGTCCAACCAATTCTCGTCCCTCAGCCTCCCAAGTAGCTGAGATTAAAAACGTATACTACCATGCCCAGCTAATTTTTCTATTTTTAGTAGAGACGTGGTTTCACCATGTTGGCCAGTCCGGTCTCAAACTCCTGACCTCAGGCAATCTGCCCGCCTCAACCTCCCAAAGTGCTGGGATTACAGGTGTGAGCCATAGCGCCTGGGCCAGGCCTCATTTCTTTGTCCTCCTTCTAAGTACCAAGATTCAGAAACATGCCCAGCCTCAACACTTTATAAGCAGAGGACTTTCCTCAAAATATCTAAAAGATGAATAATTACGCATCCAAACATTCAACTCAACAATAAGAAATGTCAGAGGCCAGAAGAGCCCCACATTCTGGAAGACTAGAAGCTGATAAGCATTTGCATCTGTTCTGGACTAATTAGATTAATATTTCATTGTGGTCATTTTTTATGAATTGAGAATGATTATTGAGTATAACCACATGTGATCTGATACCCTTTCCTCCTCGGCTTTCCTTTTTAACTTTGCATTATCTAATGTCTGTATTGTTACAATCTGAGGAATTTGAAATCAAATACAACCTCAGCTGGTTCTTAGGAACCCAGGGGGAAAGAAGGGAGGGTGGCCCCAGGACTGCCTCTGAGGCTTAAGAGGTTGCAATCCACTGGCTCGTTGCTCAGGGAGACAAGCCGTCTGCTAATGGGCATTCAGTCACTTTGATTTTCTCTTTAAAATATGTATCTGGAGCCAGTTTAGTCACCCCAGGGAGTCTGTAGCCTCAGTGGGGGAGACAAATTAAGGAAACGTTGGCTCCATAGTAATTAGCTTGCCGGTCTTTAAGCTTTAGTTTATTTTCTGATAACGTGACCCCTACCATCACTTTTTACAGTTCAGTGTCAGATGGCCAGGTGTTTCATATAACTCGCAAGCTCCACTGATCCACAGATCAGCAGTTCTCAACTTTGCAATTACCTGGGGAGCTTTTTTAAAATGCTGAGTCTGTTGCCTTGCCGTCCCCAGACGGGTGGCGTGCAGCAGGATTCATATTTTAAAAGACCCCCAGGTGATTGTAATGTGCTTCCAGGGTTGGGCATTACAGCCAGAGCACGATCCACTTTTATACACAAACATGTTTTGTTCATTTCTGACACTGCCCATATAAAATATGTCAGGAACATTGTTTGGTTTTGCTAAGAAGCATTACAAGTTCTAATGCGTAGGATAGACGTCCTGGTCAACTTCAGGAAAAATTAGAGCTTCATGCCCCCATGTGGCTAATCAATAATATTGCACCTTTAAAATCTAAACAAGTTAGAAGAAAAAAAGTGATACCACCGCAGGCTTTTCTCAGAAGTGTGACCACAGCATTAGTTGAGAGGATGGAAAACATGCAGCAATGTCTAACCCAATTTCTAAATAAACTGTGAATGTAGCACATGTGAGATTACTTACAGGTCCATGCTGACATAATTGTAGACACATTGCAAGGTAGATGTGAACTCCAAATCAGAGGCGGTTTTAAGTTTCAGGTCTACACATGCAAAAGGTATGAGTCCTTGTTTATCTTTAAACCCTCTGACAGCTCTATTGGAAGGGTGATGTAAGGTCCCCACCCCACGTATCTAATTTTGTAGGGAACTGAATTATAGTGATACCAACAATAAATAACAATACTATAAGTAGAGTGCTTACCCTGAGCTGGGCACTGTTCTGGGAACCTATATGTCTTATCTCTGGCTCCTCACAGCAGCTCCAACTAATAGGTGCTGTTACCTTTTTACCATTCAAAGAATGTGAATTCACAGAAACTGTGACTTGTCCACTATAAAAGGTACTAGGTAGCATCAATATTCAAGTCCTGATCATGTAACTCCACCAGCGTAACTCTACCTGATCATGTAACTCCACCTATACTCCTTACCGCTTTGCTGTGTATTCCTGTGTCACTGGAGCTTCAAGTCTTCTGGATAATGTTAATCTTGGTTCTCTGTGTTCTGATAATTCCACAAAGGAACAGAAAACAGCTCAGGAATTTTCATGCAACAGGTAACTCAGCAGAGCTTCTGCCCTGGACCCTGGCTGGCAGAGAGCTCTCAGGTGTTCTCAACAGAATTCCCAACAGTAGGCTCACTGCGTGCACCCACCCCTCCAAAACAGCCAGTTGGGACCCTGTGAGTTTGTGGTCTCTACACACAGCAATCTGAAACACCCAAGGCAAGTTATTTCTCTCTCTGGATCTTATTCTCCTTACCTATGAAAGAGATTGAACTAAAGATATGTTCTAATATTCCATGATCTAAATGAAATAGTCTAGAATGTGATAGAGGTTTATCTTATGAAGTTGTCAAATTATTTAATCACACTAACACTTTGAGAATTTCACTGAGTACGTAAAAATAGAAGTGACAGAAAGATGAGCTTTTAACTTTTGTTCATGGTGGCCCAGCTCTTCCAACAGGGCTAGATCCTTAAAGGTGAATTGAAAATTATTAAACAGATATTCGCACTTATTTTTGCATTCTCAATGCCTGATGCAGAACCTGGCTAATAGCAGATGCAGAAGGGAAAGTTGGATGGATGGGGAGGATGGATGGATGGATGGATGGATGGATGGATAAGTGGTTAGGAAGATGGAATGGATGGGAAGATAGATGGATGGATGGATTGATAAATGGATGGATAAATGGATGGACTAGTTGATGATGGTATTGTAAAAATTGACCAGAAGGTGGAATGGATGAAAGACTAGTTGGGAAAGATGGATGTCATTCAACTGTCCTTAGGTATTAACCTAATAAACCTGGAGCCTGGGTCATCTTTTCATGCAAGAGCCCACCATTTCCTGCAGTCAGTACAAGAAAGAAGTTAAGGCTTCAGCCCTTTACAACTAAGAATATTATTGCATGGAAATTTGTATGGCTTACTCTGTTGGAGATTGAGCTGAGTGATTCTGGTTCTCGGGAATATTCAAGCTCCATAGGATTATACACTGGCACATTGAACAAGGATTTAAAAACCCAAAGGAAACTATCTGATTTGTGGAAAAGATATTAGATTTAATTTCAGGACAACTCATTCTAAACCTGCTTCAGATACTTGCTGGATGACCTGCCTGCTAGATGACCTTCAGGAAGTCACCAGCCCTCACTTCCCTCGTTTTGTTATTCATGTTAATACTGTTACTCCAGTGTTCTGGGGTTATCAGGCAAAGGAAATGTAAAGGGTTTGGTGGGCCTGAAAACTGCTAGGCACCCCCTCCCGTCTACCTACAACCAAGCGCTTTGCCAAGGGTTTTCCATGCATTACCTTGCCCAGTCATCACAGCAGCCACATGTGGCAGGAATTGTTCCAGTGCTATGGTCGAGGCAAGTGGGGTTTGTAGAGGCCAAGTAACCTGCCCAAGATCCCTGAGTCTATTCAGCAACAGAGATGGGACCTGAACCTAGAACAGTGGGACTCAAGTTTGTGCTGATAATCAGTTCCCTTCGCCATCTCTGAGACAAGACCTTCCCTATTCCCCCTTATTGCTCAGCTCATTATCACACAGCTGCAGTGAGTCAAAACCATCCGTCCAGTGTGCCAATTAAGGGAGTACAGGTGGGCAAGCTATAGGAATTTGCCTAGAAAGCAGGCATTAACAAAATGACCCTGTTACATTGCTTACACAGAGAATCTCTGCTTACATTGCAGAGATTCAAGTGTCTTTCTCCAATTACACATTCAAAACCGGCCCAAAAGCTAGGTTGACCCTGTATATTCAATAATTACACTGTCACCTGTGGCAACTCCACTACACAGCATGGCGTCATTTTGTGTCAACCTGCTGGTGTGAGACATGTGTGCCTAGCTCAGATGCTGCCAGCCCCGGATCTCCCACGGTGCAGGGATGGCGGTGCAGCAGGTGAGCTCTGAAACTGCCTGCTGCTGTGCTGCAGATGCCTAGTGTAAGTGTGAAAGCTCAGCTGCCAGATTGCCTCTGGGCCTGCTCACCTCCCAAAGAGCAGAAGCCCTGATCACCGCATATGTCACCAGGGAGAAGACTGGGCAGCCGGGCTATGTAAGGAGGATTCGCCTGCATGCAGTCTGCCCTCATGCCCATCTCTCCATTCATGTGTCCATTTCTTAGGGTTCCTATAGCAAAATGCCACAAATCAAGTGCCTTAATCAGAAATTTGTCTCTGTATCTGAGGTTCCAAATCCAAGGCATCAGCAGGGTTGGCTTCTTCTAAGGACTGTGCAGGACAATCATCCCATGCCTTTCCACAGCATCCGGTCGTCTGCAGGCAATTTTGGTGTTCCTCGGCTTCCACTGACTCTCATTTCTGCCTTCATCTTCACATAGCATTCTTCCTGTGGACACGTTTCCCCTTTGTATAAGGAAGCCAATCATACCGGCCTAGGATCCCACCCTACTGCAGTATAACTTCATCCTATCTGCAGTGATCCTGTTTCCTAATGAAATCACATTCTAAAGCGCTGACAATCAGGACTTCCCATGAATTGGCAAACAGGAGGACCCAATTCAACCTGTAACAATCCATTTCCAAACATTTTTTGAGCATCCGTTATGTGACATACCAAGAAGTGAGCCTGGTTCTTAGGCAGCTTATGCACTGACATGTGCCCTAAGAGCCGCCCTCCAGGGAAGCCTAGAAGGCCAACTTGTGAGTGGGGAGGGACACATGGTAAATGCTGCCTGATTTCCAGACTTCTGTGGGTGGAGAGGGCAGGTTTCATGGAACATTAGATCTGGGTCTTAATGGGATTCAACAAGTGGAGATGGAACAGAGGGATTTGCAGAAAAGAGGAGCAGTGAAGCAAAGTGTACGGGCCAGGAAGCAAAAGAGATGGTCACACATTACCCGACTGTCCCTGGTAGGCATTCTAGATAGTCGTGGTTATTATGTCACACACACCACAAACCTGGCCCAATGCCAAAGGGCTGCTAAGCAAGGAGAGTTAATGCTTCCCTGGGTGTCACACTGTCCTGCCTGCCCTAACAAAACACCCTCAGCCTAGAACTTTCATCCCACACCGCTGCCACCTTTGTCACAGACCTCGGCAGTCTGTGTACAGTCCTCAGCAACAAGGTGACGCAGGTGTCTGGTCGCCGTGGCATTGAGGCTTGGAGTAGCCCATTCCAGTGCCAGAAAGAAGACAGCCGTCAGTATTCTTGGCCACGTCACCATGTTCTTCACCCAGTTTTCCTTTAGCAAAAAAATGTTTTTACAAAAAGCCCGTGGAGCACCTAACGTTCCACAGCAGTGCTTTGGGACCCTCTGCAGCAGACGGGCCCAACTGCCTGCCCATTGCTGTCCCAATTGGCCCCAGATGGGGTGGCAAAGGGCCTGGCGCATTTCCCATCCTGGCCTCATGCGTCAGTGAGGTCAGCTCCCGGCCCACTGCCGTGCTTCCTTTGAAGAACTGGATTAGCAGAGGCGATAAAGGCAGCTTTGAGGCCCAGTGCCTGAGCTTGGGGAATATTTACAGTGTGTGAACATTGGCCCTTTAAGGGCAGTATAAATCATGTCAGATTTATAGAGCCTGCCTCCTGGAAAAGCACTGATAAAAGGGCCACATATGCATTTTCACACATGAAAGAGGAAGAATGGAGTCTTACTGGCATGTCTAAAAAGGAAGAGCTGAGCTCAGCTTCTCGTAGGGCCCGTCTCCCTCTGTCCTCCACTATTCCCTGACCCTGGGTCATGCAGGCAGGACACGAAAGCTGTAAAATCATCCACAGCTGGCCCTTGCATGTCCCGCTGTCAGCTGCTCTGTCCCTGGGACCGCCCTTCCCAATGCTGTCTCTCTGGGTCTGGCTTGCATCTAGCCCGCCAGACAGGACTGAGTGCATCTCCTTTCACAGGCCATGAGAAATCTGAAAATGCTGTGAAAGCCGGAACTTGCTGTGCCACATGCAAGGAGTTCTACCAGATGAAGCAGACCGTGCTGCAGCTGAAGCAAAAGGTAGGTGCCGCCAGGGTGGGAACGGTGACGTGTGACGGGAGAAGGGCTTGGCCAAGGCCAGCTGGAAGAATATTTACAAATGATAAGAAAATAAATCATTATCCACATTGAGCATTCATGCAGTTGATGCCAGTGAGGTTTGGATGGACTTGGGATGCTTTGCCCACCCTCAGAGCTATCCAAGGGGCAACAGAACACAATGATGGAGAAGGATGGCAGAGGCGATTATTAAATTCAACACTAGGTAAGGGATACGTGGCAAAGCCGTAGCCAGGGTGAGCTATGACTATTGCAACTTCTCATAAATTTCCAGCTGAGTGTGGTGACTCATGCCCGTAATCCCAGCATTTTGGGAGGCTGAGGTAGACAGATCACCTGAGGTTAGGAGTTCGAGACCAGCCTGGCTAACATCGTGAAACCCCATCTTTACTAAAAATACAAAAAATAGCCAGGCATGGTGGCAGGCACCTGTAATCCCAGTTACTCAGGAGGCTGAGGCAGGAGAATCACTTGAATCTGGAAGGTAGAGGTTGCAGGGAGGCGAGACGGCTCCATTGTACTCCAGCCCAGGCAACAAAAGCGAAACTCCATCTCAAAAAGAAAAATGAATTTCCTGACATGTCCTGGGACCCTGTGTGTTTTATCTAAGATCTCTGTATTACTTACGGAGAGTATTGTCTCTATAAACTGCCACAAGCTGATGAGGAATTTCTGCAGCGGCTTTCTTTTTCACTTTTAAAAACTATAGCCTGTGCCCTTTCTGAGCTCCCTGCACCTAGAAAAGCATCCCTGGGGGTACTTCATGTCACCAAGGATGAGGACCAATGCAGTTTATAAAAGGCTGTATGAATGCCCGACGGAATATCCGGTTTCTAGTAACACCGTTCTGCTGTAACACCCTGGGATGAATCTGGCAATCTGACTTGCTGAACAACTGTCCTGAACCCAGATAAACAGTATTTATTATGCCCAAGTTTGGTCAGTTTGCTAGTCAGTGACTCAGAAATCACCCTTACACTGATAAAACATAATCTTCTTGGTTTGTTTATTTAACTGTTTCCACTCAAGGCTCTTAGCACATCAGAGAGGTGCGTCTGCACTGTCGAACGTTGGCATCCAGTGATGCTGAAGGGCTTGAGAGTAAGCATGAGATGGTATCTTTCCCATATTCAACAAACATGCAGCCAGCCCCTAATGAAAACCACAGCTACCAGTTCAGTAAAACAACAAGCTGAGGGGAGAAATAGTTTGCAGGCCTTTTATTTTTACGACATTGACAATGTGATCAGCTTAACAGAAACATGTATATATCTGATGGATAATTATGAATAAAATGTAGATTTAACCCTAAATAGCTTATGATCCTAATAGGAAGACTAGGCAGAAAACCTTGCGTGTCTATCACTATAAACACAGAGACTAAATACATCCAACACAGTTATCCTCAGGTTGAGCTTAGGGTGATATTAGTGGTATTGAACAAACCCAGAGAAGGGTTCGAGGAAGAAGTAAGTTTGCATTTCATAAGCTGGAAGGGCTTGGGGCAGGCAGTTGATCAATATCTCGAAGTGTACCTCCTAAGGCATAAAGCTACCCTCACTTTCCTTCCCTGGAAACAATCTGTATGCCTTAGGGAATTTACTTCCAGCCAGGATGATCTTTATGAACAAGGGGGCTAAATATCACAAATTGTTCAGAAATTCAGTTGCTAAATCAACGTGTGGTTTTCCCTTAACCTCCCTGCCATGTTTTCTTGTGGCACATGAAAAAAAAATACTAAAAGAAGTGGAGAAACTTGCATTGAAATACTTGTCACCCTCAAAGACCCTGCTGTAGCGCTACATAAAAATCCACCAGGTCACCTTAATACTCCACTAACTCTTACACAATTGAGTTGGACTAGAATTGTTCTACCTTACACCAAAATCTTTCTGCAAATGCACTGGGGCAATCCCAAGCTAATGCAGACTTTCAAGGAATATTATGAGGAGCAATTCATTTCTAAAGGTTCCTATTAGAATGTCTTGCATTCTACAGCTTATAAGGCATTATATCCAGGATCACATTTAATGAGCATCACGACCCTGTGAAAAAGATACTGATGGTCTCAGAGAGGTGAAATAACTGCCCAAGAGGACAGACCTGAAACTTGGGTCCTCTCACTTCTACTCTTGTACCAGCGTTTGGATTGTCAGTTGGTTTTTAATATGTTTTTGCTGCTGCTAATGCCATTTGTTCACAGAATAATGTAGGACATCTGCTCAGATAAACATTAGCCAAGAAGGAGATGCCAGCAGTCCGAGACCATGGCCAACCCCACCGCATAAAATGGTGTTTAAACACGTTGCACTGTACCACGAACATACAGTCAGCAACATTCCAACCTCGGGAAATACTACAGGTCAAATGGCCTGGGTTCTGGTAGTCTGCAGACAACAGGAAACTTAAAAGACCTATCACTTTTTACATGAACAAAACTAAACCATAATATCTAGGTATGCACAGTTGGGTGATACATTGTTTTTTTAAAACATAGGAAGTGATTACTATAAAGGAAAGCGGGGGACTTCTGGGGAAGAGAGGAGACTGATGATTGGGACAGGGCCTGTGGAGGGGAGAGGTCTAGGGTGGCTGGCAAGGTTCTGTTGATTGATTTGGGGGTTCTTTAAAAGGGCGCTTTTTTTATTTTTAAGTTCTGGGGTCCATGTGCAGGATGGGCAGGTTTGTTACATTGGTAAACATGTGCCATGGTGGTTTGCTCCACCTAAAGGGTGCTTGCTTAGTAATAATATGCTAAGTTACTTGTCTCGTGAGGTTTCCAGGTTCTTTATTTTGCAATAAAAACATGTTTTTAAATGGTGTATAGACCTCAGTGCCTCCACCTCCACCACTTCTTCTATGGTGTGGGAAGAAAACAAATGATTTGGTGAGAAAGAGAGAGAGTGGGGAGAGATGAGATACCCGTCATTTAACTTTTAGATGGGTCTGTGTCCCCACGAGAGCACTTAAAATTCAGTGCCAACTCGCCTATTTATTTTTTAAGTTGCTTGTGTTCTGGCAGCAGGGACTTCGGGATTTGAGAGTGGAATTGCTGCAGAGAGTCCTCTGGGAAGGGAGACTCCAGAAAGAGAGGCCTGCGCTAAGCCTGTCCCGGACTGACTGGTATGCTCGGCCTCCCTGAGTGGCTGCGTAGGGAGTTGAGAATCTCTCTCTCTTCTCTTAAACCAGCGACTCTCCCCCACGTTGAACAGTTGTGGGAAGTGTGGGTAATCATTCAGGAAGTGCTCGTTGAGCACCTGCTGTGGGCTGGGAAAGGGGAAATACAAAACGCTATGGAGAGGATGCTGCCTGAAATAAACAGGTTTTATGGGGAAACCAAGCCAGCAGTATGAAATCAGCAAACGATGGCCAAATGGAGTAGGGCCAGCGGCCAGGCTTGAGAATTTAGAGGTCCCTAAGGTTTCAAGTGAGCAGATTTGCCACCCGATGGCTACACTTACTCGCTGTAGCACCACCTTTGCCTCAGGCAGGTATATGGCTTCTTGATAATATGTGGTTTCCTCTGCTACTCTATAAAATGGGTCTTCCCAGGATTATTAGGAAGACCAATCCATATTAAAGTGACTGTAGGTTGGGCGTGGTGGCTCATGCCTGTGATGCCAGCACTTTGGGAGGCCAAGGCAGGTGGATCACTTGAGGTCAGGAGTTTGAGACCAGCCTGGCCAACATGGTGAAACCTCGTCTCTATTTAAAAATCCAAAAATTAGTCGGGAGTCATGGCGGGTGCCTGTAATCCCAGCTCCTTGGGAGGCTGAGCCAGGAGAATCACTTGAACCCAGGAGGTGGAGGTTATAGTGAGCTGAGATTGCACCACTGCACTCCAGCCTGGGTGACAGAGCGAGATTCTGTCTCCAAAAAAAAAATTTTTAAGTGACTTTAGGTCACTGCTGGTTTAGTGGTTAAGAGCACAGATTCTGGAAGCAGACAGGCTAAGTTTAAATCCTAGCCCCACTGTTTGCTGGCTGTGTGACTCTGGGTAAGTATTTAACCTCTCGGTGCCTCAGTTCTACTTTTTAAAAATGACAACAATGAAACCTGCCTAGGGATTTTATGATAACAAATGTTAATATTTATAAAGGACTGAGAACAGTGCCATCCCTCTAGAAAAAGCTCTACAAATGTTTAGCAAGTAAAAATATTATTAGCCCTCTACAAAGTGCTTTACAAGAGACATCTCACGGATTCACCCCAATAGCTCTTTGAGACAGAGCTCTCTTATAAAGGCTGGCATGAGACAAATGATGCACGTAATTCCATTGACGGGAATCCAGGAGAAATGCAGACTCTTTTGACATTACTACAACCTTCCTCCCAAACTCTTAGCATCCCTCAGCCCATCCTCAGCTGTGTTTATGCAGAAAGTGGGGGCCAGAGATTCCAGACAGCCACCTCTAAAGGACCAGTGCCTTCATTCTGCTGCCCGCACAGGGGCCAAAGGGAGCCAGGATGCAGCCACCCAGTAGGAGGTCAGCTGGGACATTGAGGTCAGCATTTGCCACCTTACCTCGTAACTTTTACACGGCACCAAACCAAGCAGAGAGGACTGGGGGCACAGGGGAACATCTCTGGAGCCCATCCGTGTGCAGGTCTCATCCTGAGATCCTGTTTACACAGTTTTAAATGTGAAGACTTGATCTTGTATTGAAAAAATTATTTTGTAGTCTTGAAAAGGAAAGATGAGGGGACTTAACAGTGCCACACAGCTACTTAGCAACAAAGCCAGGAGCAGCCCCAGATAGCAATTCTTTTTTTTTTTTTTTTTTTTTGAACAGAGTCTCACTCTGTCGCTCAGGCTGGAGTGCAGTGGTGCGATCTCAGCTCACTGTAACCTCCACCTCCTGGGTTCAAGTGATTCGCCTGCCTCAGCCTCCCACCACGCCCAGCTAGTTTTTGTATTTTTAGCAGAGACGGGGTTCCACGATGTTGGCCAGGCTGGTCTCCAACTGCTGACCTCAAGTCATCCACCCCGCCCTGGCCTCCCAAAGTGCTGGCATTACAGGTTTGAGCCATAGCACCCAGCTCGCCAGACAGCATTTCTGCTGGGTCAGCTGGGTCAGGCACATTAAAGACAACATCACTTTAACCCTCCAGCAGTGCTTTCAGGTGGCCGTTACCTTCCCCATTTTGTAGATGAGGAAATCCAGGTTGTGTCACTTACTCAAGATCTCGCAGGTAGAAAGTGGCAGGGCTGAGATTTAAAGGTACGTCTGCCTCATGCCAAGGCCTGAGGATGGGATCCACATTTCAGTTTCTCATTTGGAAGCCAATGATAAAATCAGATGAGGCTTCAGCTGCCAGTGTTGACCCGCTGCCCCATGGCTGCAGTAGATTTACTGATGCATTTCACTCACTCACTGGTTCACTCCTCTTCCTCCCCCAGGGCCACTGGCACATATTTGCAGGTTGGGGTGATCTGTTGCTATGACACGGGGGTGTCAGCACCATTTTAAATGTGTCTCAGGAACACGGTTATGTCCCAATGGTGACTCTGAACCATGAGCCCTGACTTGAAATTGTGCAAAGCTACTTTCAGATTGTACGAGATTTTGATTCTTACAGTCATCCTTACTGAATTCTGAGTAACAATCACAGAGGAATTGTATTAGTCAGGGATCTCTAGAGGGACAGAACTAATAGGATAGATGTATGTATGAAAGGGAGTTTATTAAGGAGAATTGACTCACACAGTCACAAGGTAAAGTCCCACAATAGGCCGTCTGCGAGTTGAGAAGCGAGGAAGCCAGTGGAGGATCGGTCTGAGACCCAGAACCTCAAAAGTAGGGAAGACATCAGTGCAGTCTCCAGTCTGTGGCCAAAGGTCCGAGAGCTCCTGGCAAACCACTGGTGTTAGAGTCCAAAAGCTGAAGAACTTGGAGTCTGATGTTCAAGGGCAGGGAGCATCCAGCATGGGAAAAAGATGAAGGCCAGCAGACTCAGCAGGCCTGCTCTTCCATCCTCTCCTGTCTGCTTTCTTCTAGCTGCGCTGGCAGCTGATTAGATGGTGCCCACCCAGATTGAGGGTGGGTCTGCTTCTCCCAGTCCACTGACTCAATGTTAATCTCCTTTGGCAACACCCTCACAGACACACCCAGGAACAATACTTTGCATCCTTCAATCAAGTTGACACTCAGTATTAACCATCACAGGAATTGAACCAGTGGCATCCCTAGCAGGGCAGCAATTCTTCTGTCTTTCAGGGAGCAGTAGTCTTCTCAAAGTGTGGAGGAAGATCCTACATCTGGAAGGCAGTGATGGTCAGGAATGTCTTAGCCCATGGATCTGCAAGGCTCTCCTTTCCCTGGGACATTAGAACCAGCTAAAGGGCTCCTAGGCTTTCTAGGAGTGCGTGCTCAGAAGTCCTAAGGATCCTGAGGGGACCGTTTGGAAGACACTGTCAGAGCGTCTTTTAGTTTCCTGTCCCTTGAACATCCTTGCACTCCAAGCTGGGTAGATTTCAGTAGGTTTGATTTCACTTGGCACCCTGAATGGGAAAGAGCACCCTCTTGAAGAGGTTCCAGACTAGGGATCATCCCAGATTCAAACAGAACACTTGGGAAGCTGAAGCGGGAATAGGACTCTTGACTGCAGGAGAGCCTGCCCCCTGCTCTGCAGGTATGTGAGGGAGACTGAGCGGGGGGAGCAGGATCAACCCCCGTCAGCCTCCTGGCTCTATTCATTCTTCATGCTGTGCAGTGAGGATACAGCCAAAAGCCTCTTGGACTTTCTCATGGTTTTACCTTGTAGAAGAATCTCCAGTGCTTTGTTAAGGGGTTAATGGGATACAGGAATAGGGCAGTCACCTTACAAAGAAGCCAGAAGAATTTATTTTCCACAAAGTGTATCAGGTAAAGGCTATATGCCAAAATGCAAACCACATATTACGATGATAGTCATGTTTCCTTAATACCGGATTTCTTCTGTTGGTAAGAATATCTGCCCCTGTAACTGAAAAAGATCATCAGTTCTTAGGCCGGCTGCAGTGGCTCACGCCTGTAATCCCAGCACTTTGGGAGGCTGAGGTGGGAGAATCACCTGAGGCCAGGAGTTCAAGACCAGCCTGGCCAATGTGGCAAAACCCTGTCTCTACCAAAAATACAAAAAAGTAGCCAGGACGTGGTGGTGCACGCCTGTAGTCCCAGCTACTCAGGAGGCTGAGGCAGGAGAATCGCTTGAACTTGGGAGGCGGAGGTTGCAGTGAGCAGAGATTGCTCAGCCTGGGTAACAGACCAAGGCTTCATCTCAAAAAAACAAAAAGGTCATCTTAAAGCTGTATTGAAAGGGCCCGAAACCCAGCAGCTACACAGCAGGCAAATGGGATCTTCACCAGAGGTCTTCATCAGAACCATATTCCGTAAGGGGCATGCTGAGTGCAATCCTCCAAGCTCAGAAGGAGACACCACTGCTGGAGACTGAGGCCCTTCTGAAGGTGGATAGGACCACCTCAGGCAGCAAAACTCTCCCAAGTCTACCTTAGTCATGCACAGCCTGGGATCTCGGCTGTAGTTGAGTAGATGTACTTTGTAGCCTCCCTTATGATCCCTTCAGGCCTGTGCTTGGAGGATTCAAGATCCCATGCTCATCTTTTACTCCATTGCCCTGCTATGTCACTATCAAGCCAGTTGTCCTAATCCCTGCTAGAGTTCTTTTCCTATTTAAGACATATTCAGGCCCTAAAGTCTCTGGGGTTATTTTTGTAGCATCATTGGATGTGCCTCACTCTGCGGCATTAGAACTTGAGAGGAAGTCTTTAGGCCCTTGGGGAAGGAGGTGATTCCTGAAAAAGAAATGAGAGGTGGTAAGTGCTTTTTTCCATGAAGGCGGGAAGTAAAGAGAACCATCTTTGTTCAAATCAGCATTCAACTGTAAGTGTTAATTCAGAGTTAAATAAGCCTTGGGGAAAGGAGCTTGCACAACTGTTAATTTAGTGCTCTGTGCAATGTCAAACCCCATAGGACACAACGTTTTTACAGCTGTGAAATGTTCACAAGTTGGCCACCTCTAATCATGCACAGATAGTAGGTAACTCTTGAAAGCTCAGATCCAAAGATGGGTTTTAGAGCCTCGGAGCAATCCAGAGGGTCAGGATGGGATCTGCCAGTGTGCCTTCTTAGAGACTGTCTTTCCCTCTGGCCAGCGGGTCCTTGAGCAGGGTCTCATCTAGGAGGATGGGGGGCCAAATGCAACGTGCCTCAGAAAACGGCAGAGATGTCTGCTTTCTACAGAACTCCAAGATACAGGGTCCTCTGGGCATGGCTTTTGCCCTCAGAAACATCCCTTCTCCACTTGCCTTTGTGTCCTTTGAATTAGCTTCTTGGAGGGAAGAGACCAGAACAACCATTTATCAAGCATTTAGTATGTTCCAGGGCCTGTGCTAGGCACCCAACATATATTTCCTTCCTTAATCCTCAAGCTGAACAGGTGGGTGGTGATGTTTCTTTAGCCAATGTGGAAATGGAGGTTTGCAGCTTTCAGCTCTCACTAAAGGCTTCAGAAGTGAATACAGTTTACCTGACACCGAAAAATGCAATCATTCATTCATTGCTGCCCTCTGGCTTCCCCTATAATGAGTGATGAAAGAGAGCAAGGGGGAAGCCTCAGTGCATTTTATCCTAATCTCAGAAGCCCCATGCTTCTGTCATATTCTATTCATGAAAAGCAAGTCATCAAGTCCGGCCCTCACTTCTCACGGGATGGGAAATTAGCTTCTACCCTTGAAGGGAAAAGTATCAGAGAATTTATGGACACATTTTACAGCCACCACAGCCACTACTGGCCAGTTGTCCTGAAGGTCAGCACTTGGTGTGCAGGGGAACTGTCAGCCACGTTCTCGGACCTGGCTTCCAAGGCTGAGAGTCCATTCAGGGCAGGGACCATGTCTTGGTCACCGCTGTAGCCATAGAACTAAGCACAGGACCTGTATATAGTAGGCGTTCATTAAATGCTTGAGATATAAAATAGGTAATAAATTGAGAGTATGAAATAAGTAGGCCCTATTAATTATGGTAACAATGAGTTCTAGTGACATCTAGGCCTTCTGAAGCTTATCTAAGCTCACCCACTAACTAGCTGAGTAATCTCATGCAAGTTGCTTGCCCTAGAAGGCCTTTAGGTTTAGAAAGGGGCTCTTCATAGTTCCTCTTAAGTTCTAACTAGCTCTAGTAAAAAGTATATACATATGTCTCATGGAAAGGCTTTGCAGCTTCTACCACCAAGAGAAATGCGAGCCTCTCCTCTGCCATTGCTTCCTGACCGAGGCTTCCTCTTCTCCTTCCAGATTGCCCTGCTCCCCAACAATGCTGCTGACTTGGGCAAGTATATTACTGGTGACAAGGTGCTGGCCTCAAACGCCTACCTTCCAGGACCTCCTGGCCTGCCTGGGGGCCAGGGCCCTCCCGGTGAGTTTGGAAGAGGGCATAGGAGGGTGATCACCATCAGAAAAAGCCTACCAAAAGCTCACAATGGGTGGGGAGCTGGACAGTATTCTCCAGCTTCCATCGAGGAGAAACAGGCAAGTGTCCATGGGGCTGCCACACAGCCATGCAATGAGAGGGCCTTGGGAAATAGGCCCTCAAGCCTGAGAAATCCTCACAGCCAATAGCAACTTGGGAGAAAAAACTCATTGTCCTGGGATTGGGTAAGATTCCTAAAGATCATTTTAAGTTAAAAAACAAAATGAAAACTACCTTAAACTTTATTCTGGAAAAATTTTAACTTACACAGAAATAGAACCGTATTATGGGCCACCCCTCCCCCGCCACCCGCCTGGCTCGAGGCTCATCACCCAGTTCTAACAACTCAGAGCCAGCCTCTTCCTACTACTCCCCAATCTTCCTTCCACCCTCTCTTATTTGTTAGCATATTTATACCTATATTTATTTTTATACCTAGCTGTATGTTTTTATAAGTCAACTAACCGTATTGACATACAAATGATATATAATGTAATCATTTCGATTACAGTTTGAGTTACCCATATAACTCTCATCCTAGATTTCAAGATATAGATCATTGGTTTTTTGTTTTGTTTTGTTTTGTTTGAGACAGAGTCTCACCCTGTCACCCAGGGTGAAGTGCAGTGGTGCGATCTCAACTCACAGCAACCTCTGCCTCCTGGTTTCAGGTGATTCTCCTGCCTCAGTCTCCTGAGTAGCTGGGACTACAGGCGTGTGCCACCACGCCCAGCTAATTTTTTGTATTTTTGGCAGAGACGGAATTTCGTCATGTTAGCCAGGATGGTCTTGATCTCTTGACCTCGTGATCCTCCCGCCTCGGCCTCCCAAAGTACTGGGATTACAGGTGTGAGCCACCGCGCCCAGCCTATATAGAACATTTCCATCACCCCAGAAATTTCCCTTGTGTCCATGTGCATATGTTTACTTCTACAACCCCCCACTCTAGGCAGACACTGGCCTGCTTTCTTTCACTGTAATTTCACCTGTTCTAGAACTCCATATCACTAGAATCTTTATATATATTCTTCTTATGAATGTATACTTTTGGCTTCTTTCATTCAGCATACTGTTTCTGAAGATTCATCCTTATTAATTGGACCAAAGTCCCAAACATCCTATCATTTCATCAGGAAATACACAACGAGAACTTAAAAAAATAGTTCCAAGTTATTTTATATTTTGAGTCCCTCCATAGACAGAGCAATAGATTTTTTTTCTCCACACTGGTAAGGGAAATGACATTAATGTTAGCAAATGATTCTAAACCTGTGAGTGCCTTCTCCCTGGCTATCATTGCTTAGCAGTATGCTAGGTGTTATGAATGACCTCTTGACATCCTAATTGGGAAGACCAGACACATAGAGCAAATGCAAATAGAGTAGAACAGTATCCACATGCCCTCCGGGTGAGTGCACAGATGCTTCCAGCTGTAGGGGCTTCAAGGGAGAGGGCACTGTAGCCTGCAGTGGTCATTGGCATTTAGGTTTGATCTGGACATGGAAGACTGGTAGAATTTGCCCAAGCAGGAAGGACACAAGTGGATTTTCAGTTGGAAAGTCAGCCAGAACAAAAGCTCAGAGTTCTTCACAGAGGATTTGTGTGTTTCCTCTCCACTATGTCTTAAACTCTTCAAACACAAACCTGGGTCTCAGTCTGTCCAGAGAATAAGACAGTTCAGGATTTGTTTTATCCTCGTTCATTCCCTTGGCCTGAGGTACTCTGGATTATGGTAGAGTTTTTTTGCAGCAAACGCTTCACACAGGCACCCTCTGGCTGCTTCTAAACAGACTGGAGTCTCTCCTTACAAACTACTTCCCAGCACAGTGCTCTCCACCCTCCTCTAAGAGAATGCTCTTGCTTTGCTTCCCTGGAGGAATTCAACTCCAGGCCAGTCTATAGATCACTGGAACAAAAGCAACTGTAGGAGCAGGGGAGCCATTGGCTGTCTTGTTTAATAAATGCCTTGCAAGCTTTCTTCTCCAGTGCTGCCATTTGGCTTATAACAGGGTTTGAGCTGTCCAGGGTCCTTGATGGAGCAGAGAGTGATTGAGGATCAATAAGCTTTGGCAACAGACCCGTCCTTTGAATGGGGACATTCCAATCCCATTTCCTTCTCTCTCTTAACGTCGAATGTTTGTGGTACCCACCATTGAGACTTATTAGGGAAGCTAGAAAGCTAATAGGCTTTCTCTCACCCTTAAATAAAAATCCAGTTCCGAGGCCTGTGGTGAATCAGACTGGAGCACCAATACAGGAAACTAGGCTGGGTTGGAATCTGTTTGACTTCGGTGGTAAGGGGGTGGCAGCTGCTTTCTGCCCTCCACTGTCATACTTCAGGTGCTGCCATGTGTACATCAAAGTCCCACATTTCAAAGGCACTCAATGTACTGTGATCTCTGTAGTGTACTGATTGTGTAACTGTAGGTGAGATATTATCTCTGGCCTCTTTTTGTGCTACTGGAGATAAAATATTTAGTTAAAGGAGGGATCTGGCACTCTTCCCAAACTTTATAGATACACCTAGAGCCAGTATTAAGAGTAGGGGTGTGAGACATGTTTGGATGGAATATTAACTGCTGTTAACTTTGGCTTAATTATTCTGTGAACTAAAAAAGACTCATCTAAATATGAAGAGTCTAAAGTCTTTGTTTCTTTGTTTTATTTTTCTGGAGTCTGAAAGTCATTCCATCCTGTCACTGCTCTGTCAGTACGAGGGGTTAGATGTGATCAAGAAGTAATTACTATGTGCATTTAAAAGAACAATTATGAGAAAAGTATGGCATAGCAATCTTCTCAGTCTCTTCAATGCAATCATTTTAAGGAGAAACATTTACTAAGCAGCTTACGATGTATCCAGGACGTCAGGATATGCTAATAAATAAGATACAATCCATACTCTCACAGGGCTGATGATCTAAAGTGGGTTAAAACCCAATGTCCTTCTGCATACGGAAGAATGAGGATGGACCCTTACCTTACACCATATACAAAAGTTAGCTCAAAATGGATTAAAGAGTGAAATGTAAGACCTTAAAACTATGAGAATCCTAGAAAAAAACATAGAGGAAAGCTTTATGACATTGGGTTTGGTGATGATTTGTTGGTTATGGCCCCAAAAGCATAGGCAGTAAAAGCAGAAGTAGATAAATGGACTACATCAAACTTAAATTTCTGTGTCTCAAAGCAAACCATCAACAGACCAAAAACAACCTACAGAATGGAAGAAAATAATTGTAAGTTATATATCTGATAAGGGGTTAATATCTAGGATATATAAGAACTTCTATAATTCAACAAAAAAGCACCTGATTAAAAAGATGGGAAAAGGACTTGAATAGACATTTCTCCAAAGAAAATGTACAAATGGCCAACAACCATATTAAAAGGTACTCAAAATCACTGGTCATTAGAGCCTTGCAAACCAAAACTACAGTGAGATACCATCCCACACCCAGCAGGATGGCCACTATTTAAAAATATATATAAGTTAGGGAAACATAGGGAGACCCTGTCTGTATTTTAAAAAATTAAACTAGCCAGGCTGTAGTCCCAGCTACTCAGCAGACTGAGGTGGGAGGATCGCTTGAGCCCAGGAGGTCAAGCCCACAGTGAGCCATGAACACAACATTGCATTCCTGCTTGAGTGACAGGGCAAGACCCCATCTCAAAAAGAAAAATGAGAGAAAATAAGTATTGACAGGGATGTGAAAAAGCAGAACCCTGTGCACTGTTGGTGTGAATATAAAATGATTCACTCACTATGGAAAAGAATATGGAGATTCGTCAAAAAATTAAACATATCAGAAGGCTTAAGCAGGAGGATCACATGGGGCCAGGAGTTCTGAGCCTAGGCAACAGAGAGGCCCTATCTAAAAAAAAATACTTTATATATATATACACACACACACATACATATACATACATACACACACACATATATGTATATGTATGTATATATGTATACTTGATCCAGAAATCCCACTCCTGGATATATACTCCAAAGAACTAAAAGCAGGATCTTGAAGAGAGATTTGCACACCCATCTTCATAGCAGCACTTTTCACAATAGCCAAGAGGCTGAAGTAACCCAAGTGTCCATCAATGGATAAGAATGGAAAAACAAAATGTGACATATACATACAATGGAATATTATTCAGCCTTTAAAAAGATGGAAATTTCGACACAGGCTACAACATAGATGAATCTTAAGGATATTAGGCTAAGTGAAATAAGCTAGTCAAAAAATGACAGGCACTATATAATTACACTTATATAAGGTATCTAAAATAAACTCATAGAAACAGCAAGTAGAATAGTGGTTATCAAAGGAGTGGAAAATGGGGGGGTTATTCAATGGCCTAGAGTTTCAGTTTTACAGGATGAGAAAGTTACAGAGATCTGTTGCACAACAACGGCAATGTGCTTAACAAGACTAAATGCTACATTTAAAAATAGTTAAGAGGTGGGCTGGGCATGGCCGCTCATGCCTGTAATCCCAGCACTTTGGGAGGCTGAGGCAGCCAGATAACTTG
Source organism: Ateles fusciceps (assembly GCA_036589455.1). Taxonomy (NCBI): domain Eukaryota; kingdom Metazoa; phylum Chordata; class Mammalia; order Primates; family Atelidae; genus Ateles; species Ateles fusciceps. The sequence goes on from JAZHEH010000078.1 coordinate 12,402,419, forward strand.
AGGTCAGCCTGGCCAACATGATGAAACCCCGTCTCTACTAAAAATACAAAAAATTAGCCGGGGGTGGTGGTGGGTGCCTGTAATCCCAGCTACTTGGGAGGCTGAGGCAGGAGAATTGCTTGAACCTGGGAGACAGAGGTTGCAGTGAGCTGAGATCACACCACTGCACTCCAGCCTGGTGACAGAGCAAGACTCCATCTCAAAAAAAAGTCAAGATGGAAAATTGTGTGTTGTGTATTTTTTATAAGTTTGTAAAAATGCTCTCCAGGCTCCCACTCCCTCTTCCCTTATCTCCCTAGCTGATGTTCAAGGCCTAAAGCAGAGGTGAACATGCTGATGTCTGCTTCCAGGTGCTGTCCCACGCTTTACACAGCCACAGCCCTTCAGCCAGCAAGGTGTCCCCCTGGAGTCCCCGCTGTGGGCAGACAGGCTATGTTCCATACACAAGTAGGGAAACACCGCAAACCCAACCCAATACAAAGCAGCTGTTTACAGCTCTCTGTGCTGTGGGTCAAGACAGATGACGCCTAAAGGTCTCTTCCCCCATCAGCTTCCATGATAAGGTGGTATGACCAGGTTCTGGCACACAGGCAAACAAGTATCAGGCACAAAAACAGATGACTTGTTGTTTAACTCGGTTAATTTTGTGTCAGTACTGTGTCATTACAGGCCTTTGAAAAGAATTTTAAAACACAACCCCTCAACATCTACAGAGATGGGCAGGTCACATAGATACACAGAACGGAGCTGGGCAGGAGCAGTTGGAAGCAAGGGCACTAAAACAACCCAGAGAGCACTCACCCCGTGTACAGCGGCAGCCCCTACTGAGAGCTCCAGTTGGTTGTGCTGATGGTGGAATTGTGGTTTTCATGCTTCCTGTTTCAAACCAGAGCCAGAAACTCAGATTTTTATATGAAATCTCCCAATTTTTATTCATTTTTATTTATTTATTTATTTATTTATTTATTTATTTTTGAGATGGAGTCTCACTCTGTTGCCCAGGCTAGAGTGCAGTGACACAGTCTCGGCTCACTGCAACCTTCGCCTCCCGGGTTCAGGAGATTCTCCTGCCTCGACCTCCCCAGCAGCTGGGACTACAGGCGCACACCACCATGCCCAGCTAATTTTTGTATTTTTAGTAGAGACAGCGTTTCACCATGTTGGCCAGGCTGGTCTCAAACTCCTGACCTCAAGTGATCTGCCCACCTCGGCCTCTCAAAGTGCTGGGATTACAGGCATCAGCCACTGCTCCTGGCCCCAATTTGTAAATGTTACGAACGCTCAGAAGAAAATGGTATGCATAAACAGAAAACACATGCGCAGTATGTGAATGTATATAAACACATACTTTATAGATATGCTGCCAGCATGTGCAATGAAGTAAGCAGTTAATTCTTACTTTCAGAGGCCTGTATCCACACAGCGCTGAGACTATACCGAGTTTAAGAACAAGCCATCTGTTTTTGTGCCTGTCTCATGATAGTTGTTTGTATGACGGGGGAGATGTTGAGATGTTTTTGGAGATAGGTGATCTGTGGGGGATGGAGACAAGGCAGGAGAGGAGAGAAGAGTAGTCTGAGCTGGGTCGTGTGCTGTGGCATGGTTTATTCAGGGAGAATGGGGACTACGGGGTGATGAAGAAGGAGGCAATAGTGGGGAGAACGCTTGGCCAGAAAGACAAGAATGAACAAGGACACTACACTGAGGAGTTTGAGCTTTATTCTTTCTGAAGAGGGGGAGCTACTATAGGGTTTTCTTTTTCTCCCTAACTCCAATTACAGTTAAGTTAGACGGTTCAATATTATCTCACCTCTTTTGGATGCTTCATTTTATTTTCCTCTTTGTGATTCACTTTTGAGTAACTATTGACTTACTTTTTCACTGATTCTTTGCTTAGCTGTGAGCAGCCTGCTGATGAGCCTATATTGTTTTCATCTATGATACTATATTTTTTATTTCTGTTTGACTTTTTTCCTTTAATTTCCATCTCAGCCAGTGCCTTGAACACTCATCCGTTCAGACAAGCTGTTTATCTTTTCCACCAGCACCTTTCACATACTGTTATTTTAAAGCCCCGTAGCTCATCATTCCAACTCTGGGTCTCCTCTGAGAATTGTTCTGCTGATTGCTCTATCACTTGACAATGTGGTTTTTGGTTTTCCCTTTTTTTTTTTTAAAGATGGAGTCTCACTCTGTCAGGCTGCAGTAATGCGCTCTCAGCTCACTGCAACTTCCGCCTCCTGGATTCAAGTATTCTCCTGCCTCAGCCTCCTGAGTAGCTGGGATTACAAGCACCCGCTACTGCACCTGGCTAATTTTTGTATTTTTAGTAGAGATGGGGTTTCACCATGTTGGCCAGGCTGCTCTCAAACTCCTGATCTCAGGTTATCCACCCACCTCAGCCTCCCAAAGTGCTGGGATTACAGGCATGAGACACCATGCCAGCCCTTTTTCTATGTGCCTGAAAATTTTGGATTGAATGCCAGACATCATTTGCAGAGAAACAGTAGAGACAGGGGACATAGCTATCACTCCTGGAGAGGGGTGCCCTCTTCTTTGGTCAGGTCACTGCCATGGGAAGCTGAGTCAGTGCAATGAATAACTGAACTGGGTTTTGGCTTTATCGTCACTATATTTACTTTGTGTTCCACAGTCTTCAAATAATTCCTCCAATGGTAGAATGCTGTTGCCTTATGCTTAGTGGAGGCCTAGGTTACCAGTGGATTTTTCTCAGTGTTTATACTCTTAAGGTTTCAGCAGCCCCTACACACACACCTGTGCCAAAGTGGGGTCTCTCCCCCACACTGTTGCCCTTCCCCCAGTGGTAGACTGCTATGACTCACTCCATGCTAGAGTTGTGGGGCAAGGGGACATTTTCGTTTCTCCTGCTCCAGCTGGAATCCTAAGCATGACCTATGCTTCTGGGCCTTGGGGTGAGATCATCTTCCCCAGAGCCCCCCAACTCATCCCCCAGCATGCCTTGTATCTGATGCAAATCTTGGCCAGAAGAACATTTCCTACCCCTGGCTAAGAAGTAATGGACATTTCTCTGGGGCCTGCAAAAGAGAGTGAGTTTGCTGACCCACTCAGTGCCTTGAGACATTTGCACCAAAAGGTCGAAAGTAGGTGGGTAACATAGTAAGACTGGTTTTTGAATATGTCATCGCTATAGAAATGTCAAAAATGGGCAAAGGGCGACAAGATTGGTGTGGGGCAGAGACCCTAGCAATGAGGGCAAGAGTGAAAGCAAATATAAGGAAGTCCTCACAGATTTGTTTTTGTACTTCATATGTGCAGAGTACTATACTGAGTGGTGTGTGTATATTTGGAATCTCATTTAATACAACTACTCTATAAGGAGGATTTTTATTAGCCCAGCTTTACAGATGAGATGAGAAACTGAGGCTCAGATAACTCAGGCAACTTGTGAAAGATTCAAACCCAAGTCTCCCTGATCCTCAAACCTGTCCTCTTAACTGCTCTCTGGCCACGATAATCACTTCGCCGCCGTGGTGGTCACTACTCTGCTGTGATCCAGGAAACGGGAGCAGACAGCTGTGAGATGTGAAAGAGGTAAAATGCACAGGAGCTGGCCACTGATTGAAAAAAAAGGCTGTAGAAATAGGGAAATACAGAGGAAGACTCTCCAGTTTTTTACTTGAGTGGATGGATGACTGGTGGTTCATGAAAAGAGAGGAAGATGGGGAAGCCACTTTTCATCGAATGGAGTTTAAAATGCCCGTGGGACATCCTGATGCAGATGTCAGAAGGCAAAAGCAGACAGAGAGCAAACAGAAATGGGTGCAGGCGCCCTGGACTCTTGTTAGCCAGGGCCCTTTGTCCTTCTCGTGTGCTAATGAGGTGTTCTTTGATTACAGGCTCACCAGGACCAAAGGGAAGCCCAGGCTTCCCCGGTATGCCAGGCCCTCCTGGGCAGCCCGGCCCTCGGGGCTCAATGGGACCCATGGGACCATCTCCTGATCTGTCCCACATTAAACAAGGCCGAAGGGGCCCTGTGGTCAGTATCTTATCAGCTCCACTTCCTGTGTGGGGAAAATGTGTTTTTGTCTCATGCTTTTGCCTTTGATTAAGCCAGATCCTTTTGTATTGTAGGGTCCACCAGGTGCACCAGGAAGAGATGGTTCTAAGGTAAGTCTTATGAGTGGTCCTCACAAGCTAAGGTCTCCCCCTTTCAATTTTTTTTTTTTTTTTTTTTTTTGAGACGGAGTCTTGCTCTGTTGCCCAGGCTGTAGTGCAGTGGCGTCATCTCGGCTCATTACAACCTCCACCTCCCCCGGTTCAAGCAATTCTCCCTGCTTCAGCCTCGTGAGGAGCTGAGATTACAGGTGCCCACCACCACACCCAGCTAATTTTTGTATTTTTAGTAAAAACAGGGTTTTGTCATGTTGGTCAGGCTGGTCTGGAACTCCTGACCTCAGGTGATCTGCCCACCTCAGCCTCCCAAAGTGCTAGAATTGCAGACATGAGCCACCGTGCCCGGCCTCGATTTTTTTTTTTTTTTTTTTTTTTTTTTTTTGAGACAGGGTCTGGCTGCGTTGTCCAGGCTGGAGTGCAGTGGCACAATCCCAGCTCACTGCAACCTCCGCCTCCCGAGCTCAAGCCGAGTTCTCCTGTCTCAGCCTCCCAAGTAGCTGGGCAGACAGGCACATGCCATCACTCCCAGATAACTTTTGGATTTTTTAGTAGAAATGGGATTTTGCCACATTACCCAGGCTGGCCTCAAACTCCTGAGCTCAGGTGATCTGCCCATCTCGGCCTCCCAAAGTGCTGGGATTACAGGCATGAGACACTGCTCCCAGCCTGAGGGTCTCTCACTTCCTACCTCTTGCACTAGCATCTGGGAAAGCTCAACAGACACTGTTTACCATCCCCATTTTGCATTCAACAAAACTGAGACACAGATACCAGATACAACTGTTTCCCCCAAAGCTGGTAACAAAATCTGAGTAGCCATTTTCTTAAATTGCAAAATCATCCCAGAAGACAAAAACAGCCACCACAACCACTTGTAGGAAAAATGACCCCGATACATTTTAAATAAGCCTCTGCATTGTGATAGTCACATGTGTTTTTCTCTTTAACCGGTGTTGCTTCACAGGATAGTTTTGTGTGTGTTTCCATTTTTGAGAGATTTTCAAGTCAGGAACAGCAGATACTCCATTCTTTTGCAAGTGGGTAGTTCCCCTTTGAGAGCTGTGTGCTCTTTTTTGTCTCACAAAGAAGTCAGTGTGAGTTACTTCAGAAAGTTTGTTACTCCACATGCTGCTGGGAAATAGGAACGTTCCTCTTGCCAGGAAGGTTTGAAAATATATGGGCTCAAGGGAAATCAGAATGAGAGACACTTAACCCAAGCATCCTGTTCAAATAAGTGGTCCCATGAGTCCAGCTCAGTTTTACATATGGTTTCTATAGAAAATATTTGTGGTTTTGTGCAGGGAAGTGGTTATGGCGGGTGTATAAATAGAGACCATTGCTGTGGCAGCCACGTGCTCTAGAAAGCTAACCCTGGCCTTTCTGTTTTTAGGGGAGAGAGGAGCGCCTGGGCCCAGAGGGTCTCCAGTAAGTAGCACTCTCTGTCCTGCTTCCCCAGGGGAACGTTCTCAGGGATGCAGCTCTGATGAGCCTATAGGTTGGTCTAGTAGCAAAAGCCTGCCCCTTCCTGATGCCACTCAGCCCACCTGAATAGAACTCTGTGGTTAGGAAGAGAGTCATAGAAACCCTAAGCTGCTAGTTTGGATTTATTTTTTAAATTTGTTTTCTGTTGTTGTTTTCTCTTTATCATGGCTAATCTTTTTTTTTTTTTTTTTTTTTTTTTTGAGAGGGAGTCTCACTCTGTCACCCAGACTGGAGTACAATGGGGCGATCTCAGCTTACTGTAACCTCCACCTCCCTGGTTCAAGCGATTCACCTGCCTCAGCCTCCTGAGTAGCTAGGATTACAGGCGTGTGCCACTGCGCCCAGCTAATTTTTGTATTTTTTGTTTGTTTTTTGTTGTTGTTTTTGTTTTTAGAGATGGGGTTTTACCATCTTGGCCAGGCTGGTCTTGAACTCCTGACCTCGTGATCCACCCGCCTCAGCCTCCCAAAGTGCTGGGATTACAGGTGTGAGCCACTGCGCCCGGCCTAATTTTTGTATTTTTAGTAGAGACGGGGTTTCACCATCTTGGCCAGGCCGGTCTCAAACTCCTGACCTCGTGATTCACCTGCCTCGGCCTCCCAAAGTGCTGGGATTACAGGCATGAGCCTCCGCGTCCGACCATCATGGCTAATCTTTATTTGAAATGTCTTCTCTTAAAGCTCAAAACCCTACTATGCCATGAGTCTCTTTCCAAGCATTATCATAAAACATTTGAGAGGTCTAGGAAAGAAATCTATGGATTTAAATTATAACTCTGCATAATTGATAATTTAGCCACTGCTACAACTCTAGCAGGTCAGATGGCCATCTCCTCTAAAAAGTGCAGAAACATACAGGGCTGTTAAGGACCTAATCAGAAATTAGCTGCATATATGCATAGTATCTGGGAGATTAAAAATGAGAATTACTAGTATTCAAAAGCATAGAAAATTCAAACCACTTCACTGCTTCTGAAGAAGTCAGTATCATTTCTGAAATTCAACAGGTGTGGCCACAGAGGTGGGAGTTGTGGGTTCCATCTCAACTCTTCTACCTGCTAGCTTTCTGACCATGGGCACATGACTGAGGGTCTCTGAGCGTTCATTTCCCCACCTGTGCGGTGGCGCTAGTGGAATCTGATCTGCCATACCTCAAGTGGTTATTGTGAGGGTCAAATGATATCAAAATACTGTGCCTCTCTTAGTGCTTTACAGTGTAAGCTCTATTTCCACAGGGCTAGCTGCTGCTGCAGCCGTTGTGAGAAGTGATAACAATTTTACTACAAGCTTCTGACAACCCAGAACACGTGTGTTTATGCATTTCTTTTTTTACCATGCCCCACACAGGACTGTATGAAATTAAGCCTTCATAAATACTGTATGATGATATACGATACTCAATACTTAGAAAAATTAGGAAGCTTTTGTTTGGACCTTTCCTAGTCAAGGGGGAGCTGACGTCTTTACAACATCCTCCCAACTTCATTTAGTTTGTGCTTATAGTCAGCCATCTTTTAAACATTTAATAATTTCATTTTTTAAAAATAACAGCATTTTTTTTGAGACAGGGTCTCACTCTGTCATCCAGGCTGGAATGCAATGGTGCAATCTCGGCTCACTGCAGCCTCGACCTCCCAGGCTCAGGCAATCCTCCCACCTCAGCCTCCCATGTAGCTGGGACCACAGGCGCCTGCCACCATGCCTGGCTAAATTTTTTTTATATTTTTTGTGGAGCCAGGGTTTCACCATGTTGCCCAGGCTCAAGTTACTCCGTCTGCCTCAGCCTCCCAAAGTGCTAGGATTACAGGTGTGAGCTACCACGCCCGACCCAGATAAGATTTTTGAATACATATTATGCCCTTTACATGCATTTACTTATTTAAATCCTCACTTATGGACCCTATAAAACCCTATAAAGTTGGGACTATTATTATCCCCATTTTATAGATGGGGAAACTGAACCACAAGAAATTAAGACCACACAGCTAGTAAGTGGCAGAGATGAAACTCAAACCCAACAGAACCCAGTCTCTTAACCACTGCTCCACTACCGTCATAAGCATCTTCCAGATTGCTTTGGAAAGTAAACTAGAAGAGTTATTTTTATATTCTTTCTTCTACTGGATTTGATAAAGCCTAGAGTTAGGAGGGGGGAGAGGTGAATACATCACCAAAGCTTCTCTGCAAAGTGAGAGAATTAGATGATGTGGAGGACCCCCAGGGCTCCTGTAGCAGTCCTCACATTGACTCCATTTGGGGCACAGAGTTATTGAGAAAGTAGTTGCCAGCAAGCATCGGGACTGGCAAGTCATGGAGCCCCCGAAGGCCATTGCTGTCTGTCTCTCCATTGATTCCTCCCATGTACACAGGGACCCCCTGGTTCTTTCGATTTTCCTGCTACTTATGCTGGCTGACATCCGCAATGACATCACCGAGCTGCAGGAAAAGGTGTTCCCCGCACCGGACTCACTCTTCAGCAGAGGAGTTCCCGTTACCTCAGGAATTTCCCAGCTACCCAGAAGCCATGGACCTGGGCTCTGGAGATGACCACCCAAGAAGAATTGAAACAAGAGACTTAAGGGCCCCCAGAGACTTCTATCCATAGCGCACCCCAGCACCGTCATACCAAAGGAAGGGAAAGATCATTTCACCTGCAGTTAAACCCTCTAAAGAGAAAACTCACCACTGGAGACCTAGAAAACATATGGTTTTCTCATCTCTTCTCCTGACTTCTTTCTACTCCTACTCCTCTTCTTCCAAATATAATACTATATTCAGAGTCCCCTCCTAGGCCTGCAGACACAAGGGAGTGAACGACTGATTTACGTGATTCTCGCTGAGAGTGTGTTGGGGTGGTTTTGCATTGTAATTTTTCTTTTACATCCTATTTTTTCAGGAACTTTGGATTTCAGTACTCTCACTGTGTTTTAAATCATAAATTTTTCAAGTTAAATTTGGCAGAATATCAAACAGGGGGAAATGGCAAAGTGAGCTCTAAGAAAATATGAGGCTGCTTTTAAGATGTATGTTCAGAATAGACCATAACTCCTCTAGTATGAAAATTAGGGCCCTTCAATTAAAAAGGGGTGGGAGGACAGATTTGTAGTTGTACTTTGAGGTAGAATTCTTTTTCTTGTCCTTCTAGTAGACTTTAAATATTTTATCCCCTTATCTGACCTTGTTTCCCAAATTAAAGAGAGGAGAGAATTGAGTGGAGTTTAGAGAAGATAGAAAAGAATTACAGTGATATATTTACTGTTATGTAGATTGCTACATTCTAAACTTCAAACATGGTCCTTAAGGTTTTATGCCATGCTTATCTGTAAGTATTCTATTTAGGTAAGAAAATTAAACCCATTTTTCAAAAAACAGAAAGTGAAATGCCCTGATTCACATTAAAACAATGGGCCCTGATTTCCTAGAGTATTTTTAAGCTGTTTAATCAAGAATGAAGCCTGCTCTATAAATCACAGATAATTTGTTCAATAAAGTGGCTGACCTTAGAGGTGCAGAATTCCTGGTTCTGAGCAGGCACCCAGAAGGTGCCATTCGGTGCCATGATCCAGGCTGAAGCAACGTACAGTGGGGTTCAAGGCTACAAGGAGGTTGCTGGCTTCGGCTGACCTCACTAATGCCGTCAGCAGTGGTAGGTAAATCTGTTCTCCTTGGGTTTAGAAGTCCTTGTCTGGAGCCAATCAAGCTTGCCAACATGTTGAGAATAATACACTGTTGAAAGTTATCTTGGATGGAGGGGAAAAAACAAGTGGTTTTCCTTGTTTGCAAAAACTTCCTTCCTCTTCCCATTTTTCCTTAATTTTCTTTAATTTAGTCCAAGTTCCAGTTCTTGCAGGCCTGCTCTTTGGTTTCTTTTCCCCTGCAACGTGAGAAGCAGTTCAGAAAAGGTTCTATTTCTCAACCTCCCAGTGAGTTAGAGTGTTTTCTCAGAGCACCTCTGGGTCCCAAAGGGAAGCATGTTCCTGCCAAGGTTTTCTGTGGATCCAGAAGCACCAGGAGCAAGAGACCAGAAGGATGGTCTGCTCCTTTGTAACCTTGTCGAGGGGTCTCTTGGTTTCAGGGAGCAGCTCATAAGTTACTCACATTCCACTTTCTCGTTGGACACACAGAGTGGCTCTTCATCTACCTTTGCGGGAGATTTTCACTCTTATATTGAGCTTCACAAATGATCGTTCTCATACTCATATTCGCTGATGTTGGACTATCCCATCCTGCCATGTCCTTTCCTGTTTCTTTTTGGCTTTTTTGCCTCCACCTTTTAAGCCACATCATTTAGCTCCATTACTGTGAAAGCTTGCTTCAAGAAAATCCCTCTTGTGTTCAAATGCCACCTTTCTGTCTTCTCCCTTAAGAATGATAGGAGGCTGGGTGAGGTGGCTCACGCCTGTAATCCCAGCATTTTTGTAAGCCAAGGCGGGCAGATCATGAGGTCAGGAGATTGAGACCATCCTAGCTAACATGGTGAAAACCCATCCCTACTAAAAATACAAAAAAAATTAGCCGGGCATGGTAGCCTGAAGTCCCAGCTATTAGGGAGGCTGAGGAAGGAGAATCACTTGAGCCAAGGAGGTGGAGGTTGCAGTGAACAGAGATCATGCCACTGCACTCCAGCCTGGACAACACAGCAAGACTCTGTCTTAGAAAAAAAAAAAAACTGATAGGAAGGGGCTTTGCAAATCTCTAGTGGCAAGAGCCTTCCCTTCTTCCTACCATGTTGGAAATGCAGGACTCGTGTCAGTCAACAGGTGGCTGAGTCTTTCATGAACACTTTGCTCCTCTATTTCTTATTTATGCAAAATCCCTGCTGATGTCCACTAACATTTTTAAAGTGAAAGTAAACACATTCTTAGTGCTCTTTTCCTAGCATCTTCCTCCTCCTCTCCGCAAAATTCAACACTCATGACGGAGGGCCACACTAACCACGGGTTTATGAAGACAGGAACCGAACAGCTGTTGATTCCCATCTGGAATATATTTAATGTTTGCCTGCTTGTGGAGCATGGTATTTAAAGGGTATGGATGAATGAATGTTTAAAAAAAAAGCTATGCACAGGCTGTGTGAGAGATGGCTAGGTCCATCTTTCATTATTTTTCAATGAGGAATTTTAATAACTTTTCTTTGTCAGTGAACTATATTTAGAAATATGATCTTTATTGTCAAATGCTCATAAAATGCAACCAAACTGCATGTTTGGCCATAGGCTAGAATAATATATTAAGAGAATTAATGAAAAGTAGTAGTATCTGGATTTCATGAAACTATTCCAGATAATATTCTCCAGCAAAACTTGTAGTAACCTGTATTTTATAACGTCAATCTGCTGGACCAAGTTAATTTAGAAAATAATTTTTAATCCTCAGATTTTCAAAACCTTTACTACTGCAAGCTGATAAGTACTTTTTATGCCCAAATTATATTTTTCAAAGATAGGATATTATAAGGCAGCATTATTTCAAATATATCTTTTAGCTGTGGATAGAAAAAGCTTTACTGTCTAAATAGGACTTCTGCTCAAAACTTAATGGGAAAGCCATTTCTGGGGTAAAATTTGTTACAGCAAATTTCATTTCATGGTTTACAGTGAAAAAGAGATCTTTGTACACCTCCTCAACCTGTTAGCAGAAATGTTGACTTTGGTTTTTGCACCCTCATCACTAGGACCTCATAAGTTGCCTCTGTTCTTGGGAAGCAATGGGAATAAGAATATGCTATTGAAAATAGTACATGGGACCGGGCACCGTGGCTCATGCCTGTAATCCCAGAACTTCGAGAGGCCAAGCAAGCAGATCACAAGGTCAGGATTGAGACCATCCTGATCAACATGGTGAAACCCTATTTCTACTAAAATACAAAAAGAAAAAAATCTGGGCATGGTGCCATATTCCTGTAGTCCCAGCTACTCAGGAGGCTGAGGCAGGGAAATCCCTTGAACCCGGGAGGCAGAGGTTGCAGTGAGCCGAGATCATGCCACTGCACTCCAGCCTGGTGACAGAACGAGACTCCATCTCAAAAAAAAAAAAAAAAAGGGAAAATAGTACATGGAGGGCATGCATTTTAGTTTAGAAAAATCCCCCTGCCCCTCCCCCAGTTCCAGAGGGAGAAATTATAAGCTATACTATGCCAGGAGGGAGTGGGGCTGCAGAGAGGATGGTGCCTTTTCTCACCTTCTGAGTTAATGTCCAACACCTGCCGTAGGATTCCTTGACCAAACGAAGTCGTTTCTACTGTATAAACTCAGACAGTTGTGCCATAGCCAAACATAGGTCAATAATAAATGTTCATTGGTTTTGGAAGGAAAGAGAGGGGGAGTATTACCCCACCAAATACCAGTGAAGAGCACCCTGGCTTTGGTCATCTGTCCAAGGTTTATAGTTACTGTGGGCCTGGTGAGCTCTGTTCCCAGGTAAGCAAGGGAAGGCTTCTCCAGGGCAGGCATCGCTGTGGGTTTTCAGGCAGCAACTCCCCCCATCAGATTTTGGGTGTTACTCCCCCACCGTCTCTCCCCACATCTCAGCCTGTCCCTCAGAAACAACCACAGCAGCCTCATTGAGCAGACTTAACATCTTTCAGATAACTTTCCTGAAAAGGAAAGTAATTACATGAATCCAGGCCAAACAACAAGTAGAATAGAGCCATCCAAAGTCATCAATAATGAGTTCAGGGATGTGGATGCATTTTTTCCTGGCACAGTCAATATGTCTATCTCATAACAATTCAAAAAATAATTTTCCATTTGGGAAACCAAACACCATGACTGTAATTGTTAAGGCGTACAGTCATCAACTTCACATCCTCCTTCAACCAATGATACTGCTTTAGGGAAATTATAGAAAAGAACCCTTTTGTCCCCCAGGGGGATCAAAGCAAGTCCCCTTAGGAATGTGATGTGTGCCATGGGTCTGTTTTTCTTTCACAGTGACTAGTCATGTACTGTAGTAGCTCTGTTGTTCATTGTTTGTAACAGGTCCATATCACAGTCAAGCTAGCATTCAAACAATTATGGGCGTGATACTATGAAGTACTTTTTATATGATTGTGCTTAATAAGAAAGTTATTTTTCTTACATGGCTGTACTGTGTTTTGTCCTGACATCCGGTTTTGTGAAGCAAGTCATCTTTTTACCCAACAAACAAGGAGATGGAGAGGTACATTTCTCTTGAGAGCTGAAATCTAGAATCTGGGTCAGCCACCTCTGGGGTCTGGATGCGGTGAAAGCATTTGAATCTGAGTCAAGGTCTGAAGGCCCAGGTACCACTGAGTGTGGGTATCCTACAGTCTCCCTATCTGAGATTCCCAGGGTGGGGATTTTCAAACCAAGAACCCTCGAGATGCTCATTGGAGCTGCCTTAGGAGTTCACAAATGAGAGGCCTGTGAAGACTGAGTGCTCCTTGCTCCCAGCCCTGCACTCACAGTGACTCAGTGTTCAACTGGTTTCCTGTTTTGGATCAGAATTCCACGTAGGATTTCCTTTGGTGGATGCAGTGCCTCATGCCTCCAGTCTTAGCTACTCAAGATGCTGGAGCAGGAGGATCCCCTGAGCCCAGGAGTTCAAGGCTAGTCTGGGCAACATAGCAAGACCCTATCCCTTAAAAAAAAAAAAAAAAAAAAAAAAAAAGATTTATTAAATGTGGCACTTTCCCCTAGAAGGGCAGAAACCCCAGGAACCAGTCTGCCTCTTCTTGAATAAATCGAATTTAAAAAAAAAATTTTTCCTTTTAGGGTAGGGGAAAGTTGACTACCTTAAAAATAAAGTTGAAAGGAAGAACTCTCATGAGTTGGTAGCTGGAGTCCTCTATGTAAAGATAAGAGGAGGGGAATTTTTGTCAATTGGGCCATATGGGAAGTGGAGTGCTATGGCAAAATGGGAGCTTATTTCTAAAGGATTTTAGCCATCCTTAGCAGGATGCATTTAGCATCCTGAAGTTAACCTGTATTTATACATCTCTCTTTGTCTAGTAAATATTTGAGTGCCTATTGCAATCTGGGCACTATGCTATGCACTGCAGACACAATTGGGAGCAAAAGCATCTTAATCCCTGTCCTGCTGGGGATTTTTGGCAACAAAGACAAGGATCCTTCCAGACAAAATAAATTAATCACAAAAATATGCGATTACAAACCACGATAAGCTACAAAGTATTGGGTGCTACAAGAGCCAATAAGGGTTCATGCCAAGGGAGCCCGCCCTTGGCTTCGGCGATGTACTCCTTTCCAGAGCCACACACTCAAAGCAGCCAACAGCATTCACACCAGCCGCACAGGACCTCATGGCCCTCCCAGCCTTTCCCAGACAGCAGCTCTGCAAAGGCTCTGGGTGACACAGCAGATTCTGGACATCTGGGAGACCACTTCATATATAATGTTTCCAGTCCTCTCAATTTAATGCACCAAAAGCTGGTTGAGTGCTTCCAGTCCTCATGGCCTCTTGACGTCCCACTGTGCAGACTGGAACACTGGAACATCACGTGTTCCAGTCTTGATTCGCAGCAAACTTTGAGGCTTGTTTCTTCTCCACCAGGACACGCAGTTTTAAAAAAGCTCGCGATACTGTCGAAGCCCAAAACTGTGAAACACCCCAGCTCAGCTCCCTGTGCAAAATTCCAGAGCCTTGCTCATGTCTAGATGCAGGTTTAGGACGGCCAGATGGGAAGTGGCGCTCAGCCCCTGGGTGGTCCACAAGGAAAGGGCAACTCTGCCAAGATGTGTGGGTGACAGCAGTTGGATTGTAAGATCTGGGAAACTGGTTGAGGGTTGGATGAGTTTCTTAGGTTGCCAAAACAGTGCCACAAACTGGGTGGCTTGAAACAACAGAAGTGTATTGTCTTACAGTTCTGGAAGCTGGAAGTCTGAAAATGAACGTGTCTGCAGGGCTGCTCTTGGGAGCAGCCATCTTATCTCTCTCTCATTTCTGGTGTTTGCCCACAGTCTCAGCATTCCTCACCTCCAGTATCACGTGGTGTTCTACCCTCCTGCCTGTGTGGCTTCACTTGGTAGGCTCCAGCATTCTCCACCCTAAGTCTTCTCTGTGCCTATTTTCTCTTCTTATAAAGATGCTATTAGTGGCCAGGCACTGTGGCTCACATGGGTAATTCCAGCACTTTGGAAGGCCGAGGTGGGCAAATCACTTGAGGTCAAAAGTTCAAGACCAGCCTGGCCAACATAGTGAAACCCTGTCTCTACTAAAAATACAAAAGTTAACCAGGTGTGGTGGCACATGCCTGTAACCCCAGCTACACAGAAGGCTGAGACACAAGAATTGCTTGAACCCAGGAGGCAGAGGTTGCAGTGAGCTGAGACTGCACCACTGCACTCCAGCCTGGACAACAGAGCAAGATTCCTTCTCAAAAAAAATAAAAAATTAAATGTGGCTTAATGCAATGTGATCTCATCTCAGTTTAATTACATCTGCAAAGATGATTTCCAAATAAGGTCACATTCTGAGGCTCCCATGGATAAGAATTTTAGAGGGACATGTCAACCCAGTATAAGAAGGAAATTTTCTCCCTATTTGTTGACTGTTATCGTGCTTATTTCCTTTTTTTTTTAATAATTTATTTATTTTACTTTAGGTGCATACTATATCTGGCATTTCTCCCCATGTTATCCCTCCCCCACCCCCCCCACCCCCTATTGTCTCTCCCCCTACCCCCCCCCGCAACTGTCCCCTGTGTGTGATGCTCCTCTCCCTGAGTCCACGTGTTCTCATTGTTCAACACCCACCTATGAGTGAGAACATACAGTGCTTGGCTTTCTGTTCTTGGGTCAGTTTGCTGAGAATGATGGTTTCCAATTCATCCAAGTCCCTACAAAGGACATGAACTCATCGTTTCTTATGGCTACGTAGTATTCAATGGTGTATATGTACCACATTTTCTTTGTCCAGTCTATCATTGGTGGGCATTTGGGTTGGTTCCAGGTCTTCGCTGTTGTACACAGGGCTGCAATGAACATACGTGTGTGTGTGTCTTTATAGAACGATTTATAGTTCTTTGGGTATATACCCAATAGTGGGATTGCTGGGTCAAATGGAATTTCTATTTCTAGATCCTTGAGAAATGGCCACACTGTCTTCCACAATGGTTGAACTAATTTACACTCCCACCAACTGTGTAAGAGTGTTCCTATTTCTCCACATCCTCTCCAGCATCTGTTGTCTCCCGATTTTTTAATGATCGCTATTCTAACTGGCGTGAGATGATATCTCACTGTGGTTTTGATTTGCATTTCTCTAATGACCAGTGATGAGCATTTTTTCATATGTTTGTTGGCCTCATGTATGTCCTCTTTTGAAAAGTGTCTGTTCATATCCTTTGCCCACTTTTGAATGGGGTTGTTTGGTTTTTTCTTGTATATCTGTTTTAGTTCTTTGTAGATTCTGGATATTAGCTCTTAGTCAGATGGGTAGATTGCAGAAATTTTTTTGCCAGTCTGTGTCTTTTGATTGGGGCATTTAGGCCATTTACATTCAATGTTAATATTGTTATGTGTGAATTTGCTCCTGCCATTTTGTTACTGGCTGGTTTTCTTTTCTCATTAGTTGACTCATTTTCTTCATTGCATTTTTGGTCTTTGCCAACTGGTTTGCTTTTGCAGTGACTGGTACTTGTTCTTTTCCATGCTTAGTGTTTCTTTCAGGAGCTCTTGTAGGGCAGGTCTGGTGGTGACAAAATCTCTCAATAATTGCTTGTCCGTAAAGGATTTTATTTCTCCTTCACTTATGAAGCTTAGTTTGGCTGGATATGAGATTCTAGGTTGAAAGTTCTTTTCTTTAAGGATGTTGAATATTGGCCTCCACTCTCTTCTGGCTTGTAGAGTTTCTGCCAAGAGGTCTGCTGTGAGTCTGATTGGCTTCCCTCTGTGAGTGACCTGACCTTTCTCTCTGGCTGCCCTTAGCATTTTTTCCTTCATTTCAACCCTGGTGAATATGATGATTATGTGCCTTGGGGTTGCTCTCTTGAGGAACATCTTTGTGGAGTTCTCTGTATTTCTTGAATTTGAAATTTGGACTGCCTTGCTAGGCTTGGGAAGTTCTCCTGGATAATATCCTGGAGTGTGTTTTCCAGCTTGGATTCATTCTCCCCATCATATTCAGGTACACCAATCAAGCGTAGATTAGGTTTTTTCACATAATCCCATATTTCTTGGAGGCTTTGTTCGTTTCTTTTCACTCTTTTTTCTCTTGTATTGCCTTCTCTTTTTACTTCATTGAGTTGATCTTCAGTCTCTGATACCCTTTCTTCTGCTTGATTGATTCAGCTATTAAAACTTGTGTTTGCTTCATGTAGTTCTTGTGCTGTTTTCTTCAACTCCATCAAGTCGTTTATGTTCTTCTCTAAGCTGGTTATTCTAGTTAGCATTTCGTCTAACCTTTTTTCAAGGTTTTTGGTTTCTTTGCACTGAGTTAGAACGTGTTCCATTAGCTCTGAGAAGTTTGTTATTATCCACCTTCTGAATCTTGTTTCAGTCAATTCGTCGCACTCCTTCTTGGTCAAGTTGTGATCCTGTGTTGTTGAGGAGTTGTGATCCCTTGAAGGAGAAGAGGTGTTCTGGTCTTTGATGGTTTCACCTTTTTTGTGCTGGTTTTTTCCCATCTTTGTGGATTTACCTGGCTGTGGTGTCAGAGAGCTGCTTGATGAGGTCGCTTGTCTGCCTGTGGGGGCTCTACTGGGTTTCTAGGGACTCCTTCAGGTTACTAGGGAAGCTTCCTGTGTCTTTATTTATGCTGGGAGATTAGGCCCGCCTCTTCCGCTGACCTGTAGGCACTGCTGGGTTGTCTGTTGCTACGTAGGCTTTCTGTGTTTTTTGTTAAAACATGTAGCCCAGTCCCACCCCTCTGGTGGTGGGTTGTGCCCTTCCTCCACTGGGCTGGATCATTCAGGGTTCCTCTCAGACTATGGCACTGGCTAAGCAACCCACTAGAGTCAGAGCTTCAGCCCTCTGGGGTTTGTGGGGGAGGTTGGGGATCTGCCCAGCCGCACTGGCAGTCTCCCCCTTTCAGCTTTCTCTCTCTCCGCTCATGGGGTAGGGGCCGCCCAGCTGTTCCCACTTACAGCTCCCTCTCTCTCCGGGCGGGGGGAGGGAGCAATAGCTCAGTCTGCAGACTCTTATTCAACTCCGCACTTGTAATTCCCAACGCCTGACTGGCAAAGATACCCTGTTCTGTGTATTGCTGAGGCTTTGGGGGAAGCGCTGTATCTGGACTGGAGTGCCAGAGGTGAAGCCTCCGACTCGCCGGTCAGATGCATTTTCTGAGTGAAGCAGCACCCCTCCCCCGCCTCGGTCTGCCCTGAGTGGGCTTTGCTCACCCTCGGACCAGACCCGTTGAAATGCACCTGGTACCTCGGTTGGAGCTAGGAGATCTCTGGTTTCTGCATCTCTTTCGCTGGGTGTTGTGTGCTAAAGTTGTGTCTAATCTGCCATCTTGGATCCTCCCTCGCTTATTTCCTTTAATAGCATTTTTTTCCAGCTTGAAATTCTTAGTCACTTCTTTCAACAAAAATGTATTGAAGGTGGGGATACAGTATTGAATGGTACAAAGTCCCTGCACTTGTGGAGCATATCTTCTGGTCCAGGAAAACAAACAGAAATGTAGGTATCAGTCATGGTTCTCGAGAAACACCATCAAGAGATAGGGATTTATTTTAAGAATTTGGCTCAGCCAGCGCAGTGGCTCACGCCTATAATTCCAGCACTTTGGGAGGCCGAGGTGGGTAGATCACCCGATGTCAGGAGTTCGAGACCAGTCTGATCAATATGATGAAACCCCGTCTCTACTAAATATACAAAAATTAGCCGGGTGTGGTGGCATGTGCCTGTAAGTCCAGCTACGTGGGAGGCTGAGACAGGAGAATCACTTGAACCCAGGAGGTGGAGGTTGCAGTGAGCTGAGATTGCGTCAATACATTCCAGCCAGGGCAACAAGAATAAAACTCCATCTCAAACAACAACAAAAAAAGAAATTGGCTCATGAAGTGTAGATCTGGAAGTTAAAATCTGCCAGGCTGGCAGGCTGGAGACAGTTGATGATGCAGTTGGAGTCCACAGGCTTTCTGCTAGAAGAATTCCTTCTTGCTTGGAAGGTCAGTCTTTTTCTATTAAGGCCTTTAGCTGATTGGATGAGCCCCACTTACATTATGGAGGGTAATGTGCTTTACTCAGTCTACTACTATATATGTTACTTTCATCTTAAAAGCACATTCATAGAAACATCTAGAATGTTTGACCAAACATCTGGGTGCTGTGGCCCAGCCAAATTGACAGTAAAATGAACCATCACACTATATATCAGTGCTAAGTGCTGTGGGGGAAAAGTTCGTAGGGTAGAGGAGTGAAGAGTAATGGAGGGTGGGAGTGTGTCCTTGAGGTGGGGTCTTCTGGAAAGGTGGGGTATGAGCAGAGGCCTGTAGATGAAAGTGATTCGCATAGAGGTTATATAGCCAGGCCCAGAGGCAGACCTGCTTGGTGTGCTCAAAGAGTAGCAACGGGGCCACCGATGTTGCTGGAACAGAATAAGCAAGGGAAAGCCAGGTAGGACATGCCTTGCAGAGGCAGGCAGGGGCAAGGTAGGGCCTTAAGGCCCTGCAGAAGGACCTTGCATTTCCTAGTGGACCCATAGAGAGTTGCTGAAGGGAAAAGAATGGAGGTAGGGAAATGCATTAGGAAATTGTTGAAACAGTGTACAGTCAGGTGCCACATCATGACGTTTTAGTCAATGGAAGACCATATCTACAACGGTAGACCCATTAGATTATAAGGGAGCTGAAAAGTTTGCTTCACCTAATGATATGATAGCCATTACATAGCACAGTTACTTTATTTTTAGATAAAATTAGTGTAACCTACGTGTATAGTGTTTACAAAATCTACCATAGCATAGCAATGTCCCAGGCCTTCACATTCACTCACCACTCACCCACCCACCCTCAGCAACTTCCAGTCCTGCAGGCTCCATTCATAGTAAGTGCCATACACAGGTGTACCATTTTTTACCTTTATGTAGTATTTGTACAGTACCTTTTCTGTTTTTATACTCAAATACCATTGGGTTACAACTGTCTGCAGTATTCATATAATAACATGCTGAACAGGTTCGTACCCTAGGAGCCGTAGCTTGTACCACATAGTCTAGGTGTGTCGCAGGCTCTGCCATCTAGCTTTGTGTAAGTGGTACATCCCATGATGTTCACGCAATAGTAAATCACCTGATGAGACATTTCTCAGAATATATCCCTGTTGTTAAATGATGCGTGACTGTGCTTGTTTGTTGACCGTCTGCACTTTGAGAATTGATACTGCACTTGTTTTTTTGTTTTTGTTTTTTGGGGTTTTCTTGACACAGGGTCTTGCTCTGTCATGTAGGCTGGAGTGCTGTGGCATGATCTCGGCTCACTGCAATCTCTGCTTCTCAGGCTCAAGCAATCTTTCCACCTCAGCCTCCTGAGTAGCTGGGACCACAGGCACGAGCCACCATGCCCAGATAATTTTTGTATTTTCTGTAGAGATGGGGTTTCTCCATGTTGCCCAAGCTTGTCTCAAACTCCTGGACACGGGCGACCTGCCCGCCTCAGCCTCCCAAAGTCCTGGGATTACAGGCGTAAGCCACTGCGCCTGGCAGGTACTATACTTTTTTATCGCTTCCTTGCTAGGCTAGAAAGCCTTCAGGAGCAGGAACTATTTTTCTACCATATTCCCAGCATCTGCCACAATATCCAGTACACAGTAGGAGTTGAATGAGTATCTATATAGTGAATTTGATTCGGTTAATGCATGTAGTCTCTACAAAACCCCATAAGGTAGATACTTTTGGTATCCTCGATGTATACATATCCTAAGAGGTAAACATTCAGAACACACAGGTGTATTTCAGAATATTAACGCTCTGTGCTGGTTTAATCCCTTAGGATAAACATAGCACAGACACTCAGCCCCACATTCTCTCCCACTTTGGAATCACACGTGACTTCACAGAATGGGCCTCTATGGTGCAGACGGTCACAAGAAGAAAATTGTCCAGACACAGGGCCTTTTGTTTCCTACCATCCAATTTTCTAATCTATGCTGGGTTGACACCCTTTCTAACCTCCTGCTATGAGGTGACTAACAAGTATATAGTCCAACTATTAAGATGTAAACAGGAAAGAAAATAAAAGAATGATACTAATATAATCACCGTTATAGTTTATTCCCGACACCCCATGCAGTCAAAAATCTGCACATAACTTTTGACTCCTGGAAAACATTACTAATAGCTTACTATTGATCAGAAGCCTTACCAATCATAAACATTGATTAACACATATTTTGTATCTTGTAGGTATTATATACTACGTTCTTCAAAAGTAGGCTAGAGAAAATAAAATGTTATTAAAATCATAAGAGAAAAATATATCTACTATTAAGTGGAAGTGGATCATCGTAAGATCTTCATCCTCGTCTTCAGGTTGAGTAGGTTGAGGCTGAGGCTGACGCTGAGGAGGAAGAGGAGGGGTTGGTCTCTCTGTCCCTGGTGGCAGAGGCAGAAGAAAGTCCATGTATGAGTAGATGCACCCAGTTCAAACCCATGTTGTTCAAGGGTCAACTGTACTTAGTATTAGATGTGGCCTCCAAAATAACTAGGAGTCTGTATTAATCCATTTTCATACTGCAATAAAGAACTGCCTGAGACTGGGTAATTTATAAAGGATAGGGGTTTGACTCACAGTTCAGCATGGCAGAGGAGGCCTCAGGAAACTTATAATCATGCTGGAAAGCAAAAGGGAAGCAAGGCACCTTCTTCACAAGGTGGCAGGAAGGAGAAATGCTGAGCAAAGTGGAAGAGCCCCTTTTAAAACCATCAGATCTCATGAGAACTCACTGTCACAATAATAGCATGAGAGAAACCTCCCCCCATGATTCAGTTACCTTCACCTTGTCTCTCCCTCTGACACGTGGGGATTATGGGAATTACAATTCAGTATGAGATTTGGGTGTGGACACAAAGCCTAACCATATCAGAGTCAAAACTCAAAAAATATAGGTTAAATAACATTAGCTAATAAAAAAGAAACATGTTATTGTTCAGGAAAGGTTCTTTTCTAGAAGGAATATGGTAAATCTTTATTAATAGTCACTGATCAACATATATTTCTTATAAAGCTTCATGCCAAAAGTGAGGGAATTTGGAAGACATGTTTTAATTCAGGTGTCTTTGCACAGGATTAAATTAATGAGCTGCAAGTATTTAGCTGATGGGTGAACTTCATTAAAGAACAAAACATAGACTGGCTTCAAATGTTTTTGACAATGACCCACTGGGAAAACATATTTTATGCAATGACACAACATTCACATGTTTCTATATGCAACTGAGACATAACTTTTACAATATTTACCTTTACTACATAGGGTGCACTCTCATTTTCTCTGGCAATTTGCTTTTTAAAAAAATCATGGCTGGGCACAGAGGCTCATACCTAAAATCCCAGCACTTTAGGAGGCTGAGGCAGGAGGATCACTTGAGCCCAGGAATTCGAGGCTGCAGTGAGCTGTGATCTGTGTCACTACACTCCAGCCTGGGCAACAGAGTGAGACCCTGTCTCAAAAAAAAAAAAGTCTTGGTCACAACCACTAAATTGATTTCATGGGTAGCAGCCCACAGTTTGCAAACCACTTGCTTAGACTGATGTTTCTCAAATGTCTTTGTGCATATGAACTATCTGAGGATTTCATGACAGTGAAGATTCTGATTCAGGGGGCTGAGGTTTGCTTTCTGGCAAGCTCCCAGGTGACAGCAATGCTGCTGTTTGAGAACCACACCGTGAGTAGCAAAGTCTTCCCTCACACAGGAGCATGTGCTCTGGACTTTAGACGGAGCAGGAGAAAATTAGATTAGTTTAGAACTCTGACAAGCATTAGGAATTCACATATGGCTATTATGTCTCAATTATTTAATCCCTCTGTCTTCGACGTTTTAAAACGTAGTTTCCCTGGGAAATGGCACATCTTAAGATAAACCTTAACCTCTCCATTAACATGTTAGCAGGCATCAAGTTGATAGCTGCTAAAAAGGAAGATGTCTGGAGGGAGACTCTGGGAAGGGAGAGTGAGAAGGTGACAAACACAAGACTTGTCAGCCTCCTGAATGGCTAAGACTATAGACGTGCACCCAGCATGGGTCCTGGCCTTGCCACAAGTCGCTAATATTTCGGAGGCTGGTTCCAGAGATGCGAGGGCAGAAATGACGTCCATGCAGCACGTTGACCCGGGGTAAGCTTTATTCACCAACTGTTCCCACGTGGTGTCGCTTTCACCAGCAACCCCAGCAAGTCAGGGACTCCTGATTCTCATTGATTCTGGTGAGGTGACAACTTATATGCTGAATCTCCCCCTTCTCCTTCAGCCTGTTTTCTGTGTCTGCTTATCCTTTTCTACCCCTAGCATCACAACCACACTGGGGATGAGAGCTGGGGTGGGAAAATGATTCAATCAGAGAGAAAGTCGTATCTGTAGTCATATTTTGCTTTACAAATAGTTTTTGTGATGAATGCAGACAGAACAGTTTTCAAAGTGAAGTTTTGTCGGGTTTCAAAAAAAAATGTAACCCATGGACGTTCTTGGCTGTGTTCCCCACCCCCTCCCTCACAGTAACGTAATGTGCTGGACCTGCCCCAACCCAATTTGGACATGGCTATAGACCTTTTTACCCCCAGGGGTCTGGAGATAATACACAGACTCTTACTAACTGCTATCATTCCATGTAATTACAGGACCATGTAATGTGAAAGGAACACTTCTCCCATGTACCGAAGGGGTCATTTATTTACAGTTCTGTAAAACTCTCAGCCAAAACCAGCGGATCATGTACATAACTACAGAGAGCCATATGCGGGTAATTTGCCTTCTGGAAAAGAAAAAGGTACACAGATTGAATTAGGCTCAGATTATGCAGAAAGTAAATAACAGCTGGAAAAGATTTCAAAAAGTGGTCCCTTCAGAAGAGACTTTCAAGAATAGCAGCCAAATACATTTTTCTTTCAGGGCTTATGCTCCGGGGCTGTTGACCACTGAGATCCAATACTAGCAGCCAGATTGACACAGGCTTTGCACGTCAATATTCACACTAGGTGGGATGAAGCTCTTTGGGTCGCTAAGATTAGATATGTGTGTTTCAAATAAATGAATTGGCCCCCAGGTATGTATTGGCTTTTCCAGCTACATAGACAACTTTCTACTATGGATAAAATCTGTGATCTCTGTAGAGAAGATCTTTTCTTGCTGAGTCTTTGTTGAGTAATCAGCAACTTCATTGCATCTAAGTCTTCCTCTGCTAATCTCATGATTACTGGACTCAAAGTTTCACCTTGGTGGCTTATCTGTGGTCAGGTGGTACTGGGGGCTGCTGCTATACTACCCTCACCCCGTACAGACACACACACACACACACACACACACACATATCTTGCGAAGAGGTACACACGCATCCCCTCCCTCAGACACTTTAGTTTCTTTCCTGCCTTTTACTTGATTCCAAAAGTCCTCAGTGAAGCCAGGAAATCTAAGTACCATTATCAGGGGAAAGTTGCCCTGGGTTCCCTCAGGGATAAACGGGAGGGGTGAGGGATCCTGGGTGCATGGGAGGGGCCTAAGGAACCTTGTTGCAATTGACAACCTAAAATATCCATGTTGGTCAGGATGGTCTTGATCTCCTGACCTCGTGATTAGCCCACCTCGGCCTCCCAAAGTTCTGGGATTACAGGCATAAGCCACCGCTCCTGGCCGGCATCCCCATGTTCTTAAGTGAGCATCATCAAATAGTTTGAGAGCTGCCATCTCCCCCATGGAGCTTACTGAGCAGCTTCTGTTCAGAACTGTGCCTCTCCCACCTGACCCCAGGCTGTGTGAGAAGAGGACCGGGTTGAGGGAGACGTAGACAGCCTTACAGAAAATATGGTGTTCTTGATGACAAGTTTGTGCCTACTTAGAGTGTGGCTAGGGGAGAGGTCGTGTCCTCTGGCTGGATGTGTGCCAGGTCTATGTTGTTTGCCCCTAAAGCGGGGCCTGCCACAAGCATTCTTGGGGGGAGGATCTAGGAGTCTCCTCTTCCCAAGACCTTCCCGTGACCATGGGGAAGGAGAGAGGGGGTGCTTGGCATGTGTGCCCTGAAGAGAGGGGGATATACTTATTCATAGAGATAACACTTGCTCCAATGAAGTCAGAGGACTACTGGGAGTAGCTTCTTTCACAGGGTTTGAAGGGATTGTGGATGATTGCCCTGGAAAGAAAGTGAGGCATCCATCTACTCCCTGCTATGTGAAAATGAAGGAACACAGAGGGGAAAGGAAGGGCAGGGGCCCAAGACCCTTCCTTACTCTGATATGTGCGCAGCCACCAAAGCTGGCCCTCTTCTTGCAGCCTCTTGCCATCCCTCTAAAAGTCTGAATTAGCAGAGGCAGGTAAGCAGGAGGTAGAGTCTCAGAACCAGACCTTTGCTTCCTTCCAGACAGCCAGGCACACAGCCCCAGCCCCACTGGGGTGGGGGCAGGGAAGAGCCAAGCTTTAAATCAAGTTCAAGGCTCAGGTTTTAATAATGAACAAGACTTGGTCTTAAATCTCAAATGTGCCTAGAAAGTTAAAGTTTGGGCAGGGTGACGTGAAGGAAGCCACAATCAAAAGGAGAGGGTGAATTCATCAAAAGTTAAAAGCTAGTTTCGATGTCCAACTAATTCACACTGGTCAGTAAATCAGTTGGAGATGAGATGCATTTTTTAAACTAGGACTTTCAAGTTCACTTTATAGTGACTTGGGATTTTACTTCAATTATGTTTCTACATGGAAGTGTATCTTTTCTTTTAAGTTTGCATGGGTTCAATGCAAGTGTCCACGAAGCTGTGGATCTGAAATTTTAGACACATTCTTTTGTCTTTTTGAGATATCGAATCCTATTGCCATTACCGCTATTCGTCAGAACCCTGAACTCCATTTTTAGAAGAAAAATATCTCTGCCGTAAACATTCTAGTATTTCACAACTAACGAAATTCCTCAGCGAATGCATATGAGGAAATCCAGACACAGGCAAAAGATCTCCTTCAAATACCAGGAGAGAGTGAAAAGTGAAAGATGTTCATGGCAAACCAAATGTTAGGGTCATTTGGCTTCAAAATGGGAGAAACACATGCATGTGTGGATTTGTTTGCAGATTCACAATTCTTGGACCTGGGGCCAATAATCAAATTATGCTGTTGGCATAGGGGGATGTCCAAATATCTCCATAATTACTCTTGATTGAGTTGACTCATTTAGGGGCAGGTGGAGAGAGGGGTGGGAAGGAAAAATGGAAAATGGTTGTTTTAGCCAGTTTTATCTAATTCTGATTTGCAAGCTTGTGGAGATCCGTCCCTGACAGCATTAAAATACTCTAAATGTATTTTATGATTTTGAAAATCTTTTAAGTATTTAAAAGATGTATTTTGCATGATCTCTCTAAAATAATCTCATGGGGTAAGGGATATGGGTGGGAATATAGATAAAACAATATTGCATGTGTGTTAATAATTGTAAAAGCTGGGCTATGGGTGCATGGATGTTCAATATTGCTATGGTCTGAATGTTTGTGTCCCTGAAAATTCATATGTTGAAATTCTAACTCCCAAGATGACGGTATTAGGAGGTGGGGGTCTTTGGGGTGGGCAGTAATTAGGTCATAAGGATGGAACCCTCATGAATGGAATTAATGCCTTTATCAAAGCGATCCTAGAGAGCTGCCTTGCCCTTTCCACCACGTAAGGACAAAGAAAGAAGATGCCATCTATGAACCAGAAAGCAAGCCCTCACCAGATGCTGAATCTACTGGCACCTTGATCTTGGACTTCCCAGCCTCCGTAACTATGAGAAATGCATTTCTGTTGTTCATAAGCTACCCTGTTTATAGTATTTTGTTGCAGCAGCCCCAGTGGACTAAGACAATGATAATATTCCCTCCACATTTGTACAAGTGTAAGAATAAAAATATATTTAATAAGTCTTTCAAAATTGCATGAGTTAAAAATAATAAAACATAAGTAAACAAAGAAATGACAAAAAAAACAAAATTGTGTGAATTTAGTAAGAAAAAACAAAATTGCATGAATTTAGTAGGAAAACTTGCTTGTTGTCAAATGAAAGTGCTAACTATCCTGAGGTAGAGCATTCACTCGGGCTGCAGACAACATTCCCTTGAGAGGAAGTTCTGAGCCACCTCCCTTTCTCAAACAAGTTCCATTTTACAGAATGGGCTCTGTTCTGGAAAAACCAGAGCCAGACACTTTGGATGAAATGAAATCAATCCTCTATCTCTGTTTTTCACTCTTCATTTTCCTTTCTTACTCATGGGCCCAGTCTTGGTGGAGGAAGCTGAATTCTCCAATTTCACTGTCATTTCTGGGCAGAGTCTTTCCTCTGGAAATCGCTAGTGGGCTAATGTTCTCTTAGTATTTATGTAAGGATTTGTCACAGTTGTTTCCTGACTCTCCCCATGGCCATAGGCAAAAAGCTCTAGGATTAGGTTTGGACCCTAACGAAAAGAATTTTTTAAGCTCCAACAAGCTAAAAATTTTTATGTGGAATTCTCTTCAGGACCCCTTCTATACTACCAGGCCCCATTCATACCAGCTTCTCTCCTTTCTTTCTGGCCTTCAATAAAAGGAACATGGGTGGAGCGGGACTATAATCTCATGGGAAAGATTCTAAAGATTTGCCTTCCCTCCACCCATTGGCCAACTCAGTAAATTCCACTAAAATGAATTAGAGAGTTTGCGTTTCATCAACAAACATAGCATCTACTGTGGAATAAGTGTACCTCTGTGATTGTTGACTACCCAACAATTCTTCTTTCTGGTAAGAAAAATAATAAATCTATCTTTTCTTTGGGGAACCCATTTGATAGGGTTGAGATACCCCACTTCCAAGAGTTGGACATACGTAGGACTCAGGCCTATCTACATGGTATCCTTGATGCCAAGCAGTGCCTAAAACATACTAGGTGAATAGTTATTACATAAATGAATGAATGAATGTGAATTTTAATAGCTAGAGAAGTCTTGGCTACAGTGATTGATTCATTAGTATATATCTCAGCAGTTCTCAAACGTTTTGATCTCAATCAATACCTTTTTATAATTGTAAGTACTATTAAAGACTCCAATGAGCTACCTTTTATAACAGCAAGCCATCTTTTCTGCCACAAAGAGTGCTTTGCTTCATGTTCTGTCTGAGAACTCCATGGCAAGGTGCTGTCGTTCAGAGGATCAATGTAGTTTCAGAATGTGGCACTTGCAACCTCAGAAGTCTCCAAAGTGAGTTGCATGGAATAATGTAAAGAATTAATAGGAGGCTGGGTGCAGTGGCTCATGCCTGTAATCCTAGCACTTTGGGAGGCCGAGGAGGGTGGATAACCTAAGGTCAGAGTTTGAGACCAGCCTGGCCAACACAGCGAAACCCTGTCACTTTTTTAAAAAATGCAAAACTTAACCAGGTGTGGTGGGGCACACCTATGGTCCTAGCTACTCAGGAGGCTGAGGCAGGAGAATCGCTTGAACCCTGGAGGCAGAGGTTGCAGTGAGCCAAGATCACACCACTGTACTCCATCCTGGGTGACACAGTAAGACTCTGTCTCAAAAAAAAAAAAAAAAAAGAATAAGTCATTTAAAACTTCTCCTGTACCCCAACGAGTCACCTGATTTATTGTAGTTGTTGAATCTAATTAGAAGTGAGGAAAAAAGAAGGTAAGTCTATCAGCAGAACTGGCCAAAAAACAAAAACAAAAAAACTTCAGGCTAAAATTTCTGAGATAGACCTGGAAAGCCAGAAGTGGTGTAGGTGTGACCTATGGCCCTTAAAATTGGACCTCTGAGGCTGAGACTGCTAATTGCCCCTAACTCTCTCCGTTAGTGTGTTTATTTCTGGTTTTCAGCTGGTTCATGGCCATCCAAAATAAAGACTACATTTCCCAGTCTCCCTTGCAACTAGAGATGGTCATGTGACTAGGCATCAGTCGCTAGATGCAAGAAAAAGTTATGTGTAACTTCTAGAACATTCCTTTAGAGGAAGCCCTTCCTCCTTTCTGCTGGCTGGAATTTGGATATGATTCTGAGAACTTAAGCAGCTGTTCATACTAGAAGGTGGCTCATTCAGGATGGCAGAGGAGAAAGAATATGGAGCCAGGGTCCCTGACAATCATGGAGCCAGTATACCAGTCATTGACCCCTTTCTTAGGGGTCTGAGGAGTCATGCCCTACAAATCCTAAATTCTCATCAGATCGGTTTTATTTAACCCTGTTTATCATTACTAACTTTCCAATCTGACCCTGGCATAACAAGGAAGAAAATCAAAATGTTTTACCCCAAAATATATTTCCTTGCCATATCTTGAAATTGCCTTGCAAAGTCTCTTGTGGGAAAACTCCACATTCTACAGAGAATCCCCCTTTTCTTCCTTCCTTTCCAGATCCAGGAGATAATCAATTAAGAGCCAGGAACGTTTTTAAGTCCATTAAGAAACAATTTACAACCTGCTCTCTCTGAAGTCAGCTATCTGAAAGCTTCCTCTGCACAATAAAACCTTGTCTCCACAATCCTTTATCTTAACCTGAATATTCCTTTCTGTCAGTCCCAGGTCTTTAGACAGACTCAACCAAGTGTCTGCCAGAAGATGTTTAAATTTACCTATCGCCTGGAAGCCCCTACTTTGAGTTGTCCCGCCTTTCTGAACAAAACCCATGTATTTCTTAAATGTATTTGACTGATGTCTCATGCCTCCCTAAAAATATATAAAACCAAGCTGCACCCTGACCACCTTGGGCACATGTTCTCAGGACCTCCTGAGGGCTGTGTCACGGGCCGTGGTCACTCAGATTTGACTCAGAATAAATCTCTTCAAATATTTTACAGAATTTGACTCTTTTCATTAACAACTGCCTGCCTCTGGCCTAGTAAGAGAAAAAGGAAGTTGAGTCTCTTTAACCACTGGAATTACTAGCATTTTGAGTTTTCATATTCAGTCAAACCTAATCCAACTGTTAAAACCCTCAACAAGCCGGGCACAGTGGCTCACACCTGTAATCCCAGCACTTTGGGAGGCCAAGGTTGGCAGATCATGAGGTCAGGAGTTCCAGACCAGCCTGGCCAATATGGTGAAACACCGTCTCTACTAAAAATACAAAAATTAGCCAGGCATGGTGGTGCATGCCTATAGTCCCAGCTGCTTGGGAGGCTGAGGCAGGAGAATCGTTTGAACCTAAGAGGTGGAGGTTGCAGTGAGCCAAGATCACACCACTGCATTCCAGCCTGGGCGACAGAGAAAGACTCCATCTCAAAAAAAAAAAAAAAACCCCTCAACAAACAAATGCTCTGCAAGTGAAGGTTAACAAAGTCCTCACTCCAAAACCCAGCCTCAGTTCTGGGATGGACTACAAACGTTCTATAACCTCTTTCAACAGAAATAAGACCATCATTCAGCCCCTCGTCCTTTGCCACTTAAAGACCCAGGGTTGGTGAGGTAAATTCTGAAAAGGTAAAGGCTAGAGAAATACTGCTTTCTTTGGTTATGGCATTGAGTAGCTTGCAGCGGCTGTTTGCTCTCAGACTTGTGTTTTTTCTTGTCCAAAAACTCTAATCTTGGAAGAGGAGGCAGTGAAATGCTCACACTTACATGTTTGCAAGCTTGCCCTCTGGATCTTTTCCTGTTGCCAGCATTTGTAAGAAGAAACTGATGCGTGTCAGCACCGCCAGGGGCCTCGGGGAAGAAACTGTACACATGCCTAGTAAGAGAAGAAAGGTTTGAAAAAAAGACCTGGCACAGTGGCTCACGCCTGTAATCCCAGCACTTTGGGAGGCCGTGGCGGGCAGATCATCTGAGGTCAGGAGTTTGAGACCAACCTAGCCAACACGGTGAAACCCCACCTCTACTAAAAAAACACAAAATTAGCTGGGCATGGTGGTACATGCCTATAATCCCAGCTACTTATGAGGTTGAGGCAGGAGAATCGCTTGAACCCAGGAGGTAGAGGTTGCAGTGAGCTGAGATCACACCATTGCACTCCAGCCTGGGCGACAAGAGTAAAACTCCATCTCAAAAAAAAAAAAAAAAGACGTTAGCCCTGCAATTATCAAATGTGTGTGTGCCCATCAGAATCATAGATTGCTGGACTCCACCCCCAGCGTGTGAGATTCAGTAGATCTGGGGTAGAACTAGAACATTTGCCTCTCTGATAAGTTCTATGAACCACACATTGAGAACCTCAGTAGCAGACTTGAAATACAAATAATATGTAAGAGCCTCCTTCCCATATTCATCTTCTCTTGACCAGGAGAAAAGTGTAACCTGACACTAACAACATATGCCAGTATACTCATCCAGAATTAGAATTGAGGAAGAGAAGGGAAATGAAAGAGAAAGAACACTGCAGAAGGCATCTTATTTTAAGAAGCAGTGACAGTGGGAGGAAAACAGTTCTTGCCAGGAGCAGAGCCGGGGGCACAGGCAGGCCTGGGGAAGGCAAGGCCTGAAGTTGGAGGGGAAGGAGGACTTTGGGGAACGAAGCTACGGTTTTGCTGTGCTGTTGTGAAAAAGGTAGGAGGAAAGTGTAAAATCCAATTTTTTAAATGGCATGGTTCAAGGAATCTCCATCCTAGTATTTGAGAACTGAGTTATTGTGAAACCATGTTTTGGCAGAAGTAAGCTCAAATCTTCTCCGTAAAATGTACCACTAGAAAAATTAGCACATGCATCGAGACTTTATAAGCATCAAACTACTTAAGTCAATCAAGCGACTAAGCAAAATATATTATTACATTCAGATCTTATGTGTGGACAAATAGTCTTCATTCTATAGTTCTGTAATTTTCTGGTGGGATAAAGAGTTATTGGAAGATTGTATCGAACGTATTACAAAATATCTCAGGGCAAAGAAAACGAATTTGAATCTTTCCAAATTTATATTAGCATTTCACCAGTTAGGTAGTATTCACAGTACTGCTAAATATTTTCTTTTTCTAAACATAGAATTCCTGCCAGGATTATATTTTGTTTAGTTTTCATCACCTTCATATCTTGTGCTTTTTTAAGATGAGGAATATTTGACAGATTTACTCAAAAATGTTGGTCACGTTAAACCAATAATTTGAAATTCTTGTTTCTTTCCAAGAAGAAATCATATAGCCCTGCTACATTATACTGCATCAAAAGGGGTTCCCGTTTCCAGGTATAGTTTGGACTAAATATTCACAAAAACCCATTCTTTTAATGAAGCTTAACATGATGATTAAAATTTTAAAAACATTTTTAGATGCATGATTGACTTGATGGGGAACTAAGGAGATTATCTGGAAGTCAGAAATGCCTGTAGTCCCAGCTACTCAGGAGGCCGAGGCAGGAGAATCACCTGAACCCAGGAGGCGGAGGTTGCAGTGAGCTGAGATCTTGCCACTGCACTGCAGCCTGGGCAACAGTGTGAGAGTCAGTCTCAAAAAAGAAAAGAAACGGAACAGAACAGAACGGAACAGAAAGGAAGAAAGAAGGAAAGGAAGGAAGGAAGGAGGGAGGGAGCAAGGGAGGGAGGGAGGAAAGAAAAAAGGAAGGAAGGGAGGGGGGAAGGGAGGGGAAAGGAGGGAAGGAAGAGAGGAAGGGAGGAAGGGAGGGAGGAAGGAAGGAAAAGACGGAGGGGAGGGAGCAAGGGAGGAAGGAAAAAGGAAGGAAACAAGGGAGGAAGGGAGGGAGGGAAGGAGGGAAGGAAAGAAGGAAAGATAGGGTCCAGCCCTATAGGGTCCAGTGAGTCCCTCCCTGCTGGTGTAGAGACGAGAAACTGGAAATAAAAGACACAAGACACAGAGATAGAGAAAGAGAGTTTGGGCCCAGGGGTCCACCGCTACTCAAAGCACGGAGATCAGCAGTGGCCTTGAGTGCCTGGACACACTGACTTTTATTGAGTACAAAGCAGGGGGAAGGGCAGGTAGGATGAGGTAAGGGCAGTCAGTGATAGGGTCAGGTAAATCACGTGTCTTGGAGATAGGAGACTGAAGAAGAGGAGGCATGGAGAAAACCTAAGGCGTCAGCACTTTTTCATACTTGTCAAGAAATAGCAAGGTCACTGTGATTTATGTTACTATTACTAATTCTCATCATCTAAGAAAAGAGGAACCAGGTGCAGAAGCAGAACTTGAAAGTAGCCATGGAACATACCGCTGAAGCGCAGCACCACATAGAGACAATTAAGTCCCGGGATGTCTGTGGGCCTCCCTGACAGCTGTTAGGCTTCCCACATAAGCTTAGAGATGCGGAGTTTTTTTCCCTCACTCCTCCAGGGAAGACCTCTCCACCATCTTGGATGTCTCGTTCCCTAGCTGGCTAAACAGTGGACGCTTTCACAGCGCTGACACTATTGCACAGCCAAGGCGTCCTCCAGCAGCCCTTATGCGGGCGTGACAGAGGACTTAGAGCATCTTGTCTTAGGGTCACCTCTTTTCCAATGCCACTTCAGTCCCATACTTCTTGACCTGAGACTTATTAGTAAGATTAAAGATTATATGATTAGATATATGTATATATTTGTGATTACATGTGAATGGCTATGTGTTTATGATTATATATAGGAATAACTATGTAAATATATCTCTAATTCTTTTCTAATTCTATGTTTATATGAGAACATGCTGAGGCTTCAGACCCTTGCCTCAGCTCTTGCGGGATTTCCCTGCCACGAGGAAGGAAGGAAGAAAGGACAAATCCAAAGAGGCCAGTAGGAACCTGAGTTAGTACTTGCCCCGGGATGTCTGCTGGTCCCTTGTTATTTGGAACCTCCATTTAAATAGACCTGTACATGTGTCTATGTACATGTAAATGTACGTGTGGACTGGAAAGAAAACTTGAGACAAAACAGGGATGTTATGAGTTTCCCAAAATTCATATGTTGAAGTTCCAGCCCCCAGTACATTAGAATATGACCTTACTTGAAAATGGGGTTATTAAAGATGTGACGAGTTAATTTAAGTTGAGGTCATTTAGTGTGGACTCTAATGTATGTAATGTAATGACTGGTGTCCTTATGAAAGGGGGAGAATATGGACACAGAATGTGAAGATGAAGGTGGAGATTGGGGTGATGCTTCTACACACCAATGAATACTAGAGATCGCCTAGCATTGGAATTCTAGATGGAAGCATTAGAAAGTGACAGGGCATGGCTGGGCGTGGTGGCTCACACCTGTAATCCCAGCACTTTGGGAGGCTGAGGTGGGAGGATCGCTTGAGCTCAGGAGTTTGAGACAAGCCTAGGCAACATAGTGAGAACACGTCTCTCAAACAACTAGCCTGGTGTGGTCCTGCACTTTTGTAGTACCAGCTTCTTGGGAGGCTGAAGCAGGAGGATGTGTGGCGCCCAGGAGGTCAAGGCTGCAGTAAGACATGATTACACCACCGTACTCCAGCCTGGGCAACAGAGCGAGACCCTGTCTCAGAACAAAACAAAACAGAAAAAAGAAAGTGACAGTGTAATAGCTAGAGAGAGAATGGCAGAGAATTTTCCTGAATTGTTGAAAGACAACACTTCAGATTCAAAAACCCAAACAAAATGCAATTAAATAGAAAAGAGACACACTCATATATACACAGTAGTAAAACTGAAGAACACCAGGAGATCTAAAAACACAAGTATAGGAAAGAATAGACAAAACTATGATGATTTACACAATATATAATAATCTATGTTTTAAAAACCAAGAGATCATAACAAAAAAGACACATAAGAGATTGCCATAAAGTGACCAGAGACAAGATCAAATTACAAGTATCCACAGTATTGCCATGTACCAGCCATAAGCAATTAGAATATTATTTTTAAAAGATTCTATGCACCATAGCAACAAACAATATAAAGGATCCAGGAATAAACCTCACAAGAAAGGTATGTGACCTTTTTGTAGAAACTATAAACCCTTCCCAACGAACATTTAAAAACAAGCTAGACAAATGGCAGTAAATACCATGTTCTTTGATAGAAAGATTAAATGTTGTGAAGTTTTCTATTTTCCCAAAATTGACACATATGTTCAAAACAACTCCAAACAATATTTCAATAGGATTTTCTTGGAACTTGACACTCTCATTCTAAAATTCATAAAATAGAGTAACAGCACAAATTAGTCATGCCAATTTTGAAAACAAAACAAGAGGTGTTTGGCCTAACAAATCTTAAAATATAAACACATTATAAAGCCACCATAATTTAAATGCTGTAATATTTTTATACCAGTAAGTAAACAAATAGAAAAGTCACAGATAGAATTAGGATCAGGGGATAGGAGTGGTGGCTCACGTCTGTAATCCCAGCACTTTGGGAGGCCGAGGCAGGGGTGATCACTTGAGGTCAGGAGCTCGATGCCAGCCTGGCCAACATGGTGAAACCCCGTCTCTGTTGAAAATACAAACACTAGCTGGGCGTTGTGGCAGGAGCCTGTAATCCCGGCTACTCCGGAGGCTGAGGCAGGAGAATTGCTTGAACCTAGGAGGCACAGGTGCAATGAGCCAAGATCACGCCACTGCATGCACTCCAGCCTGGGTGACAGAACAAGACTCTATCTCAAAAAAAAAAAAAAAGAATGAGGAATCAGAAATGGATCTATGTATATATTAAAATTTGATATATAATAAAACTGCCACTTCAAATCATTGGATAGATCATTAACAAAAGTCGTTAGAGGCTGGGCACAGTGGCTCATGCCTGTAATCCCAGCATTTTGGGAGGCCAAGGCAGGCAGATCATGAGGTCAGGAGTTCTAGACCAGCCTAGCCAACATGGTGAAACTCCGTCTTTGCTAAAAATACAGAAATTAGTGGGACATTGTGGCTGGCGCCTGTAATCCCACCT
Source organism: Ateles fusciceps (assembly GCA_036589455.1). Lineage (NCBI taxonomy): Eukaryota > Metazoa > Chordata > Mammalia > Primates > Atelidae > Ateles > Ateles fusciceps. The sequence goes on from JAZHEH010000078.1 coordinate 12,437,945, forward strand.
ACTCGGGAGGCTGAGGCAGGGGAATCACTTGAACTTGGGAGGCACAGTTTACGATGAGCTGAGATCGTGCCATTGCACTCCAGTCAGGGCTACAGGGGCGAAACCCTGACTTTAAAAAAAAGTTGTTAGAATATAGATAGGCTTTCCATTTAAAAACAACTAAGTTTGGTCCTTCACACCACTAACATGGGTTAAATCCAATTAGATTAAATATGATCATAAAAACTCAAAAGTATTAAAAGAAAATGTTATATAAGAGCCTATGTAGCATAATCTTGCTCTGTGTGAAGGATTTTTAATTAACCCATAAAATATTAAAAGCCATAAAGAAAAAGATTTAAATTTGACTACCTCAAAATGTAATGCTTTTATTTAAATAGAAGAATGCATATATAGCGATACAGAAGAAACAATTTTATAGAAAGAAGTGGGCAAATCAGGACAGGATTGATGGGTAATCACAAGAAGAGAAACTTAGACTCTAAGAAGCAGAGAAATTTTATTTGTTAAGTTGAGATAATTTCATCCAAAATTAATTCTGAGGGTTAAATGTAATAAGAGTTGACAAAGGTAATGGGAAGGGCAGATGTTGGTGGTAGGTAATACACTCTGGAAGTACAATTTGATTCTATTCATATGTTTAATGCATATGCTCTACTACCTAGCAACTTCACGTCCTAGTATCTAGCTTTAAGAACCTTACATGTGTGTACTAGGAGGCATGCACAAAGATGTTCAACACAGCATTATTTATAATAGCAAAAAAAAAAAAAAAAAAAACAACCCTGGAAAGAAAACAATTGTTCATTAATAGGAAGTCAATTGTATAAACTGTATTCATTCTATTGTGATAACCTGCTTTTTTTTGCCAGCTTGAACTAACTGTCTCTTTCTTAGGCTAAAAAGCTGTTCAGGCTTTATGTTAGCTTCTTGAGCCAGACAAACTCCATCTTAACCTCTTCATTTTAGTTATTCTCTCATCATTAAGTATGTAACTATAGTATGTAGCTGGGGCAGGCTGACACTGGGGCACCTCCAGGAATGCATTTGTTGATAAGAGGCCGAGTTAAGCGGTACCAGCAGAGCCTGGGAATGCAGATGCAGTTGAGCGCCCAGAGCCCCCATTATCTATAAGTTGTATGTCTTTTATGACAGCTTTGCTCCTCACACCTGGCACTGTTTTATTTCTCATGTACCACTTTGTCTTTTAACTTTTTGCTTACTCTGCTTTTGTGAAAAATTTGCTTCAGCTAGATACCCCCTCCCTTTTAAAACTAAGGTATAAAAGACCACCTAACTTTATCTTCAGGGCCGAGAGAATTTTAGGTGTTAGCCACTCTCGGTCACCAGCTCAATAAAGGACTCATAATTCAATCTCAGAGTGTAGCGCATTGCTTGACTCGCTTGGGTACAACACTATAAAATACTTTTAAAAATAATAAAGCTGACATGGAAAGAGCTCTAAATCATATTTTTAAATGGGGTGGCAGGGAGAGAAAGCAATTTGAAGATTTTACATTGTTTATGTAAAGATACTGATACTACAATAACATATATTTTCAAGATAGTAAAGCAAACGCATAGAAAAAGATCTAGACAGATACCATTACTTCTTCGGAGTGTAATTGGATAGTGGGGGAGGAGGGAAGGGTTGGGGAAGGGGTTGAAATGGCTTTATTCTTTTTTTTTTTTTTTCTTGAGATGGAGTCTTACTCTGTTGCCAGGCTGGAGTGCAGTGGCGCAATGTCAGCTCACTGCTACCTCCCACTCCCTGATTCAAGGGATTCTCCTGCCTCGGCCTCCCGAGTAGCTGAGATTACAGGAACGTCCCACCACACCCAGCTAATTTTTGTATTATTAATAGAGACAGGGTTTCACCATGTTGGCCAGGATGGTCTTGATCTCCTGACGTTGTGATTCACCCACCTCAGCCTCCCAAAGTGTTGGGATTACAGGCGTGAGCCACTGCACCCGGCGGCTTTATTCTTATCTGCAACTTTTTATTCATGTGAAATTCATTTTTAATTGCAAGGAAAATATGACAACTTTTTTTACAGAAACGCTTATTCAGATTCATTCTTTTCTGCAACGATTCAATTTCCAATTAGAACCTATTCTAATCATGAGCTTCCTAGGTCCCTTACAAAGTATCCAGTTTACCAAGATTCTATTTACATATATCTGTATGTGCTATGTAAAGCTAAACAAATCTGCTCATTGGGAAGTGCTAAGAGTGGCAGTAAATCCAAAATTAATACAGGGCAGTGGTCTTTATGTATAGGTGTAATTTTATTCTGTCTCTGTTTGTCCGCCTTCAACTCTCCATTTCTGAGGGCCAGAAGAAGCTTTGGAACCAGAGAGAACTCTGTTGATTTCGTGACTCTGGAACCCAGACAAATTACCTAATGTCTCTAAGATTCAGGTTCTGCATTTCTGAAAACCAGGATGGCTTCTACTTCAAAGGTTTGGTATACTAGATAAGACATTAAAAGTGAAATTATTTAACATACTGTCTGATCGGCAACGTCCGTTTCCCCTATTTTAGTCAGTGCGAAGCCTTGCAAAAGTCAAGCATGCTACTTAGCTGTGTGTAAACGTTGTGCAAAGTTAATTCACCTCTCTGAGTCTCAGTCTCCTCAACCGTGGAATAATAACATTTTCTTGACACAGGTTGCTCTAAGTCACAAACGTAAAAGACAGCAAGCTCAATATGCAGGCGTAGATGGTCCTATCGGTCTGTTTCCCCTCCTTTCTCCCTCTTCCTTCTCGAGCGTCTCCTGCAATTCCAAGCTGGCACGGCAGATGGTGCAGTTGAATCGTCCAGGGAGCCTCAGCACACCGGCCTCAGTCACCTCTCCACGAGGCAGCTGCCCTGAGCTGCGTTCATTAGGACAAACGTACATTCCTTCTCGAATGTGAGTCGGATGCAGCAGTGGTCCTGCAGGCGGCAGCAATGGCGGTGTCAACACAGACTGACATTTCGCTTCCACACCGAACCGCTCGGAGGCGCTCATGGATGCAAAGTGTGTCATTTCCACGTGGAATGATGGGGAAGGAAGGTGTTTGCTGCTCTCCTGCGGGCTCTTGGGCATGCTTCAGAGACACTGCTTTAGGGGCCAAGCTCTTAGAAAATTAATAGTCTGTCTGGAAGGGAGATTTTGTTCATTACCTCGGTTTCTTGAAGTTTTTCTTAGCTTTTGGAATCAGAGAGAATGTGCTGGCTGTCCATTTAATGGTCTGTTTGGGTGAAGGAAAGTTGATGTTCTAGGTTGGATGCAAGACTGGAACAGGATATTCAGAGGCAGCTTCTTACAGAGGACCATCTCTCCATAACAGCCCTTAGAATATATGAGCTTTAATCCTGCACCTAACTTTCCAGGGTTCCCTCCTCCGAGAAGCTGGGACCAAGGACAAGCAAGTGAAGGACTGGGGTCAGGACACCTGTGTTACAGTTGGAGAATTTCCAACACAGGAGCAGTCACTACAGCTTCAGGGCAGAGCCCACAGCAGTAATCTTCCCAGAACAATTCATTTCCATGTGATTCCAGCACAGCAGAATGGCTGGGGGCTGCAAGTTGCATTTGAACAGCACTTCTCTCTTTTTTTTTTTTTTAAAGAATTTTTAAAATACAAAGATGGGGTTTCACCATGTTGGTCAGGCTGGTCTTGAACTCCCAACCTCAGGTGATCCGCCCACCTTGACCTCCAAAGTGCTTGGATTACAGACGGGAGCCACCATGCCCAACAGCACTTCTCAACCTTACCAGGTCTAACGCCCCACTTCCATAACAAATACTGTGTAACTCTCCCCCTCCAGTATCCTACAGTGAGAGGCACAGGTACTACAACTTGTCTATGCACGTATTTAATCTCTCTAATGTCCTTGCAGTAATATAAAGAATAAATGAAAGCATAGCTATAATGAATTAATATGTATTTCCATGTGTAAATATGCAGACACAACTATGCCGGAAGGCATCAGTAGTCTGATGCTTGTGTCTGTTCATGGAATCATCCTAAATATCATGGCCACAAATCCAAACTAAGTGTTGGTGACTCAGGTACCATGTGCTGCATTGGATGACTCTCAGTAAAATTCCAACCAAATGTAAGTATAATCTTTCCTTACTTTGCATACAATTATTATAGATAAATACCATAAAAATAAGTTGCATTAATATGCAAAACAGAGGTAAGTTCTAGGCTCCCTAATAGTTGTAATAGCCACCCTTCCTACACACACAGACACATACACTTTCTAAAAAAACCCTGGAGGCAAGTAAGGCCGCTGTTGAAAACCACTGGTATAGAGGGCCAGACAGGGCCACAGGGCATGAAGAGGACCTGTAGCTGCCTTCCAGAACTCTTAGGTTCTTCAGGTGATCATCCAAGACCTTTTCAAGCGCCAAAACCAAGACTTTGTTAGTGGAATTATATAGCTGATGCCAGATTTGATAACCACACAAATCGCTAGGATGACTCTGCCCTAGATCTCTGTATGATGATGCAGCTATTACCTCAGACCTGGGATGGAATAACACTGCAACGCACCAAAACCAACCTGGGAAATGCAGGCACAAAAGGACACCTGGTTGATTTCCTAAGCCACCCTCCAGCACACTCCATCTGGAAAGGCTCCAGAAGAAAGGCCTAGAAGCAAGATCCTAGCAGACCCGCATGCCACAGGGCCATCCCAGCTCTGCTCCAGCCACTGGGATTGTTTGGTGATTAGGGGTATCGATGGACCACTGGTTTAGGCTCTAGTTAATTGAATGTTCTGGTTACGTGACAGTTAATTCACAGTCCTCTTTGCTTTGATCCTAAAACTTCCCTAAATTCATGTGTTCACTTTTCACCAAAACAGCAATGGTCTTCTTAGTTGGAGAGATTCCTTTTTCTTTCCTCTGTTTTCACAAATTCCTGTAATAGTGTTATAATACTCTGATATTAATAGCAATGCATTTAGTAAACACACGGTCCAGTTTCCTGGCTTGATGCATGGCACATACTGGAGAATGGAGCGTTCGTTTTAGGTTTACGCATACTGTAAGGTTTCAAGCTTTTCTTTCTGAGCCATTATCACTACAAGGGATGAAAGTGCCTAGGCAGGCATCAAAGATTGTGTTTCATGTGGATTCTGATCTCAGGAAATCTGAAAGAGTAATTGATTTTTTTGTTTAAGTCATGAATTTTTCTACTAAGGGCATCGTGTGCTGTTTTACTTGAGGGGCTTTGGAGAAGCAGATGCAAAAATGGAATTCAGTGCATTCTGTTAGGGAAAAGGACGGAGGAAAAATGAGGCAGGAGGCAGGAGAGTCCAGAGCTGTCAGGCCATGCAGGTGTAACCCCAAGTACTTGTTAGTGTAATTATGTAGCCAATCCAATAGTGACTACATCTATAAAAAGGAGTGCACTAAAAATGAGTCCTGTGTCTATGAGCACTAAATTGAATACATTGAAGAGACTTGGTAAAAACAAGTAGTCACTGGCCGGGCGTGGTGGCTCAGGGCTATAATCCCAGCACTTTGGGAAGCTGAGGTGGGTGGATCACTTGAGATCAGGAGTTCAAGACCAGCCTGGCCAACATGGCAAAACCCTGTCTCTACTAAAAATACAAACATTAGCCAGGCATGGTGGCACATGTCTTTAATCCCAGCTACTCGGGAAGCTGAGGCAGGACAATCACTTGAACCAGGGAGGCAGAGGTTGCAGTGAGCCGAGATCATGCCACTGTACTCCAGTCTAGGGCACAGAGCGAGACTGCCTCAAAAAAAAAAAAAAAAAAAGTCACTAAAACATATTTTTAATTAAATCAGAGATGGCCAAGATTACTATAAAAGTTTGGGGGAAAGTAATTAAAATTTAGTATAATTCTACACTTTTATTCTGTTGCACAGTCTCTACAGTTTAAATAAACCAAACTGGAAATATTGCCAATGGATTAAGGATGTGTTTTGTGTAAAACAGCTGATGCAAAGCTCTAATCAGTAGATCCTGTGCAAAGAAAAAAAGATGATAGGCTTATTTTTAAGATTGGTTGAATATACACTTCTATGGTTTAAGCTAAAGGAAAATATTTTTTAAGCCTATGTTTGATGGACATTCTCAGTTAACCCAGCAACTACTCCTATGCGCCAAGGGACTTCTTTTTTATTTGTTAAACACAGTACAACTGCATTTACCACTAATGTTTACATGTGTAACAATAATAGAAAACACAAGAGGTTCCTGGGATGAAGGGAGAATATAAAGGTCAGTTCAGGGTTGGAGCTAGGTCTTTTCATTCAGTAATTTATTAAGGAGAGTTTTAGAACCTTGCCAAAATGATAGATGGCCTGCTTTGATTTCACATTTATGTTTGGCAAGACCACACACACACACACACACACACACACACACACATTTATTTTGTGGCAGAAATTTCTGGACCCCAAGAGATAGAGGCCAGCCAAAGGGGTTTTCTACTGTCTCCTATATTCTTTACCAAAGACCTGCTAGGGAATATTCAGCTATTGCTACATTACATTTCAGCTGTCTGCTAAGGAAGAATTCGTTTTAAATTTCAATTCGCCCAGGCCCACCTCCAACCCCAGGCTATTTCTTTTGGCGAATTCATGCCCACAGAGGGAACATGAGGAGTTTGCCTGAAACTCTTCACTAAACTTTATGAGTGTACCCTAGTGCCTGCTTCACATGGAGGAGATGGTCTGGCCCTTTTTACAATCCCTGCTGGAACTTAAATTATCAACTATTGTAATATCTGATCATAATTCTCTTTCTTCATTTGACACAGGATAATGCAAACATGAAATCAGCAAGTAAGCATAATTGCTGGACATGATAGAGTCTCACAGAGACTTGGCAAACATGCCGTTCATTTTCCCGTTGTTGCGCGGTGTTACATCGCCTCTTCTACAGATGTGGGCCCCCAGCCGTGAACTCCTTGAAGACAAGGTGGAATCTTCAGCACTAGAACAGTCTCCGGCACAGTCCCTGTTGTGTATAGGTGGATCGATTGAATGAATGCACTGCTTTTGTCCAAAAGGACAAAAATACACTCATCACCATGCAGAATAGATTCGAAATATAACATGTTAACCCATGCTTAACTAAACCCATAGCTTATTCACGGGCGATGGCAGCCCGAGCCATGTAGCAAGGCTGGAGAATGTCCAGCCAAGAACGATGCTGTAAGCAACTAAAGAGAGATGCCAAGACTTCAAAAAATAGGACTTTCCCATTTAAAAGAAAAAGCCCAGGGCAAGGTGAGGATAAATATAAAAAGAACATTCTCCCTATAGGAAACATGGTCTAGAATGCTCATGAAGTGCATTGCTTGTAGGCAGTAAGTGGCTCTCAGACTTCACCAAATATCAGAATCACCTGCAGCCTTGTTTCAACACACTCTTGGGCCCTTCTCCAGAAATCCAGTCGCACAAGTTGAGGTGGATGCCTGGAAGCTGCATTTTTTTTTTTAAACAAACTCCCAGGTGTTGCTGATACTTCCATGGAAACATTATTTGAGAACACTCTCCTAAGAGATGGTAAAAGCTGAAAACCAAGTTTCTTCTAAGATTTTAAATTAATTTTTTAAATGATACAAGTGGATTCTTTTAAAAATTTGTATCATGAGGCCAGGCACAGTGGCTCGCGCCTGTAATCCCAACATTTTGGGAGGCCAAGGTGGGCGGATCATGAGGTCAAGCGATCAAGACCATCCTGGCCAACATGGTGAAACCCCGTCTCTACTAAAAATACAAAAATTAGCTGGGCGTAGTGGCGTGCGCCTATAGTCCCAGCTACTCGGGAGGCTGAGGCAGGAGAATTGCTTGAACCTGGGAGGCAGAGGTTGCAGTGAGCCGAGATCGCGCCACTGCACTCCAGCCTGGCGCCTGGCGACAAAGTGAGACTCTGTCTCAAAAAAAAAAAATTGTATCATGAACGTTCTCAAGCATGCACAAAAGTAAAAAGACTATAAAAAACCCACACAGCATGCATCACCCCACTTCAAAAATACCATTTTACCAGCCTCGTTTCATATATCCCCCCATCACCTTTGTTTTTGGCTGAAATACTTTAAAACCTATCCCAGACATATCAATCTGTAGAAATTTCAGCATTTATTTCTAACAGATAAGCACTCTTTTTAAATGTATTTACCTATTGGGGGAAGCTACGATGTTTGCAGTAAATTGTTTATAAGGTTGTAAGAGCCAAGGAAAACCGTGTTGCATGGATCCCCGGGTTCTGACTGACCCAATGTTATTCTGACTTCTTTTTATTCTCTGCTTCTAGACCTTTGCTTAGCCTGTCTCTCAACACACACACACACACACACACACACACACACACACACACACACACAGAGCTTGTTAACCCTTCCCATCCATCTCCTTGTATCCAAATACATGTCCCTTCCTTATAGAACCTTCCTCCAGCAGTAACCACTTGTCTCTCTGACACATATCCCAGGCTTACATCTCTCCTGACAGGGATCTGCAACTTTCTGCCTTCTGCTGCCCAGGGGACTGTCCCTGGGGGACAGCACGTTCCTAGAAGATGGCGTGAGGAAAGGGTTCCAAACAAGCTCAGAACAACCCATGGTCCTCTCTTCTCTGAAGGACATTAGAGTCCTTTGGGTTGGAGGTTGGAGGCAGAATCTTCATTTCCAGGGAATGACCCGAATGCCAAATGATTATCCACAACCCTACAAGCTCGGTCAAATTCCTAGTGTAGGGGCACGTGCTGCAGCTGCCTCTCACTTACTGATGGCTACCACCGCAGTGCAAACCTGGGAAAACTATGGAAACCGCCAAGTGTTTCGCGGGATCCCCGCTCATTGAGGCTTTTCAAGGAAGAGCTGGGAGGAAATTGACTAGGCCTGTGGAGGAATCTGCAGGTGGGGTAGGAGCAGCGGGTGACAGGGAGGTGGAAGCGGAAATGCTAAGAAAGCTAAACATTGTGGTTATGTCGGAAATGTGGATTTCTGAACCTTTTAGGAGGAAGAGGATGTGGCTGAGTGTGGCACCGAGGCACGTGAAGGCCCACATGCGGAGGGGATGCTTGAAAATTAAACCACCCATAAAGCAAGGCATTATAAACGGGCTGTGAGTGTGGCCAGCACTGACTCGGAGCAACAGAGTTCCGGATTTGCTAAGCCTCACGGTGAGTGAATGAATGATGGGAGTTGGAGGAAAGGAGGTTACCAGAGATTCCTCAGTGCTCTGGGGAGGTGTTTTCAAGCCAGCAAAACCTGCCTTGGTGAGATCTGACATCTGAATAGGACAGTATAAAAACCCACAAAGAGACTTTAGTCTAGTTCTCCTTTTAAGTAAAGTCAGGTGGGCAGGGGCGGAGGGGGGGGGGGTCCCATTAGGAAGTTTTATAGCCGGGCGCGGTGGCTCACGCCTGTAATCCCAGCACTTTGGGAGGCCGAGGCGGGTGGATCACGAGGTCAAGAGATCGAGACCATCCTGGCCCACATGGTGAAACCCCATCTCTACTAAAAATACAAAAATTAGCCGGGCGTTGGCACACACCTGTAGTCCCAGCTACTCAGGAGGCTGAGGCGGAAGAATCGCTTGAACCCGGGAGGCGGAGGTTGCAGTGAGCAGAGACTGCACCACTGTACTCCAGCCTGGTGACAGAGCAAGACCCCGTCTCAAAAAAAAAAGGAAAGTTTTATGGTACTTTTGTAGCAGATTATGAATTATACCTTGGAAACACCACAAAACAGTTTGAACACAGTGCTTCCTGCAGCTGGAATTGCAGGCTGTCAGCCACGGCTTTGCTCTCCTCCCCAGCTAAGCCACCTACCTTCTTGTTGGGAAGACAAATCGCCCCCTGTGGTCTTGTTGCCCTGCCTCACCCCTTGAGAACCTTCTTTCTTTTCTTTCCTTCTTTCTTTTATGTACATTTAGTTCCCACAGGCTTCCTTTATCAATATTTCAATTGGTTGCTGCTGACCTATACTTGAATCCAAATATTTGCCCTATTCAGTATGAATTGTTCATTCAGCCAAATGCTCGATTATGTCTGTGCTCTTTTGAGCAAATTGAATGGGCTACTTGACTATGTAATGCCGATATAGCCTGGTCATTAGTAGTGTTTGTTAGAATTGACCAGATGCAACAAGGAAGGAAAGGGAAAGAAGAAGGAGGTTTGTGTGCGGTTTTCCTTCCAGAGCAACCATGGTGAAGAAAACGAAATTGTGTTCTTTCCAGGGCACAGTTATAAACTGCCTTACTGTTCTTCCAGATGGGCCCGTAGTCTAATATGAATCAAATGAGTCAGGGTTCAAAGGAGATGGATACTCCTGAAGGCTCACAAGTTTATATATTCATTGGGAAACTACTCTCTGTAAAATAATGACTGGCTGTCTTATTTTTATTGTTTAGATCAAGACACAAGAAGTAAAATAAAGCTAACTATAAGCTTTGCTCTTGGTTAATAGTACTCCCTGCACTGATTCTATGACCTTTCTTCCCATATTCAAACTAACCTTTTATGAATGTCAAAAGCCAGGTGACTGGAAAATTTTTAACTATCATGCGCTAAACTATAATTCCCACTTCAGGGGAGGAAAAGCTTAAACCTCTATCCTCTCATGTTCAGTGACTGGGGCTCTGCAAATTAAAGTTACAAAAGATAGGGCCAGGCGTGGTGGCTCACCCCTGTAATCCCAGCAGTTTGGGAGGTCGAGGTGAGCGGATCACCTGAGGTCAGGAGTTTGAAACCAGTAGAGATGGTGAAACCCCATCTCTACTAAAACTACAAAAAGTAGCCGGGCATTGTGGTGGGTGACTGTAATCCCAGGTACTCGAGAGGCTGAGGCTGGAGAATCGCTTGGACCCGGGAGGCGGCAGTTGCAGTGAGCCAAGATTGCGCCTTTGCACTCTAGCCTGGGTAGCAAGAGCAAAACTCCATCTCAAAAAAAAACAAAACTAAGTTACAAAAGATATATTAACAGGAAGAAAAAAAGTCAGTTTATGTTTGCAGTGCACATATATGCTAGAGAACTCAGTGATGAGTAACTCACAGAAGTGCTTAGAATCAGGGGTTGTCTATTGTGTGTTAACAAAGGGCGATGAATTTCGGAGAAGAGGCTAGACAAAGGGAAAGGGTTTGAGGCTTGTAAGGAATGGTAAATTATGGAAAGAGGACAAAAAGTATAGCATATAAGGGCCATTTAGCATGACCCTTATCAGACTCTTATCTGTTATTCAGATAAGAGTCATCTCCACTGGGCACGGTGGCTCACGCCTGTAATCCCAGCACTTTGGGAGGCCGAGATGGGTGGATCACCTGAGGTCGAGAGTTCGAGACCAGCCTGACCAGCATGGAGAAACCCCGTCTCTACTAAAAAATAGAAAAATTAGCTGGGCATGGTGGTGCATGCCTGTAATCCCAGCTACTTGGGAGGTTGAGGCAGAAGAATGGCTTGAACCCGGGAGGCGGATGTAGTGAGCCATGATCGCGCCATTGCTCTCTAGCCTGGGCAACAAGAGCGAAACTCTGTCTCAAAAAAAAAAAAAAAAAGAGTTATCTCAGGTGATACAAGTGTCTCAGAGTAGTTCTCTTCCTATGATGGAAGAGTGAGACACCGTTCCAACTGATGTTACCTTTCCAAAGGGAAAATTATGCCCTTTTTGACAGAAATGGAGAGAGCAGAGAGCAAATTGCCATAAGTTCAAAACAATCCTTACACCAAAAGGGCATATTTTGAGGTGCCATACTCTGACCCTCTTCAATACAATAAGTATTTACTGACCACCTACGACATACACAGTACTGAGCTATGTTGTGCAAACCCTTCAGGCACAATAAGAGTTAAAATTTGGCCCTGACGCAAGCATGGAAACCAGTACAGATCCAGGACAATTTTGCCAGGAACAAGAGTGGCTTTTAAATACAGATTAATTTTTCCAGTGCCCCAGAGCAGGAAGTGGTAATAAGAAAGTACCTGTGTATTGGCACTGGCTCTTGAGGAGTTCCTATCTTATTGGCAAAGGCAGACATGTAAATAATGTAGAAAAGATAGGAATGAGAATACCTGGGGCAAGGTACCAGGTGAAGTAATTACGGACCACAAAGAAAAACCAAAACCGAATGTGAATAGAAGTCACCCTTGCCCTCTAGGACTTTACAGCCTGTTAAAGGAGACAATTTATGGACACAAATAAATGGTATCTAAGGCAGACTGCTTAAAGGAGCAAGCAACACGGTGACATGGGCGTTTAGGGATAGAAGAGGTCGTGTCCAAGAGCATGTGTATGTCCAGCCCACGTTTTTTAAAGCCTTGCTTGAAGCTCATGGCTCTGATGCTCCTTCAGGCTTACATTATGTGTATTTTAAATTTGTCTGAAGAATTTACAAGATTCTTTAAATATCTTTTATATAACTTTTTGATTACAACAGGATTTGCTGCTTTATTTCCCTGCTTCTATTACACTGAGTGCAATGCTCCATTATATAAAGAGGAGATGGGATGGAGGGAAATGGGTATTTATTAAGCACTTGCTGTTTACCAGCCCTGGAACTTGGTAGGCACTTTTAACTTTGTGTCTCACTTATTTGTGAAGAAGATTTTCACTTGCTTCTCTTTTCTGCTTCATTCAAGATTCCCCATGCTTTGTAATCCTAAGTTTCCCTTCCCAGCAATGCCTGCTCACCTCCCTGTGGGCAGAGGAGGGACCCTGCACACCTACCATGGTGTCACCTGGACCAGCTCTTGCTTCTGGCTGAGCAGCCTTAGAGCTTCTTAAACTGTCATTACTTGATCGTTGGAATTATTTCTAAGATCAGAGGATACAAGTCCTGTTCTGACTTTTCTCCAAGCTTGTTTCCACTGAAAGATTCTCCTCCTCCCTTTCCAGGTCTTCCAAGGCTATGTTCTCCTAGCCGGATCCACACATCAGCCATCTCCGGGGACCTGCTGGATGGTCCTCACCCCCATATCATTTGAAAGCACTCCCGGCCTTTGTTTCCTCCCAGAACACCTGTTGACCTGCAAAGAGCATGCGCTTCAGGTAAAACCATATTGGAATCCAGCTCTGCTTCTCACACACTGTGCAGCATTGGTAAATCCCTTAACCTCTCCGAGTCTTCGTTTCAACACATGTAAAAACAGGCATAACAATGCCTACCTCACCCAGCTGCTGAAGGGACTAAAGAGGTAACGTGTCAAAGCGCACAGCCCAATGCTCAGGGCATAAGTGTGCTTATTAATATTAGTTTTCCTTCTAATATTAGTTTCCTGCTTTTTGGTGGTGAGAAACAGATAGATAGATAGATTGCTCTATATAAATAGCATGAAAAACATGCATTGCAGAGAAACGCCAGCTGTTGCTTTTGGCTCTGTTTTGTCCAAGACAAGGAATAGAAGGAGACTAGCATTTTTGGACAGGAGAAAGGCAAAGCTCTGAAACTGGAGTTCTAGCTCACTGTTTTGCATCCGAGCTTACTGTGACCCAGAATGTCAACACTCTGTGCCTCAGTGTCCTCATGTTTTAAGAGTATAATGATAATGGCTGGGTGTGGTGGCTCACACCTGTAATCCCAGCACTTTGGGAGGCCGAGGCGGGTGGATCATGAGGTCAAGAGATCGAGACCATCCTGGCCAACATGGTGAAACCCTGTCTCTACTAAAACACAAAAATTAGCTGGGCATGGTGGCAAGTGCCTGTAGTCCCAGCTACTTGGGAGGCTGAGGCAGGAGAATTGCTTGAACCCAGGAGGCGGAGGTTGCAGTGAACCGAGATCATGCCACTGCACTCCAGCCTGGTGCCTGGCGACAGAGCAAGACTCTGTCTCAAAATAAAAAAATAAAAATAATAAATAAATAAATAAGTCTAAAGAGTATAATGATATTATAATACCAGGGGCCTTATAGGACCTTTTGGAGAATTAAGTCGGAAAATATGTGTAAAGCTGTAGCTTAGTGCCTGGTCATAGTAAGTGTTCAATGAATATGTCAGATATTTTTATCTAATGCTCAGTATGTGTCACTGCTATAAATACATCATTTCTCCCTTTTTTTTGAAATTTACATATTATATTTATTTACCAATGAAAGATCAAAATAATTTCCTTTTAGTAGTGAGAAGGTCATGCTGACATCTGGTGTTCTCTCTGTGGTCAAGACACCATAGAGTAAAGTTAAGATAGTGAAGCAGCCTGGAGATGAGGCATTTGAGAAGAAGAGGTGGGGGAGGAGAATGAGGTCAGGAGAGAAGAAGGAGAAGGTTTCAAAGGAGTGCCTCAGAAATATTTTTTCTAATATCTTTCAGTGATCAAATTGCTACTGCTTGAAGATCTTAGGAAGAAAAGGATTATACAAACAAAAAATTGACTAGGCACAGTGGCTCATACCTGTAATCCCAGCACTTTGGGAGGCCGAGGCAGGCAGATCACCTGAGGCCAGGAGTTTGAGAACAGCCTGGCCAACATGTCGAAACCCCATCTCTACTAAAAATACAAATATTAGCCAAGCATGGTGTATGGTACACACCTGTAATCCCAGTCAGTAGGGAGGCTGAGACACAAGAATCACTTGAACCCAGGAGGTGGAGGTTGCAGTGAGCCCATATCACACCACTGCACTCCAGCCTGGATACCAGAACAAGACTCTGTCTCAAAAACTAAACTAAAATAAAAATAAAGATAAATATTGCTCTAATAGTACCATATTATATAATTTATGTAATAAATCACTATATTACCCATAACCGTGATGACCGTAAGGCCCATTACTTATAATGAGGTTAAATAATCAATTCTAAAAATATTTGTCTAGCCCCTGGATTAGTTTTCTAGGGCTGCTAAAATGAAGAACCACAAACTGGGTGATTTAGAGACAGAAATGTATTATCTCACAGTTCTGGGGGCTGCAAGTCCAAAATCGGGGCACTGGCAGGGCCATAGTTCCTCTGAAGATGAAGGGACGGGTCTGTGCTAAGCCTGGCTCCTAGCTTTTGGTGGCCTGCCAGCCATCTTTGCTGTGCCTTGGTTTGTAGATGCATCCCTCCATTTCTCGCTGTGTGTCTTCGCATCGTCTTCTCTCCATGCACATCTGTCTCTGTCCAAATTTTCCCTTATGATAAGGACACCATCATATTGAATTAAAACTCACCTATTCCTTTGGGAGGCCGAGGCGGGTGGATCACGAGGCCAGAGACCGAGACCATCCTGGCAAACATGGTGAAATCCCGTCTCTACTAAAAATACAAAAAAATTAGCTGGGCATGGTGGCGCGCCTGTAGTCCCAGCTACGCGGGAGGCTGAGGCAGGAGAATTGCTTGAACCCGGGAGGCATAGGTTGCAGTGAGCCGAGATCCCGCCACTGCACTCCAGCCTGGCGCCTGGCGACAAAACAAGACTCTGTCTCAAAAAAAAAAAAAGGCTTACCTATTCCATATGACCTCATCTTAACTACTGTAAAATTAGATCTGCATTTACTCTCTTTCCAAATAAGGTCACATTCTGAGGTACTGAGGTCAGGACTTAAACATACCTTTTTGGGGGAACAGAAGTCAACTCATAATGGCACCTATTTTCCAATATGCTCCAAGCAAAGTGCATTGGAATCATGTGAAATACTTTGTCAATATAACATAATATAATATAACATAACATATCATATAATTTTATAATTATTATATAATCCTATATAATAATTATATATATTTTATAATTATACTTCAATAATTATGTATAATTGTATATAATTATTATAGATATAATTATATACAATATATAATTATTATAGATATAATTATATATAATAATTACATATTATATATAATTATATACAATTCTATAATAATTTTATAATTATATAATTCTATGATAGAATAGAATGTTTCTAATTTTAGGACTAAATCATTCTGGTTTATTAATATGAGTGATGTTACAGCAGAAAGTTCTAATTTAAAGAGGGAGTACATAACTAGATTCTGCACAAATTCTTCTCTTTTAATGCCAAAAGCCCAATGCCATATCTACAAACTGCACCACTGGAGTAAGGAAAAGGGGGAGTAGGGCTTGCAGTGATGTGTTCATTGCATGTAATACTGCATTTCACGGACAGTGCCATCTACATTGTGTGACCATTGTGTCATAAAAACAGGAAGACTCACAGTCCAAGCCAGCTGAGGGGGATTCTAACCTTCTGCAGTACACAAACCCACACACACACACACACACACACACACACACACACACACACAGTTTAAAAGAAAAGGAGAAGGTCATTTTGCTTATTGAGGTAAAGGAATTCCGCAGCCAACACAAAAGAAACTTTCCCCGAGAAGATTTGCAGAGGAGGTCTGGTGTTTCCCAGCTATTCAATACCTGAATGTGTTTTCATGTTTTCAAGTCAAAAAATAAGAGTCTTGATCAGGAACACGCAGGGGAGGGGCCCCTTCAACAATGACCAAGCCCAGTGAATTTTGACCCAAGGCCAGAAAAATATTGGTTTTCATGTTGGCATGATGGATTATTTGCTAAAACACGAATGTTATATTAATTAAGGGAGATATTTTGCCTTGCTGATGAAGAAAAATTTTTTTGTAAATAACGTGCTTAGTTTTGACAAGGATGAAGTTAAATACATGCAAATTAGCTGATAAAGTTGCAACGACTCGATGTAGAAAACACGTTTGTTCCCCGCTGCTGGTATTTTCTAAAAGGTCAGAGCTACTTCTGCTTGATGTGTGCAGGCCGAATATGATCATCTTTCTGCAGAAATGCATAGAGTATTTTAACAGTATGTTTACTATCTACCAGTTTTGAAATAGTTATCACTTAAAATATGATCACAGAAGGCATAAATATTCAATACTATATAAATTCACTAAAAATACAGGAACTGATGCCTCTTAGGGCCCTTCCAAGGTATAGAAGCATTTAGCTTGATTCAGTAAACGGTTATTATTAACACTATCCTTTCCTCACTGTCTGAAACTTGCAAGGCACTGTTTATATGTTTGCCCTTGATATGTGTTCTCTTACTTCATCCTCAAACACGGGTTTTATCGTCCCCTTGAACAAGGAGAAAACTAAGGCTGAGAACATTAAAGTAACACGATCATGGCAGAGGGGGAGATTTTAAAGCCGGCCTGACCACACTCTTTCTGTTGAACCTTCATAGTGTCTTGTTGGTTGTTTCTGGTTTTGAAAGAAAAGAACAATATGATTCTATTTGTTTTTTACTGTGTTTATTCCATCACTGGAAAGCCATACCTTGCCTAAACCAGACTGAGGTTTAGAAATAAACATACGTCAGTCAGTCTTTCATATCAGGTATTTCTCTCTGCGTGTCTGTGTGTGTGTGTGTGTGTGTGTGCGTGCGCGCACATGTGTCTTTCTCTCAGCTTGTGCTCAATGATGGAACAGATTTTGGATCCAGAAAGACCTATTTGATTCATTCATGATTCCCTGACACATGAGCCATGTGCTGTCTCATTTTATATAGAACATAGTCATTGCAGCTAGGATAGCATCGCCTGGTGATATAGACTGTCTTCTTTATATACAGATTGAGATTGAGCCAATGTAAACACACTTGACCCTCTGGATGTTACCCAAAAAAAAAAAAAAAAGGCAGCTCCACCCTCAAAAAGTATTGTGTTTCTCCAGCATACACTAGCGTCTTCTGGTCCTGCATTTGCCACTAACCGTGATTCTGAGTAACTCCCTCGGGCCCCTGAGCCTCAGCTTTCTCTCTGGGCACTCACTATCTGAGTCTCACGTCATAGGATTGTTGTTTCAAATGAGAAAATGTGAGGGAAGATTTTTTTAAGGTTAAATCCCCCATGTGTTGTAACCTTAAAAACAATGATGAATCCTGTGATTGGAGCTCATCGATCTGGTGCTCCCCCTGGACAAGGTGTTAGGTCAACCACCCACTTGCTCAGTCTGTGCACTCCAGGTTTTCTTTCTCCCTAGACACCGTGACATGCGTGGTGCCCTTCAAAACTCATGTTAGAAAGCATGGATAATAAATTATTAAGGGAACAAAGGCCAAACTCATTGAAAAGCTATTGCTCTGTGGGTAAATACAACCCCACTGTGTATTAAACAAAAATTAAACCCCATTTTCTTTTTTATAGAGAAGTTGCCATCAATTCAAATCCCGAGAACAAGGCCCGGGACATAGTTAATAGTCCGCAGCCTGGCCAGCCCCCGGCTTTGAAAGCGTGGAAGCCTTCCTGAAGTGCTGCTTGTGCCCAATTATAACTCACTACTTACCATCTTCATAATTTAAATCTGTCCGCCCCTTAGGGGGGGGGGAAATTTTTGCTAATCAAAGCCATGAATGTACCTTTTTCCTTTTTGACAGCATTAAATTAAAGCTAAATGGTCGGTTTTGAATGAGTTACTGTGAAGAATAAAGGCATTAATGAGGTAATTTCATTATGGAGACTCATCCAGGCCTATGTGAAAACGAGGGAACTAAGTGGAAAGGAAAGCTGCTGAGGAAATTAGGGTTCCTTCCACCCTAATTAATGTTTGGGGGCATTTAGTACAGGCACCAAATTAACTGCTCCAAAGAACTCTCATTGAAAAAAATACATTGTTGCCCTCCCTTGTAATTAGAAGACAGTACAAGGAGAACACTCTGTGAGTATAAAGCCAGCCTTTAACTTATTCGGCGGCTGCAGAAAAACTCGCCATTATGGAGCTGGAGTTTAAGGAAGCACTAGCTATACAATATAGGATTGTTTAGGTCCTTGGACTCTGTGAGCTGTAAACAGGTAGCCTCTGAATGAGGAATTATGAGACTCCTGGGAGGCCTGGCTTCCCAGCAAAACAGTCTTAAATGCATCTAAAAGGAAGAAAGAAAGGTGAATAGGCCCAGCGTGGTTCGAAAAAAGAATGCTCAATGCTTGTCTTAAGTGATTACATGATGTTGCATGGCCCCTCTCACTGAGTTATCTTTACACTGCTTTTGTCTCCTCTAATTGGAGCTGATGAGGTGCTAATTGGAGGCCTTTTTAAAAAGCCCACTACTTTAATCATTTGAAAATTGAGGGAGGCTGAGGGAGTGGAGTTAATGAGACGGGGTGGAAAGAGAAAACTTTAGCTAGCTTGACAAAAGTGAAGCTGTGGTTTGTGTGTATCTAGGAGGGGTGACAAGGAAGGTTCGAGGGGGAGAAAAAGGGGAACTCGGGATGTTTTATTTTTAAAATAATTCTGCAGCATCTTCAAGGTCAGCTGGAATAAGAAGAATCTGGTTAGTCTGGCAGTGTCTGTTCTTTAAGTTTCGCACTGGGCCTGAATTCAGATTGAAGCCTTTAAGGTCCAGCCCTCGACTCCCCTACAAAATTGTAGGAAGAAATTGTGTGGAGTCGGGCATGCCTCCCGGTCACCCTTGTTCCTCTTCTCAGAGTGAAAGTTTTTCTTGAACCCTGTGGATGGGTCTTTGCTGCTGCTTCTGGTGGCGGAGAGGACTCTTCATCTCCGACCTTCCTCTGTGACTGTCACAGGCAGGGAGTGAAGCGTGGTGGTCAAATCTTCAAGGGACAGGAATTGGGGGAAAAGAAAACAGAATTAACTTAAGAACAGTGACTCTGAAGTTGGGTGTGTTCTGATTTGAGGTTGCTTTTTTTGTTTGTTTGTTTGTTTCTCCTTTGTGCTTTTCTGTGCTTTCCAGTATCTAGAATGAGCCTGTATATCATCAGCAAAATACAATTTTGGCCAGATGTGGTGGCTCACGCCTATAATCCCAGCACTTTGGGATGCTGAGGTGGTTGACTCACCTGAGGTCAGGAGTTCAAGACCAGACTGGCCAATATGGCCAAACCCCATCTCTACTGAAAACACAAAACTTAGCCAGGCATGGAAGTGCATGCCTGTAATTCCAGCTACTCGGGAGGTTGAGGCACGAGGATCGCTTGAACCCAGGAGGAGAGCTTGCGGTGAGACAAGATCGCACCACTGCCCTCCAGCCTGGGCGACAGAGCAAGACTCCGTCTCAAAAAATATAAAATAAAATTTTAATAACTCTTTTTTTTTGAGATGAAGTCCTTCTCTGTCGCCCAGGCTCAAGTGCAATGGCGCGATCTCGGTTCACTGCAACCTGTGCCTCCTGGATTCAAGCGATTCTTCTGCCTCAGCCTCCTGAGTAGCTGAGACTATAGGCGTGCACCACCACGCCTGGCTCATTTTTGTATTTTTAGTAGAGACAGGGTTTCATCATGTTGGTCAGGATGGTTGCGAACTCCTGACCTCATAATCCGCCCATCTCAGCCTCCCAAAGTGCTGGGATTACAGGAGTGAGTCACTGCACCCAGCCAAAATTTTAGTATCTTTATTCAAGATAACTTTGTTTCTTTAAGTAGCAA
The DNA here is from genome assembly GCA_036589455.1 of Ateles fusciceps. NCBI lineage: Eukaryota > Metazoa > Chordata > Mammalia > Primates > Atelidae > Ateles > Ateles fusciceps. The sequence goes on from JAZHEH010000078.1 coordinate 12,458,290, forward strand.
AGAAATAGAAAGGAGTGTGTGGCAGGAAGGAAAGATGTGCTGTGGAAAAAGTGGGCTTCTAGAAACATCGTCTCAGGGGCGCCGAGCCTGGGTTGCCTGCTCTTGTTGAGCAGCAGGACCCATGGAGTGTTGGGACGCCATGGAAATTCAGAGAGAAGCATCATGCCCAAGGGGTACACAGGCTCCCACGAAACTCTCTATTCCCTGGCCTCCAGAGGATCAATAAAGTATTTCCAGAGTATCTTGGAGGACGTATAATTCTATATTACCTCATATTGTGTATAATCACCACCGCTTCTAGAAGGTTACTTTCCCTATACACTCTAACCTACTTTAGGGCAATGACCCTGCAGTTTGTCTTCCACTCCCACCGAAGTGCCCAAGCTTAACTTACCTTTTCCACACTGCCCCAATGTAAAATCCAGCCACATGCTACAGCACATCAGCCAAAGAAATATGAAATTGACATGACATGGTTGGCCTGTAAATACGAGCACGTGACATGGGCAAAACCTAGTGGGATCGAAGTTTATCCTTGGGAAATGAGTTGACACCTGTCAAGTGGTGGGAACAGTGCCTGGTGCTCAGTTAGGGGTCAGTAATTTAAAGCTGACACAAGGTGACTGAGAGTCAGGGAGAGAAACTGGGAAGCAGATAGTCCTAAAAGGCAGAAATGATTGTGCAAGGCAGGAGAGGCAGCATTTGGTTTTGAAAACTAAATCTACGGAAGAGTTTTGTATGGGGAGGGATATGTAGAATGAACATGATGTATGTCATTCAGGGATTGAGAAGGCAGCCTGCCAGCATCTGAGCTCTATCTAGGTCAGTGACATAGCACTCCCCCACAGAGAGAAGCTTAGGATCTTGGCATTAAAAGGAGCCTTACAGGTGCTGTGGCTCCAGACCACTGTTCTGCAGATTAAGTGATGGGCTCAAAACCATCCAGGTCATGGAGAGTGGCCGAGTCTGCAGCAGATTCTAGGTCTTTGACCTACCAGGCCAGTGCTGTTTTTCTTTTCTTTTCTTTTCTTTCTTTCTTTTTTTTTTTTTTTTTTGAGACCCAAGCTGGAGTATAGTGGCACAATCTCTTCTCACTGCAACTTCTGCCTCTAGGTTCAAGCAATTCTCCTGCCTTAGCCTCCTGAGTAGCTGGGATTACAGGCACCCACCACCACACCCAGCTAATTTTTGTATTTTTTGTAGAGATAGGGTTTCACCATGTGGACCAGGCTGGTCTCAAACTCCTGACCTCAAGTGATCCACCCACCCTTACCTCCCAAAGTGCTGAGATTACAGGCATGAGCCACGTGCCAGGCCTCTTTTTCCTAACAGCACACAGACTCACAGAATGAAGAACTTGCCAGCCTCCTCCTCTGAAGTTCTGAGTATGTTAGATTGGCACAGGAGACCCCATCGTATAGATGCATATATATACATACATTGACACACATATATGGACACCTAGACCTGCACGTCAGCCCCAAGTTCAACCTGATTCACTCAGTCACTCCTGTATGCAGGCATTCCGCATCCAGGGAATCTTGGGATGCCCACGATGTACTATGTCCTGAGCTGAGTGCCAGGGATACGACGGTCAGCAAAACCTGACACAGCCTGCCCTGTGGAGCTTATTGTCCAGTGCATGGGACAGACGTGGCACAAAGATTTCCACGAGGATCGTGTTGATTCCTCATGGCGTGTTCAATGCTGTGGAGGAAAAGCACCCAGTAGACGAACACGGTCCTATTTATCAAAGACTCCAGGTGACACTGAGGCAGGTGCTCTGAAACCCCTGAGTGACAGTCAGCAGGCAGCAGAACCTCCCCCTCCAGCTGCTATGAAAGCAGCTTCTAATGAGTTAATGAGCAGCCTGAGGATGGAGGGCGAAGGGGAGGGTGGGGGGAGGCGGAGGGGACACGGTAATCTGCAGAGCATTAGCAGATGCTTCAGCAGGAGGCTGGGGAAGCTATTTGCCAGTTGGCTGCAGCTTCTGAAAGAGCAGACAGAAGGGTCAATCAATGTGGCCTTCATCAGTTCAGTGACCATATTTTAAAATAATAATAATATTAAAAAAGAACACGTAATCTAACAGTTTTTTGTTTTGCAAGTTAATTTGATAAAATAACTTGCACAAACACAAAAATTAAATTGAACTTAGTTATACAATTATTCAATTGGCTCTATTGAAGAAAAATACTTTTATATGAGGTCTGGGGCACGTAGGAGCCAGAAATAAACATCTTAGCATTTTAGCTGGACAGGGGGATTTGAAGGCTGTGGAGCCACACCCCTTAATTTAATAAGAAAGGAAGATCTGGAAAGATACGAGACTTGGTTATAGATCATGCCAACGGCAAGATTAGAGAATAGGGCTCCTGTGTGATAATTCAGTGCACGCTTTTTTTTTTTAAATAGAAGCAAGCTCTTCCTGTTACCCAGGCTGGAGTCCAGTGGTGTGATCATAGCTCACTGCAGGCTCAAGCACGTGGGCCCAAGCAATCCTTCCACCTCAGCCTCCTGAGTAGCTAGGACTGCAGGTGCACACCACCATGCCAAGCTAATTTTTAAATTTGTTGTAGAGATGGGGTCTTGCTACGTTGCCCAGGCTGGTTGCTCAGTGCACTCTTGAGTGCAGCGTGCCATGCACTTTGATCCGTGTACTCTGGTCAGCCGCACACTCAAAATACACCCAATTAAATACACAAAAGGCTTCTGCATATTGTTACTAATAAAAGAAATGCAATTTAATAATAATATACCAATCTTCACACACCTTGGAAAAGTTCAAAAAAGCAAGAAAACTGGCGACATTACTGGGATTGTATTAACAGGACTCTGGAGGCAACTTGAAGAGGCTTCTACTGGCATGCTTTCGGCATTATCAAGGATAATAATTGACATGGACTGAAACACATCAAATATGCTAAAATCTGTGAGTTCAAAATGGCATCAAACAAACAGAAAAACAATGACAGCCAACAACAAGAAAAAAATAAATGTTATTTTAGGAGGATGTCTGAGAACCAACTTTGTAGTTTAAAACTAGTTTTGTTTTTTTTTTAAAGAAAAGGCATTTTCCTGCTTATACTGTAGATCAAAGTAAATAAATAGTTGATGAGAGGAAATTAGTTTTTCTAGAAGCATCCCACTAATAAATGAAGAGGACATGCTGGATTTAGAATGTCACTGTTTTATCAAACCTAATGAAATAACGAATCTAGGAAATGACGGTCAGTGCCTGCTCATAACCAGACACGATGCACTTCCTAGTGGAAGTTCACATTGCCCTCTGCCTATGAAGTATTCTTGCCAAAAATCCCAACTGGGTTGGCCAGTACTTCTGATGGCTCAGCATTCTCACAAACATGGCCTTTATCCGCGCTCTGAGGTTCTCACTTGCTGTTTTGCAATAAACTCCTAACTGATCCGCCAGCATCTCACAGCCCTCCAGCCTCCTCACCTCAAATCACCGGTGTGATCCATGTAAACTGTGTGTCTGTCTGCAGCTCCCCCGCTGCTCTAAGTGGTCAGGCCCTGCTGTGGGTTGAATTGTGCCCTCCCCAAGAGACACGTTCGAGTCCTAAGCCCTGGTACCTATGAATGTGACCTCATTAGGAATAGCATCTTTGCAGTTATAATCAAGTTGGGGATGAGCTCATAATGGATTAGGGTGGACCTTCATCATGACTGGTGTCCTTATAAGAAGGAAATTTAGACACGGAAACACGGAAGATGGCCACGTGCAAACGAAGGCAGAAATTGGAGCGATGCATCCACGAGCAAAGAAATGATAGAGATTGCTGGCAAGCACCAGAAGTGAGAGGAGCTACCATCCCGCTCACCTGCAGAGGATCCGTCCCCTCATACCCTACGTCAGCTACACCGAGTCAATCACAGTTCCTCAAGGGAGCCAGGCTCTTGCATCTTTCTGACCTTTGTACATGTTGCTCCCTTCACCAATAATCACTGTCATCCTCTCCTGCTACTCAGATGCCCCCACCCCGTCTTTGAAATCTTAGGTTTCCTCCTGGGCAGAATTAAAGTTTTTATGGGACCCCCAAAGAACTCGTGCCCACCTCTTCCTTTATGTTTTCCAAGCAGCATTTTAGTAGATTCCCACACCAGACATGAGCTCTGCCTCAACGGGGAGAACATCTCATTCTTTCCACCATCCCAGTGCCCAGCAGAGTAATGATCATCTTACTATGAATTACTATTAATAATAATGTTAAGCAGCTAACGGAATTGAGCAATTCCTAAATTCCAAGTACTATTCTAAGCCTTTTGCATGTATTGACTCAGTCCTCATAATTCTGAATCATTATTCCCACCTTATATGTGAGAAAACAGAGGCACTAAAGGTTAAGTGACTTTCCCAGCATCGCTTACGGTAAATAGTGGAGGTGTGATTCGAGGCCACTCTAGACCTACAGGTCATGCTTTTAACCCCTGCTCTATGGCCTTTTTAGAAGTGAGTAGTGTAGGTGACCAGAAGGTTGGATGCGGGTAGGGAGTAGGAAGTGGGGGGATGAACAAACGAATGAATAAGCAATACCTTCTCTTCCTAAGTGTTAATATGCAAATCTAACCAATCCATGGTTCTTTGTTTTTCAGGTTACCAGGTGGAAACCCCAGAGTTGGAAGCACAGTTTGAGAATGCAGGTGAGTGACGCTGAATGGAATGGCAAGGGAACTCAGTGGTTTGTGATCTGTGATTCACCCACGTATGAATCCAGTTACTGAAATGGGCCTTCCGTCCACAGTGCTGTCTTCCAGATTCCAGCGGGCACGTTCCTGACTCCTCGATTTTTATCTCTTGTACCTTTTTTCACCTTCCTGCCCTTGGCAACTGTTCAGTTCTTCTCAATCTTGCTGAACTGCATTCTATTTGATTCAGACCTAATTCAGCTTTGTTCATTTTCGTTTGAGTTTTCAACAAGGTATTGACTAGGTCTATTAGCTTGGTGTTTTCTCAAAGCAATGTAGTACATTTTAAAGTTTTCAGTATCAGACCATTACTGAAATGCTACAAAATTAAGACACAATTAGCAACCACTCACTAACTCCACAACAGCCCTTGGGGAAATACCATTTGGTGTGTTATTTGCCCTTGCTCTTTACAGTCTTAATTTTGAAAATTAAGGTACAATACGCATAACACAAAATTTACCATTAGTGACACTTAGTACATTGACAATGTTGTGTAAGCATCCCCCACTATCCAGTTTTGGATTTTCATCACCTCTAAAGGAAACCTTGTACCCATTAGTCAGTCTCTCTCCATTCTCTCCTCCCCCACTGCCCCCGGCAACCACCATCTGCTTTCTGTTTCTACGGAGTAGCCTATTTTGAATACTGCATATGAATAGAATCATGTAATATGTGGCCTAACATGTCTAGCTTCTTTCACTTAGCATGTTTTCAAGATTTATCCCTGTTGTAGCACGTATCAGTGTAGTACTTCATTCCTTTTATGGATGAATAATATTCCATTATATGCATAGACCACATTTGTTTATCCTTTCATCAGTAAATAAACACTTGGGTTTGTTTCTACCTTTCGCTTATTGTGAACAGTGCTGCTCTGAATATTTATGTACCAGCTTTTCTTTGAACATCTGTTTTCAATTATTTTGGGTATAGTCCCAGAAGTGGAAATGCTCTAAGTGAGTAACTCTATGTTTGCATTATTGAAGAACAGCCAAACTGGTTTCCACAGTGGCTGCTCCACCTTTTATTGCCACCAACAATGTGAAAAGGTTCCCGTTTCTCCACATCTTCACTAACACTTGTTATTTTCGTTCTCAAAAAAATTATAACCATCCTAGTGGGTGTACCATGGAGTATTTTTAAAGCATAGATATGATTCTAGAAGTGCTTCTCCGAGTTCACCTACACATGCAGCATTCGGGGACTTTGTAAAAGTATAGATTCTGCCGCAGCCGGTCTGCAGTGGGATCTGAGATCCTACAGGGGGTGGTGGTTCTGCTGGTCCACGAGATCTGTGGAGCCGCAGAGATCACACAGAAAGATGATAGTAGCCTTTGCTCAAAAGCCTCAGGTCACTCTCACTGCAGCCAGAATACACTTCAAACACCTTTCCATGGTTAGCAGGTCCCTGCCAATCCTTCCAGCCTCCTCTGTCACCATTCTCCCACTTCTGACCACACTCCCATCATTCTGGGATTCTCTTCTGCTCCTTGAACATGCCATGGCTTTCTCACCACTGGGACTTTGCATCGTTGTCCCTCTGCCTAGGACTGTCTGCCCGCTAATCTTCACCGGGCTGCCTCTTTATCCCTCAAGCTTCAGCTCTGGTGTCTTCCCCACCAGGACGGCTTCCCAGAGCCCTCTTCCTAAAGTACCAAGGTTTCCTGCCTACCAGTCACTCTCTATCTCTCCTCTCTGCTTTTTGTTTATTGGTTTTTGCAGCACTTACCAACATCACAATTTGAAATTTTATTTTTAAAAGTTTGTCAATAGTTTTATTGTCTATCTCTCCCCCTCTGGCCCATAAAACACTACGACACCAAGTCCTTGTTTTTCTCATTCATTGCTCTATCCCTAATGTGAAAACAGTGCTAGATGCTATTCATCTAAGTGCACAATAAATGCTTATTCAATGAGTGAATGAGTTGATTACAGTTTCAGGACTTCCTCTTGCATTCCCCATGGTTTTCAGATATGGCCATATATATCTAAAATGTAGCTAGAAAAGATTATAAGTTATCGTCAGAATTATAGACACGGAACACCTTCCCAAAGACTTCCAGACCATTTAAACAGCCACCAGACAAACTGCCGCAGTTTTTGTTGTTGTTATTGTTTTGAGACAGAGTCTTGTTATGTCGCCCAGGCTGGAGCGCGATGGTGCGATCTCAGCTCACTGCAACCTTCACCTCCCAGGTTCAAGTGATTCTCCTGCCTCAGCCTCCTGAGTAGCTGGGATTACAGGCCTGCGCCACTATGCCTGGCTAATTTTCATTTTCTATTTTTTTTTATTTTTAGTAGAGACAGTGTTTCACCATGTTGGTCAGGCTGGTCTCGAACTCCTGACCTTGGGATCCACCTGCCTTGGGCTCCCAAAGTGCTAGGATTACAGGCATGAGCCACTGCACCCGGCCAGCTGCCTCAGTTTAACTCAGCCTCCCAATTGGTTTCTTCATTGTGTACTTCCACATCTACTTTTCACACCAGGGTTTTTGTATCTGTTTACAATTACTCCAAGAAAGGAAAATACGATGTCCCCTTTCCCCTATGCTGGCTCTGTTTTCCTTTGTAAGCACACAGAACTGTGTGAACATCTCAGGTGGGCATCATAAGAGCTTTTGTCATAAACCCATCTAATAAGCAGCAAATTTTCCTGACTTCTGTCTTCACTATCTAAGGAGGTCACTCTCCATTACCCTTGGTGGAGTTCATATCTCATTTTTGCTTTTTACCTTTGAGCTTGAAAACTAATTTCTTTGAGCCTTGTTTGGGACTCTGCCCTGCTTTTCATTCATCTGTCTTATTTGGGTTTCAACTCACCAGAGCATTTTGAGCTTTATTCTATCAGATAGGTTTCCTTTTGTCTTTTCCACTTTTTGTCAACATTGGGTGTTTATTTCTTTGTCATTAATATAGTTTTCTAAATAATCATCCAGAGATCCAAATAGATCCCTTCAGCCTTTATACCTGTATTTCAGAGAATTTTAAGATAAATCCCCTACAACTGTGAAAGCGATCCTTTCCCAATTTAATTTCAGATTTAAAGTGAATCATCTCTTTCCATTCCCTGTGGTCTAAATCTGATCAGTTTAGCATCACTTTCCTTCCTTCCACCCTCAAATCTGTCCTGATGGAAAAATTAGCTCAAAAGGGCATACACCTCATCAGACGCTGAAAACACACCACACTGGTCTTATTTTCCTGGGTAGGAGGTCATAGTAAGTCTTTGCCAAAATGTCTTTGCTTTGTATCCTTTTCTGCCTTAACCCAGAAGTTCAATGCTCTCTGCTTTCACTTATTTCTTGAGTTGGTGATTGTGGGCAGTCACATGTGGGCCTTGGTGATAAACTGTAATTTCTGGCTTCTCTTTCCTGTTGCTCTGTATCCAGGAATGTACTGTATCAGATGAATGTCCAGCTGCTTGGACGTCACTCTCAGAGTTTATTGCACTTTCGTGCTGGTTTATCTGCATCCTTCCGTAGTCTCTGAGCTCCTTCCGGCAGACGCTGTATTTTATCATCTTTGTTTCTCCAGCAGCCAGCATAGCACTCACCTCACAATGGATTGTTAGTAAATATTTAGAGGCTGCTGAATGAATATCCCATAATTCCTTATCTTACAAGCCGAGAGACACAATACCCAGCCACATGAGACTTTTATTTTTCTTTTGAGACAAAGTCTCACTCTGTCACCCAGGCTGGAGTGCAGTGGCACAATCTCAGTTCACTGTTCAAGCGATTCTTGTGCCTCAGCCTCCCAAGTAGCTAGGATTACAGGCGCTCATCACCACACTCAGCTAATTATTATTATTTTTTTTTAGTAGAGACCAGGTTTCACCATGTTGGCCAGGCTGGTCTCAAACTCCTGACCTCAGGGGATCCACCCACTTCAGCCTCCCAAAGTGCTGGGATTATAGGCATGAGCCACCGCACCTGGCCTACAGGACTATTCGTGAACACAGAAAGAGAACATACAGGTAAGCGTGCAAGGTAGTCCAGGAAATATTCAAAGACAGGAAATAAATAAGAGCTCACAGAGCTGTAGAAGGCTTCATAGAGAATGTAAGACCTAAATTTGGCTATTAAAAAAAAGAGGGAGAGAAGCATTGAGGAAGTGGCGAGGGTGCTTACATTTTCCACTCTGTCCTTCTCAAGTTTCCTCATGGGCATGCCTTTGGTTTTCTTTTCCTCTTGTCAAAGCATCTCTGTCACTGGGTCACCTGCCATCTTCTCTTCCACCTTTACCAACCTGGTCTAAAAATCCTCTTAAGTGCTTCTCTGTGCAACTCTATCTTATTTTTCAGTCCAGCATGGAGTATCAAGGGCTCTGATGGACAATACAAGTTTTGTCTCTTCTTCCAAAACTCCCTTGGGACACTCTCCCAGCCTAGTGTAGTAACTGAGGCTGCCCCTCAGGAAAACCCAGGTTGTGGGGTAATTAGGTCATAGGAAATACTGAAACCAGAAGTTTCAGCTGGAGACTGGGCTAAAATTCATAAATAAAGATTGGCCTGGCTTGAACTCACAATAGGCTAATTTTAGATCTGTGGGTTTGGTCTAGCACAACGGTGATAATTATATCCTTTCTCTAAACGTTTTGCCTCCCCTGGCTTTGGAAACATTTGTTTTCTATCACTGAATCATTCAATAGCAATATAATTGTTATGTCCATTTCCCTGGCTCTCACAGGTTTGGGAGCCAGTTACCTTTCCCAGTTCATTAACCGACCGGCCTTCGCATTAACAGCCCCTCCATCGGGGGTTGCCTTGGAGACAAAGCTTCCTGTGGGTAATCCAAGATTATCTAGCTCTTTGTCCTACATGTGACCCTTAATTACTTGCTAAATTAGAATGGTTTTCTGAAAATCACAAGCGGAGGTTAATATGTTCTTCCAGAGCTGGTCAAGCTAAGATGATACTGAATTCACAGGGAATTCAAGTTACATGATCCCTGAAGGCGTCTCTTTGAGTAAGAAGATGAACTCTCCCCCTGGGAGGCACTGCGCCCCCATAAAGCCCCTGTCACTCACTGTCCCTCCGCCTGCTTTTCTAGTTGTGGTTTAATCTTCTCAGGACAATTCACTATGTCAATATTGAGCAGATTCATTCTGGTGCAGGATCCTGTATCTGCACCAGAATGAATGTTGTTGTCTTTGGTAACTAGCTGCTTTAAATTTGAGTACGTATTTGTATCAAAATTACAGGTTTTTACTCTGCATTTACACAATTACAAGGCTTCATGTACCCATGTGGGACAGGCAGTGGAACTGAAGAAACTATTAAAAAACAGAAAGCAAACACGTTGGGTAAAAGAGTTTGAGCAGTAGAGTGTCCTCCTAACATTTGATACGCCTCAAAGGGAGATTAGTAGAAAGGGGGACTCTTAGACTGCCCCTAATGAGCTGCCTTTTCAAATGCTTTTTGGAAGTAAGTTCTATGTAACTAATGTAGGTATCGAATGAGAATTATCATTAGCAATCATAAATGTAGCCTTACTTAAGATGTTTAGTTATCTAGACTATAATGAAACTACTGAGTAGAGTTCCAGAAGTTAAAAAAAAACAACACCATCTTAAAATTTAAAATATTATGGATAGATCGCAACATTAGAGTATTAAACTAAGAATAGCACGTAGCCTGGAATCTCACAGGCGTCCTTTTCAAAAGTGTTTAGGGAACCGAACCGAACGGGACTCGTGTTAGGAATAAACACCATTGGTGATTCAACACCTCAAATCATTCATCCAGATTTCCGAAGCAGTCGTTGGCAGATTGCTATTCAATCAGGAGGCTTGACTGAGTACCTGTAAAGCTTTGAGTGTGATTATATCAGCTGTGTGCCGCCTTTAGAAATATTTAGGCATATAAGGTATCACACAGCCCCTTTTTTGTTCAGCTGTAGTCATCTAAGTAGAAATTAGCAGAGAAGTTCTATGAAAACCGCTTTATTATGTTTGGTCACATCTATGATTACATATGCGAAGCACCAGAAAATTGACTCTGCCTGTAATATATTTAAATTAGCATCAGAGTACATTTCTTTTAAAGGAAAGTTTGGTGACTCTTGGAGTGATTACCAAGAAAAACTGAGATTATCTCTGATATTGTTTTAAAATAGTTTCATTCAGCATTTTCTGAAGTATGATTCTCAAGATAGAAGTCCTGCAGCCTATTAATAAGTGTTATGCAAAAAGGATTCTGTGATTAAATAAACTAGGGAAATGTATTAAAACTAAGTTAATTTTTTAAAAAATTTAATTAAGTATTGCCACTGAAGAAGTTCCATGAGCTTTTTTTAACACTTAAATGTGTATTATGAAAATTCAGTTCTCCTAAAGTATTTACTTACAGAATTCCCATTCTCATAGTACCCCATAGCATCTCCTGGAAGCAGTTAGTTCCAAGCAGCACACTCTGGGATACATCTTTATATGTATTTCTTAGCCTGCTTTGGCTAATAGGTGCAGATACAGCCAATAAAAAAATTGATGAAACAAACATCCCATTATCACACCCTCAAAACCTAACTTCAAAAAGATTGTTGAACTCCTTGTTCAATTCTTTTGATAGTTTATGTCCTTCCTTTAATTCAGTGATTTCTACTAACTCCCACCTATAGGAGATTGTATAATTACTCCAAATATTTGCTGCCCCTCCCTGTGACTGGATTATATGTCCCTGCCCCATTGATATCATGTGACCTCTTTGGGCCAACAGACCATGAATAAAAATGACATGTGCTGCCTCTGAGCAGAAGTTCAGCAGCCATGGTGTGGCTCCGCCATGTTCTTTCTTCTGCCCGAGCAGCCCTCCCACTTCATCTGGCTGCTTCTTTACTTGTGTCCCAGAAGGAAGAGGTGGAGCAGAGCCTCGCTGGCTTGCAGTCAACATGTCACATGTTTGAGAAGCATAGCCTTGTGTTTGTAAGCCACCCACTTCCTGTTCCCCACTCAGCTGCTTCCCAGGAACAAGGGAGAGAGTGATGCTCCTTCCAAGGAATAGATGATGTTCTTCCTGCCTCGTGACCTTTACTCATGCTGTTCCCCTGCCTGGAAGCCCCATCCTGGAAGCCCCATCCTGACCCTGTCTGTCTTTAAAACTCGCCCTCATCTTTTGAAAGCCCAACTCAAATATCACCTCTATGATAAAAAATTTTTGATCGCCTCCCCCTGCCAAAGTAGTATTAATCATTCCCTCCCTTTTTATGTCCTCACTGTATCCTGTACCAATTTCCAAATTTCACGGTGCAAAGCTACAACTGGGAGCTTGTTGATGAGATTCCAACACACCTTGCCCTACTCCAAGATGATTCAGTGAGTCTGGGGTTAGGAACAAGGAACCCCACATGATAAGCAATCATGTGATCTGAATCAGTCTGGTCCAAGGACACTCCCTTGAGAAGCACTGTCACTGGGGCACCAACAGCACCTTTGGCATGCTTTGGTTTGCATACCTGTCTACATCTACCAGACTGTGTCCTTCAAGCAGAAACCAAGTCTTGTGCAGCCAAAGCCCCTAGGTTGGCTCATGGTAAAGGCTCAGTAAAAGTTAAGTGAAATACACGCCACAATTTGTCAAATGGAAAACTTTCATGCTGTCAAGGATCAATAGAAAGATAATTGCTGTTTTGTAAGCAGAATACACTAAAGTAAAGCACAATATAACTGACAGCCCTAGGAATCAGGCACATTTTTTCCATATATCAGTAGATTATCATTGTCAACAAGGTCTTCTGTTTTTCACTTTTCCCCCAGAGAAGGACGGTCTACAAGCTGCTTTAGTAATCCATTCCAATATGTTGCCAACGTTTTTTAATAGAAAATGCTTTCTTTACCTGAACTTAATGCTGAAATTTTAAACTACTTATTCAGCACATAAGCAGTAAAGATAAAGAATGATTTTCATAACAGAGAATGTTTCTGTAAGGAATCAAAATTTTCCTTTTGAAAGGACTACACTGAGATTGTGTCATTGTAGTGGCTGTTTGTACTTACTTCCCCTGCAGAGTGAGGCCAGGCCACAAAGGGTGTGCTGGTTAGAGACGGGTGAGCGTGAACACCTGGACTTTGCTGATGTTGCTTTCACTACCAGCCCAAAAAACAGGTTGTACCAAGAATACAGGACATAAGAACTTCAATGAATGAATGCAGCTTCCAAGTCCTCCCCCAAGTTCCTTATGCATATATACTTGAAGATCAGCAATCTGTACAACCCTTTGACAACAAAGATGGCACTAGCCAGAGGGTCGCACTACGGCAGAGAGTCCCAGAGCTTCAGGCTGGGGAGGGACTACTCCAGCTCTCAAGGATTTACATACCAACATAGAAAATAAGTCCTGCTGTACTTAAGTTACCTGCTTTCCTGTTCTATTTCTCAAGGCATCATTGGGCCTAAGGCAGGCCATCTTATCCTCCTTCCCAGTAGTCCCTCAGTTTGTGTTTGAAGATCCGTGAAGTTAAGAAAAGCTATCGTTGGCCGGGCACGGTGGCTCACGCCTGTAATCCCAGCACTTTGGGAGGCCGAGGCGGGCGGATCACGAGGTCAAGAGATCGAGACCGTCCTGGTCAACATGGTGAAACCCCGTCTTTACTAAAAATACAAAAAAAAAAAAATTAGCTGGGCGTGGTGGCACGCGCCTGTAGTCCCAGCTACTCGGGAGGCTGAGGCAGGAGAATGCTTGAACCCGGGCAGCGGAGGTTGCAGTGAGCCAGGTCGCGCCATTGCACTCCAGCCTGGCGCCTGGTGACTGAGTGAGACTCTGTCTCAAAAAAAAAAAAAAAAAAAAGAAAAGCTATCGTTAACCTTGTACAAAGAAAGGAGCAAGTGACCTTGGCCAAGTCAGTCATCACATTCTATCCCCCTGCCTTCATGATTATTTTAGGGAAAGACACATGATCTAAGCAGTCCATGATGAGTGAACTTCAGAACTTTCTAGGGAGTCATAAGTCAATCTGCTCTCTCTTGGTTATATGGTGTAATGTAGAGATTTGAAGTCTGGAAGTGCTGCAGTCATTTTGCTATCATCAGAGTGCACCTGAAGATGAAGCTGACACATGGAGGAAAGCAGAGGCTGATGCCCTGATCCAGCTGTACCTGAAGCCGAGCCCACCTCAAGTCTTTTTTACTTATATGAGCCAATACCCTTTATTGCTCAAACCAATTTGATTTGTGTTCTCTATATTGTCACTAAAATTACCCAAATTGGTATAGGTCTTAATCACTCCCATTGGAACTTTGTTTAAAACAGAGGAGGATGCTGTCAGATCAGGTAAACTCCTCAAAGTAAGAAATGTTGCATAAGAGATCTGGCAAGATGGCTAAATAGGAACAGCTGTGGTCTGCAGTTCCTAGTGAGACCTACACTTCTGCATTTCCAAATCAGCGGCGTCTGGAACTCCAGCAAGACAGAACTGTTCACTCCCCCTGGAAAGGAGGCTGAAGCCAGGGAGCCAAGTGGTCTTGTTCAGCAGGACCCACTTCCATGGAGTCCAGCAAGTGAAGAAGCACTGGATTGAAATTTTTGCTGCCAGCACAGCAGTCTGAAGACAACCTGGGACGATCCAGCTTGGTGTGGGAGGGGCGTCTGCCATTACTGAGGCATGAGTAGAAGTTTTCCCCTGACAGTGCTAAGGAGACTGGGAAGTTCTCACTGGGTAGAAGTCACCACAGCGTGGCAAAGCAGCTGCAGCCAGACTGCCTCTCTAGATTCCTCTTAACTAGGCAGGGCACCTCTGAAAGAAAGATGGCATCCCCATTCAGGGGCTTACAGAAAAAACTCCCATCTCCCTGGGACAAAGCACCTGGGGGAAGGGCCAGCTGTGGGCACAGCTTCAGTGGACTTAAACATTCCTGCCTGCCAGCTCTGAAGACAGCAGAGGATCCTGACAAAGAGGATTCTCCCAGCACAGTGCTCGAGCTCTGCTAAGGGACAGACTGCCTCCTCAAGCAGGTCCCTGACCCCCGTGCCTCCTGATTGGGAGAGAACTCCCAGCAGGGGTCAACAGACGCCTCATACAGGAGAGCTCTGGCTGGCACCTGGTGGGTGCCCCTCTGGGATGAAGCTTCCAGGGGGAAGGAGCAGGCAGCAATCTTTGCTGTTCTGCAGCCTCTGCTGGTGATACCCAGGCAAACAGGGTCTGGAGTGGACCTCCAGCAAACTGCAGCAGACCTGCAGAAGAGGGGCCTGACAAAACTAACAAACAGAAAGCAATAACATCATCATCAACAAAAGGACCCCCACACAAAAACCCCATCCAGAGGTCATCAGCCTCAAAGATCAAAGGTAGATAAATCCACTAAGATGAAGAACAACCAGCACAAAAATGCTGAAAAATCCAAAAACCAAAAGGCCTCTTCTCCTCCAAATGTAAGAGCACAAAACTGGATGGAGAATGAGTTTGTCAAATTGACGGAAATAGGCTTCAGAAGGTGGGTAATAACAAACTCCTCTGAGCTAAAGGAGCATGTGCCAGCCCAATGCAAGGAAGCTAACAACCTTGATAAAATGTTACAGGAACTGTAACCAGTTTAGAGAAGAACATAAATGTAACCAGTTTAGAGAAGAACATAAATGACCTGATGGAGCTGAAAAAACACAGCATGAGAACTTTGTGAAGCATACACAGGTATCAATAGCCAAATTGATCCAGCAGAAGAAAGGATATCAGAGACTGAAGATCAACTTACTGAAATAAGGTGTGAAGACAAGATTAGAGGAAAAAAAATAAAAAGGAATGAACAAAGCCTCCAAGAAATACGGGATTATGTGAAAAGACCAAACCTTTGACTGATTGGTGTAACTGAAAGTAACAGGGAGAATGGAACCAAGTTGAAAGCACACTTCAAGATATTATCCAGGAGAACTTCCCCAATCTAGCAAGACAGGTTTCCTGTATTTCAAATTCAGGAAATACAGAAAACACCGCTAAGTTACTCCTCGAGAAGAGCAACCCCAAGATACATATTGTCAGATTCTCTAAGGTTGAAATGAAGGAAAAAATGTTAAGGGCAGCCAGAGAGAAAGGTCAGATTACCTACAAAGGGAAACCCATCAGACTAATAAAAGATCTCTCTGCAGAAACACTACAAGCCAGAAGAGTGTGGAGGCCAATATTCAACACTCTTAAAGAAAAGAATTTGCAACCCATAATTTCATATCCAGCAAAACTAAGCTTCATAAGCAAAGGAGAATTAAAATCCTTTACAGACAAGCAAATGCTTAGGGCTTTGTCACCAACAGGCCTGCCTTACAAGAGCTCTTGAAGGGAGCACTAAATATGGAAAGGAAAAACTGGTACCAGCCACTTCAAAAACACACAAAACTATAAAGGCCAACGACACTATGAAGAAACTGCATCAACTAATGTGTAAAATAACCAGCTAGCATCACAAAGACAGGGTCAAATTCACACATAACAATATTAACCTTAAATTAAATGGGCTAAATGCCCCAATTAAAAGACAGACTGGCAAATTGGATAGAGAGTCAAGACCCATTGGGATGCTGTATTCAGGAGACCCATCTCATGTGTAAAGTCACACATGGCTCAAAATAAAGGAATGGAAGAATATTTACCAAGCAAATGGAAAGAAAAAAAAAGAAAAAGCAGGGGTTGCAATCCTAGTCTTTGATAAAACATACTTTAAACCAACAGAGATCAAAAAAGACAACGAAGGGCATTACATAATGGTAAAGGGATCAATGCCACAAGAAGAGCTAACTATCCTAAATATATATGCACCCAATGCAGAAGTACCCAGATTCATAAAATGAGTTCTTAGAGACCTACAAAGAGACTTAGACTCCCACACAATAATAGTGGGAGCCTTTAACACCCCATTGTCAATATTAGACAGATCAACGAGACAGAAAATTAACAAGGATATCTTGGACTTGAACTCAGCTCTGGACGAAGCAGACCTAATAGACATCTACAGAACTCTCCACCCCAAATCCACAGAATATACACACTTCTCAGCACCACATAACACTTATTCTAAAATGGACCACATAATTGGAAGAAAAACACTCCTCAGAAATGCAAAAGAATGGAAATCATAACAGATAGTCTCTCAGACCACAGTGCAATCAAATTAGAACTCAGGATTAAGAAACTCACTCAAAACAGCACAACTACATGGAAACTGAACAACCTGCTTCTGAATGACTACTGGGCAAATAACAAAATTAAGGCAGAAATAACAAAGTTATTTGAAACCAATAACAATGAAGAGACAACATACCAGAATCTCTGGGACACAGCTAAAGCAGTGTTTAGAGGGAAATTTATAGCACTAAATGCCCATGTCAGAAAGCAGGAAAGATATGAAATTGACACCTTAAATCACAATTAAAAGAACTAGAGAAGCAAGAGCAAACAAATTCAAAAGCTACCAGAAGACAAGAAATAACTAAGATCAGAGCAGAACTGAAGGAGAAAGAGACATGAAAATCCTTCAAAACAATCAATGAATCGAGGAGCTGGTTTTTTAAAAAGATTAATAGACAGACTGCTAGCCAGACAATAAAGAAGAAAAGAAAGAAGAATCAAATAGACATCATTAAAAAATGATAAAGGGGATATCACCACTGATCTCACAGAAATACAAACTACCATCGGACTAGAAAATTTAGAAGAAATGAATAAATTCCTGGACACATACACCCTCCCAAGACTAAACCAGGAAGAAGTCAAATCCCTGACTAGACCAATAACAAGTTTTGAAATTGAGGCAGTAATTAACAGCCTACCAACCAAAAAAAGCCCAGGACCAGATGGATTCACAGCCAAATTCTACCATAGGTAGAAAGAGGAGCTGGTACCATTCCTTCTGAAACTATTTCAAGCAACAGAAAAAGAGGGACTCCTCCATAACTTATTTAATGAGGCCAGGATCATCCTGATACCAAGACCTGGCAAAGACACAACAAATATAGAAAATTTCGGGTCAATATCCCTAAAGAACATCAATGCGAAAATCCTCAATAAAATACAGCTAACCGAATCCAGCAGCACATCAAAAAGCTTATCCACCATGATCAAGTCAGCTTCATCCCTGGGATGCAAGGCTGGTTCAAAATATGCAAATCAATAAATGTAGTCCATCACATAAATAGAATTAATGACAAAACCACATGATTATCCCAATAGATGCAGAAAAGGCCTTGGATAAAATTCAACACCCCTTCATACTAAAAACTCGCAATAAACTAGGTATTGATGGAACACATCTCAAAATAATAAGAGCTATTTATGACAAATCCATAGCCAATATTATACTGAATGGGAAAAAGCTGGAAGCATTCCTTTGAAAACCGGCACAAGACAAGGATGCCTTTCTCACCACTCCTATTCAGCATAGTGTTGGAAGTTCTGGCCAGGGCAGTCAGGAAAGAGAAAGAAATAAAGGGTATGCAAATAGGAAGAGAGGAAGTCAAATTGTCTCTGTTTGCAGATGACATGATTGTATATTTAGAAAACCCCATCGTCTCAGCCCAAAAGCTCCTTAAGCTGATAAGCAACTTCAGCAAAGTCTCAGGATACAAAATCAAAGTGCAAAAATCACAAGCATTGCTATACACCAATAATAGACGAGCAGAGAGCCAAATCGTGAGTGAACTCCCATTCACAATTGCTGCAAAGAGAATAAAATACCTAGGAATATAACTTACAAGGAATGTGAAGGACCTCTTCAAGGAGAACTACAAACCACTGCTCAAGGAAATAAGAGAGGACACAAACAAGTGGAAAAACATTCCATGCTCATGGATAGGAAGAATCAATATCATGAAAATGGCCATACTGCCCAAAGTAATTTATAGATTCAATGCTATTCCCATCAAGCTACCATCGACTTTCTTCACGGAATTAGAAAAAACGACTTTAAATTTCATATGGAACCAAAAAAGAGTCCATATAGCCAAGACAATCCTAAGCAAAAAGAACAAAGCTGGAGGCAGCACACTACCTGACTTCAAACTATACTATAAGGCTACAGTAACCCAAACAGCATGGTATTGGTACCAAAACAGATATATAGCCCAATGAAACAGAACAGAGGCCTCAGAAATAACATCACACATCTACAAGCATCTGATCTTCAACAAACCTGACAAAAACAAGCAATGAGGAAAGGATTCCCTATTTAATAAATGGTGCTGGGAAAACTGGCTAGCCATATGCAGAAAACAGAAACTGGACCCCTTCCTTACACCTTATACAAAAATTAACTCAAGGTGGATTAAAGACTTAAACGTAAGACCTAAAACCATAAAAACCCTAGAAGAGAACCTAGGCAGTACCATTCAGGACATAGGCAGGGGCAGAGACTTCATGACTAAAACACCAAGAGCAATGGCAACAAAAGCCAAAATTGACAAATGGGATCTAATTAAACTAAAGAGCTTCTACACGGCAAAGAAACTATCATCAGAGTGAACAGGCAACCTACAGAATGGGAGAAAATTTTTGCAATCTATCCATCTGGCAAAGGTCTAATATCCAGAATCTACAAGGACTTAAACAAATTTACAAGAAAAAAACAGACAGCCCCATCAAAAAGTGGGTGAAGAATAGGAACAGACAGTTCTCAAAAGAAGACATTTATGTGGCCAACAAACATATGGAAAAAACCTCATCATCACTGGTCATTAGAGAAATGCAAATCAAAACCACAATGAGATACCACATCACACCAGTTAGAATGGCAATCATTGAAAAGCCAGGAAACCACAATGCTGGCAAGGCTGTGGAGAAATAGGAATGCTTTTACACTGTTGGTGGGGAGTGTAAATTAGTTCAACCATTGTGGAAGACAGTGTGGTGATTCCTCAAGGATCTAGAACCAGAAATACCATTTGACCGAGCAATCCCATTACTGGGTATATACCCAAAGGATTATAAATCATTCTACCATAACGACACATGTACACAAAATATGTTTATTGCCGCACTATTTATAATAGCAAAGACTTGGAACCAACCCAAATGCCCATCAATGATAGACTAGATAAAGAACGTGGCACATATACACCATGGAATACTATGCAGCCATGAAAGGAATGAGTTCGCATCCTTTGCAGGGACGTGGATGAAGCTGGAAATCATCATTCTCAGCAAACTAACACAAGAACAGCAAACCAAACACTGCATGTTCTCTCTCATAAGTGGGAGTTGAACCATGAGAACACATGGACACAGGAAGGGGACCATCACACACCGGGGCCTGTCGGAGGGCTGGGGGACAAGGGGAAGGCGAACATTAGGACAAATACCTAATGCATGTGGTGCTTAAAACCAAGACAATGGGTTGATAGGTGCAGCAAACCACCATGGCACATGTATACCTATGTAACAAACCTGCACGTTCTGCACATGTATCCCAGAACTTAAAGTAAAATACATTAAAAAAAGGAAATGTTGCATAGACCTCAGGGATGCCTGGATCCCAGCTCTGTGAATGAAATGTTATATAGGAACTCAAATCTCAGAGGAGAAAAAACACATTAGGTCATTAACAGCTCAGCATGGATTAGGTTTCTGGCCTTTCATGGAGTAAGGAAGAATGCTTTAGGGTCCTGGGCGTCTAAAGCAACAGATAATAAAAACTGGTAGACTCCCCTGACTCTTATCTATCAACAATGCCCAGTTACTTTACCATATGACACATGGTAAATATTCACAATGAGATTATGCTCTTTCTTCATAGCCATTTTTAATTGAACCCTGCCAAGGGACTTCAACTGGGTTCAGTATGTTAATATCTTTACTTTTAAATATCTGAAGTTAATATGGAAAGCTGCTAAGATTTTGAAACGGGATTGTGTTTCATTATCTCTGTAATTTCCTTTAAATTGAAACCATTATAAATTAAAACAAAAACAAAAACAGGAGTCTTGCCTTCAGCATTTAGGTGATGCCCTACTGAAAAGGGTATCTCTGATGCTTACAAAGTTTTCATTTGTTTAGTTTTGTTTTGAGACAAGGTTTGGCGCTATCACCCAGGCTGGAGTGCAGTGGCGCAATCTTGGCTCACTACAACCTCCGCCTCCTGGGCTCAAGCCATCCTCCTACCTCAGCTTCGAGAGTTGCTGGGACTACAGGCATGCACCGCAACGCCCAGCTAATTTTTTGTATTTTTAGTAGAGACGAAGTTTTGCTGTGTTACCCAGGCTGGTCTTGAACTCCTAAGCTCAAGCAATCTGCCTGCGTCAGCCTCCCAAAGTGCTGGGATTACAGGTGTGAGCCACCACACCTATCCAGAAGTGTTTTAAGAGGCAGAAAGACAGTGAGAAAAATGACAGCTTGGTTGGGATCAAACCTTGTAAAATTTGTGATTATATGATTAACTCTATGCTCCTCTTTTCTATGCTAGCAAAGGTATCTAGGATGCCAGAAGATTAATGAACTGTCTTATTTCTAAAGAAATAGACATCTCATAGCACATGCTGATACTGTCTTGGGAGAGCAAAAAAACCAGGAGCAGATTGGGAGTTGGGCAGACATCTTTTCTTCTTTGTAATTTCTGCTTGCTGAGGGGAGCTCTGAGCATCAATGGGTTGTTTTTTAATAATTGATTATCAATTCCCATTTTCTTTGACCCAAGTGATTAAAGGTATTTTTGAAGTGTTATTCATAATAGCAAAAACTTGAAAACAATTCAAATGCTTGCATGAGATCAAATTATGATTATGATACGTTTTGTACAATGGAGTACTAAAAATAGTTAAGCACTTCTAGGGCTGCTAATATGGCACCTGTCTAAAAAGGCACTTACTTTCTCCCGAGGGATGTAGCCTGGCAGAATCACAGACTGAGGGCTGATTTCCACCTCCTCTTGTCGCCTTGGACAGGCATCCCTGCTCAGGACACAATTATACTGGTGGTACTGGGTAGATTTATGCTAACCTTCTAGAATATGACCACTTTATGTTATGGAATGAAATATATTTATGCCTTAAATTTATATCATCTGATCCTATTTTTAAACATTGGAGTATATATATTTATAAATGCGCAGGATAGAAATTCTCTGGAACGTTGTATATCACTCTACTAATCACTGGTTGAATCCAAGAAGTGAGGTTGGAATTGGGGAGGGGGGAGAGAATTGTTTTTACTTTATACAGTTCTCTGCTATTTTAATTTTTATGTTAGCATATTTTGCATTTGTGATTGTAATATATTTTAAATTTTATTGGTAAAAATTATAATCGCGACCCTAATTAAACTCGTCACTGAAAAGAATTTAAACCCACCACTTTGTAACTCTGCCTTGCAGTTATGCACTACACTTGAAGAGAAAATAATGACTCCATAAAATCATGAGAAGAGGTGAGTGGGGTGGCTGTTCTACAGAGTGGTTCAACACACCTCTGTGTTCATCTTCCTTAGAAACCTTATATATTGTATCTTGCTCGTTGAAAACTGATGATTTGAACTATGGCATAACCTTGAACTGAAAAGTCTTTGTTCTTATTATATAATTATATCCTTCTAACTTGGATCACAACTGCATTTTATAATCCTAATAGATAATCTATAAGACATGATCATGTTCTTGATTAACTGTGCAGGACGTGCTGTTGGTTATCTTCCGATCTTTCATTTCTGTCTTCCTCCTTCTGAACTGAGTCCCAGTTGAGTTCATATGTTCACTCCCCACCACACATACATAGCCCTTATGACTCAGGGGAAGCTAACTCCATCCGCAGGTCCCAGGGTAGATTAGGATTTGTCTAACTAGTGATTCTGAGTGTGGTCTCCAGATAAGCAGCATTAGTATGACCTGGAGCTTGTCAGCAATATTAGACCCTATTCTCAACCCTCTAAAACTAGAAATGTTGATCTCAGAAATTTGTGTTTTAACAAACTCCAGAAGTGATTCTGAATCACATTAAAGTTTGAGAACCACTGTTCTTAACTAAGTCTGGTAATCTTATACTCTTTACCAGCAATTGATTCAGTGCTTGGTCTTCCCCTGGCTACAGTTAATGTTCCAAGATGGACGTGTAACCTAAATTGACCTAATCAGAATGAAAGGCAGAAATTTTATCCAAAGATGAAAGAGATTTTCTGTCTCTCCCACTGAACCTAAAGTAGGTCTGCCATCTTAGAACCTTGAGAGAAGCTAGCCTGAGGACAAAGTCAACGTGAGGTAGAACCAGAACATTTCAAAGATACAGAGAACCTGCCTGTAACTTCCTGGCCCAGTCCTAATCTAACTCACAATTCTGTGAGATCACAGATTTCTTTATCATCTCAACCACTTTGAATTGGGGCTTTATTTTTTTTTGCTCTTGCAGCCCAAAGTATTGCATTTATTAAAATATACATAATAATTTTCTAACTGTTCAAGGTTAAATCTGAATTCTCTAAGCAAGTTGTATTCCCATTGCCTTGCCTCTAGTATAGTGGCTTTAACACTTAATTGTCTGATGCTGTGAATAAGAACAAACATGTATGAATGAATGAATGATCGCACATTGAAAGAGCAGGCAGACAGTATCATTTTCATTACTCTTATCAAATACAATTTATACAAAGTCATTAGGAGGCCCCAACAATAGTTAATCCACTAATGCAAACAATGCATTGGCATGGTAACCTCAGTTTTAACACTATTTTTTGCTGTAACTAAGTGAAATTCTTTCCAGCTAGCTTAAGCAAAAACGGAGGTCCATTATAAGACTACTGCAGTGGGTCACATACCACGGATTTTACTCCAACTCCAGCCAACAATTACGTGTGCCGTTGATGAGGGGAGGGTATCTGGATCAAGGAAAATTGAAATTGATTACCAATTATGAAAAAAACAACCCATTAATCCATAGGGCTCCCTGTGAACAGGAAGACCAAAAAGAAAAGATAGCTCTCAATCTGCTTTTGGGCTTCTTATTCACTCAAGAGCAAAATGACATTCTGTGCTACGTGCTAGGAGACCTCTATGGGTTTTATAAATGGGACAGGCCTGTCAATCTTCTGGCATTTGGGACACTGTTTGCTAGCACAGAAGAGGCCTGCAATGAGTTACAGATACTGCCAGAAGATAGTTGTAAGGAATCAGTTACCAAACTGAGCCCTGGCACTGCCGTTCCATCTCTCTAGCTCTGTGCAGGGCCCAGTGGTGTGTTGAGGGACCCTCATAATTTTTATTCCCCCTCTCAACTTAAAAATCTGAGCTTAATTTTTGGAAATTGCCTCAGGCACTGGAGGGTAGTAGGAAATCCCTTCTCATTGTGTTGTACCAAATCTGCAATATGGTATTGCCCTGAAGGTAAAATATCACTTAAATGTGAGGAAGTTTCCCTTCATGGATTACTTCAAAAATACAGATTTTAAAATTCACTGGCCCAGAGTTCCTGGGGCCTAGAGTGAAACCGTTCTGATTCTTGAAACTTCAGTTTGCCAGGCCCAGTTTCTCAATTTCACCATTTGTAAAATGATCCTATCTAACTCAAACTAAAAGCTCTCAGTTCTGAAGCAAAAATGCTATAAAATTTAAAGTTTAACAACTTAGACAAAACAACAAGCAAGATTCCTAAACACGACACACAAAAATCCCTAACGATACAGGGGAAACAGTAAATTGAGCTATATTAAAATTATAAGTATTCATTAAAAGACAACATTAAGAGAGTGAAAAGTCATCCCACAAAGTGGGTGAAAATATTCACTATATGTATATATCCAAGCAGGGGCAGGTATTCAGAATAAAGAGTTTTTACAAGTTAACAAAAAAAAGTCAGACAGCTGAAGCCCTCACACACTGCAGGTGGGAGTATAAATTAGCACAACCACTCTGAAAAATTGGCAGGATCTACTATTACCCAGTGACTCTACTCCTAGGTATATACCCAATAGAAATGTGCGTTTTAAAAAAAAAAATACAAAAAAGAAAATCTGGATGCTGGTTGCATGGGATGTGTTCATTTTGGGGAAAAGTTCACTGGGTTATATTCTTAGGGTTTGCTTAGTTTTCTTTATGTAATATGCTTCAATAAAAAAAAATTTTTTTTTAAAGAAACAGCTTCACAGAACAAAAAGATATACATTTATGGTTCAGCAAAATTACAAATATTTACTTGTATTATATTACTTATGCTCGAAATTCAGGTCTCTCATGAGTTCAAATCATAAGTAATGAATTGAAAACATTTAATATACATAATGTTTAACATAAAATGGTTAAGATTGAAGGCTTTAATTATAGTATGCCTGGAATTGAAACCCATCTCTACCACTTGCTGTGTGACACTGGGCAAATGATGTAATCTTTGCCTCTGTTTCCTTATCTGTAATTGGAAATACTAATGGCATCCACCTTAGAGGGCTGCTGTCAGCATTCAATAAGCTTACATATGTAGAAGGCTTAGTGCCGTTACTGACACACAGAAAGCACTCAGTAAATGTCTGCCAGTTTTATTAACATTAATGATTGTTTAACAAATATTTATAGATTCTTTACTCTGTGCAAGGCATAGAGCTGGTTGCCACAGCAATGAGAGAACCGAATAAAATGATTAAATTCTATGGGTTTAAAACCCTGGAGAGCCCAGGGCAATAACCCGCATATACTATACAGTGGATAAATGTTTGTTACTGCTGTTCCTGAGATAGCAGCATTTAAATTACATCTCTAGACTGGCAGGTGGAAAGCCTTAAATCCATATTCAACTTGAAGGTTTTATTTGAGCACTAGCAAGAGATTTAACAGTAATGGTCCATGAACCTGGAGATGGAAAACTGGGAAGTCAACGAAAAATAAGTTTAAGTAATGTGGGTATTCAGTCCCTAGAGCTAGTGTGATGTTCATGTAGGCTACATGAACAGAGCTAATGAAATAAAGAACCATGGTAAAAACAATCTAAATCATACTGCCGATTCTTGGACTTGAAAAATTCATCATGACACATGTTAGAAAAACAAAACTCCGAATGACCATGAATATTTTGACACTGTTTTTTCCTAAGTAGGAAAGAGGAGTTCCCTTTAAAATACAGAATGTATTTATTGAGTGGAAGACCGATCCTATCTCAAATGTCCAGGTTCTACGGACACCTGGGTCCATAGCACATTGTCTCTCTCATCAAATCCAAACCAAACTGTTTCATTTGAATGCACTATTGCCATTTGGAAAGCTCTTGGAATTAAATTTTGAGATGTAAAGGATGGCTGACAAATTCACAGAAACCCTCTTTCCGACACCAACTCATAAATCCTAAGGCATCCTGCAAGCCCGTGGGTGCTGGTTCCTAGTTTGAAATGCTCTAACACGGGTTCGTGGAGCTTACTGGGCTGAAACCATAAGCAGTCGGGATTGTGCCACTGAAAAACTGATGTCACATCAAAAGGAACGCCTGTCTTCCAACACTGGAAAGATTTTTACAGGCTGGGTCTACAGGTCTTAGGGCTCGCCAATTCCTGCTCCTAGGTATTCTAAGAAGCCGTAGAATGCTCCCTGCAGGTAGGAACCACCTGCGCCTCCCGCGCCGCGGAAAGGGAAGGTTGGAGTCCTTTCCCCGCCCCCCGGAGGGGGGTAGGCGGGGCCTGAGGGCTGCACCGCCGCCAGACCCGCCCCCTGCGCGTGTCCCTGCTCACAGTTGCTCCCGGCCCGGCCGCCGCGCGGAGGGCGGAGGGCGGAGGGCGGAGGCCGGGGGCGGGGCTCTCCCCTTGCCCCTAGGGTCCCCCGGGCTCCACCAATCAGCGAGCGCCCTGTTGGCCATCTGCAGCCATCCGCGCCCCTCCCTCTCCCGCCCTCCTCCGCGTCCCAGAATCCAAGATGGCGGGATCCAGGCGGAGGGGTCTCCAGGCCAGAGTTCGGCCGCTGTTCTGCGCCTTGCTGCTGTCACTCAGTCGCTTCGTTGGGGGCGAAGGCGTGGGAGGAGACCCCTATGCCGCCGGCGCCGCTGGCACCCCGGCCGCGCTGCCACATCGCCGTTTCGAGTACAAATACAGCTTCAAGGGGCCGCACCTGGTGCAGAGCGACGGGACCGTGCCCTTCTGGGCCCACGCGGGGAGTAAGCCCGGGCAGAGGGCTGGGGACCGGGTTCCTCCCCGCCTTCCGCTGCCTATTCACCTTTCATCTGCGGCTACCCTGGTGTGCTGAAGTCCAGTTCCAGCCGCTGCACCATATGCGCTGTGGATGGGACTCTCTGGCAGCCCCTCCGCCGGGTCCTTCCTGGATTGCACGGTTCCCTCAGCTTTTGCCGAGTCTTTCCCTCACCCATTCTGTTCTCTCGCCCGCCTGCTGTCTTCCCTTCTTTGATCTCGTTGGTACTTTCCATTTGATCTAGAGGTGTTTTGTTACCTCCTGCGCTTCCTAGCACTCAAACTTGCTTCTAGGTATCATGTTTCACCCTAACGCTACGTCTCTACAAGTGTCCCCTACTCCCAGCCATCCCAACCTGAGACATGTTCTAGAAGCCCCCTTACTTCCTTTCCCGCTTTCCCCGCGACCCCCCGCTTTCTTTTCTCCAGTGTTAGCAATGGTTAGTACTTCATTTGAACCCTATGCCCACTGATGTCTCCAGAGATGGCATTTATTGGTATTAGAGTAATTTTTAAGTTTGTATGTCAGAAGACATTCTTACACTGTTGGAACTACACCTTACATTTTCCTCTCAGTGACTTGGTGTGGTCTTTGATCTTCTCTCTTGTAGTAACATTATGTAACTTTTTAGGAGAAGGCATATATTTTGGGGGATTGTTTCTGAACCTGAGACTAAGAATAGCATTACATTTTTAGCCCTTTAAAAAAATTGGAAACATTGACATAATCTCGACTTCATGTTTTATTCACTCTCAGTGTTTGGCACTCTTGTAGATAGAGAGCCTGGCTAGAGCATTTACTTAGGTGAAAGAAAACACATCTGCACTTTTTAGTGCTGATGTGTCACTGCTGACTAAGGAGTCAATCGTAGCACTTGGCATGATATAAGTTCTGTTCAGTGACCATCAGATATGCCCTTTGAACAAGTGGCAAATGCCTTAATATGAGATGAGGCGCTCTGGCAATTTGAATTCTGTCTTTATGTGTGATTAAGCAATCTTTTATATAAGGTTTTTATACATCATTTTAGATTGTCCTGTGCTTGAAACAAAATGTTTCATTTCTAGAAAGCAATTACTGAATAGGAAGCAGTCTTTTAGGAAGGGCTGTTTTTCTCAAATTAATGTGTAATTCAAAGGCCTAGATTTCAATTTGACTTAATGACCAAGCCATTAAGTAATTGAAGCAGAGTGCAGTTATTTTATTACTCAGCAATCATTTATTATGTGCCCATGCAGCAAGGGTATATTACTGGGCATTTGTTATCAAGGTAGCTCTGTTCTTGATTCAGAAGGTGTTGCAGATGATATCAAACACAAGTTTTTGGAGTTTTTGTTTCTATTTTTGGAATGACTATGAATTATTCAGTAGTGGTGATGGATTTGTTCAGTTTTTCACTTCTACACCTCTCCATTGCCTGCGTGGTCTTCTCTTTCTCTTTTTTCACACTCACATGCAGTACATTAGCCAGTTAGGAATGTTAATCAACTAGTCAAATCAGTTACCTTGACTTCCTTTACAGAGCCATAACCAACTAATCTAGTCTGCTAGAGAAATGTCAGGATAATGTATCTTAGTAAATTAAAGCTGTGTGGCTATAATGAATTTGAAGCAAAGTTATTAGTCTTTTCCCCATGATTTATTTGGTTACTTGCTCTGGGAATCCTTGCTATGGACATCCCTTGCTTTCATTGTCACTGTAGTTTTTACATAAGCCTCACTGTAACTACATTGATCATTTTTTTTCCTTTTCATTTTGTTCTGCGATTCATTACTTTGAAAAACTTAAAAGTACTGAAATTTAAGATCTAGTTTAAACACAGCCCTTTACCTTCAACCCCAAATGGAGACCAAATCTATGGTGTTTCTCTTTCTTAACTCTAATGTTCCTTTAGTACCCATCTTTAGGTCCCTAAAGGCAAAAAATGATAATTTGTAACCCTTTATAGCTCTCAAAGCTCTTTCACTTTCATTCTCTGATTTGATCCTTAGTAGACAAGGCAGATGTTACCTGTTTTATAGATGAAAAACTTATGTTCAGAAAGGTTAAGATTTTTGAAAAAGGATACATAACTAGTGTCAGTGAAATTGAACTCAAATCTAGGCCTTCTGATTCTGTGTCCAGTCTCTTTCCATGATGCCCACCCCCATCCTTTGAATGTTTGAAAGTAGCAGTGACAAACAGTGACTGATCCTACTAAAATATCTCAGCTTTCCTTTTTGTCAATTTTTTTCTACCTGTAAAGTGATACTACAGTTACAGTTGTATTTCCCAGCCTGGGTGTCAGAACTAGTTAATATCTGAGAGCTAGAATTGTTCACTTTTTAAGTTTGATAGGCCTTTAATAATTACTTAGTCTAATACTAGGAGAAGTAGCTAGCATTTATTGAAACATTTAAAGTTACTTATATAGGCACTTAAAAATCTTTGAGGCTGTTGGAGAAATGGAGTAACTTGCCTACAGATCAAACAGCTAGTAAGTAGTAGAGCTGGGGCTTGCACCTGGCCTGGAGATGTAAACCACCATTTTGAGGATCACTATTTTCTCTGAGAATCTGCTGAAGAATTGCTTATTGAAGTTCAGTTGACCCTCTCCATGGAAGAATGTATATAAGTACAATATTTTGCATATAACTTTTAGGGTGTTTATGGAAGTGATCCTTCATTTTACAGGTGAACATATGGTGAACCCAAGAGAGTAAGAGAATTATTTGCTTAAAGTCACACAGCTGAACTGAGACTAGGAACAAGTCTCTTGATTCCTAGTGGTATGTTCTTTTCACACTGTTTGAGCTTTCTAACCTTGTAAACTGGCAAAATACATTGCAGGTTTTTTTTAAGTGCAAATTTTTAAGGTTTTTAAAAAGAATGTTGTGAGAATCAGATAGTTTGCCTTAAAGTTATAATTCCCTTTTTCTTGCCCACTGTCCCTGGAATTTTTAGTGTATGAATGTAGCTTTTTTTTTTTCATTTGATAAGGGCGGTGTTAGCCCTAAACTTTTACAGTTGAAACTGTCAACATGAAATTTTTTCCTAATAATTATTGTACAGGTTACTAAGTCTCTGTAGGTATATTCAGCAGTTTGGAAATGATTCATTGAGTTTTACGTAATTATAACTTAAAGCTTTTCTTCCCTGATTTCTGTTCTAGATGCTCTTCCAAGTTCAGATCAAATTCGAGTAGCACCGTCTTTGAAAAGCCAAAGAGGCTCAGTGTGGACAAAGACAAAAGCAGCCTTTGAGAACTGGGAAGTTGAGGTGACATTTCGAGTGACTGGAAGAGGTCGAATTGGAGCTGATGGCCTAGTATGATCATTTCTTTAACTTAGAAAATGTATGTAAATGCATATATACCACTAGCCTCTAACTGTTCCCTATTATATATTTTCAGGCAATTTGGTATACAGAAAATCAAGGCTTGGAGGGCCCTGTGTTTGGATCAGCTGATATGTGGAATGGTGTTGGAATATTTTTTGATTCTTTTGACAATGATGGAAAGGTATATTTATTGTGAGCACTGTTACCCCCCTTAATATATCTACTAGCAGAGTTAGGCTGTGAGAAATACAGCTTATTTAATGCTTTCATCAGTTCGATGGTACAGAACTCCCCAAGCTATATGGTAAATATGTTAATTAGTCTTTATATAGCTGGAATTTATCAGTTTAATTTACATGTACATGATTTTTTATACATCAACTTGAGGCCATAGTGGAGTCCTCACTCTCAGAGCTTTGCATTGACTTCTGCTCCCGTGGCCCTACTTAATGGATAAACACGAATCTGTAGATGTAGGTGGTAAAAGCAGTAGTGTTTAGAAGACTCTTAACAGTTTGCTTACATAAGAACATCCAAGTGCATGACTATTGCTAGCTCACATATTCACATCTGGTCATATGTTAATCATTCTTTTTGATTGGGCCAATTTTTTTGATGATCTCTCCTGAAGCAGTGAAGATAAAAATGTACTTACATATTGGAAACAGTAGCTTGTGGCTTAGCAGCCTTAAGGTTAATGATCTCATCAGCTGGTTGTTTCTCTATTAATTTTCAGGGGTTATTATTAGCAATTTAAAGGAGAACTTTAGTAATTCCTTGAGTGCGAAGGCCAGGTTGTTATAAGATTTAGAGTCCTAGAATCTTAGATATGTAAGACACTTCATAGTACATCAAGAATGATGTAGAATTCTTTGATTAAAGACATTTTTAAAAATATGTTTTCTTTATTTTTAGAAAAATAATCCTGCTATAGTAATTATAGGCAACAATGGACAAATCCATTATGACCATCAAAAGTAAGTGTGTGCTTTTTACATTACTCTTGATTTCAGCTTCTCTTTGGAATCCTTATGAAATATATTGTTTCAAATCTGAACACTTTCCAAATGAAAATATATTATTATTTTTCTTGAGACATATTTTGTAACTTGGTAGAAAGGTTTTATTTTATTTGGTTCTGTACTAAAGTTCTATCTGTGGACCATCTCAGATTCAAACAGAGTAGGTTTTTATTTAACCTCAAATTATTTAATATTATAGTTTTGAAAGTGTATAGATTGTTCCTGGCTCTCAGTGATAACACTAATCATGCATTTTTATCCTCATTAAAAGGGATCTTTAAAAAATAAAGTTGAGCCTTGACAAACCTGATGATTAAGTAATTTATGCCATCTTATTTAACTTTAGTATTGCATTATTTAAAGCACTGTGTGGTCTGCAGAGATTCTGCACGTTCATTACAGTTAACTCTCTGTATTCTTGGGTTCCATATCTGTGGATTCAACCAATTGCAGATCAAAAGTAATACAAATTATTTTGTATACACAACAATAGTGTAAATTTTAAAATACAGTATAACAACTACAGAGCACTTATTAGGTATAAGTAATCTAGAGATGATTTAAAGTATACACAAGGATGTACACATGTTATATGCAAATACTATGCCACTTTATATAAGGGACTTCAGCATCTGAGGATTTTGGTGTCTGCAGGGGTCCTGGAACCAATGCCCTGTGGATGCTGAAGGATGACTGTATATTTATAATGTATATAAATTAGGTATGTACATTTTTTATTTTCACGTGTTTGTTGTGGAGGAAACAGCTTTCAGCAAGTGAACTCTAAGAAAAATGACTTATTCATATGCCTATTTACTGTTTTCTGCCCTAGTGAGTTTCAGCCCTGCTAATTCATCATAACTTCTGTGGAGCTATTTAAAATGGAGGTGCCTAGGACCCTCCTTTTGATTCTGCTTCAGTTGATTTGGGGTGGAATCTACATGTTAAAAGCTCAGTGAGTGATTCATGTTCTGCCCTAGGGTAGAGATTCACTGCCTTGGTCTCATGTAGTATTTTGAGTAAATAACATAAAATATCTCAGGACTTCGTCATAACTTGATATTATTTTAATCTTCCTGAATTTTTAAATATTGAAAAGCTGAGTGTCTCGTTTGTTTTCCTTTCTTTTATGCTATAGTGATGGTGCTAGTCAAGCTTTAGCAAGTTGCCAGAGGGACTTCGTAATAAACCCTATCCTGTCCGGGCAAAGATTATCTATTACCAGAAAACATTAACAGTAAGTAACATTTATTTAGAGAGAACCAAATAAACATTGTTCTAGTATGACTTCTCATTTTGAATTTTTGATAGAAATTAAATGCACTTAAATTTGGATATTGCTTACATACTCATGATTGTTACGCTAACAGAACAAGAATTGGCTTCAAAGCTCAGTGTAAG
The DNA here is from genome assembly GCA_036589455.1 of Ateles fusciceps. Lineage (NCBI taxonomy): Eukaryota > Metazoa > Chordata > Mammalia > Primates > Atelidae > Ateles > Ateles fusciceps. Next base: position 12,490,790 of record JAZHEH010000078.1, read on the forward strand.
CGGTCATCTCTTGTAAACCCCTGATGGTAGGTTTCCAGTTAGTCAGTAAATGTTTAAGCACCCTACTGTATGTCACATGTTATAATCTCCAAGCCTTCAGGATACAAATATGAGTAAGACAGACAGACTTTCTCCCCAAAGAGCTTACAGCCTAACAGAGGACATACATATGTAGCGTTCCTATGCTGTGTGATAAATGCTATGGTACAGACACTATTAAGTGATCCTGGGATTAGAATCCTGTAACTGGGCCAGGTGTGGTGGCCCACGCCTGTAATCCCAGCACTTTGGGAAGTCGAGGAGGGAGAATCATGATGTCAGAAGTTCGAGACCAGTCGGGACAATATGGTGAAACCCGTCTCTACTAAAAATACAAAAATTAGCTGGATGTGGTGGCATGCGCCTGTAGTCCCAGCTACTCGGGATGCTGACACAAAAGAATCGCTTGAACCCGGGAGGCAAAGGTTGCAGTGAGCCGAGATCATGCCACTGCACTCCAGCCTGGGTGACAGAGCGAGACTCCATCTCAAAAAAAAAAAAAAAAAAAAAGATTCTGTAACTGCCAGGTGCGGGTGGGGAAGGGCAGGAACAGTTTCTCAGAGTTGAGCCAGGCCTTACAGGGAGATCAGGAAGTTCTGGGTAGGTGGAAGAGAGTGTGTGTGTGCGCACGAGTGAGTGTACTCCAAGTGCCGGCACAGGGACTTGAGAGAACGTGAAATATTTTGGAAAGGCATGTAGTTTGATATGGCAGGGAGACAGAAGAGATCAGTGAGCAGTGAGATTGAAAGGTTGGCAGTAACAGGCCTTACACAGCTTCCTGTAGTTTATCCTATAAGGAACTTTTAAAAAAGTTTAAAGGGTTTTAAGCAGGAAGTGAAATAATCAGATTTGCAATTTAGAAACATGATTTAGGTCCCAGTATTCTTAGTACCAGTTTTCTTGGGATTGGGAGTGAACACAGTTGTTGAATCAAGGATAGTTCCTGAATCTAGCCAATTGGACAGTTAATTGGTACTGTTTAGCAAAGAAGCAGCACATTTTTGTTTTATCTGTTTGGGGGAGGAATGGGAAATCAGAGGGTTGGTAATGAGTTTAGTTGTAGGTTAATTGATGTTAGAGTAATGTATAGGTGGATATATCCAGCCGGCAGTTATGATAACTTATGTATTGTAAACTTTGCTTTTTAAAGATGCCATCAATACCTGGTTATATAATACTTAAAAGTAAAAAAATAGAGTATATGAATTTTTCTTTCACCTAAATCACGAGCTAGCCTTACACTCCTGAGTCAAAAAATCTGAGAAAGGTAGTTCTTTGGAAAACTATATAGGCTCAGTCTTCATTCCAAGCTAATTTAGAGATCTTAGAATAGAGCAAGTGTCCATGTCTATTATGATTAACTTGGGTTTGAATCCGCTGTAATTATCATTTCTCCTGTAGTTTCCTTAGAGTCATCAGTAAGTTTTGCTTACCTGCGTGTGGCAAAGCCCAGGCATCAAATATGGTGGGTGCAGACTTGTGAGCCCTGCCAGAACTCCAAAACAGTAGCCCTGCAAAATGTACTCCCCTAAAAGGGTTCCACAATTGGATGAGATTGGGTACTATGCATATTAGCACATTAAAGATTTCTTTGTGAAGGATCCTTTATAAAAGAAAGGATAAATAAACCTTTATTAAACTTCACATTTCCCAGACTGACTTAACCGTGGAATTCTTATTCACCTAATGTCTGTGAGTGATCACGGAGCTAGTGTTTTCAGGTACATGTTTTAGAGAGACTTGCTGGACACGTGACTGTTACTTATGGTTCTCGCCTCTTGTGTACATTTGCTCAATCTGGTAATAATTCCTTTTCTTTCTACTTGGTAAAGCCATACCTCAGCTTTGAGCACCAAATTCGGATTCCTTTTCCATGGGATTTTAGACAGCTCGTAATCATCTGTCTCTCCTAAATGCTTAGAGCATTTTTTTTTCTCTAATGCTATTTGGCCTTGAGATATGTTGTATTGATTTGCTTATTAACTCTGTGTTTGTATGTCTCTTGTCAATATGATTGTGAACTTCTCATGACAGACATTACATCCTGTATTTCTCCTAGTCTCCTAATATCGTGCCCATGTTAAGAACTCAGGAAGTATTTATTTAAATTAGTACTTATATCCTAGCTTTTCTCAGTTATTTCCACATTGGAGGGGAAAAACAAATAAGAGGAGGTTGGAAGCAACAAGTGATGGTGGGGGAGCACAAAGCAGGAGATCTTAAATATTGCAAGTGTAGTCTTTAACACTGGGTCGAAACCGTGAGGTGAATAAGAAGGTTATTGAAGAGCTCATAAAGAAGCATTCATTGGCAGACAGTTTATACCTAGGTTTTTCAGTTACAGTCCTTCCTAACATTCCTGCTAACTCACAGGACAATGAACTGTGTTACGTCCCTTAAAAAAAACCATTAGAACTAGACAAGACTCCTGATGGATTTTCAGTTTGTTAGAATTCAAGGATGCAAATACTGAACAATTGGAAGATTTTATATTGGAATTTGAATGTAATAACTTACAGTCTTTTTAAGACTCAAAGGCAAATAACTTCCTGATTGTTGATTATAATTTAAAAGGCTCTGTGGAGGAGGACCAGTTGTAAATGATGTGAAATGAAATAGGAATATTACTAATCAGAGGAAAGAAGTATTATGAACCAAATGATAAATGATCTTTTAAAATTTGTTATTTTAAACTAATTTTTAGTTCACGTTTCCATCCTACAGTATATAGAGAGTAACTCTTCATATTGACAGATATTTTATTCTCTTGTAAAAAAATTTGGACAAGATACTATAACATTTTGCCTATGTGACTGAATCTTAAGTCTCTGACAAGATTTTGACTCTAGAAGTAACGACACAAGTGCCCTTACTGGGCTGCCTTGGGCCTACTCCTTTGCATCCACCCCCGAATCTCAGTGACTGTTGTTTAGGGTGGGACTCGTGAGAGGGTTATTAAAAGTGAAATGTATTAAAGAGGCTGAACCACTGCTTGACTGGGATAATGAGAAAAGCATTCATGTGTCAGGTAGATTCCTGTGCTTGCTTGGGATTCTAAGATCCTGTTAAGAAATTTAGGGTCATTGCTTCAAATATACATTTCTGCAGGGTAGAAACATAAGTCTTTTAGTGTTTTCCTTCTCTGCCTTGTCAGTATGACTTGTGTCACTTTTGCTCTCTGCTAACCTGTGACAGTCCAGTTTCCTCACTAATTTAATTAAGAGGAGCTCACTACTTGTTGAGACAATCTGTTTAGCTCTCAACCAGCTGCAGATAGAATTGTAAATTTAACCTCTTGGTTTTAGCTGTCACTGGGCTCTGAGAACAAGTCTGATCCCTCTGTTGCATGAACCATTCCAAGAGAGTAATGGTGGTTCCCTAGGTCTTCTTGAGAAAAGGTGAACCATATTCTGCTTTAGAAAGATTTTCATAGAAAGTTACCAGATTTTTCTCTCTTTAAACTTTTGATACATAGTGGAGCAAAATTCATTTTTTTAGGTAAAATATCATATTGTATGACGACACCAAGTAAGAAAGGTTATTTAAAATTACCCTTTATAATAGTGAAACAAAATTGAATAGTATGTCATAAAACTGATTAATTGAAATTTATTTTCTAATGTCTTTTGTAAAAGCTATAGCTATATCTTTCTAGGTAATGATCAATAATGGCTTTACACCAGATAAAAATGATTATGAATTTTGTGCCAAAGTGGAAAATATGATTATCCCTGCACAAGGACATTTTGGAATATCTGCTGCAACTGGAGGTCTTGCAGGTAGATCTTGCATTGTGATAATATGAAAAGTTTGTGCATTGTGTTTTATTGAGAATAGTATCTTAGGGATATGTAGATTTGTTTATACTTCTAACTTTTTAAGACTAGTTGGAACCTTCCCCTGCTGTGCCAGTCTTTTTGTTTGTTGACACTGGTAATTTTCTACTTATATTGTTCTGTAACTGTACAGTTAACTGGGGCTGTATACAAGTATATAAATTAGAAGCTGTCAAAGTCATCAGGCTTAAATAAAGGCAGCAGAACAAACCACATGACACTTAACTAAAATAGCAATCTTGGCTAGTCACATCCGCAGAAAGGTTAATCGCCAAGTGTTTTAGGATCCTCATCATTGTCACATCGCGTATAAATGAATTTGGCAACCTAAGGAAAGGTTATTCGGTGACTAAACTTTAAACAAAAATATAGTTACCATTTTTTTCCACGTAAGGTGATAAATTATCATTCAACGTCAATGCCATTTTATGTTTATATGATACATTGTAGTTTTAAATGTTTTCAAATATGTGGATTGTTCCTGACAACCCAGAGAGGAAGGGAGGGAAGATCATATTTTTAAAAGAACTTGCCAAATTTTAGGTGAAATAAATTTCTGGAGATTGTATGGCCGATTAATGGTCAGCCCCAGGCAGGACTTGGTATGGATTTCTGACTCCAGGTTCAGTGCCCTATTACACAACATAATTTCTTAAGTTACTTAATCTATACTGCAGTATTATATTTTTCTTTTTAATCTGTCTACATCTCTAGATCTCCGTGCAAACAGTACAAAGCATAAAGATTGCTATATACTTGAAATTAATTGCTCTTGATTTGTGACTATCCAGGATTGGTATTTTAGTTAAGGGTTAGGAGGTTTGATCTGCTGAGCTGGTGCTTTTGGCTTAAACAACTTGAGTTTGATTTTTGAATATGATTTTAGGTAAGATAAAATTATTAATATCCTCCATGTAGAGAAACAAATAAGAAAGTAAGACAAAAAGTATTATATCCTATAAGAAAGGTTCAGAGACATAAAGGTACCGGAAGTATTTGGAGACCAGGATTTTGTCTCATTTGTCTGGTACATTGTCCATGAAGGAGATATATAGGAAATCATGGAGGATCTGGGTACCAGAATAAGGAGTTTGGACTTCTTTGACCCTTCATTTGTTTGTTCATTTCTTATCAGACATTTATTAAACATCTATTTCATGTTAAACACTGCTAAATGTTCTGATTTAGGGTTTAAGAAAGTGACGTTTAGATTATTTCTAATATAAATCAGGTGAATTTTTGTCTCTTAGCTCACAAAGTTCCATTGCCTTTACCAAATTTGAGCTAATTTTTGTTAATTTCCTCACTGGTTATTGTTATTTAAAGCAATAAATACTGATAAAGTTCATTTACAATGATAAAGTAATCTCCTATGGAACTTTTTTAGACTTTTTTTTTTTTAATTTGTAGATGACCATGATGTGCTTTCCTTTCTGACTTTCCAGTTGACAGAACCTGGAAAAGAGCCGGTAATTTTACACAATTTTTTCAAAAAGTTTATCAGTTTAGTGTTTTTGCCTTTTAGCTGAATGTTTGGGAAGACTAACTTAGGATTGGATCTTGTTTCTGCCAGTTACTGCTATATGGTCTTGTGCAAGTTACTGAACCTCTGTAACGCTTCGTTTCTTAGTTGGTAAAACAGGTATGTTTGTACTGGCCACCTCATAATATTGAAGGATTAAGACAGTGCTTATAGCGGGGGCTCAGTAAATGGTAGTAGTTGATTATTAGAGGCAAGAGTAAGTTGGGTGCAGTGGCTCATGCCTGTAATCCCAGCACTTTGGGAGGCCAAGGTGGGTGTATCACCTGAGGTCAGGAGTTTGAGACCAGCCTGGCCAACACGATGAAATCCCATCTCTACTAAAAATACAAAAATTAGCCAGGCCTGGTAGTGTGCACCTGTAGTCCCAGCTACTCAGGAGGCTGAGGCAGGAGAATTGCTTGAACCTGTGAGGTAGAGGCTGCAGTGAGCCGAGATCAAGACACTAACTACACTTCAGCCTGGGCGACAGAGTGAGATTCCATCTCAAAAAAAAAAAAAAAAAAAAAGTAAATTTGCTCTCATTTAAGTAAAGAAGGAATAACATGTTTATGTTAACCTTTCAGCTAGGGTTAAATAGCTAAAGTGAGAAAAATAGCACATATTGAGGTATCTTAATGATTTTCTCATCCTTTTTATGATGTATTCCAAAACTCCAAAAAAAAAAAAAAAAGCCTACACCAGATAAAGAAATTTCAGAAAGAAAAAGAAAAGTATCAAGAGGAATTCGAGCACTTTCAACAAGAATTGGATAAAAAAAAGAGGAATTCCAGAGGTCCACCCTGACCTCCAGTGGCAGCCTGGTGAGTTGTAGCGAAGCAGACATGGGTGCTGCAGCAGGGGTTGGGGCTGATGATCATGGATGCTTGAGTCTGTGTGTTACTGACTCATCCCTGTTCTTTGAACTGGCACATTCCAGGTGATTTCTGGAAACAGTTTATGAGCAAATCTTTAGTCTTTAAGAGTTGGGAGATGGGCATTTTTACCAGTGAGAATGTGGCTTAGTCATTTGTGAAATAAAGAGTACCATGGTTATGTGGAGGAATGAAAGTTCCATGAGGACAGGGATTTTGTTTGCTGTATTCACTGCTGTGTCCGCTAAGCCTAAAAAGAAATCCAAAACAATTGCTAACCCAGTAGTTCAGGTTCAGTAAATATTTTTTGAATGAAATCATCAAAAGTTTATGTTTTTGCTTTTAGTGACACATAATTACCTTATAGTGTGGAGATAATCCTTAAAAACTATCAAAACTGCTGTGGAAGTAATATGACATATCTACTTCTCCCCATACTACTCAATAGAATCCTGGACTGTATAGTTGAAAATTGTAAAATACTACGTCTAAGCCAATGTAATTAAGAAGTTGAGTTTGCTAATGTCAAAAAAAAAACATTTTAAGGCCAAATTGAGGGACTTCATATTATCTGGCAACTTTTTATCTGAGTTGTTCCCCGTCAGCCTGAGTGATCAAAGGTATACTTAATAAAGGCTGAGGCTAGCATTTGAACACTCCGTGTAGTATGCACCTCTCTTAATGATCAACAGTATGAGTCAGATTTAATGAATTTAAACATGAAACATAAAAGTCATTCTTATTTTGAATTTGTTTTAAATATCATCACATAAAATTTGTGAGTATGTCCTGAAGCTGACTGTAGTGTTTGAAAAGTATGGTTTGGTAAATTTTGACAAATGTGTTTACCCATTTAACCATCACCCAGATCAGTACACAGAACATTTTTATCATCCCAGAAAGTTCCCTCTTGCCTCCTTCAAGTCAACCCCCTTCTCCACAGAGCCCATCACTATTTTTATTGCTGTCACTGTAGATTAGTTCTGCCTATTCATATAAGTAGAATCACGCAGTGTATATGAAAGAGATATATTTTTCCATTTTAGTTTTTTTTTTTTTAATTGTACTTTAAGTTCTGGGGTACATGTGCAGATCATGCAGGATTGTTGCACAGGTACATACATAGCAAGGTGGTTTGCTGCCTCCATCCCCCTCCATTTTAGTTTATTTAACTTTTTATATATTTAGGGAGTACAAGTGCCGATTTCTTATATTATGCTTATGTCACATAGTGATGAAGTCTGGGGTTTTAGTGTACCTCTCACACTAATGAACATGGTGCTCAATGGGTAATTTTCAGCCTTCATTCCGCTCCCACTTTGGCAGTCTCCAGAGTCCGTTACTCTACTCCATATGTCCTTGTGTACCCATGTTTTGGCTTTCACTTAGAGAATGTATGGTATTTGACTAAGTCATTTCACTTGGGATAATGGCCTCCAGTTCCACCCATGTTGCTGCAAAAGACATGATTTCATTTTTATTTTATGGCTGAATAGTAATCTATAGCATATACACACATATATACACACACGTGCCCCATTTTCTTTATCAGGTCCTCTGTTGATGGCCACTTAGGTTGACTCCATATCTTTGCTATTGTAAATAGTGCTGCCATAAATATGTGAGTGCAGGTATCTTTTTGATATAATGATTTCTTTCCCTTTGGGTAAATACCCAGTAGTGGGATTCTGGATCAAATGGTAATTCTGTTTTTAGTTGTTTAATGGAGAACAGAATTCTCCACACTGTTTTCCACAAAGATTGTACTAATTTACGTTCCCACCAACAGCATATAAGCATTCCCTTTTTCTCCACATCCTTGACAACATCTGTTGTCTTTTGACTTTTTAGTAATAGCCATTGTGACTTGTGTAAGATAATATCTCACCGTGGTTTTAATTTGGATTTTTTTGATGATTAGCGACATTGAGCATTTTTTCATATATTTGTTGGCCGCTAATGTGTCTTCTTTTGAAAAATGTCTGTTCATGCTCTTTGCCCACTTTTTTAATGGGCTTTTTGTTTTTCTCTTGAGTTGTTTGAGTTCCTTGTAGATTCTGGATATTAGCCCTTCGTTGGATGCATAGTTTGCAAATATTTTTTCCAATTCTGTAGGTTAGTTTACTGTATTGATTGTTTCTTTTTCTGTGTAGAACGTTTTTAGTTTAATTAAGTCCCATTTGTCTATTTTTGTTTTTGTCGTATTTGCCTTTGAGGAGTTGGTCTAAATCCTTTACCTAGGCCAATATGCAGAAGAGTCTTTCCTCAGTTTTCTTTAGGATTTGTATGGTTTTGGGTCTTATGTTTAGGTCTTTAATCCATCTTGATTAATTTTTGCATAGGGTGAGAAGTGTGGGTTGACTTGCATTTGTCTATATATAGCTATTCAGTTTTTTCAACACAGTTTATTGAATAGGGTGTTCTTTCCCCAGTGTATGTATCTGTTGACTTTGTTGAAGATCAGCTGATTGTAGGTGTGTGGCTTTATTTCTTGGTTCTCTGTTCTGTTCCATTGATCTCTGTGTCTATTTTCATACCAGTATGGTGCTGTTTTGGTAACTTTAGCCTTGTAGTATAATTTGAAGTCAGGTGATGCCTGCAGATTTATTCCTTTTGCTTAGCATTGCTTTGGCTATTTGGGTTCCTTTTGTTCCATATGAATTTTAGGATTGTTTATTTTTAATTCTGTGAAAAATGACATTGGTAATTTGATAGGGAGTATCTAGAACTAGTAGATGGCTTTGGGCAATATGGTCATTTTAACAGTATTTATTCTTCCAATTCATGAGCATGGGATAATTTTCCATTTGCTTGTGTCATTTATTTCTCTCATCATTGTGTTGAAGTTCCCCTTATAGAGAGCTTTCCCCCTCCTTGGTTAAATATATTTCTAGGTGTTTTATTTTTCTTGTAGGTGTTGTAAATGGAATTGCCTACTTGGTTTGGTCCTTGTCTAGATCATTATCAGTATATGAAAATGCTGTTGATTCCTGTACATTAATTTTTTATCCTGAAACAGGGATAATGTTACTCATTTCTAGTTTGGATGCCTTTTATTTTTTTCTCTTGCCTGATTGCTCTGGTGAAGACTTCCAGTATTATGTTATTATAAATAAGAGTGATGAAAGTAGGCATCCTTGTCTTGTTCCAGTTCTTAAAGGGAATGTTTTCAGCTTTTCCTTGTTAAGTATGATGTTGGCTGTGGGTTTGTCAGATGTGGCCTTTATTATGTTGAGGTATGTTCATTGAGGATTTTTATCATGAAGGGTTGATAAATTTTATTGAATGCCCTTTCTGAGTCTGTTGAAATGATCATGTTTTTTGTTCTTAATTCTGTTTATGTGGTGTATCATATATATGGATTTTTATGTGTTCAACCCTCCTTGCATCCCTGGGATAAATCCCACCTGATCGTGCCATATTATCTTTTTGATGTGCTGTTGGATTCTTTCTGCTGGTATTTTGTTGAGGATTTTTGCGTCTTTGATCATCAGGGATATTGGTCTGTAGTTTTCTTTTTTGTGTGTCCTTGTCTGGTTTTGGTATCAGGGTGGTACTGCCCTCATAGAATGAGTTAGGGAGAATTCTCTCTTCCTCAGTGTTTTGGAATAATTTCAGGAGAATTGGTTTTTCTTGGTATGTTTGATAGAATTCAGCTATAAATCCATCTAGTCCTGGCTGTTGTTGTTAAGAGATTCTTTTTTAAACTACTGATTCAGTCTTGCTGTTCATTATTGGTCTGTTCAGGAGTTCTGTTTCTTCCTGTTTCAATCTCACAAAGTTGTGTGTTTTCATTTCCTCTAGGTTTCCAAGTTTGTGAGCCTATAGTTGTTCGTAATAGTTTCTGATGATCATTTGTATATTTGTGGAATCTGTTGTAATATCTCCTTTTCTGATTGTGTTTATTTGGATCTTCTCCCTTCTTTTCTTGTTTAGTCTAGCTAGTAGTTTATCAATTTTATCTTTTCAAAAAAACTGACGTTTTGTTGATCTTTTATTAATTTTTTTGTCTCTATTTCATTTAGCTTTGCTCTTTGTTATTTCTTTTCTTCTGCTAACTTTGGTTTTGGTTGGTTCTTGTTTTTCTAGTTTCCTGAGATACGTTAGATTGTTAGTTTGTGAACTTTCCACTTTTTCATGTGGGCATTTAATGCTGTAAACTGCCCTCTTCACACTGCTTTCTGCTGTTTTGGTATGTTGTGTTTCCATTGTCATTCATTTCAAGAAGTTTTTACACTTAACGTCTTAGTTTTTTCATTGACAAAGTGAATGTTCAGGAACATGCTGTTTAATTTCCATGTATTTGTTTAGTTTCTGAAGTTCCTCTTAGTATTGATTTCTAAATTCATTCCATTGTGATCTAAGACACTTAATGTGATTCTGATTTTTAAAAATTTGCTAAGACTTATTTTGTGACCTAATATGTTTTTGGAGAGTCTTCTATGTGCTGATGAATGTCTATTCTACAGTTGATGTAGAAAGTTCTGTAAATGTCTAAGTCCGTTGGTATAAAGTCTAATTTAAGTCCAGTGTTTCCTTGTTATTTTTCTGTCTCGATCTATCTAATGCTGTGTGTGGTGTGTTAAATTCTCTGATTATTATTGTATTACTGTCTGTCTCTTTCTTTAGGTCTAGTAATAATTATCTACTGAATGTTGATGCTCTAATGTTCAGTGCACATAAATTAGGTTTGTTATATCCTCTTGCTAAATTGATCCCTTTATCATCATATAATAACCTTCTTTGTTTTTCTTTTTTAAGTCTGTTTTATCTCATATAAGTATAGCTACTCCTGCTCACTTTTGATTTCCATTTGCTTGGATTATCTTTTCCCACCTCTTTACTTTCAGTCTCTGTGTGTCTTTATGGATAAGGTAAGTTTCTTGTAGCCAGTATATAGTTGCACCATGTATCTTAATCCATTCTGCCAGTCTGTATATTTTAGTGGAACATTTAATCCATCTACATTCAAGGTTAATATTGATATGTGAGGCTTTGTTCCTGTCATATTGTTCATTATTTTCAAGTTGTTTTATAAGTTCTTTATTCCTTTCTTTTTCTCCATTTTTGTCTTTGTCATTTGATGAATTTCTGTCATGTTGCCATTTGATTCCTACATCTTCCTCTTCGGTGTTATTGTTTTGTAAGAACTTTTATTTTATATTTCTGTGTGTTTTTATGATGGTGAATATCGACCTTTTGTTTCCATGTTTAAGACCACTTTGAGCATTTCCTGTCATGCTGGTCTAGTAATGACAGATTTCTCCAGTGTTTGCTTGTCTGGGAAAGAATTTATTTCTTCTTCATTTATGAAGCTGATCTGGCAGGATATAAAATTCTTGGCAGACAGTTTTCTTTGTATTAGCACTTTGAAAAATGCTGTCCCATTCCTTTCTGGCCTGTAAGGTTTCTGCTGTAAAGTCTGCTGTTAATCTGATAGAATTCCCTTTATAAGTGACTAAGTACTTTTCTCTTGTTAATTTTAAAGTTATTTCATGTTGACTTTAGATTTAGACGTTCTGAACGTAATTTGCTGTGGTGAAATCATTTTTGCAATATATTTTTCTGGGGATTGCTGGGCTTCCTGTATCTGGACGTCTAACTCTTTTGCTAGACTTGGGAAGCTTTCATCAATTATTTTCTTAGGTTTTCTCCTTAGCCAGGCAACAACTGCAGCCACATCAGCTTGAACTTGGACTAAGGGTAGGGCACAGCCCAGCATGAAACTCTCAAAATTGTGCCTTGAGCCTGGGACCAGGGAGAGCAGGGCCCCTTCTAGACAGGTAGCGTGAGTAAGAAGCTGTAAGGAGTGCAGTCTGTTTACATCTCAGTTTCACAAGAGCCCATTGCAGGGCAGTGGGTATTGTCCTAGATATGCATAGGAGAGCCTGGTTTCCCCTGTCTTTCCTTGGCCAGGTGTTGACTACAGCCTTGTCAGCCCAAATATAGCCTGAGGGGGAAGGCTCAACACTCCATTAAACTCTCAAGATTGCATCTTGGTCTGCGACCAGAGAGGGTAGCGTCCCTCCCAGGCAAGCAGCATGGACAAGAAGCGATGGGGAGTGCCATCTACTCATGTCTCAGTATCAGCAGCAGCCTTCAACAAGGCAGTAGAGACCTTCCCAGGGGTACATGGGAATGACCAGTGTCCCCTCTCTCCTTGGAACATTGCAGTGGCTGCAGCCATGTCTGTAGATCCCCAGTATCTAGGCTATCCACAGTGGTGCCCAACTGGAGCTGCTCTAGGCTTGAGTGCCTATGGGATTCCATGTGGTTTCCCTTTATGGAGCAACATCTCTGTGCAATGTTTAGGCAGTTCTATATGTCCAGCCCAAAGCCCTAGTGGGTCAAGGGTTTCTCCATAGCCAGGATCATAAAAGCCCATTTTGGACTGAAGGGCCATGGGAGTTTTTCTCTTACTGTTTCCCATCATTTAGGAGCCTCTTCTGGTGCTCAGTTAGCTCCTGGCTGGGCAAGCTGCCTCACACCTTCGACTTACTTACTTCTGGTGCTTCCCATTTCTTCTCTGATGAATCCTAGCATTCCTTCCTAGGCAAGCTATTTGAAATGCAAGTATCTATTTACTATTGTGGTTTTTCTCTGTGGAAGAGGCACATACTACCTGTATCTGGTTAGCCATTTTGATCCCTCCTGAGATTTTCCAAGAAAATTATTTTTAAATAAAAAATTTTAAACCCAATTTATAATAAGCGTTCAGTCACCTGAAATGGCAGAAAACAAATAATAATTTAATCATTATTGAATTAACTATCTGCATGTTTTCTCTTTGGGAGATTGTACCACTATGATGGTGATGTTTTAATTTTGCTGTATATTGGCACTTTGGTACTTACAAAACTACCTATGTGTAGGAGACTCTGATCACTTTTATTATTTCCTTTTCAGTGGAGGAAGTATTTGAGACTATAGGAGACCGTGAGCTAAGACAAGTCTTTGAAGGACAGAATCGTATTCATCTTGAAATCAAGCAGCTGAACCGGCAGTTAGATATGATTCTTGATGAGCAGAGAAGATATGTCTCTTCCTTAACAGAGGAAATCTCTAAAAGAAGAGCAGGAGTGCGTGGGCAGCATGGGCAGGTGGGCTTACAGAATATGCAGATGTGCCTCATTTACTGTTTGCTGGAGGGGAAGTAAAGAAGAAGGGCCACTGTACTGTGTGCTCATAGAATGTGGATTACTCAGCTTGCCCGTCATTATTTCTTCCTCCAGATCACTCAAGAAGAACTGGATACTGTTGTGAAAACTCAGCATGAGATTCTGAGACAAGTAAATGAAATGAAGTAAGTATGTAAAAGTAGTGTCCCTGTGTTATGTGATTTTTTTATATCCTAAATTTGTGACTTCAGGTGTGCAAGCACCGTATTGTAAGATTTCTGCATGAGGGGTAAGAATTCCATTCTAGATTCATTTTACAAATAGGGGGAACTATAAATACAGCAACTTTTAATATTTAAAAACTGCAAACATGCCTAAAGTTTTTAATTGTACTGGGCTGGAAAATAAAAAAATGTTTTGGCATCTTTTAAAAATATAGGAACACACCTTGACAAGCCAGGTGTGTTCTTATATTTATAAAATATAAAAAGAATATGACGTATTATATAACACTTCTATGAAAAGTACTAGAGGAATAAGTATGTGTAGCATTGTAAGACTATAACACAAGCAGACTTGATGCAGGAAATTCTTTTTGATGGAATGAAATCATTTTGCACATAATATGTGTGACTACCTCTTTTCATTCCCATCTTCTACCTTCAGAGAGACTGGAGAGAGTTGGAGCAGAGAGGAGTTATTGTGTCCTTAGAATGTTGAACAATAAATTTCTAATGAGAATGATTCACTTATACAGATGATTAACAGCTTTCAATGCCTGGAGCAGAAATGACAAACCAAAGTGTCATGTTTCCGTAAGCTAACATTTTAGAACCCTGTACCAACCGATAAAACCCTTGACAAACAAGAATGTCAATGTGAGTTCTTTAGGACTGGAAAATTAAACAGGGTTAGATCAAACAGAAGGTGATTATACCTGATGTTTAGAGATTAAAGGCACTTACAACTGCAAATTTCTATTTCTTCAACTTTCTCTTTGCATTTAAAAAAAATCTTCATAATGTGAACTCATGATTGAAATATTTATGATGCTAAATGAATAGTTTAGCTCTTCAAATAGTTTAATTAAATGAATAGAATCCTTTTAGAAATAGACTGGATCATGGAACACAACCTTTTTAAAAATCTTTTTATTTCAATCTAATTTTAGACCTCAGAAGCTACAAAAATAGTATAGGAAGTTTCTGTACATCCTTCATCCATCTTCCTCTGATTTACATAGCCGTGATGTAATTGTCAGAATCAGGAAATTAACATTGGTACAGTTCAATCAACTAAATGACCTATTCAAAATTTATCAGTTTCTCCACCAGGGCCTTTTTTCTATTCCAGGATCCTGTCTACAATCGCACATTACATTTAGTTATTTTTTCTCTTTAGGCTTCTGCAGTCTGCAGTAGTTCATCTTTCCTTGTCTTTCATGACCTTGACATTTTCCAAGAGCTTAATCAGTTAATACCTTTTGATTTGGGTTTGTCTGGTGTCTGCTCATGATTGGAAGGAAGTTCCACATTTTGATAAGAAGATATTACTGATGGTGTTGCCGTGATCACTTGGTTATGGTGGTTTCCTATTGCTATCTCTACTTTAAAGTTACTGTACTTCCCTTTGTGGTTAATATTTTAGAGAAGGTACTTCAAGACTATGTAAGTATCTATTTCAAACTTCTGCTCATTCATTTTAGCATCCATTGATGTTTCTTGCCTAAAACAAGAATGTGTTTTCTTTTTGCCAAGTGCTGATTTTTTTTTTTTTTTTTTTTTTGAGACAGTGTCTGGCTCTGTTTACCAGGCTGGAGTGCAGTAGTGCAGTCACACCTCTCTGCAGCCTCAACCTCCTGGGTTCAAATGATCCTCCCACCTCAGCTTCCTAAGTAGCTGGGACTCCAGGTGCATGCCACCACACCCAGCTAAATTTTGTATTTTTTGGAGTTGGGGTTTTACCATTTTGCCCAGACTGATCCCAAACTCCTGGGCTCAAGCAGTCCTCCTGCCTCTGCCTTCCAAAGTGTTGGAATTACAGGCCTGAGCCACCACGCCTGGCCCTGATGTTTATATTTCTATCATTCCCTCCACATGTGTTCATTGGAAGTCTTCTGTCAGGACCAACTGTCCTTTCTCTCCCATTTATTTATTTAGTAATTTATTTAGATCAGTACAGACTCATGGGTATTTATTCCATAGGTTACAATCCAATGCTCTCTTGTTCTGCTGCTCAGATTGTTTCAGGTGTGGTCATTCTGAGCTCCTTCAGGCTGGCTTCTTTGTTCTCTCAACAAGCCCCCATCTTTTTTTGAGCATTTTAAAATGTTATGATACTGCGCTATCTTCTAGGCTCATCTTGTATTTTCTCTGCCCTTCAGTGAGCCCTGGTTCCTTTTTCTTGAGAAAGGTATTTGAAAACCAACCTCTGGGCACTAGGTATACTCATTACTACTGGCGTACTGTTACCTGTAGGCCTCTTAGTGGACAGAGGTAAGGAATATATCTGTGTATACTAACCCATGCATATACATGAGTGTGTAGTTCCATATCCGTCAACCTACTTTTATGTTGAACCATGAGATTATGCAGATATTTTGGATTCTGGCTGGACTGAAGACTACAGAGTTAATTTTTAACTTTCCCCCCTTAATCTTATTTGAGAATTCTTTCTCCAACAGGGAGAAACCTATTCTTATTATCTGTATCTATAACATATTTACTTATTGGTTCTACTTTAGTATGCACGTAGGTACACACAAAGTGGTTTCAAATTGTTAACTCATATCCCTGTGAGAAAGACATTTACTGACAAGTTTATGTAAAGTTCCTTTTATCTCAAGGCTTATAGTATCCAGCCCAGATACTATTTTCCAGATAGTTTCTTAGTATAGTTCTCTTTTTCTCCACTCTTTTCATTATGGCTGATGTTACTCATTTAGGATACAGTTAGATTCTTTGTTAATGTTGATATTCCACTGGTATCCTGGTTGATTTAAATTGTTTGTATTTTGGATATATGAATACTGTGATTCTAAGGGGTAGAGCATGTGTGTGTATCACTTCTTCACCCTTGCTACCACTCTCCCATTCTCCCCTTCTTTCCAGCTCTTTCCCACCCAGTCCCTCCTGGTAACCAATTCTGTTAGCTGCTGGTTTGTTCTTCCTGTATTTCTTCTGCATATATGTATTTTCTTAAGTCCCCTTCTTTCTTCTGTGAAGGGTGGCATAGTCTGGATACTTTTTCGTGCTTTGCGTGTTTCACCTAGCAGCAGTACTAGGACATCTAAAGATGTAACCAGTTGTCAGGATATCCTAGCTGTCCAGTTGTATTATCCATAGAAGCCCTTTCTTTCTTTTATTTTTTTTTATTGTACTTTAGGTTCTGGGTGTAATCTCTTTCTTAGAGGAGTTGACAATCCTTGCAAACTCCCACTTACTTGAGAACAAATGTCATGCATACAATAAGTTAATGTAAAAACTGAGCTCAAGTTTCTGAACTAGTCCTCTGGACCTTTTTCTTTAGGAGTTAGCATCAGAAAAATGTAAGGAGATAGGAAATATTTGCGTTTAATGGAAAGGGTGGTTTGTGTCTTTGTGGAGATTTTTATATTCTTAAGGAATCACAGACATTGTTTTTAGCAGAAAGAGATCTTAGAAAGTATGTAGCTCTTCTGTAGCAGTTGATGCCTCTTCCCACTTATGCGTCTCAGAACATCCTTTTTAAGACTTCTGGTGTACCATTCACTCTGGGTGTTCTTTGGCCTCTGTTTCCATTTAGTTATCTTCACTTACTCACCTTCCATCATCCCTTAAAAGGTACTATTTTCAAGGGTTCTATCCAGCCCTCTTTTCACTTGACCTGTTTTCTAAAGTAAATATGACCTCCTTCCACCACAGTTCTTTCCCCATAGGCTCCTGTTCATTTTTTGACACCCAGCTCTGGGTGCTAAATGCATCTTTCTCTGTAGAGCTCTAGTTGTGCCTCTGTCGCATTGCTTTCCTGCTAGACTGTTCATCTCAGCAGGGCAGGTCTTTCATGTTTCTTGCAAAGTTTATATCCCTAAATATTGCCTGGCTCACAGCACTTATGAAATTTAAGAAATAAATGTTAGCAGAATGAACAGGCAAATGAGTGAATGACTGAGTAGGAGAAGCGCATTATGTGACTCAATCTTTGGTATATTAAAAAGACATTTATACCTAAGCCAGTTCATGCTTCTGGGAAGCAAAATTCTTAAGTACAGATTCGTGATAACATTATTATACTCTGGGAGATTTTGGTCTTGGTAAGTATTTTAGTTATATTGAAATGTTATCCTTAATTTGAGTTTCAGTGGAAAAGCTGAGCCCCACATGAATTTTCTTGGGCATACGTGCCATTAAAAGAAATTTTAATCAACACATGACATTGATCCAAAAGCACTTGAGATATTTTGTAACTACTTTTGAAATCTTCACTGCTTATGTAACTCAACTATAATTTTTTAAACTTCTGTTATACTTAACATTCGTCTGACAATATAGTGTTATTTTTAAGTAATTTGAGTCTTTCTCTTTTACTTCCAGTAAAGCTCTTACTTTTTAAACTACATTTTACTCCAGTGAAATAAGATAACTTATTTATTTATTCCTCCAAATTGAACCATAGCTGTTGAAGACACTGGTAGGAAATCAGAATTGTGAGCCCTGTCCTCAGGGAGCTTAAGCTGCAGGAGTGAAATCGTCTATATGTGCAGCTGTAAAGTGGACAAGTCTGTGTGTGCGTGTGTATAGGAAATGATTGCATTTGCCACTAGTCCTTTACGGCTGAACGCCTAGAAAGATTTATTGTAACTTCATTAAAAATATCCATTGTATTATTCAGTATCCACTTATAATATTGGTTTTAACACAAATTACCTAGTAGTATTTTCTACATGGTGTTATTAGATGACCTTTAGTAAAAGATAAAGGCATAATGTTGTTTTATAAATTATTTTCCAATTTTGAACACAACCCAGTTTTTAAAAATACTTCTTTACCTGTTGTTGTTTTTTTAATGATATAATTTATTGAACTTGAAAAGGTGTAAGTATTGGAGATCTGTGACTGAAAAAAAAAATCTTTATATTGATTTTATTGTATCAAGAGACTTTCTGTTTCAGAAATTCCATGAGTGAAACTGTCAGACTGGTCAGTGGAATACAGCACCCTGGCTCTGCTGGAGGCGCCTATGAGACAACACAGCACTTCATTGACATCAAAGAGCACCTGCACCTAGTGAAGAGGGACATAGATAACTTAGTGCAACGAAATGTGGTAACTTTGTTTACTTTTCCTTTTATAATTGTTACCAGCTTTAGGAAAGGAAGAACTTATACTCTACTGAAAGTACTTTAGTTAATGCTAAAGTACTTTCTAGCTAGCATTAACTAAAGTAACCCTTTAGTTAATGCTAATACTTATGCTTATTTTTAATGTTGAAGGTAGAATTGTTCAATACATTGCAAATGTCCATGTGTCCTGGTTTTCTGGGTATTGAAGGTGGAAGAACAGTTCCCATAGCAGTCATAGTTTTTTAATATGTAATATTTATATTATCATTCAATGAAAATATTTTTGATTTTCATGTTAATGTCTTCTCTGATCCATGGATTGCTTAAAGTGTATTTCTTTGGCCTGTTTTTTTCTCAAGGTTCTGAACTGATAATTTCTTGCTATCTTGTTAGCTTACTTACCTTCAGTTGGGTTTTGTGTGCTTGGATTGGATTGAATTTGTTTCTGACTCTGCTAGTTGTCTTCTATAAGACATATTTGGGATATGGTTGGCCCGTATTTCCTAGTTTAAGCAGAAATCCCAATCCCTTATATTTTATATTGTGTTTTATCTTTTTAAAAGCTTTTTAAAACATTTGATGCAGAAATCCTAATCCCTTATATTTTATATTTTATGTTCTAGGCAGAAATCACAATCCCTTATATTTTATGTCATGTTTTACCTTTTTAAAAGCTTTTTAAAACATCTGATGTTCTTTAAAAAGTAATATATTAATAATAATACATTAAATTAACTCTCCCAAGGTCAGTAGCTTGTCAGTAGTAGAGGGAGAAAACTTAGGTCTTCAGCTTCTAATCTTGTCTCCTTTACATTTTTTTATAACTCTCTTAACTGTATTTCTGTACATATGCCTTGAATATACATTTTATTTTTCAAATATGGCTTACTAGTTTTCTTATTGACCATTACCTCCCATCCAAAGCATTATTATCTGTCTCCTTAGTTCTGTTTGAGGTTATTTTTCTCCTACTTTAGCCTTTGTTCTAATGACCAGATTGATACTGTGTGTATCGATTTACTGAAGACTTTGCCCCACAAATATAACTACATTGGAAACAACTAATCTTAGAAGCCATTCTCTCTGGATGCTTGGAGGAAATCTTTGTTCCTGGTATTTAATTATCTCCTTAAAATAGAAGGAATACTCAGGGAAAGAATGAAAGAAATATTTTTCAGAACACCAGTGAATAATATTGAATGCTATGAGATTGGAGAGAATGAGGACTGAGAAAAAGCCATTCTGTTTGTCAAGTAGTTCGTTGACAGGGTAACCATGTAATTTATTGTCTGACCTGGAACACTTTGGAGAGCGAAGGGGATGCTGTTAATAATTACAGCACTACAGCAAGTGTGAACTGGGAGTGTCCAGAAGAGTTGTCTGTGTTGACCCTAGGCTCAGTGACCTCGAGGACAGTAACATCATACACCGGAATGCAGACAGGAGCCAGGAGTTAGTGACTGGGCAGTGAAAAGGTGGCCTTGCAGTGTCAACTACTCTTTCAAAAAAAGTTGTCAGTAAAAGTTAAGGGGATAGAAGGTTTTCTGGGGGATGAAAAAATGAAAATACTTATTTATATAGTAAACTGAGTCTTATAGAGATTTCACATTTATTTCTTTTTCCAAACTGTTAATTTGACTAACTGTAATAGAAAGTGATTTGCCTTACAGCCATCAAATGAAAAACTGAAATGCCCAGAACTCCCACCATTTCCATCGTGTTTATCTATCGGTCCACTTCATTATATTTGTTGTGGTGCAAACAGTATTATTCATTGGTTATATCATGTATAGGTAAGTCTCTTGATAAACTTTGACCCAATATTTTTCTGCATCTGTTTAATTAGAAATACTCAACAAAGTTACCTATGTTCATAATACAATTTTCACCACCTATAAAATTAAGTTTATACAGAGCAAATGTGATTTCTCTTCATTTCAGTTCACATAAAGTGCATGTATAGATATTTATCTTAATGCATTGCCTATTTCAAAAGGCAGTAATATTAATTTTAAACAGTCCTATTTCTTTCCAAAGTTGAATGTATAGAACTTCAGTGTTTGTTTCTTTTTTCCTTAGGTCTCAGCAAGAAGCAGCTGCCAAAAAATTCTTTTGACTACCATTTTCATGTGTACATCATCTGTTTGTGTACAAAATGTTGTCATTTTGAGGGAATTTAAGTATTTAAATTGCTTCACAGTCTAAATTATTAAATTTTTTAAATAAAATAACTGTTTAAACATTGATTTTCAGTTAAGAATAAACCTTAAAGCAAAGACAACCACATTTAAATTTGTTCACAGTATGTAAATCTGTTTAAATTTCAGTGAATTTCTGGTCAGTATAATGCAGCCACCGAGCAGAATATTGACCAGTAAGTAAGAGGGTAAATCAGAAAGTGGGGGCAACCCCTAGATATGAATGTTACCCCCTAAATCTCCAGTATTGCAGGTTTCCCTGTGTAACATAAACACACTTGCCCTCATGCCTCCCAGAATATGAGGTCTAATTAAGAAGTCTCATCAGGTTTATTTTGTAACCAAAGTCTTTTTATAGGTCAAGACTTCCTAATCAAAGATGAGGCCTGCAGTCCTTTCATCTTAATGTAACTCCCTTTGAAATTAAAGAATATTTTTTCTGAGAGCTTTAAGGATCTGCATAGTAGGCTTCAAAATGTTAAGTGAAATGTTTTTTTTTTTCCTCTGATTATCAATGGTATATTTCACTTTTAAAGGAAATTTTAGAGGAAAATTAATAGCTGCTTTTTTCCTAAACACCTTGTGGGTGAGAACATTCCTCTGAGAATGGCTTTTATAGGTATTTTGCCTGGTAATGTATTCATTTCATGATTGCCTGTGTTCTTGAATGTCTTCATTCCAGTGGTGTCAGGTCAATATTTTGAAAATAAGTTTTGTATTTATATTTGTAACTTAAGGAATTTATTTCTCCCATTTACTACAGCATGTAAATTCAGCTCAAATTGCATGATCTGAGGATATTTGAAATTTATAAAACCTGCCACTACATTCTGGTTTAGGTTAAGTTACTCCAGGCAGGCTGGGGTTAGTGACCATTTGCATCCTCTTTTAAATCAAGGTGGCTGTAGTAGAAGCAGTTTTAAGATTTTTGAAGGCAAAATTTGAAAAACAATGAAAACTTCTGATTGTTTCCTTTTAGTGCCAGAATGAAGGACATTGTGAAGCACTTGTTAGTAAACTTAACCTTGAAATGTCAGACTGGAAGGAGTTTTTATAGTCTCTGTGCATAGTTCTAGGTATTATAGAAACAGTCTGCAAATAACATTTTAAGATGCAAATTAAATTTTGTTCCACAGCTGATTCAGACTGATTTTTGCTGGCTTCAAAATACTCTGTTACCTAAAGTGGTTGTCTTTCATTTGCCATAGAATTCCAAACAATACTATTTTATAAAATAGTACTGTTGAATTATTACAAGCCTCCCTTGGTTTGCTCTCAAATGTCATTTACAGATTGGGCTAATGACCTAAAATCTGTATAAAGACTTTGTGAAGAGCTCTGCATTATAGCAATACCAAACTAGTACTGTGTGTGCAGGCACTCTCACGTTGCCTTTTGTGCTGCTATTTATCCTCGAACACTGAAAGAGAATATGCCAGTGATAACTCACTTCACTTCAGTCATTTCAACACAGAAAATGTGTCTCTAGTGTTTTTCTTTCGTAGTGTTAACATTTTGAAATTCATGTTTCAGAGACTTCGTCATCACAGAATTTACTCTTATTCCATGAAAAAAGAAATTAAATACCTTCAGAAAAATATTTAAGTTATAGACTATGAAGCTTGAGAAATCCTCTTGAGATAAAAGCCTGCCAAATTCAGTATTATAAAGTCTATGGTCATATGTGCCTGTGCATTAAAGGAATATCAGATTTATGCAGTGTACATTTTTCAGGCTGAAATTCAAGGGGAATCATTCTGATCAGTCTTACTACAAATGGAGATGGCTCTTAAGAAACAGCATGAGCATGAACCTTTTATCTTTTTTACTTAGTGATGTACTTGGCTTGAAAATCACTCAGTGAAGTAGTTCACACAGAATGTGTATCGTATTATTTGAAGTTTGGTTTTTCTCAAAATCATTGGCTTTAAGGAGCTCATTTCTGAACAAAAAAGGTTTGCTCTGTGGAAAAATTAATCACTGCCAGGATTCTATTATTTCTGTACTGTTTTGTATAATTGAATTTGTTCACTTCTCTCACACCAGCAAGTGTTTTACAGGTGCCTTGGATTAAAACAAAATTGATTTTTAAATTTTTATGTAAGTCATTGTGTTTATGATGCCACTTTTAAAACGAAAATGCAATTACATAATGGCTAATACCCTTATTTAATGTACCTGTTTGTGTTCTAATAATTGTTTGAATGTTTTATTCACTTTAAAACTTTACCATGAAGTCACAAACAGTAAACAACATTTTGTTATGTATTAAAGGGACATAAGTGTTCTCAAAGTATGGTCCATGAGCCATCTGGGTCATGGAATGCTTGTTAACAATACAGATTCCAGGCCAGGCGCAGCGGCTCATGCCTGTAATCCCAGCACTTTGGTAGGCCGAGGCGGGTGGATCACGAGGTCAAGAGATTAAGACCATCCTGATCAACAAGTTGAAACCCCGTCTCTACTAAAAATACAAAAATTAGCTGGGCGTGGTGGCGCACGCCTGTAATCCCAGCTACTCGGGAGGCTGAGGCAGGAGAATTGCTTGAACCCGGGAGGCGGAGGTTGCGGTGAGCTGAGATCGGGCCATTGCACTCCAGCCTGGGTAACGAGCGAAACTCCGTCTCAAAAAAAAAAAAAAAAAAAAAAAGAATACAGATTCCAGTGCCTGTTTCAGACCACTTGAATCAAATCTTAGGGGTGAGGCTTTGGGATGTCGTTGTTCAATTGGCACCTCGAGATTCTGAGCACACCAGTGTTTAAGAACCACTAAAATGAGGAGTGGGGAAAAAAAATAGGTGTTTTGTTAACTTAAAGCTGAGCTGAGAGGATAATATATTTTTGTTGTCAATGACATTAACAGATGTGCACTGATTCTTTGATACCTACAATTTAGTTGATGTTCCTTTTATTAAAACTCTTGGTTCATGAGCAACCACAAACTGAATCCAAATTATTACCTGTTGTTTTTAGTATTTTGGTGATGGCTTTTAAACTTACGAGATCATCTCGAGATCATTCATGGTCAAGCCATGAAAACTCCCATTTTCAAGCCTGCCTGCTAATGCTTTTTTGCCTTCCTAATTGTGATTATGGTAACATTTTATCTCAGACAGTTGTACTTCTTGATAACTTAGGGAAAATAGAAATTACTTGAACAAAGGATTGCCTGCCTCACTGCATTGCAGAGGTACAGTTTTTGAAAAGAACATAAATAGCAGTTGTGAATATTCAGATGTGATTATCTTTCCCTGTCCATGTGCTTGTCGAAAGAAGATAATGAACAAATGATTATACTGAGGATTTTTTAAATTTATAAGATCTAATGTGAAATCCACAGTTGGAACTTTTTAGATCTATATGTTGCCTGCTTAATATTATTTCTTTTAATACATTACTTAAAGTTTAAAAGGGTTTTCTATCCACTGTCAATTTCAATTGAGTAACATTTTGTCAAGTTTTTTTCCTGATTGTTATTTGATGCTAGCTGGAATTCAAGAAATGGCATTGACCTTATTCAAATAAAGAAATATTTTAGTAAATTTGCTTTTTCCTTCGTTGATCGTGGATAATAATTTGCCATTTGTTTTCCAGACAGGCCCTGTATTGTGATAGTATTTCATTTATCACATGCTTTGGGCCATGCCTTAGGTGGCCTGCTGCCTGCAGAGGGAGTACATAGAAGCATGGCACGAGAACACAGAAACGGTCATGGATAACTGTTTACCCTTTCTGGTAATGAAAGATACAAATTAATTAAAACAATGTATTCTATGTTTTTACCTTTAATAACCAAATAATGGCAAAAGTGTAGTTAAGCGGGAACTCCTAGTCATTACTAATTAGTGGTAGTTTAAAAAATATTTTAATCTTTTTGGCAAATACCATTTAACCAAGTAATTCCAATTCTGAGAGTTAATGTGATATAAAACTAAAAGAGTAGGGCTTTGAGGTTAGACAAGTCTAGGTTTGAATCTCGGCTCTGTCACTTACTGGAGGTGACCTTCAGTTTCCTTATAATACATCACGTGGTTATAAACATAATAAAAGAGAGTCTTTATAAGGAGCCTTCAAAAAATGGTAGACTAATTGGCAAAGACAAATGCTGGATAAAATAAAAGATTTAAGTACATAGATGGGTTCGAAAGAAATCAGAACTTAAAACCTGATCCGGGAGTCTACAGGTAGCAGAGAGTGGCAGAAACTAGACTATATAGGTCCTAGATACTATCATTGAAAGTTATGTTCATTTGTGGCATTGAGGACATGGCTTTAGGCCTGGAAAACCCAGGGGCTTGAACTGAGATACGAGGATAAAGTGAGGACCCCGTAAGAGCTGCTCCTTAGTGGAAATGGGCTGAAAGGACCTCTTACACCCACCCCAACAGCTCAGAGAAGGCATAGGAAGCTTCTCTCCCTGGAGCTCTGGGTAAGGGGACATTTCTTGTTAAGAAATTGAAGCCCCAGGTGTATGCTTTACCTACATGGTGTGGAATTCTCGAAGTCAAAAACAATGTATAAATTAATTCTTGTCTGGGAAGATCGGAAGGCAAAACAAAACCACTCATTAGCAATAATTCCACAACAAAAGTACATTAGACAACCATAGGACAGCCAGTCTTAACTAAAATGAACTTTAAAAAGTATAAACCAAACCAGAAAAATATGAAAGAGTGACAGTAGACACAATAGTGAAACTTGGCACCTCCAGGAATCTGAGATAATAGAACAGTTGGAAGAGGACAAATATGTACACTTGAAATGACTTTAAAAATACTGAAGAGTTTATGAAAAGACTGGTAATCACGAGGAAGGAATGAAACACTGAAAAATAAGACAGCTGGAGTTCCAAAGAACCACCCAAAACACAACTTCCAGTATGGGAGGTAGGGATCAAATTTGGATACCAGATTGGACAAAGCTCAAAAGAATTCTTGAATTAGAAGATAGATCTGCTGGGTACAGTGGCTCATGCCTGTCTGAGCACTTTGGGAGGCTGAGGCGGGTGGATCACGAGCTCAGGAGTTCGAGACCAGCCTGGCCAACATGGTGAAACCCCATCTCTAGTAAAAATACAAAAAATTAGCCAGGTGTGGCAGCACGCGCCTGTAGTCCCAGCTACTCAGGAGGCTGAGGCAGGAGAATTGCTTGAATCTGGGAGGCAGAGGCTGCAGTGAGCCGAGATTGCGCCACTGTGCTCCAGCCTGGGCAACAGAGCAAGACTCCATCTCAAAAAAAAAAAAAAAAGATCTGGGCAAATTACTGAGAGTGCAACGCAGATATTAGAATGGTGAAAAATGCAATAAATTGGTAATCAGTGAAAAGGAACAACATACATCTAGCAGGAGTTCTAGAAGGAATAGGTAGAGTCATGATGAGGAACTGTTCAAAGGGGTAATAGCTGAGAATTTTTCAGAATTGATGCACACATGTATTTGAATCTGAGGCAGGGTAGTAGATTGGAGAAGCTTCCCACAGAAGAGGTTATCTGAGCCATGTGCTAAAGTATGTGTAGCGCAAGGGGGACTGGAAGAGAACTTACTCCACGCAGACAAAATAACATGAACAAAAGCATAGAGCTGAGAAATAGTGTAGTTCATGTGAGAACCTGTGAGCTATTCTGCTATGCTAGGGAAAATGATGGTTGAGTGGGATATTCAGAGGCCAGATCCCAAGGCTCTGTAAAGGAGCTTGGACTTCATCCAGAGGGTAATGGAAGGTCATGAAAGTCTTAAGCAGAAAGGCAATACTTGCATTTCAAACACTGCAGTCTCTGATTGCTTCATGGAGAATGGATTGGAGAAAGGAGACCTGAGACAGAGACCAGCCACAGTGTTCCCAGTGAAAAATGGTGGCCTGGAAGAAGGCCAAAATTCTATAAATAGTAGCATTGGACAATTAGAGTTCATTTGAGCTACTCTAACAAAATACCGTGAATGGGGTGGCTTATAAAAAACAAATTTATTGCTCATTGTTCTGGAAGACTGGGAAATCAAAGATCAAGACTCTACCCTCATGACCTAATCACCTACAAAAGGTCTCACTTCTTAGTAGTCCCACCTTGGGGGTTAGGATTTCAACATAGGGTTTGGGGACAAATGCAAACATTCGGGCCATAGAAAGCATCTAATGACTATTTGAAGTGGGGGAGTGACGGAGAAGGAAGAACGTAAGATGATACTCTGTTTCTGGCTTGTAGAATTGGATGGAAGCTGTCCTAAGACAGGGAACACGAGAAAAAGGATGGGAATTGAAGACGAGGGAAGAAGAGGTTGAGTTCCATTTGGGACATAGATTTTGACATAACCAAGTAAAAATGGCCAGAAGGCAGTATAGGCTTGGAGTCAGGGCAGAGCCATGTCTCAATTTTTTCTCTCTTAAATGGGGTGATAATTGAGATAACAGAGGACCATGTATAGAGCTGAGGAACAAGATACCTGTGCCCAACAAATGTGAGCTATTGTTATTCTATCTGTCTGAAAATCAGAAAAGAGAACTAACCCAGAACAGCACAACACAGGATTTTTGGCTCATTACCTGCTCATGAGTTGTAAAAAAAGGGGAAACCATCCTCAGCAGTGCTTAGTCCCATTCTGTTTCTCAGATCCTCACAAGTAAGTCCAAAAGCTGCCTGGTCAGCCTCCACGTGGCATTTGCTCTTTCTCTTCTCCTCTGAACCCCTGTGATGACCACTGGGTGCTGTTCCTCCTGATAGCGTCATCCCCCTGTGTTGGCCATTAGCTGGTCACTCTTCTGGATCTGCCATGTCAGCCCAGCAGTGGCACCATTTTCCACCATGTTCCATCAGGCACACAGGCCCCACAGCTACTCAGGGGGAGGGTTTCACTCACCTGCCAGACACTGCAGCCACTTCTGCCATCTGGACCAGGCACCCTCATGACTGCCATTGCCCACAGAAGCAATGGAGGCTTCTAGGAGCTCGTCTATGGGGTGATGTATTAGGTTCTTCAGAGAAACCTTTAAATACATAGACACACACGTACATATACACATATACATATATACATATAAAATAAGGTATGGCTCACATGATTATGGAGGCCAAAAAGTCCCACGATCTGCCGTCTGCAAGCTGGAGACCCAGAAAAGCCAGTTGTGTAGCCAGAGGCCTGAAAGCCAGAGCCGATAGTGTAGAGGCCATCTGAGCCTGAAGGCCTGAAGACCCTGAGTACCACGAGCAGAGGAGGATCAGTGTTCCCAGCCCTAACAGCAAATCCAACCATCCTCTGGCTTTTTGTTCTCCTCCGGCCCTCACAGATCGGATGATGCCCACCCACACTGAGGAGGACCATCTGCTTTCCTCAGTCGGCCAATTGAAATGCAAATCTCTTCCATGAACAGCCTCACAGACACACCAGAAACAATGTTTAACCAGATAATCTTGGCATCCTGTGGCCCAGTCAAGTTGGCATGTAAAATTAACCATCATGGGTAGTTTGTGGCCAAATGGAGAAGAATGACTGCCTCCCGCCTGCCTGTTACTTTCTGTTAAGAAAATACTTAAGCAGTGATGCGTAGGCGCCAGTGTCAAAGTTCTCAGTGAGAATGGCTGTTACTATTTAATTAAAGGTCCATCTCTGGGAAGCAGTCCTAATGGGTTCATGAGCCTTGACAGGGTGAACCTGAGTAAAAGACATTACCAGAATTGCTCATGCCTCTGAGAACTAAGTCTTTGTAACTGAGACAAGCTTACTGTGTCTGCTCTGGCTGAGTCTCTCCTAAGAACCTCCTTGGTACTGAATGCAAATAGACTTATTGCTACCCACGCCGCAAATGTTACAATTTGCCAAATATACCCAAATTCCAAGAATGAACATAGCTTAAACTGGTCAGCCCACTGTGTAAGCAGTAAGTTAGTAAATTAATCTTCGGTTCCCAGTCCATCTTTTCCTTTCATGTAGAACCAGCATGGCAATTTACAACCAGATCATGGAAGCCAGTATGTCCTGTTAAGAGAATAACAACCACTGAATTGCCCACCAACTCAGCACTCTACCAGCATGGAAGTTCTGTGGTAGAGAAGATACAGAAGTACAGTTATTACCTCGCCAAAAAGTGATGTCTGCCAACTGAAATAGACCAGTCACACAGTGTTGGCAAAAGAAATGCTTTAGGGGCCACGTGTGGTGGCTCACACCTGTAATCCCAACTTTGGAAGGCCAAGGTGGGAGGATCACTCAAGCCCACAAGTTTGAGACCACCCTGGGCAATATAGCAAGACCTCATCTCTACAAAAAAAATTAAAAATTAGCCACGTGTGATGGTACATGCCTGCAGGCTCATCTACTCAGGAGGCCGAGGCAGGAGGATCGCTTGAGCCCAGGAGGTTGACGCTATAGTGAGCCATAATTATGCACTCCAGGTTGGGTGACAGAGTGAGACCCTGTCACATACACATACACACACACACACAAGATTTTCGGTATAACATTGCTGAATATTTCTGGGAAACAAAAGAATCAGCCTGGGACACATTTCCTAAAATGGTCACCTGGGGAGACAAAGAATTGAGATGCTTTGAGTATCACAGAGTCACAGATGGTCTCACCATCTATCAGAAAACAACAGTCCAAAGTAGTACTGAAGAGACTCTTAGGTCCTGTAGCTCAATGAAAACCATACTGTCATGATTGGGAAATTTTTTTGCACAGCTGCTATATAGCCTTGAGTTTGTATCTACAAGAATATTAACCAATCCTATAGAAATGAAAAGAAACATGCTGTTTGGCCTGGCATTTCAATACAGTTCATTAAATATGTATTAAGTGTCTGTGATGTACATGACACTCTATTAGGTAAAACACAAAGCACTCAAATGTCTCCAGTAGGCAGTTACTAGGATTAGGATTACATATTTAATTTGCTTTGTGGTTTCCATAATGTCCATCTATTTCCCAAGACTTTTTCCTCGTTTTATATTACCTCTTTTCCCAGTTAGAATAGAGGTTGAAAATCAATCCCAGTGAATCTCATCTTTAGGTCATCTCTACACTTAACCAATTAGCCGAGTGTGGTGACACACGCCTTGGCACTTGGTGACCTTTTTTTTCTTCCAGTTCTGCTGACCTTCAAGAGCACAGAGGTTTAGCTGCATGGCTACCCATGAAATGTTGTTGTGTCACCTGCTAAGAGGATATAACGACTGAGACAGGACAACCTAATCACCATGATTTCCTTGGGGAAGGTCAAAAAAGAAATGATACCACTAGCCAGCTTTAATTAAGGAGCAAAACTAGGCATTTGATGTGAAAAGAAAAATCCCAGGTGAAGGACCTAAATGGATTTATGCTATTTGAATGTGATCTCTTTCTAAAATGTAATTTCACTAATGGGATTATTGCTTCTCTAGTAAATTCTTTGGGTCAGATACCATCAAATTTTTCAAGTTGAGTAGGTCACAACCAATCAGTGTTTACAAAAGTGGTCCATTAAATCAGAAGGAGGCATGATTTTAAAAAGTATGGCAAGTAGTCTTGATCCTGGGGAGCTGGCAAAGAAGGCAGCAACCACCATGGTGTGGATGTGTAAGTGCTAAGATGCTACTTCTGTTAAGATGTCCAAGTTCTTGGCATTTTGAACAAAGAATTGGACAAAATGCACAAACAAAGCAAGGAAAGAATAAAGCAACAAAAGCAGAGATTTACTGAAAACAAAAGTAGACTCCACAGACTAGGAGTGGCCCCAGCATAGAGGCTCAAGAACCCCTTTACCGAATTGTCTGGGGTTTAAATATCCTCTAGAGGTTTCCCATTAGTTACATGGTGTACACCCTATGTAAATGAAGTAGTATACAATCAGTCTGATTGGTTGACTGAAGTGAAGTTACAAGTTTACACTATGTAAGCATCTGATTGGTTGTGGAAAGCAACCAATCAGAGGCTGGAGTGAAGTTACAAAGTTATACGCCTATGCAAATGTCAGATTGGTTGCAGAAAGCAAACAATCAGAGAATAGGTTCAATTTTCCACACAGAAAACTGTTCAGGGGAGCAGAGAGTTGCAAAGGAAGTAAGGGAGTAGCCTCCAGTCCTTTTGTTACTTGGGTGTGCAAAGTTGGGGTTTTCCTTTTAATTTAGTTCTAGGAAGTCAGCATGAATTGGCCTTAGGTTCCCTGCCTCCAGATCTTATTCTCCTGCCTCACTTCTGCCTGAAGATAACTCTCCAAGTGCCTCCATCATCCCAGGTAGTATCTTGATTACTTTCATTGAAGACGAATTGCTCAAAAATAAGCCATTAGACCTAGTGGCAATCATTCATTCATTGTTTTCCCTGAGATTTTTTTGACCGCGTACTATGCACCAAGCATGATCTCAGAGATGGGGGTGCAAAGGTGAACAAAATTACACTAGTCTGTCATGGAGCTTACATTCCAATGGAGTAGGTGGAAAGGAAACAACAAAATCAATGAAAATACAATTTCAGGTAGAGTGCAGTGCTATGAAGAAAAATAGAATAGGATAGAGGATTAAAAGGTGGAGTAGTGGAGACAAGGTGTCTTAGGATGGCCGGGGGAAGTCCCTCTAAGAAGGGAAATGTGAACAGAAGCCTGAATTAAGCAAAAGTGAGGCACCTGGAGATATGGACGAGTAATACAGGCCAGGAGGTTCCAGGAGGACACAGGTGGGAGCAAGCTTGGTTTAAAGGAAAATGAGGTCATGAATGTGATTCGAATAGAATGAGCAAAGGGAGTGTGGCTGAGGAGGCTGGCAGCGAGGCAGTAGTCGATCTTGCATGGCCTTGCAGGCTAGAGCAAGGAGTGGAGATTCTATGCAAGACAGTTGGGAGCCATGGGATGGGGACACCTAGAGGTTCCATTCATGAATCCAGGGCATTTACTTCCCCCTTATGAAGGAATGGAAGATTCTACCACCATTTCTACAAGATTCTATAGCCAGGGGTGGTGGCTCACACTTAGAATCCCAGCGCTTTGAGAGGCTGAGGCAGACAGATCGCTTGAGGTCAGGAGTTCAAGAGCAGGCTGGCCAATATGGCAAAACACTGTCTCTACCAAAAATACAAAAAATAGCCGGGTGTGGTGGTGCACACCTGTAATCCCAGCTACTCAGGAGGCTGAGGCAGGAGAATCGCTTGAACCTGGGAGGCGGGTGTTGCAGTGAGCTGTGATCCTGCCCCTGCACCACAGCCTGGACGACAGAGCGAGACAGTGAGGCTGTCTCAAAAAAAAAAAAAAAAAAAAAAAAAAAATTCTACACACAGCAGCTATTAGCTCCTGGATGTCCAAGGGCAAAGGCCATTGTAATAAATCAAGGAATAAAAAGTGTTTTAAGTCATGACCTCATTCTCAATGGAATTACCTGTTGAGGAAATGATAATAAATATATTTGATTTCATAAAACAAAGCACTATCAGGAGGCCTTTTGTGGCCACACTGGTGTAGCTACCACCTAAGAGTCCCCATAATGAGTGACACCCACTCCTTCTAACCCCTCCACACAAACATAGATTCAGAAAAGGACTGGACAGGGAGACACTCCTTTAAACATGGGCGCTGGGGTTTAGAATTGACACCCTCACTGTTAATAATATTTCCTAATTCCTCATAAAATGGAATTTTTAGAATAGATTTTATAATAAAACTAAATAATTACTTATAATAAAATGTAAACAGAATAGACAGAAACAATTGCTTGTAATAAAAAGTAGAACAGCTAGAAACACAAGGCTGTGGCTTTTATGGTTTGAAAAGTTCTATGAGACAACATTAATTAGTAACATTCCTCAATGGACATGCAACATAGTTTATTATAAATGGTAATTTAGAGATAGTGGTGTGAACGTGTTAAGTTCCAAGCAACCCATCTAAAAGTGAAAGTGGAGCTCACTATTCATGTACATTCTCATCGGAGCTCTGAGAACAGCTTATATTGCAGCCTAAATTATCTTTTTTAGCCTTTCATATCAAGGCCATTTTCGCAGCATTTTAGAATACATTAGTAAAAGGGAAAGCAGACGTTAAAATATATAAAGTAAGCATTTTAGGCAAGAATCCAGATTATATAATTCTATATGATCAGAGAGATAATCACCGCTTTTCTGAGAGGAATCATGCCTTCAGATAAAATAACACTGGGTTACATCTCTTCCTTCCCACCCCACCCCCTTTGGCGTGCTTTAATTAGAAAGATACTAGCATAGATTAAAGTCTTAGCCATACTCAATTCTTCCCTTGACCTTAAGAAAACCACAGCCATAGAGAATCTGCTGTGATACAAAACATTGTCAGTTTCATCCAAGTACACCAGCAAGCTTAAATAGAGCACCCAGGAGGTGGACTGTTTATGCAAGAGAAAAAAAGTGACACTTACATATTGATGATTTGACTCACATAATGAATGGTCTTACCTTCTGCAACAGAGCCTTGAAGTGTCGAGCACATGATCTCCATGCAGACAAGTAACATTTCCGTGCAGGAGAAGTCTAAGATAATCTTCCAGATGTAAACCAAGGACCTGCTCTCTGGGTCTTTGCATTTGTCAGTTGTGTATTTATGTATGGGACACAGTAACTGTGGAAGCAAACCAAATTTAAGCAAACTAAAAAGCAAATCTTTACGTAGTACTTAAAGTCCAATGAGATAAAATGATGGATCGAAAGGATTATTTTTGCTTAATGAAGCGTTCTGGGTTTTGAGTCTCATTGGACTCAGTTTTTCAACAGGATGTTGTGCTCAAGGGCTGGAATTTGGAAATTCCACAACAGCTATATAATCAGTCAGCTCTGATTAATTTAATTGAAATAGGACTCTTGATGAAGCCCTGCTGTGCTTATAATTAAAAATTTAGAAAAAGGTAGGGAGAAGTGTAGATGAGGCGGGGGTTTCTTTTCCTGTGAAATTGGCTGAGTGTATTAATTCAGAAGGTAGGCAGTAGCCTCTGATTGTATGCTTTAGTAATCTGAACCATCTGCCTCTATATACTAAGGAGTTCACCACTTTAATCCAGCTTAGGGCCGACAAACCACTCTTCTCTATCAGTATGCCCTTGAATAGATGAGGCTATACAAAGTCCTTTGCTCTTAAATGTATTGCTGTCATTGAGAATATTTGGAGGTTTTCTCTTGGGTTTGTTTGGATTTTGTTTTTCAGCTTTTGTCTGAATTTTGGTTTTATCTTTCTGGGGCAGAGAAATGGCTTTCCTTATGAAAAGTATGATAAGTAACCAGGTAAAGAATTTAGGATTTGGTGGTGGGTCTGAAGAAAATAAAGAAGAAGGAGGTACATCTGATCCTGCAGCAGCTCATGGGATGACTAGAGAGGAGTATGAGGAATATCAAAAGCAAATGATTGAGGAGAAGTGAGTACATGCTACTTCATTTCCCTTAAAAAGCAAAGGAAATTCATTCTGGCCACACCTTCAGTTCCCCAGTTTATTTCTCTTTGCTTTTTAAGATGCCTTTCCTTTGCCGTTTACCTCTAACCGGAGGAAAGGTTGGTCTTCTAAAGTAAACAGTTCCCTAACAGCAGCAGCGACTATGTTCTATGTTCTACATGTATGAATGAAAATGAACAATAATAAATGCATCTATATGTTGTTCTTAATGCAGTTTAACACTTTCTGGTCTAGGCATGTTTTGATTGACCTCAATTTAATTATTTAGATGAAAAGCGGTGAGTTTAACTATCTTTATGGTCTTTCTAAAATTCATCCTCCTAGCAAGTAGAAAGTCTTCAAATTATAAGAATTCAGACCTTATACCTAGAAAAGGGCCTAAAAGAACATAGTGTGGCGCTTCCTTGATCTTACATGTGCAAAAAAAAAAAAAAAAAAAAAAGCCCAGAAAGCATAACATGGCAATTATGTGATAAGACTTGGCTTATCAAAGACTACGAATAGATTTGTGGACTATTTAATATGGAAATTCTAAACATACAGAAAAGTAGAAAAGTAGGATGAATACCCATATATCTTATAACATAAAGACAACAGCTTACATTTTGCTACATTTGCTTATAGATTAAATAGAGAGATGCTAGTTAATAGTTTTTAAAGTAAATTACAGATGTCGTGATACTTCATCCCTAAAAACTTCAGCCACCTTCCGCCAAAAAATAAAGGCATTCTCTTGGTTATATAAAATATGACAAATATAAAATATAAGCAACATTTTAGTTGGGTATTACAGAATGTGAATGTCACCAACAACTTTTCAACACTTGAAAACTGATTCTAAAATAAATGTAATCTCTGTGTAATTTTTAAATGTTTAAGGTAGAATTAATAGTCTTTTAATAATCAACTAAGAAATGAAACATCATTCTAGGGGTTAAATGTTTATTATATGTTTCAAAAGAAAAGTATTTCTTTTTTTGCCACTGGGGTTCTTTTGCTAATGATCAATTACATAATAGTTGCCCAAGTCCTATCACTAAGATGATTATAGGTGAAAAGGTTAATGACCTGTAGGAAACAAAGAAAGTACAAAGACTACGTTTAGTGGAAACCTTGTCTATTGTATTGTTCTGAAAGAAAGCATGGCTTATAAACTACCTAGAATACATTATGCTTGGCTCTGCAGTAAATTAAAATCGGTTTTTTAAAAAAGTCAATGCAACTAGCAAAAATGATGGTGGTGGTAAGACTTGGGCAAAAGAAGTAGCATTCCTTGAATATTGGCTGATTTTACCTATGGCATGTAAAAGAACAAAAAGCTGTAAAAGCAAAATAAATACTGTGTAATAAAGAATAGAACACAAACATCAGCATCAAACATTCTCAGATCAAGTAGGCTAATGCAAACGGTCAGAAATGTAGACTACAGTTGTGATCATGAGAAATATCATTTAATATGTCCAAGCAGTAGATCTGATTGCAGATAAGGCATCTATCTGATTAATTCACGTCCTAGTTTTCCTTAATTTTATATCTGGACAGATCAAAGCTCAAAATGACCAAATTGTACAATCAGTAGACTGAGTTGTCAGCTACTCAGTTTTTTGCATATGTGTGTGCAAGAATATTATATATTTATGTAGTCACTCAATTTAAGAAACAGTGGCAGGACAATGGGGCAGTCAGCTTCCCTGTGATAAAGAAGGATGATCTGCAGTCCATTGTTTGAGTTTTCAAGAGTTTCATCACCTGGAATGCAACATGTAGTAGGCATTAAAAATAATTCATCACAAGATAAACGCAGGGATAGCTACAAACAGTATAGTATATATAAATAATTAAAATTAATGGTAGCAAATAAAAGCTTCCTAAACCTATCTTCATTATTTTAGGAACTGGGGACATAGACTATACGATGTATAAACAAAAAACTATTTAGCAATGCACTCTATTTAACAATGCACATTCATTTTTATTTTCCATCTGTGTTCAATTTGTGTGTGTGTGTATTTGTGTGTGTGTGTGTTACTGGTTACATTAGTACTAAAGAGATCTAATCATAAATAGACTATCTGGAAAGGAAATAAAACAATAGTCATTTATCCCTCCATTTTCTCAATTATATTAAAATGCTTCTTTGCCTTAGTTATGGTTCAACAGTTTCTATAATACCATTTGTAACTTGACTCTGACCTTTGTTTTATTCAGTAATTGTTTGGACCCCAAGTGTAAACAGAGCACTGTGAGGAATATACTGAAGTGAAAGACCTGGGTTTTCTTCTGCAGAAAATTTACACTTTACTTGATGAGGGGGGCGACTAGCTAGCTGCATGTGACCGTAAATGGAGCAGCCGGTTCTCTGCGTGATTTGTAGACTGACTCTGGAGGACTGGAATCTAACTCAGCATGGCATTGATCCAACACATGGATCAATGGAGTTTATAGTTATTTGATTTTCAACAAAGTCGCCAAAATAATCAGACCAGGAACGGAAAGTCTTTCTAACAAATGGTGCTAAACAATCGAAAAACACTGAGCTTTGACCCCTACTTAACACTATACACGAAAGTTAATTTGCTATGCATCATATACATAAACATAAAAGCCAAAATTATAAAGCTTTTAGAAAAAAAAGTAGGAGAATATCTTTGCAACTTGAAAGTCGGCGAAGTTTTCTTTATCATGACCCAGACTGGCAATGATGATATCAGTGACCATAAAATTATTAAATCATCAATTCAACTCTAAGTTTAAAACTTTTATACGTCAAAAGATGCCATAAAGAAAATAAATGGGCAAGCCAGACTGAGAGAATATATTCGGAAAATATATCCGAAAAAGGACTGGGATCTAGGAAACACGAAGAACCCCTATAATTCAATAATAAAAGCAAAAAAAAAAAAATGGGCAAAAGATTTGAACAAATACCTCAGAAAGATAGATACATGGCCAATTAGTACATGAAAATCTTACTTGAAAGTACACGAAAAGCTGCCTAATTAGTTGTCTTGAAAATGGAAAAAATTAAAATCACAGTAAAGTACCTTTCCATAAATACCAGAATGGCTAAAATCAAAAAGACCAAAAATATTAGATGTTGACCAAAATGTGAAACCACTAGAACTGTTGTTTCAATTGTTGAGACATAAACCAGTACAAACACTTTGGAGATAGGTCTTGCTGTTTCTTATAAAACTAAACGTATCCCAGTAAGTTACACTAGAACCCAGCAAATTCCATGCCTAGTTATTTACCTAGTAGAAATTAAAATATATGTCCACAGAAAAAAGCTAGAATAATATTCATAGCAGCTTTACTCACCGTAGACCCAAATGGGAACTGATTGAGGTGTTTATTGACAGAAGAATGACTAGGTGAACCATGATTGTATTTGTGCAAACAATAGAATACTTACTACTCAGCAATGAAAAGGAACCAACTACTACTACAGAAAACAACGTGGATAAATCTCAAAAGTATTTTATGATGAGTGAAAGAAGCTTACACAAAGATGAACTGTTATGGTTCCATTTTTATGAAGTTCTAGGACAGGCAAAACCAATCTATGGTAGAAAGGCGTGGCGGTTGCCTCTAGGGCTAGAGGGTAAGCTTTGATCAGGAATGGGGGATGGGGGAATTTTCCCAGGTGAGAGTGATGTTCTCTATCTTGAGAGGGTTTTGGGTTACACAGGTGTGTGCATTTTGGGCAATCATTGAATGGTGTGCTTAAGAGTTTTATGCATTGTATTGGATACAAATTTTGCTTCACAAGAAAATTTGTATCTTGTGAAAGATACAAAGATACAACTGTAAACTGTATCTGTAAACAGTAAACTAAACAAACACGTCACACTAGTTAATAATATGTATATTGAAGTGTTTGTGGGAAAGTGTTCATTGATTTCTGCAATTTTGAAAGGTATCAAAATAGTAAAAAGTGGATAAAGAGAGGAATAGATGTGAGAAAACACAGTGAGATGCAAATTGTAGAATCTAGATGGATTTTATACCAAAATTCTTTCAACTTTTCTGTATGTTTGGAAGTTTCTATGATGAAATGTGGGGGAGAAAAGTTCTGCTGCTTGCCCATGCCACAGGTCGCTAATCTCCTGGACAGGTCACTTTATTCCCTGTCCATCTCCAAAACTGGAAGGTTGAACCTGATGCTCTCTCATTCCCGTTCCTGACCTGACATTCTGTGGATGGAAATGAGTCGAAAGAGCACCTGAGCCCAGGGCCTGCGATGAGTAGTTTCACCTAATCGCTTGCTGCAGATCCTTGCTTAACACTCAGTTTTTTGTGTAATGGTTAAGATGATTTCCCAACTCAGAGTCAAGACGTAGAAACCAGTTTTCACCTGAAAATGAAAACAGGGGATTTGTTTTAAGCAGATAATGCTTTATGCAAAGATAGTTCACCAGATACCCATGAGTACAATTCCCATCAGGCCTCACCTGGGCCTAACCCAGGAAGCAGAGGCTGTTGAGAGGCCGCGAGCACTCCGTCCCCCATCGCTTGCCGTTGCTTCTATCTGGGTATGGCTGCTTTGTTCTTCCTCAGCAACCAGACTACATGGTTAGTGGAAAATGACAGCCAATGGTACCAAGTTCATCTGTGATAGTGCCACCCACACTGTAAGTATCTGTCATGCTTAGTACCAATCCCAAATTTTCAAAGGAGATTTCATTTACTGAGCTTGGTCTAACCCAGTATAGCCAGAGGGCAGGCCCGTGGATATAAATCCAGCACTTCTGTGGGCAGCAGAGAAGGGTGTTACTGCTTGTGAGCTTCGCAGACATCCCCCAAAGGCGTCTGCTTTTGTCTGGATCATCTTTGGCAAGAACGTCCATTTCCAACCACCATAATCATGAGTCCAGTTAGATCATCCACAGAGCAGGACCCCAGTCTGGCATTCTGGAAACATACCCTACCTGGTTTGGGGCTACCTCCTTCCAAAGTGTGAAGGAAATACCATGCCTAAATTGGGATCTGGAGCGAGTAACAATGAATGGAGACAGGTTTATATTATATCCCTCAACAGCAATGGTCTTCAAAGAACTGCCTGGTTCTGGACACTATGGCTCTATTTTAGTTTGTGTAAGAATCACTCAGGGAGCTTGCTAAAAATGTAGCTTCCCCTCCCGTGCACCCAGGGATTCTGATGCAGCAGGGCTAGGATCAGGCCCAGGAAGCTGCATTTGTCGTAAGTGCACCAGGTGATTCTGAGGCTTATGGTCCTTGGCTGAACAGTCCATGGGTAAATTCATGTTAGGAATAATCACCCGGCCTCTCTCAGAGTTCACTTCATAAGGAGATTCCTAGGACCAAATTGTCTTTGGGACTTTGGGGTATGTACTGAGAGTTATGACAGTAGAGTGACAAACAGAGAGGCAGATGTTTGGGGACCTAGAAAAAAAAAATCTCATATTTCCCAGATGGCTGCTGGCAGTGGCATCTCGGGTGTAAGCCAGTGTCTGGCTCTGAGCATGGGTCGTGTTATATGGAAATTTTTGGTGCTGCAAAGAAGTAGCACTTGAATATAAATTTTCTCAACAAGGCAATTTATTTCTGTAGAAAGGTGCATCTCACAGATGGAGCAATGGTGAGGGTCCTTATCCTTGACGCATGTAACGTTGACTGCTGTGTCGTTCTTCTATTGTCTAGGGTTGGACTACATAGTCTAAGCGAATTCTGATTGGCTATTTTAAAGGGAGCAGGAGTATTAGCCAGAGTGGTGGGGTGAGCAGCTTGGTGGGAAGGATAGTTACAGAACAGGTAACTAAAGGTGACTTAGAGCAGGTAACTAGGGGTGACTTAGGTCAAAGCAGGTGATCAGGGTGAGTCAGGACAGAACAGATGACTAGGGGAAAAGATGTGAACTACTGTCTAGAACTGGTGGAAAATGTTGTTTACTGAAACTACAGGGGAGGTTAAACTTTAAAATGGAGAAGAAGGAACTGAACATACTGACATACTGATTCTTTGAAGAGAAATTTAGAGGTCATTGTATCCAACAGGTGGGAATGTCCTTAGCTCTCTGTATCCTTCTGATCCTTTATTCTTTAACTTTTAGGATGGAAAGAGATGCTACATTTACACAGAAAAAGGCAGAGAGGGCATGCCTCAGAGTTCATCTCAGAGAAAAATATAGACTCCCAAAGGTAAGACACTCTGAGCACAGGAAACATTGAATCATTTCTTAATTAATAAAAAGTGGGAAGTCATGCTTGATTATCTGCAAAGGATATATATCCATATATATGGATCACACACACACACACACACACACACACACACACACATTTATCCTAATTGTAACTGAGATGTTTGATATAGTGAAAAGAGCACTGAACAAGGAGTTCATAAAAACTTGATTCCAGTTTTTAACTTAACCTCTATGAACTACCACTCTTGCTAAAAAAAAAAAAAAAAAAAAAAATGGAGTTAATACCTATAGATGACATTTTAATGTAAATGTATCTAAAGATTCTAGAACTTCTCTATGTAAATACACAGTGGAAAAAATAATTATGGCTGACATTGGTTGAGCTCTTTCTAGGTACCAGGCACTGCACTTTGCCTGGTACAGGCAAAGATCCCTGACTAAATGACTCCATCTTTACCTTCTGGGTTGGTTATTCAACTTCATATTCCAAAGATGAAGCATCCCTTAAAGAACATCTTCCGTCTAGAGAAGCGAAGAAAAAGATCCCTCCAAGGGCATGATCCCATGTATAAGAGCCACCTCCAAGTCCAGGTGGTTTAGAAAGTGCTGCTAAACCAATTCCTTCCATGGATCCCCAGCAGATCCCAGAAAAGGCTGATTTTAGAAACTACAAGCACTAAACAAGGGAGAGTCCACTGTCTCTGCAAAGTCACTGATGAAATCACCAAAGACTTCAACATGGGAGACATCAATCCCTAAGGTGCCCAAGGAACCTGGGTTCTGTTCTTCATAAGGGAAGGAAAACCCACAGTAAAATGTAAGCTCATTTCATTCACAACCTACGAACTTGGAAAAGAATGCCTTGCTTTTCCTGTTCCACCCCACAATTCAGGTTTAATAACGTTTCCTCACTGTGCTTGCATTTTGGAAGAGTGAAGGATTTCTAAACACTGTCTTTCCACTTTCATTGTCTGGTGAATTTCCTGAAACTCCCTGGATGTCACTGGCTCTCTTTAGCAATGTGGCCTCCCCCCTAGGCAGGAAACTTGAGTCAGATTCTTGCTGCTGCACTAAAGTCCCTGGCCTCTGCTCTTGGGTCCATCTGATTAAAGCACCATCAATCTTGTTGGGAGGAAGCAAAAATTTCACACACACGCACATACGTGCACACGCGCGTGCGCAAACACACACACAAATGATTGGCTGGGTGTGCATCATCCACAATGGTGGGGCTTTTAAAGATTTATTTTTGACAACTGTTATTCTTCTGTAGGGATCTAGAGAGAATTGGGGTTCAGTTGTGGCGCCGTGATGCAATATCATATGTTTTTTAAAAAATATTTAAGTCTTTTAATTTGTGCAGCAGCAATAGAAAAAAAAATCTGAGCTTCAGTATTCTCATCTATAAAATAAGCGCTAGAGTTGCTAAATTCATACGATCTTTGTCTAAGATAATATGATACAAAGGACCTAGTACAGTGCCTGACACTAGAGCTCTTATTATTGACATTATGATTTTTGGGCACAAAAGTCTGATTTCCTGATAATAACAACCAGGGGTCTTGAGGACTGCGAGTCCTTAGGTGTGTAATCAATGCAGCAACTGGAGGTTCCTGAGTCTCGAGGCACTGAACCTTTGATCTTTTTCTCCACTAATGGTGAATCAACATTCTTGCTTACTTCCAGATCCTCAGGGGTGAACACCCTTAGGCTTAGCAGTAAGGTTTAAGTGCTCTTCTGAGAAAAATAATTCTCAAATCTCTGTGCCAGGCTATCCTCTGAAGCAAGAGCCTTTCCGACAGAAACTATGGAAATAGGAAAGAATTATAGCCATGAAGTGCACAGATCCGGATCCTCCCTAGAGAATGATTGTGACTGTACCTGCATAGGCTACTGCTCCCTAAACCAGCTGGCGGGAGGGGGCAGACATGAAGGATGTTGAAAAATTAATAGGAGAGCCCACCAGTGTCTTTCATTTCACGGCTTACTGATGTTCATTACCCCCTTTCCTATAGCTGATTTAAATGCATAATGCATTTGAGACCTCAGCTGATTTTTTTCATAGACCATGAAAGAGACCGTAAAGCTCATCTCATAATCTCATACCACTGTCTCGTTTTACACCTGAGGAAGCTGCAGCCCCGCAGAGTTAACTTGCTTTGCAATAAGCCTCATCTCCTGTGACAGAATCAGGATTGGAACTCAGGCCCCACAACCATGGGAAAGACCAACGGGTTCACAAAAGGACTTGCTCAGCGTTCCCCTCTCCTCGAGGCATTTGTTCTTTTTTTTTTTTTTTTCCTATTTGGCATTAGAAAGTTTTTTATTGAGACAAGGTAAAGAGTGGGCTGAAAATATTACAGGGTGAAGGAAGGCTGAGGAAACCAGTGTGAAGGCAGCTCAAATGATGCACTAAATACGTTCCAAAGGTACTATTTATACTTAAGGCAATTTTAAAAGTGACATCTTAACCAAAAAGCCTTTACATGGCATTCAGAAAAAAAAGAAGGGGGTCATTTACATCTTTTGGATTGACTAAAAAAGCTAAATTATGTACCCAAAATGTGTACAGCGGGGGCCTGTTCCAGCAGGTAAGCCTATGTGCAAGTAAGAGCCTCTTACTCTGTAACATTGTCCTGCTTTGTTTTACAAGAATATATAATTCATATCCCTACAGTTAGTTTATAAGGCCTCAGTGACCTCATAGATATATGGACCTACCCTCTACTAGAGGACTATTTACACTGTGCTGTAAATACACACATGTGTGTCCACCCCGACAGCTAAGCTGTCGATGCCTTGAGTAAAGGGGTGATGGCTCATTCATTTTGTAACAATTAATAGGCACTCAATACTTTCTTTGCGTGAATGATAAATGAAACG
Source organism: Ateles fusciceps (assembly GCA_036589455.1). NCBI lineage: Eukaryota > Metazoa > Chordata > Mammalia > Primates > Atelidae > Ateles > Ateles fusciceps. The sequence goes on from JAZHEH010000078.1 coordinate 12,534,113, forward strand.
CTTTGACGCTACCACCGCTATTTACATTAACATTCCCACCATTGACCACTTCCAGAATAAAAACACCAAATTGCTGCCACATTTTCAGCAGTTTTCAGAATACCGTGCTTCTGGACTTTTTAATGTAAACAAACACGCTTAATTTACCAGTTTTCAGAGTAATGACACAAACAGCATTCTCTTGGAATGGAAAACTTGCTGGGAAGTTACTTCATTCTTTTTCTCTTTTTCAAAAGTGCATCTCGCAGCACCAACTGTTTTTCTCGGAAGGAACGCTTACTTTTTAACTGGACGTGGCCATACCGCATCCTCATAAAGTTCTTCTGCTTTTTCTTCTCTTTATTTGTTGAACCGGAAAATGGATTCATTTTGGTTTTCTTTCTCACAAATTCTTTTCGATCTGTCTTGCCAGGCTTTGCAGTTGCTAGTCTTGTCTCTTTGTCAGACTTCGGCTTTTATGAAGGTGTTCAGTGTCCCAGAGAGAAAGTAATTCACCCCTGGGCTCTTTGTCACTGTCTATTTCAATATATTTCCTCTTCTGGGATTTCCTGGGGCCAGCGTCAAGTTTTTTTCTCATTTGAGCCATGTGGATTTTCTGGAAGTCTTCCTGATTTAAAGCTCGACTGGTGCTGATGGCTGCAGCTTTGCTCTTCTGCTCCTCTGTGGACATGCTGTTCAGCTTCTTGGAAATTTCTTGCTGTTCTTCATCGGAAGAGTGTTGCATATCAACCAATTGCCATCAGCATCCTCCTCCTCATGGAGACTGGTACGTCCCCATCCATCTTCATCATTTCCAGCATTCTCTTCTTTCTCAACTTCCAGAACTTCTCCTCCTGGAGTATAATCTTTAGCATCTGCTTCTCCATATTCTTGTACTCTTGCTTCTATGGAGGCCTCTGTGGGCTTACCCTGAAATTTCTTCTGCAGCATCTGAGGATTCAGTGTTTGGAAGAGCTGAACCAGACTTCCAGCAGACATCATTACATTCTTATCCTTGTGCGTTTTATACTGAGCCAGGTCTTAGAGAAGTCCTTCAGTCATAGCCAGAGAACACTGAGCTGTTATCTGTTTTATAGCATTGATTCCTACTGTCATGACTTCTCCAGAGTTCTTCTTGGTCACAAAATTGTTGGCCACAGTCATAAGCAATGACTGAATAATCTCTGGGGTGATGAGAGGCTTGTGCAGCAAACAGAAGGATCTTTGTTACTTCTCTTTGGTGGGGCTGCAGAAACCTTTGCAAAAAGGGAGAGAAATTGAAGAGGAAGAGCTCTTGAATTCCCACCAATCTGGAGATGAGGTTCATGAGCATCTTCAAACCTCTCCTTGCAGCTCTCAAGCTGCTTTAGTAGTTTTTCTGCAAAATCTTGGCGATCATGAATCAAGTGAATGGCTGAAAAGTTAAACACCCCTGGTTTTTTCTTCTTCTTTTGTTTCTTGAGCACTTTCATTGCCTTTTCCAACTTTTTCTTGTTTTGGAACTTTTCTTCCCTGTAGCGTATTGTACTAGCAGGTTTCTTGCTGTTGGTCCATCATCCTCAGATTCCGAGTCACTGTTCTGTTTTCAGCGACCTTAAAGAAACACACAGTTGTGATAACACTGACAGTTTTGGCATCATTCCAGATGTTCCTTCTGTGGAGTTCAATCATCACACCTAGAGACATCTTGGCTGCAGTTGCATTGCTATCTCTTAACACGGTGTACATGAAATTTTGCAGTACTACATTCACTTTATTGTTCTTGTGTTCTGCGTTTATATTCTTGATGTCAGTCACATTACGTGCGTATAAAGTCTTTCGCAGAAGCTTATGGCAAAGTAGAAATTCAAAGAGGAGCTCTAGCGGGCTTGATGGATTGATAAGATTTTTACTTCTCAGCAAGAGCAAAGCTTTCCAAATTGTCATTCAAAGATCTTGATCCAATATGGTACGATTGCAGGAGAGAAGATCTTTCATTTCTTGAGGAAAATTACTTAGATACTCTGGGTAGCAGTGACTCATCTGTGCCATAAACATCACCAGCTCTGCTAGTTCTTTGCTGGGTTTATCTGGTTGCATTTTGAAAATCTCCACATTGGATTTGTAGTGATTATACTGCCGTAGAAACTCCTAGATGGAGGCCGGTGGGTCTCGCTTGATCAGATTCTGTAACTGCGGCAGGTTGCTGAGCAGTTTGTTTCTGCTGGACATTTTGGCTGCAGACTGGCTTCGCAGCTAGTAGTTTTAATAAAACTCAGAAGGCCAGCAGCCACCAATCCCTACCAGCTGCAGCTTGGACTCGTGCTTCCGGCATTTGTGCTTTCTACTCTTAATATTTGAGCTGTTCCCCTAAATTTTAGGGCAGTCCGGAATTCTGCGTGGCTAAAAAAAAAAAAAAAAAAAATGGAGCATCTTCTTTCTCCTTGTTGTCTAATGGTTTGACCCTAGACGTGCAAGTAGCTGTCTACATTCCGAATACAATCTAAACAAACAGATGAGAATTTCACTCCAAAGCATTCTATGCACCGTCGTTCGCTGCAGTTTACTTCCAGGTGGGGGACCTCCTTCATCAAGAGCGTTTTTATATTTGGCTGCATTTGTAACAATGGATTCTACACACAATGTTTCAAAACGGTGCCTATGGCATGGAAAATACTGCAAATAGGAATCATACAATTGCCTGCTTTTTGTAAAGGTCATGGAAATTCTAATCCCGTGTAGCTAGCCATAAAAATAGCACCTAATGAAACTACATGATAAAAATCGGCTACTGTGGGCATACTGCCTATGAGTTAGCCAGTGCTCTGCTAGGGGCAGTTTAAAAAATAAAATAAACATTTTAAAAATCAGCCAGATAGTATTCCACTTCGTCCAGTTATCGCCAGCTGTGGCTAACTTCCCCTACCCCAATGCAGCGCCTTGCGCTTGCAAGCCAGCCCCACCCTTGGGAGCCTCCTCTGCCCCCGCACGGTCATTTGTCACACGTTACCCTACCACCTGTGTGCCCCCGACTGACAAGGCTCTGGGTACGGGGAGCCTTCGATGGCCCATGTGGCGAGAAAGAAGAGGCTCCGGGAACAGACACGTTTCCCAGGCTAACGTCTGCCCAGGCTATGCAGAACAGCTGCTCGCATCCAACCCATATCCGGGCTGGAGCGCGGAGGGCTCAGCGGCCGCCAGCGCGGGCCCCGAATCCTCGACGCCGGCGCCCCCTGGTGTTCCCAGCGCCGCAGCCACCGGCACCCACGGGAGGCAGAACCCGGGCTGCGGGTGGTGGCAGGACCAGGGCGGGGCAGAAGCCAATTTCTAGAGGTGACTTTAAAAAAAAAAGTCTTCATAGGTCATTGGGTAGGGGGGAAACAAAACAAAACTAAAAGAACACAACAAAAAACAACGAAAAGAAAAAAAAAAGTCCATTATTTTGTTATTAAGGACCAGATTGTGTGTTTTCTATCCTCCCATGGCATAACGGGAGAGGGAGCTCGCAAACAGCAGAGTTTCCGCTGTCTCCGCTGTCACCAGACTGGAGAGAGATTCCGAAACGGCAGCAATAGAGGGCGGGCTGAAGGAACTGGAACCTTCAGCCGGGAAAGGAGATGACTGAATAGATGAAGCCTATGGGGCAGAATCATGTCCCAGGCCTCCAGTGCCATGCTTTTTATTCTAATACTGAATTCAGCCAACTAACCCAGTGGCTCGGCTGTGGTTGTTGAACTGTAGGTACCTAAGCATCAGAAAAACACAGTGGGAAAACAGGGTGTAGGGTTTCGTCTCTTAGATGCTGCATTAAGGAGCAAGGAGGCCCTGGAACGCCAGACAGTGCACATCTGGGTCACTAGGAGCTGAGATTGAGAAGTCCAAGGCGTGGTGCTTTGTCCAAAGAGCTGGAGGGGGAGGAGACGAGAGGCAGGCCTGCCAGTGCCGGCTCTTACCTGGCCAGGGGAGGGCTGACTGCAGACTGAACCAAAGGAACCGCTGTATTTGGTGGGAAACAGAGCAACCGATTCCCACGTCCTTATGAGTCCCCCACCATGGGGCTAAGCTTCCAAGATCATCTGAGGAACATGCCAATCGTCCCTTCCCTCCAGCCCTCTAAGTTCCTTTCCTAGAACAGGTTCAGGCTCCTGGGTGACCCCAGTACTTTGGCTCCTTGACACCAGTGTCTGAGTGCTGTTTCTCTTTTCAGTATTTTTTACATTCAGAAAAGCACATAGCATATGTGTGCACTCAACACATAACCATAAGGATCATGTAAATTCACACAGCTTCCTGTGACAAACGGAGACTCAAGCAAACCTACTTACTCTTCATCCAGTACTTTTTCATGCCCACGTTGCCCCATACCCCCTCTAAACTGGGCATCAGATTCCTGGTTGGTAGACTTTAGAACTGAACACGCTGTCTAACAAAGAAAATGGCACAGGCCAGAAAGCAGGGGTCACTGGGACTCTAGTGGGCGCCAGTAACCTTCCCCTCCCTGCCAGGCTTGCAGAATGCTTAGCCTGTGCCATCTTCTAAAGCCCATAGTGGGTAAGCATTCATAGTAATAGTATTAACAGCCCACAGGGAATTGGACGAATTTAACACGTCCTCCAGCTAATGAGGGATGACCCCCTGGGTACCTCATTCACAATTCCCCCAGGGTCACCGCCACGGCGGTTACATAAGAGCAGGATTCAGTTCTAGACCCTTTCCCTGACCAAGGCCCAACGGGGGAGCAGGTTTGAGAAAATGTCTTCCCGGGAGCTGTCAGGTCTAATGAGGATAACTATGTCACATTTTGGAATTAGAACTGTATTTTCTAAAGAAATTATTTGGCTGGTGTTTCCTATGAAAAAGGGTTTCACTCTATTGCTGACAGGGAAAAGCAAATGTAGACTCTTTGAAAAGGAGCAACGTAAGCCCTTAGCCCTCTAGATAAAAAAATCAAAGGTCTTGGGTCTCAAGTTTATTAATTGTTAGCGACAACACTATTTGTTGTACCAATGTCTTTTGATGACGGTTGTTAATTTCAGTAATCAGATAAGTAATCTAATAAGCGCAGTAATCAAATTGTAGTAATCTGCAGTAAGTATGTATATGTATCTGTATCAATCACGATAATGTTCATGTACACATATCCAGACTATGTCGATTTCCTCTAGTTGTCCAATTATAGGTCATCAGAGGACTTAAAATGCCTAAAGTCATCCATGATGCTCATGTTAGATTTGGATTGCACACCACTGATTATTCTGGATCTTGTATCTTCAGTTTCTCCTTCTTGATTGGCCTCTCCTGAATAAAGCGGTCAAAACTCTTCCATCTAAAACAAGCAAATAGCACTTTCTGAGTAAACATGGCTTTTTAAGTGTCTTCCCTTAAACGGCTAGTTCTCACTGCTCTGCTGAAACCTTCTTCTTCCAGATGTCCAGTGTCTGTCTAATACAGTGGGCGGTTCCCTTAATTTCTCCGGGGGCCTCTTTGTTTCTTTAGCACTGGTGATGGCTTCCTCCTTAAAGCCCTCTCTCTCCTCAGCTTGCAGACATCGCCCTCTGGTTCTTGTTCTGGCATGGCTTCTTGTTCATGAGTTATCCTTCTCTGTCTGCCTCCAGATTGTGGGATGTTCCAGGGTGCCCCCTTGGCTGGTTCTTCTTCTCCCTTGAGCCCGCACATTGTCCTCGAGGGCTGCACCTCGCTGTAGCTTTCCGCTACCACCTACATGCTGATGATTCTCATATCTGTACCTCCAGACCACATCTTTCCCGAAATTTCACAACTGCAGCTGCCTTTGCTTAGACACTTCACAGGTTGAACCAGCTCATATCCAAAACTCACTTGCTCATTCTCCCCCTAAACCTGCTCCTCCTGCAGGCTCCACTTCCATGGGGGGCTCTCCTGACAAGCCCATCATCTCCCAGGCTGGCTACCGGAAGTCACCATTGCCCCTTCCCTCTCTGCTCCAGTCACACAGCCAGGAAGTCTCCAAGTCATCTTCATTCACTCCTGAATAGTTCTCAATTCATCATAGCTTTTCTGCTTGGAGTCTTGTCCCCCTCAAACCTGAGGTTTCTAAAATGCAAATCTGATCCTGTGTCTTACCTGTTTTTTTAAAAAAGGCCTACAATGACTTTGAGAATAAAATCCAAACTCCTTGTGTGCATGCCATGAAATGAGTCCTGTGTCTCCAGCCTCACTTCTTGCTGCTCCTCCGTGCCTGGACTAGAGCTTCCTCCTGCTCCGTTCCCTGCTCCCTGTGGCCTTTCCTTTCTGCAAGACCCTAGTCAGTGCCATTTCTTCTAGGGCCTTCCATGATCTCCCCTCCCGCTACCTAATTCAGGCTTCGGTCATCCTCCCCCATGTGTTCATATAACTTGAGTTCATGTCTCCTACATCATCTTATGACCCTGAATATCTGCACCTACTGTGTGCTCCTTAAAAAAGGGGCTGACTTTTTAATCTCTGCTCAGTGCCCAGCAAGGTGGCTGAGACATAGAAAATTACACACACACACACACACACACACACAGACACACACACACACACACACACACTGATTGCTGAGTAAATGGATATTATTGGGGGAAAAAGAAAAGAAGAAAAATGCCCTGGCTGGGCACAGTGGCTCATGCCTGTAATCCCAGCACTTTGGGAGGCCGAGGCAGGCAGATCACAAGGTCAAGAGATTGAGACCGTCCTGGCCAACATGGTGAAACCCTATCTCTACTAAAAAATACAAAAATTAGCTGGGCGTGGTAGTGCACGCCTGTAGTCCCAGCTACTCGGGAGGCTGAGGCAGGAGGATTGCTTGAACCTGGGAGGCAGAGGTTGCAGTGAGCCGAGATTGCGCCACTGTACTCCAGCCTGGTGCCTGGCGACAGAGCGAGACTGTGTCTCAAAAAAAAAAAGGAAAAATGCCCAAAGAAGAAATTGTCAAAAACAGCAGAAAGAATTTATATGCCATTAGAGTCATATTAAAATACAATTTACAATTTCATGAAGAGAACAAGTCCAGATTTGACACTGTAGTTTTGTATAAAACACAAGGTTTTCCTTGTTTTATGATTAAACCACCATATTTCTTCGAGTAGAGGAAGTAATATGTTTTTAAATAAAGCCACAAGATTCTTTCTAAAAGCAAATGCTTTCCTCTCCCCAGCCAATTTAAAATGTATATGTAAGTCAAGCTAAATTAATAAGAGAAAACAGTTCCACAATGAACCCTAATCCTATTAACAGAATTGTCAATCTAGGTTAGTCATTGAAAAATAATGTTGTGACCCCTGCTGAGCTATATGATTTAGTTACACCTGGTGTTTGTCTGCTGTATTAAGGGCATCGTTCATTTTGAATAAAGATGCATATAGGAGAAACTCAACAGAGTTGCCCTTAAATGTGTCACATTGAAAGTTTGATTACAATTGACTTTAAATTTTGCCTCTTAAAAAAAATAACAAACATGATTGTGTGATCCTTCCTTTAACAGACCCCTTCAGATTAGGAGCTCTTGGGGCTGCCCAGCAGGGTCTGAGACACCGAAACCTCCTGCTTTCTGAGCAGCTGTTTCTGGTGGCCAGGCGGCAGGGAGGCCATCAGAGGCCCCATCAGCCGCCATCTCTTCCTTCCCCCTCCTCACCCTGCCCCAGTTCAGTTTGCTCCTCCTACTCATGCCTTGAAAGCGCAATGGGCTACATGTCTGCAGGGAACATGGGGATGGGAAGAAGGAGTCACTGGATACTAGCGAAGCAGGATTTCAAGACGTGTTGCTTGGCCACACCATCTTTCTCACATCATCTTCACAAGTGCCCTGTAAGGTAGGTAGGTATCACCTCGCCTTTACAGATGAGAGCACCAGCTCAGAGAGGGAAAGTGACTTTCCAAGGTCACACAGCCAGTAAATGGCAGAGCAAGATTCCACCACAAGCCAACCCAAGCCCACAGGACACGTTCTCTTGCTAGACCCTTCTAGCATCTGAGCTGGGTTCCCATCCCCTGACGAGCAGAATGACATTTTTGCAAGAATCTTTACCTCTGGGGACCTCACCTTCTTCATCTGTAAATGAGAGGCTTGGATAGTGGCCTCTAGGAGCTTCCTGAGTCCCTATGGAATGTCTTTATAAGGGAAAGAGGTATGAGATGTGCACAGCTGGATCTAGAAATTCTCATTCCTTGCAGCTCCCGACACATCGGACACTTTCAATCAAATTGAAAACTGATGCCTGTTCTTCAAGAAGACAAATCCACACCATCTGTCTTACTCTGGGAGTGCTGCGGGCTCCTTAAGTAGCTAAAGAGGGAAGAGCAGCAGCGGGGTGCAGCAGAAGGAGCAGCCAGCGTGCCCAGCCCAGGGCCTCCACACTAGCCACACACTAGCTTCTGAGGGCAGCAGCCTCGCTCATAACCAGGACAGTGAGGGTGGCTTGTGTAGGAAGACAGGTACCTGACTGCTCAATTACATGATCCTCACGATTATGTCAATATCACGCTACATGAACTCCTCCACGTGAAAGAAATCCATTCTTCTAGATGTTGGTATCCTGTGGACAACAAGAAGTCAATAAACCAAAACCCAAATCCAATCTACCTAGTATCAATCACACTGGAATTTGCTTATACAGCACGCTTGGCTAACTAGACTTTGACAAGTGGAGAACACTCAGCTTTTTGAAGATACAGCCATCTAAGATAATTTATCATGGTACCTCAAGTTTGGTAAAAGAGAAGACCAGTTTCTCCAGGTCTAGGAAGTAGTAAGTCTTGAAAGCCAGGGTCATGTTTCTCCTTTGGTGAAAGGTCAGGCATCAGTCATAGGAAATGACAATGGTAGGATATGGAGCTATTTAAATAATGGGGCATTCTGCACCAGCTGTAAAGATAAGTCTGGTTAAAAACAAGAGATTAAAATGAATTCTCATCAGCTGGCATAAAGATAATTAGTTCTTAACTGCATTAAACAATATCCCAAATTGATAAGATTTCTAGAAATGAGAAGATCTCTGAAACAGAGCCTCTCAGAACAAAGTATAGCCCATAAGTCCCCTAATTATGTGCTGGCTCACTCATTCATTCATTCACGCCACGGCTCTCATCCCTGAGCCTCCCCCTCCCTCCCTGGAGATGCTTCCGGCCCGTGGTGATGCTGATTCACATTGGCTGTAACTGCACTTGTATTTGGGGGTTGTAATGAGGCATTACTTCTCTTCCTTGAAGTGTGAACTGTGTCCAAATATTCTTGGTCTCCCCCAACCCAAGATTTGTCAATGGGCAGCAGAACGTGTGGACAAGACATTCATTGTTTGAATTGCAGACAAGGTCCTGTCAGCAGGGTGGTTCATTAGGAAGAGAGGAAACAAGGCTGCTGTGTCCACTGTGTCAATCCCATTTATGCTTCTTAATTGCTTGCTCTGTCCCGGATCTTTCTCTTAAGGGCCGATACTCTCCCACCGTCTCTTTCACCGTCCATGCCTTCTTTATCCCAGGGATCCTTTCAGCAGGGATCTTGACACGGAGCTGCCCTCTTTCCTCTAAAATATTCATAACCACGGCTACCATTTGTCCAGAGCTTAGACGCTTGTGAGGCTGTTTCACAGCATGTCTCCTTCAATCTGCTCAACAATCCTCTAAGTGGCCCTCCCATCGGACATCAGAAATATAAGTTGACTTACCCAAGGTCATGCATTGATGAATGACAGATCTGGGACTTGAACCCATGTCTAACTCCAAATCCCACAATCTTTCATTCTCCTAGGCCGCCTCAGCAAGAGAATGGTCTGAATAGGCATCAGCTTTTTACAAAGGAGACACTTGAATACTTAGGCAGTTCTAGGTCTTAGGCTAGCTCAGTCAGTTAGGATCCAGAGCTAATGATGCTACAGGCACGTTTGGTTCCAGAGGGCTTCATTTTCTCCTCTAGCAACTCAACAGCCTTGTCTGATTGTCCTACCTTTAGTTATAAGGTGTCCATGGCACAGGCCACAGCCCAGAGCAATTGGTTTCAATACTAGAATCATCTCCTGAGGCAGCCATGCCGCTGGTGGAGGGCCAGTAGCACTGTCCTTCTAGATCAGCATGAGTGCAGGACTCTCTGACACAGTCATTGACTACACCCAATGCTGCCTTTGGACCTGGACATCTGAGGCCACTGTCCTGCTGCCCATGTTTTAGAGGGCTCTCTTGGTCTCTCTTCTAGCCACACTCTTTCACATGGGGTGAGGAGTTTGTGGGCCAAAGGGCCTAGCCCGGGCAGAGCGAACACCCCTCTTGTAGTCCATGCTCAAGCTGTTTGGGACCCTAAGAGTCTAAGTACATTCCAGAGCCTTCCCAGGCCTCCTCTGCAGATCTGTGCTCCTGAGAGCGGCCATGCACACTAGGCCTGAGGCGTGGGGGGAGGGGCCATGCTCCCAAGGTCCCAAAACCTTTCCCAGTGAGGGCTGGAGCCAGGAACTGGAGAAAAAGAGGGCCAGGTTGTGAGCCACCAACTTCTATCGGCACTCCTGCTCTGCCACCCACAAAATTTAGGGGAGGGCCTGCCAAGAGGTAAGGGAAGCTAGGGCTGGCTAGGTAGCTTTCTTGTAGAATGGAGGGCCTAGTGCTAAAGAGGAAATGACTCAGCCTGGCTTTTTAGGAAAACCAAGCCTTTGGATGAAGGTAGGAGTCATTGCTAGGTCAGAGGTAAGGTCCCAGGACAGCACAGCAAGATTGTGCCAGACGGCGCACAGCAAATTCCGCTGTCCACTTCTGAAGGTTATTATTTTTATGAATAGCTACTACTGGGTGAGTGCTTAACAGATTCTAAATAATTCAGTTACCATCTAATTAACCCTTCACAGCTCTAAGGCAAATAATGCAATTCTCCATATACAGACAAGGAAATAAAGTTCAGGGAGGCTGTACAGAGTGGCCCAGGTCACACAGCCTGTAATGGTGGAGCTGCTTTTCTCACTCAGGCAATTTAGGCTGTGATGCCCCAATGGGAGTATAAAGATAAACCGACAGCTATGAAAACAGAGCTCTTTACAGCAAATAGAACCTACGAATTTAAGTATTATTAAGGCTGTTATCGTCCCTGACAATACCTTCACTGAATCATTCAGTAAACATTTATTTTAATTTTTATATTTTTATTTATTTATTTATTTGTTTGTTTATATTTTGAGACAGAGTCTCTCTCATTTGCCCAGGCTGGAGTGCAGTGGCGCAATCTTGGCTCATGGCAACTTCCACCTCCCGGGTTCAGGCGATTCTCCTGCCTCAGCCTCCTGAGTAGCTGGGACTATAGATGCGCACCACCATGCCCTACTAATTTTTTTGTATTTTTTTAGAGACAGGGTTTCACCATGTTGGCGAGGCTGGTCTTGAACTCCTGACCTCTGGTGATCAGCCCACCTTGGCTTCCCAAAGAGCTGGGATTACAGGCATGAGCCACTGTGCCTGGCTATTCAGTAAACATTTAATTGTCTGTATCTACATGCCAGATACTTTGCTGGGTTATGAGACAGAAAGATGAGTAAGCTACAGTCCCCGTCTTGAAGAAAGGTAGAGCAGTGGTTCTCAAACTTCAGCAAGCCCGAGAATCACCAGGAGGAATAGTTAAATCACAGGCTGCGAGGCCCGTACTCTGGGTTTCTGAATCGGTGGGTGTGAGTAGGGTCCCAGCACATGCATCTCCAGCAAGGTCTCAAAAGATGCTAACGCTGCTGGCCTGGAGAACCCACTCTGAGAACTGCTTTGATAAAAATTAGGGCAATCAAGATCCTCTCCATGAGGCAACGTAGAATTGCATTGCTCTCCCTTCCCTGAGCAAGAGGCACGAGGATAAAAGAAGCCTCAGAATCACCCCGAAGGAGGAAACCATTCCGAAGCTTCTTCAAGCACAGCAGAGCCACGGAGGGTGGCCTCGCTGAGGTCTCCCTGGGAATGGGAGGCAGGCGAGCACCATCCCGTGAGCCCTCTAGAGCTTGTTAGGTGTTTTATAACCCTGGCTGGATGGCTCGCTTTCCTCTGGCCCCTCTAGCTGCCCGTCCCTGCAGGCCCACAGCAGTTACCCTGTCCTGGCTCAAATCTGGTGGTGACATGCTTGAAGATCTTTCTACCAATCCAAGGGAAGGGGCCAGAATTCCCAGGAATGTCTCTTCAAATCACTTGCATTTGATTTCAGGATGCATAGAGAGGGCAGATGTCCCGCATTGGCGTGAACTGAGGATGAGCTGGCTGCCTTGTGCTTTTCCTCTCCTTCTTGTAAAAAGGCCCAGAAGACGATCAGCAAGGAAAGCAGCTGCTAGGGAAGGCAGATGAAAAATAAATAGAAATACACGATTGGCTGGGAGCCCCTAGGGATTAACTAACTAATTAATCCCACAACAGTTTGACCAGGAACTAATTAATCCGTTAAGCACTTGGAGGGCCCAAGGCCCTGGCCAAGAGCAGGGAGAGGCTTCACTTCTCTCCAGAGGCTGGCGCGGAGTGGGACTGTCCTCCAGGGTCTCCAGGGAGGGCCTGGGTAAGGACTGTCCTTCCCAAAAGCATTGGTTCCCTCTGCATCAGAAATCTGCTTCTCAAGCTATTTCTTGAGCCAGACTCCTCTGTCACTCTGCCCTGGGAACCCAATCAAAGAAGAGAGCCCTGGGGAAAGGCAGCTGGGCTTCAGCCTCTCCAAGTATGGGAGCTACAGAGAGTTGGACCTGGAAAAGTCTTCAGCCATCTGGTCCCTCCAACCCACTTTACAGATGAAGGATGGAGTTGACAGGTTACCCCGGTGGGCCATTTGGACTTAGAGACAAATGATGTTTCTTTCCGATCATTGCTACACGGCACCCAGATGAGGGGGAATTCAGATCGCACTTTAGGTGCTATCTTTAAATCCACCTCAGAGGTCAACAGGCGCAGAAATCTTTCTTAAAACAGTGTAGCTGGGCCGGGCACAGTGGCTCACACCTGTAATCCCAGCACATTGGGAGGCTGAGGCAGGCAGATCATGAGGTCAGGAGATCAAGACAATCCTGGCCAACATGGTGAAACCCCATCTGTACTAAAAATACAAAAAAATTAGCTGGGTGTGGTGGCGCGAGCCTGCAGTCCCAGCTACTCAGGAGGCTGAGGCAGGAGAATTGCTTGAACCCAGGAGGCGGAGATTGCAGTGAGCCGAGATCATGCCACTGCACTCCAGCCTGGCTGACAATGTGAGACTCCATCTAAAAAAAAAAAAAAAAAAAAAAAAAAAATGTAGTCGGATTGACTAAGATCGTCATTTTTAAATATGATTTTTCATGAGGTTTGGTGACAAATTCAAGGCTGGTCACAACATATTCAGGTGGCTCTACAGATGGATCCTTCCTCTCATTAGCTTTTCTGACACTCTTTTTAATCTTCTGTTTCCCTGAAACCCAGGTCACCTCATGTTACAACCTGATCTCCAAAAAATCTGACAGCAGCCATCTGGGGATGTAAGCTACTGTTAACCTTTCCCAGAGGATGTTTTTCTTTAGACTCCTCTCTCCTTACAGAACAAGGGGTTCTACAGCCTAAGTGGTAAAAGAATCTCAGCCGGGCATGGTGGTGCACCCCTGTAGTCCCAGCTACTTGGGAGGCTGAGGTGGGAGGATTGCTTGAGCCCAGGAGGTCAAGGTTGCAATGAGCCGATTTTGCACCACTGCACTCCAGTCTGGGTGAAAGAGAGAGACCCTGTCAAAAGAATTAAAATAAACAAAAATAAAAATAAAGGAATCTTAAAGACCAGGCAGCATGCATTAAGAAATTCTAGAACAGACACTCCTAGAATCACAAAATGAAATGTGCAAGGCACTTGTGATAGTATGAGCAATACCGAAGGCTAGACTGCCAGTATGCTAAGTGGGGGCCATGCCCTCGATGGTTCACTTAATACACGTGTGCTGTGTGCCAGACTCCAGTCCAGGTGCTAAGGGCGGAGGGTTGAATCTGACATGAGCCCATGAGGGGCTCCCTGTCTAGTGGAAGGGAGGAAAAGGGCAATGATTAAGCAAAAGTTGCCTCTAAGATGTGATGAGTGAATTAAAGCAAACTGTCTAGTCCCTGTAAACTGAAACCCCATCCTCTAGAATGGGGTCAACCAGGTGAATGGGTCTTGGCATGGGGCTGATGGAGTCTGCAAACTTGCAAAGCTGCCTTTAGGCAGAGTTGGAGTGTAATGCTCCAGCTTTTGAATGTATCAGCATCACAGAGAGAAAGAGCTTCTTAAAAATCCAGATGGGGGATGGGAGTAGTGGCTCATGCCTGTAATCCCAGCACTTTGGGAGGCTGAGGTGGGTGAATCACCTGAGGTCAGGAATTCGAGACCAGCCTGGCCAACATGGCGAAACCCTGTCTCTACTAAAAATACAAAATAAAGCCGAGTGTGGTGGTGCACGCCTGTAATCCCAGCCACTAGGGAGGCTGAGGTAGGAGAATCGTTTGAACCAAAGAGGCAGAGGTTGCAGTCAGCCAAGATCGTGTGACTGCATTCCAGCCTGGGCAGCAGAGTGAGATACCACCTCAAAACAAACAAACAAAAAAACAAAACAAACAAACAAAAATCCAGATGGCTGGGCTCTACCTCAAGAGTTTCTGGTTCAGTGGGTCTGGGATGGGGCCCAAGAATTTCTAACAGGCTCCAGATGACACTAATGCTGCTTGTCCAGGGACCACACTTGGAGAACTACCATGCTGGAAGGTTCTGATCAACCCAAGGTGCCTTGAAGGAGGGACCTCCCAATAGGAGCCTCCACTACTGCCACCAGGACCAGGCTGTGCTGCAAGGCCAAGCGTGCCACTCACTTTATTCATTCTCTGCAGACCTTTTCCTGCTGCTTTTAAATTTTATTTAGTTAGTGAGTTAGTAGGGTCAGTTTAGAGTTATTTATCTATCTCTATTTTTCACGTAGAGTGAAATGGATGAGAATCAAATCCAGATGGCTGGAGACGATGTGGATTTACCCGAAGATCTCCGGAAAATGGTAAATGAAGATCAAGAAGAGGAAGAAGATAAAGATTCTATTCTTGGGCAGATACAGAATCTCCAGAACATGGACTTGGATACCATAAAAGAAAAAGCCCAGGCCACCTTCACCGAAATCAAGCAGACAGCAGAGCAGAAGTGTTCTGTGATGTGAGGGGGTGGGAGGGGTAGAGGGAGGGCACGAGCCATCCTTGGAAAAGAGCACTCTCCTGTGGGGACGTTCCAAGCAGTACATGTTTTAATGTAGTGAACACAGTTAGGAAAACCAGGATGATCTATTGATAGATAATAATTGGTTGTTCTAAATATTCCTGGCAGAGCATTAGCTAGAAGCTTGCAGCAGGAGCTATACTTTCCTCTTAGTTATAAATGAGATGGACTGCAAAATTTCAGTTGTAAATGGTGATGCAGAACACATATCTGCTTAAAGACCTTGAGATGAGCCAGGAAGAAACAAAAGCAAGTGGCATTTCCTCTCCAACTTTCTTCCTTAGAGGCCAAGTTCTCAGCCTGGAGGGCGACCCTCTAAGGCGCCGGGGATGCCCACAGGGAGCTGAGGCTGCAGCCTCCAGGGCAATCAAAGGTCACCCTCACCCCTCAACCTCTCAGGCTCCTTGAAAGTTGCCAGTGATCCTCATCAAGTTTGGTCCTTGGACACTTCTCAGCCAAGTGGCAGTAGCAGGGATGTGGTGAATGATGAGGAATTGAGGCAGGGAATAGATCTCAGCAGCCCTTTGCATTGGAGACCATCATTCTAGGGGCCATGTGAAAAATGGACCCGAGGGAGGCACAATTAGAGGCAGAGGAAAACCAGGGGAGGCGACTGCTCTTTTTGAGTTGAGCTTAACTCTGAGCTTGGTGATAGCAATGGGAGCACAGTGGGTAGACTAACAGAGAGAATTAAGAAGTTAAATCAGTCTCTCCTCACTGCCTGCTCCCAACCTCTCTCTCATCCCCTTCTCTCCTTGCCCAATCTCCCTATCCTTTTTTTTCTTCTCCTGTCCCTTCCCATCCCACCCCTTCAGGCTACCTTCCAGTAAATCACATTGTCATTTGATGCCACAGGCTTTCAGGGTAGACACTGATTTTTTTTTCCCCTAATATCTGCTCTCTTTCAAAAGGAATAATTCAAAAGACTTAGGACAATTACCGCCAAAACACTTCGGCTATTCAGCTAAAGCCCACCAAACCAAAACAAAATACTGTGTTTTTTTTGGTGAATCTGTTCATACAGTGAATAAGGATCAAAAACAAATTTTGTCAAGAAGAACTGCTCTATCAAAGGAAAAGGAAACTAAGACTAAAAACTTAGGGTCTAACTTGTTCTAAACCCAGAGTTCCCAAATGTGTTGTACAAGAAGTTTCATGTTTTAAAAAATATTCAAATAAACAACCTTTGGTCCTTGGCAAAGTTTCGCCTGTCTCAGAAGTTCCCTGGGAGAACATTGGTGCAATGATTGAGGCTAATTAACCTTCTAGTCCACAAAGCCAGATGCCAGGGCCACATTTTAAAACCATGCTTATCTTTTATCAGAAATGGCATGGGAGTTGTGATTTAAGAGCAAAAGCTTTAAAATACTTTTTTAAAAACTACAATATAATAGATAAGATTTATCTTCAGTTTAATGCCTGACTCTGCCCTGTGGTTGACGGGGGGATAGTATGGATGGGTGAGAGGAGTGCATGTGGCCTGATGTTTGCACACGTTGTATGATGTAAAATACTACAGCTGCCAAATTGTTCCACAGGCTAGCCTCAGGATGACTCGGAAGATGTCCTTTCTTGTAAAAGATGCAGCCGGTTCTGCTAAGGAAATCACTAAATTGACACTTCCTCTTGACCCTCAAAATTACTTCAATGTAATTTGGTCATTGTCTCAATGAAGCTGCGCAGCTGGTAGAAGACTCTGACCATGAGTCCTCACATATCACACCGCACAACCCCATGACACAGCCCAGTACGTCACATCACCCCACACAACGGTATCCCACATCATATGACCCCTGACCGCAATGTATCACACCACATTACACCACAACACCCCACCCCACACTAATCCACCCCTCCCCCTCACCAAACCACCCCACCCCAATCAACACCAAATCACATGTGTGTGGGTTGGGAGAGGGGAGGGCATGTATTAGGGCCTCCAGAAGGCCCCTTTCTCTCTAGAGGGTAGGTAGGTGTCTATGCTATGTGATGTCGATGTGCACAAAAAGGTCTCCCATCATCAAAACCTAGAATCCAACAATTATGGAGGACTAGAAGGGAATCTATTTCAATCTCCCATACAATAAAGGGACCGTTTCCAAGTTATCCCTGTTGAGCCTTATTTGAAAGCTTCCAGTGGTACAGAATTCACTATCTGCTGCTCCAAGGAAATTTGACCACCAGTCCCTCCATTTGTAGACAGATCTAGTTGTTGGAAAATCCTTCTCTTAAGCTGAAAATGGTTGCATCTTTAATCCACTGGTCATGGTTCTGTTGAATGGAACTGCACAGATTGTGCCTACATTCCCACTCAGACTTTGATACATGCCCTCTCAGTTATCTCTTTTTCAGGAAGACATCCTAACTTCTTTTTGTAAATTCTCATAATGCAGTAGGAACACTGTAAACCCACTGGGTAATTGAGCTCTGACTGCCAGCGTCTCGGAGTGAAGCCAGTCATGCAGAAAATGGCAATGCTGTTGCCTTCCACACCCTGCCACTGGAGTTGATGCTTGAAGCCATTCCTGAGCCAACTCATGGTCAGGAATGAGGATTTTGGTCCCAATTCCACTAGCACATGACCTTGGACAAGTCATTTATTCTATCTGGAAATCCATTTTCTCAACAGTGAAAATCAAGGGGCTGGCTTACTCTACATTCTGTAATTCATTCTATGGTTTCAGGGTGGTTACTGTGGAGATTTATCTTGTGAAAGAGAACACATTAGCCCATTGTCACTGCCACATAACTAGGTTTCAGTCCCTTTACTAGCTTCAACTGAGCAAAGGGACACCAGGCCCAATGGGTGAGGGGGAGGAAGAGAGAGTTTTGATAGATGCTGTAAGAGAGAGGATCAGGAACACGGAGCCCATGGAGAGAAAATCTGGAGATCCTGGCGGGGAGGGGCGGGTTAGGGAGTTTCTATCCAGGCAGAAGGAACCAGAGTGTCTTTGGGGAGAAGTGCTGAAGAATAAATTCCAAGAAGACAAATTAAATGGACTTGCCAATTTTGCTTAGAGTTAGTCTAGTTCTAATTAGATATAGGTGGCTACAGTACAATGAAGCAGGAGTTCTACTTTTGAAAGACAATTCATATGGTGAGCATGGTTATCCAGAAAACAACTAATCTAGTTTGTGAGTTATATAAGTACCTCAGTTTTGCTCCTGGCACTAGAAATTTAGCCAAATTCCTACTTACAAACAGAACCATCAGAAACAGGGAGAGGAGTAAAATTAAAAGTGAAAAATCTAGACCTTACAGCTTCTGATAATGGAGAATAAGATGCTACTGGATCAACCCTTCTGGAAATAACAACTATAAACTATGAACAAAATACAGAGAAACAACTGCCTGAATGCACTGGAAGCAGCCAGAAGCAGGTCCACACTGAAGGGAAATGAAACCTGAACTGGGAAGAAGAAAAAAGCACTGGTGAGTTTTCCTTTGCTTACAGGTTTCATCTGAGGGCAGACCCCACTTGAAGCCAAGTAAGACAACTAAAACTCAGAAAACTTTCAGCCTTAAAGGCTTGAAGAACCAGCAGAGCTTGGGGTACCCACAGCAGCTCAAAATGAAAGAGCGAATCCTAGAAAGGAGAGAGTCACAGGAGGGGAATTCTGAATTCTGTGTATAAAGTCTCTTCAAGATCCTGGCTAATGCCTGAACGATGCATAGAGTAGGCATACTCCAAGCAGACAGTGAAGGCTAAACAAACTGAACTAAGAATTCTGTTACTGCCCACTTAGGAGAAACAGAATTTTGAGTTTGAATCCAGCCACGTTTGCTGACTGTGAAACAGACAAACAAATGAAAGTAATCTTCAGAAAAACATAACAGAACTCAGCAAAGTAAGTAGAAGGAAGGAAACACTAGAGAGCACAAATTAATGAAATAGAAAACAGACAAACAGTAGAAAAAAATTAAGAAGTCCAAAAGTTGGTTGTTTAAAAGATCAACAAACTTGACAGACACCTAGCTGAATTGCTTAAGAAAAAAATAAGAGTACACAAATGACCAACGTCAAAATTGAAAGAGGGGATACACTACAGATCCTATAGACACTCAAGAATGATAAGGGAATATTATGGAGAACTTTATGCTAATAAATTTGGCAGATATTTGGATGAACTTAACAAATTCTTTGAAAATAATGTGCCTCACCAATACTGATGCCAGATATATAGAATAACCCTATGTCTTAAAAAAAAAGAAGTAATTATTGAAACCCTTTCCATGAAGAAAACACAAGCTTAGATGGCCTCACTAGTGACTTTTATCAAATATTTAAGGAAAAATAGCACAATCTTGCCCAAACTGTTTCAGAAAGAGGAAGAAGAAATTCTTCTCAAGTCATTTAATAAGGCAAATATAACCCCGATGCCAAAGCCTTACAAAAACATTATTAAAAAAAGAAAATTGAAGACCAATATCCTTGTTGAATTTAGATTTTTAAAATCCTTAACAACTAATAGAAAATAAAAATCCAGGCTCAACGTGGTGGCTCATGACTATAATCCCAGCACTTTGGGAGGCTGAGGTGGGCAGATCATTTGAGCTCAGGAATTCAAGACCAACCTGGCCAACATGGTGAAACCCCATGTCTACTAAAAATACAAAAAAATTACCTGGGCATGGTGGTGTACACCTGTAGTCCCAGCTACTTGGGAGGCTGAGACATAAGAATCATTTGAACCCAGAAGGAGAAGGTTGCAGTGAGCTGAGATCACACCACTGCACTCCAGCCTGGGAGACAGAGACAAACTCTGTCTCAAAAAAAAAAAAAAAGAAAGAAAGAAAGAAAGAAAGAAAAAAAAATGAAAGAAAGAAAAGAAAATCCAGCAATACAGAAAAAGGATAATATCATTAACAAATGAGGTTTATCTTACAAATTCAAGGTCGATTTAACATTCAAAACTCAATAAATATAATTCACCATATTAACACAATAAAAAGAGAAACCCCATATCATCATTTATGTCAATAGAGAAGACATTTATCAAAATCCAACACCCATTGTTGATTTAAAACTCCCAGCAAACTAAGATTAGAATAAAACTTTATCAGCGCAATAAAGAGCATCTTGGAAAAACCAACCGCTAACATCCTTGATGGTAAAACATTAAATGCTTTCCCCTAGAAATGGAAACAAGGCAAAAATATTTATTCTCTTTATGTCTTTGCAACATTGAACCGAGGTCCTAGGCAGTTCAATAAGGAAGAAAAAAAGAAAGAAAAGAAAAAATGGGAAAGAAAGATGTGAAACTGTCTCTATTCACAGATGACATGATTACTAATACAGAAAATTCTAAGAAATTTATAAAACAACCACTAGAACTGATAAGTTAATTTAGTAAGGTTGCAGCAAACAATGTCAGTATATAATGATCCATTGCATTTTTATACACTAGCTGCAAACAATTCAAAAATGGAATTAAAACCATTTTATTTTCAATAGCATTAAACAAAATTGTTAGTAAGAAATGTAGCAAAAGATGTAGAAGGGCTGTACACTGAAAATTGCAACACATTTCTGACAGAATTCAAGAATACTTAAATAAATGTTTCTGGATCAGAAGATTCAATATTGTCATAGTATCAGTAAACTCCAAATGAGCTATAGAGTCAGTGCAGTCTCAATCATAATCCTATCATGTAGAAAAAGACGAGCTGTTTCAAAAATTTAACTGGAGAGACAAGTATAGTAGGATATACAGAGCTATCTTGAAAAAGAAAAACGATTGGAGGATTCACTGCACTTGCTTAAGGCTGTACTATAAAGTTACAGTAACCGTGCCAGTGTGGTGACATGGTACCGATCGATACTGCTACCAGAAACAGACCCACACTTATATGTCAACTGATTTTCTAAATTTTTATTTGGAAATAATGATAGATTCACAGGTAATTGCAAAGATAGTACAGAAGGGGTCCCATGTACCCTCTCCCAGCTTCTCCAATGGTTATAATTACAGTGCAATATCAAAAACAGATAATTGACAGTGGCATAATGTGTGTGCATAGTTCTGTGCCATTTAATCACATGTGTAGATTTGTACATCCACTGCAATCAAGATACAGATCTGTTTCATCATCACAAATATCTCTCTTGTTCAACTCCTTCATAGTCAAGTCTATCCTCCTTCTTCCCACTCCTAAGCCCTAGAAACCATTAACCTCCATCTCTTGGCCAACTGATTTTTGACCAAGATACCAATGCAGTCCTATGAAGGAATGGAAAGCCTTTTTTTTTTTTCAATGTGCTAACACATCGAACCTACACCCTTATTATACCATATCTAAAAACTTAATTAAATGTGGATCACAGACCTAAGCATGAAACTAAAGCTGTGAAGACAGTAGAACAAAACACAGCAGAAACTTTTTGTGATCTTGGAATAAGAAAAGCTTTTTTAGAGAACAGAAACATTTAATATGGATACATTAGGTTTTATCAAAATTTAAAACTCCTGCTCATCAGAGGACATCATGAAGAAAATAAATAGCCAAGCCACATACAAGTTACAGACTGGGAGAAAATATGTGCAAAATTTATATCTGACCAAGGACTGAGATCTCTGATGTATAGTTTTTAAACCCTTACAACTCAATAATAAAGAATTTTAAAGCAAATTTTTGAACAGCAGAAAAGAGAGCAAACACTTTTAAAAAAGTATGCAAATGGACAAGTATATAAAAAAGTGCTCAGTGTAATTGTTAGGGAAATGAAAATGAAAACAGACTTGCTAGAATGGTTAAAATTTAAAAGACTGACAACACCAAGTTTTGGTGAGGATGTGAAGCAATTGGTATTATTGTATATATTGTATATTATTGGGGAAAGTTCTGGCAGTTTCATCTAAAACTAAAACACTAGGCTAGAATCCTTAAAAAAATATTGAGCTGTAGCTAAGTATATGCATGCTGAAGTATCTGGAAGTGACATGCCCTGAAGTCTGCAACTTATTTTAAAAGCTCATCATCACTGGTCATTAGAGAAATGCAAATCAAAACCACATGGAGATACCATCTCACGCCAGTTAGAATGGTGATCATTAACAAATCAGGAGACAACAGATGCTGGAGAGGATGTGGAGAAATAGGAATGCTTTCACACTGTTGGTGGGAGTGTAAATTAGTTCAACCATTGTGGAAGACAGTGTGGCGATTCCTCAAGGATCTAGAAATAGAAATGCCATTTGACCCAGTAATCCCATTACTGAATATATACCCAAAGGATTATAAATCATTCTACTATAAAGACACATGCACACATATGTTTATTGTGGCACTGTTTACAATAGCAAAGATTTGGAACCAACCCAAATGCCCATCATTGATAGACTGGATAAAGAAAATGTGGAACATATACACCATGGAATAATATGCAGCCATAAAAAAAAGATGAGTTCATGTCCTTTGCAGGGACATGGATGAAGCTGGAAACCATCATTCTCAGCAAACTGACACAAGAACAGAAAAAACCGCATGTTCTCACTCATAAGTAGGTATTAAATAATGAGAACACATGAACACAGGGAGGGGAACATCACACACTGGGGCTGGTAGGGAGGTGGAGGGGTGCTGGGGGAGGGATAGCAGAGGGTGGGAGGATTGGGGCGGTATAATATTAGGAGAAATACCTAATGTAGATGATGGAGGAATGGATGCAGCAAAGCACCATGGCATGTGTCTACCTGTGTAACGAACCTGCACGTTCTGCACATGTACCTCAGAACTTAAAGTATAATAAAAAAAATAAAAGAATAAAAGCACATAAAAAAATAAGAGATTGATGAGTAGTTAGAGAGATAAATAGATGTCATAGAACAATATAGAAAAATATTAATTTTAGAATCTAGATGGTGGATTCATGGTGTTTATAATCCTTTCAACTTTACTACATGTATTAAGTTTTTCTTAATAAATGGTTTATGTTTTATGATTAAATGACAAAGCTGAAATGAATAAGCTTCTCCACTTATCAACAGCTCTAGTGAGAAAGGTATGATCAGAAGAGAGATGGAAACAAAACGATACATTGACCTTTGGGATTCTCTGCATTTTTAAACTCTCATTTTCTCCTCTGCCCAATAGTTCAGATAGATATTTGTCTCATATTCTTATATTCACGTGTAGAAATTTCATTTAAGAGTTAAAGGATTGAACAATACATAAATATCACTCTCACCCAAAAATTCAAATTTCTGTAAGAATTTTATATTTCTTAATGCAATTAAAAATGTAACTTTAAAATGAAATAAATATACTCTTTGGGAGCCCAAGGCAGGTGGATCACTTGAGGCCAGGAGTTTGAGATCAGCCTGGCCAACATGGTGAAATCCCATCTCTACTCAAAATACAAAACTTAGCAGGGTGTGATGGCATACACCTGAAATCCCAGCTACTCACGAGGCTGGAGCACGAGAATCGCTTGAACCTGGGGGGCGAAGGTTGCGGTGAGCCAAGATTGCGCCACTCCACTCCAACTTGGGTGACAGAGCAAGACATTGTCTCAAAATAAAATGAAATAAAATACAGTGACAGTCTAACTGAAAGAATTCTGGAGGGAGAACTTATGTCCTGTTATCCGTATGGGCATTTACAATACTAGTGCTTCCAAGCATTCAAGCGTCAAGTAGCATGTTTTGTGTGGACTTTCAGATCCAGCACCATGCTAAACCCAGAATGTTCCACCGGTCGTGGGTGTGGGGCTCCTGGAAGCTTCTGTGTTCCTCTTTCCCCTCCTCTTGTTCATGTCCATGGCCAGTCCATGTTTTTCTCAGAATCACTATCACCAGGTGTTATATCCACATGTGCACTCTGAAGATGTTGGAGAAATAAAATGCATTTCCTAAAAAATACCACGTAAATCACTGGAAAACCTCAACAAGAAACTTCTACCTTAAGACCATAATGTGGCTTTTTGAAGAAATAACAATTTTAAAAGAAGGAAGAATGTCAACAGTCTTTGAGGGTTCACTGCAGTGGAATTCAGAGTCTCCCTGTTTCTGTTTTTGTTTTAATATTTCCCTTTTAAGAAATTCTATTCAGGCAATAGTGGCTCATGTCTGTAATCCCAGAACTTTGGGGGCTGAGGCAGGAGGAGCCCTTGAGCTCAGGAGTTTGAGACCATCCTAGACGACATAGCAAGACTTTGTTTCTACTTAAAAATAAAAAAAGTTAGCGGGGCATAGTGGTGTGTGCCCGTAATCTCAGCTACTCAGGAGGCTAAGGTGGGAGGATTGCTTGCACCCAGGAGAAGAGGCTGCAGTGAGCTATAATCTATGATTGCACCACTGTACTCTAGCCTGGGCGATAAAATAGACCCTGTCTCAAAAAGAAAAAGAAAAAGAAATTATTTTATTAATTTTTTAATTGTAGTAAAATACACAACAGAAAATGTACCATCTTAACAGTTTTTAAGCATACATTTTACCTTCGCAAACTGAGACTCCGTGCCCCCATACCCATTAAACAGTAACTCCCCCACTGCCGTCACACCCTGGCCCCTGACAACCATCTTTCTACTTTCTGTCTCTATGAATTTGACTACTCTAGGTACCTCACATGAGTGGAATCATATAGTATTTGTTTTTTTGGTAACTGGCTTATTTCACTTTGCACAATGGCTTCAGGATTTATCCATGTTGTAGCATGTGTCAGAATGTCCTTCCTTTTTGCGCCTGAATAGCGCTCTACTATATGTTTTGCTTATCCATGTATCCACTGATGGACTGCTGGGTTGCTTTTGCCTATTAAGGGTAAAGCTGCTATGAACATGGGTATATAAATATCTGTCCAAGTCCCTGCTTCCAGTTCTTTCGGTTATATACTCAAAAGTGAAATTCCTAGACCATAATATCCTCTGCTTGTCTACATTTTTTGAGAACTGCAAAAATTATGCTTGGAGAATGTAATAAATTTTGAAATTATACAAATTAAATTCAGATTTAGAAACTTTGTGGCTTTTCTGCTTTTTAAAATATTTTTTGGTTACGAAAAAATTTGAAACCTAACCAAAAGTAGTATAAAAAAATTTACTCGTGCCAAAGTTTAACTCCTTTACCCAACTCTAAAATGCTGCTATCCTTCGAAAACAATATATTTTTACAACTCCATTTACATGTTAAAGACATCATTCTTAGATGGCATGTAATTTCTGGAGTTAAAGAAACATAGCATATATGTACAAAATGATGTTTACTTATTTTCTTAACTCATTTTGGAAACCCCTAAAGATTTTCAAGTTGTATTTCTTTAACTATCATTCATTTAACTGACAACGCACACACCCTACAGTAAGCACGGTGAACTCCCGACACCTGAATGAAGACACTTCTGGAGAGCATCTTGTAAAGCCTGCTGAAAGCATCTGGTGGCTAACAGGGGCTAATCACATTCATCAGAATATATAGGAGCAGCATTTTTAGGGCTTAAGGGGTCAAAGGGGAAAGCACAATAAAAACCAACAAACAAATGTTCATAAAATCACAGTGAACTGTAAAAGTAAACTAAAGTAAACAGTAGAGTTGCTGGAGCCACCTTGGGGGGAAAACATGACCTTCTCTAGAGTGGTGTGTGTTCTGAGCAAGATGGCAATGGCGTGGCATGTGAACCCCTGTCTCCTCATTTAATGAACGCTCACATCAAAGGCGGTGGAGGAAACCCCAGCCAGCGCTGATGCTAACAAGACTGGATGGGACTGAA
Source organism: Ateles fusciceps (assembly GCA_036589455.1). NCBI lineage: Eukaryota > Metazoa > Chordata > Mammalia > Primates > Atelidae > Ateles > Ateles fusciceps. The sequence goes on from JAZHEH010000078.1 coordinate 12,559,960, forward strand.
ATGCCTTTTGAAAGTGATCAAATGATTTCTGTGGACTATTTGGGAAGGAAAGTTAAGCAGTTTGACATTTTCCAAACACATGGGAAATAATTAATATTGTAGAAAAACTCCAGATGAGTGAGTGTAAGAATGTGAAAAAATGTATACTTGTGCCAATTAATAGCTGTGTGAAATCAGACAAGTTGCTTAACTGCTTCCTTGAGTGAAAAATAGAGTTCCTTGTAGTTATTCATTGACTCAACCACTGTGTGCAACATATGTTCTGGGTGCTGGAGATTCAACAGATAAGATCCCTATTCTCACGTAGCTAAGATTCCAATGAAGGGCGAAGGATAGCAAAAGATAGGTTTAGAGAGTGGTAGGTGCTATGGAAAAAAAAAAAGGAATTATAAGAAAATCATGTGAATATTTGAGGGAGGGCATTTTAGGCAGAGAGAATAGTAAGTGCAAAGGTCCTGAGGGAGAAAAGAACTTGGAGGATTTCAAGAAGAGGAAAGAGGCCAGTGGGGGGTGCAGCTCAGTGAGCAAGTTGGTGAGGATAGGAAAGTGGTCGGAAATGTTAAATCAGGAGGTGTGAGAAGTGGAAACACAGTAAGTCTTCTAGAACACTGCAAGGAGTTTGGATTTTATCCTAAGTGTTACAGTAAGCCTTTGGATAAATTTTTTGCATGGAGTGGCATGATCTGATTTACATTTTTCAACAGTTATCTGGCTGCTGCATGGAAAGTGGAGAGAAGGGAGCTAAGAATAAAGAAAGGAGACCAGTTAGAAGGCTAATTCAGTCATCTGTCCAAGCAAGATAAGACAGTGACCTGCACAGTGGTGGAGAAGCAGAGTCAAATGAACTCACACATTACTTGGATATGGGGATTGCAGGAAAGAAAGATTATAATAATTTTGCCCGCTGAAATGAAATGAGATGGCACATGTCAGGTTAACACATGGTATCCAGCTCAGTAATGATACCAAGGTGAACATGGCATTGACAATAACTAAGGCCAGGAACAGGAGAACGGGGGAGAAGGAAGAAGAGATTGTGGCTTGCCCTTTCCTGTAGGACCATGAACTATCTGACTTGCCTTTAGGGCAGCAAAAGTTTGACAAAGTCTACAAAATAGGCAAGCTTTATACTAAATTTCAGAATGTAGAGTATTGGAATGTTCTTTGGCCTTATGCTTTTTCTGCACCTGTTGAGATGATTGTATGATTTCTATCCTTCATTACGTAAGGTGGCATATCATATTTATTGATTTGCATATTTTGAACCCACCTTGTATCCTAGGGATAAATCCCATTTGATCATGGTGAGTGATCTTTTTAATGTGCCGTTAAATTTGATTTGCTGAGGATTTTTTCACCTATGTTCATCGGTGATATTGACCTATAATTATCTTTTTTTATAGTGTCCGTATTTGGCTTTTGTATGAGAGTAATGCTGGCCTTTTAAAATGAATTTGGTAAAGTTCCTTTACCTTCAATTTCTTTGGAAAATTTTTTCGAAGAATTGGTGTTAAAGCTCCCATGATGCTATCTGGTCTTGGACTTTTATGTTGTTGTTGTTGAGAGGTTTTCAATTATTGACTTCATCTCCTTGTTGATCTATACAGACTTCCAATTTCTTCACTATTCAGTCTGGGTATATTGTATGTTTCTGGGAGTTTATTTCTTCTAGGTTATCTTAGAATAATAAAAATTCATGATAGTCTCTTATGATCCTTTTTATTTCCTTGGAATCAGTTGTAATGTCTCCCCCTGTTATTTATAACTGGGTCCTCTTCTTTTTTTCTTGGTTAGTCTAGTTAAAAATTTGTCAGTTTTTTTTTTAAATAACCTTTAGTTTTGTTAATTGTTTCTATCATATTTCTAGTGTCTATTTCATTTATTTCTGCTCTAATCTTCATTATGAAAACTCTAAGCAAATTAGGCATAGAAGGAATGTACCTCAACATAATAAAGGTCATATATGACAAGCCTACAGCTAACATCATTCTCAACAGTGTTCCCCTATGATCCAGAGCAAGACAAGTGTGCACACATCCACCACTTCTATTCAACGTAGTATTGGAAGTCCTAGCCAGGGCAATTATGCAAAAAGCAAACAAATGTATAAATGACATCCAAACTGGAGGAAGTTAAATTGTCTCTGTTTGCAGATCATGATCTTATACATAGAAAACCCTAAAGACTCTACCAAAAAATGGTTAGAACTAATAAACAAATTCAGTAGTTTCCCAAGATACAAAATAACATACAAAATACAGTTGCATTTCTATACACTAACAAAAAAAACTAATCAAAAAAGAAATTAAGAAAAAACATCCCGTTTACAATGGCATCAAAAAGCATAAAATACTTAGGAATAAATTTAACCAAAGCGGTGAAAGATCTGTATGCTGAAAACTATAAGACATTAATGAAAAAAATTAAAACACAAATACATAGATATCCTGTGTTCGTGGATTGGAAGAATTAATATTATTAACATTTCCACACTACTCACAGTGGTCTATAGGGATTCAGTGCAATTCCTATCAAAATTCCAATGATTTTTTTCACATAAATAGAAAAGAAAATCCTAAAATGAGTATAGAACCACATAGACCCTGAATAGCTAAACTAATCTTGCAAAAGAAGACAAAAACTGGAGATGTTACACTTCCTGACTATATCTCAAAGCTATAGTTATCAAAACAAGCATGAACTGCCACGTATAAATTTTTGGAGACATCTATCCAACACAAAACAGGAAGTAAGAGTCTCAAGAATTCACTGTGCACTGGACACTGTGCTAGAAATTCCTCTAGACCCCGTAGAGTGAAGGAGTTTAGAGAAAGCTTGTTCTATAGCAGACTTGCAGAGTAGTTTCCTAAACGTATGCATGCATATGCTCACATGCACACATGCAATACATATTCTATTTTCTCTAAGAATATTTTGGCTTAGTTTACTAGAACACACATATTTTTTACCTGTGGAGGGTGACATGGTAATTGAAGGTGTGAGGAAGAAATGGAACTGAGTAAGAAACATGAAAAGGAGATAAAGTTGAAGTGCTGAGCAGCCATGGTGGGGAGGGGATAATTCGAGTGTGAATGATTCACATTGATGTTAATGCATTTTCAAAGCAAACATACGGCATTTAGAGACAATCTGATGTTTGTGGTTCTTTGTGCACCTCTTCTTACCAGCTTGAGGTAATCAAGAGTCGATTGTGTTCTAGCCTTCTGTTAGTCATCTTGCTAATCATAAAGTATTCTACAAATTCTAGACAGAACAAACCACCCAATGGGCAAAGGACTTGAATAGGTGTTTCTCCCAAGAAGATATACAAATAGATGATAAGCAAATGCAAAGAGGCACAATATAACTAATCATTAGGGAAATGCAAACCAAAACCAATCAGATAAACACTTTACACCTATTAGGATGGCTATTATTTTTTTAAAATAGCAGAAAATAAGAACCAATGACAAGAACTGGCAAGGATTCACAATCTACCTTGGGTGTGGCTGGTGGAAATGTAAAATGGTGCAGTGGCTGTGGAAAACAGTGTGCCAGTTCCGCAAATAATGAAACATAGGATCACCATATGATCCAGCAATTCCACTTCTGGGTATTTACCCAAAAGAATTGAAAGCAGGTCAGGTGTGGTGGCTCACGCCTGTAATTCCAACACTCTGGAAGGCCGAGGTGGGTGTATTACTTGAGCCCAGCCTGGGCAACAGTGTGAAACCCCGTCTCTACTAAAAATACAAAAATTAGCTGGGCATGGTGGCACACACCTGTAATCCCAGCTACTCGGGAGGCTGAGGCAGGAGAATCGCTTGAACCTGGCAGGCAGAGGTTGTAGTGAGCCAAGATCACACCGTTGTACTCCACCCTGGGCAACAGAGACTCCATCTCAAAAAAAAAAAAATTGAAAGCAGGCACTCAAACAGTTATTTGCACACTAATGTTCATAGCAGCATCATTCACAACAGCTAAGAGGTGGAAGCAACCCAAGTGTCTATCAACAGATTAATGGGTAAGAAACATGTGGTATATACATACAGTGGCATGTCATTCAGCCTTAAAAGAAGGAAAATTCTGGCACATGCTTCAGCATGGATAAACCTGAAGACATTATGCTGAATGAAAGAAGCCAGTCACAAAACCACAAATACCATATGACTCCGCTCGTATGAGATACTTAGGGTAGTCAAATTCCTAGAGACAGAAAGTAGAAAGATGGTTGCTGGGGTCTGGGGACTGGAGTGGTGGGGAGTTTTGTTTAATGGCTATGAAGTTTTAGTTTGGGAAGATTAAAACATTCTGGAGACATGATGGTGATGATTGCACAACAATATGAATGCATTTAATGCCACAGAACCATATGTTCAAAAATGATGTAAATGGCATATTTTTAGTTATGTGTATTTAACCACACATTTTTTAAAATGGAAGTAGGAGACATAGTCCTGGCCTTTGAATTGTTTCTGTTTGAGTAGCTCGTGCTTTGTCGGGAGTTGGCTGCATTCTGGGTTTTTTTTCACTCTCCAAATTAAAACAAAATGGAATATGTCACACTCCTATTTTAAGAAGCAGGCAGCTTCCATTTGGAGGAATAAAGAATGTGTATGTTGACTTTGAATTAGAAGGAAGGGAGAGTAACCTAACACATATTTATGGATCTGAATCACAGTTGTACTATAATTATTTATCTGAATACAAGAGGCTGGGCGCAGTGGCTCACACCTGCAATCCCAGCACTTTGGGAGGCTGAGGTGTGAGATCACCTGAGGTCAGGAGTTGGAGACCAGCCTGGTCAAAAAGGTGAAACACTGTCTCTACCAAAAATACAAAAAAAATAGCCGGATGTGGTGGCGCATGCTTGTAGTCCCAGCTACTCAGGAGGCTGAGGCAGGAGGATCACTTGAGCCCTGTAGAGATGTAATGGTGGTTTGCACCAGATTGGAGATGTAGAAAAGTCATCAGAACCTGTTTATATGTTGAAGCTACAGCCAACAGGATTGCCTGACAAATTGGGTGATAGAGAAATGTGTGGCTGAGGGCCTGAGACACATGAGTGAAACAGCCATTTATAGACATGAGGAAGACGGTGGTGGAGCAGATGCAGGAGGGAAGTCTATTCAGGAATTCTGTTTCGAACATGTACTCAATACACATGCACGTGGAGATGCCTAATAGGCAGCCGATCGACCACAAGAATCATAAAGGAGTTTCGGAGTAGAGTCAAGGAGAGCATCGAGGAAGTGAGTCTAGATAGGGAGCAGGACCCAGGGCTGGGCCAGGCATTCCAGCTTTGAGAGGTCAAGGACAAGAGGAAGAATCCGGAGAGGATCCTGGGGAGGAGCAGCCAGTGACCTAGAAAGAAACCCGGAGGTTGTAGGGAACTGGAAGCCAAATGATTTTCAGTAGAACGCTGCCTTGCTGTGAAGAATACTAGAGCTGGCCAAGCCCCAGGTGGGGGTTGGGTCAAGCCTGCTGCAAAATGGGCATCCTTGGATTTGCCTTCTTAGCACTCTAAGAGGATTGATGGGCTTCAAGACCATCATCCCCTCAAGATAAATGTCTTTAGTGCTTCCCCCTAGACACTCTGAATTCAATTAGTTTAATTAGAAAACAAGTAAAGAGGAATTATCTTAATATAGCTTTGCTCCTAACAACTCAAAAAAAGTCCATGTGTTTGGCAGAAATCCAAGTTCCCTCTTTTGTTTACATATTCTGGGATAATGATGTAAAGTTTTCATTTTAGAGCAAAAAGGTGGACATCTCTCACCCTGTTGATCATAGTTTTGTTTTAGTTTTAATAATAATAATAATAAACACTTCCTGCTTTCCTCATTTTTAATGAGGTAGGAGCAGTAATGTGCTAGTTAATGTTTAAACACTATTTAGTTTTTAAGTTGAGACGAGGACTGTCTGATTTTTAGTGTTTTCCAATTGCTGTGGTGAAATTACTACCACTATGGCTGATTGCAAACTACTAAGGTGAATCACTGACCTTAGAACTGGAAAGACGCTAACCATAAGCTCCTACAAGCCAGTGGGGGCTGATTCCAGCACACCAATGGGTGGCAATATCAGCTGCTTGCCACAAATCCCTGCAAATCTATTGCCAAGGGAATTTTTCCTCTTATAGGGAGACTACTTAAACTTGCATCAGTTGTAAAAGTAAGCTCAGAACCAAGATAATTGGGTTGGTAAATGACGAGGTAGTTGTGTGAAGACTAACTTCATTGTGTTTGTACAACAAATATATTCCTCCGCAATTCATGCAGTGACTTTCTCTAACTACAAGCTGGGTCATCTGAGAGCTCAGCACGGCAGTGCTAACGCCAGAGTGGACAGCCTGGGAGTGTGGGACCTGGCCTCCAGTCCAAGCCCTAGTACAAACATTCTGTCTCACCTTGGGCAAACTGCTTAATTTTTCTGGGTCCACACATTTTCGTATCTAAAATGTTAAAATGGGGGCTAGAAATAAGAGAACAGAACAGATAATCGTCAAAGTTCCTCTTCTAAATCTTTAATATATGATCCCCTGAGATAACAGGAAACTAAGTGGGAGAGTAGCTTTAAGTGACGTTGTTTCCAAAAATATCATAATGGGGAAACAGTGGAAATTCCCAAGGAGGAGACTTCTTGTTAATTGCTGGATGGTCTGCAGAGAGCTGTGGTCCCTGTTCTTATGTGAAAGGAAGGCTTTCAAACACGGTTTTACTGCTGGGAAACAACAGCTCCCAACTGCTCTTCATTTCTTCTTGTAATGAGATGAAATGTTTGCTTCCATATGCCCATCTGAGAGGGCTCTCAATTAAACCCAAAACGTCTACATGAGGCCCACCTCTTTGCTGGTTTATGGTATTTCAGCCATGATTATCTGATGGGGTTATTATTCACTACACTATCCTAATATCAACATTTGCTTCAATCTAATCTGAAAATACTAGAGAATATCCAGATTGTCATAGTAAGAGGTAAACTGTTATACAGGAAACGTCTTGATCATCGTTGTCAAGGTCATATATTTATGAAAGTGGCCAAGGATATTCATTGTTAGTTCCCTGCTTGTAAAAATGGGGTTTTGGTAGGCACCTCCAAGAACATTTTTCTGATATACCTTCTGGGTTGCTTCAAGTAGATAATATTTCATAAATTAGGAAGATCTGGTAGTGAGAGATGAAGAAGCTTAGAGTATTTTATCTCTGGATGCAGTGTCAGTATTAAAAAGACCTTAGCTACTGATATTTTTGCAACCATTGCAACTCGCCCATGGCATGCAATATATAATCCAATATAGGGGAGAATTCACAGCATCAAAGGCCCATGTTGAAAAATATATTTTAGATGCTTAAAAACATATTGTTCACAAACCACTGAGAGTGATTTGAAACTCAGAACAGGGAAAATTTTCTAAACTTCATGAGACAGCCTTGGAAAGTTGAATGATATACGTAATTTTTTTTTTTTTTTTAGCAAATCTGTAAGCATCTTAAATGGCGTAATAAATTACAGATTATCCATTATACCTTTCTCAACCCCACACCACTCTGCACTATATTACTCTTGTTATCCTTGACTCTCAAATTTTCTTGCTCTAATGTATCTGCTGGTTCTCTCATGGCCGCTGGAGAATTAATGGTGCACGTTAATACACATACCATGTTGGTGGGTAGATGGCATTCCTGAGTAAAACATTTAGGTTCAGATCCTGGCTATACTTGAAACCAACTGTGTGATCTTGAACAAGTTACATAAACTCTCTGTATTTCCGTTTCCTTATCTGTAAAGTAGGGATAGTAAGAGTGTCTACTGGCCAGGTGCGGTGGCTCAAGCCCGTAATCCCAGCATTTTTGGAGGCTAAGGCAGGAACTCTTGAGCCCAGGAGGCTAAGGCAGGATCTCTTGAGCCCAGGAGTTAAAGACCAGCCTGGGCAACATGGCAAAAACCCATCTCTACAGAAAATACAGAAGTTAGCTGGATGTGATGGCGTGCACCTGTAGTCCCAGCTTTGCAGGAAGCTGAGGTGGGAGGATGCTTGAGCCTAAGAGGTTGAGGCTGCAGTGAGCAGTGATCATGCCACTGCACTCCAGCCTGGGCAACAGAGCCAGACTCTGTCTCTAATAATAATAATAGCAGCATCTACATCATAGGATTATTGTAAGAACTGAATTGGGTAATTCATGTAAAATAATATTCAAAAAGTATGGCATATACCTGCTGACATATATTTAGTACTCAGTAAATAGTAGTTCTCATATGTATTCTTAACTCTTGACAATTGAATTTGTTGAACTTCAGTGTGTGTGTGTATTGTGTGTGTGCGTGTTTGGTGATTAGATGAGTTGTGTTTTGCTCTGGCGAAACTAAGGTAAGTTGCCTTTCTTGCACATGTATCAGCTAGTGGGAGGGGAGGTCCTTGAGTGCGGTATGGCACAGGGGAGTTATTCCAGGATTAAAATAATCTGCCACGGGGACAGTCTACGTGCAGCCAATCAAACTGATTTGATACACTTTATGAATTGATATCTTGTAGGCCTTTCCACAGTTGTTTTCACCCAAATGTAAAACATCGCCGAGAGGTGAAATGACTAGAGGCTGTGGCCGAATGTCCTTAATTCACTGGTATTCCTCTCCTCCGTCCAGCGCAGAAGGATATGCATATCTCCTCAATGTTGTAGGTGAGACGGTTTATCCAGAATACTTCCAGAAACTGGACCTCTCCATATATCCACGATCAAGGAGTCGCTTTATACTACAACTTCCTCACTTTTGGAAATGTATGTCTCTGAACCATTGCAAGTTTTATTGGGTTTTAGCTGTGTCTAAGTTTGGCCGCAGGTGGGGAATGGAAGGAGAGAGTTTTCTTTGATCCATCTAATGAATTAATGAATTAACCTTAGGTGGGGTTCAGAAGCCGGGCTCCTTACTGTTGCTGAAGCAGGGCTGATTATGAGCCAGCCTAACTGCTGGAAAAATGGAGCTTCGTGCTAGAAGAATTAGGGACATGGCCCAGTCCATTCATCTTCCCTAATCGAGTTCTTGGGAAATACACACGTAGATTAGCCCCTAACAATGACCCCCGGCTGATTGCTTGGAGTACCCTCCGCGGTGCCCACAATGGTACTGACTAGCTCTTTATGTCCTGCACAAAGAAAGCCCCAACTCCCCCTTGTCCTTCTCTGCCCTGCTCCCCGCCGCCCGCCCCCCCCGCCATCACCGCCACCCTGACCAGTGGCTGTTTAAGTCATTTCTGCTTTCTCCCCAGACACTGAAATAAACAGTAAATAAAAGCTAACCTCACCTGGACTTATTAGGAGGAGCTGGGCAGTTTCAGAGGAATTAACTTTGGAAAACAAGGCCATAAACCCCTTAGCAGCGTGTGGGCAGGAGCTTAAGAAAACGCTGCCAATCTTTGTTTAGCGGTGATTATCGAGATCAAGTTAATATTGGGAAGTTTGCATAAAAAGCATTCTTGGTCACAAGGGAAACAACAAATACCAATTAATTATCCCCATGGCTGCCCTCTGCTCACCACCACCTCAGCACATCAGCCACCTGGTCTATGTAACTGGCAGTCCGACCTTGTGGGTGCCACCAGGCCATTTGTGGGGCCTGGAAAGGTGGAGGAGGGGCAGAGGAGGAGGCAAACCCTAGTCTGTCAGGGGACTCTCTAGAGGGTTTAACTTGCCCTGGATGCCAGTGCCCATAGGCCACTCTCTATAGACTCTGACTTTATTTCTTCTGGGAGCTAAACTGCTTCTACCTCCACCTCTTTGTTGCAGGATTCAGTCTCAGGGAAGGATTAAAGAGACTGCAAGCTAAGATGGGCTTTGATCCTTTTCAAAAAGATCACACTCTACAATAATAATTACAAACAAGCTGCAGGCAGAAAACACTGGACAAGGAGTCAGTGGCCTGAGTTCTAGTTCTGACCCCTCCACTTAATAGCTGTATCACTTTGAGCCTCAGTTTCCTCTTCTGTAAAATGGGCAGCAATATATCTGTCCTGCTCACCTCACAGGGTTGTAAAGATCAGATGACATGAAGAATGTGAGAGGATTCTGAAAACTACAAAGTGACATGTCGAGAGGATTGCATGAGCCCAGGGTTTCCAGGCTACAGTGAGCCACCATCGCACCACTGCACCCCAGCCTGGGCGACAGAGAGGGACCCTGTCTCTAAAATAAACAAATAATAAATAAATAAATATGATATGTGAACACTGTAAAGTGCTATTAACTTACATTCGCTTTTTTCTTAAAACATTTCTGACTTGAAGTAGTTCAGTTTTTATCTCCTATGGTCACATGCTTGCCTTTATTTCAATTTGCCTTTATATAGTTTTATTAAAAATAGATATGCCCATCACGGGGAATTAACCACTGATCTTTAAGGAACTGCTTTATCCTCCGCAAATATCCTCCTAACACCAATTTAAAGGTGGGGGATCTCAAGTTGTGTGTTTTCCCTCTTTTATTCCATTGTCTTGTTCTCCAGCCTGGACGTTAAACTCCCCCAGACCAGCGGCCCTGGCCTTTCCCAGTTTGTTTGATGCCCACGACGTGACCCTCGATGGTGTCCTGCCCTCCGAAGGGACGCAGCAAACGCTTGTCTGAACGCAAGCGGGATGAAGAAGACGCCCCTGCCATGGATATCTGGGCGCCTAAAGAAAGGAGATTTTAGGAATGGTGTCCTCTAGGTCCTTGGGCTTTTTATAGGAAAGCATTTTAATTCACGGTTCAGGCCACCAGTTCAGGGAAGGCCAAGGGCCCTCCTAGGGTTTCGCCTCAGATTTGAGGGGGTGCCATGTTCACAGAGCCATTGTCCATCCGCGCCGCGGGAGGTGAAACACACTCACCCTCGCAAAGCATCTTTCCAAGTGGCCGATCAGTCGCTGTGGGCCACGGAAGCCTCCACGGGTCCAAAGGAGAAAGAACTGCAAGCCGATTACTCCTGAACCTTCGGGGAGGCGCGAGGCCCTCCTCCCCGGGAAAAGGTCCTTCCCCAGCCAGCTCGGGGCCCTCTCCTCGTCCCGGAGAAGTGTTGGAGGGAGGCGGGAGTTCCCGAAGGCCAGGGGCGAGGTGGGGAACTCCAGGTGGGTCTCCTGAGGGGCCTGAGCCCGGCTGCGCACCCGACGCGGGGCTCCCAGCCTCCTGCTGGACGAACGGGCGCTAGAGGTCACCGGACCAGTGGGCACAAATGGCCCTGGGGTAGGCGCTGGAGGGAGGGAGGGAGGGAGGCTGGGGCGCTTAGTCCGAGGGGACTGGGAGGAGTTAAAACAGATATAGACAGACAAACTAAACGCGAGGCCTGGGACTTGGTACCACCGAGCCCAGAACTGAGTGGGAAGAGAAAAGGGAGCAAGCGAGGGTAAATTCAAACTCGGACGAGTGCGGAGCTGGGAAGCCTTAGGCTGGGCCTTGGCGCTTCCAGAGGGCACCAGGCCAGCGTGGCGGCCCCGCGGAGGTGAGCCAGAGTGGGAGAGGGGCGAGTCTGCAGTTGGGGAGGAGTTGCGTGCAGGAAGGGAGGTGACCCCCAGTGGGTAGTCTGAGTTGAGAGGGTAAGCCCGAGGCAGGGGGCGACAAACGCAAGGGGGAGAGATGAGCCCAAGGGCGTCGGCCCCACTGAGGCAGGACTAGGGGTGGCCGCGATCGGGTTCCCGGGCCTTTCAAGCATCCAGCCGCCGATCCCCGGAGTGTGTTTGTAAAGCTTAAAACGGATCAAGAGGTAGGAGGGGAATGTTCTTAGTGCCCGCCCTGGGGTGGCCGCGCGAGGACCCTGAGGCTGGGCCGGGCAAGGACCCGCCCCTTGGTGGAGGGAGGGGCCGAGAGAAGGGGCTGGGTCCGGGCGAGAGGGGAGGAGCCGGGGGCCAGTTGGCTCCCCGCCTTTAGCGCCCGGAGCCCCAGCTACTCCGAGCCCAAACTTCGGACTTCTGGGACTAAGGCAGCAGCGGGCTGAGCGGTCGGCCGCCCCCAGCGTGCGCAGCCCGGGCGGGCTTCGCCCGCGGAGCTTGACCTAGGGTCGGGACCCGTCGCGTTGCACCGCGGCACTTGTGAAGAGCGGACTTCCAGCCTCTCCTCTCCGTCTCCAAAGCGCCCTCCCGCCTCCCCCACGCTCCCCATGCACCTGCCGGGCTGCGCGCCTGCCATGGCCGACGGGAGCTTCTCGCTCGCCGGCCACCTGCTCCGCAGCCCGGGCGGAAGCACCTCGCGATTGCACAGCATTGAGGCCATCCTGGGGTTTACCAAGGACGACGGGATCCTCGACACCTTCCCCGCGGAGCGGGGCGCCCGGGGCTCGAAGGAGCGGGATAGGAGGCTGGGCGCGCGGTCCGCCTGCCCCAAGGCGCCCGAAGGAGGCGCCGAGCCCTCCACGCCGCCAGCCCCGGCGCCTGTCCCCCGAGTACGAAGGTGAGTGCTCACCCTTGGCTGTGCGAGGCCCTTCGGGCGCCCGAGCTTAGAAGTCTGCTCGACCAGAGCGCCCCTTCCTTAACTTTTATTAAGGCACATGGGCGCGGGGGTTGGGGGCTCTGTCTATGGCGGGAGCTTCCAGTTTGCATTCAGAGAAAGACTAGGACCCAGCGCCGCCCTCAACCCGGACCTCCCCGGGCCATCTCGGAGCCCGCAGCCGGGCTGGCCTGCGCCCACGGCAAGGCGTGGTCAGCCCCGGCCCAAGGGTACTCCGGGGAGTGTCTCTGACCCTCCCGGGCCTCGTCGCCCCAGCCCCTCGCCCTTACTGCCCCAAGGAGCCCGGGGAGGCACGGCCGAGCCCAGGGCTGCCCGTCGGGCCAGCCACTGGCGAAGCGAAACTGTCAGAGGAGGAACAGCCCAAGAAAAAGCATCGGCGGAACCGCACGACTTTCACCACGTACCAGCTGCATGAGCTGGAGCGCGCATTCGAGAAGTCCCACTACCCGGACGTGTACAGCCGCGAGGAGCTGGCCGGCAAGGTCAACCTACCCGAAGTCCGGGTCCAGGTAAAGCGCCCAGGTTGAGGAACTGGGATCCGGGAGGGCCCGAGGCCCAAACTGCAGCTAGTGTTTCTCGGAATTCACGGGCGTCCACGCATGTATTACTGTCCCTCCTCGACTTGGGACGCCCAGAGTCCCAAGGGAGAGGCACAGATCTTCGATGTTCCCTGTGCACTACCCTTCAGGCAGTGTGTTCCAGTTTGTAGTACGGGCTCCCCCTTTGGGGGTTTTCCTCTTCTAAACTAAAAAAGGGAAGACGGGAATAACTTGCAAGATGAAGAGGCCGACAGCTCATTAGACATGGGAAGGGGTTGGGGGCTGCTGAGTGGAAAGAGAATGCAGGTAGCTGCTCCAGGGTGACAGTATGGGGGCCCCAAATGCCACCCTCGTCACTAGCTGCGCATACCGTGTTGAAAACGAAAACCCTGTTTCCTTGCGAAGGGCCTGGCACCTCGAAGTTGAAACTTCGGGTGGATTTGTTTAAGAAACTGACTTTTCCTTTTCTGGTGCATATCCAACCAAACTTCTCGCTGCAAAGGCCTTTTATTTTTATTGTAAAAGGGTTTTCGCTTTAATTAAAGCTGAATTATCTTTAATCCCTGATCATTAAAATATTTGAAAGCCTTAAATATTTGCTAGTCATCTGTGAAAAATCTGGGAGGATTTCCAAATTGGGAGAGTTTACAGAGGGCTGAAAGAGAGACATTGGGAACAAATTTCACTGCATCTGAAAGGCAGTGGAACTAAGATGGGATTTTCGTGTGTGTCTAATAAATTAGATTTCCAGGAAATGAGAATACTCAAGTGTTCAAAGCTTTTATCCATGTCTTAAAAGTAAAAGAAGACAAGCTGCTGCTTTTTTTTCCTTCTTAGTTTAAGAGTTTAAAATAATGAGTAAAAGTCATGGCTTAAAAAATATAATTCCCTAATGTGACTTGGGATTAACCAGCAAGGACAGTTCAATGTCTCCTAATTTGAGGCAGTCAAGCTGCAATGATTTCATTGAAGGGGTGGAAATTTTAGCACCTACTTTCAAGAAAGGAAGGATGGGAGAGGGAACGAATACAAGAGAAAGAGGAGAGGCAAAGCCTTCCAGTAACCTACAGAATTCGGGGCAAAGCAGACGCAGCTCCCTGGGCACCTGAGCCCACCTGCATCCTCCCTCATTGCTTGTTGAGGGGTTTTGGCTTCTCTACGTTGTGAGATTCTTGAGAACAGTGTCTGTGACTTCTTTGTGACCACAGACCAGTACAGCACCCAGCATACGGCCATTCTTAACACATGACTATGATGTAATCAGATGGTAGAGATACTAGGCAGGGTCTCCCCGCACGCACGGAGGGCGGCAGTAGAGCATTGCAATAGCCCACCTCAATCCTTCTGGCTAGAATCCGGGACGCTGGATCTGAAGGCTACAACTGATGTGGTTGGGAATGGAGTAGAAAGAGCAGGGAAACCCAGGAGGTGGTGGGACAGGAGCCCTCACCCAAGTCAGTGTTTCGTTTCTCTACTGTTGGCAAATATCTAATATTTAAGGGAGACTTGAGTCCTTAGCTATGCAGATGAATCTTTTAGGGGAGGGTACAGGATACTTACACTTCTGTTGTTTCTCTTTTCTCTCGAATTGCAGCCTCTCACACACTTGCCCTGCTGTGCTTAGGTGCTGGATTGCTGTTTTTTCAGCTCTTCTAGGGGGTCTTCTGCCCTTATTGACTGAAAACTGCTTTCTCCCTTCTGAGGTTGCGACAATCCCCCCCATTTCCCTTCATAAATGTTAACACTAAAGCCACCAGTTTGGCTGAAGTTCTTTTGTGTTCTTTACTAAACGGGTTCTCTCTGTCTTGCCTGTGAAGTTGGAACTGGTAGTAAAAATATAATCACAAGTTTTCTAGTGTTTTTATCAAATCAGTAACGAAGTTTCATTGGAAGAAACCAGATGTTACTCTTGGCAAGGACTTTCTATATATAAAGAAGAAGCAAAAAACCTTGTCATTGAGCTAAGGTCTTAGGGTAATGGCAAAATTAACTTTGTAATGTAAAACAGATAAAATAGATTTGAAGGATTATACTCTTTGAAGTAATAAGAAACAGCAGAAATAGTAAGCAGATATCAACTAAATACAAATAAAAATATTAAAGCAGCAATTCAAATATGCTTGGGGCAAAATAAACCCACTTGCTCCTATCTAGTTATCATAACTAGTAATCCGTGAAAAGAGCTGAATTTCAACACCCATTCTTGCCAGTTACTCTACTTAACGATATTTATACCTGTGTTTAGAGACAAAGGGTAGATAAAGCACAGAAAGTCTGAGACCAAAATACAGCAATTGAGAGCTGTACCATGCAGAGAAGAAGCAAGCCAAAACTGTTAGGAGGGGGCTGCCAGCCGACAGGTCACAGAAAATTGGTGAGATCTCGTTTCAAAGTTCCACGACCCGATTGCAGAGTTAAATTCACTTTTTCCCCCCTGAGTTTCTGCTCCGTACTAGGAGTTGGAAACAAATACAACCACAGCCATGGGTGAGATAAACAGAGAAAAGGGTGGGACGCCACGGAGGACTAGGATGGGACAAGAGACTCAGAAGACTCGAGAATGGAGAGAAGAGGCAAAAAAAAAAAAAAGAAAAAAAAAAAAAAAAGAAGGGATGGAAAAGACAAGACAATGCGGGTGGGAGGAGTCGGAGGGGGTGGAAGGAAGGAAGATCCGGGCCCCGCTCGGCAGGTGCGTGACAGTTGCACCCCTAGTTTTATTTGAGGGGGAGAGAGTGGAGCCGGTCGGGCTGCACGGGCTCAGGGTCGGGGACGCCCCTGCAGCCTCCGCTGCCGCCCGACGGCCCCTGCGCTCTCTCCTGCAGGTGTGGTTCCAGAATCGACGGGCTAAGTGGCGGAGGCAGGAGAAGCTGGAAGTGTCCTCCATGAAGCTGCAGGACTCGCCCCTCCTCTCCTTCAGCCGCTCCCCGCCCTCGGCCACGCTGTCGCCGCTCGGGGCGGGCCCGGGCAGCGGAGGCGGGCCGGCGGGGGCGCGCTGCCGCTGGAGTCCTGGCTCGGGCCGCCGCTGCCGGGCGGGGCGCCACCGCGCTGCAGAGCCTGCCGGGCTTCGGGCCGCCGGCGCAGAGCCTGCCCGCCAGCTACACGCCGCCGCCGCCGCCGCCGCCCTTCCTCAACTCCCCGCCGCTGGGCCCCGGCCTGCAGCCTCTCGCCCCGCCGCCGCCCTCCTACCCATGCGGGCCCGGCTTCGGGACAAGTTCCCGCTGGACGAAGCGGACCCGCGCAACAGCAGCATCGCGGCGCTGCGTCTGAAAGCCAAGGAGCACATCCAGGCCATCGGGAAGCCGTGGCAGGCCCTCTAGGGGCACTGGGGACCGTCTAGGGAGCCGATCCCGGGCCGAGCGCACCGTACCCGCATCCTCTCTCCCCCGGCACCCCCCACTCGGCCACTCTTTCCCCGTCGTCTGCCAGTCAGCCACCCGCCAGGCATAGTTCAGGGCCAGGCGCCTGCTCCCGACGCACGCGGAGAAGGGTGACTTTCAGGCCGGAGGAGAGACCCTCTGGGCCCTCCACACACTTCGCGGACCTCAGCCCTGCAGCTGGAGGGCAAGAGGCTGCCGGGCACTGCCGGCCACGCGGCTCCCATCCCCCACGGGTGCTGGAGCCTCCAGGCCCAACAGTCTGAAGCTCCTGAACTTGGCATTCCCAGGAGGCTTGGAGACCCCCAGATAACCATAACAGGGAAGAAGCGGAAGTGGAAAAATAGTTTGAGGAACTTTTGTATAAGTAGTTTCCAAGTATTTGAGAGAAGAATTAAAGACCTTCTTGTTTTGTTTCGAATCTGTTTAAGCACGCTCAGGACTTGGGGTGAGGAGTGGATATGGGGGTACGGGAGGAGGGTGCGCTGATGGGCAGGGTGGGTCAGGGAAAGTGGAGGACTGCGGTGAAGCTCAGAGTTCCCTTGTGAAAATTCTGGGGACACTTGGCTGCCGCAGAGAATCGTTCCCATTCGGAAGGCTTCAGCGGCCTGGACGCAAGGCGCCCTTCCCTGCAGCGGGCGGGCGCACGTGAGTCCGGAGTGTATGGAACTAAGACTCAGCCGCTGGCGGGTTCCCAGTTACCCCTCTAGCCCCATAGTCCAGCGGTGGCTGATAGTTTGAAGTTTGACTTTAACAGAAAGCGTCAGGACCACCTTCCCTAGGGTGAGAGCCCCTGGCGTCCCCGCTCCCCTAAGGGCTCCTCTCAGTTCACCTTGCAGATAGGTCTCCGGTTCGGTGCCAGTCCCTCACACCCAGGGTTGATGACTAGCGGTACAAGAACTGAGGCAAAGAGATGCTTTTCCTTTTCGGAGCGGCGAGACTGTTACCTCCCCAACTCGCCGCACACCCGCCAACCCAGAGTTCGGTAAAAGGTGAGGCTGGTTAGGTGCCGCTCTCGGAGAGTGTCCTGGAACGCCCTGGGCCATCGTCCTGAGGGCTAATTCTTGCAGCCTTGCCCTGGACAGTATCTGCAATTCTTTGGCTCCGACTCTAGGGCGAGGAAGGAATCCCGAAATCTCAGCCAGCTTCACAAGCTCCTGAGACTCGGAGAGTCTCCTTGGGGGACTCCCGCCTGAGCGTCCTCGGCATCCACCGTTGACACTGGAGCGGCACCACCTCCAGCAGGTTGCTCGCCAACAGGTCCTTGGCCCCCAGTCCACCCCACAACCCCCGTCCCTAAGCGTGCTTTCGGGATGATGCCGCCAGAGCCTTAATTAGCATCAACTGGCTACTACTGTCAGTTGGTCCTGAGCAAATTAGTGAAGCTCCCAGTCCCCTTTCCTCGTCTAAATGAACCCTATCTCTCTGGAAGGTGGAAAAGATGAGATAAGATCGCCTGTAAAGGCTTTATGTAAACTACCAACACCCTGGCATGATGCAATATGCCTTGTAATCATGGTTCCCCCTTTACCCGAAATATTCCCTGGGTGTTCTCCGGTTCCTGAAACCGACTTGGGAAAAGGATGACCACGCCGGGGCTAGGAGTAGGGAAGCCTCATCATCCAGTCCTTTCTTTGCGGGTCCTAAGAGGCTATTGCGTAACCAGGGCTGTGTACCCCTAGACCTCCAACTGGTGCCTTGCACGCAAAGGCTGATCAGAAAAAATTTACTGAATAAATTCTTTTCCCCAAGTGGTAGGGAGTAATATCTGCACTTTACCTCACAAGGATGTCTCCTTGGGGGAGATGGATGGAATAGGCCATGTGCTACCACCTCTTAGCAAGAAAAAAAAAACAAACACTAGAATGAATATGTGGTTGGCCTATCATTTGTTTCACCCTTTCATTCCCTAGGGTTGATTTATTTGCAGAACTTCCAACTTCATAGGCTCCAAGTGAGTACCACAGTTGCTCTGTCATCAGCCTCTTCATTTCCCTTAGATCATTGCCAAGATTATTCATTTTGTCTCCTCTGTGCTGTTTTTCAATTATTTCCTTATGAGTTTTTCTGCTACTTCCCCTTCTACTGTTTTCTTCTACTGTTTGGTTTCAGAGAGAATAGATTTTCTTCTAAACCATCATCAAGAGAGTGAGCCATACACAGATTTCAGAGACAAGCCCTTGGAAAATGATCACAAAAATATCAGTAGCCAATGATTATTGAAGGGCGACTATGTGCCATCACTCTTCTGAGAGGTTTACGTCTACTGGCTCAGTTAAGCCTCACCACAATCCTACCAGGAAGATACAATTAGCCCCATTTTATAAATGAGGAATCTGAGACACAGAGAGGTTGTCCGAGTTTACACTGTTTCTAAGTGTTGGGGCTGAAATAACCAGAAGTGTCCATCATAGTGCATGTTGGGAAAACATTGCTGATAAGTGCTCCTTATTTCAATTCTAGGACAGCTCATTAGGCCATATTGGGAACTAAGATCCTGAGCAGAGGGCACTAGCTGTGCTTTCAAAGGCCTCCTGAAGAGATCTGCACACAGCATCTGCCCTAGGGCACCCCCATCCCCAAGCCCCGCAGCTCTGAGGGTGGGAGATTCACTGCCCTCTCAGGAGTAGGGGTGCAGATGGGGCAGGAATCCAGTTCTTAACTCTGGCTGGAGGTGAGCAGCTTGTGATAAAGAGCATTAAAGCCCCGACGACCCTGAAACACTTGGGGCCTCTGCTCAAGCTCATGGCGAGAGAAAACACTTTGCAGAAGCGCCAGCCGATGTTGGGGCACAAGCTTCCAAAACTGGACGGTTGGTTTGGTCTAGGACGGGCATGAGTCTTTCAGGGACCCCGAGGGAAGCCTGCATCACGTTCCCGAGAATCACTTTAAGCTGTTCTTGAATCTTCCCTAATGAGGCGGCAGATTTGGCTCAGGTGATGCCACCAGTGCCCACAGAAGGAAAACAAGAACCACATGGGTCTTAAGAGGTTCCAGAAGAAAAGGCATCGTGCTGCTCCAAGCACAAACCTAGATTGAGGCGAGCCTCGATTGGCTTCCGTCAATTTAAGAGGCCTGGAGATCCTTCTTTCCCAGCCCCCGACGACGTCTGCTCTGGCCCGCGCTACGAGGAAAGCAAGCAGGTCTGTAGACGGGTATCCTCTTCTGCTCCTACGAACCAGGTTGGGCAGGGCCTGGGCGGGGCTCCCATATAGCGAGGGGCGGGGCGGGGAAGGACGCCGAGGATTGGACCGCGCCGAGAGAAGGGCGGAGTCAGGCACTGCTGGAGAAGTGGGGCGCTGACCGCCCTTTGAGCCTCAGGGGTTCTCCGCTGACCCCGATCGCTGGAGACTGCCGGGAGCGGACCTCCCCCGCGACCCAGGCCACCATCAGCCAGCCCTACAGTAGTTTTTGTTTTGTGAGAGACAGGGTCTCGCTCTGGCGCCGAGGCTGGAGTGCAGTGGTGCAATCATAGCTCACTGTAGCCTCGACCTCCCGGGCTCAAGCGATCCTCCTGCCTCGGCCTCCCGAGTAGCTGGGACCACAGGCGCACATCACCATGCCCGGCTAATGTTTTTTGTTTTGTTTTGTAGAGACGGGTGTCTCACCATGTGTACCCACGCTGGCCTCAAACTTCTGGCCTTAAGCGACCTTCCCACCTCGAACTCCCAAGCACTGGGATTACAGGCGTGAGCCACCGCGCCGGTCGGAGCATTTTAAGTTTTGCGTTTTTTCCTAGTCTCTGCGCGCGAGGGTGGCGTGTCCATAGTATTCGCCACGGCTCTGGCTTCCGTTGGCTATGCTCATAGCCCAATTTCTTTCCTGCGCGGACGCAGGGGACTGAGGGCTCAGCCTCTTCGGATTGCTCGGTATTGCTCGGCTCCAGAGGCTCGACGTTAAGAGAGCAGCCGTAGGACCGCGGAGGAGCCCTTGCTCCTTGTCCTGAGGTTCGACTGCGGCTCTGAACGGGTCCAGGCTGCGTATCCCTAGACATCATAGTTCTGAAGACGGTTCTGTCCCCTGCCGGTCCAAGCCCCCACCTGCGCTGCTCAGGAGGGTGATCCGAACTGGTGAGGGTGGGATGGGGTGGAGGGACTGGAGAGGGGTGGGCTTTGGCTTTGGTCAGAGGTCGGCAACTAAACTGGGACCACCCTACTGCATTTATTTATCCTAAATATATATTTAATGTTTGGGGAATGGGAATTGTCAAACTAATGGAGACAATCCCTGCCTGTCCCCCGACCCCGCCCCAGTTAATTGAGAATCTAGTGAGGGTAAAGAGGGAATGCCAATTCCTCCCTCTCTAGTCCAAATTCACGGGCTAGTTAAAAGTCTTTGTGGAGACCTCCAGAGCCCACGCGCAGGAAGTGGGGGGGCGGGGGCGGCAAGAGAGACCACGACCCCCCAACTCAGCTTCCAGAGAGAGCACTCCCTACACGTCGGATCGGCTTACGGTGAGAGCACCCTGGGTGCAGACTCCAGAGGCCTGGAGGCTTTAGCATCTGATGAGATGCTCTCTCCATCACCCACCCCATCCAGCTCAGCCCCTCACCCCAGGCTCCCAGCCTCGCCCAGTCCGCTTCTCCAGCCTCCATTCCAAGAGCACCTTCTCACCAACAGAATCTTATTACATGAATGGAATCCAAGCCTCCAGAAGGCGGGCAGAAAAAGACTTTCAGGGAAGATGAAATTAAAAATTAATTTATTTAAAAATACAATTAAAGTAATTAAAAGCTGCACTTCCTCTCTGCTCGGGTAGCCGGAGCTCCGCAGGCACCCTTGGTGCCTTCTCCCCCTCCTGGGAAAGACATATCCCTCAGCGCCAGACGGGTGCACCTGACCCTTGTGGAGGTGGATGGTGCTCTCTGTGAACTTGTCTTCTCTTTTATTGGGGACTAGCTCCAATAATCTGGTCTCCGCTTGTTAACTGAGCAATAATGGGCAGAGTTAATGACTCATTAGTGATTAATGCCTTTACCACGCCTTAATTCCTCGCTGTAAAACTCCTTTGGTAAACTGGATTAAATCATCTAGATCCTTGGCACATCTCCCCCAGCCCTGGTGGACACGGAAATTGCCAGGTTCCCCAGCACCCTGAGCCCGATGGCTTTTTAATGGCAGGTGCAGTGGCAGCTCCTCTGCCTGGGAGCCAGGAGATCTGTGGCCCAGTCATGACTGGGACCTTAAACAGGCTACTGTCAGCAAACCTCACTGGAGCACTAGGTCTCGAAGTTCTCTGCTCCCTCCTTACTTCACCCAAAGGTGAAGGTGGACACCTAAATGTGACAGCTCATTTGAGAAGCATTTTTCCTCTGCTCTGTGCTTAGTATAAGTGTGTGTGTTCATGTTAGTGGGTTCTGAATGAATTGTATACAAGGATGTCTTCCTGTCTAAAGTTGTCTACAAAATGTTTTCTCCAATCCTAACAGTGGCTGGATTCTGTAATCTCTCCAGGGATATATATATTTTTTAATGAGTCTCTAGTTGTGTTTCTTTCCCACACCATCTTAATTTCCTGCTGTCTTTATCTAATCTGCAGATTGTTACAAAACATGGTGGGCCTAGCCGGGCATTACAGCTGGGCGGGCGCCTGTAGTCCCAGCTACTCGGGAGGCTGAGGCAGGAGAATTGCTTGAACAGGGGGAGATGGAGGTTGCAGTAAGCCAAGATCGCGCCACTGCACCCCAGCCTGGGTGACAGAGCAAGACTGTCTCTATCTCTCTCTCTCTGACACACACACACCCCATGGTGGGCCTGTAATGATAAAGTCCCAGCACTCAAGCAACATGGCCTAAGGAGGGGGAAATAAGGACCCAACTGCACATAAATTCCCAAATGCCTACAGGTTTTCTCCACCTGAGCATCCCAGAAGCTATCCCAAAATAAATGTGTTCAAATAAAAACTTATTTTTTTGCTCTGTGGGCTCCCAAACGCTCCTTAAAACCCTTGTTCCTCTTTCAGCATTTATATGCATCCAATGGATATGATGAGAATAATTCTTTTTTTAGAGTAATTCTTAACCCCGAGGCAAGTTATATCCCAATTTCCTTTCTGCCTTATTTCTCAGCCCTATATCTTCCAAAATTTAGCTGATCACTTGGATGTCTTGAATAAAGACATCTCCCCAGCCTCCCTTTCTATTAGATGTGATTAAATGGTGACCTATGTGGTCGGGAGTTCGAGACCAGCCTGACCAACATGGTGAAACCTAGTCTCTACTAAAAATACAAAAATTAGCCAGGCATGGTGGCACGCACCTGTAATCCCAGCTACTCAGGAGGCCAAGGCAGGAGAATTGCTTGAACCTGGGAGGTGGAGGTTGCAGTGAGTCAAGATTGCACCACTGCACTCCAGCCTGGGTGACAAGAGTGAAACTCCATCTCAATAAATAAATAAATAAAAATAGTGGCCTATGTTATTAAGGGAAAACCCTTCTCTTGCCCCTCCCCTGCAGTCTGTTGGCTCTGATGCAGGTGTGATGCAGGTGCTGGGGAAGCCATCTTGGCTCATGCCATGAAGCCACACAGTGAGGACATTGAACAATAGCATAGAAGAGATCCAGGTTCCTGGCTGGGAGCAGTGGCTTGCGCCTGTAATCCCAGCAACTCGGGAGGCCTAGGTAGGCAGATCACTTGAGGTCAGGAATTTGAGACCAGCCTAGCAAAGACGGTGAAACCCCATCTCTACTAAGAACACAAAAATTGGCCGGGCATGGTGGCGGGCACCTGTAATCCCAGCTACTTGGAAAGCTAAGGCAAGAGAATTGCTTGAACCTGGGAGGCAGAGGTTGCACGAGAGCATTCCAGCCTAGGTGACAGAACAAGGCCTCATCTCAAAAAAAAAAAAAAGAGAGAGAGAGAGATCCAGGTCCATGACACCGTGGAGCACCACACTCACTCTGGACTACTACCCGGGTGCTATTTTGATCCTAATTTTTAGGGTCACAATCAACCATACCTAAATCCAATTCTTTCATTGCTTTCTTTCAACCCTTACATGCAATTAACAACATAGACCCATCAATTTTATTTCAGAATGTCTCTTGTATTCACCTACCTCTGCTTTTCCTCTTCCTGCCAGTTTTCCAGTTCAGGGCTTTATCATCTCACTCAGGCTCCATGGCCTCCTGTGGCATGCAGCGCTTCTGTTATGGCACATCCTACATGTAGGCCCATTTTATGATATTTCTTAATTAATTGAGCTCCCCCACCACCACCCACCTCTCTCACTCTTTCTCTCTCTCTCTCTCTTTAGACAGAGTTTCACTCTGTCACCCAGACCAGAGTGCAGTGGTGTGATCTTGGCTCACCACAACTCCATTTCCTGAGTTCAAGCGATTCTGCTGCCTCAGCCTCCTGAGTAGCTGGGATTACAAGCATGGGACACCACACCTGGCTAATTTTTGTATTTTTAGTAGGACAGGGCTCCACCATGTTGGCCAGGCTGGTCTCGAACTCCTGACCTCAAGTGATTTGCCTGTCTTGGCGTCCCAAAATGCTGGGATTAGAGGCATGAGCCACTGTGCCCAGCTCTTTCTTTTGCTAAGCTGTGGAGCTATAAAAATACAGTCTCCATACCGGTGTCCTTATTCCTCAATCTTTCTATCTTTCACACTGTAGTCAGTTGTCTCAAACAATTCCTCTGCTTAAAAACAATTTGTTATGGCCTATGGAAGAAGAGCCAAGCTCCTGAGTATGACATCGGAGCTTTTCCCCAAATTTGACCTCATCTATCTTTCTAGGCTTGTGGCTGGCATTCACACTCTGCTTTCTTTCTCTCCTCACTCTCTGTTCAGATGACATCAGACAACCCACAGAATGGATGAAAATATTTGCAAATCATGTATCAGTTAAGGAACTCGTTTCTAGCACACATAAATAACACTAGCAACTCAATAGTAAAAAGACCAGTAACCCAATTTTATAATGGTCAAAGGACTTGCATAAATATTGATCAAAGGATATCTATAAATGACCAATAAGCACATGAAGAAATAGTTGACATAATTAGACACCAGAGAAATGCAAAACAAAACCACAGTGAAATACCATGTCACATGCGTTTGGATGGCTAGAATAACAAAGTCAGGTAGCAAGAAGTGTTGGTGAGAATGTGGAAAAATTGGAAACCTCAAACACTGTTGATGGTAATATAAAATAGGCCAGCCACCTTGGAAAACATTCTGGCAGTTCTTCCAATGAGTAACACAGAATTACCACATGACCCAGCAACTCCACTCCCAGGTAGGATACATCCAAGAGAAATGAAAACTGTATGCCCACACAGAAACTTGCACATGAATGTTTATAATAGCATTATTCATAATAGCCAAAAGGTGGGAACAACTCAATGCTCATCAGCAGGTGACCTGATGAAAGGTGGTATGTCCATATGACGGAACATTATTCTGCCATGAAAAGGAATGAGTATTGATACATGCTACAACACACGTAGACTTTGAAAACATTTTGTTAAATGAAAGGAGCCAGTCACCAAAAACCACATACTATATGAATGGAAATTCATATGAAAGTCCAGAATAGGGAAATTTATAGAGACAGAAAGTAGGTCTGTGGTGCTTCGTGATGAGATACAGGGACATGGGGACAAGAAAGGGAATAATAAGCAAAAAAATACGAAGTTTCTTCTTGAAGTGATTAGAATGTTCTAAAATGGACTGTGGTGATGGTTGCACGTTATCTGTGAACATACGGAAAGCCATTGGATGGTGCACTTTGGGCGAATGGTGGGTATGTGAATTATATCTCAATAAAGCTGTTAAAAACAAGACAAAACTAGACTTCCCACCAGACTCTTGCTGTTTACACACATTGCAGGCAGGTACTCACATTGGAAAAGCTTTTCCTAAATACCATTTTCATCATGTTGCTCCCTTACCAGTTCGGTCTGTTTGGAGTCAGTAAAGATGCATTGATTAGCTAACAGATATTGAGGGTCCACTGGCTTAAATGCAGTGATAAATACGGCCACAGAATTCTGCAATTTCAAACCTCAATGCCTTTTCTACCTTCAAGGCTCATCCACAAGACTCATTCATCCATCTTGTCTTCCATTTGTCTTCTTAGTAACAGAGATCGTCTGCTCTAAAACAGCTGACCGTCACAGCATTGCAGGTCATACTGCTGACCTCTATACTATTGCTTGGTGTGGGCAATGCCTTTTTATCCAAAATTAGAGACAAGCCTAAAATGCTAGCTACCCTGAGAAAGAGAATAATTACTTAAATGCACTCCGTAATGTCAAAGACTGGCTAGAGACGAGTTTTGGCCAGTGATAGTTCAGTGAGGTGGTTGGGCTGAGGCCAGAGGTCTTGCTGGGAGAAAGTATGAGAAGAGAGAGGCTTGGACTCGAGGGAGGCTTGACTTCCTTCCCATTTGCAGAGGTGAGCCCTGCTGAAATGCTGGGCTTGTTTTTCCTTCTTTATCTGGGCACACACTATGTTTCCTCTGAAGGATGCTTTTTCTCTTCTCATTGCATCTTTCTATTCTTCTTTCAAAGCTCAGCTCCTCCAGGGGTCTCTCTTTGTTTTGTTTTTGTTTGTTTTGAAACAGGGAATCTCGCTTTGCCACCCACCCTGGAGTGCAGTGGCACAATCTCCGCTCATTGCAGCCTCCCAAGTAGCTGGAATTACAGGTGTCCACCACCATGCCCGGCTAACTTTTGTGTGTTTTTAGTAGAGTTGGGGTTTCACTGTGTTGGCCAGGCTGGTCTCGAACTCCTGACCTTAAGTGACCTGCCTGCCTCGGCCTCCCGAAGTGCTGGGATTACAAGCGTGCACCACTGTGGCTGACTTCTCCTTGGTTTTCTTCTATCCTTGACCCACCACCCCTTCCTAGCCCCTCCCATCTCCCCTTAACCCACTTGTTTTTGTTGTTGTTTAGAGCAAATGGGTCCTCGGTTAACTTGACTGTCTAATAGTTGACCAAAAATCTGCTCAAGGCTCAAGTTTTAGCCTGTAAGTCTTTGTATCCAAACTCAAACAGCTGTCTGAGCACTCAAATGGCAGCTCTCTTTATTTTTTCTGTACCTTACTTTGTTTCTTTCTGGTGTGAGGGGACACTTCTTTCAGATCACGATCATAGGGAGATTATTGGATTCCTCGTTGGGAGATAGTAGGATCCCTAGTTCTGCTACTGACTTGATATGTGGCTTTAAGCAGGACTAGACTTCAGTCTGGCTAGAGTCCTTGGCTGGGAAACAAAGGGTCGGGACTACAGGACCTGTAATATCTCCCAGCTACAAAATTCTGATCCAGCGAACAAATTTACTTCAGTAATTTGGCTGAGGCTGCCATCTGATGGCTATCTTGAGAACTTCATCTGCTGAGTCTGCAGTAGACGATTCTGGCAGAATGTCTCTCTCCGTCTTGCAATCCTCAGCCACAAAGGCTTCAGCCAGAAAATGACCTTCCCTTCTGAGTTCCCCCAGTTCTTGAACTTTATGTAAGTAAGTGTTTGCTCATGAGAGTTTCAAAGGTGAAGTCAATTACGCTTTGAATAAATTAACTTAGAACAAATTTCTTCCTGATGAGAATGATGGAGCAGCATGAAAACATGGAAGCATACGCTTTCTTAGCCTCTTGATTTTTCTTACGGTGGTCTTAGTGATATAAAAAGCCCTGTGGTTGAGTTGATTTTGCCTGAGTGAGAATGTGAGTGGAAAAGGAGGAGCTTTTCATCTAAGGGGGAAGCATGAAGATTTTAACAAAATTGCAGAATATAAGATAAACATACAAAAATGAATCGCATTTGTGTATACTAACAAAGAACGTAAGAAACTGAAATTAAAACAATATTATTTACTATCACTTCAAATACAATTAAATACTTAGGTATGTACTTAACAAAACATGTACAGGATCTCTGTGCTCAAATTACAAAATATTGATGAAAGAAATTGAAAAGACCTAAATAAATGCAGAGACATACCATGCTCAGGAATTGGACGACTTGATGTAATAAGGATGTCAGTTTTCCTCAAATTAATCTATAGGTTTAATGCAATTCCCCTAAAAATTCCAGCAACACTTTTTGTAGACATAGATAAGCTTAATCTAAAATTTATGCAGAAAGGCACATACCCTAGAATAACTAAAACTATCTTGACAAATAAGAATAAAATGGGAGGATCACTCTACCTAATATACAGCTACAGTAAGCAAGACAGTGTGGTATTGGCAGAAAATGACACATAGATAAATGGAATCGAACAGGGAACTCAGAAATAGACCTACAGATACACTCACTGAATTTCAGCAAAGTACAAAAGCAAATTAATGGATAAAGCGCAGCCTTTTAAATCAACAGTGCTGGAACAGTGAGCAATAAAATGAATCTCAGCCTAAGTCTCCTTACACAAAAATTAACTCAAAATGGTGTAAAACTAAAACTTTTAGGAAAAAATTCATAAGCATTTAACCCTTGGAATCTGGAGACAGAAAGAATTCTTAGACTTGACAGCAGAATCATGATCTATGAAAGGACTGATAAACTATACTGCATCAAAATTAAAAACCTTTGCTCTGGGAAAGCCCATTTTGAAAACATTGAAGAGACAAGGTTTACACTGGAAGAACAGACTTGCAAATCACATCTTCAAGAAAGGACTGGCATCAAAAATATACAAAGAACTCTCAAAACTCAACAGTATTTTAAAAAACAATCTAATTAGAAAATAGGTAAGACACAAACAGATATTTCACCAAATAGAATATATAGATGATAAATAAGCAGGTAAAAAGATACTCAACACCATTTGCCATCAGGGAAATGCAAATGAAGATCGCAGTGAGATACGCGCTTTTGTGTAGTGAATTCCTAAGTATTTCATTTTCTTTGGAGTGGTTGAAAATGATATTGTAAATGATACTGTGCTTTTAATTTCAGTTTTTGTATGTTTTTGTTACTATACAGGAATGTGACTAATACTATGTGTGTTTTATCTTGTATCCTTTCAGAATGGCTAAAATCAAAAATAGTGACTGCCAAATGCTGGCAAGAAACGAGTAACTGGACTACTCATACAGTGCGGGCGGGAATGTAAAATACAGCCACTCTCGAAAACAGTGTGGCAGGTTTTTAAAAATAAAACTAAACATGTAATTACCATACAACCCCGCAATCACACTCTGGCATTTATCCCAGAGAAATTAAAATTTATGTTCACATAAAAACCTTGAATATTCATAGCAGCTTAATTTGTAATAGCCAAAAACTGGCATTGGCCCAGATATCCTTCAACAGGTGAGTGGCTTAACCAATTGTAGTGCATGCAAACCATGGAATGCTATTTAGCAATAAAAAGACCCAACTATTGATACCTGCAACAACTTCAATGAACTTCCAGGGAATGATGCTGAGGAAAAAAAGCCAATCCCAAAGATGTGTAATCTGTATGATTCCAGTTATATAATATTTTCTAAATGGAGGACAGAGTAAAGGCGGGGGTGGCATCCAGAATGAGTGTAGTTAAAACAGGGCCACACCAGGGATCCTGCAGTGTTGACGTTGTTCAGTATCGTCACCGTGGTTGTAGTATAATTTTGCAAAACGTTACCATTGGAAGAAACCAAGCAAAGTATAAAAGGGATCTCTCTGTATTATTCCTTTTTTTTTCTTTTCTCAACTTTTATTTTAGGTTCAGGGGTAAATATGTAGGTTTATTAATGGGTAAATTGCATGTCACTGGGGTATGGCATATAAATGATTTCATCATCCAGGTAGCGAGCATAGTAGCCGATAGGTGGTCTTTCAACCCTCACCCTCCACCCATTCTTCCCCCCTCAAGTAGGCCCCGGTGCTTATTGTTCCGCTCTTTGTGTCCATGTGCCCTCAGCGTTTAGCTCCCACTTATAAGTGAGAACGTGCGGTATTTGGTTTTCTGTTTCCCTGGTAATTTACTTAAGATACTGGCTTCCAGCTGCATCCATGTTGCTGTAAAAGACATTATTTCATTTTTTATGGCAGCATAGTATTCCATGCTGTCTACGTATCACGTTTTCTTTATCCAGTCCACTGTGGATGGGCATTTAGGCTGGTTCCATACCTTTGCTACTGTGAATAGTGCTGCCATGAACATGTGAGTGCATGCGTCTTTTTGGTAGAATGATTTATATTCCTTTGGGTATGCACACAGTAATGGCGTTGCTGGGTTGAATGGTCGAAATTTCAATGAAAAGGGGAGAGTGTAACTTATTTTGCAGAGGTGGTGATGAAGAGAAGGCTTCTCTGAAGAAGGAACACACAAGCCAAGATATAAAGGTAAGGAGGGGCAGCAGGATGTGCAAGGGCCCAAGGCAGCAAATGGCTTGGTGAATCCATGGAAACAGAAGTCCAGCGGGAGTGGAGTCTTGTCGCTGAGGCAGAGAATGTGTCCTGTGAGGCTGGAGGCAGTGGCCAGGTCTGGCCTGGCATTAGGCTGTTGTAAGGAGCTGACCTTCTGTCTGTGAACAAGGGGAGGTCATGGAAGGTTTCAAGCATGAGAGTTGCTTGAACTCCTGTGATCTTGGGGCATGTGGGGAATGGCTTGGAAGGCAGCCAGGTGGCACACGGAGAGGCCTTTTCAGCCATGCAGCAGTATGGTAGGAGGATTACTCCAACCTCCCTCAAGAAAAAGATTCAGGTGATGAGGTTCATTTTGAACTCATTGAGAGAACACAAGCAGAGAAATATTGTCTCTCAGCCTGGACTTAATCAATAAGGGGCTTGTTATGACTGTCAACCTGCTGCCTCAGCAGAAACTGGAAAACCAGCTGAAAAATCCTGGTTCAGGTCTACAAGAAACTAAATCCAGAGGTCACTTCACCAATTGAGTAATCGCTTCAGATTTCCTTTTTTGGGTTATGCCCTGGAAACCAACACCCATGGGGCAGGGCTTGGGTTACCCTGACGACCCACCAGGACCACAGCTGGAATCCTATGATCACCTGACTTGCACTTCTGCCTGTAATAAATGTTCTTTCAGTTTAAAGAATACCTGGCTTCTTGTTTAGGTGACAGTGGTTGGGATTGCATCTTTTGCTTTGGCCAACTCAAAATGAAGAAAGCCGGCTCTCAGGGCCTGGAGGAGCAGGAATAAGTCAAACATGAAGCTCAGGACACAGCCCCTCAGCAAGTAGAGCAGAGTTAGGAGAGAATTCCTGCCCCACTTCCCCACCAGGACCAACACTGGACATTTATTGTTGTCTTCAAACTTGACAAAGAGGTTCTCCATGTAACTCTTTTTTAAATTGTATTTTAACATTTTACCTATCAAAAATCATCCTTCCTTGGTCTCCTGTGTAGTTGGGACTATGACGGCTTGATCCCAGGAGTCTGAGGGTTAGTGAACGATGATGGGGTCCCTGTGAATAGCCACCGTACTCCAGCCTGGGCAACATAGTGAGACCTCATCTCTTAAAAAAATCGTATGAGATCAGTGAAACCTTCATGCAAGTTAAATCTCTCTCTCAAGCTAGTTATCAGGAGACTAGTGAAAACTTCTATTTGCCAAGTTAAAATCTCTAAATAATGATTTTTTTTTTTTCCCGAGACGGAGTCTCACTCTGTCACCCAGGCTGGAGTGCAGTGGCGTGATCTCGGCTCACTGCAACCTTCGCCTCCCGGTTGAAGTGATTCGCCTGCCTCAGCCTCCCGAGTAGCTCAACTGCAGGCATGTGCCACCACGCCCTGCTGATTGTTCATTTTATGAGAACTGTGCTTTCAGTTATCTCACGAACACATAAAGTGCCACAAAATTAGGTGAAACAGAGCAGCAGGAGATCAGATGTGGTTTGGGCCACACAGATTACAGGAGCTCAGCATAACTCTATGTAAGAACTGCTTTTTGGTTTGTTTCTAAATACAGTGAGAACTCTTGGCCAATGAATCTTGGAAGCAGATGATCTGCTCCCCAAATACTCCGCTAGCTTCCACCCAGGCTCTGCTCGCTTATTGAGAACTGCTCACCAGTAGCACTTCAGAGTGAGTTGCATTTGCCCAGCAGTCTCGCCTCTTTTTTAACAGGCTTCCATCCTTATCTCAGTGACCAGCCTGGGAAGGAGTGAATCTTCAAAATCATCTGGAGGAGCAAATATTATATGGGTAAAACCTCTTCTAAGATGTTGCACATCTGGGTGCGGTGGCTCACCCTGTAATCCCAGCACTTTGGGAGGCTGAGGTGAGTGGATCACCTGAGGTCAGGAGTTCAAGACCAACATGGTCTCTACTAAAAATACAAAAAGTTAGCTGGATGTGGTGGCAGGCACCTGCAATCCCAGCTACTCAGGAGGCTGAGACAGGAGAATCACTTGAACCAGGGAGACAGAGGTTGCAGTGAGCTGCGATTGTGCCACTGCACTCCAGCCTGCCTGGGCAACAAGAGCGAAACTCCGTCTCAAAAAAATAACAACAACAACAAAAAAAAAAAACAAACAAAAAACATATGTTGCACACACAGTAGAGAATCATAAGCATGAATAGGAATTTAAACAATATCATTGAACAAATCATGGAGCGGTCCCCCTTTCCCCTGACATACAGAACATTAAACTGGGAGCATAAATTCAAATGCCTAGAGGGAGCAAACAGGTACCATAAACAAACAGAGCAGGCAGAAGTGTGCAGTAGGGTGTGGTGAGGAGTGTGGCAAAGTTGCAAATGTGTACCCCATTTATAGGGGCAGCACCAGGCAGGACTCATTGTCTTCTGGGAAAGCAGGCCCAGTAGCAGATCTTCCAATTCTGTAAAAGCTTGCAACCTGGATTTTTCTATGAAATCCCTGGATGTTTAAATGGCTGTAACTAATTCTAATTTTCAAGACACTTTCCAGGCAGACAGCTTATCTACAAACAGCATCAGACCAGCATGCTACCAATCCCTGACACCGAATTAAACATTTTTTTCACGTTATTCACCTTTCTCTTCTCCTTCCATCCCCAGGAGTTAAGCGGGAAGAAAGGAGCTCCCTCTCCAATCTGATCTGGGCCCATTTTTTGATTTTCATTTCTTAATTCAGGTTCAGTCCCCAGCCTGTCCATTTGGGCTGTCTCTAGCTGAGGCATTTTGGGAAACTGCCAGGTGGAGGAGAAGACAATCTGAAGCTCTCTATTTCCTTTTCACTTTTGTTTATTTCAGTGGTGGAATCAGAGCAGCAATTATGTTGTTACAGTAACAGCCACTCATGTTGCAGGGCGAAGAGAGGAGTAAAGGATGACGGGAGCCCAGACAAAAGGGAGGAACAGGCTGTCAACTGTAATCACAGCCTGAGTGCTTTGAGCAAGGGAGATGGACTATTTCTTGCTCTTAAAGATTCATGGCTTTAAAACTATCCAGAAGGACTTTACATGAGCCTCTGAGTAGGAAATACAACATAGAACATTTCCACTTAATAGCAGTGACTAATTCTTGAGATTGCTGTATTGATAGAAGCAGGGCTGTGTGAGATCATAAGAAATGAACTTCACACTTGTGGCAGATGCTGTCGGGTGTCTATTCCAAATCAAAGCCACCCTCCTTCTTTACCAAGAGGGTATTGATTTTGTTTAGGGACCTGCCCCCTCCTGCAACATGACGCATTGGTAAATCCTAATTGGGCAAGTCCAATCATCGTGGCCTGATTCCCTTCATTAGTGTTGGGTTTAGGGCAGAAGCATAGCCCAGCTGGTTACTAAGGTGTGAGGCATTTAGATACCTCTGGGAAAGGATTTATTCCTATTAATTATCCCTATTATTATTAATAGGGATAATTAATAAATATCCCTATTATTATTAATAGGGATAATTAATAAATATCCCTGTTAATTAGGTGAAGCCTCAAAAGAGATAGTTCTTCCTGTGAATTTTTTCAGGTCTGGATGGGACGCCTGGAGTTCCAGCAGCCATGAGAGAAGTTAAGGACAATTTGAAACACGGCTGGCACAGTGGGAAGACAGAAAGACACTCATCTCTGAAGATATAGTTGAGTCACTGAATTACATTGAACTGAGAGTTCCTCCTTCCCTCCAGAATTCTTTTTTTTTTTTTTTTTTGGAGACAGAGTCTTGCTCTGTCACCCAAGCTGGAGTGCAGTGGTGCAATCTTGGCTCACTGCAACCTCTGCCTCCTGGGTTCAAGTGATTCTCCTGCCTTGGCCTGCCAAGTAGCTGGGATTACAGGCACCCTGTCACCACACCCAACTAATTTTTGTATGTTTAGTAGAGATAAGATTTCACCATATCAGCCAGGCTGGTCTCAAACTCCTGACCTCAAGTGGTCTACCTGCCTTGGCCTCCCAAAAAGCTGGGACTACAGGCGTGAACCACTGCACCCAGCCTGGAATTCTTGTATTTCAGATCATAAATCCTTTTATCTTTCATGCCAATTTGAGTTGAGGGGTTTCTGTTGCTAACAGCCACAGGTATGCTCACTGATAACGATGTTTATTCCTGAAGGTCTACACAAATAATCTTCTAGCTAGAGTCCTGGGGAATCATTCAGTCATCATCATCTTTTAATTAGTTTAGTGAATCCGATCACAGGAAAAACAAAAACAGTGTCATGGGTTCCCTTCTGCCAGGGTTCAGATTGCTTACTTTGGTCCAGTTTATTTACCAAGTCCCCTTGTTTCTAAGAGGATGTAGATGGAGGAGTGCAAATATACCTCTCTCACGTGTCTGTACATAAATGCATGCATAAAGATAGGTGTGATACAGCATGAAATGGGTTTTTTTTTTTCATGTAAATAGATACTTGGAAATTGTCACATCTTGGGTTTAAGTTTAGTGAAACGATTTGGCTGTGTCCCCCACCTAAATCTCATCTTGACTTGTAGCTCCCATAATCCCCACGTATCGTCGGAGGGACCCAGTGGGAGATAATTGAACTATGGGGGGCAGTTTCCTCCATACTATTCTCATGATAGTGAATAAGTCTCACGAGATATCATGGTTTTATATGAGGTTTCCCCCTTTCACTTGGCTCTCATTTCTCCCTTGTCTGCCGCCATGTAAGATGTGCCTTTTATCTTCTGCCGTGATTGTGAGGCCTCACCAGCCACATGGAACTGTGAGTCCATTAAACCTCTTTTCCTTTATAAATTACCCAGTCTTGGGTATGTCTTCATCGGCAGCATGAAACAGACTAATACATTTAAAGATTAAAGATGACATCCAGTCTATAAAACACAATCTCTATTGCAGCTGTTTGTTTTCAGAGATGGAGGGCAGGTGAAGTCATGAAGACAGAATGTTTGTAAACCTGGTTTCCTGGCACTCAGCATTGAGAATGAGACACAGGGCAGGGCAATTTCATACTAAACATGAGGCCTATTGTCTAGGTATCTTCCAGTCACATCAGACTTAAAGTTCCAGCTTAGTTCTTTCTCGGATTCAATCTTTGCCATTCAATTGTAGCTGACATGGCAAACCCTTCTGGTTACCTATCAAACATCCATTTTCTTTTCCTTATTAAGAGAAATTTGTTTTGTTTTGTTTTCAGGGGAGCAGGGAGGTGATGTGGTAGCAAGGTCCTTACCGGTAAATGGTATTTTCCAGCTTCCTTTGCTGCTGGAAGTGGTCATGTGACACAGTTCTGACCAAAACATAGATGTTGAAGTTTTCTCCGAAAGTTTTGGTTTCATGATGCAGATCTCACCCTTTTCTGTTTCCCTCTCTCTTTCTAAATGAAACCGGGGTGTGTTTGTTGGCTGGTGCCGCAGCCACCATTTTACAGGTAATCATGAAGGGAAAATCACAAAGATCTTGGCTCCAAATCCTTGGATCACTGCACTGGCCTGCACCTCTGGCCACTAGACTTCTTGTGATATGAGAGAAAATCACACTTCGATCTTCATTAAGCCATGCATATGTGGTTTAATTTGGTTTTGTCACAGGTATCCAAAAAACTATTTCTAATTAATATAGATACAACTGACAGCCAAAGTGCCACATGTTTCTAAAGGAGAGGGTGCTGGATTGTCAATCACTGGTAAAAATCAATAGAAAAAATCTCTTATTTGGAAATAGTAAACAAAAATAATTATCATCAGAATAGATTTTTACATTAAAAAATACACATGAAAAACTCTTAGAGCTAAATTAAGAGGCAAAAGAAGATATTTAAAAATACAAATTATCAAGTTTTTATCATGCTCAAAGTGTGTGTGTGTGTGTGTGTGTGTGTGTATATATTATATATATATATATATATATATAATTATTTATTTATTTTTTTGAGACATAGTCTCACTCTGCTGCCCAGCATGGAGTGCAGTGGCATGATCTCAGCTCACTGCAAACTCTGCCTCCCATATTGCAGCAATTCTCGTGCGTCAGCCTCCCAAGTAGCTGGGATTACAGGCATGCACCACCATGCTTGGCTAATTTTTGTATTTTTAGTAGAGATGGGGGTTTGCCATGCTGGCCAGGCTGGTCCCAAACTCCTGACCTCAGGTGATCTGCCCACCTCAGCCTCCCAAAGTGCTGGGATTACTGGTGTGAGCTACTGCACTTAGCCACCAAAGTATATTTTTAATGTTTAAATATTTCTTTCAAGGTGAGCTAAGGAATCCAAACACTCTTGGAAAGAGTAGTATATATTAGTGGCAGAAAGTGGAAGGATGAAAAATACATTTTCTTCCTTGAGGCTATTGGAGTTTCCTCTGGAGTGTGATGCGTCCTTCGGCATTAATCAGGTGGCCCTCTCAATCCACCCATGTCACGATCTACCTCTTCTGTCCATCATATATATGTCATACAATGCATATATATGTTATATAACATTTGTGAACTAAGTAGAATGGAAAGAAATGGGGGGGAGAGGATTGTGTGTCACATCTGGGTCTGATTTAAGGTGATTAATTGAAAAAAACAAAACCCTTGGAGGTGGAGCTAGGAGCCTTTTCCATGCACATGGTGAACACTGTTTCTTTGCTGTGAGGATGACTATGGTGCATAACTACACGTCTCCCTTGAAGAGTTATTTCATGTTGACTGAGCAAAACAGCCGGTGGCTAAGGAAGTGAATAATGCAACCTCCACATTCTGCTTAGATTACTCCCCCACACATCCTAGCTGGGTTAAGATGCTCCATAATGATTAAATATCCCCCCAAGTAGGGACTAAAAGGTGAGCATTTTGAGGCTAGAAATTGTACTGCACTGCTGGAAATGCCTGCTTGGTGTGTTACTGAACCTCTAATCATATACAAAGACTGCCAAATTGCCCAGAGCAATCCACCCTGTGGCACTAAAAAGTAAAAATAAAAAAGACTGCTTTGCAAAGGACAAATCCAAAGGCCATTATTGCTTTCTTCCCTTTTGGATTCTTCCTTCTGGTTATCCTGCTTTACTGCAAGGATTTCTAAGGCATCTGCTCTTAAAAGCAATCTTTTCATCTTGATGTACCGTGGACACACCTGGACTGTGTGCTGTGCAGAACAACCACCAGGCTCCTGCTTTCCCTGAGTTCCAGGCTAGGGACTAACTGTTCTTTAAAGTGGGAATGGGCAGGAATCAAAGGGAAAACTTTGGGGTGGGGAAGGAGAGGGGCATATATTATCTGTGGTCAACCACATCTCTGAACACCCTCTCTCCATTTTGATAGGGTCCCATTATTTTAATCCCAAGTTCCCAAAGTAGAAGCCTAAAAACTCCATTTCCCAGAAGCCCTTGCAGCTAGGTGCAGGGATATGATGTAGGTTCCACCAATCAGATACTCATTCAAGACTGATTTGGGAGTCTCTGGGAGCATCCTACTGCAGGCACAGGTGGTAGCAGAGGCAGAGGAAGAGAGTGAGTGCAGACTCAGGCAGTTCCGCAGTGTGCATCTCATCAATACAATTAGAGACGTGGCTTTGGATATTGAACCTGCAAGTTTAGGCTTGAGCCTGCTTCTCTGGTCTTCCCTGACTAATCCTACTCATCAATTTTCTCCTCTTCTACTTAAACTACCCAAGGGTAGCTAAAAATTACCTGACCCAATAGGCACACACATGTGTGATGTGATAAAACTTTCCTTGCAAATATATATTTTTTAATTTTGCAGGGAAGAGCATATCTCTCAAAAAGATTCTAGCCGTGACCTGGGTTTGGCACAGAGGAGCGCGGCAAGGGTGAGGAGATTTGAGCTGTTATGTCGCGGTCAGAACTCCTGGAAAAAGGTGATGGCTGCTAAAACACAGGTTCACGTAGGTTTACTCTTGTGA
Source organism: Ateles fusciceps (assembly GCA_036589455.1). Lineage (NCBI taxonomy): Eukaryota > Metazoa > Chordata > Mammalia > Primates > Atelidae > Ateles > Ateles fusciceps. The sequence goes on from JAZHEH010000078.1 coordinate 12,597,523, forward strand.
AACAGCCTAACAAGTGATAATCTAGATGGGGTTATTCTAGGAGCATTGCCCTATGTCCAGGAAACCTTTTCTCTTTGCCTGAAATGCCACAGTTAGAGAAAGTATCTCCTAAGTCTGGAAGGTTTTTTTTTTTTTTTAGCTCTATCAGTGTCCTGTTGGAAGGCAAATCCTTGAGAGGGCTTACACCTTCATCATCAGCGCATGGAGGCTTTAGCTGACATGGCTCAGGATCAAGTTCTTGGGAAAGAGGCTGAAGATAGTCTCATGATAGAGAACAGGGGCCCTGTAGAGGAATGTGGTAACCCTGAAAACACAGTTCACACATTTTCCCAGGTCTAGCTGTGCATATGCTGTGAATCAACATGGTTTTAAAAGAAATTAGAAAGAACACATCATCTTTTATGCGGTTCTTAGGTAATCAAAACAAGAGCAAGACAAATCTCTTTAAGGTTGCAAATGTGATTTTCCTAAATGAAGAAGTTCTAAACATATGGCAAGAAGCTTCAAAATCTGTTAATGTGCAAATGTCATGTTAAAAAAGGAACCAGTAAAAAAAAAAAAAAAAAGAACTGGTGAGTGTTAACGAACTGCCAGGCCATATTCTTTGAAAATGCAAGGAACTGAATTCATCTTATCCTTTAGCTGTGGAGCTAACTAAATCTGGCACTGAGGACGACTCCTCCTAGACTGGCGATGAAATTTTGAAAAAACAGTGCCACTTGCAAGGCATAAATATACTGAAAGGGAGGTTTAAAATGAATAATGCAGGGAATCTGGTGGCTGTGGATGTCTAGATCCCAGCTCCATTTACTATGTGACTTGGGCAAGGCACTTGATATCTCTAATCCTCTGTTTTCTCATCTGGTAAATGAAAATGATAATTCTCAGCTTAAAGGACTATTAGATGTCCAGCAATAATGTCAGCAAAATACCTGGTCATGGAAAGGGTTGAAGATCAGGGAATTCTTAAGTGATGGATAGGGCTAGCCTCCATCTTCAACCTAGCCCACCTGATGGGAATGAGAAAGTAAGGGAGCCTCTGGAAAGGCTCTAAGTCACTGGAAGGATTCAGAGGGAGAGCTTCAGCCTGACTTGATCAGTGAGCACACAAGTACGTCCTCAAGCTGTTTCTTCATCTCTGCCACACTGTCCTCTCATTTGAGATTGAAATAAGAGAACAGCCTACCCTTTGGACAACGTGTTTAAGCTTTTATTGTGAATGGTAACAGCGTGGGGCCTTGAATCTAACCAACAGATAGCTTAGATGGAAAAAGCATTAATTGGAAGACTCTTCAACATTTATTCACAGCAAACAAGTTCAAACCAGAAGATGCTGCTTGAAGATCATGAATTTAGTCAAGGATGAAAGATACAAGAATAGTCAAGTATTTTGCACAAGGAAATCTTGCTGATGATCCAGTAGAATTGATGCTTGCCGAGCACAGTCTCTTACGGGTTCTGTTTTTCTCCTTGGAGAGAGGTCATCATTGTCATTGTTGATTCAGCTGGGGGGGTTCCTTCCTTCACGTTGAGAACCTGGAGCAGAGAGTCTACCAACTTAAGAAATACTAGAAAGAGTTCAGCAAACAGAGTGAGCTGAAGTTTAATCCTAGAAATAAATCCATTCCTACAAGCCACGAACATTACTTGTGAGCTTGTTAGAAAGGCAAATTCTTGGTTCAACCTAACACCTGCTAAATCAGAAACTCTGAGGGCGGAGCCCAGCAATCAGTGCTTTCACAAGCCCTGCAGGTGATTCTGAGCGTGTAAAATTTGAGAACCAGAGCTCTCTCCCCGCCGAGAGACTAACTTCTACTTGTTTTTTGAGCTTCTGCATTTTGGGATCTTTTTGTTTTATCAGCTTAACGTGCACCCTGATATGATTACTCAGGTATGTTTTAACCAATGTTGGTTAATGTATTGTCTCCAGGAACTTATAACGAGAGTAGCAGCTGGGTGGTAGATTCTGGGAATGTGGAATTTGAATTCTTTGCTCACTTTGACAGTGCATCATTACACAAATCAAAGCTGGTTTCTGAATTACATAATTATACATTACAAACCTACAACTGTAAATGGTAGTAGTGTGGGAAACTTGGGAAGAGGATTTAATTTGGATTTCTGCCAATTCTAAATTTATTGTGGTTTGCTTGTTGTGGCTTCTGCTCAAATTAACTAAGACTAAAGAAAGAATGAGTAGTTATGATTTTAAAATACTTCTTTGTTTCCATATAGCACCCTTTACACGCTGAGACGGAAAAACGCTTTTGTTGAGACTAGAGCTTATTACTCTTCGCAAGATTCTCTGGCAATTCAGATTCCCCAACTTCCATATCAGCCATTTGTTTCTAATAAAGAAACTACTGCTATTCTTGGGCGAATTATTACCTGCTCTGTGGCTCAGTTGTTTTGACTATGTGCTAATGAGCCCAGGGCCTGGGGTTTGATTCCCACGCATGCCAATTAGCACCAACCCAGGCTGCCCTATTAAAGGCTGCCGCCTGTCTGCCTGTCCAAAGAAGCCACCACACATCTTGCCTTATGAGTCACTGGTCATAAAAGGGGCCAGCTAATGTGTGGGGGAAAAAATCTACATAAATTCCCCCCTTGGCTCAAAATATTGAACAAGAGAAGTTTGGCTGAAGGAAATGGAAGCTAAAAGGAAAAAGAAGTTGTGGAACCTAGGAAGATCAAGGACCTGGGAGGCCATGGCAAGTTCCATTGTTGCGGGTGGGGAGGAGCTGTATTCTAGGTGGGAGCCAGCTTTACTCTGCTCCTTCATAGAAAGTGCCAAGGTCATCAGAAGGTTATGAGTGATTCTTGATTGTATGTTGCTTTTTCTATATTTGGCACTTCCTTTGGAGCATTTCAAAAATTCAGAAACAAGACCTTTCTATTCTCTGTACTGATTTGATGAGAAAGTGAGAGCAGTCCCTTGAAAGTGAGGAACGGACACATTTACTTTCTTTCCATAACAGCCTTTGTAGCTCACTTCCCTGCCCACTAAATAAAAGGAGAGACCTAAGCTGCAAAGAACAAAGGACTGAGTCCAATTATAAAGGGAGCTCAAAGGCCAACTCCACTGAAACTCAGGACAACACACAACCACCTCCAGGATCATGGATGAGGCCGTGGAGCCGACCTCAACAGAGATTCATGTTGCAGAACCCATGGGGAAAAGATTCCATTAATTGCAGAATAGAATTAAAAGATTTGTGAGAAGGGCACAGTTAAAAGGATTAAGGTTAACCTTGAACATTGCTGGGCATAATTGCTCTGAAAGTTCTGGAGCTGTTTCCATGATAATCTAGTTTCAGTGCACATTACACACATCGTTTATGAATTAAGTAAATATCTTTGTCATCAAAACATAGGAAATGCTCAGAGTTTCTTACTACAGCTTCAAGAGAGTTGGCAACAGTGCTTGATGTTTTATTACTAAGATGGGAGAGTAGAGCATATGTAGATAGTTTTTAATTTTAAGAACAGTCCTTCAGCCTCTGAAAACTCCTGGTGCTAATTCTGGCAATGCTTGGCCAAGTTATTAAGCTTCTCTCTAACACTCCCATAACTCTAAGATATGGGAGATACATGGGTTTCTAATAGAACTATTCTCTTGGCACCCCTTCCTTTTGAATAAGATCATTGTAAGGTGTTTTCAATTTTCAAAACAACATACTTCCATCGAGGTGGAATTTCCAGCGCAAGAGAAGCCATAAAATATTTTGGCCTCTGCAAAGACTAACTGTGGAATTCGTTTTCATGTTACTAGGAAATATAGCCAAAGGAATAGTACCAATGTGTGCAATAACTAATTATTCAGCTGGAGGTGGAATGAAATGAGACGGGCTTTGTAAACCTGTAGAAAGAGAAACAATGCATAAAAAGAATAGAAAAGCGAAGCCTGATTATTTTTTATAATCTTTTTGATGACCTTTTTCAGTTCACTTGGGATAAGTACTGCTCCCTTGAAGCAGTCACTCTTCACGGCCTCCCATTCAACCCATCCTACTACACTGCTACTCAGAGCCCTTTGTGGAGCTGTTTTTTTGCAATTGCCTTTGAAGCTTAAAGAATGGTCTTTGGAATATGGTGGAAAATTTTGGATCCTTAAGGAAGGAGTTGAATTTTCCAAAAGATTTCAAAGATATGCAGAGCCAGGTTGAGGAAATAAAACTCAAACTGGACACTGCTGTTTGTTTCCAAAATGAGACACTTTAGAATAGCAACATGATTGTGTGTTAGTAGAGGGGAGTATTTAAATGGACGAGCTATGAGGGCAAGGCCATTTCAAGGTCTGTAAACATTATTTTCGAGGGTTTTGTGGTGGCGATTTTTGTTACTCTTTAGACAAATGAGAAGGGTTCTGCTGTTGGATATCCACCTACAGGAACTCCAGGAAAGCACTTGACCGTGAAAAAGGCATGGCCAGCTAGAATCTGAGGAGTCACCTGCAAGTTCACAGAGCCCTCCGAGTATGGAATCCATCTAGAAAGAAGGAGGCTGAAGACATGACACCTGTGACACAGGTATGGACCAGACAATCGCCTTGGGTTTTGTCCAAAGTTGGTATTTATTTGTGTATTGGTTTATTTAATCCTGGATTTTTTTTTCCTGAATAAAAGCTGCAAGGACTTTCCCTCTAGGTTCTTAGGGCAACGGATCGACTTTAGTTTCCATTTAGCATAGAAACCCACATTTGGGAGGCCGAGGCTGGGGGAAGTCACTTGAGCCCAGGAGTTTGAGACCAGCCTGGGCAACATAGCCAGTCTTTGTCAAAAAAAAAAAAAAAAAAAAAAAAAGAAGAAGAGGAGAGAGAGAGAAAGAAAGATAGATGGACAAACATACAAGCACATAGCCAGACCTTGCCAGAAAGAAGAGAAAACAAAAGAAAAGAAAGAGAAACAAAGACCACAATAGGCCCAAAAGGCAGTGAAATAGAAAGCATCCCTCCAGAAAGCCAGCTGAGGCTCGGCAAAGGCAGCTCTGAGCCTCTAAAGGGGCCATCAGTCTTCACCATGAAAGAGTGAAGAAGGAAGCGCTTCAAGCGCTGTGAGGGGGAAAGCAACATTATTTATTGTGTGAAGCAGCAGGAAGCAAGGCCTTCAGCCTGCATCCTTTATATTAAGATCAGTGAGGACCATTTCTGGAGGATGTCTTGCATGGCACAGACTGTCTGAGGCAGATTGAGCACAGGCTCTTACTCTGATTTTATCAATGAAAAGCGATGGGACTAGTTTCCTTCCTTCTAAAATGGAGATAATAATAGAATCTGCCTTCTAAGATTGCTGTGAACATAAACCAAGAAAAAGGAGGTAAACTGCTTAGCCCAGTACCTGGATTATAGTAAATATTCAACAAAACTAACCATTATTGTTATTGTAATTATGTTGTAGTTTATTATACATCTCATGGAAACTTAAAAGTTAGTGATAATTGCCTCGTTTTCAGTTGCCTTGCTTCCTATAAATTTTATTCTCTCTTGTATCTTGTTCATTGTCTTTGTAACTAAGCATTGCCAGTTTAGTATAATTATTTTTCCCTATCCTCTATAAAAGCATATACAGGATGAATTTGTTGACCTCAGATATGTTCACTGAGTCTTAAAACATTAGGATGAACCCTGAGCTTGTTACGTCTGTAACAAATATGAAGAAGTGCTACTTTGCGTCAAAGGTAGAAAACAAGAATCCTCTTCTAAAAATAGGAATGTCCACTAATGTTCACCAGAAATAAATGTAGAATCTGTAGATCCACAGGGATTTACTCAAATTGTTTGCAGACTGGCTATCAAGATGTTCTGGTAGGGCCTGGCTGTTAAATATATATATATCCCATCAGTGCATAATGGCAAATAGACAAATTGCTGGAAAAAAAAAAAACTAAATTGGAGTTTGGAATCAATACCCTTTGACTACTAAGCCAAAAAGAAGAGAACATAGAAATTGTCTATTGGCTTAGCATGTATTGGTGTTAGCCTAATGTAGCAGCTGTGAAGGTTTCTATCACAAGCAATTTTATTCTTCCTTATTAAACTTGCCCTCTTTCACCTCTCCCCAAATACCTCCCACCCCATCTCGCATGTATGTTTCTTTTACCTTTGCGTTTTGAACCTACATCTTTGAAGTTGCTGCTATCCTCTGAATCCCACGAAGGCTGGTGACGGCCCAGGGCCTCGGGTTGAGGTGGCTGGTGGCTTGTATTCTCCTTGGCTTCTATGAGACCCAGCAAATTCCTTGCAGTTTCTTCCCCACCTGATGTACTTTCTCAGTTGCTGCTTGAGGCTCCCTCTTTCAGAAATAGAAGACTCTCCTGTGCTCTTTTTCCCCCATTAAGTGCCCTGTAAAATCCAAAACAAAAATATTCAGAATGCCACACATTAAACCAAAGGGAATGAACGAATGAGAAATGTAAAAGGACACCAGTTGTGTTTGTGCTGCTTCCTTCTAAATGCAGAATAAATCACATTTTCTTACTAAGAGTTAGTTCATAAATGACAGATAGATTTTGCTTGCTGTTCAAAATGTGCAATGAGCTAGACAGAATTCAGATCTGCAGCCCAGGAACCCTGGGTTTGGTTCCAGCACCTCTACTAACTGGTTAGGTGACCTCTCCCAAGTCATTTAGCACCCCTAGTCTCCAATTTTCTCAACTATGAAATGAACAGGGTAGACTAGAATAAATATAAGGAGGCTTCCATATCTAAAATTCTATCATCAATTCTGTGTGCACCAAATTCTATTCCCAACTGAAAGATGGAGTTGAAACATCTTCCCCAGCCAATTTTGAATTGCTGCTGAAAATAAAAGTCTCCATGCTTTTCTTTGTGTGATTTTTACAAAATATTGCTTTCCTTTTATCTGTAGTAAAAAAGTACCAAATGAATTTTTCATTTAAACTTTCTCAGAATTTTTGTTGAGATTGAACCTAGGAAACTACCTAGATTTACTGTTTGTTAAGAGTGTAGCAAAAAACAAGTTGAAAACAAGCCCTAAGTAACACTTTCCAGCACATAAATGCAGAATTTTCTATTGAGCGTCTGAAAGTCTATCAGTGGCTCCAGGAATGTGTACCTGCCATGTAAATAAAAATTTTTAAAACTGCTGTTAAGGAGGCCAAACCACTAAAAACATGAAAATTTACGTATACAAGACAGGATAACTTGGAGTCAGAAGTGAGTACAGAATTCAAGGTCTGCATTCTTAACACTTTGGGTGCTTGCTTATTATTCTCATGTTACCTACTTTTTACAGTTGATTTTTCCTATCTCTCTGTAATTGGGCTTTGTAGCACTTTGAAATTTCTAACATCAACAAAACTATGGTGATTTTGATCTAAGCGCACAAGGAAAAGGTCTTTGTGGTCCAAACACTACTGGCATTAGAAGTATTTAGGGCAGACATCACATTTGAAAGATCTTCAGTCTTAAAATGGAAAGAGGCCCCTTCCCAGAAGTTCTATCTACCAACAGAGAAGCCCTGACTGTAATTGTATTGCTTTTATGTGTATTGTGATTTGCAGTTTATGGGATGTTTAAATGTGCTTGCTTTCATTTGATCCGTATGCTAATTGGTTTGGTGAAAACGAGGCTTGCCAGAGGTCACACAGATGTAAGCAACTATTTTAGGATTCAAATCAGCTCACGATCTAGACTACATTATTATACTGCTTGTCAATATCTTTTAAATTGCTAAGAAATATAAGGTAGCTAAAATCATTCTAGGATCTGGAAATAAGGATAAGGTCTACAAAAGGCTTTCTAATGTTATAAAAATAGGGATTATATGTCAATATATCATGAAGTATAATGTAATTGGGAAAAATGAATTCTTTGAATATTAAGGAGCATTAAAATGAGATTCTACTGCATTGCAGTGTGAGCACTTGCCAAATCGCTTATGACACGAGACTTCACACAATTTCAGGACCCTAACTGGGAATACTATCCCAAGAAAGTCCTGGAATCCTGAATGATTGGCTTCTCACTTATCAGCCTGGTCACGTGGTACTCAGATAGCCACTCGATAGCCTTGCATTCAGCCATAACAGTGATTATGTTGTGCAACTTCCTAGGAAGCAGCGATGCATTTGGCTTTATTTATATGGAGGAAATTGAATCATGATGCTTGGAAGCAGGATTAGAACCCTGATACTCCCAGTAATGACCTAGATCACCTTGCCCTCCTAACTGCCTGTCATCTAATTAGGATGCTGGAAACAAGAAAGGAATTATTGATAATGAGGCAGAGAAGTGGTGGAGATATCACACATAACAACCTCATTTTTGTCATGCCTGAATAATTTTGTGGACTCTTCTAAAATGGGAGGAGAAAGTCATTCTCTATTCCGTGATTGTACTAAATTTCAGTACTTGCATATATGGGGAATGTGTGGTGATCAGTTCTTAACCTCTAGGTCCCTAGACTGGTTGTTAAGGAAAGCACAATGTCTAGAACAACCCAGGGAAGCACATGTTCCCTGGATCCTATTTCATTTTGAGCTAGGCTCTGTCAACCAAATCATCATCTCCATGGCAACATGGATGATATGCCCACTTCCACCTCTTCTCTCAATATCATTTGTCAAGTGCCTGTATCATAATAATGGAAATCTCACCATAGACAAAAGACAGGCACTTGGGGGAAAAATCCTTGCTCAGAGAAAAAAAGGGCTTTTGTTCTTTTTATTAATCATGTAAAGATACTAGTAAAGGGCAGGTTTGAAACGTAAATAAATAAGGCATGGATAAAAGTGTTGAGTATTCCTAAGAACTAGTTTTTCTGGACTCACACTTAAATTCTGTTTCACAGTTTCTGGGGCCATAACAAGCCATTCTGCAGCTGAATACTGGTATTTCCAAATTCAACCTTCTGGGGCATGTCTCACATCCAAGTTAGAACCACAGTTAGGAGCATTTCATGGGTGCACATGGAATAGTCGCCAGTGGAAGTGCTGACATATATTTTCATCACACAAACAAAACATTTCCACGAACATCAAGCCAGATAAAAATTTGTTAGGTTTTCAAGCTGTTAACCTGTTTTCCATTGCTGCACCATGCTTCTCTCAGCTGGAAGAAGCAATTCACTTAACAAGCCTGTAAATGTGTGCTGACAGCGTACTCATGGACAGCAATATGTAGCTTTAGTTTTATATAATTAAAACTAAACTGCATGTCTTTGGTGATTGGGGAGGATAAGCGTTTTCTTGGGATAACTGAAGGCTAAATTTAAAATCTGACATCATTCATCCTTGTAAATGCTCACATTCCAACAGAGGGCATGTTACTCAAAGCAAACTTTTTCTCAACCACAAGTTAATTTTAGGCCAAAATGTGAGTTTCTACTTCACCTCCCTCTTTCCCTTGCTCCTTCTCAACTCTGCACAGCTAACAAAGGGAGAAAAAGAGGTGCATTTGAGAATAAATATGACAACGGTATTTGAGCTCACCACTGGTTGGTATACTTTTGGGTTAAGAATCCTCAAGTACCGCTATGAAGGGCAATTAAATGGCAGACACACTAAATACCTGAAGGTAGATGTTCTCCAGAACTATAGAAAATCAAGATTGGCTTGACTTGCACCAGAAATAACACAATGTTGGCTTCCAAGTTAACTCGATTGTCTTCCTTTGGGACTGCAAGTGTTACCTAATAATAAGCTTTATTGGTACAATAATATAGATGAGTAAAAAGAGATTGGAAATCCAAACGTTTCATTCCACATTTTCAGCCCCATTGGCAGGTGGCTGGGCCAGATAATGGCCACTTGATCTAAGCTCCCAGAGGCTCTCTTTAAGAAGCATAATTCTAAGTGTGGATTCTTCAACACCTGCTAAGCATCCTTCATTCTTGAAATGGAGGGTTTTTCAGCTTCACCCATTCCAATCTCTCCTCTCCACACCAGACTGCTGGGTCCCTCCCGTTCCTCAGCGATCACACATCCTCTCATCCCCGGAACTCTCAAGACTTGGCAAATGATTATTTCAGCAACAGTGAAAACCACTCTACTGCAACCCAAAGATCTTGACTTCCCCTCTCAAAAGCACACACAACACAGAGAGCTCAGGAAGCAACAGTTCCAGTCCCACCCCCTTTCCCCAAATTCTTGGTCTTCTATCAAGATTTGTGAATTAGCAAGTACCTGTTCAACACACCGTTCCCCGGCCCCCTTTCTAAGTAGATGGCTAAGGAAACAACACACACACACACACACACACACACACACACACACACACACGGCCTTAAATCTCTTCAGGGATTAACCAGCTTCCCAGGGGAGCTGGTCGGGGTTGTTGTAGTTGGCTATTGTGGGGCGGGTGGGGTCAGGGAGTGAGGAAGCTGGACGCTCTGCATTTGCTGGAAGCTGTGCTTGGTGAGGCCGAGAGCCCCAAGGTAATGCTGGGTGAGCCAAGGCTGCTGGGAGCTTCCTGCCTCCCAGCTGCGCAAAGGCCATGAGTGCCCGAGGTGCGGAATCCTGACCCCACCTGGAGGCGCCCTCAGCACCCGCAGCGCGGCGGTCCTCTCCACCCGGGTTCTGGGGGCCGTGGCGAGGGAGCCTCCAAGCCCATGCCTAGAGAGCAGGACTTGTTGCAGAGGGAATGGGAAAGAGCTAGGGGAAAGGGCGAAATCATGGGTCTAGAGGGGCAGAGAAAGAGCGGAGCTCAGAGGGGCAGGAGATCGGGATGAGCTTGGAGAGCAGGAGAGATTCCCCCAAGCGCAGACCCTGCTGGCTGGGAAGAGGGAGGGCTAAAAGGGCAGGGAAAAGAATGTCGCTGCAAAGCGAAGAGAGGGACTGAGAAAACTCCAGAGAGCCACAAACACGCGGGATTCAGGCACTGCTCGCTGAACAGATGTGAAACGCGAGGCAGGAGCGCTGCGCCCTCGGTCCCCACACCTGTGGCTTTGCGGGGCGTATGGGCGCAGCTCAGATTTCAGCCCACAAGGGTCGGAGTTGAGGCCACCCACCGAGCTGGACCAGGGTTCTGAGATGTTCTTGAGGGACAAAGCTCTCCAAGATTATTCAAGGAGAGTAGCGTGCCAGACTGGTTGAGACTAGGCGGACAAAGGAGATGTAGGATGGGCGCAGAGGGACGGGATCTGCACTGTGGTTGGGTGTTTGTTTCCCCTAGGGAAGACGGGGAGACAGGCGGGAAGCGAGCGGGAAAGGATCAGGGAACAAGCCTGCGGCTGGTGAGGGACTGATGGGCTCCCCTAGAATGGGGGAAAGATGGGGTGGAGTTTTAGGAGAACCAGAGAGGTGTTTCGGTAGAAAGGTCACAGCAAACCCAGCTCCCAAAGCTGGGCCCGGGAAACGCAAAGAAATGGGGAGACTGGTCCCCCTCCGGGTGGCTGAGCCCGAGGAGGACAAGCGCGCGCGGCTCCCGCGGCCAGGACACTCACCCACCGCCCAGTGGTTGCCACGCGGGTACATCTTGGTCAGCACGGTCCCTCCGCCAGCCGGCATCGGGACCGCGGGCCCCTGGGGCGCCTGGCAGAGGACCAGCACCAGCAGGACCAGCGGGAGCTCCCGGCCGCGCATGGTCCCGGCGGGAAGCCCTTGGAGCGTGGCGGAGAGGCTGGGCGAGGCTGGGAAGTGCTCCCTCCTGGCCGAGCAGCGACGGGTGACCCGGACTTCAGAGGTGCTCCGCTGCTGCAGCCGCTGGTGCTACTGCTGCGGCCTCCACCAGGGCCCCCGACTTTATATGGAAGCCCGGGGCGGGGTGCTGGGGGGGCTCTTCTACCACGGTCCGGAGCGCTCTGACGTCTCCCTATAGCTAGCCGGGGGAGCTGGGACGCCCGGTCCGGAAAACCATCCATCTCCCCAGCTGACTGATGAAAAAAGGCTGAGTGTACATTGCCCCCCTTTTTTCCTCGTAGCCCAGTCCGCCTTCCTCACATCGGATTAATTCCCCCGTCCTCGAAGCCTTCCATCCAACACAATTTAGTCAACTCCTCCCTCTCTAGCCTCGCCGGCGCCTCCAGTGTTAGCTGCCTGGAGATTCCTCGAGGGGGCGACCCCGCTGCCTGATCTAGGGCGGAGAGGTGGTGTAGTTGCAGAAGGGTGCGCTCTAAAGATGGACGCCCTGTGATGGATGGGCTTTCCTGGAGGGATGTGGCATTGCCATTGAAAGGGACTTCTGCTTCTCCAGATCTTCCTTCTCTTAGGTCACTTCCTTGCTGTCTCAACCCATAGATAGGGCTTGGACGTAGATAGGGCTCCAGACCTTGCCTCCTTCTTGCAGATCTCTCTCTCTCTCTCTCTCTCTCTCTCTCTCTCTCTCTCTCTCCCCCCTCTCTCTCTCTCCCCCATTCTCCCCTCCTCTCCCCCCTCCCTCCCTCCCTGCTGCCCTCCACCAGCAGCAGTATCTTTAACTCTTCCAGTATTCTCAGGCAGCCCTGACCACCTGTATGGCAAGACAAAAGATGATACAGAAGATACCTGGTCCTTTTCACAAGCATGCAGCTTCCATGGGACAGAGAAAGAAACTGCTTATATGTCAGGTTCCCTAGGTTGCATCTACCAGAAAGCTCAAACTGTCCCTAAACTGCCACATACACACACCTCTAAAGTTTGTCAATGTCCCTCTGCTGCTTCTGTTCTCAGATCTAAAGAATGGTCACCAGCCCAATCCCTGAGGTTCTAAACACCATGGATACAAAGGAGATCGGCACCATAGCAATGCAACAATAAATAGAAGCTGGTAGGATGCTGTTGCCCACGTCCTGGCTGCCAGAGCTGGTCGTGTGGTTGGAATAGGTGAGGTCTATTTCTTTCCAAATGCTGGTTAATTGCCTCCCTGGTGGGTCTTTAGTGTTCCATGTCAACATGGTATTGATATTGATGAAGTTGAAAACATATGCTTGTGTCTGAGTATCTGCTGATTCCTTCCTTCCTTCCCTTCCTTCTTTCTGTCTTTCTTTTTTTTTTTTTTTTTTTTTGATAAAGTCTCACTCTGTCACCCAGACTGGAGTGCAATGGCACAATCTCGCCTCATTACAACCTCTGCCTCCCCAGCTCAAGCGATTCTCCTGTCTCAGCCCGTGGAGTATCTGAGATTACAGTCATGCACCACCACATCCAGCTAATTTTTGTACTTTTAATAGTATTTATATTTAGGGCTTTCACCATGTTGGTCGGGCTGGTCTTGAAATCCTGACCTCAAGTAAGCCTTGGCCTCCCAAAGTACTGGGATTACAGGTGTGAGCCACCACACCTGGTCTTTAATATATTCTTAAGTGATTATACACGCACATTGCATGACTGAGTATTCTTGGATTTGATGAGCATTTTCATGTGTATGTCTGCGTCTGAAAAAAAAAAGTTAATTTTAAGATCATTAATACTATAGTAGCCAACAAAATACACTAATACTATCCTCAGGGAGTGATCCAAGCAAAAATCAAAAGAAAAAGGTGCACAGATTGGCCTGGGCTCCATCTCTCCTGGGTTCCCAGCCTCTCTGCATTCCGTCCCCAGGCTCTGTCAGTAGGCGAGTGTTCCACTGGCAGGTAGCCGATCATCCCTAAGCTTGCTCCCTCTTACACAGTGAGCTTGCTTCAACACAGGGACCTGGTATTGTTCCTCTGTGTGTCTGCAGAGCACCCAGATCATAGTGGTGCTTGGTAAGTATTTGACGAATGAACAATAACCTAAGAAGTGCCCAGATCTAAGAAATGCCATCTGCAACCCTAGATCTTTGGAGACATATTAAACGCTTATCTCTCCAAAGTAAGTTGTAGAAAAATGCTCTTTCTCTTAGTTTAACCAGGATTATTTTAGAATCTTTCAAATGAAATCTCCACCTCCCCCCATCCCGATGAAACTAAGGGGAAGCCACTGTAAAGACATTCATTCGAGTGTAGAAATAGTTCTTTAGAAAGCGCAACACGCCCGGACACGGCGGCTCACACCTGTAATCCCAGCACTTTGGGAGGCAGAGGCGGGTGGATCATGAGGTCAGGAGTTTGAGACCAGTCTGGCCAACATAGTGAAATCCTGTCTCTACTAAAAATACAAAAAATCAGTCAGATGTGATGATATGCACCTGTAATTCCAGCTTCTCAGGAGGCTGAGTTAAGAGAATCATGTGAACCCTGGAGGCGAAGGTTGCAGTGAGCCAAGATCTCCAGCCCAGGTGACAGTGGAAGACTCCATCTAAAAAAAAAAAAAAAAAAAAAAAAGAAAGCACAACACTTCTGCTAATTCAGGCAACACTGTTTCATGTGTCCATTATAGACCAGGATATGGCTAGGCCCCTCCATTCACCTTAGCTCTTGCTCTAAGGCCACCCCAGCCCACAAGTTTCCACCTTGGCCTCCCAAAGTGCTCGGCTGGGCCACATGACTTGCTGTGGCACCCTACAAGGGCAGTACTCATGTCATCTTGCTCAAAACTGCATCCACAGTGCCTGGCCCAGTCTTAGGCACAAAGACGTGACTCGAGATTTGAATGGATATATTGTCCTTCAGGAATAGGAGGCTGAGTCTAAACTCCTAACCAGAAAGGACGGTGGACTGTTTCCAGTTAGAGAATGGAACCTTTGCATGTTTGAGTCAGCTGATATGAGTAAGTCCCAGTAGATCCTGACTGGGTGCCCTCTCATAGACCTCTTAAAATCCTCACCACAGACAGCCAGGTAAATACGATTAACCCCACTGATGTAGCCAGGGGGAAAGCTAAACTGTTATGAGAAAGAGACCTTGCAATGCAATGACCCATTCAAAAGAGAAGTCAGTTTCTCTTTTCTGTTCAGGGCAGGTGTTCCAGATTGGCAGGCAGCTCTGTTCCACACTGATATTCAGAAACCTGGGTTCATACCACCTTGAGTCTCTGTCATTCCCTAGAGCAGCACTACTCCATGGGCTGGCCTGCAGGGAGAGAAGGAGCTTGCATCAGAATGTAAGTCAATGCACTGCTTCCTTTATCGAGAGCATATTGCTATGAAAAAAAAATCAGCCGTACTAAACAATGTGTGTAGGGATGTCACTGATTTGTGTCCTAGCACAAGATCTTGACCTCATTGTAGATGGGAGAAAAACGGTTTAGGGATGAGCAGCTGATCTGTGGACCACATGTGACGAGCACTTCCCCAGAGCACTGTTCCTGCCTGCATGGCTTGGGTGGGAGCTGCTAAGAAGCGGAAGGTGGAAGAGGCACGCCCGCTCTCTTAATATACCAGCCAAAATGAAGCATTTATCTCTTCTGCTCGTGTTTCATTAGGAAAAAGTCAGCCACATGGTCATAGCTAACTGCAAGAGAGATTGGGGGATTACAGTCGGAATAGTCAGTTATACCTGGCTCTGACTGCATCTCTGTGGAAGAAGGAGTCCATGGAGTTTGACGGATAGCTGTGAAACTCTCCCAGAACCAATCTAGTGCCTGAAGTCCATGATTTATGTGGTGTCCTTTTAGCTCAGTGACCCCAGACATTTCATCACCAAGTGCATTTGTAAAATTATTTTATTCCATGGAGCTCTGGGGGATTTTGTTATTTGCGGGTTGGTTTTTGCTTTGAGAAAGGGTCTCCCTCTGTTGCCCAGGCTGGAGTGCAGTGGTGCAATCACGGTTCACTGCAGCCTTGACTTCCCGGACTCAAGTGATTCTCCCACCTCAGCCTTCCGAGTAGCTGACACTACAGGTGTATGCCACCATGGCTGGCTAAGTTTTGTATTTTTTGTAGAAATGGGGTTTCACAATGCAGCCCAGGCTGGTCTTGAACTCCTGGACTCAAGCTCTCCTCCCACCTAGGCCCCGAATAGTGCTGGGATTACAGGCGTGAGCTACCGTGCACAGCTGAGTTCAGGTTGTGATGAACTTTTAACTGTGAAACAGGAAATATGTATTTAGATTTCTCATTTTTATTCACCAAAGACGTAAGAAACCATCTATCAATCGAGATTCTAATCAGGTTGAAATAATGAGCATCACCACAGAAAGTCGATGTAATTCCGACCTAAATCAATGAAATGCTGCATTTCAGTTTCTTTGTGGCTTTTTGAAATATGGAAAATAGCTCATGCATCTCTACCATTGCTTTTAGGGGATTCCAGGCTGAGAGTCTCTGCTTACATTTAGTGGCTATTTTTGCCAAATGACAATAGCTCGGTGAGGGGAAACAGCTTAAGCTGTGACTGGCCATTTCTCTGTGGAACCAGTGAAGGCTCTGAGGGCTGGTCTTGCTGCAGTGAGATGCTACAGGATTCCCAGGTCCAGGCTGGATGGAGGAAGCAGAGAAATAAGGAGAATGACGGAGAACAGGGAGGCAGTGGTGAGGAGTTTAGGAGTCAGGCTGGCCTGGGTTCCAATTCCTCCTCTGACATTTAGGAACCATGATTGGCACCTCACTTAGCATGGGCATGTCAGTTTCTTCATCTGTAAATTGAGTTGGTAATGCTTTCCTCCCTAGGGTGTTAGGGCAGTTAAATGAGATCAAGCATATCTATTGTCCAGCAGCTACTTATTCTTATTCTAATAATGGACAACTGTAATTGCAGCAAGCTAATTTCTCTGTTAGATTGTGATTTTCAAGATAGCATCATTTTCTTGTTCAAAGCCTAACCCACGGTTGTGCTATTTAAGTCTCCTGAAAAGGTGATCATACAAATAATAGCTGCTGCTTAGTGAGCATTTATTACGTGCCAGGGACTGCGTGTGATTGTTATGTGCATTTGCTCATGTGCTCTTCACAGCTGTCCTATGAGGTCCGTGTTGTTTATTCCATTTATAAATGAGGAAACTGAGGCTCAGAAGGTTAAATAACTTGCCCAGTACCCAGATGGTAACTGACAGAGCCAAGAGTTGACCTCAGAGCCATCTGATTCACACATCTAGTGACAACAAATTTCTTTGTACTTCCATGGTTTTTCCAGAGTCTGACAAATGGCACCACCCAACAGGCATAAAAGGGGGATTAAAAGATAATTTTAGAAGAGATATCAGGGACAGTTCTTAGAGGCCTTTTAGTGAAACCTCACTGGGGTTTCCTCTCTTTGCTTATTTCCTGTTCTCCACCCACCAGCCCACCCTATCTCTAGACCCATGCCTTCCAACTTGTACACAGAAGTAGATAGAAATGGTGCAAAAAGAAAATTTGCTGTGTGGAGAATAACAGGCTCATAGTTTTGGCTACAGCAGAAATGGCCAGCGTCCCAAAATATAACCCACAATGTTTGAAACTGAAAATATATTTCTGAGATTCATCTACTTGAAAATCTTACTGCACAGTCCTGCTTGAAATTCGGCTCTTCCCAGAGCGTCGCTGATTCCCTTCCATGGTCTTCTGGGTTGCCAGACGGATTGGAGGGGGCGATTGCCTCCACTCAGGCTTTCCAGTTTATCTAATTTAGGGTTTCTCAACCTCAATGCTGTTTATATTTTGGGCCAGATGATTCTTTGTGCATGGCAGGATGTTAGCAGTGTCCCTGGTCCCTACCCATTAGAGGCCAGTAGAACCTCTCAGTTGTGACAACCAGATCTCCAGACATTGCCATTGTCCCTTTCTGGAGGTAGAAGTGGAGTCGCCCCAGCTGAGACCCAGGCATCTAATCTGACTGCCCATTTTCCATAACTGCATCCTTGCCCAGCGCTCCTGGTGTTCTTGAACATCTCCAGTGCTGGGGAACTCGCTTATTCTCGTCTTCCGAGAACATGGAATTTAGAAAACTCTTCCTTATCTTGAACCTAAATATGTCTCCCTAGCTCTTTCCTGTCACATGGTCCTATTCTGCACTGCCCTCTGGTCCCTGAGTTTTTGAGACCCCATCAGGCCCACAAGTCTTCTCTGTGCTACACTTCCCCGTGCCATCAACAGCTCCTTGGATGTGATGATCATTCCTCTCTTCCCCCACCCTGATTGATCCATCTGAGGTCAGTTTGACTATTTCTCCTTTAAAGTTGAGAAAGTGAGAGACAGGGGTGTCGAGAGTGGCCACAAAGGAGCCACTTCCTTGGATCACCTCCAGAGGAAACCGAGCATCAGTCAAGGGACTTTGTGA
Organism: Ateles fusciceps; assembly: GCA_036589455.1. Taxonomy (NCBI): domain Eukaryota; kingdom Metazoa; phylum Chordata; class Mammalia; order Primates; family Atelidae; genus Ateles; species Ateles fusciceps. The sequence goes on from JAZHEH010000078.1 coordinate 12,615,519, forward strand.
GGAAGGGGTACTATTTTCCAGAACTTTCCGCAGGTATATTCCTAGGCCACTTGGCCAAGGGACCGAGGCCTGGGACAATGAAAGCCACTGTGTGCTCTGGGTCAACCCTGCCTAGGAGGCTCCAAATGTTATACCCACTCCTCAGACAACACAGAGGTGAGGACTAAGGCAGGAGGGGGGACCAGAGAGAGTAGGTGATGGCGCAAAGGGCGGGGCTGGCAGGGTTCTGGGGCAGAGGAGCTCTTGTGCTTTCTTCTAAGAATCCATCTGCAGGGGCCATGCCCCTCATCCTGGCTTTCTAACTGTCTTTGTCAGGACAAAGTTTAAAACGACTATACATATTGGCCGGGCGCAGTGGCTCACGCCTGTAATCCCAGCACTTTGGGAGGCTGAGGCGGGCAGATCACATGGCTAAACACAGTCTCTACTAAAAATACAAAAATTAACCAAGTGTGGTGGTGCTCATCTGTAGTCTCAGGTACTTGGGAGGCTAAGGCAGCAGAATCTCTTGAACCAGGAGGTGGAGGTTTCAGGGAACCGAGATCACACCACTGTACTCCAGCCTGGGCGACAGAGTGAGACTTCATCTCAAAGAAAAAAATGACTTTAAGTATGAAACAACTTCCTATCTCTACATAAAGAGCTGACTGCACAAAGGTAAAGTGATTATCCCAGAATTATCACTTCCACCCTCCCACCCCCACTCCTACCCCACTCCCAGCTAGCTAGATTATCCCTGAATCATCATTTCCACCCTCCCATCCCCCACTCCTACCCCACCCCCAGCTAGCTGGCTTCTCCCAGCCATAGTCTCTTAACTTCAGCCAAGAAAAGTTGCAACGAAGTTCAGTAACAAGTTCCTAAGGAAAAAATTATTTAGAAAAGTCTCTGAAATGCCATTAGTTTAATCTGATTTGACTTATCAAATCAAGATCTGTCCATCCATCCCTCTTGTTCTCTTCCTTGATGGCGCCCAGCACTGCAGCACCCAGGTTTTCAGACCTGTAGATTACATTATGGCAGAAACAAGGGTATCTGGAAGGGCCTATAATAGGCCAAGCCTCCCTGCACAGTCCCCTGGGAAGGCCCAAGAAGGGATGGGCCCTGCTGGTGAAGCGGTGTCATGCATATGAATGGTTATTCACAGCCTGCCCACCATGGTGACAGAAAGACTAAGGCCAACTCAGATGAGTAATCAGAAAGCCTCTTAAGACTAAGGATCATGACACCAAATATTTTAATACCATGACAGTCCTCCCCGCCAAAATTGGTATTTTAATTCAAGTTTATTTTTCAATGTTTAAATTTTTTTGTAGAGACAGGGGCTTGCTATGCTGCCCAGGCTGGTCTGTAACTCCTGGATTCAAGTGATCCTCCTGCCTTCACCTCCCAAGGGAAGGGGGTTTACAAGCATGAGCCACTGCACCTGGCCCAAGTTGAAACTAGTGTTGGCCCTCTTAAGGTGCAGAGCAGTGCGGTCCACTTCAGATGTCATTGAAGACAAAGGAGGGACACTCTATAGGTATCCAGAGGCAGTGAGAGGAGTATTGCCTCAAAAGTTGGGAGATTTTGTGTGACCTTTGGTAAGTCACCCTCTGGTAGTAAATATCATTAATGATAAGGTTTTTGTATTAATATCTTATTACATTCTTATCGATGAGTAGATGGTTTTATTGTCTCTTTCTTGGGATGGGAGAGTCTTGGAAAACATAACCACTTGTCCATGGCCAAGCAGCTGGCTGCCATTAGAACCCCGGCAGTACGGTGCAGACTCTCCTTTCTAAGTACCACCCTTCATGGCTAACCCTGGAGCAGCAACTTGTACATGGAGGCCCTAGAGCTTTACTACTATAATTCCATGGTGTTACCTGTCTGCGTGAGTCAGGGTTCCCCAGAGAAACAGAACCTACCAGATGTGTGTGCGTGTATATATATAAATCAATGAGAGAGGGAGAAAGAGACAGAGAGAAATTTCTTGTAAGGAATTTGCTCAAGTGATTATGGAAGCTTGACAAGTCCAAAACGTGCAGCCTAGGCACACATAGGAGACCAGGGAAGAGTCACAGTTCAAGCCCAAAGGCAGTCTGCTGGCAGAATTTCTTCTTGCTCGGACAGGTCAGTCTTTCTCTGAAAGCCTTCAACTGTTAGGATGAGACGCACCCAAATTATGGAGGGTGATCTGCTTTACTCAAAGTTTACTAATTTAATTGTTAATCATCTACAAAAACACCTTCAAAGAAACATCTAGAATAATGTTTGACCAAATATCTGCATACTGTGGCCCAGCCAAGTTGACATGTAAAATTCACCATCACACTGTCTCTTCCTACTGTTGAACTGGGGCAATTACTGTCAATGCTGCCCCAGCCCCTATAGCATCTGCATTTCCACTAGGTGTTGGGAAAACACCACGTTCCCTGGAGTGCTGCTTAAACAAAATTGGAATTTTCTGGAAGGAGTCTGGCGAGGGACAAAGGAAGCAAACAGGAAAACATGAAAATGGAGATGTAGACAGACTTTTAAAAAATATAAATAAACTTTATTGAGGTATAATTTACATATTAAAACGTACCCATTTTAAGGGTTTGCTTTGTCGAGTTTTGGCAAATGTATACAAACACCACAACCCGGATCCTGAACATTCCTGCCATCTCCAGCAGCTCCCCCCCCAAGTTTAGTAAATCACTGATGAGCTTTCTATTACTCTAGGTCTGTTTTGTCTTTTTAGAGTTTCTCATAGATGGTCCTCTAGTGTATGCAGCCTTTTGTATCTGGTGTCTTTTGTTTACCACAATGCTTTTGAGATTCAGACCAGCGGCGGCATGCATCAGATACCTGTTCCTTTCTGCGGGTGTTCTGTTGTGCAGCTATCCCTCAATTTGTTTGCTCATTCACCAATTGATGGATATTTGGGTGTTTCCAGTTTTTTGGGTTTTGTGGGGTTTTTTTTTTTTTTTAATTTTGCTTTTTGTTTGCTGGCTAGAATCTTTTCCTGACTTGAAAAAAAAAAGCCAATGTTCTGTGTTGGGAGAAGCCATTGTGTTATTTCTCCATGTTTGAGTGTGCCTCTAATTCTGACTTTATGTACTGCACAGAAATGCCTGGTGGACCCTTATTCTAGTGAATTGCTCAAACTCCTCCATGGGTTCTTGCCCTGGCAAAGGAGTTTTCCAGAACCTGCTCCGACAGGTTCATGATTTCAGTTCATGAACGATGGGGACAGGCACATCTTATCCCCCTCCTGGCTCATGCTTTAGCTAGAATATGTCAGCTGCTCCAATCAAGACACTGCAGGAATCAGGTTGTTTAGTTAAAGAGAAGAGAGAAAAGATAGTGGTAGATATCATTCGAGGAGTGATGAACTCTGTAGGTAAGATCGGCTCTAGAGAAAAAAAAGAAAACATTTACTTTCAACATGCTTCTCCCCTATATCATCTAGGAATTTATTTGGCTGTAACAAAAACCTTAACAATGGCTTAAACAAATGAGGCTTATCTGTCACATGTAACACGAACACAGTGGTGGACAGATACTAGCAATGATTTCCCATTTCAACAATGCAAGGCTGAAGTCTGTGTATTTCTTGGCCTTTCTCTCAAGATTGCAGGATGGCTGCTAGAGCTCGGCGGAATGTCTACAGTCAAGGTTGGAAGAAGGCAGAAGGGCAGTGCCATCTACAGTGCTTACCCAATACCCACTTTTCCTTTCTTCCTTGCAGAGAGCCCCAGGTCCAGGTTCAGGCAATGGACCCTGGTTCAACTCAATTACGGCAGTCCTGTGTCCTGCTTTCCCAGTCTCCTCCTGGGCAGCAGTGGCCATGTGATCTAGTTTTGTCCAATAAGACTTAGGTGGAAGTCAGCCTGCAGTGGGTTCTGGGAATTTTCGCCTTTGTGATCAAGGGAACAGATATAGATGGCACTGCCCTTCTGCCTTCTTCTGGCCTTGACTGTAGACATTCCACCAAGCTCTAGCAGCCGTCTTGCAGTCTTGAGATAAAGGCCAAGAAATACATAGAGACTTCAGCCTTGCATTGTTGAAATGGGAAATCATTGCTAGTATCTGTCTACCACTGTGTTCGTGTTACATGTGACAGATAAGCCCCTATTTCTTTAAGCCACTGTTAAGGTTTTGTTATAGCCAAATAAATTCCTAGATGATATAGGGGAGGAGCATATTGAAAGTAAATGTTATCTTTCTTTCTCTAGGGCCGATCTTACCTACAGAGCTCTCCACTCCTCAAATCTGCTGAGAATCTCCTAGGTTTTTTTCAGATTCTCTCTTCTGCAGTTTATTTCTCAAGGAACATGGGTTGATAATCCCTGCCCCTTCTCTGCCATTTACTGTGTGACCTTGGGAAAAACACTTAACCTCTCTGTGAGTTTTCTCATCTGTACAATGTGACTAATAATATCTGGTTGTTGTGAAGATTTTTCAGAGCTAAATAACGTTTTTAGAAGAGAGTCTAGCAAATCAATAAGAGCTCGGTAAGTGGTGGTGCTGGTGGTGGTGTTGATGATGATGGCAGACGATGACGTGCAAAGCACTGAATCACCTTGTAGCCATATTAGGATACAAACTTTACCCAAATTTCCATTTTCCTGCAGCAAAACTCTGTAACTCTGACCTAGGATGGCATGTCTATTACACTGACCTGCTTTTCCAGCTGCAAAATCTCCTTAAAGACACAATCTGCTAAATTCTTAAGTCAATCTTCCAGGGTGTGTGGGAGGAATGCCAGGTTTCCCTTCAGCTGGTCCACCCACCTCAGCCTCCCAGTGTGTGTTCTCTGATTGCTCAGACCTTCATGTCTGACCAAGCCTGACCGCGTGATATTTTCCTTTTCCACGTTACATTTTATCTTATTGAGCTCTGACCAAGATTCTCAAATATTCAGGCCCTTTGGTAATTTTCACTTTAATTTATCTCTTGTATTTGCCATTTCTCACTCATTTTGCATTATCTGAAAATGTAATCTAAGTCAAATTGACTTTCCCCCTCCAGGTTGTTAATGAGCACTGCATATTGGATAATACAGTTTCCGGTACTGAGCTCTGCTGAATCCTTCTTGATTTTTATTCACATTCAGATCTAATTTAAGATGCCACCAATTATTCCTCGTACTGACCATTTGTCAACAAAACCCAGAACTATGCTACCGTCAAATCTTCCAGGCCCAACCCCTTTAACTGATTATGAATTGCTTCGGTCAGAGGTTTCACATCAAATAAATGTTTTAATGATTTCCCCTGAATTCCCCTGTGGGGTTTCAAGTTTATAATTGTGTTCAAAAATGGCTGTGCCTGTGTTAGGGAGAATAACTGGAGGCTTTTGAATCTGCCTGGCTTGTTGCTCATTAGATTCTCTTTCCTCATGTGCGTAGAGATCAATTTTCTTATTAAATTTCTTAACTTCTTACCTGGAAGGGCTGGCAGACCACAAGAATATTCATTTCCTGCGTCCTCATGTTGATGAATGTTCCTGTGTCTCAGTGTCTGGGATCCTGCCAGATAGCAAGATTTCTGCTGCCTCCTCCATTTGCACCACAGCTTTCGTACCTGAAAGCCTGAAACGTCTCCCACTTCTCTTGGAGCACTGAATTTTAAATACTCCAGTGGTGCTAATTTTGTCCGCATACCTGGCCCCCACCCCTTCCCCACCCCCCGCCAGGACATTTAGCAACGTCTGGAGAACTTTGTGGTTGTCACAGCTCAAGTGGAGGGGGACAGTGCTGCTGGCATGGAGTGGGCAGAGCCCAGGGTGGTTGCTAACCACCTTACAATGAACTGCACAGCACAGCACCCACAACCGAGAACTTTCTGGCCCAGAATATCAATGGTGCTGAGGTTGAGAAACTGTCAAATTTAAGCTCTTCCCAAAGCCACCCCTTTCCCTCCCCTATCACCACCACCAAGAAAGAGGAAATAATTAACCTGATTGAGACACGGAGAACTGCCACCAACTAGCTGTTGACTTTACCTCTCTGGCCAGGGTTCCCTCATTGTTCAGTCTGAATGGATATGAGAATTGAACTAGAGGTACTAAATTTCTAAATCCCATTTATGCTTTCTCCCTGTCCCTCTCATCCTCCCTCCCTCCCTTCCCTCCTTCTTTCCTTCATTCCATCCATCTTTTCTCCTTCCTCCCTTCTTCGTTCCCCACTTTTCCCCCCTCCTTCCTCCTTTCTTCAGCAAATATTTACTGGGCTCCAACTGTGGACCAAGCACTTCCATAGACACTGTAGATGCAGAAATTAACAAAACAGAAAATTCCCCACCCATAGGGAGCTGATGTTCTAGCTGGACAGTGAGATCATTTGCAAGGGGAGGAATTTCAGAGACCAGTGGGTGCTGGTGTTGCAGGACTTCTCCTTAGTTTGGCTAAAGACGGGGTCCTTATCCCACGGCCACGAAAATATAGGCTTGTAGACAATTTGAAGCGTGAGTAAAGCAGGGTCTTATTTTGTAAGAAGGAAAAGAAGGGGGAACAGGGACTCTCTGCAAAGCCAGAGTTCCCTGCTGCTGCACGTCCTGCCTCACACTTTGAATCCCAGGGAGATCTTCCACACAGAAGGGGAGGGGCCAGGCTTCTCCAGGCTGCAAAGTGGTCAGCTTCCCCAAGCTCCACCCCAGTGCACATGCCTGCTGGAGTTTTGCCAGGGACCCCTTACCCCCGCTAAAGAAGTATATCTAACTGCTGTTAAAATAAGGATAAGGACGAAGACCAATCCTTTTTTTTTTCTCGAGATGGAGTCTTGCTCTGTTGCCCCAGCTGGAGTGCAATGGCGTGATCTTGGCTCACTGCAACCTCTGCCTCCTGATTCTCCTGAGTAGCTGGGATTACAGGTGCGCGCCACCCCACCTGGCTAATTTTTTTGTATTTTTAGTAGAGATGGGTATCACCATGTTGGTCAGGCTGGTCTTGAACTCCTGACCTCGCTATTCACTGGCCTTGGCCTCCCAAAGATGAAGACCAATCTTTGCTGCTTCCTGCTGACGGGGGGTGCTGTTCTGGAGAAATGGTTGTCACATCTCAGAGACCTATTTAAGGGCTCCCAGCAGAGTGGCCATTGGCATAGGCTCCGGTTGCATGACCATTCAGAGTTTGATGGCCTGAAGGCAAGAACGGATGAAACAGGTTATTAGAAAATATGTATCAAAATGAAACAAGGGAGAGGTAAGGACAGGTCAAAAATCCCAAGGCCTTTTACCACTTTGCACAGGGAGATGGGGACTAAAAGCCTGACTGATAAAAAAAAAAAAAAAAACTTGACCCTTTTGCCAGCATGTTGAGCTTCTGGGTTCCCTCTCCCTGAGCCCAATCTTAAGTCAACCAGTTTAAGGTCTGAGAAATTAACTCTTTCCAGTTTGGAGGATGCATCTGAGGGGAGTGTCCCATCCTACAGCGACACAATTACCTATCAGTGAAGAGCGGACAGAGGAGAAGAAAGGAAAGAAGCCACCTTTTAAAGGAGTCCCAGGGGTTCAGGATGAATTCAAAAGGGGTACAGAATGAAGATGAATGGCTACCCATCTAGAAAGAGGGGGAGCAAGCATCCCTGGTTCCCTTCTCTTCCTAGCAGATACCGGGGGTATGAGGGAGAGAGGGAAGAGCATCCGCTTTCCTCTTCTGTCCTTGCATTCCCATGTTCCAGTGACTTTGGCAGGCACCTCCACATGTGCCAAAGCAGTTTTCACCCATGAAGCAGGGGGCTTGGGAGGTGGGAGTCATCCACTCTTACCCGCATACACCTTATCTCCCCTGCTGTCAGTAGCCTTGAATTCCCCAGAACTCATTTATGCCATGGTTACTAACATGGCCCTTATCCATGAAACAGGAAGCTGGGGTTTGTCTTAATTGGTGGGGAATCAGCCATATTCACCTGCAGTGTGCCTTTTAACCTCTGTTGTCACCTGCCTCTGGATTGCTTAGATCCAGCTTTCTTTCCTATGGCTTTGACCTGAAGGTTGAAATTGAGTTTGGAACAAAAATATATCCCTGGGGTTATTGCATGGACTTTTTATCATAAGCCAAATGCTAAGATAAAACTGTGGAACTGAGTCCTCCTTCAATAAGAAAGGGAAAAAGATGTCCTGTGACACACCCAGATAACGGGTGGCTATGGTTATGTTTGCTAGGATTTGAGTGCATTGTGGCTGGCTTTGGTTAGCTCCCTTTCTCAAAAAGGAAACCTCTGAATGATGGGCATCCTATTTATTCCCATTACCAGATAGGATTTACAGAATAATTGCTCAAATCAGAATTTTTTTTTTTAAATTTTAGATGGAGCCTCACTCCGTTGCCCAGGCTGGAGTACAGTGGACTGATTTCAGCTCTCTGCAACCTCTGCCTCCCAGGTTCAAACGATACTGCTACCTCAGCCTCCTGAGTAGCTGGGACTACAGGCACATACCACTACACCTGGATAATTTTTTGTATTTTTGGTAGAGATGGGGTTTTGCCATGTTAGCCAGGCTGGTCTCAAACTCCTGACCTCAAGTGATCTACCTGCCTTGGCTTCCCAAATTGCTGGGACTATAGGCATGAGCCACCACACCTGGCCAGAGCTACAATATTGATCCAGAATTTTACATTTTCCATCCCTCTTGTTCTTTCCGAGCTGTAGCTAGAGATTGCTGGTAGGTTCACAGGAACAAGCAAGGTTAGACTAAAATGTAGGCAAAGTCTTAAAAACAACTAGTGAGTTTAGAATTTAATGACAAGAATATGATAAGTTTTGAAACATAATTTCTCTCTCTCCGGTCCTCATTTTTGTTTAAAAAACAAATCAACATAGGACTGAGTTTTATACTTGGCTTGATTGTTTGCATAAAGTGCAGCAAGAATAATTATTTCTATATAAGCCTTTTGGATTGGCTTTGATGGAACTCTGTTCCCCAAGGAATTTCAGATAAGACCTTTTAAAGCAGAGTCCAACCTGTGAATTGGGTGATCCTCTCCTCCCAAGGTCCCAAGATAAACTTGGAGCTTCTGGACCTGTTAGAAAGTGACATTCTTTACTGACCACAGATCAGGAACCCTGTACATGACTGTGTTAGCAAGGGTATGAGGCCAGTTTCCCCACTGGGCTTTTATCGGCTCTGCAAGTCGAGATTGACTCCTTAAACGGAAGCATACCCTTCCAGTCAAAGCCTTGGTAAAATAAACACTTTCTCCAATTTTTGTCCTGTTGCAAAAGAATAATGGATTCTCATTGCACTGATGCAAATAAATATATTGCCATAAGAATACTCACAGATAGTTTCCAAATTTTAGAGGAACCAAGCAGAGAAAAACAAACATGCTCCAAATTTTGTTCATAGGCATATACTTTACTCAACTATTAAAGGTCATAAATAGTTCAAAATAAGTTTCCTTGACTCTGAAAAGGAAAACAAGGATCAGCAATAATCCAAGCAAAAGTCAAAAGGTTGCTTCAGCTTTCTGAGTTCAGTCTGTTTAGTTAACTCTTGTTTTGCTTGATGTTCATGAACACTTCAGCTCTTTATGAGTCCTGTACATTTTCCTTTATTCCAATGTTACAATATCCAAAGTTATTAGAAGCCTGTATTTGAGAGCACATGTCAAAGTCCTACAGCTTGTAATAGACCATCTTTTGAAAAGGATTCAAACAAGATAACAATTGTCTGTGAATAGCGAAATGGCCAGGTAGTTACAGTTAGAAACCCAATTGACAAAGAAGTTTGGTTATCTCTGTAGTTTACAATAACTTAATGTAACAACCCTAATTATGACTGGTAGCATATACTTAGACATAAGAATTTTAGAAATCCCATACAATTTTTGGAACCTATTTTTTTACCAAAATATAACCTAACAAAGACTGAACCTCATTTTGGCAATACCATGTACCTAAAAATGTCAAATAATTCTGTTTACCTCTCTTTCTGGATGTATCAGGGGCCCTCTAATTCAAAAAAGCCTCTAATTCTTTTTTTTTTTTTTTTTTTTTTTTTGAGACAGAGTCTTGGTCTGTTGCTCAGGATGGAGTGCAGTGGCACAATCTTGGCTCACCACAACCTCTGTCTCCTGGGTTTGAGCAATTCTTGTGCCTCAGCCTCCTGAGTAGCTGGAATTACAGGGGTGTGTCACCATGCTCAGCTAATTTTTTTTTTTTTTTTTTTTTTTTTTTTGATAGGGAGTCTTGCTCTGTCGCCCTGGCTGAAATGCAATGGTGAGATCTCGGCTCACTGCAACCCCCACCTCCTGGGTTCAAGTGATTCTCCAGCCTCAGCCTCCCAAGTATCTGGGATTACAAGTACCCACCACCACGCCCAGCTAATTTTTTATATTTTTGGTAGAGACAGGTTTCACCATGTTGGCCAGGCTGGTCTCAAACTCCTGATCTCAAGTGATCCTTCTACCTCTGTCTCCTAAGGTGCTGCAATTATAGGCATGAGCCACCATGCACAGTCAGAACCACTTATTCTTATGCAACTGGTTTCTCCACAAGAAGAAAAGTTTAATTACTGTCCAATGGAGTAAAATCCCTTGTCTGGGGAAGGGGACGGCTGCATGGTGCATGGCTGGGAACCAGCCAGCCAGCTGTGCGGGACCCTTGGACCATGGGTTCCAGCCCCAGCAAGGATGGGGGAGCAATGGCAAGCCGGCTGTTCACCAGATCCATCCTGAAAAAGAAAGGAAAGGCCGTGAAAATGCTCTCAACCCCCCAGGAGTAACAGGGTGTGGGGCTGTGGCATCCTGTAAGGATGAAAAGGCTCTGAAGGGAGAGGGGGAAAGAATTCTTGGTTTGCATCTCACTCTTCACTTCTCAAGTCCCACGTTGGGCATCAAAAATGTTGCCAGACTTTTCCTTAGTTCAGCTAAAGATGCTCTTGTCCCATGGCCACGAAAATATAGGCTTGCAGACAATTTGAAGTGTGAGTAAAGCAGGGTTTTATTTGGTGAAAAGGAAAATAAGTGGGAACAGGGACTCTCCATAAGGCCAGAGTTCCCTGCTGCTGCACTTCCCATCTCACAGTTTGAATCCCAGGTTTCACACAGGAAGAGGAGGGGCCAGTCTCCTCCCCCGCTGCAAATGGCATGAACTGCTAGAGGCTCCACACAGTGCATAAACCAGCTAGAGTTTTGCCAGAGACACCCTCCCACCTGGTCACCTCACTAGGAAGAAAAGGCAAGGTTCTGTGATCTGTACTATGATCACCAATTTCTGTGGCCTGAAACCCAGCCTGGGGAGAAATAAAGCTGAATGCTTTGCCGCAGAGCTGTGTGTCATTCATATTGTTTTGGTAATGCCATTACTAGTGCCATATACTACAATGTAGTTATTTTCCATGGAGAGAAAACTTTCTAAGATAAACAACAAATTTCAGCTGTGCTTCATTTGCATAGCTACAAGGCTTGTTATCTGGGCCACACAAAACTTCCGGAGAATGGGGACCCTGGAGTTTGACTCCTAGGTTTGCTACTTACGAGCTTATGTGTGACCTAAAGCAAGTTTCTTGATCTTTCTGAGGTATGAATTCCAAGAAAATAATGACACCGACTTGGGAAAGTTGCTGTAAGGATTAAATAAAATGCTGTGTATTAAGAGCTTAGCATATTTCTCAGTCCATTGCAAAGCACTCAATAAATAAGATTTCATGTAATTCATATGAAACAAAAGTCCCTCTTGCACATTTCAGTTGTCTTTTGCATAATGAGCACCTCTGCCCTCTTCTTCCCCTGGTATTTACAGGGAGGCAGAGGTTTAATAAATGTAAATACCAGTTGGGTAGATGCCAAATCCTCCCTCCATGGTCCTGGCTTTCCCAGGGACCAAGCCCTCCTTCGTCAGTGGTGTCAAAGAGAAACAGTGGGACAGCTGTTAGAGGTGGCAAGACTGATTTTCTTCAGACTACTCCAGTAGGGGGAGAGAGAGACTTTAGTACAGAGCCAAACTCAACTCCACGAAATAACAGATGGGAGACTATTTATTTATTTATTTATTTACTCTTTGGAGAGATGGGATCTTGCTGTGTTGCCCAGGCTGGTCTTGAACTCCTGGCCTTAAGTGATCCTCCTGCCCTGACCTCCCAAACTGATGGGATTACAGGCATCAGCCACTGTACCCAGCCTTGGCTTTTCAAACACTGGGTTGGGTTGTGCTAAAGGAAAAATACTGAAGAATGTAAAAGTGGGGCGGCAGGGGGTCAATGTGATTAGCCATCTGTGTTTGCTAATTGGCGCTTATGTGGAGGAGAAACAAACGTCTCATATCTTTATGGCAGGAGGTAGTTTTGCAAATTGGAGCAAGGCACCCACTGCATTTGGTCTCTTACCCTCCCACAGAGACTGGGAGACAAGGGAGCTATCTCCCTAGATGTTGTGTTTCAAAGACATGGTTCCCAGGTCCTCAGGAAGCATTTCTCAGTGGAAGGAGATTTACTTCTCAAAGGAGCAGAGAAAGGATTTATAATTGTAAGTTTTCGAAAGTGACTGCTCTAAGAAAAGGGAGGGCAGGGGCCTATAGTTGTTTTAGCTGGAACAAATTCTTTAGGCAGTATTTGAACCTTCTCAGGCAGGCACTTTAAGAGGGACTAGGCTTACAGTCTTGGGCCTATGGAAGCCATCCAAGAGTTTGGTCAAGTGTCTTAGTCTGGGGAGGTTGGATGGAGTCATTTGTGCCTAGAGTTTTGCAGTCGTGAGTGGACATGGCTTCTTTGTGGACCAGGGCCTCCTTCTCCTGGGAAGAGAGTCTCAGGGTGTCTTATGGGCCCAGGCAGGACTGACAAATATCTTCACCCTTCATTAATCCTCAACCATTACACTGAGGGTGTGCCGAGAGTAGTTATCTGTTAATAGATGGCTTTTCAAAAGCCGGTTTAAACATTCCCGTAAAAAATATAGTCTGAAAGGGAATATGGTAAAAATTAAAGTTGCCCTTTCCTTCATGTCCGACACCCTAGAGTTGGTCATTACTAACAGTTTGTCTGATATTTTCTGAAAGCCCATCACATGCCAATGATGCAGATACTCTTATTATTTCCATTTTACGGAAGTGGACACCAAGGCCTCTTTCACATTTCCTTGGTGACCAAGCTAGTAAGTAGCAGAGCCAGGACTCAAACCGGGGCAGTGTGACCACAGAGGACCTGCTCTTATCCACAAGGACATGTGTGGAAGCTGTCATTTTTTTCTTCTTTCCAGTGAGATCACATTCTATTCTTTTTTTTTCTTTTTTCTGAAACAGAGTCTCACTCTGTTGTTCAGGCTAGAGTTCAGTAGTGCAATCTTGGCTCACTGCAACCTCTGCCTTCCAGGTTCAAGCAATTCTCCCACCTCAGCCTCCTGAGTATCTGGGATTACATGCACGGGCCACAACACCCAACTGGTTTTTGTATTTTTAGTAGAGAAGGCATTTTGCCATGTTGGCCAGGCTGGTCTTGAACTCCTGGCCTCAAGTGATCTGCCCACCTTGGCCTCCCAAAGTGCTGGGATTACAGGTGTGAGCCACCACGTCCAGCCAAAATCACATTCTATTCTGAAGCTTGCTCTGTTCACTAAACCATATGCTAAGGATGCTTTCCCATCACTACACATAAACCTGCCTTACTCTTTTGAAGGAATAGTATTCCTTTGTGTGAAGGTACTATCATTTATTTAACCTAACCCCTGTGATAGTTACTTAAATTATTGCCTACTTCTTTCTATTACAATGTTTTGATTGTGATGAGTGTTCTTTTTTTTTTTTTTTTTTTTAAGAGATGGGGTCTTGCTTGTTGCCCAGGCTGGAGTGGAGTGACGCATCACAGCTCACTGCAGCCTTGACCTCTGGGGCTCAAGTTGTCCTTCCTCCTCAGCCTCCTGAATAGCTGAGACCACAGGTACACACCAACACACCCAGCTAATTTTGTTTATTTTCTGTAGAGACAAGGTCTCACTATGTTGCCCAGGCTGGCCTCGAACTCCTGGGCTCAAGTGATCTAAAGGATCCTCCTTGGCCTCTCAAAATGCTGGGATTACAGGCGTGAGCCACGGTGCCCGGCCAGAGCATTCTTATACATGATCTTTGTACATATCTGTGAGTATCTCTGTATGCCATAGTCCTAAGAATGGAATTGCTGTGTCTAAATATGTGTACATTTAGAATTTTGCTGATCATTTCCAAATTGCCCAGAGGCCACCTTTAAAATGGTGCCGTGTGACTGCACATGGTGGCATCTCACTTGTTTCACTTTTGCCTGAAATATTTGGTCTTTCACCACATACTGACTTCTCAGGCAAAGTAGTTGGTTAATGATTGTTAGTCAATTAGCGTGTTGGGTTCATTGCGGCTGGGAAGGGTCTCTGGAGTACCGGCCTATATTGATATTTTTGAATTAAAGTTAACTGTTAGTCCTTATGAACAGAGTGGGTTTGATAAGCCTGGCTTCAGCTCAGGTTAGAGGGTGTCCCAATCACTTTCATAATTGATAAATACAGGCATGAATTTTATCACAATTCAGATTCTAATTCTCCCATAATGTATTGAGTTTTTATTCTTTGAGGCATAAATATCCTAACAAAACAGGTTGAATTAACAGTAAAGATGGTCATGAGGAAATTCTTTCATTTGAGCCCCCAAAATCACCTTTTAGCTTTCTTGAATTCTGAAAAAACCAGATAAACCCAATTTTGAACAACTGAAAAATATATTTTTTAATACCAAGGAATATCCCCTTATTTGAAGGAAGATGCTTGCTGATTTGGTTTGTTTTCTAGCCTCAGGCAAAATGATCCAGGGATGAGCTTGGGGACAGGAAGTCATTAAAGCCAGTAATCTCATTGCTTTGCCATTAAAGTCATATGTATGGGAATGACAAAAACAAAAGATGGAAATTGCCACGCAGTTATCATCATTCAGCTTATAACATGGTGGCTCCCGTGACTTCCAAGGACAGGGTTGATTAGGTCTGAAAATACTCGCATCAGGCACTAGAGGACATGGCTGTCTACACATGCTTGATGCAATTGAGGCAAATCTAGAAAATGGCGTCAAAAACATACCGCCTTGAAGTCTTCTTTTTCCTTCCGCATGTGTAGACTTGTTGCCTGATTTCCCAAAAGTCTGTACTTTCTATGGAGTGTTAGAGTATGTTTTTATTTTAGTAGAATTTGTTGTCCCTTTAAACAAGAAATGAGTGGGCCGGGTGCAGTGGCTCACGCCTGTAATCCCAACAGTTTGGGAGGCTGAGGCGGGCAGATCATGAGGTCAGGAGCTCGAGACCAGTCTGACCAACATGGTGAAACCCCATCTCTACAAAAAATACAAAAAAAAATTAGCCGGGCATGGTGGTACATGCCTGTAATCCCAGCTACTCAGGAGGCTGAGGCAGGAGAATTGCTTGAACCCAGGAGGCGGAGGTTGCAGTGAGCCAAGATCGTGCCACTGCCCTCCAGCCTGGGCGACGGAGCGAGACTCCATCTCAAAAACAAGAAAAAAGAAATGAGCAAACAGGAAACCTGCCGCCCAACTCGGCACTTCCCCAAATTGAGGATCTTCCCTAACCCAGGTGCCGCTGTCGTCTACCCCCCAACATGTTCTGCTTGCCTTGCATTTTCTGAGATGGTTCCCTCTGCTTGGATGCCCTACTTTGACCTTCCCACCCTTCCCTGCCATCAATTCTGCCCCATCCTCAGGAAATTGACACACCTCCATGGGAACCTGAGTCTTTGAGCTTCATACAATAGAACCTTCCCTAGGTGTGGCCTCATTTGGAACTGACCAGCCCCCTGCCACCTTTGGTCACAGCTCTTTATTCCAGGGAAGCCTGTCTCCCTCTTTAATCCTTGCTATTCTGCTGGCCAGGCATTTCCTTTCCACTGGTTCTGGTTATGTACACCCTACTCTTCAAGGTTCAGCCCACGTACTATGCCTCCAGGTGGTCCCCAGCCAGCCCAGCCATGGGCTCTGCTTCCAATGCTTGTTCTGACCCCTTCGAAGTTCAGGCAGTCATCATCTTCTGTTCATTGGTACTCAGTCTCCTCATCCAGACTATATGTGGCTCAAGGGCAGAGAGCAAGTCTCAACCTGGAGGCTATTTAATTAGCAATTGGCCTGGCAAGGAGGTTTCTTTGCCCAAGCCAAATAAGCACAGAAACGGTTTAAGCCAAGCTACCTGCTTCAGTAACTGGCAGAATGACAGTCCCTTGCTGAGCGTAGTCAAAGTCTTCCACCTGCTCATGGGAACCAAAAGCTGGTTCTGGCCAAGATCATAAACCTGCGCAGTCTTGTCTTCGGCCCGGCCGTCGCTGTTTTTGCTCCTGTCTTTCCTTGCCTCTTCTTTCTCCCACTTTGATTCTCTCAGTGTCCTCTCTTTGCTTGTTCTCTTATGTAAGTAGAAATCCTTTGATTTATATGTTGATCCGTGAACCTTTTACACCTAAAGCAAAACACATTTGCGTGGATGGACTCATAATAGCTGCTCTTTATTGACAGTTTGCAAACATGACTGCAGAAAAGACAATGGCTCTTTTAATCCTTGAAAGACCCCTAAAAGGAAGGTATAGATCTCAGTCCCAGTTTACAGATTAAGAAGATGAGAGTCTGGGAGTGATGGAAACCACTTAAGAAGCAAACAGGGGAGCTGGGACCGGTCTCAGGTCCCACCTAACTTCAAAGCCTACACTCCAAACCTCCAGTTGGTATCTTCTCCCTCAGTTTAACCTGTTGCACTGCAGACCTCATCTCATTATGGTGTTTTGAGTGCATTATGTATAAAGTTTTGTGATTTGGGTATAATTATGGTTTACAAGTATTTCCCTTGGCTACAGACATTTTAGGCATTGGCCCAGAGAAAGATTATCTTTTTATGGGAAAGGAAAGAGATCCCTGAAATTGTTAGTGGCATAAAGAGCTCCCTGACATTGTTAGTGGCTAAGGTTTGGAAGATGCCTCAAAATCCCATGCATTGCCAGACACTCTTGGAGACAGACCCCTGACCCATGAAGAAGCTCGTCTGTGACTAGGAAAGCCCTCCTCCTGGGATGATGGGGGAGCCTGGGACTCTTTTCCTGACCCCTCTCAGTGCCTGGGACCTCTAAGCTGCCCCATGCTTCCTACTTTCATACTTTCCATGTAGTATAAACTCCCATGAGAACTACACCACTCATACTTTTTAATTTTTTTTTTTTTTTTGAGACAGAGTTTCACTCCTGTCACCCAGGCTGGAGTGCAGAGGCATGATCTTGGCTCACTGCAACCTCCGCCTCCTGGGCTCAAGTGATACTCCTGCCTTGGCCTCCCATGTAGCTGGGAGGACCCCACCATTAGAACTCCCCCAGGCAACTGGTTCAGAAATTAGGCCCCTGTCTCACCTTAAACTGAAACCTCCTTCCCATTTGCCCCCAAGATTACTGGGTACTGTGTATGTGAGTGTGTGTGTGTGTGTGTGTGTGTGTGTGTGTGTGTGTGTGTGTGTGTGTCTCTGTGTGTTTCCACATTTAATGATTATTCCTATAGTTCCTAATATACAAACACACTCTCTCCCCTTCATTCCCTCTCTGCCTCCTGTCTTATGTTAAAGACCCCTTTGGCTAGGCATTTCTAAAAGGGCAGAGTGCCCTGGCAGTGCAGCCTGCTCATCACCCTAAGAGCCTTGGCACTTCCCTTGGGTCTCCCACAGCATCAAGTGGAGAACAGAGAACAGGAATGGGGCAGAAGCTCAGGAAGTAGCTGCTGGCAGTGTGGCTGTCCACCAGCGCAGGGAAAAGCAGGTCTCTGTTTGCTGTTGACGCATGAACATAAAGCTCACACGTACAGCCCTGGAATTTCAAAGGGAAGCAGGAAAAAGCCGGCCAGGAACACACACCTCATTTAGCTGGCTTCAAGCACACTAGGTTGTTGTCCTGTCCCTTGGACATGGCCCAGGCCAGGTGAGTCAGTCCTTCCTCCAAGCTATTTTAGTTGCCGCCTCCATGAGACACCCCCCCTTCTGCTGGTGTCTTTGGAGGGTAGATTTCTGGGTATCGATTACCAGCCTTGCAGCTGAATAACTCCCATTTCTTTTCTGCCTATAAACACCATCTGTTTGGGAGAAAATGGTAACAGGAAAAGGAGAGGGCACTAAGTAATTAGAAAGAATCAACCTGTGTGTATGTGGTGCGTGTGTGTGTGTGTGTGTGTGTGTGTGTGTGTGTGTGTATTGAGTGAGGGCGGGGGGGGATCTGCTTCAGCTAAGAGGCAGCTCCAAAATGAGGAAGCTGGGATAGGATTTTTCCAAGCAACTTGAAGTCTACCAGTGAGGCAGAGGTGGGGAAAAGCAGTGGCTTTGAATAACCTTCATCATGACCTCGAGCATGGTCTGTGATGAAATAGAATAATAATTTTATGTCAGGAGTATGTGGGAGATGTCTCCACGGGTGTCTCTCTCCTTCCAAATTCATCAGCCTCCTGCTGCTGCATGGAGGGGATATATCTCAGGTCGAGGCGGGGTGGGGGGAGTGGTGACACTCCCTGTCTATACACCCACGGTTGTCAGTCAAGATGCAATGGTGGCATCTGAACATACACTCTGCCATCATATTTCCTCAGGAAACTGTACTTGGAATCTGTGCCCCGGGGCTCCGTCCTCAGCACTGTGCTTTTCAGCAATGTGATCAACAGCTCCATGATGAAAGCAAGCATGCACATAGCAAAAACGTAAATGGCCGGGTGTGGTGGCTCACGCCTGTAATCCCAGCACTCTGAGAGGCTGAAGCAGGTGGATCACTTGAGGTCAGGAGTTCGAGAACAGCCTGGGCAACATGGCAAAACCCTGTCTCTACAGAAAAAAATACAAAAATTAGCCAATGTGGTGGTGGGCGCCTACAGTCCCAGCTACATGGGAGGCTGAGGCAGGAGTATCACTTGAGCCTGGGAGGCGCAGCTTGCAGTGAGTCAAGGTCATGCCACTGCACTCCAGCCTGGGTGACAGGAGTGAAACTCTGTCTCAAAAATAATAAAAAGTATGAGTGGTCTAGTTCTTATGGGAGTTGATACTACATTGGGTGACACAGGGATAGTTCAAAATACTCCCCCCACCCCGCCCACCCCGACCAGGCTGGAGCTGTGGGCTTGGGCACAGTGGGAGGGAGGGAGAGGGAGGATTTGATAAGGATCAATGCAACTCCCTGGCACAAGGAGAAGACTTGATATCGCTGGAGTTTTTGTAAAACAAAAGAGATTTGGGGTGGGGAGAGTACCTTCTAACAGACGCTATGTAAGGCAGTAGTGTCATATGATTGCCAAAGAGGCTAAAGTTACTTTAGACTGTGTTAATTATACTTAAATCTAGATTAATTCAGGTGGGACCAGTTCTTCATGCTGATGAGATTCTGGATTATTGTGGTCTTAGTGCGACGGAACGGGCTGATGTGGAGTGTGAAGGGCTGGGTTTGCATACCAATCCTTCACTGAAGGCTTGGCTGGTTTCTTTAGGCAGTCCATCGCACTGAACCTCGGTTTCCTGGTCTGTTATATGTGACTTTTATTTTTAAACAGAGCCTTGCTCTGTCCTGGAGTGCAGTGGTGCGATCTCAGTTTACTGTAACCTCTGCCTCACAGGTTCAAGTGATTCTCCTGCCTCATCCTCCCGAGTAGCCAGGAATACAGTCATGCAGCACCACACCCAGTTAATTTTTGTATTTTTTTTTTTTTAGTAAAGACAGAGTTTCACCTTGTTGGCCAAGCTGGTCTCGAACTCCTGACCTCAGATGATCCACCCGCCTCAGCCTCCCAAAGTGCTGAGATTACAGGTGTGAGCCACCACACCTGACCCTCTACTGCCTTTGCTGCATATCTCAAAGGGTTGGAAGAGGAATAAATAAACCGAAATATTAAATTGGCGCAAGAGTAATTGCGGTTTTTGCCTTTAATGTTAAAAACCATCGTGTCATGTCCAGTTCTCAGCATCACATCTTAGGAGCTGCATGGCAGAAAGTGGAAGAAGTGACGAAGGCAGGGAGAGCTTCGGTGTCCCGTGAGCCTCCATGTTTCACGAGCCCCACAGAGTAGCAGGAAATCCGTGGGCTCAGTCAGTCTCAGTTATGTGACTTTGCTACTTTCCCAGTCTTGTAACCTTGGGTGACGTCACTTACGTTCCCTGGGCCTCCGTTTCTCTATCTGTGCTGTGGATAATCACAGAAAATTTGAAGATTATATCAAGCCCTGTGTAAGCACCAGACCATATGTAACAGGTATTCAAGAATTGCCAGAGTCTTTTCTTTCTGAAAGAACTGAGGATGTTTTACCAGGAGTGGGGATGTCTGAAGAAGGACCAGATTGTTGTTTCCAAATATTGATTTGAAGGGCTGTCATGTAGAAGTGAGTAGACTTCTAATGTGTTGCTTTAGAAGCTAAAAGCAGTGAGTGAGAGCCACCAGGCTTCTCTCAGCAGGAGCGGAGCACCTTCCACACGTGTTTGCAGAACACACTGCCCTGTGGCGTGAACACCTGTTACCGTAGGTGTTAAAGCAGGGCTTGATTCGGCCACCCATCATGGACATTGTAAAAGACATCCCTGCCATGGGAGAGAGGAGGAGCAGGAGTTCCCTTTCCACTTTAAAACTCTACAGCCGGGCGTGGTGGCTCACGCCTGTAATCCTAGCACTTTGGAAGGCTGAGGTGGATGGATTGCCTGAGGTCAAGGGTTCGAGACCAGCCTGACCAACATGGCAAAACCCTGTCTCTACTAAAAACACAAAAATTAGCTGGGCGTAGTGGTGGGTGCCTGTAATCCCAGCTATTCCGGAGGCTGAGGCAGGAAAATTGCTTGAACCCAGGGGCGTGGAGGTTGCAGTGAACCAAGATTGCACAACTGCACTCCAGCCTGGGCGACAGAGTGACTCCATCTCAAAAACAAAATCTCTATGATCCATAATATGATGTTCCTTTAATTTCCTCATACAGGTTTTCACTCTAAAGATAAAACCTATGAAAGCAGTTCTTAGAGGGCTACGAACAGCGCCTTCAGTGTATGTGTGGCTCTAGAAAAGAAACCCCCACAGCTCTGCTTCTAGGAGGATTGCCAAGCAATTTGGGGACATTCTTCTGCCACATTCTCTATAGCAAAAATAGAAACCTTGAGGTCTCCTGAGGTCTCCACTGAAAAACTAAAGCCTGGACAGATTGAGTGTGGTGTCAATAGCCATTGAGAACACGGGGCAGATTTAACCTTAGGCAAAATTGTGATCTATACAAAAGCACTTTAGAGTCCCCCCCACCCCCCACCACTGCTTTAATTTAGTTTTTTAAACATACAGAAAATGACAGAATAATATTATATATGATTATATATCATGTATATATCACTCAGATTTAACAAATCTTAATTTGTGTCACATTTGCTTTAGGTCTTTAAAAAAACTTATCACTGGTGCCTCTGAAGCTTACATTGGACCCTTCCCCCAATCCCACCCCGCCTTTCTATGTCTACAAGTAACAACTATCCTAGATAAAAACATCCAGGCATGTTTTTCTCTATTTTTATTATACATGTATGTATTCATAGGTAAGGTATATGTATTAGTTATCTATTGCTGTGTAGTAAATCACCCTAAAACATAGCGGCTTAAAATAACAATAGTTTATTTTTTCTCCCGGTATCTGTGAGTTGGGAATTCAGAGCATCTTGATTGAGCCACTGTGGCTTGAGGTCTCTGTAAAGTTGTAATCAGATGCTGGCCGGGGCTGCAGCCATTTGAAGGCTTCATAAGGGCTACCGAAGCCATTTCTCAGGCAGCTCACTCCCAGGGCTGGAAAGCTGGTGTTAGCTGTTGGCAGTAAGTTTTAGTTTCTTTTCCCATGGACCTCTCCACAGGGCTATGTAAGTGTCCTCGTGGCATGGTAACTGACTTCTCCCAGAGCAGGCAGTCCAACAGAGAGAGAGAGACAGACAGAGACAGAGACACAAAGCATTGCTTCCACTATACCCCAATGGTCAATATGGTTCCAACTGCTCACTCAGATTCAAAGGAGGAAACATAGACCTGAGCTCTTGGTGGGATGAGTATCTGTCACACTGTAGCTGGGAATGTTGGACTGGATTGATCATAGGCAATCTGTACCCTACTCACCTCCATCTCCCTTCAACAAAAAGGCCCAGAAGACACTCCCTCAACTAAAGCATTGACAAATACATAAGTGATGGGAGAACCTGAGTCCCTGAAGAGCTTCGTGGTTGCTCTTCTTGGTAGAGCAGTTATGACAATGGTGGAGACCACCATTGAGATGGGCTCCACAATTTCAAAGAGGATAAGAGAAGCAGAAAACAAGTGGCTACATTTAACCACCAAAGTCAAGCGGGTGCATCTACTGTAGTGGGATGCAGAGATGCACTGGTAATAAGAATTCCTAGACTTTCAAAGACGTTCAGTAGTGGTTAATTGATCACAGCGTCCATGGGAAGAAAACGGCATACTAGAGTGCTTCTTCCTGTATATACAGGAAGATTCTAAGTCTGGTAGCCCCAAAAACGACTTGAGTCACCACAGTGAAGAGTCATGACCATTCACTGAATTTGCAGACATAAGGCATTTAACAGACCCCCAATCTGTTAATTGAAGCTAGCTTGAGTCTCTTTGAGGAAGTACATATGTACAAACATACATAAAATTATATATAATAAATGTACAAATATTTGATGCACATATTATAACTCTTCCTCAAAGTTCCCCCCCCCCCCCAAAGACTTGGGACCATTTATTAGATGAACAGTGCATTGGGTAAAGGGAGCTACCTGGACTTTTTTGGGAATTACTGGACACTGGCTGAGAATAATTCTAATTCTTAGAGACACAAAATGCACTGTGACCCACAAACAAGAGTGGGAGCCTTCAGAAGTCAAGAGATATTTTGAGCCTTAGCTTAAGTTAAACTTGCTGTGGCCTAGTTAAGTCTACAGACACTCTGTGGTTATCTCCCCAGTTATTGAATGTAAAATTGGAACAGACATCTCGGAAACCGGGGTAATCCCCATAGGGGCCCTCTGACATGTGGAATGAGAAACAATATGTCAGGAAAGGCTAAGTGGAAGCCCTTGGAACTTCCCTTCCTGGCATGGATAGTAAACCATAAACAATATTACATCTCTGAGAAAATTATAAAATTACACCACCAAAGACTTGGAAGATGCATAGGTAATTCTATCCATCACATCCCTAGTTTAGTAACCTGTTTGGCCTGGAGAAGCCAAATGGATCTTAGAGAATGGCTGGGTACTGCCATAAACTTACTCAGGTGGAAATCTGAATCACACCTGCCATCCCAGATGCATCCTAATATCTTTACTTGAGAAAATTAACACATGTGGCATGCAGCTGTTGACCTAGATGAAATCTTTTTCTCTATTCAAAATTACGAGGATCTCCAGAAGCAATTTGCTTTGACCTGACAGGGCCAAAAGTTCATCCTCAGAGTCTTGCCTGAGGGCTTTGTCAACGCTACTGCCTTCTGCCCTAATATGGTCCATAGACAGCGTGGTCACCTTGACGGTCCACAAGACATCACACCCATACACTATGTAGACATTATTCTGATTGAATCTGAAGAGCAGGAAGTAGACAGTTACTTTAGATGCCCTAGTAAGTCATATGCAAACTAGAGAGAGAAATAAACCTCACACATTTCAAGGGACCACCACCTCATTGATGATTCTGAGGGTTCAATGGTTTGACATTCTCTACTGTTTGTTTTCTATTTTATTATTTTTTCTCTTATTTTTATTATGTTTCTTCAGTGTTCTTTGAGTCTTCTCTGCTGTCCTTCTCCTAGATTCTTAAATTTAACAATTCATATGTTTTTCATCTTTGTTTTCTTAATGTAAGTATAAGGCTATCCATTAGATCAAATACCTAATGCATGTGGGGCTTAAAACCTAGTTGACAAGTTGATGGGTGCAGCAAACCACCATGACACATGTATACTTATGTAACAAGCCTGCAGGATCAGCACATGTATCCCAGAACTTAAATTAAATTAAAAAAAAAAATTAAGTGTGGGCTATAAATTCACCTGTAAGTATCATCAGTATATATTGCAAATTGTGGTTCACCATATGTGAGTCTGCTTCTGACATCAGTTCTAATTATCTTGTCATTTCCATCACGAAGTGATGATTAACCCAGGAGTTCTTAAAAATACATGCTTTAGGTTCCCAATATGTTGACATCTTTACTTAATTTTCCACTTAATTTCTTTTAGCAATAGTAATAATAGAAACTTGTTTGAAAATTGTATCCTGATATGTGATCCTTTCCTGAATGTTTTAGGTATTCTTTAAGAGTGTGTATACATATATATATATATTTGGATGCAAATCTCTCTAATTATGTATCACATTGAACGTATCTTCCATAGACTTTCTAAGTATTGTTTACTTCATCTGGCAATTTCTTTTTTTTCTTTTTTTTTTGAGACAGAGTCTCACTCTATCATGCAGGCTGGAGTGCAGTGTCGTGATCTCAGCTCACTGCAACCTCTGTCTCCTGTGTTCAAGCGATACTCTTGCCTCAGCCTCCCAAGTAGTTGGGATTACAGGCATGTACCACCACACCTGGCTAATTTTGTTTTTGTATTTTTAGTAGAAATGGGGTTTCACCATGCTGGCCAGGCTGGTCTCGAATTCCTGAACTCAGGTGATCCACCTGCCTTGGCCTCCCAAAGTGCTGGGATTACAGGTGTGAGCCACCAGGCTTGGCCCATCTGACAATTTCTGATAAAGGTTGTTAAAATCTTTCACTCTCATTTTGTTAACTTCAATTCTTTTAGTTTCTACTTGATATATTTCAGGGTTGTATGTTAGATACATACAAGATTATGTTGGCTGCCTGCATTGTTTTGCAGCATGATGTGTTTTTTTGGTCCTTAGTAACCTTTTTAAATTATATTTACTTGTTATTAATATTGTAAAAGTTTCCTTTGACAAATATATGCCTTGAATATCATTTCCAAAACTTTTCTTTTTAATCTTTCATTGGTAACTTTGTTTTAGAAATTCTCTGGACTTGGTTTATCATAATTATCATCATTGCTCTTTTGTGTTAATGTAATTGGATGGTCTTTGTCCTGTAATAGGCAGGTTGATTCAATTTATATCTATTGTGATTACTGTCACATTTGAATTTAGTTCTACCATCTGGTTTCTCTTTGCCAACTTTTTACTTTTCTTCTCTTTCTTCTCTGCTTTCTGTTGGGCTAATAAAGTTTTTTAGGTTCTCTTTGTTTTCCTCTCCTTTTCAGAAGCTCTTATCGATATTTTCATTCTTGTAGCATTAACCTTGTTTATTTCTAACCATGTGTCAAGCTTGTCAGGATCTCTACTTCCTTCCACAACAAAGCAAAAACTTGGGTATACTTACCCATTAAATCTCTGCTGCTACCCTACTTCATTCATTTACTCTTCAGCAAATACTTTCCAAACACCTCCTAGGTGACAGGGGCTGTGCTAAGGATTGAAGGTGAAGCTATAACAGAGAAGATAGCAAAAAATCCTGTCTCTTAGGGAGCTTATACTCAATGGGGAATTGACATATGCCTGCCTGTTTCTTCTTGTTATTGTCCAGAGCTTCATCTGTAAAGAAAATAAAATGCACAAAACTGTGCTCATTACTTTTTGTCTTTTAGTACTCAATAATTAATTAAATTTACCAATTCCTTTTTTTATTCCAGTGTTTGCTGTCGTTTCTTGATTCCATTTGTTTTACTCTGTGAATTCATTACTTCTGCATGGTGGCTTTATCTGTAGGCTCCATGGGTGGTCAACGCCCTTAGTCATCCTACGTCAACAATGCTCATCAATGTGTCCCTACTTGTGTGTGGTAGTAAAGCTGGGTAGAATTCCAGGTTAACAGATTTTTTTTTTTTTTTTGAGACAGAGTCTCACTTTCTCGCCCAGGCTGGAGTACAGTGGTGCGATCTCGGCTCACTGCAACCTCCGCCTCCTGGGTTCAAGTGATTCTTCTGCCTCAGCCTCCCAAGTAGCTGGGATATCAAGTGCGCACCACTATGCCCAGCTAATTTTTGTATTTTTAGTAGAGACGGGGTTTCACCCTATTGGTTAAGCTAGTCTCGATCTCCTGACCACAGGTTATCTGCCCGCCTCAGCCTCCCAAAGTGCTAGGATTATAGGTGTGAGCCACTGCACCTGGCCAAAAAGTCATCTTTTAACCTCAATGCCGCTTTGTAGGTAACAAGTCATTTCTCCCTGAATGACTCCAAAGATTTTTCTATCATCAATGTTCTTCAGTTTCACAGATATGTCTAGGTAAAGATTCGATTTTATTTACTTTTCTCAGTACATAGAGAATATCTTTGTGGTGTGGTCTCATGGCTTTATTCAGTTCTGGAATATTCTGGAATAAAATCTTCAAATACTGCTTCTCTGGAATTTCCTCTTTTGTACGTTGTTGAATATTTATTGGTGCATGTTGTAGTCTCTCACTCTAGCTTTTCTGTCTGTCTGTTTCTTTTTTCTTCTTTCCAAGTCTCTTTGTTTCTCTGGCCTGCATTCAGGAGCATTACATAGTATTATCTTTAATTATTAGTTATCTCTTTACCTGTGTCTAGTCTAGAATTTATCCTATCCCTTGAGTCTTTAACTATCATTAGATATTTTTATTTCCTAGATTTCAAATTCCTTGTTTTTCATAGACTTCTCATTTTCATCTATTTGTGCCTAGTTATTGTTGATTTTTATAGGTGGTTTTCCTTCATTTGCCTTGAACAATCTTGAACATAATGACTTAAAATCCTTTTAACTCTGTTATATTATTTTAATTTCCAAGGGAGTCAGTTAATTAAATTGATCTTCCTGATATTTACTTTCCTGTTCAAGTTTCAGATTTTGGGTTGTAGGTTCATCTTTTCCAGGAGGCTTCTCTCTCTGGTGGCTCTGCTACTGTCCCCATCAACCCTCCACATCCTATGGCAAACGGTCCAGAACCAGCTCTTATAAAAATCTTGAGATACTGCAAAGTCAGACACAGAATCAGGCAGCAGCATAGCTACAGTCCTCTGAGAAAGGCTGTGTTAACATCTTCCTACCTCCCTTTTTAGGCATGCAGCAATGAAAAAAACGAAACCCCAATCAACTGTTGCTACAGCTTTTTCCAGCCTTTTTATTCACTCGAGGGAAGCTCACCCCCTGCTTTGCATCCAGGCCAAGACCCTAGTTCCATTTCCCTATCTCATAGCATTCTTATTTTTTTATTTTTTGAGATGGAATCTCACTCACTCTGTTGCCCAGGCTAGAAAGCAGTAGCACCATCTTGGCTCGCTCTCTACCAACTGGTTCAAGTGATTCTTGTGCCTCAGCCTCCTGAGTAACTGGGATTACAGGGGCACACCACCATGTCTGGCTAATTTTTGTATTTTTAGTAGAGATGACTTTTCGCCATGTTGGCCAGGCTGGTCTCGATCTCCTGACCTTAAGTGATCTGCCCACCTTGGCCTCCCAAAGTGCTGGGGTTACAGGTGTGAGCCACCAAACCCAGCCTCTCATAGCATTCTTAATACCTGCAGTTCCCCAGGAACAGAAACCCAGACTAGCTCTGCCTGCTATAACCAAGAGCCCCGCATGGCAGCATCTGCTCATGTTTGGTGCAGAGGTGGTGCTTATCAGACAGAATGTCTTCAAAGCATTATTCCCACCACCAGCGTCCCATCATCTCTGCATTTTGGTACTCTCCCCAGGCACTCAGGATGGTATTGCAACAGCTCCAAGAGCACTTTATACCACATCTTCCCAACCATCCATCAAAATATATATCCTGTATATCATTCTCCTGAGCCTTTAATCTCCTCTGTGCAAAAGTTAACATGATTTCCCTAATGTGACCCACATTACAGCTGAGAAAAATTATCCTTAGGGGAAGGAGTAGTCCTAAGTGAGATTTTATGTTTGTGGCTGGTATTCCCAGGTGAAGGAAAGCATTCCTAAGGGCCAACTCCAATAATAATGAGACGGAGATTTGCTAACATCTTTAGTGTAATATTCCAAGGTATCTGAGTTTCTGTTTTATTTTCTCGCAGAATTTAATTATATATTTGATTTCAGCTACTTAAATGTCATAGCTAAAGGCACCAGGCTTTGTGTAAGACTAGGAAATTAAAGGATTATGTTCATTAATTCATGTTTTTAATATTTACACGTTTTGGCAAGATATTCATTAGTCTAAAAAAGTTTGGGCCAGAAGGCTGGGCGTAGTGGCTTACGTCTGTGATCCCAGCACTTTGGGAGGCCAAGGCGGGCGGATCACTAGGTCAGGAGATCGAGACCATCCTGGCCAACATGGTGAAACCCCGTCTCTACTAAAAATTTTTAAAAAAATTAACTGGGCATGGTGGCACATGCCTGTAGTCCCAGCTACTCGGGAGGCTGAGGCAGGAGAATTGCTTGAACCCAGGAGGCAGAGATTGCAGTGAGCTGAGATTGCGCCACTGCACTCCAGCCTGGCCAACAGTTCGAGACTAAAAAAAAAAGAAAAAAAAAGTTTGGACCAGACATGGTGGCTCACCCCTATAATCTCAGTACTTTGAAAGGCTGAGACAGGAGGATGACTTGAAACCAGGAGTTCAAGACAGTCTGGTCAACAAAGCCAGACCTTGTCTTTACAAAAAAAGACTTTTTTTAATTAGCTGGGTATGGTGGCACACGCCTGTAGTCACAGCTACTGAGGCAGGAAGACCACTCGAGCCCATGAGTTTGAGGCTGGCAGTGAACATTCCAGCCTGGACAACAGAGTGAGACCCTATCTCTAAAAAAAAAAAAAAAAAAAAAGGAGTTGGTGTTTATTAAAGTCATTGCTACCCTTTCAGCAAGCAAAAATCTATTTAAATTCCCACAGAGGGGAGGTTTTACTTTCACATATTGCAGGGAGCAGGAAAATGCTCTAGTGCACGCTGATCTTTAATTAACTCACAGGCTCACAGGAAAACCACCAAAAGGCCCTGGGTACTGGACAGTAAAAAATGGGGTGTTATGGATGGATTCTTTTTTTTTTTTGAGACAGAGTCTCACTCTGTTGCCCAGGCTAGAGTGCAATGATGCAATCTCAGCATACTGCAACCTCCACCTCCCAGGTTCAAGCAATTCTCCTTCCTCAGTCTCCCAAATAGCTGGATTACAGGCACCTGCCACCACACCTGGCTAATTTTTTTGTATTTTTACTAGAGACAGGGTTTTATCATGTTGGCCAGGCTGGTTTCAAACTCCTAACCTCAAGTGATCCACCCACCTGGGTCTCCCAAAGTGCTAGGATTACTGAGCCACTGTGCCCAGCTGGATTCATTTTATTTATTTTTTATTTTTATTTTTTGAGACGGAGTTTCACTCTTGTTGCCCAGGCTGGAGTGCAATGGTGCGATCTCAGTTCACCGCAACCTCTGCCTCCTGGGTTGAAGCAATTATCCTGCCTCAGCATACCCAGTAGCTGGGATTACAGGCATGCGCCACCACACCCAGCTAATTTTGTGTTTTTAGTAGAGAGGGGGTTTCTCCATGTTGGTCAGGCTGGTCTCGAACTCCCAACCTCAGGTGATCCGCCTACCTCGGCCTCCCAAAGTGCTGGGATTACAGGCATGAGTCACTGCATCCCGCCCAGATTCATTTTTTAACTTCAACTAATGTTTATTATTGTTGTACTCATGAGTAGTTTTTGGCTGCAGCAAATGAACCTCATATGTGTGTATCACAAACATCAACCAACAGTGGGTACAGAAGAAACCTTAAATCCATCTCTGAGGACCCTGGGGCCTCAGGGGGACTAGCAATAGTCATCTCAGTATTCTTTGAGGTCCACATGCTTTTCACCAGAGCTTTTAATAAGTAAGTACAAGATATATTGATTTGAGTTTTATCTCCCTTCACTGTTCTTCTTTTGCATACATTAGCCAAAAGCCAGTGTCAGGAAAACTCAAATATCTGGACCATTTATAAACTGGTTAATAAATTCCTAAATGTGTTACTTACCTGTCTTTTTTGTGTGTGTGGAATTTTAAAATGGAGATAAAGCCAGTGTTTCTGAAGGAAAATAATATAAGGAAATTAGAAACGTCATATGTTAAGCTATCATAATCAAAAAATTCTGAAACAGCCCATTGAAAACATACTTTTGCAAAGTCTGAGGAATAAAGGCCACTGGCTTTCAGGCAGGCTTTAAATGTATATTCATAATCTACAACTTACTGCTGTGCTCTGGCCTCTAAAACTTTTTAATAATTTTCCATGTTTCTCCTGGTACAGAAACGTCACTCCATCATTCTTAATATTTCTGCTTTACTTTGGGCTGTCAGGAGTAATTTCCTTGTGGTTAGAGATGTAAATAGCCTCAGCCTTTCTTGGAGGGTCGCCCAGGCCCTACCTAATCCCATTTCCGGGGAAGAGGCTTCATGCAGATGCGAGACGGAAAACTCAGCAGCTGAGAAAGGCAGTGTTTGGGGAAGAAATGAAATTGAAGAATTCCTTTAGTGGTAGCTGTCATGGAGTGTTTTCCATATAGAGTCCTGCTTAGTACCTCCCGGTAAACGACACACTGTGTCCTGGGGCTGGTGCTAGTAGAAATATGCCATGCAAAGTTCAAGCTGTTTGTTTAATCCACGCTCACCCAAGAAATGTAATTAGTGAGCACGCTCTCAGCGCCAGACTCACAGAGATTGCGCCCCTGGAGCTCCAAGGAAACAAGGTAAGAACTGGCACGCAGTGGAAGGGCCGATCATGGCAGACGATACCAGTCTCATCAGGTGAGCATGGGCACAAAGGGTAGTCCTGACTGGGCATAGGCCGGAGAGACTGTCCTTCCATGTTGCCTTTAAGTCGTGGTTGATTTTCTGTGGCTGAGCCTCATGGCTCTATTACCCGGAGAGGAGAAGAAACACTTCTCACCTGGGCTCTTGCCTCAGCGGACTCTGAGCTAAATCAGTACAGCATATCCTACCATGATTGAGGAGCTTAGGTTTCTCTCATTCTTGTGCCCTTGCCTATGAGGCCGTCTGACCCAGCAGGTTCAAATGGAAATCCCAAAACCTCCAGAGGAGAAGCCAGAGGATAACTGCATCCTGGGGCCTTGCTATTTCACCTGGGTCCCCTGACCAATGGCACCAGCACCGCCTGGGAGCTCGTTAGAAATGCAGCCCCCGCACCCCCCACCCAAGGACTTCTGAAGCAGAATCTGCCCTTAAACAAGATCCCCAAGTGATGCCTATGCACAGCGACGCTCTGAGAAGCACTGACTTAGGGGTATTTATATGAGTGGGAACCAAAATGCTAACCTCCCTACCTGCTGAAGACTGAATGTCTGTGTCTCCCCCAAATTCGTGTGTTGACATCTAAGCCCCTCTGTGATGGTATTAGGAGGTGGGGCCTTTGGGAGGTGATTAAGTCATGAGGATTGAGCCCTCATGGATGGTATTAGTGCCATTGTAAAAGGAACTCCAGAGAGCTTCCCCAGTCCCTTCCACCCTGTGAGGGCACAGGGAGAGGATGGCCATCTGTAAATCGGGAAGACACCTCACCAGACGCCGAGCCTGCTGGCGCCTTGATCTTGGATATCCTAGCCTCTAGAGCTGTGAGCAATCAATCTTGTCTTTTTCTTTGATTCTCTCTTTCTCTTCTGACAGCATCTCACTCTGTCACCAGGCTGGAGTGCACTGGTGTGATCAGGGCTCACTGCAGCCTTGACCTCCCCGGATCAAGCAACCCTCTTACCTCAGTCTCCCAAGTAGCTAGGGCCACAGCTGTGCACCACCATACCCAGCTAATTTTTTTTATTTTTGTAAAGAGGGGGGTATTACTATGTTGCCCAGGTTGGTCTTGAACTCCAGAGCTCAAGGGATCCTCCCCGCTTGGCCTTTCAAAGTGCTGGGATTATAGGCATGAGCCACAATACCTGGCTGAGAAATGAGTTTCTGTTGTTTATAATCTACTATTGTATAGTATTGCTATAGCAGCTCCAATGAACTGCTTTGGTTAGGAGCTATGCCCTCAAGATATGAGACCCAGAAGAGGCAACCTGGGGAAGCCCCACAGGATCTGTGAGGACCCAAAGGCATCCCTAGGTGGGTGGAGCGTGTGCCCAAGGATTTTTTTTTTTGCTTTGGCTTTTCTTAGGGCCAACCCTGAATCAATCCCCACAGCCCTAGCAAATGCTGAGAACATAAAGAGCAAGAGAATGAACTGTCAGGAATAAATGAACAGTTAGTTACACACAGGACAGGTGTGGAGAGCGTCCCAGCCTTTGAAGCCTTTAGCTGAAACCACCCCCACCCCCCCACCTCCTCCCAGACTCTAGACTGCACCTCGTGGGTGCTAACACCAGGGAAAGCCTCCCAGGCCCTCTCCCACTCTTTCCACCTCCAGGCTTATCTACCCAGGGTTGTCACAGCTGTGCACTGAGACTTAACACCCTGTGCCCATATCAATGATCAGGACTGAGACAGCCTAAAGCAAAATAGGGAGACTCTGTCTCCACAAAACAAAATTGTAAAATCAGCCAGGCCTAGTAGTGCACACCTGTAGCCCCAGCTACTTAGGAGGCTGAGGTGGGAGGATTGCTTGAGCCAGGGAGTTGGAGGCTGCAGTGAACTATGATTGTGCCACCACACTCCATCCTGGGCAACAGTGAGACCCTGTCTCAAAAAAAAAAAAAGTGACAAAAATTTTATTGAAATAGACTAAGACTTGAGGCCATCTGTGTTAATGTGGCTTAAATGTTTTAGGAAGTGCTTCTGGAAAGAGAAGGGGCAGAGGCAGGCTAAGCTAGAGGATTTTATCTTTCAGGCCCTCTTGATGCTTATTCAACAAGACAGAAGGAGCTTGTTTTCTTAGGAACCAGGGCTGCCTGGCTTTCTCAGGAAGCAGAACAAGCGATCTGGGACATGCTGTGGGACAGAAAGAACAAGAACAGCAAAGAATATCTGAGAGCAGGATCTGGGTCAAGAAACTGCATATGGAAGACACAGGAACCCAGGATCTAGAAATCTCCAAGTTTCTGCTGGAGGAACAAAGCTGAGTGCTGCCGTCACACAGATGCATGTGGCTTGTGTTCCCTCAGTACTGAAATCACTAGGATTCTGCAGATGCTCCTCTCAAATATCTGCAGAGGGCTCCCAGGAAAAGCGTGTTTCAGACTATCTATTACCAGATGAGTAGACTTTGGCGATTAATAATTTAAAGTGTCAAGAAGATAAAACATTTTTAAGACCAGAATTGCTCTGGCATGGAATTGATCTGGTATCTGTTCTCATAGGTGAAAGCACAGTTTCAAAAGATGGCATCTATGAGCTTTAAGCAAAGGAAACCTCATACATGGAGAGGAGAGGGGGAGCCGTGGTCTTACGTGGGCCCAGGCTGGGTGGTTGCATCTTTGCTACCTAAAAATTCTCATGCTTGAAACAAAGCATTTTGTTTTGCTCTCAAGAGCCGGCCTAGGACTGGTATGGTGGCTCACACCTATAATCCCAGCACTTTGGGAGGCTGAGGGGGGCGGATCACAAGGTCAGGAGTTCGAGACCAGCCTGGCCAACATGGTGAAACCCTGTCTCTACTAAAAATACAAAAATTAGCTGGGCATGGTGGTGGGCACCTACAGTCCCACCTACTTGGGAGGCTGAGGCAGGAATATTGCCTGAACCAGGGAGGCGGAGGTTGCAGTGAGCCGAAATCATGCCACTGCACTCCAGCCTGAGCAAGAGAGTGAGACTCTGTCTCAAAAAAAAAAAAAAAAAAAAAAAAAGCAGGCCTGAGTGGGAAGCTGCTAAGAACTCACTACAGAGGATGCTGGTCATAAGAGAAGGGACTTGGGCTGTCATCCTAAGGAGGTGGCACCAATGACTGCTCTTCTACCAGACCTACATTTGTAGCCACAGAGGGCACAGGAAGACAGCCTGAGATGTCCTGATGTCTGGCAATTGAGAGCATTTCTTTGATGTTCCTGAATTGTGGGGAAGCCTGGAAGAGAGCGGAGGGAGGTGATGTGGCCTCTGTGCCCTGGGAGCCTCTCTATGCTACAAGTTTGTTCCCAGGTCCCTGGACCAATGTGCAAAGGGCCTGTAGGTTTTACTACCCTGGAGTTATTCTGAGCCCCCTATGGAACGGTGTGAGTCCCTCCGAATGTCTAGCAAAGTAAGGCAAACTTCCTGGAGTCCATCCCCATCCTCAGGACTTTCTCTTGTCTACCAAAAACCAGCCAGATGGATTCAGCATAGTATGAATGTATCTTCCATTTCCTAGGTTAGCAACCTGAAGCCCATCAGCAAAGTTCTGGGCTACCCTCAAGGACACAAAGAAAGACTCAGTCATGTTCTCTGACCTCCGCAGCTAATAGTTTCTCTAGCTAAAGGAAGAAAGCCACTGAAAAGGAAATTGGGTATATGGGTACAATTAGACTGCCCAGAGATCAAAAGACAATAGAATGGAAAGCAGTATCCTCCTTTCATACCTATCCATGACCCTTCATAAAAGTCACAAATATCTCATGATGTTTTTATTATACTCTCATTATTTGGAATAACAAGTCATGTGTGTATGTTTTTGCCATGTGCCTCATTATTTTCTTTTTTCTTTTCTGTTTTTTTGAGACAGAGTCTTGCATTGTCCCCCGAGCTGAAGTGCAGTGGCACAATCTCTGCTCACTGCAACCTCCACCTCCCGGTTCAAGCAATTCTTCTGCCTCAGCCTCCCGAGTAGCTGGGATTACAGGCACCCACCACTGCACCCGGCTAATTTTTGTATTTTTAGTAGAGACAGGGTTTCACTTTGTTGGGCGGGCTGGTCTTGAACTCCTGACCTCAGGTGATCCGCCCACCTCGGCCTCCCAAAGTGCTGGGATTACAGGCGTGAGCCACCGCACCAAGCCCCATGTGCCTCATTATTGGAAACTGTTTTCTGTATCTTCCTTCAACCCTACCATGTGAGTATTAGTGGGAGGTAGAGACTTCCTCCAACTATAAAATCTGAAAATCTGAGATATTTTATTTCTCAGCCTTCCTTTCATCAGGGCATAAGCATGTCACCAAGGCTCAGCCAATCAAATGTAACCTATCTGGAATTTTTGCCTCTGAAGAAGCAGAGAAAGAAGATGGCCAAGGCAGCCGCATCTCATCTTCAGAGACACTGTGGCTGCCATGCCTCTGACTGCATCCACTGTCCAGGGTTCACGGGTACTGATAAAAGCACTAGAATCATGTGATCTCAAGTGGTAGACACAGTATATTCATAGAACTATTAGTAGTCTGACCTTTTGTTTTTTTAAGGTTCTGAAACCTTAAAGAAAAAACCTCCCTCTGTTCCTCCCTTTTCTGAGACTGCATCTCTTGGCAATTTGATGAGCTACTTTTAACAATATTGTTTCTTCCAATCCACGAACATGGGACCTTTCCATTTTTTGGTGTCCTCTTCAATTTCTTTCATCAGTGTTTTATCGTTTTCATTGCAGAGATCGTTCACTTCTTTGATTATGTTTATTCCTAGATATTTTATTATTATAATTATTTATTTATTTATTTATTTTTTAGAGATGGCGATCTCACTCTGTCACCCAGGCTGGAGTGCAGTGGGGTGACCACAGGTAACTGCAACGTTGAACTCCTGGCTCAAGCGATCCTTTTGCCTCAGCCTCCTGAGTGACTAGAATTACAGGTACAGTCTCCTGGGTCTGGCTCTCTTATTTTATGTGTAGCTATTGTAACGGAATTGCTTTCTTGGTTTCTTTTACAGATAGTTCACTCTTGGTATATAGAAATGCTACTGATTTTTGTATGTTAATTTTGTATCCTGCAATTTTATTGAATTTATCACTTCTAATAGCTTTTTTTGGTGGCGTCTTTAGGTTTTTCTAAATATAATATCATGTCATCTGAAACAAAGATAATTTGGTATCTGCCTTTCTAATTTGGATGTCCTTTATTTCTTTCTCTTGTTTAATTCCTCTGGCTAAGACTTCTAGTACTATGTCGAATAAAAGTGATAAAAGCGGACATCCTGTCTTCGTTCTAGATCTTAAGGAAGGTTTTCAGTTTTCCCTGTTCAGTATGGTAATCTTAGCTGTGGGTTTGTCAAATACGGCCCTTACCATGTTGAGGTATATTCTTTCTATGCGCAGTTTGCTGAGAGTTTTTATCCCTTTCTTTTACTTTTCCCAATGTATTGGCATATAGTTGCTCCTAATAATCTGTGATGATCCTCGGAATTCCTGTGGTAACAGGTGCAATGTCTCCTTTTGTCTGTAATTTTATTTGAGTCATCTCTCTTTTTTTCTTAGTGTGCCGATTTTGTTTACCTGTTGTTTTTCAATTTCAACTTTTATTTCATTAAGAAGGTAGACAAAATGTTTATTTCAAATCTATTTAAAATTTATCTGAAACAAGTAACTTATTTCAAGTAATTTATTGTACAGTCCATTGTCAATTAAAAAATATTCTTTCTTCCAAAAAAAAAACTGCATTGAAAGACTAAAAAATTCTTTTATACTGCATAAAAGCGAGATGCAAACTTCTGATGTAAATTTGTTTCACTGGGAACCCCATTGATAAAGATGAGAGGCACAAGGGTTCATAGCTGAGTTAGACAACGCAAACAAACAGCTTCCATTTTCCTCCAATATAAATTAGAAACCTCCATTCATGTGTCTTACAGTAGTACCACATACTAGACGCTGATACTAGGTTACTTCTTTTTCTTTCCTTTCCCGTTTTTACTTCCTTGTCCTTGTTTAAGACTTTGGTCACCACCTCCTGCTTTTTGTGTGACTTTTTTTTTTTTGAGACAGAGTCTCGGAGTCTCACATTGCTGCCCAGGCTGGAGTGCAGTGGCATGATCTTGGCTCACTGCAACCTCCACCTCCTGGGTTCGTGGGATTCTCCTGCCCAGCCTCCTCAGTAGTTGGGATTACAGGCGCACACCACCACCACCACACCTGGCTAATTTTTTGTATTTTTAGTAGAGACAGGGTTTCACTATGTTGGCCAGGCTGGTCTTGAACTCCTGACCTAGTGATATGCCTGCCTTGACCTCCCAAAGTGCTGAGATTACAGGCATGAGCCACTGCGCCTGGCCTTGTGTCCTTGTTTTTGGTTTAGGTATCATTTCTGCTGCATACAGCATTACTGACTTATGTGATGGGAAAACTGTGCAAGACAGAGGCTGCCATCTTCCTGTTTGAGCTAGACCCGCACTCTGCCTCTGTATTGGACGTCACGATTCCATTCTCCAGGGTACATTTTATTTTTCTCAAGAAATACGTTAAGTCCAACTGCTGAACATACATCTTGAATCTCTGTAGCTGTAGAATTTTCAACAGCCTTACTTATGGGGATTCGCTTTCCCTTTGCGGTGGTCTTATTGTTTAAATAAGCAGGATAGAGACAAAGAAACCTGGCCTGGTTGGCTGGGAACTGCGTGGCAGCACAAGCCATCTTCACAAGAGTCCAAACAACAAACTTTGTGTACCTATTTAAAAAAACAAAAACTTTTTTCAATGATCTTTTGTAATTTTCTTTAGTCTCAGTGTTTT
The DNA here is from genome assembly GCA_036589455.1 of Ateles fusciceps. Taxonomy (NCBI): domain Eukaryota; kingdom Metazoa; phylum Chordata; class Mammalia; order Primates; family Atelidae; genus Ateles; species Ateles fusciceps. The sequence continues at coordinate 12,653,001 of JAZHEH010000078.1, forward strand.
TATTTCTGCTCTGATTATAAATTTTTCTAGTAATTTTGCCTTTGGTTTGCTCTTGCTTTTCTAGTTAGGTTATTTATTTGAAGCCTTTCTATATTTTTGATGTAGGTGTTTATTGCTATAAATGTTCCTCTTTATATTGCTCTTGCTGTATCACAGGTTTCAATATGTTGTGTTTCCATTTCCATTTGTTTCAGAAAAATTTTAAATTACCTTTTTCATTTCTTGACCAATGGCCATTCAGAAGCATGTTTCATTTCCATGTATTTGTATGGTTTCCAAAGTTCCTCTAGTTATGGATTTCTACTTTTATTCCATTGTGGTCAGAAAAGATACTTGATATAATTTTAATTTTTAAAAATTATTTCAGACTCATTTTGGGGCCTATTATATGGTCAGTCCTCGAGAAAGTTCCGTGTGCTGAGGAGAAAAACATGTATTCTGCAGCTGTTGGATAAAAGTGTTCTGTAAATGTCTACTAGTTTCAATTGGTCTGTAGTGCGGATCAAGCTCGATCTTTCTTTGTTGGTTTTCTGTGTAGATGGTCGTTCCGGTGCTGACAGTGGAGTGTGAAGTCCCTGTTATTGTACTGGCATCTGCCTCTCTTTTGGGCTCTCATCATGTTTGTTTCATATATCTGGGTGCTCCAGTGTTGGGTGCATATATATTTAGAGTTGTCACATGCTCTTGCTGAATTGATCTCTTTATAATTATAAAATGACCCTGATTTAGAGACAGTCTCATTTAGCCTCTGCTGGTCCCTAGCTAACGACAACAACAACAAAAAACAAACACGTGGAGGCCACTTCTTTTGCGTCAGTGATTTTTTTTTTTTCATAAGCAACTCTGGACCTTCTGCCTTGTCAGAATCTTTGGGAATAGGACTTGGGGTGTATTGTTAATGTATTATCGAATTGTTTGCTAGTGTTTTGTCAAGGATGTTTGCATCTATGTACATCAAAGATGAATCTGCATTTTTTTAGTGTTATTTATGCTCATTAAAATCTGAGGGCCCTTGCTGTGTGCTCTCAGGGGTAGCTCAGTAGCAAAAACACACCTGTGACATGTTACATGAAGAGAACACTTCAGCCAGTCTCTGAGGGAGCTATGATAGTTGTCAGCAAAGCAGAACTCTCTGAGAACCGCAGAGTGGGAAGATCCAGCCCTTTGGACTGCCTCCCCAAACCCTGAATGCTGTCATACAACAATGCAAGCTTTGGATTAATGTCAGTACTCCAAGTGCACTGGCAGTTTGTGAATATGTTTGTTTAGTAAGATAAGTACACCAGGTGTCTGGGCTATCAAAATAAAACAGGAAATTGCTGCCATGAGTATACATAGGATAATAACCAAGGCTGGCGGGGTAGTGGTGGAGGTGGGAGCACGGGAGGGGGCTGCTGCCTGGCTTTAGTGCCTTGCATATAATGCTAAAACAAAATGTTAACACTGATCAGCCTCTGGTATCATTCACTCTTCACCCCACCGAAATCTGACTTCTGCCCCTCCATTAAACCAACTCTCACCCTGCTCACCAGTGAGAATGTAGTAGATGCTTTTTCTTTTTCACATGGTCTCTTGGCAGCACAAGACTACATAGAACTCTCCCTCCCCGGGTGGTTCTGTGCAGGAGGAGTCTATATCACCCCTTTGTCCTGAATTCCTCCTCCAGTTCAGCCATTTCGTCATGCTCCTTTGTGGACTTCTCCACTCACCCTTTCAGTGTTGGTGCTCCCCCAAAGTTCTGTCTCCTTCACTTCTGAGAAACAGGAAATAATGTGGATAATCCCAGGTTATTCCCTAGTCTAATACCTTGAGAAATGTTCGGGGTGGTTCTGCTAACTGAACCTAACAGATTCCCATATCAAAATGCATTTGGAAGGTGAGAAGCCATTACATATTAAACATCAGGCATCCACAACTCCCTAGAAGTTCCATCACTTCTTTGGACTTTATAAGGATCATCTCATCTAAATTTTCCATCTTAAGGATCTTAGTCTGGGAGAAAGTTTAGCATTGTGAAGAGATACCTTCTCAAGAGCAGCACGTGGTCAGAGACGTCATCTTGGAAGCAACAGACTGAAGAGGTTCTTTGAAAATAAAATTTAGGCCAGGTGCAGAGGCTCACACCTGTAATCCCAGCACTTTGGGAGGCCAAAGCAGGCAGATCACCTGAGGTCAGGAGTTGGAGACAAGCCTGGCCAACATGGTAAAACCCCATCTCTACTAAAAATACAAAAATTAGCTGGGTGTGGTGGTGCACACCTATATGGTCTATCAACCTCCAGCTATTCAGGAGGCTGAGGCACAGAATTGCTTGAACCCAGAGGCGGAGTTTGCAGCGAGCCAAGGTCATGCCACTGCACTCAGCCTGGGCAACAGCGTGAAACTTGGTCTCAAAAAAAAGAGAAGAGGAAGAGAAGCGAAGAGAAGAGGAGAAAATTTAAACCCGGGTATGGTGCCTCATGCTTGTAATCCCAACACGTTGGGAGCCCAAGGTGGGTGGATTACCCAAGGTCAAAAGTTCGAGACCATCCTGGCCAACATGATGAAACCCCATCTCTATTAAAAATACAAAAATGAGCCAGGTGTGGTGGCAGATACCCATAGTCCCAGCTACTCGGGAGGCTGAGGCAGGAATTGTTGAACCCAGGAGGTGGAGGTTGCAGTGAGCCAAGACCGTGCCCCTGCACTCCAGCCTGGGTTACAGAACGAGACTCCATCTCAAACAAGAAAATAAAGAAAAGAAAATTTAAAAACACAGAAGAGGGCATTTTCTATGGGAAATGTTTTTCCACTTAGTTTCTTACAGTTGAGATTCCTTTCAATGTCTTTTAGTGCAGCAACCCACCTTGCCCCTGATGGCCAGGGAGCAAATAAAAAGCCAGTCCTTTGTAGACTATGACTTTCTACACATGTGTCAGGAAGCTTTTGTATGGGCCATTGTTCAGTGTAAAAAATATTTCACAGCATTTTCTTTATTCACTTAGCCATTAAAACTAAGAGCAGAAAACATAACACTTTAGGGATAGAAATAGGAAAAATAATATTTCAATGCTCTTTTTCATGTTTGTTTCCCCATGTTAATTGAAAAGGCATCTGGTCTATGAACAATGAATGAACTTGGGACCGTGAGGAATGAGGGGACTAAAATGTACCATCTTAAGGATCATTTGTGAAATTTGAGAATGCATCACAGGGCTCACTTGGGTCTTTCATCCACTATTGAGTTGACTGTTCCTTGTGCTACCAGGTAGGAGGAGCTCTAAATGCCAGGCTGATTCCGTTAGGCTCTGTTCCTTCCTTAGTGAGAAGTCAAATCAATGCATCTGCCTTTAAATCCACTGATCGAATCAAGAGAGCTTGAAACTGATAACCAAGAGGGAGGGGGAAGGTACACCCAGACACAAGAAATTAACCAGGTGCTATAAAGGATATCAGGCATGTCCACTGAAGCAGAAAAATAACAGAGGAAGCTCCCAGTAATCCTCAGGGGGAGGAAGAAACACAGATGTTCCTATACCATTGCACAAATCAGGGAAAATAGATAAAAATTCAATTGAGATTTTTTTAAAAGGAGAGGAATTCTACCTCATAGTTGGGCTTGAGAAATGAGACTTACAAAGGAATATGGCAAAGGAAGACTGCATGTTTTCTCCAGACATAAACACTTAATAAAAATGCTATGATTGACCAGGTGCAATGGCTCATGCCTGTGATCCCAGCATTTTGGGAGGCTGAGGCAGGTGGATCACCTGAGGTTGGCAGTTTGAGGCCAGCCTGACCAACATGGAGAAACCCCGTCTCTACTAAAAATCCAAAATTAGCTGGGTGCAGTGGCGCATGCCTGTAATCCCAGCTACTCGTGAGGCTGAGGCAGGGGAATCGCTTGAACCCAGGAGGCAGAGGTTGTGGTGTGCCCAGATTGCACCATTGCACTCCAGCCTGGGCAACAAGAGCAAAACTTCATAAATAAATAAATAAATAAATGCTACCACGTGAGTATAGACAAATGAATTCTAATGTTTTTAGAGAGAGGCAAAAGACCTAGAATAGCCAATAAAATAGTTAAGGAAAAAACCAAGCTGGAAGATTAGCACTACCTGACTTCAGGGCTTGCTATAAAGCTATAGTAATCAAGATGGGGTAGTATTGGTAAAAAGAATGGACAAATTGATCAATAGAACAGAATAGACAGCCCAGAAATCCACATAAATGTAACGAACCGATCTTTAACAAAGGAGCAAAATCAATACAGTGAAAAGATAGTCTCTTCAACAAATAATGTTGGAAGAACTAGACATCCACATGCAGAAACATTTAATCTAGACATAGGTCTTACACCTATAAAAACTAACTCAAAATAGATCACAGTCCTCAATGTAAAACACAAAACTATAAAACTCCTAGAAGATAACATAGGAGAAAATCTAGATAACCTTGGACATGGTGATGTTTTAGATGTAACCCTACAGGTATAATCCACTACAGATATAATCGGTAAGCAGGGCTCCATTAAAATTAAAAACCTCTGCCCTGCGAAAGACAATGTTAAGAGAATGAGATTAGCAACAGACTGGGAGAATATACCGGCAAAAGACGCATCTGAAAAAGGACTATTATTCCAAATATACAAGGAACTCTTAAAAGTCAACAGTAGGAAAATAACGCAATTTAAAAATGGGGCCAGGCATGTTGGCTTATGCCTATAATCCTAGCACTTTGGGAGGCTGAGGCAGGCAGATCATTTGAGATCAGGGGCTTGAGGCCACAGTGGCCAAAATGGCGAAACCCTGTCTCTACTAAAAAAAAAAAAAAAAAAAATTAGCTGGGTGTAGTTGTGGGCGCCTGTAATCCCAGCTACTCGGGTGGCTGAGGCAGGAGGGTCACTTGAACCCAAGAGGTGGAGGTTGCAGTAAGCCAACACCATACCACTGCTCTCCAGCCTGAGTGAGACTCTATCTCAAAACAAAGGGCAAAAGACTCGAACAAACACCTCACCAAAGGAGAAATACAGATGGCTAATAAATACGAAAAGATATTCAATATCATATGTCATTAGGGAATTGCAAATTAAAACAATGTGATACCGCTACATACCTATTAGAATGGCCAAAATCCAAAACACTGAGAACACCAAATTATGGAGAGGACGTAGAGCTACAGCAACTGATGGATTCGTCGCTGGTGGGAATGTAAAATGGTGCAGCCACTTGGGAAGACAGTGTGGTAGTTTCTTACAGAACTAAACACAGTCACCACATGATCCACCAATCATGGATTGTTTCTTGGTATTTCTGCAAGTGAGTCTAAAAACTGATGTCCATACAAAACCTGCATGTGGTTGTTTGTCGCAGTTTTAATCATCATTTTCAAAACTTAGAAGCAATCAAGATTTCTTTCAGCAGGTAAATGGATAAACTGTGGTGCATCCAGACAGTGGAATATTATTCAGCACTAAAAAGAAATGAGCTATCAAAACATAAAAAGACATAGAGAAAACTGGCTGGGCGTGGTGGCTCACGCCTGTAATCCCAGCACTTTGGGAGGCCAAGGCGGACGGATTACCTACGTTCAGGAGTCAGAGACCAACCTGGCCAACATGGTGAAACCCTGTCTGTACTAAAAATACAAAAATTAGCCAGGCGTGGTGGCAGGCACCTGTAATCCTGGCTACTTGGGAGACTGAGGCAGGAGAATCGCTTGAACCTGGGAGGCGGAGGCTGCAGTGAGCCAAGACTGCATCATTGCACTCCAGCCTGGGCAACAGAGCAAGACTCTGCCTCAAAAAAAAAAAAAAAAAGAAAAGAAAAAGAAAAAAAAAAAAGACAGAGAAAATCTTCAGTGTATATTACTAAGTGAAAAAAAAAAGCCTACAGGAAAAGGCCATATATCATGATTCCAACTATATGACATACTGGAAAAGGGAAAAGTGAGGAGACAGTAAAATGATCAGTGGTTGAAGGTAGAGAGGGCTGAAGAGGTGAAGCATAGGGAATTTCTTAGGGCCAGACACTATTCTATATGGCGCTATGATGGAAAATAGATGTCATTACACATTTGTCCCAATCCATAGAATGTGCAGTACTGAGAGTGGATCTCAGTGTTAACTCTGAACTTTGGGTGGTAATGATGCAGCAGTGTAGGTTCATTGGTTCTTACAAATGAATCACTCTAGTGAGGTGATGAAATAGTAGTAGACGCTGTGCCTTTGTAGGGGTGGGGGGCATATGGGAAACCTCATTACTTTCCCTTCAATGTTGCTGTGAACCTAAAACTGCTCTAAAAAATAAAGCCTATTAAAGAAAATATCCTGTAGTATGGCAGAAGCTAAACATTAGTAGGGAAATCACTAAACCTGAGAGGAGGCATATGAAGGAGAGTGTTTGGATGATGAACTGAAGAAGAGAGGAAGTCCAGAGGGGATCCTACAAAAGAAGGCCTGGCCACAGCACACGTGTAGGGAGAGTTCCTTCCCCTACTGGTACAGAACTGGCGCAGAACCAAGACTCAGTGTAAAAGGGGTTTCTGTTCCCTGCACCGTCCTGAAGCTTCATGCAGCTAAAAGCAAGGTCTCCAGGAAAAAATGTCCCTGTCATAGGATATGTCTGCAACAATCTAGGCAAGCAGATTTACAATTCAGAGAAAATATGGGTAGAATTTCATGGCCAAAGACAATAGGGAAGAGAGTGTTCAAGAGGATTGGGAGGCTTTAATTAATTCTAGGAATTCAAACTCAAGTGATCTTAAAGAACAAATAGTAAATCTCTATTTGATTAAATCCAGGCATCCAATAAACTCTTGACCTGCCCTGATGCTAGTTCTGGAGATAGGGAAACTGAGTCTGAATTTGTTACAGATTCCCTATGTGGTAGGTGGAGGCAGGGCCCACGGTGTGACTCCCAACCCCTCCTTCTATCCTACCCCACCCCATACTCCTCGTTTGAAATGAAGAGAACCTAATGAACACAGGTGGAAAAGGATGGATCTCAGCCCAGAATCTCAGGATGAGACTAAATGGATTGGCCAGTGCCCTGGGCCAAAGGCTGCCTTCGTAAGACGAGGTCTCACCTAGAGACCAAGTGACCATTCAGAGAGGTTGGCATCATCTTAGTGGGGGAAATGGTGGCAAAAGGATGACACATAGATGCAGTGGGTTTCTGGTTTTTTCTTATGCAATCTGAAAATAACTTCATGAAGCCGAGAAGGAAGATATGCACAGTCAAGCATCCTAATCACATTTATTCTCCACTAATGTGTCTGTTTCTCGATGGTTCTCAGTTCTGATCACACATGAGTCACTTAGGTAGATTTTTTTAAAGAGCAGATGCCCAGGTTTGCCTCTTCTAGTTCAGAAATTCACCTACCTTGCTAACTTAGAAAGGTTAGGCTTCCTCCTCTTCCCAGCCATGCTTCGTTTGCCCAGATTTGCTGGGACAGTGGGGGGGTCCAGAATCTCAATAGAGGGGTGGTTTAGTGTCCCCATTCTGGTTGTGGGAATGTTTGTGCAGGTGTGCAGGAGCCCTGTTTCTCCAGCATTTGCATAATATTAACATACTAATTATATGTTACTAATATTAACATATTAATTGTTGAGAGTTGAAGGGGTAGAAGAGCAGGACTCAGGCCTGTTGCTTAGGAAATCAATCAGAGGTTCCACCACTCACCTCTTGACAAAACTGAAGCTTACCCTACCCCACAGTAGGAACTTTCCAGTCTGGATGAAAACCTAAATTGATCTTAAATGCAGTATGGTAAATGCCATTTAACTTCCTCCTGTCTTCTTATAGTATAGTGTCACCTTTGTGGATTGTCCCTATACCAGGCAGCATCCTGAAATCCTTGCATCTGTTTTGCATGGTTTCCATTCTTCCTTCTCAGTGGGTGTTACCTGTCTGGCCATTGTCTACCAGAAACCTTCTACTCTGATGCTTCTAAGCTGTTGCAAAGTAGAAAAGCAGTTGCATAACCACATGAGAAATGTGTCACATGAACATCGAAAAGCTCCCCAATAAGAGGTTCTACCTAGGTCGGACGTGGTGGTTCATGCCTGTAATCCCAGCACTTTGGGAGGCCGAGGTGGGCGGATCACGAGGTCAAGAGATCCAGACCATCCTGGCCAACATGGTGAAACCCCCATCTCTACCAAAAATACAAAAATTAGCTAGACGTGGTGGTGCATACCTGTAGTCCCAGCTACTAAGGAGGCTGCGGTAGGAGAATAGCTTGAACCCAGGAGGCGGAGGTTGCAGTGAGCCACTGCACTCCAGCCTGGCGACAGAGCGAGACTCTGTCTCAAGAAAAAGAGGTTCTACCTGATGAAAAAACTGCAAGCAGCATGGATGTTCAGTGCTAATTCTGTCTGCTCAGACACATCCTTGGTTTGTGTTGATATGTTCCAGACACCGAGGCTACAACTGAGACCCCGAGATAAAAGAATTTCAATCCAACATTAATTTCCATTACTCCCATTTTATAAGGACCAACAGCATCAGGGAGGTCAAAAGACATCTTTGTCGCTAAAATCCACAATTCAGTGGCACTGGCTGAGCCCCATCAGGATTCTTAGGTGTCTTTGTAAAGTTCATTTCAGAATGTTAGGCATGTTCAAAGGATTACCAAAAAGCTTAGCCATAAGAGGTTTGTTTTTTTAATTTAACTACAGAATCCCAAGAACATGATAAAATAATACAGTTTTGACCCAACATTTTAAAATAGCACTTTTACGTAAGGGAAGAAAAATCCATTTTTCTTAAGAAAACAATTTATTAAAGGGCACAAGAGAATAATGTTTTTAGAAAGTATTCTGTAAATCTTTTTTTCTTTCATTTTGCTGATTTCAACAGGATAAGGTCCATTATTGTTGCAATAGCCTATTTCAGTAGAGAGAAAGGATTAAAGGGCAAGCTGCCCCCAACGGATCACTCCTGCTGGTCCTTAAAAGCCAGGCGCTCACTCAGGAAAAGTAATCATACAGGTGTGGCACAGGTTTACGCTGAAAGGGAAACCAAGAGCAACAATGGGGAACGTCTGTTGAGCGGACACTGTGGACATGTCAAGGACCATGCGGCTGATTACTCGTGACAGCCCCATGTGGAAAGTGCAGGTCTTATCCTCCATCTGAGGCTAAGGGAAGTTAAGTAACTCGCTCAAGGCCACATAGGTGGTTAAGTGACTTGTAGGGCTTCTAAATTCTTAGATCTGAATTGAACAAACTTAAAAGAATGAGGTAGATTGGTCAGTCCTGATTGAAAGGATGTCAACATCATCATGTTTGGTGAAACGAGAACATGTTGGTAAAACAGAAGAGTGTATTTTAAAATGTCACTGGGCTCCTTTTGATTCCTCTAGCATTTCACTATGCAAAGTGTGGTCCGGGGCACCAGCAGCATGAGCACTCCCTGGGAGCATGTTAGGAGTGTGGAAAGTCAGGCTCACCCCAAACCTCCTGAGTCTGCGTCAGCAGTGAACAAGACAGCTGGCTGTGTCCTCCTTAAAGCGTGAGGAGAACCCTCTTGCCCACCAACTCCCTCCTCTGGGCCTCTGTACTTGCTGTTCCCACTTGGCTACAATGCACTTCCCAGGATTTACATGCTTCTCTCCCTCTCATTTCTTTGAACTCTGCTTAATGTCACCTCCTTAGAGAGGTCTCCCCCTGACTTCCATCTGAAAAGCAGTGTCCTCTGTCACCCTCGATGTGCTCCACATGCTTTATCTTTCTTCACAGCAATGACCAGTACCTGAAACCACAGACTCGTGTGCTATCTGGTCTTCTTACTCCAGTGTGCGCTCCATGAGGCCTGGGACTTCGTACCGCCAGCACATCAGACAATGGCTGGGATACAAGTCCTTGATAAATACTTGAAAGAGGGTCTGTTTTCTCTGCAGGACTATATATCATGCAAATATCTAATTTCATGGTGGATATCCCTAGGAAGTGGAAAGGGAAGACTGAGGAAAGAGACCTTTTTAGTGTTTGCAGTTTTCAACATTTTACCCTTCTGGACTTTCTGCAATTTTTCAAAGGGGTATACACCGTTTTTAATAATTTATTAAACACTTTTCAAATAATTTAACAAACTAACTCAAGATACATCATACCACAAAACAAAGCAGATGACATCCTTTCCTTCTCAAAGGTTTCAGGCTTTCTTAGTTTCTGATTCCATTTTAATAACAAACTATCTCCTTTTAAGGGCCTCTTTGTTGCCCCCCCAGAAGCATCATTATATTAAGAATTTTACTTGTGAAATTCAGACACACAGCTATACATGTGGACCATACCTTGCCCCACCAGCAGGCCAGGCCCTAAACAGCCTGCCTGGTTGTTGAAGTGGTGCAGACTCTCACCCTCAGTGTAGAGTCTCATACAATTGGCAGAGAGATTGAGCAGATTCAAATCAGAGTTCACAAAAGAAAGCCATCTTTACTGATGAATCTTTTATTTGGACAAGACAAAAACATCTCCACACTGTTCCCTTTTATATGGAAAATGGAACATCTCACATATATTAGTTTTTCTCTTTTTCAACAGAATTCATTTCAATCTGTCCCAGGAACTGCTTCTCATTTTATGATTCACGTTTTAGTAACACATATGCACCCATTACAGCCAAAAGAGCATACTGTAAAGAAAACACAATGGAAAATCACTGTGAGGTCTACAAATAAATTTGGTCTGTAAATGTATTCAGATGAAGTCTGTTAAATACTGGGCTGAGGACAGAATCAAAAGATGACCTCCTCCCCCAATGCCTTGTTCTCTAAATGAGCTGTTCAATGCCACATTATGGTCAAAAACCCAAAAATATACTGATGGACTAAAGATCAGACAATGAACACACACAGCAAATGCAGTGCTTCCTCCTGTGCAGGTTTCCCACTGTTTTTCAAGTGATTTTTTTTTTTTTTTTAAATATAGATACATGCCTATAATCCCAGCACTCTGGGAGGCCAAGACAGGTGGATCACCTGAGGTCAGGAGTTCAAGACCAGCCTGGCCAACATGGCAAAACCCTGTCTCTACTAAAAACAGAAAAATGAGCTGGGTGTGGTGGCAGGTGCCTGTAATCCTAGCTACTCAGGAGGCTGAGACAGGAGAATCACTTGAACCTGGGAGGCGAAGGTTGTGGTGAGCCAACATTGTGCCACTGCACTCCAGCCTGAGTGACACAGTGAGACTCCATCTCAAGAAAAAAAAAAATAGATTGATAGATACATACCATTTTTGTTGAAGTTGAGAGGTAAGCATTAGTGGTTTATGGCACTACTTTCGTGTACGTATGAAATTTTCCATAATAAAAAGCAACATTTAGATAAATGCATTTTAGAACACCGAACACACAAGGGGTAAGTAGCTATTTTAAATAATTTAAGTGTTGCCACTTTAAATGGCTACATTAATTTGTAGTTAACTACAGATATTCTGCAGGTAAATTAATAGCAACATGTTGTAAGAAGACTGCCTCTTTACAGTTGTACAAGTAAAAGCTCTAATATTTAACTAAGTAAATAAATATAGACACACATAAATTCCTACCTTGAATTTTGGATAGTCATTCATTATTATGGTGACCATACCAACATATGGTAAAAACCTAAATTGTGGGATAAAAAACAAGAAATACAAAAATTGTTTATAACATGATGATGGCAACATCTGAAAACATTATATAAATCAGTCTTAGGAAATGAATCATACATGGGAGTGCCTCTGACCAGGGCTGTAAGGATGTATTCAGCCCGGTCTCAAACAGCTTTGTTAGTAAGGAGCGTCAGCACTGGCGGCCAGGACAAGTTTTTAAGTAGACATTTGAGTTGAGATAGTGATGCCACTTGTCTTCACTTGCTACAATTAAAATAGTTGAGCCACTTGTACAAAAAGAATAGGCAACTTTCACAAATCTAGTTCTTACTTAGAAGATTCAGGTAGCCTATATAAAAACTGCTGTTAGATAAAGCTTTCAAAGCACATGGATAATGAATTTGTAATGCAAATAATTATTTTCATTTCCCAGTGCTTTTCAGACGTAACACGTAAGTATACTGCGTAGCAAATATAAATGTGAATACCATAACTTATACTCAGATATGATTATGATCCCAGAGAGAGGAGGTTCAGTGCACAAACCAGCCAATGATTATGCTGACAAAATTAACAGAAATATGAAATCAGACTGACCCAGCCTCAATCATCTCTGCTAATGGGAAACAAGGCAGCACACCCATAGTACCCTCCAGTCTTTCATAAATCGGTAGCTCCAGCCTCTCTCTCATCCAAAACCTTTCACCAGAGCATCTGGAAGAGACAGGATGGACTAGCTGGAAGCCCTCCTGGTCCCCCCTGGAGATATTCAAGTGAAAATGCAACAAAGAAAAATGATTAAAGGAGTAGGAAGAAGCCTTGAGCCATGATCTGATTAATAACGCTAAATCTTACAAAATGGTAGCCAGTCTTTTCAGCCTTAAGAAGCTGGTGAGATTTGGGTAACATAAAAAAACATGTCTAACGACTGTTAAACATAAAAAGGGTTGCCAAAAGAGGGGGAAGAATTCCCTTTTTTGGTTTTTAATAAGGATACATTCTCTGCTGTGTCAGTCAGAAGCAGAACTCTCTTCTAGACAACTATACAAAGATGAATACTAAAAGATGTATCACAGAAATGTTTTTAGTTCTGAAAAACAGAAAATAATCTATATGTCCACCAAAGGGGGATTGGTTAAATAAATTACGAGTTGCAATAAAACAGCTTGTAGCCACGTAAAAAGATACAGATGTAGATTTGACACGAAAAGCTATTTCCAACTTCCTGTGGGGTGAAAAACTATCAAATTCTAAGTAAAATTATATACACGCATAACATACATCTATGCCAGACCTGAGAGTATCTACAGCATTCCCTGAAATGTTAAACAACGGTCATCTCTGGGAGACTTTCTTGTAATGGTTATTTAAAATCCACAAACAATCTCTCAGTGAGGATTTACTTTTATTCGTTTTTTAGAACAAATTTTTTTTTTTTTTTTTGAGACAGAGTCTCGCACCGTTGCCCAGGCTGGAGTGCAGTGGCGTGATCCCCCTGCCTCAGCCTCCTGAATAGCGGGGACTACAGGCATGCATCACCATGCCTAGCTAATTTTTGTATTTTTAATAAAGACCATGTTGGCCAGGATGGTCTCAATCTCCTGACCTCGTGATCCACCCCAACTTGACCTCCCAAAGTGCTGGGATTACAGGCATGAGCCACCGTGCCCAGTCAAGGCTTTGTTTTTAAGAGGTAAACAGTACATATTTTAAGTAGTGATATATTTCCATAACAATTTGAAACCGACACAAAAAAACCTGAATACTAACAATCTAGTAGGTCTATACATCAAAGCTAATTAAAGATAGTTTCTTTTTTATTGGCGGGGGGAACAGAGTCTCGCACTATCACCTAGACTGTGGTGCAGTGGCATGATCTCGGCTCACTGCAATCTCTGCCTCCCGGGTTCAAGCAATTCTCCTCCCTCAGCCTCCGGAGTAGCTGAGATTACAGTCATGCGCCACCACGCCCAGCTAATTTGTTTGTATTTTTAGTAGAGACAGGGTTTCACCATGTTGGCCAGCATGGTCTCCATCTCCTGACCTCGTGATCTGCCTGCCTTGGCTTCCCAAAGTGCTGGAATTACAGGCATGAGCCAATGCGCCCAGCTCTAAATTTTAATTTTTATTAAGAGAGATGGGGGTCTCCCTATGTTACTCAGGCTGGTCTTGAACTCCTAAGCTCAAGTGATCCTCCTGCCTCGGCCTCCCAAAGGTGCTGCAATTACAGGTGTGAGCCACTGTGCCTGGCTGGATTTATTTTTAAGCAGATTGAACCCATCATATAGATAATATAATTGGGTTCAGTTTTAGATTTTAGGTCTTTAGGAAATTCTAAGTTGTATTTAATCTTTACAGGATAAACCAGAACTGCTTAGAATGCTCCTAATTTGTCCTATTTGTAATTAACAACTCTATTAGCCTATCTGTTTAGTTTCGTCATTTCTAAACGTTTTGGAAACTTCATATAGCATAAAGGTGAATCCTCACCCTCTTGCTCTTCCCACCACGTCCTTCTTTTCCAGCCAGTTCTGGCCTTCTTTGTACAAGCCTCTATCGTCAACTTCATTATTATCTCCTTTAGTCAGAAATTTGATGTCTCCATTATCTCTGGAAAGCAAAATAATGTCTTCTCAAAAATTATTTTCAGCACAGCATCATTTACAAAAATATTAGTTTACCCAAGACTTTACTGTTAGACAGGAGCATTCAGAAAATCAGTCAAAGACACCTTGACCTTCCTGTAGTCTAAGATGACTGCTTACAGACAGCCATTCAACTGAAGCACAGACCTAATGACAATTTTGTAGACTTACATTCCAAAACACTCAAGTAACCTTGACAACAAAAAGCATGACCAAGCACAAGGGCAATGACTTGCTTCCAGCCCAGCACACAATGAAGAATTCCTTCTCACCACATGGCTTCTGGGAATGAAGAAGAAACTAGTACCTAACATTTTAAAATCTAAAACAAGTGTATTACTGCCATTCGTCAGTGGACAAAATCATGTGAATCACCACTGTGCAATTCTTTCAAGTCCAGATTCATAATACACCAAAAGGCTGTTGACAAGGAGCTTTTCCAGGCTCACTTCAGTCATTCACCTCAAGTCAGAATAGGTCAGAAGTCGGGACATGAAGCTGGTTTAACAACCTGTGTTGAACTTAAACTGTTTTCATTCCCTAGAGCTCATAAAACAATTTGGTTTTTTGTTTGTTTGTTTGTTTGAGATGGAGTCTCAAACTCCCAAGCTGGAGTGCAATGACGTGATCTCAGCTCACTGCAACCTCTGCCTCCCATATTCAAGCAACTTTCCTGCCTCAGCCTCTGAGTAGCTGGGATTACAGGCATGCACCACCACACGCAGCTAATTTTTGTATTTTTAGTAGTGATGGGGTTCGCGGTGTTGTCCAGGCTGGTCTAGAACTCCTGACCTCAAGTGATTCACCTGCCTCGGTCTCCCAAAGTGCGGGCATAAGCCACTGCGCCCGCCCTCATGGACCAATTTGTTAACATGGATTACATTCCTCTTCACTCTAGACATGAACTTGATCCTAGATCAAACAGATTTGAGCACAAGGTAATTTAAATGCAAGTGTGCTCTAAGCTGTCCTTAGATTTACTTTTCCTTGCCAGATAAAGAATTTGTTCCTGCATTATTTCCTTCACCACTGACCACGGTGTTATAAAGTCTAATTTGTAAAGAAACAAGAATCACAAATGGCATAAAACCAGTGTGTTAGAGAGAAATGTGGGATTCATTTTAAGCATTCTAAACTGGTGTTCAGATAGCCTTGTCTCTAGAAACATAATATTGTAGTATAATGGAGCTGTATAGAGGGTCTTCTTTCAATAAGACAAGTGAAAAAGAAATGCACTATTATAACAAGAGAAAATGCCAAAAGCCCCCAAAGATTTGAAACCATATCAAGAAGAGCAAGCTGATTTGCAACCATGGTTAAAAAGGAAATCAAGAAGATAAAAATCCTGACAGTCTCTCATAACTCATCCAAATTAGAGCAAATAATCATCATTTCCTCAACTTGGAACAATTGATCATCTTTAGAAATTAACTGTAAGTCAGTGCGAGTGCTGTCACAGCATGACTGAGCATGCTTGTTCCTCAGGAATCTAACAGGTAGGCATCAAGTAACCATTAGTAAAGGACACTGTATCCGCACAGGTTGAAACTGGATTATTCTCATGTTTAGAGTAGTGTGAAGTCAATACTTTAAGTATCAATATCTGTAGGGTACACTGTAAAGAAGCAGTAAATGGGTGGGCACAGTAGTTCATGCCTGTAATGCCAGCACTTTGGGAGGCCAAGCTGGGCGATCACCTGAGGTCAGGAGTTAGAGACCAGCATGGCCAACACAGTTAAACTCTGTCTACTAAAAATGCAAGAATTAGTCAGGTGTGGCGGTGCATGCCTGTAATTCCAGCTATTTGGGAAGCTGATGCAGGAGAATTGCTTGAACCCGGGAGGCAGAGGTTGCAGTGAGCTGAGATCGTGCCAATGCACTCCAGCCTGGTAGACAAGAGTGAGGCTCCATCTCAAAAAAAAAGAAAATTAGCCAGGAATGGTGGTGCATGCTTGTAGTCCCAGTTACTCAGGAGGCTGAGGCAGGAGAATCACTTGAACCCGGGAGGCAGAAGTTGCAGTGAGCGTAGATCGGGCCATTGCACCCCAGCCTAGGTGACAGAGTGAGACTCCATCTCAAAAACAGAAGCAGTGAATGGAATGGGAATCTAATACCAGATATGTACAAATAGTTACCTGTCTCTCTCCCTCTTGAACTCAAACATACACACACATACACAGTGAGAAATGCTCCATTATTTAAAAACATACATATGCATACTTCAATTTAATTCTATGACTCATACAGATAAACATCTATATTAAGCTGCATAAAGGTAAATGAATAACCAAGTGTATGAAATGTAACATTTTTACTAATCATGCCAAGTACTCTCTCATGGGAACTTTATATATTTGAGCAAGAAGTAAATATTTCTGCTTCCAGGAAAGGGTCTTAATAAGTAAGTCATGGCTGGTATTAACAGCAAGGCTGTTTGGGGGAGTGGGGGGATGGGGCGGTGGAAAATTAATGCAGAATATGCAATGACCGAATCATGAGATGAGTTGGGAAAAGGAATTTTTATCCACCCAGGACTAATATGACTGCTGAGAATGCCACTTTGGCCCAAGTGACACAGAAAAACAACTAGGTTTTTTTGCATTTCAGAAAATAATTTTCATATCAAAACCATCCTCTGTTGCAATGTGATTTGATTTTCTTTGAGCTCCTTCAAAAAACATGTCATATCACACCTTAAATTTGTGCAGCAGTTTAAGTTTCCTAATTGCTTTAGTAAACATTAGTTCCCTTAATTCTCATCATCACTCTGTGAGTTACTATGGGTTTAACTATGACAACTCCCATCCTACAGAAAGAGTTGAGCAGCTGGTTCAAAGTCACCTAGTGAGTCAATGGCAGAACTCAGGACATAATCCAGTGCTTTTAGGAGAGTTTCTAATTGGCCATGAATCTATAAAAAATTTACAAAACCAAACCAAATAGAAGTAAAGCCTCTTACTTTTCATGAACTTTGATTACTCTGTGAACTATCGGAATGTCTCGTCCTTCAACTTTAAAAACAACTATTTCACCAGCTCTGATTGGGTCTTCCCGGAAATTTGTGAGGAACAGAAGGTCTCCTCTGTGAAAGGCCGGCTCCATACTGCCACTAGAAAGAAGCACAAAGGCGGTATCAGCATTACCCCGTGTCCAGAGGCGGTAAGAATAAGCATGTCAGAGGTGAAACTATAGTCAAGGAGGTCTCCGGAGCTATAAAACGAGCCACTGCGGTTTCCCTCTGACTGCTCAAGGTGGTAACGTGTGTGAAAGGAAATGGCTTCTACTGAGATTTAACATGCCATGAGCACTGGCAGGACCCTCTGCAGTTTGTATCAGGTGGAAAAGAAACCAGGATTCATGTCGACTCTGAAGTAAAAGCACCCAATTTTGGCTTTAAAAGAAGTCCTGTATCTACAAATATAGTAGTATTTTCCTCCAGAACTGTAGACTTACAGTTAGTTAATCGTCTAGGGCAATCCTTTCATTTTATGGAAGATCCCAGCACTTAGGATACTGCAGTATTTACTTGATTAAGAAATGAGGAACAAATGAATGCACCTGGGAGCAGAACCCGCTCTGATGCCAAGCTGAGGGCTGGGACAAAACCAGAACCCAAGTCTGTCGCCTCCTGCAGCAGCATCCTTTCAACCACACCACAAAAGCCCAATTCTAACAAGCACTGACTAAGTTATTGTGGAAGTCAATAAATAATTCCACATGACACCGTGTAAACCTGTGCCAAAACCTTTGGTGGATTTAAAGTAAATTGTAATATGCTAGAAGCTGAAGTTTAAAATATTCATTATACATATGTGCTCATGCTGTTTAATACGTGAGAAAATAAGACCTAGAGATACAGCTTGACTGGGTCTGTGCAATCAAGAATGAGTGATGGCTGCTGAACAGGAAGAAAAGTGGAGAGAAAACCACCGAAGCCCGGTGGAGCTCTAGCGGAAACAAAGGAAACTGTTCGTTCTTAACAGGGGTTCCGGAAGCTGGCCCTCCCTCCCCTCCAGCCTGGTCCACCTCGAACATCTCAGCAGGTGCAGAAGATGGCAAGGAGAAACGCAGCCTGTCACTAAGCACCTGCCAACAGGTTTATGTTTCAGTGAAACCAGTGCCGCTAAGTATGATAACGGATGCAGCATTCAAAATCAGCCAATCTGAATGACAGGGAAAAGGGCTAGAAATACAACTGACTTGGGGGAAAGAAAAAGCATCAGAGTCAAAACAAATGTGAGTTTTTTCTGTCCCTCAATATGAAATTCTATTTTGTCTGCTTCTGAAAATAAAACATAATTGTTTCAGGGTGAAAAAAAAAAAAAAGCCAAAATATTTAAGATAATTGCTTCATCTGTGGCTTCATCTTTACTCCTTCAACAAAATTCCTGAAGATACACTGGGAAGATGTTGATAGAAAAGTAACAGTTAAGGGAACTGCAGCTAGGAAGCTAGGAAAATATCCCTGCACAGACCGCAGAGGCCAGGGGGTCCTGAAGTTGACATCAAGGGTCATTATTATGTCCCATCAGGAGAGTAGTTCTTTTCAATGTTTCATGAATATCAATGTCTACTCGCTTTCCTCATGGGCCAGATTCCCCCAAAACCACACATCCCTTAGGGATATCATCGGTTTATGCTGACAAACAAATTGCTTTAATATTACAAAGGATGCTTTTAAAAAAGTCCCTAAGTGCAGCAATTTCACACTACCTTCTGCGTGCAAGTGTGTCTGTGAGACTTGAAGAGGGCCAGAAAATCTGAGATCTAGTGTTGGCTCTGCCAGAAGTTACCGGGAGGTGCTTGAGGCTTGGCCTCATTGGGCCTCAGGTTCCTTATCTGTTAAGGGAGAGGGTCCATCTAAATTTGAGGTTTTAAATCCCTTCTTAAAAAAAATAAAAATAAAAATAAATTTTAAAAAGCCTTAAAATCCTTCCTTCAAATGAAATCTTAACAGGAATTATAACCACATAAAACACATAAAAGTAGAACTGTTATATATGAAGCAAGGCTAAGGCTTCCCAAATCCACCAGTGTGGTTCCCTTCTCTAATCTACCCACCCAGACCCCAGGGGTGTCCCCGAAGCACAGCATAAACATGAGTGAGTCAGAGGTCCCACAGCTCTGCTGTGAGCTAGGCTGGCCTCCGGCTTCTAAATTCACGAAAATCCTATCTCTGGAAGTGTGCCCCTTGACCAATCACACGAGAGCGGCCTGGTGAAGCGTGGATCATGGCTGTGGCCCGGTGAGGTGGTGGCAAGTCCCAGTGGAGGGGAAAGGGCACTGGTTTGGGAGCTAAGAGCCCTGTGTTCTGCCCTCAGCTCCTGACTGGTGGGCTATGACTCTGCTGAAGTTACTGCCACTGCCCACCATGCCACCTTGAAAACAACAGTCAGATTTGATGACCTAAGACACAGCAGACAGAGAGCATCTTGACGCACCTTCCAGTTCCCAAACACGGCCATTTGATTTCAAATTGATGTGAAGTTTTTCCCCCTTGGACGGCTTTATGGCTGTGTGAAGTTAACTCTAGTGTTAACTTTTCTAAAATAAACATGCTGTAGTTTATAAGCATCACAGTCTCAAGAAGACAGTAGCCACCAATACACCAGTATTATTGAAGAAGCTTGAAACAAATACTAGCCACAATGCTGTGCTCTGGGGAGACATACTCCCTGCCTAGTGGGTACAAAGAAAATGAACTAACACTTTTAGTTGTGTTTAAAAATCAACTTGTATACAAATAATGCATTTATACCGTATTATTAAACTGTCATTTGAAATGGATTAGGCGCATGGCCATCAACATGGTTAAAAGCTCTAAAATGTCTATTAAGAAAGATAAGATTTTTCCAAAGCCAGAAAAAAATGAGACATTCTCAAAATAGACATCAATAAGGACTAATAATATATCAGTTTCTCTCTCTTTCCTATGCTAATGTTAATGAGGGGGCTGCTTTCAGCCGGCTTCAATAAAACCTTTGGCCTTCTAAAAGGTTTCGGGTTACACTCTATAACTTTCCCTAAATATTTTCCATAATATTTTGCCAGCCACCCCGAGGGAATATCAACACGTATCCAGTTAAAATCCTGAATTGTAGCTGTCATGCGGGTTTTCACTTAAGGCAGCCCTACTCCTCAGGTCCAGGGGACCTCGTGATGGAGGCTGGAGGCTGGAGGCCAGCCTGCGGGACCTACCTCAGCACCACCACGATGGGGCTCTCGCTGCCCGTGAGCACGATCAAGCCTTTCCATATCATGAGTGCAGAAGACACGATCATGGCAAAGTTTAAAACCTGGTAATAGAGCTGGAATGAAAAGAGAAAACCACAATGAAAACCGATAGCAGAAGATCCACCAACCTGAAGCTGGAGATGAACTTATCAGACTTTTCCAAGACACAATTTTAGGACAGGAAATGAACACATACAAGGTACAAACTTCCGCAGTATTTCAACTTGTGTCCCTGGAAAGAGCCTTGCAAATATCATCTCTCCTTAAGTGAGAGAGAGGGGGAGGAAGAAAAGAGCAATCTGTAGGGCTTGCCTTGTTAAAGCCTGGAGGAGGCCCGCATCACCCCTTTGGGATTTCCCAGCACCTTATACCCTAGAGAGTTCCGCTACTCAAGGCCTGCCATGACAACCTCCCGAAGAAGGCTAGTCCCAGACACGGTGCAGCAGAGTGAGACGGGTCTCACCCAGATCCACACACTGTGGATTCACCTAGAACTACCCGGTAGCCTTAAAAGGAAGCTTCAGAGTCCTGTAGTGCTTGGCAGTGAGGCCATCCTGCATCTGAAAATGACATTTTAAAACCAGTGAACAGAAACTCTAAACACCTGGATGTTTAAATCTTTCATAAATGTTTTAAAAGGTAAATAACAAATATTTGGCTAAGAGTGCAGGTGGGAGGGTCACAGAGGTGATGCATAATCACTAGTTACATTAGCTCTGAGAAGGCGGCCCACCCGCTCCACCTCAGACCACTGCGTTTAGGCCCATGGGGGCTCGCCTTGCTCCCTGTGGCATGGCACGAGCTGACACACAGGCTCTTCCTTGCTGACAGCTGCCTGCTGCACCTGCCAACTCCTGGTGGCCAAAGGAGTAAACAACACCTCCCCATGTGCCAACACCCTGTCAGGCTGGAGCTGACCTATCAGCCCAAACATCCACCTTTCTTCCAGGCGCTACGGGGACTAACGCTGCTGTGGCTAGTGCCGTTCAAAATCAAAGCCCTCGTGGCAGTGCCAGTGCGCCTCAGGGAGGCTCCTAACTGGGGTACCTGCCTCAGTCTTCCTCTTAACCCCTGCAGTTGTTGGGGTGATCTGCAGAGCCAGGCGGGTGGTCCATCAACACTGTGCTGTCTCAATTCCTGGACCCCCATCCACATCTCCAGCGCCCTTCCCTCCACCGGACTATTCTGATGTAAGCTCTCAGCAACATACCCTGGAACCAAACGGCTCTATCCCCATATCTCTGGTTCAGTGACCCCCATCCACCGGGCCGCAGATGCCTATTCTCCTGGCATCTGTGCTCGCCTACACCTGAGAACCTGTATTCTGTCAGTTTCTCCACCCCTCACTTCTGTTTTTCTACCCTCAGCATACAGCGTGTGCAGTCACTTACAGGGCAGGAGCCACATACCCCACCAGGCCAGGCAGTCCTTCCTCCAGAGTTCTCTGTTCCCCTCTCCAGGGAATGAACTCCCAGACCTCTGCTGAGGAGGGTGAGGCCTCTGAGTGGAAGACACAGGAGAGCAAGGGATCTCACTGCTTCTCTGATTTTCTACCCATCAAATTTATTTCAGCCCTTCCTTCCCTTCGCCTCCAGTTCCGGGACACTGATTCCTGGATCTCTGAGGACTCTCTGCCTCACAAACCTGACGAGCCACAGCCTCCCCCAGGGATGCTCGGATCCTGGCTTTCTCTGGCTGTGCCAGTTCCCATCTTCCATCTGTTTTCCAGCTTCTAGTATTTGGCTGATCTTGTTTCCTTTCCCTGACTTATCCTGGAGTAACTGATAACTTCTAAAATCTCCTTGCTATTAATGTAGCTTTCGTGTGTTAGAGGCAGTGGTGATAGGCAGGTCAGAGCCCACCTTAGCTCCCATCAGCTCTCCAGAACATCCTTTTGAATTGAGTTTGGAGTGAGGACCTTGATCACGTGGCTCTGGGCAACATTTTATCCAAATTAAATTTTCACTGAGGTGGAATGTGGTGGTAGGAACTCTTTTTGAGCATTGAGTACAACTTAAAATGCAGTTTTAAACACAGTTTAAATAGTTTAAAATACACAAGGCCTGGAAAAGTGGGGCTGAAAGACACTCAGGAAGTCCAAATAGAGACTTGCCAGGTGGTTCTACGTGCTCTGACTTCTCAGTGTATGGACCGTTCTTTACAGCAGAGGCTTGCAAGCCTCAGCGTGCACTAGGGTCAGCTGGTGACATCTGAGAACTGCACTTCAGACACGTTCCCAGGTGACACGAAAGCTGCTGGTGTAGGGACCACAGTTTGAGAACCACTGCTCTGTACCATTGGCTCTCAACCTTGGCTGCACCTTAGAATCATCCGGGAAGCCCTGGAAAGTCCATCCCAGACCAGCTGGATCGCTGGGAGGAGTGGGGCGATTCTGAGGTGCAGTGAAGGTTGAACCACAGCTCTATACCTCCTCCTCCCATCAGCTAAAGACTCTCCCATTGCAAACCCTGCCTCCACCTCACACCCTCCTCCAGCTTTTACACTCTCTCTTCTCCTTCACAGCTCTTCTCAAAACAGTGTCTACCCCAAGTGGCTCCCCCTTCTTCACCATCTATATTCAGTCCTCAACCTACATAATCAGTCACACGCTCACTAAATCCAAAGG
The DNA here is from genome assembly GCA_036589455.1 of Ateles fusciceps. NCBI lineage: Eukaryota > Metazoa > Chordata > Mammalia > Primates > Atelidae > Ateles > Ateles fusciceps. The sequence continues at coordinate 12,676,084 of JAZHEH010000078.1, forward strand.
ATAACTGTCAGCCCTCACCTTACCTGACCTGCCAGCAGCTCTCAACACAGATGATCATTGCTTCAAACCCTCAGCCCCTGCCTTCCAGGATGGCACGCCATCCACTTCTGACCACTTTCTTGTCTTCCTGCCCCGTTGTTCCAGCTCTGCCTGAGCCTCCTTCTCTACCTGAATGCTGGCATTGGTCCCATCATGCTAACTACTCCCAATTCTGAGACTTCCAACTGCCTACCTGACATTTCCACTTAGATGTCTTTAAAAATACCTTATTCTCAACATGTCAGAATTAAACTTACCTTCTCCAAAAAGGTTTTGGTGCTAGTGATCTTTCTCTCAATAAATGACATTATTATCGCCCGGCTGTTTGGAGCCACCTCCTACCCGTTCATTCTATACATTCTAGCTTCCAAATATGTCTGGAGTTTAGAAGTTCTCTCTATTCCCATGCCACCACTCTTGTGATCACCCACAGGGCCCATCAGGCTGCTGTGAGGGCCTCGTAGCAGGTGTCCTAATGCCCACGCATACCTCTTCCGGTCCATACTCTGTGCCACACTCAGAGCAGTCATGTGTCACTGAATGACAGACACATTCTCGAAAATGCGTTGTTAGGTGACTTTGTTGTTGTTTAAGCATCACAGAGTGTACTTATACAAACCCAGATGGTGTCGCTTAGTACACCCCTAAGCTTATATGATGTAGCCTGTTGCTCCTAGGCTAGAAAGCTATAGAGCATGCTACGGTATTGAACGGTACAGGTAACTGTAACACACTGGTAAGTATTTGTGTAAACATAGAAAAGGCACAGTAAAAATATGGTATAATTTTATGGGACCACCATCATGTATGTGGTCCATCATTGATGGAAACATGATACGGTGCTTGACTGTGCTGGGTTTCAAGTGCACATCCGGTCACCTGGTCATGTCTGTGCCCTACCTAAAGCCCTTTGATTGCATCCCGCTACTCTGAGCATGAAGACTAACCTACAGTATGGCCTCTAAGGCCCTGTCTGATATAGCCCCCAAGCCCCAGCTTCAGCTGGTGAAGCTCACCTCACCCCAATCTGTCCATGCTTCAACCTCACATGCTTCTTTCTGTCCCAGGCCTTCACCTAGAAGTCTCCCTCCCTGGACCCCTTAGTTTACCAGACACTCACCTTTACATCCAGTGCCTGACAGAGGCCTGACAGTGCCTGACAGAAGCCTGCCCTGACCTGCTAGACCAGAAATCAGCAAACATTTTGTGTAAAGGGCTGGACAGTAAATGTTTTATGTTTACAGGCCACATAGGCTCACTGAAGCTACTCAGCCCTGCCAATGTAGCAGGAAAGCAGCCACAGGCAGTACGTAAAAGAATGAGCATGGCAGTGTGTCAATAAAACTTGATAAAAATGGGTGGTGCAGTGCAGTTTGCCTACCTCCACTCTGGCCAGCCTAGGTCTTCTTGTTATATATCCTCACGGCATCCTGTATTTATTTATACCTTTCATCAGCATCATAATTATGGACATAATTACCTAATGCATCTTTTGCACTAGATGTTAAATTCCACAAAAGTAGGGATCATTTTAGCCTTGCTGATAGCTATATCCGTAAGATTCAACGTAGGTCTGGCAAAAAGTAAGTATTCAATTTGTAGAATAAATAGTAATAAAACATCTTTAATACCTGGTGAGTGCAAACAAATTAGCAGTAAGAAAAACACTAAAATTCCAACAGAGAAAGGTAAAAGCTTAAAATTATAATTTTCCAAAGAGAAAATACAAGTGGCAAATAAACATAAAAAATGTTGAAACCAATAATCCTGCCTCCACCCTCCTTGCAACCCCTTCCTTTTGTTTTGTTTTTGTTTTTAGCAACTTTTTTTTTTTTTTTAAGATACAAGGTTTCACTCTGTCACCTAGGCTAGAATGCAGTGGTGCAATCATAGCTCACCGCAGCCTCAAACTCCTGGGCTCAAGGGATCTTCCCACCTCAGCCTCCCGAGTGGCTAGGACTACAGGTGTGTGCTGGCATGCGTGGTTAGTTTTAAAATTTTTTTCTTTGGGGTCTTTATTGCTCAAGCTGGTCTTAAATTTTCTGGCCTCAAGCAATTCTCCCAAAGTGCTGGGATTATAGGCGTAAGCCCCTGCACCTAGCCTTTGCCTAACAAATTTAAAGAGTCGGTTTTTTGTTGTTGTTAATGCTAATAGTTAGTGCTGGCAACAATATACTGTGATGGGGATATGATTTGATAAACCATTCTAAAAGCAATTTGGCATTAGTATTAAAAGGTTACTCTTGGCCCAGTAATCCTACCTCTAGGAATTCAGTGTAAACTAAAGGCAGGTTAAGAATTATGGCCCAAAGATATTCATTACAGTCTTAATTCTAATAATGTGGAAAAGGAAATAAATGAGCAACAGTAGGGAAATAATGAGTAGAAAATGGGGCCGGGCACAGTGGCTCACGCCTGTAATCCCAAGACTTTGGGAGCCCGAGGTGGGTGGATTACCTGAGGTCAGGAGTTCCAAGACCAGCCTGGCCAACATGGTAAAACCCCTTTTCTACTAAAAATACAAAACTTAGCCGGGTGTGGTGGTGGGCACCTGTAGTCCCAGCTACTCGGGAGGCTGAGGTACAAGAATCACTTGAACCTGGGAGGCGGAGGTTGCAGTGAGCCGAGATAGTGCCATTGTACTCCAGCCTGGGGGACACAGCGAGACTCCATCTCAAAAAAAAAAAAAAAAGGAAAAAGAAAATGACAGATTACTTCCCTATTTAAAACAATGCATAAAGAACTTAATAGGAATGGAGGAGAAAGCAGGTTGGGTAGGGGGGAGGTACAAAAGAGGAACTTTAATGACACAACCAAACATTTACAGTATGTTGAGTAAAAATGTAAGCTGCAGTAAAATCTCACCAAATGATAAACACAAAGAGATGCCCCCAGATGCTGAGAGAGGCTATTTTAGGATGGCGAAATTATGAGTCATTGAATTTTCTTCTTTAAACTATTCTCTGTTCTGAAAACATATTCTGACTGATGTTAAGGTAGGAAAAGCAGAGCTCAAAACTATCTCTTGCTAATATTAAAACTGTGAAAATAGGTAATTTGAGGCCATTATGAAAGACACAACTGAAAGTGAGGACATAAAAAGTGAATTAAGATAATTGTTCATGTATTTTGGTGCAATAAATGAGAATAGGAAAATAAATATAATTCAACATTCAAGTTACACACTTTTTTTTTTTTTTTTTTGAGACGGAGTCTTGCTCTGTTGCCCAGCCTGGTGTGCAATGGCGCAATCTCAACTCACTGCGACCTCCGCCTCCCAGGCTCAAGCGGTTCTCCTGCCACAGACTCCCGAGTAGCTGGGATAACAGGAGGCGTGTGCCACCACACCTGGCTAATTTTCATATTTTTAGTAGAGACAGGGTTTCACTATGTGGGCCAGGCTGGTTTCGAACTCCTGACCTCAAATGATCCACCCGCCTCAGCCTCCCAAAGTGCTAGGATTACAGGCGTGAGCCACTGCGCCCAGTCTATACACAATTTTTTAAAGCGACTTGGCTACTGTGTCATAGCAAATTATGAAACTATCATTATATTGTCAGGAGAGTGAAAAAGGAAACTGGAGTGCTAAGCAGATATTGACAAAGTTTTGGGCTGTAATACGTTAAACCATTCCTTCTTTTGGTTAATGGGTAAGTTCTTTGGCAGTGATTTCTACGATTTTGGTGCACCTGTCACTGCAGCAGTGTACACTGTACCCAATGTGTAGTCTTTTACCCCTCATCAAATGAAGAATATTTACCAGAACGTTGCCATGAAGCAATCTAAGTCTTTACACCATTTCACCATAATGGAAAAAAAATCAAAGAGCACAAAGCAAATATTTAAGAATGCAAAGAAGTGAGCAGTTAGATAAAAAATTCATGTCTTCCTTCAATAAATATTGAGTTTCCAACAACAACCAATATTGCTTCTAAAGTAAAATCAGCCTTGCAAGTCACATCACTCTAAAGCAGAAGTTGTTCACTGGAGTTCACATTCAAAAACCTCCCCACCTGCTCTGGCTGACTTAAAGGGCTTGATAAATAACTGCTATTTCTTTAGGAATTACAGATCTGATTGGGAAAGCCCCAAACCATGGTTTTAAACAAAGATTGCCATTTTTAGACAAGTTTTCAAACCATCTGGCTCCACCCCTGATAAAGCAAATTATAAAATCTTGCCACTTATCTAATAAAGACCTTGTACCAAGAATATATCTGCCAGTATTATTTTCTATGCTTGAAAACTTCATTAAGGAAAAGCAAAATCAATTCCTCAAGAAAACTTCCTTTGAGCAAGCCATCTACCTGCTAAGGAAACGGCCAAATACACAAAAAATCTAAAAATCAAACTAAGAAATCACAGATCATGCTTGCAACACCCTAACTTTAAGAAACCTACTAATCAGATTCTAGCTTTAAAATCCTGGAATCCAGAAAAGTAATTTTGACTGAACTACTGACAAGCTGACTGGGGTCTACAAAAAACCAACCACCACGTTTCATGGGTGCTTTTGTTGTTCAGCTTTGCCTACCAACTTTGCATGCTCAGCATTTAGTGGTCACAACAGAGTGTAGAAATAAGTCCACACTCAGTCATTGTCAACCAAAGGTGAAACAGCCATTGTCTAAGAGTTTTAAGCAAACGTCTCAGACCAAATATTTTGGCTGACAGAGCAGCAGCAATGCCAGTAGCTGTATTTCTTCCTCTCTTCCTCACCGCAGAAACAAAGAGCCCTTGTCTTGCATGTGGGTCCTGCCTTAATGAATAGTAAGCAGGGGCAGCAGAGAAAGGAAGCCCTGCGTTCAAGACTGGTGGAGGATGCAGGCCTGACAAGGTGTCATAAGACGCTATTTTGGAGGGAGAAGAGAGAAAAAAAAAAAAGCAAAAGAACAAAGCTTTTTTAAAAAGTGCCAAGAAGGAGTAGATTTGAGCTTGCTGAATTTTAATTAGAAGACTAGCAAAACAGGCAATACAGGCAGCTACTGGCAGGCCTTATCACTGAGAGCAAAAACACACTGATCTTTCAAAGGGCAAACTGGTTTAGGGATCAATACACTCATCAGAAGGCCTTTTCTAACAGTCGGCAATTATAACCATCAGTAATCAGTACCAATTTTAGAGACATTTAAAAAACCCAGCCATTAAGTCTAGATTTTTAAACAAAGCTCTACTTCCAGGAGGATATTCTTGTGAACAGCATCAATGCTCAGGACATTAGCGGTTACTTTTTTAAGCTGGTGATAATCTCTACTACAACTCTTCTTCCAGAAACAGGAGTTCATCGGCTTTGCACACCTAGACACTACCACATCCTAAACACGGTTGGGGAAATAGAAATTATCAAACTTTCCCACACTACTGCTCTAGTCTGAAATTCTACGTGGGGGAGGGGGGAGAAGAGTGAGAGAGAGGGAAAAATGACATATGCCTAAAGGAGTAAGTTGTGTCCTGCCATGAGCACCACCCAACGTCTCAACATAATGGAGCAAATGAAACTGCATGCCATCAAAATAATGAGGATTAATGACATTTTTCAAAGACAATCAAAACTCCCTGGTTGGGAGGTCCCATTTTTCTTAGCACAATTTATCAGTAGTAATAGTGGCATTCGTATTCACCATGATATTTAGGCCCGCAGGTCCCCCAAATTCTCTACCTAGAAGCTTACATAATCGTATTTTTCCCGACTGAGAGGGCTTCCTTTCCAGTCCCTACTCACTCTTACCTTATAGAGAAGAGATAAAGACCCAAAGACAGTGATGATGGCCAATAAGTGGCTAAGGAGAGAGGAAGAGGAAGGTTTTCCTCTGAGGTCCTCTCACAAAGGAGAGAGAATTCAACCACCCCAGCTGCCCAAAGACCCTACACTGCCTCCTATATTCATAGTGCGGCCAGAATGATGGAATCTCAGAAATAAGTAAGAGAAGGCTTCTGGAATCCCGCTGGGGACACTGGTTCAGTCCACAATGATTGCGCACTGCTTGTGAGCTGTCTAGGCACAAGGAACTCCCCCCCATGGTCAGGGGAAAAACTGCCCAGGCTGGGAGGAAACTGCTGTGGGAGGCATCGCTGGACAGCTCCCATCGTAGGAAAGTTCTTCCCTTTCGCCCGCCTTTCTGCCACTTCCACCTGCGGGCAGTCAGGCCTCTGAAGCCCCACAGAGAAATCGGTTCCCTCTTCACCGGGTGGCCCTTCACATACGTGCAGACAGCTGTCGCGCACCGAGTCATCTCTCCCAAAGCGTGGCTGTGGCTTTCTCAACCACATTTGATATCCATGGCACGGGGTTTCTATTCTCCCCTTTCCCGCACCCTCCCCTAATTGCGCTCTTGTCAGGGAGAGGAATTGCACACCTATGCCCACACGTGGGTCTCGGAGGACGTGAACCCAGGCCTGACAGCCCAGCGAGGGAGCTCAGGGTGGCCGCCCGGCCCGGCCCAGCCCAGCCACCGGGAGCTGCCCTTGCCAGAGCCCTGCCCGGGAAGCCCTGACTCCCGGCAAGCACAGCCGGTCCCGGCTCGGGCGCGCCTACCACCCGCCTCTGTCACCTGGCGCTTGTTCATCTTCCTCAGGTCCCCGAAGATGTCCAAGCCGGACGTGGGGAGATGCGCCCCCACAGCGCCCGCGCGTACCATGGCGGGGTCTCCGGGGACTGAGCGGCCCGCCGACTCGATGTCACAGACGGCCGTGGAGCACCTGCCGGCCCTCCGCCCACCAGCCCCGAGTCCTTGCGGCCACGTGACTGGCGACTTGCTTGGGCGTCTGGGAATCGTAGTCTCACTAGTCTTGGGCACTGGCCGGCCAGAAAGGAACCTGAAGGAAGAAAACTATAACTCCCAGAATGCCGCGGGGCGGGCGCCTCGGCCAGTGAAGACCCGGGGCTCCTAGGGAGGGCAGCTACGGGGTTCCAGAGCCTTGTCCAACCTTCGGAGGGAACGTGGAGCAGTGTGTTGCCCCGCACGGGGCAACTCGGGGAAGGGACCCCTCAAGAGGAACTGAATTTCCCGACTCTGGTCAGGCGCCAAGAGGACACCTAACTCCCCCTCGCAATTCACCTAGCCGTGTATCTCGGCTATTGGATGACTGCGGGAGGAAACGTGGTGCTTCTACGCTGGGGGCGGGCTGAGCCGAATCGGGGCGGGGACTAAAGATGGATTGTGCGGTGGGCGGGGCTTCGAAGAGGCAGGACTTTTGATGCTGCTGAATTCCGCGCTTTGGGTGGTAACTTGAATACAAGGAAGTATCTTTGAATGCCTTGATCATAGCTGGGTTGCAATGGATATTAATTAAGTGAATAAATAACCACCTAATTTCATACATGAGAAACCAGAGGCCCAGAAAGGTTCATTGACGTGGCCAAGGTTAAGTGGAAATGAATCTGGAATAGAACTCAAAGTTTTACATTTTGAAGTCCTAGATCATCACAGTTCTGATCCTAGATTACCTCTGGTTCGTTCAGTCACCCATTTATGCATTATTTATTGTACTTCTTATCCACAAATCTTTATGGAGCACGTACCATGTACCTGGCCTTGTTCTAGGAACTTGAGAAACGTCAGTGAACAAAACAAGCAAAGATTCTTGACTTCATGAAGCTTATCTTCTACCGAAGGAAGACATATAGATAATTTATACAGTACTTAAAGGATGGTGGTGCTAGGGCAACAAGAAAAGCAGATAAGTTGAATGGAGAGGTCTGGGGAAAAGGATCAGGTTGCAATTTAACATATACCAGAAGCTGACTTACCATGAAGCTGATGAAAGGTACATTTTGGGACCCTTCACTTGCAAAGCTGTTTTCCAAGGTGTGGGAGAAACTTGGCCATAGAACTGTGTAACATTTTCCAAAGCAAAGTATTGGGATTGCTGTTGGTTAAGAGTTCTGTTTCTTTGTATTCCAACTTCACCTCCATTACACTTCCCCTCCTATTGGAGGGACAAGGAGAATTTTGGGGATCCAGCTAAGGAGGAAACAAGTTGCAGATACATTTAGTTTGGGTTTAGTGTATATATTTATGCAGTTCATGGTCTTTCCTGCCATCCTGTTGTAAAATGTAAAAATGGCTTCTGGGAATACTGCCATCCACTGTGCCAACTAACCTGGCATCGTGGCAGAAAGTTGCACTGGAGGTGGCATCTGATATGAAACTGTTCTGCAGCACCTGGCCTTGGAAATATGTGAGTAGAAGAGAAGAAACCTTGTTTATTAAAACCTTTTATTAAAACCTTGAGATATTAGTAATATGAAAAAAAAACCCTCCTACATGACTCAAAATACACTCTCAGATACTGTACATATTTGAAATGTACAGATCCAGAAGCCAGTCTGTGTAAAATTCTTCCAAATATCAGACGTATAAAATTGTAAGTGGAAGACAGTGCTTATCAGTACATTAGTGACAGTGTTAACGGTGATAGTGGGTGAATGGATAAATACAGTGATAGTTAACACTGTCACTAATAATTGCTGAAACTAAGGTGGCAGCACTAAAGGTTCAGATTCTGGATACATTGTGAAGGAAGAGTCTTCAGGATTTTTTGAAAGAATAAATATAGGATATGAAAGAAGAAAATAGATTGAGGCTTACTCCAGGGTTTTTTTGTTTGTTTGTTTGTTTGTTTGTTTGTTTCTTGAGACAGAGGAGTCTCACTGTGTTGACAAGCTGGGGTGCAGTGGCACTGTCTCGGCTCACTGCAACCTCCACCTCCTGGGTTCAAGCGATTCTCCTGCCTCAGCCTCCCGAGTAGCTAGGACTACAGGTGTGTGCCACCATGCCCAGCTACTTTTTGTATTCTTAGTAGAGATGGAGTTTCACCATGTTGGCCAGGATGGTCTCGATCTCTTGACCTCATGATCGACCCTCATCAGCCTCCCAAGGTGCTGGAATTACAGTCATGAGCCACCATGTCCTGCCAACTCCAAGGTTTTTAACCTACAGAACTAGAAGGATAGAGTTCCCCCTCAACTGCAATGAGGAAAGCTGTGGATAGAACAGGGTTGTGGGAGAAGAGGAAGAGTCCAAAATGTGACCAATAAACCTAGAACCCAATATAATATCTTCAGGTCAGAACCTTTGGCCCAGCCTCCAGGTTCCTGCTTAGGTTGAGTATTGGCAGGGGAGGAACACAGAAGACACTGGGTAGAAGTCCCTGCATATTGTCCAGTCTTAGATTCATGTATTCAGCGCCATGAACCCTTTGCTCATCGACTAAACAAAAACTGCATTTGTTACAGTCACTTTGGAAGACAGTTTGGCAATTTCTTACAAAACTAAGCATACTCTTACCATACGATGCAGCAATTGCACTCCCTGGTATTTACCCAAATACCAGCTTGAAAACTGATGTCCACACAAAGGCCAGTACACGGATGTTTTTAGCATCTTTGTTCATAATTGTCAACACTTGGAAGCAACCAAGATGTCCTTTAGTGGGTGAATGGATAAATACACTGCAGGATATCCAGACAATAGACTACTCTTCAGTGCAAAAAGAAATGCACTATCAAGCCATGAAAAGACAGGAGGGAAGTTTAACTGCGTTTTACTAAGTGAAAGAAACCTATCTGAAATAGCTACATACTGTGTGATCCCAAGTATATGGCATACTGAAAAGGGCAAGGGCTGTTGTGAGAATCAAGTGAGGTATTAATATGAAAAAAAAACCCTCCTACATGACTCAAATACACTCTCAGAACAAGAATTATGGTTACTATTAATATTTTTTTCTTAATCCATGGATATAAGTAATTAATAGAACTAGAGTGTTCTCTTCACTGTTCTGTCATTGGTGGCGCTCTTCCCAGATGAAGTACTCCTTCCCATGAACTCTAGAAGCAAGACTATGGAGACAGTAAAATGATCGGTGGTTGCCAGGGGTAGGGGGAGAGTGTGATATTATGATGAGCACTTATCATTATATATTTGTCAAAACATAGACTGTACAACCCCGAAGCGAACCCTAATGTAAACTGTGGACTTTGGGTGACACGGATGTGTCCGTGTAGATTCACCAACTGTAACCAAGGTATTACTCTGGCAGGGGAAGTTGATAGTGGAGGAGGCTGTGCATGTGCGGGGTCAGGAGTAGATGGGTACATCTCTACACTTGCCACTCATTTTTGATGTAAACCTGAAACTACTCCCAAAAAAATAAAGTATAAACATTTTGGGTACCGCATTTATACACCACTCAGGTGATGAGTACACTAAGATCTCAGAATTCAACACTAAAGAACTCATTCACATAGCCAAAACCCATCTGTACCCCAAAAAACTATTAAAATATAAATAAAAATAAAGTCTAGTTTAAAAATTTTTTTCAACTGTTGGTAGTATCTGCCCTGATGGTTATGACAATGGCAGGTTGGATAAGTGAAAATGCTTTGTAAACTGTAAATTTTATTCATGTTAGATACAAGCATATGTCATGTAGAGAATTAGCCTCTGGAAACGGAAGTGTAAACCACATTGGCCTGCACAGAGCCATTGGAGCATGGGCCCTGCAGAGGTGTCTTCCCCTCTTTGTGACTGATACGCAGTGTATTTGTTTGTTAGGGTAGCCATGACAAAATGCCAAAGTCGGGTGGTTTAAAACAACAGAAATTTGTTTTCTGACAGTTCTGGAGGTTTTTCTGAGCCTTGCTTCCCCACAAATCCCGGAGAGGAGGATCTTTCCTTGCCTCTTCCAGCTTCTGGTAGTCCCAGGCATTCCTCGGCTTCTACAGCATAACTCCAGTCTCTGCCTCCATCTTCCCATGGCTGACTTCACTCTGTATCTGTCTTTTCTTTTCTCTTCTAAGGTCAATGGTCATGTTTGTTAGAACCCACCCTACTGTAATATGACCTTATTGTAATTTGATTACATCTGCAGTAAAAGACCCTATATCCAAATAAGGTCACATTCACAGGTACCAGGTGTTAGGATTTGAAAATGTCTCTTCTTGGAGAACACAGTTCAACCCATAACATGCAGTTCGTATACTGGAGTAATAGCTTAGCAGAGAGGTTTAGAGCCTAAGCTCTAGCAAAAGGCAACCTTGGGTACCAATCCAGGTTCTAAAACTTACTAGCTGTGCAGCCCTGAGTAAGTTATCTCACCTTTCTGTGCCTCTTCCTACCATGATAATGGTTACACCTACCTCACAGGAGTAGGTTATGAAGTCATTTTCATATGTAAGACACATAGAACAGTACATGACATTTAATAGCTCTCATTAAATGTTAGACATCTTCATCATTATTAATTACTACCAATAATCAGCACAATGATCACCACCATTCGGGTTCATAGCTGAAGTATTTACCATCTCTCTGCATGCATTACAGATGTTCTAATGGCAAATGCAGCCTGTTCTTAGCATAACTTGCATACACCTGGTGCTTTTCCAACCAGAGAGATGCGTGGTAAACTTACATTTTAACACTTATCAGGTCCTCTAACTACTGAGCTGTTCTCATGTTTGTTTTGCCTTTGGAAAGCCATGAACCTATTTGCAGTGAACCCAGAGAGTCGTCAGAAAATAGGATGTGAAGTACCAGGGAGGCCAGTGAGGACTAAATGAAACAGAGACAGGCTAGCACCGCTAAGATGGAAGCTGGCACCAGCCCAGGGGCCACAGCAAGGAAAGTAGGCTCTCCCCTGCCCTGCATCCAGCACGGTGATGAAGCAAGGCTCATGGGGCAGTGCTAGGTGGAGAATCCCTTATCAAGATGCCCACTCCATCCAGCTCTGCACTGTTGCTGGGGACGAGAAGGGAGACAGTAATACCTACCCATCCCCTGGTATGTAGAAGGCTGCTCTTTGGTGGTGGTGTTTTTTTTTTTCTGCCTGAGGCTGCCCTAATAGTAACTTCAGTCTGAATTTCCTGACGTGGGTGGATGGCTCTGGGATAAGTGTGCTGCTCTGCAGGCCTCTTTCTCAGCTCCTGCTTTGGCCATATACCCTCTCTTTACCTGACCTTGTTGTGACTTTATGTAACAGCTCCTGCCCTATGATCCTTGCCGTCATTTTCTGAGTACTTTCCCTCTCGGAGAGGGTAGGGTGCACCCAATGACAAAGAGCCAACCTGGGTGCTGCCAAGACTTGATGCCAGGTCCTTGGGCTGGTGCTTTCTCCACCATGAAATTGACATAAAGCATTTCAGGGATGAATTTTTACTCCATGCTTAGACCATAGTGAAAGGTGCACTATTTATGGGGTTCTGAATTCAAATCCCAACTCTACCATTTACTAACTGGTCACTTTAGGCAAGTGAAGGGATCTCTCTGAATGTCAGTATCTTCATCAATGAAATGAAGCTAATGAAACTACCTAACAGGGATGTTGTGAGAGTCAAGTGAGGTAATATGTAAAAAGTACCTACCTGACTCAAAATAGGCTCTCAGAAGCAGTAGGAAGAATTGTCATTACTATTTTTTTCTTAATCCATGGTGATAAGTAATTAAGAGAACAAGAGTGCTCTCTTCATTGTTCTGTCACTGGTGGTCCCTTCCCAAATGAAGTGATTTTTCCCATGAACTGTAGAAGATTCTAAGCCTTTTCCTAAGATGCACTGAGTTGCTCTTCTTGGCCTTGGGCTGGGGATGCTATAATAACTCAATGTCACTATTCTGGCAGTTTTTTTGGAAGGGGGCTTATGCTTACACTCATGCACAGTTTCTTCCTCCATTGTACGCTGCAGCCTCCACCTATATTCTGGAGATTCTCAAATCTATATTCCAGGAAGATCTTCCTCCCAACACCTGAACCCAAAAATCCAACTGCATGTGGACACCACCTCATGGGTGTCCCAAGGACATCAAACTCAACATGTCCAGGATGGAAGTCGCCATTGTCTTCCTTGCTGAATCTCCAGATATTCTCCTTCATTCCTTTATCCCTTTTCTTGATTAATGGCACCTCTATCTATGAAAATTTCTAAGCTAGAAACCTGGGAGTGTTCCTTGATTTCTCCTGCAATCTCCTGTAACTTTTATCCCGCATCCAATTGTTAGCCAGAAAGCCCGTCGATTCTACTTCCAAATAATCTTTCATATCTTTTCCTTTACGTGTTCTGTTAATGCCCTGGCTCAAATTTCCTCTTCTTTTTCTTTAGCTTTATTCATTTCTCTGCCTCTGGTCTCACACCCCTCCAGTCTAACTCCACACTGCTACTGAACTGTTTTTTTAAATCTGCAAGTTCAATCATCTTGAGCAGGTTGCCACTCACAATTTTTTAGTGGTATCTATTGCCTAACCAGCTAAAAGCAAAACTGCTTAACATGGCAATAAAACCCTTATTATTTGGCCTTTGAATGCTTGTCTGATATGCAAAGGGCAACACTGTCTGGAAATGAGACTGAGGGCTCACCATGAGTTGTCCAAACAAGTGGCTAGCTGAGACCCAGGAGCTAAAGAAAAACTTTAACATACCGCCGCTCCAAATTTCCCAGGGGTCCAGGGCAGCTAGCTTTCTCAAATCCAGCCTTGTGCTAAGCAGCCTGCATATTCTCCTGCTGACAAGAACGTTTTCTCTCACTTGATCCATAAAAACCCAGATAGGCTAAGGCTGCATGCACTGGAGTAGAACCTATGCCATGTTTATCACGTACCCTAGCAGACTTCTCCATGGGGAAAAGAGAAGACTGGAGAAATACAAGCACCTCTGCTTGCAGACCTTGGCTTTTTGAGTTTGTGCGTTTCCCAACAAAGCCTGTGTCTTAGCCCATGCCATGTGACTTTGTGGAATTTTTTCAACCCCTTTACATGACAGGGGAGAGTCCTAAACACACACACAGAGAATGACACCAGCTTCATCTACAATCTTTCCCTTCTTGAAATTTGTACTGCATCATTGTTGAATTACTCATGATGCTCTGTACACCCTACGTGATCATGCCTCTCTGACTTTTTTTCTGCGGGATTCCCTTTTTATGGTGTCCTCCCTTTGTCCCAGTTCTTATCTAGAAGACTCCTCCACACCCTGAAAGAAAAAAGGCCCAACCCTACTTATTTGCAGGAAGCCATTTCCCTGGTACACTCAGATTTCCCTTCTCCTATTTCCCCTGCTGTGAATTAGACACCCCCTTTTCTTATAGTTGTTCTGTAATTTCCTATCTTTTCATGGATCTATGTGATTCCCTAGGGTAGAGATTGTGTTATGAGATATTTGGGGTGTCAGTTTTCTTCCCCCGAAACCTCTGTAGCTGGTGGTGCCTTTGCCAGAGTTCTTGTCCTGCGTCCAGGAAGAATGAGGTATGCAGAGAAGTGAAAGGTGAAGAAGACAAAGAGGAGCTTTATTTAGTTTTAGAACAGCTCATAGGAGACCTGCAGTGGGTTAGCTTTTCTCTGTAGGCAGGTCATCCTGTCAGGTGTTCATCTCTCAGCAGAGAGGAGGCCCTGAAGAGGGTAGCTCCTCTTGCCCACTGGTTATCCTGACATCTGCTGCTCTCAGCAGAGAGGAGACCCTGGACGTCTGCTGCTCTTAGCAGACAGAAGAGATCCTGGAGAGGGTGGCTTCTCTCCCAGGCAGGTCCTTCAGACATGTCTGCATGTCTCTGAAGCTCTCAGCAGAGAGGATAGCTCCTCTCAGTCCCTGGTCATCCCATCATCTCTCCATCCTTTGCCCTGCTCTGCCTGTCCTTTCTCCTGCTCTGGCTGAGCCCTGCTCTGGCTGAGCCCAGAGCATTTATGAACCTCAGAGGGGAGGAAGTGTGTGCTGATTGGTCCATGGGGAGCCATGGGCAATTCTGGAACAGGCACCATGAGTCCCCTCTCTGGTCTTTGGGACTGGTAGCCTAAAGTGGGGGACCTTACTAGGGACCTGCCCCCTTCTGTCCAGGAATCTGTCTGCCTCCCACTGCCATTCATGCCCCCAGGGCTCCACCCGAACAGCCCACTCTGAGATCAGAGCCAGCGCAGTGAGTGGAGAGAGGTCAGGTGGCAGGAGCAGACACCCAGAGCCTGCAGGGGTCGGGGAGGGGATTCCCAGGCCCCCCAGGGTGCAGGCTGCAGAGACACCCAGGTCCTGCACATCTGCGTGTTGCTATTCCAGATCTGTATTTGAGCAGCACAGGCCCTGGCACTTGGTATGCAGCTGTTGACTTAAATAATGCTTCCCCCGCTCATATCAATTTGTAAGAACTACCAGAACCAAACCATTCGAACCACCAGCCACAGTTCGGGTGGCTGCAGGAACAAGCAGGGAGCTCCTGCCCCAACTCGGAAGGAGCGGGACTCCCACCAGCTCCGTGGAGTGTGCAAACCCAGCTGTGCCTCCCTGCTGCAGCTAGCATGATGGCAGCCACTGCCATCAATTGGAACTCTTAAATTCTGCATGTCTGGCAGCAAATACCATGCCTGGCGGGTAACAGGTGCTCAGTTTTTTAAAACTGATACAATAAATAGCTGTATCAATTTCTTGCCTCCCATCTCCAAATCCATCCTTCTTCATCCTACTTTGTGATATTGGAAACATTTCTCCATTGTCAGCTGGAATAACTTTGAATGTTGTTAAGGTTTCTCAGTAGTTGGTGCTGGAGAGACTCTAGAGGAGGAAGGGGCTTCCCCTTCTGGTTCCAGTGGCCTGTGGGACACACAGGGGTATATGCTTTCCAGCAAGTTTTACTGGTACCACTTAGAGTGGTTCCCTAGCAAGTGTAAATTATTCCTCAGGGGGTGGCTTCCCAGGGAGCCTCATCGGCACCATAATAGGCATAGCTTTGCCAGTCCCAGTCTGACACAGCTCAGATAACTAATCCTCAGTTAGGTAATGTATGCATTAGCCTTTTTCCTAAGCTTTCCCAATGGGACGTGTAGTCATTTATAAGAGTGACTGTACATTGGGGAAAAGGAACTACCCAGATAGTTGGGAATTAGCAGGCATTGTCTCTGTATTGACAAACTCCTAGAGATCTAAAATGTGACTGTGCTTGGAAGTCAGAGTGGAGGCTTATAGCAGTCAGGTGGTAGATTAGGCCTTAGCCCAAATCTGACTCACAGTGGGACCAATTGGTCTATGCCTTCCTTCCCCCAGTGGTGTTTTCCTCACCTCTTGGATGTATATTTGGAATTTATATATTTGTCACTCTCAGAATCCCCAAGTTCTTTCTCTGACCCAAAGGTAAGGGCCATTATGGTAGGAAGGACTAAATGGAAACCTACAGAATGTTTCCTCTTTACCAAGATAGTGAACCAGAAGCAAGACTGCATCCCTGGGGAGGGAATTGTAGAAGTCAGGGTCACTATTAAAGAGTAAGTTGATACATAGTTTGTGATATCCATCACATTCCCACTTAACTCACCTTTTTGGCCCATACAGAATATGGATAAATATTAGAGAATGGCTATGAATTATTATAAACTTAATCAAATGGTGATTCCAATTGTGTTGCTATTTCAGATCTGTACTTAAGCAACACAGCCCCTGGTACTTGGTATACAACTGTTGACTTAAAAAATGCTTTCCTCCCTCATAGCAATTTGTAAGAACCAGCAGAACCAATTTGCTTGTACCTGGCAGGGCCAATAGTACTCCCACACAGTCTTATCTTGGGACTATGTCAACTTTCCTGCCATCTGCCATAATATATTTACAGAAATCTTTATCATCTTGACACTGAAAAACATCACATTTTTCTACTACATTGACAAAATTACACTGATTGGAGCTGATGGATTGGAACTAGAAAGTACACTAGATGCCTTAGTAAGAAATACAAAAACTAGAAGGAGTGAGAAAAAAACACACAAAAATTTTACATCTGCCATCTTAGTGATGTTTCTAGTGGTTCAATGGTCTGGATAATATTGAGATATTACTGCCCAGGTGAAAGATGGGTTGTTAAATCTCTAAACAACTACCACAAGTAAAGATGTACAACAGCTGGTAGGTCTTTTTGGATTTTGGAGACCACATAGACCACTTTGAGTGTGTTACTTTAACCCATCTGTGACCCATAGGCTGCCAGTGACCCACACGGCTGCCAGTTTTAAGAGGGGAGCATAAAAAGCAAAGGTTTTATTTTAAGAAGGGGCCATAAAGGAGAAGGCTCTGCACCAAATCCAGCCCCTGTGAAAGTTGCTATGCCACCTAGACCTCATTATCCAACAGATACAATAATAACTCCAAGTGTGGATGACAAATAAGAAAGCTATATGAAAACTCTAGCAACTGCCAAAGGAAAATCACAGAACAGATTTTTAGGATTTTGGAGGAAATCTACATCCTCCTCTATAGATAATGCTTCTCTTTCTGAGACACAGCTTCTATATTGCCATTGGTTCTTGGAGGGACTGAAAATCCAAATGTGGGACCTCAGGTGACCATGCAGCCCAAGCTTCTTATCATGTACTTAGTATTTTATGACCCACCTAGTCATTAGGATGGATGTATGCTGCAGCAATTTGCCACCAAGTGGAGATGGTACATAGAGACCAAGCTTAGGCAGATCCAGAAGGAATGAATAATTTGAATAAGCAGGTGGCTCAGACTTCTTCAGTACTACTGCATTGCTTCCTCTCCAATCCATATCTTTAGTCCCCTTCTGGGAATTTTCCCATCTGCAATTAACTGAGAAAGGAAAAACTCAAGCCTGGTTTACAATGGGGTCTGCATGATATGCTGGTACCACCTGAAAGTGGATAGTTGTGCCACCTAACAGCCCCACATAGAGGTGATTCCAAAGGACACCCTGAAGGAAAAGCATCTCAGTAGGCAAAACTTCAAGTAATACATTGGATTGAGACAGGGTCAGAAGTATGGGTCTACAGTGATCTGTAGACATTTGCTAATGATTTGACTGGATCATCAGGGATGTGGAAGAAACTGGATTGGAAAGTTGGTGACGAGGATGTCTTTGGAAGAGGTATGTGACAAATCTCTCAAAATGAGTACAAATTGTGAAGATATTTGTGTCCCAAGTGAATGCTTATCAAGTGCATATCATACAAAGGAGGCTTTTAATAACCAGGTGGACAATATTATATTCTCCATGGATATCAATCAGCCTCTTTCCCCCACCATCCCAGTACTTGCTCAATATGCCTGTAGCTAAATTGGACATCGTGTCAAGATAGAGGTTATGTATGGGCCAAAATATGGCCTTCTGTTCTCCAAGGCTGACATGAATAATGCCACTGCTGATTGCCTACTCTGCAGATAGCAGAGACTGACATTGAGCCCCAATATGGCAAAATGTTTTGGTTGTACCAGTCAGCCAGCCAGTCACAGGTGTTGGTTACATTGGATATTTTCTATCATAGAGAGGGAAAAGATTTGTCCTCACTGAAATAGACACATGTCCAAATATGGATATGCCTTCTCTGTATTGAATGCTTCTGCTAGCACCACCATCTGTGGACTCACAGCATTCCTTACCCATCGTCACAGCATTACATGAAGCATCACTATTGCTTCTGATCAAGGAACTAATTTCACAGCAAAGAACATATTCAGCACTGGTTCATGCCTATGGAATAAACTGCCTTTACTACATACCTCATCACTCATAAGCAGCTGGCCTGATTGAAAACTAGGAGGGCTCCCTGAAGCTTTGATAATGATACCAATTTGGAAATAATGCTAAAAGTTTTAGTTTTATAGAATGCAGTATATGCTTTCAATTGATAAGTATTATGTGGCGCCAGAATACATGAGTCCAGAA
Organism: Ateles fusciceps; assembly: GCA_036589455.1. Taxonomy (NCBI): domain Eukaryota; kingdom Metazoa; phylum Chordata; class Mammalia; order Primates; family Atelidae; genus Ateles; species Ateles fusciceps. Next base: position 12,694,770 of record JAZHEH010000078.1, read on the forward strand.
ATAAAAGAGTGGAGGTGAAATTGGTTCCTCTCACTGTTATACCCAGTAACAGATGCTGAAAAATTGGCCTCCCATCTTAGCGACTTTAAGCTCCCCTAGTTTGGAAATCTTATTCCCCAAGGGAAAATGCTCCTGCTAGGGACACAGCAATGGCTCCATCAAACTGGCAGATGAAACTACCCTCTAGCCCCTCGGAGCTCTTTATACACTGAATCAGAAAGCAGAAAAATGGCTGGAATAATTGATTCTGATTACCAAACGAAAATTAGATTGCTACTACAAAATGGGGCCAAGGAGGGCTCTGTCTGAAACCCAGTGGGTACTCTAGGATGCCTTTTAGTTCTTTCATGATCAATAGAAAAGGCTACAGCAGCCAAAAATTTTTTAAAAGACAGAAATATTGAGGACTCAGACCTTTGAGGAACAACGTTTTTGGTTACTTCACCAATATAGACAATTCTCATCAGCCAAGTTTCACACTGAAAATAAGGGAACTATAGAATGGGTCATGGTAGAAGAAAAGCATCACCTTGAACTTGTGGCCAGTTAACAAAATGAGGGCTTTATTAGAGGTGCATATTTTTTCTTTGCCTATTATATGTACATATTAATTTGCAGGTTATAACCGTTTTGTTCTTCTTCCTCCTACCTATTATCCATTTATATGCAAGTTCTTAGGGGTTAACTTTACGGTTTAGTCTTCAGGTAACAGAATAATCAGTGGAACTGTGACTGAATTTAAAAAATAACTAGTATAGCCAGCAAGGATACAATGACTGGGACCGCATATGTCTTCATTTTGGAGAAAGTGAGAACTTTTTTGCTTATTCAAAGGTTAGCTGCTCCTTGTTCATTGGACATACAGAGCTGTTTAATTGTCCAGAAGTTCAAATGTGTATAGGAGGATATAGAAGCTGATTAGCTAAATGAGCAACCTGTGCCTTTGAACAATTTATGGACTCTCTCCAAGTCTACCCTTCCTTGCCCTGCTTTGTGATATAGAGCTGAACCCCATGAACATTCCTCCTTCGCCATCTGACACAATGCTAAACTTTGCCAATAGAGAGCACTGTGGGGACAACAGAGGAGAACAGGCTCTCAGCTGCCCTTTTCCCCTGTTCCTGTGGTGTGTAGATACCAGTGTCACACGTGATTCCCAATGCTGCTCACCCTCCAGCAAGTTGCAATGGCCACATAGAGGTTGGCTGACCTTTGAGTTTCACCAGTGCCCCAGATAGCCTTCCAGTGCATCTCACTGGCATCTCCATGGGCAATTTCCTCCTTGCCATCCCAGTCCATCACACCTCAGAGAACTTCTCTACCATCCATGGGACCACAGCCACAGCTTCAAAATCTAAGCTCAGACATCAGGGGCAGAGCCTCTTTCAAGTTTGTTCTTTTCTTGGGTACACTGCCTCAGCCCTATAAGTTGTGGCTACTCCCTGTATCTGCTAGTCCTGTACTCTTTAGAGTTCTCTTTACTCCCTTAGTAGTTAATCCACTGTTATTACTTGCTAGTTATTAATGTATTACATTTTCTTTGTTCAAATTACTGGTGTGATCTTCGTCTCTTGACTGGACCCTGACTGGTGTAAACTAATCATTGAAGAAGCTGCTCCAACCACCAATCACAATATCTAACTAAATAAGCTGGGGTGGGGTTTTTTTTCCATACAGTCACACAAGTAACACATGGATGTTCCCATAGAAAACCCAAATTACACACAAATGAAATCTCCTTTCACCCCACTCCACTCCCAATACAATCCCAGTTACTTCTCAGTGTTGGAAGTGTGAAGCGTGTTCTTCCAGCCCTCGCCCCTCCCTCATCTTATTAATTTGTTTCTACTTTTTGCGTTTGAAACAATGTTATGGTGTGTGTGGCAGCAGGGGGTGGGGGGGGGTGTATGTGAGGGGGGGCCTTAGTCGTTTTGTAAGATAAAATTCCTAGAAATTGGATCCCTTAGCCAAAAAGCATTAACATTTAAATTTTAAATTTCCCTCCAGAAAGGTTAAACTAAATTCTAATTCCACACAATGAGATTTTATCCAGGTGCTATGGCTCATGTCTGTAACCCCAGCACTTTGGGAGGCCAAGGTGGGCAGATTACTTGAAGTCAGGAGTTCGAGACCAGTCTGGCCAACATGGCGAAACTCTATCTCTACTAAAAATAAACTAGCCAGGCATGGTGCCACATGTCTATAATCCCAGCTACGTGGGAGGCTGAGGCAGGAGAATCACTTGAACCCAGGAGATGGAGGTTGCGGTGAGCCAAGATCACGCCACTGCACTCCAGCCGGGGTGGCAGAGCAAGACTCCATCTCAAAAAAAAAAAAAAAAAAAGATTTTAGACAGTCAAGGTATGTCAAAGTTAGAAGGTACCATAGAAATCACATGGGTAAAACTCTTTCACCTAACTGATGGTGAGCTAAGGCTCAAAGAGAAAAATGACTTTTCAACGTCACATGAAATAACTAAATCTAGAAGGCAGGGGAAACTTAAGTTGTTGGACTAGGCTTTAAGGAATTACATTCAAAATAATGGTCAGCTATTTAAGTCTTGTTGACCCAAAGCAAAGTGGAGAACAGAGGCAACTCTTGGTACAACCACTCTTCCAACAGCCCTATATATCTCAAACAAAATGATCTACCTAATCTTGGCCATGGGTGAATTTGCAGTCCAAATCACCCAGCTATTGGCCAATTATTTTTTTAGGATCATAACATCTAAGACTTCAAAGGGATTTAGAATCCATCAAGGTCAAACTTCTACCTATAGCTGCATCTTCTTCAAAGACTAGGCAATCCTAGAACCTGTCTTGAAATGTTACTAAACAGCTCCTAAATGTGCTAGTGAAAATGGAGCAAGGGACAAGCACTTGCCAAAAATTAGCCTCCACACTATTCGTATTGCACCTCCTTAACAGTAAGCCCTTAAATCCAGGAAAAGAGGCCCAACCGATGAAGGCAAAAAGCAGAAGCAGTGACACCCAGCCACCATTGTTCCAGCCTCACAGCCCTGTTCACAGGGAAGGGTACACTCTCAGCATCCATACGGTCCCTCAGCATGGATATAGCTGTGACAGCTGTGATCTTGAAGATGCCTCTTGGATCAATTATTGATGCTGCTGGGCCCCCAGTTTTGCCGTCTTGACTTGTTCTTAAAAAGGAAGTCAGTAACGTCAAGTGAAGTGTCACAGGTTCATCAAGCACCTAAAGAGTCCCGCCCATTGCTGGGGCTCAGCTCTCTTCATCTCTGTTCTCTGTTCCAAGCTCTCCATTTTTCCCTGTCCAGTTATGCTGTGATATCAAATACAGGGTCTTAGCTCTAATCGGCCTGTTCCTCCAAAGACCCTATGAAAAGCAGAGGTGAATTGCTATTAACTCTGCCAATATCTGGGGACACCTAGTTTAACTAACATTATAAATCTCTCTGCTTAGGTCCTGGTCATTACAGCATTTTCTTGATTATATAGTTTAAACCAAAGCATAGTATTGCTTTGCTTCTCCCTTTTCCATGGAAAAATAAACATGTAAATTTTCCAGATAAAATTCCATAAACACAGGCGGGCACACACGACAGACCATCTCTCTGTAATTCCTGGACAGCCTTGCTTCCTTCAGGTGAGATAATCAGAAATGGAAATTTAAGAAATCTTTCTTGCAACAGTGGGTTCTCTTTCTTATTTATTAAATTATTTGCTCCATCTAGCACTAGGAGTCCAGAGGTGAATAAGACACTGTCCTTGGATCCAGTTAAAGCTGTAAATATGCAGTGTGACATCTGTGACAGTGTAACAGGTGAACTAGGTAGGCCATCATCAGAGGTTCACACTCTTAGCATGCCAGCGTAGCCCTTATGGGTGGGGAGGGCGTAATTGCTACAAAAGCAATGCCAGCTAACATTTCCTATACGTGTATTTTGTATCCATTAAGTACATCTTTATATTTACTATCAATTTCATTCTTATAAAAACACTATTTTCTAGGAAATAGGCAGTAGAAATGGGTAGTATTCTATTTTTATAGTATTGTACCTATTTTATAGTATACCAGATAGTATAGTATCTATTTTATTTATAGTATAGTATTCCTATTTTATAGAAAATAGGTGGTAGAAAATAGTAGTTCGCAGGGATGTTAAGCAACATGGCTGACATCACAGAGCTAAGAGATGACAGTGCCAGACCTGAATACAGGTCTGCCAAATCCAAATTGTCATCTGCAGCACTGCACAGCCTCGCCTCAGTTTTTCCTGCCCTTAGAAGCCACCGGGCTGCATGAGCAAACCCAGCCTCCGGTGAGGCTTCCAGTTTGTGAGTTCAAGCTATTGCCTACAGACTGATGGGGGGGAGACCAGCAGCTCCAAGTCACGAATGCTGCAGAAACTCGGGGATTCTGTTCTATTTGTTCTCAACAGAGGTAGAACCCATTCTTAAATGAAGCACAAACAGAAAGACATATGATGAATGACTGAGAATTTGGTCAGCCATAGCAAAAACACTGCAAGCTGTCTGGGTAGGAATGAGTTGTATCGTCTCAGATCTGAGTCGGAAGCAGCTGGTTAACGGGGCCAGACACCAGCTCTCTGAGTCACTCCCTGCCTTCTCCATCATTTGCGTCTGTGGAAGGATATGCCTCAGAAGAACTGCTCTGTTCCCTAGCGATATCATAATCAGAGGGTGGAAATTTGGGCTGCCTTTTTCCTGCTCAATCCATCTCCCCCTCTGCTGCCTAAGTGCTCTTGTCAAAATAAGCTATTTCTCAAATTACCACTCTCTTCTACCCCAGCTGACTGTTCCGATTGCCTCGCTCTTCCTTGTAGATACTACAACCACCCATGAGGAATTTTATGCTAAGAAAAGTGTCAGGAATAATTAGAGAGAGAAAGGGAGAGAGACAAAAGGACAGAAAGGAAGCTAACATTCATTACAAAAGATGCTCAACTTGATTTTATGTCCCATGCTACTTAACTATCATGAAACAGTCAAGAACTTTTAAAATTTGGCTCCTAAGTTTAACTGAACCCTCTATTCTTTTAAATGCTAGGAAGACATTTTCTTATACTTGATACATCAGTGAAACTCAATACCTTCTGCATAAGTTTGATAGATGCAGGAAGGCAACACCGTGTGATGCTGAGCAGCCTGGAACGAGAACCAGGAGATCCAGACTGTCCTCCTGGCTGTGCCTACACATAGCAGTGTCACCTTGAACCACCTATCTTACTCCTTGGGCCTCAGTTTTCTCATCTGTAAAAACCAAGTTGTGGCCTCTCATGTTCTGTGGCAAGTATAAATTTTGCAATCATGGCCTCTGGGGAGGCAAAAACCTAACTTTATTTTCCTATAATTTAGAAAAGGTGGCCAGGCATGGTGGCTCATGCCTGTACTCCCAGCACTTTGGGAGACTAAGGCAGGTGAATCACTTGAGGCCAGGCATTCAAAACAAGCCTGGCCAACATGGTAAAACCCTGTCTCTACTAAAAATATATAAATTAGGCAGGCATGGTGGCAGGCGCTTGTAATCCCAGCTACTTGGGAGACTGAGGCCCCAGAACACTTGAACTGGGGAGGTAGAGGTTGCAGTGAGCTGAGATCGCACCACTGCACTGCAGCCTAGGTGACAGAGTGAGACTCTGTCTCTAAAAAAAAAAAAAAAAAAGTTGTGTTACAGCCCCCTAGACCTGGTTGGCAACAACTGAATATCATCATTTTCAGTTTTAAAACTGGGTCTCAATAATCTTAATAATTTCAGATTATTTTAAGATCCTCTCCTATCCCCCACTTTTTTTCTCCCCACATGGCAGGTGAGTTTAAGGGAGGTGGGCTGTGGCCTTCAGGGACAGCTCTTTGTATTTGCTTCTCCCCTCTTGATCCTTTCTCACTCCGGTTCTAGCACCCCCTTGAAGGGTAGCATGTCTTAGCTGGGCCTCAAGTGTGACCTCTTCCACAGTGACACCCTCCAAGTCCTTGGCTCCTGTCTGCACTGTCCCCATGGAAGTGCCTGAGGTCATGCTGTGGCTAGGGTCCTCACACCCACGTGCACCAGCAGCTGTCGGACCTGAAGCCCCAGGTTTCTTTGAGTCCTCTCTCTCTGGGGCCTTTCTTGGCTAATTTCCTACGCCCAGCTCTATTCTGTTATCTCATGCCACTGTGGCTCAGGAGACACTGGCAAGTCTGCTGACACACAGAGGTACAGGTGACACACTTTCACTGTGGAATTATCAACCCTAGAAAGACAGGTCTCTATACATTGCTGCATCTTCAGGACTAAGCTGAAAAGGGGACAATGTAAAGACAGCCTTTGTCATCTCTTCAGATTCTCCTGTAACTCCCCTCCCTATGCCTTAGTCTAGAGAGTTTTGAAGGGATTTGAAGGAAAAATGGATTATTCCAGATGTTGTCCCAATTTGATTCTTTTTGATCTTACGTCCCCATGGTGATTTTAGCCTTAGAAGTCAAGAATTCACCACCTTAGTTTCAGACACTATAGAGACCTTTTTTTTTTTCACCAAAGTAGGTAACTCATGTCTGGCTGTCTATACTGGAGCAGGAACAGCATCCTGGGGTTCACATGGCAGTATTAAAAGAATGGACACATGGAGAAATGGAGCAAAACTATCAGTACTACATATGACAGTATGGTAATTCTATGACTGGATCCCTTGACTTGGTTAAACATCAATTCTAAGTTTTAGGCTGAGTGTGGTGGTTGATGCCTGTAGTCTCAGCAATTCAGGAGGCTAAGGTGGGAGGATTGCTTCAGGCCAGAAGTTCAAGACCAGCCTGGGCAACAAAGTGAGACCCCCATCTGTATAAAATTTAAAAATTAGCCAAGTATGGTGGTGCGCACCTGTGGCCCCAGCTACTTGGGAGGCTGAGGTAGAAATATCATTTGAGCACCCAAAGTCAAGGCAATAGTGAGCCACATTGATGCCATCGTACTCCGGCCTGGGTGACAGAGTGAGACTCTGTTTTAAAAAAAAAATCTAAGTTTTAAATTAAAGGTTTGCAGCCGGGCGTGGTGGCTCATGCCTGTAATCCCAGCACTTTGGGAGGCCGAGGTGGGTGGATCATCTGAGGTCAGGAGTTCAAGACCAACCTGGCCAACATGGTAAATCCCCCGTCTCTACTAAAAATACAAAAATTAGCCAAGTGTGGTGGTGGGTGCCTGTAATCCCAGCTACTCAGGAGACTGAGGCAGGAGAATTGCTTGAACCTGGGAGATGGAGGTTGCAGTGAGCTGAGATCATGCCATTGCACTCCAGCCTGGTCAAAAAGAGTGAAACTCTGTCTCAAAAAAAAAAAAAAAGGTAAATTAAAGGTTTGCTTCTCTTTGAGAAACTCACTAAACACACTAAAACGCATATGTTTCTAAAATTCTTACTACTTATATTTTTTATAGAACCTGGCATTCAACTGTACACACATCAAGGTCCTTGCTTGTATGATGCTTTAGTATGGAAAGGGCAGTAAACTAGCAGACAAAAAGTAATTATGGACATTTATACTGTTATAAGTAATGAGAAGGAGCTAACCATTCCCTGCCCTGGGGAAAGAGTGTTCTGAGCACAGGGATCGGCATCGCTGAAGCCCTAGAAGGAAACGAGCCTGGAGTATAAAGATGTCATTTAGGACTGTCTGCAAAAGATGGGTAAATGACAGAACAGTAAAAAGACATCAGTCACATATAGAAATACAGATGGAATGGGGGAATTTCAGTGAGGCTGGGTTGCCCAAAGTTGAGATGATGGTAGGGACATAGGAGAAACCAGAAGGTCATTTAGGGATATGTTTATTTGCATCATTTATTCGGGTATGTAATTCATTTTATAAGCACTTACTGAGAGCTCTAGGGTTTACAAAACCTAAGAAAATCATGGCCTTTGCCCCCTCAAACATTTACAAATTAAGGAAGGAATTGAGACATGTATAAATAATTACATTCAAGGTGTAATGTGTTATGCGCAAACACATACATACAGATTTTCACTGCACAATAGTAAGTCTAAAGGAAATGAAAATGGAGATGTACTGAAAGAGAGCGAGCACTCCTCAAGATCCCTCAGCACTTGCTTTTCAGACCCAAGGTTTTGGACCAAAAAAAAAATAAAAGCCATTTCTCTTTTATAGATTCTAGTTCTTAAAAAGTCCAGACTTTCAAGACTGTGGTCTCTCCTGGGAGTTTAAGAGTCTGTAATAACTTGGTCCCCTTCTCATATGGTAGCATGAGGAGCTCCATGGATGCAGTCCCCCAGTGAAAAAGAAAAACTGGTGAAATTTATTTAAACAAATCTTTTAAAGTGTCAGAAAATTGTCAAAAGGGCACACAACAAATGAAGAAATGTTTACTCAAGAAAATCTATTAAAGTCACTAAGAAGAGTAAGAGTTTATGGCATGTGAACCCAACCCCTCCTTCATCCTACCCTAGCTCAGCTTAATGGAAGTTCCACTCCAAGTCGGTATGGCCAAGAAGATGGAGCTCCATCTTCTTATTCAATCAGAGGTTGCCATACCTCACAAGGAAGGACTGGCCATCAACATCTCTCATCCTCTCCCACTACAAGTTGAATGGCTAAATTTCTGATGAGTGCAACCAAGAGGTTAATATAGCTTCTTCCTTCCTCTGTCAAGCTCCCAATCATGGGATGGAGCCTCTACCCCAGGTACACAAGCCCACGAATACTTGAAGCTGGTCCCCTTTGCCCCAGCTCACTCCCAAGGCGGTGGTTCCATGCTGAGAGAGATAAGCCAAGAAGACCAGAGGCTACTGCTCCTGCTCAGCTCCCTGGATAGCAGGTCAGAGATTTTGACAAGTGGAACGAGGCAGCATGTGAAAACAGAGAGCTCCAAAATATTCTCCAGAAGAACCGACTTTACTTGAAACAGAATGTGGGGAAGTTCAAGCCTAAGGGTGCTCTTGAGCAAACTATTCCTGTTAAGAGCAAGAAGCTAAACTGTAGGCTCATATCTTAATCTGTACATGCTGCTATAACAGAATACCTTGGACTAGGTAACTTAAAAAGGACAGGAGTTTATTTCGTACATTTCTGGAGGCTAAGAAATTCAAGATCAATATCTCAGCAGATTTAATATCTGGTAAGGGCATCACACTTTTACTTTTTAAATGGGTGAATTGTGTGTTACGTGAATTATATCTCAATGAAGCTGTTTTTTAAAGTGCCTGTAATAATTTGACTCTGTGTTATTGGCCATAACAGCATATAGAAAGCTATCACTGGCTGGGCATGGTGGCTCATGCCTGTAATCCTAGCACTTTGGGAGGCCAAGGCAGGTGGATTGCCTGATCTCAGGAGTTCAAGACCAGCCTAGGCAACACAGTGAAACCCTGTCTCTACTAAAATACAAAAAATTACCAGGTGTGGTGGCATGTGCCTGTATAATCCCAGTTACTTGGGAGGCTGAGGCAAGAGAATCGCTTGAACCCGGGAGGCAGAGGTTACAGTGAGCCAAGGTCGCGCCATTGCACTCCAGCCTGGGTGACAGAGTGAGACTCTGTCTCAAAAAAAAAAAAAACCTATCACTGCTTCAGAAGATTGAGGGGGTTGGGGTGGCAGGGCACAGGGAGCAATGGGAATAAGAAGGAAAGAAAGTCACGAAGTCACAAGGCAACCCAGACTCAAGGGATATGAAAACAGACTCTTCGTCATTATAAGAACAATGGAGAATTGTGTGCATTTTTATAATCTACCACATACACCCTAACTTGTGCACTAAAAGCATTTTTTTTAATGTTCCTTGATTTCATGACAAATTCCTTTTGACAAACTTTTAAAGACATGAGGGTACTTGGGAAGATTTAGGATCTGAATTTACAACTACCCACTGGAGCAAGACAGCTTAGGGGTTCTCAGTCTCCATGACAGGTCATGGGAGACAGTACAGGCATAGCTCAGTGTCCTATGCAGTAGAAGGGAAGACAGTGGGTGTGTGTAATCAAGCCTCAGCTGCGGGGGCCAACACTTAAGAACAGAGTAACCAGACAGACAGCAGAGCTAGAGGAGAGCCAGGAACAGGTGATGGGGGAAGCTCAGGAAGCAGGCTCATTATCTACAGGAAATGTAGCAGCAGGGAAGCAACTCATCCACCTAGCAGAGCTTTAGGTTATTAAAACCCACTTATGCCTAGTGTTCCATTATTGGAATGCTAAGCATGGGAGCGGTACTTATATTCTACTGCTCAAGGTCGTCACCAAGGTCTGATTTTTCATTTATGCAAACATTCAGGACATTGCAACCTCCAGCATAAATGTGTTAATATGGGGGCCAGGATTTTCATCTGATTCCCACAAGGATCAAGTTGCTAAATGTCTGTAGAGTGTGAGATGGGAACGGGTCTTAAATACAAGGTGAAAGGCGGTTCTACAGACTGGGACATTGGGTCAACCAGCAGCAGACCAATGGGGCAGGGGCTTTTCCTGCTTTTGGTCAGATAGCTCTGGATTCTGCAACAAGGCTGAAAAAGATAGCTGTGACAGGAAGAGGTGGGACAGAAACTGGCCCGTGCTCAACACTAGACTAAATCACAGGAACTAAGGGACTTTCCATGTACTGAAATTGAATGTAATCATGAGTGCAATGAAATTGCCCAAAGTGGGGGTCGTGAGTGCAAATATCAGCTTCAGAATGTCTACAGCAATGGATCCATTCTTCTCTGGGCTGAGGAGGTCTTCCTGGAACGTGGTTTTCGGTACTGAACAAGACACTTTAAGAGGATCCTTGACAAACTACAGCACCTCATGAGAGGGGCTTTTAAAATGGAGAGGATTAGAATGTAATGGCACATTAGAAATGTTTATGGGAACTGGGCACAGTGACTCACACCTGCAATCCCAGAACTTTGGGAGGCTGAGGCGGGTGAATCAACTTGAGGCCAGGAGTTCAAGACCAGTCTGGCCAACATGGCAAAATCCCATCTCTACTAAAAATACAAAAATTAGCTTGGAGTGGTGGTACATACCTGCAGTCCCAGTGCCTCGGGAGGCCGAGGCACAAGTATTGCTGGAACCCAGGAGGTGGAGGTTGCAGTGAGCCGAGATCGTGCCACACTGCACTCCAGCCTGAGCAGCAGAGCAAGACTCTGTAAAAAACAAAACAAAACCACACACACATACACAAGAAATGGATATAGTAAAAGAAAAGGAGGCTATTCAGGCTAGGGGACATCAGACATTAGACCCCAGAAGGAAGAACCGGGATCAATGAGTGAAAGATGTCACTTAGAAAACAGATCTAACAATTAGCAGTTGGAAAATGGAACAGGGTTTCCTGCAGTGGTAGTGAGTTCCTGGACCCTGGATGTATACAAGCAGAGACTTGGGAAACTATAGAAGAAATTCATGCATTTGATAAAGAGTAGGTTGAGATGGGCTCTAAAGCACCTCACAGTCAGAGACCCTAGGTCTTTGAGACCTAACTCTCAAAGCCGTGGGAGGCAGAGAACGTTCTGAGCAGGAGTCACATGTGGCGAATGGGCTTCAGGAAGAGCAATTCGTCGGCAAGCAGAGTAGAATGGAGATGTAGGGACTTAGGCCACGTGGCCAGTCAGGTGGGGTAGTGGACAGCTAAAGAGCTGTGTTACCACTCATCTCTTTTTCTAGGAACTTACCCCTCCACTCACTACCCACATGGCTGCAGAAGCAGCCTCATATTCCAATAGGATATGGCCAGCCCCAGCCCCATAGATGCCTGACCACAGCCGGACTGAACACAGTACCTATTCCCATGACCTCAATGCCCAGTCTGGGTTGGGGGGACCTGACTCAGCTTGCACAGTGAGCCTTTCCCCAGAATCGATGGACCTGGGGGCGGAGTGTCTTTCCCTCGGTGGTTGAGGCTACACTACCTGCTGTCATGTTTCCTCCATGATCCAGAGAAGTCGAGACAACGTGTTTGTAGAAAGAGGGAGAAGGGATCCTAAAGGGACGCACAGGCAGGGATGGAGGTGTGACATGGAGAGTGAGCCCTGACCCTGCTGAATTCCATGTTCCAAAGATCCTGGCATAACCACATTCCTGTCCTGTTCAGTGAGACCCCCTGGCATCCTCATCATAGTCTTCCTTTGGTTTAAGCTGGACTAAATGAGCTTTCTGTCACTTGCTATATTGGTAAATATCATCTTAACCAATTCAAAACCTCCTTACAATTGTCAAGGTAGAGCCAGATGGAAACAGTGGGAAGGGGAAAGCAATGTGGGCTTCAATCATGGAAGGAAACAATGGCTGCAACATTCTTCCCTTCATCCCTCCCTGACCCCTTCTCCCCACAGGGGCTCTCTGCAGCCAGGTAAGAAGCATCTGAGGCTGATGGCTGGGACGATGCTCAAGTGCCAATTTACTTCGAAGCTGGCAAATTGGTCAGAACAGATGCTACGTAGAATGTTACTTCATTTCAGTAGCAATTTTGCCTTTGCCTAAATATGTTTTTGCCAGAAGTGCCAGCACATCAGGGTTGTGTGTTTGTTAAAACTGAACAGGATCCCAGAGAGCACTGGAGAGAGTCACAGATCAGCTGACAGATTGTCACTTGATTTTCCACCATAGGAGGAGAACACTGCATGCCCCACAAAGCTGCACTTCCCCTGGAAACCTCCAACATCCATCCAAAGTCCCCCAAAACTGAACTGGGATCTGCCCTAGGGATGGCTTTTTTTTTAAATTGTACTTTAAGTTCTGGGGTACATGTGCAGATCTTGCAGGATTGTTGCATAGGTACGCACATGCCATGGTGGTTTGCTTCCTCCATCCCTCTGTCACCTATATCAGGTGTTTCTCCCGATGTTGAAATGCCTGATGTAGGGATGGCTTTTTGCTGATGAGTAACTCAGTCCAGGAGACTTAGTAAGAGACGTCCTAATGTCCACACCTTCCTGGACCTCATGCTGCTCACCCTCCCTGCCCTACCCAAAGAGGAGAGCCATCAGCATTTCCATCTGCATTTTTATCTGCAGTTCGTAGTCAGTTCTCAATAATCAAACTGGCTTTCCTTCTGTTCTTAGCTAATTTCAATAACGTGTAAAGCAACCACTCCCACCCCTCACACAAATGCCGTGAGATTTAGTTGGCTTCTCCAGTTAACAGCAGTCCTTTTCTTTGAAGCAAATTTTCTTCTTTATTAGATCTTGATTAGAAGCAATTAATAATGACTTTGAATTTGCCAAGAGGAGCTTCCCAGCCGCACACACTTTGCATTTGCAGCAGGAACCCGTTCTCCATCAACAGTTTCACACAAGGAACACGGTCCAAACAAGTTCAGGGATTTTCATAACTTCACGCCTCAACCTCACTAGCAAACGTGCTCACTGGGCTATTTTGGTCCATTTCTGGATCACTTCCGGTCCACTTCCATGTCTATGAGAGTGTTTCAGACACTACAACTATGTATTCCAGGTCAAGCATCTCTACATCTGCCTTGTCCCTGAATGCAGGATCATTAAACCAATGACAATTTTGTTGTACATTTACATAGTACTTTTAGCTTGACAAATTTATTTAATCTTTGGATAATCCTTATGATCAGAAGTTGTCAGAAATATTTAGGTTACAAATGATAGAAACCTAACTCAAAGTTTATTTGGCACAAAGGGGCGTTTCTACTGATTTCTATAACCTCTCTGTCTCTCCCCTCTCCCTCTCTCTCTCTTCTCTCTCTCTCTCTGTAATCCCAGCACATTGGAAGACCAAGGCAGGCAAATCATGAGGTCAGGAGATCAAGACCATCCTGGCCAACATGGTGAAACCCCGTCTCTACTAAAACTGCAAAAGCTGTGCCTGGTGGTGCGTGCCTGTAGTCCCAGCTACTTGGGTGGCTGAGCAGGAGAATTGCTTGAACCAGGGAGGTGAAGTTTGCAGTGAGCCAAGATCATGCCACTGCACTCCAACCTGGCAACAGAGCAAGACTTCATCTCAAAAAAAAAAAAAAAAAACTCATCGGTCAAGCAGCCAGTAATATCAGTATGACTTGAAAAATTAAATCCACAATCTTAATCTAATGGAGAGATGTGGAATAATAAACCTAAGGAGTGAAGAATGTGCACATTTTCAAGCATAGGTGAAATTTTAGAAAAACTGTTTGTATCCATGGTTATAAAATAAGCGTCAAAAGTTTTCAACATAGCAATATCATACAGATCACATTCTTTGACTATAATATTATGGGGTTATACATAAATAATAAAAACATGATTCTGAGACAGATATATGGAAAATTAAAAATACATTTTTAAATAAAAATAGAAAATTTTAAAATTGTTACAATAACCTAGGTATGTTATATCTAAAAATTAATACATAATATCAATGATCTCTATGACATGTTAAAAGCTTTTCTTTAAACCTTTAAAGAAGACCTAAATAAATGGAAATATATGCCAAAGTTACAGATAGAAGACTCCCCTCTTGAAAAGATACCTATTCTCTTTAAATTCGTCTATTTGCTGTATGGAATTCAAGTCAAAATTCCAACAGGTTTGACTTCTAAAATTTATATGGAAGGATAAAAGGTCAAGAATAGCTAAGACACTTCTGAAGAAGAATCAGGTAAGATAATCTACAAAGCAGTAGAAATTCAGGTAGTGTGGGAATACCAGCAGGGAAAACAAGCAGACAAACAGAATAGAATAAAGGTGCAAACAAGACTCGCACAAATACGGGAACCAAACAGACCTGGCACCCACTCTCAGTGGAAATCGATGGATTGTTTACCAAATGGTTAAACTAGCTGGGTTAGTTTATTTTTCATATGAAAAGTGAAAAGAAAAGAGAAATGAGGCCTGCAGTTCCAGCACTTTGAGAGGCCAAGGGGGGCAGATCACTTGAGGTTAGGAGTTCAAGACCAGCCTGGCTAACATGGCAAAACCCCATCTGTACTAAAAATACAAAAATTAGCTGGGCGTGGTGGTGCACACCTATAATCCTAGCTACTGGGAGTCGGAGGCATGAGAATCACTTGAACCTGGGAGGCGGAGGTTGCAGTGAGCTGAGATCACACCACTGCACTCCAGCCTGGGCGACAGAGTGAGACTGTACAATTGGTGATGCATAAAACTCTGAAGCACCCACCTGCCCCAGGTATATACTCTAGAGAAACTCTTGCACATCCACATCTGGAGACACACACAAGAATGTTTATAGTAGCATTATTCTACTAACAAAACTGCAAACCACCAAAATGCTCATCTACAGTAAAATGGATAAATTATGATGCATTCAAGCAATGAAATATTAAATATAAAAAACATTTTATTCCCATGTGTATCGACATGGATATACCTCAAAAGCATAATATTAGGTCAAAAGCAAGTTGCAGTATGATTAAGTTTATATAAGTTTAAAAACAGGCAAATCTAAATAAGCAAAAGCTTAGGGATACATGCGTTTGTGGTCAAACTCTGAAGTGAATGAAAATGAGTAATAGCGTTCAGGCGCAGTGGCTCACGCATGTAATTCCAGCACTTTGGGAGGCCGAGGCAGGCAGATCACTTGAGGTCAGGAATTCGAGACCAGCCTGGTCAACATGTTGAACCCCTGTCTCTACTAAAATTACAAAAATTAGCCAAGCATGGTGGCGGGCGCCCATAATCCCAGCTACTCGGTAGGCTGAGGCAGAAGAATTGCCTGAACCCAGGAGACGGAGGTTGCAGTGAGCCAAGATCATGCCACTGTACTCCAGTCTGGGCGACAGAGAAAGACTTTGTCTCAAAAAAAAAAAAAAAAGAAAAGAAAAGAAAATGAGTTTAAACAATTCAGATTCAGAACAGTAGTTACCTTTGAAGAAAGTTATCAGAGAATGATTGCAGTGGGAATCCCAGGGAGACCCAAGGGGCTTGGAAATGTTTTATTTCTTAAAATGGGTGGTAGCTACATGGTTATTTATTTTTCTTTGAGCTATAAAAGTACATTATACACCCTCTTGTAAGCATGATAAATTTCACACAAAAACACAAATCCGTTTTAAGGTCAATCAGTATGGAAACAAGCAGAGGCTCAGAGTGAGGGCGCATAAGGGTTTCCTGGATGCCCCCTTGCTTTCCTTGGGTAAACACTTGCTGTGTACCTGCCACATGGTAGGAATGGTGCAGCTGAGCAGACTCTCAGCTGGTTCCTTCGTCCCTCCTCGCCCTCTTGTGGGTGGGAGAAAAAAGGCACATGTGGACTAGGTGTGGTGGCTCACGCCTGTAATTCCAGCATTTGGGGGAGGCCAAGGCAGGCGGACCACAAAGTTCGAGACCAGCCTGGCCAATATGACGAAATCCCCGTCTCTGCTAAAAATACAAAAATTAGCCAGGTGTGGTGGTGCACACCTATAGTCCCAGCTACTCGGGAGGCTGAGGCAGGAGAATTGCTTGAACCGGGAGGCAGAAGTTGCAGTGAGCCAAATCGCGCCACTGACTCCAGCCTGGGTGACAGACTTCATTAAAAAAAAATAAAAAAAAAAAAGCCACTTGTGCTCAGAGTTCCTACATCCTCTGTCTACACTACTCAGGAGATGGTCACACAGGCTTGCTTTGTCCTTTGTGATTCTTTTCTCTCCCTAGCCAGTCTGAAATTACTTCTGAGGGTTGGGTGTATGCTTTACACTATCCTTTATTTCCTCAGTGACCGGACTGCATACGTAGGTACGTAAATATTTAATTCGTCGCACACTTCCCGATTTTTTTCCCCTAACTTAGATAGGAATGCGATTCAGACAGAAAGGAGTTAGGAATGCAGTTTTGTGGGTTATTGATTATGTTTTGTTACTGTTAATGGTAATAGCAGAAGTTCAGTGGTTGAGCAATCCTCCTGGGCACAGGGGACCTTCAGGTTACTCAAGAGAGCCCTGATGGGGGAGTGTGCTGGCCACAAGCCTCAGCCCTGGGCAGGCACCGGGCAGTACCAACCTCCTGCCTGGGGTGAATCCCCGCCACTGCCCCTGCTGGTACCAATAGAACCTAGATGTCCTTCCACCTCCCCCATGCAGCAAATAAGATGAGGTAACATCTCCGTGGGTCTCCTTGCAGCATCCCTTGTTTTTAGAGAAACCTCCTGGGAAGCGTAGGTCTCTCTTCCTATTCTGGGTGTCATCAGGCCAGGAGGTGATTCTGGAATCATTGTAGCTATCTCGTGCCCAATCGGAGACTGAAGCTAACACCGACAGGCAAATCTCAGTGGCTTACAGCACGAGGGGTTTACTGCTCACTCATGCTGTATATCCAACATGATTGGGCTTTGCCTGGGTCTCTGTTCTGAGGCCAGTCTATGGAGACAGCTCTTATGGGGGCCCTGCTCATCTTAGCAGAGGAAAAGAAACATGAAACCTTTAAATATGGCACTTAAAGCTTCTGTTTGACCTGGATTATGTCCTTTACACATTCCACTAGCCCAAGTAAATCACATGGCTGAGCTTGAGTGAACAGAGGGGTGGCATAACCTTAACAAAAGGGGACAGTAAACATTCGGGAACATTATAAACTCTACCAAGGATAGCACGAACCTAAGAATCTGGGTCCTCGTGACATCACTGAGTCACACGTTATAACTGTACAGTTTGCCATGTCTCTGGACCTGCCTGCTACATGAGATTTTTTGAAGTTGTCTTTCCCATTTCTTTGTTGTTTAGGCTGCAGAGGTTGGAGTGGCCTCTTCAGAAAACAGTGATATTTCCACTTTTGTCCTTTATTCTGGGATGCTCAAAGTCTCTGATGCTTTCGACCCAACAAATAAATATCCCATAGTGACCCTTAAGCTTTATAAGCAACCTCAAGAAGGTCTAGGAAACTTCTGTGGAGCCGGGCCAGTTAGCAGAATTTCTAGACTCACAATTCAACAATTTTCTGCATCTTTATCCTAGAAAATCATAGAGGTATATGATAGCTTTTATTTAGCCAGAAAATAATTCCTTTTGAAGCACTCCCACCCACTCTCTTCCAGGCCGAGCTCCCATGTCCTTCAATGTGGGCTTTCAGCTAATTCTTATTCATAGCTGTTCTTTCATTGTCATCTCCATAGAAAGCCTTCCGGGACTCCCCCAGAATGATCCATTGCAAATGACAGAAAAACAACCTAACTTCAACATGCTTAAGAAACAGGGAGCTTTTTAGCAGGCCCCTGAAATGTCACCCAGAATTGAAGGACACGTGTCCCTAGAACATTGGCTAGAGGTGGGATGGGGCTGGACCTCAGAAAAAAAACTGAAGCTAGGGAATGATAAGCTATTGATTCTCCTCCCTTCCCACTCCCTCCCCTTCTGACAGCCTCTCCTCTCTTCTCTTTTCCATCCCTCTCAGGACAGACCAGCTACCTCCACATGGCACAGATCTGTCTGCTGTGAGCTCTCAAGTTTTATGTTTTCTGACTCCACCATCAGAAAGAGAGATGGGCCCTGTTTCTAGTTCAAGTTCTACCATCCCAGGGAAAGCTCTGATAGGCCTGACTTGGGTCAGATGCTCACCTCTAGACCATCAGCCATGGCCAGGGTTTTACCATTGGCCCAGTCTGGGCCAGGAGTCCAAGCCTGTTCCAGGACCAGGGGTGCAAGGACACAGGAGCTCCTGTTGGAGCCACAGATCAGAACAGGAAAGGAGAAAGACTCAGGGAAGCTGTTCTTAGAGGAAGGATGGGGGTTGCCGGTCAGACAAAAGATAAGCGTCCATTCTACCCTCCACAGCACTTAGTGCTTTGTATTGATTCTAGGCCTACTCGCCCATCTTACCGCACTGAGTCAGACCCTGCAGGGTAGAGACTAAGGTTTTCCCCAGTGAAATTATACCACGGGCAATGGCTGCAGTGGAGCGAGCGCTCACACCCAGCGGAAGCTTGGCCCTGTCCATCGTGTGGCCTTGGATGGCATTCTTAATCTCTGAGAGTCTCAAATCCCTAATCTGTAAGATTTCAATAACATCTTCCTCAGAGTTTGTTATGAGGCCTGAAGAGACAGAGTGTTTAAGTGCCTGGTGTGTAGTAAGTACTCAGTACATGTTGACTAAAAAGTAATTACCAAACCCCTAAGACTCTTTCCATCTTTGGTACTTAGTTGACACAAACTGCAGAGTGCAGGGACCCCCAAGATGAATGAACCTCACTTCTGATACCAATTACAGTCATGGTGACAGCTTTCGCAGGCAAAGGACACAGGCTAAAATCACAATGAAAAGACACAGACTAAAATCAGCCAAGAAAAAGAAGCCCTGGGGCAGAGGCCAGGGAAGTTCCAAGCACGCAGATTCTACCTCCAGGGGAGTCATGGAGTACTGACTTTCTCAGCAACTATGTGTGACGGTGACAGAATATTGAGTGTCGGCAACCAAAGCAGCTCACCCAAGCCTTGGCGTCTGGAGATCTGACTGGGTCTCCATCCTGTGGGTATTTGTGGCTGCCCATGTGGCTGAACTCAGTCTCTAGCCCTTCCCAAGCTCAAGCTGATACTGTATGACCCAAGGCCCCCCCACAAATCATACTGTTAGGCCATTTGGTGGCACTCAAAACCCCCAGAGAAACAGGCTTTAACAGGTGTGACATTCCAAGGGCTTAGAAGTCACCCCCTCTGGAGTAGACCAAAGTGCTCAACGCTCTTTGGGGAAGGTTAATTGTCTACTAGACAGCCATGTATTTCTTGTATTTTCAGGTCTGACTCTTGCCTCAATAAATCCTGCAGGCAGGGGCTGTGTCTTTAAAAAAAAAAACTTGGGCCAGGCGCGGTGGCTCACGCCTATAATCCCAGCACTTTGGGAGGCCGAGGCGGGTGGATCAAGAGGTCAAGAGATCAAGACGATCCTGGTCAACACGGTTGAAACCCCGTCTCTACTAAAAATACAAAAAAATTAGCTGGGCATGGTGGCGCACATCTGTAGTCCCAGCTACTCGGGAGGCTGAGGTAGGAGAATGGCTTGAACCCAGGAGGTGGAGGTTGCGGTGAGCCAAGATCACGCCATTGCACTCCAGCCTGGGTAACAAGAGCAAAACTCCATCTCAAAACAAAAAAAAACCTTTTTATTTTTAACTTTGGGTACATAGTAAGTGCATATTTTTAGGAAGTTCATGAGATGTTTTGATGCAGGCATGCAATGCATAATAATTACATCATGGAGAATGGGGTGTCCACCCCCTCAAGCATTTTATTGTTTGTATTACAAACAATCCAATCGAACTGCTTCAGTTCTTTCAAAAGGCACAATTATTATTGACTATAGTCACCCTGTTGTGTTCTCAAGTAGTAGGTCTTATTAATGCTTTCTATTTTTTTGTCATCATTAACCAGCCCTTCCTACCTCCCCCCTGCCCCAGACGACCCTTCTCAGCCTCTGGTTACCATCCTTCTGCTCTCCATGTTCATGAGTAATACTGTTTTTATTTTTAGATCCCACAAATAAGTGAGAACATGAGATGTTTGTCTTTCTGTGCCTGGCTTATTTCACTTAACATAATAATCTCCAGTTCCCTGCATGTTATTGCAAGTGATAGGGTCTCATTCTTTTTTATGGCCGTTCATCTGTTGATGGACACCTAGATTGCTTCCAAATCTTAGCTATTGTGAACAGTGCTGCAACAAACATAGGAGGGCAGATATCTCTCCAAAATACTGATTTCCTTTTGGTGGGATGTAGGCCTAGGAGTAGGATGGCTGGGTCATATGGTAGCTCTCTTTTTAGTGTTTTGAGGAAACTCCGAACTGTTCTCCATAGCAGTTGTAGTAATTTACATTCCCACCAACAGTGTGTGAGAGCTCCCTTTTCTCCGCATCCTCACCAGCGGTGGTTATCAAGGGCCATATCTTGTCTCGCCTCTTCATCAAACCATCTAATCTAGGATCGAGCCTTTTGCAATTGTTCAGCAAACAGCTGATAGCAAAATCAATTGAAACCTAGCATAGGTCAGCATAGACAAGAAAGTGAACTCCCCTTATGCCCATGAATGACAAGAACAAGAGGGAGCTTGGGTGGGAAGGAACCCTGGAGGGGGTGTGGGGAAGGAAGCCAGTGGTATATTTTGGAAAAGTAGGCAATTTTAAAAAATAATAATAATAATTGTAATGGCATTTGCTTTGCTTTCTAAGTAGGTCTATATTCACAAATTCAAATTCAAAACGTACAAAAATATATGCAGTAAAAAGTCTCCTGCCCAGATGAGCAATTTTAAAATGGAATTTTGAAGATGAAAATATCTATTCATTTACTATCCCCTCCCACCTACACCCCAAATATTCTGCTTTCAGGAACTGGTTTGAGGGTATGTTGTTATTGTTTTGTTTTTACCAAATGAGCTACATAGAAAAACAACCATCTACATTTTATTTTATTTTTTATTTTAAAATAATTTATGATGCATACTATATCTGGCATTTCTCCCATATTATCCCTCCTCACCCTTCCCTCCCTCCCCAACCCTCATTGTCTCTCCCCCTACCCTCCCCCAACTGTCCCCTGTGTGTAATGCTCCTCTCCCTGAGTCCACGTGTTCTCGTTGTTCAACACCCACCGTGAGAACATACGGTTATTGGCTTTCTGTTCTTGGGTGAGTTTGCTGAGAATGATGGTTTCCAGATTCATCCAAGTCCCTACAAAGGACACGAACTCATCGTTTTTTATGGCTGTGTAGTATTCCATGGTGTATATGTACCACATTTTCTTTGTCCAGTCTATCATTGATGGGCATTTTGGTTGTTTCCAGGTCTTTGCTATTGTACACAGGGCTGCAATGAACATATGTGTGCATGTGTCTTTATAGTAGAACAATTTATAGTTCTTGGGTATATACCCAATAGTGGGATTGCTGGGTCAAATGGAATTTCTATTTCTAGATCATTGAGAAATCGCCACACTGTCTTCCACAATGGTTGAACTAATTTACACTCCCACCAACTGTGTAAGAGTGTTCCTATTTCTCCACATCCTCTCCAGCATCTGTTGTCTCCCGATTTTTTAATGATCACCATTCTAACTGGCGTGAGATGATATCTCAGTGTGGTTTTGATTTGCGTTTCTCTAATGACCAGTGATGATGAGCATTTTTTCATATGATTGTTGGCCTCATATATGTCCTCTTTTGAAAAGTGTCTGTTCACATCCTTCGCCCACTTTTGAATGGGCTTGTTTTTTCTTCTTGTATATCTGTTTTAGTTTTTGTAGATTCTGGATATTAGCCCTTTGTCAGATGGGTAGATTGCAAAAATTTTTTTGCCAGTCTGTGTCTTTTGATTGGGGCGTTTAGGCCATTTACATTCAATGTTAATATTGTTATGTGTGAATTTGATCCTGCCATTTTGTTACTGGCTGCTTTTCTTTCTCATTAGTTGACTCATTTTCTTCATTGCATTTTTGATCTTTGCCAACTGGTTTGCTTTTGCAGTGACTGGTATTTGTTTCTTCCCATGCTTAGTGTTTCTTTCAGGAGCTCTTGTAGGGCAGGTCTGGTGGTGACAAAATCTCTCAATAATCGCTTGTCCGTAAAGGATTTTATTTCTCCTTCACTTATGAAGCTTAGTTTGGCTGGATATGAGATTCTGGGCTGAAAGTTCTTTTCTTTAAGGATGTTGAATATTGGCCCCCACTCTTTTCTGGCTTGTAGAGTTTCTACCGAGAGATCTACTGTGAGTCTGATAGGCTTCCCTCTGTGGGTGACCTGACCTTTCTCTCTGGCTGCCCTTAGCATTTTTTCCTTCATTTCGACTCTGGTGAATCTGACAATTATGTGCCTTGGGGTTGCTCTCTTGAGGAACATCTTTGTGGAGTTCTTTGTATTTCTTGAATTTGAAATGTGGACTGCCTTGCTAGGCTTGGGAAGTTCTCCTGGATAATATCCTGGAGTGTGTTTTCCAGCTTGGATTCATTCTCCCCATCATATTCAGGTACACCGATCAAGCATAGATTAGGTTTTTTCACACAATCCCATATTTCTTGGAGGCTTTGTTCGTTTCTTTTCACTCTTTTTTCTCTTGTATTGCCTTCTCTTTTTTACTTCATTGAGTTGATCTTCAATCTCTGATATCCTTTCTTCTGCTTGATCGATTCGGCTATTAAAACTTGTGTTTGCTTCACGTAGTTCTCATGCTGTGTTCTTCAATTCCATCAAGTCGTTTATGTTCTTCTCTAACCTGGTTATTCTAGTTAGCATTTCGTCTAACCTATTTTCAAGGTTTTTGGTTTCTTTGCATTGAGTTAGAACGTGTTCCGTTAGCTCTGAGAAGTTTGTTATTATCCACCTTCTGAATCCTGTTTCCGTCAATTCTTCGCATTCCTTCTTGGTCAAGTTGTGATCCTGTGTTGTTGAGGAGTTGTGATCTCTTGAAGGAGAAGAGGTGTTCTGGTCTTTGGTGGTTTCACCTTTTTTGTGCTGGTTTTTTCCCGTCTTTGTGGATTTACCTGGCTGTGGTGTCAGAGAGCTGCTTGATGGGGTCGCTTGTCTGCCTGTGGGGGCGCTACTGGGTTTCTAGGGACTCCTTCAGGTTACTCACCATCTACATTTTAAATTGTGCGTCCTGCTGTCTGCCCCAGACAAGGGTAAGGTTGAATTTATTAGCAAATACTTTTCTTTTATTCTAAGACAGTAGCCTTGCTCTTACACTCTTCCCTATGTCTTTTGACTGACTGCGGCATCTTCCTTTGAATGATTAAAGGTTACCTGACCTTGAAACAAAGATCTAAATCCATACACACTCTCAGTATTTGATGAGATCTTCCTCAGTGCCTCTGATCAGCTGAACTTTATTTTAATTTACAAAATAGTATATTTTCCATCACTTTATTTGCCTTGCCAGTTAGGAGGCCTTTGTACTCACACAGCCTTCCTGCTATTTACCTGGCAAATAAAGCAACAATATTCTAGATCTGTTTGTCTCCAGGATCCTGCTGAAGTGCTATTAGCCAGAAGAGTGTGTCTGAATGGAAGCACGCAGGTTAGTAGGGACCAGGCTTTGCAAACAGCAAACGAAGTCCAGGTGGTGGAAGACAGGATGAAACCATATTTGCAATTACCTGCTTGTTCGGAAACCGTGTGGAGTGTGTCTGGGGCATGCTTCCTTGAGAAGACCCTTCCCACATGCCCGCAGCGCTTCTGGGCATCTCTCATCAAACCTGGCAGCAACTGTTTGCCTTTCCTCTGCTTCTTCTCACTGCCTGTGCCAGGAAAACAGAAGGTACCGAAAACAAAGCCCTGAGGGTCAAATAAACCACAACGCCCCCCCCTCACTCCCAGCCCTTCTTCTCAAACACTCAGATACATGTTTTTGATGCACTGCTGGGGACTCTGTCCTTCCTGCCCAGCACGCGGATTGCGCACCTTGGCCTTGAAGTCTGCAGAGGGACCTTCCAGCCTGGCCTGGATTTGCCTCCTGGCTCTCTGTGACAGATATATTCTTCTGCCCAGGCTGCTGCAACCAAGTGCCACAAATTGGGGTCTTAAACAACAGAAATGGATTTTCTCCCAGTTCTGGATACTGGAAGTCTGAGATCAAGGTATTGGCAGAGTTGGCTCTTGCCAAGGCCTGCGAGGGAGATTCTGTTCCTTGCCTCTCCCCCGGCTGCTGGTGTGTGGCTGGCGATCTTGACGTTCCTTGGCTTCTGCTGTGTCCCCTCCATCTCTGCCTTCATCTTCACATCATGTTCTCCCTGCATCTATGTCGGTCTCTGTGTCCAGATTTTCCTTTTATAAGGACGTCAGTTGTGTTGAAGTAGGGTCCACCCTACTCCAGTATGAACTTATCGTAACTAATTTCATCTGCCATGACCCTATTTCTAAATATGGTCAAACGCTGAGGTATTGGGGGTTAGCTGTCAGCATTTGAACTTTGAGGGAAACACAAGTCGCTTTGTGATATGGTTTGGCTCTGTCCTCACCCAAATCTCGTCTTGAATTGCAGCTCTATGATTCCCACATGTTGCGGGAGGGACCTGGTGGGAAATAATTGAATTACGGGTGCAGTTTCCCCTGCACTGTTCTTGTGGTAGTGAATAAGTCTCACGAGATATGATGTTTTTTATTTTTTCTTTTTTGAGATGGAGCCTCCCTCTGTCGTGCCCAGGCTGGAGTGCAGTGGTGCAATCTCGGCTCACTGCAACCTCCACCTCCAAGATTCAAGTGATTCTCCTGCCTCCACCTCCTGAGTATCTGGGATTACAGGCACCCACCACCATACCCAGCTAATTTTTTGTATTTTTAATAGAGACAGATTTCACCATGTTGGCCAGGCTGGTCTCGAACTCCCAACCTCAGGTAATCCGCCTGCCTCCGCCTCTCAAAATGCTGGAATTACAGGTGTGAGCCACTGAGCCCAGCCTATCTGATGGTTTTATAAGGGGAAACTCCTTTCACTTGATTCTCATTCTCTTTGCCAGCTGCCATGTAAAACGTCCCTTTGCTCTTCTTTCATCTTCAGCCAAGATTGTGAGGCCTCCCCAGCCATGTGGAACTGAGTCAATTAAACCTCTTTCTTTTGTAAATTGCTCAGTCTTAGATATGTCTTAACAGCAGGGCAAAAAACGATTAATACACCTTGGAAAACCAGGTGAGTGATCTGGACAGGTTTCTCAACCTCTCATATCCTTGGTGGGTTTTTCTTTGTTTTTGTTTTTTGTTTTTCATTTTTGAAACAGAGTTTTACTCTTGTTGCCCAGGCTGGAGTGCAATGGCACAATCTCAGCTCACCACAACACCCTCCTCCCGGGTTCAAGCAATTCTCCTGCCTCAGCCTCCGGAGTAGCTGGGATTACAGGCGCCTGCCACCACGCCCAGCTAATTCTGTATTTTTAGTACAGATGGAGTTTCTCCATGTTAGTCAAGCTGGTCTCAAACTTCCGACCTCAAGTGATCGCCTGCCTCAGCCTCCCGAAGTGCTGGGATTACAGGCATGAGCCACTGCGCCCAGTCTCCTTGGTTCTTTAAAATCAGGAAATGATGCCCATCTGAGGAGGAAATTTGGTAATTTTGCACAGCACCTAGCATATGAAAGACATTTGATATTTCTTCAAACAATCGCAAGACTCCACGATTGTTACCCTACGGTAGCTAGATCAGTTTGGCTCATGATGGTTTCACTTACTGGATTCTACTTCTGTTTTTAGAAAAAGTTCTGCTGCTTAAACACAAACAAAACAAACCACTGATCTAAGAAATATTGCTCTGAGAAAAGCAGCACTTTTCTGACATCAGCACTTGTCCCTGTCCCTAGCGTCAATATTCCTGCTCAGTACAACATTCCAGAATGACTCTTCTGAGGGATGTGATGATCAAAACTAGATTAACAACCAGGACTGACTCCAGGACTGCAGAGTCCTACACAGGATCAGAAGGGCAGGAGCCAGTCACAGCCAGCTCTGGTTCTAACCAGCAGGGTGACTTTGAGCTCCAGGGTCCTCCTGTGTGAAGTGCGGTAACTCTACCAGCCCTCTCTGCTCTACAGAAGAGCAGGCAAAAGAATTTATGTAAAAGCCCGCTGTGAGGTGTATACTGTGAACAAGAATGGAACGTTCTGCCTTGCCAGGCTCTGTGATCAGAAATATGAGAAGGATCCACTCCACATGCACACCACTTCTCCGCTATTTGTCAATTCCATGTTGTATTGATCCCAGCAGCCACTGAATCCATTGCTTCACACGGATTTACTGGCTAGGAGGAGACCCACACAGCTGATATCATTCGTCATACCTTATTCCACCACAAAATCAGTATAAACGCGTTAAGAAAGATCAAAAGTCTTCTGAGTCTGCACTATACCCATAAACTAAGCAAAGTTTTGGGATTTCTCGTTTAATTTAGCCGTAAGTATCAGGAAGTAGAGAACAGGAAATTGAGCAAAAAGAGACAGAACAAAATCAGAAGAAGTCAGAATCTGAATGAAACACAAGGCGTAGGGATTTCACTGCTCAGCAGTGGGTCCTGGGCGTGGTGGGCTGCTGGGTTTATACCTCCTGATTCACACCTTGCTGGGTTCCCCTCCACTTCAGTCTCAGATAGGCCTGTGACTAGTCAGCTTGAACCAACAAAGTGGCAGAAAGGATGCTGTGCAGTTCTGAGTCTAAGCCTTAAGAGGACTTGGCAGCCTCCGCTTCTGTGTATCTGGGAGCCCTGCATTTCCACGTTAGACTCTGGACCCCCGCTGCTGGAGAGGCCACATGGAGAGCAAAAGGCTTGAGACCACCTGCAGAAAAACCAAGGAACCCAGGTGGTGGTAAGAACTGAGGTCTCAGAGACATGACCTCAAGAGAGCCATTCCAGCCACCCCCAGCCATTTGAACCATCCTTGCTGGGGCACCAGACCTGGGGTGAAGAAGCCACCCTGGACCTCCCTGTCCCAGCAGACACCACTTGGAGCAGAGAGAAGCTCAGAGGGCTGCTGGGTTACGCAGCAGTGGCTCACAGAACAAGGGTTGAAGGAGCCAGGACAGGGGGTCCAGCTGAGGTCAGCTGTGCTCTGCCTCTAGCAATTCCTAGTTGGAGCTGAAAGCAAGTATGGCAACTTAAAACCCTCAAGGGGCAAGTTAGGAAGAAAAACAGGAGTTGCTTGTGGCAAAAGAGAATTCATAGATGTTCTACATGAAATAGAAGGAGGAAAGATGAGGAGAGGGACTTAGGAGGAAAGAACCGAGATGCTCTAATGGGGAATTTGATTAATTTCTTCTTCTCCATTATCTCAGGAAACCTTCAAGAATGCTATCCATTTCCTATGACTGTACCATAGAAGTAGATGTTTAAGAGATGTACCTAAGAGCTGGATGACACACTCAGGTGACACCTACTCCTCGGAAGTTGTTTAAAGAAGCCCCAGGGAACTACCATGTTAATAAACTTTTGTGACTCAAAGATTTTCCTGCTCAAAGCATCCACGAAATGCCAAAGGTGCTCTAGGAAGAGGAAATCCAGTTCTAACACAACTTAGCTAAATTATGTTGCATGGATCAGGCCAAACCCAGGTGATATAAATCCATTGCCTTTTTCAGTGATGACCAAGGTAAGGCAGGCCTCGAAAGAGTCCTGGGAAGAGAAAGCCAAGGCAGATGCAGACTTCAGAAGCTCATCGAGTGGTCCAAAATTAGAGGCACATTATCGCTCAAGAGGTCAGCATGCCAGAAGCTAGGCTTCAAACAGCACCCTGGCCCTTCAGAATCCACTAACTTCAGGCAGCTTCAATACACGTGGTTTCTTACTTACATCCACACCAGCCGTAGCTATCTCTGTTCTTGGGTTTTCTTGAGAGATTGCCATTTATTTGGCTCAGATTTTACCATTGACTGCTGGCACTCTGCTACTGACCCAGGCCCTTCCAGACTCATACCCTGCTCTCCTTCAATCCGTCTGCCCAGGTCTGACATCAGCACTAGTCCCCCGTCCCTCGCTTCAATATTCCCACTCAGTATAAACATTCCAGAATGACTCTTCTAAGGGATGGGATGGTGAAAACCAGATTAGCAACCAGGACTCCGAGGAGGTGAGGGGGTGTGAAACAAGCCAAGCAGGCAGTTAAGAGACAGAACCTACAGCAGAACATGAACATTGGAGAGGAAGGCAGGGTAACCAGGAATCTGAAACACAGTAGGAATCCCAGACAAGCAGGACGCCAGCCAGACTTCTCTAAAGAGAAACAAGTCAAGAAACCAGGGGGAGAAGGCTGGCCACAGCCCCAGGGCAATGGCACACCAATGACCCTGAAAGCAAAAAGCAAAAAACAAGAAGCCCTCCACCTTAAGGCAAACATTTAGCCCATCAGAGGGTCTTTTCCATAACTCTGTCTCAGGTACAGGAAGACAACAGAAAGAGGAGATGGGTGGCTGCACCTGCCTGGACATGAAGACAGGGCAAAGTTGGGATGAAGGCAGGTTGGGGACACCACTCTTCACTTTGGTCCTTGCATTCCTTGGTGTTCAGTCAGGCCACACGAATGGTATTGGAAGCAGCCTCCTGTGCCCAAGTGAGTGTCCAGCCTTACTCCAAATGTGGCCTCTCTGCCATCCACGGAGCCCTATCATCTCCTCATCACCTCTCCTTAGACCTGTATAGTTATTTGATTGAATTTCTAGAAAGGGGAATGTCAGTGGCAAGAACAGTGAGTTCATAGTCCCTGCGATATGCTGAACAGGACAAGCAAAAGGAAATGTCACTACCCTGAAAAGACAAGTCACACACCGATCCTTCCCATCAAAAACACAACAGAGTGGCAGCCTGTCCTTTGCGTGTGGTCCTCCGACTCACCTGCAGTGCATCAGGCTGAATCACATCTGGCCTTCGTTGAGGGGTGGCTGTAAAAGCTGCCCCTCCGTGGCCTTCCGGTTATTTCACACCACAGGCCTGCCCAGTGCCATTCAGCTGCAGGCCCATGTGCCTTCAAAGACCACAGGAACAACAGACTGTGTTAAAAATCTGCATAAGACTAAGAGAGATTGTGAGGCCAAACAAGAATGACTCCCTCTGCAGAGCCCTCCTGCAAACTGCCCCTTAGTTGATCTGACAGGAATACAAGCTCCATGTATGCAGGAGGAAGAGCAAAGTGCTTTCCTTCTGGTGTCTTTGAGCAGATAATTGGAGCCGGAGTCAGGGGAAGAAAGCAAATTCACACCAGAGCGGCTGTTTCTTCTGTCTGTTTTGAAACTCTTTGCAAAAATAATAGACCTCAAGGATGGATGTGCCCTCAGTTCCCATGCCCAAGACAGTGGTGTCATCTCGCATAGCAAAGGGAATGGTGTTCGCCTGGGCGATTTTGCATTGTAATGCCTTGAGAGGCAGCTGTCTTGAAGACAGCAGTTTCGCTGTGTTTTAAGAGGGTTTCTTTCGTATACCTCCTCTTTCACAGTAGTAAATAATGTCTCTAAGAGCCCCTAGAAGTGCTTTATTAGAAACCTAAAATTTAGGCCAGGCGCAGTGGCTCATGCCTGTAATCCCAGCACTTTGGCAGGCCAAGATGAGCAGATCGCTTGATGAGGGAACTCCTTGCTCAGGAGTTCAAGACCAAATGGGGCAATGTAATAAGACCTCATCCCTACAAAAAATAAACAAAATTAGCCACATGTGGTGGCGTGCACCTGTGGTCCCAGCTACTTGGGAGGCTGAGCTGGGTGGATCGCTTGAACATAGGAGGTTGAGGCTGCAGTGAGCCAAAGTCACACCACTGCACTCCAGCCTGGGTGGCAGAGCAAGACCTTGACTTGAAAAGAAAAAGAAACCTAAAGTTTTGGAAGGTGTTGTGGATTGACTTGTGTTCCCCCTCAAATTCGTATTTTGAAGCCCTTCCTCCCCCGTACCTTGGGATTGCAACCTTACTTGGAAATAGGGTCACTGCAAATGTAATTAGTTAACATGAGGTCATACTGGTGTAGGGTGGACTCTATTCAAATATGACAAGTGTCCTTATAAATAGGGACAACGTGGACACAGATAGTGGGAACATGCCACATAAAGATGAAGGCAGAGATCGGAGCGGAGCTTCTGCAAACCGAGGAGCACTGAAGATTGCCTGCAAACTCTGGATGCTGGCGGAGAGCATGGGACAGGTTTGCTCTCGCAGCCCGCAGAAGCAGCCACCCCTGTCCACAGTTTGATCTTGGGCTTCTGACCGCCACACCTGTGAGACGTTACATGTCTGTTGTTTAACCCACCCACTTTTTGGTACTTTATTACTGTAGCTCTAAGAAACAAACACAAAAGACATTGCTGTGTATGGATGAAAGATAAAGGACAAGTCGAATGAAGCTGGTGCCACTTAATGCATCAGGTAGATTCTAAGTGTTGAACGGGGTTAAAGAGCATGTAATTCAAGGAGAAAAATATTTCACCTTCCAGGAATATATTTTCTCACTAAAAAATAAGATATGTATTCAGGAGTCAACCTTGGGGTTTAACCAAATTCCCCTCTTACTTCCTTTATTTCTTTTTTCAAGACCCAGTCCTGCTCTGTCGCCCAGGCTGGAGTGCAGCGGCGCAATCTCGGCTCACTCCAACCTCTGCCTCCCAGGTTCAAGCAATTCTCTTGCCTCAGCCTCCTGAGTAGCTGGGATTTCAGGCACATGCCACCACGCCCGGCTAATTTTTTTGTATTTGTAGTAGAGACGGGGTTTTACCATGTTGGCCAGGATAGTCTCGAACTCCTGACATCAAGCAATGCACCCGCCTCGGCTTCCCGAAGCGCTGGGATTACAGGCGTGAGCCACCACACCCGGCCTCTTACTTCCTTTTTAAAAAAATAGCGTCACTCATGATGTGATCTCAAGTCTCACGGTCCTGGTTCCTAGTTCTTTCTCATGTGTGGGCTAAGTGCCCTGGCCCAGGAGCTGTGGTCAGAGGTCCCAGGCCTGAGCTGAGGGGGAAGTCCCTGGGCCTACAGCACGGAAGACTTCTGGTCCTTCCTGCACCCCCCACCCCGACCTCTTAGAGAGGTGGCAGGGAAGGAGAGTTCAAGGACATGTAGCATGTCTACTGGCCAAACAAGTGCCACGGGTCTCATCACCCACTAGTCGCCAACAGGCGGCCTTCTTCATGAGACACCAATTAGAGGATTAGACAGACGGGCTGGGAGAGCCAGTGAGCTCACCACAGAGGGACGTGAGAGAGGATCATACCCGTAAGCAAAGGGCAGGTATCAGAAGGGGACAAAGGCAAGTGGCGAGGAGTTGGCTGATGGGCCACAGCCTCTGGTCGTTGCAAAGCTTCCTTGAGCATTTCTGTTCCTATGGTCTGGAATCTCCTGTCCCAAGGACCGCTGTCTGGTCTTCATTAGAGTGCTGATTAAGGGCAAAGGCCAGGAAATCAGCTGGGCTTGACTCAAACCCTTCTCTATCAGTTACTAGCTGTGTGACCTTGAGCAAGTTACTTAACCTCTCTGAGTCTCCGCTTTCTCCAACTAGAGTTTGGAAATAATCATGGAGACTTTGGGATGGATTAAGTTGAATAACCCGTCTAAAGGGTTTAGCACGTCATCAGGTACATGGTAAGTCCTCAATCCATGTTGACTCATTCATAAACTCACTGTCACACCTGATGAAAGCATTACCCTCCTGCAGCCCCTCTGGAAAATGTCCGTCTTGCTTAACCAAACCCTCTCTCCTTGTTTGCAGCAGCAAGTATAAGTTTTCTCTCTTTTTTTTAGAGACAGGCTCTTGCCTTGTCACCTAGGCTTGGCGTGCAGTGGCATGATCATGGCTCATTGCAGCCTCAGTAAGCTCTCTTTTGCTGTGGCAGATCAGAGCAGACCCCATTAGATATTGATGACTAGCTGTTGATTAATTTCTAGTACGGAATGAAAAAGAAACCACATTTCTCTCTCCCAGCATCCAAGTTCCAGGCTCAGCTCCCTGACAGTCTAGGGGTTTGAGAATTAGGCACATTATTCCTCTGCACATGCAGAGGGAGCTTTTTTTAGTTTTGGGTTTTTGGTTTTTTTTTTTTTTTTTTGAGACAGTCTCATTCTATTGCCCAGGCTGGAGTGTAATGGCGTGATCCCAAGTTCAAGTGATTTTCCTGCCTCAGCCTCCTGAGTAGCTGGGACTATAGGCCAGCGCCACCATGCCTGGCTAATTTTATTGTATTTTTTTTTTAGAGACAGGGTTTCTCCATGTTACCCAGGCTGGTTTCGAACACCTGACATCAGGTGATCCGCCTGCCTCAGCCTCCCAAAGTGCTGGGATTACAGGTGTGAGTCACGGCGCCCAGCCCAGAGAGAACATTTTTGTACTTTAACAAAGTATGATATCGAAGTACTGTGAGTAAGCTAGACGGCCAAAGAAAGAAACACTGGCAAGCTGCATTCTTTCAGCGCCAGACTGCACCAGACTTGGGAGGAACAGAGCGAGCAAGAGCAGATGAATTCTCAATCCTGACTTCACGTGTGGCCAGCACAACTCAGCTCACAGCACCCAGCCAGCTGCCAGGCCAACTGGATTATATGTAAAGTAAACACGTGTCTCTGATTGTTGCATCGGGGAATACGAAGTACTTATATTGGAGCACATACTTCTGCTAAACTATACTAAAGGACTTTTTTAGATATCAACTTTAATTTTCTTATATACATTTTATCATTAAGGAAGGTTTTCTTTTTTATGTGAACTCATAGGCGTGAATTTTTTAATACCAAAGAAAAAACTTCTCCTGTCATGTTTTCAGAGTTATCATTTGTCTTGTGGTATCAAAATAAACAATTGGCAAATGGATATATTTAGAAATGAAGTAATAAAGTGACCCAATTTTAAAAGATATTAAATTTGTTTGGGGAAAAATGTGTGCATAGAGAAAACTCCTGGAAATACACACACCAAAGATATTAACGGCCGTCTTTTCCTTTCCCCTTTGGGTCGTAGAATTGTGCGTGGTTTTCTTTTCTTTGGTTCATTTCTTTTCCATTTGTTTCCATTAGGCTCTCCAAGTTTTCTGAATTGAGACTGTGTTTCTTCTAGAATTAGGGGGACGAAAGTTATTTTGAGCAGATGCTTGAAATTGGTCTTCCGGGATGGAGACAATTGAATTTACTTTCTCCCTTTTTCTATAAATTAAGGTAAGGAGAGCCCCAGCATGTATGTGAGTGCTGAGGAGTCCCAAGTAGAGAAGATTCTAGAACCTTGCAGGTGGTTGGAAGGCGAAGATGCAAAGAAAGAAGAGTATGAAGAGGCAAGGGAGAACAAGGCTGAAGGGCGCCATGTCCATTGGGAATGTGCAGCCTGCTATAGCGGAGAGACTCAAAAATAGAGTGTTGGAAAGCAGTGGTCCCAGCCTTTTTGGTGCCAGGGACTGGTTTTGTGGAAGGCAATTTTTCTATGGAGGGGGTGGATGGGTGATGGTTTGGGGGATGAAACTGTTTTACCTCAGATCATAAGGAGCGTGCAACCTAGATTCCCTCACATGCGCAGTTCACAGTAGGGTTTGTGCTGCTAAAAGAATCTATGCCCCACTGATCTGACAGGAGGCAGAGCTAAGGCGGTCATGCTCGCTCACCCACCACTCACCTCCTGTGTTACGTGGTTCCTAACAGGCCATTGGGCCAGTACTGGTCCATGCTTCAGCGGTTGGGGACCCCCTGTTTAAAAGAACAAAGATGTGTCTTTCTCTTTCTGCGACTGGTTGCTGGAAGACTCCCTTCTGTCTCTTCTATGACACTGACATTGTATGAATGGTCGAGGATGGGTCTCTGCTATACTGGGGTTCCAGGCTACAGGAAGAAGAAAGAGCCAAGGAAGCCAGCATCTCAGCTGTCTGTCATCCCAGGCAATGGTGCCCGCCAATTCTCATCTTCCATTGGTGGGAACTTGGTCACATGGCTATGCCTGCAAGGGAGGCTGGGAAATGGCATTCAGCTGGGCAACCATGCGTCTAGCTACAGTCTGCTACTATGAAAGGAGAAGATGGTGTTGGGGAACACACAGCAGTCTCTCTCACAGGGAGGGATAAAGAGAGAAGATAGCAGAGGGGACCAGGCACAGCAGCTCGTGCCTGTAATTCCAATGACCCAGGAGGCTGAGGTGGGAGGATCACTTGAGGCCAGGAGTTTGAGACCATAGTAAGTTATGATGGCACCACTGCCCTCCAGCCTGGGCAAGAGAGCAAGACCCTATCTCTAGGGAAAAGGAGGGAATAGAGAGTGAGAACAGAGGTGAGAATGGAGAAGAAGAGTGAATTATAAATAGAAGAAAAAACTCCAGTTGCTGAAGCAAAGCCCTGGGGTTAGATTCCAATCAGTGCCAGCAGCATCACAGCAGTTGCTGAGTTGTTCTTCTGGGGCTTAGGGTGTCTGTGACCACAGTAAGGACGGGGGCCTGTTCCATCTCCCGGGTCTTACCAGCCTCTACTTCAGGCTCATCTTGTTTCTGTTGTAATTTTGTGCTTCAGATTCTTTAAATTGTTCTGCATTTTGTTCCCTTTTATTTGCCCAATTTGGTTAAACAACTCAAGCAGACAACTTGAACAAAAGCTATGACTGAACACGGATAATGAAAAGGGGGAATTCGCTATTCCGTTATGAATGGAAAAGTACAGCACGCTTCCTTTCCTTTACATAGTGGTGGTGTTTTTTCTAAAGGTTCTTGCAGATGTTGTCTCAATTCCTTCTGTGACAGAACTGCAAGGCAGGGACAGGCACTGTTAATAATAAGTAGGTGTTGAGGGTGCAGCCTCTGGGGTCAGACTGCCTGGTTAAAATCCCAGCTCTGCTATTTATCAGCTGTGTGATCTTGAGGAACTCACTCAACCTCTCTGAGCCTCATTTCTCTCAACTATAAAGGGGATATTAATCATGTCTACTTGGAAAGACTGTTTAGTATCTATTTCTATGAGTTGTGTGTATTAAATGAAACGATTCTGGCATATGGCAAGCACTTTACAGGCAGGGAAACTGAGGTTCAACTTAAGTGATTTGCTTCAAGATTCAAAAATGTGGTTTTCTGACTTCCAATTCTACTCCACCTCAAAGCAGGTGAGTGGCTTGCGGCATGAAATGCAAATTAACGTAAAATTATGAAACAGAACAAAATATATAGACCAGAGAAAAGAAATCCAAGGAATGGCGATGGCTGCGACAGAAAAGAGCCAGGAGGGTAATGAGAGAAACAGAACAGAGATAGGCAGAGGGAAATCATGGCTGCCAGAGGCATGAAGAGCCCGAAGCTGCCGTTTTCCAGACAGAGAAACTGAAGCATGTGGCAGTCACATGCAACTCCAGCAGGCGGAGCTGCAGCAATGAGGAAGGAATTGCATCCCCAGAATGCCAGAGAACTTTCTCATTCTGGTGATTCAACCTCCCAGGTTCCCAGGGGAAATTCTCTAGAAAGACTTTGGAATCTTCCCCACTGGCTGCCCATGACTGCGTCTAACAAGCACGGCCAGCTGAGTGAGGAAAGCACACATTACAACGTGTTCTTCTGTCTTTTGTTTTATTTTAATCCCTCTAGGAACAGCAGACAGATAACCTTTCAATAATCTGAAATTCCAATAAAAAGAAACTCTCCCTGAAAAGTACACAGTGTTTGGGAAGGCTTTAGTATTTAGTAGACTTTAAAGATTTTCATCAGCCCTCCAATTTCTCTGTGTGCCTTGGAGGCATTGAGGGGGAGTAATATTAGCTGAATAAAAGGTCACCACCACAAGAGTTGTTTTTAGCTAAATAAATTTGACATGGCAGGGTTGAAAGCTCTAGATAGATAATAAGTTGCTGGTAATATTTGTGAGCAGGTGCAACTATCATTTCTCATACACCCAGCCAGGTGTGGAAGCCCTTTCACTCTATGATAGCTTATAAATATTTTTCCTCTCTGTTTTTATTCTTTTTCTATATCCTTGTCCTCATTTCCTCTATGATTTATTTCAAGCTTCACCTGGCTTTGCAACTATAAACATTTCCACTTAAATGCTGCGTTGCTGGTTCTCAAACTTGAATCAGAATGATCTGGGGGACTTTTGGAAAGATTGATTGCTGGGCCCCAGCCCGAGAGTTTCTGATGCCAGAGGTCTGCGTGGAAACTGAGAATCAGTGTTTCTAACAACCTCCCAGGCGATGCTGTTGCAGATGGTCCAGGAGAATGACTGGCTTATATCACCTTCCCTTAGCTGCGCCCTGGACTCTGTCCTAGCCGAGGCCAGCAAATCACTCTGTACTTTTGTCTTCCTGTGGTTCCAAGGAGATACTCCTCATCAATATTGCAGCGCTCCATTCAAGACCCAAAGATGCACCAGGCAAGCTTCCAGCAGGGGGTGCTGCGTAAGTCAGTCTGAGAGCTGAGCAGTGCCAGGGGGCACTTGGTCTTGGGCATCTCATCCCAAAGCCATCCCAGGAAGCACCCTGACTGTTCTTTACTCCCCAAGGCCGGTGTAGATTACACATTAGTCCTTAGGTTTGAGATATCTCTGGGCTGGCCCCCAGGGTTGGCTTTGATCAGAGGCCCTGGAACCTGGAGCTGAGGTTCCAGGCATCCACTAACCCAGGAAAGCCAGAGACCTCCAAAGGGCTCTCCCCCCACCAAAGAGCCAGCGCTGTCCCTTAGCTGAGGGTAGGAGGACCCAGCAGAGCATTTGTCTGATGCATTGGGTCTTAAGGATCCAGAAACTTTGAAGTCAAGTCTGACCAGCAGTCATTACCTTAAACATTGAAAAATAAATAAAACATACGTTCATTTCAAGTTCCGCAGAAAGAAAGCAGTGAGAATCACTGGGAAAAAGAAAAAAAAAGTTTTCTATTGAAAATGATAGATTAGAAATATTAGATGTATTTCCTAAAGGATTAAGTGAAAACCTTATTTAGACATCCTAAATTCCTTAGTAGGCTGGTCATTTAAAATGAAGCAGTGAAGGCTCTTTGATTCCTCTACTTCACGTCTGACAAGTCTACAGTTTTCCTAGGAGGCTTCCGGTGTGTTCAAGGCAGCGGGGCCGACACTGGTCTCTTACGTGCTGCCCTCTCGTGGTCGCCCAAATACATGCAGCTAAAGCTTTCTTCGAATCCGCTCATCTATTTGTTCAAATCAACGGGAGCAGAGCCCAGGACTTGGCTTCTCCCACCAAAGGGGGAAAGGTGATGGAGGTCGGCTACAGCACAGCAGATCCCACGGGTCTGAAACTGTTGCTATGGCTGGTGCTTTGTCAATGCGTGGGGTTCAGAGGATGTAAAAAAAAAAATCACAGAGGCAAATAACAGTGATTATTCTTTAGACTCTGTTAAGAGGAAATTTGGAAAGTAAGAAGGAAAGCAGGAGAGAGAGAGAGAGAGAGTGTGTGTGTGTGAGAGAGAGAAAGAGATGTATGTGAATACAGGGATGGAGAGAGAGACGAACAGAGGGGAGAGAGAGAGATTGATTGATCGATTGATTTTGCTCCAGTGCTCTGCCATGTGGTCTGGCAGGAAGAGCAGGTGGGTGAACTCAGGCAGGCGACAAGCAATTGCCTCACTACAAGACAATGTCTTTGAATAGATGATCTCTAAAGTTCCTTCCCATCCCAATTATGATTCTACTCAAAACAACACCGAAAAGAAACCCCTTTCCCTGTGCTCATTTCACACGCCCAAGCTGATGGTCCTGGCCACCCTCCTGCCTGCCTGCTGTCTTGCTTCCCTTTCCCTGTTTTCTAACAAAGAGCTCCTTGTGCCATCACTTTGGGTTACGTCCATGCTGCCTTCTTTTTGCATCCATGGGATTTTGAATATGATGCAATGAAATGAACTCAGGAGACAGAGGTTATAGTGAGCCAAGATTGAACCACTGCACTCCAGCCTGGATGACAGAGTGAGACTCTGTCTCAAAATAAATAATAGGTATTTTCCATAAAAGTATGTTCACATGAAATGTATAATTTATTTAAAGGAATTTATAAATATCCGATTTTTTCCATTTCTAATTTTTAGTACAGTAATTATCAATAGATATATCCCACATAATAAACAAAGGCTCTTCAGGGTCCCAGATAATGTTGAAGGTATAAAGAAATCTCAAGTCCAGATAGTTTGAGAATCGCTGATGTAGAGGAACCGTGGATTGTGGGGTTGCTCCGGAAGTTGAGTTTGTACACGTATCCCGGGCCCCATTGTAACGTAAGGAGTGATTCAGGGTGGGTGCCCGTTCATTGGTTACCTGATTTGAAAGAGTGGAGGGAGGAGGGTTAGGCTCAACACCGTTCCCCAGAAACAACCTATTCTTAGGTTGCATTCACCTTTCCCTGAGCCCAGGAAAAGTGAGGTTCCTTTGCATTGCACGTGTGCTGAGCCAAAGGGAGCGATGGCCCCAGCTCAACGCGTGCTGCTATGTGATGCGAGGCAAGGTTCTTTCC
This sequence comes from Ateles fusciceps, assembly GCA_036589455.1. Lineage (NCBI taxonomy): Eukaryota > Metazoa > Chordata > Mammalia > Primates > Atelidae > Ateles > Ateles fusciceps. The sequence goes on from JAZHEH010000078.1 coordinate 12,733,492, forward strand.
CTGATGCTGCTGCAGTCCATGGCTGAAGATTCTAATAGGCTGGTCCTTGCAGCAGCTGTGGGTTCCATACAGGGACTGGCCTGAAACAGACCCTCCCAGCTTCTCACAACTGTACTGTAGAGACCAGAAAGCTAAATGTTACGTGTGTGTGTGTGTGTGTGTGTGTGTGTGTACACATTTCATTTTATTGTAACAAAGCAACATGTACACTTTTAACGTTTAAAACTGAGCATCACCTTTCCTTTCCAGTGAAACAAAAAGAAAATTTAAAAATAAACAGGAGCAAAATTTCAATAGGGAATGTCAATTCCAAATAAGATCCTACAGGTTCTGCTGATGCTCCCACTGAGTGGCAGGGCTCAAGTCATCATTAGGACAGAATTTTTTTTAAAAGTGTCATCTTCAACTGCAAGGATGTCTGTCAAATGTCACAATTAAACATGCCAAAGGAGAAGCCATGTTGTCAAAATGCCCACTTACCCCACCCAAACATCTCAAACCCAGCCTTTGCTGACCTTCTATAACCCAGTTTTTAAAAGTTTTTTTCTTTTTTTAAACAGGAGAAAGTAGACAGATACATGTTGGTAAACGCTAACTGTCCGTATTCACATAGAGACACAGTGTACTCTCTGAGCCCAATATACAGAGAAAGGAGGAAAAAGCTAGAACGCTATGCACTGCTCCCCAGGGGCCTACACCCTCCAGCTTCCAGCAGAGCAAAGGGAGCAGGTTTTTCTTTTTCCCTCAGAGCTCGGTGGTGTTGATTTCATACAGGTTTTGTTCAGACAGGAAGGGATAAAAATGAATTTCAAACAGAAAGGGGTAGAGACTCTTTTCCCATTGTATTCTGCTCAAGATATTTCCCCCCAAATAAGTTGAGAACCATGGTGTAGAGAAAAGAGACCTCAAAAACAAGGTGACTGAGCACAAGAGGAAAAAAAAGACGGCAGCTTGCTCCCAGGGACTGGAGAAAATTTTTAAAAAGAAGGTTGGAATCCATCAGTGTTCTATTAGTCATCCTCTCCTTCATCCTTCTCTCCTTCCTCCCCTTCATCATCTTCTTCACCTTCTTCACCTTCATCCTCACCCCCTTCTTCATCAATATCTTCTAATCCTTCCTCCTCTTCATCATCATCATCTTCTCCTCCTCCTTCAATGTCCATATCAGGAACCAAGTAGTATTGTAATGGGTTTGACCAAATATCATCTTTGATGACCTCTCCTAACTCATCAGCACCTGCATCAGAATGGTCAGTAAACCAGGTAAAGCAGCTCTCTGGTTCCTCATGCTGCCTCTTCCTGCTGGCTTTATTCTGCGTTTGACTTGAACGTTTCGTCAAATCCTTTCCAGATTTCCATTTGATTTCAGTGGACTTTGAAGATGGATCACCACTCTCATTCAGATGAAATTCTTTGGAGAGAACTTTATTTTCAAAGTAAGGATTTTCATCAAAATAAAAATCTATTCTGTAACCTGATTTAATATCTTCAAATTCTGTCACTTCAACTCTGGTCAAATAATGCAATGACTCTTCGTCCTCCTCCCCAAGCAGTGCAGACACCTGTGGATTGTTGACAAATGTTATTACCCCAAAATTTGGGATTTTGGCGATCAATTCTGACCTCTTCTGAAAAAATGGTTGGTGGAGTTTGTTATATTTCTGTTCTACTTTCAAAATCTCCTCACTGGCTTGTTCGTTAAGTCTGTCTGTTTCATTTTGTACTTCATCAATTGTTCAATTGCTTCTTGTTGTTCTTTTTCTCCCTTCTTCGGCAAGCCTTCAGAGGCCGACGTCTCCTCCAGTCCCAGAGCAGGAGGTGGTCTTGGTTTCTTCTTTTGAGGTGGGAGTGGAGACTGGCATTTGGGGGCCATGCTGCTGGGGAAGTCCGAGAACCAGAGCACGAGTCTTCTCGCTTGTCCGGAAGCAGGCAGAATACTCAGTGTTACATTTTTTAAAGACACATTTGCAGCTAGGATACTGTTGTCGGATACTCTAAACTGTGTTCCAGAAAAGCATGTAGAAACTAACCCCAGCCAGGCACGGTGGCTCACAGCTGTAATCCCAGCACTTTGGGAAGCCGAAGTGGGGGGATCACGAGGTCAGGAGTTTGAGACCAGCCTGGCCAACATGGTAAAACCCCATCTCTGCTAAAAATACAAAAATTAGCCAGGCGTGGTGGCAGGTGCCTGTAATCCCAGCCACTCAGGAGGCTGAGGCAGGAAAATTGATTGAACCTAGGAGGCAGAGGTTGCAGTGAGGTGAGATCATGCCATTGCAGTCCAGTCTGGTGACAGAGCAAGACTCTGTCTCAAAAAAAAAAAAAAAAAGAGAAAAAAAGAAAAAGAAACTCTGAGCCCCACTGTGACCTTGTTTAGAGAGAGAAGGCCTTTAGAGAGTATCTAAGATTAAACCAGGCCACAAGGTGGGTCCCTAATGCAATAGGGCTGGTCCCCTCTATTCGGGGACACAGCAGGAAGGTGACTGCGTCCCTGAATAGAGGCCTCCAAAGAAACCAAGCCTGCCAGCACCAGGATCTTGAACTTCCAGTCTCTAGAACTGTAAGAAAATAAATTTCTGTTGTTTAAGCCACTCTGTGGGTGATAGTTTATCATGACAGTCACGGCAAACTAACACAGGCAGTGACTGTGACTTAGACTCTGCCAAGCAGGCATCCACATGGCTTTTGGTAGGTAGAAGTGAGATAGACACAAAACCACTGCAGCTTCTGCTGGAAAATGTCTTGGACATGCCTGGCGTTTCTGTGGCAGCTTCCTGCTCGTGGCGGCGTCTGATGGTACTGGCTTTCTGATCATGCTAGATTCCTGATTATACTAGCTTCCAAAACAGGGTGGAGGAAGCGTGGCTCTGCTTTAGCAGCTGCGGCAATGACTTTCCAAGTGACACCTGGCTTTCTGGGAAGTAGCTGTCATGGTACTGAGATGTGGCTTTGAGAATTGTTCCTGAAAGTGATGGGCAAGAGAACACTGTCCGGCTGGCCTAGCTTTGCCACGTGGCCCCTACAGATAGTACTCCACGTATCTGCAGCACCTCAAGTAGCTCTATGAAACCTATAACAAACCCTGAAAGGTCTCTGGGGTCATGAATCAAAGCCAAGCCCTCTTTGGCTATTAATATTCTTTGGAGTAAAAGTTTCCAATTTGCTACTGGGCCCTTGTGAAAACAGAATACCTAGCCATGGAATGTTAGAGGTCATGTGACTTAAGCTGTCCATAATGAATTGTTATCTAATCTAGCGAGTCATAAGTTGGATGCCTGCAGAGGTCTCCATCACAAGTGGAAATGGAATATACGGGGCAGGTTCTGAAAGTGCCGGTACATCACCAGAGTGGATGCTGTGCAATCTCGGTGCACCACCCCCTGCTACAATGCCATCTGCCATGACCTCCTGGCAGGTTCCCCTGGGACCAGCTGACTATGAAAACACTGATTCTGGTTTACAGAAGGTGCCACACAACTATCTGAAAGTTGATACAATATCATAGCCCCATTCCGGGTTAGCTCTGGCAGGACAGAGAAATCCTTGTAATGGGTAGAACTTTGAATTCCTGGAAGAAGAGATGGCCGAATGTATAGATCGTCACTAATTCCCAGGCAGCAACCAACCATTTGGCTAGACGACTAACAGCTTGGAAGAAGTGAGGCTGAAGGAACTATTGACAAGGCCTGGGGAACGGTGTATGGAAGACTTTCTCAGAATAAGCCCCAAGTGTGGCCATGATTGTGTCTCACCTTACTGTCATGGGAGAGCTCCACACATCGCAGGCTCTTAATACTCAGGTGAGCAGGATGAGCAGGATTCTTTGGCTGTGAGCCAGCCTCTCCCCATGCACCCAGCATGCCATCTTGTTGGTAATCCTGCTGAGCAAGCACAGGGTGGCTGGATAAAAAGAAGCAAGGCAGGCAGCAACCTTTTGCTGCTTTTCGCCCTGGAGCAGGCGCTGTCCAGGGAAGTATCTGACCACAGCAGCTTCCTCATCCCCATGGCTTCCTTCTCCATATCCCGCTCCACACATTGGTGCTGTTTTCATAACCTCTACCCCTAGGAGCATATTTTGAGACATCCAGGCCCTTCATGTCAATATTAGTGTTTCTTGAAGTGTAGGCATCAGAATATCTTACTTATGTTGGTTAGTATGTAGGAGTCAGAAAATTGATTTTTATCAAAATCCCCAGGTAATTCTTGTCTTCACTAAATTTTGTGGCAATCTACTCTTAAAGAGAAAGTAGTTCTCTTTTTATTCTCTGTCTCTCTCAGCTTTCCACAGTCTGCCGTCTAAGTTCCGTTTCCTAGGCTGAGGACTTCTTCTTCCCTAGTGTCTGGCCCCAGGAACAATCTCTTTTTAGTGGCTGTAGCCCCCATACCTGCAAGTAAGAGCCTTAAACCTCATAAAACTCTACAGAAGAATCACATGCCACTTAAGTGTAGCCTCGGCGTTCATATAAGAATTCTTCCCTTCCAAGAATGGAGTGGTTTGGGCCTTTCTTCTTTGTCCTCCCAGAAGTCATCATGACGAAGAAGGCTGACAGCTGGAGAATAGAAAGCTGAAGGTCATGGATTTATCGGTCCAGTCCTCCCTGAGGAGGGGTTGAGATCGAAGATCCTAAAAGGGACACAACCGCCAGACTGTCAGCTGGGAAGGCACAGTGTGGAGCCAGAGAAGCTACCCACTGCAGGTCCATTTCCAGCATAGAGAAAGTGGCCTCTTGCGCCCTCCAGTCTCAGCCTGTCCTGTGGTTTTCTGCAGCCTTTCAGGCAAACACAGCCAATGGCATCCCCATCTGCCCTGGCCCCTCCGTTCCCACCCTTGCACCTCCCCGTCAGCATAGTCCTGCTGATGTTCACCTAAGCCTCTACCCTCTCAACCCCTTTAACCTCATCACCGTAGTCATCACAACCTGCTTACTTTATTCATGCCAAGTAGTAACTGAAAAGTCCAATTTCTGCCCCTGGGAATGCTTAGCTTCACCAACCAAGTGTTTATATGTCAGACTTTTAAAATATAATTAACAGCTAGATAGTGCTTCTCCAAACTCCCAATATAGTAAGCACTGAAGGGTAGAATATCTAAAACCTTAACAGACTTCTGCTGTTCCTCGCAGGGGTTTTATGAAAGGATATCAAGGAGTACGACTGCCCTTCTTAGCCCAGAGATTGTCATAGGGGATTTATTTAGAGTTAAAGAAAATCTCTCATGGGACTTGGGTTCTGTTGGGTTCTGGACACTGACTTGTTGTGTCCAGACATGACCAGATTTGCTGATTCGCCTGAAACCCATTTGTCTCCGGTTCATTCTCTGTAAAATAAGACATTTCCCAAGAAGGGGTCTCTCCATGTCTCAGAAGCCTTTATGAGGCTGTGAGCCTCATCTGATACAAGAGGAGGGTATCACCAGCTCACTCTCCACAAGCCCAACCCATTCCCAACATGGATCTGAAAACCACAGAGTGTCATGGACACATTGCAAGTGTCCTATATTGTCTCTGGCCCAGATCCATGAAGACCCTGAACATGTTTGCAGAATCTGGAGGGAACAAGGGAGCCTCCTGAGACTGTGTGACAATGGGGAAAAAGCAGCACATTTGGAGGAACCCTGGGTCCCCCAGGTCTGACTGTAAGCCCCTCTCTTAAGCTTCCTTAGTCATCATTTTCCTTCAAGCATTGAGGAAACACAAAATACCTCACAGAATCCTCAAGGAGTGCAAAGGTCCTAAATCTTTTCCATGTTCAAGCCCACATCATACTCCAGCTTCCAGCGATCTCTCTCCAGCTTTTCACAGTCAAAATTCTGGAAAGAATTGCTCATAAACTCCTTGCCTGGTTAACCCATACAGGACACGGTGGCTGAGCATATGGGATCTGGATTCAAACTGCTTGGATTCATATCCTGGTGCTCCCACCTGGCTGTGTGACCTTCCACCAATGACACAGCTCTGTGCCTCAGTTTCTCCATGTGTAGATGAGGATAATAGTGCTTATGTGTGTACTATATTAGGATTAAATGCCTTGGTTTCTTTAAAGTGATTAGGATGGTACCTGGCATATAATGAGCCCTCAATAAATACTAGATATTATTATCTTTCAAATCTAAATTTAGGGCTACCTTCTCAGAAATTCCACCTCTGGCCTCCCAGTTAGGGTCAGACTTTCATAGTTCTCACCAAAGTTGAACTTAGGTATTTTTGGTGTGACGATCGTGACCTTCATGCAGGGTACTAAAAGGTCAAAGAGAGCAGAAATGGCACCCGTGTTTCTCTATATTGTGCTCCTACTGCTTAGCTCAGTAACTGGCACAGAGCAGGAACAAGTAAGTATTTCTTGGACATACAAAGGAATGAGTGAGTGCTGGTACTGGCCTGGGTCCATCAATGAATGGAGGCTGCTGTCAGGGAGCAAGCGCCCCAAACTGCTGGATGAACTCATATGTAAGAGATCTTTGGCCAAAGGGTACCTACTATAAAGCTATAAAGGACTGCCCAAGACTCTCATGCCGCTATAAAGGACTGCCCAAGACTGGGTAATTTATAAAGGAAAGAGGTTTAATTGATTCACAGTTCCACGTGGCTGGGGGGTCCTCAGTCATTGAAAGAATGACTGTGGATCCCCTTTGGGATCCAGTGAGGGAAGCCCTTTGGGCATAAGAAAGCTGACTTTGGGCCAAAGACTATGCATGTCTTGGAGAAGTTGCTATTTACAGGTGAAGGTCATCAACTGAGACTCCGTGATGTAGAACAAATCCTGTCACTCAAATTGAGTCCTGTGGCTCACTGGAATCCTTTTGGAAGTTTTGGGGAAAAAAAAAAGTACAGATTCCTAAGCCCCACTCCAATCTGGAAATCTCCAGGAGTAGATCCTGGGAACCTGGATTTTTAAAAAACTCTTCAGATGATTCTGTTGCCACTAGCCTGCATAGACCAGCATGCTCTAATCTGGCCAAATTTGATCTTTTTACAAAGGAAGAGAAACACGCTTTTACTCTACATCAGTAAAGAGGGCATGAAGTTTTTAATGAACATGGAAATTAGCTGATAATTCTTTTGGGACTAGGATTGGTGTGTGCTCTTGGAAACAGCACATAACACAGATCATGCATGGCAGGATCATTAGCATGGAAATGAGGTCTGATTAGAAAGCCCTGACAGCTCTTCCTCCTCCTCCTACTGTGATTAGAGCAAATATTAGACTGTCTGGCAGACTCGGTCCGGTTTCCTCCAATAGACTCATCTCTTGGCCAGGGTGTGTTTGCCAAGTTTAACACAGGATGGCCCAGTGTTACTTTTCTAAGTGCTGACAGCCCTTTTCACCTGAGTGTTCCTGGCCTGTGTGGACTCAGTGATCCAATCATCACCATCATTCTCTAACCCAGGGTTTCTCAACCTGGGTACTATTGACATTTTTTATTGGCTATTTCTTTGCAAGGAGTTGGGGGTGCACTATACTCTGCACTGTAGGATGTTTAGCAGCCTCCATGCCTATGGTGTCTACCCGCTAAAGAACAATAAAGCATGTTCCTTGGACATTGCCAGTTTTCCCCTAGGGAGGTAAAAATGTCTGCCCTTCCCCCACTTCCACATTGAGAACTGCTTTACCCTTACAAATTCTCTTAACAGAGAATTCAGATGACCACAGCATGACATCAGGAATTTCCACTGGAGCCTTTTTCCCCAACAGAAAAAAATATAAAAGAATATTTCTATGGATTTCATGGACAAGACCCAAAAAAGGACAAAACCAGAAAGAAAGGATTGATAATTTTGCCTACATTAAACTGTAAAACTTTCATATGAAAAACATCATATATGATGTTGCCATAGGGGAGAAAGCATTTACAACACAAATAATCAATGAAAGATTAATTTTCAGAATATATAACTGTATTAGTCCATTCTCACACTGCTATAAAGGACTGCCCAAGACTTGGTAATTTATAAAGGAAAGAGGTTTAATTGATTCACAGTTCCACATGGCCGGGGGAGATGGGGGGCTCGGGAAACTTACAATCATGGTGGAAGGGGAAGCAAACACATCTTTCTTCCCATGATGGCAGGAAGGAGAAGTGCCAAGCAAAAAAAAAGGGAAAAGCTGCTTCTAAAACCATCAGATCTCATGAGAAATCACTCACTATCACAAGAATAGCATGAAGGTAACTGCCCCCATGATAAATTACCTCCTGCTGGGTCCCTCCCTCAAACTACAATTCAAGATGAGATTTGGGTGGGGACACAGCCAAACCATATCAATAAAGGATGTCTTAGAAAAAAATAACAAAAAGAAAAACATCCAATAAAAAACTGGGCAAAGGATATGGTAGACATTCAGAGGAAACTCTGAATGGCCAATACACATGAAAACTGGTCAACCCCATTAGTAGAGAGGAAATGCAAACTGAAGTGATCACATCCTACCTTACACTCATCAGAGCAGTAAATGAAGAGGTTGATAGTACCAAGTATTCGGGAGCAGGCCCTGAAGTGAGAGTATCTACTCCCATACACCATTAGTGGAGGCATAGATTGGTAATAATCACTTCAGAAAACTGTCTAGCATTATCAGATAAGACTGACTCTGCCATTACTCTCCTGAACACATACCCTAAAAAAAGAACACATCTCCACAAGGAAACACCGTCAAAGAGTTGTTTACAATAATGTTTGGAATAGTGAAAAACGAAACAAACCAAGTGTCTGTCTACCAGCTGAGGAATGGATAAACATTTAAGATACACGTGCACACAAGAGAATACCATTAGCATTAAAAATTAATGGACTATATAACTATGTGTAACAGGAAAATCATATTTTAAAAGGATAGTACAGTGTGGACCCAATTATATAAAGCTTAAAAACAAAGAGTATACCATTTATAGATACAAGCATATCGGTTAAAAAGAAATGGGTGAAACTTGGATAAAGGGGAGGAAGTAAATGGGATGCAGGGAGGTCTACGATTGAGTCTACGATGTTTTATTTTTTAAACAGAAGAACATCTGAAGGAAAAATGGCAAAATGTTAACCTGTGTGCTTTTCGATCCGCCATCTGCGCCTCAGGTGGGGCCGCCACCAAAATGCAGATTTTCATGAAAACCCTTACGGGGAAGACCATCACCCTCGAGGTTGAACCCTCGGATACGATAGAAAATGTAAAGGCCAAGATCCAGGATAAGGAAGGAATTCCTCCTGATCAGCAAAGACTGATCTTTGCTGGCAAGCAACTGGAAGATAGACGTACTTTGTCTGACTACAACATTCAGAAGGAGTCTACTCTTCATCTTGTGTTGAGACTTCGTGGTGGTGCTAAGAAAAGGAAGAAGAAGTCTTACACCACTCCCAAGAAGAATAAGCACAAGAGAAAGAAGGTTAAGCTGGCTGTCCTGAAATACTATAAGGTGGATGAGAATGGCAAAATTAGTCGCCTTCGTCGAGAGTGTCCTTCTGATGAATGTGGTGCTGGAGGGTTTATGGCAAGCCACTTTGACAGACATTATTGTGGCAAATGTTGTCTGACTTACTGCTTCAACAAACCAGAAGACAAGTAACTGAGTTAATAAAAGACATGAACTAAAAAAAAAAAAAAAAAAATGTTAACCTGTGTTTAATTGAGATTGTGGATATGTGGGGTATGAATTGTTTCATTCTCCAGACTTGTTGGAAATTTTTAGTTTTTCAAATTAAGCATTTTAAAATAAATACATCTGGAAAAGGTAAAACTATAAGGATTGAAAACAGATAGGTGGTTGCCAAGGGCCAGGGATGGGGGTAGGGTGGTAGGGTCAACTACAAAGGGGCCCAGGAATTTTCAGGAGTGATGGAACTGTTCTGTATCCTGCTTATGGTGGGGGTTATACAACTGTATTCATTCGTCAAAACTCACAGACATGTACACTTCTTGAAAAGTGAATTTTATTGTATAAAAATTATACATTAATGAAAAAATAAACATGAAAAAATACCTGCTTATTGTAGAAACAAAAGGTGCAGAATTAGACCTTAATTATTTTAAGCCTCTTACCTAACAAAAATACTATATGAAATTGGATTGTTACTTGGAAGCATCTATCAACGCATTCCTATGTTTAATCAATACATTTTAAAAATTCAATCAACATTTAAGTAATAATAAATGCATTGACATCACGGAATCTGCTGAAATACCCAGCACTTTATCGCTTTCTTAAACAAGAGCGAAATGCAATTTCAGGTCATTCTCCCTGCTCTGGGTTCTGGAACAGAACAGGATTTCTGACATTCATATTAATATTCCTGATGTTCTTATAACTAAGTGCTGTCAGAAATGTTTGGTCTTTGACTGAATGACTGAGTCAATAACCGAATGAGTGAGAGAAAGAAGAATCACTTCTCGTCTTAACATCCTGTTTCTATTTTACTGGGGCAAGACATTCTCTTACCTGTACAAGGATAGTGATAGTTTCATTTAAGTTTTCTTCTCTATATATAATCTCCTCTCTCGAAATTCCTTTGTTCTGTGGGGTTCCTTTTAGTCTTACCCCTTCCAGATGTCAAAGGCTTTTCTCAGGTTTGTGGTAACCCTGGTTGTGCTCATGATAAGGATGAGGGACTGAGAAGCTGCCTGGAAGCTTTGAGCCAGGGTGACCAATACTGAGGGGGTGTCCCAGAATGTGGGAGTTTCAGCACCAAAACCAAAAAAGTCCCAGGCACGCCAGACTGAGTCCATCACCCTACTCTGAGCCCATGGTGTGAGCTTCACTGGAGGGGGATCTGGCTGGGAATTTTCTGGAAGAAATGTCAATATTTTTAGGGCTTTCATCTTGGGTCAGTCAGAATCCTCAAAGCAGCAGCTTCCAAACTTCTGCCTAGAGGCGCAAGGCCTGTCTGGCGGGGGATCCGGCAGCCTCCAGGATGCGGTATTCACAAGGCCGTCACTCTTCGGATCTTAGCGTAGGATCCCCATCTTCCTGGCTTCCCTCAGCCTACAGCTCCTGCTCTGCCAGTCTCTGGGTATCAGCCTTGTCCGCCTTCACATTCACAGGTCTAGAAGTCTGACAAGGCTGAAGGTGGTAAGCACAAGGACTTTCTCCGCGATGCCCGCCCCCCTCTCCTCAGCCACCTCCATCTTTCCCAGAAGTCCCCAGGGCATTTCTCCTTGTGCGTCATTGGTCAGAGCTGGGTCACGTGCCCAAACCTGCACCAATCATTGGCAAAGAAAAGAGGAGGCACCTTATTGGTTTCTACCAAATATGAGGCTTTCCCTTGGTGTGGGCACATTGATAAGGAAATATCAGGGTTTGTGTAGTGAAAGAGGAAGGGGTGCGAATGTGGGTAGGCCGCCAAAAGTGGCTGCCTCTCAGCATATGCAAGCACAGTGTTGATTTAAATCCCACTTAGGGTCTAGGGACTAAAGTTCTACAGGCTTCTCGTCCCTTCAGGGGCGCTGGGGCCTCTCAACTTTGAGCTTCACTGGAAGTGTTACCAGTGGAGGGTGTCCAGGTTCTTGGAGTTTTGAACAAATAATTAGACAAAATGCACAAGCAAAGCAAGGAAGGAATGAAGCAACAGAAGCAGCAATTTATTGAAAACGAAAGTAGACGCCCCAGGGTGGGAGTGACCTGAACCTAGGGGCGCAAGAGCCTCTTTACAGAATTTTCTGGGGTTTAAATATCTGCTCTGGAGGTTTCCCATTGGTTACTTGGTGTATAGCCTATGTAAATAAAGTAGTGGTCCGCAATCAGTCCGACTGGTTGTGGAAGGCAACCAATCAGAGATACTTCCAATTTTCCATCTGCCACACAAAAAATGGTAGTGGGGCGGTGGTTTGCAAAGGGAGTAGCCTCTGGTCCTTTTGTTACTTAGATGTGGAAAGTTGGGGGTTTTCTTTTGATTTAGATCTAGGAAGTCAACATGAATCGGCCTTAAGTTCCCTGACTCCAGACCCTATTCTACTGCCTCTGAAGGCGGATTGATTGGGCTGTTTGAGGCTATGATTCTTATAAAACTGAGCATCTCTGAGACCTGGTTGAGAGGGCCCTGCCCAACTGTACGAGAAGCCTCCTAGAAAAGAAATCATCTAAAGAAAGAAGGGGTAGGCCGGGCGCAGTGGCTCACGCCTTTAATCCCAGCACTTTGGGAGGCTGAGGTGGGTGGATCACGAGGTCAAGAGATCAAGACCATCCTGGCCAACATGGTGAAACCCCGTCCCTACTAAAAATACTAAAATTAGCCAGGCGTGGTGGTGCACACCTGTAATCCCAGCTACTCCGGAGGCTGAGGCAGGAGAATTGCTTGAACCTGGGAGGCAGAGGGTGCAGTGAGCCAAGATCACCACTGCACTCCAGCCTGGGCAACAGAGCAAAACTCCATCTCAAAAAAAAAAAAGAAAGAAAGAAGGGATCATTTCCATCGTTAACGTTAACTAATATTTAACACCCACTGTGTAGCAGTCATAGTGCAAAAAACTAGAGACGTGGTGGTGAAAAGGACAAATGCAGAAGGAAAGCAATTGTCACTCCATCCAGTCACCCTCCATCTTAACAGCCACAGACTCATACTGCATCCAAGGGAGATGGATCTATATTCGAATGAGTAAAAATCCTAAGAGCAGTTTCAATAAAACGGAACGAGCACCCAGTGTGCTGCATCAAAGCCTAAATGAGAGAGCATAGATGGCCCACGTGGCAGCAGAAGGGACTTACCTGCTCGTGGCATTTGTGGAGAACATTTGTGCACTGAATGGACAACATGGTCTGAGCAGGTGGCCGGCCCAGCCCACATAGTGACAAGCTTTGAGAGTGGAGTGGGGAGGTCAGCAGCTTTGGAGGCCCCACCCCACCTGCAGGTCTGGGTAGCTCTGAGAGCAGAGCAGGGGGTAGGGCAGCTCTGAAGGGAGCCAGATCCAGAATGAGGAAAGAGCAGAAACCTGGTGTTCACAAGACAAGCCAATGTCTCTGGAATCCCCCAAAATGAGTCTGGAGGAATTTAAGGAGTGTGGAAGTTCCTTTCAATCTGCTGCGGTGATTGTTTACGGCCGATGTGACCTATTTTTAATCCACAGGTTGATATGTGGGTATAAAACATGGATTTCAGAATCTAGAAGACTTGGAGGAGGTACCCATCAATTGATACTCTGAAACTGCTCTTTCTGTAATTTTTTTTTCTCTCTGTTACATGATTTTCAAACATAAACAAAATTAGAAGGCTGGGCAGGGTGGCTCATTCCTATAATTCTAGCACTTTGGGAGACCAAGGCAGAAGAATCCCTTGAGGCCAGGAGTTGGAGACCAGCCTAGGCAACATAGTAAGACCCCTTTTCTACAAAGAACTTAAAAAATTAGCTGAGAGGTCGGGTGCAGTGGCTCACAACCTGTAATCTTAGCACTCTGGAATCTCCTGATGCATAGTCAGATACGTTACCCATTACGCCACTGGCCCCCAGATCCTAGCATTTTGGGAGACCGAGAAGGGTGGATTGCTTGAGCCCAAGAGTTCAAGACCAGCCTGGGCAACATGACAAAACCGCATCTCTACAAAAAATACAAAAATTAGCCAGGCATGATGGCACATGCCTGTAATCCTAGCTACTTGGGAGGCTGAGGTAGGAGGATCACTTGAAGCCAGGAGTTTGAGGTTGCAGAGTAATATTGCACTGCATGCCAGCCTGGGCAACAGAGCGAGACTCTGTCTCTAAAAAATAAAAATGAAAATAGAGAAAATAGTATAACGAGGTTCCAGGTACCCAGCTTCAAACATTAACCACATGGCCAGTCTCATTTCATCTATGCCAGTTCCTCCCAATGTTGTTTTCAGGCAAATATCAGATTTTATATTATTTTGTTCATAAACATTTTAGTATACATCTAAAAGATAAGGGATATAAATGTATGCATATATATGTAGTTATGTAATATACAACTACAATACCATTATTACATAAAACGTGCAATCAGTCCTTAATATCATGAAATACTTACTCAGTATTTACATTTCCAGGCTTAAAAACATCATAATACATTTTTCTGATTTGTTTCAGGAGCCAAATGAGGTACACACAATCTATAAATCTTAACCTTCCAGGGAATTCTGGATTGAAACAAACCCAGAACAAAACTGGATTTATCTAACCTTACCTTATGTTATATAAAATTACACCAGTGGGAGGGTTGGTTTTTCCCTTATAGTAAAAGTTTTTTCCCTTATAATAAAAGTTTTTTTTCCCCTTATAATAAAATGCTGCGTTGGTCATTAGCTAACTATTTCCACAGGTCCCAGATTTCTGGCCTCATAACTGGAAGCATTTGGCAATTTGGCTGCAGAACGAGGCTGGCAGGTGAGTCACTTCTCACCGGAGTCCACCCACGTGGCAGAGTTACCCTGAAAATGCCACTGGTCCTCAACAGCTCCTTGGAGGCCTAATGAAGTGAGAGAGTTCAGGTGCCAAAACAGCCACCAGGGGGCTCCCGAGGAACTCGATGAACTTCGGTGTTCACTGAAAAGCCAATTTGGCTGCCTTCTTACAGCACGTCTGTTGAGCCTTGGCGCCCCACTCCCTCAGGTCAGCTTTGCAGCAGAGGGACCAGACCTCAGGCAGATGAGGCTGGCTGGCAAGGCCAAGGTTAGCTGTCCTTGGCCATCAGAGTGTGAAACGTTCAGCCCTCCCCCTCCCCCACCCACATTGGTCATCTTTGCAGACCCACTGGACAGCAAAGAGCATCCCCCAGATATAACGCATCCATGATAATAAGCACCCAGTAGCCTGTGGTCGTTAATACTTTAATGAGGAAGTAAACAAAGAGCTTTATTTTAAGCAATGGAATGGGCTTAATTAACCCGTAAATGTAGACAGCTAATGCGAAATTATACACCTAGAAAAAGCACACCCCTGAGAACCTGGATCACGGCATCTCCATTTGGCCTGGCGAGTCGCTCCCCATCTCTAGGTCTCATCGCCGGAAATTGAGGGGGGTTGGGCTAGAAGCCACTGGCTGAGGTCTCTTCCTTCTCAGTTAGTTTTTGTGTGGGCACTGTCTTGGTGTGTAGGGATGTCCATTTATCTAGGGCTGCTGGGACAAAGTACCAAACACCGGGTGGCTTGAACAACAGCCATGAATTATCTCACAGTTCTGGAGGCCGGAAGTCCAAAATCGAGGTGTCCTCCAGGGCCAGCTCCAGTGGAGGCTCCTGCCTTACCTCCTCCGGCTTCCCAGGTTTGCCGGCAATCCTCAGTGTTCCTTGGTTTGTACATCACCGTCTTCTCCCTGTGTCTTCACACCGTCTTCCCTGTGTGCATGCCTGTCTCCGTGACCAAACTTCCCCTTATTATAAAGGACACTAGTCATATTGGATTAGCATCTCCATTCCAGTGACCTCATTGGACTTAATTGCCTCTGTAAACAGCCTGTCTCCGAATAAGGCCACATTCTGACGCACAGGGAGTTAGGACTTCCACAGATCTTTTGGGAGGGGATACAGTTCAGTCCAAAACAGGGACTATGTTGAAGAACAGGTGATATTGGAAAGGCCCTATAATGACAGACCCATGAATTATGCATGCTAGCGGGTCATACCACCAAGGTTTTAGGATAAAGTTACAAATCTGCAAAGACACCATAATAACACACAAAGAATTATGTCGTGGAAAAGCGCATACTGTGATTTTACAAAGAAAAATGAAGAGTATAACCCAAATGAGCTTCATAACCCAAGTTACATTAAAATCATGACATTTGATCATTTCCTGTGATCATTGATATAGAAAATCAAATACAGGTTAAACTAAAAACAAATCCAGATTATTTTTTTTGCTAGAATTGTACAACAGAAGTTTATTATTGCACTACTAAAAAATTATAGAACTTTTCTATCATAAGCACCAAGAACTCTTTCACATATTAAATACAAAGAACATGTATTTATTAAACTTTCACAAAATGAGATTCACACCCCTTCTTAGGAATACAAGCACTCATTGCATAAACAAGGCCACCTCGTCTTTGCTCGTCACTATCAGCAAAGGCCCATCTATTCTTTTGTGTTTTAACCAGAACATTCGCGGCCCAGCAGGCACTGCTTCAGTTCCTGACATGGTTTCTCAATGAACAGCGTCAGGGCCAGCCCAGTGACGAAAGTCAGCACACAGTGTCCAGAGAAAAGATAGAACTGGAGAGAAAGTGGGCAGGGTGAACACAGTTTTACTCTGGGATCCCTATTGTGTTCAGATCCAAAATGTACCATCCTAGCTCTACAAAATGTATCTGTAGGACAATCAGTGCTACATATTAAAAATAAAATAAATAAAATAAAAAATGGTATCCTGTGCTGAAGGCCTCCCTCTTCCTCCCCACAAATAAAGCAAAGAACAATGAGGCTCTTTTTTTTTTTTCTGAACTGGAGTCTTGCTCTGTCGCCCAGGCTGGAGTGCAATGGCACAATCTCGGCTCACTGCAACCTATGCCTCCCGGGCCCAAGCAATTCTCCTGCCTCGGCCTCCCAAGTAGCTGGGATTACAGGTGCACACCACCACGCCCGGCTAATTTTTGGATTTTCAGTAGACATAGTTTCTACTATTTTTACTAAAACAGATAGTTCTACTATCTATTTTTTTTCTTTTTCTTTTTTCTTGTTTTTTCTCGCTTATAAAGTCCTATACTATCTGTTTTTAGTAGAACTCTTGACCTCCTGATCTGTCCGCCTCGGCCTCCCAAAGTGCTGGGATTACAGGCATGAGCCACCAAGCCCAGCCCAATGAGGCTCTAAAAAAAAAGTCTTTCATAAAAGCAAATAGGCTACCTCGTTGCTCAAGAAGAGAACAAACTGTGGTACCATAACATACCATAACAGAGCTGGGAGCCGTGTGCTAACTCACCATGTTGGTATCAGTGTAGTGAATAAGCGTTTCCTGAAGGCCGTTATAAAGGATGATCAGAATCGGATGCACCAAGTAGCAAGCATAACTGATGCTGGCCAGGAGCTCCAGATGTCCCAGGAAAGCACCCGGTTCACCAGACCTGGAAGGAACAAGCACTGATCCGTGAAGCCACAGCCTCTCTCTGGGCCGGTGAAGACGCCCTGCCGTCCTGTCAATGCTTCGGTTGGATTCTGCGCCTAAGTCTGTGAACTTTTCCTAAGAAGTCTTTATGCATTATAATTTAGACAAGGTACCAAACCAAATACCACCTTTCTGTTGCAAGAATTATGATAACATAAGAGAGATGTATGGTTTCAGCCCTTGAGCATAAAACATTCCATGTATAAAACAAGGTAGAAAGTCCTCACACTCACCTGGGTTCTGGATCAAGATGGATCAAGATGCAGCCACACGAGGCGACGGGCCTGGGGATAAGGCATTTAACATGCCAGGCCTCAGACTCTTCATCTGCCAGTGAGAGGCTGGCATTTGATCAGCCTTTAGGTGCCTTTCGGAACAAATATTCTGTAATTTGGTATTTATTCTAGAACTATATTGTCCCAGACAATAGCCCCTAGCCACTTGTGGCTATTTAACTGAATTAAAATTAAATACAATGAAAACTTTCTTTCTGAATAGGACTTACTGCTGTCTCTAGTGAGTTGCCTGGTAATCCTTCAAAAGATTATGTCCACCCAGAACCTCAGAAGGTAACCTTATGTGGAATAAGGTTCTTTGCGGGTATTATTAAGAGAAGGAACTAGAAATGAGACTATCCTGGATTAGGGTGGACCCTGAAGCCAGTGACAGATATAAGAGACAGGAAAGGAGACAGAAACACAGAGGAGAGACACAAGGACGAGACCCATGTGCTGAGGAAGACAAGGACTGGAGTGAAGAGTCCGCGAGCCAAGGAGTGCCACGGCTTGCCAGCAGCTACCAGAGGTTGGGAGAGGTGATGGGACAGATTCTCCCTCAGAAAATCCAGAGGGACCAACCCTGCTGACACTTTGATTTTGAACATCTCGCCTCCAGAACTGCAAGAGAATACATTTCTGTTGTTTTAAGCCACAGAAATAAAATATAACTTCTGTTTCTCCTTTGCGCAAGCCTCATTTAAAGTGCTCAGTAGCGCATCACAATTTGCTCAGGATAAATCTCTGGAGCCATCCCAGACTCCTTTCATCCTGGACTCCATAGAGGGCTTCCAAAAATGTATCTCATATCAGACCACTGTTTCTCACCTCACCTCCATGGCTAACACCCTCGTGAATCTCCCATCACCTCCGGCGTGGGCCTCCGTGGTAGCTCCCCCAGTGGATCTGTTGGTCTCTGCTCTTGTTCTTGCCACCCTATAGTCCCCATACCACATCCAGAGTAATCTTTTAAAATCACGTATCAGGGAGAAATGGGGAAGGGGAGATACTGATCAAAGGGTACAAAGTTTCAGTTAAACTGACGGAGTAAGTTTTAGTGATCTATTGCACTCCATAGTGACCACAGTTAATAACAATGTACTGGATATTTTTAAGTGGCTAAAAATATAGATTCTTAACATTCTCACCACAAAAAAAGAGATAACTTGGTCAAGTGATGCATATGTTAATTAACTTGATTTCCTCTTTCTATCTACTATGTGTACATATATCAAAATA
This sequence comes from Ateles fusciceps, assembly GCA_036589455.1. NCBI lineage: Eukaryota > Metazoa > Chordata > Mammalia > Primates > Atelidae > Ateles > Ateles fusciceps. Next base: position 12,752,043 of record JAZHEH010000078.1, read on the forward strand.
TCACGTTGTACCCCATAAATACATATAGGTTTTGGTTTGGTTTGGGTTTTTTTGAGACAGAGTTTCACTCTGTCACCCAGGCTACTGTGCAACGGCTGTCTCCGCTCACCGCAACCTCTGCCTCCCAGGTTCAAGTGATTCTCCTGCCTCAGCCTCCTTGAATTACAGGGGCGTGCCACCACACCTGGCTAATTTTTATATTTTTAGTAGAGATGGGTTTCACTGTGATGACAAGGCTGATCTTGAACTCCTGACCTCGTGATCCACCCGCCTCGGCCTCCCAAAGTGCTGGGATAATAGGCGTGAGCCACTGCACCAGGCCCATACATATAGTTATTATTTGTCAATTTGAAAATAAATTTTACAAATTCACAAATCATGGGCTGTGATCTGAATGTTTACATACCCCAAAAATTCATATGTTGAGATCCAAATTTCCAAGGTGATAGTATTAAGAGGTGGAGTCTTTGGAGAGGCAATTAGTTAATGAGGGCTGGGCCTTCAGAAATGGGATTAGTGACCTTATAAAAGTGACCCCAGAGACATAGCTCTACCTTTCTACGATGTGAGGACACATCTAGAAAGTTCCACCTTGGAGCCAGAGAGCAGGCCTTCACCAAACCCTAAATCTGCTGATGCCTTGATCTTAGACCTCCCAGCCTTCAGAACTGTGAGATAGAAATTTCTGTTGTTTTTAAGCCACCTCACTTACAGGGTTTTTGTTCTAGCAGCTGAAATGGACTAAGACTTCATGTGACGTGGCATTTAAAATAAAATCCAAGCCCTTCCCATGACCTTGAAAGCTCTGCCTAACCTGGGTCCTACCTTCCCCCTCTGACTTCCCTTCCCACCCCGCCCTCCCCCTTGACCCTCGGTTCCTATCTCACTGGTCATTTTGCTCTTCCTCCAAGCCACGAAGCTCGTTCCAGTCTACAGAACTCTGCCTTTGCACTCCGTCTGCCCAGAATTATTTTGTACCACATCTTTGCAAATGTACCCCTATTCCAGTTACCCACTAATCTCTGCTTTATTTTTATTCACTGTATTTAAACTTCCCTCGACCCCATTGTAATCTCTCACAAGGGGATTTTTCTTTTCTATTGCTATATCCCCAGATTCTAGAACAGTATCTGCCATAGAATAAGCATTCAATAAGTATTTATGTAGTTCAGTGAATAAACACAGATGGACTTATAGACAAAAGACGCTTTTCCCCAAGTGAAGTCTATAAAAGGTGAAACACAATTTCACCGTAGAACAAAATAATTGTAGAGAAATGAAATCAGCAGAGCCCATGCTCACGCAGATAAGCAAACACAAAAGAACATGCCCTAAAGCAAACAGTACCATGTTCACATCATGAGCCGCAACTGATTCCAGCAACCATTCATCATTTCACGTTCACGTGGTTAATGCAGATTTTATTGCCTTTATAGTTTTATGATTACTTCATAAACCTGCTTCGACTTTCTGCTTTGGCATGTGCTAGAAACATAAAATTTTGTATCTTGGTTTATGTTTGTTCATGTTTAGACAAAATTAGAACAAAAATAAGAGCATATAGTCAGGGTAACTTGAATCTATGTTCCTAGGGGGAAAAAAATGTATTGAAAAAATAAGAACACAAATAATTTTAGTCAACACCAAGAATCCAGCATTCTTATTTCTTTAGAATAGGCCCACATAATACTTAAGTTTGAGGACAAAAACTGTAGGTGACAGAGCACCACAGAAGGGTTTTAACTGAAGGAGTAGTGTGCTCAGACGACTGTGGCAGCTCAACAGCGGACAACCTGGAGCCTCGCATGACCAGCATGGTCCACATTGCTATCAAGCAAAGACGGTTAAAGATTCATGGAATCATCAAGATCCCTTCCAGTCCTGAGAGTCTCAACTAAACATTTCTTCTTATTCAGACATTCTTTTTTTTTCTAAAAGTCATCAGCTAGACACTTTTTTTTTTCTGTTGCCCAGGTTGGAGTGCAGTGCAGTGGTGCAATCTCAGCTCACTGCAACCTCTGCCTCCTGGGTTCAAGCAATTCTCCTGCCTCAGCCTCCCAAGTAGCTGAGATTATAGTTGTGCGCCACCATGCCTGGCTAATTTTTGTATTTTTAGTAGAGATGGGGTTTTGCCTTGTTGCCAAGGCTGGTCTTGAATTCCTGGGCTCAAGCGATCCACCTACCTCAGCCTCTCAAAGTACTGGGATTACAGGTGTGAGCCAGGTAGACACATGTTTTCCAAAAATTTATTTAAGCTGTCACCTCATACATTCATCTAGTAATCAATCTTGATATCTTATAGATAATTTTGGAGACACAAACCTAGGCTATCAGGTGCCCCTGCAGTTCTGGATTGGCTAATGACAACACACCTTTGAATGATAAATTGCTCAAGAATAAGTAAAATGGCTTGCTCATCACCTGGGTGATGAGACAGCACCCCCACCCAGACTCGTGATGGAGGGCATTTACTAGTTCCATTGTAATGATAGTGCTGCAAATTAGTTTAATCTTCGAACTTAACCTGATTCATTCCTCTCTAATATCATTTATGTTAGCTAGTTATTCTTGATAAACAGCAGCACCCCTCACGTTAGAGAGGAAGACTGATGTTTGCGGCATTATAAATGGCCTGTGTCAGGCCCTGGGGGAGTAGTTGTTTATGAGGCTCTGTGACAGCTCAGGGACACTGTCACGGGGTGATGCTGCAGGCAGGGCTGTGGTCACTTAACCCAGAGTTTCCCATAAATGCAAATACATCAGTCAGAGAGAATGCAGTCCCTTTCCACTTTAATATCACTTTTCTATATAAGGGAAAGTTTTAATATTAAAATATGAAAGATCATTAAGGCTCATTTCTAAAATTAAAATATTGAAGATCATCGTTACATTAAAATACCTATAAAATTTAGGAACAATTTTCATTAACATCTGGGAGAAGTGCTATCACGTAGGAATGAAGAGCTCTGGCTTTGGACTTCGTGCTGGGACCTGATTCATTTTCTAGTTCAACCTCTCACCAGCTGTGGGACCTCCGCTGTGTCGATTTCTCTCCAGACATGGTTGTTCTCAATGCTAATTATAGGTCTTCCTCCCAGGGGTGTGTTCAGTGCTACCAGGGATCCTGTAGGTGATGTTTCCCACAAGGCCTGGCATCCAACATGTGCTCAATCCAGAAACTGTTCATCACCCCATTGTTTTTTCCCTTTAAGTCATTATTTCCCACCACCTTTGCTGAAGCTGAGTGGCATGGGTTCACAGGCTAGGTTTAAACTCCTCCTGGTGGGTTATTTCCCTAGTGTATGAAGCGGGCATCCCCTCCCCCCGGATCTACTGCTCCTATGTCAGGGCTTTGGGTAGCTTGAGGCCAGAACCTCTTCTGGGAGCTTCCTGCCAGCCTTGTTCTCTTATTTGCTGACATCCCAAGCACACAGTTCCTACCTCTCGCCAAATAGAGAAGACAGGGAGGAAAGCATCAGGAGACTTGAATAGACCTTTCTAACCTGGAGAAGATTCTTTTCCGTTGAAGCCTTTTATCTGCGTGGCTCTCTACATGTTGAAAGCCAACTCAGTTATCCAAGGGGATCATGGCAACCATTTAGTCTATACCTTCAGATGGGGAAACCAAGGCTCAAGGCACTGTCCCTAGAAGTCTTGCTCCTAAGCACTGATTTTTTTTTCTCCTGACATTGCTCTGCCTTTGGAGAGGCTGCATCTTTTTCTTTCAGAACCTGCACTTGTGTATAAATCCATGTAAAAATCATATACACAAATCCTTTGTATTTTCCAAGGTTAGAGAGAAATCGATATTTTTGAATCAATATCAGTCATTCATCAACCACTCCAGAAAACAAAAGTCCCTTTGGTACAGTCCTTATGTGTTAAATTTGTCACCTTTAACGGAAAAGGGTGTGAACCCAACAGCAAAGCCAGGAGCTGCTCCATACCTCCGTAGCCTCCCTGGCACGCAAAAAGGACCCAACCCACGGCCGCCGCCCACAGGGTCCGGTGGAGGGCTTGGTAGAGAGCTGCAGCCACTGAAGGAGAAGCAGAGGCGTCGTCCACCACATATGCCAGAGCAGCCACCGCAAATAGGGTGGCGAAGGAGCAGCTCCACCCCAGCAGGACCTGCATCTGCGGGGAGAGGAGAGGCGGGGCCCAGCCCTTTTTAGCCATTGTATAACTCCCGCCTCTTACACAAACTTACTTTTTTGGTGTTATCGCTGTCACTTAGGTCTTTATTTGTAAACCTCAGTCACTGCATAGATCTGACTAAAACAGAAGGTTGTAATTTAAAGGGGGCGGCCAGGAGATCTTTGTGGCGACAGAGAGTTCTGTACCTCGACCATGAAGATGGTTACACACATTTGCACATGGGACAAAATGACCCAGAACCGTAGACAGACATGCGCAAATGAGTATGTGTAGAGTTGGTGGATCTGAGGTCTATTGTGCTAATTCCCATTTTCGGGTTGTGGTCAGCTCCCATAGTTATGTCCCATGTTGCCTGTTGGGGAGCCGGAGTACACAGCACCTCTCTGTACTACTTTTGCAACTTTCGGGGAATCTATAATCGTTTCAAAATGAAAGTGAAAAGGAAATCAAGTAATCTGCTAACCCACTCCTCATCTCCCAGTTCGTCCCTTAACCAAATTAAGGCTCCTTGATGGCTTCTGCCTTCACCATAAATGTGAGGTCCTCCAGCACACAGCCCCGCCCTGGGCAGCAGGCTAGTCAAGTGGAAGGAATGGGAGGATGAAAAGTCTTCAGCTCGAAGAATAGCCCCATGAGTTCCTGATATATGACTCAGTTCAAGATCTTGGACCTTGCGTTATCGTACTTGACCTTTTTAGACCTAGACCTGTCTTCCAAGGAGCTCTCTTGCTTCTCCGTGCTGTAGTACTCAAGCTGCTGAGATGATGTCTACACTGCACTGAACCAACATCGGATCAGTCCACCATCTTGTCTCTGAGAACTACTTAGGTCTCAGGTTCCTGGCTGTGGGGAGAGGAAAGCGGCGCTCCACTCGCTTAGCCTGGGATCTCCCCTCACTCCTTTGCTATTTCCCTGGCCCAAATGGGCCTGCAGTCTCTCAAAATGCATCTTGGGTATCATGTTCTCTTTCTATCCTTGTCTGCCTATCTTTATTATAGTGAATCTGCCTTATCTCACTCCTGGCATGTGGCGTACAGCCAGCTTCCTCCAGCTTAGACCCTGTGTCCTTATTTCCTAGCTTCTGAAGCTTTGAGTCTGGTCTACCCAACTGTTTCATGTTTGTTTCTCCAGGTCAACTTGGCTTGTGTTCCAGCTCCAAGCTTCCTGGTCCTGACCCTGGCCCTTGAAGTGATTCCCAAATGCTCCCTCTTCATATTAAGTTTTCCCCTTTGCTGACACCCATTTCCTCCCTGGGCCCCATGTAACCTGGATTATGTTGAAGAATCTCTTTAATGGTACTGTTATAGTCTATAACTGAATCCCAGGAAAATATCCTAACTCCAACCTACAGAAAAAGTCACATGGCTTCTCTATATTCATTCCTTTAAGATAAAATCTTATCTCTTCTTCCTGCCATGGGCGACACAAGATTTTCCAAGGACCAGGGCCTCTTCTCTGGAACATCTAAGTAAGGTACCCACAAAGTCTAGGCAAACTAAGGTAGGACCTAGCAGAGAGGTTTGCGGCAGGGTTCGTCTCCTAATTCCTGGTCCTTCTTCCATTGAGAAGAAAATTCTCTTTCATTCATTCGTTCATGTGTTGAGTACCTTCAGTGAGTCAGGATTTCAAAACCAGATGCTGGAAATTCAGAGGTAAGACAAGTAGTGCCCTCCAGGAGCTCACAGTCTATGGGGTGAATAAATGCTTTATCATGCGGTGCAAACCAGGGCCCAGGAATGCACAGTGCACAGAGGAACCCAAAAGACGGACGCCACCTGGTCTGGAGGGATAAGGGAAGACTTCCTGGAGGTGAAAACTCCAAGTGAGCCTTCTAGGCAAAACATGAGTAGTCAGATGAAAGGAAGGAGTGAGTGAGGGGGAGGGGGGAAGAGGCAGATTCCAGGCAGAGAAGGAAGCTTGAGCAACCGCACAGATGCGGGGGAAGAGCCAGTGTGTGTCGGTCAAAGGCGCTGTGAGCAGGCTGGTATCACTGACGTGTAAAGTGCAGGAGCGGTGAGAGAGATGACACTGGAGAGACAGGCCGCGCGATGTCATGGGGACTCCGAAGGCCTTGTGGAACAGGTCAAGCCTTATCATGGATGTCAAAGGAAGCCACTGAAAGGTTTTTCACAGTTCAAGGACACAGCCAAAGTGGTGTTTTAAATAGATCACCCCAAGAGTAGATTTGAGATCAGTAAGACTGGACGCAAGGAAATAAGTGACAACATCCAGGCAAGAGTTGAGAAGAGCTTTAAGATCAGTTCAGAAGGCCGAGAGAGGATGGCAGGGGAAACATTCGGCAGGGCGTGGGGGATGATTGGCGTGGGGGATGATTGGCGTGGGGGATGACTTAGCATGGGGGGATGATTGGCGTGGGGGATGATTGGCGTGGGGGATGCTTGGCATGGGGGATGATTGGCGTGGGGGATGATTGGCGTGGGGGTGATTGGAGTGGGGGGTGATTGGAGTGGGGGTGATTGGCGTGGGTGTGATTGGCGTGGGTGTGATTGATATGGGGGATGATTGGCGTGAGGGATGATTGGCGTGGGGGTGATTGGCGTGGGGATGATTGGCATGGGGGATGATTGGAGTGGGGGTATTGGCGTGGGGGATGATTGGCGTGGGGATGATTGGCGTGGGGGTGATTGGCGTGGGGGGGTGATTGGAGTGGGGGGTGATTCATATGGGGATGATTGGCGTGAGGGATGATTGGCGTGGGGGTGATTGGCGTGGGGATGATTGGCATGGAGGATGATTGGAGTGGGGGTATTGGCGTGGGATCATTGGCGTGGGAGATGATTGATGTGGGGATGACTGGCGTGGGGGATGACTGGCGTGGGGGATGACTGGCGTGGGGATGATTGGCGTGGGGGATGACTGGCGTGGGGGGTGACTGGCGTGGGGATGATTGGCGTGGGGGATGATTGGTGTGGGGGATGATTGGCGTGGGGGATGATTGGCGTGGGGGGTGATTGGCATGGGGGATGATTGGCGTGGGGGATGATTGGCGTGGGGGATGATTGGCGTGGGGGATGATTGGCGTGGATGATTGGCGTGGGGATGATTGGCGTGGGGGATGATTGCCGTGGGGGATGATTGGCGTGGGGGATGATTGGCGTGGGGATGATTGCCGTGGGGGATGATTGGCGTGGGGGATGATTGGCGTGGGGATGATTGGCGTGGGGGGATGATTGGCGTGGGGGGTGATTGGCGTGGGGGTATTGGCGTGGGGGGGTATTGGCGTGGGGATGATTGGCATGGGGGATGATTGGCATGGGGGATGATTGATATGGGGGATGATTGGTGTGGGGGATGATTGGCTTGGGGGATGATTGGCGTGGGGGATGATTGGCTAGAGCAGTGGTCAATGAGGAGGAGACATCCAAGACGGACCTGGGTTTCCCCGCTCGAGTCGCGAGATTGGGATGGGGAACCAGAATGAGTGCCCCACCAAGGAGTCAGAGAAGAAAATGAGGGCTCAGGGTACATCTGGAAAGCAAAGTAACAGCTTCTGGACACTTCATGTCCTGATTTCCAGACACAACTGTCAAATCTGATGAAGAGTCTTGTATGTAGAAACCACTGAGCGTGTGCTGTTAAAAATCCAACCCAACTTAGCATCCTCTTCCAGAAGAGAGTCTTGCCATTGTAATCTCACTGGGTACATTTCCCACATTGGTGGTTTCTTTGGGTGAGTACCAAGGCTCCTGCAGGTGGGACCGCTCTGGGTTCCAAATCTGGACCATCATAATGGGAGCTCAGTGAAGAGAGCAGAGAACCAAGCTCTGGCAGGAAGATAAAGGCCTTCTTACCTTTTAAAAAATAAATAAATAAAGACTGGGGGTCTCACTATGTTGCCTGAGCTGGTCCTGAACTCCTGGACTCAAGGGACCCTCCTGCCTCAGCCTCCCAAAGTGCTGGGATTGCAGGTGTTAACCACCACACCTGGACAATTCCTTCTTATTCTTTAGCATGGAGAGACATCAGTAACACTCTACAGCACAAGACAGTACCCAGCAGGCTGACTCCTTCGTTCACAGCTTTGGAATAGCCTGGCCAGGTGGGCCACACCAGTCCCAGCCAGACCCGTGCCCACAGGGTGAGGCACAGGAAATCATACCTTGGTTCTGAGAATGTTTTCCTCGTGGTTTTGATGCATGTAAATGCTCAGAAAGAGGCCCACAAGGAATGGCCCGAATCGGCAATAGGGCTTCGTGTAGTACTCCGAGAAATATAATACAGTCGCCTCTTCACTGAAAAATACAAGGAAATGAGGCACAAGGTTACCTTTGATCTGGACATGGCAAAGGGAATCCGAATCCCTGAGATGTCCATTGGGATAATCAGCAAGCCCAAAGGTGCTTTTAGGACACGCTTGTTCATTTCCTCAGTGATGGTGTGCAAACAGTGACCTCATGGTCCCACCTTAGCCAAAGCTTGCTTGTTTAAGTTCCAAATTCCCTCAGGCCCCTCCACCCCAGATCCCAAGGAAACACGATGAGTATGTTCATTTTAAATAGCCGTTTCTGGTGGCCAATATGTCAGAATGCTCTAAAAATGTAGCACCGAGTTGTAAACCCAAGGGTCCCAAGGACAGAGACTGTTCTGAAAGAGAAGTTATATGAGAGGTCCAGGCCAGGCCATTGAAAGGACACCAAAAAGTATTCTTTGAAGCTGTGGTTTTCAAAGTATGGTCCCTTGACATCGGCTGCATCAGACCAAGCATGGTGGCCCACACATGTCATCCCAGCACTTTAGGAAACCAAGGCAAGAGGATTACTTAAGCCCAGGAGTTTGAGACCAATCTGGGCAACATAGGGAGACCCCATCTTTACCAAAAAATAATTAGCCAGGCCTGGTGGCACATGCCTACAGTCCCAGCTGCTCAGGAGGCTGAGGCAGGAGTATCACTTGAGCTCAGGGGGTGGAGGCTGCAATGAGCCATGATCACGCCACGGCACTCCAGCCTGGGTGACAGAGCGAGATTCTGTTGCAATAGAATAAAAAACAAAAAGCAAAAACACCTGCATCACCTGAGAACTTATTAGGAACCCAGATTCATGGGCCCCACCCAGATCTACTGGTGGTGGGCCCAACCATCTGTGTGTTAAGAAGCCCCCAACGTGACCCTGATGCCCCTCAAAGTTGAGAAGCATTGCCTAAACAGTGCCCTTCACGGGGAGAGATCCAGGTTATACCCAAACCCATGGAATCATCATGTCTGCACGTGGGACTCAGGGACTAGAAACTTTTAAACTCTCCTGAGCTTCCCAACTGCAGCCTAGATTGAGAACCCCTGCTTTAAATTTATTACCATTCCCTAGTGAAGCTAGATGCACTCTCGGCTCTGAGTCCCCTAGCTGCCCATGCAGGGACCATTGGAGGAAGGAAAGGTTTTTGAGGACGAGATGCATGGTTCTTCCACTGTGGCTGCACATTAGAATACCCTGCGAGCTCTTACGAAGTCGGCTGCCTGGGTCCAATGCCCAGAGATTCTGATTCAGTGGTTTGGAGGTGGGGCTGGAAGCATCAGAGGAGTTAGAAGCTCCCAGGTGAGTCTAGTATGTGCCAGGGTTGAGAACTGCTGGGCTGGACATGAGTGAGCCTCCTCCTCAATTACCTGGCCATGCCGTGATATGGGAAAGGCATCTTGCCATGATATGGGAAGGGCAAGTTCCTGGTCAGGAATCTTGGGATGTTGTCACTGATTCCTTCATTTATTCTCACATGCCACCCACTCACAGATTCACATGGAACACTTACATGCCAGGAACTATTTTATTTTGGAAGGTCGGCAAAGGTTGCTCTGAGAAGGTGACATTTGCACAGACACCTGAATGATGTGAAGGAGAAAGCTTTGCTGAGATCTCAGTTTTTAACGGAAGAGTAATTCAGACTAGACAGCAAGTGCTATGGCCCCGGGTTGGGAAGGGTGGGGAAGGAGGTTTGGGAGCATGCTTGGTGTGTTGAGATGAGTTGGTGTGGCTGGTCCAGCGTCAGCAGGTAGGAGGGTGACCGATGAGGCCACTGGAGGAATTCGAGCAGATGACTGACATGATCTGATTTTCATTTGTGTCACTCTCACTGCAGCGTTGAGAAAAGATTAGCAGGTGATCATACCAGTTTTTCCTGTGTAATTGTCATACATGCCTCATGGGGGAGGCAAAATAGCACTGTGGTTTGGCTCCTAGCTTCAGATCACACCTGTGCCACCCACTAGTTGTGTGACCTTGAAGAGGTAACCCCAGCTCCCTTAAGGCTCAGTCTCCCCATCCAACGACAGAGCCACAAAGCAGTGATTTGCTGCTAGAGGAGAAACACTGTAGAGCCACATGGGGGCGCTCCTTTCCTCCGAGAAGTTTCAATGGGCAACGAGTTCAGAGAGGACCCTCCAGTGCAGGTTAAAAGGTTCAGAAGTTTGGAAGCAAGAAGACAATCAGCTTTCCCATTCAGAGTGAACGTTTTGCACCCACTTTTTCCACAAGCCAAAGGACACAGGGTGAACAACGTAGCATTCAGCAGTCCTCCCCAAGAGGTCCTGGCCACAGAGAGGCAGGCTGGGGAACCGCATTACCTGGATTCGGATGGAGCCACCACGGGAAGTTTATACGCCAGTGTGATCAGAGCAGTGGCTGTGAAAGATGCCAGGAACAGCGCGGCCCCAAGGAGGACGAGGATTTGTGTACTCCTGCAAAGAAGAGAGGACACAGAGAGGAGTACCTTTCAGCTTCTTGCCCAACACGTGCGCTTCCTATGGACACGAAAGGCTGGAAATTTTGACCTTCAGAGGAACTTCCTGCTGGCCCTGCTTTTGAGAGGCTGGTGAGGGGCAGGGAGAGCTGGGCTGGGCCTGGAGCACCTGAGGCAGCCTCGGTCTTGACCATCTATTACCCGTGCCACACCGGGCAGGGCCTTGAACTTGAGTTTCCTGGTCTAGACAGGAACAGTAGTCGCGTCCTCGCCTGCCCACCCTGAGGCTTACCATAAGCAGCTCAAAAGGAGTCCATGCCTGGGAATGTCCCTTGTCACCTATGAAACACGATACGGACACAAGTGGTGGTTGATTTGGGAGACAGGACTGTCAGAGGCATGGTAGGACACAGGGTGGACCCACTCCAAGCGCAGGGGAGAGAGGATCAAGCAGAGGGATGGTATGGTTCGGATCTTTGTCCCTGCCCAAATCTCATATGGAATTGTAATCCCCCCTTGTTGGGAGTGGGGCTTGATAGGAGGTGACTGGAGCATGGGGGCGGATTTCCCCCTTGCTGCTCTCGTGATAGTGAGTGAATTATCATGAGATCCGGTTGTTTAAAAGTGTGTAGCACCTCCCGCTTTGCTCTCTTCCTCCTGCTCCTGCCATGCAGGACGTGCCTGCTTCCCCTTCTGCCCTCATTGTAAGTTTCCTGAGGCCTCCCCAGAAGCAGAAGCCTGTACAGCCTGCAGAACCATGAGTCAATTAAACCTCTTTTCTTTATAAATTACCCAGTCTCAGGTAGTTCTTTATAGCAGTGTGAAAACGGACTCATACAAACGGGGAACCAGGCATGCCTTCAACTGGGGACCAGAGCCTGAGACAAATGTCTGGGTGCAGGTATTTCATATGGGAGTAGGAATGAGGGATAGGGGGGACAGAACAGAGAAGCAGGGAAAACCAATACCAGGATGTGTTTGTTATCAAGGTGGCCAATGCTCAGTTCTTCCAGAATGTTCCACAGGGCCTTATGAAATGTACCTCAAAATTGTCCTGTGAGATGAAAGAGAGAGGCATTTTCCCACTGTCTTCTGTCTCACATGGGTTAAGCGTGGTTCCACACAAATTAATTCCTCCACACTTTGAGATTGTGCATGTATAAGACTAAGATGTTTCCTGACTCCCAGAGTGAGGTGCTATCCGGTTGTACCTGCTCAGAAGTGTGAGGGTGCTGTCTGGTTGTATCTGCTCAGAAGTGTGATCCTCAGAAGTAAGAGGATCTTCAGTGGTGTGGAAGAAATATCAAACACAAGTGCAAAACCCATCCAGGCACAGCGTGACCTGGAAGATGCCTTTGACAATCCAATTCTGCTATTGGAAGTTGCCACGGCTCTTTGTGAGGAAGGCATGTGATAGATACTATTCAGTTATCACCATAGTGATACAGGGAGCACATGATTTTCAGCCAGAGTACCAATGTTAGTGTAATATTTGGAAAGAAGGATGAATCCTAGCTCCGTGGTGCAATGATTGATTAGTAATGTCTGCTATGAGTGTAGGCAGGAGGTTATGGAAATGATGCTGTATGTATATTTACTGTGACTTCTGCCAGACCCCTTAGCTCTTCTCTCCTTGAATTACTGAGCTCCAGAAAGACCTGATTCCACTGGCGTTCCATGGAATATATTCTCTGAAGGAAGACAAGCCCTACTTTTATACTTCCCTCCATTTATAAGCTAAATCTTGTTGCAGTCACAAGCTTGGACAGTGTGGGCTTTCAGCTGAGGGACTGAAATCCACCTTCCACGACAGCCTCTGGGAAAGATATTGACATTGGGGCCAGGGCTCCTCGGTCACAAAGACACTCGCGTGGGTTCCCAGGCAAGTCTAGAGTCAGGAAGCATAAGAACTCAGAGTCCTAGGTAGGTGGTAGTCAGGCCATCCAATAAACACCCACAGCCACTCAAGTACATATGTGTTTAACTCCCTGGGGGACTTGAGCCCAGTCCCTGGCACCTCCTTCCAAGATCAGTATCTCCACCACAGACTCCACAAGTCTCCCCCCAGCTAGCACCATTTCAACTAAACTCATAAATCTTCCCAACATCGAATGTTATGGGCTGAATTATGTTCCCTATGTTGAAATCCTAACCCCCAATAATTCAGAATGTGACTTTATTGGAAGATAGGATCTTGGAAGCAATAATTAACATTAAATGGGGTCATTGGGGTGGGCCTTCATCCAATATCACTGTGTCCTTACAAGACGGAAGAACGTTTGAAGACTTAGGAAGATGGTGGCCACCTGCACCCCAGCGAGAGAAGCCCCAGAAGAAACCAACCTGCCAGCAACTTGATCGTGGTGCCTCATCTTCAGGAACACTAAAGAAATCAGTGTCTGCTGTCTAAGCCACCCAGCCTGTGGCACTTCACTGTGGCAGCCCTAGCAGCTTGATGCATCAAGGTACCAAGACACCCAGACAGGGAAATGGTGGCTGTCAAATAGGAAACAGGCCCCACCTTCCCCCCGTTTGTCCTGTGTCCCCCTAAGCCCCTGAGTGGCTAATCAGAACATCTGCCACAACACAAATGGGCTGTCACTAAGGCGGTCCCTTGGCCGACTCAGTTCAGCACTTATATTTTCTGGCGCCTGGGGGAACTTCTCCCAGGGCAATGGGATGGAGAAAGGGCCAGAGCTTTAAGCATCAACCACCATCCCTGTTTTCTCAAAAGTGTTTGTCCCTCAGAAAGGCCCATTCAGGGGCCATCGCGCAAGAGGAGAAAGGAACAGTCTGAAAGACCCCAGGCTGCTCTGAGGCCACTGTCGGCCCCATGCGTCCTGGCCAGGACTTCCCACTGGATTTCTCTTGTCTTTTCTTCACTCAATACTGGTCCAGGGCCAGGCACAGTGGCTCACACCTGTAATCCCAGCACTTTGAGAGGCCAAGGTGGGAGGATCACTTGAGCCCACGAGTTTGAGACCAGCCTGGGCAACACAGGGAGAGCCTATCTCTACAAAAAAATTGTTTTAATTAGCTGGGCATGCCAGCTACTCAGGAGGCTGAGGCAGGAGGATCATTTGAGCCTGGAAGGTTAAGGCTGCAGTGAACTGTAATCATATCAGTGCTCTCCATCCTGGGCAATAGAGTAAGGCCCTGTCTCAAAACAAAACAAAATGAAACTGGACCAGCAGCCAGAGCATAGGCTCCAAATGCCACCTCCAAGGAAGCCTGCACAACTTGCCCTTTCTGCTCTGCCAGGCCTGCAGGACCTGCTGAGGTCTCACACTTGCCCCATCTGTACCTGCAGGCACTTACCATGGTCTCCAGAGCCTTTCCAGCAACTACACCTGTGCAGAGCCGAGGTCTGTTCCCCAGAACTGGCCAGCCCCAGCTCTGATGATCCCAGCTGCTCCTCCACCCCGTGGGGGGCTCTTAGGGTTTGCCCTGTGGGAAGGGGACATCCACCTGCCAGGGTAGGGGCTCCCTGGGCAAGAGCTGAGGTGCTGAGATGCGCTGGGGCTCACTTGGGCCAGGAGGGAACAGGACCCAGGGTGCACAGGATAATTAGCTGACCTTCTCTAGGGGCTCCACGGGGCATGGGGGAAGCTTGCTCAGCACTCCTGAGGCACCTTTTCCATTCCCAGCCCTCTTTGCCTGAGTCTGGCTTGGGGTGAGGGGGAAGAGCACACCAATTCCTAATTCCCACCATCCTCCATTAGTTCATCCAGGGGAGATATGGGTATAAATAAAGTGGATACAGAGTGGTAGGTCTTTCTAGGAGAGGACATTCACACCTACCTTCTTTCCTTCCTTTTTTCCTTCCTTCCTCCCTCCCTTCCTTCCTTCCCTCCCTCTTCTTTCTTTCTTTTCTTTCCTTCTTCTTTCTTTCCTTTCTTTCCCTTCTTTTCTTTATCTTGATTCCCCAAATAAATAGAACCATGACTGTCAGATTTCATGATCCCCATCATCCATCTCATGCTTTTCTCAGTTCTATTTTACTATAAAAAGTCACACTTCTTCCCCTACTAACTAGAATATTACGGGGGGGATGTTTTATTGTTTGGGGGGATGTAGGAGGAAGTGGGGGATCACCCCTCCCTCTGCAGTATTATATGTATAGGCACCCCACCCACCACCCAAGTACCCAGCATTTATTCGTGGTCTCCACATCACCCCTCACCACCCTTGGAGGAGGTGGAAATCAGAGGTGGAAAAGGTGGAGATGTGTGAGAAGAGATGGGCTGGGCAGAAATGGAATGCCAGGCCCTGCAATCCAGGCGGCCTTCATTAAAACTCACTCCACACCAAAACCTTCTAGAAAGGGAGGGTGGACAGGACATCAAGGGAAAAGGTCTGGTTGCACACAGGAGGGACCTTTTGTGAAACAGGGACAGCATATGAAACATGGTGAGCTGGCCTGCCCCTGAACTGGTCCAGCTGAGCAGAAGCTCACAGCAGGTTATCTAGCTATCCCTGCAGAGGCTGGAGGGACAAGGGGTCCCCCACAGCTTGGGGGTGGGTAGCTGGGGACCAAGGTAATTCCACTGGAATCCCAAAGGACAGGAAGCCGAGTTGGCATGTGGGCTGCTGATTATTGAGAAGCAAGCACTGTGCTAGTACCCATAGGTAGGCTCTCACTTGATCCCATGTGAAGTGTTATCTTCCCCATTTCATAGATAAGAAGAATGAAGATGAGTCCATCCAGCAACTCACCCAGGCTCAGCTAGCTCGTAATTTACCAGTTAATTACTGGCAAATTAACTTCAAAACATGGTTATATGTTTTGAAGCCATGTCTTCTGATTCAAACTTCACTGTCGCAGTAAACCACCTCTGTGCTTAGTGGAAGGGAAGTTGGGAAACAATTCTCTTTTTTTAACCCTCAGTACGAAAGCCCTTTACATTTGAATTTAGACAGTTTCTTGTGCTTCTGATATGGATGTAAAAAAGCAGATTTTCTTTTTTTACAAAAATTGTTCAATTATTGGATTAAATTAAAATTAGGATGCTTGGCTGGGCACGGGCGGCTCACACCTGTAATCCCAGCACTTTGGGAGGCCAAGGCGGGTGGATCACAAGGTCAAGAGATCAAGACCATCCTGGCCAACATGGTCTCTACTAAAAATACAAAGAATTAGCTGGGTGTGGTGGCGCACGCTTGTAGTCCCAGCTACTCGGGAGGCTGAGGCAGGAGGATCACTTGAACCTGGGAGGCAGAGGTTGCAGTGAGCCAAGATGGTGTCACTGCACTCCAGCGTGGTGACAGAGCGAGACTCTGTCTCAAAAAAAAAAAAAAAAAAATTAGGATGTTTTTCCCTTGCCTAAGATGCTTGAATGTTTGCAGGTGACCAGAATGGATGTCACAAATCGGCCTGAGATTTAAATATCTGCCCTGAAAGGGCAAGGTCAGGAAACGCTGAAGTAGAGCAGAGGGGGTCTATACCTACTAGGAGTGCAGCTCAGCTTTCAGTAACCAAAGACTTGCAAGTAACATGTGAAACATGACATTTTTGTATCTATCCAGAAAAGAAGGCTTGTGTCTTGTTTTGTTTTATTATTAATATTCCATACTGGCAACAGTTAAATTAGATGACTAGAGAACTGAGTATCTGATGTACCCGCTACGGAAAGCAATTTATCATTATGATTCAAGAACCCAAAAGCCGTCCATGCCCTTGGACCTAGTAATTCCCCCTCAAAGATATATGTTGAAAAGAAATATCAAACTTGGAGACAAATGGTTTCCATGAAAATTTTGCCAAACCATGATTTATGAAAGCATCACATTGGAAATAATCCCAGTATTTAACAATAGAAGGCATACATAAATTATATCATTAATTCATGGAATGGAATGTTAGGGAGACGTTAAAATTATGTTACTTTAAAAATAAAATAATATAGGGAAATGCGTGTGTCATAAAACTATTGAAAGAAAGATACTAAGGTGTATATACAGAATGTTTTCATGTATCAAAAGCTGAGCAGAGCCTGGGAAACATAGCAAAACCTTACTCTTTAAAGAAGTTAAAAAATTAGCAAGGTACAGTGGTTCATGCCTGTAGTCCCAATTACTGGGGAGGCTGAGGCAGGAGGATCGTTTGAGCCCAGGAGTTGGAGGCTGCAGTGAGCAATGATGGCACCACCACACTATAGCAGCCTGGGTGACAGAGCAAGACCCTTGTCTCTTTAAAAAAAAAAAAAAAAAAAAAAAAAAACTGGGCAGAAAAAATATCAGAAGGCTAAGCCCCAAAATATTAGCACTAAATTCACCTTGCCTTGACTGACAATGTGGAACTGGGGTGATTTTTCTCCCTCTCTTAACTCCTAATGTTTTCCAATGTTTCCTAAATTGAACATATATTTTAACAAAAAAGAACAATAAATTTATTAAATATGGCATGAATAATCCACAACTATAAGTCTCTCCATGAATTATTGAGGCCTTAAGGTGTTTCGAAAACTAACAAAATTAAGGTGATAAATATCCAATGTGGGAAAGCCGGTGCACTGATGCCTTGCTGAGGGCGTTGTAAATTACTTCACTCTTTCCGGAGAGCAATCTCACAAGATGTAACCAGTGCCACAAAATTGTTCCTGCCTTTGACCTACCAATTGCACTTGGAAATCTACCCCCGTGGAAATAACTAAGAGAAAAAGTAGTATGTTCAAAGGCATGCATTGCAGCACCATT
This sequence comes from Ateles fusciceps, assembly GCA_036589455.1. Taxonomy (NCBI): domain Eukaryota; kingdom Metazoa; phylum Chordata; class Mammalia; order Primates; family Atelidae; genus Ateles; species Ateles fusciceps. Next base: position 12,769,584 of record JAZHEH010000078.1, read on the forward strand.
TATCATGAAAAGTTGGACACGATCTAGATGCCCAACCATGAAAAATGGTAGATAAACCCTAAAACTGACAAGAATGCAGGTTATGTCAATATGTGGCAATGTTTATAAGAACAGTTAAACGGAACATGCTGAGCACTAGATATTACATGCACACACTGATTGTAACTGCAAAACACACACTGACTTGCGTAGGATAAATGTTGGAAGAGAATGCGGAAGAAGGCAAACAGTAGAGGATTTGGCATTTACTTTTCTGTAAAGTTAGTTTCCTACATTTTAAAAAGCAGCTCTGCACGGAACTGGGGCACTTTCTGAGGGTTTTGTGAAAGAGGCCACATGAGGAGAAAAGCTTGTCCCAATCAGACTTACTTAGCGTGGATGAAGATAATTACTGGGGTGGTGAGGTGGAACTGGAAGTCATTGGCAAGGTACCAGGTCCAGCCATTGCACTGCAAAGAGAGCAGAAAAGGTCACTTTTCCTTCATGTACCAGTTCTGCTCCACACTTTCCACCCGCCTCGACTAAGAACAAGAATTCAGTAGATGGGTAGGGCGAATTTCCGGGGGAAGACAAAGGAAACTTGAGTTAGCGATATTAATACTTCACATGCCTCATCTTGAGCCTTGTACCAAGCCTGGATGGCAGGTATTATTGTTGCCATTTTACAAAACGGAGATTCAGACAAAATTTCTCTTTTGCTTAAAAAGAGAAACGACCATAGCCCATCTCCTGGGACAGCTGTGGGGAACTGAACTCTGTCATGTTACAGGAATGTAAGGTTATCATCATGATAATGCAGTTGGAAGTCAGAGGGGGTCAACGTTTTTCTCTTTTCTTTGCCTCTCCCAATGCCCCAACTCTAGGTGGAAAGAACATGTCCATTTAGAACCAGGGCTTGGCTCCAGATGATGTTTTGTGGGGAGCCCTAGAGTTCCCATGGATGATTGACATGGGATCGCCTGCCCAAAATGAGTTCCACAGACCATCCATGCTTGTGCCAGATAAGATGGTTACCAGTATTTTTTTTTCTTTAATGTGAGGAAGTCCCCGGGGACAGTTATCTCCAGAGGACCCTGGCACCTCTCCTTTAAGGATCGAAAGTGAGCTGTACTTCCAAAAGGCCACTGGCTGGTATTCCCACTGCTTCCCACAAATGGCCCAAGTCAGTTTGCAGCGGAGAAAACAGCCCAGAGTGTCCCCGGGGAACCCCGTCACAGACAGGCCCTCTGAGAGGGGGCGCCACCTGCAGGCAGGTAGACGGTGATGCAAGCCTGTCCAAACAGCTGGGCGTTTGCAAATGCAAGGCAGCCAGATATCTAGTTGGTGAGTTGTGATGTACGATGATGAGGGCCTTGCCATGCTTTAGCGATTCCCTTTGCAGCCTTGATTTGAAGGCATATGTGGAATTGGTGATATGACTGAATTATAGCTATTTCACTTTCACTTGCTTCAAGTTCATTATGAGGAAACTGGGGCTTTGGAGAAGCCAAGACATACATAGATGCTGTTGCTCCAAACCAACTCGGTCAGGTCTACTTTGAACTTGAGTGGAATTTAACCCAGTAAGGGTGCGGTGCAGTGTCCCATCGCGGTATAGGCTCTCCAGACAGAGGTGAGGAATTTGTCCTTTCCCAGTGGGGCGACACGGGCTGGCACAGGAACAGTGATGGGGCAGGGTGAGCTGCCTCTGGGACATGTGCCAGATGACCGGCCCCTTGCTGGCCACTGCTATGCTCCCCCTCCCTCTGCTGTTCACAGCAGCTGCCCCTGCATAGGCTGGTGTGGTTACACCCACCCCATGACCAGATCACAGCCTACCTTTACTCCAGAGAAAACACCAGAAGAAAAGGGACCAGACTCAGGTTGGCCCTTGGAAAGCTCCCTCCCCCACACCACATGAAGAAATGAGGGGCCAGGTTTGCACCCTTCTGCCTTTTCAAAGCCAGCAACCCGAGACTCACCGCACTCCGGACCGACACAAAGTTATTTAGCAACAGCAGATTTGTCCACCACGCTTGCCGGCAGCTATCCCAGTGGAATTTGGGCACTTCCCAGACAGGTCCCCAGGGAATAAGAGAGAACAGTCCAACCAACAAGCACACTGAATACAGGTGAAGAGGCTGCAACCTGGCAGGAGAGAGCCAGGAGAGACAAGGTGACTTTCCACAGGGGTCCCTCCCATCCCCCTCAGGGCACGTGGTGGGTGAGACATAGGTGCTGGAAAACAGATTGTTTATACTGTGGGCAGCCGCCACCCAGCACCCACGAGTTCAAGGTCACTTACTGAGCACGTATTATGTACGGGCTCAGGTGCGACTGCTGCAAAAATACTGCTATTTATTTCTTTATTTTTTAGAGGCAGGATCTCACCCATTACAACTTTGACTTCCACCTCCTGGGCTCAAGCGATCCTCCCACCTCAACCTCCCAAGTAGCTAGAACTGCAGGCGCATGTCACCATATCCCACTAAAAATCCTGTTATTTATTAAGCAGGTCATATAGTTCAACCACTGTGGGAGGAGCCTCCTTGGGATGTCTAACCCTCAAAACCATCCTGCAAGGTAGCCACGACCTCCATTTTAGGAGGAAATTATAGCTAAGAGAAGTTAGGGTGACTTGCTCAAGGTCAGCAACCACATAGGAATACCAAGACCTGATACCTGTTCATGTTCTTTCCACGTGGCCTCACGAGATGAAAAGCTCTTTCTTCCTTTCCTCCCTCCCTCCCTCGCTTCATTTCTCCCTTCCTTCACACCCTACCTCCTCCAAGCAAGATCTGAAGCAGCTACAAAGGGGAAGAAGCAGGGGCAAGGTGTCTAGACCAGTGCTGTTCAATAGAAACAGGATGTACACACGGCTGTCCCCCAGTGTCACACTTTCCAGTAGCCACAATATAAAAGGTAAAAAGATGGCTCACACCTGTAATCCCAGCACTTTGGGAGGCTGAGGCGGGTGGATCATGAGGTCAGGAGTTCAAGATCGCCTGGCCAAGATGGTGAAATCCCATCTCTACTAAAAACACAAAACAAATTAGCCGGGCGTGGTGGCGGGCGCCTGTAATCCCAGCTATTCGGGAGGCTGAGGCAGAGAATTGTTTGAACCCCTCAGGCGGAGATTGCACTGAGCCGAGATCGCGCCACTGAACTCCAGACTGGGTGACAGAGTGAGACTCTGTCTCAAAAAATAAAATAAAATTTAAAAAGGTAAAAAGATATAGGTAAAACTCATTTTAATATAATGTACTTAGACCAATATATCCAAAATATTATCATTACAAAATGTAGCCAATATGAAAGATTGTTAATAAGCTGTTTGATATTCTTTTCTCTTTTACTGAGTCTCCAGAGCCCCATGTGGGCTTTGCACACATAGCCCATCTCAACTGGCCACTTACCTGGTGGCTATTTGCTGGACACTGTGGGTTTAGTGTTTAGAAGTGAGATTACGGCCTGGAAGTGCATACAATTCTGGCATGGATTCTGGATGGGCTGGGGTCGGAGCCGTCTTCTAAAAGAATACAGCTAAAAATCCAGGGTAGTTTTGGCTCAGGTAGGGCAGACAATGGCCCAGCAGTACCTCCAAACATCTGGGTGAGAGGGTGGGGAGCTGGGTGGTGTTAACAGATAGGAACTGGCCAGACTCGGAGCATCTCCACTTAGAGGCGCTTCCCCTAGCAGTGAGGGCTCAGCACCAAGCCTCTGGTCAGCTCCCGGGAATGAGACCATTGATTCCTCTGTCCTCACCACACTGAGACTGTCCTATATAGAGAGTGTCCAGTGGTGGGAGGGCAGTAGACATTCAAGGAGAGGGAGTGGCATTGTTGATCAATGTCATAGAGGAAAGGCAGGCAAATCTATCAAGACACAGCTTCCCAGGCTGGGCGCTGTGGCTCACGCCTGTAATCCCAGCACTTTGGGATTACAAGGTCAGGAGTTCGAGACCAGCCTGGCCAACATGGTGAAACCCCGTCTCTACTAAAAGTACAAAAATTAGCCAGGCATGGTGGTGGGTGCCTGTAATCTCAGCTACTGGGGAGGCTGAGGCAGGAGAATCGCTTGAACCTGGGAGGCAGAAGTTGCAGTGAGCCGAGATCACGCCATTACGCTCCAGCCTGGGCAACAGAGCCACACTCCATCTCAAAAAAAAAAAAAAGACACAGCTTCCCAGATCAGCTCGCCTGCATGTTTGCTCAGGCAACAGTCTCCCTGGGTCCTAGGCCCTGGGTCCTGCCATGTTTGCCATCTGACCACACTGCCCTGCAGCTGCCCCCACAAGCCTCTGCCCCGCCTCCCTGATCATCGTTCCCACCATCTGTCACCTCCCTTCCCCGTGGGAAGTAGTCAGCCACTGCTCCCTTCAGAAGCAGAGCAGAAGGGAGTGTTACCCTGCCCCCACCCCAGGCAGCATCCCCCACCTCTGCCAAATCCCCACTCCCTGGGGTGCGTGTTGAAACGCAGGCTCAGAGTCTGCAGGCTGTTGGCTGGGCCTCGCCGTGAGTAGCAAGCTTGTCTAAACTCTTCACACTGAGAAAATCATGTATTGTCTCCTCTTTCCTCTCCTCTAAAAGGGAAATGATGGTTTCTGCTTTCTAAGATTTTTTGAAAACCTAATGAGATCAACAAGAAAACAGTTTGAAATTTCTAAAACACCCTAAAATGTACGCGTGGTACATTTTTGTCCAGGTTTCCAAGAGAATGAAAGTCAAAGTGGATTTTCAAAGATTAAAATATAGGATACTGGCCAGTGTGGTGGAGATGTGAGAAGCAGGCATTCTCATACCTGGTGAGTAGGAAGGTAAATTGGAAAATGCCCATAAAATGTTAAATGCACAAAACCCCCAATTCCACTTGTAGGAATTTAGCCCACAAACATATCTATACAAGTGCACAAAAATATAGGGATTGTCTCATTGTCTAAGACAGCAAAGAACTTGGACATTACCTCCATGCCCACTGATGGGGACAAGTTAAATACATAGTGGAACACCCCACTGTGCCAGACTGGCAACCTTTAACATCAGGGATGTGGATTCTTGTGTGCTAAAAGAGAAATAGGCCAATTCTGGCCGAGCGCGGTGGCTCACGCCTGCAAATGCCAGCACTTTGGGACGCCAAGGTGGGCGGATCATGAGGTCAGGAGATCAAGACCATCCTGGTTAACACAGTGAAACCCTGTCTCTACTAAAAATACAGAGAAGGGAGAGAAATAGGCCAATTCTGTATTATTAAGTGAAAACACCACGTGCAAACAGTGAAGTATATAGTGCAATCCTATTCCTACAGCAGAACAGTGCTTATAAATACATGGAAAGTTTCTGCAAGAATTCCTAAGAAACTATTAATACAGGTGTCCTGTGGGGGAGTGACACTGGAAGGGGGACCCTTTATTTTAGTTATAACCTTCTGTTATAGTTAGACATTTTTATCATAAGCTATAAAAAAAAATCCTAATTTTTAAAATGGAGCTCCTAGTTGACATAGCCAGGCAATTCTACAGCTCTAGAGCCCTACTCTCTTCCTTTGCCGTTTGATAATCTCTGTCCTGACTTAACCCTAGAAGTTGGGTTTCGGGATTTTCTTGTAACTTGCAGTAGCTCCCAAATGGTTTTCCCCAATCTCCCGAATGGCTGTAAGAGAATGGTCCTGACTACAGCCGGAGTGAGTCGCAGGGTGTGAATCTGCCCATACCACTCCCTTGCTGGGACCCTCCAAAGCTTTCTGTCTCAGAACAACAGGGAGCGTCCTTAGGGCAGCCCCCACCCCTCTCTGACCTCATTCCTTGTCCATGCAGCTCCCCTTCACTCCACAAAGCACCTTTGGGCTCTCTGAGGCTGTTCAGACACTGCAACGCCCCCTCCTTCCCCCAGGATCTCTGTGCTTCGGTTCTCCCGGCATGGACCGTTCTTCCCCCCACAGAATTTTCTTTGCTTAGAACATTCCTTTACTTTGTTCTAGGCTCTGGCCAAAAGTTATCTCCTCTGACTGCCCTTCCAGAGAAAGCTTCCACCTTGCTTTCTTCTCCAATGTATTTACTTATTTATGGCCAAGTCTCGTTCTGTCACCCAGGCTGGAAAGCAGTGGCGTGATCACGGCTCACTGAAGCGTCAACCTTCTGGGCTCAAGCCATCCTCCCCTCTCAGCCTCCCGAGGAGCTGGGACCACAGGCATACGCCACCACACCAGGCTAATTTTTTGTATGTTTTGTAGAGATGAGGTCTCACTATGTTGCCCAGGCTGGGCTCAAACTCCTGGGCTCAAGAGATCCTTCCACCTTTGCCTCTCAGAATACTGGGATTGTAAGGCGTGAGCCACTGCACCCAGCCTCTTCTCCAAATCGTCACTTTGTGGCACCCATCCTCCCTGGCCTAGCAGACATTTATTTGCTACAACTTCAAATTGCATATTCATTTATTTTTTATTTATTTATTTATTTTGAGATAGAGTCTCACTCTGTCACCCAGGCTGGAGTGCAGTGGCATGATCTCGGCTCACTGCAACCTCCGCCTCCCGGATTCAAGCGACTCTCCTGCCTCAGCCTCCTGAGTAGCTGGGATTACAGGCACATGCCACCACACCTGGCTCATTTTTTGTATTTTTTTTTTTTTTTAGTAGAGACGGGGTTTCACCATGTTAGCCAGGATGGTCTCCATCTCCTGACCTCATGATCCACCTGCCTTGGCCTCCCAAAATGCTGGGATTACAGGCGTGAGCCACCACGCCTGGCTGCATATTCATTTATTTATTGTCTGCTTCTATTCATTGGAATGCAACCTGTGTGCTGGAAGGCACTTTTGCCTGGCTTATTAAAACCCTCTTCTCTGGGCTTAGGACAGCGCCTGGCACATAACAGGCCTCCAGTGAACACAGGATGAGTGAGTGAACAGACAGTCTTACCCCTTCCTCCTGGAGATAAGCAGACAAGTGATAAGTGCTCACCAGGTAGCATCAGTGAGTTATACCAGCATGCATGAGAGCCTCAAAATGGCCAGAGGAGGCCGGGCGCGGTGGCTCACGCCTGTAATCCTAGCACTTTGGGAGACCAAGGTGGGTGGATCACCTGAGGTCAGAAGTTCAAGATCAGCCTGGCCAACATGGTGAAACCTCATCTTTATTATTTTAAAGAAAAAAAAAAAAAAATGGCCAGAGGAGCATGACTCTTTCTTCACTGCAGTCACCTTAGTGAGGGTGAGTTCAAGTTGTGGGTTGGTGACAACTCCCTCCACTTTCAACAGAGTTTTGTCCCACGTTGGGCTGATGGTCTCCCTAGCTCTCACCTGCCTCTCCTCCAGAGTTCCCAGCTCAAGAACGTCACCACCACCTGCCATGTGGCTCAAGCCAGGAAATTCCTGAGTCCTTGGTTTCTCCTCTCTCCATTCCCACTGCCAATTGCCAGTGCAAATCCTGCTCTCCCACCCGGATATTGCACTAGTTTACTCACTGCGGTCCTTGCCTTACAAGGCTTCACTACCACCCCGCTCTCATCCCGTGCCCCTCCTGCCCCCACCGCTGCTCTGTTCACCTTGAAAACCCCCTCTCTCCTCAATCCCAGCTCCAGGCTTGTACTCTGAAGTAGGTTTCTTTTTTTTTTATTTTTATTTTTATTTTTTTTAATTTTTTTTTTTTTTTTTTAAGATGGGGTTTCACCATGATGGCCAGGCTGGTCTTGAACTCCTGACCTCAGGTGATCCACCCACCTCGGCCTCCCAAAGTGCTAGGATTACAGGCATGAGCCACCGCGCCCGGCTGAAGTAGGTTTCTTAAGGCTGGACGCAGCTGCTCACACCTGTAATCCCAGCACAATGGGAGGCCAAGGCGGGCAGATTACCTGAAGTCAAGAGTTCAAGATCAGCCTGGCCAACACAGAAACCCTGTCTCCACTAAAAATATAAAAATGAGCCAGGTGTGGTGGTGGATACGTGTAATCCCAGCTACTCAGGAGGCTGAGGCAGGAGAATAGCTTGAACCTGGGAGGTGGAGGTTGCAGTGAGCCAAAATTGCGCCACGGCACTCCAGCCTGGGCAACAGAGCAAGACTTCATCTAAATAAATAAATAAAATGAAGTAGGTTTCCCAAGCAGAACCCACTATGCCGTTAGCTCCCCGGCCCCAATCCCCACCTAACCCCTCTTAGCATTTATCACCATGAACCCTCAAACTGTATGCCAGTCTCTCACCCCAGAAAACCTCAGGGCAGGACAGGATGCTTAGCCCAGTGCCACACAGCCAAAATATATTGAAATCATAAGCCTTCTTTCCTTCCCTGGAGGAGGGTTCGATTTCACAAAGCTTGGAAGCAACCACAAAGACCGTGGTGAAAAGAACCCAGCAAAGGTCTATTCCTTAGCTTGTCCCCATTCTTCACCTACTTGATGGAAAGCTTAAAAGGTATAAATAACAACCACACTAATAATGACAGCTCCTGCTTACCGAGGGCTTACTATGTATAAAGCACCCTTCCTATTTCCTTACATACATTATCTCATTTAATCCTCACAAAAGTCCTGTGATGTGTCATGATTCTTCCCATTTTAGAGATGAGCAGACACAGGCATAGAAAGACGGGGACACTTACTCAAGGTCACACCGCTGCTGTGTGACTGAGTCAGAACCCAAGTTCAGCAGTCCAGCTACGGAGTCTGCATTTGCCCACTGCGTTTCACTTGCCCCAAAGATTGTGACAACACTCTTCCTATTTTGTGACAGTGTGGTGTAACAAGATGAACGCAGACCAGGAGTCAGGAGTGACGGCTTCCAGCTCAGCAAATAACCAGGACGTAGAAAATATATAAATGGCAGGGTTGGATGACATGAGCTGAAGTTTCCTTTTCTCCCTTAACTTTGTGATTTGTTTGTTTGTCCTGAGACAGGGTGTCACTCTTTGCCCAGGCTGGAGTGCAGTGGCACAATCTTGGTTCACTGCAACCTCCACCTTCCAGGTTCAAGCGATTCTCCTACCTCAGCCTCCCAAGTAGCTGGGGTTACAGGTGCGTGCCATCACTCCCAGCTAACATTTTTTATTTTTGTTAAAGAAGGAGTTTTCACCATGTTAGCCAGGCTGGTCTCAAACTCCTGACCTCAAGAGATAGGCCTGCCTCGGCCTCCCAAAGGCCTCCCAAAAATGCCTGGAATTACAGGCATGAGGCACCATGCCCAGCCCTTCCTCCCTTAATTTTGGCTGTCTCATTCCATTACGGCCACTCTGCTACCACTGATTCCATATTCTGCCCCAATGCTAAAATCCCTTCGGCATCCACCAACCACATGTTCCTAAAGGAGACCGTCATTCTTCCTGCCTCCCTCCCAGCAGAATGGCCATGGCCCAGAGCTTCGACCAAGTTCCTCTCCTGGTCATGTATTGTTTTATTTTTTATTTATTTATTTATTTTTGAGATGGAGTCTTGTTCTGTCGCCCAGGCTGGAGTGCAGAGCCTCGATCTCAGCTCACTGCAACCTCCACCTCTCAGGTTCAAGTAATTTTCCTGACTCAGCCTCCCGAGTAGCTGGGATTACAGGCACCCGCCATCATGCCCGGGTAATTTTTGTATTTTTAATAGAGACAGGGTTTCACCATATTAGCCAGGTTGGTCTTGAACTCCTGACCTCATGATCCACCCACCTTGGCCTCCCAAAGTGCTGAGATTACAGGCATGAGTCACCGCTCCTGGCCCTATATTGTTTTATTTGTATCGTTACCATTAGCACTCTGATTTACAGGATCCAATTACTACTAATTTGCAGACAAACAAATTCTCCTGTTGAATATAGATTCCATAGAAATCTGACAGTGCATTTATTGAACTCTGCCGCTCATCAGCTGAGGACTAAGGGTGTCTTTGCCAGTGGAACACAGCAGTTTTCATGGTATTTGTCCCAATAGAATTTGAACCATATTAAACCAGCTAAAATCAACTGTATTTAGGGAAGAAAGCGCTTTCAGTTTATTTTTCTTTGGAAATTCTCTCAAAAGAGAGTTAAAGACAGAAAACTAATAAATTATTACATAGTAATGAGGAATTAAGAAATTATATAAATAAACCTACCTTACCAGGCGACTGAGAAAGTATCTGAGAATGACTTTAGGGGTTATTCCTTTGTCTGAATTCTGATGCATCTTTAAAAACGACCTTGCACTTAACCATCCACTAAAAGAAAAAGAAGAATTGTCACAGGAATTACTTATCAGTAACACAGTTCAGCCTGGCGAGGTGGCTCACATCTATAATCCCAGCACTTTGGGAGGCTGAGGTGGGCGGATCACAGGGTCAGGAATTTGAGACCATCCTGGCCAACATGGTGAAACCCTGTCTCTACTAAAAATACAAAAATTAGCTGGGCGTGGTGGCAGGTGCCTGTAGTCCCAGCTACTCAGGAGGCTGAGGCAGAAGAATCGCTTGAACCCAGGAGGCAGAGGTTGTAGTGAGCCGAGATCACCCCACTGCACTCCAGCCTGGGTGACCAAGCGAGATTCCGCCTCAAAAAATAATAATAATAACAATAATAATAATACAGTTCATTGATTCATTTGCTTGTCCCAATCTGGACAGAATAAATTATGCTGCATTAACAAAGCACCTCCAAGTCTTAAAACAATTGTTTTGTTCCTGCTCATGCTGCATGCCCAGGTTGACAGAGCAGCCACCATCTGAAAACTCACCAGTGACCATGGAAGATGACAACGGCATTCTGGAGGGCCGCAAACCAGCAATGAAACCCTCTACTCTAAAAGTGTCACGCTTAAAGCTCTTAGCGTGAGAGTTTAAAGCACTTAGCATAATGGCAACACTGGGTACCACTGGGTCAGAACTAATGATGCGACCCACCCAACCACCATGGCGCCAGGGAGTGGAATGTTGCCAGCTGCCAGAAAGGGAGGGAGACAGAAACATTTGTCAAACAATATTAATGACTACCATTTGGTCTTTTGAAATAGTAACACCAAGGCTTTCTATTTGTGTAATAGAACATCGCTTTCAAAGTACTTTCGCTAATGAGATTGCTTTTGATTCTCCAGTTGTACCAAACTACTTTCCAAAAAAATATTTGTTGGCTGGACATAGTGGCTCACGCCTGTAATCCCAGCACTTTGGGAGGTGGGTGGATCACCTGAGGTCAGGAGTTTGAGACCAACCTGGCCAACGTGGCAAAACACCACCTCTACTAAAAATACAAAAATTTGCTGTGTGTGATGGCGTGTGCCTGTAGTCCCAGCTACTCAGGAGGCTGAGGCAGGAGAATCACTGGAACCCCGGAGGCAGAGACTGCAGTGAGCCGAGATCGCACCACTGCATTCCAGCCTGGGCAACAGAGCGAGACTGTGTCTCAAAAAAATAAATAAATAAATAAATGTTTGTTGAGTGAATAATTGACTAGATGAATAAATAGCCCTATTAGGTAAAAAGGAAGATACTATCATTCCTGCTTCTCTGACGCGAAAAGTGAGACCCAGAGATTATTAAGAGGGTTGCCCAAGATCACAAAATTCTTTTATATATATATATATATATATATATATATATATATATTTTTTTTTTTTTTTTTAAGATGGGGTTTCACCGTGATGGCCAGGCTGGTCTTGAACTCCTGACCTCAGGTGATCCACCCACCTCGGCCTCCCAAAGTGCTAGGATTACAGGCGTGAGCCACCGCGCCCGGCCTGATCACAAAATGCTTAACCAACATACCTTGATGACAAATTCATTATCCAGAATGTTCAGCTAAAGAAACCAAAGTTATGCCTTTTAATTGCAACTGATTGGATAAGCAAGTATGTGAGTTTCTCAACCTTTTGACATTTATACCAGTGATCACTGTGGGTATTTCCCTAAGGAGCTAATGTATTTCCTATTGCAAACAAAGCTGTGTGTTGGGTGGGACTTGGAAGGGATCAGGGAGGGTTGGAGAATGTCTCTATTCTCTGCCTGCCAGATTTTCCTTTGAAAAGCAGCAAGTTGGACTCATTAAATAGGAACAAAATTTATAGAGACATCTAAAAGAAAATGCTAAGAGGGGGAAGCAGGGGCAGCCAGTTCTGATTCCGGCCTCCTCTTAATTTCAGGAAAGGATAAATCAGGGCAATTCTTTCTTTTCAGAGTGACTGGCTCCCCTTCTGCCAGCACGGTTGCTAAGCAAAGCCTGGGTCTCGCTGTGTGTGCGGACATGCACCTCCCAGCCTGCAAGGTCATCCAGAGAGGGCAACGAGAAAGACTGGCAGGAAAACAAGCTCTGAGCAAGATACCTAGCTCCAAGGGGCTAAGACCCAGAGAGCTGAACTCACTGCAGCAGAGAAAAGCACGCACTAGTGATGGATGAAGTCAGCCCGAGAGTGGGAGAGGATTACAAAACAGTTACCAACTAGTTATTCTTCAAGATCATCAGAAGACTTTGGTTGTACTATGTAAATATCAGTGACATAGTAAGACGTGGTTTCCTTGTGAAACAAACTACGCTTAAGTTCTAATTCTAACCTTACTAGCTGTGTAGACTTGGACAAATTACCTCATTACTGAACATCAAGAAGTTTCTCATCTGTAAAAATGGGGATGATATGGATACCAGCTTTATAGGTTTACTGTGAGAATTGCATGGGATAAGATATTTCAAGCTCTGAGCATAATGGCAATGCTAGGCATCACTATTAATAATGGTTCCATTGTTGAAAAGAAAGTTTTAAATAAAAGAAAGTGTGAACTTTTGAAAGTAACACAATAAAAACTGAAGGAAAAGAATAAAAAGACAGTCACGGAGACTGGTGGTGAGAAATGGAAGCAAACAGTGATAAAGAGAAAAGAAATGTACACTGCGCCTCTAGGCTGCCGTCAAAATATACCTGGCTTCCGCCACCTCTGCCAGCCTCAGCTCTTCCTGCCTGGGCTCACACAGAGCTTCTCAGGCTTCAGCAGGCACAACCCAGAGAGCTTGTGACAGTCCAGATTGCTAGACCCATCCCCCCCAGAAAGTCTGATTCAATGGGTCTGGGGTGGCGCCCAAGAATTTGCACTTCTGCCAATTCCAGGTGATGCTGGAGAAACTGCATCGGGTTGCTTATCTGAGGAAACTGACATAAGGCACGGCGCTCCCTGACCCTGGACCAATCCAGGTGGGAGATACATCGTCTTTACATATGTGTACTTTTCCGGGCTGTTTTGTATTTCAGTAGCCTTGGCCTGCACTTTAGATATCTCAGGACTGATCTGGTGGCTTCTCTAGTGTCTCCAGTTCCCCCGATGGCCCAGGGATGACCAGTGGCCTTTCGTGCTCCCCCATCTTTCCATCCTAGGGGCGGCTTTCCTAGTCTCCAGATTGAGTCTGGCTTCGGTGCCAGTCATCCTGATCTGTCCTCGCCAGTGTCCCTCCCAGGGCTCGGAACCCTGCCAGTCAGTCCCATCTCTGCATACGGTAGTTTTTGCCTGGCTTGCCGGGAACAGAGTTCTGGTCTTCGACTGCTGCCCCCTGGGCAGACCTCCCATTCTCCAGGGGTCCACTCTATGTCTTCTGCAGCTGGGCTTCCCATGCCTGGTGAGACCCAGTACCGCCCTCTTGGAAAGTCTGGAGCCCAGGCATTCCCAAATCACTGCTGGGTTTGCTGTACACTGTGAACCCTGAGCCTGGCCTGTCTGGGATCCTCTGTCGTTGTCACCTTGGCCACCTCCTAGCATGGCCTCAGCTCATTCTGCAACCTTCTTTCTCAGCATTACCACAAGAAACTATCACATCAGACTCTGGAGATAAGACAAGAAATCATTCATTTCAACAATGACTTACTGAACAGTCCTCCATGGCTAGCATCGCTTTTGTGACCTGGTGACACAGCAGTACACAAAATAGAAAAACAAACTTTCTGCCTTACATTCCACTGGAGAGACACAGACAATCAATCAATCGATCGATCAAAAATGGCAGCTAGGGCCGGGTGTGGTGGCTCACACCTGTAATCCCAGCACTTTGGGAGGCCGAGGCGGGCGGATCACAAGATTAGGAGTTCGAGACCAGCCTCATGGTGAAACCCCATCTCTACTAAAAATACAAAAAAATTAGCCAGTCGTGGTGGTGTGTGCCTGCGGTTCCAGCTACTTGGGAGGCTGAGGCAGGAGAATCGCTTGAACCCAGGAGACGGAGGTTGCAGTGAGTTGAGATCGTGCCACTGTACTCCAGCCTGGGCGACGAAGCAAGACTCCATCTAAAAAAAATTAAAAATAAAAAAAATGGTAGCTATAGTATGTTGGATAAAATGAAAAAATGAAGTCAAGAAGGCCGGGTAGCTGCACTTCAGATGGGGGAGATGAGGAAGGCTTTGCTTTGTAAAAACTTGAAGAAGAGAGATCGAGCCACCAGGACGTTAGGGAGGCGGCTGGTGATTAGTAATCCCTTACTACTGCTCTGTGTAGCGCAGGGGCGAGTTCTCTCCTAACTGGATGGTTCACACACATTTGAATATAATGACTTTTTTTTCTCCCCCGAGACAGAGTCTCACTATTGCCCAGGCTGGAGATGCTTTCTCCCCTTGAACCCAGGAGGCAGAGGTTGTGGTGGGCCAAAATTGCGCCACTGTACTCCAGCCTGGGTGACAGAGTGAGACTCTGTCTCAAAAAAATAATAATAATAAGTGTCTGTGCACCATTGTAAATGTGCTAAATGCCACTGAATTTTACACTGAGTGGTGAATTTTATGTTATATGAATTTTACCCCCAATTTTTAAAAACAAAAATAGGAATTTTCTTTTTTTATTATTATTATTTATTTTTTATATATTTATTTATTTATTTATTTATTTATTTTTTAAAGACAGGGTTTCACCATGTTGGTCAGGCTGGTCTTGAACTCCCAACCTCAGGTGATCCGCCCACCTTGGCCTCCAAAGTGCTTGGATTACAGGCGTGAGCCACCTCGCCCGGCCAAAAATAGGAATTTTCATGAGGATTAAATGAGATACTTTTTCAAAGTGCTTGGCACAGGGCCTGATATTTCTCAAACAGTTAAGAAATTGTACCTCTTACTAGTTCATCTAAATAAAGATAACCTTATGAAACATCATGCCGTTTTCTTCGTTTTCCCCGTTTCGCTATAGTGAGAATTGGGAACTTCATGGAGCACCTGTACCAATCTGTGGGCCAGAATTGGAGAACTACGGAAATGAACAATTTTGATGAATATGATCAATGTTTGTAAAAGGCCTGTGTTAGAGCTCCATCCTAACTCATTTAATAAACCAAAGATACAGTGGAGAGTCTCTTATGACCACACCTCTGTCTAGAAATGGACAGAGACCCAGGTGAATCAATGTGGGTCATTCAGCTTTTCTCATTAGAGTGAGAATGGTAACACACACGCATACACACATCCCCAAACACACAGCAACAAGCCCGACAGCAGTGAAAACACAGTTCCATCTTATCACCTGATCAGGAAAAACGTGTCAACTCCAAGATAGAAGGGCCCACTCCGAGAGTAAAGGTACAGTGGGTTTCTAAGAACTCTGCTTTTCCATTCAAGCACATTATCTGCAATAAATAATAAAGAGCAGTGTCTTTTGGTTTCGTAGAAGAAAATCCTGTGATTTCTCTTTTCAGAAAAAGCAAGAGGAACACCTTTAACTTTCAGCTGTACTGGGCAGGCTTTAAGAATCAGTGTAATGGCCAGGCATGGTGGCTCATGCCTGTTATCCCAGGACTTTGGGAGGCAGAGGCGGGCAGATCACTTGAGGTCAGGAGTTCGAAACCAGCCTGGCCAACATGGTGAAACCCCGTCTCTAAAAAAAAGAATCACTGTAATTCTGCTGGGTGCGGTGGCTCACGCCTGTAATCCCAGCACTTTGGGAGGCCGAAGGAGGCAGATCACCTGAGGTCGGAAGTTCAAGACCAGGCTGACCAACATGATGAAACCTCGTCTGTATTCAAAATACAAAAATTAGCCAGGCGTGGTGGTAGGCGCCTGTAATCCCAGTTACTCAGGAGGCTGAGGCAAGAGAATCAATCGCTTGAATCCAGGAGGTCGAGGTTGCAGTGAGCCGAGATCGTACCATTGCACTCCAGCCTGGGCAACAGAGCAGAACTCCATCTCAAAAAAAAAAAGGATATACTGTAATTCACGTAAGAGGAGAAGTTAGCCTGGGAATAAAAGGTGGGGACTGAGGTCCCTAACGGTCATTCAGGAGCTTTGAGCTCCTTTGTGCACTCACAGTGGCCACAGCGCCCTTGGACTATACAGCAGCACCTATTCATGGGCTGAGGCAGACCACCCGGGAGGCTGCTTCCATCTGCCCTGGGCTAGGTTTGCCCCCTGTTTAGAGAGTACCACTATTACGGATAGGAAAGTCTGGAGCCCAGGGGTTCCCGAATCACTGCTGGGTTTGCTGCACACTTCAGGAGGGTAGCAGCAGGGAAAAGGTAGAGAAACACTGATTTGATACCAGTGCATCATGTTTATTTATGCTTGTCTGCTTCTCAAGGGAAAATAAATGTTAGTTTCTGGCTTCATTAATCATGATGAGACAGAACTCGGCTCTTTGGATGATGAAAATACAATACCCAGGCCGGGCGTGGGGGCTCACGCCTGTAATCCCAACACTTTTGGAGGCCAAGGAGGGCAGATCACCTGACGTCAGGAGTTCGAGACCAGCCTGTCCAACATGGAGAAACCCCATCTCTACTAAAAGTACAAAAAATTAGCTGGGTGTAGTGGTGTGTGTTATCTCAGCTACTCAGGAGGCTGAGGCAGGAGAATTGCTTGAACCCAGGAGGTGGAGGTTGCAGTGAGCCAAGATCACACCATTGCCATTGCACTCCAGCCTGGGTGACAGAGCAAGACTCTGTCTAAAAATTTAATTTAAAAAAAATGAAAATACAATACCCAGGTATCACTATTCATCTGGCAGCCAGGTGCCTGAATTATACATAGGGAGAGTGAAACAAGCTCCTAGACACTGGCCTGGAAAGCTTACGAATGGGAGGTCACACAGCATCGCTAAAACAGAAGGAATGCTGTTCGTGGGAAGGCTGCCAGCCTCCCATCCTTTGGCCAACACGATCCCACCATACCAAAGAGTTTCTCTTCCCTGACTGCTCCTAGAGTAAAGGCTTGTCAACTCTCCGCACCCAAAGACAGCCATGCAGTCATCTGACTGGCGTGTCCCAAGATGATCCAGAGGAGACTCAAGACACGAACGCCATTCAGTGCAGAGCAGGTGCCGCCTGGAGTCTTCGTAGTCCAGATGGCTGGCACATTCTTCTGCCAAGAAAAGCACTGCAGAGCATGAGCCACGACTCCTAGACACCCTGGGCAAGAGCAAAGGTGTTACTGTCCACCCTGACCGCCAGGGTATCCACACACCACCCCGCAACAAGAACCAAAGTGCGAGCCACAGACCTTGGCAGTTACGCGGAGGCTCTCTTGCTCTGGCCCTGAACTTCTCAGCTCAGTTCCATGCTACCATCTCGATCTACCCGTGGACTTTCATAGTTGGCATCCCTCCCTTTTGAATCTTGACTTTCCCTGATAGACTCAACCTGAGTTTGGTGCCTCACGTGCTTTGCACAGAATACGCTGCCAAGCTCAGGCCCCAGAGACGTCAACCTCTGACCCCAGTCCTGTTTGACAGAGAATCGAGGAAAAAAGAACACAAGCATCAGTAAGAACTGATGTGATCCACAAAGCAAGCATTTCATTGACAGAACGCCCCCGCGATCCTGAGGACCAGTTGCTTCTGAATAATGAATAATGGGCAGGGTGTAGTGGCTCACGCCTATAATCCCAGCACTTTGGGAGGCCGAGGCGGGTGGATCATGAGGTCAGGAGATTGAGACCATCCTGGCGAACATGGTGAAATCTCATCTCTACTAAAAATACAAAAAATTAGCCAGGTGTGGTGGCACACATCTGTGGTTCCAGCTACTCGGGAGGCTGAAGCAGGAGAATCGCTTGAACCCAGGAGGCAGAGGTTGTGGTGAGCCGAGATTGCTCCATTGCACACCCGCCTGCGCAACAAGAGCAAAACGCTGTCTCAAAAAAAAGAATTTAATTTTTACACATCCCGAGAAGCAAACAAGTGTCTGGAATTGCAAAACAGGAGCCTCCAAGCTCAAGCCAGCTCTGAGAGATTCACATTTCCTCCTGGACAGAGTCCCGTGCCTTCAACATTGTGGGCACAAAGAAGCCTTTGCAGAATTAAAACTTATTCACAAATGAGGTCTGGCGCATAAGCAAGTTCTAGAAATCTAAATCAATTTCTTAAATTGAAGAACTTAATTACCTAATATTTTGAAGTTCCAGCCGTGAATACAAGTTTTTCCATGTAAGTCACTTTGTGATTGCGTATCTGTCTGAAGTCCCAACACCCACCCTTTTCATTCACGGGGGTTTTTTACTCAGGAATTGGCTGTGAGTACAGCCAATTACATTACTGGTTGTAATGGGGATTCTAGAACATCAAACATCGGGTTTGATGCCTAATGTGGCAAGCTAGCACTCAATATGTTTTGTTGTTATTACGTTTTTTCCATCTAAATTCTACTCGTGAATGAACTTACCCATCGATGGTGTATAAAGGCTTCTGAAGATAACTGCTCTAGAGGGGAAGACAACCTCCCTGATGCTCATTTAGCCCATTTGTAAATGGAAAGTGTTATAAACCAGAAGGACATGGGGAAGATAGGATGAAACCATGCATGCAGTCACCAGTTCCCAAAGTGGAGGCCTCCGAGCCAGCAGCTTCAACATCACCTGGGAAACTATTAGCAATGCACGTTCCTGGGCCAGGCACTGTGGCTCACGCCTGTAATCCCAGCACTTTGGGAGGCTGAGGTTAGCGGATCACAGGGTCAAGAGATTGAGACCATCCTAGCCAACATGGTGAAACCCTGTCTCTACTAAAAACACAAAAAAAATTAGCTGGGCGTGGTGGCACGCACCTGTAGTGTCAGCTACGCAGGAGGCTGAGGCAGAAGAATCGCTTGAACATGGAAGTCGGAGGTTGCAGTGAGCGGAGATAGCACCACTGCACTCCAGCCTGGCAACAGAGCGAGACTCAGGGGAGAGAGAGAGAGAGAGAGAGAGAGAGAGGAGAAAGAGAAAGGAAGGGAGGGGGAGGGGGAGGGGGAGGGGAGGGGGGAGGGGAGGGGAGGGGGAGGGGAGGGGGAGGGGGAGGGGAAGGGGAGGGGGAGGGGGAGGGGGAGGGGAGGGGGAGGGGGAGGGGGAGGGAAGGGGAAGGGGAGGGGAGGGGGGAGGGGAGGAGGGGAGGGGAGGGGGGAGGGGAGGAGGGGAGGGGAGGGAGGGGGAGGGGGAGGGGGGAGGGGGAGGGGGGAGGGGAGGGAGAGGGGGAGGGGGAGGGGGAGGGGGAGGGGAGGGGAGGGGGAATGGGGGAGGGGAGGGGGAGGGGGAGGGGGAGGGGAGGGGAGGAGGGGGAGGGGGAGGGAGGAGGGGGAGGGGAGGGAGGAGGAGGGAGGGGAGGAAAGGTGAAGGGAGGAGGGGGAGGGGGAGGGGGAGGGGAGGGAGGAGGGGGAGGGGAGGGAGGAGGAGGAGGGGAGGGAAGGTGAAGGGAGGAGGGGGGAGGGGAGGGGGAGGGGGAGGGGGAAGGGAAAGGAAAGGAAAAAGTAGCCAAGGCACATTCCCAGGCTCCACCACAGACCTCCAAAGTCAGAGTCTCTGGGTCAGGGCCCAGGAATCTGTGCTGTAATTATCTCCCGGTGACTCTGATGCACGCCAAAGTTTGAGACCCCTGGTTGTGACAATGCTTCAAAAAACCTTGCAGCCTCTTCAGATTTGCTCAATCGCTGTGAGATCACTTTAAGCAGCAGACCATTAAGTAAGGGCCCTGACGCCCAGGGGCTGAAATCCACAGCTATGTATGTATGGCATGAAAACTTCCTCATACAGTTGCTCATATTTTTCTCGTCTAAATAGCAAAGGACAGGCTCATGTAACAGGAAACCATTCTAAGCAAATGCAATGGTTATTTGGAGGATAAAGAGTCAGGAAACCAAATACCCAATTTGGTTTTGAATTTCTAGAAGACACGGTGGTCTTAGGTTGATTGGACTCACTGATTAATGCAAAAGTGGAGAGAAAAAAAAATGTTGACTCTCTGGGTCTCTCCATCTTGATTTTTATTTTCAAACATTCACAGGTGTAATATTTTACCTTTGATGGGTCTTTGTTTTTTCTTTTTGAGATAAAATCTGGCTCTGTCACCCAGACTGGAGTGCAGTGGTGCAATCTCAGCTCACTGCAACCTCCGCCTCCCGAGTTCAAGCGATCCTCCTGGCTCTGCCTCCCGGGTAGCTGGGACTACAGGTGCACACCACCATACCCGGCTAATTTTTGTATTTTTTGTAAAGATGAGGTTTTGCCATGTTGCCCAGGTTGGTCTTGAACTCCTAGGGGTAAGCAATCTCCTGCCTCACCCTCCCAAAGTGCTGGGATTATAGGCATGAGCCACCATGCCCCATGTTCTTTGATGGTATTAAATACAAAAATGTAAAAATTTTTATGGCAACAGAACATGGAAAACCCCCATTTTGAGACCACAGTTAAATGTGCCTGCTAAGAAAAGCTAACATCATTTTAATGTCCTGATCATAGGGTGCCTCATTTTGGGTGAGGAGCGTAAAGTTTCCGTTCCTGACACCCTTCCAGGTGTGTCTGGCCTAAATCCTGTGATTCAGCCTTTAAAAGCCTGGCTCTGAGGGCCAGCCTAGCACAGATGAATACAATGTTGAATTCTGATGACCGTGGGCTCCGCTCTAATCAGAGGGTTAGAAGCACGTGGCATGTCCCTGCAATACCTCTGACCCTGCTGCTCCCTCAGCGAGGTCAAAGCAGTCCAAGTATGAAGCCGTGGCAAATTTAAGCCCTGACCCTTTCTTTCCTCTCCTGGCTTCACCGAAAAGAATGAGGAAACAAGGAATGAATTTAGGAGGAGGTAAGTACTCATGATCTCATTTAATTTCTTCCAGAGATCCCATTATATGCTCCTGTTTTACACATGTGGAAAATGAGGCACCCAGCCCTCTTACTCCACATGTTCTGAAGGTAATTGGGTGACCAGGCTTTTTGTGTGAGAGAGAGATATATTCTATTTGCCTTGCTGTATAGGCAGGCAGGTAGAAATGAAGGCAATGCTCTTGATTTTTCACTGAAGCACAATTCAGTCTCACTCACTGAAATCCGGCCTCTCACTACCTATGCTGGGTTAATCTGTTTCTGGCTCACACATATTGTGCTGCCTGAATTAGCTTGTGTTGCACGCTCACCACCCTCCCTTCAGTTTCTATGCAAATCATTTACCTTCCTGGTGATGGTAGGAAGCTTCTATGGGTCATGTGTGTAAGTGTGATACTGAAAATAGACACTGTGACTGTGGAATTATTCCTTAGAGAATTGCTGCAGTGAAACACCAACCCTTGTTCTACCCTAGTCTTTGATCAGCACAAAAACACACTGGATAATTGTACCCACAAAATAAAGCAGCATTTTTAGTGACTTTGCCTGACCTTAGCATGCTGATGGTAAACAAAGACAGGATTGTCAAGAGCAGAGATCCAACGTCCACGCTGACAATTTGGAAGCTGCCGGGTGTTCACTAGAAGCCAGCACTGTAGCCTTCGTTTCCACCTGCCCACTCCGCTAAGTCACCTCTCCTGGGTGGTCTTAGTTTCATTCAAATACCTACTTTTTCCTCTGCTCGGGGCTGCTGACCCGGGGAGATGCGCCAGACAGTGGGTCCGTGGGATTCTGCTGCTTTGTTCATTGCTCTCCACCTCGCTCAATGGCAGGCTCCCGTAAGTGGCCGGAGCGCCCCCGTGTTCCTGTGATGTCCTGCAGGCTGACCCCCACTCCCTGGCTGCCACGCAGACTGTTCCAGCCAGAGGGAGGGCGAGACCCAGCAAGGTGATGAACCTGCAGGAAGAAGACAAGACAGCCATGCCTTCCCTCATCTCAGGACACGGAAATCGGATGCCGAGAAAACCGGCCTGTGAAAAGCCGCGTGTTGCATATTTACATAGAAAAACATTTCACAATGTTAAGGGTGGAGAATGATGCTCTAAGAATAAAACTAAAGAAAAAAGAGAAAATATATAAAGAAAATATCAATGGATTTCACTTGTCATCATTATTTTTTAAATCGTAAAGCAACCAAAATACTGAGGAAGATATTTGCAGCTGATATGGCTAAGAATTAATATTCTTTATATACAGAATAAACTTTAAAAATTCATAAGAATCTGGCTGCGCGCAGTGGCTCATGCCTGTAATCCCGTCACTTTGGGAGGCCGAGGCGGGCAGATCACCTGAGGTCAGGAGTTTGAGACCAGCCTGGCTTACATGGTGAAACCCCAACTCTACTGAAAATACAAAATTTAGCTGGGCGTGGTGGTGTGTGTGTATAGTCCCAGCTACTCCAGAGGCTGAGGCAGGAGAATCTCTTGAGCCCAGGAGGCAGAGGTTGCAGTGAGCTGAAATCACCCAATTGCACTGAAGCCTGGGTGACGGAGGGAGACTGTCTCAAAAAAGAGAAGAGGAAGAAGAAGAACCGCCTAACTAACACACACATGGAAAAGGGAGTGAAGAATGTGAACTTACAAGAGAAAAATATAAGTGACAGATAAACTTAGGAAAGTAAAACCCTCTTTGCCCATTTTTTGAAGATGTAAATTAAACCAATGTATTCACCTATCAAACCAGTTCCAGTTTTTACAAAGGCAGCAGCTTTTGATGCTGGTCAGAGGGTAAAGAAGCGCATGAGAGTTTTCCTACTGGGAGCAGGAAAAATGAACTTCTCAAGAAAACAACATCAAATGATTTGAGAGTGATGGCCCAGCATTGTACTTCTATGTTATTTAGGCTAAGGAACAAACAAGAAGTACCGGGGGAGCTGCTGCAATGTCTGTAGGCAAGGCAATGTCTCAGATACAACATTCATCTTCAGCGGTCCCCTGAGAGCAAGGAACAGGAGTCTTTTGGGATATAATACGTTTCTCAGTGGTCCTGAAACCAATCACACTGGGCATGGCCAGCCTTCCCCTTGAACACATTCTCATTTTCTTGTTTAGGTAAGTGGTGGGCGGGCATGGTGGCTCACACCTGTAATCCCAATACTTTGGGAGGCTGAGGTGGGTGGATCACCTGAGGTCAGGAGGTCGAGACCAGCCTGGCCAACATGGTGAAACGCCATTTCTACTAAAAAAACAAAATTAGCTGGGTGTGGTGGGTGCAGGCCTGTAGTCCCAGCTACTTGGGAGGCTGAGACAGGAGAATCGCTTCAACCCATGAGGCGGAGGCTGCAGTGAGCCAAGACTGCGCCACTGCACTCCAGCCTGGGCAACAGAGCAAGACTTCATCTCAAAAAAAAGAAAAGGTAAATGGTGATCTCCCTGTGTCTCAGTAGTCTTGCTGCTATAACAAAATTCCATAGGCTAGGTGGCTTTTACACACCAGAAATTAATTTCTCATCATTCTGGAGTCTGGGAAGCCCAGGATCAAGGTGCTGGAAGATTCGGTGTCTGGTGAGAGCCCACTTTCTGGTTCATAGATGGCACCTTCTAGCTGTGTCCTCACATGGTGGAAGGGGCGAGGGGGCTCTCTCGGGTCCCTTGTCTAAGCTACCTGACCCCATTCATGAAGGCTCTGCCCTCATGACAGGCACCTCCCAAACGCCCCATCTCTGGATGTCATCACATTGCGGGTGAGATTCCAATGTATGAATTTTGCAGGGGAAACAAAAACACTCAGACTATAATATCCTGAAATAGGCAGCACTGGCCAGACACCGTGCAATGAACAAAATCGTGCAGTGAATGAAATGCGATGGTGAAATGCAGTTGATGAGGGGAAGTTGATAAAACAGTACCGGCAGATCACATCCCACCCAGGTACCTCGATGTCCGTACTCACAGGCACATGGCCGCAAACGTGTCCAGGGGGAACGTTCCAGCAGCACATCTGGCCACACTTCCACCAGATGAGGAGGAAGAATTTATTGTAAAAGAGAGAGGGAAGGGGCCAGAAATGAAGTATTTCTGAATCTTAAAGTATCTACCAAAAAAGAAAAAAAGATTGTATAAATCATTTAGTTTGTCATAATGCCTTACGTTTTTCAAATTGCTTCCATATCTGTTATTTCAAAATGAAACTTTTACACTAAAAAGAGACAGCTGGTGCCAGGCGCGGTGGCTCACGCCTGCAATCCTACACTTTGGGAGGCCTGTAATCCTTGCTTTGGGAGGCCGATGCAGGGGGATCACTAGAGGTCGGGAGTTGGAAACCAGCCTGGCCAGCATGGTGAAACCTCGTCTCTACTAAAAATACAAAAATTAGCTCTGTGTGGTGGTGCACGTCTGTAGTCCCAGTTACTTGGGAGGCTGAGGCACAAGAATCACTTGAGCCCAGGAGGCAGAGGTTGCAGTGAGCTGAGATCACGCCACTGCACTCCAGCCTGGCCACAGAGCGAGAATGTCTCCAAAAAATACAATAAAATAAAGGGGGGCAGTTGGTTTTGAATATATCTGATTTACAGTTGGAGGGAAACAGGGCACAAAAATGTGGAAACTCACAGAATGAGGAACTCTTAGCCCAGCTGGAAGTAAACCCGGGTCTCCTGAATCCGTCTGTTCTCCCAGCCTTTCTTAGCACATGGTACTGGGAACAAAAAGCCTAAACACCCACCATTGCTGGCTCAAATCTATTTGTGAACAAGCCCCCACCTCGAGGGAGAAATGCAATATAAGATGGAAATATACAATTGAAGCCCATAGTCTGGGGACACATGCCATCTGAAATTGAAAGTAAGAAGCAGCAAGTCAGGACTCAGCCGACGAGCACTGGAAGAAATTGTGTGTGAAGATGTTACTGGTAAGACAAGCGCCGCCGTCTCCAATTCTACAAGCCTCAGGACTACCTGGAGGGCCTGTTGGCTCTCTGCCTCCCTCCCTGCAAGTTTCTAATCCAGGAGGTTTGAGATGGAACCTGACTTTGCACTTCTGACAAGTTTATAGGTGCTCCTGCTCTGAATCCCAGGACATGGTTAGAATTAAGACCAGGGGGCTCCCCAGATCTCCACAAACAACAGGGACACGATTTTCCTCCTTTGTTAAATGGGGATGGTAATAGTACCTAGCTCCTAGGGCTGTCATGAGAACTCTGATGCAATTATTGTAAAGCCCTTAGGACAGTGCAAGGCGGGCAGTAAGTTTAATAAATGTTGGCTGTTCCTCATCTTACACACCACATTGCCTAGTCTTGCATTCAGGAGCTGGTTTGAGCTAGCTTGTTGTGTGACCCTGAGCAAGTCACTGCACCTCTCTGAGTCTCATTTCCTCATCTGTGTAACAGTGAAGGGTGGTTCGGACATGATGTATTCTTTTATTATTATTATTATTATATTTTAAGTTCTGGGTTACATGTGTAGAACCTGCATGTTTGTTACATAGATATACATCTGCCATGCTGGTTTGCTGCACCCATCAACCCATCATCTAGGTTTTAAGCCCCGCATACATTAGGTATTTGTCCTAATGCTCTCCCTCCCCCTGGCCTCCCCACCCACAACAGGCCCCTGTGTGTGGTGTTCCCCTCTCTGTGTCCATGTGTTCTCATTGTTCAGCTCCCACTTATGAGTGAGAACATGTGGCGTTGGTTTTCCGTTCTTGTGTCAGTTTGCTGAGAATGATGGTTTCCAGCTTCATCCTGTCCCTGCAAAGGACACGAACTCATCCTTTTTTATGGCTGCATAGTATTCCATGGTGTATGTGTGCCACATTTTCCCTGTCCAGTCTATCATCGATGGGCATTTGGGTTGGTTCCAGGTCTTTGCTGTTGTGAACAGTGCTGTGATAAACATACAGGACCAGTGGATTCTAACACCTTTTCCATCTCTAACGCCCAAGGTTCCTACGAGTCTGTGATCCGGGGGGTTTCTGAAATATCCAAAAATGCTGCTGAAAGATTAATAATATGTAATTAATTCTGATTCTTAATGGTAGCATGGTAAGGGTAGAAACAAGAAGGAAGGGTCATCTGTGTGTCCTCAGCCCCGGCCAAGAGTTGGGGTACTTGATCTAGGTTACCGGCAGGTCCCCACAGGAGAGCTGGCAGCAGAATTTTTCATAATCCAACTCCATTTGCTCTGAACCAGTGCTCCCCAGAGCTACTTCCTGTTAGTATTTGGGTTTCCAAAATAAACTCTTCCATTGAAAACGAAGTGTACTGACCAGCCAGAGCACATCTGTTCCGGTCGGAAGTTCCATTTCTAACGTTAAAGGAATTGAGTGGCGTTTTTGCTTTGGTTTGGTTTGGCTGTTTTGGTTGGTTGTTTTTTTGTCAATCAACCGCAGCCCAGCTCTAAATCCTGCCATAGTAAACAAAGCCAGCAGGCAGCCCACGCACGTCCAGTCGGCCTTAAGTCATCAGCCTTAGGTGTCTACGCTATGTTAGATTCCAGATCTACACGCGGAACATGAAACCTTTATTGGAAACCTCTGTTGAATCTGTTTTCCAGCAACTTCTCACCCCACCCCACCCTGACCTCTTCACTCTTTAGACAGGTCAGCTCAAGCCCTGTCTAAATTCCCCACTCTTCCTCTAGCCATGCTGGGCTCTGCTCCTCTGACTTGTACACCCAGCCCCAGCCCTTGATGTGAGATGGGGCATTTCATTCCCGGCAGTGTTTCCTCATAGCTCAGGCATACTCACTTTTCTTCCTAACTAAATTGTACATTTTTTGAAACGAGTAACTCCCATTGATTTTGATCTCCCCCAGCACATACAGGTGATGTCTCGTACAAAGTCCAGAGAAAAAATTGCTCAATAAATATTTTCTGATTTGAGAATACAAAATGGTATTCTGTAAAATGTTTTGGATTCCTTTTGAATTCTTAGCCAGAAAGGCAATTCTGTGGGTAATTCAAGGAGCTACTATTAAAAGAGTTCCATTTTCGCCGGGCGCGGTGGCTCACGCCTGTAATCCCAGCACTTTGGGAGGCTGAGGCGGGCGGATCACGAGGTCAAGAGATCGAGACCGTCCTGGTCAACATGGTGAAACCCCGTCTCTACTAAAAATACAAAAAAATTAGCTGGGCGTGGTGGCGCGCGCCTGTAGTCCCAGCTACTCGGGAGGCTGAGGCAGGAGAATGCTTGAACCCGGGCAGCGGAGGTTGCAGTGAGCCAAGGTCGCGCCACTGCACTCCAGCCTGGCGCCTGGTGACTGAGTGAGACTCTGTCTCAAAAAAAAAAAAGAAAAAAAAAAAAAGTTCCATTTTCTCCAGTGGTGCTCAGGAAATCTGTAAGAGAGAGTTGGAGGAGAAATCTTCCCTTGTGGTTCTAGCACCGTTGTTCTGCTATGTAGGGCTAGTGATTCTCATAGGCAAAGCAAGGTGAAATTTGCCTCATAGACCATAGCAAAGAGCATAGTTTAAAGCTCATTGTAAAGCACTGTTCAATGTTGATGCTAAGCAGCTCAGAACTCCTTGCTTTTGACCACTGCAAACTGGGACAGTGTGATCATCATAAAATGTTATATAGTCTCCAGCGGGACAGACTTAGAGTGAGTCCCCAAGAATGGAAATATGCAGCCCTTCAGTATTTAAAGGAGAACTCTTAATGATGTATAGTCTGGATAAAATCAGACACAACTCAGTGTTAAACAGACCTTTAAAACAAACTCCAGACTGGGTGCAGTGGCTCACACCTGTAATCCCAGCACTTTGGGAGGTTGAGGCAGAAGGATTGCTTTACTCCAGGAGTTTGAGACCAGCCTGGTCAACATAAGGAGATCCTATCTCTTCAAAACATTTAAAAGTTAGCCAGGTGTGGTGGTGTAAGCCTGACCTCAGCTATTTGGGAGGCTGAGGTGGAAGGATTGCCTGGACCCAGGAGATCGAAGCTGCAATAAGCCATGTTTGCACCACCACGCTCCAGCCTGGGTGACAGAGGAAGACCCTGTCTCAAAAAAAAACAAAGGCAAAAACAAAAACAACCAAGCCCCCTTCTTTTTCAGCTCTTTTGTGGTCCCTGTGACCAGTAGATCACCTCTGCCTCACAATTAAACTTCAGCAGGATTATCTAACATTTATCAAGCATGTTCTAAGAGCAGGGCTCTGAGCTAAGGGGCTGTGAGTCCCCATCAGCCCAACTCCCTGTCGTGTTAAAGAGAACTCAGATAATCTAACCAGACTAGGAAGTAGGTATTAGGTAGTCTTTTGGGTTGGACTGTGTCCCCCAAAAAGGTTCAAGTCCTAAGCCCCAGTATCTGCAAATGTGACCTTATTTGGAAATAGAGTCTTTGTAGATGTAATCAACTTTAAGATGAGGTTAGGGTGGGCCCTAAATCCAGTATGACTGGTGTCCTTACGAGAGGGAAGTCTGGACACACAGGGAAGAATTCCACATGTGGGCAGAGGTAGAGGTTGGAATGATGTGGCTACAAGCCAAGGAGTGCCAGGAAGGGCCGGCAACCACCAGGCGCATGGAGAGGGGCAAGGAACGAGCTCTCCCTCAGAGCCTCCAAAAGGAACCAACCTCATCAACACCGTGACTTAGGATGTTTAGCCTCAGGAACTGTGAGAGAATGAATGTCTGTCGTTCTAAGCCACCCAGTTTGTGTTCACTTTACAGCAGCACTGGGAAAGGACTATTAGTGACACCAAAAGACGTGGGCTTAGATTTTTAGAAAAATATTCCATAAATTGGGTTTTGTAATCACCACATCCAAGTTTGATCCAGGCTCCCAGCATTCTGGTGTTACATATTTTTATTCTTAGGAACTCACGTGAAGTCTGTTGGGTGAAATTTTATAACATTCCATGACAACTGTGCAGTGTTTTGCCCTAGCCTTTGGCCAAAAGCAGTTATGTCCTGCCCTTCCAGGGTCTTGCTCTCCCTCTGCAGAACTGGGGCATGGTCTCTTGGCCTCTCTGCGACCGGCCCTCCCTGCTCTCCTCCTCTGGGTGAGTGCAGTCCGTGCAAACAGCTTCCACCTGGTACTGCTGAGCTGGTTGTCTCACATCTGTAGAGGAAATATTGGCAACTCCATCAAAGAGCTTTAAGGAATAGCTGACAAATCCTTTCCAGATGGGGACCTTTTACCCTGGGCAAAGACCTCCAATTTCTATCTGCTGCCTCTGTGCCAGAGCTGGAAAAATGCCTGGGCAGCAAAGACTAAATTCCCCTAATCCATCCACCCATGTCGGCTCAGCTCACAAAAACCAGACCATTTTCTTTTTCTGATTCCTCAGAGAGAATCTCCATCTTGTTTCTCTTTGAATGCTACTTTTTCAAAAATCTTTTTATCCATGGCATTTATTTCTAATATTTTATTTTATTCTAATGTCAACTCTGGCTAGAAAGCTTAGCATTAGTCTGAAAAATTAGGCTAATTGACGAATCTCTTAAATAATAAGGACTATTAACTCAGTGGACTTACAGAGTCACTCACTTGAAATGCTAATTTAATAATAACTCCACGTTTATCTTTGTTTCTAGGATATTTATGGCTTATCCAACAAGAATTGAAATTTGAATTTGATTTGTAACAATTTATTGCTTTTTTAAACAGCACATGATATACCTGGCTAGATATATACCCAAAGCTATAGGAATTGTCACAAATGCAGAGGACCGTTTAAGGGTTTGCCAACCAGCTGCAATATCAAGACTTTAAAGGAGAACTCTTAATAATATATAACTTCATTATGTGTTAGTTCTTCTCCAGATGACCAGAATAAATATAAAAGATACTCGTGGCAAAAATCTAGGCTTAAAACTTTGGCTTTGAAAACTTTGAAAGACAGAGGAAGTCAAATCGGCTTCTGTGGAGACTGAAGTGTATTCCTTCTGCATAGCTAAGGGAGAAGGATTAGAAGGCCGTAGAGACAGCCAGGCAGAGCCACCCCTCACCGTACAGAGGAAGAGACTGAACTCGGGAGATTAAGTGATTGGCCCAGGATCATACATCTGGGAGGTGACAACCAGAACCAAATGCTGGGCTCTTAACACTAATCCGTTACAACACGTTGACCGCACACAGGCCTCGTCAGAATGGCCTCTGGATGTGGCAGGTGGCAGATTGCCACACACGGGCCAGGCCTCAGAAAACTCACAATAGGGAAACCAGACACCACCCACCTCCTTTCTTCAGCCTAACCAAGCAGCTGTGGGCGAGGAAAGACTGTTTAACTTTACATTTTTGTTAAAGATTCAGCTCTATCTCTTCCTTGTCTTCCTCCCTACCTACTCCATTACTATTCCACCATCTTCACCCCTAAACCCCTCCAACCTCCATCATGCTCAGTTTATTGGATTGAGCGTGATGAAAGGTTGGTTCAATCCTGAAGGAATTACCTTTCTTGGTTCTAAGGACCTGGGGTTTTTCCAACATTACGCTGACATGATAGTTTCACTGGATACTCTTTTGTACCTACCCAGCTGAGACATCAGAGTCACATCCTCTTCAGCACAAGAATCGGGGGACACACACGCCCACACTGTAGTCGGCCCCATCCTGGGAAACACAACACCACGTGTTCTTTCATTTTAACATTCATAGCACATATGCATGATCATCCCAAGTAAGTTTGCTGCTAAATAATCAGATTGGGAGTGGGGGAGAGAAGGATGTTGAAAAAAGAAAAGTGGCCAGGCGTGGGGCTCACACCTGTAATCCCAGCACTTTGGGAGGCCGAGGCGGGTGGATCATGAGGTGAAGAGATCAAGACCATCCTGGCCAACATGGTAAAACTCCGTCTCTACTAAAAATACAAAAATTAGCTGGACGTGGTGGCACACACCATAGTCCTGGCTACCTGGGAGGCTGAGGCAGGAGAATCACTTGAACCCAGGAGGCGGAGGTGCAGTGAGCCAAGATCACACCACTGCACTCCAGCCTGGTGACAGAGCAAGACTCCGTCTCAAAAAAAAAAAAAAAAAAGAAGAAAAGTGTTCTAACTTCTTAAAAGATGACTTTTCCATTGCTGAGTGGTTCAATTTCCAGAACATGAGATGCACGCATATATTTTTGTAATGCCCCAAGGCTTAGTGCAGCTGATTCTTTAAAAAGCAACCACTAGTTTTGGATAATCTGTGGCCCGGGGGTGCCTCTCTCTTCAATATTAGAAGTCATTAAGAGTTGTGTCTCCTGTAATTTTCAACACAATTTCCAAGTTGCCATTTCTCGGTGGCAGGACACATTGTATCAAATAAAGATTTTATTAACACATCAAGCCAATAACTAGAATGCCTGTTCCAATAAAGAAAACATCAAATTATAAATAAAAATTTCTGGGGTGATTCTTCTAAACACATAATTCAGAGGATTGTGTAGGCCTGACCTTTTGCTCCAATATCAAAACCATTAATCTGCTTTGAAAATGACATTTGTGTGCACTGATTAATCCCTCAAGCAATATCATTATCCCAGCCCTTAGCAGGACAAATGGAGCTAGGCGATCATCTCCCCTGTCTCCACGGCTCACCAGTCTAAGATCATTTTATAGCATTAATATCAGAGAGCCTGGATTTCTTCTTGTTACTTTATACAATTGCTATTAGCCAACTCGTAATCTAATTTCATTTGAGTACTATGCGATACACATAAAGTTTATCTTTGTGTTTAATAACAGGCTATACTGTTCCTAGTTTTTTGTTTTTGTTTTTTGTTTTTTTACTGAGCAATTAAAATGGTTAACATGCTTTGAAGATAGCCCTGCAAACTTGGTCAATTGATTTAATAATGTTTTCATAAAAGGCATGTCCCATCTGCTAGGATAACCTCAAATTCATGTTTAGAGCTCTGTTTCTGGGAAAAGGGTTAAGGGTAATGGAAAGTCCACCCTGCCTCTGGTATTCTAAAAGCTGTTGATGAGTCAGGAGCGCATTTTAAGCTCCTTGACTTGATCCACCTCGTACCAAGCAATGATGCGGTTCCCTGACAGCAAGGATACAGAGTGGGGATTTGGTCTGGGAAAATGAGAAGAGCCCTCAAGACCTGAAGTAGAGGAGGGTCCCTGTTGGAACCCAGCAGAGAAGAGCAGAAGAGAGCTACCAGGCAAACTCAAAAGAGCTCTCAAAAGAGAGCTATAGCATTTGAAGCTACAGAAGCTGCTGGCCAGGGCTTGACCTTGGATTCCCTATGAAAGTTGTTCAGAGGTCTTTCCCCATACAATGTGGTAGGAGGAATATCTCAAGACCTATGTGGTTTGTGAACAAGAGTCTCATTTAATGTCCCACACTCAGGATGCTGAGCAGGTTTCTGCCAAGTATTTAAAATTGAGTTTTTATGTTTTGCAAAATATCGTTAATAGTTTTTTTTTTTAATTAAGAAAAGGGATCAATGGAGTTGTAATTTGTTCTATATCATGACATTCACTTGTCCTTCAAGAGCAAGCGTGCAGGTCCCCCGCACTTACCTGCAGTATATGAAGCTTGCAGTACTGCCCTCGGAAGTTCCCCTTGGGAGCACGGGTGGAAAGACACTCACTGTATGATCCCAGCCTGTCCATGTTTCCATTAAGAATGTTGCTCCCAAGTTTCCCCAGAGAGTCATACACTGAATTGCAAAGCAAGAGAAGTTTACAAAATTAGCTTTCTGGAGTCACTTTTAAATAATTGATAGGTTCTCAGCTCTGTCTTCTGAATCTTTCAAACATGTATGACTGGAAAAAGAAGAGAAATAGATCTAGTCAGATGCTACTCTTTGAGCCTATGTTTTGCATTCATAGCCCCTTTCATCATGCTGGGAGAACAATGATGTGAATTTTCATGCTATTACGTTGTCTGCCAACAGTCGCTGGAAAAGGTGAAGAGTTTGATTTCTTTTAAAAAATAAATGCTTTCTGGGGAGTGAAAAGTATAACTAAAATTTGGTAGCTTTTCTTTCTCCTCCACATAAACACAAGAGAAAACACTCATATTTTTTAAAAATTTCATCCAGTTTTGTTGGACCTTATTTTAGAGAGAGTTAATTTTTTTCTTTTTTCATTTAACCTTAGGAGCGGAAGAGTGGAGTGATCAAGCTCCACAGTTGATGGCATTTTTAGCCCTGGTCCTGTGAAATCTTTTTTGTTTGCTTATGCTTATTTATACCCTTTATTTCTTCATTTAAAAATGTTGTTTCCTTTCATCTTTCTTCATCTCTTCCTTTTCCTTTCTGAAATTCCCCTCACTTCATATGTGTGTGCTGTGTATCCTCTCATTTGTAGGTGTTCTTGTTTTGTGTATGTGTATTTGCCATATGTATGAATGGTTTTGTGCTTCCACTGTCCTGTTTCTATATATGTCACACAGTGCTACATTTTTATAATTTTATGTATATCTAGTCCAGGGCCACTAACTTCTGTGTAATAATCCATCACCACCTTTGACTTAACTATTCCCTAGATGATGGATGGATAGATGGCTCCAACCCACAGAAACATGTGATGATCACTTTTCATATATGTCCCTTTATAGAGCAACGAGAAGATGGAGGTCAGATTCTACCTGTGAGTGGAATTGCTGAATGATAAGGCACAGAAGTACTCAGTCTGTGATAATCCAGCTAGATTGCTCGCTAGAGAGACTCCTTCAAACTATATTTCCCAGAGATACTGGCTTTTTTCTTTTGTACTGTTTAGCTTTTTAATTTTTGGCAGTTAATGGATATAAAATGATATGTAATTACTGGTTTAATTTTCATTTATCTAATTACAAAGGAACCAGCATAGTTTTATTGATAAGTCAGTCATTTAAATGTTCTCTTCGGAACCCGTGTGTGTCCTTTGCCGATGTTTTATAGATTTTTTTCCTTTTTGATTTGCCAGAGCTGCTTATTATTCTATACATTGATTCTGTCTGAGTCATTGCAAGTATCTGTGCTCTCAGGCAGTTATCTGTCAGTTGACTTTTCCATGTTGTCTTTCATTGAACAGAAACCCATACTTTTGGTATCATGAAATCCGCCAGTATTTTGCTTATCAATTGTGCTTTTGGTGTTTTCCTAAGAAATTCTTCCCCATTCATAGATCACAAAAGGATTTTCTAATATTACCTCCTACTGTCTTTATAGTTCTACCTTTTTTATTTAGGTCTTTAATCCATCTGACTCATGGTGCATTTTTTTTCCCCTCCAAAAGGTGGGCCAGTTATCCCAAAACCACCTCAAAATAGTTTTCCTGACTGGGCGCAGTGGCTCACACCTGTGATCCCGGCACTTTGGGAGGCTGAGGCAGGTGGATCACGAGGTCAGGAGCTCGAGAACAGCCTGGCCAACATGGTGAAACCCCGTCTCTACTAAAGATACAAAAAATTAGCTGAGCGTGGTAGCACATGCCTGTAATCCCAGCTACTTGGGAGACTGAGGCAGGAGAATCACTTGAACCCAGGAGACAGAGGTTACAGTGAGCCGAGATCACACCACTGCACTCCAGCCTGAGGGACAGGGGGAGACTCTGTCCTCCCCCAAAAAAATAGTTTCCCCTTTCATCATGGATTCATGGAGCAACTTTCTTCTTATATCCAGTTCTCATATATACAGAGATCTGCCTCTGAGCTCTCTGGTTTACTTTGTTTATTTGAGATGACACTGACTACAGAGCATGCAGGGCCAACGCCAAATGACAATGCAGGGCCGCTTGTTTAAACATGGTTAAGAATTTGCAGATGACGACAGCAAATCACACTTCAGCCAAGCATGAGGCTCTTTTAAGAGTAGGTCCCTGTGTGACAGCAGGAGCTGCATGCCACAGAGCCAGCCCTGATTCTAGCACTGGAACCATATGGTTTTTATTATCATGGATTTGTCGTATTTCAGGTATTCTGCCTGTAGTCTTTTTTTTTTCAAAGTGGAGCTTCTTAGTTGTAGACCATCATGTATACAAATTTCAGAAAACATTAGTAAACTTTAGTTTACTACCTAAAAGTTAGTAACTACTTACTAAAAGTTTTAGTTTACTAAAAGTTTAATTGACTAACTAAAACTCAGTTTACTAACTAAAAGTTAGTCAACTTGAGTTTCTCAAAACATCCAACTAGACTACTGACTTAAAATTGCTTTGAATTTACACATTAATGTTGGGGGAGAATTGACATTATTTTTATACAAAGCCATCATTGGAGATCATGCTATTTATGCAAATCTCTTTGTATCCTTATAATTTTACTTTTTTTTTTCCCTTGGTAAACTTAAAACAGATGACATAAAACGACTCCTAAATAGAATAGAGTTGGCCATTTTCCTTGGTATTTTATTTTCAACTTACATTTTCTAATTGATTGTTGCTGGTATAGACACATGCTATTGATATTTATAATTTGTTCTGGTATTTGGTGAATTTGCTGAACTTTCTTATTAGTTCTGCAGTTTTATTTCCCTCTCTAATCCTTATACCACTTCTTTTTTCCTCTTCTAGTTTTGGAATTAAAGTTGTAATCAAATTTACAAAGTGCGTTGGGGGAACTTTCACACTTTTTTGCTTTCAGGAACAGTGTACTGATTATTGGTTGCCAGGGTTAATGACATTGAGAGAAGTGGGTTGTGTACGGCTGTAAAGGGAAAGCACAAAGGAGGACTTTCTAGTGATGAAATTGTTCTGAATCTTGGTTGGAGTGTGGCTTACATAAATCTACACATGCCTTAATGACATAGAACTATATGCACAGATTATATCAACGTCAATTTCCTTTTGAAAAATATTATGCTATAGGTCAGGCGAGGTGGCTCATGCCCATAATTCAAACACTTTGGGAAGCCAAGACAGGAGGATCACTCAAGTTCAGGAGTTCCAGACCAGCTGGGGCAACATGGTGAAACCCTGTCTCTACAATGCAAAAAAAAAAAAAAAAAAAAAAAAATAGCCAAGCATGGTGCTATATGCCTATAGTCCCAGATCCTCAGGAGACTGAAGTAGGATTGTTTGAGCCTAGGAGGCACAGGTTGCAGTGAGCTGAGATCATATTATAATTATGTTTGACACAATTAGGGGAAACTGGATGAAGATATATGAAACGCTTCTTTGTTTTCATAGATTTTGTTTTTATCTATTTGGCACTCACTCATTCAGCACTCAATTGTACTAACTACATTTTCTTATTTTCTGTATTTGTCAAGCTCTACTATCTGTGGCCTCACTGACAGAAGAGACTGACCCTCCCATGGCTACCCAATTCTTAGAAGCAGCAAAGGCTCATCCTAGGAGCATACCTTTGACATGCAAACAAATCAATCCAGAGCCCATGACCCCAACTGTCGCCTTTATCAAACTCTCACACACCAAGTCGATGTTCCTCTGCCCTAAAGCACCCCAGGGCCAGGTGCCAGACAACCTGAGATCACCCATGTTACCCAGAGCCCACCACGTTATTCAAACCAGCCTCCTGCTCTGTTCACCCTGCTCTGCCTGGTTTCCCTGCAGAAACCCGGACAAAGGCAGTGACCTATATGCTTCCACAGTTGACTCTGTGTGGCATGGCAGGCCCCTCCTTCCAGGAAATGCAAGTATTAAAAATAATCTTCCAATGGTATTGACCTTTCAATGGAGATGCTGAGTCACTTCCATAAATTAAAATCCCATGAGTACAACTGCTACATCTCTGAACTATTCTTGCAACTTCCTGTGAATCTATAATTATTTAAAATAAAAAGGTTTAAGAAAGTAAAGTGAGATGGGCAACTTTCACACTTCTGAAGTTTTCTGGAACAACTGGGATTGTATATTGTAAGAAGTTGGGTAGAATGGACCTGTGTCCACCACCATAGTCTGTTATTCCATGAGAAGGAAGGTCTTAATTTCAATTGTTTTTAATGCTTAATAGTCTTCCATTTTTCTATTTCCTTTTGAATCATTCAAAAAAATTTTAAGTTACTCATATTCATTTTGTTTTGCTTTCCAAATATTCATTGATTATTTTTATTCTTTGTTGTATCTATATTTACTCCTTTTTCATTCTTCAGTGTTTATAGGTATCTTTTCTCACTTGTCCTTCACTATTGCTTGAGGGCTCTAACAATCAGCTTTTGGTTTTGCTAATCTTGGTATTCTTTATGGGTTTGTTGCTTTTCTGTCTCATTGATTTCTGAGCTTTCTTTTTTTTTTTTTTTTTTTGAGACGGAGTTTTGCTCTGTCGCCCAGACTGGCACCATCTTGGCTCACTGCAACCTCCGCCTCCTGGGTTCAAGCCATTCTCCTGCCTCAGCCTCCTGAGTAGCTGGGATTACAGGCGCCCACGACCATGCCCAGCTAATTTTTGTATTTTTAGCAGAGATAGGGTTTCACCATGTTGGTCAGGCTGGTCTGACCTTAAAATCTGATGTCCTTATTGTTTCTTTGAGATTGATCGGTTTGTCTTTTTTAAATTTATTCAGTCGAGTGCTTAGCTCATGTTTTCAACCTTTCTTTTGTCCTTTGTGACATGTATTGAGAGCTAGGAATTTCCCTCTAAGTACTGCTATATCTGCATCTAAATTTTGACTTCTGGTGTCTTCAGTATCATTTACCTCTAAGTGTGTGTGTGTGTACACACAACTTTCCAGTACACTTTCTTTTTTTTTTTTTTTTTTACAGAGTTAGCTGTATTATAGTGAACCCCAAGTTTCTCTTCAAAGAATCAGTATGTCAGTATGTTCAGCTCTCTTATTCTTTAATTCTCTATTTTAAAGTTCAATTTCCTTGTAATTCCAGTAAACAATCTTCTAATCAGTAGTTCACATCTGTTCCCCCCTCCCCTATCCTGACTCATCCCGGTCACCTGATCACCCCTGGCTACCTGCTCTGACACTTCGGTAACATCCTTCCCAGGGAAACATCCACCCTGCCACTCCAGCTCCTAACTCTGCTGTTTTTAAAATAGCCAATCAGGATTAGTCTAGCTTGTGTGGTCTAACCCTAGCCAATAGGGGTCGACACAGCAGTAGGGACGACCCCGTCAGGCATAAGTACCCCTTCCCCGCAAGCGTGTGGCGGCCATCATTGCTCCGTTGGTGCACCCCACACCCTTCTGTAGAAGTAAACGGCCTTGCTGAGAGGACATATTTTCAAGTCCTATTTCTTTTGTGGCATCGAAATTTTACTTGTAACAGCTGGTGATATAATATTTAGTTCCATATATAGATGGTTTCTCTTTCAGCTTTTCTTCTGTCATTTTGAAGTCAGATGTGAATCTGATTGTCATTCTCTCCAGAAGTTTTTAGAATTTCCTCATTGCTTTTAATGTTCTTGATTTTAGCTCTACTGACATGTACTCATAAAACAAATAAATTTTCTTTATTTGTTTTAGTGTACTGTAAACCTTTCAATTTGATATGTTTAATCTTCCTTTAATTCCAGAGAAAGTATTGTCATTTTGTGTTCAAATATTCCCTTCCTTCCATTTGCTTTGTTATGTTTCTCCCTTTGGTTTCTATTATCCAACTGTTGGCACTTTTAGCCTCAATATCCTTTGGTTTTTCTTTTACCTTTGCATCTCTTTATCCTTTCCTGTGCTGCCTGGAGAGATCTTCAAACTGTTCTTCCAGCTCACTAATTTTCCTAGGCCTCCATCCATCTTACTATCTAGCCCATCTAGTGTGTTCATTTTCACTGTTCCTCTTGACTTTTTATGATTGTTTTTTCATGCTTCATAACAGTCATATTCTCCCTTATCTCTGATTACATTTATTGTGCTTCTTTTAATTCCTTGATGACTCACCTGTTCCAATCATTCAACTTCACGTGGTACACATGTGTATTCAATCCAATGTCCCTCTTTCATGTGTCTGTTCCTCAAGGATTTGGGTGTCTTGGCTTGTGCAGTCTTATACTCTTTGTGTAGTGAAGTGCAGACAAAGTAGAAGCGTGCACAAGAACGTGTGACAGCCCAACCCCCAGAGTGCGTGCCACCTCGGAAACTTAAAAAGCGTAGAGAAGAGAGCATGACCCTCAGAGCAGAAAACCCTGGCACAGGGAATCAGTGGCAATCCCAGCCCTAACAAGCAACTCCCTCAGTCTGGAATTTTCCCTCAAATTATTTGAAAGAAGCAGCACTGAGAAGACATAATCTCCTGCAACTGTGATCCCCCTAAGAATAGGGAAGAGGGTGGAGGGTGAATGAGAGAATGCCCAGGAATATTGGTCTGCCCGCTAACACCTGGGAGGCGGGAGAAGGGCCAGGAGGGTGGGCTCAGAGCCCCGTCCGGCCATGAATGCTTCAGACAGAGGCTACCCTGGCTGCTGCTGTGGATTTCCTTCTCAGGGCAATGGTGGCCTGGGGTTTTCATAGGCTAGTATGCATCAGTGTTACTGGGGGCTTGGTAAAACATAGATTGCTGGGCCCCACTGCCAGAGGGTCTGACTCAGTAGGTCTAATGTGTGCCTGAGCTTGTGTTTTATCAAATTCTCATGTGATAAGGATGCTGCTGATTAGGAACCACTTTGAGAACCACTGTGTAGGCAGTGACACTTGCACACACATGCAAATGCACACACAGACACACACACAGAGACACAGACACACACACACACAACAGGTGACAGCCTTCAGGACCCTAGAGGCTTCTCACAGTTTTGACAGCAGCTTTTTTGTTTTGTTTTGTTGTTGGAGGGAGTCTCACTCTGTCACCCAGGCTGGAGCACAGTGGCACGATCTCGGCTCACTGCAACCTCTGCCTCTGGGTTCAAACAACTCTTAAACCTCTTAAGAGTTTAAGCTTCTCAAGTAGCTAGGACTACAGGCATGCACCACCACACCTGGCTAATTTTTGTATTTCTAGTAGAGACATAGTTTCAACATGTTGGCCAAGCTGGTCTTGAACTCCTGACATCAAGTGATCGACCTGCCTCAACCTCCCAAAGTGCTAGGATTACAGGTGTGAACCACTGCGCCCAGCCTGACATCCTGACATCAGTTTCTTAATAAGTGCTTCTCTATTCTTTCTTTCATTCAATTTTTTTTTTAGACAAAGTCTCACTCTGTCACCTAAGCTGGAGTGCAGCGGTGTGATCAGGGATAACTCCCAGCCTTAAGTGATCCTCCCATCTCAGCCTCCTGAGTAGCTGGGACTATGGGTGTGCACCACCACACCCAGCTTCTGTTTGTATGTTTAGTAGAGACTAGGTTTCTGGGATTACAAGTGTGAGCCACCAAGCCCAGCCCTGTCTTCTTTCTTTAATGTCTCCAGGATTGTTTTGGTAAAGACAAGTCTTTCTGGAAAGAGAGAGCAGCTCTTGCTAAGTCATCATTTTATCAGCAACGTCATACTTGTGAGACCAAGTTTGCCTTTTTTTTTTTTTTTTTTTTTTTTTTTTGAGACAAAGTTTTATTCTTCTTCCCCAGGCTGGATCTCATGATCCAGCTCACTGCAATATCCGCCTCCTGGGTTCAAGCGATTCTCCTGCCTCAGCCTCCTGATTAGCTGGGATTACAGGCGCCTGCCACCACACCCGGCTAATTT
The DNA here is from genome assembly GCA_036589455.1 of Ateles fusciceps. Lineage (NCBI taxonomy): Eukaryota > Metazoa > Chordata > Mammalia > Primates > Atelidae > Ateles > Ateles fusciceps. The sequence continues at coordinate 12,809,965 of JAZHEH010000078.1, forward strand.
TTGTATTTTTAGAAGAGATGGGGTTTCACCATGTTGGCCAGGCTGGCCTTGAACTCCTGACCTCAGGTGATCCACGCACCTCAGATCACCTCAGCCAGGGGAGGTCACGGCAGCAGCGAGCCATGATCACACCACTGCACTCAAGCCTGAGAGATAGAGTGAGACTCCATCTCAAAAAAAAAAAAAAAAAAAAAAGAAATATGTTATTTAGGAAACTTCCTGCCCCTAACTTGAAAAACGGTACTTGCTGAGTTCACTGAGTTAACTGGCTTTTAATGGGAGCTCGCCTCTTCTTTGGCAGGTTCCACTGTGTCAGACCACTTGGACTCACCCAGTGGGTGCTGGTTATCAGTGACCTCTTTCCCATAGGTTTTCATTATTCCAGGTTTTTGCTGGAATGAGAATTACTGATCCTCCCATTTTCCTTCCAATGACTGTGAGTCTCCTTGTCTCTGACCATACTCAGAACCTTAGAGCTGGCATCCAACTTGGACATTTATAGCCATCAGTGATCTTCTAGGCTGAGCTGAATCACAAGACTGACCATGTCCCCTCCCCCTCCTTTAAACTCTTCAAGACACCATGAATGTAGTTAAAAGGTGAGGCAAGAACACAGTCACCATACTTATAACTTAGATTAAAAATTGCATGCAGAACATACAAAGAACCCTTACAAAGCAAACATTCTTTTTTTGAGGCGGAGTCTTGCTTTGTTGCCCAGGCTGGAGTGCAATGGCCTGATCTCAGCTTACTGTAACCTCTGTTTCCCAGGTTCAAGCAATTCTCCTGCCTCAGCCTCTCAAGTTGCTGGGATTACAGGTGTGCACCACCACACCTGGCTAATTTTTATATTTTTAGTAGAGGGGGTTTCACCACGTTGACCAGGCTGGTCTCAAACTCCTGACTGTGATCTGCCCGCCTTGGCCTCCCAAAGTGCTGGGATTATAGGCATGAGCCACCACGCCTGGCATAAAGCAAACATTTTTTAAAAGTCACAGAAATTGATTTAAAATCCACAAAAGATATGAACAGGAAACGCTTGGAAAAGGAAATCCAACTGACTAATAAATATGGGAAAGCTGTTCAGCCTCACCAGTGAACAACAATTAGATACCACTCTTTTCTTTTCTTTTTTTTTTTTTTCACTCAGCAAGGCTAGTTTACTTCCTGCAAGGACAGGTGCAACTCACCAGCAGTCTTGCCATGAGAGCACCCCTAAACAAAGGAGACAGGGACATTTCTAACTTTCATAACCTGACGCAGTCGCCCTACTGCTGTGTCCAGTTTCCATTGGCCAGAACGGGACCTCACATTCTATGTTTGACCCAATTGGCTAAAAACGTGGAAATTTCCTGAATAGATAAGGGGAAAGAAGATGAGGAAGAAGACAAGAAATGAGAGGAAGCTAGTCAGGAGAAGGTCAGGAGGGTTTCCAAATAAGGAATGGCATGCACCAGGGTTTGGAGGTTCCCAGTTCTGTTCAGACATGCTGGAGCAAGTCACTCTTTTCTACTTATTTTATTGGTTAGAATTTTAAAGATTAATACAATTAAGTGTTGGTGAGTGTCATGGTTTGAACATCTCCTCCAAAATTCACGTGTTGGAAACTGAATCCCCAATGTACCAGGATTGGCAGGTGAGGCCCAATAAAAGCTCATCAGGCCTAATAAGAGATCTAATAATGGATTAATGTCATTATTGCAGCACTGGGTCACTTGCATAGAGAGTGGGTTATTATAAAAGCAAGCCTGGTCCCTTATGCTTTCTCTCTCGTTTACCCTTCCACCTTCCACTGTGGGATAACACGGCACGAAGTCCCTTACCAGATGCCAACACCATGCTCTTCTTACACTTCCCCAGCCTCCAGAACGGTGAAAAAATAAATCTCTTTTCTTTATAAATTATCCAGTCTATGATATTCTGTTATAGCAGCAGAAAATGAACTAAAACAATAAGAATATGAAGAAATGTTTTTATTTTTATTTTTTCTTATTTTGATAGAGACGAGGTTTTGCCAGGTAGCTCAGGCTGGCCTTGAACTCCTGAGCTCAAGCAATCCACCTGTCTCAGCCTCCCAAAGTGCTGGGATTACAGGCATGAGCCACAACACATTGCCTGAAGACATTTTTTTGATCTCCTGGAAGCCATTCTCTCTCCTTAGTGAGCAACTAGATTTTCTTTTAGAGAATTACCATTCCCCCAACTGTGTACAATCTTGACCAAAAAATCAAGGTGCTCTGTCCTCTCATTATAGAAGCCAGAGGGGTCCATGGAAGCCACTGCCAGCCTCACTCCCCATCACTGTGACACAAGGTCAACCCTCTGGCAGGACTTTAATGGAGTGAGACAGGGCCCAAAGCCATGCTTGGGCCCCACCCATCCATCAGGAAGCAGGTCGCTGGCCTTCTCCCCTCCTCTGAGCTGCCCTATACTCTGCCAATAGCTTTCCTTTATGTTGATGTTTGCGAGAGTCAGTGTCTGGGGTTTAACCAAAGACTCCTTTCTAATTGCTAGGCACAATTACCCAGCAGGTCAATGTCTCAGAATCTGCCCCAGGCATACACACATGAGCACACATTGCAAGATGCTTGTGGCAGTAATGCTTGTAATGGCCAAAAATCGGGCACAGACTATGAGGCTGAACCATTTGAAAATGTCATTTTGTAGGATAAAACAGTTTAACGTTGGCAGTTCCAAATAGTTCAACCTCTCTCAGAAAATTATTAAATGAGCCACGGGGGTTTTCATAGTTTATATTTTATTATGCTATGCAAAAACTAAAAAGAGATATATATTTGCTGCTGTGGAAATACTCCAAAACGTATTATTATGTAGGGGAAAGGCAAGTTTAAGAAATACATACGCCAGGAGCAGTGGCTCACGCCTGTAATCCCAGCACTTTGGGAGGCCGAGGCAAGCAGATCACAAGGTCAGGAGATCGAGATCAGCCTGGCTAAAATGGTGAAACTCCATCTCTACTAAAAATACAAAAAATTAGCCGGGTGTGGTGGCACAGACCTGTAGTCCCAGCTACTCAGGAGGCTGAGGCAGTGGAATCACTTAATCCAGGAGGCAGAGGTTGCAGTGAGCTGAGATCATGTCACTGCACTCCAGCCTAGGTGACAGAGTGAGACTCTGTCACAAAAAAAAAGAAACAAATACATCCATATACACACACACACACACACAACACACACACAAATATATAAACATATTCATATATATATAGAGAGAGAGAGAGGGAGAGAGAAATACCCTGTCTTAAATATACATACACACTCTCAGAGAGCCTAGGTGACAGAGTAATACCCTATCTTATAATATATATATATATATACACACACACATATATATATAGAAAGAGAATGTGTGTGTGTGTATATATGTGTGTGTGTGTGTGTGTATATATATATATATATATATATATTTTTTTTTTTTAAGACAGGGTATTACTCTGTCACCTAGGCTGAAGTGCAGTGGTACAGTCTCAGCTCACTACAGCCTTGACCTCCCAGGCTCAAGCAATCCTTTCACCTCAGCCTCCTGAGTAGCTAGGACTACAGGCACACACCACAACACCCAGCTAATTTTGTTTCTTTATTTTTTGTATAGACAGGGTCTCACTGTGTTGCCCAGGCTGGTCTCAAACTCCTGGACTCAATATATATATATATATATTTTTTTCTTTTTTTCTCGGTTATGTTAACTTGATTTAATAGGCTGTCAATCTCAAAAATCTTTCTCTTCATCAAATCTTTGCAAAACTTTTGGCCTTTGAGCTTGAACCTGGAGCTTCACTCTATCTCTAATATGATTTTCCTGTTGTAGTGCATTCTGAAGTTCTTCTGAAGAAAGCTGAACCCAACACAAATCTTGGTGAAAACCAGCCTCCTTGTCAAAACGTACAATACACTTTCTTATATGGCCAAACTGTGCAAAGTGTTCTCTCAGCTGACTCAATGACATGGTGCAAGGCATTTTTCTCACAAAAGCAACTGGCCGACCAGTATTTCTACACAGCGCCACAGCACCACTCACTGCTAAGGCCACCATCTTTAATAAATATATTTTTTAAGCTTACGAACAAAATTATGTCTCTCTAGTACATACCAAAAAAGGAGAACATTCTAGAAAAATGTGTACCTCATTGATAACACTTATCCTCTAGGAAAGGGACTGGTACTTGAATGAGGGAATAAAAAGGCCTTGAGCTTTGCCTGCATTGTTTAGATTCCTTTACAGTGTGAACAAATTCATGTATTATTTATGTAATAAACTAAAAAATTTTGAATAAACATACTTTTGTTTTTCGAGACAGAGTTTCGCTCTTGTTGCCCAGGCTGGAGTGCAATGGCGTGATCTCAGCTCACTGCAACCTCCGCCTCCTGGGTTCAAGCGATTCTCCTGCCTCAGCCTCCCAAATAGCTGGGATTACAGGCACCTGCCACCATGCCTGGCTAATGCTAGTCTCAAACTCCCAACCTCAGGTGATCTGCCCGCCTTGTCCTCCCAAAGTGCTGGGATTCATCTAGAGTAGGGATTGGCAAACTATAACCCTGTCTGTCTTTAAGAGAAGTTTATTTTTAATATGGCCACGTGCATGTGTTTACATATCATCTGAGCTGCTTTCCCACAAAATGGTAGGGTTGCGTAGTTGCAAGAGAGACCCTATTGCTGACAAAGCTGAAAACATTTACTTTCAGGCCCTTTAGAGAAAAACTTTGCAGACCTCTTACCTAGGGCTATGGTTCTCAGCTCTGGTAAGCATTCGAATCACCTGAGACATTAAAAAAAATACTCACTCCCGGGCTACACCCCAACAAAGAATGACTTAATTGGTCAGGGCTGAGGTTTCAGCTGTCATTGTTTTTCAAAATGTCCCAGGTGATTATAATGTGCAGCCAGGCTTGCCTGCTCTGACTTTTAGGATTAATTCCAGACTCCTGAGTACGGTTCAAAAGACCCTTCGTGACCTGGCTTCCCCCCTCTGCTCTCATCCTCCCAACCCACGCTCATTTCCTCTGCTCCGAGATACAGAACACACCAGGCAACGCTGTCTCTAAGGTTGGAATGTTCCTCCTTGCCATCTGCCCGGCAAATGTTGAGTCATCCTTTAAGTCTAGGCCGAAAGATGTTCTTCCCTAAGAAGCATTCCAGACGCTGGCTTACATATCGCACTAACAGGTATGTCACCATTGTGTACCTGTCTGTCTCCCCCATGGTGAGGGAAGGGAGGAAGCGCTGTGTCTTCATTCACGTATCTCTCAGAGCAGGAGCTCAATGAGCGTTTGCTGAATCAGATTAAACTTTAAAAAAATGTAAGTTCAAACGCCCAAAATCCAGCTCCACAGAGACATTCTGAAGTCCTCCTTGCATCAGAAAAACAAAACAGTAACAAAACACTGGATGCATTTGCTGTAACAGACTAAATGATTTTTTTTTTCTTTGAGACAGAATCTTGCTGTCACCCAGGCTGGAGTGCAGTGGCACAATCTCGGCTCACTGCAGCCCCCGTCTCCTGGGTTCAAGCGATTCTCATGCCTCAGCCTCCCAAGTAGCTGGGATTACAGACATGCACCACCACGCCCCGTTAATTTTTGTATTTTCAGTAGAGACGAGGTTTCACCGTTTTGGCCAGGCTGGTCTCAAACCCCTGACTTCAGGAGATCCATCTGCCTTGGCCTCTCAAAGTGCTGGGATTACAGGCATGAACCACCACACCCGGCCTGTAACAGAATAAATGATTTTCAAATTCCTTTCTCTATCACGGAGTTTCCCCAACTCTGTAGCCTAAAGTGTAAGGGTCTGGAACCCTAAGCCTTGAAGGAGGCGAAGAGATGTTAAAATGGAGCCTGTCCTTTCTTAGATAAATCCTGAAGGGCACATGAAGAATATCCCATTCTTCATTTGAGAAGATTAAATTCTAGTTTTCTTTCCAGTTGGTATTTGCTTTATAAACTGATTGCGTTTGTGGTTGTCTGGCTGAACTCATATTGTGTGCTATGCAAATTTTCAAACTGCATTTGTTTCCTTTCCGAGTATGAACTCCAATGGACAAGTTGCCCTTTTCCAAACTAATCCTTAATTAGCTTCTGTCAAGAGCCTAAGAGATGCCAGGGCACGGGCACCCTCCAAATCAAAGTACATTGTGATTGTCGTGGGAGGGAGAAATAGAATAAATGAATGATTAACCACACCTGCTGCTTCAAATCATCTGGCACTGGTTCCAAGTTTTCATTTTCAAGAGATTAAAAACAACTTGTTTCAATTCTGTGCTAATTGGCAGGCAGATTTTCTTTCTCACTTGGCAGCAGTGAAATGTGGATATTAAAATGCACAGCTGATTAATTTCTGGGTTTGAATAGAGGAAAAGAAGAGGCCTTGGTCAACAGTCTTGAGTTTTTAAATATGATGCATTGATATCATGAAGTTGAAGGCAGTGGAAGCTTCTGGAATGCTTCATAATTTCCTGAAACAAATTATAACCTTCAAGCTTATATTAAGCACCTACCAGATTGTTGTGTTACACTGCAGATTTTTGTAAATGAGAATAGTCCTTGCCTTATAGTTGATGATACAGGGCATACAGGTATAATGCTAACTATCTGGTGCCAGAGATTTCCTTGTGGTAAGAGAAAGAGCTGAATGCACTCTCCATTTCACAGCTGAGCCCCCGAGACAGACTCTTAGCAGATACCTCCTGGCAGTCCCCGTTGTGTCTGGTCAACTATTCATCTTAGACCTAAAGAACAAGAATAGGCCAGGCGCGAGGTGGCTGACACCTGCAATCCCAGCACTTTGGGAGGCCAAGGTGGGTGGATTTCGTGAGGTCAGGAGTTCGAGACCAGCCTGGTCAACATGGTGAAACCCCCGTCTCTACTAAAAATGCAAAATTAGCCAGGCATGGTGGCACATGCCTGTAATCCCAGCTACTCAGGGGGCTGAGGCAGGAGAATCGCTTGAACCCGGGAGGCGGATGTTGTGGTGAGCTGGGATTGAACCATTGCACTCCAGCCTGGGCAACAAGTGTGAAACTCCATCTCAAAAGAAAAGAAAATGACATGCATATTAATTTCTTGTGGCTACTGTAACAACTACCACAGATTTCATGGCTTAAAACAATAAAAATTTATTTTTTCACAATTCTGGAGGCCAGAAATCCAAAATAAATATGACTGGACTGAAATCAAGGCAATAGCGAGGGCTGCGCCCCTTGTGGAGGCTGCGGGGAAGAATCTGTTGTTTCCCTCCTCCAGCTGCCAGCCTCCCTTGGATTGTGGCCACAGCATTTCAAACTCTGCCTCTGGTCACATCACTGTCTCCGTGTGTATGTGTGGTGCATGCATAGTTTCTCCTCTCTTTTTTTTGAGACAGAGTCTCCCTCTTGCCACCAGGCTGGAGTGCAGTGGCACGATCGTAGCTCACTGCAACCTCTACCTCTTGAGTTGAAGCAATTCTCCTGCCTCAGCCTCCCGAGTAGCTGCAATTACAGGCACCTGCCACCATGCCTGGCTAATTTTTGTATTTATAGCAGAGTCGAGGTTTCATCATGTTGGCCAGGCTAGTCTCGAACTCCAGACCTACAGTGATCCGCCTGCCTCAGCCTCTCAAAGTGCTGGGATTACAGATGTGCGCCACCCACTGCGCCTGGCCTGTCTCTCTCTTCTAAGGATACATAGGGCTGTATTTAGGGCCCACCTGGATAATCTGGGACAATCCCCACATTTTAAGATCCTTAATTTAATCATACCTGCAAAGACCCTGTTTCCATAGAAGGTAACATTCACAGGCTCCAGGAATTAGGCCTCCTCTCTTGGGAGGCCATGTTTTAGTCTACCGCAGCATAGATATTTGGTACCCAGTGAACCCAGAATTGCAGTGAAGCCCGGTTTCACCCTTTATCTTAACGTTTGCTCCATTTGCATCTTTTCTGTCCCTTGCTCTAGCACCAGGAGAGGGTCTGACCTTGGGTAAAATGCCCTCCGGACTAATGGCTGGGTGGAAAAGAGGCAACATTCAGGGACTGAAAATCAAGCTGACCAGACCTGCCCTGGTGACAGGGGACCCCCGGCTCAGCCAGGGCCAGATGATGGGTGCTAGTCCATTCAGTGTCTGCCTGCAGACCCCTGCCTCCAACAAGGCATCAGCCGTGGCCTTGGCTTCCAGGAGAGAAGATGAGGCACACGGACAAGAGACATGAAATACGCATCTCAGGAGGGAAATGAGGAAGCCGACCCGCGTAGGAAGCTCAGTGCCCTGGCCAACAGGGTGGGCTCCGGGCGTGGTGTAGGAACCAGGGAAGAGGGACTTGAAGGGTTAAGAAATTCTCAAAGCAAAAGTAGCTGCCTAGGGAACATTTCAAGAATGTGATGAGATTAGAGAAACAGGAAATGAAAAGCCCTGCAGGCTGCTTGGGATCCAGAGTCCTCCCTTCCTCCCAGCATCTTTCTGTCCCAGAGGAATCAAGTGCAGCAAAATGCAGCAATCCCGAGAAGCCTGGGGGAGGAGCCAGGATCTGCTGAGCGAAGTGAAAATTCCCTGTAGGAGCTCCCCGACAAGCCCTCTGTTGTAGACACACATGGGCCAGTTGCCCTTTAACAAAAGGCTCTGGGGCCGGGACGGTGGCTCACGCCTGTAATCCCAGCACTTTGGGAGGCCAGGGCAGGTGGATCACCTGAGGTCAGGAGTTCAAGACCAGCCTGGCCAACATGGCAAAACCCTGTCTCTACTAAAAATACAAAAATTAGCAGGGCATGGTGGCAGGTGCCTGTAATCCCAGCTACTTGGGAGGCTGAGGCAGGAGAATCCCTTGAACCCGAGAGGTAGAAGTTGCAGTGAGCGGAGATCATGCAGCTGCACTCTAGCCTGGTGACAAGAGCGAGACTCCGTCTTCCAAAAAACAAAATCCCTCTGCTACATCTCAAGGAAAAGGAGTCCCTGGACCTACCTGAGACACAGTGCTTTTTTTTTCCTCCCCCATTCGGATGATAAATGCATGCTTTTGATTCTAGAGTGTGTTTAAGAGGCGTTAATACACAGTTCTTTGTATTGGTTTGCTAGTGCTGTCTTCAAAATTTTCCACGAACTGGGTGACTTAAAGCAACAGATGTGTGGCCAGGCGCAGTGGCTCACGCGTGTAATCCCAGCACTTTGGGAGGCCGAGTGGGGTGGATCACCTGAGGTCAGGAGTTCAAGACCAGCCTGACCAACATGATGAAACCCCACGTCAACTAAAAATATAAAAAATTAGCCAGGGATTGTGGCAGGCGCCTGTAATCTTAGCTACTGGGGAGGCTGAGGCAGAGGAATCACTTAAAATCTGGGAGGTGGAGGTTGCAGTGAGCTGAGATCGTGCCATTGCACTCCAGCTTGGGCAACAAGAGTGAAACTCTGTTTCAAAATTAAAAAAACGGATGTATTATCTCACAGTTCTGGGGACTAGGAATCTGAGACCAAGAGCTGAGCAGCATTAGCTCCCTTTGGAAGCTCTGAGGAAGAACCAGTCCCATGTTGTTCTCCTAGCTTCTAGAGGTTGCCAGCAGCCCTAGGCCAGGAGGCATCACCCCAATCTCTGTCTCCATCCTTATGGAACGTTCTCCCTGTGTGTCTGTGTCCAAATATCCTCTTATAAGAACACCAGTCATGGGATTAGGACCCGCCATAGCCTATATTAACTCCTCTTACCGTCTCTGCAAAGACCTTGGTTCCAATTAACTGAACATTCACAGGAAGCACGGGGTTATGGTTTTAACATAATCTTTTTTTTTTTCTTGAGACAGAGTCTCACTCTGCCCCCCCAGGCTGGAGTGCAGTGGCATGATCTTGGCTCACCGCAACCTCCCCTTCCCGGGTGCAAGAGATTCTCCTGTCTCAGCCTCCCCAGCAGCAGGGACTACAGACATGCACCAGCACACCCAACTAATTTTTATATTTTTAGTAGAGACAGTGTTTCACCATATTGGCCAGGCTGGTCTCGAGCTTCTGGCCTCGTGATCCACCCGCCTCAGCCTCCCAAAGTGCTGGGATTACAGGCGTGAGCCATCATGCTCGACTCAACTTATCTTTTGGGGAGATGCATTTAACCTATAACACTCGCCGGGTAGAGATTAGTATCGATGACACGGATACACAAACCGTGCGGGACACTGGACTCGCTTGCCAGGGCTGCCATATGAAGTATCACAGACTGGGTGGCTTAAACAACAGGAATTCATTTGCTCCCAGTTCTGGAGGCTGTTCACCTGAGATTAAGGCACTGGCAGGGTTGGCTGCTTCTGCGGCCTCTCTCTTTGTCCTCTAGGTGACCTCCTTGTGTCCGCACATGGTCTTCCCTCCCTGCATGTCTATGTCGCAAGCCCCTTTTCTTATAAGGGCACCAGTTATTGATTAAGACAACTCCCACCCAACTTATCTCATTTGGGCCAAATTATCTTTTTTTTTTTTTTTTTTTTTTGAGATACGGTCTCACTCTCTCACCTAGGCTAGAATACAGTGGCATGATCACAGCTCATTGTAGCCTCAAACTCCCAGACTCAGGTGATCCTCCCCCCTCAGCCTCCTGGGTAGCTGAGACTACAGGAATATGCCACCATGCCCAGCTAACTTTTTATATTTTTTGTAGAGATGGAGTTTCACCTTGTTGCCCAGGCTGGCCTTGAATTCCAGGGCTCAAGCGATCCGCCCACCTCGGCCTCCCAAAGAGCTGGAATTACAGGCGTGAATCACCACGTCTGGCCCAATTCTCTCTTTAAAGACCCTGTCTTCAAATACAATACCATCCTGACATACTGGGACTTAAACATATGAATTTGAGGGAAACAGAATTCGGCCCATAACATACGAATTACAAATAATGAAGCCTGCAGCAGTCCTTAGTATCAACTCAGCAGATACGGAACTGGTTCCCTTGGAATACTTTCATTGTTTTTTGCCAAACTCTTGTACCCGTAGCCAGTCTATGGTTTCAGCTGACTGAGTATCATCCCAACATGAATGTTGATATTTTTGTTCACATGAGTGAGTAATAGAGATGTGAAACAAAGATGTATGTCAGAACTTTTGTCCATAATGTGAGCAAACTTTTTGTGGAATTTTATGACAGTTGGGAGTACGGAAGACACTTCATTATCTTCCTGTGCTATTCATAATGTAATGGTTAGACATCACACACTTTTAATTTGCACTCAACATTTTATCCATGAATTTCCTCAGTCTCGACAGTAAAACAATAAATGAAGCCCTGACTTGTAGCCATTGCTGACTTCCCTGATGACAACAGAGCCCCCGAGGCTGACTCCCAGCTCCCAAGGTGATGTCCCTGAACATGAACTTAGAAGGCCATGCACAGTAGCACAGCGGTGATTTCCACCTTACAGACACGATAGCTATAAACAGCTTTGAGAATACAGATTTTTTTAATGTAGTAAAATAAGAAGTGATGAGTTCTGAATATTTATTACTTTTGGGCTGGGCATGGTGGCTCACAACTGTAATCCTAGCACTTTGGGAGGCTGAGGTGGGCGGATCACCTGAGGTCAGGAGTTCGAGACCAGCCTGGCTAACATGGTGAAACCCTATCTCTGCTAAAAATATAAAAATTGGCCAGGTATGGCAGCATACACCTGTAATTCCCAGCTGCTTGGAAGGCTGAGGCAGGAGGATCACTTGAACCCAGGAGGAGGAAGTTGCAGCAACCAAGATCGTGCCACTGTACTCCAGCCTGGGGGACAGAGTGACTGTCTCAAAAAAAACATGTATTACTTTTGTTCTTAATATAACTTAATTGTAAATTTGCGTGAGTTAGCCCCTGAAAATAATTGTATTTAACAGCCACCTGGACACTTAACAATTGGTGCTTCTCAAGCCAGCGGAGACCACACTGCTGGGCTCAGGAGTCAGAATTCCTGTTTTTATTTTAGGTTCGAGATATATGTGCCGGTTTGTTATAGGTAAACTGTGTGTCATGGGGGGTTGGTTGCAATTCTTTAAAGGCGCTGTAGATTTCCAGAATTGAGGGCACAGCCTCGCTGTTTACAGGGAGGAACCCTGTGGAAGGTGATGAGTTCAGCAAGGTGATGTGGCTTGGGTAGGCTCACACGGCTGGTGATGAGCCTGAACAGGAGGAAGTCCCAGGCCTTACCATTGCTAGCCTAGCACAACCGCCAGTGCTTGGTATCCTATCTCTAAACCTTGATTCCTTTACAAGAGAAAGACAGTGAGGAGAGGAACAAAGTGCCTGGGGGAAGGTTGAGGGGGCAAGAGGTGGGTGAGGCAGAGAGAGAAGAGGAGGAGAAAAGAGACCATGGATCAGCGTAGAAGTACATCCCAGACAGGGGACTGACCCTGAATTAGAATAGAAATAGACGAGGATTCAGAAAGAGGAAGGCAGCTCATTCCATGGTGGTTCATGTAAACCGAAAATAGGATTCTCAGACCCCCAACCATCTGAATACACCCTTCCTCTCAGCCAACGGCATTCCATAGTCAACCTGAAAAACTAGCTCAGGCCATGATGGGAAGGGAGCGAGGACATCCGTCATTATACCCTCCTGCCTTTCAGAAATGAGGCACAACCAGCCAGTGTTAACATAAGACTAATAGAGCAGACTTTTAACTCCGATAAGAGACATTGACAATATCTTCTCTGAAGCTTACTACCTGGAGGCTTCCTCTGCATAATAACCCAGGTCTTCATAATCCCTTATCTTAACCCAGACACTTCCTTCTATGGATTCCAGGTCTTTAGATAAACTCTTTCAACCAGCTGCCAATGAAAAAAGCTTTGAATACACCTGAGATCTAGAAGCCACCCCACCCTATTCCAGTTCTCCTTCCTTTCCAAACCAAAACAATACACATCTGACATATGTTGATTGATGTCTCGTATCTCCCTAAAATGTACCAAACTGCAGCCTGAGCACCTCGGGCATATGTTCTCACCATCGCCTGGGGCTGTGTCACAGGACATCAGTCACTCATTTTGGCTCAGAATAAATCTCTTCAAGTATTTTACGGAGTTTGACTCTTCATAGACATTAAGGAGAAAGTTTAATCAGGAGAGAGGATACCAGTGATCTTTTTGGATGTGGCTTTTATTTTTGTTTTGTTTTTGAGATGGAGTTTCACTCTCGTCACCCAGGCTGGAGTGCAATGGCATGATCCCAGTTCACTGCAACCTCTGCCTCCCAGGTTCAAGCGATTCTCCTGCCTCAGCCTCCTGCGTAGCTGGAATTATGGGCATGCGCCACCACGCCAAGCTGATTTTTGTATTTTTAGTAGAGACAGGTTTTCAACACGTTGTTCAGGCTGCTCTTGAACTCCTGACCTCAGGTGATCTGCCTGCTTGGGCCTCCCAAAGTGCTGGGATTATAGGCGTGAGCCACTGCACCCGGCCTGGATGTGTTTTTTGTACATGGTAGGATTTCTGTGGTTTATGAGGTTTATAACAACAGCCATAAAACCAGAAACGGTGAGATCAGAACACTCGCTGAGGACTTCAGCAGCAAAAAGGGACATAAAATAAGACTCCAAGATCTAGGAGGGTGGTAAAACCAAAGCACACAAAAGCATTTGGTGGATTTTGTTCCTGTAAGGATGGTGGATATGAGAATGTTAGAAAGGGGCCAGGCGTGGTGGCTCATGCCTGAAATTCCAGCACTTTGAGAGGCTGAAGCAGGCAGATCACCTGAGGTCAGGAGTTCAAAACCATCCTGGGCAACATGGAGAAACTCTGTCTCTACTAAAAATACAAAAATTAGCCGGGTGTGGTGGTGGGCACCCATAATCCCAGCTACTGAGGAGGCTTGAACCTTGGAGGCGGAGTTTGCAGTGAGCTGAGATCGAACCATTGCACTCCAGCCTGGGTGACAGAGCAAGACACCATCTCAAAAAAAAAAAAATGTTTGAAAGCAAATGGAGAAAGATGGTGGAAAGGTTGAAACAGAGCCTCCTTTTAGAGTTAGATTACTCTAGTGTTTCCAACCGTGGCTGCCCACTTTGATCCATCCTACCCACTGCTGGATTGAGTCTCTCTGAGTATCAGTCTCTCTCCTGTTCTAGAACAGCCATGACTCAAGGACCCTCTCTCCACCTTATTCCTCAGGCCCTGGCCCATTATCCAAGCTCGTATACAGCCCATGCATCTTTGTGTTTGGGGATTGGAGGTGGCATTTAAAATGCTATTGTGTGGCCGGATATGGTGGCTCACGCCTGTATTCCTAGCACTTCAGGAGGCCGAGGCAGGCAGATTACTTGAGGTCAGGAGTTTGAGGCCAGTATGGCGAAACCCCGTCTCTACTAAAAATATAAAAATTAGCCGGGCATGTGGCGGGCGCCTATAATCCCAGCTACTCGGGAGGCTGAGGCAGGAGAATTACTTGAATCCAGAAAGCAGAGGTTGCAGTGAGCCGAGATCGCGCCATTGTACTCCAGCCTGGAGGACAAGAGTGAAACTGTCTCAAAAAAAAAAATACTATTGTGTGATATTTAATACATTAAAAAGGCATAAACAATAAAACAAATGCCTATGTTCCCACCACCCAGCTTAAAAAATACAACTTGACCATTTGAAATCTAGTGTGTTCCTGATTGCATCCCCACCAGGGCTAGCCCTGGACTGAATTTGGAGGTTATCATTCTCATGCATCTCTGAACGGTTGTACTACACATGTGGAACCACATAGAGCAAGATGGCACCTTAAATTGCACTTGTTTAAATTTATATATGTATAAAACTTTCTGTAGCTTGTTTTTTTCTTTCTGATGTCATTTCCCTGTGACCCTTCCATATCGATACGTGTAGCTCTGCTTCACTCTTTACGCTGCTGGGTTTTATTTTTTCTCAGTTCTCTTGTTGCTTGCGTTTTTTTTTGTTTTTTTTTAAGATTTAAGACGGGGTTTCACCATGTAGGTCAGGCTGGTCTTGAACTCCCGACCTCAGGTGATCTGCCCGCCTTGGCCTCCAAAGTGCTTGGATTACAGGCGTGAGCCACCACGCCTGGCCTCTTTTTTTTTCTTTTCTTTTTTGAGACCGAGTCTTGCTCTATCACCCAGGCTGGGGTGCAGTGGAGTAGTCTCGGCTCTCTGCAGCCTCTGCCTCCCATACTCAAGCGATCCTCCCACCTCAGCCTCCTGAGCCGCTGAGACTACAGGCATTCACCACCACAGCAGGCTAACTTTTTAATTTTTAGTAGAGATGGGGTTTCACCATGTTAGCCAGGCTAGTCTCAAACTCCTGAGCTCAAGCAATCCGCTTGCCTCAGCCTCCCACAGTGTTGGGGTTACAGACGTGAGTCACCACGCCTGGCCCTGTTGTTGCTTATATTATTCAATGATTAAAAGTGCAGACTGAAGAATTGGATGATATGAGCTCAAATCCTATTTCTACCATGGCAGGCAGCATACTTGACATTTCTGTGGCTCCATTTCCTCTTTTATAAAGAGATGATACTAACACTCTCCTCCCTCCATTGTGGCTGCTAGAACTAAATAGCACAGCTCCCGCCCAAGCCTCGGAATGATGTCTGCCCTATAAAAGTACTCACTCATCAGCGACTCTTATTCTTTTTCCATCCACATGACTGCCAGGAAAACCAAGCTAAAAACTAAGGTCAGAACGACATACTCTACTCAAAATCTCAGGCAAAATGTCAGAGCAACGATGCCAAGTATTTTCTGGTGCACTAGAATGAAAATCAGTTTTTAAAACTACCAATTATTGTATTCATCTGTTACAATAAATGAAGTCATCTTTCCCATTTACCTAAATCATTCAATTATTTCCCGAACCATTTATCTTGGAGAAATATTTTTAACTTGAAAAGATTTTCCATTTTCAGGCTCCTAAAGATGGAACATGGTCAGGGCATGACTAGAGTAACTTACAAGGCAAACACAGCATTAACATGGCTGTGACTAATGGCAACAATATGTGCCACCACCTCATCACCAGGAATCTGAGCCAGCCACGGCACCTTCTGGATTTTCTTGGCCCGCTTATTTGGCCCCAGTTTGTCAGAATGTTCCCTATCAACATCGCCAAGTGTTGTAGCAAAACATCAATTTCAAAATGGGACTTGAAGAAGATGGCTCGTAAACGAATTGGATTTGTATTGTATTCTCTCACCATTTCATTAAATACCCGGACATCTAATCCCGTGTAGAACGGCAACACTTCATAGTATGTGCTATTTTGAATTACAAAACATTAGCTCAAAACTCTTGATTACCTTTATGCTGTAGATGATGTTTCTAAGTGTTTTTCAATACAAAGTATATTAGTCACGCATTCAAAATGTGAATGGAAATTGTTATGTTCATTTGTCTCGCTTTGGAAAGAGCGAGTTTTTACGTTTTTTCCTTGTCAGTGGTTTCCATTGGCATCAACTATGAATCATTCTTCTGAAAAAGAGGTTACCCCAATGAAAACACATCTCATTTTTGTCCCTTTCCAGCAGGAAAGTAAGTGTCCCTTTAGTTGAGGGAATGATTTGGGGAAACTAACAAAAAAAAAAAAAAAAAATTCTGACCATCTGAAGTCCATCTATATCACATGCCAAGAGGCTTGGCTACAGTCTCACCTCTTCCAGCTTGAGCCCGTACATTTACCAACACAGTCCTTAGCGTTTACTATCAAGCACAGAATGGGCAAGACTTTCCCTAAATAAGGAAGCAACTCATTACCAAAAGACTAAATGTCTAGAAAAAGGAATAAGCCAAGCTATCTCATAAAACAGTGAAATGTTATGCATATTGATGACATCCACAATGTCAATAATAGCGGCATGATACAGTGTATAAATCATTCTCATCTTTCTTTCTTTTTTTTTTTTATTGAGGAGAAGTCTCGCTCTCTTGCCCAGGCTGGCGAGATCTCGGCTCACTTCAACCTCCACGTCCCGGGTTGAAACAATTGTCCTGCCTCAGCGTCCCAACTAGCTGGGATTACAGGTGTGCACCACCATGCCTGGCTAATTTTTGTATTTTTAGTAGAGACGGTTTCACCACGCTGGCCAGGCAGGTCTCGAACTTCTGACCACAAGTGATCCACCCACCTTGCCTCCCAAAGTGCTGGGTTACAGATGTGAGCCACCGCACCCGGCCTCTCATTTTATTAAGAGGTTGGTCGGAATTCATCAGATTCCTCTGGCCAGAGAAACAGTAAAGCCTCCTACCCTAAAAATTCCTCCTCCCTCCTTAATTCCTGGCAAAATGCAAATTAAAGCTCATCTTCTCTTTCCTTTCTGGTTCCAAGTCTTTAATTCTCAAGAGTTTATCCAGAACGCTCCCAGCACAAACCTCAGCTGACCCGTGTTCAGCTACGCAATGGGCCAGGGAAACCTACTTACTTCTTAGAGCGTATTCTTTGGGCTTCACTGAATTCAGATCAGAAAGGAATTCATCAGTATCTTGCATGCACTTCAGAGAAATGTTTCTTACAGAAAAAACAAAAGGAAATTGAAAAGACAGCAGGCAAAATAGTAGAGTCAGGCCCATCACTGTCTCCTGACCTGTTAGGATAAGCCTCACATCTTAGACAAAGAGCCTTATATTTATGAAACGCTAGTCTATAATATGTCGTGAGTAAATGGGACACGCTCCTTAACAGGCAGAGAGACAAGCTGCGTCTCCCAGCCACCTGCAAAGCGGCTGAGATGAACAAACCATGGAAACCAATTTATATACAACTTGTTATTGTTGAATAACATAGCACTGTGGATGTAGGGGCCGCTGACCACCTGGCTTCCTTTAGTTATGGAGATTCATATTTCCAGTTGACGTGAATGATGCTGGATCTTCTCTGGTTAGATGGCCTGGTGTACATCTCTGGCTTTCAAAAATATAGTGACTATGTTAAGTGGCAATATTTGGCTTTTGTCCAAGAAGGATGATGAACTGTAAAACATTTGGACGAATGATAAGCAAAGAAGGGCTTCTCCGTGATGGTCTGTGTAGAATACGCATCTGCTAAAGCATGTGCTGGACTTTGAGAGAGGTATCAGCGTGGGAGCGCTGAACTCCCCCACGGGAAGGAAGTTGTCGCAGTAGTACAGATACGCACGCACAGCCCACACGTGGGACTTTAGAAAACACATCCTGGCAAGTCCGATGTTGACGAAGGACCATGGGAATGGTACGCAGCTACTTTAAGCAAACATAAAACGTGTCGATCTGGATTTCTCACGGTGTAAATATTCTTTTTCCACAAAGGCTTTCTTTAAATAGTAACTTCCCTATCTCCATTTAAAACGAGAAGCAATTTCTGTCGATCTTGTTTACACGGCCGGCACACATCTGCCCTTGTGGGTGGCTGTGACTCAGTTGTACTTCCTGCTGCCGGTTGGCTTCAGAGCATCTTCTAGCATCCCAGACCACCCCTAGTAATGCACACACCCCACTGGACTCTCACTTCTGCTGCTTCGTTCATGCCCTGCCCTCTGTCTGGAGTGCCCCTCTCCCAGCTCCCCTCCTGCTGGGCATCCTCATCTACTCCTTACGTATTCTCCTAAGTAGGTGTTAGCTCTTCCAGGAAGCCTTTCTGGGCTTCCCCTCTGGTGAGAGGAGGCTTTGAGAATAGCCTGTTCTCTCTGCTGCCTAATCGCTTTGCACACTCCCTTTACCTCCTCACTTCGAAGGTAGCTATTTCTGCCTCCTTTTCTCCTATAGACCGGAAGCTCCAGGAGGGCAGGCACTGGCTCTTTTAATTCTCCTGGGATTTCTCAGGCCTTCTGGGTAGTGATTAAGAGCCAAAGCTGTTTGTTACTGGCTGTGAGACCTAGAGCAATTGTGCTGTCTCATTGGTCTTATCGTGAAAATGAAGATAATCATAGTCTCTACACCTTGGGATTATGAAATTTAAATAATATATTTAAAGCATTAAAAGAAGGCCAAGTGTGGTGGTTTATTCCTGCAATCCCAGCACTTTGGGAGGCCAAAGCAGGAGGATTGCGTGAACCCAGGAGTAGAGGTTACAGTGAGCTATGATTATACCACTGCACTCCAGCCTGCACGTCACAAGATTTTTAGACAAGATCCTATGTCTAAAAATTTTTTAAAGTACTGAAAGAGGCTTGGTGCAGTGGCTCACGTCTATAATCCCAGCACTTTGGGAGGCTGAGGCAGGAGGATCACTTGAGCCCAGGAGGTGGGCCAGCCTGGGCAACATGGTGAGACCCCTGTCTCTACCAAAAATTTATAAAATTAGCCAGACTTAGTGGCATGCACCCGTAGTTCCAGCTACTCAGGAGGCTGAGGTGGGGTGATTACCTGAGGCCAGGAGGTCGAGGCTGCAGTGAGTTGTATTTGTGCTATGGCATGCCAGCCTGGACAAGAGGGCAAGACTCTGTCTCAAAAAAACAAAAGGTACCAAAAGAATTCCTGGCCTATTATACTCAAGAAATACTATATATTGTCTTAATATTCTAAATGCCCACTACATACCTGACAGATATATATATATATGTATATATATACACACACACATATATATATGTATTTTGTACATATATATATGTGTTTCAAACCCAGAGATGTACACGAGATATACATACCTGGTAGATATATATATATACACACACACACACACATATACATATATACACACACATCTGGCAGATATACATACCTGGCAGATATATATATATCTGCATATATATATATATCTGCCAGGTATGTGTGTGTGTATCTGCTAGGTATGTATATCTGGTGTATGTCTCTGGGTTTCAAAAATATAGTGACTATGTTAAGTGTCAATATTGGGATTTTATCCAAGAAGGATGATGACCTCGTGAAACATTTGGAGGAGTGATAAGCAAAGAAGGGCTTCTCCATGATGGTCTGTGTAGGATACGCATCTGCTAAAGCAAGTGCTGGACGTTGGTATCAGCGTGGGAGCGCTGAACTCCCCCACAGGAAGGAAGTTCACACACACACTAGATATACTGACATAATGTATCTACAAGGGGACATTGCAGTATCTGACCTTTTGTAGACCCTTAATAAATAGTAGCTACTGTGGCAACTTAGGATTTTTTGCTGTTGGCTTAAAGAAAAAGCATTCAGGCACACAAGCTGAAATAGCTAACACACTATTAGGTAAACAGTTCCTGAAAAACCAGATATCTAAATCTAAGTTACAAAGGGGGCAGCTTCAAAACAGGGAATTTTCTAGTAGTCAAAACTACTCTAAGATGTACTGGGGCTCTTTCAAATGACATCACAGTCTCCAGCCTTGGAGGTGCTCAGCTCAGACCACAAATGAGTGCATTAGAGAGATTCAAGCCTCAGATGGTCCTTGTACAAATTACCTTTCAGGTCCCCTCTAACTTTGAAATCCTCTGCGTCTATCAAAAGTATTTTTGGGTGGGCACAGTGGCTCACACCTCTAATCCCAGCACTCTGGAAGGCCAAGGCAGGCAGATTACTTTGAGGTCAGGAGTTAAAGACCAGCCTGGGCAACATGGTGAAACCCCGTCTCTATAAAAGACGAAAATACAAAAAGCATTTTTTACCATTAATGTGTTGGTTATTATTAAACACCTCTGAAGGTGTTGTCTAATTGAAATAGACATTGGAATTTCAATGCAAAAATTAAAAACAGCATCCAACTTGGAATACATAGAGAAATCAACAACTTGTAGGAAAAATGAAACTGAATTTGGTGCCAGAAACCAGGGTTTAAGTTCTGGCTCTTACAAAAGCGGGTTCAGTTTCCCTACCTGTAAAATTGCGAACTCAGCCTAGTTCACACAATTGCGTTGTAGTATGAACTTAAAGCTCGTGATACAAAAACATTTATAGACTCCCGAGTCATAAATACATGTTTGTTAGAGTCGGAACTCTCGCTGCCAAGCTGCTTTTTGTGTTTGGCTTGTCTTAACCATCTTTCTCTGTTAGGAAAAGGTGGGAGGGGGACTGAAAAAACTAGAGGTTTAGATAATTTGAATACAGTTGGCCCTTTGTATCTGGTGGTTTCAAATCCATGGATTGAACCTATGGTAGAAAGAAAATATTCAGAGGGGGAAAAAAAAAACCCTTAAAAAATACAAAGACAATATAGTATAAGAACTACTTACATGGTATTAGGTATCATAAGTACTCTAGAGATGATATAAAGTATAGAAGAGAATGTGCATAGATTATAGGCAAATACTAGACCATTTTATATGAGGGAGTATCAGTGGATTTTGGTATCCACAGGAAGTGGTTCTGGAACTTAACCACTGCCAGCACGGAGGGAAGTCTGTCTGAATGATTAAACAGAAAAATCTCTGAAACTTGGATTTATTCCCAGGTTAGCTGCTGATGTCATGTAGTCATTGAAAGTAAGAATGGCATTGCTTTTAGAATTCAGCATTAAATACTCATCTTTTCTCAAGTGGGGAAAATATATGATGAGCAGAACCCACCTCCACTTTTTTTTTTTTTTTTTTGAGATGGAGTCTTGTTCTGTTGCCCAGGCTGGAGTGCAGTGGTGTAATCCCGGTTCACTGCAACCTCCGCCTTCCAAGTTCAAGCAATTCTCCTGTCTCAGCCCCCTGAGTAGCTGGGACTACAGACTCCTGCCACCATGCCTGACTAATTTTTGTATTTTTAGTAGAGACGAGGTGTCACCTTGTTGGTCAGGCTTGTCTCGAACTCCTGACCTCGGGTGATCCACCTGCCTCGGCCTCCCAAAGTGCTGGGATTACAGGCGTGAGCCACTGCACTCAGCCCACATTTTAATCATTAGTAATAAAAACCACTTAAGATGGTTTAAAAATATCTACCTAAAAAAAAGGAAAAAGAAGATCTTACTTCTAGGTAATTAATAGCTCAAGATCCTTCTAATGTTTGTCCTAACCCCTAGGAAAAAAATATGACTAATCAAGGCTCAAGGAAACTCAGTCATTTTACAAAAATATTTTAGGCACCTGTTTTGTTTTTTGCAAGCAGTTTGCTGGGCATAAAAACAGGACATGAAAATAAATGCTTTCGTTTCCTGAAAGCAGGCCTGTAACATTTCCGGAAGCAGCAGGAATCAGCTGGCCGGTGCTATTATTTATGTCACGGTCATTTTATTCAAGTAACTAGCTATTGAAAAAAAAAAAAAGGATGTTAGGCCTCCCATCACTTGGCAATGGGTTTGAGAAAATAAGAATCAGTCTTTACTGTCAAGAATAAGGATCAAAGGGGAAAATGTAACTAATACCCACTGCTCTCAAGCTCTAAGTGAAGAATGCCTATTGCAATGAGAGGAAATGGCAATTTCAGATTAGAAAGCAAGCAGAGAGTTCATGGAAAATCTTGAACCAATGGTGGAAAGAAAATATTCAGAGGGAAAAAAATAAAACAACTTTTAAAAAGACAGTATAGTATAACAACTACTTACATGGTATTAGGTATTGTAAGTACTCTAGAGATGATTTAGACTATACGGGAGAATGCGTAGATTATAGGCAAGTATTAGCCCATTTTATATCAGGGAGTATCAGTGGATTTTGGTATCCACAGAAAGTGGATAGGCCGGGCGCAGTGGCTTCCACCTGTAATCCCAGCACTTTGGGAGACCAAGGAGGGTGGATCATGAGGTCAAGAGATTGAGACCATCCTGGCCAACATGGTGAAACCCGTCTCTACTAAAACTACAAAAATTAGCAGGGCGTGGTGGCGTGCACCTATAGTCCCAGCTACTCAGGAGGCTGAGGCAGAAGAATCGCTTGAACCGGTGAGGCGGAGGTTGCAGTGAGCTAAGATCGTGCCACTGTACTCCAGCCTGGTGACAGAGCGAGACTGTCTCAAAAAAAAAAAATTAAAAATCTTAGAACATTGATCCAGGGGATGGCAGACGCTTAGCACATAAGCGTAACATATCAGGCAGTGATAAGTGCCAGGGAGAAAAATAACAGGAGAAGCAGAGATGGAGAGTGGTAATGCAGGTGTGTGCCCAGTGGGGTGGGCACATTTCAGCAAGGGGATCAGGGAAGGCTCTCCAGGCAGGGGATTTCTGAGCAGACCAGATGTGAAACATGTGAAAAGCCTTCATGGGGAGAACTGGGGAAGAGCATTCCAGGAGAGGGAAGAGCATGCACCGAGGTCCTGTAATAGGAATATGAATTGTGGATAGGAATGAAAAAGGAGGAGTTGGGAGTGGGGAGGTGATAGGAGGTGAGGTGGGAAGGTGCTGAGAGCACGGAGGTCTTCCGGGGCCGCTGTCATAGCCATTGAAAAGCACTCACTTCCATTTATCTTGGTCTCTTCTGAAACAATGGTTACTGGCATGTTGTTTAGCTAGTGTCTTTTTTTATTTTTTTATCTTTTTGAGACGGAGTCTCTCTCTGTTGCCCAGACTGGCGTGCAGTGGCACAGTCTCAGCTTACTGCAACCTCAAGCGCTTCTCCCACCCCAGCCTCCCGAGTAGCTGGGACTACAGGTACACGCCACCATATCCAGCTAATTTTTGTATTTTTAGTAGAGACGGGGTTTCACCTGTTGGGCAGGCTGTTCTCGAACTCCTGACCTTGTGATCCATCCACCTCAGCCTCCCAAAGTGCTGGGATTACATGCCTGAGCCACCGACAGCACCCAGCCTAGCCGGTGTCTTATTCAGAAGGAAGCCAGAGTCTAAACTTCAGATTCTCCCCATGATGTTGGCACTGCTTGTGTCCAAGACAGTTCACTAGTTCCTTAAAGACAAACTGACTTCCCTCACCTTGATAAACAAGTGCAATTTACAAGGCTACTCTCAATTCAGAGTCACCACGGCCATTGCCACCATGCCACCATCATGCCACCAGACGAACGTGTTTAACTGGCCCGCTCCTCTGTATCACCTACTGAAGAGTCCAGCAGGAGCACAGCTTGAGTCATCCCATGCCTGAAATTAGGCTGCTGGGAGTCAGGGCGACTGACCTTCTGGATTCTGTGGTGGGAGGTAAGATCCATCTCTTGGCAAGATTCATACAACGCCAAATGCCCCCAATGCTGGAAATGGAGTTCAGCCACTGAACGGGCAAAGCAGAGACATCGTTACTCCTGCTTACAGATGGATCTGTGTCCACCTTGGCAAGGGTGGAAGATGTCATTCTACTTCCTTTTAACTCTTGTCAACATCACACCATCCTCTTGGATCAGACCTGTGCCTCACTTGTTCTTTTTTAAAAAATAAGTAACATTTGTTCTCCAAAAATAACCAATTCAATTAAGCATGACTTGACCTGAAGGTCAGGAAATGACTCATGGACTCATGGGCAAAACCCACACTTTGGAACTGAGCTGGAGCTGGAGGTGTGCTATGGTGGACTCTAATTATAGAACTCCCCTGGGTGAAAACATGGTCTTGCAAAGGATTGTCTTTAGAAACAGATCTGCTATAGTCATGTAATGTACAATTCTAACTGTAAGAAAAGCTCAAGGATGAGCAGCTTGCAATAACATAGCACAGCAAATTTAATAATCAGTTCCCTTAAATACTGTGAAACCTTATAAATAGTGCTATGAGATGAGTCAGAACTAACCTCATAAATTGAATTTAGAAACTGGAAAGGAATATCTTCTGGGAAATGCAATTCTGATTCCTTGCATAAAAATAACCACTAGGGAAAAGGTATAATTCCAGGAGAAACCTGGCAAGGTAATTAGAAAGGGCAAATGTAGAATCTGAAGTCTGAGAGCCTACCTGTAGTGGGTGAAATGCACGTTGACAAAACAGGCAAAGAACGTGCGCTCCCGAAAGTGGATGCCAGGTGACAGCAATCATAACCTCCCACTCCGCAACCCAGATCCCACGTCCACCCTTCTTTATCCTGTTTGTGCCCAACACACGGACATCTATAGACTATTACTGTGGCTTCTTGTCCTCTAGCTTGTATTTAGCTTTGGCAGGTGGAAGGTGCGGGCAAGAAATCTTTGCGTGTGATGAGACAGCCTCCTGGTGACTCTGCTCCCCCACACCACCTCGGCCTCACTGTAGCTCTAGCAGTGACTCCTCCTGAGTGCCCTTTTCCCACAGCTCCCACTCCCACAGCTCCCGCTCCCACCCCTACTCAGGCTTCTCAGGCTGAGGGTGGCTCAACATCCCTTGTTCCAGTGCCCAGCTCTGTGTGTTGTCCCTTCCTTAATTTACTGAAATTTAAACCTTTTGTAGTGTGCTGCACTGCATTCTGCAGGGACCCCCAAATCTGGGTTTCCAAAGAAGGCAGCCAATATAAATGAGCAAATGCCTAGAAACATGTAGGCTAAGATCATGAAAGTTTTATCCAATGTACTGAATCTTTACTAAAACGTTTACCAAAATCCATTGGGACTGTATAGAAAAAATGAACGTGAAAAGAAAATACTCTGAAAAGACAGAGTAGCCAGGTCTCAAATTCAGCTTCATATTCAAACCACGCGAACTGAGGCTGGGCTGTTCAGAATGAGTTGTTAGGGGGTAACAGTGACTGGAGAATGACAACTAGGTACTCCAGAAACTTCTAGTAGAATGAAGAAAGACATTTTGCAGAAATACAAGCATTTATTGCTATAACTTTCCCTCTTAGAACTGCTGCTGGGCTAGGCACGGTGGCTCACGCCTGTAATCCCAGCACTTTGGGAGGCCAAGGCGGGCGGATCATGAGGTCAAGAGATTGAGACCATCCTGGCCAACATGGTGAAACTCCATCTCTACTAAAAATACAAAAATTAGCTGGACGTGGTGGCACGTGCCTGTAGTCCCAGCTACTTGGGAGGCTGAGGCAGGAGCATTGCTTGAACCCGGGAGGCGGAGGTTACAGTGAGCCGAGATCACGCCACTGCACTCCAGCCTGGTGCCTGGTGACAGAGCGAGACTCTGTCTCAAAAAAAAAAAAAAACCAAAAACACCTGCTTCTGCTGCATCCCATTAGGTTTTGGTTTGTTGTTTCTATTTCTATTTGTCTCAAGATTGTTTTATTTTTTTTATTTCTTCTTTGATGCATGTTGTTTAATTTGTACATATTTGTGAATTTTCCAAGATTTCTCCTGTGACTTGTGGTCAGAAAAGATACGTGATGTAATTTTGATTCCCAAAAATGTGTTTAGATTTGTATGGTGGCCTAACATACGATCCATCCTGGAGAAAGTTCCGTGTATACTTGAGAAAAATGTGTATTCTGTTGCTGTTGGATGGGATGTTCGGTATATTTCTGTGAGGTCATAAAGTGTAGTTCAAGTCCAGTGTTTCCTTATTTTCTGTCTGGATGGTCATCCGTTGTCGCAAGTGGGGTGTTGATGTCCCCTACTATTATTGTATTATGGTTGATATCTCCCTTCAATACTTGCTTTATTTAGGTGTGGCATTCAATATCGGGTACTTCTATAATTGTTACATCCCCTTGATGAATTGACCCTTTCATTGTTATATAATGTCCTTTGTCTGTTTTATTGCTTTTGACTTAAAGTTGTTTGTCTGGTGTAGGTATAGCTACCCTCTGCTCTCTTGGTTCCATTTGCATACAATATCTGTTCTCATCCGTTCACTTTCAGTCTATGTGGATCCTTAAGCTGAGTCTCTTGTAGGCAGCATACAGTTGGGTACTTGGGTCTTCTATTTTACCCATTCAGCCACTCTATCCTCTTATTGGAAAATTTAACGCCTTTACATTCAAAGTAACTACTGATAGGAGAGAACGTATTACTGCCATTTTGTAGTTGTTTTCTGGTTGTTGGGATGTATTTTGTTTCTCCCTGTCTTGGTGGTTTGATGGTTTGCTGTAGTGAGATGCTATGAATAGTCCTTTCTATTTATGTTCTGTGCATCTACTATAGATTGTTTTGCGGTTACTGTGATCTTTATAAAGAAAGACATTCACATCGTCATATCCCAAAGGCTTACAGTTAACTCGGTAAGGATGTGAGATTCATAACTGAAAAAAACAAAAATTGTCAAAGAAAACAAGTTTCAAGGATCCATTTAAGCAGAGTGAATTACACCTCCTGAGTAGGAACCAAGTTTTTAAGGTAACTAAGGCCAGGTTCCTTATATTTAGAAGATGTATGTTAAAATTAAGAGCTACAATCTGGAATCCTTACAGCATCTGAGATTTGCAAAGCATGTGTGTGTGTGTGTGTGTGTGTGTGTGGAAACTAAGTGGCATAAATAGCATCCTACATTTGACACACTACTTTTTAGACTATCGTTTGGGATAGATGTAGGATTCCTCTGTGTCATATTTTATAAATTTCTCAGCTGCTCAAAAATTTCAAGAGGAAATTTCACTGTTGGTCAGAGATCCTAAGGGGATGGAAACTCACTAGCCTGCTGACATGGGTGAGGCATGCCCACCAGAGCTTCAGGGTAGAACAGCTGTTCTTTGGACTACTTGCTGTGGTAGGAGTAAGGAATTTGCAGAAAATGTGTTTGGGAGGAAGAAGTGGTCTTTGCCATGTAGTGTAAGCCCACATTTTCCTTTTTCTCATTTTGCAAGTATCGTTTTGCTGGCATTCTTCCTTATGCATTTGTTAGTTATAAATTACCCTAACACATAAAAACAAAAGCATATTTTGAATGTATAGCTGAAACACAAGATGATATATATATATATACACACACACACACACACACACACTTTTTTTTTTTTTTGTCATTGAGTCTTGCTCTGTCACCCAGGCTGGAGTGCAGTGGCACGATCTCAGCTCACTGCAAACTCCACCTCCCAGGTTCAAGCAATTCTCCTGCCTCAGCCTCCTGAGTAGCTGACATTCCAGGCGTGTACCACCATGCCTGGCTACTTCTTGTATTTTTAGTAGAGATGGTGTTTCACCATGTTGGTCAGCTGGTCTCAAACTCCTGACCTCGTGATCCGCCCACCTCAGCCTCACAAAGTGTTGGGATTACAGGTGTGAGCCACCACACCCAGCTGTATAAATATATATTTTTTGAGATAGTCTTGCTCTGTCACCCAGGCTGGAGTGCAGTGGCACCATCTCAGCTCAGTGCAACCCCTGCTTCCTGGATTTCAGCAATCTCCTGCCTCAGCCTCCCGAGTAGCTGGGACTACAGGTGGGTGCCACCATGCCTGGCTCACTTGTGTTTTCAGTAGAGACAGGATTTCACCATGTTGGGGTCTGGGTCTCGAACTCCTGATCTCAGGTGATCTGCCTGCCTTGGCCTCTCAAAGTGCTGGGATTATAGGTGTGAGCCACCATGCCCAGCCTACTTCCTTATTTTTAAGTAATCTAAATCTTGAGAAAAAATTTAAGGAGTCACATAAGCTTGAACTTTCAGATCAGACTTTTCTCTGTATTCCACATTGAGAAACCACCTCAGAAATAGTTTCTAGAAACTATTTCTGAAATCCATCTCACAACTGAAGCCTCTTTTAAGCCTACTCCCACTACCCTAGGTCAAGTGTTCCTACTGCTAGCACCATAGCTATGCCAATTTAAACATTATTCCTGTGATGGCCAAATATGTTCAGCCTCCTGGGCACATGGGAGGATTGCACTTCCCAGCCTCCTTGTGACTAGGTGGCTCCATGTGACTGGTTTTGGCCAGACAGTTTTGAGAAGTGGCATCTGTCACTTCTGGGCCACAGCATTTCATTGCATTTTCCCTCTGCCATGACAACTGGCAACTTTTTGACGGTGGGGTAATGGGATGAGGAGACATTCCAGCCAACCCACAGTGGACACTGAATGTGAACAAAAAATGTCTTGTGACATGCTATTTAGACTTAAGGTTGTAACCACAGCATAACCCGATCTATCCTGATTGATATACTCCCATCCTGAATACTGAGACCAGTTAATGGGTCCTATCACTCCCGTGTGCAAATCATTATCAGTACAAACCCTCCATTCTGTCACTCAAGAGTTTTGTTTTTTCCTTTTGAGACAGTTTCACTCTTGTTGCCCAGGCTGGAGTGCAAGGGCATGATCTCTGCTCACTGCAACCTCCACCTCCCGGGTTCCAGTGATTCTCCTGCCTCAGCCTCCTGAGTAGCTGAGATTACAATTGCCTGCCACCACGCCCAGCTAATTTTTTGTATTTTAATAGAGACAGGGTTTTACCATGTTGGCCAGACTGGTGGCGAACTCCTGACCTCAGGTGATCCACCCACCTCGTCATCCAAAACTGCTGGGATTATAGGCATGAGCCACCACACCCAGCCTCATTCAAGTATTTTTAAAACTTGGGTATAAGCCTATTCTTCCAGGCTCAGCTCTTACTTCTGCATTCAAGAGTACATGGACTTCCTAAGAATTGAGCATACCTCATGTTCTCCTCCTCCTCAAATGCCCACACCCAGCATCTACAACTAATGAAGAATGGGCAGAATTTATGTACCAGCATGGATTTTTGTTGAGCATGCACTATTGACCCAAGTATTAATGTCTTTCTTTCATTAACGGCTAAGATTTTCTACGCTGACCTTCCCAGTTCTCTCTAGTCCCTCTTTCTGAAACCTGCATTAAACTGAAGCTGGATCTTTTGTCCTTCTTGATTCCTAACCTCTCTTTTATATTGGAAACCTCACTTTATCTCTGTGCTGAGGCTAATTTTCTGAAGGGCTATCTATCTTCCAGTTTACCACTTCCCTCTTCAGCTGAACCATCCAAGTTTCTCCCAAGGGTTACAGCATTGTGTAGTGTTTTTCCAGAATCTAGATTTTAGTATCTTCATTTTGGACCTCTGGGCATCTTTAAAAACTTTCTTGTACTCTCAACTGCATTTAACAGCTGTTAATTTTATATTATCAAGCATCTCTGGGTAGTTAAGAGTAGAAAGACTTTCAGGTTATTTATGAAACCACAGTGTCAAAAACAAAAATTCTGTATCATGTTTTGTACATAGTTTTTATTTGTTGAATAAATGAGTATTTGTCAATATGTACATAACCACGTAGAGCGAGCATTAGATTTAAGGAGCAAAATATTTGGGTTCTAATATGCAAAGCCACTTACCAGCTATGAGGGCTTCGGCAAAGAACTGAATCTGAGCTCAGCTTCCTCAACTGTAAAACTAGTTCAGACCTATGTGGCCTACCACACAGGCTTATTGCAAGGTTCAAATGCAGAAACAGATGAAAGTGCTATGAATACAACTTAGAGCAATACAAACTTAACAAGTAACAGCCATGGAATTTCAAGCTGAAATTCACATCCTCGGATTATACCGATGTACTGATGGATGAACGAGAAAGTGACAAAATAGCTGATTACTAATGAGAATGAATATGCCATTCTTTCTTCTGAGTGGGAAGAATTCTGCAATATCCTGTAGCTTGTCCCTGCAATTAATCACGTCCTAAACTTCACAAAAGATGTCAGAGACCCATCATCAATAACTCTCTCACAGAAGCACAAGGGCCAAATGTCCCATGTTTATTTACATATGAAATGTGTTTCATACAGTTATGATGGATGGAGTGCATAACAACACCTGACAGCAGCAAGACCTTTCGAGGAACCGAACGTTGACTACAGTATATCATGCAAGTATCTATATATACACAAAAGAATTCCTTTTCTTAAAAAAAAAAGTACAAAACATATTCAGGGATAAATACAAGATATAAAATGCAAAAGAAAACACAAAACAAAAAATAGAACTCTCTCAGAGAACTATAAACGGAAGGGACAGAAGAGGAGTACCTCTGCTGCATTTTAATAAAGCAGAACTACCGACGTTAAATATACTTCTTGAAATGGCTGAACTAAACCTGGGTGGCTCAGTGCTTAAGGTAACGGCCAATTGGAATACACAGGCGGCTGCATCGAGAAGCCAGTGAAGTTGTGCATTCCAACTCTAAGTACCAGAACGTTTGGCAGTAGCACCCAGAACAGGAAACGCCAACTCTTTTGACAGCAAAGGGTTAAGTCAACTGATTTTTTTTTCCTGTCAAGAGCCAGAGAAATACTTGATATTCTTAGTTGTGTTTCTGTAATAGTTAATAAATTACATGACAAAAACCTGACTATAGAAATCTATTGGTCAACTAACTACGTATTTGTAACTTTTATAGTAGTCCAGCCCTTTCGTTATTTCCCTCCTTGTGCTTTTAAAGCCAGCCTTGCAGATCTGCCCAGAAAACCAGTCCCATCTTTTTTTTTTCTTTAGAAGAGCCTTCCCCATTCCTCAGAATGGAACTGAGGAAATAAGCATTCCTTATTAGAGTCCTGGCTTCAGTTTTCATCCAGGCTGGGAAGGAGCGACCTGCAAGGTTGCTTTAAACCCCCATGGGCGTGGCCTGAAGACAGCCATGCCCACACTGGCGTGCAGGTGTCTCAAAGGGGAACTCACTCCCTCAGGGCAGGCACGTGAGGAAGTGCTAAGACACTTAAAAGTTCCTAGTGTTTCTGAAACCCACAATTAACAATTTATGTAGTGAATTCTAAAAATTAAAAACACTAAAAAAGGCATTAGTTTAGCCTGTAATTAGTTAACCCATTCAAATTTGAAACATACAAAATGGTTTATTTGAATTCAGGAACTGCCCCTGTTACTAAGAACTGTTTTAAAGAAATGGTACAAAAAGAAAAATTCTAACCCAAAACAACTCAAAACATTTTCCACTAAATACTCATACAAACATGTAACAAAGAGTATAAAAAGTTATTCGTTTAAATATATACAAACTCTTTTAAACTCAAATACTGTTTTAATACTTATCGAGGATATATACGACGAGGTGAAGGAAGGTACGCTGAAAGAGAATATATTGCAACAGCCTAGACAGTACTGTTAACTCTATTATACTGCAAACTTTTTGTAACAAAAATGTCTTTTATTCCAATGTGGACAGGGCTTTCCCTGATGGAGCATCGGTGGCTATTTCTCAGCTGAACTCATCCTTTTGGATTTAATGAAGGCCATGCCGTGTGTCCGCATGTGAGTATTTAAGGCAGCTTCAGTTTCAAAAGTTTTTGCGCACACTTTGCACTTTCTGTCTGACACGGTGCCATCGGGGGACTCATCCTCGTGGCTGGGTTTGTTCTCCTGTTGGTTATCTTCCCCAGCCCCGTTCTGCTTGGTCACTGGCTGAGGTTCCTTTAACTTGTGCACGATGAAGAGGTGCCTGGACAGAGAGACGTGAGATGTGTAGCAGAGGCCACACTCCCGGCACTGGTAGGAGAACCATCCGATTTGTGCTGAGGGATGTGTTCGTGGAACTGCAGCAGGTTTTCGGTGGTGAAGCCACACACGGCACACTTGTGAACCTTAAAAACGTTGATTTTCAGCTTTTTCAGTGGTTGAGTGATTGCTCCTCTGGGAGGCCTGAATTCCAAAACTGGTTCTTCCAACTTCCGCTTGGGACTGGGGACCTTTCAGGGAAAGAAAGCAAATGACACAATTGAAAACCTTCTCGGTGGCTGATAAATGATCGGTTCTCTTAGTTTAGAGCTGCCAGGAAAACAAATGCTATGTGCTTTGGGAGCTGGGGGTTTACAACTGTGTGTGTGCCACCCCACTAGTGGCCCCTGCCTTTCCTCCATTCCGGAGAGAAACTAAATAGCTGCTGTTACCAGGCGTCGCTCCAGCCAGTGGATGCTTCCTGGAACTTGTAGCAGCGGAGTTAGATGAACAGAAACACATTAGAAAATAGGCAGCACATCAGACCCGGGGCAGCCAAGCAGGGTGGGGGTGGAGGCCACAGGAAGCAATGGTAGTGTGTGTGTGGCTACCAGGTGACGTGTGGTCAGGGATGGCCGGGTGACCTTCGACCAGAGACCTGATGCAGTGTGGGGGAAAGCAGTCCAGGCATGGGAAGCTGTGAGTGGGGGACAGGAGGGTGGCCAGAAGGGCTAGGAAGGAGTGCTCAGGGAGACCGCAGGAACCAGGGTCTGAGAGACGTGAAGCTGGACTACGAAGCACCTTGTGGGAGAGAGCGTCAGGATTTTGCTTGTTGCCTAAGCGTCACCCTCACACCATTTCCCCTGCTGCGCCTGCTTTTATCCTTCCTGTCCAGTGCTCTAAATCCCACTTGGAAAACATTCCCCAAGCCAACGTGCCCCTTCTCCACACTCTGCAGCCCAGCTTTTCTGCCCTGTTCGTGTGCACCTTCACACATGGCCATGACCCGAAGCTACCTTTGCACACACATTCTTTAACTCACCTCCAGGAGCACTGGAAAGGAAGTACTGCATTTTAATGCCACACCAGTCTGATTTGTATTCTGATGAGGTTTTACTCAATGATTAACTCCTTGAAAACACACACAGCTTTTACCTAGGTACATTCCAGACCTAGCATAGTGCCAAGGACAGGAGGGCTTTTTTTTTTTCTTTAATTATATTTACTTGCCACGTCTGGTAAGAGACAGGAGGGCTTTTTAAACATCTGCTAAACTTTTTTTTTTTTTTTTTTGAAACAGAGTCTTGCTCTGTTGCCCAGACTGGAGTGCAGTGGCATGATCTCAGCTCACTGTAACCTCTACTTCCTGGGTTCCAGTGATTTTCCTGCCTCAGCCTCCCAAGTAGCTGGGATTACAGGTGTGTGCCACCACACCCAGCTACTGTTGTCCTTTTTATTCCCCCCACCCTGCTTTTTTGTACTTTTAGTAGAGACAGGGTTTCACCATGGTGGCCAGGTTGGTATGGAACTCCTTGATTACAGGCATGAGCCGCCATGCCCGGCCTAAACTACTGCTTTTTGCCTAATTGAAGTTTACTATTCACTCATTGAAGTCTACTATTCATTGATGTAACTAAAAGGAATTTTTGATTTTATATCTTATAAAAATTAAGGAGTAAGTTTTTATCGGGTACCTATCACAACCAATATATTGTCAAGGAAAAAAAGCTAGCTTTAACATATTCCTTCTGGCTAAGAGAAAATTTGCCTAAGTCAACATAAGATTTTACAATTTAAATCTGCAAGTAGATCCCTTAAGCTATTTCTGGAAAGACAGAGAAGAAACGCAATAAAGGTTACCTTTTAGGGGCAAGATGAGGTCAGAATGGGTCTGGGGGAGATTAGCCATTATTTCATACCTTATGTGTGGTCGGAATTTTAAAAACTATGCAACAAAAACTTGAAAAAAAAATGAATAGGAAAAGCAAGTCAACACAAATTCACTGTGAAGCAAACATCTGCCATGTTTGACCTTGGCGTCTTCTTTGATTTCTACTTCCTCCTCATTGGTGGCGTCTGTCATTTCTTTCAGGTCAGGGTCCTTGATGCCGTGCATCAGCTGGACGTGCTTCTCCAGCATCAGCCGTTTGGTAAAGGTACGTCTGGAGTCTGGGCAGTGCCTGTGGGGTGAAAGGCAACGAGATAACGCACTTGCTGACAAAACAAGCTTCCGTGGAAGAACTCGCTCACGGTCAAGGTCCTCCCTACCCGTCAGTTCACGCAGACGGGTCCCAGGAGCTGAATTCACACCACAGTTCAACACGTAATCGGCGATTTTGCTCCTACTTATGGTTTCCAATTTGTTAAAAAAATTTTTTAACAGCTTTTATAAAAAGTTCTGTTGGTTACTGTGTCCTTATAGGATCAGCCTAATCTGGTTCAAAAGGAATACTCATTTCCTAGGTTGGTTTGAAGTGTTCCTTAATTTACCAGGCTAGACAGCTTTAATTCTAAAGGGAAAATAATACATTTCAAAAGTTTTCTTCACAATGACTTAGTATGCCCTCGGGATGCGTACCATGCTGGACATGTTAGTATGAAGTCCCTCCCTGACTCCTTCACGCTGATGTTAATTATTCCTACCCTCTGCTGTGGTAAAGACATGTCTTCAGCCCAAATTCCTCCAAGCACAGAAGCAATATGCATGTTTATACTCATGGCAGTTGAATATGTATGTTCACTTAGATGATAAGCAGATCAAAAATAGGTTTTCATTTTATTTCGTGCAAAAACAGATTTTTAAAAATGTAAATTCATTTTTCAGAGAAAAAATTTGGCTGGGCGAGGTGGCTCACGCTTGTAATCCCAATAGTTTGGGAGGCCAACGTTGGCAGATGACCTGAGGTCGGGAATTTGAGACCAGCCTGACCAACTGGAGAAACCTCGTCTCTACTAACAATACAAAAATTAGCCAGGCGTGGTGGTGGGCGCCTGTAATCCCAGCTACTTGGGAGGCTGAAGCAGGAGAATCGCTTGAACCCGGGAGGCGGAGGTTGTGGTGAGCCGAGATAGCACCACTGCATTCCAGCCTGGGCAACAAGAGCAAAACTCTGTCTCAAGGGAAAAAAAAAACAGGTAATGACCCTAGTCATTATGGATGCTATAAAACCAGGTATCAAGAATACTACTGCAGTGAAGGAGGACAAAAGTCTCTGGTTGCCTCATTCTGGTACAAATCTGCTGCCTTCAAAATGGCTTCTGAGGAATTTATACTGATTGGCCCTAAATCCTGATGATCTCACGTTAGACCCTCGCAGGGCAGTGGCAGGAGCCAGCACCACCCGCAAAGGACAAGGTCTCTCCATGAGGATGAATTTGCTGGCCACAAGTTAGTGGAACAATCCCAGCACTTCACTGCTTTCCAGTGAATTCATGGGAAAACAAACAAAACCTCCCAGGGACGTATTATGCAGGCCAGACCTGCCCTTCTCTTCTCGGCCCAGAACATCCTTCTAAATTCTGATTCTTTTGACTTGGTCTCAACACAAAGATTTTATTCCTCATCACTCCTATCTCACTAAGCAGCTTCAACTTCACTGAAGGAGAGTCTGCCTCCCTTGGTTTAACTACCCAATCATCATAAACCGCTACGAAGCTGCCTGCCAACCCTCCTGACTCTCCTGATCCACAGGGTCCACCTGGCCTGCTCCAATCACATCCATGCAATATTTCAGTGTTCTATCCTCAGGGTCCTTTATTTCTCTCTCTCATGAGACGAGCTTTCTTCCATCAACCCACTCCAGGCACATTCCAGCTGAGTGATAGACTTTCCCTAATGATGAATATGTTCTGATTTTCATGTATGAAGTAACAGCTTATGACTGTCCACTGGAGTCTGGGTCGATGTTTGCATTTGATCTCAGGCTGCCGCACTTTGGTGGTGACTGCAGCCGAGGACACAATCTGTGACCGCCCTGAGTAAACAAGCCAGCCAAATCACGTGGCCAATGCTGCCAACTCAGCACGTGCAGAGACCATGCACTGCCCATCAATCACACTCTCAGGGATCAGGCCAGGTGCAGGAGCTCATGCCTGTAATCCCAGCACTTTGGGAGGTCGAGGCAGGTGGATAACCTGAGGTCAGGAGTTCAAGACCACCCTGGCTAACATGGTGAAACCCCATCTCTCCTAAACATACAAAAATTAGCTGGGCGTGGTGGTGCATGGCTGTAATCCCAGCTATGCAGGAGGCTGAGACAGGAGAATAGCTTGAAGCCAGGAGGCAGAGGTTCCAGTGAGCCAAAATTGCGCCACTGCATGCCAGCCTGGGCAACAGAGTAAGACTCCATCTCAAAAAAAGAAAAAAAATCCCGTAATGTGGAATGTGCAAGAAAATGCTCTTATTTTCTCTTTCTTTTTTTTTTTTTTTTTTTTTTTTTGACATGGAGTCTTCTTCTGTCGCCAGGCTGGAGTGCAGTGGCTCGATCTTGGCTCGCTGCAACCTCCGCCTCCTGGGTTCAAGCGATCCTCCACCT
This sequence comes from Ateles fusciceps, assembly GCA_036589455.1. Lineage (NCBI taxonomy): Eukaryota > Metazoa > Chordata > Mammalia > Primates > Atelidae > Ateles > Ateles fusciceps. Next base: position 12,846,508 of record JAZHEH010000078.1, read on the forward strand.
CAGCCTTCCAAGTTGCTGGGACCACAGGCACGTGCCACCACACCCGGCTAATTTTTGTATTTTTAGTAGAGACGGGGTTTCACCACGTTGGCCAGGCTGGTCTGGAACTCCCGACCTCAAGTGATTCGCTTGCCTTGGCCTCCCAAAGTGCTGGGATTACAGGCGTGAGCCACCGCGCCCGGCCTCTTTTAATTTTCATATTTAAATGTGACAACCCAATCTAAAAACTCTATGCCAGAACGCTCTAATTACAAACTGTAATCTAGGAACTATGGAGCGTAGCAGTTAATGATACCACGCTGAACACCTTCCCGGAGTTCCTCCTGCGGCCTCTCACTGGACTGGGCGTGCCCGTTAGAAGCCCGGACTTACGAGCAGGCGTACACTTTCCTGATGCCTTTGTGCTTGATCCGGTTGTGCCGGCACAGGCTGTGGGACGAGCTGAAGGACTTGTCACACTGACGGCAGGGGTGTTTCTTCATTTGCTTTAGGAAGAAAAGGAGAGAAAGTCACTTAGGGGAATGAAAATAGACACGCTCTAACAATTAAGAACTCTTTTGTAATAGTTTAAGCTGAATAATCATTATTACAGGTTGAACATCCCCTAAACCCCAAATCCTCCAGAATCCACAACTTTGAGTGCTGACATGACACTACGCATGGAAAATTTCATACCTGACCTCGTGACGGGTCACGGTCAAGACTGTCTCATGTACAAAATTAAATTTTATAAAATTACCTTCAAGCTATGTATATAAGGTATGTGTGAAACATGATTAAATATCACGACTAGAGTCCCATCCTCAGGATCTCTTATTATGTATGTTTGAATATTCCAAGATCCAAAAACATCTGAAATTTGAAACACTTCTGTTCCCAAACTTTCAATTCAGGAATACTCAACCTATGTTTAGGAATACAGTAACAAAACCAGAAGACTTTTTATCAATATATAATAAAAATGAGGATAAGGCTGAAGTAACCAGGAGGGAGCTAATTTTAGGAGGATGGGTTAAACTATCGTAAGAGTTAAAAAAACAAAATTCTCTCTCTAAAACACTTAAGTTTCTGATTCAACACAAACATCCAGGTATTTGAAATAACATTATATTAATCTTTTACTGCAAAAGAGATACTGCATTCTAAGAACAGATAATATATGAAAACATACATCAGTAAATACCAAGTAAAGCCACTACTTAATTTGTGGTATATTAGAAAGAATATGCCGTCTTATTCAGTATGCCAAGTTAAATGAAATCTCTGGCTACCCTTCAATGACTATTCATCATATAATGCAAGTTTTTTTACAAGGATTTTTGTTTTAAATAATATCACGTGGGCCAGGCGCAATGGCTCATGCCTGTAATCCCAGCACTTTAGGGGGCCGAACTGGGCGGATTATGAGGTCAAGAGATCGAGACCATCCTGGCCAGCATGGCAAAACCCCGTCTCTACTAGAAATACAAAAATTAGTTGGGCACGGTGACACACACCTGTAGTCCCAGCTACTCAGGAGGCTGAGACAGGAGAATCACTTCAACGCAGGAGGCAGTGGTTACAGTGAGCTGAGGTCGCGCCACTGCACTCCGGCCTGGTGACAGTGACACTCCATCTCAAAAAATGAATACATAATATCACTTGATCATCTCAAGAACACAGACTTTTGAAACAATTTTAAGGGGGTTGCCTGCTGGTATACATAACGGGTTAGAGACTGCACACCGTCAAGAGGTAAGCCGAACTCTTATATTTGAAAGCTTCCCACTCTGGCTGAGATGTTATGTTAATTGAATATATTTCCATGCACAATCTTTGAAGTAAATTAGTGGCTTAACTTTAAAAATTCTTTGGTTATGACATGTAGAGCAGTCTGGAACTAAACAATGTCATATCACAAGGAAATTAAGGAGCTGTCGAGCCTCATGAATGGAAGAAAATCTGGCTCTAAGCTCATTAAAAATAAGACTCAAGTGGGAAGTTTTCATGTGAGATAACATTAAGAACTGACTGCAAGCTATGCAACAAAGAAATGATGACCTTTTTTTTTTTGTTTTCAGACAGTCTCATTCTGTCGCCCAGGCTGGAGTGCAGTGGCGCAACCTCCGCCTTTGGGCTTCGAGGAACTCTCCTGCCTCGGCCTCCCAAGTAGCTGGGACTATAGGTGCCCACCACCATACCCTGCTAACGTTTGTATTTTTAGTAGAGACGAGGTTGCACCATGTTGGCCAGGCTGGTCTCAAACTCCTGGCCCTAAGTGATCTGCTGGCCTCAGCCTCCCAAAGTGCTGGAATTATAGGCATGAGCCACCCTGCCCAGCCCGATTACATTTTTTTAAAGAATTATTTTCCCATTAACCACTTGACAAACACGTCCTGATTCAAACCAGCAGGAAAATCGGAATGGCTGAGTCTGGCTTGCAGCACCTGAGATGAGCCAGCACCTGGTCTCTGCCTCACAAATCATGGGACCTGGGAAAAGCCACTCAACCTGCATGAACATCCCCCTCTCCCCCCCTGTGAGGTGGGCTCATGACAGTGCCCACCTCCCAGGGCGCTGCAGGAACAGTGGCACAATTAACATAAAGGGGGCATACAACATGGGACACGCCACTCAGGAAACGCTCTTGTAATAGTCAAGTTATGCGTCCAACTTTCCACTTAAAAAGAGTGGAAAATACTCTTTTAAATAAACCGAATCAGTCTGGTAGATATTCAAAAGGGCCAGGAATCCAAACAAAGGTAAAGGAGAAAATTTCTTCTCCAAGTTGAAAAAGTTATACCAATGCTGTTCATGTCTGGGGGAAACGAGAGAACAAAGCAAATCACAAGCTGGTGCTCCCCAAAAGTATCAAAAAGTATTCTTTCACAAAAATGTCTGATTACACAAAATAGGCCAATAGCAATCCCTAACCTCTTGGATTAGCATTTATATAGGAAAAGAGTGACTAAGAGGCCCAGGGCGGTGGCTCACGCCTGTAATCCCAACACTTTGAAAGGCTGAGGCAGGTGGATCATGAGGTCAGGAGTTTGAGACCAGCCTGGCCAACATAGTGAAACCCCATCTCTACTAAAAATACAAAAATTAGCTGGGCATGGTGGCGCACACCTGTCGCTGGGAGGCTGAGGCAGGAGAATCGCTTGAACCCGGGAGGCAGACGTTGTGGGATGCTGAGATTGTGCCACTGCACTCCAGCCTGAGCAACAGAGTGAGACTCCATCTCAAAAAAAAAAAAAAAAAAGTGAATAAGCGTTAACAAGCCTTTATTTTAAAGCTTTAAAGTCATGAATAAACAGTAGTTCTATATTTCAATAAAGATATTTAAAAATCTAGTATCTAATGCTTTTTAGGTTTTCTACATATAAAGATCAAGTGAAAGTCAAAACACAAGACGTCTTTCTAAAAGCAAGACTGCTTTACCAAGTCATAACAGATTATAAAGAGAAAAAATGTATCTAACAATATAGTAGGGCAAGAGACCCCAAAGAAAGGAAAATTGGATTTCCTGCTAAGATCAAGGGTTTCATATTCTATTTCTTCTTATTGTGTAGTAATATTAACATCAAAACAAAATTTTAATACAGAAATGCCAGTAAGAAAACCCTAATGAGCAGCTTAGCACGTCAGTAACTATTTTCAAAAGACTCATCAATGTGTGAGACATCCTTCTGTTTCAGCATCTTTATGAAAAATGCAGAAATGAACTCTGCAATTGCGAAATAAGAGCAGAGTTTTTGATTCACTGGTGACAAGAAAATGATGTTTAAAACACCAGTTTCGCAGGGCGTGGTAGCTCACGTCTGTAATCCTAGCACTTTGGGAGGCCGAGGTGGGTGGATCACCTGAGGTCAGGAGTTCAAGACCAGCCTGGCCATCATGGTGAAACCCCATCTTAATATTAAATAAATACATACATACATACATACACACACACACACACACACCAGTTTCCAGATCAAACCTGCCTGGTCACATTACCTAACAAATGACTTTCTTCCTCTATTAGATTTTACATACAAACTTACTCAAAGGTGCTTTACCAAATTTATTTTCGTAACTTCTGTTCTTCAGTATTACTAGCTCCTTCTGCTTTTAGAAGTTAAAGTGAGAAAACAGCATTAAAGTGTAAAGCCCACCGTCGTCATTCTAGACTTCAGGCCATTTGCTTCCTCCTGGCTTCACTGTAGTGTAAGCTGAGATTGAGGGCTTTGAGTGGACTTTTTATAGTTAACTAAGATCAGAGAAGGAATATGTCTTCCTACTACGTTCCGAGTTATTTGGTTTTTCAATAGAACTCTTTAAAAAGAAACAGTAGACTTGGGCCAGGTGCGGTGACTCACGCCTGTAATCCCAGCACTTTGAGAGGCCGAGGCGGGTAGATCACAAGGTCAGGAGTTTAAGACCACCCTGTCCAAGATGGTGAAACCCTGTCTCTACTAAAAAAAACTACAAAAATTAGCTGGGCATGGTGGCAGGCGCCTGTAATCCCAGCTACTTGGGAGGCTGAGGCACAGAATTGCTTGAACCTGGGAGGCAGAGGTTGTACTTAGCCGAGATCACGCCACTGCACTCCAGCCTGGGTGACAGAGCGAGACTCCATCTCAAAAAAAAAAAACAAAAAAAAAAAACCAAAAACACTATTTTAATAAGCTGGCAAGACTAATAAACTGGCAAGGTTCCCAAAGCTTTTAACATAAAACTTTTTTAGAGTAAACTATCAAAATAAACATTTGGGTACACTTCCTAAACTTTCTTCCTCCTCTCATTTTTGACTTTTCTTCACAGCTTCAGGAAAGAAAGCATTAACCTCGCCTCCTTTCTCCAGTGACTGCTACGCACACCCTACCCTGTGCTGCCTCTGTGCTTGGGGTGGGTACGGCCTCTGCAGGCCATTCTTCCTCAAGGGCACCTGGTGGGCGTGTCTTGGTTTCCCATGGGGCTTCCCTCACCATCAGAAGCTTCCTATTCTAATAACTGCTCCCTTCTGTTTCAGGTGACTTTAGAGAAGTTACAGGGAGAAAAGTCCTAACTTCACACCCAGATCTGGCAGGGCATCCACATCTCACCTCGTCCTGGGAGTCCTACCTCCGTGAGGTATCTGCCTCACGCAACATGCAAAAGCCTCCTTAATGACCGACCGCCATGCAGCCAGAAACTCCCACAAACTTAAGACTGCAGGGTACAGAATTATCCTCACATGCCCTTGCTGACACATGCCCTTCAGCTCCATCACACCCTTTTATGAAAAAGGAAAAACCCAGCCAATTACATAATTCAAATATAGCACAGCATCAGGCAGTCTCTCCAAAATTCACTCCTAAAGCTCAGAAACCTTTCACTGAGGAATCTATTCTGCAAAGAGACCTGCACACTTACTACAGCCTGTTTCTGCTGTAATGCAACATATGTGTTCCTAAAAATCACTGCACTATGCAAACATTCAACAGTAAAAACAACAGGGCCTCTAGCAAAAATGGAGTCACAGAGACAACACTCAAGACTTTGTCAGTGACACACTGAATGAAAATATTAACTAGGGGGCCGGGCGTGGTGGCTCATGCCTATAATCCCAGCACTTTGGGAGGCTGAGGCGGGCAGATCACCTGAGGTCAGGAGTTCGAGACCAACCTGGCCAACATGGAGAAACCCCATCTCTACTAAAAATACAAAAAAAAAAAATAGCCGGGCACTGTGGCGATCGCCTTTAATCGCAGCTACTTGGGGAGGCTGAGGCAAGAGAATCACTTGAACCCGGGAGTCGGGAGTCAGAGGTTGCAGTGAGCGAGATCGTGCCATTACACTCCAGCCTGGGCGACAGAGCGGGACTCCATCTCAAATATATATATATGTATGTATATATATATATATATATGTGTGTGTGTGTATATATATATATATATATATATATATATATATTGCTATGTCAAATGGTTAAGAAATGCAAAAAATACTACAAAAATCAATACACTTTCCCTTGAAAAAGACCTGCAGTGAGCTTGTGGAAGTCAGAGGGCCAGAGGGCTGCAGCTTGTGAGTTACTGTGAAGGGGGGAAGGAGAGCAATCTTATTGAAAGAGAAGCTGTGGATGAGTGTGACCCACAGTGAGAGGCAGGCACTGGTGAAATTGGAGGTGTGTTTGTCAAGTGTGTGTGTTCTGTGTGTTCCTACACAACTGCAGTTTTCTGTAGTATTTCAGTATTTCTCAGAGTAAGTTAAGCTCACATTGTTCTGATAGATCAATGGCACTGGAATAAATTTGTTTTCAGCATAAGCGTTACAGCAGAACTGACTGTGTTCCAGGTAATTCACTGCACCATGTGTACAGCAGGTCCATCCAAGGAGAACTGGGTAAATACATGTATGCACTCATAAAACAAGATGCTGTGCTGCTACAGAAATGAAGGGAAGAGCTCAGTGCACTGATAAGAACCATAACATACTAAGCAAAGAAAGAACTGGCACACAAAATTATATATGTAAGCTGTGCCCTGCATTAGAAGAATGAGAAGTTATATGCATATATGCTAATACTTGCAGAAAGAGACTTCAAGACACATAATTTAGGATTAAAACTTTACTCATTTATATTGTTTCAATATTTAAACTTCTAAACCATGTGAATACAGCACTTATCCAAAAAAAATTTCTGCAAAAAAAAAAAAAATTGAGGTTTATAGTTTATAAAATCACTTTTTTAAAAGTAGAGTTCTGCTGGACACGGTAGCTCAAGCTTGTAATACCAGCACTTTGAGAGGCCAACGTGGGCAGATCACCTGAGGTCAGCAGTTCGAGACCAGCCTGACCAACATGGAGAAACCCCATCTCTACTAAAAATACAAAATTAGCCAGGCATGGTGGTGCATGCCTGTAATCCCAGCTACTCGGGATGCTGAGACAGAGAATTGCTTGAACCCGGGAGGCGGAGGTTGCAGTGAGCCGAGATCGCACCACTGCACTCCAGCCTGGGCAACAGCAAAACTCTGTCTAAAAAAATAAAAGTTCTATGAATAACCGCCACCACAGTCAAGATATAAAACAGTTACATCACCCCCAAAGTTTCCATGTGCCGCTTTATGGCCAACCCCACCCCCCGACCCCGCTCTTGGCAGCCACAGATCCGCTATCTCTGGTTTTGCTTTCTCCATTTGTCACAGAAATGGAACCATATAGTACACATAGAGCTTTCTGAGTCTTGCTTCTTTCACTCAGCAGAATACACGTGTAATTCCTCCATGCAGTTGGGTCTATCAGTATTCATTCCTTTTCTCCGCTGAGTAGTATTCCAGTGTGGATATGCCCCAGTGTGTTTATGCACTTGCCAGGTGAAACCCATTTAGCATTTAGGTTGCTTCCAGTTTCAGATATGAGTAAAGCCACTATAAACATTTACTATAAACATTCGTATGTGCATATGATTTTATTTCTCTCGGGTAAATACCTAGGAGTGGGATTACTGAGTCATATGTTAAAAAAGAAACCATCCAACTGTATTCCAGAGCGGCTGTCCCTGGCATGCCCACTAGCATTGGAGAGAATCTCCCACCGTTCTGCATCTGTCAGCATTTGGCACTGCCACTTTATTTAATTCAGTCATTTGACAGGGTGGCCAGAGTATTTCATTGTGGTTTTAATTTGCATTTCTCTAATGACTTACATTATTAAGGTTTAAAAAAATAATAATCTTTCTGGCCAGGCACGGTGACTCACGTCTGTAATTCCAGCACTTTGGGAAACCAAGGAGGGAGATCACTAGAGGCCAGGGGTTCAAAACCAGCCTGGCCAACACGGCAAAAACCCTGTCTCTACTAAAAATACAAAAATTAGCTGGGCATGCTAGTGCATGCCTGTAATCCCAGCTACTCAGGTGGCTGAGGCACAAGAATCGCTCAAACCCGGGAGAAGAGACTGCAGTGAGCAGAGACAGCGCCACTGCGTTCCAGCCTGGGCGACAAAGCAAGTGAGACCCCGTCTTGAAAAAAAAAATCCTTCAATTAGTAGATAAAACACCAACTTATAGTAAGCCTCTTCTTCAAAGAAAAAGCCTGACTACTACTAAAGTTTTTTTCTTTTACTTATTATTATTAAAGGGATATTTGAGGGCATTTTCCCTCCCCTGTAAGCTCCTTGAGAACAGAAGCTGTGAACTGTTCATCTCTGTGTCCTTGGCATTCAGCATACAGAAAACAGTAAATATTTACACCGTGGGAATGAATAAATACAGATTAACTGAACACAGTTATCTACTTGGAAAATATCACTAGGTTCTACAAAATAATCACAGAGTAACAAATTTAGGATACAGTGCTGGACACAGAGGAACTCTGCCTGTTTTCTGCCAGATGGGAGAGACATGATGGGGTTTAAATGCTGATAAGAAAGAGCCTGTAATAAATGAAGAGACCGAGGACAGAGGCGAAAGATGAATGAACGAGCAGGGAGGTGGGGAGGGATTTAGACACGGGAAGAAGAGTTCTTCCTGTGTGGCCAGAGCCAAGGCGTCATCCAGGGACAGGTGTGATGCTTACCAAAGTCAGGGGTGGGTGGGCGACAAAGGGGCCCAGAGATTGCAGGAATACCTGCCCAGCAGCTACCATTTCCAAAGTGAAGCTTATATGGTGCATCTAGACTTCAGATTCAACTGTGGCCTTCATTTTCTTATTTCTTTGATTATCAAAGTAACAAATGTGTATTGCATAATGTAAAAGAAAAGATTGCTTCCAATCTCACCCATCAAAACAACCACTGTCGATTTCTAATGACACAGCCTTCCCATTTCTTTTCTGAATATATACATTCACCCGTATTTATAGTTGTAAAACTGATCTATATTATACATGTTGGCTTTTAACCTGATTTTTCACTTGCAAAACACACATATCTATACACATTTTGACAGTTCTGCATTCTTTCTTTTCTTGAGACAGAGCCTCTGTCACCCAGGCTGGAGTGCAGTGATGTAACCTCTGCCACCAGGTTTAAAAGTGATTCTCCTGCCTCAGCCTCCCAAGTAGCTGGGATTACAGGTGTGCACCACCACGCCCAGATAATTTTTGTATTTTTAATAGAGACGGAGTTTCGCCATGTTGCCCTGGCTGGTCTCAAACTACTGACCTCAGGTGATCTACCTGCCTCAGCCTCCCAATGTGCTGGGATTACAGACATGGGTAACCATGACCGGTGAGTCTGCATTCTTAACGAGTATATTGTATTCTGTTGCAGAAATGGACCATGAATTGTTTATCTTCTATTAATGATTCAGGTTGTTTCCACTTCTTAGTAACTACAAATACAAATTTCTGTAATCAATTATTTCCTTTGCATAAATTACTGAAAGCAGTCTAATACAAAGGTTGTAAAAAAATATATGTTAAGCTTCCTTAAATGCCAAACTACACTAAAAAGAATTCATTCTACCACCACTTGCACGTTCACCAAGGGAGTTTCCAACACCAGCTCTATTCTTCAACTCTGCCAAAGTGATAGGTGAAACAGATTTCCCATTTTTCAATGCCTGGTGATATAGAATACCTATCTGTGTATTTCTTGGCCATTTATATTTCTTCTGTGAAGTGGCCAATCATACCCTTTTTGCAGTTTTCTATGGAGTGAGGGAAGAGAAGAAGAGAGGGAAGGAGTGGCAGGGGAAGGGGTCAGAGAACAGACTGTAGAGCACTGTGGGCCAGGATGAGGGGTTTGGGTGGTCCACAAGCATGCTGGAAAGACATTATAGGGTCTGAGCACAGAAGTAACATGATCAGCCTATGTTAGGTGAGTCATTCTGGCTGCTGAATGTGGAGGCAGGGGAAGACAGAAGCCAGTGCAGAGGCTGTCTCAACAATCCAGGGGAGGGATCATGAGCCCCAAACTTGGAAGCAGAGGAGGTGAGGATAAAGGTTGGATCTGGTATAGCTCTCGGAGGTAGAAACCAAGAGCATCTGAGGGTGGACTAACTGTGGGTGACAAAGGGGAGAAAAGGAGGGATCAAGGATCACTTACATTCTCTGCCTTGGGCATACGGTAGAAGAGAGTTGTCACTAACTGGGAAAGACTAGTGGAGCAGCAGGTTTAGGGGTGAGGAGGAATCAGTAACATTTTGGATGTGTTCATGTCGAGAGGCTCACTGCAGATATAAGGAGAGATGCGAAACAGGTGGTCCAGCTCGGCGGTACAAACGTATGTGGGAGTCAGTAGGATACAGATGGCATTTAAAGTCATGGCCCTGGGTGACAACATCAGCATTTATAGGCTGGAAGGATGAAAAAGACTGTGAAGGATAACAGAGGCTGAGAACCAAGAGAAAACAGCATCCTCAAGGCCTATAAATGAAAGCATTTTAAGAAGGACCCACCAGACAACTGCTTCACACAGGTCAACCTCGGCAACAGAAAAGTCACTGGAGACCTAGAGAAGAGTGGTTTTGATGGCATGATGAGATCAAAGCTTAAATGGGAGGACAGAGCGGGGGTGGGTACAAGGACAGAAAACTACTTAAGGGAGATACGATAGAAAAGGAAGCAGAGAAAAAAGGCAGTAAAGGAAGAGGGGGTGGGAGGTCGTCTTGTTATTACAAGAGCTGTCATGGCGTGCTTTTTGATGAATAGAGCATGATGGTTATGAGAACGATCCAGAAAAGCTGCAAATGCAGGGGAGACACAGTGTAGCTGTGGTTCCTACAGAGGGACACAGTCATCCTTGTAATGGAAGAGGACAGAGTTCCTCCGGCTAGATGTACTGTGCTGTGTAATGCATACTCCAATCCACTTGCTTTTGAAACTATCCACAATCTAATCCTCAGTGAGTCACTTTGACTGCACCTTGTAAACTTTCCGTTCAGGATCAAACTCACACCTGTCAAAGACCACAGCACATTCCTCCTCTGCCTGTCGAAATAGCCTTCACTCTTCTCAAGGCCACTCAAGCCCTATCCGCCCCTAGATCAGCTGCCCCCCAACTCCTTGGTGGGGCCCCCAGACCTCCCCAGCCCCACGGCGCCTCTTCCCCCTCATCCACGTCCACAGAGCTACAGAGCAGACCACTGGACATGCACACCTTGACACATCACTTCTCTGCCTGAGGCCCACTGAGGCTCCGGTAGCTTTAAGGCGCGGGACCCGTGGGCTTGCCCACCTCACCATCCCACCGCCCCCATCTGCTTTCCAGAACACCACACTCCAGAACCACCTGCCGTGTGGTGCTGGTTTGTGCTCCATCCAGTCGTCGTCTTGCTGCTCTGTGTACAGCACATTGCTCCCGTGCAGCCTCTGCATACCTCTGTGGGAAGTATTTCTTCTGTGAGGGTTCTGCTGGCACCTCCCAAAAATCCCCCATGAAACAGTGGTGCTCAGGTCTCTGTTATAACCTTTCCCTAATATTTCCCTTTAATTGCCTTTAGCCCATTCCATTAAAACCTTTTGGTTTTTTAAAAGGTTTGAGACTATAATTTTGTAACTTTCCCCAATATTTCCCTAATATTTTGCCAGCCACCTCGAGTGAATCCCAGCATCTATGCTATCTGGTACCTTGGATGAAATCCTTATTCTTCCCTTCTATGTATCACCATGGATTTTAATTTTTAATTCAATTCTACCCTCTTCTGACTTCTCTAAAGGCTAGACTGTATTGTTCATTTCTATTCACAGGGCCTCAGTGAGTGCTGAGCTGAAATCTGAATTCAAAGCATTTTTCCTTTAGCAATTATATACCGCCTTGTGATTCCTCGAAAACTCTTGTTTTATTATTTGTTATTATTATTTTTAGATACAGTGTCACTCAGTTGCCTAGGTGGGAGTGCACTGGCATGATCTCGGCTCACTGCAACCTCTGCCTCCCAGGTTCAAGCAATTCTCATGCCTCTGCCTCCTGAGTAGCTGGGACTACAGGCGCGCACCACCATGCCCTGCTAATTTTTGTGTTTTTAGTAAAAGACGGAGTTTCGCCATGTTGGCAAGGTTGGTCTCGAACTCCTAACCTCAAGTGATCTACCTGCCTCAGCCTCCCCAAATGCTGGGATTACAGACGTGAGCCACCGCACCTGGCCAAGACTCCTGTTTTATACTCAACTCTTATTATGGTAGTTTTAGCTCTTAAAATGTCTTCTTTTTTCACCCATGTAAGCATCTATAGGCATGAATATATTTTACACTTTATTTGTACTATTCCATAGCAGATGCTATGCCACTTGATAAATAGTTACTGAATAAAAGGAAGAGGTACATAGAGGAAAAGAAACACAGTCCCAAGGTCTGAATGAATGGCCCATTCTGACAGTTTCAGAATTGCACATTAACCTGTAATATTCATATGCCCAGACAAACCAAAGAAGACTTAGAAAGACAATAGGCTAATAAAACTTGAAGCAGATTTTTTTGAAAACCTACAGTCTAATAGATTACAAATTAATCCCCTACAAATCAAATTAGCTTGTCTATAGAATAGCAACACACTAAGAAATATGTTATACTTCGCCGGGCGCAGTGGCTCATGCCTGTAATACCAGCACTTTGGGAGGCCAAGGAGGGCGATCATCTGAGGTCAGGAGTTCAAGACTAGCCTGACCAACATGGTCAAACCCCATCTCTACTAAAAACACAAAATTAGCCAGGCATGGTGGCACATGCCTGTAATCCCAGCTACTCAGGAGGCTGAGGCAGGAGAATCACTTCAACCCAAGAGACAGAGGTTTCAGTGAGCCGAGATTGTGCCATTGCACTCTAGCCTGGGCAACAGAGTGAAACTCAGTCTCGAAAAAAAATATATATATATACATTATACTTCAATAAAGGTAATTTAAAAGAAAAAAAAAAAAACAACCTCATTTCTTAAAAAATGTTATTAGCATAAATAAACAAAAATTATAATTTCTACCCCTGAGATCTCTTTAAACTTTCATCAAATAAAACTAACGTTTCACAGGTATTAAAGTTTCTGCATTTATTTATTCATGTTAGATTCAAATATAGTCAGCATGTGCCCACAAAACTGGAAAGGTTTCACTCCTGTTATATAAACATTACCTCCATTATATACTAGGTAAGTTATAGAAAATAAACTGACTTACCCAAACCACCCATACTCTCTTGGAAAATGGTCTTTACACAAACACGTTGGCTTCCCCCTGAAGTCTGGAATATTGTAGGTCACAAATCCTCACTGAGAGAATTTAACATCTAGGATACTAGTGAGATTTTCCAGTTCCAAATTAACTCTATTCAAGAACACACAAATAAAGGAGTATTCTGATAAGCACAGCATTGGAAACTCAAACTGTTTACGTGTGAAAGCCTCCAGAAATCTAATTTCTGAGTACTAAAATGAATCACACCATCCAGGTTTCTACAAATTGGAATGAGTGGTTTGGGGGAAATATTTAAGCACAGAGTATACATTTAGACCAAGAGTCGACCAACCTTTTCTCTGAACGGCCAGACAGTGTTCAGGTTTCCAGGCCATAAGGCTTCTGTTCCCACTACTCAACTCTGCCCTTGTAGTTTAAAACCAAGAATAGACAATGATAATTAAATAAATGGGCGTGGCTGCATTCTCATAAATTATTTACAAAAACAGGTGGCGGCCCATGAAACGCATTTGCTGATCCCTGACCGAGACCACTGTTTCACATTCAATAGAAAAGAGACAAGTCTCAATCATTCAGAACCAAATTTATGTAACAATGTAGATAACCTAGCCAAAGCAAGTCCTAACTATGAAGTGAAAACAATGCTTTTATTTTTTCATGTGCCATGTTCTAAAAAGATTCCGAGAACCAGCACCATCACTGTGTCATGCGCCTAGATTACCGAGGTGACAACTTTGAAATAAAGAGGGTCAAAGGCCAACGTGCGCTTACCACTACGCTTAATAACAACGAAAACAAAACCAAGTCTCCAAAGTTTCTGGTTATAGACTGCCTGGTCTGATGACACCGTACAATTGAAAAAGTAATGACGCAGAACAGTAACAAATGCACAGAAACAGAAGGCCAAATCCGGAGCAGATGGGAAAGAAACGCGTCGCACTGTAGTTTCTGAGCTTAGAGCAGAGGAAAAAACAAAGTGCTGAAGGAAGGCTACCTAACTTTCTAACAAGCTGCCAGCATCATGCCAATGAAACCCAGAAATGCCTGCCAGGGCACGGTGGGGCTACCAGAGGTACACGCCTGCCGGGGGGCTCTGCATCCACCTCCGCTGGCCAGTGGGGGATGTGTAGCAGAGGTGTGGGGCTCTCACTGCAGACCCTCAGCAGACCTCACATCTCTTCTCTGCCAGGGGACTCTCGGGCCAATACCCTCCTGCCATCCACTGGGTACATCTTCATTAATCCTTATTAGAAAACCAACAAAATAAATCCTGACTAATCTTTACTGCCTCTCCTTCACAGTGATTGACACCCAGGAAAGAGGTGACAGGTGCCTTAGGGCGTGTGTTGTCATGGTCATAAACTCTGAAACATTCACCAGAGACCACATGACTATGAAAAGGATCTTTGCTGCCCTATTTGTCTGGATCTGGCTCAACTTCATTCCCGTTCTTCTACTTGCAGGGGTCTGTCCTACCTTTGAAGCCTCCCTGGCTCCTAAGATGCGCATCTACAGATGGGTGATACGTTACTGCTCTTATTTCTCCTGTTCTCACAGAATCCAGTCTTCAAAAAGGACCACTGGCAGGAATAGACAGAATGTTTTCCTTCTGGTACAAGTAGTTATACAACTGTTTGGCCCTTTTTAATCACAACGCAATCTAAACAAAAAAAGTCATAGTGAAAGACTTTTTTCTCCATATAATAGCTAGTATTTTATAAAAGGACAAATACTGCTACATAATAAAAATTAAAGAATACCATCGGAAGACTTACATAGAATCTTTCTAGTATTATTTATTTCCACAAATCAAAAGACAAAAGAAACTAATCATTCCTTTTAAAGAGAATTGCTGTTTTTATCAGATGCTTTGTAAAAGAAAATGTGTTAATAACATTAAAAAGTAAACAAGTAAACCCAAATGTCAAAAAAGCTAACAACCCTACTGATGGCAGGTCACTGTCTCCAGAGTCCTAGCCCTGCATCACATAGGAACTTTCCGGCTCCCTGAGTGAACCACTTTAATAAGGTTCCACCAGTAGGTGTAACCAACCAACAGATCTGAAGATGCAACAGAAAAAGGGCGGTACACAAATGACCCCTGGGAGTGCCCCAGGAAGGCGCTGTGTACCCAGGTGAGAGGCCAAGCTGCCAGGCAGCGATGAAGACGCTCCTCTATGCTCCTTGTCGGTGCTGATTCTGGTGTTGCAATGACTGGTTTTGAAAGGCCATGAAGAGACGGTGTGACCGTGGAGTCCTTCTTCCTTCCCTGAACTGCCCTTCCAACTGCACATTAATGTGGACTTGCTAGATTTGGCGGACTGGACAGGACGTTCCTCTGTGCTCGTCTCACCCTAGGCCCCAGCTCTCCTCCTGCCAAGCAGCAGGAGTGTGTTCGTACTCACAACCTGAGGTGGCTGTGGAAAAGCCCACACCCCAAGGCCCAGGCAAGACGGCCAAGATGCTCTGCAGAAAGTCCCGCGATCCCTCTTGGTCTGAAGTTTTCTCAACTTAAAACTAAAGCGAGCCAGCATCTCCTGCCTCTCGGTTACCTTCTGGTGCTGTCTATCTTATAATTCCTTATTCACTCAACCATGGCCGGGAATGAACTCTTACTTCCCCACACGTGTGGTGAAATTATTTTTCTAGTTGTTTTGGGTTTCAACATAATATCAATTTACAGACGAAATCATGTCCTAAATTCTTAAAATCTGAAAATCTGGTCTGCCAGTTGGATTGAGGAACACATTTTCCTAAAGAAATTACAAATGATGGTTCCATTCTAGAGCAAGTCCGTAACAGCCTCAGCAGGCACTGCAGCGGAATCACAACACTGGACCAACGCAACAGAGCCAAACCACCATTTTCAGCCCTGATTCCATGAAGAAACCTAATCCTAGCGCAAATCCGGGTTCTTTAAGGCATGAGCGATATGACACTCCTCCCCCTCCCACCACCCCAAGGGATCTACGTCTACACTCTACCTGCGACGGATTCCAGGGACAGGGAGGGGAACCCTGGGCCACGAGAAGGGATCTGAGGTTGAGAAGGACAAGGGAGAAGGTTCAGGGAGGCACTGGCCTGGGTCTCCAAGAAGCCAAGGCGTTGCCGTCAATAAGCTTCCAGGGATAGGAGCACCACGTGAGACAGCAGAACCCAACCTCCAAGCCAAAAGGAAGAGAAGGGTGAAGAGGAAGACTCTCGGCAGCCATGGGCACTGGAAGCCGAGCTGGAGGGAAAAGTGCTCATCTGTGACAGTGAGGGAGCTTCGTCTCCAGCTATGGAATGTTTTAAATCAGAAATATGTTTTGGCCAGGAAGTCCTGGTAATTCTCCCAAAGCAGACGCAGACAGGCACCAAGTCTCCTATTTTTCCTGTCTCAGCAACAGCAACAGCCCAGTGTCAAGGAAGCCTCTACCTTCTGGGCCCCTTAGAGATAAACAGGAAAAGCCAGAGGAGGAAATATCTTCCTTGGCCTCCAAAATAACAGCAGCCCTGGTAGGCAATGAACTCCAAATGTCTGAAGTGTCTATAAACATCTTAGTCGCTGCAGTGTCCTTAAGCACCATGTTCTAACCGGTTATTGTCTGAAGGCCTTGCAGGGTACTGACCTTTCAGAGACGAGCACCATACGTGCTCTACTTCATGTGTAAAGACACAGCTTGGTATCCACAGCTCGAGCGCTGTAAAGGATTTTTCCTAACACATGTTTAATGAGCCTGCACTGAATCCACTCCCTTTAGGCCAGCAATTCTGGCCAAATGCTTGCAACTGCCGTGCAGCCAGGTAGAAGTAAGGTGCAAATCTATAGTTACAAGAAGCAGTGAGAGTAAGTAGCCACAGCCAGTCCTCAGCCAAACTGAGGTCTGAAGCAGCCTCAGCAACCCAGCAGGCCGTGGGAGACCGAATGCTGTGCGCTTCAGTTAATTCCTTGTACGGTATTTACTGAGCTCTAACTAGCCAGGATCTCCATGCCCTTGAGGAGATTAGAATCTGCTGAAGGCAAAAAAAGGGGGGTGCTGGCACAACAGACAGTGTGGTGGAGGTGGCCACAGGTGCACAGAAGGGTGCACAGGGGCAGAGTGGGGGATGGAGAGACCTGCTGGCCACAACTAGCTCACAGGCAGGAAATGCAGCAAGGAAAGGGGTTTCCAGGCCAAGAGGAACGGAAAGTAACAAAGACAAGGAAGAACGTGGCACGTGTCAAGAAACTGCAAGCAGCTCTGTATTGCTAGAACGAGAACAGACAGGGGTCTAGGGGAAGGAGGGTGGGAAAAGGAGGCAGGGTAAGATCATGGAGGGCTCCAGGGCTGCCTGTGACAGAACGGTCACACTTTCAAGACATGCTCTGGCAGCTGTGGAGGGTCTATCGGGAAAGCGCTGTTATCTGGCAATGGGTTCTAATGATAGAGGGATCCGTTCTGTTGGGGACCCTCTACCGGGACCACCAGCTCTTCCAGCTCTAGGCCCACCGGCCCCTAAATCCTAGCAGACTTGGGGGAAGCCACCCACCGACCTGATGACTAGACTCAACACCTTTGCCTCACTCTTACTTTGTGCTATTTCATTGCACATCCTTCGGTGTGGGGTTTTTATACTTATATCCAATGCGAGGTACATTAATACACTCTCATGCAGTGTCACGAGAAAACATGCACGTCATAACAATAAAAAGGGTTAATAAAGCCACAGCTTTTTCCTTAGACCACAGAACCGGGCACACGTAAATACACGTTTACAATCCTTCAACCTTGTTATGCAACCTCAGGTGAGTTTACAGAAAAATGTCTCCAACAGACATCTGACCAGGCACCAGCATGTCACACTAAAGAGCATGTCTTCCTAAGAACCTGAAAAAAACCTCTTCTGGCTATACATAAGATGTGGACTAATATTTTACAGCCTTTTTTGCATCGCATTTTCAAAATAACGCACTATTCTTTCTTGAAAGGATTTATTTTTCTGTCCCTAATGGAAAAATAATCTGTAAATTTTAGAAGTGGAAACTATTGCCTGTCATTTCATTTTCTTTCAATTTAGAGGGCAAACCTAACGGTTCCTTCTTTGTATCTTTCACTTTATTTCAGCTCAGTGAAAACTGCCTGGTACTGGGGCAAGCTCAGGGCTTTCCAGATTCTTGCTCATGATCCAAAAATAAACAGGTTTGCTAAAACACATAATAATTATAAAATATAATTTAGAAATAAGTTATGAACACCAAGGCAAGTAATTTAAAGATAAATGTTTTAAATGAAAGATAATGCCCAAAATAAAAACTCATGGTTTTTCTAGCTATTCTTAAAAATATGTAACTCCTAAACTGAAATTATTCTCCAATCTCATCTTCCTGTTAGGCAGCTTTTATAAACTCTCCAGCATTAAGAGCAAAATCCCCTAAATAGCTTCTCTCTCAGCTTAATCCCTTTACAGAACTTCTCAAGGAGAAGAGAGAGGGTAGAAGAGTGGGAGGGAAAGTGTGTGTGAGTGTGAAGGTAACACAATTATCTAGAGAAATTTAAAAATAGACTTCACTCCTACCCAGGTCCTACCCACTTCTCCACACCCCAAACCCCCACAACCAGACTCAGAAAAAACCCCGATTCTAATTGTGTTCTCTCCCTCGAGAGCCTCTCGTTAAGATACCTCCTGGAGTCAAGAAGGGGCCTCTCTCTTGTGCGTTTCTCCGTATTTCGGAGACTCTGCAGGAAGAGGGTCTGTCTCCCAGAAGGCTCAGGCCCTGCTACCAGCCATGCAGCCCTCAGACACATCCCCCCAGGCAACTGCTAAATCCAAGCCACTCTAAAGCAAGTCATGATGCTGCAGCAAGATACACCCAATTAATTAACGACACCATGGTGCTGTTAACAGCAACTGCAAGTAATTCCAGCCAAGCATCGGGCTCCAGCCGAGGAATGTAAAACCATGACACTCAGACACTCTTCCAAAACTACACACACGTCCAGTTAACGACGGCATAACCAGCTTTAACCAAGACTGAACACCTAAGTGAAAATGACTACATCAAACTCAGAAGGAAAAACTGGATGGAAAGTCATGTATTTGCTAACTGTTCCACATCTATATTGAAAGATTCAAGGAGACTAAAATTAAGCAGCTTTTGAAATGTCAGCTTTCATGCTGTGCAAACTGCGGGAGTCTGGGCTAGAAACCTGCCCGCTGCTGCCAGGCTGCAGAACCCTGGGGTAAGTTACTGAACCTTTTTCAGGCTTCATTTCCTCACCTGAAAGTGGGATTCGTAACTGTCTCCCCTCGGGAGGCAGCTGCAATGAGAGTAAGTAGGGTAAGCCCTCAGACAGTGCTCGCCCCAGCATTCTTAACACCCCACCTTCCAATTTAGCCACAAGCTACCAAGATCACCAACGGTTCAATATGTATTTTAATATGCCCTGAACCAAAAATTTTCAACATCCTTTTTACAACATATTTAAAGCCTTACATTAAAAAAGGTTTTTATTAAATGAAATGGAAGACTTTAGAAAACTACATAGAGTAAACCATACTAATAAAATACCACAAACTAATTAAATATAAATTATAACAATTAGTATTAAAAAGAATTATAGATTTATATAAGAAATACATATTATATATAATAAATATATGGAGTAAAAATATTTAGAATATAATAAAATTATAGGCCAGATATGATGACTCACATCTGTAATCCTGGCACTTTGGGAGGCTGAGGCTGGAGGATCACTTGAGGCCAGGAGTTTGAGACCAGCCTGGGCAACAAAGACAGACAACTCCCCTTGCCCCCAACTTCCTACCCACCAGTCCCTACAAAAAAATGAAAATCAATAAAAATAAGCCAGGCATGGTGGTGGCCACCTGTAGTCCGTGCTCCTCAGGAGGCTGAGGTTGGCAGACTGCTTGTGACCAGGAGTATGAGGTTGTAATGAGCCATGATCACACCACTGCACTGCCGCCCGGGTGACAGAGCAAGATCCTGTATAAAAACATATGTGTATATGGAATAAAATAAAATATACTAATCAAATATCAATTCCAGTGGCCAAAACTAATGAAAAATAAGTTTCATAAAACCAGCAGTGGTGTACATGTCTAGCATTAATATACAAACTCTAACCTGTGTGATTTTTAATCCTTGGATTTACATCTGACCTAAATGCAGAATCGAGTGAGAAGCCATCATTCTCTAATAATCAACCAGAGGTAGACGAGAACATGCAACTGATTTAAAGATATTTCTACTAAAACCTTGAAAGATCACAAATAAGTTCTAAGCCAAAAAAGATAAGAGAAACTGCTTTTTATTTTTTTACCAGTTGTTAGGGTAATAGGAGTTTGGCAGAAAGTTAAAGGCACCAGAGCTGAAAGATGAGTTTTAGAAGGAAAAAAATCTGTGATCTCCCTACATTGAGATTAATTAGAGACTTTGTAGTAACACATGCCTAATGACAACAGGATGAACTCTAATGGTAAAAGAATGCCAATGAAACCATCTGGCAATGAACTATGCAAACCAGACAGTATTTCATATTTTTGTCCCCTTAACTAATGGCCAACACCACAGTACAGCGGGAAGACAGAAACAAAATGGAGATGTAACGTTTTCTCTATTTCACAAAGTTCTCTAAAGAAGTTTCAGGGACATTGGGGTGGGGGGGCGGATTTATGCCCTACCACACATTTCATACACATGGCTAGGTTCCAGGTTGTGTGGGTGGGCACTTTTTAAATTTTTTTTTTTTTTGAAACAGGGTCTCGCTCTGTTGCCCACACCGGAGTGCAGTGAGAGGAATACGGCTCACTGCAGCCTCAAGTCCTGGGCTCAAGCAATCCTCCTGCCTCAGCCTCTGAAAGTGTTAAGATTATAGGCGTGAGCCACTGCGCCTGGCCACGTGGGCACTTAAAAAAAAATTTACAACACACACACACACATTTCTTTTAAATACTGTGCAAGTGAGAGTCTCTGCAAAACTCCATAGTGAATCTGACTCTAAACATGGTGGTCCCAAACCGGGAAATGTAAGCTGAGTGCCTTGCCATTCTTTTTAAAAGTAACAACAGCACACCTGCCTCAGTGGCTCTGCTCATCTCTCCACACTCTGATCCTTTCATTCTCCCACTTCCCTTTGCTGCCACTGCTGTCTTTCACCTACATCTCTGAGGGAACTGAAAGTGAATTTCAGAATGGAAAAGACTACATAATAGCAAGTATTCCAAATCACCCGCACCCCGTATAGAAAATGCAGGAGAGGAAAACTTTTCTCAAAGGCTTTAGGAACAGAAATATGAAGACAGCCTAAAATCATTTATAATCAGGCATTAAAGTATACTGAACAGACTTAGGGCCCCGCTTTTCCTCTACTTACTAATGCTGTCATTTCCAACGGCCAGAGAGGTGTATCCCCTGCCTTCGCCACTAAGAGTGAAGGCTGCGTGGAGTCTTTAAACGAAGATTGAACGTTGGGTGGAGTCTCTAAACAAACGCACTTGAGATCAACCTTCCCCAAAATATAAACTCAGCAAAGGTGTGTCGGTGCTACGGCAGTCACACTGTGAGGGCCACAGCAATGAGCAACAGCAGCAAGAAAAGGTGCGGGCGGATCCCAGGTGGTATGAGTGCTCCCGGCGCTGCTGCAACATTGGAATAACCTGGAAGCTTCCAGAACACCACGTGATATCAATGAGCTGGCCTGGGGAGCACAAGCTTGCTGGGACGTAGGCTCTCCAGGTGATTCTCATGTGCAGTCAAGGAGTCAGGCTCACTGCTCCACCTGCAGCCTTGCGCTGACAAGGACTTCTTCCTAGAAGTTCTATCTACAAATCAGACTAACTGTAAAACCAAATGCTCTCTACAGAGCTTGGTTAGTTCATGGAATGACTTTCAGACTGTGACTGAATATCCACCCCACACTAGCAGTGGCTTCTACATGGATTATTACTGGTAGTTTCCTTTCATTCCATCATCCGAAGATAGAATCCTCTTTTTTTTCTTTTTTGAGACACAGTGTCACTCTGTCACCAGGGCTGGAATGCAATGGTGCAATCTCTGCTCACTGCAACCTCTACCTCCCGGGTTTAAACAATTTTCCTGCCTCAGCCTCCCGAGTAGCTGGGACTACCCAGTTAACCATGCCCACCACCATGCCCAGTTAATTTTTGTATTTTTATTAGAGGCAGGGTTTCACCATATTGGCCAGGCTGGTCTCGAACTCCTGACTTCAAATGATCCACCCAGCTCAGCTTCCCAAAGTGCTGGGATTATAGGCATGAGCCACTGTGCCCGGTCGACCCTAGAATTCTTTCTATTCCATTCTTTTGCAGGTGAGCATTTGGCCACTACTTGAATACTTCCAGTGACAGGTAGGCAGACATTTCACTCATGCATGGCTCCAGCTGGTCTGGAATTATCACATGCTGGTCCTCCCACAGAGGACACATATCTGAAGACAGCTATCAAAGCTCCCTTTCACCCCAACTTCTCTCTTCCTCCTGCCACTGTTTTTAGACTCTCAGTGTTCTGCTTATCCTCCTCTGCTAGCTGTCAGCATCCATCTTAAATTGGTGCAATGGAACATTTCCCACCGTTTAGATTCTCTGTGGCCACCTTACTACAGATGGTAAATATTGTTTGTCATTCCCTCCCCTTTGTGGTACACGGGAGTATGTCTGGGGCTGCTCACGTGATGCATTCTGGCCAATGACACGTGTTGTGCATCACACCCAGAATAATGAGTGTGTAAAGACCAGGCATGACTCTCCAGTCTTTTTCTCAGTAACACCTGCGTTGAGACAATGGGGCTCAAAGAAACAGCCTTGATCACTGAGTTACCAGTGGAAGAGATGACTGTCCCTGAGAAACGCAAGCGTGGCATAGCAAACTCTGTATGTACAAGAAATGAACTTTTATTGGATAAATCGATGGGCTTTGGGGGGACTGTACTGCCACACAGACTAAGCCAGTAATTCGCAAAGTATGGTCCCAAGATGAGCAGCATCAGCATCAGCTAGGGCTTGTCAGAAACGCAAACGATCGGCTTCCATCCCAGACCTGCTTGCTGCATCAGAAACTGTGGGGTAGAGGCCAGCAAGCAGCTGAACAAGCCCTCCAGGTAATTCTGATGCACGCTCCGATTTGGGGAACCACTAGCTAGATTATGGTGCCAAGTCAAAGGAAGGGGGTTAGCTTTTCTTGGAATGAATGCTACCTCGGCAGCCACAAAAAGGATGGGTTGTAGCAAGACAGTCAAATAAAGACAAAACGCTTTTTCATAGAACTTAGCTAAGCCATACCTACCTCACATAATATCTGTGTACTTTTATTTTTAAGTGGAAAGCTCTGCATTTAAGATCGGTCTTGCAAAATCCCTCCTAGCTTCTCTTCCTACAATCAAGTCATTGATAGAAAGGCTGAGGAAAATCTGATCTGAGACAGAAGCTTTCTCTCCAACAAGGCAGTGAGCCATGCGTCAGCTATCCATGCAGTATTTCACCCAGGCCCTCCTGTGCTACACTGTACAGAACAGCATCAAAACACACAGAATCTGTCAACAGTTTGGCTGAAACCTGGTTTCTGTCTAGAGGTTTGTTCTGCCTACCAACTGGTTCCTCTGTGAAGAAAAGGAGATTGATCTGAAATCACATGTTCATAGTCTTCGCCTAGTTCTTTTCCCCCAGCGCTCAGACAGGAACCACCTACTTCACCCATCTGTTCTCTGAAATGGTTGTGCTCAGTAATGTCAGACAGACTTTACCTGCAACCTTCAGAATCTACCCAACCTGCTCCCTTTACACAAGCAGGAAATCTGGCCATACCTCATCGCCATGACATGCGTGTACCCGCAATCTCCTTTCACTCCATGTAAAGATGGAAAAGTGGCCCAGTGCAGTGGCTCAACGCCTGCAATTCCAACACTTTGGGAGGCCAAGGTGGGAGGATCACTTGAGCTCAGGAGTTCAAGACCAGCCTGGGCTTCATAAGACTTCATCTCCACAAAAAAGTTTTAAAAATTGACCAAGCATGCCAGGCACAGTGGCTCATGCCTATAATCCCAGCACTTTGGGAAGCTGAGGCGGGCTGATCACCTGAGGTCAGAGGTTTGAGACCAGCCTGGTCAACATGGTGAAACCCTATCTCTACTAAAAATACAAAAATTAGCTGGGCATGATAGTCCACACCTGTAATCCCAGCTACTTGGGAGGCTAAGGCAGGAGAATCACTTGAACCCGGGAGGCAGAGGTTGCAGTGAGCCAAGATTGTGCCACTGTACCCCAGCCTAGGCGACAGGGCAAGACCCTGTCTCAAAAAAAAAAAAAAAAAGAAAGAAAGAAAGAAAGAAAAATCTACTTAGAAGTGGTAAATGTATAACATCTCTATATGAAGAAACTTCCATTTTGGTAAGCTTCTTTCAAGCAAAATTTAATTAAAAAACAAATCTACAGTGCTCAGAGAGGAAATATGGTATACACAGCAAATATGTACTACAGACCATGCTACATGCTCTCATTTTATTTAATTTCAAAAGACTCTTACATGGTAAATATTTCCACTTTAGACCTATGCAAACTGAAGCTGAAGCTGGAAGCTGGCAGTTGCTACTATTTATTTATTTCACAAAGCCACACTGGTAGTTGTGGTGCCAGAATTTACAGACACAGAACTGGACCACATGTACATCACGAAGAATCTTGAGGTTGGGTGCAGTGGCTCATGGCTGTAATCCCAGCACTTTGGGAGGCCAACGTAGGCAGATTACTTGAGCCCATGAGGTCAACTGGGTAACATGCTGAAACACCATCTCCACTAAAAACGCAAAAATTAGCTGGGTGTGGTGGTACACACCTGTAGTCCCAGCTACTCAGGAGGGCTGCTTAAGCCTAGAAGGTGGAGGTTGCAGTGAGCCAAGATCACGCCACTGCACTTTAGCTTGGGCAATAGAGTGAGACCCTGTCTCAAAAAAAAAAAAACAAAAACAAAAACAAACAAACAAAAAAAACTCAAAAGATCTAAGGTTCATTTTGATGGCATCAGAGTTCCATAATTCAGTGCATGTGCCTCTGCTTTAGGATCTTTCAATTAATAAGTAAAGGCTCTTTGATGTGTAGGACCAGGCAGCAAATGAGAAAATGATTACAGTTATCACAGAATGTGTTATAATTTTCTAGATTTGAACAAGTACACAGCACTTCTTTTTAATTTTACTACTGGCTCACATAATTATAGAATGTTTGATCTCTAAGAATGACCTCAGATATTATCTCATTCAAGAATCTTCGTTTGGTTCCTAAAAGACCTTCTAGAACAACCAAAAAGAAAAGCAGGAGATATATAAGCCACCTAAAATCGTACATAAAACTCTGCATCTGTGCATGGATCTGAGAAAGGGCTCATGGCTTGGATGAAATCATCAGGTTAATGTGACACTGACAGCCTGTCCTCCTGACGTTAGAGGTGAGAATACAGAGACACAAAGGTGGTAGGATTTCT
Source organism: Ateles fusciceps (assembly GCA_036589455.1). NCBI lineage: Eukaryota > Metazoa > Chordata > Mammalia > Primates > Atelidae > Ateles > Ateles fusciceps. Next base: position 12,872,061 of record JAZHEH010000078.1, read on the forward strand.
GTGGTTAGAAAGCTAGTTAGGTACCTGAACCCAGACTGCAACTTGTGTCTATCTGTGATAACACAAAGCCTCTTCCCATATGTGCAAGTAACAATCCAACGAGAACTGCTTCAGTCAGTGACTCCAGAGACACTCTGCAAGGCACAACGCTATAAGCCATGGAAGACTGTGGTAATAAAATGGACATACAACTTACCCTCAAAGACTTTACCATTTACGAGGACACCTAAAATCTGGCCATAACAAAACAATAATATCGACTTTAGAAAGCGATCGATTTTTTTGTTTAGACAACACGTAAACATTTGAGAAAAAATTTTAAAAAGAGAAATTGCTGTTTTTTACTGCTTCCTGCATATAGAATTTCTGTAACAACCACTTTTTTAAATGCTTCTGCTTTGACTGTCTTTGTTAAATAGCTAAAGCAGTAATTCAGTAAGTTGTAGGTTTTAAGATGGTTATGCCTATAATAAATACGCACTGAATATCTGTCAACATTTTTTTAAAGTATTTCACTTGATATCAGATTACAACAAATAACTGGAAAAACTGAAAGTGGATACTGACAATTCATTTTTAAAAAAGAGCATTAGAGACACAGAAAAGCTACTGAATAACTAGCAGAGCCAGAAGTATGTTTTTGTATCTGTTTTTTTTGTTTTTTTTTTTTTAAACACAGAGTCTTGCTCTGTCACCCTGGCTGGAGTGAAGTGATGCAATCGTGGCTCACTCAACCTCTGCCTCCTGGGTTCAAGCAATTCTTGTGTCTCAGCTTCCCAAGTGGCTGGGATTACAAGGTGCCTGCCACCATGCCCAGCTAATTTTCGTACTTTTAGTAGAGATGGGGTTTCACTATGTCAGCCAGGCTGGCCTCGAACTCCTGAACTCAAGTGATCCGCCTGCGTTGGCCTCCCAAAGTGCTGGGATTAAAGGAGTGAGCCACCATGCCTGGCCAGTTTTTGCATCTTAAAGACAAAGCTGTGCTCGCTTCGGCAGCACATATACTAAAATTGGAACGATACAGAGAAGATTAGCATGGCTCCTGCACAAGGAGGACACGCAAATTTGTGAAGCATTCCATATTTCTAGGCTGGTTCAACATACGCAAGTCTATAAACATAATTCACCACATAAACAGAACCAAAGACAAAAACCACATGATTATCTCAATTGATGCAGAGAAGACCTTTGACAAAATTCAACAGCCCTTTATGCTAAAAACCCTCAATAAACTAGGTATTGACAGAACGTATCTCAAAATAATAAAAGCTATTTATGACAAACCAACAGCCAGTATCATACTGAATGGGCAAAAACTGGAAGCATTCCCTTTGAAATCTGGCACTAGACAAGGATGTCCTCTCTCACTACTCCTATTCAATACAGTACCGGAAGTTCTAGCCAGAGCAATCAGGCAAGAAAAAGAAATAAAGGGTATTCAAATAGGAAAGGAGAAGTCAAATTGTCTCTATTTGCAGACGACATGATTGTGTATCTAGAAGACCCCATCGTCTCAGCTCAAAATCTCCTGAAACTGATAAGCAACTTCAGCAAAGTCTCAGGATACAAAATCAATGTGCAAAAATCACAAGCATTCCTATACACCAATAACAGACTTAAAGACAGCCAAATCAAGAACCAACTGCCAATCACAATTGCTACAAAGAGAATAAAATACCTAGGAATACAACTAACAAGGAACGTAATGGACCTCTTCAAGAAGAACTACAAACCACTGCTCAACGAAATCAGAGAGGACACAAACAGATGGAGAAACATTCCATATTCATGGCTAGGAAGAATCAATATCGTGAAAATGGCCATACTGCCCAAGTAATTTACAGATTCAACGCTATCCCTATCAAGCTACCAATGACCTTCTTCGCAGAACTGGGGAAAACCACCTTAAACTTCATATGGAACCAAAAGAGAGCCCACATAGCCAAGTCAATTCTAAGCAAAAAGAACAAAGCTGGAGGCATCACACTACCGGACTTCAAACTATACTACAAAGCTACAGTAATTAAAACAGCATGGTACTGGTACCAAAACAGAAATACAGACCAATGGAACAGAACAGAGGCCTCCAAGGCAACACAGCACATCTACAACCATCCAATCTTTGACAAACCTGACAAAAACAAGCAATATGGAAAGGATTCCCCTGTTTAATAAATGGTGTTGGGAAAACTGGCTAGCCATGTGCAGAAAGCAGAAACTGGACCCCTTCCTGACACCTTACACTAAAATTAACTCCAGATGGATTAAAGACTTAAACATAAGACCTAACACCATAAAAACTCTAGAAGATAATCTAGGCAAAACCATTCAGGACATAGGCGTAGGCAAGGACTTCATGACCAAAACACCAAAAGCATTGGCAACAAAAGCCAAAATAGACAAATGGGACCTAATCAAACTCCACAGCTTCTGCACGGCAAAAGAAACAGTCATTAGAGTGAATCGGCAACCAACAGAATGGGAAAAAATTTTTTGCAGTCTACCCATCTGACAAAGGACTGATATCCAGAATCTACAAAGAACTAAAACAGATTTACAAGAAAAAAACAGGCCCATTCAAAAGTGGGCAAAGGATATGAAGAGACACTTTACAAAAGAAGACATACATGAGGCCAACAAACATGAAAAAATGCTCATCATCACTGGTCATTAGAGAAATGCAAATCAAAACTACACTGAGATACCATTTTATTGAGATACCATTGAGATACCATAGTATTTTAATCATCGCCAGCTAGAATGGCGATCATTAAAAAATCTGGAGACAACAGATGCTGGAGAGGATGTGGAGAAATAGGAACACTTTTACACTGTTGGTGGGAGTGTAAATTAGTTCAACCACTGTGGAAGACCATGTGGCAATTCCTCAAGGACCTAGAAACAGAAATTCCGTTTGACCCAGCAATCCCATTACTGGGTATATATCCAAAGGATTATAAATCGTTCTACTATAAGGACACATGCACAGGAATGTTCATTGCAGCACAGTTTACAATAGCAAAGATCTGAAACCAACCCAAATGCCCATCGATGATAGACTGGACAGGGAAAATGTGGCACATATACACCATGGAATATTACGCAGCCATCAAAAACGATGAGTTCGTGTCCTTTGTAGGGACATGGATGAACCTGGAAACCATCATTCTCAGCAAACTGACACAAGAACAGAAAATCAAACACCGCATGTTCTCACTCATAGGCGGGTGTTGAACAATGAGAACACATAGACACAGGGAGGGGAGCATCACATACTGAGGTCTGTCATGGGGAAACAGGGGAGGGACAGCAGGGGGTGGGGAGTTGGGGAGAGAGAGCATGGGGAGAAATGCCAGATATAGGTGATGGGGGAGGAAGGCAGCAAATCACACTGCCATGTGTGTACCTATGCAACAATCTTGCATGTTCTTCACATGTACCCCAAAACCTAAAATCAAAAAAAAAAAAAAAAAAAGACAAAGCTACTAAATAGCTTTACTTAATAAGTAGAACTGTATATAAAATATTTCTTTTTAGTAAAGTTCATTCTGGATGGGAACTGAAAAGGGGAAGAAAGGTCAAAAACAATTATTGAAACCAAAATGGCCACCTCAAATGAGTAGCAGTGAATTACATTTTGACATAAATTTTTAACTTATGCCAGTTAGATTTACACCTAACTTGAAATATTGACTCCAAACCTTATCAAAATAATAATCATGCTGGTAGCAATAACACTAAGGCAATGACTGTATTGTGGATGGCAGAATGAGATTTTTCCTCAAGTTATTATATTTATATATATTTTTAAGTCATAATTACGATACTAAAATCAAGTATACATTCAAAGTTCACTGGTTCAGAACACTCACATATTTATCATAATGCATTATAATATCTCATTGGGTAATCCAATCAATTTGAATATTTCCAATAACTTCTGGGCTGGTGGAAGTAAAAATGTATTCTCCCTGAGACCTTTAGCCCAATACAATTTTTGATCCTGCATATGTATATAGCGTATTTCATACTGATATCTCATCTTCAACCCATAAGGATTAGAGAATACTTATCGCCTCATACATAGTTCTCTAGGTACACAGGACCACTGGAAGATCACTAAACATGTACCCATTTTAAAGAGCAGGAAGTTAAGTTTAAGAGGAGTACGATGTCTTCCAAATCAGAACTCACTCTTGGTCTATTAATTCAAGAAATACTTTCCAACCAACTGGAGACACAGATTTGGGTGCTATCTGTATATATACTACACATGAAAAACAAAGTTATAAAAGTGGTTGAATTTTCCCAAGTTAAATGTTTCTGGAACAGAAACCTGAAGGGTGTTCCGGTAATGGTGAGAAAAACCCAGCAGAGAGTGGTATTCTACATTAAGGGTAGAAAATGCGTTTAGAAAGAATTGCTAATGGTGTGAAATACTGCTGTGGGGTGAGTGGAGGTAGAGACAGGAACACGTCCAAGAGACTTAACATCCAAGGGGTCACCAGAGAACTGTGTTCAGAGATACAGTGGCATGTCCTTCCCAGGGTAAATGGGAAGGAAAGGTATGGATAGCAAGGTGTTCGCTTGGTTGTCTGAAGGAAGAAGGAGAAAAGACAGTGCAGGGGATTTGAAGTTTGGGTGACTTGAGTATTCCAGGAAAGGATAAATGAATGGAGACAGACACAAGATGCTTGTAGAGGCATGTGTGGAAGTGGGGTGCTCCAGGGTGATTCAGCACGGTGCAACTCAAGCACTGGTTGCGGTCCCGCATCCAACACTATTCATTTCACTAGCTTACAAAGACGTCCTCCCGTCTCCCGGCCCACTCTCCTTCATTCTCTCAGGAGGCCGAGGGAACAGGAGTGAAACTGCAATCTAATCTGATGTGGCTCATTCCAAAGGCAGGGCCTTAACTCCTTCAAAGCTAATCCTAAAATCCTACCAAGCCAAACATTTCCATTCTGACGAACATCGCCATCAAAACCAAGGGCGCATGCGCGCACACACATCCAATTCAGAGTAGCCTCTCTGCCGTGGTTCCAGAGCAAAGGCTTTCAATCAGTGGTACATTTCACCCCCACCAACTTTTTTGAAACCATCTCCTCCTCTTATATCCTAGATCTAATCATTATCACATATGTAAGATAAACGTAGTTTTTTAAAAAGAAAAAGAGTTCTGAAATGTTACAAGATAGTTACAGAGATCTCACGAAATGAAAGGACTGGACTACCAGAGGATGACGAAGGCCAGCTCCTGTCTGACTCTTATGCAATCTGGTGGGGGGTGCCAAGGAAGACTCCCTAGAGCCACCACATCAGGCTCCAGCAGCACCCCGGGCAGTGTATTTATACCATAGGTTATTTAAGTGTTGCTCCTTAAAACTACCCAGTATTTACAACGAACACAGTACAATGCTAGTAGGAAAGTCTAAGATGAAGTTGATCAAATAAGCGAAGTGCCACCAAGCCAAATATATTCTGTAAGAAACTACTTTTTATATCAAGACGCACTACAGTGAGACAAAATACAATAAAAACATCTTTCTGTAATTTGTGAATATTTTGATCCATGTTCACAGGCCATTTGGATGATCACGAAGTAAACCATGTCAGTTTCATGAGTAGCTCAAACAAATAGTATAAATAAATGAGATTACAGAATAGTTCTTAGCACGTGTAATAGAACTTCTCAAGGATGTAGTGCAGACTAACTACAAAACAGTTCCTATGTACTCTTTTTTTTTTTAACACCCTCTCAACCCAGCTTTTCCCCGACTCCGGGAAGAACCAGGAAGAGAAGGCCTCCTATGTAGTCTTTATATAGGCTCATTAAGGATGACTATTTTGTTCTATTGGCTTAAGTTAAAGCAGTAAGATGACTTTCTTTAAAAACATCATGTATTTGAACCCACTGAGTAATGTCAGCATTGGGACCACAAATGGGACAAGCTGGTATAATGTTCCTCATGATGAAATACTAAAAAGAATGCAGCACCTATGACATATTCTTTTGTTGTTTTTTAGTTCCAAGACAGGGTCTCGCTCTATTGCCCAGGCTAGAGTGCAGTGGCATGATCATGGCTCACCGTACCCTGGAACTCCGGGCTCAAGTGATCCTCCCGCCTTGGCCTCCCAAAGCGCTGGGATTGCAGGAATGAGCCACCATGCCCAGCTGACAGAGGCTACCGTAAAAAAAAAAAAAAAAATCTAATCTAATCAAAATTTCAGGAATATGAGATAAAGAGGAACAAGTTAAATGGTGTCAAAAAGTAGCAAATTCTGGCTGGGTGCAGTGGCTCACACCCGTAATCCCAGCACTTCGGGAGGCCAAGGTGGGTGGATTCCTTGAGGCTAGGAGTTTGAGACCAGCCTGGCCAACATGGTGAAATCCCATCTTTACTAAAAATACAAAAAAATTAGCTGAGCATGGTGGTGTGTCTGTAATCCCAGCTACTTGGGAGGCTGAGGCACAATAATTGCTTGAACCCAGGAGGCGGAGGTTGCAGTGCACTGAGATCACGCCATTGCACTTCAGCCTGGGCAACGGAGTGAGACTCTTTCTCCAAAAAAAAAAACAAAGGTAGCAAATTCCATGTTGGTTCCTAGTGTCAACAAGTTTGTTTACTTTTTTTAAAGTAGCAATTACCCAAATCTAGTAAAGTGAGAGACAACCCAAATTTTCCAACAAATCAATCATACATTAAAAAATAAAATAGAGGGAGGACTACATAAAATAAAGAATTACACAACCACCAAATGTAGTATGTGGACTTTTTGGATTCCAGCCATTACAAACCAACTTTGAGACAATCAGGAAATGTGAACACAGCCTAATACTGCATCTAATACGGTATTAGATAATATTGAAAAATAATTTTGCTAATGTTATTAGGTCTAATAAGTATTTTTAAAATTCCTTATCAATTGGAGACATATACTTACTATTTAAAAGAGAAAAGAATTTACATATTGTGACTCGGTATTTCAGCGATTTTGAGTTACAAAGCTTCTCCTGGAAGGTAAAAGATGTGGTTCCTCTTCCCACTACCAAACTCAAGGAAGACTCATGTAAGTCATACAGATGCTACTAGCAGTGTTCAGCATTTCCACTGTCTTTCTCTGCTCCTTTCTTCCTTAGCTGGCACAGGGATAGAGGTCAATTCAAATGCCTTTAACTCTGATTTACTATTTTTCTCTTTGCTAACAGTATGAATGTGGTAGGTAACTTACCACATTCATGCATGCATACCAGTCTTGAGGTGTGCATGTGAAGGCAATTACCAGGAAAATCACAGAACAAGATTGAAGGATTTGGAAAGGTCCATTTTATAGATGAAGAAACTGAGGCAGAGAGACACCAAGTGATTTTCAAGGTCACACTACTCATTACTGACAGAGCCAAAGCCAAGAACGCACATCTTGGAAGCGTGATGGTCCAGTGCTCTCTTGCACTCACCCGGAGCAGCCTTCATTCTTTACTGACCTTCCCGTGCTCCTTCCTCACATGGGATATGTACACATCTCTCTGCATGAACAGCCGGTCACACTCCCAACACGTCCACCCGGGACTGGCCACTTTCTTGGTTTCCACTGATTTTTTCACAGGAGATGGAGATTTCTTTTCCAATTTCTCTTTCCCATTCATAGATTTGGTGTCCTCTTTGTTCTGATTTGCTGAATTTTGAGTTGCAGGCTTAATGCTCAAAGGCAAGTTTATACCCAAGTTTGGAGGCCCTTCAATACTTTTCAATGTTCCATGCATAGACTACATTATAAAAAGAAAAGAAATAGCTATCACAAATCACAACACTAAAAGAAAGCACAAGTATGCTATCTTAACACATGATACACATTTCATATGACTTTATATTCATTCAGATACATTTCTTAATATATAAAGAAAAAAACCCAAGCTAAATATACATTTAAAAATAAATAAAAGCATTAACTTTCAGGCCTGCTATAAGTTACGCATTTCTCCACGATCTCAGCTCACTGCAACCACCGTCTCTTGGGTTCAAGCAATTCTCCTGCCTCAGCCTCCCAAGTAGCTGGGATTACAGGCATGCACCACTATGCCCAGCTAATTTTGTATTTTTGTATCTTTCTCCACGTTGGTCAGGCTGGTCTCAAACTCCAGACCTCAGGTGATCTGCCCGCCTTGGCCTCCCAAAAAGCTAGGATTACAGGCGTGAGCCACCATGCCCAGCCTCCAAATGCTTTTTAAAGGCCTATATATTTGTAGCATTTTAAAATTCTTTAAAGAAAGACCTCTGTATTGAACGCAAATTAATTCTGGTACTTTATCCTCCTGTAACTTCCCAGAGTGAGGCCTGTCTACAACAGACCATTTCAGGACAACTCTCGCCTTTCCCATCAGCCTGGAAATGTTTAAATAGGCTAACACATTATTAGGAATTGAACAGAATAAACTGACTTGAGCAAACATCTAAGATCAATAACGTTAGTAAATAGCAAGCCTTTTTCTTTCATGCCTTTCACATTCTTGGAATACTTGTAATAGTCTGGGTTTTTGCTGGGTTTTGTCAGGAATTTTCATCTCCTTACATCCTATCCCAACCCATCCTTTCTTATTGATGACAGCTAGGCTTGAGAACTACGCACATCAGATACTCATGTCTTTGAAAACTGCTTAGCTATTATCATTAACATAATAGCCACAACAGCCATCTTCAACTTAAACTCACTGGATTTCAAATCTGAAAAGGGTAAAATTAGTGTAATTTGATTTTAAAGACCGGCTCACTTTGGTTTTGGTTTCGTATTCTAAAAGCATGGAATAAAGACGGGGGGGTGAGGTGGACGCAGCGGTTCACGCCTATCATTCCAACACTTTGGGAGACCAAAGCAGGAGGATCCCCTGAGGCCTGGAGTTTGAGACTAGTCTGGGCAACATAGAGAGACCCCATCTCTACAGAAAGATTAAGAAATTAGCCGGGCATGGTGGTGCCTGACTGAAGTCCCAGTTACTGAGAAGGCTGAGGTGAGAGAACTGCTTGAACCCAGGAGTTCAAGGTTACAGTGAGCTATAATCATGCCACTGCACTCTAGCCTGGGCAACAGAGCAAGACCCTATCTCAAAAAAAAAAAAAAAAAAAGAGAGAGAGAGAGTGGAAGAGAGCAAAAAATAAAATATTTGCTTCTATATACAATGTACAATTTATCTTTGAATAGGGCCCTCTCTCTCTTCTTCCTAGGAGTCAGGCTTGCGGTTAAACTATGCATTCCTGAACCTACAGAAAGACAACATGAAAAATCTTTCCTAAGAGGCTTTCACACACGGGTCCCCCTGGGTCACAGAGACTCACACACAGACCTCAGCGCCACAGTCCTTCTTGGATGTTTAAGGAATGAGCCATTCCTTCAGTATACTCTCCATCACACTTTCTCAAGGAAAGGTCTTCTCTCAACAGTTCCAAGAATCAGCTAACCTTCTTCAACACCATTTTTCCCCAGAGGGAAAAAAGGGGTTCTATAATGTTCTCGTTGGCTGAAGTCACAAGGTCGACCCACACAGGCAACGGTGAAAGTGGCCCATAAAAGGGGGCTGAGGTGAATGTCTAACCATGTTCTTTGCAAAGAGAAAATCTGGAGCAAAACATGATTTCCTGAGAGCCAGAAACTATCAGGGCAGAAGTCTTCTGTGTTTCAACTATCTTTTTCAAAAGAGAAGCTAAGTTTTCCCATTTTTAACTATTTAAAACCTAAAGAAAACAAAACCTAAAACCTTCTAGCAACTTTCCATAAATTTCTAGGCAAATGCATTTTTACTAACTGATAAGCTGAAGAAAGGATAAAGTATTAAAATATTCTTCTGTAAGACAACCTTCGAGTGCTACAGAAATTACAGAAAAGAAGCAAAAAGCTACCCTGCAAGTAAAATTAAGACTATTAAGGCCAGGAACAGTGGCTAAGGCCAATAAATCCCAGCACTTTGAGAGGCCAAGGCAGGAGGATCACCTGACCCCAGGAGTTTGAGATCAGCCTAAGCAACATAGTGAAACTCTTGTCTCTACAGGCGTGCTGGTGAATGCCTGTAGTCCCAGCTATTCGAGAGGCTGAGCTTGGAGGATCACCTGAGTGCCTTGAGCCCTGATCATGCCACTGCACTCCATCCTGGGCAACAGAGTGAGACCCTATCTCAAAAAAAAAAAAGACTCTTAAAAGCAAAGGTCAGCTGGGAATGGTGGCTCACACCTATAATTTCCACGCTCTGGAAGGTCAAGGTGGGAAAAACACTTGAGACCAGAAGTTCAGCCTGGGCAACATGGCAAGACCTGCCTCATTCACGCATTCATTATTGCCGTTTTCAAATAAAGCAACAACTTATTTCTTTTCCAGTTGATTTTTTCTTAACTCCTATAACAATAATTAATTTGAATGAATGTTTGTAACTTGAAAGTTTACTTTAAACATAAATGTCAACATGGGGGTCCTAGAAGGAAATAAGTTTATTTGTATTTTGGTAGAGAAGAAAATGACACAAATTGGATTAAACTGGGCAAATAAGGGCCCAGTGAATATGTTACATGGAGACTTATTTCAATTTCAATTTAAAAATTTTTTAAAAATTTAAAAAGACATAAAAAAACGTGTGCCTCTTCCACTTCCTCTCTAATGAAAAACTGCACAGCACAGGCACAGGCAATGGAAATAATAAAAGCTAAATATATTATCTTCAAAATTAAAAAAAACAAAACAAAACAGTATGCCTCTAAAACTATGCCTACCTATCCCCAAACATTTAAATGCAGAACATTTTAAAATGCATAGAACATACTTGAATTGAGAACACAAGTGATTATTCCCACTGTTTTCATATCATGGAGTCTTGTATAGGTTCAGATGAACAAAAACAATTCTTTCCTCCTTGTGGCCACAGGATTTTACCACTCCTCTTCAGTGTCTATTTCTTGGAACCTTGTATCCCTCCAAATTCACTATTAACACAGGGAAGACCCTAACCACAAAGTCGACCCCACTTCCAGATATAAAGATGAGTTCCAGAAAGCAAATACCCTAAAAGCCTCTTAAGAAGCAGCTGTTCTTTTCTCTCTTTGCTCTTGGCACACATGTAGTATGTTAAAATATTCTGGTCTGATTCCGACGTCCCTAAATTTTTATTAGCAGTTTTAAATTCTTCCTGATGTTTCATTAAATATTTACTATCAAAATAATTATGTCATTTTAGCTAAAATAGTTAAAGTATCTTAAAAGGATTTTACTATACTTCAGTAAGAATGATGAACTGTATCTCCCATGCATTTTATTCACCCTAGTAATCACCACCACGGTCTTCACCTTGCCTATAAGGAGAGAATCTCCAAGATGTTCATTTGCAATAGGCAATGACTCTGTATGAACTCACATATGTTCAATACAGGAAATGTCAAGGATTCCTAATCCAAGCATTTAACCGACATGAGACTAGAATAATTCAGGGACTTTATTTGCTCTTCAAACTGACCCTTTTTTGTATAATTTTTGTCTGTTTGTCTTTGAGACGGAGTCTCGCCCTGTTGCCCAGGCTATAGTGCAGTGGCACAATCTTGGCTGACTGCCATCTCCGCCTACCGAATTCAAGTGATTCTCCTGCTGCAGCCTCCCACGTAGCTAGGATTACAGGCATGTACCACCATGCCCGGCTGATTTTTGTATTCTTAATAGAGACAGGGTTTCACCATGTTGACCGGGCTGGCCTTGAACTCCTGACCTCAAGTGATCCACCCACCTTAGCCTCCCAAAGTGCTGGGATTACAGGCGTGAACCACCTGTATGATGTATTTTTAAAAGAGCAAAACTAAAAGAAAGAGATTGAGATCCTAATAAAGTGGGGTCTCGTTGTTTCTCTGTTTAAAAAGTAATGTCATTTTAATCTCTGAAAGCCAATGGATATTATCTCCTAATCACACAACGAAAAAAAATTGCTTAACATATCACAGTGGACAGTTAAGAGGCTAGAACTAAGCACTGGCCTTAGTAAGCTTAAAAGGCTATAAATAGATTTCTGTGCCCCTTTTGGGGGTTGGAGAGTAAATAGTCCACACTGGACATTTATTCATTTCACTAACTGAACACCACCAGGTACCATACTATATCCCAGATATTTAACAGTCCATTTACAATGCAATCTTTACAGCAAAAAAAGAAGGAAACTAAAAGGTTTAGGGGGATTAATTACAATGCAAACCTAACTGCTTAAATGATTTCAAGGGAAAAACCTTCATTTTTCTAACTATACCAATATTTGTATGAATTAGCATAATTCATCAGAGCCCTTGTCTGTTTCTAAGTCTTATACAATACAGAATTCTCAAGAAAAGGAAAACTTCGGCCAGGCGCCTATAACCCCAGCACTTTGGGAGGCTGAGGCAGGTGGATCACGAGGTCAGAAGTTCAAGATGAGCCTGGCCAACATGGTGAAACTCCGTCTCTACTAAAAATGCAAAAATTAGCCAGGTGTGGTGGTACGTGCCTGTAATCCCAGCTACTTGGGAGGCTGAGGCAGAAGAATCGCTTGAACCCGGGAGGTGGAGGTTGCAGTGAGCCGAGCTCATGCCACTCCACTCTAGCCTGGATGACAGAACGAGAGACTCTTTCCCCCCCCCAGAAAAAGGAAAGAAAAGGAAAACTTCAGAGTCATCATTTTCACATAGTAAAAAAAAAAAAACCTTAGTACTCTCATTCTTTTAAAATCAGGGCAAGCATTGGTTCCTTTTCACTAATCTTTCCGCAGGCAGATCAGGACTCCTAAATAAAAAGCACCCCATAGTCAAGTGAACACAAGATCACAGCATGTAAGTTGCTCACTGACAACGAGCAGCATCCATCCCTTCCCTCGACAGTGAGGCACACTTTAGAGTCATCTGCAGCTCAGCCTTGATTTATGACCAATGAATGGATCTGCAATTCATTTAAAGGAGAGGATAGATGCACACACACCTTGATATGGTCCATCATAAGTTGCTTCTGTGCATATAAAAGAGAACAGTCTGGACACTTGAAAACAGACACCTTCTGGTTTTCAATGTGTTGGTCAAAGTGGCGATACAGCAAGGTTTGCAGGGTGAACACAGTGTCGCACATGGAACACTTATATATTATTCTAAAATAGAAGAGTGCAGCGAAATCACGTCAGTCAGCCTCTTTTAAGTCAAAGGATCTGCTATTTTATAGCTGAAGAACTCAGGAGGCAGAGGCACATTGAGAACACACAAACACAATAAATAGAACAACAATTAGCGCGGAAACAAACTGTTGACAACCTTAACATTCTGAGTAAAGATGTATTCGGGTACATTTATTGAGAAATCTAAATTAATGACCATTTTACTACTCACAAATCTATAACTGGCACATGTTTGTACAAAGTCTTCATGTTACTTTACCACAGAGCAAAAGCATCCTTTTTTAAAAAGATTTTTTTTTAATCAGACAAGGTAATGGTGGCACCCTAGCTTGGAAAAGAATGTGAATTGATTAATAAACTAAATAGGCCTACTCAACTCCAAAGTTTTCTTTTAGAGTCAGTAATAATTTTACACTTGAATGTCAATGTTTCTACACCTGTTCTTAACAAAGGAAGCCCTATGCCAGTGAACAAATATATACTAAAATCAAGAAATAGAAAATAAAATGCATACCACTATTATTTCAACAATGCTTGAATGTTTCTTACGCTTTAAATGATTTAAAATATTCACTTGTCTCCTGCAAACTATTTCCATGTCTAATATGTTACTAGCAAGCGGCCTCCTCAGATGAATTCAGCAGATATGAATCTTCTGAACATAATTCCTCCTACCCATCCACACCCTGTACTCAAGTGAAGGCAGGAGATGTCTACAGAGGGTAAAGGACCACGTCTACCCTGCCACTGGCCTCGGCCTCCAATGGATGTGATCAGCCATTTGTGAACAGCTCTGATGGCAGCAGGTCAGCATTTTTTAGTCACTGCTCTGGGCCATCCTGGCACACAGGGGAGGCCCTCTGGGCACCTGTAGTTCCTCTGGAGCACTGTGAGAATGGGCACAAAGAACTCTAAGGAGCTGCTTAGGAAAAGGTCAGAGAAAAGCCAACTGGATATGAGGATCAGAAAAGAGAAGAGAGAAACTCAAGTTTTACCTGCTATTTCTACAGCAAAGCTGAAGAAAGGAATGCCTCCTAAAACCACCGGCCTTCCCTTTCTCAGGGTCCTGAGAGAGGACTTCCCATGTGGCCTCAAACCTCACTGTGCAATTCTCCGTCGAAAGTTGCAGATTTAACTTTTTTTCTCTTTGCCCCAGAAGATTTATAAGTTTAACTGGATTGGCCTGTTTTTACAAGGTCTTAAGATGTGAGTCATTTTACTGCAGAGCACAAGTACCCTTGGGGGCGGGGTGCTGAGGAGCAGACAAAGTTTTCAAGACCGTACAATGCAACCCAATGTTGTAGACTAATGATGTGTCATCATTAACCTTAGCAGGTGTGACAAAGATGTTCATTTCCTCCTTGTTTGAAACTGCTTAGTATTGTCAACAGCCTAGGCTGGCATGGTGGCTCATGCCTGTAATCCCAGCACTTTGGGAAGCTGAGGCAGGCAGATTGCCTGAGCTCAGGAATTTGAGACCAGCTTGGGCAACAGGGCAAAACCCTACCTCTACTAAAATACAAAGAATTAGCCAGGCGTGGGAGCGTGCACCTGTAGTCTCAGCTACTTGGGTGGCTGAGGCACAAGAATCACTTGAGCCCAGGAGGCAGAGGTTGCAGTGAGCTGAGATCACACCACTGTACTCCAACCTGGGCAACAGAGCGAGACTGTCTCAAAAAAAACGAAAAGAAAAGAAAATTATATGAAGATTTCTTTAATGACGTTACAGACCTATACAATGGCATGGAAAGATTTTCTTGCAAATTAAAACACAAGATAAGACAGAATGTATGATATGATCACATTTTTTAAAGGGCACAGAAAAGAAAGAGAAGGCATAGGATTGTCGTCATCTTCACTGGATGATCGTTTATGTATTTTTATTGCTTTGTTTGTCTCTATTTCCTGTTTGTTCTATAACTGGCAAAGGACAATTTTTTTTTAAAAGGATAGCCTCAAGAAAAGAACTGAGTTTTACTAGCTAGGCTAAAAAATTGCTCAGAACTCAATTTTCATATTTTGAGAAATCACTATTTCATGAGTAATGTCACAGCTCATTTTGTTCATGCACATTCCTTTGGGGAAGGATTCTGTGGTTTGGATGTGTGTCTTCTACTTAATAACAGAAAACGTAAAACAGGAGACGATCTATTTGCATAGGCACCTTTCTGAGGAGGCTGAGGAGCAGGTTGTTGGTGTAATATTGTAATCCCTCCCCCACAAAATACTAACAGATATAACAGGGAAAATAATGACTTCACAGTGAGAAACAGGGCAGACACCACCCTGCCTCGATGCAGAAGGGCGACATCACCACTACCTTGTAGGACACATGGACGTCGCCCTTGCCCCCAGAGTGATCCACTGAGAAAAGCATGGCATTACGGCCCGGGCAGTCCCACCAAGAGCCCGTGCCTGAGTCCAGCAACGAGAGCGCAGTGACAGACCACGGGAGGGTCAGCCGCAGGAGAGGCCTGGGTCCCCTTTCGGATGGCCAAAGACATGAGAGCAGGAACGCTGAGCAACTGCTCCAGGCGGAAGGACACTAGTGAGGCAGCACAAGTAACTCCAAAGTGTACACCTGGACAAGATCTCGGACCAGAGGAGAAAGGCGTGCCTAACAACGGGGAGGAATCTGGATGGAGTCAATGAGCTGGACGGTATCGTAATCAACACTGACTTCCCAACTGGGGGGCTGCATGGAGGTTATTTACACAAGTTCCTTTAGTGGCGGAGAGCAGAACACACCAAAGTCTTTATACGTCATGGTCCCCCCCTTTCCTCCTAAATACAAAGCAGGGAGGGAGATGGCCCCATGACTACAACACTAACCACTGAGGAATCTGGGTGAAAAAGATGCACACGTTCTCTGCACATTCTTCCAGCTTTTCTATAGGATAAAACCTGTTAAAAACTGCGGCTGATTTTTTTTAAGTCCAAATACAACAAACCCCACAGACATGGCTTTTAGGAGCAGAATCTGAGGATGGAGCAAACTCTCCGTAGAAAACGGAAAATCCCCAGGGAGACTGGCTGCCAGGCAGAAAGGAGGGGCAGCATTCAAGATGGGAGGAAGAAGAGGGGAGAGGGAGAGGGGAGTGGGGGAGAGGAGGGGAAAAGGAAGGAGAAAGAGAAAAGAATAAAAAGCTAAAACCAAATATCTATATTCAGTCAGGTCAAATTTACAGCAACAAACTCTCCAGAACACTACAAACAGTGTCACAACAAATAAATAAAAGACTCCAAGCTTTGAAATTGCTGCCATTAACCTCCTACGTTACCATCAGCTGAATCCAACTAGGGGCAAAGCACCACTTTCTGCCTCAGACACCTAATCCCCACAGCCCCAGTTAGGTAGATGACACTGCTGCCATTTCAGAGATGGGACACCAGGACTTAGCGAGACTAGATAATCTGCTTGGTGTTAAACAGATTCCAGGGCCAAGGTTCAAATTCAGCTTCCTCTGACTCCATACTCCTCTATCATGCTGCTATTCTAATTTTGCATGTTTTACTTCTTAGGAACATGTTCAAATGGGAGGACTGCTTGAGCCCAGGAGTTCAAGATTAGCCTGGACAACATGGCCAGGCCCGGTTTCTACAAATAATTTTAAAATCAGCCAGGTGTGGTGGTGCATGTGTGCACCTGTGGTCCCAGCTACTAGAAAGGCTGAGGCAGGAGGATCACCTGAGCCCAGGAGGTCAGGGCTGCAGTGAGCCATGATTGCACTCCAGCCCGGATCAGAGTAAGACTCTATCTCAAAAAAAAAAAAAAAAAGAAAGAGAAAACACTGGCAACAATTGTTTTCTACACAATACCCAAGTTTGAGGAATACTGTTTAAGCCTATTTTAATCATATGCTTCCTTATATTCTGAGGTAACAACTGTTGTTCCAGATGTCACACACGTTTCTCACAATCAAATCTCATTTATTTTAATAAAGAACCAAATAAAAATTATATTCATCCCAGGGGAAAGGCTGCGTTAGTACCGAGAAGTCTAACTGTCCCGAAAACTGAAGACACTAAAATTCACTAATCCCCATCTTCAGAGTCAAGACATCAAGTCGTGTACAGATTCCTTAACTTGTAATGTGTTTCATTTTGGGATCAATCTACAAAGATCAGAATGAAGGTCCTATTAAAATAAACTTTAACTTCAGCATAGTTTTTTTTTTTTTTTTTTGATAAAACAGTCACTTCTATAGTATTCAATCACATTTCCCCAAAACTAAATGTTAAAAAAGCCGTGTGTGTGTGTGTGTGTGTGTGTGTGTGTGTGTGTGTGTGTGTGTGTAAAATATGCATGTCTGCATATCTTCCCCCAACACTTCCTTAATTATGTAGTTATGGGCAAAAGCACACCAACAGATTTGGACAGCAAATGTAGCCTCTTGTGATGATCAAACTCTACGTCACCATAACTAATCTAGGAACAGAATGAACGCAACCAGGAGCACTAATCCGGTGCTGTGTGCACAAGGGAGTGAAGACGTGCAGGAAGAAACTAATGCTGGCAGAGCCCTCCGTGCTCCAGACACAGGGACTGTGTGTGCCACACAGTTTAAATATGTCGTCTCATCCCATCCTCCCTTAAGCAGGACCCTCACTTCAAAGGGCAGAAGATGGTGGCTGAGACAGTGCTGGTCCCAGGTCACCCAGCCGGTGGTAGGATTCTGACGGGTTCCAGTGCCTACACTCCCTCCTCTTTGCTAAGCTGACCCTACTACAGGCAGGTGGCCCCTGTTTGCTAAAGACTCCACAAAGCAAAAATCAATCAAATTAAGAGCAAGATTAAGGCAAAAAAAAAAATTTACTAATCAGGGACTTTTACTGGCTATGAAGTTAAATTCAGTAACCAGTGTCTGAAGTTGCCTTCATCTTAAAAATATTACTTTTTTAAGCAGAAGTGCATCCTATAAAAAATGAACTATGGATAAATTTAAAGATGACAGGATATTTAAATAACAGTTTTCCTAAGAGTTGTTAAAAATCATCTTAAGGAAAAAAATACATAAATATTTGCTTGCTGAGCAAAAGTTTGTAACAAGAGCATAAACAATAGGCAACATTTTTGGCTAAAGACTTTACCTGGAAAGAAGAGAAAGGTTTGGGTGAGCTATGAGCTGTATTTCATAAAGCATGAAAACTGGCATAGCTGCGTAATTTTTCAGATCTTGGTAAATGTTATTCAATAGAACGATTACTATCTCGCCTCTAAATGGCTAATAAAGCAGTGGAGTAAACATCGAAAGTCGGGATGACTTACTTTGGTTCTCCTATCTTGATGCCAGGATGCTGTGTGTAGGCGTGGGAATGTGTGCTTGGGGCAGACTTAAACGCCATTGGACAAATAGGACACTTGTAGAAGACTTCACAGTGAGAACCTTGAATGTGAGACTTCAGAGCAGCCACATCAGAGTACACAACATTGCAATGTACACATCTGTTAGAAAAATAAACACACGGTCATTAGCACAAGACCATAACACACGTGTAACTGCAAAAACTGGGTGAGATGAACATAATTTCACAGCCCTTTTAGGGTTTTTAATGGCCCTTTGGAAGTATATTTTAGGTTTTTTCCTACTACAAGTCAACTTATTTTTATTTTTATTTTGGGGGTTTTTTTTGGTTTTTCTTTTTTATTCCAGATAAGGTCTCGCTCTGTCACCCGGAGTGGAGTACAGTGGCGTGATCTCGGCTCACTGCAACCTCCGCCTTCCAGGTTCAAGCAATTCTTGTGCCTCAGCCTCCAAAGTAGCTGGGATTACAGGTGTGCACCACCATGCCCAGCTAATTTTTGTATTTTTAGTAGACATGGGTTTTCGCCATGTTGGCCAGGTTGTTCTCAAACTCCTAGCCTCAAGTGACTCGCCCACCTCGCCTTCCCAAAATGCTGGGATTATGGGCATCAGCCAACACGGCCAGCCTATTTTTATATATTTAAGAGAAAAGATCATGAAGAAGGAAAGAAAAACTCAATTGGTCTATTTTTGGAGCAACTTTTAACGTTTTTAAGAATGGATGTCGAGTCTCTAGACCACTATTTTTGGAAGGCCTCCACATGCTGGATTCTGGCACAGGGCCCTGAGTTTCCTACCCATCCCCAGGACCCAAATGGCATTTCTAATGGAAGAAGTCTTCAGTGTCTAAACCTACAGGCCATGAACAGAGGGGCAGAGAGGAACACAGAACTTCTGGCTCCAAGGCCTCGGCCCACTGCTCCTTGCTACACAAGGATGTGGTTGATGTATACGGGGGTCATGGTGGTCCACAGGATACAGAAGGTCAACCACCTAGGTGTTTGTCTTTTAGAAAATAAATTTAAGTGAGGCCAGACGCGGTGGCTCAGGCCTGTAATCCCAGCACTTTGGGAGGCCGAGGCGGGCGGATCACGAGGTCAGGAGTTCGAGACCAGCCTGACCAACATGGTGAAACCCCATCTCTACTAAAAATACAAAAATTAGTTGGGCGTGGTGGGCGCACACCTGTAATCCCAGCTACTTGGGAAGCTGAGACAGGAGAATCGCTTGAACCCAGGAGACAGAGGTTACAGTGAGCTGAGACTGCACCACTGCACTCTAGCCTGGGCAATAGAGCGAGACTACATCTCAAGAAAAAGAAAAAAGAAAATAAATTTAAGTACACTTGCATTTGTTTAAGAAATAGCATAAACTACAAACCTCTGAAAATTCAGCATCTCTAAAAAAAAAATTGTCTCTCTAGCTAACTTTCTTACTTTTTGAATTTCTAATCATCTGACAACTAGCTCATTCCTTGCTCAAATCCAATGCAACAAAAACAAACTTTAAAACTAAGATACATCTCTCCACTACGTCATCTTTTTCACACAAAGACCCTGAGCAACATTTATCACACCTCCACTTGATGGCCAAGTCTTCCTTGTTCACACCTGAAAATTATTTAAGAGTGGTCTCTCTGCAGGTACACACAAGTCTCCAGAAATATACCTCTACTACAACTGAACATATGTGCTCCCAGATGTGAGCTACCCAGGGAAGGAAGACTGCAGACAGGGCCTGGTTTCCAGGGGTCAGTGCCCAAGACTTCTATGACAGTCTCAGATGCTTCTATTCTTAGAACCTCCCTTCTGAATCATGGAGATGCTTCCAAAGTCACACAGGAGTGTCATGTTCTGGATTGCATGCATTCCGTTTAGGCTTTGCAAGCATTCTGTTAAAAATCGTAACTAATGCATTAGCATTTCCAATGACTTAAGGCATTAAGCTCAGCAACAGATATGTTGAAACACTACATAACAATAGGGGAATAAAAGGAAAGCCTCTCTAGCCTATCTACTTGAACTGGCATTTCAGGCAATGGAGCCACCTAAGCATGCTGAAACTATTTTGGGTTAACTTAATGGGTTGTCTTGAACAGGTTAATGCTCCTCTCTGGGCCAGTTACTCATTTGTAAAACGAGAAGAGTTAAAATAGAGCATTTTTAGTCCTTCCCAAACCTAGAAGCCTAAAACTCCCATGAAAGAGGAAGATGACGTAAAACAAAAGTAGACGAGTTATTAACGAAACTGAAGGACCCACCACACCATAAACTATAAACAGAAGATTTCCCCATGAAGGACAGCAAGATGGAGTTCAAAGGGCAAAGACCCAGGAAGGACAAAAAGGAATAAAGAGAAAAGCAGTAATTACCTAAAGTCACTTGGAGTGAGAGGAGGGTTTAATGTATAGCAAATGAAAAGGAAGTATCTAAAATAAAGATGGAATTTTTTTGAAGCAAGAGGAAGTGGCTATGACTCAATCCAGAGAACACCATGGAGGCCAAGGGAAAAACCCTCCTTAACATAAGAAACGAAAGCAGGGTATTTAAAAAAGTCATGAAACATCTGCCTACAAGAGAGAGAGGAGTTTCAGGGGCCAACAGAGGCCAATGGGAAATGTAAATAAGACAGACAAAGAAAGGCAGACTTCAAAGGGCTCTATGAAAAATCCTGTCTACTGAGAAATATGTAATATCCTGAAGTCCTGTTCTGGGTAACAATAAAGTTTCTTATTTTTTTAATTAAAAAAAAAAAATGTTTACAGTATAAAATCCTATAACCATTCCCCTTTCTAGATACAGAGTCCGATGTATCAAAAGGCAGGAAAATTCAGAAAAAATAATTGACTTTTATCAATATTTAACTTTTACCAAGTGAACCAGGAGCCAGGGGTGACCCATCAATATTTGGGAGATGTAGTATGAGCAAGAAGGGAGACAGCAAGGCACACTGCAGCAACACAAGACAAAGCAAGGCGGGGGCCACGCTGCCACGTTAGACTCCTCTGGCTGAAGAAAAGACAAACTGAAAATGAGTGCCATTGAGGCAAAGGGAGCACAAATCATGACAAGGCCACGGGGCTACTAAGCCCCAGTGAAACATGAGCCTGGACCATTATTTGAAGCAGCAGGGGAAAAAAATTGAGTTGAAAAATGTTCCTCTCACCGAGCCTGGTGGCTCACGCCTGTAATCCCAGCACTTTGGGAGGCCAAGGCAGGTGGATCATGAGGTCAGGAGTTACAGACCAGCCTGGCCAACATGGTAAAACCCCATCTCTACTAAAAATACAAAAACATAGCCGGGCGTAGTGGCGGGCACCTGTAATCCCAGCTACTCAGGAGGCAAGAGAATCACTTAAACCCGGGAGACGGAGGTTGCAGTGAGCCGAGATCGCGACACTGCACTCCAGCCTGGGCAACAGAGACTCTGTCTCAAAAACAAACCCATAATTTAAAAAAAAAAGTTCCTCTCTTCTAATGGAGCAGTCAACATGAACTAAACGTCACAATACATCGTTTTTTTTTTTACCAGCCCCATATAGCCTCAAGTCCAGGGAGAAAAAAATCTACACTTAACACAAAATTTTTGGTAAAAAATTGAAATCTGCAATTCAAAGTACCAAATTTGAACAATTCTATGAGTAGGGTAAAGAGCAGAAGAGCAAGGATGGTCTCTTCCCGAGTGAGTTGATTACTTTCAGCCTGTATGTGGAGCTTCTGTTTTAATTTAGTAAAGATATCAGCAATAGCTAAAATTGCAGAAGTCATACTTCCTTGAATCAGACCAAGCTAAGTTTACTCTCATTATATTAGAAAAACTAAACGTTTGAGAAAAATTTGACATCAGTGCAAAGACTAGCACTTGGGAAGTGGCTGCAGAGCCTCTATTATGAAATGCAGAATCCATTAATAACAGTTTCAAAGTGTGACGGCAAGAACCAAAGTATTATTCTGCACGGACTTTGCAGATCCAGGGCACCTCTGATTATCCTGTTTTACTCAAGAACGTCCCAGCGGAGCTAGAGGCAGGCAGTGCACCAACTTTACAGACAGATGCACCACAGCACAGACAGAGTATGTGAATTACCACATAATTAGTTACTGGCAGAGTGGTACAAAAATACTGGTTTCTTGATTTCCAAGCCAAAGGTTTCCACTAGACTAGATCTCAATCCATAAAACATTTGTGTATTACAGGTTTGGAAGCATGAGATAAAATGTGAAGTAAGTCTCATAGCTTAGTGTTATTAATGGAAAAACGGGCAGAACTACCCAGGAATTGATGATACCATAACCTAAACTTAAATAAAACCATCAAATCATGCCAACTGGACTTCATTTTTATTAAACATAATTTATTACAGGTAAAAAAAAAAAATCACTGCATATTAACAATCTAACAAAGTTACCAGGTAAGCAA
Organism: Ateles fusciceps; assembly: GCA_036589455.1. Classification (NCBI taxonomy): domain Eukaryota; kingdom Metazoa; phylum Chordata; class Mammalia; order Primates; family Atelidae; genus Ateles; species Ateles fusciceps. The sequence continues at coordinate 12,894,939 of JAZHEH010000078.1, forward strand.
ACACTTAATGTTAAGATAAACATATAATAACAGTAATACCTCTATTAACAAAGACACTGTGTATCAATGACATTTTTCTTGGGGTAATCTTCTTGGTGAAAATATAAAAGGCACAGGAAGGTCATAAGATGGAGAAAAAAGTTCAAGTGGATAATCATTCAACACTAGCTAACGTGAGATTTGCCAGATGTTGTACAACGCATATCTGAGAATCCTGGGGGTCAGTGAAAGGGGCCACAGTGGAGATATGCAGAGGAGACAAGGGAGGAATGAGAGAACTTGAAGGGGGAGAAGGGAGAGGAGGAAAAGTGGGAAGGAGGAAGAGGGGGAGAGGGGAGGAGGAAGAAGGGGAGAGGTGGGAGGGAGAAGAGGGAGGGGAAGAGGGAGGAGGAGGAAGGGAAGAGGGAGGAGGGAGAAAGGGAGGGGGGAGGAAGGGGAAAGGTGGGAGGGGGAAGAGGGAGATAGAGGAGGAAGGGGAGGGGGGAGAGGGGTGGGGAAGGAAGGGGGAGGAGGGGAGAGAGGAAGGAGGAAGAGTGGGGAGAGGAAGGAGAAGGAAGGGGGGGGGGGAAGAGGGAGGGGGAAGAGAAAAAGAAAGAGGGGAGGAGGGAGGGGGCAGAAAAGAGAAAGAGGGGAGGAGGGGGAGAAAGAAAGGGGAGGAGGGGGGGGGGGAGAGAAAGAAAGAGGGGAGGAGGAAGGGGGGAGAGAAAGAAGGAGGAGGGGGGAAGAGGGGAGGAGGAGGAAATGGGAGGAGGAGCGGGGGAGGAAGAGGAGGTTATTTGGGGGTGCAGCACTGGGACAGACATCCCATCCTTCAATGTGGACAAATAAAAGACCATTGCACTATTTCTGTTTTCATTAGAAAAGGGGAAATACTAAGAGGTGCAGAATGTATGGTTTTCTTGCAGGGGGTTAAAATGCAAAAAATATGATAACAAAAGTCTGCTAAATAGGGTACAGAAACCAAAAAAGCTGACAGTCAGTCAAAGCCACACCTGAACACATCCAAGACTGTGCCTGAAAGGACGGGCTCCATGACCCACCACTTTGTGTGGACCAGCAGGGTCAATACTGCATTAAAAGGATTCAAACAGATGGACTCTACCAATGAGCTAGGTTCCCAGAGGACCTGTTAATCGAGGTATCACCGTATGACCCAGAAAACTGTGTGTGCAGACCACTCAAAATGCTGTGCGGTTGTAAGTGAACGATATACTGACCGAAAACCAACTCTCCTGGTGTAGTGCAGACAGTTCTTGGTGACGTGGGTCTGGAAGTGCACCGACCTGCAGATGGCCCCGCACTCAGGGCAGGTGTAGGGAGATTTGTGCTGATGGATTCTCTGGTGTGATGCATAACTGCACTGGTTAGGAAGCAGCATCTGGCAGATAGTGCAAGTCTTCTAAACAAACCAAAGGGGGAAACAGGGTTGGTCCTACTAAGTACGTTCTAATATGCAAGAAGCTTGGTTAAACCTCAAGATAATTATACACCCTTCATTTCAAACACTACAGTAATCGATGCTAAGCACACGGGGAAAAGCCAACTTGAAAGTTACATGTCCAGCGTAAAATTCTTTATCCTGTAAAATCACAGCATGTGCTACTATGTAGTCAGGTTGTTCTCAAAGTATAAGCTAAAAACATCAGTTTTAGCAGAGTTCCAATTCTGTTACTTCTGCATTTTGCTTAGGGCAAAGAAGAGGTATTCTTACAAATTTATGTTAGCAAATCAACTTTAATATATCGTAACAAGTGTACAGGCATATGTATCTTGACAGTAGTCACAGTCCTCACAATTCATAAAAAGCGTTCTCCAAAATAATAAAAATTCATTAGAAGCGAATCCAATTTTTTCCCCCACCAATTATTTGAAAACTGAAACACAGGAATGCAAAAGCATGGCTACAGCAATTATTTGTTCTTTTTGCACCTAAATTGGCCTTTAAATGGATGATCTGGCCATACTGTAATTTATAATTAAAACTAATGAACTCAAGCTTAAGTATATAAATTTAGACATTAAATTAAAATTTTATAGAGCTTAAAATTTGATTAGTATAAAATAAAATTAAGGGTAAAATCCGCTTTGGAAAAGGCTCTATATCATTAACTACCCAGGAAAATCCAAAACACTATTTTTCATCCCCTTAGAAATAGGCACTAAACATGGTATATTTTTAAAAACACAAAACCAAAAAAATTTAAAGTAAATATAAACCGAGGAATTATTACTTCTACCCCAAAAATAAACCTCACATAGCATATGATATAAACTATGTTTAAATATTTTCAGACATTCATGCAAACACAAATTATCTACCATCTTCTAAAATGTACAATTTGTATTAAAGTCAAAGAAAGCCTCAAAATATAGATTCTTGCTAAGATTTAAAGCACTTGTTATACTGACAACGGTTAAGAAAAACTTCCGAGTGACTTAGACTAAGAAAAATAGGAAACTCACTTGAAAATTCTTTCTTGATTTCTCCTGAAAGGACTAAAATACAAATTTTATCCCAGAAAATGTTTATTATAATCATAAAATAAGAGCATTACAGGCAGCTTTGATGAAGTTAGCATTCTTAAAAATACCATTCCATTTCTCATAACACACATTTCAAAGGTTACAACAAGCCACGGCAAGGAAAACCAATCAACAGATTCATTAATTACAGCTCCTGTTAAAATCTACGTGACCACAGGTAATCCTGTGTTTCTGTGAACTAAAGTCTTCTGTCTACCTTCACACAGCCCCAGGCAGGGAATTCTGATGTCTGAACTTCCACAGGCATCTTAAAATGTCTTGCATTTACTTGGGAATAAAGTTAGCATTTTCTATACTAAGTCAAAAAATGTTATAAACATATATATATATAAAATACACATATATATACACACACATACACACATACATACATGCATGTGTGTGTATATATATTATATAAAAATATATAGACTGGTCCGATTTTACCATGAGTCAAATGGTAAGCTAGGTATTTTAAACACATGAAGTAAATTTAAGTACATCATCTCATTTAATTCTCATAATCTATGAAGCCGATAACATCTCCATTTTACACATAAGGAAATGAGGCTCAGTAAAGCCAAGAAACTTGACCAAGGCCCTATTACCTATTAAGTGGAAGAACCAGGATTTGAACCAGTCTAGAAGTGGGATGGGGATATAATGAATGAACAAACGAGAAACACACAGGGAAGATCATTAGCAAATATACCTGAATGCCCCTCCCCTGCTGCTTCTGTTTTATCTAAAGTATAAACGTCATATACTTTACGACTTTTAGAATGGTAAAAATGGAAAGAAAATCTAAAAAGCAGTGTTACCTGAAAAAAAATTCACATTATTTTTCATCAAAACATACTATAAATGGTTATCCTTCACAATACATATAAGACGCACAATGAATTACTTAAATTCACTGGAAAGTATCATCATCGTGTGTCTCCACCCCAGCCATAAGACTCTGCCCTCATTCGTTCCCATCAGCCGAGGCTCCTCACCCACTTTCGACACAGAAGTAAAAGGAGAAAGAGGGAGTCACAGGGAACACAGCCTCAAATCAAAATGCTTTCAGACTTTGCAGTTCCTGAAATGGGAGAAAGTGGTCGCTGGGGAATGGTGCTGGACACTAGAGACTTTGCCTTAGCTTCTGTAGATGTATGCATAGCCACGTACAGACACTCAGCTACTCCCGCACTTCTATCTTTATTTAACTGCCTCCTCTATTCGTTGACTCCACTCTGCATTTTGTTCATTTTTCTTGTTGTTATTGTTGTTATTTTGAGACAGGGTCTCACTTTGTTGCCCAGGCTGGAGTACAGTGGCGTGATCACAGCTCACTGCAGCCTCCACTCCTGGCCTCAAGCGATCCTCACACCTCAGCCTCCCCAGTAGCTGAGACCACAGGCACATGCCACCACACTCAGCCAATTTTTGTTTTTTTGTGTTTTTTTGTACAGACAAGGTCTCACTATATGCCCAAGGCTGGCCTCAAACTCCTGGCCTCAAGCAATCCTCCTGCCTTGGCCTTTCAAAGTGCTGGGACTACAGGTGTGAGCCACTGTGCCGGCTCCATTTTGTTTTGAGAAAAAAACATGCCATTTTGGTTGGAGACATACTCCTCCTCGATGTTTGCATGGTATCAATAGTTTTAAAACTCAAATGACATCATTTGCTTAACTGTACTCCCTCAAGTTGTATTCACTGTTCCTGTTATAGAAAACTTGACATCCCTGCTTCCGGAGATAGTGCTGATGCATTTTCACAGCACAAAGGACTATCTTCCACTAGTTTTTCTGCAATGCTTTGAATTCATGAAACAATAAACATCCTTTGGGTTGGGGGATGTATTTGAGCACGAGGGCAGACAAGGGTTTCTTTGTGCTATAATGACTGACTTTCCTTACTTTTTTTAATCAAATAAATGAAAATATATCTTAAAATTCTAACTCTCTACTACACAAGCTGAGGCTGCTTAGTAGAGAATAAAGTAGTTTAATGTGACAGTTACTGACTTTTCAATAGAAGAAAGTAAAATAAAGCATACCTAAGTGGTTAAATGTTTTCAGTACTCAGGTAATAAACAGTTAATTTCTATTCTAGGGCAGGCTTATTTGCTTGGTTGAACTGTTACTTTTTAAAGTAGACATTACTTTTCAAGAGTCAGGTAATATTAGACAGCTACAGGAAAATAAAGCTGAAAAGTACCCACATTCCATGTTCTCAATTACAACCGACCCTCTGTATCTGGAGGTTCTGTATCTATGTATTCAACCACCGATCAAAAATATTTGGGAAAAAAAATTAACAATACAACAATAAAAAATACACATGTAAAAAATAAAGTATAACAAATATTTATATAGTATTCACACTATTAGATATTATGAGCAATCCAGAGATGATTTAAAGTATATGGGCAGATGTGTTTAGGTTATGTGCAAATACTATGTCATTTCATAACAGAGGCTTGAGCATTTTCAGATGTTGGTCTCCAAAGGGGGTCCTAGAGCCAACACCCGAGGACATTAAGGGATGACTGTACTTTTTGTTTGTTTGTTTTTTTAAGAGATGAACTCTTGCTCTGTTGCACAGGCTGGAATGCAGTGGAACGATCTCAGCTCACTGCAACCTCCGCCTCCCAGGTTCAAGCAATTCTCCTGCCTCAGTCCCCTAAGTAGCTGGGACTACTGGCGCATGCCTCCACACCTAGTTAATTTTTTGTCTTTTAGTAGAGACAGGGTTTCACCGTGTTGCCCAGGCTGGTCGTGAACTCCTAAGCTCAGGCAATCCACCCGCCTTGGCCTCCAAAGTGCTAGGATTACAGGTGTGAGCCACTGCGCCCGGCTGACTATACTCTTACTGAGCCTTTTCTATCCAATCCTGGCACTGAAATTGATCACTGGCCACTGGCATGCAAATGCAGGCTACAGGGGAAGGGGGAACCAGGTACATTCTGACCTGTTAAGGAACCAGAGAGTGTTCAAGCTTGACATCCTCTTTCTATGGATGAGGAATTAACTGAGTAATAAGAAAAATAATTCTACGTGTTTTTGCTCTTAATTTAGGCAGAAAAATAGCCTGAGAGAGGTACATGGGAAAGAGTGAGAGAGGCTACAGAAATATAAGTATGGCCGTATATTTATGCTTAAATTTCAAACAGACCAAAAGCCTACACCACCATGAAACACTGGAGCTCAAGGCAGAAACAACGCCAGCTTAACAGTCAGCCCAGATGCTAAGTAAATTACTCTCATCTCATTAAAAGCAGTTCCAGAATCTTCTGTCTAAAGTATAAATAACCAAAAATAATAAAGTATACCAGTTTGTTTTGTGGCTTTCACTTCTGTCCAATTTCACACTGAGAACACAAAGAAAGCATTTCATTTCAGATCTCACTTAAGTAGAAGTAATACCAGCAGATACAGCAGGCTCTACATGCGTTTTGCTCAAAGCCAGCTGGTTGTGCTGGTTTTGTCCTCCAATCGTCTGCTACACAAAAAATCTGTAAGAAGAGTTGACAGTTAAATGAACAAATTTACTGAAAGCTATATGGCCAACACATATAATCTACTTAGATGCTTATTACTGAAGAATATGGGTAAATTAAAGGTTGATGACATTAAAATATAAACTAGAACAGGACTACTCTTGACCAAAATTTAAATTAAACACTTAGAAGAGCAGGACCAAAAACCAAGGGTCACGAGTCTTCAGCTAATAATTGTATTTTGGGAGACGGAGGGGAGGAATTCAGGTGAGCTCCCTGGTTTCCGAGGAAGCTGCCTGAGCAGAGAGGATCTAGAAATGAGGAGCAGCAGAGGCTGCTCATGAGAATCTAATACAGTCAGTATGCTGTATTAATGATGCCCAGAAAGTTCCTGAAACTAAAGTGAACCAGCAATCCCCAAAAACTAGGACCACTGCAAATGTCACCTTTATCCACACTCTTGAAGGTGACTTCAGCAACCCCAAGAATCCTTATGTGATTCCTAGGGTCCCTGTGACTGTGAGAGCCTATGCTTCCACATCTTAGAGAACCAGCAGGACCAAGCGGAAAGAATGAACCAGCAATACAGAAACTCCGCCTTGAGTCCCAGCTCTGCCACCAACTGGGCATTTGTTTTTTCCATTGTAAAGTAAAAGGGCTGGCCAACAGACCTACAGCATTCTGCGATTCTACAGCTGATATAAATTCTACAAGAAGAAAACGGATTTTTAAAACTAAGAAGTTACAGAAAGCATTTCTAGTCTACAGTTGGTTAAATTTAGACATCGTTTCATGAGAAGGTGAAGCAATGACATCCCAAAGCATTAAAATATCAATTATTAAAACAACAGTCCTCAGCTCTTAAATACTTCATGGAGAAGAGGGAAGCTCGCTCTGCTCTCTCGCCCACTCCCTTTTCTCAACGTGCCCCAAAGCAGGGATTATTAAGCAGAGAGATCAGAATACAAACCCCCAACTGGGGCAGATTTACTGGCTAAAAAGTCCACTGCTCAGAACTCTTTTTATTTTACAGTTTGATGCCATGGCTCCCTGGAAGCTAGTGACCTCCGATAGGTCCTTAGCCCTCTGGCTCCCCTCTCCCTCTGCCACTGCCTCCTCCGAGGGGTAAGCAGATGCACGCAGGCAGTCCAACCTCAGCCTAGCAGACTTTTTGGTTCCTGGCCCAGATTGTCTACCAGAGTGTGATCAAATCTCAAAACAGCTTTGGGAATGTATGGCAAAGACAGCCTCGAGCTAAAACCATATATTCCAAAGCAGCTCTTACCAGAGACCTGCTCTTGGGGGTCGCTGAGCACAGGCCAGTTCACAAGGAAGTGGTGCTTTTGAGTCTGGCAATTGTTACTTCTGCATAGATTGTCTACAGAACACTCGGAGGAGGAACAGCAATTAGCAAAGAGAATTCACTAAATGCCACCCAAACCTTCCTTTATTCCATGGCATACTGGCAGTCTCAGAAGGCTAAAGGCATGTGTAAGAGGAGATGGTGAGAGGCATGGGATGGACAGCCCCAGCTGGTGCTCACAGACAGACAGGCCCTTTGCTGTGTGCAGAGAGGCACCTGGGGAAACTGAGAAAGGCTCTGTTCAAAACGTAAACAGAGGTCAAAATACAAAATGATACCAAGTGAAAAATAAAACACAAAATGAAAGATTAAAAAAGGGGGGATAGTGACTCAGCTAAATCAAGAAAAGTGTATTCTTAAGAGAAAGGCTGAGTTCTTAAAAGAGGCTCAGCTCACCAGATGTGAAAGGAAAAAGAAGCAATTCTCACTCCTAACTGCTTTTAAAGATGGAGCTAAGAAGGAAATTTACACTGGGCGGAGAAAATGTCTTTGATTCAGAGAAGATGGAAATCCCAGGAAGTCAAATGGAAAGTCATCCTCCCAGGTAATTGCAAAAACAACTGAGAATTGGGGTCTGAAAGTCTCAGGCAGAGCACAACAATGCAATTACAGAATCTCTCCTTCAAGACAGGACAGCTAGTTAGGAGCTTTAAAAAAAAAAAAAATGGAGTAAAACATCCACTTTCAGCAAAATGGAATAAAAGTAACTTTCCCTATTCGTCCCATTAAGTGCAACTCAAAACCCTGAACATTATATATAAAACAAACATAAAAGAACTCTGAAAGGTGGAGTGAAAGATTAGCTAGGGACCTCAAGACCCTACAAATGACAGAATAGTCAATTCCCAGTCAAAGGGTTTCTCTTTGCCTCATATATCCCAGATTTGCAGCTGAAGAAGCTAGCAACCAAAAATGCCAATGGGTAGAAACCAAAAAAACTCCCCAAGAAAAGTCTGTGCTCTGTAGCCAACCACCAAGAAAGGTGTGCCTAGGAAAACAGAAAACTTTGAGACGATGCCTGCTCTACTCCAGCGAAATCCCACAGAAAACGCTGGGGCCCCACCCCAACCTGTGCCGAGTCAAGCCAATACTTCCACCCTCTTGAGACTGTAATGAGCTGTCTGTCCCAACACCCCTACCCAGATGGTGGGTGTCAGAGGTGGTCAGTAGCGAAGGGGAACTTTCATGTCTGCCAAATGATAACGCTCCCCCAACACCAGCCCAGCAGGTATTTCCTTTAAACTCTAAAAAAGAAATCTCCAGACCCAGGTGGTTTTATTGGAGAATTCTACCAAAGAATTCTACTAAAAAAAGAAAAACTAACACCAATTATACACACTCTCTTTCAGAAAAATTGAAAAGGAGGGAACACTTCTCAATTCTTTAAAAAGCGAGTATCAACCTATCTCAAATTGGACAAGAACACAACAAAAAAGGAAACGTACATGCATATAATAGATGCAAAACTCCTTAACAAAACAGCAGCAATTATAATTCAAAATACATTAAAAAAAAAAAAAATACGTAGCTTGACCAAGTGGGATTCTTTCCAGAAATGCAAGGCTATTTTGATATCTGAAAAATCAATATAATCTACCCAAAAAAAGAACCCTGAAACCAATAACTGACTTCAACAGAGTCAAAGGATACACAGTAAATATATAAAATTATTTGTCTCTCTATATATTAGCCATGAATATGCACTCACCAAAAAATGTAATACCACTTTGTTTAAAAAAAGAAATCTAACAAAACATGCAAAGGACTTATATGATGAAAACTACAAAACAGGCTGGGCACGGTGGCTCATGCCTGTAATCCCAGCACTTTGAAAGGCCAAGGCGGGTGGATCACCTGAGGTTGGGAGTTCGAGACCAGCCTGACCAACATGGAGAAACCCCGTCTCTACTAAAAATACAAAATTAGCCAGGCATGGTGGCACGTGTCTGTAATCCCAGCTACTCAGGAGGCTGAGGCAGGAGAATTTTGCTTGATCCTGGGAGGTGGAGATCTCCGTGAACTGAGATGGCGCCACTGCACTCCAGCCTGGGAAACAAGAGTAAAACTCCATCTCAAAAAAAAAAATAAGAAAACTACAAAACAAAGAATCAAAGATATACATAAATGAACAATCTGTGATCATTTCATGGACCAAAAGTCTCAATACAGTAAAGATGTCAATCCTCCCCTAAACTGATATGTAAGTTTAATGCAATTCCTATCAAAATTCCAGCAAGATGTTTTATATAAATTGACAACATTATTCTAAAATTTATATGAAAAAACAAAAGAACTGGATTAGTGAAAACAATTTTGGGAAAGAAAAATAAATTGGAGGCATCCGTCTACCAGATTCGAAGACTATCTAATTACAGTACTCAGACTGTAGATACTGGTAGAAGGACAGACACACAGAACAATGGAACAGAATGAAGAACCCAGAAATAGCCCTACACAAATGCCTGACTGATACTTGACAAAGGGCAAAAGCAATTCATCGGAAGAAGAGAACATCTTCAACGAATGGTGCTAGAGGAAGTGGACGTGTGTGGGGAAAAAAATAACCCTCCACCTAAATCTCACACCCGACACAAACATTAAGTTAAAATGAGTCACAGACTTAATTTGTAAATCACAGAATTATAAAATGTTGATGAAAAAACACAGGAGAAAATCTTTAGGATCTAGAGCTATGCCTTAAGCAGGGGTCATAAAATGGAAAACTGATATACTTGACCTCATGAAAATTACAAACTTTTGCTCTGCCAAAGACCTGTCAAGAGGATGAAGAGACAAGCTATAGACTGGGCGAAAACACTTGCAACCACATAGCCAACAAGACTAGTATCTAGGCTCTATCAAGAACCTGTGAACTCAATGGATGGTTTGTCATAAAAGCAAACAACCTAATTAGAGATGGGCAAAAGATATGAACAGACATTTCACCAAAAAGGAAATTAAACCCATGAAAAGGTGTTCAACATCATTAGCCAGTAGAGAAACACAAACTGAAACCACAATAGAATAGTGCCACATACCTATCAAAATGGCTAAAATAAAAAATGGTAACACTAGCAAATGCTAGCGAGGATGCAGAGAAACCGGATCCCTCGTATGTTGCTCCTGAGAATATAAAATGGTACAGCCACTCTGAAAAACGCAAATACCACATAACTCAGAGTCTAAACATGCAAATACCACATAACCCAGCAATTATACTTTGCTGATAAACAGGCATTTATTTATCCCAGAGAAATAAAAACTTATGGCCACACAAAAACCTGTACACAATGTTAATACTAGCTTTATCCATCAGAGCCCCCAACTGGATCCAATGCTGATGTCTTTCAACAAGTGAATGGTTAAATGACCTATGGTACAACCATACAATGGAATCTACTCGGCAATAAAAAGGAATATACTATTGATAGACCCAACAACCAGGGAATTATGCTGAGTGAAAAAAAGCCAACCCTAAAGAGCTATATACTATATGATTCCATTTATATGACATTCCTGAAATGACAAAATTATAGAAATGAAAAACAGCTTAGTGGTTGCCAGGGGTGAAGGAGTGGGTGTGTGTGGCTATAAATGAGCAATATGAGAGATTCCTGTAGTGGTGGGAAAGTTCTGTACCTTGACTGAGTCAGTGCCCATATCCCAGTTGTGATACTGATCTACAGTTTTGTGAGATGTTACCATTGTGGGGAACGGGATGAACAGTATACAAGTTCTCTCTGTATTATTTCTTACATGAATCTACAATTACCTCAAAAGAAAAAGGGAAGGAGGTCCTTCATACCTTTCTCCAGGCCTAGTAAACCGAGGGGCTGAAAGGCACTGAGTGAAGAGTGATGGACCGGTCTAGCAAGGACCTGGGAGACCACACCTTTTACACTTCCTGAACCATGAACAGGGGGCAGCAGGGTCAGTTCAGGAATCCACTTCAGATAACTAACTAGACACTAATATGCAGACCTATGGAACCCTGCCCCAGAGCCACAGGCATAGGCTTAAACTGAACTGGGTTCCTACCCCAGAAAGGGCAGGCCAGGGTGTGAGGCCCTGGAAAGCTGTTACAATGTGAGGTGGTGTACTCTTCCGATTCAGCCATGAGCTACCACGAATGTGGAGGTCAATGGGGGAAATAGAAAGTAAAAGTGTTAAATACATGGAATGCTGGCTGGGCAGGGTGGCTCACACCGGTAATCCCAGCACTTTGGAAGGCCAAGGCAAGTGGATCACTTGCAGTCAGGAGTTTGAGACCAGACTGGCCAACATGGTGAAACTCTGTCTCTACTAATAATATAAAAATTAGCTGGGTGTGTTGGCATGCGCCAGTAATCCCAGCTGCTCTGGGGGCTAAGCCGGAGAATCGCTTGAACTCAGGAGGCAGAGGCTGCAGTGAGCCGAGATCATGCCACTGCACTCCAGCCTGGGTAACAGAGCGAGACTCCACCTCAAAAAAGAAAATACATGGAATGCGCTGGACAACAGAGGAAAGGAGGGGCTCGGCACAGTCGCTGGTACTTCAGGCGCCCCTGGGGCCATTTCTAGATTATTTGTAAGCAGTCACATGTGTTTTAAGTGCTACCCTCAGACAGAAACCAAGTGCCATGGGAAGATTTTTCTCAATCAAGTTTAATAAGCTGTGAACTGGCCGACGGTCATGTGACTGGCAAACGCGAAAGATGAAACGAAGGCTATTTTCTCTTTTTTTCCTCCCTGTCTTACTGCATCCCCCACCTCCCCCTCCCACGGCTGCTGGACGCCACCTCAGGCGACAGTAATGGACGAGATACCCCCTGGCCACACGTGGAGGCTAGGATGGCAACAGCCACAGGCATGCTACTAGCCCATAGAACCAGGGAAGAGACTCCAGGTTAGGTTAAACTATGAATGCTGAGGATGCAGCAGCCACTCCTACTGAGGCAGAGGCCACACTCCCCGCCTGGGTCTGAGTGACAGTCTGGCTGCGTCTGGGAAAATGGGAAGCTGTGGAGAGGCATTCTAGATCCAGTGAGAAGCAGGAGACAAGGAACAGGAGGGCATGCTGTGGGACCTTTCCACGCTGCTGGCCCTGCAGGGCTTGGCTATGCAGTGGGTTGAAGCTCACCACAAACAAACGCCCTTTCTGGTGAGCCGAGCGACCTACATGGATGAGGGGATGACTGCAAACCGCAAACAGAACGGGAGGCGAGCATTTTGCTTGCGTGTATCTGGCCTGAGAGTTAAATGTACATTCTACCCTAATTCACTCTTTGGGATTCCGGGTGAAATAAGTGACCTGCGTATTTTACTCATCCTAGCAAGATACAAAAGTGATGCCAAAGCAACCACACACACAAGATGTCAATCTCTCCTCCCAGGGACAGAGCTTACCCGTTTCACCCTAGTTTGGCTGTTGAGCCTAAAAGGTTAACAAAGAACAAAAACAGCCGGGCACAGTGGCTCACAGCTGTAATCCCAGCACTTTGGGAGGCTGGGGTGGGTAGATCACCTGAGGTCAGGAGTTTGAGACCAGCCTGGCCAACATGGTAAAACCCCGTTTCTACTAACAAAACCAAAAATTAGCTGGGCATGGTGGTGGACGCCTGTAATCCCAGCTAGTCAGAAGGCTAAGACAGGAGAATCGCTTGAACCTGGGAGGTGGAGGTTGCGGTGAGCTGAGGTTGTGCCACTGCACTCCAGCCTGGGCGACAAGAGTGAAACTCCGTCTCACAAAAATAAAAATAAAATAAAAACTAGGGAAATGCAGGGAAGAAGAAAATTCTTACCCACCTGGCCAAGTCCTTCCTTGCTCTCAGAGGAGGACTCAGACAGACACATCTGAGGGTGGCTCCAAAGGCCAGATACAGAGCACTCAGCTCATAGTGAGAACCCTCCTAAGCCAGGACACAGCCGACCACTCTACACAGTCCACCAGCAGACACAGACACAAGACAAGAGGACAACAGCACTGAAGAAAGGGCTTTTGGCTTTTTCCCCTTTCTTACTGCATCCTGTTAGGCTGAAAAGAAAGATTATCCTTTGGAAGAAGTGGTGTCAAGATGGGAGGACATCCACGTAGACAGGACCCAGGCATCAGCACTGGACTAGGTTAAAAGCTGGCGCCATCACGGCCTTCTTAAACTAAGTCTCTGCTTTCCTGTCTTCTTGAGCATTTTACTGCCAGAGCCAATGAAACATTTAACATTCAAACCTGCAAGAATGCTGTCAAAACTTTTTACTGCTTCCATTTCCACTAAACTGAAAAACCAGAGAAAAAAAATACTGGGGTATTCTTGATCTTTTGTTCCCCAAACTCAAAATGCTACAAAGAACTTAACCCAGTAACTACCCTTGAGGAATTAATCACCGAGATAGTACCAAACTTCTAAACTCTAGCATAAACATCCTAATTAACAAAGTATTAGAGGAAGAAAAAGGAAAGCCCAGTTCCTGCTACCTCTCTATAAAGAGATGTTTGCAGGGCATAGTGTATTAGCTCAAACTAGTGCTCCCTTGGAATTTCACAAGTTTTTTTTTGGGGGGGGTGGGGGGTGGGCAGCACACAGGGTCTTGCTCTGTCACTGAGGCTGGAGTGCAGTAGCCTGATCTCAGCTCGTTGTAACCTCCAACTCCCAGCCTCAAGCGATCTTCCCAACTCAGTCTCCCAAGTAGCTGGAATGACAGGCATGTACCACCAAGCCTGGCTAATGCTTTGTATTTTTGGTAGAGACCAGGTTTCGCCATGTTGCCCAAGCTGGTCTCAAACTCCTGACCTCAGACAATGCACCTGTCTCAGCCTCCCAAAGTGCTGGGATTACAGGCATGAGCCACTGGGCCCAGCCAAATTTCACAAGTTTTCTGGTTTGGACAATACGTCACATGGTCCAACTGGAATTTATTTCATTCAACATGTCTAATTACTTCCAAACAACTGTATCATATATTTATGATAAATACATTTATTTATTAGCTAAAAGTTGACTCATGAAGTAGCAAATGATGGAGATGAAAGGCTGACTGATGCCCGCTGTGAAATGCAGTTCACCAACACTGACCTGCACTTCACTACAAAACAAAACCTGCAAACGCATACAAAGGTATTCTAGCTAAGCGGAGGTGGGTGTGCCGTTTGTGGCTTAAATTCACTGCCGTAAAGGATATTACTGAACGTACATCTGGACCACCATCTTAAGTAAGTAGACATGCCACAGAAATGGGTACTGATAAATGCATTTCACTATAAAAGACAGATCAGCATTATAAACAATAAGCTCAGTAGAGCTGCCAGCAGATAAATAACAGTAAATATTTTTCTAAATATCAAAATTGCCACTAAGTCAGGAACTCTGATGACAAAGCCTGATTTGAACAGTTCATACAATGGGATACTACAATCAGCTCAGTCTCAGGCTTTCAACATATATTCCAATGACCAAACGATTATCAAAATCTAAAGTTCCACAACTCAACTAATACATATATATTATCTTCCCCCCAAAAAACCTATTAAAATAAGATTCATGTTTCAACATTGTTTCTATGCTTTTTTTTTTTTTAAGAGATGTGATCTCGCTCCAATGCCAGGCTACAGTGCAGTGGCTCAATCACAGCTCACTGCAGCTTCGAACTCCTGGGCTCAAGCAATCCTCCCACCTCACCCTCCCAAGTATAGCTGGGACAACAGGCACACGCCACTGCTGCCACTGCCACCACTGCCGCCACAACCGCCACCACCGCCGCCACTACTGTGTCCCCCAGCTAATTGTTTCTATTCTATGAAAACAATCCTTACTGGATCATGTGCCTGGCTGCACAGGCATGCGCGCGCGAACACACACACACACACACACACACACACACACACACACACACACACACGGGCGCGTCCATTTCACTGCATTCCCACCCTAAAATCAAGGGCATCTTATCAAGCACTCACGCCTACAGACTCATCACTGAAACACCAAAATTTAAATGATACGCTACTTGTCCACTCGTATCTGCAGCCTGCTGGAAATGTGTAGCCAGCGACGTCTCGTCCTGGAAGACTTCGTTACACTCCAAACATTTTAGACTATGTCTACACAGTTTGGAGGGGTCTTCGTCTAGGGGCATGGCTGGGGTGATGGGAGTGCTTGACGGAGCCGATATGACTGTCCCAGTTATGCCAGACTGAATTTTTGTGACAGTGTGTGTGCCAGCTCCCACAGGGCTTTGAAGAGTAGAAGATGAAGTGGACGTATTGCTTGACGGAGAAACTATCATTTGATCTGCTGGGACTGGCTTTAAAATTAAGTGGGAGCATTGCATTACAACCCCTTTCTCCTTATGCCCACGGGCATGGGAAAGGAGGCTGCATTTGTTGTAAAAAACGAGGTTCTTTGTACAATGGTTGCACGTTACTTCGATGCGCACGCTCCGTCTGTCGTAGTGCTGAGTCAGACTCTTTTCAAGTGCAAAGGAGTCCCCCACACTCCAAGCACTTGTACCCACGCGTCGGTAACGTGATCCCTGCATTGGCGGGAGGACTGAGGTTTGGGATGTAAACAGGGACTGGATTGACACTGCTCAGCACCTTGTTGAAAGCTTCCACCACAGAACTCTGCAAGGACGACACCACCTGCACTCGAGACACCTTTTGGGGGGGTTGCGAGGCTGCTGCATTGATTATTGCCTGCTTTATTTGTTGCTGAGGTTTGGTTAGCACTTGGCGGAGTTCAGAGGTGGCCTGGGCACCCTGAGGCAGAAGGTTAAGGTTGGCAAGGTGCACAGTCTTTGGCACGAGTTTGGCATTGGCCAGGCTGGATGCCGGCACCACGACAGTTTGCTGCTGGATGGCGTTGGCGGCTTTAATGATGGCGCTGCTGGCGCTCTGGACAGAGGCAGCAGATATGACCGTGGCTTTCACCGTGGTGTTGTTAGCGAGCTTTAAATTAATGACTTGGGATCCTGCCGTCTTCACAGCAGACACCGGGAGGAAAGCAGTGGCCACAGGCTTGATCGTGACCTGTTTGGGGGTGAGCTCCGCAGGGGAAACTGCATTGGTCACCACTGCCGACTGGAGAGGCGCCCTGGGGGGGGAGAGGAAAGGACGGCGGCTGATGCTGGAGATGACAGAAGGGATGTCACAGAGGCCATCATGGACGCCGTCTGCTCAGAAGGCTTCTTCCCAGAGTCAAGATCCACTTCTGGCAATACCCTGGTCACTGTTCTCTTTATCTCCCCAGAAGACGTCTTAATGGTTTTTATGCGGACTTTGGGGATTGCTGGTGTGGACCCTGCAGGAGAGGACGGGGACCCCTTGCTGCTGTTCTCACTTGAGATGCTTCTGGGACTATCGGGTTGCTTTAGGGATGGTTTTTGGTCCCATCGATGAGATTCTGGGATTCAGGAGACTTGTCGGCGGCTCTCGGACTGTCGTTTGCTTCTTTTGGTAATGGGGAGGATTCCCTCGAATTGGCCACTGGTTCTTTGCAGGAGTCTGAAGCCGCCTTTTTAGCGCTGAGAGCCGCGATGGCAGCGATGCAGGATGAGAGCTTGGAGGACGACTTTGTCTTTGACGGCACAATGCCGGGCAGGCCGCTGTCGTTCTTCTCAGAGCTCGGCTTCCCATCCACGACTCTGTTTTCCGGCACCTTGTCAGAGTTCTCCTTCAATTTATCCTCTGCTTTTCGAACTTTAAAAGGTTCATAAACACTCAGGTTTACAGAACTGGCTTCTGCTTCTCTCTTAACAACTTTGTTTTTCTCCAGATTGCCTGACGTAGAGAGTCCAGTCTTGCTGGAGTTCTCCCCGCCAAGTGTCTTCACCTTATCGAAGTCCTGCTGAGGAGCCGACCCCGTCAACACGTTCGATCTGAAGCTTGACCGCACGTCCTCCTTGTCAGGGGGTCGTCCACCTCGATCTTCTCGTCATCATCAAACTCTTCAGCGCTGGAGATCGGGCTAAACTGGCTGAACGTCGAGTCTTCAGAGTCACCTCAGAGGCAGGCACGTCTCCTTTCAAGGTCTTCACTCCATCTTTGCTGTAACTGTCGAGGGAGGACCCTGTGAGAAACCCATTATGCAGGCCATTGCCGGCGGGATTGTGGCCGTCCTTCTCCCCCGCCCTCGGAGGAGTCGATGTTCCGAACGTTCTTGACAATAACGCTGACACCCACGTCAGAAGATGACGGTGCATGGGAGTCGTCCTCTCCGTGAGCGTTCTGCTTCATGTGGCTTTCGTGGTCATCGTGTCCAGACTCAATAGCTGCTTTAGGATCGACCATATCTGGGATGTCAAACGCTGCCAGGAGGTCATCAAAGTCTGGGGTCTTCATATCCCCCATGGTCATGAATTTGAGCAGATGTTCTGTTAAATGAGCAGAAAATACTTCCATCAGTAATTGGTATTTCATCACGATGTGATAAAACCCCTATACACTTCGCACTAACATAACAATGATTTCCAAGAAAGAGCATGGTGGTAACTGCATTTACGATAACTCAGAAACCCTGAGTCCAAGTGAACAAACATCGAGAAAATATAAGACCTATATAATTTTAGCTTCAAAAGTAATCCCTCCATACTGTAGTACAGCGTTACCAGCGTGGCTCCCAGCTAACAAGAATGAAGTTGATTTAACCTGCTGGGGTCTAGAAAAACAGGTTCTGGTGTGGCAACTAGAAAATGTGTCCATTTCGTAAAAAGCTACTTCCAAACATATTTTGATCTTGACAGTATTTAATTCTGCTGGCAAAATGATCACTATCATAGTCACCATCAGATTTGGGATACCGTATTAAAAGAAACATGCCACAGTCAAAAAAGCCAATTACAGATTTCAATATTCACCTACAGAAAAAAGAAACCAGCATCCACACCCAGCACAGGTATCTGCTCATAACTTCCACTTGGGACTTATTTAAAAAAAAAAAAAAAAAAAAACCCTAAGGAACTGATTCCATCCATTTTTATTTAACCCTAACTTTCCCTAGCAGGTTTGTTAAAAAAGAAACACTCTCAGAAGACAGAGAGTTATAGAAAAATGGATGGACACAGCCATTACTAAGCATAAAGCCTATACGAATACACGCAGTGCCTGAGGGTCTTTAAAAGGGGCCCTTCCCCACCTGCAGAAAACAAGTGATTGTGGGGCAGATAAAGCCTCCACTGTAGGGGACATGTTCTGCTTCCTGGACCCCCGAGCCCTCCTTCCTGGGACTCTACTGTTTCCTGGTCTCTACTCCAGTGTGTGTGTACTTTTCTCCTCTTCCAGACTGGCCTGTAAGCTACCTGAGGACAGGCAAACTGTCACTCACCTTTCTAGCATAAATGCCAAATAATTAACACAACACCAAGTCAGGCACCGCGTTTATAACAGAAAACCAGGGCTGGACCCAGCTCTGTCACCCGCTAGCTCTGGGGCCCTCAGGAAATGAGGGGGATCTCTTGGATCTGTTCCTTCTGCAGTGGAGGCAAACAGCCAGGAAGCGAAGGAAAGCAAAGAGGGAGGAGGGGGAGAGGGGAGAGCGAGAGAAGAGAAAGAGGAATCAAGCAAGCAGCGGCCAGTCAGAAGGGCAGAGGGCGGCAGCTGACCTCAGGCGACTGTCAGTGGAAGAATCCGCCAGCCCATTGACCAACGCGTGCCCCTAGACAGACTCTGCTCTTCGGTATTTACTGTTATTATCCTTCCTTCAAATCTGCTGTACTGGTCCCTGACACAGTGTTTCATTCCACATTTTACTGAAACACTTAATGATTTTTTTTGTTGTACAATCTATAAAAGATCACACATTCCTAATAAAAGTAACTATTCCAGGGTCAAGGGAGAATTTCTACTCAGTGAGAATATACATGCCTGAGAAAACTCATATAAACCACAAATCCATCAACAGCTGCTAACACCCTCAGCGTATTAACTCACTCTGGGGACACATCCAAATACTGAAGAATCTGGTTAGGAAAAACTACTGCTGAAGACGAAATCAACACTTAGGGTTTGAGGGAGCTGAAGAATAAATCCGCTTCTATTCACACCTGTCTCGGTTAGTACCAAGCTGAAGAAGTCACACGTGCTTTTCCTTCGATGGCTTACTCCGCCTAGAGAAACCTCTCTGTGATCACACTTCTCTCAGAGGGGCACTTGCGAGCACAGACAGGGAGTAACACACCCCCAGCACCAAACTACCACCAATGCAAAAAGTACACAGGAAATTAAACGACGACACTAAAGGGATACTGATGCACAAGTATCTATGAGAAGTCAGACCCACTAGGAAAGCTTGTGATTGTGCTTTTGCTTTTTAAATGAAATTGAACATTTAAACTGCAAAATGTGGGGAATGAAAAAGCCATCTGTCAGGCACTATACCCAAGTAAAAATCCACCCACTTACAAATAATCCCTGAACGTCACCACTCGTTTCCATCCATCATCCTGGTGATGGAAAGGGAATTCTCACAATAAAGCTGCCATTAGCAGAGTAGCCCTGTGATCTATCCTCACCAGCCGTGCTGATCTAAAGTTGGAGGTCACTGCTAATAGAAAACTCAAGACACTACCCCCTGCCCCACCAGGGTTGGAAAGGGCCTGAAAAGTGTATTTTTAACTTATGCAAAGCGTGGGCTCAGGCTCCAGAAGTCCCCATGGTAGCAGGGCTCTGCCCTAGTGCCTCTACCCTTTCTTTAGAGCTCCACAGGATCCGTGTCATTTGCCCTCTCTTTATGATTTTGGTGAGCAAAAGACTTCATACAGTTTCACACTGTTCATCCCAGAGGGCAGTTGCTTGAGGAACAAAGAGAAGGTAAGAGATAATTCAAATACTCAGTGGGTGGGAGGCCCAGAACATACAACCACAAGAATGAGGAAAGGTCGCCACGTGAAGCAAAACTGGATGGTCAGCAGTGCGACCGTGTGATATTCTTATGAACCCTGGGAGGGTTAATATGGCTCTTCTCACCTTTTTCTGCTGTTATACATACAGGAACCTCCTGATTTATAAACACGTGCACAGCGGCTGTTCTGAATCACTGAGTCAAGGCTAGCTTGCCGCCCTCCCACACCACCCGTTTTCCCATCTGCCGAGCTAAAGCAGAGTTAAGGTCTAGAAGGCCCCAGAGAGGAACTCTCATGCCTGCAAACCCTCAAAGGGGTTGAGAAGCAACTCTCTCTCCACAGCGATCCAGCCTCACCCTGTCCCCATCCCTCTGCTCCACCTAAGGTTTGTACTCTTCTCTTGAGGGCTGTGGGGAAGCCCGGCGTGAAGCAGTGGGATGTGGTGAAGAGGTCAGAGTGAGCTGACGGTAGTTTAAAAAGTGAGTCAGCCATCCTAGTTCACCTGCAGGAAGCCCGACGTTAAGCTGAAAATGCATAAAGGGCGTTTTTAAAGCCTAGCGCAGCAGCCATGAAAGTGCATCGTGTTGTCTGAAACCCGAGATCACTGTGGCAGGTGGACTCCCCCTCTCCGGGGTTGTATAACTAATAGAATGGATACGGCTCTCTGTAACTTCACACTTCTTTTTGGTTTATAGGAATGTTTTTCATACCCGCAATCACATTGTCCTATTACCCTTTCCCTTCCCACATTCTGGAAGGCAAGAGCAAGCGTGCCACGTGGAGGGGAAAAAAAATGTCTAACTCCCACTTCATTTCTCAGTTATATTGAATACAAAGAAGAATGTTTATGCCTGAAAGTTTTCTTCATTTTCCACCCCAATTCCTAAGTACTACTGTCTTAAAAATAGATTCTTTTGCTTTAAAACATTACAAAAATAAATCTCAGTCCTCTCTTTTAAAAGATAAAATAGAATGATCTCATTTTAGCTTCCCTTTCCCTCAGCAGTTTGAAATTCAAACAGAATTAGCTTTAGTTATTTTAACGATGTCTTTCACTTATGCCCTATAAAATACATCTCCCTTCAAAGACAATAATGGTCTTTTATTTTATTTTATTATTACTTTTTTTCCAAGACAGAGTCTTGCTCTGTCACCCAGGCTGGAGTGCAAAGGTGCAATCTTGGCTCACTGCAACCTTTGCCTCTCGGGTTCAAGTGATTCTCCTGCCTCAGCCTCCCAAGTAGCTGGGATCACAGGCGCACCCCACCATGCCCGGCTAATTTTTTTTATTTTTAGTAGACACGGAGTTTCACCATGTTGGCCAGGCTGGTCTCGAACTCCTGACCTCATGATCCGACCGCCTCGGTCTCCCAAAGTGCTGGGATTACAGGCGTGAGCCACCACACCCAGTCAATGGTCTTTTAATTTAAAAGTAAACCCTACATAAATGACCTAGAATTCACTAATAGCATTTGTGTTTAATGTGTAATGTGCTTTCACCCAAAGACATCAACAATATCTGAGGGGAAAAAATGCTAGACCTGTTTACAATAAAGGAAACTGAAAGAGCTCAGGGTCCGTCACATGATCACTTTATTTTCTCCTATGACACAGACATAAAACATTTCCTTTCCTACTCAAAGTCCCTTAGAAGTCTAAAAAGCTATTTCATCTTTGTTGGCAGAAGACAAAAGTTATGAAGTCAAAAGAAAAACTTAAGAAAAACCTATTCACCCCTTAATCATACTTTTCATACTTTGTAACAAAAAAAAATTTTCTTTGCAACAAAAAAATTGTTGGTTTCCCCATTTCCAACTAGAGAATGTCAATATTAAAGGCACAGGCACAACCTAACCACTGAATCCCAACTTTAAGTAATCCCCAAACAGAAAGATGCCCAAATCCAGCCAAGGTCTGCCTCATCTGATCTGTGAAAACACTGGTTCCCTATTTAACAGGGAAACTAACATTTCCCCTAATGAAAATCAATACACTCTATATCATAACAGTCCTACTTAGAGAAAAGCAAATCAGAGTCCACTGGCCATCCTCACAGTATTATAAAGGCTTCCCATAAAACAACTGTAATAATACAAGGTCTGCTTTGGGACTCCCAGTCCCTATTTTCCAGCACTATCTGGCCAATGAGGCCCTTTAATGTGTCTTTTTTTTATTCCACTGAATTTTTAAAGAAATGATTCATATATATATATATATGAATATATATATATATATATATACACATACACACACACATACATATATGTATATATATGTATATTTCTTCTTCTCTTTCTTTTAGGATGGTGTCTCGCTATGTTGTCCAGGCTGGTCTCAAACTCCTGAGCTCAAAAAATCCTCCTGCTTCAGCTTCCCAAAGTGCCAGGATAACAGATGTGAGCCACTGCGCCTGGCCCAAAGAAGTAATTCAATAAATGAATGGATCTAGCATGTTTTCATCCTTCCTATCTTTCCTTCAAATATAACATGTTCTTATAACATATGTTTATATTATGTAATGTTTCAAATTTAATTTCCTCCTCTTAGAAAATGAATCTAGCTAGGACCCGCAGTTTTTAGACATCTTCAAGAAACACAGGGATTGACTTCCCTTGGCCACCTACATTCAAATTCTTGCTCTTCCCATTATCCCACTATGCAAACTTTAGCTCTTCCTCATCACTAATCTCTTATATTTTCAGAATTTCCAAGGCTCTTCACGTGATCTCTTCCACCAAAAAAAAGGAGGGGAGGGGAGGGCAGGGAAGGGGAGTGCAAGGGAGGGGAGGGGGAGGGCAGGGGAGCAGAGGGGAGGGGAGGGCAGGGGAGGGCTTCGTCTCCCTCTCTTCCAATTGACCTTTTGCCGCTTTTATCCCACTTCAATCTTAATTAAATATCAGGGGAAACCTATGTTCTCAGTGCATTTAGCCTCATGCTTCTTCACTCTTCCTAAAACAGCTGGGGACAGGGTCAGCTTTGGGGCCCTTTAAAAAAAAATCTGACCAGCTGCACCTCTGGAGCAGCTACCCTGGTCACTGCTTCTCTCTAGGAAGTCAGGGATGGGAGAGACTGAGCCCCAAATATGGCACATTCTCAGATTTCAAAAAAATAGCATACATGCAGACACACACACACACACACACACACACACACACACACACGAAAAAGTGTGTAAAGGGAAAATAAGCAATTATGAAAAAAGCTGGCCAGGCACAGTAGCTCATGCCTGTAATCCCAGCATTTTGGGAGGTCAAGGCAGGCAGATCACTTGAGGTCTGGAGTTTGAGACCACACTGGCCAGCACAGTGAAACCCCGTCTCTACCAAAAATGCAAAAATCAGCTGGGTGTAGTGGTGGACGCTTGTAATCTCAGCTACTCAGGAGGCTGAGGCAGGAGAACTGCTTGAACCCAGGAGGCAGAGGTTGCAGTGAGCCAAGATCCTGCCACTGCACTCCAGCGTGGGCAACAGAGGGATACTCAGTCTCCGGGAAAAGAAAGAAAGAAAAGAACAAAAGGAAAGAAAGAAAGAAAAGAGAGAGAGAGAAAGAAAGAGAAAGAGAGAAAGAAAGAAAGAGAGAGAGAAAGAAAGCTAGCTAGCTATGGAATCTCTTAATTGCTTGCCATCTGAAGGTCCCATGCCAGTGACAAAATGCCAAAGAAAAGTTTCATTTTATCTTTAGCCTCCACGCTAGTCAGACCCTGACTACGTCCAGATGGGCAGCCCAGAGCACCTTGTAGGTCTAAAGGTTCCTCTCCAGCCACAGGGAAGAAAGCTGACACAATGGGACACCAACAACTCGCCTCAACCCTCTCACCCATCAGCACTGCTGGGCACCCTGATCACACTGCCCCTCTCAGCAGAAAAGCTTCATTTTCTAAGCAGCCTACACCAGGGTAACAGTGTACAAATATAGTTTATATGCAGGGTCAAAGAACAGAATGCGTGTTTTGTTAATTGTGTGAATTAACAAGAAATTAGCAAACATAGTTGCTATTATCCAAAACAGACATTAATGGTTTCCTTAAACCTGATGATACCAATCACGGATCTACAAATACTTTGCTCAAGGTAGTATGTCTTCTTCTTCAGTTAACACTTGATATTCCTGATCTGAAAAACAACAGATTTCCTGATCTGAAATTCAAACTGCTTCTGGAAATATCAACAGGAGTCACTAACACCATGAACCAGGGCATGACCTGGGGAAATACAGAATGAAGCCATCCCCAGCCCTTCCCTGCAGTTATTCCACACATCTCCCTCAAGGTTATAAAAGTAGGCTCCCGGCTCCACCCTCACACATCAGAAGCAACTAAGGGAAAGTCCCTGTCCCTATAAACTTGGCTTTCTCTGAGAGCTCAACCTCTCTTGCTCAGCCTACTTCTCGAATCACAGCTTTCTAAGGAACCTGGCTCCCCAACTCCAAGCTTTCCTGGGTCAAAACAAAAGCTCAGCTACAGTGAGAGCTCCTTTGCTTTTTCCAGGAGAGAAGCTCCAGGGAAAGTCAGGGCATGCCTGTGGCAGGTCCTTGGTGTCATTTATCGCTGCAATCCTTTTGTTTTTCCTCATTAACGTCCAGCCTGCCAAGAGGCAATAGTTTCTTTTCTTTGACACAGGACCTGGCTCTGTTGCCCAGGCTGGAGTGCAGGGCCATGATCACAGCTCACTGCAGCCTCAAAGTCCTGGGCTCAAGCGATCCTTACACGCACTGCCACACTCAGCTAATTCTTTTCTTATCTGTTGTAGAAATGGGGTCTCGCTCTCACCCAGACTGGTCTCAAACTTGCCTCAAGTGATCCTCCAGCCTCGCCTCCCAACATGTTGGGATTACAGACATGAGCCACCCTGCCTGGCCTGAGGCTGTGGCCTGCAGATGTTACAATCTCTCCCTCTCCTAAACTCCATCCCCTTTTCTTTCTGCGGTTAAGTTAAAAAATAATAGTCACCAGTCAAGAGGTCTCCCACTGCTTCCTTCCTTCAAATCTTGACTGTACCTCCACTGCCAGCCTTGCCAAGCCGATCCTCCACAGTGAGCTTGGTCCCTCCCTTCTCTTTGGGTCATTAGTCTCCCATCTGCCTAGTGGCATAGAGAGATCTCCCTCAGCCTTACCCTGGAACCCTTGGTGCTCTGTCCTCTTACCACACAGCCTTCACGGCTCAAGCTCTCCAATACTGGGACATATCCTGTTCCTCCCAGTTATCTCCCCAGCCCTCTGACAACACACTCTCTCAAAACCACCATTCAAATCCAGGCTGGGCGTGGTGGCTGGTGACTGCCATTCCAACACTTTGGGAGGCCAAGGCAGGACAACTGCTTGAGCCCAGGAGTCGAGGCTACAGTGAGCTACAATCATGCCACTGCAGTCTAGCCTAAGGAACAGAGTGAGACCCTGTCTCTGGAAAAAAAAAAAAAATCCAAGCTAAAGGAGAGAATTGTGGGGGATCATGGAATAGTCCTGTATCACAAATGTGGTAGTGGAGACATGTTTCTGTGCATCTGCCAAAAACTAGAGAATTTCAGGCCAGGCGCAGTGGCTCATGCCTGTTATCCCAGCACTTTGGGAGGCCAAAGCGGGCAGACCACCTGAGGTCAGGCGTTCGAAACCAGCCTGGCCAACATGATGAAACCCCCTCTCTACTACAAATACAAAAATTAGCTGGGCATGGTGGTGCACGCCTGTAATCCCAGCTATCTGGGAGGCTGAAACGGGAGAATCACTTCAGCCTAGAAGGCAGAGGTTGCACCACGGCACTCCAGCCTCGACAACAGAGTGAGACTCTGTCTCAAAAAAAAAAAAACTAGAGAATTTCACACTGTGTGCAAATATAAAATTTTAAAATAAAAATCAACCAGGAATGGGAGGGGGTCCAAAGTTAAGACCAATTGTAACAAGAACCTAAATGTATTACAAATAAATAACCTGACTGCACTGAAGAGTGAAGGAAGAAAAAACTAACCTAAACAACTCGGGAAACAAAATTCTGATTGTACACTGTAAGGCCAAAGTGAAAAAGACCATGTGCAAACACCGTCCTCTAGTAGGAAAACTGCTGAAATCTAGTTAGCTGTATTATATAAATGATAATTTTCTAATTTTCACAACTGTGTTAGAATTATACAAGATGTGAGCTTTAAGGAAAGTTGGGTAAATGGGTACACAGAAATCCTCTCATCTATTTTTGCAACATTTTCTCTCTCTCTCTCCCTCCCTTTATTCTCTCTCTCTCTCTCCCCCTCCCTTTATTCTCTCTCTCCCCCTCCCTTTATTCTCATTCTCTCTCTCTTTCTCCCCTCCCTTTATTCTCTCTCTCTCCCCCTCCCTTTATTCTCATTCTCTCTCTCTCTCTCCCCCTCCCTTTATTCTCTCTCTCTCTCCCCCTCCCTTTATTCTCTCTCTCTGTCTTCCCCTCCCTTTATTCTCTCTCTCCCCCCTCCCTTTATTCTCTCTCTCTCTCTCTCTCTCTCTCTCTGTAAATCCTGCTATGTTGCCTAGGCTGGTTACTCCTGGGCTCAAATGATCCTCCCACCTTGGCCTCCCGAAGCGCAGGGATTACAGACGTGAGCTACTGCACCCAGCCAAAACTTTAAGTTAAAATTATTTCAAAATAAAAGTTAACAAGGGAAAACCCAGGCTATGTGATATAATACAAAGGAGACATCTTTGGAGATGAAATCCTTGCTGCCCTATTTCCTACTATTAGCTAGCAACCTAAGGTGGCCATGTCACCTCCCTGAGTGGCCCTTCCTCCTAGGTCCAAATGAAAGTGCATGCCGTCGCTGAGTTGTGTAGAGTCTCACAGCCAGAAAGCACTCCAGCAACGATCCATTCCCAATCCACACACCTGTGCTTGCTGCCGATCGCCTTTCATGTTGCCCGCGACCTTTCCGCAGAATTTCATTTTCTGGTCATCCTTTCCTCTCGCGGACCCCACGGCACTGCCTCGAGCTCACTTAGCTTTTCCCCGACTCACTGGCTCTTCCTCTTCTCTCTTTTCATGAGTCCCTTCAGACTCTTTTTATCTACCTCTGTTCAATGGCAACCTCAGCAACTCCCATGGTCACAACGGTCAGAACACACAGGTTTCTACCTTTAGCCCTAATTCTTAGGAGCCGTCTTTCCATTGCTGGGATGATATTCTGCTTGGCTCTCACCCACACTAGGTCAAACTTAAAACTAAAACTCTCATGTTCCCTCTCAACATGTTCCTCTAAGTCCTCTGTCTTGTCAATGACCTTCACCTTCTCTAGGAAAACACTAAAAATCTTCAGGCAGGCCGGGCGCGGTGGCTCACGTCTGTAATCCCAGCACTTCGGGAGGCCGAGGCAGGCAGATCACCTGAGGTTGGGAGTTCAAGACCAGCCTGACCAACATGGAAAAATCCCATCTCTACTAAAAATACAAAATTAGCCAGGCGTGGTTGCAATCCATGCCCATGCCTGTAATCCCTAATCCCAGCTACTCAGGAGGCTGAGGCAGGGGGAATCACTTGAACCCAAGAGGCAGAGGTTGCGGTGAGCCGAGATTACACCATTGAACTCCAGCCTGGGCAACAAGAGCAAAACTCCGTCTCAAAAAAAAAATAAAAAAAAAACTTCAGGCAATATTTCACAAAGCATAAAACACAGATACTAGTTCTGTAGGAAGTTAATAGGTTTTTCACAGGGACAAGACTGAAATGCATATAGCAAATGCTGGATTTTCCTCAGTTAAACAGATTTCTTTCAGGCAGGAGCCACTATTATGCTAGTGAGAGTTACAAATCTCTGAAAACAGGGGATGTCAGTAGTCACTAAATTTTGATCTAACTGCAGGTCATTTGTTCTGATCCATGAATACAAATGCCAAAATGATTTCCCAAAAGGCTGCAAAAACTTCTGTTCTTGCAAATTACGCGTTAGAGTTACTTTTACTGCATCTTGTCCCCCAACTTCATAAATATTTACCAGCGAATGTCGAAGGCAACAAAAAGATGCCTTATTATATTTCACTTTTCATATTATTTGAAGGTTTACTTTTTCTCCTATGTTTTGCTAGTTATAAAAGAAATCAATGAATGATGAATGAATAGATGGAGGAAGCTGATGAATTTCCCATTTATTTCTTTCTCCAGCTCTGTGAAACAACTTACCAATCTACACTCTTGTTATTTTTAATAAGGAAGAGCATACAAAAGCCTATCCATACAGTTCCCCGAAATAAATTGTCTACGGACAAATCTTGATGAAGAAAAAGAGCACTTAACATCCCAGCTACACAACACACAGACAATAGGCGGGAAAGCACAACACCCCGGCAGCATGATTCCACTCCAGCACCAGTGTTCCCTTTGTTCCTGGCTTCTTTGTGCCCCAAAATTTTCCACCTAAAAAATGAGGATAACAGCATACACTCAACCCCAGGGACGTGGACGACTGATATTTAGAGAGAGACTTGTCATAATTAAATGTATAGCACAAAACAGCATAACATTCAAACAATGAGTGACCAGTGGCCAGAGAATGTCAAAGCATATTCCTACCCTTTTCATTTCAGAAGACAAGAGACCTACAACCAGGCAGGAGACCTATTTGGACAGAACCACATTCGGGAGAACGGTCTGTGGTGATCTTATTTATTAACCTTCCTAGTCAGACTGTAGCTTTCAGCAAAAGAAGGAAAGAAGGTAAGTTGGCATCATCCTTACAGGGGAGAGGCTAGTGCTAGAAGTCTTGCGGGAGCTCAGGGGCTCACCTTGTCTATAACAGAACCCACTGGCTCGGAGTGAGCCTTGGCAGCGATCAGAATTAGAGGCTGAGGCACAAATGACCAATCTACCAGGTCAGAACCTGGGAAGCAGATAGAAGAGATGCTTACACTGGAAGCAGAGCTGCCTGACCATCCTTCTCCAGAGCCCTCCTTATCTCTGCAGCCCCCAAATGACAACAAAACTATGAATCTACACAGACATAACACTTTACTATATATAAAACATCTCAGCTGGGCGCAGTTGCTCATACCTGTAATCCCAGCACTTTGGAAGGCCAAGGTGGGAGGATCACGAGGTCAGGAGTTTGAGACCAGCCTGACTAACATGGTAAAATTCCATCTCTACTAAAAATACAAAACTTAGCTGGGCGTGATGGCACATGCCTGTAATCCCAGCTACTCAGGAGGCTGAGGCAGGAGAATTGCTTGAACCCAGGAGGCAGAGGTTGCAGTGAGCCGAGATCATACTACTGCACCCCAGCCTGGGCGACAGGGCAAGACTCCATCTCAAAAAAAAAAAAAAAAAAAAAAAAAAAAAAACAGCTTCTCATAGGCAGTAGCAGTAGCAGCAGCCTAAATGGTCATTCTGAAAGGACCCCTGCTTCTCTGTGCCCTGCAAAACATGAGGCTCTCTCCTCTGTAGAGGAGGTGAGTGAGACCTATGAGCCATCTTTTCCAGGTCCTCAGGAAACTTGCAAGTGAGTTTTCCGAAGGGAGTCCAGAGAATTATATAGAAATGCAAAACTCTGAGATTTGAGTCTTTGTTAAAATTTAACTTAAGTTTTTAACTATCTCACTGTGATTCATAAATCTGTAAAGTTCCTGGACGCTGTAATAAAAGACAAATCACAGACCAAAAATATCATCAATCCAAATTCAATCTTTACAGCCAGATTCCTATGCAGTATTAACGCTGGAATTCAGATCACATAAAGAAGCAGCCAATTTCTCATTCAAGAAATAATAATTTTGTATTAGCTTGGCCTTCTAAAAATCTGACAGCTGTAAAAATCAGAGCTGGGCAATCTATGGAAAGATTAGAGAGGAAAAGGAGAAAGTGAGGTCATGGGAGAAGGTGACCCCAGCACAGATGCCTGACAACAGCCGAACAAACGTGAGGAAGACATCCTGTGCGGGGCAGCATTTCCCACAGCATTCTCCACGGAAAGAAGCTGGGACTCCTCGGAGAAATGGCAGATTCAATGATTGGGCAGAAAAGGCACCTACCAATGAATCTTACAGTGTCAGAAAGTAAGAAAGAGCTGAATGTCCCCTTGCCTCCAAAAAAACCATAAAACTACACTGACTGGGCGTATCAAAGGGACATAGAAGCCCATGGAAAACTGGAACAGTCTGAGCAACAAAATACAGCAGTGTTGAGTTATAACCCAAAGTATTACATAAATACCCATGAGTGCATACTGATATAAATGATGGAATAACTAAATGGGATACGAAAACCATCCCCTGTGCAGAAGTTCCAAAGTAATTTATGTAGACACCCCACCCTTATGCAGTGAGGAACTCCCCACCCCTTCAATGACTTTCTACCAAAGAGGACAGTATGGAAAGGCGAGAAAAAGAGCAACTTTACCGTGGAGACAGAAACCTGACAAACACAACCTCAGCCAGGTGGTCAAGGTCGGCATCAACTGTGGTAAGTCACACAGACAGTATGTCCCCAGGATGTGATGAGAATGGTACGCTGCCTCTGAGACCTTCTTCCCAGAGACACACTACCCCAGCTTGACCACAGGAGAAACATCAGACAAATCCCAGCAGTGGGACCTTCTCCAACATCCCTGACCAGTATTCTTTATAACTATAAAGTTCATCAAAAACAAGGGAAGTGGCCGGGCGCGTTGGCTCACATCTGTAATCCCAGCACTTTGGGAGTCTGAGGTGGGTGAATCACGAGGTCAGGAGTTTGAGACCAGACTGACCGACACAGTGAAATCTTGTCTCTTTAAAAAAACAAAAACAAAAAAAAAGGGAAGTCTGAGAAATGGTCACAGCCAAGTAAAAGTCTGAAGACGAAATGTAGTATGTAATGTGATATCCTAGATGGACCCCTGGAACAGAAAAGGGACAATAGGTAAAAGCTAAGGAAATCCAAAGAAGGCACAGACTTTAGTTGTTGTTGTTTTTTGTTTATTTGTTTTAAGTCAGACAGAAATAGTGAATAGTTCAGAACACCGGCCAGGCATGGTGGCTCACTCTAATCCAGCATGTTGGAAAGCCAAGAGCTTACAAATTTGAGACCAGCCTGGACAACATGGCAAAACTTCGTGTCTACAAAAAATACAAAATGTATACATTAGGTATTGATATAAGGTTGAAGGAAAAAATAAAAATAAAAAAAATAAAAAAATAAAAAAAACAATGAAAAAAAAATACAAAATGTAGCCGGGCGTGGTGGCGCAGTCCCAGCTACTCGGGAGGCTGAGGTGGGAGGATGGCCTGAGCCCTGGAGGCAGAGGCTGCAGTGAGCATGATCGTGCCATTGCACTTCAGCTTAGGCGACAGAGCCAGACCTTGTCTCAAAAAAAAAAAAAAAAAAAAAGGAGAATCTGGGAGTGTGAAAATGCAGAGGAGAGCTGGAATGAGGCATTGTATACTATAATCTTTTTATTTCCAAAGAATACTGGTGAAAGGCTACCTGAAAGAAAAAGTCTTTCCTAAAGTGTTTAACAGCTCTGGATATGTAGTCACTGGCTTTCCATTTTATCCTCTCACCAGTAAGCTGCCTCAAGGTCATTGACTAATCAAATGATGTAGCAACTTTTTTTTTCTTTTTTTTTATTTATTTTTTCGCAGGGGCCATGCTAATCTTCTCTGTATCGTTCCAATTTTAGTATATGTGCTGCCGAAGCGAGCACGATGTAGCAACTTTTAAACCACAGTTTATTAGAAGTAGAATTTTCAGGCCGGGCGTGGTGGTTCATGCCTGTAGTCCCAGCACTTTCTGAGGCTGAGGCAGGTAGATCAGTTGAGGCCAGGAGTTCAAGACCAGACTGGTCAACATGGTGAAATTCTGTCTCTACTAAAAATACAAAAATTAGCCGGGATGGTGGCGCACACCTGTAATCCCAGCTACTTGGGAAGCTAATACACAAGAACTGCTTGAACCCTGGAGGCGGAGGTTGCAGTGAGCCATGATCGTGCCACTACACTCCAGCCTGAGTGACACAGTGAGACTCAGTCTCAAAAAGGAAAAAGAGATAGAATTTTCAAGAGTTTGCATTCCCTATGCTTTCCGCACACAAAATGATTGAGATGATCTTCCATGACTACAGCCAGCCCCAGTCTATGGTCAGAGATAATAAATGATTTACTTGGTTTATCTTTTTGGCCAATGGTAGGCAACACGACATTTGGACCACTGATCATTTAATATATGAAATCACAGCTTATTAAAAAAAAAAAAAGGTACCTCCTAAGAATTTGGTTCTAGGGGTCACATGGAAAGAAATATTTCTCTCTCTCGTCACCCTTCAGGTATCTTCTGACAATGCCCGTCTTTCCTTCCACAAAAGCAAAATACCTGGGTTTTCAGTTCTAAACATTAACAGCCAAAATAGGAACAATTGCTTCCCTTTAAAAATAGCCAGGTGTACATTTAACTTTGTTTTATCATAGTAAAACATATAAAACATAAAATTTACCATCTTAACCATGTGCATTAATTATTATTATTTTTTAAGACAAGGTCTCGCTAGGTTGCCTAGGCTGGCATGCTGTGGTGTGATCTCGGCTCACTTTAGCTCCCCCCGCCCAGGCTCAAGCCATCCTCCCACCTCAGCCTCCCGAGTAGCTGGGACTATAGGCGCACGCCACCATGCCTGATTAATTTTTGTATTTTTTGTAGATACAAGGTCTTACCATGTGGCCCAGGCAGGTCTCAAACCCCTGAGCTGAAGCAATCCGCCTGCCTCGGCCTCCCAAAGTGCTGCGATCACCAGCATGAGCCACCATGGCCGGCTACATTTAATTTTTATATGAAGAACATATTGAACAATAAAAGCAAAAAGACTACCTATTATTACTAAGGAAGGACATGCAAAGAAATTTTTAAAAAATTAGTTCAACTGTCCCCAATTGGCTGAACATTCCTTAAATTTCTTAAATCTCTAAAGGGCAATCTATAAATGCACACGTTCTCCAAGGTTTAAACTCTAGATTTCTGATTTTTTAAAACTATATTCTCTAAATCCCCCCCACATCAAACCAGTCACTTCACTTCAGAGAGATTCAAATCTAATTTTTGTTTTTCTTGAGATATCTAGTTCAAGTGCCTTACGGGTATTTACAGTCAGATAATCCACAACCATTTCAGCTTTTTTTTTCTTTGAGACAGAGTCTTACCTTGTTGCCAGACGCCAGGCTGGAGTGCAGTGGCATGATCTCAGCTCACTGCAACCTTCGCCTCCCGGGTTCAAGCAATTTTCCTGCCTCAGCCTCCTGAGTAGCTGGGACTACAGGCACGCACCACCACACCCAGCTAATTTTTGTATTTTTTTTAGTAGAGACAGGGTTTCACCATGTTGGCCAGGATGGTCTCAATCTCTTGACCTTGTGATCCGCCCACCTCAGCCTCCCAAAGTGCTGGGATTACAAACGTGAGCCGCCGTGCCCGGCCCATTTCCACTTTCTTAAGCTAAATTCGTCTTCTCTTCCTCAATATTGGACTCCTCTCTTTCAATACCATTATTTTCTCAAACTAAGAACTGACCTCCGATTATTCTCCCTAGGCCCTGCCACCTTCCCTGGCACTGTGTTGCAGATGCGCCTCATTCTCTTTCTCATCGCCGGCAGTTGTCTATTTCAGACCATCTCACCTCACACCGAGACCAATGCTCTGTTCTCCATGTCTCCAGCCTCTCCATCAGAAGTCCCAGATAAATCTTTCTAAAATTCCTTTTAATTATACCTATCACTCCTCCTATTAAAAATTCTGGAATTTCTGGGCATGGCGGCTCACGCTTGTAATCCCAGCAGTTTGGGAGGCCAAGGCAGGTGGATCATCTGAGGTCAGGAGTTCGAGACCAGCCTGGCCAACATGGTGAAACCCCATCTTTACTAAAAACACAAAAATTAGCCGGGCATGGTGCCGGGCGCCTATAATCCTAGCTACTTAGGAAGCGGAGGCAGGAGAATCACTTGAACCCAGGAAGGACAGGTTCTGGTGAGCTGACACCACGCAATTGCGATCTAACCTGGGCAACAAGAGTAAAACTCCATCTCAAAAAAAAAAAAAAAAAAAAGGTCTGAAAAATCCCAGAATCACCTTCCAAATTAAGTCTAAACTCCTTGGCCTCACACGAAATTCCCAAAACAATCTGCCCCCAACCATGAGCTGTGGTTCTGCGTGTGTTTTTCGCAGGCCCAGCTTTCCTTCTCGGCTTACCCTTCTGGATAGCCCCTGACCAGGAATGCCTCCCCCAGCACACACTCATCTCCATTAGCCAAGTACGAAGAACCCATTCTTCAGGTTCTCCTGAAGGAAGAGCGTCAACTTCCTCATCTTCAAAATGGGAACTAACAGTAACAGCCATATCACAGAGTTATTACACAAATGGAAAGAAGTAACACGGAAAGCACCAAGCACATAGACATTAAAAGGCTATTTTTTCCTCTCTTTACTTGTTCTAATAATTAAATGGGAAAAACGAGAGGATTCTTGGGTACTTCACAGAGTGCTGGCACCGGGACCATAGTGTATTTCATTCCTTTCCAAAGAAAGTGGCCTTTCTCCTAATGTGGATGTGCCTCCAGTCCTACTCTAGGTATCAGCCGTTAGAAGGATCACCTGGGGCTGGGCGCAGTGGTTCACACCTGTAATCTCAGCACTTTGGGAGGCCGAGGTGGGCGGATCACCTGTGGTCGGGAGTTCGAGACCAGCCTGACCAACATGGAGAAACCCCATCTCTACTAAAAATACAAAATTAGGCCAGCTGTGGTGGTGCACGCCTGGAATCCCAGCACTTTGGGAGGCCTAGGCAGGTGGATCACGAGGTCAGGAGTTTGAAACCATCCTGGCCAATATGATGAAACCCTGTCTCTCCTAAAAATACAAAAATTAGCTGGGTGTGGTGGCATGTGCCTATAATCCCAGCTACTCTGGAGATAGGCAGAAGAATTGCTTGAATCCAGGAGGCGGAGGTTACGGTGAGCTGAGATCGTGCCATTGCACTCCAGCCTGGGTAACAAGAGCAAAACTCCGTCTCAAAAAAATTTTTTAAATTAAAATACAAAATTAGCCAGGCGTGGTGGCATCCACCTGTAATCCCAGCTACTCAGGAAGCTGAGGCAGGAGAATTGCTTGAACCCAGGAGGCAGAGGTTGCAGTGAGCCAAGATCGCGCCATTGCACTCCAGCCTGGGTAACAAGAGCAAAACTCCATCTCAAAAAAAAAAACAAAACACCTACTCCTAGCTGTCTAGTTCTCTGGAAGGGAAGCCACCTCAGGGATGGGAGTCAGGGGCACCCACTGGCCAGCACACCAGCAAGTCAGCACTAGCCAGCCAGGCTGTGAGAGCAGGGTGGGGTTCGAAGCCAACACAGAGATATAGATTCCATTTTATACAATTACCCACAAAGAGTAGGTGTTAGCTAAATAGCAAATGCATCATAGTAAAGTCTATTAAGTGACTCAAAGTCCTATCTATTTTCACACATCCCATAGCCTCTACTTCTGAACCAAGAAGATATTGGAAGGGCCTGGACTCAGGTTGGCCTTCCAGCTCCCCAAGGCAACTCCTCTGCACAACTGCTCTTCAGACACTAGAAAACCGCCAGAGGCCAGGCGCAGTGGCTCAGGCCTATAATCCCACGTTGCAAGACTGAGGTGGGAGGACTGAGGTCAATAGTTCAAGACCAACCTGGCCAACATAGCTAGACCCCGTCTCTACTTTAAACAGAAAAAAAGAAAAGTGCTAGAAGCCAAAAGGAGACGAAGGCCACTGATGCGGGCTTGGCAATGCCTAGCTCCGGAAGAGAGAAGTTCAGGTCAAGCAGAGACACTAAACAAGGGCATTAAGAAGGAAAAGAAAGAAAGAGGCCCTCTCTGCCATGGGTCAATACTCCGAAGGTAGAAACAGAAACAAGCAGAATGGTTTTTGAATTTTGATATTTTATACATCGCAAGGACTGCCAATGAAACAAGGCTGAGTGAATTCACAAGTTTCTTTCCCTTCCCTACTGAAACCCTACAAAGATGGCATTAAAAGTAGTTTTTTTTTAAATTTAAATAGGCAAAAAAGAGACAGAAAGTAAGTAAGTGGCTGCTTAGGACTTGGGGGTTGGGAACTGGGCCTCATAGCTCAAGGATACAGGGTTTCTTTCGGAGGTGATGAAAACGTCCTAAAATTGACTGTGGTCGTGACTGCACAACTCTGTGAACATACTAAAAACTTCTGACCTGTGTGCTTTAAAGGGGCGGGTGGCATGGCATGTGAATTACATCTCGCTAATGTGAGAAGGGAGTCAAAGCCAAAGTGAGGCATCAACAAAGCCTGGGGGAGAGGAGGACGACTGGATCACGAAGCTCTGTCCTAAGGGCCGGCCGGAGCGGCCACGGAGGTGGGGACGGTGAGTCCCAGAGCTGCAGAGACACCTAGGCCTCGGAGCCAGCAAAGGAAGGAGGAAGCAGGGCAAGGCTGGAAACAGGGAGCCCCTGACCCTGCACCAGCTCGGGAAGCTAGAGAGGAGGGAGAGGAGAATCTCTGGGCTATCAAAGCCGCGGAAGCTCAGGGTTCAGGGCCACAAGGTGAGCGTGAGACAGAAACCAGAACAGAGAGCCTAGCCTCCATTTCCTCCAGCCCTACAGCCTAAAGCCAAGTTTATCCTCCAGGCAGGAGCAGGGACAAGTCTCCTAGGAAAACAAAACCTCCAGTGAAAAGACTCCGGATGCTGAATGCTGTGATCCTCTGCTGAGAGTCCAGCTGCACAAGGCATCACAGAGAAGTCCCTGGAGGACTGGCCCCACCTGTGCAGACAGAGCTCCCCGGCAGCTCACCACAGCCTCTTCCCTAAATAAGGTCATTAGGCTCACAGGAAAGACTCCAGCACAAAAAGAGATCTGAATCAACACAAAAACCAAAAATAAAGAGGACAGAGATGCTACGAGAGGAGGAGGAAAAGAATATACGTACAATCAGTGTCTTCAAAGAAAAACGGACAGTTACGAAGGAACTTTTGGAAATTATAAATATTAATAACTGAAATAAAACAGGTGAAACAACAGAGTCAAGGAAATCAGGATCTCTCTCCAAAGGTAGAACTGGAAAATACAGACAGACAATGGGACAGAAAAGGCATGAAAATTAAAAGTTCAATCCAGCTGGTCCAACATCTGACTAGAAAAGAGTGTTTCAGAAAGAGAATAGGCAGAGAGGACATTACTGCAGAAATAATACAGAACACCTCCCAAGACTAAAGGAGCCCACTCCAACTGAAAGCGCCTCATGAGGCTGCCAGAAAAATACAGGACGCCCAGTTAAGTTTGAATTTCATCTTCTAGTGCAAGGAAGTTCCACTGTTTATCTGGCCATCTTGTATTTTTATTTGCTAAGTCTGACGACTCTCTCTCTCTGCTGGCCCAGCACAAGAGATGGAAAGAAGTCCACACCGTAGTGAAATTACAGAGCTCCAAAAATCTTGGCAGTACAGCTCACAATCACACAGGCTCACCGCTGTGAGCGTGTGGATCCCCAAAGCAATCTACAGGGACTCAGCACTCAGCACTCAGCACCCGTGCCTCCAGAAAAAGGGCGCTCTGCCCCGGCCTGCGAGGTAGGCAACCCATTTCTCTCCAGCACTGAAACACAGAGACTGCGCGCTTCTTCATCTCATGGGAAAGTTTTGTTTCATTCCATTTTAATTTTGGAAACCGGCTGAACAAGGAGGAACTCTGGAAAAGACAGATGAGTGGGGGAGGCGAGCATGTACGTACAGATCACAGCCCCTGCCCTAGGGTACCAGAGAAAAAATGGGTGTCTCGGCAGGACAAGCTCCCTGATTTCCTTGGCACAGATGGTACAGTTTTGGGAGGTACTTAGAAGTGCCTGGAAATCAGAGACTTGAGGTGTGAGGGAATACAATAAAATCACCCTGGATAGACACAGGCTCCTGGGAAGCTTGAGCCAAGACCACACCTGGGATCAGTGGGTCCAGCGTGGCTTCCACACTGGGCTGCCAGGGCAGACGCAGGCCCTGGCTCAGGGCTGGTCCAAGCGTGAGGACCTCTGTTAGACTTTGGTCTTGAGGGAGAGTAGGCTGCAAGGCCCTGGGTAAACACAGGCCCCGGGCCATAGACAGAGCTAGATTTGAACCCTTCAAATATTTAGGCACGGGCTGGGCATGGGGGCTCACGCCTATAATCCCAGCACTTTGGGAGGCCGAGGCAGGCGGATCACAAGGTCAGGAGTTCGAGACCAGCCAGGCCAACACGGTGAAACCCCGTCTCTACTAAAAATACAAAAAATTAGCCAGGCACGGTGACAAGCACCTATAATCCCAGCTACCAGGGAGGCTGAGGCCGGAGAATCGCTTGGACCCGGGAGGCAGAGGTTGCAGTGAACCAGGATCGCACCAATACACTCCAGCCTGGGTGACAGAGCAAGACTCTGTCTAGTGGCGAGGGGGGAAATTTAGATATATCATATATACCTTGTAAATATTTAAATATCCCTTTTAAATATTTAGCCATCTGGTCTCCATTAGTACTCTTGTCCCAGGTCCTACAAATATTAAAGGTGGAGCCAACATGATAACGATGGTGATTATTCCTATTCCATACAGTAGACAGAGAAGTTTAAGTGTCTTGCTCAAGGACATAGGGCTGTAAGCGAGAGGATTCTGCCTCCACAGTCCAGGTCTGACACCCTCTCTCTGACCACATACAGTCAGCAGGTACTCTCTCAAATGAACAAGTCCAAGTTTAGCAGTGTAAGCACATTATTTAGAAGTAACAGAAGAACAAGCCAAAAAATTCAAATTCACTGCCTAAGGAAATTATGATGGAAAGTACTATTTTTTAAATCTATGTACATGCATTACTTTAACAGAAAGTTTTAAATTGTTGACAAGAGTTAAGTAATAATCTTCCCCTCTCTCTCTCTCTTTCTTTTTCTCTCTCTCTTCTTTTTGAGACAGAGTCCCGCTCTGCCGCCCAGGCTGGAGTGCAGACTTGTAGTCTTGGCTCATTGCAACCTCCGCCTCCTGGGTTTCAAGTGATTCTCCTGCCTCAGCCTTCTCAGTAGCTGAGACTACAGGCGCCCACCACTATGCCCGGCTAATTTTTCTGTTTTTAGTAGAGATGAGGTTTCACCATGTTGGCCAGGCAGGTCTCAAACTCCTGACCTCAGATGATCCGCTTGCCTTGGCCTCTGAACTACTGAGATTATAGGCGTGAGCCACCGCTCCCAGCCAATCTTAACATTATATCTCTTCCCTCAATGTAAACAACTTAAAAGTCGCTCTGCTCTTCGTCTCATCCCTCCAGAACATAAAATATACGCATCATTTTTCCTAATGCCAATCTGTCGTGATAACTAACCGTAATCCAAATTTAGTGCATTGCCAAAACTGTTTACAGTGAAATACAGCAAATTCTATTGTTTGTCAGAAAACGTTCTGTAACTGAAAACCAAGAAATTGCAAAATCAAGTTTCGTGTATATGCAGAAAGTATTCTTCTGTGTACTTTTCCTTTTTTAGGGCTTTTTCCCCTCAACCTCAATGCAGTTAGAAGAACCTGGATCAGTCAGACTTAAAAATAAAGGGAAGGCACTGGGGGACCTTTAAGTATTCAACTACTTTGAGTTTATCCATATTCCAAAAAGCTACAAAACTTACAAAATTATGTTTTTAATGCAGAAACAGAGAAACTGTTCTGTCAAATTTACCATATCTAAGAGCACATCTAACGAAATGTTAGTAACAATCCCCACTAGCCCCATCGACCAAGACCAATATCAAAGAGAAATGCCAACCCTGAGAGTATTCTGTGACTCTGTTCAAGCCCTGGGGGGAAAAACAGAAAAGAGAAAAGCAAAAAGCTTACACCTTAAGACGAGACCCCAGAACAAAACCACAGTCCTTTGAAGAGTGCGGTCCATACAGCCTTCCACATCTCTACCGTGCCACGCTGCCTGCTTTCAAATGTATGGTCACATGGGACACTGATCTTGTCTCCCTACTTATTCTGCCGATTGATCTTCATCTGCTCCATTTGCCAGCCCAGGCCATCTTCCTCCTGTCCAAAGCCCCTGAAAACACCTCCCTCTACTGATTAATCCTTCCAATCAATTGGTCTTTTCAATATTTATGTCCATCATGTGGTGTACAATATGATGTTTTACTTAATAAACACCTCTAAAGAGCCGGACCTGGTGGCCCACGCCCATAATCTCAACACTTCGGGAGGCTGAGGTGGGAAAATGACTTGCAGCCAAGAGTGTGAGCCTGGGCAACACAGTGAGACCTCATTTCTATTTAAAAAATTTAAAGTTAGTGAAGCGTAGTGGCATGCACCTGTGGTCTCAGCTACTTCGGAGGCTAAGCTAGGAAGACCGTTTGAGCCCAGGAGCTCAAGGTTGCCAGTGAGCTATGATCACGCCACTGCACTACAGCCTTATCGACAGAGACAAGAAGGGGGAGCGGGGAGGGGGAGATGTGAGACGGTGGGGGAGAGGGAAGAGAGGGAAGAGAGGGGAGAGGGGAGAAGGGAGAGAGGATAGAGGCGGGAGAGGGGGGAGAGGGGGGAGAGGGAAGAGAGGGAAGAGAGGGGGAGAGGGAAGAGAGGGGAGAGGGAAGAGAGGGGGAGAGGAGAGAGGGGAGAGACGGGGAGAGAGGGGGAGAGAGGGGAGAGAGGGGAGAAGGGAGAGAGGGTGGAGAGGGGAGAAGGGGAGAGAGGGTGGGAGAGGGGAGAGAGGGTGGAGAGGGGAGAGAGGGGGAGGGGGAGAGAGGGGGGAGGGGGAGAGAGGAGGTAGAGGGGAGAGGGAGAGGAGGGAGAGGAGGAGGGGGGAGGGGGGAGGGGAAGGCAGAGGGGGGAGAGGAAGGAGAGGGGGGAGGGGGGAGAGGGGGAAAGGGAGGAGAGGGCAGAGAGGGGGAGAAAGAAGGGAGAGGAGGGGAGAAGGGAGAGCAGGGGAGAAAGGAGATGAGGGGAAAGGAGAGGA
Organism: Ateles fusciceps; assembly: GCA_036589455.1. NCBI lineage: Eukaryota > Metazoa > Chordata > Mammalia > Primates > Atelidae > Ateles > Ateles fusciceps. The sequence continues at coordinate 12,936,049 of JAZHEH010000078.1, forward strand.
GGGGGAAAAGGAGAGGAGTGGAGAAAGGAGAGGGAGGGGGAGAAAGGAGCTGAGGGGAAAGGAGAGGAGGGGGAGAAAGGAGGGGGAGAGGAGAGGGAAGATTTGAGAAATGCACTGTATTCTAATGTCTGGCACCCCTTGTGACACCTTTAGGGAAATGGGCTGATAAATCCCAGCAATGTGCTAGCAACCTTTAGCAACAAGGAGTGTGAGTGGTGGGGGAGTCCTGATTTTTAGCCTTTGCCCATTTCTGTGACTTAGATTCTCTTGCTGGATACATGTCAAGCTACTAACATAACCTGGCTGGGCGCCGCGGCTCACGCCTATAATCCCAGCACTTTGGGAGGCCTAGGTGGGTGGATTATCTGAGGTCAGGAGTTTGAGACCAGCCTAATCAACATGGTGAAACGCTGTCTCTACTAAAAATACAAAAATTAGGAGGGTATGGTGCCACACTCCTGTAGTCCCAGCTATTCGGGAGGCCGAGGCAGGAGAATCACTTGAACCCAGGAGGCAGAGATCGTGCCACTGAACTCCAGCTTGGGCAACAGAGTGAGACGCCATCCCCCAAAAAAATTAAAAATGTCCTGATGGAGCTGGAAAGAGACACATGCAGTACAGACTGGTAGCCCGCGTCAGCCGGCTCCGGCAGGCAGGCATGTACATCACTGCCTCGCAGAAAGTTTATAGACAGCGGGAGCAAAGGAGATTTTACGGTCAAATGGTTAAAGTTTAAACTGGTTTCTTTGCCACAAGACTTCCCCAGATCTTTTTTTTTTCTTTTTTTTTTCTTCACTATATCCAGTAATGGCCATAAGCAATCCCCAAATCTTTATTCCCAACCCACTTTGAGAATCGCCAAGCAGGGCTAGAGCATAAAATGTTTATGGAATCTATCTGACCTCTGGACTCTCTTCTCCCTACCAGCATCTAGGAGGTGTGCCATGCCCTTTTGGGAAAGACTGCCTTAAAGACACGAGTCTGTTCCTTCGTGGCCAAATGTGAGCCAGAGGCTGCAAGGCATCCAGAACACAACGCAGCTGCTCCTCCGTGGGGGCCACCAATACCATCTGTGACTGGCACCCTGGCAGAAAATCCAAGTTGGGCAAGCCGATTTAGGTCAAACTTTAGCAACAATTTACACAGAAAAGCCCAATGAGAGCCTCTGCCAGTGGCTCTGTGTCACAGGGATGCGGGGGAAAGGAGAACGGTTCAGGCAGTTTCTTTGGCTTTTCCTGTGGGATAGTAACTTTTCTCTGAGTTCCACAGTGCATTTCTTTTAAACTACAGAGACAAGGCCTATGTTGCCCAAGCTAATCTCAAACTCCTGGGCTCACACGATCCTCCTGCTTCAGCCTCCTGAGTGCTGGGACTACAGGACCACAATGTCCAGCTCCCAAAACGTTCATGTACATTTTGTTTTTTTGTTTTTTTTTTTTTTGAGACAAGAGTCTCTCTCTGTCACCCAGGCTGGAGTACAATGGCATGGTCTTGGCTCACTGCAACCTCCGCCTCCTGGGTTCAAGCGATTCTCCTGTCTCAGCCTCCCAAGTAGTGGGGAATACAGGTGCCCGGCTAATTTTTGTATTTTTAGTAGAGACAGGGTTTCACCACATTGGCCAGGCTGGTCTCGAACTCCTGACCTCGTGATCCTCCCAATTCAGCCTCCCAAAGTGCTGGGATTACAGGCGTGAGCCACCGCGCCCGGCCTCATGTACATTTAATCTCTAAAATATTCCAAGTAGGTAACAATATCAACCTAGAAAACATGCTAAAATATCTAGAAAAAAAGGACAGGGTACTTTGTAAAATGCCAAGGAGTACCTGTAAATTGAGGATGACTTCAAGTCTAATGAAAACAAGGTGCCTAGGGTGGGCACACTGGCTCATGCCTGTAATCCCAGCAACTCTGGGAGGCCGAGGCACGAGGATCACCTGAGGTCGGGAGTTCAATACCAGTCTGACCAACATGGTGAAACCCTGTCTCAAAAAAAAAAAAAAAAAAAAAAGAAAACAAGGGGCCTAAAAGGAAGATCAAGACCACACAAAAGGCAAATGATTAATTACTTCCCTAGGGAAGAAAAAGGTGGTCAATATTCACAAAGCCTAGCAAATTAATACCCACCACGACCCATGGTTTACTGGATTTGATTAGTAAGGATATTCTTTTCACTTATTCCATTGTTTAAACTCTTCCCAGACCAAGAAAGTCCGTTTTTTTTTTGTTTGTTTGTTTGGTCGGTTGGTTTTTTTGAGTCGGAGTCTCACTCTTGTTGCCCAGGCTGGAGTGCAACAGTGCAATCTTGGCTCACTGCAATCTCTACCTCCCGCATTGATGCGATTCTCCTGCCTCGGCCTCCCAAGTAGCTGGGATTACAGGCATGTGCCACCACACTCAGCTAATTTTGTGTATTTTTAGTACAGATGGAATTTCACCACATTGGCCAGACTGGTGTCAGCCTCCTGACCTCAGGTGATCCACCGGCCGTGGCCTCCCAAAGTGCTGGGATTACAGGTGTGAGCCACTGTGCCTGGCCTCATTTTCTCTTTTTTTTTTTTTTTTTTTTTGAGATGGAGTCTTGCTGTGTAATCCAGGCTGGAGTGCAGTGGCACAATCTTGGCTCACTGCAACCTCGTCTCCCAGGTTCAAGCGATTCTCCTGCCTCAGCCTCCCAAGTAGCTGGGATTACAGGTGCTCACCACCACGCCCAGCTAACTTTTTTGTGTTTTTAGTAGAGACGGGGTTTCACACCATGTTGGCCAGGCTGGTTTCGAACTCCTGACCTCAAGTGATCTGCTTGCCTTGGCCTCCCAAAGTGCTAGGATTACAGAGGTCACCACGCCTGGTAAGAAAGTCTATTTTCAATGGCAAGATGAAAATCATGTATTTATGCTCCTGTGCATAAACGCTCTGAAGAATGTAAGACAAGTGACAGGCCATAAGGAAAGGCAACAGCAATCTATCACAAAGTTACTCCAACACAGAAATGGCAGCAGACACCGCTCTTCCTTCTCTCCGTGGTTTCAGTCTAGAACCAGAAGAACATGGTTCTTCTATCTCCTACCACAGACAGTAAATACAGGACCAGCAAACAGCCACAATAAGCCCAATGAGGGGACTCAGGAGCCACCCAGCTGATCCACGGTTAGATAAAAATGGGTCGCATTTCTGCCTCCATGTAATCACTGCTCTCTCTGGCTTGCACCCATGAGAAGCAAAAGGCAAACCTTTAATATCAAGCCAACCATTTCACAGGTGACAAGTCAGCTCTTCAAGCCATCCTAATAGATCAATGTAACAGGCACATGGATCCAAATTTCAAAATTTCAAATAGCTTCCCAGTTATCTTATTTCTTTCTTTTCTTTTTTTTTTTTTTTTTTTTTTGGAGACAGAGTTCTGCTTTGAAGTCCTGTGTTGGAGTGCAGTGGCATGGTAAGGACTCACTGCAGCCTCAACCTCCCAGGCTCGGGCAATCCTCCCACCTCAGCCTTCTGAGTAGCTGGGATTACAGGCACAACCCACCACGCCCAACTAATTTTTGATATTTTGTAGGGACAGGGTTTCGCCCAGGCTGGGCAAGCGATCCACCCACCTCAGCCTCCCAAAGTGCTGGGAATACAGGTGTGAGTCGCCACTTGAGTTATCTCATTTCTAAAAGCAAACTATTAACATTACAATAGCATGAGATTCATTGATATGTAAATCAACTCGCAGAGACTTCTAATTATTTTTTTCTTTAAAGTACAAATCAGAAATTGCTGAGTTGGTAATCTAGAGTAACTGACTTGCTCTCAGGTAATTGACAAGCATGCCTCAGGACTTCCTTTGCAGAGTACCACAGAAATGGCAGTCACGGAACTCATCATTTCACCCACCAGCAGCAGGAAACTGAATTCTTTCCTAAGAGTTCCACTGCAGTAATGACAGTCCCCCTCCTGTCTCTGCCACATCCCCCACTCGGGGACATTTCAGCCAACAGTTAAACCTCTTAGATTCAAAATCTCTGCACGAACATTGCTTCTCCATTACAATCACTCAAACTTGAATGCCAAAGTAGCATTGTTGTGAAGTGCTTTATTTAGCCAACAGGCTGCCCTTTGTTCAAATGTACCTCTTTTCTTCCTGGATTTTTTTTTTTTTTTTTTTTTTTTTTGAGACGGAGTCTTGCTCGTCACCCAGCTGGTGTGCAATGGCACAATCTCGGCAACCTCCACCTCCCCAGTTCAAGCAATTCTCCTGTCTCAGCCTCCTGAGTAGCTGGGATTACAGGTATGCACCACCACGCCTGGCTAATTTTTGTATTTTTAGTAGAAATGGGGTTTCACCATCTTGGCCAGGCTGGTCTTGAACTCCTGACCTTGTGATCCACCCGCCTCAGCCTCCCAAAGTGCTGGGACTACAGGTGTGAGCCACCACACCCGGCCCCTTCCTGGATTTTAAGAGTAGTATGTGCGCTTTGCCAATGCTCTAACATCCAGAAGCACAAGCAACAAGCAGAGGCCTCCTCACCAGAGATAAACTGGTAACATATGAGATACAGATTTCTAAATGCATACATAAGCATAAATATACAAACACAAATACAGGCATTTTCACACTCAGCAACATATCACAGACATCATTCCAGGTCTATGCTGCTTCCATCAAATCGGACGTATCTCCGTGTCAATTCAACAGGGTTTTCAAGAGTGCCCTTTAAATTTAGATCGTGATAGTCTCCAAAGAGAGTTTAAAGCCAACGCAACTAACCATAAGAACAACTTTTCTTCACAAATTCTTACAAAAATAAGAACACTTAAAAAAAAATCCTTTAAGACATAGTGTTGTATTTTACTCTTTTGCTTTAAAACTTCTCAAGATTATTTTTAACTCTCAATAAAATGAAAGATGAGAGAAACGAAGATGTTAAAATAATTTATGTTCTTAAATCATAATCTTTATGTTTAAAATGTCTCAGAGAACAGCTTCTATCATTCTCTCCTTCAAGGTACTATAGATTCTGGATTTCACAGTAAACCAGCCTTGCCTGTGGATGAGTGGTGGCTGGCATTTTAGTACTTTTACTTTCATTTTCCCAAAGGATCTTGGCCTGAAGGAAATGTTCTATTCCAAACAATAAAGTACTTCCTCCAAATCAAGGAAAATGTGAACCCAGGAGTTTATCCAGCTTTAGGAGGGAGGGCAGACTGGCATAGACTGGCACTTAGTAACACGCCAAGGAAAGAGGACGGCACGGTCAACAACAAAACGAGAGCTGGTCAGAACGGAGGTTAACCAACTTTCTAAGGGATCCTTAGTCAAACTCATTATAAATACATTTCTCTTTTAGGTACAAAGCCTTAAAACACATGCACAGACTGAAACCAAGAATAAGAAGTCTTTTTAACCACACTTATAAAGCATGCTCCATTTTACCTGATTTTTACATGTTCATATGTACAAGCATCCCAGGTCCCATTCATTCATTCACTTTTGAGACAGTCTCTGTGGCCCAGACTGGAGGGCAGTGACACGATCTCGGCTCACTGCAACCTCTGCCTCCCGGGTTCAAGTGATTCTCGTGCCTCAGCCACCCAAGCGGCTGGGATTACAGGCGTGTGCCATGATGCACAGCTAATTTTTGTATTTTTAGTAGAGACAGGGTTTCGCCGTGTTAGCCAGGCTGGTCTCAAACTCCTAGCCTCAAGTGATCCACCCAGCTCGACCTCCCAAAGTGCTTGGATTAAAGGCATGAGCCACCGCACCCAGCCTCCAGGTTCTTTTTAAAAGGAAGGAGAGAGGATGGACTCGGTGGCCCACACCTAAATCCCAATGCTTTGGGAGGCCAAGATGGGAGAATCACTTAAGGCCAGAAGTTCAAGACCAGCCTGAGCAACACAGCAAGATCCCATCTCTACAAAAATAAAAATAATTAGCCCGATATGGTGGCATGCAGGCCTGTAGTTCCAGCTACTCAGGAGGCTGAGGTGGGAGGATTACCTGAGCCCAGGAGGTTGAGGTTGGTGAGCTATGGTAGTGCCACTGCACCCTAACCTGGATGACAGAGACCCCCATCTCTAAAAAAAAAAAAAATAGTTAAAAAAAAAAAAAAAGGAAGGAGAGGAACCATTTACCTACCGGGAAGAAGAGGTGGAGAGATCTGAGGAAGAGAAAGAGGTATAGTGGAAAAGGAGGAGGAATAAGCTAGAAGGCGGATGGAGAAAAAGGGAGAGAGGGAAGAGAACGGGCGTACAGAGTCACATTACAGTGGCTGCTGAGAACACAGGTAGCACTTGGTAAGTAATTCACATATCCTTCCTTACACTTTAAATTCCTCAAAAAAGGGGGGGGGGGGGCAGTGAGTGAGAGAACAGAAGGAAAAGAATTCCTATAACAGGGCAATGCGGGGTCATGGGGATTTTGGCAAGAAGCTATCAGGTATAGTTTAAGGTTAAAAAAAAAAAAACTAGAAGTCATCAAGGAAATATGATGGAATCACCTTTCCATCAAAAAAGAACAAGAATCAAACTGGAGCCAAAGCACAATAACTGCTCTCTGGGTAGAAGAAAAGCAAATATTTAGATAAACTCGGGTAGTAACACTTAAGTACTGATCAGGGAACTTCATTTTACTTAAGAGTTTATATTTCGGCCGGGCTCAGTGGCTCACGCCTGTAATCCTAGCACTTTGGGAGGCCAAGGTGGGTGGATCACCTGAGGTCAGGAGTTCAAAACCAGCCTGGCCATCATGGATCATGGTGAAACCCCATCTTAAAAAAAAAAGAGTTTATATTTCTTTTTTTTTTTCCCCAGACTAGAGTGCAGTGGTGCAATCTCGACTCACTGCAACCCCCCACCTCCCGAACTCAAGTGATTTTTCTTGCCTCGGCCTCCTGAGTAGCTGGGATTACAAGTGTGTGCCACTATGCCTGGCTAATTTTTGGGTTTTTTTGTTTGTTTTTGTTTTTTGAGACAGTCTCACTCTGTTGCCCAGGCTAGAGTGCAGAGGTGCGATCTCGGCTCACTGCAACCTCCACCACCCAGGCTCAAGTGATTCTCCTGCCTCAGCCTCCCAAGTAGCTGGGACTACAGGCATGTGCCACCATGCCCAGCTGATTTTTTGTAGTTTTGTAGAAATGAGGTTTCACCATGTTGGCCAGGCTGGTCTCCAGTGATCCTGACCTCAAGTGATCCACCCGCTTCTCCCTCCCAAAGTGCTGGGTTTACAGGCGTGAACCACCACATCCAGCCATATTTTCATGTTTAAAAAGAAAACTTAAAATGAAAATGTTTGATTTTATATTTCTAAAATTAGAAAACGTGACATTGTGCATTCTAAGCGAGTCTTCATTTTCACATGGAGTTAGAGGATTTACTATTTGACTGATTTGCAATTTGCTAAAATCACATGAAAGTTCCAAAATGCTCAATTTTCATCTACTCATGAACTACATAAAAGTTTTACGCTGTCTGCCTATATGAAATAAAATACTCATGAATTTTATATTCAACTGCGTAAATTCCTTTAAAATATAATCCCAGAAAATCCTTAAAGATAGGAAGTTCTGTTCTTTCCATTTTCTGAGAACTAGAATAGGAGAGCAGTTAGAAATAATTTATGAATGCAAAGCACTAACCTAACAAAAAGATGCTTGGGGAGGGCTCCTTTCATTCTGAAGGAAAAGCCACTGGCATATGATTTCTGCTCCCCTCCGCCCCGGGGGACGCAAGGAGAAAGCAGCTTTCACAAAGCCCGGCTGCCTCAGTCACTTCCTCAGGAAGTGGCAGCGACCGCAGCTGGCCCGGACTCGGACTCGGCGTGCTCTCCAGCCTTCAGATAGGCACTGTGATCGGGAAGAGGACACTAACCACAACCAGCAATACTGGCTAGTCCCACGTGAAAGCCCCCCTGCGAGCACGGCGGGTTCTGTTTTGGTTTGTGGTTTTGTGTTAAGCCCAGGTGGAAGATGGCCGATGCCACAACGATGCGGCAGACTCCACCATTTTCTTCTTTCCCTCTGCTCCCGCCCGACCACCAAACTCACCCCAGACACAGGAGAGGCCGAGGGCTGCATCTCCCCGGGACTAAATATGCATCGAACAATAACCAAAGTAAGCAACTCCAGCCGATCCACATGACCAGTGTTTTCTTTTTCTTGCTCAAGAGTCAAAAATAGAATTGTGCTGACTTGCCGTGAGCGTGAAGGTTCTTGAACAGCGGAATAGCTACTTACTGAATATATGAAGCTTCCAAAAATACCTGCCCCATGTTTCTCTTCAGAAAACAAAATGTATATTTAAAGGGCAAGACTGCCCTCAGGTTAGCATTTCAAAACTGTGGTTCTACACAGAAAAATTCAAACACAGAAGAGTTTACTAAATACCAAACCACTGCATGAGACCAGAAGGCTGGGGTTCCGCCCAGGGCCGCCCGGGCCACTACACAACCGTGTTATGGAATAAGCTGCCTAACAAAGCTATCAGAACTCCATTATCTGGCTGTGCTTTCTCCCTCAGGGTGTTCTTCGTTTCACCGCCAGGAAAGCCTTAGGAACCAGGTAATTTACCCGAGCTGACCATCCCTGCAGATATCTGGTAAAGGACACGTGAAAATGAGCTCCAGGTAGGGCTTCCCCAGGTACCCACTGAGATTACAAGTTAATGAAAGAACATCTCCAACTAAGGAGATTACTACAGGATAGTCTCTCTCTAATAGCATACCCACAATGAATAAATTCTCAAAATCCAGAAAGAACAAAACCTGCCCTTCCCTTAGTTATTCCTAAAGAAAAACGGGCAAGGGCCCTGTGTGCTAACTCTACATGACATGTCATTGATCTTAGGGCACAGGGGCAATGTTTTAAATCACAGAAATAAAATCTCCCAAATTGAGGATCGCATGTATAAAAACGTATGGTGTAGTGATTTGTAACACAACAAAACACTAGAAATCATGTACATATCCAGCAATAGGGAAATGACAATGGTACATAAACGATTATGTAACAATTATGGTATATCCTTTATTTTTCAAATTGTGGTAAAAATACAAATAGCATAAAATTTACCATAACAACCCTATCTAAATGCACAGTTCAACAGTGTACAGTGCGTTCACATAGTTTTTGGTACATCTCTTTTTTTTTTATTGGAGATGGAGTCACGCTCTATCGCCAGGCTGGAGTGCAGTGGCACGATCTTGGCTCACTGCAACCTTCACCTCTCGGATTCAAGCAACTCTCCTGCCTCAGGCTCCTAGGTAGCTGGGACTACAGATGCGTGCCACCACACCCAGCTAATTTTTGTATTTCTAGTAGAGAAGGAGGTTTCAACATGTTGGCCAGGATGGTCTTGATCTCATGACCTCATGATCTACATGCCTCGGCCTCAGCCTCCCAAAGTCCTGGGATTACAGGCATAAGCCACCGTGCCCAGCCTGGTACATCCTTTTTTATGGAGTACCATGCCCTAATTAAAAGTGAGGAAGATTGTACAAATGTCCAATGTGAAAAAAAAAAAGAAAAAAAAAAAAGTGAGGAAGAGGTCAGGTGTCGAGGCTCATGCCTGTAATCCCAGCATTTTGGGAAACCGAGGCTGGTGGATCACGAGGTCAACAGTTCAAGACCAGCCTGGCCAACATGGTGAAACCCCGTCTCTACTAAGAATACAAAATTAGCCTGGCATGGTGGTGCATGCCTGTAATCCCAGCTACTTGGAAGGCTGAGGCAGGAGAATCACTTGAACCCAAGACGCAGAGGTTGCAGTGAGCCAAGATCGCACCACTGCCCTCCAGCCTGGATGACAGGGAAAGTGAAGTAGAGTCACTGTAAGTACTGAAGTGGAACAATCAGGATAGACCATTAAGTACAAAAAATAAATAAAAACAACAACCACCAATCAGGTCACAAAACGATACATATACTACCTTAAAATAAAATAAGCATGTTTTTATATTTAGGCATATCAGTATGTAAAATTTATAGATACATAAAATCCATATAAAGGGCCAGGTACAGTGGCTCACGCCTGTAATCTCAACTGTGTGGGAGGCCAAGCCAGGAGTGTCTCTTGAGGCCAGGAGTTCGAGACCAGCCTGGCCAATGTGGTGAAACCCCATCTCTACTAAAGAAATATGAAAATTAGCAGAGCGTGGTGGCACACACCTGTAGTCCCAGCTACCAGGGAGGCTGAGGAAGGAGAATTGCTTGAATCTGGGAGGCAGAGGCTGCAGTGTGCCCAGATCGTGCCACTACACACCAACCTGTATGACAGAATAAGACTCCGTCTCAGAAAAAAAATAAAGAAATACAATAAAATAAAATAAAATTCATAGAAAGTCTCAGAAGGATGCCACCACAGATCCTGACCCCTGGCTTAAAAAGGCTATGACACAGAGTGAGGAAAACTGTAGTTGTATTTTGAGCTTTTACTCTCTACTTTCAACCATATTCTTTTTTTCTGAGACACAGTCTCACTCTGTCGCCCAGGCTGGAGTGCAGTGGTGCAACGTCAGCTCACTGCAACCTCGCCTCCCGGGTTCAAGTGATTCTCCTGCCTAAGCCTCCCGAGTAGCTGGGATTATAGGCGCCCACCATAACACCTGGCTAATTTTTGTATTTTTGTAGAGATGGGGTTTCACCATTTTGGCCAGCCTGGTCTTAAACTCCTGACCTCAAGGAATCCACCCGCCTTGGCCTCCCAAAGTGCTGGGATTACAGGCGTGAGCCACCTCGCCCAGCCCCAACCGTATTCTTATAACACTAAAAAGAAATTTTTTTTTCCAAAGTTCATCCACATAAGTGTAGGTTTGCATTTTCAAAATCTCATATGTACATGAAAGGAAGCAGGTGGAAATATAAATGTCCTACAAACTTTGAAGGTCATAATGTGTATCTGTAAATGAAGATAATAATAGATTTCCAACAATCATCAATCCTGGCAATTCTGCTGAAGGTACTTTTGTACAAGCTCTGTTTTCCATTGGATATACATTCTTTTAACTTTTAAAAAAGACCCTTGTACTGGTAGCTTACTAATTCATCAGTGAGTTTATAGAAATACTGAAAGGCTCTAGGCTAAACCTGTCACTTTTAATAAACTTCAGGAAAATCCGTGACAGCTGCTTGAAACGGGTTATTCAAATAGCTTCACAATGAGAAAACAAGAAAAAATTTATAAATTTCTTTACTGTTTAGTTAGACACAAACTGACTTTTTTTTTCTCTTAGTGAAGCATGTTTAATGAATTTTAATATTTCAAAACTAAGAAGTTCCTTATCTGTGCAAATACTAGTAACAAAGGATTCCTGGTTTAAGAGTAAAACTCAACTTTAGAAACATTCCTGTGGCATATTATAAGCTTTTTAGTAGCAGCTCTAAAAACTGTAGTTTCAAAGTATTGATTGCCTACATTAGAAGTGATATTTTGAGAACTGAAAGAGAGTAACTTCAAAGTAATGTTTTCTGTCACCTGAATAAGCCTTCTACATTTTTGTGCGTAAGTCTGAAATCCTGCACAGAAGCTTCTGTCCCTGAAATGCTCCAAACTACCAGCAACAGTCGCTGCTGCATCTCATTTATTTTGTCAATTTAAAAAAAATTTTTTTGAGATGATGTCTCACGTCGTTACCCAAGCTGAAGTGCAGTGGCACGATCTTGGCTCACTGCAACCTCTGCCTCCCAGGCTTAAGTGATTCTCCTGCCTCAGCCTTCCCAGTAGCTGGGATTACAGGAGCATGCCAGCACACCCAGCTAATTGTTGTATTTTTTAGCAAAGACAGGGTTTCACCATATTGGCCAGGCTGGTCTCGAACTCCTGACCTCAGGTGATCTGCCCGCCTAAGCCTCCCAAAGTGCTGGGATTACAGGTGTAAGCCACTGTGCCCAGCCAAATTTTTAAATTTTAAACACTAAATTTAAAATATTAATATTTGCAAACACTTTTTGAGACTTCTAGCATCAGAAAACATGAAAGAGAAAACCAGTAGCTGAAGCTAACGTGGGCGTCTCTGGGGATTTTACAGGTCCACAAGGCTGACCAGCTTGCTTCCTTCAACAGAGGCCTTTCTTTGAGAATTTTCACCCCCTGAAGTTTTGAAGTATTGTTCTTACTACAAGGCTTGAAGTCAGCGGCTCTCCACTGGAGTGACCTATCACCAATTATATTCAGCAATGTCCTGAGACATTGTAACTTGGGGGAAAGGGGCATGCTATTGGCATACAGTGGGTAGAGGCCAAGGATGCTGCTAAACATCCTAAGACAGACAGGAAGGACAGTTCTCCCCACAACCAAGAATTATTCAGCCCCAAATGCTAACGGCGCTGAGGTTAAGCAAAACTCTGCTTGAAAAACAAAAACAAAAACAAAAAAACTCTGCTTGGCCGGGCACGGTGGCTCACGCCTGTAATCCCAGCACTTTGGGAGGCTGAACAGGCGGATCACCTGAGGTTGAGAGTTCGAGACCAGCCTGACAAACACGGGGAAAGCCCGTCTCTACTAAAAATACAAAATTAGCTGGGCGTGGTGGCGCATGCCTGTAATCCCAGCTACTCAGGAGGCTGAGGCAGGAGAATCACTTGAACCTGGGAGGTGGAGGTTGCGGTGAGCTGATATTGCGCCAGTTGCACTCCAGCCTGGGCAACAAGAGCAAAACTGTGCCTTAAAAAAAAAAAAAAAAAAAATACTCTGCTTTATGTGAGCAGGGCTGCCTTCCCTGTATCACCCTATCCTCCTCCTACCAATACTTAATCCTACTGGAATCATAATAAAACTGCTTGCTTTCGTCATCCATGCCAGAGCTATGTCCTAGCACAGAGAAGGTGGCAATTCCCTGTTCCAGCCAACCCTGACCCTGGCCCTCTCCCATCAAATGAGGGAGTGGGCAAATAGGCTCCCTGTGCAGGCATCACAGCTGTTCTCATCCTCCAAAATGATGCCACAGGCTAATCATGAAACAATTCTCACTAGATACCAAATTCATTTAAAACACTTTTGGAATTCTGAAACTCGGTCCTTTCATCTAAAAAATATGTCTGAGAGCATCCCCCACGATGATCACTCCCAGAATGCCCACTGCCATTGATTTTAAAAATCAATTCATTTAAAAGTTCTCTTCCTGAAGTAGACAGAAAACAGGAAAAAATACACAGAGAAAGAGAATTAATGACATCAGTCTATCAATCGCTATGCTATCCTGAGAAGAGGATGGATGAAACCCTCTGAGCCTTCCTTCCTCACAGGGCTGGCTCTCAGTTTTCATTAATTTCATCAAAGACACCAACAGCTTAGAATAATATTTGCCCAGGAATTCTCCTCCTGTTGCTAAACTTTCCATCCAAGAAGGGAGAAGAAGGGGTTCTTCAGTCTAGGAATTTGAGAAATGCTAGATTAGATATACATTTGGGAGAGAGACAGAGAGCACACATACGCAAAAGCCTGATTTATTTTCTCGATGCTTCTCAGAACTTGCCAGAGCTAACATAAACCTCCAATGTGAATCTTCAAAGTGAGGATCCAGGGTTTTAAGCTTATCCGATGCTAGAATTTTTCAGGATGAGTTATCTTTGGGACATGTGCCAGGTTTAAGAAATTATTGTCTTTGGAGACTGGGCACAGTGACTTACACCTCTAATCACAACACTTAAAGAGGTCAAGATGGGAGGATCACTTGAGGCCAGGAGTCAGAGACCAGCCTGAGCAACAAAGCAAGATCCCTCTCTATAAAAAATAAAAATAATAATTAGCCAGGAATGGTGCTGTACTCCTGGAGTCTCAGCTACTTGGGAGGCTGAGACAGGAGGACTGCTTGAGCCTACGGGTTCAAGGCTGCAGTGAACGGAGACCACATCACTGCACTCCAGCCTAGGCAACAGAGCAAGACCCTGCCTCTTAAAAATATATTCTCTTTAGGAATTGGTTTTAGGAAACAGGCATGCATCCTACAGTTAGCATGTGAGGAAGGTGCTTCCGGCCCATTTTCCTGAGAACTGTAACCCCATGCTTTTCTTGGCAGTAGTTCCTCTGCAGACACACCTCTGCAGACACACCTCTGCGTCAACCCAAGATGACTTAAGGAAAGAACAAGTGAACAAATCTCCAAATATGGACGGAGAGCAAGAATGAAGAACTGTTTCTAAAAGAGACTCCAGCTAAAGTTTCAGGCCATAGAAATGATTATAAAAACTTGGTCCCTATCCTGGGGCAACATGGTGAAACCCCGTCTCTACTAAAAACAGAAAAATCAGCCAGACATGGCAACATGCATCTATTATAGTCTCAGCTACTCGGGAGGCTGAGGTGGGAGGATCACCTGAGCCCAGGAGGCAGAGGTTGCAGCAAGCTGAGATCACACCACTGTATCCCAGCGTGGGCGACAGAGCAAGACTCTGTCTCAAAAAATAAAAAACCTTGTTTGATGGTTCTAGAAGTATTTCCAAAAGGAAGCTATTTGTATTGTAAAATGCACACCAGTAGGCACACATATATGTAAAGGAAGAACAATTAATAAAAGCAGACAAGATCTCTTAATTTTATAGACTCTTTGAGTAGCCACAGCCACATCAGAAGCAAGAAATACCTCATGGATCTTGACAATAGGAGAAATACTGGTTGACCTAGAAGCACTGGCTTCGGACCTCAAAGATATTTGAGCCTGCCAGCAATTAGCTATAAAAATGACACCTATAAACCACAGGACACTGTAGGTGATGAAAAGCATAAGCTCCGTAGTAAAACAAACTCAGATGAGCTCTGCCTTTTAGTAGTTACAAAATTCTAAGCAAGTGACTTAACTTTCATAGGTGCTAACAAGATAGATGTCCTCAGAATTTACAACAACCACATGCAATGTGATAAATAGCATCCTCAATGTACGTGTCCCTTGCAGACACACAACTCAGCAAGGTCTTTTAAGAAGTAAAACAAGCCGGGCACAGTGGCTCACGCGTGTAAGGCCAAGGCAGGTGGATCACCTGAGGTCAGGAATTCAAGACCAGCCTGACCAATATAGTGAAACCCCATCTCTACTAAAAATATTAAAAAATTAGCCAGGCTTGGTGGCGGTCACCTGTAATCTCAGCTACTTGGGTGGCTGAGGCAGGAGAATCACTTGAACCCAGGAGGCAGAGGTTGCAATGAACCGAGATCACACCATTGCACTCTAGCCTGGTCGACACAGCGAGACTTCGTCTCAAAAAAAAAAAAAGAGCAGCAAAGCAGATGCAGAACAGATTTTTCCTATCCTCAGTGACCTGAAATTAGAGCACTGTGTAACCAAAGATGTTATAGCTCAATTTGAAACTCCAACTGAAGCCAGTAATATCTTAACACTCAAGATTAGAAGAGCAGAAATTTTCAAAAATTCTGAGCCATCTACATCAAAAGCAGTAAAGCCTAATCACGGTATTACATCAAGTGCTAAACTATGTGGCTTCATTTTCCAAAATTAACACTGACCACATAAACCAGACTTGTATTTGGCCAGATAAACCTCTGAGGGGCCCAACACACACACACACACACACACGCACGCACGCACGCACGCACGCCTATGAGAGGGCTCAAATATACATCTACATACCCATGAAAGACCCTGAACATTAGGTTTGAACAATTCCACCAATCACTTGGCCAAATTTCCTACCTTCAGTGTCTCAGTCCAATACATTACTCAGACAACCAGCATTTGCTTTGCCTTAAAACAGAGCTAGTACTTGCATTTATGGAGCTAATACTGCAAGCTAGACATACTGTTTTTGTCATTTCTGAGTAAACAGAAAAAAGATTCACTTTCCACACTCAAAAGAGCTCATCCACTCCGGCAATTGTACTAAAGAACGGTACAGGTTGTAGACTTCAGGGTCACAGAGACCCAAGTACAAATGTCAACTCCAACTCAGCCGCGGCATATCCATTAACCTCTCTGAGCCTCAAGTTCCTCAGGAATAAAGTGGAATGGTAAGATGACCCACCTTTCAGTGCTGCTGTGAGGCCTAACGACTTAGAACTCAAAAATGGCTCCAAATAAACCATTTCCTTAGCTGCATTTTACCAAGGTGACCGAGTCACCCGTTAAGCTCATCTTCATTGGAACTCTTGCTTTTCATCATTTCTTAGCGAAGAAAAGGTCTATCGAGCCAGACAGCTATGCTCAGTGGCCTCAGCACACATTTTCTCCCTGCCAGCTAACGT
This sequence comes from Ateles fusciceps, assembly GCA_036589455.1. Lineage (NCBI taxonomy): Eukaryota > Metazoa > Chordata > Mammalia > Primates > Atelidae > Ateles > Ateles fusciceps. The sequence continues at coordinate 12,952,217 of JAZHEH010000078.1, forward strand.
TCCCATCCTTCCCTCTCTGGATCATCCTTCTTTTTTTGTCCAACTACATCCCTCTCCTTTTTCACCAAAACATCTTTTCAGAACCTCTATTTGGATCCAATCCTTCCCTTTTTGTATTCATCCTGCCCCTGCCCCTAGAATCTACATAAGCATGCCAGAAAACAGTGTTACAAGTTAAGGACACAAATCCAATTTACTTATGGGTAGGTTCTGTTCTCATAAGAATGAATTAAGGCAAAGCTACAAACTACACCCCCAAAACAGTACAGTCAGGTAACAACTCTGTGCTCAAGGCTGTAAGGAGAAAAGACAAAAGATGGAATGAACTAAGGAAAATCCGTCCACACCACTAAAAACGACAAAAAGGTAGCCACCACTGGCATTGCCTTTTGCCGCCGGCTTGTTAAACTTACCTAATGAACGTGCATAGCTCATTTCTCATTGACTTTACTCATTCACTTAATCGTTTTGCCAATGTCTGAACAAAGACTTTTTCTCAAAATGACATTCTCTAGAAAGCACAGCACATTAAAATGAGGAATGCCGGCCGGGTGCTGTGGCTCATGCCTGAAATCCCAGCACTTTGGGAGGCCGAGGCAGGCAGATCACGAGGTCAAGATATCGAGACCATCCTGGTCAACATGGTGAAACCCCATCTCTACTAAAAAATTAGCTGGGCATGGTGGCGCACACCTGTAGTGCCAGCTACTCAGGAGGCTGAGGCGGGAGAATTGCTTGAACCCAGGAGGCGGAGATTACAGTGAGCCGAGATCACGCCACTGCACTCCAGCCTGGTGCCTGGCGACAAAGCAAGACTGTCTCAGAAAAAAAAAAAAAAGAGGACTGCCTTGAGCAGACACAGGAGGCAGCTAAGGCATCAGACTGACCTCTATGGTTCCTACTGGGGCAGGTCCCACCAGGCATGTCTCAGGAGCGCACTGGTCACCTCCCCTGAAGCCTACTGTCCCCTGCTTAGGGTTAAGAACAAGAACAACCCTGCCCTCCACAACTGATCAGGACAGGACCAGTGAGATTCTGGGCCTTGAGATCTGGGTAGAACAGAGGAGTACAGGTGACGTCCACTCATATTTCACATGAAGGCATGGAAACACAGGGGCTGTGGAAGAGCACTGTTTCACCATGAGTATAGGAAAGCTCTACTAAGAGGAAAGCAAAGAAGACAACCAAGGGCATGTGGTCCTCCAAAGAATGCAGAGAAAGCTTAGTGCAAGACGACGCTTGAGTTCCTGAAGTCAAGCCCTTCTGACAGCTGCTAACCCTGGGCCTGAGAACGAGCTGCCTTTCTCACTGCATAGCTTGATCCTGTCCTACAAATCACGCACACTCTCAACAATCTGTAGTTTTTCAGTGCTTTCCCATATGAACCTTGCCAGGAAAGGAGCTACCGCCTCTCCCGATGCACACCCCTCACCTCAGCCACCTGGGCCACTGGGGCCCTCAGTCACCACTCCACATGAAGACTAGGGGAGGCAGGTTCCACTTCAGGCTTCAGGTATCCGGTGATCACTGGAACTGGTAGCTCACAGTCTTCATTCATTCACCAGCTTACACACTCACTCATTCCATGGTCCTTCAGGGGCCTCTCCTGCCAGCACCACGGATCACAGATCTCTCCGACTGCCGACTCCTGCCACCCTGCACTTGTGCACAGCCATCTGTCCTGCGTCTGTGTGTGCTCACGTCCTTGCCTATTTCACTGGACTCGTGCCTGTCATCTTTGACCTTCTGATGTCCTCTGAAGGTCTACCTGCCTAGTCTTTTTTTTTTTTTTTTTGACATGGAGTCTTTCTCTGCCGCCCAGGCTGGAGTGCAGTGGCTCAATCTCAGCTCACTGCAAGTTCCACCTCCCAGGTTCAAGCGATTCTCCTGCCTCAACCTCCAGAGTAGCTGGGAAGACAGGTACGTGGCACCACACCCAGCTATTTTTTGTTGTTGTTGTTGTATTTTTAGTAGAGACAGGATTTCACCATGTTGGCCAGGCTGGTCTTGAACTCCTGACCTCCAGTGATCTGTCCATCTCGGCCTCCCAAAATGCTGAGATTACAGGTGTAAGCCACTGTGCCCAGCGAACCTGCCCCGTTTTTGACTCCTAACTTACCCTGACTCTTGGCACTTTCTGTCAACATTCCGCCCTAGCTACATTCTGAACTCACCACCAACTCTGACTAACTTTCCTTCCTCCAGGGCTGGTCCCACAGCCTTGACTGTCCTCACACCCAGCCTTGTCCCTATTCTTCCAAATCCCACTCCACGTCCCTTCCAACAATCCGTGACTCCCTAAAGGTCACACTCACAGGCACAGAGCAGATACTCTCCCCCATGCCAGGCACAGGACTCTGCGCGGCACAGGGAGCCGACAGACTTAGCCAACAATAAATCCAATTCAATGTGCCAGATTCACAAAACACAGAACTCTCAGTGCCCAGATGTCCACTAAGATCTAAATTTCAACTAGAATTTCTATGAAATGGCAGACTTGCTTGTAGAGGGACAGGGAAGGTAACCCAACTCACGCAACAGACATCATTTTATTACTATGGCTGATTAAATCAGTGTGCCTTCCCAAAGTAAAATAAACCCACTAAGTAACAATTTCCAGTCTCTTACCTAAGAGTTTAAGCACATAACGCGACGAACTCCTTCCTGCAACTCAATCTCCTGCTTGGTCCAGGCCCCAGGGTAACCTTCCCCAGGACAGCTTCCCCCACGGACCCACCAGTGGCTGTCGCCATCGTGTGCTGGAGAGGTGATGTGACTAGCCATTTTCCAGCACTGCTACATGACGTGGCTCTTCTAACCCCCATTCTAAGGAAAAGTCCCGAGTCACCTCTATTCCTCATCAGGTAAGGGGGAAGAAACAGTGGCAGGCAAACCGCCTTCAGTCTTCACCTCCTACTAGATAATGAATCCCTGAACCAAACATGGCATAGGCACTTTTCTTGTCTTTTTTTTTTTTTGAGACAAGGTCTTACTCTGTCACCCAGTAGTGTGATCCCAGCTCATGCAGCCTCTTAACTCGTGGGCTCAAATCCTCTCGCCTCAGTCTCCTAAGTAGCTAGGACTACAGGTGCACACCACCACAGCCAGCTGATTTTATTTATTGTATAGACGGGGTCTCATCATGATGTCCAGGCTGGTCTCAAACTCTTAGCCTCAAGCGATCTTCCCACCTCAGCCTCCCAAATTGCTGGGATTACAGGCGTGAGCCATTGCACTAGGCCCAAAGACACCTCTCCGTGCTGATCTAAGGCCTGACAGTCTTTATGAAGTCACAACAGGCACGTCTGCCACATCTCCTGGATGTAATTACAATATTAAAATTACCTTCCATCTTACCAGGCTACAAGTGTCTAAGGGATGACAATATCAAAGGTGGAGTAATGCAGGAACGTAGAAGAGGAATAAACCCAGCATCCAGTCAGATCCCGAGTACTCTGAAATTAGCGTTCTACCAGAATTGGGCATCTGTGACCAAAAAAATACTGTCCTGGCCCCGTGTCTGCTCACTGCTAGCACAACATGCCAAGCAGAGGGTAAGTCCCGGTGATATCATGGAAGGATTAGAAGCAGAGAGGAAGCAGGCCCGAGACCAAGGGAGGAGCAGAGAGCCTCGCTCCTCAGAGTGTGACAGTCCATGAACCAGCAGGGTCAACAGCACCAGGAGGCTACCTAGAAATGCAGAGTCTTGGGCCCGTCCCAGCCCTGCTGAATCATCATCTGTATTTTAAAAAGATCCAAGTGATTCGTGTGCAAACTGAAGTGTGAGAAGTACACTCTAGATAACAAGGGCTCCCGAGAGGTACGGAACACCAGCAGCAAGCAGGAGTTTTTACATGGAAAAGATGCACCAAGTGGCGGAACGAGAAAAGAACTTCGAAGCTGGCCAGACCCTGGTTCAAATCCAGGGTCTATCACCTACTAGTAGAGCATGTGTCAGCTGGTCACTCAAGCTGAGTCTCAACAGGGATGTGAAGTGTAACTTTACAGGGACAGTGAGTGTAAGGCAACCAGCGCACAGCAAACCTGCCATAAATACTGGTTCCCTTTCCATAATGAAGCTAACACCAGCCCAGCGCGGCTGTGTAGACCTGCGATGGAGACGGGATTTAGGAACCCCTGAGAGAGAAGAAGGGCCCAAACTAGCACTATCTTTGTCAATGGAAGGAGAGACTCAAAGTTATCCACAAATCTGAATACTGCAGGGCACCAGAGAAATCTCATTGCTAAATTTATTTAAATGTCCACCCACCCATTCCAGAACAGCATTATCTAAGAGAAGTATAATGAAAGCTGCATATCTAGTTTTACATTTTCTAGCAGTCAAGTTTTTAAAAGAGGAAAAGAAGGATTGGGCACAGTGGCTCATGCCCGTAATCCCAACGCTTTGGGAGGCCAAGTGGGAAAGATCACTTGAGTCTAGAAGCCTGACCCAGCCTGGGCAACACAGCAAGATCCTCACCTCTAGAAAAGAAAAAATTTTTAGTTTTTTGAACAGGAGAAAAAAAGAGGGGGAAGAAGGTGAAATATCCAAAATGTTATGAATTCAACATGTAATCAATATAAAAAAACTAATAAGATATTCCATTTTTTCTATTACATCTTCAAAACCTGATATGTATCTTACAGCTCATTCCAATTAGGATTTGCCATATTTCAAGTGCTCAGTAGTCGTATGTGGCTAGTGGCTACCCATATTACTGGACAGAGTAGCTCAACAATTAAAATAATTATTCATAGATCCTTCTCCACTCACCCTTCTATCACTCCCAAATCCCAGTGTGGAGAATATAAGCATCTAGGCATTGTCAAACAAACGTGGGAAGCAAAGTGCCAGGGGAACGGGTCAGAACGTAGGTTTTTGCCAACCTGGCATATTTTCACAATCAAGTTTTGTTTTTAAACTTTGGTCAACATAAATTGCACCCACAGACAAACAACCTCAAGTACAAGCCACTCAATGGAAACATTTTCCAGGAGCAAAATAAAGTTCAAATACTAGATTACAAATACAAAATTCAGACAAGATTCTCCAACCACAAATGAAAGTAGAGCCAAGCAGGAACAAATACACTACCCCTGTGCCTACATTTCACCCACTTTTAACCTGATACAGGGCAGCTGTAACTGAAGCCCTAGAGACAAGGAGGAGACACACAGTCTGTTTTCACAGTCAAAAACAAATTTACTTGCCAATGAGGTAAGGCAAGACAGGAGACAATACCTTCCAAGAAAGAGAAAAAAAAAAAGCTGGGACTAAGGCTACTTCTCCCAAAACACAGACCAAAGACCACAAAGCAACAGCTAAGATTGCAGGAAGGACTTACCACATATATTCTGCTGAACACTTCATATGCATTTAATCCCCCTAACAACCAACTCTCAGGAAACGTATGGTTTAGAATTTAAGGAACCTGATCAAAGTCCCATGGCTAGGAAGCGCCAGAACACAGGTTTACATCATTGACAGCTGGGCAATCAGGTTTATACCACTGAGAGCTGGGCAAAGGCAAGTGAAAATCTCCACGGCCTTTATCAACCAGATTTCACCAGAACACAAAGCAAAATCAGTTTTCAAACTACCTCTCCCATCTTGCTAAGCTAAATCAGCAAAACCATTAAGAACCAGCTTCTCTGGCCAGGTGTGGTGGCTCACGCCTGTAATCGCGGCACTTTGGGAGGCCGAGGCAGGAGGATTAACTGAAGTCAGGAGTTCGAAACCAGCCTGGCCAACATGGTAAAACCCCATCGCTACTAAAAATATGAAAAGTAGCTGGGCATGGTGGCGTGTGTCTGTAATCCCAACTACTCGGGGGCTGAAGCAGGAGAATCGCTTGAACCAGGGACTAGGAGGTTGCAGTGAGCCGAGATTGTGCCACTGCACTCCAGCCAGGCGACAGAGCAAGACTCCTCTCAAAACAACAAAAAAACAAGAACCAGCTTCTCAACAAGTACCTGGGTAAAGCTTAATTTAATCAACTCGTGTTTTCAGGTTCACATAAGGATTATAAATAGGAGGCGGACTAAATACCATCCAAACATAAAATAACTGGGCACAACTGGCTCATGCCTCTAATCCCAGTACTTTGGGAGGTCAAGGAAGGCAGATCACTTCAACCCAGGCGTTTGAGACCAGACTGGGCAAAACAGGGAGATCCCGTCCCTACAAAAAATAAACAAAATTAGCTGGGCATGGTGGCATGTGCCTGTGGTCCCAGCTACTCAGGAGGCTGAGGTGGGAGGATCACTTGAGCCCTGGAGGTTGAGGCTGCAGTGAGCAAGATCACACCACTGCACTCCAGCCTAGGTGACAGAGTGAGACACTGCCTCAAAAAAATAAAATAAAACATAAGATAAACTTTGTAAGGCAGAGAGAAGGTAATGATGAATGCAGTCTCGGGCTAGGACTGCAGTGCTAGGTTCTAGTCCTAAACCTGCTATTGACTACTACAGTGTGAGCTCATTGCAGAAATGCGGTAACTAAACATAAGTAAAACACCTCCAGCTATGGGGTCCTTTAGACCAGAGGGCTTTGAATTTTGTAGCCTATTAGGTTTTTCAATGATCTAATTCTTACTATTCAAATCCCTAGAAAGAATTTGTTCCTCACAAAAGAAAATGATAAAATCAATACCCATTACTGGCCCCCCGGAGTCAGCCTCAGGGAAAGGAGGAGACTGTGTCCCAAAATGCAAAGGCTGATGGTAAGAAAACAGTTCAAGAACCACAACACCCTGATTTTATCTTTAGGTCTCCATGGATCACTCAAGATGTCTGAAAACTCTAATTATGTAAAGCTGTAATAATAACTGACTGAAAACGGAAGAATACAAAATCTGCATTTGGGGCCCCTGAAGACCATCCTTAAAGAGGGCTCCTTTGTAGGGAACATGCAAGACAGCTAAAAAAGCTGCTCTGCGTCTGTCTAAAAATTTCTTATTTCAGTCTCCAGATTTAGATTAAACAGAATTTGCTCTCCCTCATTATAAAACAGCCAGAATTTGGAACTTCCTGCCGTAGAAGATGATTCAAAGAATTCTTTAAACTGTGTTTATTTATTGTTGGAACAAAAGATTCTTCTCGGCACCACTTTTAATTTGCTTTGATTTTCTCAGGCTTTTCAAAGAATACATAAAACAAATACATCTCTCTAGTCCTTCTCCTTCCAATCTATATCCTCACCCCAGTGCCCAATAAAATAAGTCTTTTCAACATGCTATTTCTAGAGCTGTCTCTGGTGAAAATACAGATGCTCTGCTCTCTGTGCTGACTACAGTCAGAAAAATCTGGCTAAATACAAAGGTCCTGAGTGTATCTCAAACTTCTCCACTGCGTATCTCACTCCGGCAGTCATCAGCGGTCACCTCCAACGTGAACGGTGTCGGTGTCTTTGCTGTTTAGCGCCTGCTGTGCCCTCTCTGAGCACCTCCTGGCCTCCACACCGTGAAACAGCTTCCAAGCTCACCCCTCAGTCCAACTGTGCTCCCGCCACGCAGAACAGCAAGCACAGTGAGAAGAAGCATGTTTCAAATCCTGTTTCCACTTCCACTTATGAGCTGGGAGGGTCTCTGCCTGTTTCCTCACTGGGTGAAAAATGTACAGCTCCTCCCATCATTTCAGTATCAGATGAGGTAACACAATAGCTGGTGCGGTGGTGCACGCCTATAGTGCCGGCTACTTGGGAGGCCGAGGCAGGAGGATCCCCTGAGCCCAGGAGTTCAAGTCCAGCTAGTTTGAGTCCAATCTGGGCAACACAGTAGGACCCCCATCTCTAGGAAAATGGGATAACATAAGTAAAGCACCATCCCCTGCTGCAGCACCTGCAGGTTTAAGCTCCCAGGATCATCTTCACCTTCCAACTTGCTGAGACACATGTTCTGAGTTCTTCAGCCACCCCCTGCCACACTTCGTTTATGGTTTTTACTACCAAAGCCATTATCTTAGGGGACCCAAACTCAACCCCTTTTACACCTTTCTTCTATCCTCTCTGTTTTATGCTCATTACTACCAATCTAGAACTCCATCCCAAGCAACCTTCCTCAACTCCAGACTCACAGAGCCAGAGGCAACTGCAGCCAAAACAGAACTCACTGTAACAAGTCTCTCCCCTCCACTCTTCCAAATCTATCCTGCCTTCGGAATTTGCTCTCAAAGGCAGAAACAAGCAGCCCAAGCAACCCCACACACCCACCCAGGAGGCAGCCTTACTCCTCCAATCAGGGACTACCTGGCCCGGTGAAGCAGCCCCCCACCTACCACTCCATCCTCACAAACAATGCCTGGGATGAAAGGCCCTCCTCATCCTTTCTCTCCTGGCTTGCTGGCTCCCTCATTTGGCCTCCCTACCTCCAGCCTCTATTCCAACCTCCATGGGGCTGCCACAGGATCTCTGTAACAAAAGGTCCTTCTTTTCTACCTATACAGAAGTTCACCCTCGAGGGACTGCACTGAAAAGCCTCCTCAGGTGGTCTCCACTGCCTTCCCACTCCATCCCCTTGCACGCATGACCACACCCCACTCAAAACACCAAGCTCCCCCCGAGGCCTTCCACGTGTGCTGCATGGACTCACATGCTCTCCCAGGCTCTGCCTGCCCCACATGTTCTTACCGATCTTTCACAGTTCAGCTCAGAAGCCATCTCTTCAAGGGCTCTTCTGCTGCTGCTTGGCATGAGGTGGCCTATTCACATTCCTATCATAGTTTCTGGGGGCTCCTTCCACTAGATTTTTCTCCCTGGGGCCGTTTTCCCTCTGCACTCCCATGCTTAGCACAATGCCCGGTATTTAAACACTCAGTAAGCATCTGGTAAATGGCAAAGCAATCCCAGGTTAATATCATGCCCCACTTCTAGGGTCCCCTCCGTCTGCACCACCATTACCTTTGTTTGTTCTTCCCAATCCTGAAAGCTATTTCATCCTTAATTAAAAAAAAAAAAAAAACTGGACTGCGCGGTGGCTCACACCTGTAATCCCAGCACTTTGGGTGGCGGAGGCAGGCAGATGACAAGGTCAGGAGTTCGAAATCAGTCTGACTAACATGGTGAAACCCCATCTCTACTAAAAATACAAAAAACTAACCAGGTGTGGCAGTATGCACCTGTAATCCCAGCTACTCGGCAGGCTGAGGCAGGAAAATCACTCAAACCCGTGAGGCAGAGTTTGCAGTGAGCCAAGGTCACGCCACTGCACTCCAGCCTGGGCGACAGAGCGAGACTCCATCTCAAAAAAAAAAAAAAAAAACTGCTTCCAAAATCTCCCCTCTTTACCACTTTCACTGAATATTGCTTAAACATTTTCAGTTCCTAAAAACACATAAAAGCTGAATAACTTCAAATATTATTAATAAAATGCCACCAATACTTTGGCAGTACATAAATCAAATTATAATTCAGAAGCTATTTACACACAACTAAGATTTCAACAAAGATCTGTGGTATCACTTTCCAAAATTTCAGTTCTATTATTGTTTGGTGTTTTATTGAACCTGACTGTAAAATTCAAGACTGCCAAATGTTTCTGAAGACATGAAAAATAATTACTGCAGGAAGTAAAGGATATTTTACCACCTGCAGTTTTTTTGTTTCTCTGAGACGGAGTCTCCCTCTGTCACCCAGGCGGACATGCAGTGGCACACATCTCAGCTCACTGCAACCTCCACCTCCCGGGTTCAAACGATTCTCCTGTCTCACCCTCCCGAGTAATTGGGATCTCAGCTCACTGCAACCTCCACCTCCCAGGTTCAAGCGATTCTCCTGTCTCACCCTCCTGAGTAATTGGGATCTCAGCTCACTGCAACCTCCACCTCCCGGGTTCAAACGATTCTCCTGTCTCACCCTCCCGAGTAATTGGGATTACAGGCACCCACCACCATGTCTGGCTATTTTTGTATTTTTAGTAGAAACTGGGTTTCACCACGTTGGTCAGGCTGGTCTCAAACTTCTGACCTCGGGTGATCCGCCCACCTCGGCCTCCCAGAGTGCTGGGATTACAGGCGTGAGCCACCACGCCCAGCCGGCCTGCAGTTTTTGGTTAGTTGAGGGTTAGAAAGCATGCCATGTCATTAGAGAGTGTTCTGTTATCATGATCATCCCTCATGTGTCTTCAGACAACGTTCACCACGATCTCTTTCTTAGGGAGTCTTAACTGCAGCTGTCAAGGCTACATCTTTTTTGTGAGTTACAAGTTGGATTTATTTTCATTCAAACTTCTAAGTCTTATATGTGTGTACCATGTGATCCAGCTATCCCAATTCTAAGTATAGTCGTGCAACGCAAACCAACATTTTGGTCAACAATGGCCCACACATACACAGTAGTCCCATAAAATTATAATACCATATTTTTCCTGTACCTTTTATATGTTTCGATCGGTCAAAAACACAGTTACCATTGTGTTAAAACTGCCTACAGTATACAGTACAGTAACATGCTATATAGGTTTACAACCTAGGAGCAATGGGCTATACCATACAGCCTAGGTATACAGTAGGCTACACCATCTATGTTTGCGTAAGTACATTCTAATGATGTTTTCACAATGACAAAATCGTCTAGTGATACATTTCTCAGAATGTACCCCTGCATTGACACGACTGCATTTAGCAAAAAGAAATAAAAACGTACGTTCACACAAAGACCTGTTCACACAAATGTTTACAGTAACTTTACTCACAATTACCAAAAACTGGGAACAACCCTAATATCCTTCAACCAGCAAATGACTCAACTGTGGTACATCCATACAGCAGAATACTACTCAGCAATGACAAAGAACCAAGTATCGAAACACAGAGCAATATGGAGGAATCTCAAAACATCTTGCCATCTAGCTGACATCCTGGGAAAGCCCAAGCCACAGGAAGAGAGAACCATGTCCCTACAGTGGGACACTGGATGCCAGGTGTACGAGAGGCTGACTGCAAACAGACAGCGAGAGGAAATGCTCTGATGTGATGAGCCTGTTCTGCTTCACCTATGGAGGCAGATAAGAAACGCTATACCTATGCCAAGACAGACAGAACTCCACACCACAGAGTACATTTTACTGTATACAAATTTTAATTTTTTAAAGCTAATTATTTAACCATGAGTTGGTTAAAGATCACCTCTAAAATAAAATGAACACAAAGGTGTGTGTTTCCATAACGTTTGATCAAGTCTGCTGTCTTGTTCTGATGGTCCTGGGCTTAGGAGTAGATGACGGGGAATGAAGGAGTCAGTTTCCCTGTACTGGCAACCTCCGCTCCGGCTGTGAACAGCCAGCTGGAGTTCCACCAAGGATACAGTAAAGGTTGTTCAAAGCCAACTGGAGATCAACTGTATTGCACAGCAAAGTCCAAGAGAACATTTCACGAGAAGAAATAATTGGGAGATGGGAGAATACGAACCCTAAAACTCTAACTCCCAGTCAAAGGCATAAGATTCCACTGACAAGATGGCAATCTCCTCCCTAGAACTTGCTTAAAATGAGTCAAGGTGGGTGGGGGCAGGGAATCGCTAGAGAGAAAAGAGCAAAAGCAAAAGAGAGCGTGTGTGCTCCTGAACCAGGCTGTGTGCTGAGAGTTCCCAACGCCCTGGCTCCCATGTTCCTTAACATGGAAAAATGACTCCGAATAGGCCAAGGATAAAAACAAGACGGGTTCAACACCCAGTTACACTTTCTTTCCAGTGTGCTCTCCTCAGCCAAACCCACACACTCCTGCTCCGGAGGGGACGGACCGCAGGTCGTCTTCAGGTAGTGCTGCAGGCACCGCCGGTCAGGGGCTGGGCTCTGGGCTCCACAGTGACAGGAACTGCAGGCACCAGGTCCCCCCTGGCTCTCCCAGGAAGGAACATGCCCTAGCTTATCCTGCACTCTCACAGCCACATTCCCCAGCCCAGAAGACTCTCCCCGCTCCAGGGAGGCCTGGGCCTGCCACATTGTTACACCTCAGCGTGAGATCAACACCTGAGGCAAGCTCCAATCCAAGAGGAGCTCATGACTCCCGCCCCAGAGAACCAGCTCTCCAACCCTCAGCAGCGTTTGCAGCTGGAAAGACTGGTCTAAATGCAAAACAAATGCTATCTTCAGGAGGCTTCAAGGGGGGAGGGAGAGGAACAAAGCTAAAAACCACCAAGACCAAAAACCAGAACATTCCATGACATGCAATGCCCTACAAAGAGGTTTTTTGAACATATTCGCAATGTATAGCCGTGGCAAGGGGGTAGCTGTCAAAGTTAAGCAAAAATCACTGCCTCTCAAAAGACAAGAATGAAGGACTCAATGATACAAGAGCTTATTGTATTAAGCTAATTAAGGTTTATCATATTAGCCATCGGAGTTTTAGTTGGCATCAGAAACGCAGGGGCAGCACACCGAGCAGCATGGATTCGGATGTGCTTTGCAAGCATATTCCTGCCACACTCATACACAGAACCACTGGCAGTCAGAAATGATGGAGAATTGAAAACCAATTTTAGCACAGTGATTTGTAAAGAATTTTGTTCCATCATGTAAGCTATTTACTGGTATATCCATCCGAGATTACACTCATCTCTATTAAATACTCCATAAAGTATTCTGAGCTAACCATGCACTCTTGTTTCCCTTTTGCCAGTTTTATCACACAGTGGATGTTCTGTAGCCAAATGAAAAACATTTTAACAATAAAACCCTTGCATACTTGACATCCTTCACCAACTGCCAGCATACAACTTAACCAATTCCAAGATCCTCGGCATGGCTCAAAAGCCCCCATTCTGCTGAACACGGACAGGAACAAAATGCCTACTTCAAAGTAGGGGAAAATTTTATTTTCAATCATGTCTTCTATGGGCTCCTCTTGACTGTACTTTTCCCAAAAACCGGCAGAAAGGCAGGACCAGTTCTATCTGCTGTTGAGATCACATTGGATCCCATTCTGGAGCTGCTGGTTTCCTGTTTGGGGAAGTTGCAGTTCTTTTCACAAGGAACCCAAGGCAAAATGTTGAGTGTTCCCCCCGTCAGCCTCCTCAGCCTTTGTTCTTCAATTTGCTACTCTCCTTACTGCTTCCTTCTCCTCTCCCCTCCTCTCCAACCTCTGGTTTTGGAGGGTGCATGAAAACGCCTGCTCAAACTTAACTGCAATCTTTAAAGGCATCAGACATTTTCTACCACCCATTCCAGTCCAGCTTTGAGTTAACAGGCATCTTTTCACAGATGAAGCCAGACTACCCGGCTTCCTCCTGGCATTGCATCAGTATTCCACATTAAATATATGCCACAAAGAATCCAATGGCGAACTCACCGTCAACAGCCCCCAAAATCAATACAAGACATTCCACCACTTGACTCGGAGTGAAAAACCTTTCAGGTTAATACAAGAGAGCAAGGTAAAAGAAAGGTGATGCATGAACAAAAGGCAAATCTACCTCCAGATTCCTCAAATCCTAAAAGGGTGGCTAGGCTGCCTCGATTTGGTGAAACAGTGCCTTTTCTTGTAATCATCGGGAAAATGCCACATGTGTACTGCTGTCGTCTTATGCAAAACAGCACATTCTCCACAAGGCCCTGGCGCCTACCATTCTCCACTCGCTTCCTTCCAGGCCTGACTCTCCCGACTGCCCAGACACATGCCATTTAATGAAGGCATTCCGATTTCGCCTTGATCGCAAGACCATCATGAAGTCACTCTAATCCCATTAAACTGGGATCACATTAAGAGCATTTCTTCTCCACTCTGAACCCAATTTTATCTCCTGGGTAGCAATCCACGGTCCGTCTGTGTCTAAATGGATCTGCAAATCAATATTTAAATTCATGCTCAAAACAGCGTATCTCACCTTGTGAACCTTGACCTTTTGGAAAGACTTTAGACCAATGTTCAGTTACTGTCACACGGCTGCATTCTCAGCAAATAGGAAAGGGTTAAAAGCGGCCCCAGTCAACAGGCCTACAAGGAAAAAAAAGACAGCATGTATGGCTAACAGCATCACTGGAATGCATTTATGCCCATCTCCTAGAACAATATTGTTACCTTTTGGCCTTCATCATACTCAGAAGCATCCCCAACACCCTTTAGTAGCTTCTAAAAGAAAACGCACAACACAGAACATAGCCTGCAAGAGAAAAAAAGCATGCAAAGTAGCATTCTCCAGCAACAAACAAACTACCATCACAAACCCCTCAGTTCATTTTGGTTTTGTTTTGTTAAAGACACCGAGAAGAGAGAGAGAGACTGCATCCACCAAGTGTCCCCACCCTAGCAAGGCACATTTTTTTCTTCTAATAAGGGACATAAATCTCAGCTCCTTGTCCATCCCTTAAGCAAAAGAAAAAGGCAGGAAAAGCCCAAGTCATCTCAGACCCTGCAAACCTGCACCTTTTTTTTCCATCTTCTCTACCCAGAATCTTTTAGGGCTCCATTAGTCACGTACCAGTGCTGTGTGGTGTCTAAGTGTGCATTCACATACTGTGTAGGGATGGTACCTTCCTGCAAGCTCCTCTGCTTTTGGCTGCCATGAAGGGAGGAAGCTGCTATCCTACTGTAGTAGCTCAGTGACTGCATTGTGTTCAGGAGCTGATCTGCCTCAAACCAGTTTCAGCCGGTTCTGGTCACCCTACATAAAAAAGCTATGGCAACCCTCGCTGAGTTGCCAACAAGTCCCTGAAAATCATCAGCACACGGGGGATCTCGCTGGGGGTGGCTCTTCCCTCTTAGGTCTTCCTGAGGAGGGGGAAGGTCATCGTGTGTCCCCCCACCCCACGAGCACGCAGCCTTGGGAGAGGCTCACCTTGCAAGCACCCCAGAGCCCCTCAGGGCCCATCCCCCTCCCCTCCACCCCACAGCCCACCGCAGACACTGTTTCCCCCTCCTTCTTCCCCCACTTACCTCCCACAACCTGGCTCAGATCTTTGTGTACGTGTGTGTCAGTGTGTGTTCTCTGTGTTGGTGGCTGACAAAGAGCCCCCAAGAAAGCGAGCTATGTGTGTCTGCTCACACGGGATGCGTCGGCTGCAGAGCCGGCCTGGCCTCCTAGCACAGTGGTGCTGGCTTGTTGACCAGGCTCCTCTCTGCTGTCACCCCCACCCCACCCAGCCCCCTCCTCCCATCCGTCCCTCTCCTCTCTCTCCCAGCCCTGTCACCACCACCAGCAGCCCCCCAGTCTCCTCCTCCTCCTCCTCCAACCTTCTCTTCTTTCAAGCACCTGGGGGGAGAAGTCCAAATCCCTTCACCTCGGGGGGAAGAAAACTGGGGCTGTCTGGGGAGGGGGCGGAGGCCGAAGGCAGGGCCAGGGGGGAGAGGGGGCACGGAGGCCTCTGCATCTGTGCCCGGCCGGCGCCGGCGGGGGGAGCAGGAGAGCCGCGCTCACGTGGCCCCCCTCTCGGAACCTGCGGGGCCTAGCCCGGGCGGCTCCTCCTCGGCCCCCCAAGCCGGCTGGCGGGGCGCGAAGGCCGGCCGTCCCCAAGGCCGGGGTGGGGCAGGCCACTGCGGGCAGGCCCAGGGGCTTGAGCCTCACGCGCTCACCCCGGCCCGCAGGGGTGGGCACGAGGGGCCGCGCCCCGCCTCTGCCCGGCGCCCACCCGCGCCCCTGCGTCCGGCTGCCTTGCGCCCCTCGCTCGCCCGGCCGCCACCGCCGCCCCCAGCCCCGGAGGCGCACACCCACCCCCGTCCCGGGGTTAGCCTTCGCGGCGGTCAAGCCCGGGCGTCTGGGCCGCAGCTCGGATGACCTTTGTTCAGCGCGGCGCCGCCGGCGGCTGCTGCTGTGGCTGCTGCTGCTGTCGTCGGAGCGGCGGCGGCGGCGGCGGCGGCGGCTTCCATGTTACGGGCGTGTCATCTGCGTTCCCGCCGCCGGGGTCTGTGTGTGCGTGTGCGGTGGAGCGGCCTGCGCCGCCGCCGCCGCCGCCGCCGCCTCCCGGGCTCCCCGGCCGCCGCCGCCGCCGCCGGGCCTCGCCGAGCGCCCAGCCCGGGCCCCGCGCCTCCCCGGGCACCGCGCTCTAGGCCGCGCGGCGGCGGCGGCGGCCGGCCCGCCACGCCGGGGCCTACGGCTGGGGGTGCGGGCCCGGGCGGCGGCGGCGGCGGCTCGGCCCGGGCGGCGAGCGAACAAAAGGGAGCGCGGGCGAGGGGGGAGGGGGCGGCCGGTGGGGGAGGGAGGCTCCGGGAGCCGGGCGGCGGCGGCGGCGCGAAGGCCCGTGGCCGGCGGGCGCCGACGCCCGGCCGCTGCCGAGCCCCGGAGTCCGGCGGCGGCGAGGAGGCGCCCCGCGGACCCGCCGAGTCTCGCCCGCACGGGGCCGCCTGCTCGCGGCTTCGCCCCGGGAGCGGAGCGGGGTGGTGGGGCTGGTGAGGGGCGCAGGGAGGGCTGTTTTTTTCCAACGACATTTCGGGCTGTGCTCACCCAGTCCTTTCCGTGGCCCCAAGCCGCGACTTACTCGAGTGGAAGGAAGCAAGGCCTCGCCAAAGATGGTTGAAAAGACCGTGAGCCTCTACCCAGGATCTTGAAGCCAAGGTGGTGTTTTTGTTCTCCTCGTAATGGTGGCAAATAAGTAAGAAGAGAGCACGCTATCTTCAAACAAATTAAATCTGAAATTCTCCCTGGAGGTGGAAGAAGGGGCTCTCCTCGGGTTAGTTAGTGGTTTGGAGCCCTTTTCGCCTTCAACTGAGCCACAAAAGAATGGAAGACACCCCCTGGGGTGGGAGAAAGCCCTGGTGTAAAAGACACACGTTTTGCTTTCAGAGAAAAAGCCACTGGGGCCAGATTGAAACATGGCATGTTCAGTTCATGCAGGTTTTTTTTTTCTTTCTTAATGGGGGGAATGATACTGAGTAAACAAGATGTAATAGCTAGGTCTTTAAACTCTACAAGGGAGGTGTACAAATGTAACAAGCACATATTGTCCATACAGCAGGTGGTCATAGCCCACGGAACACAAAAAGATACATATGTAAGCCTGCTAAAGGTCACGAAGGTGTATAATCGTGACCCGTGCAAGGGCGACAGACGATAGATTTCCATTCCAGATGAGGTATGCTGCTTTCCCAGCCCCGTGTCCTACTTCCTTTATTGTTCACAGACGTGCACTCCATTGAAAGGTTTCTAAAACCGGACAGAAACCCCCATGTCAAGCTAATTGTGCCCACATTGGAAACAGCACAAAATGGAAGGACCTGGAAAAATATGTCACCATAACCTCTTAAAAAGGTTCACTCCTGGTTGATCGGAATCTGAAGACACAAATAACACTCGAGTAGCAGTGACGACCGCAAGCATAAGAAGCATTTCTCTTTCCTTTTAAATCAGATTGATGGGTTAGTATTTGCAAAGTGTGCTGAAAAGTTAAAAAAAAAAAAAATCTCAGTATACCTCTCTCCGGCGTGAACTTCCGTTGAGGAAGCCATTGTTCTCGGTGATGGGAGCCCTGTATGATGTAAATTGCAAGTAGCATTTTTGCTGTTTTAAGACTTTTCATGTAAATGACCCGAATTATTGTCTCACAGAAGAGTAGTTGGTCTTTAATTTCAAACAGCAAATTGTTTGGAATTGCACATAAATTGGAATACATATTTGCATATTTACACACGTTTAGAAAGACCTATGTAATCTGCAAATTTTGCCAGTCACAGCATCCCATTTATCAGTATTACAAGACGATGAAATTGAAACTCTTGTCTTCTTTTGGCCTGAAAACGGTGCCAGTACTCTGGGTTGGGTTTCAACTTTATCTGGGCTCTATTTCATTTGAAAGGGAGCCTTTTTTCTTCTCTCAAAGATGGGCCTTTATTAATATGCATATAAAAACCGTATGTGCATTGAAGAGTACACTAGGACCTACTAATGTGAAATCGTGACATGCTACACGTTTTACAATATATGGAATTTAATAATGTACATACCATGATCAATCCTAGGTTTCATGGATTTGGAATCTTTGTTTACTTAAAATACTCTCTTGCCCCTCCCCCATTCCCTCCTCTTAAGAGTTGAAATGACAGCAAAGCAGCTTTTCAATGGTTACAAGAGTTGTACTACCAAAACTAAAGAAGGTCTGAAATGCTTATCGTAAAGAGTCTTCAGCTGTACCACTGCCTCGTGGCTTCATCATGCCAAATACTTTTTTGAGCAGGGCTTTGTACAAAGCCCAGTGATTTAGTCAAGCCTCAGCTGGAAGAAATTTGGTCTAGAAGCACAATGGATCATTTGCACAAATGCAAACAAATAACATTGCATCTGCTTTTAAATACCATAAACCAAAAAAAAGTAAAAGATAATTTATTGCAAGTTATCTCAGTTCTATTTTTATAAAGAGGATTTCAGAGAAACTCCTTTGCCAGGTAGACCAGTAGTTAAAAGCAAAGCACACGTCTTAGTCCATTTTGCAAAATCATTAAATTTCACAGCTGAAAAGACGGCATTTATTCTGTTTTTCTTTAAAAAAAAAAAAAAAAGCAGACACTACCCCCTCTTCCAAAAAAACAATACAAAAAGATTCATTCTATTATTCTACATATGTAAGGCTCTCCTGCGCACCTCTCTGATTTGAGCAACAATAGAATCAGTCACTTGACTGTAAGAATGAAATAAAACTATCATTTGAGTGCAGTTGATAAGGAAGGGCAGAACAAAAAAATCATATGATTCTCATGCCAAATGGAAACTAAAGGAATTCCGAACCCTTTGGGATTTTGTCGCTGCTGCTTTTATTGCTAACTCTCAATGTCTTGGCTTTTCCTCCAATCAGTGTAGTACAAAATCCTAGCTTTTTTTCTTTAATCTTTTGTGGCTGGAAACCAGCTTTGCAGAAGCTTGTAAATATCATCATACTTTCCTCCAAATGCTATCATGAAATTAGGAAATTCCTTTGTTAGGTAGAGCGAATGAAAGGTGTGTTCCTGGAGGGGAAAGTGTAAGGAAAAAAGGAAACGCCTTTTCTTTATCTCACCATCCAGAGGCCCTGTGGAACCACTCCTAAACCGAGCAGTCTCACGCCCCAAAGTACACATTTTTTAGCTCAAAACCAAGCTAGGCGTAGGGGTTTATA
The DNA here is from genome assembly GCA_036589455.1 of Ateles fusciceps. Lineage (NCBI taxonomy): Eukaryota > Metazoa > Chordata > Mammalia > Primates > Atelidae > Ateles > Ateles fusciceps. Next base: position 12,971,227 of record JAZHEH010000078.1, read on the forward strand.
GAGAGATTAATATGTTAAATGTCGTAGCTTCTTTTAAAGAAATTACTACCCTGTTCAATCCTGGCATCATAATTTAAAGATTTGTAGCAGAGTAGCCAGCAAAGAAAAAGGGGGGGGAGAAAATCTACCTTTTCTTTTTAACAACATCAAAATATTGATAGAATCAGAGATTTTTTTTAATATTCAAAAACATACCCTTGAAAGAAATCATAACCAAGTTTAAATTATTATTGGCCTGCCAGAAATAGACTGTAGAGGATTCCCCCTTATCCTTTGTTAGCCATTTCATAAATAGATTTCTGTGGTAAAACCACCTCTCCTTTTCTGAGCCTCATTGGAAATGCCTGCAAAGGCCTTTCACCGAGAGACCCGAAGCGGGTGGGGGTTGGGCTCAGCACTGGGCATTATTTAGGAGGCCCCTAGATATTTGAATGACCTCCTAGGTCCTGGCTGCTGGATGAATCCACTAATCCTTACCTCCTGCTGTTTCTTTAGGCCTGAATGCTGGAAAGCTGGCCTTGTCCAACCAAGGAAAGAGATGAGAAGGATAGGGACAGAGAAAAGTGGGTCGTTTCTATGAGCTCTCCTTTCAGGAGTCAAAGAGAGCCAGAAGCATGGGGATTGGGATCCTGGTAAAGAATCATCTGCAGAAACCGGGCCAAAGGAGAAATATGTAGAGAACTTTGTAAGATTTCCTAACCCTGTGTAACTTGTATGTTACATCTGGGCTTCCTTCAAAGAAACTCGTGTTTGGGTTTGTTCTCCACTCTCTAAGTCCAAGAGGAGGGGGAAGAGAAAGAAGAACCTAGGAAGGTATCTGACAAAGGAAGAGGCATCCAGATTAATCCTTTGAGGGCCTACCTGAAGGAGAAGGGAACATAGGAAATGGGGGACCCAGTTCCTCCTAAGAAGGAATCTCACTGGTCTCGTGCAGGCACTCATATTTAGTTCATCTTCCCATCCTGCCCTCATCATCCCGGCCATCCCCACCACTGGGCACAATGCTTTGTACATCCTATAATTGACATTAATTATTGGTGAACTAAGGAATGGATAATGAATCTGAAAGCACCTAAAAGTAAAAATGTCCTCAGTTAAACCTAAGCTCTTTAGCTATTGTAGTGGATGCAGTAGTGTTTTGTCTAGGTTCTCTCTTCAGGGTGTACACCCCATCCCCTAGCTGCTAAGAATATTGGCTGCTGACTACTCACCGCTGAGTCCTTCACTGCAAATCGCCTTGGCCACTGTCTTGTGACAGTTCTTGGAAACTGTCTTGCCCAAGGCTATCCCCCACTTCCAAGAAGCAGCCAACATCTGGCCGATGTAGAGATAGAAAAGCTTGGCTCTCCTGCCTTCATTTGGGCCAACTCTGAGGGCCATCCCAGCTCCAGAGCTCCCTGTATTGGCTGAGGCCTCAATTTCCATAGCACTGTGGGCCAACTCCTTCTTTCTAATCCTGCCTTCCTCAGTCCCTCACAAGTGTATCTCCAAAGATTACTCACAGTCTGTTTCCAGCACCTCAGCCCGAAACACCCACCCAACCAAATCCATCTCCACAGTACCTGCCGTCTCTGAAAACAACTCTCATTCCCTCTCATCTGCTCCATCACCACACACTGGGAGGGTTCTACCCTTCAAGAGTCTATTGATCCCAATCACTACTCTCGGCTGACATCCAGACCCACTCTCAGGCCCATCATCCCAGTGTGGAACTGCTCACTGCGTCCTTGCCTCTAACCTGGCCAACTTTCAATGCATTCTGCACACTAAACCTTGAGGAATCTTTCCAGTGATACCATCTTGCCATTCCTCTGCTCAGATGCTTCCAGATTGCACCACTGTCCTTAGAAGGAGGTCCAGATTGTAACTGTGACTTAGCAGGTTCTTCACAATTAGACCCATTTGCCTGCCTGCCTGCCTGTCCCTTCTCACATTTCAAGATCCAGGCTTGCCTTTTGTTCTTTGAAGGACACCTACTTCCTGCCACTGTCAGGCCTGCATACATGCTGGCTCTGTTTTCTGCGAAACTCTCCTTACCCTTCCCCACCTCCTCATCTAAATCCTGTGTATTGGCCAGGCACAGTGGCTCACACCTATAATCCCATCACCTTGGGAGGTGGAGGTGGGTGGATCACTTGAAGTCAGGAGTTCAAGACCAGCCTGGCCAACATGATGAAACCCCGTCTCTACTAAAAATTCAAAAATTAGCTGGATATGGTGGCAGGTGCCTGTAATCCCAGCTACTTGGAAGACTGAGGCAGGAGAATCACTTGAACCTGGGAGGCAGAGGTTGCAGTGAGCTGAGATCGCACCCCGGCCGGGACGACAGAGCAAAACTCTTGTCTCCAAAAAAAAAAAAAGAAAACACTTAAAAATTAAGTGTTCGGAGCATCAGGATTAACATCTATAAGATTTGGGTTTTTTTTTTTCCAATGACAAAGATAAAAGATGATCAAATACTTTATAATTTTCTGCTAAACTTAATGATGATGATTTTGAAGTCTCTTTTGAGGTTTCTTACTTACTAACAAAAGACTAGAAGTCACATATCACTGGGAAAACAGTGGTTATTTCCGGAAACGTTAAAAATGAACAATAATAATTTACATATATAAACAAAAAACAAATGCTAAAATATGAAAATACTAACCAGAAAATATGGCTGCAAAATAAAATACATTTATTTGTCAGCAAACAGTTGAAAGACACTTAGAAAATATTGCTGTAGATTTAAAGCACATATTAGACTAGATTACACAGTGTGGGAGGTTTGCTAAAGTGCTGAATGCTTCTGCTTAAGGTATCTGCTTGCCCCTGTTCTCATGATGACATACCTGAAAACACGTATTTTTTATGAACCATTAAAAAAAGTGTTTAGCAGAGAAGGTATATTATCAACAATAAATGATGTCTTTAATCAAAACATTATATCATTTTATTAAGAACAGGAACAGCAACCACGAATGGAGTAGCTTCTATACAGGAATTTAAAATTATGGGGTTAAATTACCAAAATTCCAACACACACAACATTTATCACCAATTCAGTTAAAATGTCACAATGCAAATTCAACACTTTCCAACTTACATTGCAGAAACAACTGAGTGATATTGGTAAACAGCATTTCACCGTGCAAATGTCAGCTAAAACCTTTTGCATAGCTGATGGATGAGATGAAGCATCGAGCATTATGATTAAGTAAATGGTAAAAATGACCGGGTGAGGTGGCTCCGCCTGTAATCCCAGCACTTTGGGAGGCCAAGGCAGGCGGATCACTAGAGGTCAGGAGTTCGAGACCAGCCTGGCCAACATGGTGAAACCCCATCTCTACTGAAAATATAAAAAATTAGCCGAGTGTGATGGCGCGCAACTGTAATCCCAGCTATTTGGCAGGCTGAGGCAGGAGAATTGCTTGAACCTGGGAGGCGGAGGTTGCAGTGAGCGGAGATCATGCCACTGCACTCCAGACTGGGCGACAGAGCAAGACTCTTTCTCAAAAAGGAAAAAAAAGAAAAAAAGGAAATGTATCATATCCATGCCATGTTTGACAATGCTATGTGAACAGTATAAGTAGTATATTCTCACCACACCCTTTGGGAATTTCCATCTCAACCTCTGACCAAAAGTTAAAGAGTCTAGATTGCACCATTTACAAAGAGTTCCTGAGTACCCGCTTCTGGCAGTGCCCCTTCTCCCAGCCTTTTTCCATCTCGTCCAACCTAGGTCCTCCCACATAATCCTAAATTAACGTGACTGTAGTCTATGAAAAAATTAGAGCATAAACTACAACCAGAAAAGCTATCTCAGGCCTTAGTAACTGTGCACCATGCACACAACTAGGTAGCGCCAGGTGGTGCAGTGGCTCATACCTGTAATCCCAACATTTGGGGAGGCCAAGCTGGGTGGGAGCATCATTTGAGCTCAGGAGTTCGAGACCAGCCTGGGCAACATAGGAAGATCCCGTATCTACAGAAAATAAAAATAAATTAGCTGGGCATTGTGGCATGTGCCTCTGGTCCCAGCTTCTCAGAAGGCTGAGGTGGGAGGATTGCTTGAGCCCAGGAGGTCGAGGCTGCAGTGAGCCATGATCATACCACTGCATACCAGCCTGGGCTTTGGAATAAGACCCTGTCTCAAAACAAAACAAAAAACTAAGTAGCTTTGAAAAGGAAGCATTAAATAAGCCCTTGTGGGTGCTATCTGTCCATTCTTTCTTGTTTGTTTGTTTGAGATGGAGTCTCGCTCTGTCTCCCAGGCTGGAATGCAGTGGCACCTTGTGGTATCACTGCAACCTCCGCCTCCCAGGGGTCAAGCGATTATCCTGCCTCAGCCTCCCAAGTAGGTGGGATTACAGGTGCTCACCACCATGCCCAGCTAATTTTTATAATTTTAGTAGAGATCCGGTTTCACCATGCTGGCCAGGCTGGTCTCGAACTCCTGACCTTGTGATCCACCTGCCTCAGCCTCCCCAAGTACGGGATTACAGGCATGAGCCACCATGCCCAACATCTGTCCATTCTTTTACCTAGTCCATCCTACACCTATCCTCTAAAAACAAATTAAGTTAAAAGGAATAGACGCCTTTTCTCTTGGGGCATAGGATAAACCTCCTGGCCCCTTTTATGGCTAGCTCCTACATAACTCTATAGTCTGAAAACTCCCCCTACTTCAGGAATTCTGCAGGGAGCACTGCACACCAGCCCATTCTTAAAATTCTCTTCCCTCAGCTTCCACGACAACTTTCTCTCTTTCCATAAAATCATTCCTTCTCAGTCTTCCTCCTTGGCTAATTTTCCTGCATTCCTTTGCAAAATATGGAATGTTCCCCAGGGTCTATCTTTGGCCCTTTTCTTTCCAAAATCTGCATTTCTTGGAGAAACACATTTGCCCACAGGGCCTCAGTTCTATTCTGATGATTCCACATCTGTGTTTCCAGGTCTGATCTCTCCTCTAGTTCCAGATCACAATGAATTGCCATTGTGACGCAGAGCAACTCCCACCTCCAGGCTGTGGTGAGCTGAGACGGCACCACTGCACTCCAGCCTGGGCGACAGAGACTCTGTCTCAAAAAAAACAAAAAAGAAATGTAATTAAGACAATGGAATCGCTGAGTTGTGTAAACATAGACAGGAAGGTGTGGTGTAGTCCAGGCTGAGCTGGGGTCGCCAGTTTTGGTTCTTAATGATTTACTCCTTTAAGGCCTTCCAAATTTGACTCCTACCGTTTCCTGTCTTGCCTGAAGTCACAGTGCAAGGTGATGAAAATAGAGAGGAACAGAGCACCGGCACAGAAGTATCGCAAAGCCTCCCCCTCCGGAACCTACGAAATAATGAAGTATTTGGATGAATGAGAACACAGTCTCAACAGAAAGCTCTTGTCTCTTTATCCTTAGCAATCCAATCTTGCCATGAAATGGGGTAATGTCTTGTCATCTGAAGGACCAAAACCATATCAGGGCTCCTGCATGATCAGGTGGGCAGGATGCAAGGACACTCAGGGCAGAGCTAGGAAAAGAACTGTGTTTAGATTTTTATTCTGTTAACCTATTTATTTATTTTTTTTGGAAACGGAGTTTCACTCTTTTGCCCTGGCTGGAGTGCAGTGGCATGATCTCGGCTCACTGCAACCTCCGCCTCGTGGGTTCAAGTGATTCTCCTGCATCAGCCTCCTGAGTAGCTGGGATTATAGGCACCCGCTATTACGCCTGGCTAATTTTTGTATTTTTAGTAGAGACTGGGTTTCACCATGTTGGTCAGGCTGGTCTCGAACTCCTGACCTCAGGTGATCTGCCCATCTCAGCCTCCCAAAATGCTGGGATTACAGGTGTGAGCCACCACACCCGGCCAGTCAACCTACTTATTTTGTGTTAAAATATTTATATTGCCAGTTGTAGTGGCTTGCACCTGTAACCCTAGCACTTTGGGAGGCAGAGGTGGGAGGATCACTTGAGCCCAGGAGTTCAAGACCAGCCTGGGTAACAAAGTGAGATTCCCCATCTCTATCAAAAAATACAAAAATTAGCCAGGCGTGGTGGCACACACCTGTGGTCCCAGCTCTGGAGGCTGAGGCAGGAGGATTACTTGAGCCCAGGAGGTCCAGGCTGTGGTGAGCTGAGATTGCACCACTGCACTCCAGCGGGGCAAAAGCAAGACCCTCTCTCAAAAAAAAAAAAAAAAGTAAAATATTTGTATTGTTTATTTTGTTTCTGCCAGGAAACCTGTCACAAAAGGAAAACTTTTTTATTACTGCCCTATAAGAGCAAATATGGACTTTTTTCTTTTCTTTCTTTCTTTTCTTTTTTTTTTGAGACAGGGTCTCACTCTGTTACCCAGACTGCAGTGTGGTGGGTATTGTGATCAAGGCTCACTGCAGCTTTGACCTCCCAGGCTCACGACATCCTCCTGAGTAGCTGGGAATACAGGCATGTATCACCTTACCTTGCTAATTAAAAAAAAAATTTTAAAGAGACAGGGTCTCACTGTGTTGTCCAGGTTTATCTCAAACTCCTGGGCTGAGGCGATCCTCCTGCCTTGGCCTCCCAAAGTGTTGGGATTATAGGCGTGAGCCGCCACCGTCAGGCTTCTTTTATTTTTGTAGCCTGGAACTTCTGTGCTCAAGTGATCTTCCCACCTCAGCCTTCTAGGTAACCAAGACTATATGCACACACCACTGTGCCCAGCTGATTTTTGCATTTTTTGTAGAGATGAGGTCTTGCTATGTTCCCAGGCTGATTCTGAATTCCTGGGCTCAAGCAGTTCTCCCCACTTGGTCTCCCAAAGTGCTGGGATTACAGGCATGAGCCACTGTGCCCATCCAAAGATACAAATATGCACTTTTTAATTTTTATTTTTTGAGGCGAATTCTCACTCTGTTGCCCAGGCTGGAGTGCAGTGGCACAATCTTGCCTCACTTGCAACCTCTGCCTCCCAGGTTCAAGCAATTCTTCTGCCTCAGCCTCCCTAGTAACTGGGACTACAGGCGCGTGCCACCACACCCAGCTAATTTGTTTGTATTTTTGGTAAAGATGGGGTTTCACCATATTGACCAGGCTGATCTCGAACTGCTGACCTCATGATCCACCCACTTCAGCCTCCCAAAGTGCTGGGATTACAGGTATGACCCACTGTACCCAGCCCAAATATGTACTTTTAATCAAATAACAAAAGCCCATGAACAAATAAAAAACCAGGGAAGGCCTCTCTTTGACTTAGAGCTGTGAATCTCTACGTAGCTGTTATGGTTTGAATGTGTCCCCCCAAAGTTCATGTGTTGGAAACTTCATCCCCAATGCAATAGAGTTGAAACATGGAGACTTTAAGAGGTGATTAGGTTGGCTGGGCACAATGGCTCACGTCTGTAATCCCAGCACTTTGGGAAGCCAAGGCAGGTGGATCATGAGGTCAGGCGATCGAGACCATCCTGGCTAACATGATGAAACCCTGTCTCTACCAAAAGTTCAAAAAATTAGCTGGGTGTGGTGGTGCGCACCTGTAGTCCCAGCTACTCAGGAGGCTCAGACAGGAGAATCGCTTGAACCCGGGAGGCGGAGGTTGAAGTAAGCTGATATTGTGCCACTACACTTCAGCCTGGGCAACAGAGCGAGACTGTCTAAAAAAAAAGGTCATTACCTCATCTTGAGGGCTCAAGAATGCATTGATGTCTTTATCTGGAAAGTAGGTTCGTTATCACAGGAAAGGGTTTGTTATAAAAGGGAGTTTGGGCTGGGCGCCATGGCTCAAGCCTGTGATCCCAGCACTTTGGGAGGTCAAGGAGGGTGGATGGCTTGAGTCCAGGAGTTCGAGACCAGCCTGGGAAACATGGTGAAATCCCATCTCTACAGAAAAAAATACAAAAATTAGCTGAGCGTGGTGGTGCATGCCTGTAGTCCCAGCTACTCTGGAGGCTGAGGTGAGAGGATCACTGGAACTTGGGGGGATGGAGGTTGCAATGAGCCGAGATCATTCCACTGCACTCCAGCCTGGGCAACAGAGCGACATGTCTCAAAATTTTAAAAAAGTGACTTTGTCCCCCTCTTGCACTCTCACATGCACTCTATGGCCATGTGATGCCTCCCAACATATTATGATACAAAACAGCCCTCAGCAGAGGTGGCAAAGGTGTGGCCTATTGGATTCACTCCTCTAATCCTCAGCATCTAGTGTTCCAGGTCCTTCTCAGGCTGGGCACTCCCAAGTGTTAAGGAATGAAGGAAGAAACCCCGAAGCAGGACGGCACCAACAGAGATGTAAGTGCTAACGGGCGGTTCATACTGCATTCCTATCTGGCTGTGGCTGTCTCCTCAGAAATTTTTCAATTGTAACGGGGGATTCCAAGGGTGCAAACATTTGCTTTCTGGTCCAGATACCAGATTAAGGCCACCAGTACGTGCCAAACTGCCAAACCCCGGGCGAACAACAGCTAACAAGTCCTACTAACACAAATCAAAATTAAGCCATACATTTGGAAGTAAAAATAATTTTTTTAAACATACCTCTATTCATTCCTTGTCTGACCAAGTATCCCCTACCCATCACTGCATTTCCTTCCTCCAGCTTCATTCACTGTTACTGTTCCATGAGCTCAGTTCCCACAAGCTAGAAGACCGAACTATACCCATCAGATATTGTCCTCAACAGCGAGTTTTTAAAATAGTTGGCTCTGTCTAGGGTGATAGTTTGGGCAGCTCCATCAGATGTTCTGACAACTGAGTATTGTTAGTTTTGACTCAATTACTTAGAGGAGACACCTTGTAATTCTCTTCAATCACTCATGTATATTTACTCAGCTAAGTAACTCTTGTGACCAGTAACTCTTGTGACCCGCGGTGTTCTTCTCATGGGCATGTTACAGAGGCAGGAAGCCAGAGAGGAGGTTAAAGCGTAAAAAGCGTACCTTTCTATCTAGCAGCAGAAAGTCAACGCTTCTTGCCAAGGTTTGAATTTTAAGAGTTTTCATGCAGAGGGAAACCAAATTTCCTTTTTCTTTTACCTGTCCCAAATCTCAACCCTATAGGGGAGTAAGGGAGGGAATATACTAGAAAATATCTGCCTTCATACATATAAATTGTCAGGTTTGCTTTTTTTCCTTTTTTTTTGAGACAGTTTCACTGTCGCCCAGGTTGGAGTGCAGTGGTGCAATCTTGGCTCATTGCAATCTCCGCCTCCTGTGTTCAAGCAATTCTCCTGCCTCCCCCCTCCCGAGTAGCTGGGACTACAGGCACGCAACACCAAGTCTGGCTTTTTTTTTTTTTTTTGTATTATTCATACAGACAGGGTTTCACCATGTTGGGCAGGCTGGTCTCTAACTCCTGGCCTCAAGTGATCCACCCACGTCGGCCTCCCAAAGTGCTGGGATTACAGGCTTGAGCCACACTGCACCCTGTCTGATTCCAGTGTCCAACAAAATGTTATTTCTCAAGTTCCTGAAACACCCTCCTACCCTAATGGGCAAGCTGGAATCTGAACAGAGCCTTTAAGGGCTCAGTAATTGTACTACAATACAGTAAGGCTTTAGTGTACTTTGGATGCATAAGACCCTTGACCTCTGTTCTAAATGATCACTATCTGCTAGTTTTCTATTCTTCTGGAGTCTGCCTCTGTTCCTTATGGTACCTCCACACTTTTCTGAAGCTGCACTCCTAGAAGAAGGAATTACTACTTCTACCATTCCTAGTGCACCTCTTCGGCAGCTTCTCCTGTCTAATCGGCTATTGAAATCAATCAACCCAATTTGCAAGACCATGACCAAACTACTATAAAAAAAAGGAGCTCGTGGTTCCTGGAGTTTCCAACACCCTGTGGTTTGCGAATTTTCCCCTCCCTCCCCCTGCATTCCTCCCCTGTGGTGTTTTTTGTTTTTGTGTTTTGAGATAGAGTTTTGCTCCTGCTGCCCAGGCTGGAGTGCAATGGTGCGTTCTCAGCTCACCACAACCTCCACCTCCTCAGTTCAAGCAATTCTCCTGCCTTTGCCTCTCAAGTGACTGGGATTACAGGCATGCATCACCATGCCTGGCTAATTTTGTATTTTTAGTAAAGACGAGGTTTCTCCGTATTGGTCAGGCTGGTCTTGAACTCGCAACCTCAGGTGGTCCACCTGCCTCAGTCTCCCAAAGTGCTGGGATTACAGGCGTGAGCCACCACAGGCAGCCCTCCCCTGTGTTTTAAAATAGATGGCTCTGCTGGGCACGGTAGCTCATATCAGTAATCCCAGCACCTTGGGAGGCTGCGGTGGGAGGATGACCTGAGGTCAGAAGTTTGAGACCAGCCTGGCCTACATGGTGAAATCCCGTCTCTATTAAAAATGCAAAAATTACCCACCCAAAAAAAAAAAATGCAAAAATTAGCCGGGTGCGGTGGCAGGTGCCTGTAGTCCCAGCTATGGGAGGCTGAAGCTCAAGAATCACTTGAACCCAGGAAGCAGAGGTTGTAATGTGCTGAGGTTGCGCCACTGCACTCTAGCCCGGGTGACATCGTGAGACTCCGTTTCAAAAAAAGTAAATAAATAAAAATAGCTGGCTCTGCAGGATCTGTGACTTCTGGGAGTTGTAGTAGAATGGATAATAGCCAACACCGTGGAGCACTTACTCTGTGCCAGGTATTGTAAGTAGTTCATTCTGTAATTATTTCACCCACTGTCTCTCACAAACCTGTGACTTGGGGCCTGTGATGAGCCAAGTTTGCAAATGAGGGTAGGTCACTTTCTCCAACAAGGAGTCACTCTTGATCCCAGGCAGTCTGGCACCCTGATCTGTTGCATACTCCTGGATCTGGAGTCTGAACTTGAGATCCCTGAGTCATCGCAGTCCTTTACCTCTTCCTCCATGCTCCAGTTTTGTTTTTTTCAGTATATATTTTTTAGAGTCCCCTGTATAGCTCAGGCAGGTCTCAAACTCCTTGGTTCAAACAATCCTCCCTCTTCAGCTTCCTGAGTAGCTAGGATTACCATATTACAATTTTGGTTTTTTTTGAGACGGAATTTTGCTCTTTTTGCCCAGGCTAGAGTGCAATGGCGAGATCCCCACTCACTGCAACCTCCGCCTCCCGGATTCAAGCATTTCTCCTGCCTCAGCCTCCTGAATAGCTGGGATTATAGGACCCCACCACCACACCCAGCTAATTTTTTGTATTTTTAGTAGAGATGGGGTTTCCCCATGTTGGCCAGGCTGGTCTTCAACTCCCGACCTCAGGTGATCTGCCCGCCTCGGCCTCCCAAAGTGCTGGTATTACAGGCGTGAGCCACTGCGCCCAGCCCCATATTCCGATTTTTATTGAACCTGTAGACCCTTATCTACAGGTGGAGTGTTTAGGAGTAAACACTCCACAGCTCTTAGGATAAAATCCTAAGATTTTAGGATTTACCCAGCTCTCCAAAGTCCAGCCCTGGCTTACCTCCCCAGCCTCTCTGGCCCAAATCCCCTAGCAAGCAACATTCCTGTAGTTCCTCAGTGTGTCTTTGGTTGGAAGAAAGACTTTCTTGCCTGGAGGTCTTTGCATCAGGGACATCCCTTAACCATCATTCAGATCCTCCCCACCTGCCTGCTCCCTCTTTGCCTGGCCAATTCTTACCGTTTGGGTCGTAGCTTAGAGTCCACTTCCTCCAGGGAGCTGTGGACACCTCTACACTGGTTAGGTCCTCCTGACGGGAGCTCCACTTAACTCAGAATTTCCCAAGTTGTTGGCATTTATCCCACAGCCCTGGGATTGCTTTATTTGTCTCTATCCCTCTTAGAGTAGATTAGTAGATTACAGGCTCCCTGAGGGCAGGACCTTCTGTGTCTGGTGCACCATTATTTCCCTAAAGAGTAGCACAGGGCCGGGGGTGCCTCGCAGGAGTGACAGGAATCACAGGTAAAGTTTATTAATTCACTCACTGAACACATTTATCTAGTGCCTGCTAGACACCATGCACTATGGTTCTCAAGCTTTTCTCATTTAATCTTTCTTCAAAGATTATTTCATCTTCATAACAACACACCAAAAAACCCAGTTAATAGATTAGGAAAATTAGATGGAGGTGTCTTCTGTTTTAAAATACTGGCTTGGCTGGCTGGGCGCGGTGGCTCACACCTATAATCCCAGCATTTTGGGAGTCTGAGGCAGGTAGATCACCTGAAGTCGGGAGCTGGAGACCAGCCTGACCAACATTGAGAAACCCCGTCTCTACTAAAAATACAAAATTAGCTGGGCGTACTGGCACATGCCTGTAATCCCAGCTACTCGGGAGGCTGAGACAGGAGAATCGCTTGAACCCGGGAGGCGGAGGTTGCAGTGAGCGGAGAGTGCACCATTTCGCTCCAGCCTGGGCAACAAGAGGGAAACTGTGTCCCAAGAACAAAAAAAAAGTGCTCGCTTTGGCAGCACATATACTAAAATTGGAACAATACAGAGAAGATTAGCATGGCCCCTGCGCAAGGATGACACGCAAATTCGTGAAGCGTTCCGTATAAAAAATAAAATTTTAAAAAAGGAAAAAAAAAATTGGCTGGGTGTGGTGGCTCATGCCTGTAATCCCAGCACTTTATGAGGACGAGGTGGGTGGATCACCTGAGGTTAACAGTGAAACCCCCATCTGCACCAAAAATACAAAATTAGCCAGGCATGTTGGCGTATGCCTGAAGGTCCAGCCACTCCGGAGGCTGAGACTGCAGAATTGCTTGAACCCGGGAGGCAGAGGTTGCAGTGAGCTGAGATCATGCCACTGCACTCCAGCCTAGGCGACAGATTGAGATTCCATCTCAAAAAAAAAAAAAAAAAAGGCTAAAGTCGCAGTAGTAAGCCTTTGTTGAATGAACACGTGGATGGATGCACAAAGGTCTGGGTTGGGAATAGCCGGATTAAGATAACATTGAAGAATTAAGGTCAAAAATGTGCCTCCTTAGAGGTGAACTATTAAAAAAATCTAATGTAAAAGGCATGAGATGGGCAAAGTCCCCTCAGGAGACAAAGCCTGCCGGCCAAGGCAAGCCTGGACAGTAATCTAATTGAAGGTATTAGCATATCTAAAGAAAGAATGTGTCAATCAGAAGAGGGGGGTCGGTGAGTTTAGAACCTGGGAAAATACACTCCAGTCGGAATCCTGCTTTGACCGCTAGGAACCCAGAACCTTTCCCGGCGGGAGGTGCCAGCTGATGTAGCAGGTGTACCCCGCATGGGGAACGACTCAGTCGCCAGTTGAACCGCCCCGACTCCCCCGCTGCCTCTCCCGCAGAGCTGGCCACTGGATTGCAATTCCGCTTCCGCCGGCAGAAACTGCCTAATAATAGCTCCCTTGTATTTGTCCGAACCCCGTGCTAGGCGCTAGCCTAGAGCCGAAGTTGCATTTCGGCCTCACACAGCCCGGTCTCCAACTGGGGGAAGCTTGCAGAGCTAGAGGGCACGTCCAAGGTCAAACTGCAAACACCGGAAACGGGAGAGCTGGAATGGCCCAGCTCCAGGTGCCGGATCAGCTGGCCACCCCCTTGCCTGTCCCGCCCACACGAGCAGGTTTGGGACTCTTGGTGAGAAATTAACCAAATAGGGCCGGGCACGGAGACTCACGCCTGTAATCTCAGCACTTTGAGAGGCTGAGGCGGGCGGATCACGAAGTCAGGAGATCGGGACTATCCTGGCTAACACCGTGAAACTCCGCCTCTGCTAAAAATACAAAAAATTAGCCGGGCGTGGTGGCACGCGCCTGTGGTCCCAGTTACTCCGGAGGCTGAGGTAGAAGAATCGCTTGGACCCGAGAGGCAGAGGTTGCGGTGAGCTGAGATCATGCCACTGCACTCCAGCCTGGGCGACAGAGCGAGACTCATCTCAAAAAACAAAACAAACAAACAAAAAAAGAAATTAACTAAATGGGCCTTGTGGTGTAGGCCCCTGCCTTTGCCGGCTGATTACAGGTCGGTCTTTCCTGCGATGCAAGTCATCTCAGTATGTGCGCGTTGAAACTTCTCCACTTCAGAAGTCCTCCTGCGGCCCCAGCTCCTCCCGGCCGCTGAGCTACTCACCGGGTCACAGAGTTGCTCCTGTCCCTCCAGGCCTTTTCTGCTCCCCCACCCTGCCATCCTGCCAGAGCTCTTCCTTCAAAACCAACATCCTGCAAGGGATTGAAGGGAAAAGAAACAAATGGTTGCTCTCCTGAAACCACTGAACAAAACAAATCGCTTAAAACCCTGTTGCAATTTGGCCAGTGAAATGAGCAGCCTTAGTAATTAGGGCAGGGCAATCCGGCAACCCATAACTGACCCTGGCACAGGTGGCACTTTACCCCAGGCACTTGGAAGAGCCAGGGATCTGAAGGCATGGATGTGCCACTCGACAGCCACGTGACCTTGGAAAAGGTTCTGCCATTATTGTATAGCCGTGTGACCCTGCAAAATTCACCAAACTGGAAGGCCTGAGAGGTAAAAGAAAGTGTCAAGGTTTTCCTTCTCTTCACAAACAAAGTAGGCTTACAAGAAACAGCAAAGCGTTTTAGCCTATGCACGGATAGGAACCCCGAGGGCTGCTTTAGACATTTCCCTCCTCTTTCTTTACAGACAGGACTGCAGGGACAAGAGGGCAGTACAGTAAGAAAATCGTGCAGGAACGTTGTGACCTGCATTGTTCCTTCCCATCTCTCTGCTCTCCCTTGCTCTTCAAACACGCGCCAACGCCTCATTAAAGACTGCAAACCATCCCATTAGGTGCAAATGCATGGAAACATATTCATGATTATTCAAATGAATCCTTGTAAAATAATCAGTGCTGCCTTCATAAATATTCATCATCGCTGTGCTAATCACTACGCAATCTCACGAGGGTGTGCCCCTGTAATCCTGCTCCCTTTGCCCTCTCCTCCCTCCTCCCTTTGTCTGAGACTCTTTTTCTCTCCACTCCTAAGCCTCCTTAGGTTTTCCTAGGTCTTCAAGATCTCATTCAGGGTAAAGATATTTCTGGTTCTGATCTAACGCTTGCTGTATTTACCTCGCTTGGAAGATTATTCTACCAGAAGGTGATTTTTTTTTTCTGCAAAGTATATCTGACCATGGCTCAACAGCTGCAGATTCTCAGGCATCAATACTTCCTTGACACTCCCTGGAAGGGACAATAAAAGGCTCTCTTTACCAAATGGGCAATGTGGGCAGAGCAGTGTGTTGGGGCTGGGGGGAGCACCCAGAAGGATGACACCTTATAGTTTGGTGCAGGATAAAGACAAGGGAACACTCTCTGCAACAATATGTGGAATGAGGCCAGGCACAGTGGCTCTCGCCCGTAATTCCAACACTTTGGGAGGCTGAGACGGGTGGATCACTCGCGGTCAAGAGTTCAAGACCAGCCTGGCCAACATGGTGAAACCCTGTCACTACTAAAAATACAAAATTAGCTGGGCATGGTGGCGCGTGCCTGTAGTCCCAGCTACTTGGGAGGCTGAGGCAGGAGAATCGCTTGAACCCGGGAGGCAGAGGTTGCAGTAAGCAGCCATCACAGCATTGTACTCCAGCCTGGGAGACAGAGTGAGACTTGGTCTCCAAAAGAAAGAAACCAATATAGGGAATGAAATCCACACAAATAGAAGTACAAGGCAGGAGCCCTGGGAGAACATAGGGGTTGGAGAGCAGGCACCAGGGGAAGCCTGGCAGTGCGGAGAGGCGGGTACCTCCGGGCTGCAGGGCATTCAAAGGCTCCATTCTAGCTATGCACCTCTTTTCTCCTTATCCTGGTTATAGCCCTCTTTTTTTTTGTTTTTTTTTTTTTGTTGAGATGGAGTTTCGCTCTTGTTACCCAGGCTGGAGTGCAATGGCGTGATAGCTCACCGCAACCTCCGCCTCCTGGGTTCAAGCAATTCTCCTGCCTCAGCCTCCCGAGTAGCTGGGACTACAGGTGTGCGCCACCATGCCCAGTTAATTTTTGTATTTTTAATAGAGATGGGGTTTCACCATGTTGACCAGGATGGTCTCAATCTCTTGACCTCGTGATCCGCCCACCTCAGCCTCCCAAAGTGCTGGGATTATAGGCCTGAGCCACCGCGCCCAGCCAGCCCTCTTTTTTAGCTTGAAGATTTGTTGATGGCCTGCATTTGGGTGTATGAGGTCTGAGGAAGATCCCCATAAGAGGTGAGACTAAGCGGACATTAATCCTTTAAATGAAGCCCTCTAGGAGCTTGTTCCAGTCCCCAGGGCTTAGCACAGTGGCAAGAAAGAGCCAAAGAAAGCAAAGAAAGGCATATGCATTTATAAGCTGGAGAAACCAGGACGCTTGTTAGTACGGGTGCCCTTTTTTGGTAGTACTCAGTTGTGCCAAGGTAGTCTACTTAGACATTTGATGGTAAGGAAGTGTCAAAGCCATTTCTATCCACTGGAAAAACATACAAAGGGGAACCTTTTTATAGTTAAGAACTTTGGAAATTCTACAGTGGGAATAGAAATAACAAAATTTGCCCAGGCACAGTGGCTTTCTCCTATAATCCCAGCACTTTGAGAGGCTGAGGCAGGCAGATCACTTGAGGTCAGGAGTTCAAGATCAACCTGGCCAACATGGCGAAACCCTGTCTCTACTAAAAATACGAAAAGTAGCTGGTTGTGGCTACATACACCTGTAATCCCAGTTACTTGGGAGGCTGAGGCAGGAGAATGGCTTGAATCTGGGAGGCAGAGGTTCCAGTGAGCTGAGATGACATCACTGCACAGCCTGGGCGACAAAGCAAGACCCTGTCGCCAAAAAAAAATAAATAAATAAAAATAAAGGGAAAAGAAAAGATAATTAACAGCTACCACAACTTCAAGGCCCAGAAAAAATGTGTAAGTATTCTATGTTGTAGACTGTTCTGTAAGGTACAGGGCAATCTCACTGTAGTCTTTCATTTGATATAAGAATTATTTTACTTTTCAAGCTTTTCAGCGTGTAAGGAAAACCCACCATTGCATATGTTTTGAATAAGAATCATTTTTCTTATCAAATAGAAGCAAATAGCTCCTAAGTACCAAGCATGTATAGGATGAAAATGAATTGAAAATCCTTTCTAAGGCAATACTTTCCGTAGTTTCATTTGTCTTCTTAAAGGCCTGAAAATAAAATAGCCCATCAAGGAAAGCACTCTGTTTCTCCTTCCTATTAAACATAGAGAACACGACCAGCGTAGAGAAAGGACGCTGGGTGACAAAAACCCATTTTTCATGGTTGATTTGTTAGTGGCTTCAGAGAGATAAATAATATTACTTTCTAATCCAAAGAAGTCTCATACCTAAGATTTGCAACATTATTTCTGAAATCCACATAGCTTTCTCTTCCTAGAAATTGTCACACACAAAAACATAGGAGTCCCTGGTTTGATTTAATGAGTTTTACACAAAGCGAGTTGTCAGTAACCACCGAAACAGGGCAGGGTTTTCATAATGGTTGTGCCTGAATTGTGTTCCAGTCTGAAAAGAGCCTTTTTAATTATAGGGTTTTGGGAGTGGGGGGAGCAGTGTGTGGGAGAGTGGCAGGGGCGGGGGAGTGGATGTAGTTTTTCATGGTAAGAGACTGAAGTCTTTTATCTATTTAAAAAGATAGCAGGTGGGCTCCACTAACAAGTCTTAACCCCAGGACTTGGCTTAAGCCTGGAGAAAATGTTTTTCATTTTCACCCCTGTGTATATTTGCTGGTTCTTCACTTCTTTAAATTGCAAGCTCTCAAATAGAGCTCAGAAGGCCTGGGGGGAGTAGACAGAAGTTCAGCCAAGGACAGTTCCGAGGGTTTGGAATACCTCTGCACAACAGAGCTCCTGGAGACCTCGACAGTTGCGCAGGCAGCCCTGAATCAGCAGCTCCCAGGCAACGCTGACCGGAGCTATTTTGAAGCTGGTGACACTAAAGCCTATGACTGTCTCCCGGATTAGCAGCATGGGAGCTCAGATTTTTGATAGTGTTAGGTAATTCCACCCATCTGAATTTCTCTATTTTGATTTCTCATCATGAGCCTAAAAACATCTATGGAACTCATTCTAGAAGAAGCCCAATCTAGTTAATTTTACCAATGAGCTGTGTAAAATGAAATCCCTATACAAAAGGGCAGGGCCAGAGCCCCTCCATGTGGAAGCCATGCTTGGAGGTGCAGGTTCAGCTCAGCACTCCCTGGCTCTTGTCTTCTCAGGATTTACTCCCATTTTTATTAGTTTTTCTGTTTTTTGATTTTTGGTTTTTTTTTTGAGACGAGTTTTGCTCGTCACCCAGGCTGGAGTGCAATGGTTTGATCTCGGCTCACTGCAACCTCCGCCGCCCGGGTTCAAGCAATTCCCCTGCCTCAGCCTCATGAGTAGCTGGGACTACAGGCACATGCCACCGCACCTGGCTAATTTTTTGTATTTTAGTAGAGATGGGGTTTTACCATATTGGCCAGGCTGGTCTTGATCTCTTGACTTTGTGATCCGCTCTCTCAGCCTCCCAAAGTGCTGGGATTACAGGAGTGAGCCACCGCACCTGGCCACTTTTTATTTTATTTTTTTAATTTTTTATTGTAATAGAGACAAGGTCTCCTTAGGTTGCCCAGGATGGTCTTAAACTCCTGGGCTTAAGGGATCCTCCCGCCTCAGCTTCCCAAAATGCTGGGATTATAGGCATGAGCCACTGCACCAGGCCTCTTTTTACTTTTTAAATTATGTTTACTGAGGTATAATTTATATACAGTTTAAAAATTCACTCTTTTCTGGTGTATAGTTCTATGAGTTTTGACAAACAAATGTCAGGCTGTGGGCTGAACTGTATCTGCCTCCCACATTCGTATCTTGAAGCCCTAGCCCTCAATGTGATTCTATTTGCACATAGAGCTTTTTAGGAGGTAATTAAGGTTAAATGAGCTGGGCTCAGTGGCTCATGCCTGTAATCCCAGCACTTTGGGAGGCTGAGGCAGGTAGATCACCTGAGGTTGGGAGTTGAGACCAGCCTGGCCAACATGGTGAAACCCCATCTCTACTAAAAATACAAAAATTAGACGGGTGTGGTGGTACACGCCTGTAATCCCAGTTACTCGGAAGGCTGAGGCAGGAGAACTGCTTGAACCCAGGAGATGGAGATTGCAGTGAGCCGAGATCACGCCACTACACTCCAGCCTGGGCAACAGAGTTAGATTCTGATTCAAAAAAAATAAAAAGGTAAACTGAGGTCAAAGGGTGGGGTCTAATCCCATGGGATTGGCAACTTTACAAAACCAAAACAAAACAAAAAAAGAACAAAAAACAAACTTTGTAAGATGAAGTAATAGCTATCCCCCCCTCCCCCAACATCTCCATTACTCCCGCACTGTGAGGGGAACATGGGAGAAAGTGGCCGTCTGCAAGCCAGGAAGAGAGCCCTCATCAGAAACTAAACCTGCTGCCACCTTGATCTTTGACTTCCGGCCCTGAGAACTGTGAGAAAATCAATGTCTATAGTTTTTTGTTTTGTTTTGTTTTGAGACGGGATTTCACTCTTGTTGCTCAGGCTGGAGCACAGAGGCGCGGTCTCCGTTCACTGCAACCTCCACCTTCTGGGTTCAAGCAATTCTCTTGCCTCAGCCTCCCGAGTAGCTGGGACTACAGGGGTGTGCCACCACACTGGGCTAATTTTGGTATTTTTAGTAGAGACAAGGTTTCACCTCGTTAGCCAGGATGGTCTCTATCTCCTGCAAGGGATCCACCTGCCTCAGCCCCCGACGTGCTGGGATTACAGGTGTGAGCCACTGTGCCTGGCCAAATGCTCTAACTCTTCAAACAGGACCACATTTCAGTGGATTAACAAACTCGTTTATTTCTTAATTTTTTTTATTTTTTATATTTTTAATTTATTAAGTCTCATGAGATCTGACAAAGTCGTTTATTTCTAATTCACATCACAGGCTTTGCTGAGATGGTTCTCCAAGCAGTGACTACATATACTGGCTGTTCCCACATGGACAGTAAATGACACCCAAGTGGCCGATAAGCACACGAAACAGTGCTCATCATGATGTGCCATCAGGGAGGGGGCAAATTACAATCATAAGAAGATACCATTTTATGCCCACCAGATGGCTGACATTTAAAGGCTGACAATGCCAAGTATTGGAGAGGATGTGGAGCAACTGGAATCCTCATGTATTATTTAGAAAATGAATCCTGACTGGGCACAGCGGCTCACGCCCACAGTCCCAGCACTTTGGGAAGCTGAGGTGGGGGAGGTCACCTGAGATTGGGAGTTCGAGACCAGCCTGACCAACATGAAGAAAACCCCGTCACTACTAAAAATACAAAATTAGCTGGCCATGGTGACACATGCCTGTAATCCCAGCTACTAGGGAAGCTGAGGCAGGAGAATCACTTGAACTCAAGAGGCAGAGGTTGCAGTGAGCCGAGATCGGGCCATTGCACTCCAGCCTGGGCAACAAGAGCAAAACTTGATCTCAAAAAAAAAAAAAAAAAAAAAAAAGACCAATTTGGGCAACATAGTGAGACCCTGTCTCAACAAAAAATAAAATATTAGCAGGGCATGACAGTGCACTCCTACAGTCCTAGCTAATCGTGAGGCTGAAGTGACAGGATCGCTTGAGCCTAGGAGGTCCAGGCTACAGGGAGCTGGATACAAAATTAGCAGGACATGGTGGTATGTACCTGTAGTACCAGCTACTCAGGAGTCTGGGCAGATGAACTGAATGAATCCGGGAGGTAGAGGTTGCAATGGGCCGAGATTGTGCCACTATACTCCAGCCTGAGTGACAGAGTGAGCCTCAGTCTCAAAAAAAAAAAAGAATAGATCTACTTTTTGGATGCTTCTGAGTCCAGACTCTTGAATAAAAGGTTTACTGGAGGTATCCTGGCTGGCTCGTAGGGTCTCTATGAGGACTCAGGTGGAGGGGAGTGGTCTGGAAGAAGACTGTGCTGTTGTCTGAACAGCGCCTCCTTTGTTGGGAAATACTCTCCCCTGGCCCTGTGTGGTTCTAATAGGACTGCTGATCAAAGTACTCTGAATGCTTGGCCCACTTGCATTTCTTCAATAAAAGCTAAAGGGAGGCTGGGCATGATGACTCAAGCCTGTAATCCCAGTACTTTGGGAAGCTGAGGCAGGTGAATCACCTGAAGTCAGGAGTTCAAGACCAGCCTTTTTTGGTAGTACTCAGTTGTGCCCAAGGTAGTCTACTTAGACATTTGATGGTAAGGAAGTGTCAAAGCCATTTCTATCCACTGATGGAAAAAGATACAAAGGAAGAGGAACCTTTTTACAGTTAGGAACTTTGGAAATCTCTCCCCTGTAATCCCAGCACTTTGAGAGGCTGAGGCAGATCACCCGAGGTCAGGAGTTCAAGACCAGCTGGCCAACATCATGAAATCCCATCTCTACTAAAAATGTAAAAACTAGCCGGGTGTGGTGGCGGGCACCTGTAATTCCAGCTACTCAGGAGGCAGAGACAGGAGAATCACTTGTACCTGGGAGGCAGAGGTTGCAGTGAGCCTAGATCGCACCACTGCACTCCAGCCTGGGCAACAAAGCAAGACTCCATCTCAAAAGAAAAAAAAAAAAGCTAAAGGAAAAGGACCCTTTTCAGCTTGGAGATGGCAGCAGTGAGGGAGAGGCAGTGTTTAGCTGAGAAATGGGGGCCTCAGAGCTCTGGTGCCCAAGCTGAAGCCTCTGTTTCTCCAAACATGTAGACATTCAACTCTGAACCAGTTTACATTAATAGCCCACAAACACGACCATTTAAGCACTCAGAACAAAGATCCTCCAAGCTGCAGAAATTGGAGTCTGGCCCATGGGCTTCATTAGCACACTATTTAAATGCAGAAATGATATCTTTATTTAATGTATTGTCCCTAGACTCCTTTCTTTCCCCATCTCCTGCTGCCAAGAATTGCTACTGGGGACAACTGCTACTGGGCCATCCAATGCCGTTGGCTGATTCATGCCTGGAATCTTTTTTTTGAGTCGGAGTGTCTCGCTCTGTCACCCAGGCTGGAGTGCAGTGGCGGGATTTGGCTCACTGCAACCTCTGCCTCTCTGATTCATGCTAGTCTCCTGCCTCAGCCTCCCGAGTAGTTAGGACTACAGGCGCATGCCACCACGCCAGGCTATTTTTGTTTGTATTCTTAGTAGAGATGGAGTTTCACTGTGTTAGCCAGGATGGTCTCGATCTCCTGACCTTGTTATCCATCCGCCTCGGCCTCTCAACGTGCTGGGATGGAGTTTTGCTCTTGTTGACCAGGCTGGAGTGTAATGGCTTGATCTCGGCTCACCGCAACATCTACCTCCCGGGTTCAAACGATTCTCCTGCCTCAGCCTCCTGAGTAGCTGGGGTTACAGACATGTGCTACCACATCCGGCTAATTTTGCATTTTTAGTAGAGATGGGGTTTCCCCATATTGGTCAGGCTGATCTCGAACTCCCGACCTCAGGTGATCCACCTACCTCAGCCTCCCAAAGAGCTGGGATTACAGGCATGACCCACTGCGCCCAGCTCCATGCCTGGAATCTTTTTGCTAGGTCCTCACCTACACTGGCAGAAGAGAGGGGTGCCACAAAGACAGTGCAATTAGCCCCTCAGCACTGTGCTAGACCAGAGACTGCCTGAGAGGCAGAAGCTTTGGAAGCTGTGAACTCCCTCAGGGCCGCCCCAGCCTCAGGAGGCATGTGCCTCAAGGCAGCAGCTGCGGCCAATTCTGGGAGTGCCCCTGAGACTGTCAGTCATGGAAATAGAGTCACCTCTCCGGGACCAAAGCCCATCAGAACAGATGAAATGTCCACAGCCCTGTCCAGGAGGGCAAGCTCACATTCTGGATTGTACAGAGCACCAGGAAGATCCAGCTTTGAATGGCAGCCTCAGTGCATGTAAATGTGTGTGATGAGGACTGGTGCGGTGGCTCACGTCTGTAATCCCAGCACTTTGGGAGGCCAAGGCAGGCAGATCACCTGAGGTCAGGACTTTGAGACCAGCCTGAGCAACATGGTGAAACCCTGTCTCCACTAAAAATATAAAAATTAGCTGGGTGTGGTGGTGCTTGCCTGTAGTCCCAGATACTCAGCAGGCTGAGGCAGGAGAATGGCTTAAACCCAAGAGGCAGAGGTTGCAGTGAGTAGAAATCAAGCCACTGCACTTCAGCATGGGCAACAGAGTGAGATTGTGTCTCAAAAAAAAAAAAGTGTGATGATATTAACCCTCGGTAACTATGGGTTCTATATCTGTGAATATAATCAACTGTGGATTAAAAATATTCTGAAGACCGGGCGTGGTGGCTCATGCCTGTAATCCTAGCACTTTGGGAGGCTGAGGCAGGCAGATCACCTGAGCTTAGGAGTTCGAAACCAGCCTGGCCAACATGGTGAAACCCCGTCTCTACTAAAAATACAAGAACTATCCAGGTGTGGTGACAGGCACCTGTAATTCCAGTTATTTGGGAGGCTGAGGTGGGAGAATCAGTTGAACCTGGGAGTTGGAGGTTACAGTGAACTGAGATCACGCCACTGTACTCCAGCCAGGGTGACAGAGTGAAACTCTGTCTGAAAAAACAAAAACCCATCTCTACTAAAAATACAAAAATTAGCTGGCTGTGGTGGCGGGTGCCTGTAGTCCTGGCTACTTGGGAGGCTGAGGCAGGAGAATAGCTTGAACCTGGAAAGTGGAGGTTGCAGTGAGCCAAGATTGCACCACTGCACTCCAGCCTGGGCGACAAAGTGAGACTCCATCTCAAAATAAAATAAAAAACTATAGGGGAGAATATGCCTATGTTATATACAAATATTATGCTTTTTTATTTTTGAGACGGAGTTTCGCTCTTGCTGTCCAGGCTGGAGTGTAACGGCCTGATCTCGGCTCACTGCAACCTCTGCCTCCAGGGTTGAAGCGATTCTCCTGCCTTTGCATGCCAAGTAGCTGGGATTACAGGCATGTGCCACCACACTTGGCTGATTTTGTATTTTTAGTAGAGATGGGGTTTCTCCATGTTGGTCAGGCTGGTCTCGAACTCTTGACCTCAGGTCATCCACCCACCTCCACCTCCCAAAGTGCTGGGATTACAGGCGTGAGCCACCATGCCTAGACATTTTTTTTTTTTTTTTTTGAGATGGAGTCTCACTCTTGTCGCCCAGGCTGGAGTGCAGTGGCATGATCCTGGCTCACTGCAACCTCCACCTCCCAGGTTCAAGCGTTTTCCTTGTTTCAGCCTTCCAAGTAGCTGGGACTACAGACACACACCACCAGGCCTGGCTAATTCTTTTGTATTTTTAGTAAAGACAGGGTTTCACTATGTTGGCCAAGCTGGTCTCAAACTCCTGACCTCTAGTGATCCGCCTGCCTCAGCCTCTCAAAATGTTGGGATTACAGGTGTGAGCCACCTTGCCAGTCCTATGCCATTTTATTTAAAGGACTTGAGATCTGTGAATTTTGGTCCCCTCAGGGGAGGGAGTCCTGGTACAATTCCCCCTGGATATAGAGGGATTATTCTATCTCAAGGACTGCCCGGAGCACCTGATGTATCGTATATATGAAAGTAGTTTGTAAATGGTACTAAATTATTTGCCATTTACCCCCAATGTATTTTTAGTAGAGATGGGGTTTCACTGTGTTGGTCAGGCTGGTCTAGAACTCCTGACCTCGTGATTTGCCTGCCTCAGGCTCCCTAAGTGCTGGGATTACAGGCGTGAGCCACCACGCCCGGCCTATTATTCTTTTTTATAGATGGAATCTCACTCTGTCGCCCAGACTAGACTGCTGTGGCCTCATTGCTCACCGTAACGTCAAACTCCTGGACTCAAGCAATCCTCTCACCTCAGTCTCCTGAGTAGCTGGGATTACAAGCGTGCACAACCATGCCCAGCGCATTTTTGTATTTTTAGTGGAGGTGGGGTTTTTCCATGTTGGTCTCAAACTCCTGACCTCAGGTGATCCACCCACCTTGCCTACCAAAGTGCTGGGATTACCATGAGCTACTGCGCCCGGCCCTTTTCCCCTTTTTTTAAGCACACCAGTCTTATTACCTTAAGCCCCACCCTTATAACCTCATTTAACCTTAATTACATCTTTAAAGAGGGCCTATCTCCAAATGCAGTCACACTTCGGGTTAGGGCTTGAAAATATAAATTTTAGGGGGCCATCGTTCAGTTCCTCTGAGCTTTGACTTTATGGTCATTATAAGGAGAATTGAAACCTACTCGAGAATTTTATTGGAAACTAAAGAGTAACATCTCAGCCCTCTACCATGCCACTAATTGGCTAATTGAGCCAGTAGAGACAGTGACTTATGGCAGAAAAAGCTGTATCCTCAGGGCCAGAGAGGATGGCTTTCAGCTTGGAGAACAGCACCAAAGTCCTGTTAGTTCTCTGGCCAAGGAAGTTATTATGAGGATCAAAAGAGAAAAGCATTTGAAAGTATGTTGAAATTATAAAGCACTATAAAAGCAAGCCATTATTACTACTATCCTTAGGATGCAATCTCAGCTAAGCCATGTAGTTATTAATTTTGTCCCTCACTGCAACCTCTCTGAGTGCTTCACCTGCACCATTTGCCACTGAATTAGTCATGATTTGGCTTTTCTGTGAGTGGCAGAAAACCCCAGCTAACAGTGTTTAACAAGATGGCAAACCGAAGAATAAGCAATCTGCTCCCAGAAGTTTTCAGGGACCAGTCTTTATAGTTCAATGTGGTGGCATCAGCATTCCCAGCATCCAGGATGCAAGAAGGGACAATGAAAAGAGAGAAGAGATGGGTTGTGAGCCACATGGATTTTGCACCCGTCCATCCTATTGGTCAGAACTCAGCCACACGGCCACACCTGGCTGCCAGGGAGGTCAGCGAATATAACTGTTACTCTGGTTGCCAGTGTGCTCCAGAGTAACAGTTAAAACATTTTTTTTAGATGGAGTCTTGCTCTGTCACCCAGGCTGGAGTACAGGGGCTCGATCTCGACTCACTGCAACCTCCGCCTCCTGGGTTCAAACAATTCTCTGCCTCAGCTTCCCGAGTGGCTGGGATTATAGGTGCCTGTGGCCACGCCCAGCTAGTTTTTGTATTTTTAGTAGAGATGGGGTTTCACTACCTTGGCCAGACTGGTCTTGAAATCCTGACCTCGTGATCCACCGGCCTTGGCCTCCCAAAGTGCTGGGATTACAGACATGAGCCACCACGCCTGGCCTTTTTTTCTTTTTTTTTTTTCAGACGATGTTTCACTCTGTTGCCTAGGCTGGAGTGCAGTGGTGTGATCTTGGCTCATTGTAACCTCTGCCTTTCCTGGTTTCAAGTAATTCGCCTGCCTCAGCCTCCTGAGTAACTGAGATTACAGGCGTTCGCCACCACGCCCCATTAATTTTTTTGTATTTTTAGCAGAGATGGGATTTTGCCATGTTTGCCAGGTTGGTCACAAACACCTGACCTAAAGTGGTCCGCCTTCCTTGGCCTCCCAAAGTGCTGGGATTACGGGCATGAGCCACTGTACCCAGCCTCCACTAACATTTTATTACTGGGAACAATGAGAAAAATATTGCTGGAAACTAAGGAGTCTCTGCTCCTGAAATACTCTGGGCTTTGGCAGTTATATGAATCAATCAACAAGAAGATGTTGAATAAGCCAAGAAATATAGTAGGAAGTACTTTGATATGGAAATAGTTTCATATTAAAAAAAACTGACTTTAATATCTTGTTTCAGGCTGAACGTGGTGGCTCACGCCTGTAATCCCAACACTTTGGGATGCCGAGATGGGCGGATCACGAGGTCAGGAGATAGAGACTATCCTGGCTAACAAGGTGAAACCCCGTCTCTACTAAAAATACAAAAAATTAGCTGGGCATGGTGGCAGGCCCTTTAGTCCCAGCTACTTGGGAGGCTGAGGCAGGAGAATCGCTTGAACCCAGGAAGGGGAGGTTGCAGCGAGATGAGATTGTGCTACTGTACCCCAGCCTGGGTGACAGAGCGAGACTCTGACTCAAAAAAAAAAAAAATTTCTTGTTTCAGAGTCTGCAGGTTCCAAGTTGAGCTGAAACAGATAAATTCATGGATATGACTATGAAGGTATTATTGTGATAGAATAAAAGAGTTTTGGAAATCATCAATTCAGTTCTGCAGGAAGCCTCCTGAATCAGTTTCTCCTCTGATTAACT
This sequence comes from Ateles fusciceps, assembly GCA_036589455.1. NCBI lineage: Eukaryota > Metazoa > Chordata > Mammalia > Primates > Atelidae > Ateles > Ateles fusciceps. The sequence continues at coordinate 12,998,262 of JAZHEH010000078.1, forward strand.
CAGGGTGTCCCGTGTTTTGAAACTGATACCTGTGGGATTAGAATTTGTGGACGTGGTTAAGTGATGGAACAGAGAGGCCAACACAATTGCAAGATGGTTTTTATCACTTGCATTTCCTGAGAGAAGTGGGCACACCCTGCCACACAGGGTCACAGGAGAAGCTCCAGGTTTTGGTCAGGACATGGAAGCAAGGGGAAAGCCGAGGCCAGAGCCTATACTGGGATTTCCTTAGGAAAGACCAGGCAGGGCAGAATCAACCGGTTAGGGTTGGATATCTTAAATAATTCCAGAGGGTCTGGGTCTGCAGCAGTGGTCTGTAGTTGCCTGGTCCTGAGGCAAGAGAATAAGGTCTGGAGGTAGGAAACCCAAGGCTGATTAATGCTGACTGCCTAGAATGAAATCAAAAGGAAAACCCCACCTTTCCATACCTAAGTAACAAAAGGACCAGAGGCTACTCCCTCTGCAATCCCCTCCCCCTTTCTGCCGGGAAGATGGAAAATTGAAAGTATCAGATGTTTGCATAGGAGTGTAGCTGTGTAACTTCATTTCAGCCTCTGATTGGTTGCCTTCCACAACCAATCACACTGATTGTGGGCCAAGTCTTTGCACAGAAGTGTAACGTTGTAACTTCATTTTAGCCTCTGGTTGCTTGCCACAACCAATCAGATGCTTGCATAGGGTATAACCTTTGCAACTTCACTGCAGCCTCTGATTGGTTGCTTTCCGCAACCAATCAGACTGATTGCTGGCCACTACTTACAGGGTGTACACCAAGTGACCAAAGGGAAATCTCTAGAGAGTATTTAAGCCCCAGAAAATTCTATAAAGTGGCTCTTGAGCCCCTCTGCTTGGGCCTGCTCCTACCCTTGGAGTATACTTTCATTTTCAGTAAATCTCTGCTTTTGTTGCTTCATTCGTTCCTTGCTTTGTTTGTGCATTTTGTCCAATTCTTTGTTCAAAACGCCAAGAACCTGGACACCCTCCACCAGTAACAGTCCCTGGCCCTGGGATGATTTAGGGTAGGGGAAATATTGCCTGGGTATGAGAGTTAGATGAGGAGGTGGTTGGGGCCATAGACTCTGTTTGGTTTGCATGTGAAAGGCATGCTCCTAGGCAAGTTGTTATCCTTAGGAACGGGCGAGCCCCAGGGAGGCGCTACAACATGTCAAAACATCATAAGCTACAGAAAATAAAAAACAGTCTTAATACAACCTGAGCTAGATCCCATGGCATTTCCATTGCCAGGTACAGTGCTTCACCATCAACCAACAAAGATTAATGGCTTTTCTGTCAAAGGCAGTGATTTCCAAACTGTTTTTTAGGCAGGGAGACAGTATTGTATGACTTTAAGAAAATAGGCTTTACCAGGAGTGGTGACTCATGTCTGTAATCACAGCTGCCAGGAGGCTGATGAACACTTGGGTTCAAGAGTTCGAGACCAGCTTGAGCAACATGGGGAGATCCCATCTAAAAGAAAATAAAAAAATTAAAAGAAAGAAAAAGGGAAACCGGCTTGGGAGTCAGGCCTGAGCTTAGTTTTGCTTGCAATCATGTGACTTGAGGAAAAATAAATACAGATTGAGCATTGCTTATCTGAATGCTCAGAATCCCTTAACTGAAACCAGAAGTGTCTCACATTTTAGATTTTTTTTAATTTTAGAATATTTGCATTGGCTGTGCATGGTGGCTCATACCTGCAATCCCAGCACTTTGGGAGGCTGAGGCCGGCGGATCACCTGAGGTCAGGAATTCAAGACCAGCATGACCAACATGGTGAAACCCAGCACCCACCCCCTCCCCTGCCTGTCTCTACTAAAAATAAAAAAATCAGCTGGGCGTGGTGGCGGGCGCCTATAATCCCAGCTACTCAGGAGGCTGAGGCAGGAGAATCACTTGAACCCGGGAGGCAGAGATTGCAGTGAGAGGAGATTGTGCCATTGCATTCCAGCCTGGGCAACAAGAGCGAAACTCTATCTCAAAAAAAAAAAAAGAAAAGAAAAAAAGAATATTTGCATTATACCACTTGGGCATCAGTAATCCAAAATACAAAATGCTCCAATGAGCATTTCCTTTGAGCATTGACTGTCTCACGAAGTTTCAAATTTTAGAGCATTTCAAATTTCAGATCTTCAGATTGGGAATATCCAACCTGTACTATCTTTAAAGCTCAACTTCTTTACTGTAGAATGGGCAGAGTAGTAATATTTACATGGAACAATTGTGAGAATTAAATTAAATGAGATAATGTGTGCCCGCCTGGCATCGAGGGGCCTTGGGTGTTGTCACGGATCTCTGCTGCATTGGTTAAGCCATCTCTTCCTAGAACCTCTCCTAGAAAGTTGCGCCTCAAAATTGATTAGACTTTACATCCACAGAGGACTGCCTCCATCCTAATTCAGCAACTTCATTTTTTTTTTTTTTTTTAAAGACGGGGTTTCACCGTGTTGGGTCAGGCTGGTCTTGAACTCCCGACCTCAGGTGATCCGCCCGCCTTGGCCTCCAAAGTGCTTGGATTACAGGCGTGAGCCACCACGCCCGGCCCGAGCAAGTCCATTTTAACAACTGGACTCAAAGTTGGAGCCTACTCACTATGTAGTTAATGTACTTCATCTATCAAATGTAATCTGTTTTTGTTTTGTTTTGTTTTGTTTTTGAGATGGAGTCTCAGTGTAGGGGTACAATCTTGGTTCACGGCAACCTCTGCCTCCCAGGCGATTTTCTTGCCTCGGCCTCCTGAGTAGCTGGGATTATAGGCGCCCGCCACCACTCCCGGCTAATTTTTGTACTTTTAGTAGAGACGAGGTTTCACTATGTTGGCTAGGCTGGTCTTGAACTCCTGGCTTCAGCCTCACAACGCCCAGCCAATTTTTGTATTTTTAGTACAAACAGGGTTTCACCATGTTGGCCAGGCTGGTCTCTAACTCCTAACCTCAGGTGATCTGCCCACTTCAACCTCCCAAAGTGCTGAGATTATAGGCGTGAGCTGGGTCTGGCCTCTTGAGATTTTTATTCTTCCCCCTTCAGCATTTTGAAAACGAAAAAAATTTCTTTGTATGGCAATAAGCTGTGTGATTCATGAAATCATACTTTTGATCATCTATTTTAACCATATGAAACAGCTGTTACTGTTGATATTATCATTATTCTTAATTTTGAGATAGGGTCTTTCTCTGACACGCAGGCTGGAGTACAGTGGTGCGATCATAGTTTACTGCAGCCTTGATCTCCTGGACTCAAGGAATCCTCCCACCTCAGCCTCCCTTGTAACTGTAAGGTCTGACTGTACTGTGGACAGCACGGCCACCCCATGAACTGCACGTACACCTCTGGAGGGCCTTCCGGAGTTAGAAAACCTGAAGTACCTGGAAGGAAGAATGATCAACCCCTGCAGCACCTAACTAACCTGAGACATTCTTCTATTGTTTCTTATTCCTGCCTCAATTGACAAGGTCATTGAACTTTGTAACAGATCTTGGCCCAACCTCCTAATTCCACACCCTATGACGCCCTCCCAGCTTGCAAACCTATGACCTCCTCCCAGCTTGCAAAAAAACACCCTAAAGTAACTTCTGTAACTTTCCACTGCCCACCCCCAACCTATAAAACCAACTCCTATCCCATCACCCTTCACTGATGCCCTTTCGGCCTCAGCCCACCTGCACCCAGGAGAATAAACAGCAATGCTGCTCACACAAAGCCTGCTTAGGGGGGTCTCTTCGTTCAGAGCGTGTATTTTAACAGTGACTAGGACCACACCTAGCTAATGTCATTGATGTTTTCACAGGGGCCAGGTCTTGCTATGTTGCCCAGGTTGGTATTACGATATTAACAGTCAGCAATAGCATGTTTACAAATGATCTAAAAGTACATGGAAATGGATCATTTGTGTGTTCAGCCCTTAGTCTTTGAAAGCCCCAGAGATATCTAAGTGAACAAACAGAGGTTCCTGCTCTCATAGAGTTCACATATGATATGGTTTGGATGTGTCCCCATCCTAATCTCATCTTGAATTATCACGGGTTGTTGGGGGGGGGACCCACTGGGAGGTAACTGAATCATGGGGCAAGTCTTTCCCTTGCTGTTCTTATGACAGTGAATAAGTCTCAAGAGATCTGATGGTTTTATAAAGAGGAGTTCCCCCTGTCTCTTTTCCTGCTGTCATCCATGTAAGATGTGACTTGGTCCTCCCTCCTCCTGCCATGACTGTGAGGCCTCCCCAGCCACATGGAACTGTAAGTCCTTTAAACCTCTTTGTTTTGTAAATTGCCCAGTCTGGGGTATGCCTTTATCAGCATCGTGAAAACAGACTAATACAACATCCTAGTGTGGGGGACAGGAAATAAACACATGAAGGAGTAAAATGGGATTAGGGCCAGGTGCAGTGGTGCACATCTGTAGTCCCAGCCACTCAGGAAAATCTCTTGAGCCCAGCAGTTTGCGGCCAGCCTGAGTAACATAGTGAGATACCCATCTAAAAAAACAAAACAAAACAAAACAAAACAACAAAAAAGCCAAAAAACAGCTCTTTGTGGCATTATGTGCTCATGCTCTTAAACAGAACACCTGAAAGTCCACGTTAGCTGAATTAGGCCTATTCCTGGGAAAACTACTTCATCACCTTCTTTGCTGCTAAGGCCAAAAGCTCCGAATCAGACTGCAATTAAGACTGGTTTTATCAGAGGACTCTTGAGTTTATTTGTCTCCTGAACTGAGGTGCTTTGGCAGAAGACTTGGGAAAATCTTACACCTCACAGGCTGGGAACTTCGGAGCTCAGAGCCTTGGGAAAATATAAAGAAGCACAATTGGCTGTTGACAGCTTAAAGGGATACCTCCAGAGACCTTTGTAACGCTACAAGTGTGCATATCTCCCCCTCTAGCAAAGCAGTTCCCTATACAATGTCATTATGTGTTGGCTGGAACAGTTGGTGAACTGTCATTTAGCAGGGATTTTTTTGTTGTCGTTACTGTTTTTTTTTGGACAAGGTCTTGCTTCGTCGCTCAGGCTGGAGTGCAGTGGCATGAACACAGCTCTCTGGCTCAAACAAACCATCCACCTCAGCCTCCCAAATAGCTGGGATTACAGGTGCATGCCACCAGGCCAGGCTATTTTTTTTTTTTTTTTGTAGGTGGGGGTCTCGCCATGTTGCCCAGGATGGTCTTGAACTCCTGAGCTCAAGTGATCCTCCTGCCTCAGCCTCCCAAAGTGCTGGGATTACGGACATGAGCCCTTGCTCCTGGCAAGGGTCAAATTTGTGACTTGGCAAAGTTGGAAATAAAAACCTCATGACATTCACATTTGAACTGTGGATGAAAAGTTAAACCAGCAGTGACAACCCGAAAAGAACATAGTTGGCGTATTAATTATCCATTGCTGCATAAGAAGACGGGGGGGGGGGGGGGGGGCCTCAGGAAAGGCCTCCTCTCCCCCGGGGGAAAAAAAAAAAAAAAAAAAAAAAAAAAAAAAAAAAAAAAAAAAAAAAAAAAAAAAAAGAAGTGACTCCAAAACATTGTAGTTTGAAACAAAAGTCGGCCAGGCGTGGTGGTTCATGTCTGTAATCCCAGCACTTTGGAAGGGTGAGGTGGGCGGATCACAAAGTTAGGAGTTCAAGGCCAGCCTGACCTACATGGTGAAACCCCATCTCTACTATAAAAAAACAAAAATTAGCCAGGCGCAGTGGCATGCGCCTGTAATCCCATCTACTCAGGAGGCTGAGGCAGGAGAATCGCTTGAATGTGGGAGGGGGAGGTTGCAGTGTGCCGAGATGGCGCCATTGCATTCCAGCCTGGGTGACAGAGGGAGACTCCATCTCAAACAAACAAACAAACAAAAACAGAAGTAATTTATTATCTCTCTTGGTTTCTGTGGGTTAGGAATTCAGATTGGGTACACCAGGGTTAACTGACCTCTACTCCAGGCTGTCTGGGCCTTGGGGTAAGACTCGAATTCAGAGTGTGGGCTGAAATCATCTGAAGCCTTGTTCACTCCTATGTCTGGGGTTCATCACGTGGAGCTGCGGGCTGGGGGCCCAGGGACGTTGGTCAGAGCATCCACACAGAGTCTCTCCAAGTAACTCGGGCTTCCTCACAATATGGTGGCTGGGTTCAAAGGGCAAGCATCTTGAAAGGAAAAGATAGAGAACCAGGTGATATTGCAACCGTTTTGTTACTGGTGGAGGGTGTCCAGGTTCTTGGTGTTTTGAACAGAGAATTGGACAAGCTGCAAAAACAAAGCAAAGAAAGAATGAAGCAAGAAAAGCAGAGATTTAGTGAAAACGAAAGTATACTCCATAAGGTGGGAGCCGCCGAGCATTGGGCCTCAAGAGCCCCTTTACAGAATTTTCTGGGTTATAAATACCCTCTAGAGGCTTCCAATTGGTTCCTTGGTTACGCCCTACGTAAATGAAGTAGTGGCCAACAGTCAGTCTGATTGGTTGCAGAAAGCAACCAATCAGTGATACTTTTGATTTTCCATCTGCCACACAGAATAAAAGGGCGCAGGGTTTGCAAGCGAGTAACCTCCTGTTTTTTTGTTACTTAGGTGTGGAAAGTTGGAGTTTTCCTTTTGATTTAGTTCTAGGAAGTCAGCCTGAATCTGCCTTCGGTTCCCAGCCTCCAGATCCTATTCTCCTGCCTCATTATTACTACCTAGCCTCAGAAGTCAGGTAGCATCACTGCATCACTTCTGCTGTGTTCCCCTTAGAGCAGTCACTGCTCAGATACATGAAGTGGGGGAACCTGTGTTTCCTTTCCCTGGAAAGGGTGTCAGTCCCATTGTAGGAAGGGCACATCAGGTGGGATAAATATATAGGTGTGGCTATCTTTAGAAAATGTAATCTGCTGGGCGCGGGCGGCTCATGCCTGTAATCCCAGCACTTTGGGAGGCTGAGGCGGGTGGATCACCTGAGGTTGGGATAGTTAGAGACCAGCCTGACCAACTTGGAAAAACCCCGTCTCTACAAAAAATACAAAATTAGCCAGGCATGGTGACAGGTGCCTGTAATCCCAGCTACTCAGGAGACTGAGGAAGGAGAATTGCTTGAACCCCAGAGGCGGAGGTTGTGGTGAGCCAAGATTGCACTCCAGCCTGACTGGCAAGAGTGAAATTCCATCCACCCAGGCCCCAAAAAAGGAAGAAAATGTATTCTGCCACAGACGGTACTCAACAAATATGGGTAAGTCTGTGAATTCCAAATATCTGGTCTCAAACACCTGGCCTCAAAATTATAATCTAGCCAATAAAATAAAACACACAGTCATTTAACTGTTTTGCTAAATGACACCTAAGATTAACTAGTTATATGCTTCTTTTTTTTCCTCTCTTAATGTATACCTTTAATTTGACCTTTTGTTTTTTACAAAAATAAGTTATATGCTGCTTAGCTGTTGTTTGTTTCTCACCAGTGGTATGGAAAGGTAGTCTGGCTGGACCAGTGAACTTTCATGACAATCAATAAGCATTTGTCGGCCAGGTATGGTGGCTCACACCTGTAATCACAGCCTTTGGGAGGCTGAGGTGGGAGGATGGCTGGAACCCAAGAGTTTGGTACCAGCCTGGGCAACATGTTGAGACTCTATCTCTACAAGAAATAAAAAAAAAATTAGCTGGGCATGGTGGTGCATGCCTGTAGTCCCAGCTACTCAGGAGACTAAGGTGGGAGGATTGCTTCAGCCCCCGAAGTCTAGGCTGCAGTGAGCCATGATTACACCACTACTGTCTAGCCTGGGTGACAGAGCAAGACCCTGTCTCAAAAAAATGAAAAAGCATTTTTTTAATCTCCTAGATAAAAACAAATTCATATCCCCTGGATTCCCATGTACGCATACAAGTGAGGTGCTTTCTCTGCTATCGCCACGGGCTGTGGGTCTGGAACCCTTCCGTATGCATTTGGAGAAGTATATGTTTTAGCCACACCGACTTAGTTTAATGTTCTAGCTCCGCTCCTACCACTTGTGTGATCTCGAACAAGTAAATTAATCTCTTCAAACTTGTGTTTTCTCTTATGAAATGGGGTGATTGACCCAGTGAAGAAAAATTATCCAAAAACTTGGATATAAGCTGAAAGGACTCTGCATGTTCTTTCAATATCATACTGGAGCATATCTAGCCCAAAGCCCACCCAGGGATTATTTAATACTGGGAGATACGCTTTTGTTTTCTTGCTGTTTACTAATGACAAAGGTTCAGATTTTCTAAAGTTACATGTTAACTTGTAGATTTCCAAGAGTATGCAAGATAACTTGGAATGTTACCGTTCTATTGCCGGTTAGGACATTAACCCATTTTCCCTGTGATGTAGAAAGCTTATTCTTGGCCGGGCGTGGTGGCTCACACCTGTAATCCTAGCACTTTGCGAGGCCGAGGTGGGTGGATCACCTGAGGTCAGGAGTTCAAGACCAGCCTGGCCATCATGGTGAAACCCCATCTTTATTAAAAAAAAAAAAGAAAGCAAGCTTATTCTTGGCTGGGCACGGCGGCTTACGCCTATATTCCCAGCACTTTGGGAGGCCAAGGCAGGTGGATCACCTGAGCTCAGGAGTTCAAGACCAGCCTGGCCAACATGGTACAACCCCGTCTCTACTAAAAATACAAAAATTAGAAATAATAAAGAAAAAAAAATTAGCCGGGCTTGGTGGTGCATTCCTGTAATCCCAGCTACTTGGGAGGCTGAGGCAGAATTGCCTGAACCGGGGGAGGCGGAGGTTGCAGTGAGCCGAGATCACGCCACTGCACTTCAGCCTGGGCGACAGAGCGAGACTCTGTCTCAAAAAAAAAAGAAAAAAAAAGAAAAAGAAAACATATTCTTGACTGCATTTCCTGTCTGACTACATAGACCTCTGTTCACTGAATTCTCCTTTGAACTAGTTTTACATCCTCCTGGCACCCTTGTGAATTAGTTACATACATAATTGACATGTGTTCATTCCACAGTTGTATGAGAGTCAGGCTTTTATCTTTTTGAAAATTATACTTTCATAGCCCAAAGCCCTATGTATCATGGGGGGGGAAAAAAGTAATTAGTGTCACAGAATTCACTGGAGGAAGAGATCTGAAGAGGGAGGCCCAAGAAGACTTTTTAAAAAAGGTTTTTGTTTTTTTTCGGGGGATGTAGGGGAGACAGGGTCTCACTCTGTCACCCAGGGTGGTGTGCAGTGGTACAATCAGTGGAGGTCACTGCAGCCTCAACCTCCCGGGCTCAGGTAATATTCCTGCCTCAGCCTCCTAAGAAGCTAGGACTACAGGTGAGCACCACCATGCCTGGCTAATATTTTTGGATTTTTTTGTAGAGACAGGGTTTTCCCATATTGCCCAGGCTGGTTTCAAACTCCTGGGCTCAAGCAATCTGCCTGCCTTGGCCTCCCAAAGTGCTGGGATTATAGGCGTGAGCCACTGTGCCCAGCCTAGAAAATATTTTCTTTCCTTTTTTTTTTTTTTTTGAGATGGAGTCTTGCTCTGTCACCCAGGCTGGAGTGCAGGGACGTGATCTTGGCTCACTGCAAACTCCACCTCCCGAGTTCAAGCAATTCTCCTGCCTCAGCCTCCCGAGTAGCTGGGACTAAAGGCACCTGCCACCACGCCCGGCTAATTTTTATATTTTTAGTACAGACAGGGTTTCACCATGTTGGTCAGGCTGGTCTCAAACTCTTGACCTCATGCCTGCCTCAGTCTCCCAAGGTGCTGGGATTACAGGTGTGAGCCACTGTGCCCGGCCTTTGAAAGATTTTCTGTAGAAGTCTTTCTTTCTTTTTTATTTTTATTTATTTTTATTTTATTTTTTATTTTGAGACAGAGTCTTGTTCTGTCGCCAGGCGCCCTGGAGTGCAATGGCATGATCTCGGCTCACTGCAACCTCCGCCTCCTGGGTTCAAGCAATTCTCCTGCCTCAGCCTCCCAAGTAGCTGGGACTACAGGCGCATGCCACCATGCCCAGCTAATTTTTGTATTTTAGTAGAGATGGGGTTTCAACATGTTGGCCAGGATGGTCTCGATCTCTTGACCTCGTGATACACCCGCCTTGGCCTCCCAAAGTGCTGGGATTACAGGCAGGAGCCACCACGTCCGGCCTATAGACGTCTTTCTAGAAAGAATCTTGCTGGTTGTAGGGGATAGTTTCAGAAGCAGGGAGGACCTTTGAGGGCTGGGAGGGCGTTTGTGCAGAAGAGGGGCCAAAGAACTGGGGGAAGTAATTGAATAAGCCAGAAAACCACAGCCTGGAGAGGATAATAAGTCATACTTTGAAACTAACCACATGAAAGACCAATAGATAATCTCCCAGCTTCATCAGTTGTAAATTATTAAGATGAAAACCAGGAGTTGTTATGTATTTAAATTATATTTCTTTTTGTTGTATTATTTTGTTGCTTTGCTTTTTCAACACAGAGGCAAAAGAAACATCGTTGCTTCAATTTACAGTTAAGTTTTGCTTGCATCCACACCAGCCAGCATGGGTAGCCTTTCATGGGTTTCCTTTAGAAAGGAAATGAAATAGTATTCTTGGTCATAAAGGTTTTATTATTTTCCTGGGCTCTGCAGAGCAACTCAGCGAGCAAAGCCTGTGTCAGTGCGGGAGGGCTTTTGATTAACAGCTAGACTTGTAACATACATAAAAAAAAAGTCATTTCCTGACTTTGAAATGTTCCTTTCCAACTCATGAATTTTTTATTCTATAAAGAATGACCGACTATGACACTTGGAATCCACCAAGCCAATCTATGGCAGAAAGCCATGGTATAGGAAGGCTGCCTGAAAATAGTTCTTTCCCTGCTCCTTCTTCACCCACCTTAGCTGTGCTCAGAGATCTCTACTATTGCCCACTGCCTTGAAAAAAAAAAAAAGGGCCAGGTGCGGTGGCTCACACCTGTAATCCCAGCACTTTGGGAGGCCTAGGCAGACGGATCACCTGAGGTTGGGAGTTCGAGACCAGCCTGGGCAACATGGAGAAACCCCGTCTCTACTAAAAATACAAAATTAGCCGGTCGTGGTGGTGCATGCCTGTAATCCCAGCTACTCGGGAGGCTGAGACAGGAGAATCACTTGAACCCGGGAAGTGGAGGTTGCAGTGAGCTGAGATTGAGCCATTACACTCCAGCCTGGACGACAAGAGCAAAATTCCATCTCAAAAAAAAAAAAAAAAAATTATGGCCAGGCCCAGTGGCTCACACCTGTAATCCCAGCACTTTGGGAGGCCAAGGTGGGCAGCCTGGCCAACATGGCAAAAACCCCATCTCTACTAAAAGTGCAAAAAATTAGCTGGGCATGATGGTGCACATTTGTAATTCCAGCTACTTTGGAGGCTGAGGCACAAGAATTGCTTGAACCTGGGAGGCAGAGGTTGCTGTGAGCCGAGAGCATACCACTGCACTCCAGCCTGGACAACAGAGCGGAGCTCCATCTCAAAACAAAACAAAACAAAACATTGTGCAGCGGGGCATGGAGGCTTACACCTGTAATCCCAGCACTTTGGGAGGCGGAGGCAGGTGGGTCACGTGAAGTCAGGAGTTTGAGACCAGCCTGGCTATCAAGATAAAACCCTGGCTCTACTAAAAATACAAAAATTAGCCGGGCATATTAGCTGTAGTCCCAGCTACCAGGGAGGCTGAGGCAGGAGAATCACTTGAACCTGGGTAGCAGAGGTTGCAGCAAGCCGAGATCACCCCACTTCACTCCAGCCTGGGTGAAAGACTGAAACTCTGTCTCAAAAAAAAAAAAAAAAAAAGAAAAAAAGGAAAGAAATATAGGCATATCATAACACTCATATGACATAAAAATGATCCGTTTTATTATGGTCCATTTCTCTCAGCACACCCTGACAACTATTTTAAAAACATGTCATGCCAAAAGATCTGTTCTGTTTTCCTCTGTATCTCCACGTCTCTGTCTTTGTCTGTTGTCTCCCTCTCAGAGGAGGAGGAGAGGGAGAATTAAAGATTGGAAACAGAATGCCGGCCACTCAAGATGGCGCTGTCCGTGTTGCTGCGTCCCTTCTCCCGGCTGCTGCCCCCGCCACGCTCCCAAGCTGCTTTTCCGCGCGGTCCAAGTTCTACGTGCGAGACCCGCCGAATGCCAAACCTGATTGGCCCAAAGTTGGGTTGTCCTTGGGCACCAGCATCTTCTTGTGGGTCTATCTCATCAGAAAACATAATGAATATATTTTAGAGTACAAAAGAAGAAATGAACTGGAATAAACTTGAAATACTAATAGAGTATGCTCCATATAGTGACTGTAGCAGTTTCTCTGGATTTACCAGCTGTTGAATTGCAAATGTGAGAAAAAAGTTTATATGTGACTATATACGAAGTCAGCATTTGTATTTTGCATCATTAAATGAAAAAAAAGATGGAAGCAGAAGAGATACATGTTATAGAGTAGAATCTTCAATCGTATAAAAATGTGGAAACTTACAAAAGGTGTCTGTTTTTGCTCCTAAAAATACCCACCTTTGTACAAGAGCATGTTTCTTTTTATTTTATTTATTTATTTATTATTTTTTTCTTTTTTGAAAGAAAGGAAAAGAAAAAAAAGAAAAAAGACAGAAAGAGAGAAAGAAGGAAAAAAAGAATGAAAGAAAGGGAAAAGAAGAAAAGAGGGAGAGAGAACGGGAATCTTGCTCTATTGCCCAGGCTAGAATGCAGTCTAAAAATGGGTATTGAAAAGCTCTTTTATACTAATAATTGTGTTATACAATGGAGACAGGAAGGAATAAAGGAGGAAAATAACAAACAGCCAATCAATGTTTCATTTAAATCTATGAAATGCTATGCAATTGCTGGAGAGTGATTTACTCCCAACCATGTGGTCACTTTTAGAATAGATGTGATGTGTTACTGAAAAAAATGTATGTTTTGTGGATTTGGAGTAGAGAGTTCTGTAAATGTTTATTAAGTTTACTTGTTCGAGGTCTAAGTTCAAGTCCCGGGTATCCTTGTTAACCTTCTGTCTCATTGATCTGTCCAATATTGACAATGTAGTGTTAAAGTCTCCCACTATTATTGTGTGGGAGTCCAGGTCTCTTTGTAAGTCACCAAGAAGTTGCCCTGTGTATCTGGGTGCTCCTATATTGGGTGCACATAGACTTAGGATCATTAGCTCTTCCCATTACATTGATCCCTCTACCATTATACAATGTCCTTCTTATCTCTTTTGGTTTCTATTACTTTAAAGTCTATTTTATTAGAGACGAGAATTGCAACTCCTGCTTTTTTTTTTTTTTGCTCTCCATTTGGTTGGCAAATCTTCCTCCATCCCTTTGTTTTGAGTCTCTGTATATCCTCGCATTTGAGATGGGTCTGGATGCAGCTTACTGATGGGTTTTTTGGAATGGCTGATACTGGTTGTTCCTTTATGTATATAGTGCTTCTTTCAGAAGCTCTTGTAAAGCAGGCCTGGTGGTAATGAAATCTCTGAGTACTTGCTTGTTCGTAAAAAATTTTATTTTTCCTTCACTTATGAAACTTGGTTTGGCTGGATATGAAATTCTGGGTTGAAAGTTCTTTTCTTTAAGGATGTTGAATATTGGCCCCCACTCTCTTCTGGCTTGTAGGGTTTCTGCTGAGAGATCTGCTGTGAGTCTGATAGGCTTCCCCTTGTGGGTAACCTAACCTTTCTCTCTGGCTGCCCTTAGTATTTTCTCCTTCATTTCAACCCTGGTGAATCTAATGATTATGTGCCTTGGGGTTGTTCTTTTTGAGGAATATCTTTGTGGTGTTCTCTGTATTACCTGGAGTTGAGTATTGTCCTGCCTTGCTAGGTTGGGAAAGTTTTCCTGGATAATATCCTGAAGAATATTTTCCAGCTTGGATTCATTCTCTTCGTCACATTCAGGTACACCTATCAAACGTAGATTAGGTCTTTTCACATAGTCCCATATTTCTTGGAGACTTTGCTCATTCCTTTTTACCCTGTTTTCTCTAATCTTGTCTTCTCGTTTTATTTCGTTAAGTTGGTCTTCGACCTCTGAAATCCTTTCTTCTGCTTGATCAATTCGACTGTTAAAACTTGTGCATACTTTGCGAAGTTCTCGTATTGTGTTTTTCAGCTCCATTAATTCACTTATATTCCTCTTTAAATTGTCCATTCTCGTGAACATTTCGTGAAACCTTTTTTCAAGGTTCTTAGTTTGCTTGCATTGGGCTAGAACATGTTCTTTTAGCTCACAGAAGTTTCTCATTATCCACCTTCTGAAGCCTGATTCTGTTGATTCCTCACATTCATTCTCGATCAGGTCTTGCTCAATTGGTGATGAGGAACTGCACTCCTCTGTAGGAGGTAAGGCATTCTGATTTCGGGTGTTTTCAGCCTTTTTGCGCTGGTTTCTTCCCATCTTTGTGGATTTACCCACCTGTCGTCTGTGTAATTGCTGACTTTCAGATTAGGTCTCTGAGTGGACGTCCAGCTTGTTGGTGGTAAAATTTTTTCTGTTTCTTAGTTTTCCTTCGGCGGACGCCCCTCCCCCACAGAGCTGGACCTTCCTGGGTTCAGCTGTACTTGCTGTGAAACTCTCAATCCTCAGCAGTTCCAACTGCTGTGTTTTTTTTGTTTTGTTTTTTTTTTTTTGTGGAGGAGGGGGACCAGTCTTCCCCTGCGGCGACCCACTACGCCGGCTGAAACAGCGGCGTTAAGATTCGTGGCGCTTTTCTGCCCGGGAATCTCCCCGGTCTAGTTTCCCACTTCAGTCCGCTTTTCAATCAGCTGAATTGGGAGACTCTGCCTTCCCGGAGCTCCAACGCCAACCAAAGGGCACTCAGTCCCGTATACTCTGGACTGAGAACCGCCGCGCCGGGGCGCCTGCAAAACGGCCGCGCCGGCCAAAGAGTCGCGCTGGCGACCTGTGGGTCTCCTCCGCCAGGAATCTCTTGGTCCGTGGGCAATAAAAATTCGTCTGAAAATGTGGGGGTCCACTCACTCTCTGCGCTTTCAGTGGGAGCTACAGTCCTGAGCTGCTGCTAATCGGCCATCTTGGATCTCTCTCCTATTTTATTTATTTTTTTCAGAGACAAGGTCTGGGTCTGTCACCCAGGCCGGAGTGCAGTGGTGCAATCACAACTCACTGCAGCCCTAAACTTTTAGGCTCAAGCCATCACTCCAAGTAGTTGAGACTACAGGAGTGAGCTGCCACATTCAGCTGATTTTTTTTTTTTACTTTTTTTTTGTGTGGAGATGAGGTCTCTACACGCTACTATGTCGCCCCTGCTGGTCTCGAACCCCTGGGCTCAAGTGATCCTCCTGCTTCAGCCTCCCAAAGCACTGGGATACAGGCATGAGCAATTGTGCCCATCTGAAGTGTGTGTTTCTAGTTTAGTGCTTGATTCACTGTCTTCAGCTTCTGGCATAGCCTCAAAATTAAGATTCACTTGAGGCCGGGGGAGATGGTGCATGCCTGTAATCCCAGCACTTTGGGAGGCCAAGGTGGGCAGATCACTTGAGGCCAGGAGTTTGAGGCCAGCTTGGCCAACGTGCTGAAACTCTGTCTGTACTAAAAATACAAAAATTAGCTGGGTGTGGTGGTACGTGCCTATAATCCCAACTACTCGGGAGGCTGAGGCACAAGAATCACTTGAGCCTGGGAGGTGAAGGTTGCAGTGAGCCAAGATCATGCCACTGCTCTCCCGCCTGAGCAACATAGCAAGACCCTGTCTCACACACACCAAAGAAACAAATGAAGATTCATTTGAGCTGGAAAGTTATTCCCATCAGAGGAAGAATAATTGTGTTTGCAGTTTTCTTTTCTTTTTTTTTTTTTTTTAAAGACAGAGTTTCACCATGTTGGTCAGGCTGGTCTTGAACTCCCGACCTCAAGTGATCCGCCCACCTTGGCCTCCAAAGTGCTTGGATTACAGGCGTGAGCCACCACGCCCGGCCGTTTGCATTTTTCATTCTTTGCTTTTGTGTTTTTCTTGAGGAAATTCTTCCAGAGTCAGACATTCCCCCAACTTCTCTAAAAACTTCTCTTGCTTGAGCCAGAGCTCTGTGAGCTGTTTATTCTAGAGAGCTGCTCATGGATGATCTGCCACAAAGAGTTTTAAAATGTGGTATCATGGTCTCTTTTTTCTGAACCACATCAAAGAGCACAGATTATTTCCTTTCTGAGAACAAAACTCTTTAATGACAAGAAAGAACAAGAAACTGAGCTGCCAACCAGCCCTATCAGGAAAGACGCTGCAACCCTAACAATGACAAATGACCCACTTCTGCAATCTCTTGTCACGTTTTGAAGTTTAAACCAAACGTGGTAATGGGGTGCTCACATATTTGTCTCTAAAACAAAATCACGATTTTTCACTCTGAAAACTCTTTATAAACCATGGATGAATAATTTAATCCTATCATCGGGTGGGATAATCCTTACCTGTTCCTGGTTTTGGAGGGCAGATAGAACAAGATAATTGGAGTTTGCATGATCCATGATTAATGTCTCTGTGTAATCAGGACTTGTAAACCCTGATTGTTTGTATCTGATTTGTCATGAAAAAAAATTAATCCTCATAGGACAATTTAATAATGTCTATCAAATGTTTAGCATGGAACATTCAGCAAAATTACAAGCAGTTAACAAAATAAATAGTGAACTTATAAATATTTAGCAAAATTACAAGTGATCTTATTATTTCACTTAGCAATGGTATTTGTAGGACTTTATCCAACAGCTATATACACATATGTGCAAAACAATAGATATAAAAGGTGATTTGTTTCAGCATTTAAGAGCAAAATATGGAAAACTATCTGATGTCCACAAATGCCACACTACTCTATCTGGTGGAATACTATGCAGCTATTAAAAAGAGAGCACTCTTATATATTCCCATGCAAGGATCTATAAGACATATTGTTAAAAAAAAAACAAAAACAAAAATGCAAATGCAGAACTGTGTATATGCAGTAGTTTTTGACTTTGGATGCACATTAGAAATCCCCTGGGGAGGAGCCAGGCTGTCAGGCTGGAGTGCAGTGGTGTGATCATAGTTCGCTGCAGTGTCAAACTCCCAGGCTCAAGCGATCCTCCTACCTCAGCCTCTGGAGTAGCTGGAACTACAGGTGTGCAACACCATGCCCGGCTAATTTGTTTATGTATTTATTTTGTAGGGAAGGGATCTTGCTTTGTTGCCCAGGCTGGTCTGCCTCCCAAAATGTTAACGTTACAGGCATGAGCCACCATGCTCAGCCCTAAAAAGAAATTATTTTTAAATCATTTTTCAGGCAGACTCATCTTTCTGTTCAGTCCTAGAAATCAAGCTACATCATTCTCACTGTGGGAGATATAAGAAAGGCAATACTTCCTTTTTTTTTTTGAGATGGAGTCTCTTCTGTTGCCCAGGCTGGAGTGCAGTGGCATGATCTTGGCTCACCGCAACCTCCGCCTCCTGGGTTCAAGCAATTCTCCTGCCTCAGCATTCTGAGTAGCTGGGATTGCAGGTGCCCGCCACCACGCTCAGCTAATTTTTGTATTTTTATTTATTTTATTTTGTTTTTTGAGATGGAGTCTCACTCTGTCACCCAGGCTGGAATACAGTGGCACAAACTCAGCTCACTGCAACCTCCGCCTCCCAGGTTCAAGCAATTCTCCTGCCTCAGCCTCCCGAGTAGCTGGGACTACAGGTCCCTGCCACCACGCCTGGCTAATTTTTGTATTTTTAGTAGAGATGGGTTTCACCATTTGGACAGGCTGGTCTCAAACTCCTGACCTTGTGACTCACCCACCTTGGCCTCCCAAAGTGCTAGGATTCCAGGCGTGAGGCACTGCACCTGGCTAATTTTTACATTTTTAGTAGAGACGGGGTTTCACATATTGGCCAGGCTGCTCTCAGACTCCTGACCTTGTGATCTGTCCACCTCAGCCTCTCAAAGTGCTGGGATTACAGGTGTGAGCCACTGCCCCTGGACAGAAAGGCAATACTTCTTATCAATTATTCAAAGTAAAAACTTGTCCATCCATTCATCCATTCATTCATCCATCAGTCCATCCATCCATCCATCTATCTGTATGCATGCAATACAAAAGAGATGTGTACAGAATATTTTGCATTTTTTGAGACGGAGTCTCGCTGTCACCAGGCTGGAGTGCAGTGGCACCATCTCGGCTCACTGCAACCTCTGTCTCCTGGGTTCAAGTGATTCTCCTGCCTCAGCCTCCCAAGTAGCTGGGACTACAGGCACGTGCCACCATGCCCGGCTAATTTTTGTATTTTTCAGTAGAGACAGGATTTTGCCATGTTGGCCAGATTGGTCTTGAAATCCTGCTAACTTCAAGTGATCCACCTGCCTTGGCCTCCCAAAATGTTGGGATTGATTACAGGCATGAGCCACTGTGCCTGGCCTTATTTTGCTTTCTTAAATACTTCGAATTCCCTGCACCAAGAAGATGAAAAAGTGAAAAACTCATGGATGGGAAATTTCTTTTTTTGCTTTTTTTTTTTTGTGAGATGGAGTTTTGCTCTTGTTGCCCAGGCTGGAGTGCCATGGCGCAATCTTGGCTCACCGCAACCTCCGCCTCCCGGGTTCAAGCAATTCTCATGCCTCAGCCTCCCGAGTAGCTGGGATTACAGATGTGTGCCACCACACCTGGCTAATTTTGGTATTATTAGTAGAGATGGGGTTTCACTATGTTGGCCAGGCTGGTCTTGAACTCCTGACTTCAGGTGATCTGCCTGCCTTGGCCTTCCAAATTGCTGGGATGACAGGTGTGAGCCACCATGCCTGGTGGAAATTTCAAACTTACTGACACTTTGTGTTTTCCTCCCAGGGACGGGTACAAGAGGGTGTGACTGTGAGAAGGGACACACCAACAATAGACAAGGGGTCCAGATTGTTTCCTCCGTGAAGGTACCGGTCTGTGGCCTGTTAGGAGCCAGGCGGCACAGCAGGAGGTAAGTGGCTGGTGAGCAAGCATTCATTACTGCCTGAACATTGCCTCCTGTCAGATTAGCGGTGGCATTCGATTTTCATAGGAGCAGGAACCCTGTTGTTAACTGCGCATGTGCGGGATCTCGGTTTCGTGCTCTGCATGGGAATGTAACTAATGCCTCATGATCTGAGGTGGAAGTTTCATCTTCCTCACCTCCGGTCCATGGAAAAATTGTCTTCCATGAAACCGGTCCCTGGTCCCAAAAAGGTTGGGGACTGATGCCCTAATTCATCCACTAGGCTTTCACATGCTGACAAGATCTCTGTGTTCGTAAATATGAGTCAGATTAAATTGATCATTGGCTCCGATACAATTTTCTCTTCTCTCTCTTTTGGTAACCCCCAATTCAGGTGCATCTGCAATGCATTCCCAACAGTTCATTACAATTTAGTAAATGATGACTGAGTGTCTCCCTGTTTAAGGCACTGTGCTAGACACTGAGACAGAAAACTAAATAGGACTTGATCTTGTAGCTGAAGAGAGAGCCAGGCAGTTAACTAGAATTCAGTGTGTTGAATATGACAGTGTAAGTGCCCACACTGCCACAGTCTCCTTCTGAGCAAACAGCCAGTTGGTTGCTTATGCGAGAGGTCATCCAATGTAGAAACAAATATGCTGAATCTCCTGAGGAGATTAATTCAGGCTAGAGGCCATTGTGGGACCAACCAAGGTGACATTGGAATTAATTTGGACTTGAAGAGCATACGGTTTCACCAGGCAGAGAAAGACGCACTACAGAGAATGAGGAATATTTGTGAGAATTTGGAGCTGTGCCATTCCTTAGAGTAGTATTACAGTCATGAAAAAAGTCTGGGCACGGTGGCTCACGCCTGTAATCTTAGCACTTTGAGAGGCCCAGGTGGGCGGATCACCTGAGGTCAGGAGTTTGAGACCAGCCTGACCAATAGGATAAACCCTCATCTCTAGCCAGCGTGGTGGAGTGTGCCTGTAATCCCAGCTACTTGGGAGGCTGAGACAGGAGAATCACTTAAACCTGGGAGGCAGAGGTTGCAGTGAGCCGAGATTGCGCCATTGCACTCTAGCCTGGGCAACAAGCTCAAACTCCGTCTCAAAAAGAAAAAAAAAAGAAAAAAAAGACTGTGACTATCACGTGTCGGGTTAGGGATGGGGGTGGGAGGAGAGGAGGTAAACTGGAGGTAGATTGCAGTCAGATTGGGAGGTAAATTGCTGCCTATTCTGATGAAGAGTCATCAGTGCTTTGTAGGCACAGCAGTGGCGTTACAGATATGTTCTGGAAGAAAGTTCAGGAACAGGGAAGGGTTGTAGTTTGTAGCTGTGAGATGCAAGGAGGCAGATTAAAAGCTACACAATTTAGGCCTGGCAGTGGCTCATGCCTATAGTCCCAGCACTTTGGGAGGCTCAGGTGGTCAGAGTGCTCGAGTCCAGGAGTTCGAAATTAGCCTGGGCAACATGGCAAAACCCTGTCTCTACTAAAAAAATACAAAATTAGCCGGGCATGGTGGAACATGCATGTAGTCCCAGCTACTTGGGAGGCTGAGGTGGGAGGATCACTTGAGCTACAGCCTGGATGACAGAGCGAGACCCTGTCTCAAAGAAAAGAAAAGGTTGGGCGAGGTGGCTCACGCCTGTAATCCCAGCACTTTGGGAGGCTGAGGTGGGCGGATCACGAGGTCAGGAGATGGAGACCACCCTGGCTAACACGGTGAAACCTCATCTCTACTAAAAATACAAAAAATTAGCTGGGTGTGGTGGTATGTGCCTGTAGTCCCAGCTACGTGGGAGGCTGAGGCAGGAGAATTGCTTGAACCCGGGAGGCAGAGGTTGCAGTGAGCCGAGATCGCACCACTGCACTCCAGCCTGGGCAACACAGCAAGACTCCATTTCAAAAAAGAAAAAAAACATATTTAAAAAAAAAAGTGACCTTCCTTTTAATGGCTGAACTCTATTCCGTTGTATGTATGTTCCACATTGTTTTTATCCATTCGTCTGTCAGTGGACGCTTGAGTTGCTTCCACAGTTTAGCTGTTAGAAATGTGGAAGTACAAGTATCTGTTTGAGTCCCTGTGGTAGTTCATTTTCACTAAAGATACTACCTGAGATGCTACCTGAGCCTGGGTAATCTATAAACAAAAGACGCTTGACTCGCAGTTTCTCATGGCTGTGGAGGGCTCAGAAACTTAGGATCATAGTGAAGGCAACCGGGAAGCGGGCAGTTTCTTCACAAGGCGACAGGAGATTGTGAGCGAAGAAGGGAGAGTCTCTTATAAAACCATCCAATCTCGCGAGAACTTACCCACTATCATGAGAACAACATGGGGAAACCGACCCATGATCCAGTCACCTCCCACCAGGTCCTTCCCTTGACATGTGGGGATTACAGTTCAAGATGAGATTTGAGTGCGGACACAGAGTCAAACCGTATCAGTTCCTGTTTTCACTTCTTTTGGGAACATACTCTGAAGCATAATTGCTAGATCATGTGGTAATTCTAGGGTTACGTTTTTGAGGAACTGCATCACTGTTTTCTATAGCAATGGCGCCATTTTACGTTCCCACCAGCAGTGTACAAGAATTTCCCAACATCCTCACCAATTGTTATTTCCTATTCTGTTTATTTTGATATTAGCCATTCTAATGAGTGACAGTGAAATTTTATTTACATGAAGGAACTCATTCTCCAATGATACCCAAGAAAATAAAGAGGATTGGCCAGGCTCAGTGGCTCACGTCTGTAATCCCATCACTTTGGGAGGCCGAGGCAGGCCAGGTCAAGAGATTGAGACCATCCTGGCCAACATGGTAAAACCCTATCTCTACTAAAAATACAAAAAAAATTGGCCGATGTGGTGGCATGTGCCTGTAGTCCCAGCTACTCTCGAGGCTGAGGCAGGAGAATAGCTTGAACCTAGGAGCGGAGGGCTGCAGTGAGCAAAGATTGCGCCACTGCACTCCAGCCTGGTGGCAGAGTGAGACTCCCGTCTCCGAAATAAAATACAGAGAACTATTCTGCACTTGGCTGAAGTGAGCATTTTCTTATCTGGAGAGGAGTAGCCCAGGGATTCTCTGTTGGAGATAGGGTGGGTGATCTCCCCCTCCATCTTCCCTTCTTGGAAACTTTGAGATCTCTTGTATTATTCTTGGGAATGTAATGCATTTAAATAGAATGGGAGGAGGGAAAAGAAAAGGTGGAGAACCAGTTCAGAAAGTTGCTTGTAATATAGTTTGTTGATCTTACTTTGTCTAACTTGTACAGCTTGGTGGCTGTGAGCAGATATTTCCACTAGGAATCTGTTGATATTTCCACCACTCTTCTTTTTCTGTCCTATTTTTTTTCTGCCTAGTCTTTCAGTGTTAATCTTGTCGTAATTTCAATATGCATTCTGTGCTCATGCATAAATTAGGTATGGTTTTCTGCTTTTTATTTGAAATTGTCTATTTCTGTTGTAAATTACACCAATCAAAATTTCCAGTTTGCTGCTTTTCTCCAGACATGTTTGCTTTTATTACCAATTCATAAATTAAAAGTCAACTGCTCTCACTCCCAAAGATTAAAAAGATAAAAGCCTGTAATTTGGTGGACACCGATCATCAAATATGCATGATACACTGAAGAGCTGGCTTTGCAACGCTGCAGTCCTACTCTTGGGTTGGTGAGGAAGAATGCATCGTTAGAGGGGATCCCGAGCTTTCAGCATCTCAGTAGTGCCAGTACAACTGGGAATGCAAGACGAAACGTGAACGCAGGCATTGTGAGGCAGAATTCGAGCTGTGCGGTCATCAGCCAGATGATCTGCAACACACAGATGCTAGCTTTTTTTTTTGATAACCACCAAAATAGAAACACAAATTTTACACTCTGAAAGAACACTTAGGGCCCTTAGTGGAGAAATGGCTACATCGTGCTAGTTATGAATTCTGTTGTTTTTGGTGGCCACAATTTACCGTAGTCCTGCTTAACCACGGTTTCACTTTCCATGGTTTCAGTTACCTTCGGTTAACTAAGGTCCAAAAATATTAAATGGAAAATTCCAGAAACAAGCAATTCATAAGCTTTAAGTCACACCTGCCGTTCTGAATAGTGTGATGAAGTCTCGCACCTGCAACGGGATTCCTCCCTTTGTCCAGCATCTCCATGTCATAGATGTCCCCCGTGGTGGGTCACATTTTCTTCTCGGTTATCAGACCGGCTGTCCCTGTACTGCAGTGGTTGGTTTCAAGTCACCCTATTTCACTTCATGATGCTGCCAGGCATGGTAGCTCACACCTGCAATCCCAGCGCTTTGGGAGGCCGAGGTGGGTGGATCACCTGAGGCCAGGAGTTCAAGACAAGACTGGCCAAGATGGTGAAACCTCGTCTCTACTAAAAATAGAAAAATTAGCCAGGGATGGTGGTGCATGCCTATAATTCCAGGCACTCGGGAGGCTGAGGTGGGGGGGATCACTTGAGCCCAGAAGGTAGAGGTTGCTGTGAGCTCTCTGTCTCAAAAAAAAAAAAAAAAAAAAAAGAAATAAAGAAAAAAATCGTGATGCTGGCAATTTGGGTATGCCAAAGAGAAGTTGTAAAGTGCTTGCTTAGGTGAAAGTTCTCAACTTAGGAAAGAGAAAAACCATTACTGAGGCTGCTAAGATCTACAGTGAGAATGAATCTTATATCTGTGAAATTGCGAAGAAAGAAAAAGAAATTCATGCTAGCTTTGTGTTTGCACATCAAACTGCGAAAGCTATGGCCACATTGCTTGGTAAATGTTTAGTTTAGATTTTGAAAAGGCATTAAAATTGTGGGTGGAAGATATGAACTCAAACGTTTCTGTTTTCTGTTTTTTCTTTTTTTTTTTTTGAGACAGAGTGTCACTCTGTAGCCCAAGCTGGAGTGGCTTCATCTCAGCTCACTGCAGCCTCCGGCTCCTGGGTTCAAGCAATTCTCCCACCTCAGCCTCCTGAGTAGCTGGGATTACAGGCGCCTGCCACTGCACCTGGCTAATTTTTGCATTTTTAGTAGAGACAGATGGGGTTTCCCCATGTTGGCCAGGCTGGTCTCAAACTCCTGACCGCAGGTGATCCACCTGCCTCAGCCTCCTAAAATGCTAGGATTACAGGTGTGAGCCACCGAACCCAGCCGCAGGCTTATTTTTCAAAAAGGAAAAAAAACATTTTTTACTATTTGTAACATTTAAAAAATATTATGGTTTTTGGCTGGGTGCGGTGGCTCACGCCTGTAATCCCAGCAAGCTGAGAGGTCGAGGTGGGCAGATCATGAGGTAAGGAGTTTGAAACCAGCCTGGCCAACATGGTGAAACATCATCTCTACTAAAAATACAAAAATTAGCTAGGTGTGGTGGCACATGGCTGTTATCCCAGCTACTTGGGAGGCTGAGGCATGAGAATCACTTGATCCCGGGAGGCAGAGGTTGCAGTGAGCTGAGATCATACCACTGCACTCCAGCCTGGTGACAGATCAAGACTCCAAAAAAAAAAAAAAAAAAAAATATATATATATATATATATATACACACACATATATATATATATGTATACACACATATATGTATATATATATATATACACACATATTTTTTTTTCCACTTTGTCTCACTAGTATCAAACATGTTTCTACTGATGGCAGTTGGGTTTGGTACCATTGGGTTCAGGCATCCACTGGAGGTTTTGGGGTGTATCCCTGCAAATAATGGGGGACTACTATCCTTTCCTGCTCATGTTTAGATTCAGTTAATGCTTTAAAATTATGAAATGTGGGCCGGGCGCAGTGGCTCATGCCTGTAATCCCAGCACTTTGGGAGGCTGAGGCGGGCGGATCACGAGGTCAAGAGATCGAGACCATCCTGGCCAACATGGTGAAACCCCGTCTCTACTAAAAATACAAAAATTAGCTGGGCATGGTGGCGTGCGCCTGTAGTCCCAGCTACTTGGGAGGCTGAGGCAGAAGAATTGCTTGAACCTGGGAGGCGGAGGTTGCAGTGAGCCGAGATTGCGCCACTGCACTCCAGCCTGGCGCCTGGTGACGGAGCCAGACTCTGTCTCAAAAAAAAAAAAAAAAAAAAATTATGAAATGTGGCCAGGTGTGGTGGCTCACGCCTATAGTCTCAGCATTTTGGGAGGCTGAGGCAAGGGATTGATCACAAGGTCGGGAGTTCAAGACCAGCCTGGCCAACATGGTAAAACCCCGTCTCCACTAAAAATACAAAAAAATACAGCATCTCCAGACATGGTGGCTCACACCTGTAATCCCAGCTTCGTGGGTGGCTGAGGCAGGAGAATTGCTTGAACCCAGAAGGTGGAGGTTGCAGTGAGCTGAGATTGTACCACTGCACTGCAGCCTGGGTGACAGAACGAGACTGTCTTGTAAAAATAAAAATAAAATAAAATGAAATCTGCAGGGGCCAGATGTGGTGGCTCACCCAAGGAAAGTTGGACAAGGGCTTAAATTGTTAGAAAACTCACTTAATCTAACCAGTTGTGGCATGTGATACTAAAAAAAAAAAAAAGAAAGAAAGAAAGAAAGAAAAAACTCACTTAAAATGGGAGGTATGAAAGTAAATATTTGCAAATGCAAACATAGATGATATGCCACAGCAGCCTGAATGGAGAGTTTGCTCACAAAGAATCCTGGATTACCTGGCGTGGAGACTACAAATATGACTAATAGATAAATGTGCCTATTATTTCACCATGTTTTGGCAGCAGCAACTTCAAAGGAAAATCTATAATAAAGCTATCAAACTTCATTAGTACAATTGACTGTTTTCAGAATAGGCCCATTTTCCCAGCTACTTAGCAAGATGAGGCAGGAGGATACTTTGAGCACAGGAGATCGAAGCTACTACTCTGGGCAACATAATGAGGCTCCCATATTTAAAAAAAAAAGGCTCATTGGCTGGGCGTGGTGGCTCATGCCTGTAATCCAAGCACTTTGGAGGCCAAGGCAGGTGGATCACCTGAGGTCGGGAGTTCAAGACCAGCCTGATAAACCCCGTCTTTAAAAAAAAAAAAAAAAAAAAAAAATAGGCTCATTAAAAAAAATTGTCAGCCAGGCTCGCACCTGTAATCCCAGCACTTTGGAAGGCCAAGGTGGGCAGATAACGAGGTCAGGAGTTCGAGACCATCCTGGCCAACATGGTGAAACTCTGTCTCTACTAAAAACACAAAAAATTAGTTGGGCATGGTGGCACGCCCTGTAATCCCAGCTACTCGGGAGTAGCTGAGGAAGGAGAATCGCTTGAACCCAGGTGGCAGAGGTTGCAGTGAGCCAAGACTGTGCCATTGCACTCCAGACTGGGCAACAGAGCAAGACATGTCTCAAAAAAAAAAGAAATTAATTAATTAAAATAAATAAATAAATAATTGTCAAACGGCATCCTCATCTTCTCCTAACAAGACACCAGGAAATCTCCGGAATAAAAATTGATATAAATAACTCTCACTTAATTTAAAATCCCACGTGAGTTCTCTCCTTATCCTGACTTTTCCTCGTTTTGCTACTGGCCTCTGTCACGGGATTTTCAGGGAGTGGCAAGGAAACAAGGGGAGACCCACAGTCTATTTTAGCTTCCTGCTAGAGGATTTTGAGAAAGAACTGGTCAAGGGATTTTGAAAGTGGTTTTAGGATGACCCCCGGGTTTGTTTTTTTTTTTTTTTTTTTAGATGGAGTCTCACTCTGTTGCCCAGGCTGGAGTGCAGTGGTGAGATCTCGGCTCACTGCAACCTCTGCCTCCCAAGTTCAAGCAATTCTTCTACCTCAGCCTCCCGAGTCGCTGGGATTACAGGCATGCACCACCACATCTGGCTGCTTTTTCTGTATTTTTAGTAGAGACAGGGTTTCACCATTTGGCCAGGCTGGTCTCGAACTCCTGACCTTGTGATCTGCCCTCCTCGGCCTCCCAAAGTGCTGGGATTACAGGCATGAACCACCAAGTCTGGCAGACCCGTGGGTTTTAATGAGCTCAGCAATGGGTGTTGAGACAAGGCTATAATAATAATAATAATAATAATAAAGAGAATTAAGCAATCTAGCTCAATAAACCGTATATCCAAATAATCACTCTGGGATTTGTTTTGTTTTTTTAAATTTAATATATTTTTTATATTAAAAAATAGTACAGGTGGGATATCACCATGTTGGCCAGGCTGTTCTCAAACTCCTGACCTCAAGTAATCCATCTGCCTCGGCCTCCCAAAGTGCTGGAATTACAGGAGCCAGCCACCACGCCCCACCTGTTTTATTTGTTTCTAGAGATGCAGGCCTCACTAGGTTGCCTAGGCTGAAGTCAAACCCCTGGGCCCAAGGGATCCTTCTACCTCAGCTTCCTGAGCTGGGATTATAAGAGTGTTACCACCCGAGGCCAGGATTTGATTTTAATTCCAATTCTAAAATCCCTTCTCTGCCTGAAGGTTCTTGCCTCATGGTCATTAGGGAACTGCTTCTCTGAGTAGGACTTGAACGTGTCTTGGCCTTCAACAGGCCCCTAGTGCCGGGTGTGGTGGCTCATGCCTGTAATCCCAACACTTTGGGAGGCTGAGGCAGGTGGATCACTTGAGGTCAGGAGTTCGAGACCAGCCTGGCCAACATGGTGAAACCCTGTCTCTACTAAAAATACATATAAAACCATCTGATCTCGTGAGAACTTATTGTCATGAGAACCCTATAAGGAGCTACTTAATCTCCAGCCTGAGAATAATAATCATTAGGAAAATGGCCTCTCTTTTCCCCGTTTCCACAAGGATTGTGACTTTCTTAGGCCCTGTCAGCAATCTTCTCTCTGCCGTCTTCACGTAGAAAGGTTTTAAACTCAGAATGATAAGCATGTCAGAGAGGTTAAGAAAATGACCTTGATGGAAAGAGAGTAAAATCCTCCCTGGAAAATTTCAACGCAGATGGCTGCCTTTCAAAGAGGAAACCTTAAAAAAGAGAGATCAACAGAAAACTCATAAACAGCATAATAAAACATATTTTCAAATGAGGTTGCTGCTCAGCTGTAAAACCTCACTGAAGTCTAATCGTGATAAAAGACTTTGAAATAATAAACCTAGCTGCAAATTAGGAATGCCTACAAATGTAGTAATTTCTACCTAAGAGGCTTTGTGTCCAAACATGTCATTTGAGACTCAAGCAGACAAAGGAGAATGCCCTTGGAAACAGGGCTGCCATTCAGCCCGGCAGCCCGACGGCATTGGATTTCCTCACTGGGCTCAATAACATTTTCAGCCACATTAGGCACCAGCTTCAGACCTGGTGGGAAGCAAATTTAAGTGTCTCTTTTAGTGAAAAACAAAGAGAATGCTGTGTATTTCACAAAAGAAAGAAATTCGATCACTCTTTGGATTGGCAGACCTGGAGTCTTAATGAATAAATTTGACAGTAGCTTGTGCTTCCAGCAGTTGATTTATTTTATTATTTTGAACTATGGGACGCTTCACGAATTTGCGTGTCATCCTTGGAAAGGGGCCTTCTGAGTCCGTAGTATTCCACTTTTAGTACGTGTGCTGCCAAAGCGAGCACAGACGTTGATTCTGAAAGACATTTTTGGGCTCAGGAAACTTAACCCAAAGGGATGAAATGCCCCAGATCTTCTACTGGCACAAATTCTTCAACAGCCTAGGAAAAATGTTTATTCTATTCACACTTATCTTTGTATTCCTGGGGGATAAATGAATGAATGAATGAATGATCAAGTCCTATAAACAGAGAGGCAGTCCGGTGGTGCTGATGGCGTAATAGATGATTCAACTCACAATTCATTCATACGTTCAAGCCTATAGTCAATTTGAAGATATAAACTCATTGCTGCCATGTGCCAGGGATTTGACATACAGAGTTAGCAAGAGAGAGCTGCGGCGAGACACAGAAATAGGGGCATCTGGGGTGGGGAGTGGAGGTTCTCACGCCTGTAGTAGAGAAGAAGAAAGGCTTTGGGAGCTGCAGAGAGGAGAAGGAAGGGAGCTGTGGGTGCAGGGACGGTATGCAACAATGGGTAAGGACACAAGATCCAAGAGCAGGGAGGCCTCTGGTCCAACAAGCAAAATATAAATTAAAAAACTAAGAAACCAACGATTGAGGAGTGAATGGAAAAGATTTACTATCAAGCAAAGGACGCCTAGACCAGTCTAGAGGCTCTAGGGGATGAGTTTCGGGAAGGAGAAATGATGTCTTTTAAAGCTAAAGGATCATGAATGATCTCTGTCCCAATTTAGGAGAGCAAAGTCTCTGAGTGTGGCTGAGGGGCTAGCACATTAGATAACCCTTGGACTTGCCAGAGAGAATCAGCTGTGGGTGTTGGTGTCTCTCAGCTCCCTCTACTGTGTACATGAGGTGCCCAACTGGGATCATGGCATCCAGTTAGGTCTATACAGTTGGCAGCAGGCCAGGGGCCAGGTCAGGATTTACCATGGCAAGGACAGTAAACAGAAATTGCATGGGGGAGATCCTCCTACCCCAATAATTCTTGCTCTTGCATATATTCCGAGACACTTGTGGTAGGAAAATCCTAAAATGACCCCGTTCATGAGATTTCCTGTTCTCATCCCATGGTCTAGGAATACCCTGATTATGTTCCATTGCCTGACAGAAAGTGATTTTGCAGATGTCGTGAAGGTCACTAATCAATTGATTCAGAGTTAATCAAAGGGGGATTATCTGGGGGGACCTAATCTAATCACAAATCCATTAAAGCAGAGAGTTTTATGCAGTCGATGGCAAAAAGGGAGGTCAGAGAGATGGAAAGCATGAGAAGAATTTGATGTACCTTAAAGATGGAGGAGGTCACAGGTAAGGACCAAAGAGTAGCCTCTAGGAGCTGAGAGTGACCCGTGGCTGACAGCCCACAAGGTAACAGGGACCGCAATCTCACAGCTGCACAGAACTGAATTTTGCCAACAAGCTGAATGAACTTGGAAGCAGCTTCTTCCCTGGAGGTCCAGCCTAGCTGACATCTTGGTGTTAGCCATGTGATAACAGCACAGAGAACCCAGATGGGCCTGCCCACACTTCTGACCTACAAAACTGTGAGTCTATAAATAGGTGCTGGTTTCAACACCTGTCTGGTGTTTGTGGTAATTTGTTTATTGTTTTTAGAGAAGGGGTCTCACTGTGTTACCCAGGCTGGAGTGCAGTGGCTATTCCCAGGCACGATCCCACTCCTGCTCAGCACGGGAGTTCTGACCTGCTCTTTCTGGCCTGGGCTGATTCACCCCTTCTTAGGCGACCTAGAGGTCCCTCACTTCCAAGAGGTCACCACATTGATGCCAAATTTAGCACAGATACCTGATCCGCATAGCGCATGACGGCCCAGAACTCCTGGGCGCAAGCCATCCTCTGGCTTCAGCCCCTGAGTAGCTGGGGCTACAGGTGCGCACCGCCATGCCCCGCAGTGATGATTTGTCATGCAGCAATGGAAAATTAACACAACCTTCTGAGAGTCAGACATTGGGCTGGATGGAATAGAGACACTGCTGCAGCTTTAATCTTGTGAGGACAGCAAATGTAGGCTGGCACGGAGAAACGCAGGATGAAAGGCCAGATGAGCGGGCCACGGGAAATCACTGACAAATCACTTCAGAGATGTTCTGAGAAGAGACGGGGGTGGCTGGACGTGGTGGCTCACACATGTAATCCCAGCACTTTGGGAGCCCGAGGCGGGCAGATCACCTGAGGTCAGGAGCTTGAGACCAGCCTGGCTAACATGGTGAAACTTCATCTGTATGAAGAATACAAAAATTAGCCAGGCATGGTGGTGTGTGCCTGTAATCCCAGCTACTCAGGAGGCTGAGGAAGGAGAATCACTTGAACGCAGGAGGCGGAGGTTGCAGTGAGCCGAGATCATTCCACTGCATTCCAGCCAGGGCGACAGAGCAAGACTTTGTCTCAAAAAAAAAAAAGAAAAAAAGAAGAGAGAGAGAACAATGGGATATGGTGATGAGGATGGTGTCAGGGATGAGCTTGGTGGCTCCAATGATAACATAACTCCCAATATTTAGGTGGTCCTGGGGCCCCAAAGATGCTCTATGGAGAGATGGGTACACACAGAGGAGTGAGTCTCACTTTCATTTTACATAAAAATCAGTGGGAGAAAAAAAAAATCAAGAAGCAAGGGTCGGGCATGGTGGCTCATGCTTGTAATCACAGTATTTTGGGAGGCCAAGGCAGGTGGATCACAAAGTCAAGAGTTGGAGACCAGCCTGGCCAATATGGTGAAACCCTGTCTCCACTAAAAAGACAAAAATTAGCCAGGGAGCCTGTGGTCCCAGCTACTCAGGAGGCTGAGGCAGGAGAATTGCTTGAGCCCAGGAGGCAGAGGTTGCAGTGAGCTGAGATTGCACCACTATACTCCAGCCTGGAGGACAGAGACACTCTGTCTCCAAAAAAAAAAAAAAGAAAAAAGAAAAAAAGTAAAGGAAGCCAAAAGAGGATATAGGGCTAAATGATTCTTGTTGAAAATTAATGAGCTGTCCCCTAAGGTGTTTATTACAGATACCATTAATAGACTGTTTCTGTTTTCCTTTAAAAGACGTTGCTACTGCCCAATTATCCAAAATTCTGTTTGTTTTCAACAGTATTTTATAAAAAGCCAGCACATTAAAATAAAAGGAATGTTTAGGAACCCTGGGGAGATTAAGCTGTCAGCCAGCCGAGGCAGACCCTCTTTTTTTTTCTTTTTTTCAATGGAGTCTTACTCTGTCCTTCAGGCTGGAGTGCAGTGGTGTGATCTCAACTCACTGAAACCTCTGCCTCCTGGGTTCAAGCAATTCTCCTGTCTCAGCCTCCCAAGTGGCTGGGATTACAGGCACCTGCCACCATGCTAATTTTTGTATTTTTAGTAGAGATGGGGTTTCACCATGTTGGCCAAGTTGGTCTTGAACTCCTGACCTCAGGTGATCCACCCGCTTCAGCCTCCCAAAGTGCTGGGATTACAGGTGTGAACCACTGTGCCTGGCCGACACCCTCTATTGAGAATAGATTAATTTCTTCTTTTTAACTCTGCAGATACTTCCCCAGGACCCCCAAAGGATGAGGTTGCTCAGCAAAGAAAATATTCCTACTATCGACTTCTTGCTCTCTGAAGGGTGAGAGGTGGGGAGGGGTTGCAGGGAGGTTGGGCAGTGGCAGATGGGCAGAGAGAGAGCAGCACTGCTCACTGCACTATGGCCTCAGAGGCCCCCAGAAACATTGCTCAGAAGGGGGACATCTGCATCGCCAATTAGCATCCCAAGGACCTTGATAAATGAGTGGCAAAAACATCCATTCCCCTTAAGGTTGCTATCTATTTTTTTTTTTGTCACCCAGGCTGGAGTGTAGTGGTGGGATCACAGCTCACTGCAGCCTCACCTCCCAAGCTCAAAGAAAAAAAAATTATAGAGACAGGGTCACACTACATTGCCCAGGCTGGTCTTGAACTCCTGGTTTTTTTCTTTTCTTTTTTTTTTGAGACGGAGTCTTGTTCTGTCGCCCAGGCTGGACTATATTGGCATAATCTCGGCTCACTGCGACCTCCACCTCCCAGGTTCAAGTGATTCTCCTGCCTCAGCCTCCTGAGTAGCTGGGATTACAGGTACATGCCACCACGCCTGGCTACTTTTTTGTATTTTTAGTAGAGACAGGGTTTCACCGTGTTAGCCAGGATGGTCTTGATCTCTGACCTCAGGTGATCCACCTGCCTTGGCCTCCCAAAGTTCTGGGATTATAGGCATAAGCCACCTCGCCCAGCCGAACTCCTGGTTTTACGTGACCTTCCTGCCTTGGTCTCTTAAAGTGTTAGGATTACAGGTGTGAGCCACTGCCCCAGCCTAACGTTGCTACATTTCCCAGTTTGCTTTGTTATGACAATGTCTCTCCTTCACGTTCACAGAACATGTCCCCCTCTTCTCCCCAATCTAAAATGTCATAGCAACAGATTGGTGACCTCACATCATGAAGAGAATAATCCAGTGACAAAAAATACTTACAACTGTACAAATCAATTTCTTAGCTTCCATTCACCTGCACATCTACCTTGAGTACCATGGAACCTATCTTGGCTTTGGGTGTGGGTGGGAAGTTGAGATAGGCCTGGTCCTGATTCAGTTATCAGGGGATGACTGTATCCTTAGAGGCACCTTGCCCTCATTGGCAGGTATCCTGTGTAATTTTGTGCAGGGTGTATGCTCAGCCCTTGCCTCAGTTCTCCCTTTATGTTTGCCTGCAGAGACGTTTCCTCCTCTCGGCCTGCTGAGACCTGTTCCTGACCATCTGTCTAGTTTCACATTCAGAATCTCTCCTGCCTATCAATTGCTGCAGCTACTCTGGGCTGTTTCTGTCCTCTAAATACCCTGTGCTCTCTCTTCCTCTTTCTTATTTATTATTACTATTTTTTTGAGACGGAGTCTTGTCTGTTGCCCAGGCTGGAGTGCAGTGACACGATCAGGGCTTACTGCAAGCTCTGCCTCCTGGGTTCAAGCAATTCTCCTGTCTCAGCCTCCTGAGTAGCTGGGATTACAAGCGCACACCACCATGCCTGGCTAATTTTTCTATTTATTTAGTAGAGACGGGGTTTCCCCATGTTGGCCAGGCTGGTCTCGAGTCCTGACCTTGTGATCCACCCACTTCAGCCTCCCAAAGTGCTGGGATTACAGGCGTGAGCCACCACGCCTGGGCGTTTCTTTTTTATTTTTATTTTTATTTTTCTGAGACTGAGTTTTGCTCTTGTCACCCAGGCTGCAAGGCAATGGTGCAATCTTTGCTCATTGCAACCTTTGTCTCCCAGGTTCAAACGATTCTCCTGTGTCAGCCTTCTGAGTAGCTGCGATTACAGGTGTGCACCACCACACCTGGCTAATTTCTCTATTTTTTGTAGAGACGAGGTTTCACCAAGGTGGCCAGGCTGGTCTCGAACTCCTGATCTCAGGTAATCCACCTGTCTCAGTCTCCCAAAGTGCTGGGATTATAGGCATGAGCCACCACACTTGGCCTGACATTTCTTTATTTACTAGTCAAATTTCTGCCTATTCTTCAAGTCTCAACATAAACTCCAGCTCTATTAAGCTTTTGGTGATTCTTTTCGAGGATGAAATCCCTCATGCTCCCATAAATCCTTAGTTGCCTTAGTGGACTGCAATTGTCTGTCTGTCTGTCTGTAAGGCTCTCTGTTAGACTCTGCTAGTTGAGGGAGAGCTCCTTTGTTGTTTTGTTTTCATATTTGTTTGTTTTTTGAGATGGAGTCTGTCTGTGTCACCCAGGCTGGAGTGCAGTGGAGCAATCTCAGCTCACTGTGACCTCCGCCTCCCAGGCTCAAGCGATTCTCTTGCCTCAGCCTCTCAGGTAGCTGGAATTATAGGCATCTGCCACCACGCCTGGCTAATTTTTGTATTATTTGTAGAGACAGTATTTCGCCATGTTGGCCAGGCTGGTCTCAAGTTCCTGACCTCAAGTGATCCACCTGCCTTGTCCTCCCAAAGTGCTGGGATTACAGATGTGAGGCTCTGAGCCCAGCTCGTTTTTATATTTGTATTGCTAACATTATTACTTCTTCTGTAACTGCTATTTGCTGAGTGAAGGGCTATAGAGATTGCGGAGCTGTCCTGCAGATGGGATGGGTCAAGTGTTTGTCCTGCACAATGCCCGGCTCATCCTCCAAAGGTGCTCATTAAGTCTTGGGCTTCTCATGGAGGAGTGAACACACTGAGAAAATGCAGAGCCCTGGGCCGGGCGCGGTGGCTCACGCCTGTAATCCCAGCACTTTGGGAGGCCGAGGTGGGCAGATCATGAGATCAGAAGATCGAGATCATCTTGGCTAACACTGTGAAACCGCATCTCTACTAAAAATACGAAACATTAGCTGGGGGTGATGGCACACGCCTGTAGTCCCAGCTACTCGGGAGGCTGAGGCAGGAGAATCACTTGATCCCGGGAGGCGGAGGTTGCAGTGAGCCAAGATCATGACACTGAACTCCAGCCTGGGTGACAGAGAGACTCTGTCTCAAAAAAAAAAAAAAAAAGAAAAATGCAGAGCCCTTCTGAGTGAAGCCACCCAAAATGCTAACATACATGGGAGGAGGGTTTATTTGTAGTGGAAACAAAACAGTAAGACGTTGAAGGCCAGTTGCCGTGGCTCCCACCTGTAATCCCAGCACTTTGGGAGGCTGAGGCAGGGGAATCACTTGAGTTCAGAGGTTTGAGACCAGCCTGGGCAACATGGTGTAACCTCATCTCTACAAAAATTAAAAAAAAAAAAGAAATGCTGGCAGTGGTGGCATCCTGCTATAGTCCCAGCTACTAGGAAGGCTGAGGTGGGAGGATCCCTTGAGGCTAGGAGGTCGAGGCTGCAGAGAGCTATGATGTGCCACTGTACTCCAGCCTGGGGTGACAAAGCGAGATCCTGTCTCAAAAAAAAAAAAAAAAAAAGACCTTGGAAAGTACCTGTGAGACATTCAGGTTTTGAGAATTTTGGTTTGGTGAACCTATTAGAGAAGAAAAAAATAAGTAGATACCAGTTTCTTGTTGACACTGGTACTCACCTGCAGTCTTATTGATTTCCAATGCTGTTTACTTTTGCAGGCCAAGCAGTTACATTCCTGGGGTGTGTTTTGTTTTTGAGACAGAGTCTCACTCTGTCATCCAGGTTGGAGTGTAGTGGCGTGATCTCAGCTCACTGCAACTTCCGCCTCCTGGGTTCAAGCGATTCTCCTGCCTCAGCCTCCCGAGTAGCTGGGATTATAGGCACCCACCACTATGCCTGGCTAATTTTTGTATTTTTGGTAGAGATCGAGGTTTCACCATCTTGGCCAGGCTGGTCTCAAACTCCTGACCTCGTGATCCACCCATGTTGGCCTCCCAAAGTGCTGGGATTACAGGCGTGAGCCACCGTGCTTGGCTGTTTTTGTTTTTTAATTTAGTGAAAAGGACAGGAGGCATGGAGTCAGAAAACTCCCAAGTCTCAGCCTTGACTCTGCCACTCTCTGCTAATGTGACCTTAAGCTCTTGTTGCCTCAATTATGTCATTCTCAAAATGGGGGGTATAACAATGGCAGTCAAGATGTCCTCACAAGGCCAGGCGCGGGTATCTCACGTCTGTAATCCAGCACTTTGGGAGGCCGAGGATCGAGACCATCCTGGCCAACATGGTGAAACCCCGTCTCTGCTAAAAATACAAAAATTAGCTGGGTGTGGTGGCGTGCACCTGTAGTCCCAGCTACTCAGGAGGCTGAGGCAGGAGAATTGCTTGAACCCGGGAGGCGGAGGTTGCAGTGAGCCGAGATCGCGCCACTGCACTCCAACCTGGTGCCTGGTGACAGAGCCAGACTCTGTCTCAAAAAAAAAAAAAAAAAAAAAAAAAGATGTCTTCACAAGACTGTAGTGACTCATTAATGAGATACCTTAGATGTAGTTGATAGATCATTTTTTAAAAAGTTTTGGGAATCAGGCAGCCTCCTGAACTGGAATAGGTTTAGAGAGAACCCTGGCAGATTCTTTGTTTAAAAACATTGGGAAAGCATTTAAAAAATGAAATGAGTTTCATACAGCTATAAAATAGACATGTGTCAAAGACTTTATTTTAACTCATTAATAAGGGAGCCAGTAAAGCTTTTTAAACCAAATCAAAGGAGACGCCAAACAGCAGACACATAAATATATAGTCAATTAGGCATGCTGAGTGCCTTTATTAATAGAGGCAAAACTGGCTTCAGAGGTGGTGGTGGTAGCAGGTTGGGATCAATTGCACCTCAACTGGACAAAATTCATTTGCAGGTCTGTGCAGGAATCATTACTATCAGGTTTTGTTTTTTTTTTTTTTTTGAGATGGAGTTTTGCTCTTGTTGGCCAGGCTAGAGTGCAATGGTGCGATCTCGGCTCACTGCAACCTCCACCTTCCAGATTCAAGCAATTTGCCTGCCTCAGTCTCCTGAGTAGCTGGGATTATAGTCATGTGCCAGCACATCCGGCTAATTTTGTATTTTTAGTAGAGACAGAGTTTCTCCATGTTGGTCAGGCTGATCTCGAACTCCCGACCTCAGGTGATCCGCCCACTTCAGCCTCCCAAAGTGCTGGGATTACAGGTGTGGGCCACCGCACCCAGCCTTACTATCAGTTTTCTAAACTTACAGGGTTGAAAAATAGCTCCTACAGCTGAGAATGCAATGTGAAAATTGTAGTTTTCTTAATTCCTAGGCAATGTGTGGCTCACACAATGCTTGTGGAAGGAGGCTGCCGGGCCTATTAAACCTTAAAAATAATCTTATCTTTTTTTTTGTTTGAGACAGTGTCTCACTCTGTTACCCAGGCTGCAGTGCAGTGGCACCATCACGGCTCACTGCAGCTTAAGCAATCCTGAACTTAAGCGATCCTCTTGCCTCAGCCTCCTAAGTAGTTGGGACTACAGACGTGTGCCACCACGACTGGCTAATTTTTAAATTTTTAGCTGAGATGGGGTCTCACTATGCTGTTCAGACTGCTCTTGAACTGGCCTCAAGTGATCCTCCTGCCTTGGCCTCCCAAAGTGTTGGGATTACAGGCATGAGCTGTCACACCTGGCCCCATCTGATCTTTTGTGTTTTGTTTTTAATCTCCAAGACTCGTGATTGTTGTTTTTTAATTTTTATTTTTTCTATTTCTCTTTTTTTCTTTTTTGAGATTGAGTCTCACTCTGCTGGTCAGGTTGGAGTTCAGTGGTGTGATCTTGGCTCACTGCAACCTCTTCCTCCCAGGTTCAAGCAATTCTTCTGCCTCAGCCTCCCAAGTAGCTGTGATTACAGGTGCGTACCATCAAGCCCAGGTAATTGTTGTGTTTTTAAGAGTTGGGGTTTCACCAGGTCAGCAAAGGCTGGTCTCAAACTCCTGACCTCAGGTCATCCGTCTGCCTCAGCCTCCCAAGTGCTGGGATTACAGGTATGAGCCACCGCGCCCGGCCCATTGTTTTTAAAAGATCTATGCTAAATTCTAATTTCAAAAAAGTAAAATCTTGACTCATGCACATATAAAATGAACATGTATCACATATCAAAGAGTTTCTTTAATTCACTGGTGAATGTGGAAACCAGTAAGCTGCTAACATTGGTTCAAATGAGAATTTAATTTACAGAGATTTTTATTCTGTAAAGACATGATTCCTTTGTGTTGCTGTGAACAGGAATCTGTGCATTCCGATGGACAAGAAAAATTCATGTTGTCAGTTTTCTACACCTTAACTTTATCCCTACAGAATTGTTAAATAGCTTAGCCAGTCACAAACAACCTAAGACAGATGCCTCTGGAGTCAAATGATTCCTGGAAGGTTCTCTAGAAACACCCAGCACTCTCCTACAAGGACACCAGGATTCTCTTGCCCATTTCCAAGTCTTTGGCAGATTTTCCTGATCCCCAGTGGGTGGGCACCATTGCCCCATGGACAATCCTGTCTTGGCCTGCCTTTGTTGGCTTCCTCTCCTTTTCTTTTCGAGACAGTTTTGCTTGTTGCCCAGGCTGGAGTGCAATGGCATGACGTCAGCTCACTGCAACCTCCACCTCGTGAATTTAATCGACTCTGCTGCCTCAGCCTCCCGAGTAGCTGGGACTATAGGCATATGCCACTACACTCAGCTAATTTTGTATTTTTAGTAGAGACAGGGTTTCACCATGTTGGCCAGGCTGGTCTCAAACTCCTGACCTTAGATGTTCCGCCCACCCCGGCCTCCCTAAGTGCTGGGATTACAGGTGAGAGCCACTGCACCTGGCCTTCCTTTTCCTCTTGACAAGCCCATCGCATCTTTATCCCAATCCTCCCATACCAGCGTCTTCTCCATTGGATGAGATCCTAAGCCATTTCCACCAGCCTTAGAGAAAAAGGTGTCCCTTTGATGGGATTCAGGACATGCTACCCACAAATATTTTAAGCTGAAATAATATGTGGGCTGGGTGTGGTGATATGTGTCTGTAATCCTTGTGCTTTGGGAGGCCAAGGTGGGAGAATTGCTTGAGGCCAGGAGTTCAAGACTAGCCTAAGCAACATAGTGAGATACCTGTCTTTACAAAAAATTTAAATATTAGCTGGGTATAATGGTGTACGTGTAGTCACGACTATTCAGGAAGCTGCGATGGGAGGGTGGGTTGAGCCTGAGAGCTTGAGACCGGAGTGAGCCTTGTTGGTGCCACTGCACTCCAACCTGGGCAACAGAATAAGACCCTATCTCTAAAAAAATAAGTTAGTTAAAAAAAAAAAAGTTTTGCTCAGGAAGATCTCTCTGCTCTTTTTCCCTGAAGCAGGTAATAACACCTAGAAAGGATTTTCTGACCTTTCCCCGAAGCAGGTCATGAAATCCTCATGTAACAGGTACCCCCTCCTTCTACCCAGAGAACAAAAGCATCCTCATCTCTGACGACCCAGAGAGGCAGAGAATCTGAACAAACAAGCTTGCCAAGTTTATTGCCATTAGATCCAGTTTATTGCCATTAGGTCCAGTTTATTGCCATTAGATCCAGTTTATCGCCATTAGATCCAGTTTATGCCATTGATCAGTTATCGCCATTAGATCCAGTTTATCACCCTTAGATCCAGTTTATCGCCCTTAGATCCAGTTTATTGCCCTTAGGCCCAGTTTATCGCCATTAGATCCAGTTTATCACCATTAGGTCCAGTTTATCGCCATTAGATCCAGTTTATCGCCATTAGATCCAGTTTATCGCCATTAGATCCAGTTTATCACCATTAGATCCAGTTTATCGCCCTTAGGTCCAGTTTATTGCCCTTAGATCCAGTTTATTGCCCTTAGGTCCAGTTTATTGCCCTTAGATCCAGTTTATTACCATTAGATCCAGTTTATTGCCATTAGATCTAGTTTATTACCCTTAGGTCCAGTTTATTGCCATTAGATCCAGTTTATTGCCCTTAGGTCCAGTTTATTGCCCTTAGGTCCAGTTTATTACCATTAGATCCAGTTTATTGCCATTAGATCCAGTTTATCGCCATTAGATCCAGTTTATTGCCATTAGATCACACTTTTTTGCTGCCTCATTATTTCCCCACAACTGTACTTTTCATCAAATCTAGCATTAAAATACTCAGGTTTAACTGTTACGTTGGGTTTTCCTTTTCCTTTTTTTTTTTTTTTTTTCTGAGAGTCTCGCTCTGTCTCCCAAGCTGGAGTGCAGTGGTGTGATCTCAGCTCACTGCAAGCTTCGCCTCCCATGTTCCAGCGATTCTCCTACCTCAGCCTCGAGAGTAGCTGGCATTACAGGCATGTGCCACCACACCCAGCTATTTTTTTTAATTTTTAGTAGAGATGGGGTTTCACCATGTTGGCCAGTCTGGTCTCGAACTCCTGACCTCAAGTGATCTGCCCATCTTGGCCTCCCAAAGTGCTGGGATTACAGGCATGAGCCACCGTGCCTGGCCAGGTTTTCATTTTCTTATGAAAACCTCATGCCATGGAAAAGAGGCATTAAATACATTTGTATGCTTTTCTGTTTTCTTATAGGGGCTGCTGCCATGAATCTAAGATGGTAGAGGAAAATCAATCTTGCCTCCCCCTCCACTTGCTTCTTCAAACCCTTCTTCTTCGAGACCATTTTCCTTTAATTAACATCTCCCTCTTCTGTTTTTCCAACTGTTCCCGTCCTTTACCACCACTGGCTTCTGTTCTAGGGCTTAGAAACATCTTTAAATCCCCTTTAACTTCAAAACAAACAAAAATATGAAACCACCCACCTCTATTTGTGCAGAAAGGCAAAGGACAAAAAAAGCCCTTGACATTTTGATGGCAAATAGCAGAGATCAACAAACTTTGCAGGTAGTAAATTTCTTAAGCTTGGTGGGCCACATATGGTCTCTGATGCAAGTTTATTTTGTTTTTCTTTACAAGCCGTAAAAAATGGAAAAGCCATTCCTAACTTGTGGATTGTACAAAAACAGGCTGCGGGCCAGATTTGGTCTGCATGCTGATTCCTGGTTTGCTGAAACAAGCATTTATTTATTTATTTATTTGAGACAGAGTCTTGCTCTGTCACCCAGGCTGGAGTGCAGTGGCATGATCCCGGCTCACTGCAACCTCCACCTCCCAGGTTCAAGTGATTCTCCTGCCTCAGCCTCCCGAGTAGTTAGGATTACAGGCACGTGCCATCACACCTGGCTAATTTTTGTATTTTTAGTAGAGATGGGGTTTCACCATGTTGGCCAGGTTGGTCTCGAACTCCTGGGCTCAAGTGATTCGTCCACCTTGGCCTCCCAAAGTGTTGGGATTAGTCATGAGCCATCACATCTGGCCAATTTTTCTTTATGCTTCTGAGTCATGTTACAATGTTCATTCCTTCTCCTGATGGATGTTGGTATGGCTTGTACTTCCTTGGCTGATGGAATGTTAGCAATGGTGATGGGAGAGGAACGTGCTTGGGGACCCGCTGGTCCAGGAAGGTTGAGGGGAATATGGAGCACACCTGGATGCAAACCCCAGCTTGGAACCAAGCCTGGCTGGGGCTTGCTTAGATCAACCAAACCTTAGCCGACCTGTGATGTGGTGCAATACAAACGACCGACTGCTTAGACGTCAACTGCCTGAGTAGGAGAACTCAGTCACTGCAGTTAGCCTGTCTTGCTCATCAAAGCCTTAGACTAGTGTTTCTCAAAGTATGATCAGAGTTATCTGGGGCGGCTGCCAAGTGCCAGTTTCCTGGGCCTTAATCTAGAGAGGGACTAATTTGGAAAGCCTGGGGGAGAAGACTCAATAAAGTTCATTACTACTAATAAGGGAGTTTGAGAATGCACCTCAGATCTTTTTTCTAAGAGTTCTTTGATTCAGGTTGGTAATAGCCACTTTAGCAACCATATGCTCCATGGTGCCTACAATGCAGGCATCGGGTGCTTTGCATAGATATATGATTTTATTTTTATTTTTAATTTTATTTATTTTTTGCGATGGAGTCTCACTCTATTGCCCAGGCTCGAGTACAGTGGCACGATCTTGGCTCACTGCAACCTCTGCCTCCCAAGTCCGAGCGATTCTCGTGCCTCCTGAGTAGCTGGGATCACAGGTGGGCGCCACCACTCCCAGCTAATTTTTTTGTATTTTTAGTACAAATGGGGTGTCACCATGTTGGCCAGGCTGGTCTCAAATTCCTGGTCAAGTGATTCGCCCGCTTCAGCCTCGAAAAGTGCTGGGATTACAGGCATGAGCCACCACGCCTGGCCTGATTTTATTTTTAAACCTCGTAACAACACCTCCATGAACAGGTATGACCATTCCCATTTCGCAGCTGACGACGTGGAGGCTTAGAGAGGTTAAATAACTTACCTAGGATCACAAGAGGCAAGGAAGAGGGTCAGATACACCCCATGATTCTTCTCTGATACCTGCTACCAGCTGGCATACCTAATTTGGCTTACAGCTTTTGTTCTTACCAGGGTTAAATAATTATGCAATCAACCTCTGCAGCCAGTCCTAGCCAAAGAGCCTAGGGAAGTGAAAGAGAAAACAGCAAGGGGAAGGGGAGAGGAGAATGATTCCGGGAAGCTGCTGGGGACTGGTGGTAAGGGGCAAGGCCTGCCTGACTCCTTCAGGGTTGATAGGCTATTTCTGGTTCTTGGGCACATATAGGAAGGAGGGAGAGGGGAAGGACCAGTAGGGACAGCAAGTCCGGCACAGAGGGGTTGAGTGGTCACACCTGGAATGTCTCACATTGGAGACAGAATTGTGTGTGTGTGTGTGTGTGTGTGTGTGTGTGTGTTTTACTCTGTCACCCAGGCTGGAGTATAGCGGCACAATCTCGGCTCACTGCAACCTCTACCTCCCGGATTGAAGTGATTCTCCTGCTTCAGCCTCCCGAGTAGCAGGGACTACAGGTGTGCACCACCACGCCCAGCTAATTTTTGTATTTGTAGTAGAGACAGGGTTTCACCATGTTGCCCAGGCTGGTCTTGAACTCCTGACCTCAAGTGATCTACCCGCCTTGGCCTCCCAAAGTGCCGAAATTACAGGCATGAGCTACCACACCCAGCCTAACCAACTGTATTCTGTGACATTTTGGACTTACTGTATCTTAACACATCCTTCCATGTCAGTAGATATAAATGTACATCAAGCTTATGGTAGATTTTCAGGTATATGGGCGATGCTTATTTAAAGAGACCATACCATCTGGGAACTTTGACTTCCTTTTCAACTCACACTGTCTAGCAAACACCCATTCTGTTGGTAAAGGCTGGCACTTGGGGTGCATTTCTGAATCCCAGTGTCCTGACTGGGCTTGGAGGTGAGGTGCTTTTGCCTCAACACTCGTGGGTTTCTGAAAACAGTCGCAGGAATTTTCAGCCTCTGATGCTGATCTCGAGGGTCTCCCAGCTCCGAGGCCACCGTGAAGCTGCCGGGCTGGCGGTTTTGGGTTACACAGAATGTCCATCCCAAGTCCCAACCCCCTACCTCCCATGCCTGGGGGGGCCAGAGGGGATTGTATTTAGGATTCGAGGACTGAAACCGTAAGCCAAGTGAAACTGCAGGGCCGCCTTTGAACTGCAGAGATAGCTCCCCTAGCTCTCCCCTCCCAAGAAGGCCCCTGGTCCCAGCAACAATGCAAAGTTCAAATCTATGGCTACCTGCTAGAGCATTTGGGAACCATTAGGTGACCTCTGACCTCCCATGGCCCTCGGACATGTGACCCTTAGGGCTGCCCTCCCTGCCACAGGGACTGGGTGTGAGTCACGGGAACCAAAGGAAAACTGTAGCAGCATGTTTTGGAGATGAAATGAACTTAAAAATACAATCTGTAGTAAACCTGATTTTTTTTTTAGTAATTGGGATAATTGACTTCAGTCTGTGAGATAAACAAACTACAAAGCAAATCCTTTAACCTCCTGAGCAGGGCTGTAAAGGGGCCTGCATTTGTATGTTCCTGGTGCTTTTGGTGACCTAAGAGCTGGCCTCTTTCTGCCTCTGGACTGGGGCTGGCACAAAGCCGGGCTAATCACAGGGTACTTTCTGAAATGAGGGTCTTGAATGGAATTTCCTCAACACGCCCTCGGCTGTCTGCAGACTCCTCGCTGAGCTTCCCCTTCTGGAAGGGTCTGGGCTGGGTCGGACTGGAGAACAAAGGAACTGTTTCTCTGAGTCTTTCCCAGAGCCCAGAAACTCTCCTGTCTCAACAAAAATTCAATAAAAGCAACTCTTATGTTCCCTTCCGCATGCTACGGCCGTCAATAAATCAAGTGCTAGGGCTGAAAGCAAGTCCAGCGCTGCATATTCACAGAGAGTTCACCATGTGTACATCTCTGGGGGAGGAATAAAAATTGAATATTGTAGATAAGAGTCTTGCCCTCAAAGAGCTTAATATGTGCTTGGAATGTCATGACTAATAACAGCAAGAGGAAAACGTCAAATCATGATTTGTGGCAGCAATCCAAGCAATCTTGGGACAAAAGTGACAAGCTTTAAGAGTTGAGTAAATGCAGACTATTTGCTGAGTATCTCTTCTGCTAGACAAGACTGCAGAAACCCCAAGGCGGCGACTTGTCTCAAAGATGGCTGCCATGCATTCTTTCCTTCCTCTGGCGCACCTACCCCTTCCTTTTGGAGAGGTGGAGCCTCTCTCTCCACCCTCTGGTATCTGGGCTGGCCTATGGCTGCTTTGACAAATGGAATGTGACGGAAGGTATGCTCTGCTAGTTAGGCCTGGGCCTACCCCTTAAGAGGCCTGGCAATTTCTGCTTCCCTTCTCT
The DNA here is from genome assembly GCA_036589455.1 of Ateles fusciceps. NCBI lineage: Eukaryota > Metazoa > Chordata > Mammalia > Primates > Atelidae > Ateles > Ateles fusciceps. The sequence continues at coordinate 13,042,803 of JAZHEH010000078.1, forward strand.
TAGAAAGAACCCAGCCGGGCCAGACACGGTGGCTCACGCCTGTAATCACAGGACTTTGGGAGGCCAAGGCGGGCAGATCACAAGGTCAGGAGTTTGAGACCAGCCTGACCAACATGGCGAAACCCCCGTCTCTACTAAAAAAATACAAAAATTAGCCGGGCGTGGTGGCACATGCCTGTAATCCCAGCTACTCAGGAGGCTGAGGCAGGAGAATCACCTGTACGTGGGAGACGGAGGTTGCCATGAGCTGAGATTGTACCACTGCACTGCAGCCTGGGTGACAGAGCAAGACTCTGTCTCAAAAAAAAAAAAAAAAAAAAAACAAAAACCCAGCTGACATGCTTTGGGAAGTCGCTAGACCACCTGGAAAGTCCAAGTGGAGAACAGCTGAGGCTCCAGGACCATGGTGCCCGCTGAACTCGCTGCTAATAGCACCAAGTCACCAACTCCAAGTGACCCACGTGGAGGCAGATCCTCCAGCCCCTTTATCCACCTCAGCTGCCAAGCAGTCCCCGCTAGCCCAGCCCCGGTTGCAAAACTGTGAGCAAATAAATGATAGTTGTTGCATTCTTGCATTGTGCTTTGCTTTCACCACAATCCTTGTAAAGAAGGTGTTTGCCAGGCGTGGTGGCTCACGCCTGTAATCCCAGCACTTTGGGAAGCTGAGAAGGGAGGATTGCTTGAGGCCAGGAGTCCAAAAAGGTGTTGTTAGCTGTAGATGAGGGGTTAAGGTGGAACATGGTCAGTTCGGCTGGGCATGGGCAGGATATACAGCTGTGTATTCTGTATGACGTGTTTTATACACTCAATATTTGAAAATAAGTGAAAACGTAACCCGAAATGTTAACAGTGCTTACCTCTGGGCGTTGGGGTTTATGAGTAATCTAACTGACTTCTTTTTACCTATGTTGTATAAATTTCCAAAATAATTTTATCTCACAAATTTCTTTTTTTTTTTCTTTGAGATGGAATTGCACTCTTGTTGCCCAGGCTGGAGTGCAGTGGCGCAAGCTCTGCTCACTGCAACCTCTGCCTCCCAGTTCAAGCGATTCTCCTGCCTCAGCCTTCTGAGTAGCTGGGATTACACGCATGCACCACCACACTCGGCTGATTTTTTGTATTTTTTGTAGAGACGGGGTTTTGCCATGTTGGTCAGGCTGGTCTCAAATTCCTGACCTCAGGTGATCCACCCGCCTCAGCCTCTCAAAGTGCTGGGATTACAGGCGTGAGCCGCCGCGCCTGGCCCCAAATTACTATTTTAAGTAGAAAAATTGTATGATAGAAGGAATGCCGTGCTCAAGACATGAATCCTGTGTTTTTGCTCCAGCTGTCTTGCTGACAGTGTGAACTTGGACAAGCCCCTGGATCTCGGCTGAGCTACAGCATCTGAGACAGCCACTGGGTGCTCTCAGTCCAGGACCTGGGCCACTGAAAAAACTCCTTACTCTGAGTTCCAGCCCAGAGTAACTGTATTTCCAGGGTCAGGTGGGGGGCTGGGTATGGGTATTTTTCAGAGGTAAGTCATGGACCCTAACGTGCAGTTCAGGGGCAGGCTTCCTTGATCCGAAGGCTTTGAAAGCCACTAGGAAGACCTCATCCCAGGGAAGCTGGGGCTCCTTCAGAGCTGGGAGAGGGGGAGTCGGTGGTGGCAGCCGCACACCTTTCTGTGTCTGTTGGCAGCGTCTCAGCTGCAGGTAGCAGCGGGGACTGATTCATCTCCAGCAACATTTACAGACAATGAGTCACAACCAAAGAAAACCACCTATCCCGAGAGGGAAGCCAGGTCCTCTTTGATTCAGAACAGGAGGGCCGGGCAGTGTCTGGCGGTGGCTCCCCCTTCCTGCAGCAGGGAAGCAAAGCCAGGGTCTCTATTTTGTGGGGGCTTGTGGTTAAGGAGAGCGGAGTGAAGATGGGCAGGAGGGAGAGGTAGAATCAGACGGGGGCCCTGCTTCCTCTGGCCAGTGAGCAGTGGCCACTCTGCCGGCCAGGCACCCACCCACCTCCAAAGCCTGGGGACGAGGGCAAGTGAATCCTTCGCTCTTTCTCCGGGCTATTTCTATGGGGAGGGGGCTGGGCCCTCTGCTGGTTCCCTCAGCAACAGGGCCTGGCCCGGCTCTATTGTGCAGAGGCCCCAGCGAGGAAAGGCAGAGCGGGAAGGAAGGGAGGAGACGGTTTTCCAGGGCCTGCCCTTCTCAGAGGTGGCGGGGGCTGTCAATATCCCAGAGCCCTGGGGTCCGCAGGGGGGAGGAGACGCCGGTCGAGAACTCAGTCCTTTCCCCGGAGGAGAAGGCCAGAGAGAGGGCCCGTGGGAATCACTGAGGTCATTGTTTACCGGCGGAAAATCAGGCTGCAGCCACTCTTGGCTGCATCCGGGGTGGGGAGGTGTTAGAAAAAGGACCAGACCAGTCTTGCCCTTGGACGATGTCCGGGGGAGGCGACCAGTCCACGACAGCCCTGCCGCGGCAGATCTGGCCTTGCGCCCCTCTGTGCGCACGTGTGGCATTTTCTGCCCTGCCCTTGTCAAGATGACTACATGTTCTTGTTAGCATTTGTCTGCAGAGCTCTGAAGGACTTCCGCCTCTCAAGGCCCCTGCCTGGCCGCGGTTCTCACGCCTGCGCGCTCTCCCTGCTCTTCTGTCCTGCGTGGTTGTGGGACCCTCTCGCTCGCCCCATCTCTCCTGCTCAGCGTCCATCTCTCCCTACGTTCCTTCTTCCAATGTATTCCTTCCGCACCATATTCCAAAAACAAACACATTTCCTCCCATCCTCTTTCCAGACTGTTTTCCCTCAGGATAATAAAAGTTCTCTCGGAGATCAATAAAACCATCCAGGCTGCAAGACATTAGCAAACTTTGTGACCTAGATATGCAATGGACGTAGAAAGCTTTTATAGGCCACGTGCCTGGCTCATGCCTGTAATCCCAGCACTTTGGGAGGCCAAGGTGGGCGGATCATGAGATCAGGAGTTCAAGACCAGCCTGGCCAACATAGTGAAACCCCGTCTCTACTAAAAATACAAAAAGTAACTGGGTGCCTGTAGTCCCAGGTACTCGGGAGGCTGAGGCAGGAGAATAGCTTGAACCCGGCAGGTAGAGGTTGCAGTGAGCCAAGATTGCACCATTGTACTCCAGCTTGGGCAACAGAGTAAGACTCATCTCCCCCCCCCCCAAAAAAGAGAAAGTTTTTGCCAATAGTGGTATTTATTTATTTATCTTGAGCTGGAGTTTTGCTTTATTGCCCAGTCTGGAGTACAGTGGCGCGATCTTGGTTCACTGCAAACTCTGCCTCCTGGGTTCAAGCCATTCTCATGCCTCAGCTTCATGAGTAGCTGGGACTACAGCTGCGTGCCACTACGCCTGGCTAATTTTTGTATTTTTTTTTTAATAGTAGAGACAGGGTTTCACCTTGTTGGTTGGGCTGGTCTCGAACATCTGACCTCAAGTGATCAGACTGCCTTGGCCGCCCAAAGTTCTGGGATTACATGCATGAGCCACTTCGTCTGGCCCCAATAGTGATATTTAAATGCCTTGGCATGTAAAGATTTGAGCTTCCAAATGGAGAACATGGTTATTGTAAAGTGACCACTTTTCTGACCATTCCCTATGAAAAAGATGTTAGTGTATTTTCTAAACATCGTAAAGTGCCTTAAAAGGAACATAAACATGGCTAGGCGTGGTGGCACAAGCCTGTAATCCCAGCACTTTGGGAGGCCGAGGTCAGGAGTTCGAGACCAGTCTGACCAACATGGTGAAACCCCATCTCTACTAAAAATACAAAAATTAGCTGGGCGTGGTGGCGGGCGGGCGGGCGGCGGGTCCCTGTAATCCTAGCTACTTGTAAGGCTGAGGCAGGAGAATCACTTGAACCCGGGAGGTGGAGGTTGCAGTGAGCCGAGATCACGCCATTGCACTTTAGCCTGGGCGACAGAGCAAGACTTCATCTGAAACGAACAAACAAAAAACAAAAAAAAGAACATAAATTCCAGAGGGATATATTGATGCTTTTAGTAATTCCCATATTGCCATTTCCTTAGGGATCATTGTTTCAAAGTGGATTATTTTTTATTTTTTATTTTTGAGGCAGGGTCTGGCTCTGTCACCCAGGCTGGAGTGCAGTGGCACAATCTCAGCTCACTGCAGCCTCTACCTCCCAGGCTTAAATGATCCGCCTGCCTCAGCCTCCTGAGTAGCTAGGACAACAGGTATGCACCACCGTGCCTGGCTAATTTCTGTTTTTTTTTTTGTGGAGACAGGATTTTGCCATGTTGCCCAGGCTAGTCTTGAACTCCTGGGCTCAAGCCATCCACCCAGCCTCGGCCTCTGCGGTCAGCTGCTGTGCCCAGCCTGTCATGCTCTTAAATACACACTGGCGGACTCAGTCACTCATTTCATGAGGGGCCTTTTCATTACTGAATGCATCATCCACATAGAGGAACAATACCCAGGACCCAGCTGAACAAAGCATGCAAACACAAACCCAAATCTAACCTCTCCGGAAGCCTCCTCTCCTCACCACACACCCTGGCCAAAACATGAAAATATCCAGTTTATTTCTCATAGGAAGCAGTTCCACCTCTGGCCAGCACAGATTTCCTCTGACAATTACAGCTCATGGAAGCACTTTCCTTAGGTTTCACTTTCTGCTTCTGCAAAGTAGGGTCTGTTGTGAGGATAAAGATAATTTATGTATGTTGAAAGCTCAGCACAATTAGCAATATTCAGATTGTCTTTCACCTTTTTGCCTGGTGAATCTGCCTCTATTATTTCATATTACCAAGACTCACGATAAGATGTTATATAATCAAGACTCACAGGTTTATCAACCTCGATTTATAGACAGAGAGATGGAAGCTTACGTGGTTTAATAGGCAGGTTCAATAATTTGCCAGGGGTCATGCAGCTGGTTAGACCATGGAGTCTGGATTTGAACTCAAAGCACTCATCAAAATAAATCACAAGCTCATTCCAGAGCATCAGCTGCGTCTCCTGCATCATGACAGTGTTATAAACGGCTGGCCTCACCTAAGTCCCTGGAGGTTTGTTCTGTGCAGACAAGTTCATTATGTCAATACATTTGAAAATGGCTGGAGGCAGCCCTTCCGGATGGCTTCTAATGCCTCTGACGCAGGCGGGGGAGAGAGCACGATCAATGCAGGCTGACACGCTTGCAGCTCCTGCACCTGGGAGTGTGCTTGCTCCTGTGTGGGCTGCCCAGGTCCTCCGCGTGGCCGGAGTCTTCTTTTTCTTGAGATGGGAGTCTTTCTCTGCCACCCAGGCTAGAGTGCAATAGCACAATCTCAGCTCACTGCAACCTCTGCCTCCCGGGTTCAAGCGATTCTCCTGCCTCAGCCTGCCGAGTAGCTGGGATTACAGGTGCCCACCATCACACCCGGCTAATTTTTGTATTTTTAGTAGTGACAGGTTTTACCATGTTGGCCAGGCTGGTGTCGAACTCCTGACCTCGTGATTCACCTGCCTCGGCCTCCCAAAGTGCTGGGATTACAGGCGTGAACCACCGCACCCGGCCGGCTGGAGTCTTAAGGCCTTTGAGGAGAACTGCTTTCCACAGACACAGAGGAGGTGGGCTTTCCCACCCTCTGTGATCTCAGGGCAGTGGGAAGTTTCCCTACGAAGTGTCCTCCAGATCCTGGTAGTCTAACACGAACAGGGCCTGAAGTGCCAGTGTCTGAGGATGCTTCTTCTGAGGTCTTTGCTCTGTCTAGAGTTCTCTTTCCAAACGCACATGCCGACGAGTAGGAAATCATGAGAGTGATGGGGACCTCTTTCTGGACAGTATTCACTACTGCCTAGCTGGGCCTGGGGGAGCCAGAGCAAGTGGGCTCCTAGTGGGGGACCTCCGGTGTGGGGGGTGAGAACAAGTGGGAGGGAGAATGAGGTGACAAGGGAGGCTCACTGAGGACCACTGTCCTTCCCAAGGTGTGTTTCTGTTCTTTTTTTTTGTTGTTGTGATGGAGTCTCACTCTTGTTGCCCAGGCTGGAGTGCAGTGGCGCAATCTTGGCTCACTGCATCCTCCGCCTCCCGGGTTCAAGCGATTCGCCTGCCTCAGCCTTCTGAGTAGCTGGGATTACAGGCATGTGCCACCACATACCTAGCTAATTTTGTATTTTTAGTAGAGACGGGATTTATCCATGTTGGTCAGGCTGGTCTGAACTCCTGACCTCAGGTGATCCGCCCACCTCGGCCTCCCAAAGTGCTGGGATTACAGGCGTGAGTCACCTTGCAAGTGATTTTTTTTTAAAGACAGGGTCTCACTCTGTTGCCTAGGCTGGAGTGCAGTGGTGTGATCTTGGCTCACTGCAGCCTTGATCTCCTGGGCTCAAGCAATCCTTCCACCTCAGCCTCCCACATAGCTGGGACCACAGGTGCATGCCATCATAGGCTAATTAAAACATTTTTTTTTGTAGAGATGAGGGTTTGCCATGTTGCCCAGGCTGGTTTCGAACACCTGGACTCAAGTGATCCTCCCACCTTGGCCTCCCGAAGTGCTGGGATTACAGGAGGGAGACACCATGCCCAGCCAAGAAAATACTTTTAATTTGATACTTGTTTTGTGGTTTCCGTTGGGCTTTCTGGCTCCTCTCTGCTGATTTTTGGCTAGAAATGGAGAAGAGGAATGGTGGCAAGGGGAGGGTGTGTGCATGAGTGGCAAAGGTGAAGGAGAGTAAGAGCTGGTTGTCGTGCTGAGTGGTGTTGGGTGGGTGAGAAGGAAGCTGTCCCCCAGTTTCAACACAGGCGTGTGCACACACAGGCCACGTGCCATACCATATACCATGCACACCACAGCACACACACCGAATCACACACACCATATACACACCCCTTACCCCATGCCACACACATACTACAACACACTGACACACCATACACATACACACCACACACATCACACATGCACACTGTATCACACACACCATATACACACCCCTTACCCCATGCCACATACGACATCACATACACACACCATGCACATACACACCACAGCGCACACACACACCAAATCACACACCCCACCACCACGCATACACACACACACAGGCACATGCCACGCACAGGCTTTAGCCTTTTGAGAGAATAACACTACCACCTGGTGGCTATTCACAGGCAAAGACCTCGCTGAGTCTCGAGCATCGGTAACACAAGTTGTGTTATTCTGTACTTAGTTACTCCGGTTCCCACAGTCAAAAGTCCTCTGCTCCCTCGTGTCCTTTTCTTTGAAAATGAGCCAAACCATAAATGCACTTCTGAGAAGTGTTTGACAGTGTTCCCGGGCAAGTCTGGGTGAGACAGCACTCCGAAAGATCTTCCGCACAGAAGTCCGGTGCTCCGTGCCGTGAAACACGGAGAACTGGGCTTATTTAGGAAAGAAGCTGTGGACTTGCGAAAGCAGAGAACAGCCAAGGAAAGGGCTTGCTTTCAGGAGCTGATTCCAGCCTCTGTCAACACTGTAAATGTTTTAGCTGCAATTACGGGAAGAGCAGAGAACCTGCATTGTCAATATCAATTTCTGCTTCTCGGACCCATGCGTGGTATCTCCAGTAACGGCTCATTTCACTTTTGCGATAATGAAAATAAATGCCATCGATTTGCATTTTGAGTTCCCGCGCCGGGCCAGGCGCAGTGCCTGGGAGTCTGTCCACTCCATCCACACGGCTGGTGGCCTCTGTCCTTCCAGAAAGTACAAACATGAGTGTGGTGATTGCTTTCTTTTTTGAGACAGGGTGTCTCTCTGTCGCCCAGGTTGGAGTGCAGTGGCACAATCGTGGCTCGCTGCAGCCTCAGCCTTCTGGGCCCATGTGATCTTGCCTCCTCAGCAGCTAGGACTACAGGCATGAGCCACCGCACCTGGCCTCTACAAAACATTTAAAAATTAGCCAGGTGCGGTGGCTCATGCCTGTAATCCTAGCACTTTGGGAGGCTGAGGCGGGTGGATTGCCTGAAGTCAGGAGTTCCAGACCAGACTGACCAACATGGTGAAAACCCAGTTGTCTCTACTAAAAATACAAAAAATTAGCTGGGTGTGGTGGCACGTGCCTGTAATCCCAGCAACTTGGGAGGCTGAGGCAGGAGAATCACTTGAACTTGGAAGGCGGAGGTTACAGTGAGCCGAGACTGTGCCATTGCACTCCAGCCTGGGCAACAGAGCAAGACTCTGCCTCAAAAAAAAAAAAGTTTTGTAGAGACTGGGGTTGCGGTAGGGCTCCTTGTATTGCCCAGGCTGGTCTTGAACTCCTGGGTTCAAGCAATCCTCCTGCCTTGGTCTCCCAAAGTGCTGGGTTATTCGTGTGAGCCATTGTGCCTGGCCTGCTTTGTTTTTCAATCAGTGACTCAGGAAGTCCAGGGCACAGGTGATCTTTATCTCTCTACATCAAGCAGCAACAGGGTTCAGCTGAATGAGATCCATCCCATACTTAAGGATATGGGTTGGCTTTGTGTCTCCACCCAAATCTCGCGTTGAATTGGAGAAGGGGCCTGGTGGGAGGTGATTGGATCACGGGAATGGATTTCCGCTTGCTGTTCTCGTGATAGTGAGTGAGTTCTCCCGAGATCTGACGGTTTAAAAGCGTGTGGCACCTCTCCCTTCCATCTTGCTCTTGCTTTGCCTTTGTGAAGATGTGTTTGCTTTTCCTTCGCCTTCCGCCATGATTGTACGTTTCCTGAGGCCTCTCGGGCATGCTTCCTGTTCAGCCTGTGGAACTGTAAAGTCTATTAAACCTCTTTTCTTCATAAATTACCCAGCGTCAGGTACTTCTTTATAGCAGTGTGAAAATGCACTAATACACATCTTGAGCCTTAATGCCTGTCACGTCATATCTGTTCTTAATGGTAGCTGCTTATGCATATAACTAACAACTGGAATCAATGCACATTTTCAAGTGCCTTGGAATTTTATGAGAACTCATTATAAGGCATCAGAATTTCCAGCTGTAAGAGTTTTTTTTTTCTTTTTTAATATTATTTTAAAAAATATGGCATGCTTCACGAATTTGCCTGTCATCCTTGTGCAGGGGCCATGCTCATCTTCTCTGTATCGTTCCAATTTTAGTATATGTGCTGCTGAAGCGAGCACAGGAGGTTTTATTTATGAGGGAATTGAAGTTCTTTGCAAATACTAACCCAGGAGTCTCTGCAAAATCCCCTGGAAGTGACTGGCCAGAAGGGGAACGCTGGCCGACCATTAATCTGAGTCACAGAGTTAGGACAAGGTACAAGCAGTTCTTCAAAGCCTCCTTCAAAGTCTAGAGCAATAAAGCTGTGTTGTGAACAACCTGGTATTGCACTGTATGTTCTGGGTAAGGGGGAGACTTTTTATTTGTCCCAAGGTGGGAAAGGAATACAGTTGTGAAAAATGGTTCGGGGATGAGGCCATGAGCAGGGCAACAGGGAGCTCTGGAGGGCTCACATCATCCTCTCTGTTCCTCCCCAGTATTTGAATAGAGATGAAATCAAGTTAGTATGAGGCTCAGGGGAGCCTGCAGGAGGAGGATGTAGGAGAGGAGTGTGGAAAGTGACATCACATGGGCTTGCAGGGACTTGGAGCAGGAGGTGGGCTCTTGTGCCTCTGTTGGTCGTGGTGGTCAAGGGTTAAGTGTAGCTGTTTGAAGCTGAGTTCTTCCCCCTAAGCTGCCTGTGAAGCTGGAAAGTAGGCTGTTTACCTCTTCTTCCTTCTGGGTCAAAGCTCTAAGCGCTATTTGTTGGAGACTTTTTTTTTTGAGATGGAGTTTCACTCTTGTTGCCCAGGCTGGAGTGTGATGGCGCAATCGTGGCTCACTGCAACGCTTCACCTCCCGGGTCCAAGGGATTCTCCTGCCTCAGCCTCCTGAGTAGCTGGGATTACAGGTGTGCGTCACCACGCCCAGCTAATTTTGGATTTTTAGTAGAGACAGGGTTTCACTGTGTTGGTCAGGCTAGTCTCCAACTCCTGACCTCAGATGATCCATCTGCTTGGCCTCCCAAAGTGCTGGAATTACAGGCATGAGCCACCACTCCTGGCCCCCCAGTTGAAGCTTTTTTTAAAAAACCTTTTTATCTTGAGATGATTTAAAGCTTACAAAAGTGTTCCTGTTTACCCTCCACCCAACTTTCCCTAAAGTTAGCATCTTAACATTAGTACAATCCTATTTACTAACGTGCAGAATTGATTCCGGGCTTTACCAGTCTTTCCATGAATGTTCCTTTTGTGTTTCTGGATCCCAGGCAGAAGCCACGTGACGTGTTGTTGCTTGTCTTGTCTCCTTAGCCTCCGCCTATCTGTGACAGTTCCTCTGTCTTTCCTTGCCTTTCCTGACCTTGACACTTGACACAGCTGTTCTGCAGATGGTCTTTCAGTTTGAGTGATGTTTTCTCATGATTAGACGGAGGTTATGCATTTTGCAGGAATATCTCAGAAGTGAGGTTGTGCTAGGTTTAGCAGGCCATATCAGGGGCATGTGATGTTGACATGTCTCATTACTGGTGATGTTACTTTGGCCACATGACTAAGGGGGTGTCTGCTGGTCTCTCTTCCAGCCTGTTCTTGAGGACAGTGTGGCCCCTCACAGCTCCGGGACAGCTCCAACCCCAGCCAGACAGACTCTCCTGGGAAGTTCGTCTTCACCTGCAGATCTTGGAGTGGGAAATTGGCTGCCCAGAGCAGAGCTAGGGCCCAAGCGGGTGCTCTGTAAACCTGCATGTTTCTAATTTGGTAGAGTTGATTATTTCAATTGAAGGTCAAGCTGATGATTACATGAAAATAAGCCAGGTGAGGTGGCTCACACTGGTAATCCCAGCACTTTGGGAGGCCAAGGTGAGAGGATCACCTGAGGCCGGGAATTTGAGACCACCTGGGCAACATAGTGAGATCCGGCTCTACAAAAAAATTTAAAAAAATAGCCGGGTGTAGTGGTGGCGGCCACGGTGCACCTGTAGTCCCAGCTGCTCAGGAGGCTGAGGCAAGAATATTGCTTGAGCACAGGACGTTGAGGCTGCAGTGAAGCATGATCACAGCACTGGACTCCAGCTTGGGGGACAGAGTGAGACCTTGCAGCAAAAACAAAAAAACAAAAATGTTTTTATAAGGAACCTGCTCTAAAGCCCCAGTTACAATGAATACTGACAAAGTAGCCCAGTGATTGAAAGCATAGGCTCCAGAGACAGATTAGATCAAGTTTGCCAACCTCCGTAGCTCTCCGCCATGCCCAGGAAGTCCACCCACTATGTACTGCTCTTAAGCAGTTTAACTCTGGAGTCTCCATTTTCATTCCTTTCTGGGGAGGGTGTGGGGATTCAATAAAATGCTAAATACACAGTAAGTGCTAAGTACAGTTTTGCTTGGCTGGAGTGTCATGGCGTGATCATGGCTCACTGCAGCCTTGACCTCCTGGCTCAAGCGATCCTCCCACCTCACTCTCCTGGTAACTGGTTCTACAAGTGTGCACCATCATGCCTGGCTAATTTTTCTATTTTTTGTAGAGACGGGGTTTTCACCATGTTGCCCAGGCTGGTCTCAAACTCCTGACCTCAAGCGATCGCCTGCCTCAGCCTCCCAAAGTGCTGGGATTACAGGCCTGAGCCACTGTGCCCAGCCTGGTTTACTACTTCTCACCACAGTGTAACTTCTTGGAAGTTATAAAAGCCACTTAAAATGCAAGCTAAAATGCTGGCTCCTAGAGAAGGCGCAGTTAGTTACCCTCAACTAGGATACAAACTAAATGAAAATTTGCCATAACGAGGAGTATTTTGAAGTATTTTGCTGCAGCATTTCCATTCCCTGGTTTGGACTTTGCTGGGTTCTGTGTCTGAAACCCCCCGTCGCTGGAGGTGGTTGGTCAGGTTCTATACTGGTCACAGATGCAGCTCCCTGTATCAGAAGAGCGGTAAACAAAGATGCCAAGCTGACAATCCATTATTTAAAAGCCTGGCCGGGCACGGTGGCTCATGCCTGTCGTGCCAGCATACTCCAAAGGTCCTTCTGATTGACAGCTTCTCTTTGCGAGAACTGAAGAACAGGAAGGAAGCCTTCTGACCCAGGTCAGTACAGGATATGAACACTGTATCCAGGGGATTCAAAAGCAGAGTCTGAGACGAGGGCTTTGATGCAGGTGGTTTATTTGGGAGGTGACCCCTGGAAGCAGGAAGGAAGAAGCAGGGAGAATGACACAGGGATGCGGGAAAAGGTAGCATAGGGTGTGTTGGCAAGCCAGTTCCCACTGTGAGCAACTGGAGCTTCATCCCATGGGAAACCAGGAAATGGTACTTTTTTTTTTTTTTTAAGAGAAGGGGTTGCACTGTGTTGCCCAGGCTGGAGTGCAGTGGCTATTCACAGGTGCGATCCCACTACTGATCAGCACAGGAGTTTTGACCTGCTCCGTTTCTGATCTGGGCTGGTTCACCCCCTCCTTAGGCAACCTGGTGGTCCCTCGCTTCCAGGAGGTCACCATATTGATGCTGGACTTTGTGCAGACACCCGATCGGCATAGTGTGCTACAGCCCAGAACTCCTGGGCTCAAGTGATTCTCCAGCCTCAGCCTCCCGAGTAGCTGGGACTACAAGCATGCGCCACCGTACCTGGCAGGAAATGGAGTTAAACAATGAATCTCAGTTATCCCACCTACGAGATGAAGGAGCTGATGGATTTAAGCTCTAACTCCCATTAGTCACAGGTTGAGGAGATGGGAGTTGGTGTGGATTCCTGGGCACCTCCAGGCTGCTGGATACACAGGCAGAATCACCTCTGGAGAAAGTCCTTGGGAAACAGATGTGGATATTGGCATTTGGAAGAGCACATGGAAATGGTGAGCCCTGAAGGATATGGGCAGGGCACCAACAACACCTGCTATAGGAAAGAAAGAATGAGAGAGAGAAAGAAATTATGTAAGTTGTTACTATTATTATTATTTTTTTCTGAGACAAAGCTGTGCTCTGTTAGCCAGGCTGGAGTGTAATGGCACGATCTTGGCTCACTGCAACCTCCGCCTTCCAGGTTCAAGCAATTCTCCTGCCTCAGCCTCCCAAGTAGCTGGGATTACATGCCTGGCTAATTTTTTTGTATTTTTAGTAGAGATGGGGTTTCACCATGTTGGCCAGGCTGGTTTCGAACTCCTCACCACATGTGATCTGCCCACTTTAGCTTCTCAAAGTGCTAAGATTACAGGCGTGAGCCACCATGCCTGGTCAGAAATTATATAAGTTATATATTTGTGTTAGTCTTTTTGTGGTGCAATAAAGAAATACCGGAGGCTAGATCATTCATAAAGAAAAGAGGTTTATTTGGCTCAGCGTTCTGCAGGCTGTGCAGAAAGAATAGTGCCGACACTGGCTTCTTGGGTGGCCTCAGGAAACTTGCAATCATGGCGGAAGGCAAAAGGAAGCCAGCCTGTCACATGGGAGACAGGGAGGTGGTGCCAGGTTCTCAGTAACAACCAGATCTCGTGTGAACTCAGTGAGAACTTGGTTCTTCCTGTGAGGAGAGCACCAAGCCGTTCATGAGGGATCCACCCCCCAGTTGGCCCTCTAGGCCCCACCTCCCACACTGGGGATCATATTTCAACACAAGATTTTGAGTGGACACACGTCCAAACATAGGAACATTTAAACCCCAAAAGGGGTATGTGTCCCGTTGAGCTTCCTGAAATTATTCATTTTAGTCCCCTACCAGCTAGCACAGTGCATGGCGGGGACTGGGTGTTCAGTACACACATTTGATGGTTGAGAAAAAATGGTTTCTCAGTTATGAAAAGGCAGAAAGTGCTGAGACGGTCTCGGGTCCGGAAGCGGCAAGAGCTGTGCGTAGAGAATACTGCAGGCTTGGTTATGGTGGCCACATCCCCCAGCTTCCTCACTGGCTTTGGGGAGGCTGCGCCCTGGGACAGGCGTGGTGTGGGCCTGTGGTTTTGTTACCTGTGGGACCTGGAGCAAGTTATTTGAGACTGTTTGAGCTCTGGTTTCTACATCTGTCAAATGGGGATAATATTATTTACCTTTCGGTGTTGTCTGAGGATTAAATATCATGTTGGTAAGTTCTGAGCACAGTAGCAGAGCACCACAGCAAATGGTGCCACCTCACACAATGGTAGTTTGTGTTTTGGAGATGGAGTTTCGCTCTTGTTGCCCAGGCTGGAGTGCAGTGGCGCGATCTCAGCTCACCACAACCTCCGCCTCCCGGGTTCAAGTGATTCTTCTGCCTCAGCCTCCTGAGTAGCTGGGATTACAGCCATGCGCCATCATGCTCGGCTAATTTTGTATTTTCAGTAGAGACAGGATTTCTCCATGTTGGTCAGGCTAGTCTTGAACTCCAGACCTCAGGTGATCTGCTCGTCTCAGCCTCCCAAAGTGTTGGGATTACAGGCGTGAGCCACCGTAATTTCTTTTCATTTTTGAGATGGAGTTTTGTTCTTGTTGCCCAAGCTGGAGTGCAGTGGTGTGATCCCAGCTCACTGCAACCATTCAAGCAGTTCTCCTGCCTCAGCCTCCCATAGCTGGGACTATAGGCGTCTGCTACCACACATGGCTAATTTTTTGCGTTTTTAGTAGAGACAGGGTTTCACTGTGTTGGCCAGCCTGGTCTTGGACTCCCGACCTCAGGTGATCCGCCTGCTTCAGCCTCCCAAAGTGCTGGGATTACAGTGTGCGCCACCGCTCCCAGCCAGGTAGTTTCTTACTCTTCTTACTATGCCCGGAAAAGGGTGGTGCACATAGTAGGTGCTTGGTAAATATGCGCAGATCATTTATAAAATAAATGGTGAATGAGTGAATACACGTGCTAGGTGTCTTAGTTTCCTATGCTGCTGTGATACATGATCACACACTTCCTGGCTTAAACCAACACACGTTAAGAAGATATTCTCACACGGTTCTGGAGAACAGAAATCTGGTCAGTTTCACTGGCTGAAGTCAGGGTATTGGCAGGGCTGGTCCTTTCTGTAGGTTCTGAGGGGAGAATCTGCTGCTTGGCAGCTTCCAGCTTTCATTAGCTGCCTGGGTTCCTCAGCCCATGGTCTCTTCCTCCATCTGCAAAGAGCATCACTCCAGCCTTTCCTCTGCCATCACATTGCCTTCTTTTTTCTTTCTTTTTTTTTTTTTTTTTGAGACAGAGTCTTACTCTGTTGCCCAGGTAGGAGTGCAGTGGTGCAATCCCAGCTCACTACAACTTCTACATTCCAGGTCCAAGCAGTTCTCCTGCCTGAGCCTCCTGAGTAGCTGGGATTACAGGCACCCACCACCACTACCAGTTAATTTTTGTATATTTAGTAGAGATTTTTTTTTTTTTTTTGAGACAGGGTTTCACCATGTTGGCTAGGCTGGTCTCGAACTCCTGACCTCATGTGATCTGCTCCGCCTTGGCCTCCCAAAGTGCTGAGATTACAGGTGTGAGCCACTGTGCCTGGTCAAGATGGGTTTTATCATGTTGGCCAGACTGGTCTTGAACTCCTGGCCTCAAGTGATCTGCCCGCCTCAACCTCCCAAAGTACTGGGACTACAGGCCTGAGCCACTGCACCCGGCCGCCACCTTTCTGTCTGGTTCTTCCCACATTCCTGTTATAAGGATGCTTGTGATGCCATTGGCCCATCCAGATGATCCAGGACAATCTCCCCCATCTCAAGATTAATTTAATCACCTACACAAATCCCTTTTGCCATACAAGGTAACTTTCACAGGTTCTGAGGATCAGAATATGAACATATTTGGGGGCTGTCATTCAACCTCCATCACTGGGAAATCAAAGCAAGGAAACTGAACGACATCAAGCAGAGGAAATTCTCTGTAACATGGAATCCTTCCATAACATCAGTCCCTATAAGGCCAAGGACTAAGGACTGTTTCAGTTGTGGAGTTCTGAGTGTGTGAATGGGAGCTGTGTATCTTGATACGTCCCCACCTTGGAGGCAAGGAGGGCATTCCCAGGACTTGCCTGAGCTAGGGACCGTTTGAGGACTGGGGCAGCACAGGTTTCCTTCTCTACAGAGCAGCGAAAGCCCTTCAAAGTCCATTCAGCTACCAACTGGGTGGGCCATGCAGGGGCACTGGGGTGGTAGCCTAGGCCACAGCAATCACTGGGAATGGAAAATGAGACTATTTCTGGCATTGGTTTAGTAAGAGCAATCCTGTTGGGAGCTGCATACACCAAGTGGAAGCCTCTCCTGCTTCTCAAGAGAACCAGATTTTTTTTTTTTTTTTTTTTGAGACCGAGTCTTGTTCTGTTACTCAGGCTTGAGTGCAATGGTGGGATCTTGGCTCACTGCAGCCTCCTCCTCTCAGGTTCAAGTGATTTTTCTGCCTTGGCCTCCTGATAGCTGGAATTACAGGCACCTGCCACCATACCTGGCCAATTTTTGTATTCTTTTTAGTGGAGGTGGGGTTTTGCCAAGTTGCCCAATCTGGTCTCGAATGCCTGACCTCAGGTGATCAACCTGCCTTGTCCTCTCAAAGTGCTGGGATTACAGGCATGAGCCACTGCACCTGGCCTCCCCTCCCTTTTTTTTTTTTTTTTTTAACAGTTTAATTGGGCAAAGAACAATTCAGGAATCAGGCAGCCTCCTGAATGGGAGTAGGTTCAGAGAGACTTCAGCACAGCCATGTGGTAGAAGATTTATGGACGGAAAATGGACAGTGACTTACAGGAAATGGAAGTGGGTTAAGAAACACCCAGATTGGGCCCGGCGCGGTGTCTCATGCCTGTAACCCTAGCACTTTGGGAGGCTGAGGCGGGTGGATCATGAGGTCAAGACTTTGAGACCAGCCTGGCCAATATGGTGAAACCCTGTCTCTACTAAAAATACAAAAATGAGCTGCGTGTGGTGGTGCGTGCCTGTAGTCCCGGCACTTGGGAGGCTGAGGCAAAAGAATTGCTTGTACCCGGGAGGCAGAAATTGCAGTGAGCTGAGATTGTACCACTGCACTCCAGCCTGTGACAGAGTGAGACTCCGTCACAAAAAAAAAAGTCTGGATTGGTTACAGCTCGTGTTTACCTTATTTGAATAGTTTGAACAGTTAACCCCCTCTGAACCTCGGTGGTTGGCACAAGAGTAGTCTACACTCTGTTTATATCTCTAGGTTATAGTTCATTATGTACAGAGAAACCTGTAGGCTAAACTTAAATATGTAAGGAGGCAGGTTTAGGCTAAACTGGATTTAACAGTTCTCCACTTTTGGTCGTCCTCTTGATTTTGAGAGATTGATTGAAACTGTCATCATTGGTGTTACTATTGCCTTTTTTTTTTTTTTTTTTTTTTTGAGACGGAGTCTCGCTCTGTTGCCAGGCTGGAGTGCAGTGGTGTGATCTCGGCTCACTGCAACCTCTGCCTCCTGGGTTCAAGCAATTCTCCTGCCTCAGCCTCCTGAGTAGCTGGGACTACAGGCATGTGCCACCACGCCCAGCTAAGTTTTGTATTTTTAGTAGAGAAGGGGTTTTACCATGTTGGCCAGGATGGTCTCGATCTCTTGACCTCATGATCCACCTGCCTTGGCCTCCCAAAGTGCTGGGATTACAGGCGTGAGCCACCGCGCCCGGCCTGCCATCTTAAATGTACTTATTTGGTGTTGGAAACCACGGGGAAATAGCAGAACAGTGGGTTTTGTAAGGTGAGAACAAGGACACGATAAGAGTTGTTGGCAGAGGCAGCTGCTTCAGAATCCCAGAATTGGCACCATTCGAAAGGAGTGGAGCCTCGTCCTTCTGAGAGTCAGAGGAGGTGGCATCCATGTGTCCCGGATCCTCTGAGATGGTCCTGACTGCAAACCTCTGTCCCCTTGTCAGCTCTTGTGGTAGATTCTAGAACCAGCTCTGACTCGAGGCCACTGAGCAGCTGGACTCTCCCTCCTCCCTGCATGAAATGTTGGATTTATTGCTGCCACGTCTCCTAATATTGTGGCTTTGAAGTCCCCAGTGGGAGACTCTTCACAGAAACCATGGAAGGGGAAAGGTGGCCTCTTGGGTCACCACTCCACTGGTCAGTTCCCCCGAAGGTTCCACTTTCCACCAGCCTTTCCCTTTGAAGGGGTTCGCTATGTCTCAACAAAGTTTCAGATAGCCCCAGGTTTGGGATAAGCACATGTTCCCTCTTCAAAGCGTTTACTTTTTACAGAATTCATTCAATCTCCTTGATTGTATCAGGGCAAAAAAATCTTAATGAGGGATATATTAGGAATTTGTTAGGTTGCAAAACCCAAAAAACTCGACTGCTGCCACGTTAAACAGGGCAAGGTTTCTCAACCTCAGTGCTGTTGACGTTTTGGGTCGATGCTCTGTTATGGGGGACCGTCCTGTGTATTGGAGGATGCTTTGAAGAATCCCTGCCTTCTACACGTTACCTTAGCAATTCTCAAACAGGGGCAATTTTGTTCCCCCAGGGGACATTGGCAATGTCTGGAGATACTTTTGGCTGTCACAACGGGCGGTGAGGGGTGGAAATTGGTGTTACTGGCAGCTAGTGGCCAGAGGCCAGGGGCGCTGCTAAAATATTCCGCAATTCTCAGGAGAGCTCCCAGTAACAAAGAATTATCTGGCCTCCAAATGCCGGTCATGTCAAGATTGAAAAACCCTGGTCCGAGGGAATAGAAATGGACATTTAAGTTGATCCAATAGGATGTAAGGAGAAAACCTCTGGAAGACTGACACGCCCCCAGACACAGAATTCGTATCCTATTCCCTCTGCAAAATCTGGCCCCATGCTGAGAAAGCCAAAAATAGTTGGTCCTAACTGGGATAAGATTCCTTACCAGCCTACTCCCTGGAGAAAGGGACTGTAATTTTTTTTTTCTTTTTGATATGAAGTCTCACTCTGTTATCCAGGTTGGAGGCAGTGGTGTGATCTCAGCTCATTGCAACCTCCGTTTCTGGGTTCAAGTGATTCTTGTGCCTCAGCCTCTTGAGTAGCTAGGATTACAGATGCATGCCACCACGCCCGGCTAATTTTTTGTACTTTTAGTAGAGACAGGGTTTTAACATGTTGGTCAGGCTGGTCTTGAATGCCTGACCTCCAGGGATCTGCCCACCTCAGCCTCCCAAAGTGCTGGGATTACAGGCGTGAACTACCGCGCCCAGCCGAGACTGCGAAAATTCTAAAAGCCACCAAATGCAGCTGCATTAGGAGCTGCAGTATGAGCCCTGACAATATTCTGAAAAATGAAACAACAAATCCTGAAAGAACCAGATGCAAACACAGCCCATCTGAGCAGCAGGCAGGGCGGCCCCCCACCAGCTTTCTTCCCTGTTATCCAACATCTGTCCAAACGCTGCTACCTCAAAGTGCATTCAAGTGTCACCCACTTGAACATGCAAATGAAAGCAGGCTCCATTACAAAAAATAATGAACAGTAGTAAAGGGAGAAAGGAAAGTGTTTAAGCATAAATGCCTCTGCTGCAAATCAATCCAGCCTTGGGCATGAAAGGCTGTTCTCTGATAAGTATAGCTAGGTGATAATAAATAAATAGATGAGGGTTGCCACCAGTTAGCATAGTTACTGGTTCCCTTCTCACCCCTCCTCCCCCAGCGACAATGCGGTGGGTAAAGGTTGAGGGAGAAGGTCAGATATGGAGTGAAAGGAAGGAGAGGTTCAAGTCGTGTGCGCAGCTGCTTGGTACACCTGAAATAACATTGTTTTCAAACCTTCTTCTTTTCCACATACCGCTAGCTTGAAATATAAGAGCTCATATGCATCTTTAAAGTCCAAGTACAGGAAAATAGAAAACCAACCCAGACTTCAGTTCTACTTTGCTCTCTGCTCTTCTGGTGACATTAGGAGATAACACTGGCCGGGCACGGTGGCTCACACCTGTGATTCCAGCACTTTGGGAGGCCGAGGCCCGCAGATCATGAGGTCAGGAGATGGAGACCATCCTGGCTAACATGGTGAAACGCCATCTCTACTGAAAATACAAAAATTAGCCGGGTGTGGTGGTGCACACCTACAGTCTCAGTTACTCAGGAGGCTGAGGCAGGAGAATCACTGGAACCCGGGAAGAGGAGGTTGCAGTGAGCTGAGATCGAGCCACTGTACTCCAGCCTGGTGACAGGGTGAGACTCTGCCTAAAAAAAAAAAAAAAAATCACTTCCCTGGGCTGTCTTCTTCTGGCCACGTGCTCACAGGCTCAAGTCCCTTAAAGAGCTGGACAGCAAAGTCAAAGGTGAAGGAGAAGGGACGGGCAGAGGAAGGCCTTCCACAGGCAGCACATCCAAAGACATGTTGTGGGTATGAAAACATTGTGGGTTTTTCTCCAGTCCTTTGACAACATTAAACTTTTTCTGTGAGTATACTAAGGCTGAAACAGGACTGGGATGTTAGGGGTAGGATTGCTGGTGAGTGCATGTGGACAGCCTGTGGTTGCACTGATAAGCCTTGTTAAAGTATTCACGTGAAAATCTACCAGTCAAAATGGAGAGATTTAGGGCACTTCTAGGTCCCCAAGACTAGTGACTCTGACATTCAAAGTTGGTGGACTGGGTTGGGTGTGGTGACTCACACCTGGAATCCCAGCACTTTGGGAGGTTGAGGCAGGAAGATTGCTTGAAGCCAGGATTTCGAAACCAGCCTGGGAAACATGGCAAAACCCAGTTGCTACAAAAAATTTTAAAATTAGCTAGGCAAGGTGGCGTGCATCTGTAGTCCCAGCTACTCCGGAGGCTGAGGTGGGAGGATCACTTGACCTCAGGAGTTTGAGGCTGCAGTGAGTCATGATTGTGCCACTGTACTCGAGCCTGGGCGACAGTGCAAGACTCTGTCTCAAACCAAACCAAAAAACAAAGTTTGTGGACTCACCCTTCCACAAGCTTCTGAGCCTCCCAGAGTGGGGAGCTGGCCCAGTGTATACAGCTCCAGGCACAGCTGCAGGCAGTGGTGCCTTCATGAGCTATATTGGAGCCAACCTGCCTGGGTCCAAATCCAGGCCCCACCACTTACTTCCCCTGACCTTCAGCAAGTCAGCTAGCCCTCAGGGCTTTGATTTTCTCTGTAAAGTGGCGATAATAGCAGCATTTCCACTACAAGGACCTGAGTAAGTAAAGTGGTTAGCATCGTGCCAGGCTCATAGCACTCTGTAAATATGAGCTATTTTAATTATTAGGGGTTCAAGTTCTGTGTTGCTCAGCTTTCCAGCTCATTGAAGGCTAAAG
This sequence comes from Ateles fusciceps, assembly GCA_036589455.1. NCBI lineage: Eukaryota > Metazoa > Chordata > Mammalia > Primates > Atelidae > Ateles > Ateles fusciceps. The sequence goes on from JAZHEH010000078.1 coordinate 13,063,911, forward strand.
ACCCAATGCATTAATTGCTTAAAAATTTGTCATAATTGCTTGGGACTTTTTTTTTTTTTTTTTTTTTTGAGGCAGAGTCTCACTCTGTCGCCCAGGCTGGAGTGCAATGGCGTGAGCTCGGCTCACTGCAACCTCTATCTTTTGGGTTCAAGTGATTCTCCTGCCTCAGCCTCCCGAGTAGCTGGGACTACAGGCACGTACCACCACACTCAGCTAATTTTTGTATTTTTAGTAGAGATGGGGTTTCACTATGTTGGCCAGGACGGTCTTGATCTCTTGACCTCGTGATCCACCTGCCTTGGCCTCCCAAAGTGCTGGGATTACAGATGTGAATCACCGTGCCCGGCCCGGAACTTTTCATTTACATGCTGCAAAGATTATTTGTGTCATGACATGGTGGAGGTTTTCAAGCAACCTTGTTCCTGTTTCTGAACGTGGGCAGGGATCTCTTTGGGGTGCTCACTGACCACTCCCAGATGAGCCACAGCTCTGTCTAGACTGTGTATGGGGAGGGCGTGGCGGGTGACATGATGAGATGTACAGAGTGGAAACCCTAGGACAGAGGTGTACTGGAAAGTTCACAAGGCACAGTGGCTGCAGACCCTTTCACGCCCACCTTAGAATTCCGAATGTGTGTTCCTCAGTCAGGTCATTGTCCAGGTCTGCCGTTCCTCAGTGTTTCTCAGTGCCTCATTCTGTACATGAGAAATCCCAGTAAAATCGAGGGTGGAAACAATGCAAAATAGAACCGTATACTCACAAATGGTTAACATGGCAAATGGTATGTTTTACAACAATTAGAACAATTTTAAAAAGCCACAATTATTAAAAAACCGAGTAGGAGGGACCTAGGGACCTCTATTCATGATTTGACGTCCAATTTAGAGAGGCCAGAGTCAGGAAAGCTCCCTGCCAGGAGTCCAGTCCTATTTTTCCCTTTTCTCTGCTGGGTGGGTAGGTTTCAAAACTCCACTAGAATCAAAATGCTTTTGCTTCCTGCCCTGACCCCGCCCAGAGGCCCCAGGTGGATATCAGGTTGACTGTTCCTCAAGGCGGGGGCCTCCCTCCTGGGAGATTCGGCGGAGCTCTTCGAGATCTCTCTGCCTTTGGCAGCATCACAGCCGTGGGCGTGGGAGAGCAGGGAGCCCGCCACTTGCCCCGGCCTGTTCATGCATGCCTGAGTCTGGCTGTCATCCCAACCGCCCCGGCTGCTGTCCCTCGGTCTTCCTGAGGGCCCCCAGGCCTTCCAGGCATTGTCTTGAGCCACGAGCTGGACGGGGAGGACCTGGGTGTGCGTGGGACCTGGCGGGTGGTGAGAGCTCAGCGCTGTCTCTGCGCTGCGCAGCTGCGGCCCCGGGCAGGTGCAGACTGGAGAGCCAGGGACGAACCCAATCCTGCGCTGCCCTCTGCTGGGGACCCAGATGCTGGCTGGCCCCGAGCTCAGAAAGCAAAGGGGGCCCCACGAAGCCAGGGTCCTCAAAGGGGTGCGTTAGTCTCCAAGGCCCTGTGCAGGCTTTTAGTGGTCTCCCCCGCAGGGGCCCCAGGCTTTCTCACCGGCCCGCCACGCCGTCTGTGCGGGCGCAGGCTGGTACGTACCCAGCCATTCTAGGTGGCTAGGACTGTGCTGTTTTGCCTAAGGGCCAAGTGAGCGCGAACTGTCCACCTGGGGTGGTGGCTGCTGCAGACTGTGCCTTCCTGGGCTCCTTGCCTGACATTGCCACCTGCCCCATTTCCTTTCCAAAGCACAGGTCTCAGCGCCTGCCCACTATCAGTCCCCCTTTGTTGCAAGAGACTCCGAAGGGCCCTCCTGCCTCCAGACTATTCATTCCCGTCTGACTTTGCAGCCTGACAGATCTTTCCAGAACATTAATCTGATTCTGTCATGTCCTGGCCTGACCTCCTTCAAAGTCTGTCAGTTGCCAAGAGGGTCATTGCAAAACTCAGCATGAAATACAAAGGCCTTCAGATCTGGTTCCTGCTTCCCTTCCACCTTCAACCCCAGCCTTATGGTCTCTTAGTCCCTCATCTTCCTGTCCCGACAAGAGTCAAGGCCTCTGGAGCCACACAGCCGAGTCCTGTCCCAGCTCTACTGTTTGACTTTGGCCGAATTCGTTCTCGCTCTCTCTCGCTCGTTCGCTCTCTCTTGCTCGCTCTCATGCTCCCTCTCTGTCTCTCTCTCTGTCATCTCGCTCTGTAGCCCAGGCTGGAGTGCAGTGGTGTGATCTTGGCTCACTGGAACCTCCACCTCCCAGGTTCAAGCAATTCTCCTGCCTCAGCCTCCCGAGTAGCTGGGATTACAGGTGCATATCACCACACCTGGCTAATTTTTTTGAATTTTTGGTAGAGATGGGGTTTCCCATGTTGGCCAGGCTGGTCTTGAACTCTTTTTTTTTTTTCTTTTGTTGTTTTTTGGTCTTGAACTCTTGATCAGGTAATCCTTTCCTGCTTTGGCCTCTCAAAGTGCTGGGATTACAGACATGAGCCACCTTGCCCAGTCCCCGAGTTTCTTTTTGCCTCAATTTTTTATCTATAAACTGGGGATAATGGTAATATGCTTCATAAGGTTGTTGTTAATATTTGTATGTAGGATATATACAAATAATATATGCAAAACACCTAGAACAGTATCTGGCACATTGTAGGCATTTTATAAGTGTTAGTCAACATTATTCATTGAAAATGTGGGGGATCTCACTTTGTTGCCCAGGCTGGAGTGCAGTGGTTGTTCACAGGAGTGGTCATGGCTTACTGCAGCCTCAAACTCCTCGCTTCAAGGGATCCTCCTGCCTCAGCCTCCCTAGTAGCCGGGACTACAGGCACGTGCCACTGTACTTGCTGCAATGTCTTCCCTTTGACTTCAACTTCTGTTAATCCGATGGCTTGAATAGCCATTCGAGCAACCTATCCAGCAACCTCCGATCAGTTCCTTGATCGTAACCCCAGTGACCTTCACTTCCGATTTACTCAATCCACCCCACTCATGACCACCCCAGAAGTGGTCAGCAAAGCTGTTTCTGAATCTTACACTTCAGTATTCCACCTTCTGGAAGCACCCACCTATCCTTCCAGCTCTCTTAATGTGAACAATTTTTTTTTTTTGAGATGGAGTCTCGCTTTGTCCCCAGGCTGGAGTGCAGTGGTGCAATCTCAGTTCACTGCAACCTCAGCCTCCTGGGTTCAAGCGATTCTCCTGCCTCAACCTCCTGAGTAGCTGGGATTACAGGTGCCTGCCACCATTTCCGGCTGGTGGTGTATTTTTAGTAGTAATGGGGTTTCACCATGTTGGCCAGGCTGGTCTCGAACTCCTGACCTCAGGTGATCCGCCCACTTCAGCCGCCCAGAGTGCTGGGATTACAGGCATGAGCCACCGCGCCCGTCTGTAAACTATGTTTTATTTCCTCATTTTATTTCCAGGTTATCCAGTTTTTTGGCCTCTTCTTTTCTCTTACTATCAGATATTTTTAGCTTTAAAAAATTTTCCTACTGTGTTTATACATTACTGATAATTTGAACTCTCATCAAATTCTTTAACTCTCTTGTACATCCTTTCCCTCATTTATTCTTTTTTTTTAACAACTGCTAATCAATTTGTTAAAATAGCTGACTCTTTTTTTTGGAGACGAAGTCTCACTCTGTCACCCAGGCTGGAGTGCAGTGGCACGATCTTGGCTCACTGCAACCTCCACCTCCCAGATTCAGGCAATTCTCCTGCCTCAGCCTCCTGAGTAGCTGGGATTACAGGTGTGTGCCACGACGCCCAGCTAATTTTTGTATTTTTAGTAGAGACGGGGTTTCACGATATTGGTCAAGCTCTTGACCTCGTGATCCACCCGCCTCGGCCTCCCCAAGTGCTGGGATTACAGGCGTGAGCCACCACACCCGGCCAAAATAGTCGACTTAGGCATCTGCAGTGGTGACTTCCACCTCAACTCCTGGTTCAGTATTGATGGAAGTCATCTGCTTACTCTCAGAAGGATTGTGCAAGTCAATGAGTCGCCTGTGGATTCTCGTCTGGGAACAATCCCATGTCTTAGCACCTTCACCACAAGGAGATTTTCTTGTAGTGATTCTCAGAGTCTTGGTGGGCATTCCAACTGGGCCTTTCACTTTGAGATTCTTTTAGTTTTTTTTTTTTTTTTTTTTATTCATTCCACATACCTTGTGAATAAACACTTTGAGATTCTTTTCCTTTGCTCCTCTGATCACGTCAGCACACACCTTCTCCAGGAATTTTATGTTGTGGCTCGTTAGAGTGATTGGAATTCGGTGAATTGCCACCTCCGGCTCCATGGGTATTTTTCCGGTATCCTTAAAAGCCATGGCTACTGTGGGCTTCCTGACCGACTTGTTCCTTGGCGAGAGTGCACAGCGATGAGTCAGGAGCCAGGAGCGTGCGGACCAACAATCCGCAACAGCTACGACCGCGTCTTCCTCAAAGAACCCCCTCATTTATTCTCTCAGTAGACATCCACTGAGTGCAGGGACTGTGTCGGGGATGAGGACACATGATCTCTGCCCACAGAGCTTAGAGTGGAAGGCGGCAAAAGCACATTTAAAATTCGGCAATGATAAATCGAGAAAAATGCTGGGGGAAGAAAGCGACAGGCTGCCAGGATGGAGAGTGAGGTGGGAACTGGAAGAGAGGTCTGCAGAAGTGGCTTCAGAAAAGGGTCTTTGAATGTCACCAAACTGAGGCCATATGGAAACTTGGACAAGGATGGTTTTTGTTTGTTTGTTTTCAGGAGAAAAGCGTTGGGATTGAAACACTTCCAGAGTTAGTAAAAGTGGACCAGGTGCGGTGGCTCATGCCTATAATCCCAGCACTTTGGGAGGCTAAGGCGGGTGGATCCCTTTATTCTAGGACTTGGGGGACCAGCCTGGGCAACATAGTGAGACCCCATCTACAAAAATTTAAAAATTAGCCAGGCATAGCAGCACATGCTTGTGGTCCCAGCTACTTGGGAGACTGAGGTGGGAGGATCACTTGAGCTCTGTGTGATCGCACTTCTACACTTCAGCTGGGTAAGAGAGTGAGACCCTGTCCAAAATAAAACAATTAGTAAAGTGACAAAGTAGAGGGCCAGGTAGACGCAGAGATGGTTCACACAGGCTCTGTTCTGGCAATTTAGACAGGGGGAGCAGAGGAAATGGCAGATGCTAGAGCAGGCAGGACTGGCTCCTTGTTAAATTAAGAATTTAGGGCCAGGTGCGGTGGTTCACACGTGTAATCCCAGCACTTTGGGAGGCTGAGGCGGACGAATCATGAGGTCAGGAGTTCGAGACCAACCTGGCCAACATGGTGAAACCCCATCTCTACTGAAAATACAAAAAATTAGCTGGGTGTAGTGGTGGGTGCCTGTAATCCCAGCTACTTGGGAGGCTGAGGCAGGAGAATCGCTTGAGCTTGGGGGGCGGAGGTTGCTCGGATTACAGGCACGTACCACTGGCACCTGGCCGAGACTGCACTCAATCCCTGGCAACAGAATGAGACTCCGTCTCAAGCAAAACAAAAAACTAAGAATTTAAAAACAGTGACAGGAGAGTGTGAAACCAGGCACAGGGCCCCGTGTGTCTGCAAAGGTCTCATGCCCCCAGCTGGCTCTGACAGCATGCCTGTGTACCAGTGGGAATAATTTGTCAATAAGAGGCATATTGATTATATTAGAGGGAAAATAACCAAAGAAATGAAATTTGGGAAAGACAGAAGACAAAAAGGAGATGGAGAGGCTGGGCGCGGCAGCTCGGGCCTGTAGTCCCAGCACTTTGGGAGGCTGAGGTGGGGAGGATCACTTGAGCCCAGGAGGTTGCGACCAGCCTGGGTGACATAGCGAGACCCTGTCTACAAAAATAAAAATAGCTGGGCATTGTGACATGTGCTTGTAGTCCAGCTACTTCGGGAGGCTGAGGTGGGAGGATTGCTTGAGGCCAGGAGGTTGAGGCTGCAGTGAGCTATGATTATACCACTGCACTCCAGCCTGAGCTAGAGAGAGAATCTGTCTCTCAAAATAAAAGGGGGATGTGACCCCTCTGTGGAGGGGTTAGACAGGAGTGACAAGTCCTCCACTGTAACAGGAAGAAAGCAGACTGGCTGCAAGAGGGTTAGTCATACGGCTGTGATGGCTCCCAGTTTTCCAATGACGGGCCAAGCAAGGCTCTCAGGAGTGGGAGGGTAGGAGGAGAAAGGGGAATGAGGAGCTTAAGTAGAGGGAAGTGTGTGTAAGACGGTGGGGTTTGGAGTTTTGCCAGTTGAAAGTAGATGAGTGAATTGGGAGTTGGTGTTTGTGAGAGAGTGAATGGTGAGGGGGAAACAAAGAATCTGGATAGACAAGTCGAGAGATTTTGAGTGAAATTAGAGGGATCAAGGGTTAGCATCTTGATTCTGGCGACTTGTGATATCGAAGGGGCACTTGAGAAAGTAGGCTGAAAGGGCTTTGTGATCAGAGGGGGACAAAATTTAAATCCACGATTTTGGAAGAGTGTGATTTTTGTGACGACAAGGTCCGGGGTATCTCTTGGGAGGCGTACGTTTGGGTTATGAGAAGTCTCTGCCCATGAGGAAGCCGAGGAGCTGAGAGAATTGCATGGCCACAAACATGGAGTTGAAATTACCAAGAATGATGAGGGTAGAGGATGGAGCTGAGGCTTCAGGACGAGTGCTAAGGTCTTCACTCTTCTCTCAAGATGGGGAAATAATACACCATTAAAATTATTTTTCTGCCAGGCATGGTGGCTTACACCTATAATTCCAGCACTTTGGGAGGCCAAGGTGGGAGAATTGCTTGAGGCCAGGAGTTTGAGCAGCTTGGGCAATACAGCAAGACCCATCTCTACAAAAAAGAAACAAAATTAGCGGGGTGTAGTGGAGGATGACTTGAGCCCTGGAGGTCAAGGCTGCGGTGAGCCATGATCAAGCCACTGCACTCCAGCCTGGGTGACAGACACCTGTCTCAAAAAAATTTTTTTTCTTACAACCACGTTTCTAAGTTTTGCGAACCTCCCTCTTCTCCCACTTCATCCAAGATCAAATCTCTGTGGGACTGACGGGGACACAGTTCTTCCTTTGAGCCAGGAGGGGGAGCAAGAGATTGCAGCAGAAGGTTCTGAATCTACAGGAAGCCTTTGAGAAAACAAAGGGGCGGCTCACAAAGGAGCTTGAGGTAGGTCCCCTCCTCCTTTTTGCGTTAGTTTCCTAGGGCTGTTCTAATTAATTACCACTAGCTTGGTGCCTTACAACAGAGGACATTTATCCTCTCATGGCTGGAGTGCAGTGGTGCAATTTAGGCTCACAGTAACCTCTGCCTCCCGGGTTCAAGCGATTCTCCTGCCTCAGCCTCCCAGGTAGCTGGGATTACAGGCGTGTGCCACTGTACCTGGCTAATCTTTGTATTTTTAGTAGACATGGGATTTCACTATGTTGGCCAAGCTGGCCTCGAACTCCTGACCTCAAGTGAGCTGCCCACCTTGGCCTCCCAAGGTGTTGAGATTACAGGCGTGAGCCACTGCGCCCGGCCTCCCGTGTCTCTTCTAAGGACACTTGCCATTGGATTTAGGGCCCACATGAACCCAGGTTGCTCTCGTGTCGATTCTTCACTGAATTACATCCGCAGCAAGCCTGTTTCCAAATAAGGACGCACGCACTGGTTCTGGGGTCAGGAGGTGGATGTATATATTGTTCAACCCACTATATCTTCCTTTTTTCCTATTGTAATAACCCAGGGGGTGGCCCAAATGTTATTTTGATGGCAATATTAGTAGGTTACTGGCTCTTTACTATACCCTGTCCATGCTGGACTCTTTAGGAAGCTCTTAGCATTACCTTATTTAATGCTCACAATTACCCCAAGGCAGGTAGTTCTATTTACATATGGGAAGACTGAGATGTGAGAGGTGGGTAGGTGCAGAACTGGGCTTCAAACCCAGAGGAACTGTACTCTGAATTGCAGGCTGGGGCTACCTCCTCTTGGTGGAAATGGACAGATTCCACAGCCTCTGCCTGTTGCAAGGGGTTGTCCCGTCGTATATTCATTGTATTTTCTTTTAAACAGGTGAGGCTTTAGGATTATTTCATACATATGATAGGAAAGAAATAACAACCATAGGCTTACCTGTAATCACTTTCTTTTTTCTTTTTTTGTTTTCTAGTAGAACAGGTAGATAATGCTGCTAAACTATAATCACTTTAAATTTAAGCCCAAGTCTGGCTGGGCTAAACCAATCAGGAATGTAAAACGGAGGCTCAGGACCCTATAGGTGCAGTTCTGGAACCAAGACGAAATGCCGGGGCCAGGGGCAGCCGTTTCCTGACCCACCCCTGAAGAAGTGGCGAACACTGCGCGGGGGAGGCAGCAGCTGGCTGCGGGGGCTGTCCGGTCCTTCCAGAGCTTGGCTGCGTCCTCTGCCCTTGGGCTTTGGACACAGTCTTGCACGGTCCTAATTACAGCTCAGTTTTGGTGAAGCTCATTTGAGCAGGGTTCTGTTGTTGGCAGCAAAAGATCCCTCCTTGGGCCAATGCCTATACCCCTGGGCCTCTCACAGGTCCTAACCACCAGCCCCACAGGGACCTATGAGGACCCCCTCTCTTTCTGTCGCGGTCCTTGACTCTCAGTTTATGGAGAAGGCATCTCTTCCTCCAAGAAATGGCAGCCGTGGGTCATAGACAGGGTCCCTTCCGTACCATCCCTCGTCTTCCTCTCGCATGTGCATCTTCATGTATGTTTTCCTGCACTTTCTTTGCAGTTAGAAGGAGAGAGAAGGACAGAAGTACATTTGGTTAATGACTTTTTTTTTTTGAGAGGAAGATTCGTTCTTGTTGCCCAGGCTGGAGTGCAATGATGTGATCTCCGCTCACTGCATCCTCTGCCTCCCAGGTTCAAGTGATTCTCCTGCCTCAGCCTCCTGAGTAGCTGGGATTACAGGCATGCGCCACCACGCCTGGCCAATTTTGTATTAGTGGTAGGGTTTCTCCATGTTGGTCAGGCTTGTCTCAAACTCCCAACCTCAGGTGATCTGCCCCCCTTGGCCTCTCAAAGTGCTGCGGTTACAGGTGTGAGCCACCGTGCCCCGCTGATGATTTGCTTTTTTAAAAAAACAACCAAATAGCCTCAGAGAAATTTTGAACTACTTTCTCTAAAAAAAAAAAGAAAAAGAAGCCAGCTTTATTGAGAAATAATCCACATGCCAGACATTCACCCATTTAGTATGTTTCTAGATCGTCGATCATCACAGTCAATTTTAGAACATTTTTACCACCCCAAAAGAATCCTCACACCCATCAGCAGTCACTTCCTGTTTCTCCCAAATCCCCCGTCCCCAGTTCCCACTAGCCTACCCTATCATCAGAGATTTGCCTTTCCTGGAGTCTTCACAGAAATGGAGTCAGACAGTAGAAACATAGTGTTGTAAATTATTTATGGGCGGGACGTGGTGGCTCACACCTGTAATCCCAGCGCTTTAGGAGGCCAAGGTGGGCAGATCACTTGTGGTTAGGAGTTTGACACCAGCCTGGCCAACATGGTGAAACCCCGTTGCTACTAAAAATGCAAAAATCAGTCGGGCATGGTGGTGCGTGCCTGTAGTCCAGCTACTCAGGAGGCTGAGGCAGGAGAATCAATTGAACCTGAGACAGAAGTTGCAGTGAGCCGAGAGCACACCACTGTACTCCAGCCTAAGTGACAGAGCGAGACTCTGTGTCAAAAAAACAAATTACGGTGAACAGCAAGTTGGATGCCATTCTTTTCAGTTGTATTCAGGTATAAGGCTCATTTTTTTCACAATGAGCAGTTAGAGCAGCAAAGCTGTAGATGTCTGAAGCCTTTTTAAGGAGTTTAGTTTTGAGAGCTTAGGGAATAGGAGATCACCTGAGGTCTCCCCTTTTTCTTTCCCCCCTGAAGCCCTCGCCTTTGCCACCAGCAGCTGAGAGAACAGTCTTAGGGGAAAGAAAACATGAGCGCTCAGCACTGTAGGGAGAGAGAAGTGAAGGCGTAAGAGACACGCATGAGCTGTCCCTGGCTCATTCACCTCCTCGTCTTCCTCTTGTTCACCGAGACCTCGGTGTCTCTCCCAGCCTTGGAGCAGAAGTGTGGTCATGCCTCTGCAGTATGTGTGGGACTGGCTGGCCAGCATCTGCACTCTATGCTGAGTACCTGTGCCTGGGTGTCCCTTTCCCTTCGGCTCCAGTGTGACATCCCTTCCCAAGATTCTTGTTGCCCTGGGGTCTTCCACATTCAGCCGTGTCAAGCTCAGGGAATAAAGGAGGAAAGTGGGGATCGCCCCAAAGTTAGGGGCTTGGAGGTTGAGTTGCCACAGGTATTAACAGGCAAACCTGCCCTCCTCTTCCAGCCGGGTGCTGGTGGTAGTTGACAGGGAAAGGGCCCCTGAGGAAGACAGCGAGGTGGGAGAGAGGGCGACACAGGGGGATGGAGAAGTTGGAAGTCTCTGCGGTGGCCAAGGGGGCAGTGGGGCCTGGAGGACATGGTCAGGCATCTGCTCCCACTGGCCCAGGGGACTCTTGGTCCCTTTGCCCTGGACCCTGCTGTTGGCAGCTGTGGTGGGATGGAGGTGTGTCCCTGGCACCCCCCCACGTCTCCCCTGCATGAGGTTCCTGAGGAGCCTGTGGGCATCGCAATGCTCTCTGGGTTTCACCTGGAGAACCACTGCGCACAAGTGGCCTTTCCTTATATCTTTGAGCAACTTGAACTCTTGCGGAAAGAACATGGGGTCCACGGAGGCCTGTGCCAGTCTGCAGAGACAGGAAACATCACCTCTGTTTTCAAGATGGTTCCATTCACTCTTTGTCCTAGCGTCCCTGCACTCAGCTCCCACTGTGATGGCTTGGGCAGGGGGGATGGTGGCATTTTCTGGATAGTTCCACTGCCTCTGGCCCACTGCAAGTGAGCCTGGTGAGCCTGGTGAGGGAGGGCACGCTCAGGCCCCTGCCTGCCCCGGGCCTGCTGTCCTTCATTGTCCTGTGTTCTGAAGACACGGGTGCATCTCCGTCACTCATGACCCACTGAGTCACAACACCGGGGGCGGGAAGGAATGAAAAGGCTCCTGGAGGGTGAGTGTGTATGTGAGGGTGGGGGCGCGAAATGGCGGCGTCCCCTTAGGGGCCTGTGCCCACCTTCCCGTAGGTCAGCATGGCTGAAGTCGGCAACTTTGTTGTATTTTCTGGGTCTTAGCAGTCATGAGCTTGGACCAAGAGACGTGCCCTTTTCACATTTATTTAAAGGGTTGAAATCTGAAAGGTGCGTTAGAAATTGTTCTGTTTATAGAGTCACTCTAAATACACTGTGGTGGAAGACGGCCAAGAGCTCTTGTGAAGTGAAAGGAGAAACTAGAAAGCAGGCGCTCAGCATGATCTCATATACGTACATGTGTGGACACCTGTGTGTATACATGTAGAAACATGTCTGTACACATGCATGTGTATAATATACGTGTGCGTGCATGTGGTCTGGAGATTTATATACATAGTACAACCAGAAGGAATATATACTAAAGAGGTAACATCTCTTGAAAGAGGGGAGATATGGGGGGAGGGGAACTTTTAAACATCTTTTATTTATTTGTCTGAGACAGAGTCTTGCTCTGTCGCCCAGGCTGGAGTGCAGTGGTGTGATCTCGGCTCAACACAACCTCTCCCTACCGGGTTCAAGTGATTCTCCCGCTTCAGGATCTCCAGTAGCTGGGATTACAGGTATGTGCCACCACGCCTGGCTAATATTTGTATTTTTAGTAGAGACGAGGTTTTGCCATGTTAGCCAGGCTGGTCTCGAACTCATGACCTCGGGTGATCCACCCACCTCGGCCTCCCAAAGTGCTGGGATTACAGGCCTGAGTCACCACCTGGCCTAAACATCTTTATTTATGGCAAAGAAATGGAAAAACGTTCTGGTCGAGTCTTGCCAGGGTGAGTTTGAGACCTGGGTCACAGGGCGCCTTTGACCTCAACCAGTGCTGTCTGCCCCTGCTGCGCCGCTTGGCCTGGGCCTTGGTGTGAGTATTTACGACCACAAAAGTTACTTTTCCTGCAAGTGATTTCTTCCGATGGCTGAAGAATGTCTGTGACGTTGTCCATCTCTGCTTCTCCTTAATGAAATTGCCTGGCAGCCGCGGTATTTTAAACAAGGCTTAACCCCTAGTCACTCTCCCATGTAACTTCCCATTCCATTTTCCAGGGGAATGGCTGCTCTGACATCAAATAGGCAATGTCAGCAGGAAGCGGTAATCATCAAAGGTGTGGGTTTGAGCTCTGTTGAGAGAGGCGCTCATAGGGCAATTTTTGCAACAGTTGGAAAATGCACTACTGGACAGGGCTGGCTTTCGCTGAGAGGCTGAGCAGGAGTTGGTCCATGTGCTGCGTTCTCCTTTCACTCCCCAGTTCCTCCCTGGGCCACCTGCCTGCCACAGCACCGATAGTGGAGTCAGCAGAGGCTCAGCTTTCTGGTCTATGTGTGGCTGTTTCTTTTTTAAATTTTTTTTAAATATATATATTTTTTATTGCACTTAAAATTTTTTTTTTTTAAGACAGTCTCACAGCATCACTCGGGCTGGAGTGCAGTGGCGTGATCTTGGTTCACTGCAACCTCTGCCTCCCAGGTTCACGTGATTCTCCTGCCTCAGCCTCCCGAGTAGCTGGGATTACACCACCACATCTGGGTAATTTTTTGTACTTTCAGTAGACACAGAGTTTCACGATGATGGCCAGATGGGTCTCAAACTCCTGATCTCATGATCCGCCTGCCCCTGCCTCCTAGAGTGTTGGGATTACAGGCATGAGCTGCCGTACCTGGCCACATGTGGCTCTTTCTAGGAGGGATTTCTCAGTCTCCTCTCCTATTTTTCTTCTCTCCCTCAAAATTTTCCAATGCTCCTGGAGGCTAATCAGTCACAACTCAGAGTGTTGTCGTAGTGGGCTCTCTGCCTGAAAGCTGAGGAACTGGGACCAGAGTGCGTGAGTGCAGGGATCATTTTGGAGATGAAGGCAGTGACTGGAAATTGTAGGTGGCAAGATGGCAGGGACATCTTTCTGCGCTTCCACTCACCCGCTCTTCCCCCACAGCAAATAGAACTGCAGTAAGTTTTAAGGATTCGCAGTGTTGACATCGAGCCCCAGGGTGTCCCAGCAGAAGAGGTGGCACCGACTGGGGGCTGTTTCCACTGAATGGAGGGCTCCACCTCAGGAAGTAATAAATGGCAGCAGGTTTTTTGGGCATGTGCATCTGTGAGATCTGAGGGGGATCCATCAGATAATGCCCAGAAAGAATTCTGAAAGCAAATGAGAATATTCAGAAATACTCATTGACGGCACAGCCCTGTAAAGATGATCTGGGAGCTCTTAAAGGAAGCATTTTCCCAGGGATGGGGAATCTTAGGTTGGCTTTTCGGAAGGCCGGCTGAGGCGAGACCAGAGCCCTCTCCCTGGACTGCCTGCTTAGGTTAGGGTGCATGCACGCCTCCTTCACTAGTTTCATCAGGAATTCATTTTTCTTATTCTTTGAGGTGGAGTCTGCTCTGTCGCCCAGGTTGGAGTGCAGTGGCACGATCTCGGGCTCACTGCAACCTCTGCCTCCCGGGTTCAAGCAATTCTCCTACCTCAGCCTCCTGAGTAGCTGGGATTACAGGCATGCCCCACTAATTGTTGCCCGGCTAATTGTAGTATTATTAGTGGAGAAAGGGTTTCACCATGTTGGTCAGGCTGGTCTCCAACTCTTGACCTCGTGATCTGCCTGCCTCAGCCTCGCAAAGTGCTGGGATTAGTGAGCCACTGCGCCCAGCTTTTTTTTTTTTTTTTGTTTTTTAAAGAGACAGTGTCTTGCTCTGTCACCCAGGCTAGAGTGCAATGATGCAATCTTGGCTCACTGCAACCTCTGCCTCCTAAGTTCAAGTAATTCACCTGCCTCAGCCTCCCGAGTAGCTGGGATTAAAGGCACCCACCACCACACCCGGCTAATTTTTGTATTTTTAGTAGAGATAGCATTTCACCATGTTGGCCAGGCTGGTCTGGAACTCCTGATCTCAGGTGAATCACCTGCTTGGCCACCCAAAGTGCTGGGATTACAGGGATAAGCCACCATATCCAGCCAGGAATCCATTCTTTAAAACGGTCTGAAGTATCTCAAAGTGGATTGTAGCCTCTGTAAGCTGAACAAACAAAAACCATTTTTTAGCCAGGCATGGTGGCTCATGCCTGTAATCCCAGCACTTTGGGAGGCCAAGGCAGGTGGATCATCTAAACCCAGGAGTTTGAGACCAGCCTGACCAACGTGGTGAAACCCCGTCTCTACTAAAAATACAAAAATTAACTGGGCGTGGTAGCGCTTACCTATAATCACAGCTACTCAGGAGGCTGAGGCAGGAGAATTGCTTGAAACCTGGAAGGTGGAGGTTGCAGTGAGCCGAGATAGTACCACTGCACTCCAGCCTGGGTGATGGAGCTAGACTCCCTCTAAAAAAAAAAAAAGCATTCATACTTAGAATTTTATAATCGAGGTCGAGTTGTGAGATGGAGGCATGAACAGGCTATGAAGACCTGGAGGTGCAGCTGTGGACAGTGTTATTGACAAGTGTGGGAGGGAATGAGGGAGAGGTGAAGAGGGCACCCGGGATTGAGAAGGTGCCTTGTGGGGTGATGTTGCAGCATCTGGTCAGGAAGCCAGCGTGGAGGGAAAGGCTGCACATATGAGAATGGAAGGACAACACGAGCCCCACGGATGAGAGAGCAGGTACAGGTCCTGAGGGAGTGTGTCTATGAATTCAGCATCCTGGGCAAATTTGGCAACAGATGGGTGAGGGCCCAGAGGCTGAGATCTCATGTGAAGCTCAGCCCTAGAGAAGTATCTGGAACTCTGACCTCGGTGGGAGCTCAGAGTGGAGCAGGCACGGAAGAGCATGGAGGCTGGGGACAGGAACCTATTGGGCTCCCATGGCCTCCGTGTCTCCATGGAGTGAGGTGAGTGGTCGCCTGCTGAGATGAGCATGGTGGGGAAAGTGACTGCGGCTCCAAGGAGAGAGCTTGAGCCCCAGCTCCTGGGCATGTCCCACAGAGCCTGCCCGATGCTGGAAAGGAGGACAAGGAGAGGTGGCGCTGTGCCAAGGGACAGGGGCTCTGATGGGACTCCCTGGGAATGTGCAAAGGGGAATTTTATTCAACTTGGAGGCTGAGCAGCAAGGTTTTCTGAAGGATGTGTCACTAAAGGTATGACTTGAAAAAAGAAGAGGGGGTGAGCCTGGTAAAGTTATTGCTGGAACGAGGTCCTGATCCAGACCCCAAAGAGTATTCCTGGATCTTGCCCAAGAAAGAATTCAGGGTGAGTCCGTAAAGTTTGTTAAACAAGTTTATTAAGGAAGTAAAGGAATGAGGCCGGGCGCAGTGGCTCATACCTGTAATCCCAGCATTTTGGGAGGCTGAGGCAAACGGATCACAAGGTCAGGAATTCGAGACCAGCCTGGCCAACATGGCAAAATGCTGTCTCCACTAAAAATACAAAAATTAGCCAGGCATGGTGGTGGGCACCTGTAATCCCAGCTACTCAGGAGGCTGAGGCAGGAGAATCACTTGAACCCAGGAGGTGGAGGCTGCAGTGAGCCGGGATCGTGTCATTACACTCCAGCTTGTGCAACAAAAGTGAGACTCCATCTCAAAAAAAAAAAAAACAAACAAAATCAAAAACAAAAAGCATAGTAAAGGAATGAGAGTAGCTACTCCATAGGCAGAGGAGCGGCACGGGCTGCTGGACTGAGTGTAGTTATGGTTATTTATTGATCATATGCAAAACATGGGATGGGTTATTTGTGAGTTTTCTGGGAAAGTGGTGATTTCCTGGAACAGAGGGTCCCTCCCCTTTTTAGACTGCATAGGGAAACTTCTGGACATTGAATGGCATTTGTAAACTGTCATGGTGCTGGTGGGAGTGCCTTTTAGCGTGCTAATGTATTATAATTAGCAAATAATTAGCAGCAAGGATGAACAGAGGTCACTTTCATTGCCATCTTGGTCTTGGTGGGTTTCCCTGGCTTCTTTACTATATCCTGTTTTATGTGCACAGTCTTTGTGACCTGTATCTTGTGATACCAGTCCTGCTGACCTCCTATCTCATCCTGTGACTCAGAATGCCTAACCTCCTGGGAATGCAGCCCCTATTCAAGATGGAGTCACTCTGGTTCAAATGCCTCTAACAAAGTGAGGAAGGCATTCTAGACAGTCAACAGCAGGCACAAAACTCTAGAGTCAGAGAGCCTTGCGTGTCCTGGGGTGCAGTCATGATTAACCTTGACCAAGGAAAGGTTTGGCCCTTATCTCCGGCTCCTGGGAGGCAATGTCCAAGCCCCTGGAATTGCTTCCCTGTTAAGAGTGCCTTTATTTACCTGAGGGCCTTGGGCCCCACCAGATAGTCTCTGCTAACAATGTGACCTATAGGGGGCCCCTTGGGCTAATTGGTATCAGCTTGTCCTCTGCAGGGGCTGGAAACCAGGATCAACCAAGTGGGCGGCCAGCCACGTCTGGGTGACCAGCCCCCAGTAGAAACCTTGGATACCAAGGCTCAGGTGAGCAACCCTAGTTGGCAGCACTTTGTGTGTTTTGCCACACATCAATGTTGGGAGGGGTAAGCGCTGGCTGTGCAACTCCACCAGGAGAGGATGATGGAGGGGGTGCCTGGGCTCTCCTGCCTCTGTCCACGTGGCTCTTCCCTTGCTGATTGGAGTCTATATCCTTTCACTGTGATAAACCATGACCATGAGTTATGGCCTTGTGAATTAATGAACCTGATCTCCCAGTGGAATGGGGTGGGCGGGAACCAGAACAAAGGATGGCAGTAGCTCTGTGGATTGGCCTAGGATGTCCTAGAATAGCCAGGTCACAGGTGGGCCTTCCCATCCCGGGAATGTGATGAGCCCAGCCTGGCTGGTGCAATCCGGGGTCACTGTCAGGAGTCACTCATGCCAAGATGTGTGCGTTTTCTGGGTGAAATGTAGAAAGCACTGCTGTGTCCCCCACATGGCTTCCTGCTGAGGGGGATCAGGGAGGATGCAGTAAGAGAGATGGCCTGTGAGTTAGTCTCTGAGGTCCCCTTTAGGAATTGGTAAATAACACAGCCCCGAAAGGAGAGGGACTTAGAGAAACTCAGTGCTGGCTGGGGTGGCAGATTTGCTCCCGAAGTCCTTTGGGCTGGACCCAGCTGTGTGGCAGCTCCCCCCGCCCATCTCCCCCAGGCTTAGCTCCTGTGCACCCTCTGCCCACTAGTGTCGTCTATTGCTCTGCCCGCAAGGCTGGCCCCAGAGGTCCCCAGCCTTCTTGTTGAACCACCCAGGCTTCTGATGAATGGAGTCCAAGGTTTCTCACACTCAGCCAGCAGCACTGGCCTGGGGCATGGATCGCATGCCCTTCAGGGACCAGGTAAGTCCTCCAGGAGCAGGTCCCGCACTGCCCTTCTGTCCTCTCGCAGCCCCACTAGGATTGTGTATTTGGAGATGGGCTCAGGGAGCCTCAGCTCTAGGCTTGCTGGTGACCCCAGGTCCTGTGGCATCTGGCCAGGAAGCGCCTGTGCAGTGCAGGCCAATAGCCTGCCTCCTTTTAAAGTGGCATTTTGAAAGCCAGCTGCTCCCATTGGCCCACCTGAAGACATCCCTTCTCCTGCCTCTCCTCAGCAGGAGCCTCCAGGGCAGCTCAACTGAGCACGGCATCATGGTATGGTCTTCCTTATCTTTCTTCTCCAGGTTATTTGGTGACATTCTTTTCAGTCTATAGGCAGAATAATGATTGTGGCTTCCACAGCCCACAGCCCTCAGCCCTCAGCCCTGTGTTGGGCAGCCCAGCTTGGGCCTTGGTGACCAGTGTTGGTCACCTGCTGCCAGCAAGGGGCCAGGACACGAAAATGTAGGAAAAGGTAATTTTGCGAGTCACACCGTGGGTCAGGCCTGAGAGGTGAAGTCAGCTTACAAGGGTAGAGTGGCTCCAAGGCAGACCTGCGAGCTGAACAAATGAATTACCGTAGCTAAAACAAACTGGTCAGGAAGCACCCTGGGCAGCAGACATTGCCAGGGTCCTGTAGGTGCTGACCAGGACGGAGAGTCTCTTGACTTGGAAGCATTCAGGCTCCCTGGCAAGGTTGGCCAATGAGAGGGACATCTGGCTCATGATAGTCTGCTGTCATTAACCATCAGGTTCATGTAGATGACCCCCTGCCCTGCATTCCTATCATGCTCATAAAGCCTTGGGCTGTGAGGTGTCTTTCTGCACGTGTACTTCCAGGAAGAGCGTGTCCCAGCATGCCAACCCCTATGTGCCCCGTATCTGGCCTTCCCCCCGACAAGCACCTTTCTGCCTTGCAGGTGAGAGTGCCACTGCATACCTCAACGCTGTATCCCTCCCAAAGCTGTAACTGGGCCAGGGGACACCAAAGTATCAAATCAGGTTTTCAGACACTTAATACCTAGTTAGCAATAACTGATTCCAATGGGGAGGTACAAGATGGTGCTTCGCCTTGTTAGTGACACCTGCTAGCAAGCCACATCTTGAATGACAAAGCTATTTAGGGGGCCAACTTTGGTGCTGTTTGCTCCAGGGGCCCGCACTACAGGTCAGGACCTGCTCACACAGCTTTGCCCTGTTACCAGCAGCTCACACTGGCCGACAGGACTCCTTCCAGGACAGACGCCTGCAGCCCTCACTTTTCTTCCCCTTTTTTAAGGACTGCAGTCTCCCAAAGGTGCCCAGCTGGTGTGGGGTGCGGTTGTGATGGGGGAGAATCCCAAAGCAAATAGCGGGGTTAGCGCAGACCAAAGCTTACCTGGAAAGGCAGTATGGAAAACAGGTAAAAGTGGGGAGCCCCAACCCCACCCCTCCGAGGGGTTACTCTGATGTTTGAAAACCACTAGACATAGATATGAGGTCAACTGTCTGACCAGGAGATTGGGAAGGAAACAAAGCCGCTTACCTAAGTTGGAGCTAAATAAGGAACACTGAGGTCAGATGGCAATGTAGGAATCCCCCATCTGGCAAGAGGAACAGATGTGTATGTTACAAAGGCAGACTATAAAAACTGTCCGCCTTGGAGGGAGACACTAAGTGTCTGTAATGTAGAAATAACCAGTCTGTACAGACTTGGAAGTGGTAAAACTAAAGCTTAGGAAAATATTTTTAAAAATATTAAAAATGTCCCGGCCGGGTGTGGTGGCTCACGCCTATAATCCCAGCACTTTGGGAGGCCAAGGCGGGTGAATCACGAGGTCAGAAATTCAAGACCAGCCTGGCCAACATGGTGAAACCCTGTCTCTACTAGAAATACAAAAATTAGCCAGGTGTGGTGGCGGGTGTGTGTAATCTGTAATCCCAGCTACTCAGGAAGCTGAGGCACAGGGATGAGAATTGCTTGAACCTGGAAGAGGCTGCAGTGAGCCAAGATTGCACCACTGTACTCCAGCCTGGGTGACAGAGTGAGACTCTGTCTCAAAAAAAAAAAAAAAAAAAAGTCCCTAGCAGAACAGCCTACTGTATTGAGCATAATATAGCAACATTAATTTTAGGTCAAATCCTTTGGAAATTTTTTCAATTTCACATTTAGAGCTGTACTTTTCTTTTTGCTTTGATAATTTTTTTTTTTTTTTTTTGAGACAGAGTCTCACTTTTTCACCCAGGCTGGAGTGCAGTGGCACAATCTCAGCTCACTGCAACCTCCGCCTCCCGGGTTCAAGCGATTCTCCTGCCTCAGCCTCCTGAGTAGCTGGCATTACAGACATGCACCAGCTAATTTTTTTTTTTCTATTTGTAGTAGAGATGGGGTTTCACCATGTTGGTCAGGCTGGTCTCGAACTCCTGACCCCGTGATCTGCCCACCTCGGCCTCCCAAAGTGCTGGGATTACAGGCATGAGCCACCGTGCCCAGCCAATGTTTCAATATTTTAATAGTGTTTTTCAGGTAAGAATGAAATATTAAGACACTGATTGTATTCGTTTCCCATTATGGTGTAAGTAGCTGCAGTACTGTGGACAAAATACCTGGGTCTGGTCTGAGTCTGAATGATCCTGGCTCTGCCCTTACTAGCTAGGTTATCCTGGAGGGCAAATTAATATCTCAGGTTAGCCTAAGAATCAGTTCATCTATAAACTACAAGGCTGTTAAGGGTTAAATAAGACCATGTGTAAAATGTTTAAACCTAGCACTCAGAAACGGATTCCATCTGCTACCCTGGTACTTATTAATGCAGAAATACTCATCCAATCATTTTTTAGTACCTAAAATGCTATTTATCAACTAAATAAATTCCTAGCATGATGAAAAGTGGGAATTACTTCAGACTGAGGTAAAATCAGCTTTACTAATTTTGTAACAGAATAATAAGCACTCTGTAATATAACATTGTACTTTTAAACTGAAGACTCCTTTGAAAAGTTAAAGATGTGTTCTTAAAACAAATTTATTGAAGCTGAGCATATTTACATTATACAATCATGCATATCTGTATTTTAAAATTATACAATCATCGTTCACTGTGTAAAATTTGCAAAATACAGGTAAGAAAGCAAAGAAAAATTATCCCACCAGAGATGAACGCTGTTAGTCTTTTAGTAAATCACCTTTAGAGCTGTTTTGCAGGGTAGATACATAACACAAACAATTGGTGGCATTAAATCTGCGTGCTTTTTGAAAAGTGATTCTGGAGTGAATAAAATTCAGCCGCAACTTACTTTAGAAGAGATACACTGCAGGCGGGTGTGATGGCTCACACCTGTAATCCCAGCACTTTGGGAGGCAGAGGCAGGAGGATCACTCCGAGGTCAGGAGTTCGAGACCAGCCTGGCCAACATGGTGAAACCCTGTATCTACTAAAAATAAATTAGCCAGGAGTGGTGGTGTGCACCTGTAATCCCAGCCACGCCGGGTCTCAGGCATGAGAATCGCTTGAACCCAGGAGGAGGCAGGAGGATCACTTGAAGATGGGTATTTGAGACCAGCATGGGCAACAAAATGAGATCCCACTTCTAATAAAATTAAAAATGCAGGGAAAAAAAAGCTTATGCTAATATACATGTCAATGATCTAAGCTCTGGCTACATAATTGAATTTCTTGAATGTGACAACTCAAAAATTTCGATTACTGAAGAGGCCACCTCACTGTTACTTCATGTGCAAGTCAGAGATTTGAAAAATAAGAGGTATTAGAGATGGGGGAGGAAGGCAGTGTCTAAACAAACCTCTTCTGTGCCAGTGTTCCTCTTCAAAGACTTTTTTTCCTGAAACGTGTTTTGACTTGTTCATCACTGAATGAGGAACAATCCAGTGTTTTATATTCAAATTATCCCATGAGTTGAGATTTCATTTATTAGAAAATGTATCATTAATTTATTATTTGAGACGGAGTTTCACTTTTTTTGCCCAGGCTGGAGTGCAATGGCATGATCTCAGCTCACTGCAAGCTCTGCCTCCCGGGTTCAAATGATTCTCCTGCCTCAGCCTCCCGAATAGCTGGGATTACAGGCATGTGCCACCATGTCAGGTTAATTTTGTATTTTTAGTAGAGATGGGGTTTCTCCATGTTGGTCAGGCTGGTCCCAAACTCTCGACATCAGGTGATTCACCCTCCTCAGCCTCCCAAAGTGCTAGGATTTCAGGCATGAGCCACCGCTCCCAGCCTGAAAATGCTAATTGTGACTTTAATTTTTAAAAATTACCTTCAGAAAATATCCCCTCTCAGCATGAAGTATTGGCTTTGGATTTAGGTGACCCTTTAATTGCTCAAACCTCCACTATCCTAATTTATTATATTCTAATTGGTATTGATAATTACCTTTTTTTCCCTAATAGATTACCTTTTCTAAATTCTACTTGTGTAAATCCAACCCTAATATTACAAAGCAATTGGCATGGGAGATTCAAGTAAAATAAAAACATGGTTGATAAAAAAAGACCAAAACTGTACCATGCTTCTTGTTTAAGCCAGTTTTAAAATTATAAAGTTTAGATTTTAAAAAGATTCATGCGATTCTCCTGTCTCAGCCTCTGCAGAGGCTGCAGTGAGCCAAGATCGTGCCACTGCACTCCAGTCTCTCAAAAAATAAAAAAAATAAATAAATCCTAATATACAGAAGAGTATAAAGGGGAAGGTAAAAATTTCCTCAACTCTATCTGACCTCTAGTCTCATTCTCTGTGGCTGCATAGTCCAATATGGAAGCCAACAGCATGTGACTATTCAAACAAAAAAATTTGTTTTTGTTTTTGAGATGGCATCACACTCTGTTGCCCAGGCTGGAGTGCAGTGGGACAATCTCAGCTCACTGCAACCTCCATCTCCTGGGTTCAAGCAATTCCCGTCTCAGCCTCCCTAGTAGCTGGAATTACAGGTGTGTGCCACCACACCCATCTAATTTTTTTGTATTTTTAGTAGAGACAGGGTTTTGCTATCTTGGCCAGGGTGGTCTCAAACTCCTGGGCTCAAATGATCAATCCGCCTTGGCCTCCCAAACTGCTGAGATTACAGGCCTGAGCCACTACACCCAGCCTAAAACTAAAATTTTAAATTCAGTTCCTCACACTAGCTATTATTTCAATTGCTCAACACCCCCATGAGGCTAACGGCTATCACAGTGAGTGTAGATACCAAGCATCCCATCATCACAGGAAGTTCACTGGACAGTGCTGCTCTGTAGTAACCACAGCTGCGCACCTGCACGTTTACTATGAGCTCGCTCTCTTCTAGATGCAACCCCTCATCAGATACATTATTTTTCAAAATTTTTCTCCCATTGTGAGGGTTATCTTCACTTTCTTATGAAGTCCCACTGATCTACTGTTTTCCTTTGTTGCTTGTGCTTTTGGTGGTGTTATCTAAGAAACCATTCCTAAACCCAACACCACAAAGATCTACTTCTGTTTTTGCTCTTATACTTAGGTCTATGATCCATTCCGAATTACGCTTTGTAATGGGGTAGGAGGTAGGTATCTTTTGCTGTGCACATAGCTACCAGTTGTCCCGGCACTGCTTGTTGAAAAGACAACTCTTTCTCTATTGAATGGTGTTAGCATCCTTGTTGAAAAGAAGTTGATCAGAAATGTACAGGTTTATTTCTGGATGTTCAGTTCCACTCCTTTGATCAATATGTCTATCCATATGCCTACCTTGTCTTATTGTAGTTTTGTAGCACATTTTGAAATTGGTAAGTCTTCCAACTTTGTTCTTTTCCAAGATTTTTTGGCTATTCTGGGTCCCCTGCATTTCCATATCAATTTTATCAGTTTGTCAATTTCTGCAAAATAATACAGTTAGGATGTTGATAGGAATTGTGTTGAATCTGCAGACTAATTTGGGCAGCACTGCCATCTTACCAATATTAACTCTTCCAATCCATGAACATGGATGTCTTTCCATTTATGGATCTTAATTTCTTTAAACATTTTGTAGTTTTATTCTTCTTGATGCTACTGTATATAGGATGTCTTTATTCTCATTTTCAGAATGTTTGTTGTTAGTATAGCTATAAAACTGATTTTTGTATATTTGATCTTGTATCCTGCTGCAACCTGTTGAACTCATTTATTACTTTATGGATTCCTTAGCATTTTCTATGTACAAATATATATGAACTGTGAATACATAAAGTTTCACCTCTTTTGCAGTATACACAGCTTTTCTTTTTTCTTGCCTAATTGCTCTGGTTGGAACCTCAAGTACAATACTGAATAGAAGTGGTGCGGCTGAGCATCCTTGTCCTTATTCCCAATCTTAAGGGGAAAACATGCAGCCTTTAGTCTATCACCATGAAGTATGATGTTAGGTGTGGGCTTTTCATAGATGTTATATTTACCATATCTAGGAATATTCCTTTTATTCCTAGTTTGTTGAGTGTTTTTATCTTGAAAGGGTTTTGGATTTTATCCAATGCTGTTTGTCTCTCTTAAGACAATCTACGTGGGGTTTGTGCTTGATTAAATTTGGTACAGTTGATCCTCATTATTTGTGTTTATGTATTTGTCAATTTACCAACTTGCTTAAATTCATTTATAACCCTCAAACTGATATCTGACACTTTTTGTGGTCATTTGTGGATATGTGTAAATAGGTGAAAAAATTGAGTCACTCAATTCACACGTTCCTAGCTGAGGATGAACAAGATGATGTTCTGCCTTCCTGTTTCAGCCTCACAGAGAAATAACTGCAGGATGGAAATGGCAGGGGCAATTCAGTGTAGATGAGAAGCTCTGGCTCCGGGGTCAGCTGGATGGGGTTTGAATTTCAGTTCTGGCACATGTTTTAGTGAGGTGCGTCAGGCATGTCACTTAACACTTCTGATACCTCAGTTTGATTTCTGTAAAACAGAATCTGCTAGGATGAACCATTTTAAGAATTCAAGCTCATAATGTGCATTACATAAGCATATGTATACACACATAAACACACATTCTCCTAAAAGCAGTCATTCCATATTTAATTCAGTGTTTGTGGGAGAATACTTTGTAGAACATAGTTACTGTGAATAATGAGAACTGACTGTGTATTAGCTTATTTTATTATTTTTTTAACATGTTGAACCAACCTTGAATTCCTGGGATAAATTCCACTTGGTCATGATGTATAATCCTTTTTATTTTTTAATTTATTTATTTTTTTAAAGATGGGGTTTCACCATGATGGCCAGGCTGGTCTTGAACTCCTGACCTCAGGTGATCCACCCACCTCAGCCTCCCAAAGTGCTAGAATTACAGGCATGAGCCACCGCGCCCGGCGATGTATAATCCTTTTTATATGCTGCTAGATTCAGTTTGCTAGTATTTTGTTAAAGCTTTTTATGTTTGTATTAATAATAAATATTGCCTTACAGTTTTCTTGTGATGTCTTGTCTAGTCTGGCATCAGGGTAATACTGATGTCATAGAATGAGTTTGTAAAAAAAAATTAGTGCTAATTTTAATGTGTGGTAGAATTCAGCAGGGAAGCCATCTAGGCCTGGGATTTTCTGTGAGGCTTTTAACGTTACAAATTCAATATTTTTCCTTGTTAGTGCCAATTGCATTTTTAACCAACTTTTAGGTAGAACCAGAAATGATAAGAATATTATCTCAGGTCAGTAAAATTCAAGAAGAGAACATGTATTATCAAGGAAGATGCTAAATATCTGGAAAATTCAGCTAGGCTGCTATGAAAATTAACCATTATATCTTGATTCTTAACCTCTGCTAGATCTAGCTTTAAAAGACAAACATTTTGTCACTTCTCATGAGGTTTCATAATCTTATGAACAAGAAATTTCAGCCTGTTATACATCAGATTTATATACAAACCTCTTAAGTAAAAACTTGCAGCAAACTCCTATAATCAAAAACTGAAGTTTGTACATTCCTTGAGATAATACACAGATATGTATCTCTCTCTCTCTATATATATATATATATAAAAATATATTTCACTCTATCTACAAAAATAACAATTAGAACCTGTCAGGAAGGCAGTGTGTAGTGGAAAAAATAGTGCAATAGAATTCTGGAGGTCTCAGTTCTGGTGCCAGCTCTAACTTAGATAAGATGCCTTTATGTGTTTTTCCCATTGAAGAAATTAGGTTATTCCTGGTGATCAGCAAGGTTCTTTGTGGTATTAAAAATACAATGACTTATTCTACAATAATGCTATTCCCATTGCTATTACTTCAGATTGGTCACAATGAAAATATTTTGTACATAAACATACCCCCATACTTCATTTGTACAGAACTAATCAACCAATTCACAAAATCTTAGAAGAGGAAGTCTGTGATTAAATAATATAATTCCAACATCTCAAAGTCCTGAAGTTTGCTATGAAACAGTTACTGCTATTCTTTCTCTACAGATTTGCCTTTCACAATGTCTCACTTTATGTAAGTACAGTACTATTTCACATGAGGCATCTATAATTATGCAAATTTTCAAAAACGAGGTCATTTTTCAGAAATTCTGAGCCTGTCAGAGAAACTAAATGGTATTTCATCAGTTGTCTCTACTGGCACATTACTTCTACTAAAATGACATGAAGAATGGTGAGCAAAACTTGAAATAAATGCATCTGGAGTCCGGCTGCAATGACAGCTATCTGCTGGTGTAACATTACTTGGATTACTAGGATGTGAACGGTAAACACCATGGAATGGGTCTTGCAACGAGTGATAATGCCCTGCTCCTCCTGAGGTGGCGGCAGAACTCTGGTAAGGACCATTAGACATAAGACAAGTTTGAAAGCAAGTCTTCCTTCCCAAACCTCGATGCATGTCTAATTTAGCAATGAGAGGTTTCCCAACGTTCACCTCCTGCTTGTCCTCTACAGTATCTTCCAATCCTGAGTACTGATACGATAAACATACTGTGAAGACTAGATGTTCCTGAAAAGGAAAAAAAAATCTGGTTTATTATTGACATCAATAGGGAATATATAGTAATCTGAAAAAATATTATTCATACCTCCACCCCACCACACATCCACTTGCTCTCCTTTCCCAGGTTCCACATCCTCATGGCATCCTTTTTATCTCCCCTAAACTGAGAAACGCCAGCTATCATCATCTTCCTTTTCCTTCATGTAATACTTACAACAAATCTAGAATTTCTAGTTCTTACTATTGTTAGTAGTCAAAATGAAAGAGAGGTGATACTCCAGATGAACAGTGAAAACATATTTTCCAAGCAGTGCGGCTTAGGAAACTTATCCTTCCCTATTATTAGAGATGGGGGAATTATCCTTTCATTAAAAAATGAACTGGGCCGGGCGTAGTGGCTCATGCCTATAATCCCACCATTTTGGGAGGATGAGGCAGGTGAATCACTTGAAGTTTGGAGTTCAAGACCAGGCTGGCCAATGTGGTGAAACCCCATCTCTACTAAAAGTACAAAAAATTAACTGGGCATGGTGGTATGCACCTGTAGTCCCAGTTACTCGGGAGGCTGAGGCATAAAAGTCACTTGAGTCTGGGAGGTGGAGGCTGCAGTGAGCCAAGACTGCCACCACTGAACTGAAGCCCAGGCGACAGAGTGAGACACCATCTAAAAACAACTGTTTTTACTTTTTGAGACAGAGTCTCGCTCTATCACCAGGCTGGAGTGCAGTGGTGTGATCTCGGCTAACTGCAACCTCTGCCTCCCGGGTTCAAGTGATTCTCCTGCCTCAGCCTCCTGAGTAGCTGGGACTACAGGCATCTGCCACCACGGCAGGCTAATTTTTGTATTTTTAGTAGAGACGGGGCTTCACTATGTTGGCCAGGATGGTCTCGATCTCTTGACCTCGTGATCCACCTGCCCTGGCCTCCCAAACTGCTGGGATTACAGGCGTGAGCCACCGCGCCCGGCTCCAAAACAGTTTTACAAAAAAAGCTGTTTTTAAAATATTATAATCCATAATCCTAGGTGGAAAATATAACGAAATCAGGTAATGGGCTAACTTTTTAAGAGAAGAAAGGATTTCAATAGATGAGCTCTGAACAGGATGACAACAGGTTTATATGTGTAATTCTCAGTCGTGCCCATTCCATTTCCCGAGTTTTGGCTGAAATGGTCATGTAGTTGTGAACAAATTAAAATCTCAATTTTTGCAAAGAAAAGCTTTCATTAGAACACCCAACATGCAGAACTAACTTCTCATTTGTAAGTCAACTAGAAATAAAAAAATTGAAATTCCAATTCTAATTTGCTATATATGTTATAGAACTAGGAAATGATTACTTGAAAATCTCAACATATTTAAAAGTAGAATATGGAGCTGGGCGTGGTGGCTCACATCTGTAATCCAAATGCTTTGAGAGGCCAAGAAGCGAGTATTCCTGAGGCCAGGAGTACAAGTTTGGCTTGGGGAACATAGGGAGATCCCTTCTCTACAAAAAATTGTAAAAAATTAGTGTGGTGGCTCATGCCTACAGACTCAGCTGCTTGAAAACCTGAGGCGGCAGGATTGTCTGAGACCAAGAGTTTGAAGTTACAGTAGCTATGTTCATGCCACTGCACTCCAGCCTGGGTGACACAGTAAGACCCTGTCTCTAAAAAAAGAAACAAGAAGAAACATGCTGTAGGCTGGGCGTGGTGGCTCACGCCTGTAATCCCAGCACTTTGGGAGGCTGAGGCAGGCGGATCACCAGGTCAGTTCGAGATCAGCCTGACCAACATGGTGAAACACCGTCTCTACTAAAAATACAAAAATTAGCCAGGGC
Organism: Ateles fusciceps; assembly: GCA_036589455.1. NCBI lineage: Eukaryota > Metazoa > Chordata > Mammalia > Primates > Atelidae > Ateles > Ateles fusciceps. Next base: position 13,092,070 of record JAZHEH010000078.1, read on the forward strand.
TTGTGGCACGTGCCTGTAATCCCAGCTACCTGGGAGGCTGAGGCAGGAGAATCGCTTGAACCCAGGAGGCGGAGGTTTCAGTGGGCTGAGATCGTGCCCTGAGCTCCACCCTGGGCAACAGAGCGAGACTGTCTTAAAAAAAAAAAAAAATGCTCTATGTTCCTAATTTTTCAGCAATATAGAGGTAAGCATGAATAAAGTCCTCTGTCCACTGTCAGAAACAGAATATAAAAAGGGTCACTGATAGGACCTTCTGTAGATTGGTTATCTCTAGTTTAATACTCAGTAAGGCAACATATCTATGATCTATGCCAAACTAAATTTCCAGTTTTATAAAGTTTTCCATTAGAAGCTATAAACAGAAAAGGTAGTAACCTTTAATTTTTGCAGTGAACTGAGTCTGGTATAGAGGCAATGCTTGGGAAGATCCTTTGATACCAAGTAGCTGCCAGTTTCTTCAGGAGTGCCTTTATTTGCATCTTTTGGATCGATATCTAGGTCCTGTAAAAGAAAAATCAGTGACTGTTACTAATGAAATCAATGAAAGCCGCAATATAATCTAGCACATTAAGACGTCTTAACTGATACTGTGCTCTCATGAATTTTGGCCTCTCGTGAATTTTGATAAGCCCAAAATTATTTATCCAAGACTAAATGAAACAACAATCTATAGTTATAATAGGAATTCTCAATTCTGTACTAAGTCATTTAAAAAGTAAAGTGAGCTCTGAAAGAGTTTCCTTTCAAATGATTCCTAGAAATGCTTCTTGAGCTACTCAAGTTTCCTCTTAAGCAGAGAGAGTCCCATTAGTGTTTGACTCTTGGATTCTCTCCTCTTAATCATTAACTTTTGGGAAGGTGCAGGGAAATTTATATAATTAGAATATTAAAGAAAAATAAATAAGCAGCCTTTTCCTTTTTCTTTTAGAGCCAACCCAAAGGCCAAGAGATTCTGCTCCTCTAGTGAGAAGCCCACAGGGCACCCCCTTGCTCAGTACCCCAGGAAGTTTATCTGGGCTCTGTGCTGAGACTGGAGGTGTGGAGTGGCCACTGAAATCTGGGGTTTGGTGCTAGACCATTTACTCTCACATGAAGTAATATCTTCCACAAAGCCTCTGTCAGTAATAGAAGTGATATTCTGGGTTTCTGCATGTCTTACTCCTTGCTTGCTTCTCAGTTTGTCACACTCATGTAGGAAAGAGGGGTACTATTTACTGGCTTCTTTAGACTAGCGTAAAATAAATATCATACCTAAATATTTGAAAAGAACAGAACTAGATTTCTATTATTCCAGTGACCGTAACTTGACAAGACTTAAAAACTATTGTTTCCAATATGTTATAACTGTTTAAAAGGAAGTTATTCTTGACATATTTATAGCACATTTTATTCCTTCACATTTGCTATCCTGTTTAAGATAGGGGAAATTAAAGGCATCTTTCTTGAGTAAACTTTAGACATTTCTAAATCTGATAAACTTAAGGTATTATGGCCATTAGTAAATATTATGACCAGTGTTACTAAACTATAAACAAATATACACACATATATAAATATACATATTTCCTATATAAGAGAATTTATCACTGTATTTTAAATAAGAAAAAAGAGAGACTCACAAGTGGAAAATCGGTAACGTAGGCATCACACATTATTATCTCTGGTGGTTTGTAAACTATACTTGTATAGATTATCATGACATTGGAAAACTCAGCGGCAAATCCTAATTGAATCTGAACACCACAGTCAAACTTAAGACACATACTTTCTGGAAGTTCTGAAAAAGAACAATAAGAACAACTTTGGTAGACTTCCTGATAAGAGGCACATATTTATGAAGGAGAATATAGTTAGCCTTTCTTTTTGCTTAAAAACATGAATCATATTGTTTAAACACACATTTAAAAAAATAAAGCTCAATATCCTGCTAGCCAATCTTTCATTTACCATTTGCTCATAGTTCTTATCCATCTGTATATATAATTTTTATTGTGGCAATCAAAAATATGCATACAATTGTAGATACATTTTCATTGTTGCCTCAGTTTATATGACCAGAAATAATGTTTCTTTTTTTTTTTTGAGACAGAGTCTTGCTCTGTTGCCAGGCTGAAGTGCAGTGGTGCGATCTTGGCTCACAGCAACCTGTGACTCCCTGGTTCAAGTGATTCTCCTGCCTCAGCCTCCCTAATAGCTAGGATTATAGGCACACGGCACCAGGCCCAGCTAATTTTTGTATTTTTAGTAGAGATGGGGTTTTACCATGTTGGCCAGGCTGGTCTTGAACTCTTGACCTCAGGTGATCCACCCATCTCGGCCTCCCAAAGTGCTAGGATTACAGGCGTGAGCCACCAAGCCTGGCCAAGACAAAAATTATTGTAAAAATATTTTATGAAAGTTCAATAAATACAATTATTTTTCAATTATCTATTATAAGAGACTCATAGAATAGATACTTGGACTCGGAAAATCCAAAATATTTCAATCAGTAATTTAAACATATTTTTTCACTAAATCATATACAATTACCCAAAGGTAATTAAGCTACAGATTGATTTTCACCTCATTTTCTTTGTTGATCAACCTACTTGATCAACCTACTGATCAGGTGTCCAAGAGGGGATGCTGAGTTACATTAATAATCACAAGCACAGAGGACTTGCTGAGTGCCATGCTCATTTCTACCTGTGCACTTACTCAATCCCAATAACCTATGAGGCAGGTACTATTTATTTTCTTTCGAGATGGAGTCATGTTCTGTTACCCAGACTGGAGTGCAGTGGCACAGTCTCTGCTCCCTCCACTGCAACCTCTGCCTCCAAAGTTCAAGTGATTCTCTTGCATCAGTGCCTAGTAGGTGGGATTACAGGCGCCTGCCACCACGCCCCACTAACTTTTTGTGTTTTTAGTAGAGACGAGGTTTTGCCATGTTGCCCAGGTTGGTCTTGAACTCCTGACCTCAGTTGATCCACCTGCCTCAGCCTCCCAAAGTGCTAGGATTACAGGTGTGAGTCACCTCGCCTGGTCTGAAGCAGATACTATTTCTTATTCACATGTTATAGATAACACATTCATAGAGTGGTAGAAACTGGATCAGAACCCAAATCCATGATTTTTGACAGCTGCACACTTTAACAGGTCACAATATAGGAGAATCTAAGGGACTGCATATTAGACAAATGGAAAATTAACCTATTTTTAAAATAGAAAAATTTTTAAATGGTCATTTTAATTTTACCAATAGTAACAATAATGGGCTAAATAATTTGATATTTCCAACATCAAATAAACCAGTGTAATATCCATAATAGAAACATTTGTTTGGTTTGAGATTTGCCTAGTAGGCCAAAATATTTTCACTGTAAAACTGGGAGGAAAGTTAGTTATTCAGAAGAAAAAAACTTTATGATTTAACATAAGTATATTATAGATCTAATAAAAAATAGACTTTACCATACCATGAGCCTTGGCCCACTGTAGATTCCGCACCAGAGATTCTGCAGAATATTCTGTTCCCTGTATTGGATCAGTAAGTGCTCTCTTCTCAGATAAACTACTTCGAATCTCTAGAGCCTGTTTGCCTTTGGTAAGGTGACACTTACCCATATCTAAAAGATATGAAAAGAAATATTTTTTTGAGATGGAATCTCGCTCTGTCACCCAACCCAAGCTGGAGTGCAGTAGCACGATCTCAGCTCACTGCAACCTCCGCCTCCCGGGTTCAAGCAATTCTCTGCCTCAGCCTCCCGAATAGCTGGGATTACAGGTGCCTGCCACCATGCTCGACTAAATTTTTTGTATTTTTAGTAGAGATGGTGTTTCGCCATCTTTTTCCAGGCTGATCTTGAACTCCTGGCCTCACGATCCACCTGCCTCTGCCTCCCAAAGTGCTGGATTACAGGCATGAGCCACCGTGCTCGGCCAATACTGTTTTTAAGACCACCAATTCTTATGTTTTAAATATTTAGGCTAAGAACTATCCTACATTATCAGGTTACATTCTCAGTATCATTTATTTACTTAAATATTTCCTCAGCACTTACTATGTGCTAGACACAGCAGGCATGTTTTAATTTTTACTCATGTGTAGGTATTCATAAATAGTAATATGCCAATGTTTTACGTTTTTGAATTCAACAAAAATGTTACATGTATGTCTTTGTAATGTGCCATTTTCATTCAACATGTTTTAGATACAGACTAATGTATATGGACACACATCAGTTTAAATTTAGAACTATCATCATATTCTTTAAGTTATCCTTTATCCTACTTCTGTCTACTATGTTATAAATAACAATAGTAAGGTTCTTTTTTTTTTTTTAAAAAAGACAATGGAGGCCAAGGCAGGTGAATCACCTGAGGTCAGGAGTTCAAGACCAGCCTGACCAACACGGTGAAACCCCGTCTTTAAAAAAAAAAAAAAAAGACAAAAATATACAGTGATCCAGAACAAAGTCTAAGTTAAATCAACCTGTTGGGGGTTAAAAGGAGACACCAAGTATTGTAAAAGTACGTTAAAATTAGTATTTGTTGGAGAAGAAAAGATGATATAAAAACATTTTTTAAAAAAACAATAAAAAGGAAAATGAGCCAAATCAAAAAATTAGATAGTTAAAAACAGATAAAAAAATAACATTCAAATGAACTTAATTTTCTCATTAAAAGACTCAGATTGGATTTTAAACAATTTGTTATATGATGCCTCCAAAAGCTACAGTAAAGCAGAATGACATGAAATGTTTGAAAGTGAAAGTGTAAAAAATAACACACTAGGTCAACAAAAAGGAAGCTGGCATGGTTCTATTAATATGATACAAAAAGACAAAAAGCATTATTTGGAATGGAGGCATCACTACATAATAATAATAAAATGTTCAATTCAATAAGAAAATACAAATATTTAAAGCACAATAAAATAGTCATAATATGTATGAAGTAAAAATTGCTAGAATTACAAGAAAAATTCGGTAAACTGAGATTTCAACATCTCTCAATTATTGATCAAAAAGACAATCAGCAGAAATATACAACTGAACAAAACAAAAGTATGCCAAACCTAATGGGCATACACAGAGCTCTACAACCAGTTACTATAAAAATATCAATCTTTCTCAAGTACACATGCAAAATTGACAAAATTTCATCTTGGCCATAATGAAAACTCACAAATTTCAAAGCACAGCAACTAGACAGACTTTATTTGATCACAAAGCAATTAAGGTAGAAATAAAAACCAAAAAGCTAAATAAAAATTCCTGCCATGTTTGAAAATTAAAGACAGTATTATATAACTTAAAGGTCAAAGAAAAAGTAGAAATTAAAAAATCTAAACTTGTAGGATGTGATGAAAGTGATGTTTTAAGAGAGATATAGAGCCTTAGAAACTTAAATTGGAAAAAATAGGCTAAAAGTGCATGAACTATTTATGATGTTAGAAAAAGAATAAATTAAATGCAAGGCAAGACATAAACAGCAGAAGTTAACTACATAGAAAACAACGAAAAAGTAGCAATCAACAGAGCAAAAGATTGGTTCTTCAATACAAAATAGCACAATGGGCCAAAGCTGGCAATAAAGAAAAAAGGAAAGCAGGTACAAGTAACATTGATGAAAAGGGATATATAACTACAGAGCAAGTGGAGATTAAAGAATACTATTAGAAATATGGGCAACTAAATGACAACAAATTTGAAAACTGCCCAAATTCCTAGAAAAATATAACTTATCAAAACGGACTCAACAGGGTGTACTTCTGTATTAGAGTTCTCCAGAGAAGCAGTACCAATAGGATGCGCGCGCGTGTGTGTGTGTACCTAGAGGGAGACAAGAGATTAACTTAAGGTACTGGTTTATGAAATTGTGGCGGTGCAAGTCTGAAATCTGCAGGGCAGGCAGGCTGCTGGCAATCTCCTTCCTTGTGGGAGGTCAGTCTTTGCTTCAGTAAGGCCTTCAGCTAACTGGATGATGCCCATCCACATTATGGAGGGCAATCTGCTTTACTCAAAGTCCATCAATTTAAACTTTAATCTCGTCCAGAATAATGTTGGATCCATCACATCTTGAATAATCTAAATAACTAAACTAAATATCTAAATAACTAAATAAACTAAATACCTTGGCACTGAGGCCTGGCAAAAGTTGACATAAAATCAACCATCACAACCTCCATCTCATTCTACAAGGCCAGCATAACAATGATACTCCGTATGCCACTGATACTGATAACACTGATATCACTAAATACTAATTTTATTTTCTCATAAAATTAAACCAAATAAGAAAGTACAATTACAGGCCCATTTCCCATATGAAAATTCTAAACAAAATGACAGCAAATTAAATCTAGTAGTGTATTAAAAATATATCCCAATGAAAGTGATTTATCTCAAGTTGGATTAATGTTAGACTATTAATTTAACTCACCATATTAAGAAATTGAAAAAGAAACAACCTATTATTTTCTTCACAGCTGCAGAAAAACCATTTAATCTTGTTCAACATTTTCAACATTTATTCATAATAAAAATTTTCAAAAAAATTAGGTAAAGAGAACTTCCTAAACCCAATAAAGAGTATTAATAAGAAACTTATATTATTCTAAATGTGAAAACATTAGCAGTATTCCCTTAAAAGTCAAAAACGAGACAAGGATGCCCACAACTACCACTTCTATTTCCACAGTGTTTTAGAGATCCTAGCTAGTATCATATCAAGAACCCACACAACATTCCTCTAAATCAATAAGCCAAAAAAACCCAAAAAATCCCACACAGTAGAAAAATGGACAAATGACATGAACAGATGTTTCACGTAAGATATACATACAGCTAATAAAAATATGAACAATGTTCAGTATCACTACTGGTTATGGAAAACCAAATCAAAACCACATGAGATACTATTTAACATGTGACTGGCAAAAATATGAAAGTCTGACTATCAAGTGATGGATAGAGTACAGATTCACATTATCTTTTGCTGGCTGAGGGGAGTGGGGTAAGTGTAAACTCAGCAACCACTTTACAAAACTATCTGGCATTGTCTCTTAAAATTGAATACTGTCACGCCCTATGACCCAGCAATTCCAAGTCCTACAATTACACCACAAAGAAATGCTTGCATACATATTCCAGGAGACACATACAAGACTGTTCACAACAGCCAAAACCTGCAACTAACTCAGATGCTCACCAACAGGAGAGTAGTTGAAAAAAACTGTAGTATGTTTGCATAATAGAATATTACATAGCAGATAAAATGAAAAAACTACAGTCATGCAACAATATGGATCAATCTTAGCAATATAATATTAACTAGAAAAATTCTAGTCCCAAAAGATTACAGACAGCTTAATACCATTTTATAAAGTTAAAAGCAAACTTTTTTGGGGTATATATAAACTCAAAAAAACTATGTAAGAAGAAAAAGGAATGATAAGTTTAGAATGGTGGTTATCATGGAGTGGGAGAAGGGAAAGAGGGTTTCTATAATTAAATGTAGGTTACTGTCAAGGTCCTATATTCATATTGAATATCCACACAAAATAACCTTCAGAAGTATATTCAATTCTTCTAATAATAATGCTGTCCTGAATAGTACAAAATAAAAATTGGGGGTTACAGACTGATGGCTGCAGCTTTATAACAACTAATTTATCTCATATTTTGTTTTCCTAGCACACAGTTGAAATTGGTAAAAGGGGTGGGCAATGGTGGCTCAAACCTCTAATCCAAGCATTTTGGGAGGCTGAGTTGGGTGGATCAGTTGAGGCCAGGAGTTCGAGACAGGCCTGGCCAACATGGCGAAACCCTGTCTCTACCAAAAATACAAAAATTAGCTAGGCATATTGGTGCATGCCTGTAGTCCCAGTTACTCGATTTGGGAGGTTGAGGCCAAAGAATCATTTGAACCTGGGAGGCGGAGGCTGCAGTAAGCCAAGGTTGTGCCACTGCACTCTAGCCTGGGTGACAGAGTGAAATTCTGTCTCAAACTAAAAAGAAATCAATAACCTGTTTATTTTCCCCTTCAACTGCTTGGCTTATAATCTCTGAATACTTTTTTCCTTTTTTTTTTTGAGACAAGGGCTTGCTCTGTCGCACATGCTGGAGGGCAGTGGCATGATCATACTTACTACAGTCTCAAACTCCCAGGCTCAAGCAATCCTCCCACCTAAGCCTGGCTAATTTTTAAAATTTTTATAGAGATGGGAGTCTCACAATGTTGCCTAGGCTGGTCGCAAACTTCTGTGCTCAAGTGATTCTCCTGACTCAGCCTCCCCAACTGCTGGAATTACAGGCATGAGGCACTGTACCTGGTCCCGAATATATATATATATATTTTTAATTGAGATGGGGTCTTGCTGTGTTGCCCAGGCTGGTCTTGAGCTCCTGAGCTCAAGTAATCCTCCTACCTCGGCCTCCCAAAGTGCTGGGATTACAGGTGTGAGCCACATGCCCAGCCACAGAATAATTTTTAACTAAATAATCCAGAAGGTCCAAAGGGAGAAGCAGCAAAGTTTTGTTTCAAAGTTGAATGACTTGTGAAAAATTTCATACAACTACTTTTTGCTCTTTACTACTAAGACAAGGGTCAGACATAAAGCACCCAAAACTCAAAATAAGGGCTAGATTTAACTATATTATTTATCATGATATATCATTGCACAAAATAAGTAAATCATGATACTATTAGGCCTTTACTTATTTTGTACAATGAGTTTGCCATTCCCCACGAAGGGCACAGTGTGGACGGCACTGAACTGAGTGTGCTCTGTGTACACTGCGGTGTCTTCTTGCCTGGGCAACTGCAGTTAAGCAGACGTGGTGTATCTGAAAAAGATCAGCAAAAGCAAAATTTTCCTAAGACTGTAAGGAGTTCAAATATCCTCACAGCATATATCGAGATGCCATTCATTGCTATGACAATTTGGTAAATATCATACATGGGTGAGCGTGGTGCTTACAGTTAAAATTGTACTTAAAACTGAAATAAAACACTTTCGAGTTTCTGGAGCACCTTACTGGATCTCAGTTTGAATATAACTGATATAATCCAAAAGTTTTCTTTTCTTTTTAAGTAGCAGAACCTTTTCTTCAAATGTGAGCTTAAGAAGAAGCCCAATGTATAAACAAATAAAAGTAGAACTTCTCTGGTTGAAGTAAGAGGGTGGCAGGAAGTCCAAAGCCCTGGCTGGTTATGTTAAATGGAAAAGTGGCTAAGTCAAGTGATATAACTAAAATAGCTACGAGGATAAAAACATGAAAATATGACCGACAGTGGTCAAACAACTTATACCCAAACTGCCATCACTGGGAACATCCATGAAACTCCATTTTCTAGTGGTGCTAGTTTGTAAAAGAATTACCAGCCCAGGTGGCTGGTCTTGAACTCCTGGCCTAAAGTGGTCTTCTTGCCTTGGCTTCCCAAAGTGCTGAAATTACAGCTTGAGCACCATGCCTGGCCAAGTTACCTTCTTTTTGCCATGGCTTATAAAACGTTTTTTCAAAAAACACAGTGCAATCTGCCGATATAATAGGTACTTATTCAGCATCTGACATGTTCACAGCATTATACCAGCAAGCAGGGAAAGAACAGATAGAAGATGTGGCATTAGACCCCCCCCTAGGATCACATCCTTAAATCATGATTTTAAAACTACTAAGTTCATAAAGGAAAAAAAAATGAACTCAGCTTTTCCCCAGCAGTGTGTAAACATTTCTGCAAAGTTTTCTCTCTCTCACCCTGGGAGAGACTGATCACTGGACAACTCTTCACCATCCCTCCACACCCGCTACCCAAAATAAGGAGATTTGCTAGCACCAAGCACTGGGCAAAGCAGCAAAGTAGAGCTCTAAGGATTCAACTTCATTTCATGACTGTGCTGGGCTTAGCCTTGTAGTCTACATAATGCTGCACAGATGGTGGAGAGCTATGTCAACATGGAAGGAAAGAAGACATCAAATAACAAGAGTGTTGCGGAACATTATATTAATATAAAAATTGTTGTATAAAGTAGATACTAATTCTCAATCCACACAACAGTAAGAATAAAACAATCACCAGAGAGGGAACCCTGAATAGGTATATCTCCCCCTGCTCTCCTTTTTCTGAGTAGTTTTCTTATTTTTTATTTTACCTTCTGCAACTTCATCCAGTAACACAGTAATTTTCTTCTCTTCTAATAATCTATCTTTTAAAAAATTTCATAAAGATTCCATTTGCCAATCCAGAATGCTGAATTTCAAAAGCTTCTGCTCCTTGACACCTTAAAAACAGAAAAGAGAGACATTAAACCAGGCACAGAAAGGCAAATGCTGTATGTTCTTGCTTATATGTGGATGCTAATAAAAATGAACTCAGAGAAGCAGCCAGCAGAATGGTGGTTACCAGAGGCTGGGGGTGGGAATGGTGGGGGGAATGTTAGTCATAGGGCACAATGTTTCTCAGGAGGAAAAAATGATAAATATTCGAGGTGATATGTTAATTAACTTGATTCAATCATTCCACAATGAATATGTACATCACAGCATGTCTTTGTGTCCCATAAACATATACAATTATAACTTGTCAATATCAAATAAAAATCATTTTTAAAAAACATTAGAAAACACTTGCCACATGGGACTTCTGTATACACTGATGAGCCTCATTTTCTCTTCCACCTACTCACATGACATTGATAATTAAATAATTAAGCTTTAAGCAGGAACTATATGCTTTTGGCTTAATAGTAAGATACCGAGATATGGAATGCTAAAGTCAACGATTTAAAATTTTCTACAAAGAATATCAAGGAGGTAAATGTATGCCTACATGTTGATAGGTATTTTCTAGGCCTCTAATCTATAATCAAAAAGACCTCAGGAGCCAGGCACAGTGGCACATGCCTGTAATCCCTGCGACTCAGAAGGCTGAGACAGGAAGATCACTTGAGCCTTGGAGCAGTGAGCTATGATTGCGCCTGTGCACTCCAGCCTGGGCGATAGGGTAAGACCCCTGCTCCTAAAAAGCAAAAACAAACAAAAAGACATCAAAGAATAAAGGAATCTTTAACATAAAAGTTTCTTACGTGGCATATCCAAACACAATATTGGCAGTGACTTTTAGTGCATCCAAGATTGGAATAGTATCGTCGTAGTCATTTCTATTTAAGGGAGGCAGAGAAGAACAGATAGAAATATGAAAAGTTAAAGAGCATTCTTAAAAGAGTATAAATAATGAGAAAATACAACACCATTTTAGAATACATAATTTAAAATGATAGATTTAAAATTTGTCATCTAGGTAGCCACGTATCTACCAAAAATAGCCCAGGACTCCTATACTATTAAGACAGCAGACAGTCATATTTTCTCGTTAGCTTTAAAACTGGAGTTGCATTTGAATTCTGGCACTGGATTTTGATTGGTAAATGCTGAGCACGCAAAAAATAGTAAATCTTGAAGAACAGTCATTGGTTCTATTCCTTAGTAAGGCAATGGCAGACAAATGGGATCCAAACCTCCAAACATCTGCTTCAGCTACTCATTCTGTGTCTGCAAGACCAGAAGTCCTAACTCCATGGGTATTGGGTTTCCTTAATTCCTGAGGGAATAACTATAGCGATTATTAAAGACATCTAAAGGCATTCTGGAGAGTTGAATCCCCTGTAGTATGAATAAATGCCCATGCCCGTTAGTTCATTTGTGTTCTATAGCAAATAGCAAGAATTTGAAAAATTAGATCTACATGGAGTGAACATATTTTCCTTTAGTTTTGTTCTTCCAGTTTCAATGTATAAAATTCAGGAATGCAAATGGCTGTTAGCATTTCACAGGTTTCTCTAGTTTGTCAAGGTTGATATTTAACTCCAACAATTGTTAATAAAGATTAGAAAATTTACCTTTTCCTACACATATCCAACAAGAACACATTAAGTCCAGTTTCTTTTTCTTGCATCAATTTTAGTATATTTTGTACACACAAACAATTTTCAGACCTATATGGATTTGGAGCATCAACAGGGACCATGAAGCTGTTCCCAAAATTTTCATAACCATGTCCTGCATAATATAATAACCCTAAAAAAGGGGAAAAAAAAGAGAGGTAGATGTCAATTCTAAATGCACTCTGAACATACAGACTGCTGAACTTTTTGTAAAAAAAAAAAAAACCCATTATTTTAATTCAAGTTGATGTGAGCATATGTAAGAAATATCCAATTACAAATATAGACAATGTTTAATTTGCATTTAAAATTATTGATAACAGGCCAGGTGCAATGGCTCACACCTATAATCTCAGCACTTTGGGAGGCCCAGGAGGGCAGATAACCTGAGGTCAAGGGTTCAAGACCAGCCTGGCCAACGTGGTAAAACCTCATCTCTCCTAAAAATACAAAAATTGGCTAGGCGTGGTGGCGGGCACCTGTAATCTCAGCTACTAGGGAGGCTGAGGCAGGAGAATCACTTGAACCTGGGAGGTGGAGGTTGCTGTGAGCCAAGATCATGCTGCTGCACGCCAGCCTGGGTGACAGGGCAAGACTATCTCAAAAAAAAAAAAAAAATCATAAATAAAAAAATTATCACCAACAGTCTGCACTTAAACTTTGCGTTTTAAGACAATATTAGAATGCTGTCTGAAGTATATCCTAATTTATAAAATATATTTGTAACCAACAATATAAAATACAATTTTATTTCATGATATATAAAAAAGAATGCAGCTAGGATTTCTCTCCTGACACCATGAAGCTAGGAGTTCTGTTAGGGCAGAGGCACTCTTACGTTTATTTGTGAATTCCTGGCACAGAGCAGGAGCTTAGTAAGCATTAAATGGAGGAACAAACACACAATTCAGATGAATAGTAACTGCAATATAAAGTAAAGAAACTCAGGAGGAACCGATCCAAGATGGCGGATTAGACACAACTCCAGCGCACAACATCCAGTAAAAGAGGTGCAGAAACCCAGAGATCTAGCTACAACCGAGGTACCAGTGCGTTTCAACGGGTCTGGTCCGAGGGTGAGCAAAGCCTACTCACGGCAGACAGAGGCGGGGAGGAGTGCTGCTTCACCCAGAAAGTGCATCTGACCGGCGAGTCGGAGGCTCCACCTCTGGTGCTCCAGTCCAGATACAGCGCTTCCCCCAAAGCCTCAGCAATACACAGAACAGGGGATCTTTGCCAGTCAAGCGCCGGGAATTACAAGTGCGGAGTTGAATAAGAGTCTGCAGACTGAGTTATTGCCCCCTCCCCCCCGCCTGGAGAGAGAAAGCTGAAAGGGGAGACTGCGGGGTGTGGCTGGGCTGGCCCCTAACCTCCCCCACAAACCCCAGAGGGGCTGAAGCTCTGACTCTAGTGGGTTGCGTAGCCAGTGCCACAGTCTGAGAGGAACCCTGAATGATCCAGCCCAGTGGAGGAAGGGCACAACTCACCACTAGAGGGGTGGGACTGGGCTACATGTTTTAACAAAAAACACAGGAAGCCTATGTAGCAACGGGATGGCATTCTCCACAACCCAGCAGCGCCTACAGGTCAGCTGAAGAGGCAGGTCTAATCTCCCCACCATAAACAAAAAAGACACAGGCAGCTTCCTTAGTAACCTGAAGGAGTCCCTAGAAACCCAGTAGCGCCCCCACAGGCAGACAAGCGACCTCATCAAGCAGCTCTGACACCACAGCCAGGTAAATCCACAAAGATGGGAAAAAACCAGCGCAAAAAAGGTGAAACCACCAAAGACCAGAACACCTCTTCTCCTTCAAGGGACCACAACTCCTCAACAACACAGGATCACAACTTGACCGAGAAGGAATGTGAAGAATTGATGGAAACAGGATTCAGAAGGTGGATAATAACAAACTTCTCAGAGCTAAAGGAACACGTTCTAACTCAATGCAAAGAAACCAAAACCCTTGAAAAAAGGTTAGAGGAAATGCTAACTAGAATAACCAGCTTAGAGAAGAACATAAAGGACTTGATGGAGTTGAAGAACACAGCATGAGAACTACGTGAAGCAAACACAAGTTTTAATAGCCAAATCAATCAAGCAGAAGAAAGGATATCAGAGATTGAAGATCAATTCAATGAAGTAAAAAGAGAAGGCAATACAAGAGAAAAAAGAGTGAAAAGAAACAAAGCCTCCAAGAAATATGGGATTATGTGAAAAAACCTAACCTACGCTTGATCTGTGTACCTGACTATGACAGGGAGAATGAATCCAAGCTGGAAAACACACTCCAGGATATTATCCAGGAGAACTTCCCAAGCCTAGCAAGGCAGTCCACATTTCAAATGCAAGAAATACAAAGAACTCCACAAAGATACTCCTCAAGAAGAGCAACCCCAAGGCACATAATTGTCAGATTCACCAGGGTCGGAATGAAGGAAAAAATGCTAAGGGCAGTCAGAGAGAAAGGTCAGGTCACTCACAGAGGGAAGCCAATCAGACTCACAGCAGACCTCTTGGCAGAAACTCTACAAGCCAGAAGAGAGTGGGGGCCAATATTCAACATCCTTAAAGAAAAGAACTTTCAACCCAGAATCTCATATCCAGCCAAACTAAGCTTCATAAGTGAAGGAGAAATAAAATCCTTTACGGACAAGCAATTATTGAGAGATTTTGTCACCACCAGACCTGCCCTACAAGAGCTCCTGAAAGAAACACTAAGCATGGAAAGGAGCAAGTACCAGTCACTGCAAAAGCAAACCAGTTGGCAAGGACCAAAAATGCAATGAAGAAAATGAGTTAACTAATGAGAAAGAAAACCAGCCAGTAACAAAATGGCAGGATCAAATTCACACATAACAATATTAACATTGAATGTAAATGGCCTAAACGCCCCAATCAAAAGACACAGACTGGCAAAAAAATTTTTGCAATCTACCCATCTGACAAAGGGCTAATATCCAGAATCTACAAAGAACATACAAGAAAAAACAACCCCATTCAAAAGTGGGCGAAGGATATGAACAGACACTTTTCAAAAGAGGACATATATGAGGCCAACAAACATGAAAAAACGCTCATCATCACTGGTCATTAGAGAAATGCACATCAAAACCACACTGAGATATCATCTCATGCCAGTTAGAATGGCGATCATTATAAAATCGGGAGACAACAGATGCTGGAGAGGATGTGGAGAAATAGGAACACTCTTACACAGTTGGTGGGAGTGTAAATTAGTTCAACCATTGTGGAAGACAGTGTGGCAATTTCTCAAGGATCTAGAAATAGAAATTCCATTTGACCCAGTAATCCCACTATTGGGTATATACCCAAAGAACTATAAATTTTTCTACTATAAAGACACATGCACACGTATGTTCACTGCAGCCCTGTGTATAATAGTAAAGACCTGGAACCAACCCAAATGCCTATCAATGATAGCCTGGACAAAGAAAATGTGGTACATATACACCATGGAATACTATGCAGCCATAAAAAACGGTGAGTTCGTGTCCTTTGTAGGGACTTGGATGAATCTGGAAACCATCGTTCTCAGCAAACTGACCCAAGAACAGAAAGCCAAGCACCGTATGTTCTCACTCATAGGTGGGTGTTGAACAACGAGAACACGTGGACTCAGAGGAGCATCACACACAGGGGACAGTTGGGCGGGGTAAGGGAGAGACCATGGGGGGTGGGGGAGGGAGGGGAGAGTGGGGAGGGATAACATGGGGAGAAATGCCAGATACAGTATGCACCTAAAGTAAAATAAATTATATAAAAAAAAAAAGTCAAGAAACTCTGCAGGTATTACCATCAACGTTAGTTAAGCATTATAAAAATATAAATGTAGATTTACAACCAGAGATGGGAAATCTGACTTCACAGATTACTATTTTTTCTTTTTGCTATGAGATATAAATATCATTAATCTTCCATCTAGAGTCTTTTGAATTAATCTAAAATTTTGGACAGTTTAAGGACTCAATAGATGAATCAGATTTCCTGAGAACTGATATTATAAAAACTAACCCAAACAACTCAATGTTTTCTTGAAAAGAAATTTGTTTTGGTGGTAACAAACAACAAAAATATCAGTCTGAACTTCTTTATAAAAATATTGGACAGAAATACCTTTGAAGATATACTCCCCTCTGCTTGTAATCTCTAGAGTCCACTAATTTTACTCTCTCAATATTCTGGATATAATGATTTCTTTACATGGTATTTTAAAGCAAATCGTAAAAGGCATTTAGATAGGGAACCAAAAATAGCTAATCCATTGTAATTACAGCCCTGACTCCTAGCAGAGAATGTGGATTTGAGAACTAAACACAATTTGCTTCATGTGGTCCTAGAGGACAAAATCCAGGTCTACTTTTTTCGAATTTCTATTAAAATAGGAAAAATGGTTCTTTGAAATACACCATTTCAGCTAAAATGAGAAAATGGATATACCCATTTACCAAGTGTGAATTTATACTATTGCTCATGTACACACTGGAAGTTATCATGTAGGCACTGAGGGAAACAAAGACAAAGATTCATGCATGGACATTCACGCATGCTCATGTTATCAAGCAACAATGAAAGTCATCATATAATTAAATGCCATAAATCATGTTGTGGGACAATGATGTATGTATGAAATGAGTAAAGTACAGAAAGGAGTATCAGTATGAAGTGAAACAACAGGGGATAGTCTGAAGGGATAGAATGGCTAGAATTTGGAAAGGCAGAGAGAGAGCAAGGTAGATTATGGCAGGAGAACAGAAATAAACATGGAATGGACCTGGAATGAAAGCTAACAGAAAAGAGACTAGCCTAGCAGGAAACTAAATTACTGCTATGAATGAAAATAAGAGTGCACACATAGGAAATTTTAAAAAGGAGTGCACAGATAGGGAGGGTTTTAAAAATAATGACCAAAGGAATGGATTTATTTTAATAAACCACGAAGATCAGGTAAGTGAAAAGACAACCCACACAACAGGAGAAAATATTTGCAAATCATTTATCTGGTAAAGACAGCTTGTATCCAGAATAAAGAACTCATCCACTCATCAATAAAAAAGACTAATGACTTGATTTAAAACTAGTCAAAGGATCTGATGCTTCTCTAAAGAGGATATACGAATGGCAAATATGTACATGAAAAGATGCTCAACATCATTAGCCACTAGTGAGATGCAAATCCAAGCCATTTCACACTCACCAGGATGTCTACGATAAAAAGACAGACAAGAACAAGTGTTGGCAAGGATGTAGAGAAACTGGAACCCTCATTCATTTCTGGTGGCACAAATGTAAAATGGTGTAGGAACTTTGGAAAGAGTCTCACAGTTTCTCAAAAAGTTAAATATAGAATTGTCATATGACCCAGCAGTTTCACTCCCAGGTACACAGTGAAGAAAACTGGAAACTATGTCCACACAAGAATGTGTATACAAATGTTCACAGCAGTATTATTCATAATGTCCAAAAATATCTATGAGATGATAAATTGATAAAATATAGTGTAATCATATAATGGAATATTATCTAGCCCTAAAATAATGAAGTTCTAGTACATGCTACAATATAAATGAACTTTGAAAACATTATGCAAAGTGAAAGAAGCCAGACATAAAAGGCCACATATTGGGTGATTCCATTTATATGAATGTCCAGAATAGGCAAATCCATAGAAACAAAATAGATTTATGGTTGCCAGGGGCTACAGTAAGGAGGAATGGGAGTGACTGCTAATGGATACGGGGTTTCTTTTTGGGGTGATGGAAATCTTCTGAAGTTAGGTAGTGGTGACTGATATCCAACTTTGTGAATATACTGAAATCATTAAATTACACACTTTAAAAAGAGTACAATTTATACTCAAGTATTCAAAATATAACTCTATTTTCCATCAGTCTCTTTACTGCTTCAAGAGCAAGATAAACTTATTTTTAACCTCCACAACTTTGCTCAAGTCACTCTATTTTCTATCTACCCAAACCATAACCAGTCCTCAGGGGTTATTTCCAAAGTTCAGAATCCTTGGCAACTTTCTACTTGGTTTGTGGCTTTGCTAACGCACTTCAATCCCTACCTTGAAATGCTGTAGCAGCACTTTCTGACAATCACATACTGGCTTTTCCTGACATCATACAGTCCTATGTCTACTTAGTTTTTCTGATAAGAAATCATCATAATGACACTAATCTTTTACATTTGTACAGTGTGAGTATCTCTTATCTGAAATGTTTGGACCAGAAGTGTTTTGAATTTTCAGATTAGAGATAACCCGTATAACATTTTCTTGGTTTTCAAAGGACTTTCATACACACAAGCTAATTTTAATCTATATAACAGCTTTAAATACTTTCCACTCTTGTTTTATAGATGAGAAAATTAAATTACACAGATTAAATGATTTGCTTAAAATCACACAGTTGATGTATGTTTCAACTCTATATATAGTGTTTTTCCTCATTGTAGGAAGGGACTATCATTTTCTTAGGAGGACAGATCATGATCTTTATGCACTACTATTTCCCTCAGTATATAGCATGCATACTCCTTATCTGGACTATGGATGTAACAGGATGAACTCAGTAAATACTTATTGAATTGCATTAAATTAATGCAAGGCAGTGTCAGATCTGCAGGCCTCTTTTCAGGGGTCTGACTTTCAGTAGAAAATGGTGTCATTTCAACAACTGGTATTACTTCAAAACAGCTGACCAGCAAGCCTGGGTGCTGCTACCCTCATGTCAGGTAACATATCTGGCTCCACCAAGACTTGATTGGGTGATGATATAAATGCGAGAGAAGGCTTAGCTTCCATTCATCCAGGGAAAAGCTGAATGTTGCTCCCTTACATCAATGCCACGTGCCCAGCCCTGCCACTGCTGAATGAAATTAAGGCATTTAACACCACAATATTTTTTTCGCTTTCCTAAAATATCTTATGAAAAGTGTAACTATTTTGTATTAAAGTCTGCAACCAAATTATATTCAGGGGAATTAAGTACTTCTGTGTAAAATAAACTAGTCCAAATCATTAAAAAAATTTTATTATTTATTTGAGACAGGGTCTTGCTCTGTTACCCAGACTGGAGTGCAGCAGTGCAATCACGGCTCACTGCAGCTTCGACCTCCCAGGCTCAAGCTATCCTCCCACCTTAGCCTCCCAAGTAGCTGGGACCACAGGCATATGCCACCATGTGTGGCTGATTTTTAAATTTTTTGTAGAGGTGAAGTCTCACTGTATTGTCTAGGCTGGTCTTGAACTCCTGGGCTCAAGCAACCCTCCCACCTTAGTTTCCCAGAGTGTTAGGGTTATAGATGTGAGCCACTGTGCGCCTGGCTTAAATCATTTTTTAAAAAAACTCCATCCTAGCTAGTACTGCTTATTTAATTAACTATCCCATTACTCAAGGATAGAGAAGACAATTTTTTTTTTTTTTACAAATGTCAAATAACTTATCGTAGAAATATAACATTGTTAGAAATATAATTCTGCAAGTTGGATCTTTAGGGAGTTTTATTTCTTGGGAGTATGATTCAAGAATAGAGTCACAGATACATTTACTTTTGTCTACAGAGAAAACAATCATTTAAGTAAAAAAAACTTTTCCACTCAAGTGAATACGCGCTCCACCTAGCACAGTGAGTGGTTGATGAGCCACTCCAGCAGGCTTACGCGGCACTATGTGCCAGGCATGATTCCAAGAAAGCTCACTGGTTATACTGCCCCACACAATCCTCATGACAAGGTAGGTAATATTAACTTTCCTCTTACAGATGGGAAAAGTGAGACATGAAGAGGTTTAAAAGCTCTCCCAAACTGAAATGCCTAGTAAGTGACAGAACCAAAATACGGATGCAGGCCAGCCTCACCACGGTGCTAGACAATACTGTCTCTAAAATCTACTGCTGACTTTTTAGGTAACTTTACTCTCAGACAATGTAAAATGTCAGTGTACTGGTTTTTCATTGTTTTGCTGCACTATAGTTTTAAACCCCCTCCTCTTTTTCCTCCAAAAAAAAAAAAAACTTAGGTAGACCCTTAATACACAGAAACTAATTAAAGCTGAGTTTCTCTAATTGAGGCCCGAAGTAGAAAGCTACCTTGTCGAAATCCGCAACCTAAAGATGAAAAAGTGCTTAAATTTCTTTAATAAATTGACAGGAAATAATAATAACAGGTACAATATTTTGAGCATTTTTAATGTGCCAGGCACAGGGATAATTATTTTATCTTATCCTGTAAAATCTCATTAATCTGGTTCTATCCATTTTGTAGATTCCTTTTGGCTTAGAAAAGTTAAAGAACCACAGTCAACAACTAATCAGCAGAAAGCCAAAGTTTCAAACCAAGGCTAGCTACTCTAAGGCCCACTGCTTAACTACTGAGCTTTGTGAACTGAACAACTGCTCCACTGCAGGCTGAATAACACTGCTGCCGTATTCTGACCAGACTCCTTCATGTGCTTCTGCACAAAAGCACAGCTAAGCTGCAGCAAGCGATGAAAACAGAGAGGCATTGGGGGATAGATATCAGGCCAAAGCGTTACTTTTTATCCTCGCCAGAATCTATACAATGTAACTAGAAATCTTTTTCTTTATGTATCTTTAAGGACATGTATTGTCAATCAGTTATTTCTGGTTTCGGTTCCTGTTTTTTATGTTAACATGTTTAAAATAATTATTTTCTGTTCTGTTGCAATTTTTATTTCTTCTACAAACCTGCATGGTAATAAAATATAAAAGGGCACGAATTCAAGTTCCTCTGTATCTAAAGCTGTTCGTGCTGAAATTCCTGTTACTCTGCCTTCCATTTTCCCCCACAGCCCTCAAGTACTGCGTCTCCTGGGAATATCAACTAGAGGTAAAGGCATAGTCCAAAAGAAAAACTAAAGGTTTCTTAATGAACAAGCCCTAACCTCAAGTCTCTACCACACTTACATTTAGTGTAGATGTGTCTGATGTTTGGAAAATTCACAATACTTCAAAATATAATGCAGCCACCCTGTTAAGACACGAATCAGCAGGATTTAAAAGTTTTCTAGCTTTCTTAAGCTGACATTTTGCTTTAATATGCCTCTTTATTTTGTACTCCAAGATGATGTTTTTATACTGGGACAAAGCTTCATCCCAAACTGTAATCTTGTCACAAGTTTTAATATTTCTGGTTCTCTACTTCACAGGGGCAACTAAAGAATCTGTTTTTTGTTTTTTTGAGACAGAG
The DNA here is from genome assembly GCA_036589455.1 of Ateles fusciceps. NCBI lineage: Eukaryota > Metazoa > Chordata > Mammalia > Primates > Atelidae > Ateles > Ateles fusciceps. The sequence goes on from JAZHEH010000078.1 coordinate 13,113,232, forward strand.
TCTCACTCTGTTGCCCAGGCTGGAGTGCAGTGGTGCGACCTCGGCTCACTGCAACCTCCCACTCCCAGGTTTGAGTGATTCTCCTGCCTCAGCCTCCCAAGTAGCTGGGATTACAGGCACCCACCACCATGCTGGGCTAATTTTTGTATTTTTAGTAGAGATGGGGTTTTATCATGTTGGCCAGGTTGGTCTCGAACTTCTGACCTCAGGTCATCTGCCCGCCTCAACCTCCTAAACTACTGGGATTACAGGCGTGAGCCACCATGCCCTGGCCACAGGATTTGGTTTTAAAAGCCAAACAAAGGGCTTAAAAGCCAAGGTGAAAATATCAGTAAGAAACAAGAATAAACAACCAAGGTAATAATTCTTCATATAATGCTGTCAATCTTTAAATACTTCAGCAATCCAGAAACCTAAATTGATATTTTTTTCTTACACCTCATACTTCTAGTGAAGTTTTGGAAACCTTTTCCTAATTTATGCCACGTAGGCACCTTAAAAGCTGAGATCAATTGTATAATATAAAAACAAATAACACACCTGATGCCAGCTTCAAAATACAGATTGAGTATCCTTTATCTGAAAGACTTGGGACCAGAAGTGTTTCAGATTTTTTTCTTCTTCAAATTTTGGAATATTTACATATACATAATGAGGTATCTTGGGGCTGCCACCCAAGTCTAAACACAAAATTCATTTATGTTTTTTTTTTTTTTTTTGAGACGGAGTCTTGCTCTATCTCCAGGCGGGAGTGCAGTGGTGCGATCTCAGCTCACTGCAATCTCTGACTTCCTGGTTCAAGTGATTCTCCTGCCTCAGCCTCTCAAGTAACTGGGATTACATGCACATGCCACCACGCCCAGCTAATTTTTGTAGTTTTAGTAGAGACGGGGTTTCACCATGTTGGCTAGGATGGTCTCAATCTCCTGACTTTGTGATCTGCCCGCCTCGGACTCCCAAAGTGCTGGGATTATAGGCATGAGCCACCACGCCCAGCCTTACGTTTCTTTTTCTTTTTTTTTTTTTTTTTTGAGACTGAGAGACCAACTCTCACTCCGTCACCTGGGCTGGAGTGCAGAAACACAATCTTGGTTCACTGCAACCTCTGCCTCCTGGGTTCAAGTAATTCTCGTGTCTCAGCCTCCTGAGTAGCTGAGATTACAGGCACACACCCCAATGCCCAGCTAATTTTTGTGTTTTTATTTTTTTTGAGACAGAGTCTCACTCTGTCATCCAGACTGAAGTGCAGTGGTGTGATCTCAGCTTACTGCAACCTCCGCCTCCTGGGTTCAAGCCATTCTCCTGCCTCATCCTCCCAAGTAGCTGGTATTATAGGTACCTGCCACCATACATTTTTAGTAGAGATGGGGTTTTACCATGTTGGACAGGCTGGTCTCGAACTCCTGACCTCAGGTGATCTGCCCACCTTGGCCTCCTAAAGTGCTGGAATTACAGGTGTGAGCCACTGCTTCCAGCCCAATTTTTGTGTTTTTAGTAGAGATGGGGTTTCACCATGTTGCTCAGGCTGTTCTCGAACTCCTGGGCTCAAGTGATCCACCCGCCTCAGCCTCCCAAAGTGCTGAGATTACAGGCATGAGCCACCATGCCCAGCTTCATTTATGTTTCATATACACCTTATACACATAGACTGAAGGTAATTTTATACAATATTTTAAATAATTTTGTGCATGATACGAAGTTTTAACTGCAACTCCTCATGACATAAGGTGTAAAATTTTCCACTTGTGGCATCATGTTGGCACTCAAAAAGTTTTAGACTTTGGATTTTCAGATTAGAAATACTCAACCTGTATATGCCAGTTACCAAAGTGGCATATTTGGATAGTGTATTCTTTCATATTTTCATAAGAAAAATGGATGAATTCAACCCATAGTCATCATTCCATAGACTTATAAACAAAGTTATATGAACACACCAGCATAATGGCTGAAATCTCACATTTGAGGTGTTTACCTTGCTAACTTCATTTGCCTTTCTCTAAATCCTCATTATTTAGAGAAACTCATTGAGTAAGATTTTAACACTTTTCCCCATCCCTTATACAACAGTGTGATAAATCTTAAAAAAAAAGAGCTTTTGTTCCATGAGGAATTCTCCTTTAGAACCATTAAAAATTCTAACCAAATTTGCCTTATCATATCAATCTAACTATAAATAATAAGAATTCAGAAATTATTAAAAAATAAATAACTGGAAAGATACAGAAGCCAAATCGGCACTTGGTGTTTATCACTTGCATGCCCAACAACAGGCCTGGAAATGTCACTTCCCTGGCAGTCCGAGGTTACTGCCCAATGTCATGGAAGAACAATCCTGCAAAACATGGTTCAGATGAGCTCAACAGCTGGCCTTCCCATATGAAAATCCATAAATCACCCAAGAAATGATTTGCTACTGACAGCACACTGTCTCTTTTTGAAATTCTTTACCATATATGTAGTGTTGTTAACATATTTGAGTGAAAGAACGGGAAAAAAACCATTAAATATTTACTGTTAGAATTTTTGTAGAGGTACATTTCTAAGCATATCTGTATAGAACTTTCATTTATAAATTGTTTTTATATGCCCTATCCACCAACATTTCCTTGTTAAATTTTAGTTCCCACTAAAAGACTAGAAAATGCCACGCAATCGTTAGGAAAAGGAAACATACAAAATATTCACTCTACTAGAACCTTTTATTCTAACCCCCCCAAGAAAACTCCACATACTAAAGTATTTTACACATAATGAATGTAAATTTTGCTGTGTGGTCATCAAGCTTTACTATACTGTGGCTCTATCAATAAAAAAAAATCACGAAAGACAGGTAAGAATTCTAATAAGAACAATATGTTTTGACAAAACGAAACATAAAAGTAAAGACATGAAGCTAATTATTCAGATGACATGAAGATCAAATGTATCATTTTAATAAGAAAAATAAAACTCTTATATTCAACAATGTGTTTACCTTATATTTATCTGATTTTCAACTTGTTAACCTAACTTGTATAATGAAAAGAATAATGGATAATTGTAAAAACAAACATTATAAATATCTTACCATATACTCCTTTGTCTAAAAGGAGTAAAAACTCATCCACAGCATTACGCATCTCATATTCAGTAAGATCTAACAGTGAAACGACTTTGAAGTCCAGCTGTCTCAGTAAGTTAGTCAATTCGTACACATCCACCAAAGGAGCTTTGAGCTTGGGGTGCTCCCAGTAATTCATATTTCCTATCAAAAGGGCAACCTTGTCCTTCGCTTTGGAAAAAAAAAAAAGAGGATGTTTAAAGAAGATACAAAGATTAAAACATAACCTATGGAAATGGTATTATATTTAAAAAGTGTGCTTTAAGATTGCATTATTTCATTTCAAATAAGATTTCATTATTTAATTTCATTCTAGAACTACTTATATAGCAGACCAATATTCTCTGAGGAACAAAGAGGCTAAAAACATCAAACTGAAATTTTGGAGAAAACTTAAACAAGGAATATTTGAAACTGCGTTTCCATCAAATTAGGTTCTGTTTGAAAATCAAACACCGCATGTTCTCACTCATAGGCGGGTGTTGAACAATGAGAACACGTGGACACAGGGAGAGGAGCATCACACACTGAGGTCTGTCGGGGGGGAAATAGGGGAGGGACAGTGTGGGGTGGGGAGTTGGGGGAGAGATAGTATGGGGAGACATGCCAGATGTAGGTGATGGGGGAGGAAGGCAGCAAATCACACTGCCATGTGTGTACCTATGCAACAATTTTGCATGTTCTTCACATGTACCCCAAAACCTAAAATGCAATAAAAAAAAATTAGGTTCTGTTTTGCTGAGAATGGAAGAGGCTAAAAACCAGATAAATAACTAAAAAAGGGACAGGAAGAATTCACATCAGAGTGAATGAGGGGGAAATACCAAAGAGAGAGAGGACTTGGCGAGTACTGTATTCTCGGTTTCTGCAGTAGCCATGTGGATGTACTACTGTCTCCTCTTAGCATCTTTTAAAATATTCCCCATTTGACTCAGATGAGGCTATTTCAGGGGTATGTGACGATTTTGTGTATGAGTACCTTAAAAGTTCATTTTTTTGAACTTAATGCACTGAGACTTTGCTCAAAGATAATGTATTCTGATAGAAACAATTTTTTTGTTCGTAAGAGGAAATAAAGATTTACACCTATACCTTAAAAAGGAGCAGCTAGCTTAACCAGGTATGTAGCCCATCTAAAACAGTGTGGAAGGCTGGATGTAGCTTAGTGCTTATGAGGTCTTCAACACTGTACCTTTCTTTGATAGTCAGAATAGGGACAACAGTTAAAAACTCAAGACCCGTTGGTATGAAAGAGAGGAAAAACAATTAAAATATTTTTAAAAAACACACACACCCCCCCCAAACCTCAAGACCATCAATGACAATAAGAGCCCGTGATGGCTTTTTCTGGAGGGCTGACAGTGGGGCGTGTGTAGCACCTGTCATGGTAGGCAGCAGTGATGGGGATGCCGGGGAGCAGAGAGACGGGGTGACGAGAGTACCTGTAGCACCAGCCAACTGGCTGAAGAGCTGCCTGGTAGGACTGCAGGCCACCCCCCTCTGATGCAGGCCAACCCATGCCACAAAGTGCTGCTAAGTAGTTTTATTGTATGTTATTATCAACACTACTCTTATGAAGTTGAAACAGGCATGGATAATCACATTGTTGACTTGATGTATACAGTATGTAATCTCAGATGTTTCCAATCGAGGTGATTATTTCACCAAAATCTCTCTGGTGAAATTTCTTTTCTTTCTATAGAACACTTAAACCTAGTGTTAAAAACCAGCATCAACTTAGAAGAACGTGACTCTCTCAAAGGACAAAAAACTCTACTTTGTGAAAAGCCTCAGTAATTTTACATCATGTCATCTTTATTCTATATGTACATATTCAGAAATTTCTAGCAAACTGCCCACTCTTATCACTATACATAAAAGTGAAATGATAGTTAAGCCACATTTTTAATTCAATGGAAAAGCTGAGAATACTCAGCATGGATTTCAATAGGAGGCAGCATAAAACTTGACATCACTTGTATTTCCTTTCTAAAGTTTCTTTTAAAATAAACTAATATTCTTACACTAAAGTACCCACTATAGCAAGACTTGTTAGCTGGCTATTCCACAGCACATTTTTCATGAGTCCATCAGCGCTATTAGAATCCAGACACAACCTCAACAAACTGACAGACTCACATCAGTCTTCTAAAGTAAGGGGAAATGAGAAAACGCATCGTCTCTGGTTGACATCATTATAGCCCAAATCACAGGTTTACAGCAAGAGATTACCAAAGTTATTACTGAGGTGGTAAAATGCTTGTAAATCATTCCATTTTTTCCATTAATTATACACATCATAGATTCTTATTGGTAGAAAACAACTATAAGTATATAATGAAAAGAAATCACTGTGTCTTTAGGAAAATAAAATTAACTGCCAAACTAAGCATCATGGGATGTTTTTGCTGCTATCAAATATTTATTCACTGGTTTTGTTATCTATTTGGGAAAGAACACTTGGTACAGTTTACAGAATGGAAGGGTTCAACAGTGTGTGAACTACAGGTCTTAAAATACATGTATTGATAACTGTCCATAACACTTCTAAAATTTTTCTCCAATGATAATTTTTAATAGCTAGTTCCTAAGATGTCTTAGAGCATTTCCTTGACTTTAATGGTGAAAAAGATGGCGAGTAAGTAAGACTTACCTGTCCAATCTACTTGAAAAACAGTTCCTGGGTGATGGGTGAACTGGGGTAGATGTAAGATCGAGAAGCAGTAGAAAGCGAGAGGAAAAATCAGACTCAAAGGCACGACAGAGAAACAAACAATAAAAGTTGAATTTGAGGAGGTAAGAGTGAGAAAAAAAGCTTCAAGACCAGCAAATATAAAGCAATTTGTAATGGTTATCAAGTGATAACATAAATGAAAGAGTTTTTCTGTAGAAAAACATTTACTGTAAGAACCACCTACAACTTCTTGAACAAAATCATTTGTTGAAAAAATGAAACAAAAATGCCAGTGGATTAAGCAAAAGAGTAATGAAGCCAGTTCAGAAGGACATTTTAACTCATAATCCTCAACATCTTCCAAAGCCTAAGGTAATATATTCCTCAAAAACTGGTACAGTGTTATATCATTAATCCCATATCTAATAATTCTAATTAATATGCTACTTATCTAAAATGAGTTAATATTTAGAAGCACCTAGAAAAGGACCTGGCATGTGGTAAATGCTATTAAGTATATGTTTAAAAATCTCATGTATTAAATCTCTTAGTGACTCTCCATGTCCTACAAAATCAAGTCCCAGTCTGTTGGTGTGGGTGAGGAACACGCAGCTGGGTATTGCTGGAAGGTAGAAGACTAGGGAAGGAGTGGCTGGGGGTTAGACTGCTTGGGCATCCAAGGCCCTCACATTCTAGTGCATGCCGACCTTTTGAGCTGTGGTAACAGGTGGCCCCCAACAAACTACAGTATCCTTGCCCTTGTGTAGTACAGTCACCCCCACCTGTGAATGTGGGCTGTATTGTGACTTTCTTTGAGCAACATAAGATGTGTGACACTCTGCCAGTTCAGAGTCTAAGCCTTAAGAATCTCTGACAGTTTCCACTTTGGAGATCCAGCCACAACATAGAGGAAGCAGCTACATGGAGACCACTCAGGAAGGGAGAAGGAACCGAGGGAGAGAGGGGAGAGGGGAAAGGAAGAGAAAGAAGTTTGTGGGGGGTGGGGGGAGGGGAGGGGAGGACAGAGAGAAAGACAAGGAGAGGGAAGGACAGAGTGAGAGACAGAAAGAGAAGAGAGAGAGAGAGAGAGAGAAATTTTTCCCAGTCTTCACAGTCTTTCACCAACCCCCACTAAGGTGCCAGGGATGTAAGCGAAGCCATCTTGAATGCTGCAGTCCCAGCCACATCTGACTGCAACTGTGTAAGAGACCTCAAGAAAGACCAGCAGAACAACCACTTGCTAAACCCAGTCCAACCCACAGAACCAAGAGAGATAAAAAAACTGATGCTGTTCTTAAGCCAGTAAATTTTGCAATGTTATTCAGCAATAGATAACTACATTGCCAGTAGACTCCAGCCTCTCCTTCCCTATTTTCTACCTTCCAGCAATACTGAACTATTTGCTCCTCACCCACACCATCTATTTCATGCCTCCATCCTCACCATGTCTTTACCCTTTTTACCATCTCCTTCATTTCTGAATGAACACTCATCCTAACTGCCTTAAACACACATTTTCATTTTATCCCCTTGAGATCTCCCAATTCATCCTTGAAAATCCTCACCTTCGCCTTGCCTCTTAGGTAAACTGACTCTCCTAATCTCGTCACTATCTTCTATGAACAATTTCTAGATTGTTTACATAGTTCTACCAGGCATGTATCATGTACTATACTATTCATTTAATGTCCGTCTCCTATTAGTATCCCAAGCCTTGAATTCACAAACCAAGGCTTGTTCTCTTACTTCAGTAACCAGCGGTTCCCAACCTTTCTGGCACACCAGGGACCAATTCTGTGGAAGACAATTTTTCCATGAATGGTGTCAGGGGAGGGGTGCTTTTGAGATGAAATTGTTCTATCTCAGATCATCAGGCATTAGTTAGATTCTCCTGAAGAGTGCACAACAGGGTTCATGCTCCTATGAGAATCAGCTGCTGATCTGACAGGAGGCAGATCTCAGGTGGTAAATGCTTGCTCACTCGCCTCCTGCTGTGTGTCTCGGTCCTAACAGGCCATGGACCTGTAGAGGTCCACAGCCTCAGGGTGGGGAACCCCTGTCATTAAGCTCAGATGAAACATTAGATAAATGTTTGGTGGACTTCAATGATGGAAGTTGACCTGATATTCCATTTATCTTGTTATTCTTTCAATTGGGACATATTTGAGAAAGAATACCTGGCATAATGGAGCTAACAAAGGCTATGGAATAAGAGACACCTGGGTTTCAATCCTGTCTCAACTACTAAATTATATGATCCTGAACAAATTTTATTAGCACTTAAGTTTTAAATTTTCATCTAAAAATGAGGAAAGAGATCTACATCTCAGGGTTAAATTATACATTTCTCTAGGTGAAAACAGTTTATTAGTATTACTACTAAATGCATACTTGTGATTAAACCATCTTCAACAACTAATCCAGTTACATTTGGATCTTGTCATTTTGTATACCTAAGACATATGTGTGCTTCTCACTACAGAATACGATGGCTATGCCTTTGTTCAGAACACTATTTTAGAAGGTATTTCCTAATCAGTGAGGTCTGGAGATCTAAAGAAAAGATCATGAAGCTGGAATACATGAAAACTTACCACTATGAATAAAACTTAGCAGGTTTTTTTTTGTTTTTTGTTTTTGAGACAGAGTCTTGCTCTGTCACCCAAGCTGGAGTGCAGTGGTGTGATCTCCGATCACTAGAACTGCCACCTCCCGGGTTTGAGCAATTCCCCTGCCTCAGCCTCGAGTAGCTGGGACTACAGGTGCGTGCCACCACACCTGGCTAATTTTTTTTCTATTTTTAGTAGAGTCAGGGTTTCACCATATTGGCCAGGCTGGTCTGAACTCCTCACCTTAGGTGATCCACCCACCTCGGCCTCCCAAAGTGTTGGGATTGCAGGCGTGAGCCACTGTACCTGGCCCTCACAGCAGGTTTTTTTAAGGTGGTAATTCACAGTTCCTTGTCCTCATCAACATCAAACACCTTCACCTTCACTGCCTCCTGATTCCATGGGCATGGCTTGGACTTTGCATCAACCTAAGATGCTCCACCTCTGAAAACTAAAGTAATATATTTCCTTTCTGTAATCATAACAGCTTCCTATGCTTTTAATAGATTTGCCCTCTACTACTCATTCTACTACTTTTCTAACTTGGTGAACTTTAAACATCTCCTGACTCCTTCATTTTCTCCCAGTTTATTAACTTTTTCAAGGCTTTGTTTTTTTTTTTTTTGAGACAAAGTCTCACTCTGTCATACAAGCTGGAGTGCAGTGGCATGATCTCGGCTCACTGCAACCTTTGCTTCCTGGGTTCAAGTGATTCTCACGTCTCAGCCTCCCAAGTAGCTGGGATTACAGGCATGTACCACTACGCCCAGCCCATCTTCTCTATTTTAAAGCTGAATTCTGCTAAAAACAAAACAAAACACACACACACACACACACACACACACACACACACACACACACACACAACTGATCTAAATCACTATAAATTCTTAATTTTTAAAAGTTTTAGTTGGACTCTCTCAACACACATTCACTTGTAGATCAGACTGGTCAACCTTGCTTCCATTTTCTTCAGCCTCTAAGCCTCTTCCATGGCGTATGTTCTATACTAAGCCTTACTTTACTCTCTTTCTTCACTCTTTTAAGCATATTACTATGCCTAATTACCTAGAAACAAAAGCCATAGACTAAAAATGTCCTCAACTTTCCAATAAATCTATTTGTTCACCAATTTCTTTCTAATCTCAAAAGAGGTTTCAACATTCTGATTAAAGCCAACTTCTTTTGTTTTCAACCTTGGTTGGACCATCTCTTCTAGGAACTTGCTCTATAAATTGGCCTCTTTTGATGGATCACTCTAATCAATCTCAACAGATACTTCCTTTTCAAATGTAAATATCCTCACATTTTCCCCTCCTACTAAAACACTTTGAATATATGCCCTATCTAGTTAAATTCAAATCACCCTTTCTTTCCAACAAATTAACATGTACTGTCTTCATTTACTCACTTCTGAATCATTCTTTTTCTAGTATTTTATACATTGTATCCATGTTTAAATTCCCAGCATAACTCCGTACTAACACATATTAGGCACTTTCAACACTTCACTCAAAGCCACCAATCACTTCTTCAGTAGCTGAATCCAATGGACAAATATTAGACATATTTTATCTGGCTTCTGCCAGCATCAAGATATTAGCTATTTTTATCATCTTTAAATGTTAATCTGCTAAACTTTTATCGCTAAAGTTTTCTCCCTTACATTTTCTTGTCTCAGGCATTCCTTACAGGTAACTGTTCATTTACATTTTATTCTAAATTCTTTTCTCTTCCCTTTGGAGAAGACAGGGAAGCAAACTCTAAAGCTATTGCAGCCTTTGTGATTTCTATCCCTCACCAAGAAACAGCACCAACCACTTCCTCCTCTATGCTAACCACGTGCATGTACAGGTTTCTTTTTGTACGCATGTTTGCATGTTGTGAGAAACACACAAATCACTTCACAGAAGTTGACTTGACCCTAGAAACTGAATTTGTAATCATTTTAAAGCCTTCTCTTCTAAACCTTTTACAGATACAACAAATAAAACATTTGGTCCCAATGTTATTTGAATATTTGTTTAAAAAAATCAAATGTAAATGTCTTAAATTACTTCTGGAGTTAAACACAATACTTATACTTTGATCATACATTTTAAAGCTCTACTCACCCAAAGGCTGGTCAGTTGTTTGCTCTTTATTATCTATACAAAGATAAAAAAGCAAAACATGTAAGATGCTATTGTCCATGGTATATTTCCAGAGTTAAAGATATATGAAAAGTATATAACATCAGTAGCATCGTTTACAGAATATAGTTTCTAACCTTCAAATTTTTAATAAAAACACTCTTGAATGGAAAAAACTGATGGTGGTGTTCACAATAAGACGTAGCAGTAGTTACCATTTCCTGATGCCTTAGCTGGCACTGTTCTACATGCTTTATAAATAAGAGATCTAACAAAACCTCACTCTGCCCTATGAGGTGCATACTATTATTAACCCCATTTCATATATATATATATATATATATATATATATATATATATGGAAATTAAGGCAGAGAGATTAAAGTCACTTGCCCAAAGTTATTAAGAGAGTAAGTAGCAAATCTGGATACTAACTTAGGCAGTCTTATTCTGGATTCTATGCTTTCACCATCTACTATACATAATATAAGATCCTTCCCCCGACCTAGAGCACCAGGTAGGGGAAAGATGTATCATCAGTTGTGTGACCACTACTGTTGAGAGATAACTTTGTACTTTTGGCCAAATAAATGCCACTGAAGCCTGTTAAAAGCTTTCCCTCTACAACATTCTTCTTTTAAACCTAAATTTTTGATACTTCCTGAATTGTGGGAAATAAGGAGAAAAGAGAGGGCCATGAAAATTTTAGAATCTTAGTGGTGGCTATTTACAAAAGTTTTTCTGAGTAACTTTTCATAATGTTCATTAAAGAAGAGCAAGAATTAACAGATTAACTTAGGAAAGGGGATTCTATCCAGACCAAGAGAAATAATTACTAGGATGGTTTTTGACAGTTCAAGACCTACTTGAAGCAGGTCTCACAGACGCTTTGTGTGAATTTGAGGATATCACAAGGAGAATGATGCACAGGTAATGGGGACTTTCTGCTGTGTCTAATTTGCTTACATACAGTCAGTACGGCCCAATGGCATTCATAATAATCGATGTCTGCTAATGCAATATGAGTATGACACTAAGTAAACTAGTAATGATGCTAAAATAATGAGAACTAAGTAGAGAAGGAATAGGGCTTTCTACAAATATTAAATGACATAACCACCTTCTTAATCTACTCCTGAAAGGGTTTATTTTCGATCTATCCACAAGTTCCATCACTGTCTTTCAGAAAGCCTACGCTATGTTGATATCCCGTGTCTTCATGTAGTTCTCACTGTTGATATGCCTTTTATCTCAGTTGAAGGCTTAACTTGTTCAGAAATCTGTTCTGATTAAAATTAGCCTACAGAGTTCTGCATACTCTTGCCAATTGTCACTTATTAAGAAATGGTTACTGATCAACCCACCTGTACGGTGTCAACAATCCGCACAAACACATTTCTTACTTCAGATATAGGCACCCACCCAACTAACTCAGATACGCTCTGTGACTGAGGAACTGAGAAGAAGGTCCCAGGGGTCTGATCAGTTCAGAAATGTTACCCCATCACTCTGTCAAACACTGTTTCCTGCTTTCAGATTAAAGATCATGTACTTCCCCCATTAACTTCCTTCTTATGATATAAGCAGTAATACAAAATGACGAAAAATACGTTGAGGTGTTATATTACTTCAAAGACTTCTACCCTTAGTTTTATAATCTAAAATATTTTTAATGTATCACCTGTATGAAATTGTACTTCATGTAAGTAGTTAATTCCAACCTTAAATTATATCATTTCAATAAAGAGAAAAAAGTTACTAGTATTATTATAGCAAAAGAGTACCTACGGTATCTTTACCGTATTTGACAACTTAAAAATCTAAAACTAAACTTTTATGTTTGTATTACTCACCAGGATGACCAAGATTATTTAATTCATCTATAACAAAATAAGAGAAAATAGATTAAGTAATCTAAATGCCAATTAAGCACAAATAGTAAGACTAATCAAGAAAGTAGTTTAGAGCCAGTGAATCATGTTATAATGTTTTATCAATTTACAACTTTTCAAATTAAATGAAGAAGCCATGCAAATACGAATATTAATTATTGCTGTGCTTATCATTTAGGACTTCTAAGCTATCATTATTTTCATAAAGTGACAAAAACTAGGCTCTTTCATAATTTAGTCATAGTTTTAGATATTCCAGGCATTTAAAAACAGTAATCTCAAATGATCTTTTTTAAGTAAAGTTTAATTTTAGAACATTTTAAGGTTTACAGAACTACTGTGAAGGCAGTGCAGAGAGAGTTCCTATATACCCCACATCTGGTTTCTCTATTAACATCTTATGATAGCATAGTGTATTTGTCATGTCTTATGCTAGAATAGTGTATTTGTCAAAACTAATGAACCATTAATGGTCTTTTTTGCTCAAGGACTCCATTCAGGGTATCACATTACATTTGCTTGTGTGTCCTTAGGCTTGTGTCTTCTTGGTTCTGACACTTGCTCAGGTGTTCCTTGTCTGTGATAACACTGACAGTTTTGAGGAGTAACTGTCAGGTATTTTGCAGAATGTCACTCAACAGATTTATTTGATGTTTTTCTCATGGTTACACTCATAGTTTCTCAAGGTATAAGGTGTTTTTGGAAGAAACAGTGATTTCAAAATTAACCTGTACCCCCATGGGACATCTTATCATGGCCAACAGATAGGTAAAATAAGCAATGACATTATAGCCATCTATTTCTTTCAAGTTTTATGAAGATAAAAAATTAACATTAACAATAAATTAGAAATGTTATACTATTCATAAATTTTTTTATGTATAAACTTTATTCTTGTATGTGACATAAAATCAATTGAAGAAGGTCTGAATCAGCACATGGATTATGTGTAATTTCTTTTGCCTTCAGGATTAGACTCAACTCATTCCCAGTTAGTTACTTAGGTCAGCAGCACCGTGCTTTCACCCCTCTTCAGCGAGGTTGTATCATACATTTGCAATACAGTTACGTTCTTTCTCACAGTCTGTATTCCATCTTGAGTCCCTCCTCCTCTGACCTCCTAAATGATTGTTTAAAATCTGTATATACGTATTAATCACTAACCATACAGAATAGTTCCACTGTCCCCCCCCCCCCAAAAATCCACCTATTCAATCCCCAACCCTCATCCTGATTATCTTTTTCTTTCATACATAATAATTGTACATATTTATGGGATACATATGATATTTTTGACACACGCATGAAATGTATAATGATCAAATCAGGGTATTTGGGATATCCATCATCTCAGACACTTATTTCTTTGCGTGGGGAACATTTCACTTTTAGCTATTTTGAAAGACATGGTAAATTGTTAACTATAGTCACCCTACTGTGCTATCAAACACTAGAACTTATTCCTTCTAACTACAGGTCTGTACCTATTAACCAAACTCTCTTCATCCACCCCCAAGCCCCTTCCCAGACTCAATCTGCTCTCTACCTCCATGAGATCAACTTTCTTAGCTCCCATATGTAAGTGAGAACATATGATATTTGTCTTTCTGTGTCTGGCTTATTTCACTTAACATAATGATTGTTTCATCCACGTTGCTGCAAATGACATAATTTCATTCCTTTTTATGACTGAATAGTCTAATCAAGTATCTTTAACAAAATACATAAAATCAGATAGAGGACACCTATGCTCTATAGGTAGAAAATATATATAAAATAAAGGATCTGTTCATATGCAATTCTCAACTTTGTGGACTTTCATAGAAAAAATCTGGATCTAATTTTTTCATCTGAGACTTTTGGAGAAACTTCATAACTGGATTTTCATCTCTACATGTTCTAAATAGCTATTTGAAAATTATTATTTAATAGTATGCTTGCTACTGCAAAAATTATAGAGAATACTGCAGGTATAGAAGCAGCGCAGCAAGGTGATAATTCACATGCATCACCCTGGAGCCAAACAGCAGTGCTAGCTTATATTTATTCTTTAAGGTTTCCAATGTTAGGAAGTTTTAAAAACCATGCAATTAAGCAAAAAGGATTAAGGGAGGAAGAGGAGTTCGATTAGGGTTTCTTCACATGGCTTCTTTCCCTCAAAGAGGGTTAACAGATCATGGGATTAGAACTCCCTTACAAGAGAGAATTCTTGTTCGCAACTATATATTAGAATGAAAACAGTAATTATAGTATTTCAAAGTGATACCACAGAGACATGAAGGACAGGAAAATCAGAAAACATAAAATTTAGCATTATTTCCTTACTTTACCCAAGTGGAGCCTAAGGTTATGTAATAAAAAGGCAGAAATTGAAAAAAATACTTTGCCATCCACAAACCTAATTTTGCAAAACAATGTGACACCACACTAAGGAAACATGATCCAAGTTTTAATATTTACTCATTACAATTGAAGTACAATGCTTTGGCTAATTAAAACAAATTAAAAGTTTATGTTGAAATAGATTTTCAGTTCTCTTTACACATTATGGTAAAGGTGACATGGTAGGTTAATCTACAGTCTTGTAGCTTCAAAAAAATCCTGATTAATTTTACATTAAAACAGAATATTTAATATTTGATAAAACATACGTTAAACAATAAATCTCTCTTGAAACTTTTATAAAAACTAAATTTCATTTGAGAGCATCTAATCATGGCTAAAGGACAGAAAAAATAATCTAAAACATATCCATGATCATATAGCCACTTATCTTTTTTTACAAATTTTATGTAGATAAATATTAACATTAACAATTAATTTCAAATGTTCACTACTCAAAAGACACAATGTAGGAACTTTGTTCTTGTATGTAATATTAATAGAAAGTCAACTGAAGATTAGTTATTGTAACAGTATGTCAATTTAATCGTGTCTGTCCATTTATAAAACTTCAAAGTATTTTTCAATCAAAATCATTTCTTACAGCTAGTATTTTTTCCATCACTGCACTCAGTAAGCTAAGGGCACTCCACCAACCCCAAGAGTAACTAGCATGCAGGAGATCTGGTTTCAAACCAAAGAATTACACTACCTTCAGTGCACTCCACTGCCTCATTTGTTCTTCCTTGTTTCAGAAAAAACAAATTTGAATATATTGTAATTCATGATCTTAAGAAGGGCAGCCATCAAGCAAATAGAGATTAATACCATAGAGCTATGTTGGCAAACCAACACATGCATCAATACCTCCTACTATGAACAATAACTACAAACATATTAAGCTGAAATAGAACAAATTCCCAAATTACGCAGTTAATAATGGGGACTGCTGATTAATAATCTTTCTTTCCTTTATATCTGTATAATGCTTGTTTTTAAAAATGTTTCATTAAAAATATTTTTCTTTTATTATTATTTATAATTCTACCTCCTAGCCTGAAGCAATCCACCCACCTTAGCCTCCCAAGTAGGTAGGACCAGGTGCATGCCACTATGCCTAGCTAATTTATTTACATTAGAGATGGAGTCTCACTAGGTTGCCCAGGCTGGTCTCAAACTCCTGGGCTCAACTGAACCACCCACCTTTGGCCTCCAAAAGTAACTGGATTACAGGTGTGAGCCACTGGCCAAAAATCTTTTTCCACTGAATCAAGTTTTTTGTAGCTAAAGCTTTAAAGAATACATATTTATCATAAATGTTTAAAGTAAACTTTAATAACTAAAATGATCTAAATAAAATAGCTTCTTTTTCCTGGTTCTTTTTGCTTTCTGTGAACCTAGATTATGATTTTAGTATGAATTCTTTCAAATTTCAATATAAACAATATAACTTCTAATACTTAACACATCAATAAATAGTATGGGGTAAAAAGTAGAATTTCCTTTGCTTAAATGTTGCAGTTTATATAGCTTATATTATAGTCCACTTGTCAGAACATCGAGGAATACTTCTTACCTATGATGATTTCCACCTTCTTGCTATCTTGACTCTCTCGATCATTATATACATGACACCAGTAGGTTCCTTGGTGTTCCAAATCCACATAAGGCACCTGTATCAATGTTAGAACATGTAAATACTTCCTCTTCAGTTGTAATAGCTTGGAGAAAAAGTCATTTTGTGTTTTAAAAATATCCTCCAAAAACATAACATCACAGAAGGCTTTAGACGTTGTTATGTTAGCTCCATTCATCAGGTTAAATACCAGCAAGTAAATGATGCAATGATTTCAACAGTGCTGAGTTTCATGCAATACTATTTGACATTTTACATATAAGCCTGAGTCGAATTCTAGCACTTTAGCAGATATAAGAGCTAATTAATATGAAATCATAAGGGACTTTAAATAAAAATATTGAAAACATTAAAACATTTGAAAGGATATGAGTTTTAATGTTCACCACATATTTCAATTATACCATTTGTTATATATGTTAACACCCCCAAATGCCCCCAAAATCAGCTTCCTACCATGTATAGCTTTTTGGTCTCATGTGTTAATGGTAATTCATTTTTGAACCACTGGTAGTGAGGAATAGGGCTTCCAACAGCAACACACTGTAAAACCAATGTGCTGCCTGGCATCAGCTTTTGGGAAGTTGGTTCAACACAGATTTGCAACTTGGATTCAGAGACGCCATCAACACTTCCTTAAATTAAAAGAAAAAATAAAATCTCTAGGTTAAAAATAAAAATAAAATTTTCCTGTAATTAAAAAAATAGATGTGTCAAGTTCCCCTTTCATTTGTTACAATCTTTAATAACATTTCCCAAACTATGTTTCAAAAAACCATAGCACTCATAGAAATATTAAGAGATATTCTGTGGACAAAAGAATGCTGTAGACAAATAAATTGAGAAAATTCTGAGTTAAACAAGGTTAAACACATTTCTTGATTGCAGGACTTCTCAAGGCTTTCAAAGTGTTAGTATGCATTGTGAATTAAGGAGAGGAATATAGTTCAAGTGTCTTCCAAATGTGTTTGGGTGCAGAATCTTTTTGATGGAGGCAAACAACTTATTAACATCTTGAGTGATATTGGCATTCAACATGGAAAGCTCTATGTTCTGTTCCTTGGCATACTGAAATAAGTTTTGTTACCCGCACTGAATAAATATGGGTGGGTTATCACTAACATTTTTACCCCAGGCAGATATTAGAAATCATTTACTTAACACTCATTTATTACTCTTTAAGCTCCGTGAAGGCAAAAAGCTTGTCAATTTTATGCAATAACAAGTCTCCATTATGAAACTCAGGGTCTAACACATTATAGGTGATTAGTAATATTCGTTGAATAAGATTCCATTTATAAATATATTATTACATGCACAGAAACAGTCTAGAAAGATATACACTGCTCTCTTAATCATCAGGATTATTTCTGGAGACTGCTCTACTCCCACACGGACATCTTACCAGGGCTTTAATATCCTGCTCTGGGTCATTCCAGTCCCTCCCACCCCATTCAAATGTCTACCATGTTTGGCCCCACCTAATGCCTTTAGAACTGAGTTGACAAGGAAGGGTAAACCAGCTGCATGTTTTACAAATTTTTAAAGGCAGAGTGTGAGCTGGCATTAGGGTAACCAGTGGTCTCAGTTTGCTTAGGACAGGAAGGTTTCCCAGAATGCAGCACTTAAAAGTGCTAAGACTAGGAAAGTCCTGGGGAAACCAGATGGGCAGTCACCCCAGCAGACATGACCAATTAGATCTTCAAGGAACCCCAGCTGCAAAGAGGTTCTGCCTCACTCACCAACTCCCTCTCTTGAGTCCTTCTCTAATGCTCTTGCAGAAGGCTAAGGAGGAGAGGAGAGCTAAAAGATCACCTGTGAAATGAGGGCCACAGGGGCTGTTTAAGGCTGAGGGCACAACAGAGGCCTGAGGGAAACTCTTGGAGGCCCAGGAGGCCCTCAGTGAATGCAGTGCCATTGCTTTTCAAGGCTGGCTAGGGGCAGGGCAGCTAGGCAGGAGGTCTCAGAACCCCCCCTACCCCGACCCGAGACAGAAGAAAGACAGGTGGGGTTAGAGAACAAAAATGCCTCAGTGGTCCAATAAGCTGAGAGTCTGGATGTAAAGTAGAGTGAGATCTCTTATAGTTTGGCACTAGAGCTGTAAAATAGAGATTTCTAAAGTCTTCTTGATATGCCAATCTCAGTCCTGCCAAAGGGAAATCCTCATTCTACCCTCAATTCCATCAGTAGTAAACTGAATATATCTAATGCCCAGAACTAACTACAAATTGGATGGACTAATATGCCCATTGTAGTAGCCATCACAAGGGGTATGCCTAGTTCCTGGCCATAAAAATATTAATTTCAATCTCTATGTTATATGTTAACATATAGTATGTTAATCCTATTCTTCTTTTATACTCAATGTTCAGCATTGAATATAAAATTATGAGACTTATGAAGAAGAAAGAAAATGTAACCCCATTGGTGGGTGGCTGGGGGGTGGGGGGCTAGGGAAGGGATAGCATTAGAAGAAGTATCTAATGTAGATGATGGGTTGGTGGGTACAGCAAACCACTATGCCACATGTATACCTATGTAACAAACTGCACATTCTGCACATCTACCCCAGAACTTAAAATACAATTTAAAAAAATTTCTAATGTTGAAATAGTCTCACATTTCTAAAATAAACCATGTTTACTTGTAAAAAAAAAAAAAAAGAAAGAAAGAAAGAAAGAAAGAAAAGAGCTGGCCTACATTCTGGAATAAATCAGAGAGAGACTCATATTAACTCGAAGATAAACATCTTAAAGGACCTGGTGAGAAAAGCAGTTAATCAACTTGCACAGAAGATGGTGGTGAACTTACAATTTCAGCAGCGAGAAATTAAAAAAAAAAAAGCCAAATGGAAATAGCAGAAATTAAAAATATCAAGATTTTTACTCTTCAGTGCATTTGATGAGCTTTCCAGCAGACAGGTCACACCAGAGAAAAGAATCAGTAACCTTGAAAACAGGTTAAAAGAAATCCAACTGGAAATAAAGAGATAAAGTAAAGGAAAGAAAAAAAAGGACAGAGCTTACAAGATCTGTGGGACAATATCAAATAGTCTAACATATACACAAAGTCCCAGAAAGAAAGGAAAGTAGAAGAAAAATATTTGAAGATTATGGCTAAAAATGATTCAAAATTGATGAAAGATATCAACTTACAGATCCAAGAATCAGAAAACTCCAAGCAGGAAAAATTCAAGGGAACAATTATAAAAGGGATAAACAAATTTCCATGATAAACAATGGAGGCCAAAAGACAATGAAATGGCATCTTTAAAGTGGTGAAAACAAACAAACCAACACATCTCTGAAATTCTATGAGCAACAATGTCCTTCAAAAATGAAGACAATGAGAGGTAAAGAATTCAAATGCTGAGATAATATGCCTACAAATTATTTTACAAATAATTTTTATAAATTATTACAGACAAACAGTAGATCTGAACTATAAAAAGTGTTAAAAGGAATTCTTCAGCTAGAAGGGAAATTTTACTTGACAGCAACCTGGGTCAGAAGGAAAGACTGAAGAGCACCACAGCAGGTAACTATGTGAGTATTTTAGACAAAATCTTTAAAAATTACACACATATATGTATCTTTACAAGATTGCTTGAAAGTAAATGTAGAAGTAAAATATGACAAATACACAATGGGAGGGCACAATGAAAGCACACTATACAGGTTCTTCTTTTTTTTTAAAAGACGGGGTTTCACCATGTTGGTCGGGCTGGTCTTGAACTCCCGACCTCTGGTGATCCGCCCGCCTTGGCCTCCAAAGTGCTTGGATTACAGGCGTGAGCCACCACGCCCGGCCACTATACAGGTTCTTATATTTTAAGGTAGAATATGTTTTGAAGGTTTACTACAATAAGTTAAAGAGGTCTACTGTAATCTCTAAAGCAGCCACTAAAAAATCACATTAAGACAATAAAGTCAATAAAAGAGATAAAATGGAATATTAAAAAATACTCTTTCATTCAAAAGAGGGCAGGAAAGGAGGATCAAAAGAGAATAAATGAGACTAACCGAAAACAAACACCAAGATGTCAGACTTAAACATAATCACATTACATGTAAATGGTCTAAACACCTTAAAAGAGACTTTTTTTCCAGACTAGAGCAAAAAGCAACACTTATCTATATTCGGTTATCTGAAATAAAACTTTAAGTAAAGACATTCCAAATTAAAAGAATGAAAAATATATACTATACAAAAAAGCTTAAGAAAGCTACCACGGTGCTGACCAGGCACGGTAGCTCATGCCAGTAGTCCCAGCACTTTGGGAGGCCGAGGCAGGCAGAGTGCTTGAGCTCAGAAGGTCAAGACCAGCCTGGGCAACATGAAGAAACCCAGTCTCTACCAAAAATACAAAAAATCAGCCAGGTGTGGTGGTGCATGTGTGTGGTCCCAGTTACTTGAACAGTAAGGTAGGAGGATTACTTGAGCCTAAGAGGCAGAGGTTGCAGTGAGCCGTGACTGTGCCACTGCACTCCAACCTGGGTGACAGAGTTAAGACCCCCCTCTCAAAACAAAACAAAAAAGAAACTTCATGGCTATATTAGTATCATACAAAGTAAACCCCAAGACAAAGGATTACCAGAGATAAAGAAGCATTTCATAATGACCAAAAGGTCAATTCATCAATAAGATCTAACAACCAACGTTGGCCAAGATATGGAGCGAGTAACCTGAATTCTCATACCCTGTTGGTGGTAATGCAAAATGGTACACTATTTTGGAAACTTTGGCAGTTAAAAAAAAAACACATATCTACTCTATGACACAACAATTCCACTTCTATGTAACTATCCACAAGAAATAAAAGACCTTGTATGAGAATGTTCATTGCAGCTTTTTTCATAACATTCCACAACTGGACACAAACTAAATGTCTATCAATAGCAGAATGAATAAACAAACTAGTCAATTCATACAATGGAATATTATTCAGCAAAAAGACAGGACTGCCTAATGGTAACACTGAACATGAGTAAATCTTAAAAACATTATGCCGAATGGAAGAAGCTGGATATAAAATATCTAGACTGGTCAATGACTATATATCTGTTAAATGGATACATATACCCATGTTTTATATATATGTTAAAATTCACTGGACTGTAGACTTAGGGGCTGTACATTGTACTGTACATAAATTACTCCTTAATAAAAATGTGATAAAAAATTAAATAAAATTGAGAGAGGTTGATATGGGTTGGCTGAGTCCCCACCCAAATTTCACCTCGAACTGTAATACCCACATATTGTGGGAGGGACCTGGTGGGAAGTGATTGGATCATGGAGCCAGTTTCCTCCATGCTGTTCTCGTGATATTGAGTTCTCACAAGATCTTGTTATTTCATCTTGAACTGTAATCCCCACATGTTGTAATCCCCTTAGGAGGAACCTGGTGGGAAGTGACTCGATCATGGGGACAGTTTCCCTTGTGCTGTTCTCGTGATAGTGAGTTCTCACGAGATCTGGTTATATCATCTTGAACCGTAATCCCCCACATGTTGTAATCCCCTCAGGAGGAACCTGGTGGGAAGTGACTGGATCATGGGGACAGTTTCCCCTGTGCTGTTTTGATAGTGAGTTCTCAAGAGATCTGGTTATTTAATTTAAGTGTCTGGCATTTCCCCTGCTTGCTCTCTCTCCCTCCTGCTACCATGTAAGATGTGCCTTGCTTCCCTTTCACCTTCCACGGTGATTGTAAGTTTCTTGAGGCCTCCCCAGCCATGCGGAACTGTGAGTCAATTAAGCCTCTTATGTTTATAAATTACCCAGTCTCAGGTAGTATTTCTATGGCAGTGTGAGAACGGGCTAATACAGAGGTGCATGAGGTATTCTTTCTTTAAAGAAAATGGTGATATTTTTATTTCTCAACAACCATAACACTGAGTTAAGGAAAGGTTAAAGAGAGAGAGACGAATGATAGCAGTATTTTAACTCTTTTAACAAAAAGTCTGTTTCCCTCCCTATTCTTCTTTTTGTCTGGCAAATAACAACAAAGAACATGGTTCTTGATTGTGCACCGCACAAACAAAATAATATCTGACAACTACTCTTTAGAGTAGACTGGTTTTTTGTCTTAATACTAGCTATTGAACTAAAAAGATGGAGCACAGTGAGTCGCAAAGTAGACTGATGCAAGTTTCCTTGCAGTGAATGATACGCTACATGGCCTTTAGTGCCGACATCAACTCTTGAGGTTTTTTTTTTTTTTCTACAACATAATTTTTTTAGGAGCCATACAATAGTTTGGGAGAAAAACATACATTATGGAAAAGAACTGAAAAGTGAGCAGCAAGACTACTATATGAGTTTTTTCTTCTACAAAACTGGAGACCACAACATTCAAATTCATAACTGACTGACCTCTTCTTGATTCACATCCTAATTACAGAACTCAAGACTATCAGGTCTTAAATGCTAGGTGTTTATCTACTGATCTACATTTTATAATGATCAGATTTAGCATTCATGAGTAAGAGTAACTTCAGGAAATAGCATTTTTCCATGATGTTAGTTTAACAATCAGTTTCTTTTTCTTTTTTCTTTTTTTTTTTTTTTTTGAGACAGGGTCTTGCTATGTCTTCCAGGCTGGAGTGTGCTGGTGTGATCTCAGCTCACTGCAACCTCTGCCTCCGAGGCTTGAGTGATCCTCGCACCTCAGCCTCCCGAATAGCTGGGACTACAGGTCCTGGGACATCAGGCCTGACTAATTTTTTTGCATTTGTTTTGTAGAGCTGGGGTTTTGCCATGTTGCCCAGGGTGGTCTTCAACCCCTGGCCTTAAGTGATTCACCCACCCCAGGGCCCCAGCCTCCCAAAGTACTGGGATTACAGGTGTGAGCTACCATGCCAGACCCACAATCTGTTTCTTAAATAAGGAAAGGTTTTAGATATCAAGAATCCTTCAAAGATTTTTAGATAGCTTTGAATTTGTGCTTTAAATGTAAAAATATTAAAAGTTTTTGATGGAAATATTTCCATCTCTGCTTTGTTAAACAGAATTCACCCTGGTTCTTCATTCTGTCAACATCTACTGACTGCTACTGGTTATTAAGTGTTTGGTTTTATGAAAGATTGTTAAGACCCAGACTTTCCCTTCAGGAGTTTAGTCAAATAGGGAGACAAGCCTGACAACATAAACAACCATAATATAGAATTATGTTCAAAAGATTAACTTTTAGGGGAAAGAGGTGGTAGCAAGGAAGTCTTCCTGCTTTCTATTGCAGCAGATAATCTTTCCTGATAGTTGTGTAAATAATTTGGGGTCAGGGGCTCTCTTTTATGCTTAGTTTAAAATAGCTGTTAACACCTAAGCCCAAGGCTGTGCCTCATGAAGGTGGCACTGAATTGCATAACTGATGAGGGACTACCACCTGCCAGGCTTTGTTCTAAGAACTAGAAAGAGAAAAGGGAACTCCTCACTCCTATACTGCTCAAACAGCTAGGCAAACAAATAATTTTAAAAGCAATGCAACGAGTTCTGTAATAGAGGTAAAATCAGAATGCCAAAGGAGCAGAGGGAGCTGAGGCTTGAAAGAATCATAAGCATATGCCAGGCAGAAAAGGTATTCAAGACGGAAGGAAGAACTGATGCAAAGATGTGGAGGCATTTTCGAGACAATGGAAGCAGCAGGGAGAAACTAAGTTGAGTATAGGTGCTGCGTGTGAAGGCAGAGTAATGGACCATGAAGAAAAGCAAACTTGAAGAGGTCAGTGGCAGGAACCAGACTAAGGTCTGTCTGTCATCCTAAGGGATCTGTGCACACACGTATGTGTGTGTGTGTGTGTGTGGGGGGGCGCGCTAGCGCGCACACACACACACAGAAAGACAATTAAAGCAGGCTGGGTATGTTGGCTTACACCTGTAATCCCAGCACTTTGAGAGGCCGAGGCAGGCGGATCACCTGATGTCAGGAGTTCAAGACCAGCCTGGCCAACATAGTGAAACCCGCCTCTACCAAAAATACAAAAATTAGCCAATGTGATAGCATGTGCCTGTAATCTCAGTTACTCAGGAGGCTGAGGCAGAAGAATTGCTTGAACCCGTGAGGCGAAGGTTGCAGTGAGCTGAGATCAGATGGCACCACTGCACTCCAGCCTGGGCAACAAAGTGAGACTCTGTCTCAAAAACCCAAAAATTAAATTAAAAAAAAAAGAAAGACAAAAAAAGCACATGGATTAAATCTTAACAATGGTTGACATTATACTGGATGAAGTACATATGTGAAATTTTGCTACTATTTTTGATACTCTGAAATTATTTAAAGATAAACATTTAAAATAAAATAAATAAAAAATAAATAAATAAGGGTAATCCCCATCCCAACATTCAGCTTCTTTCATTACTTACTCTGGAAGCTTTCTGGGACATCACAAACATCCAACTGTGACCACTGGCTGAATTCAAAGGTGAAATTGTTATTAACTCGACAGACATAAAAGCCCCGCATCTTTTACATGCACTGCATTAAAAATAAGTTCTGATGTATTTCCATTTGGAATCTGTGAAAGAATCAATAAGAGAATAGCAGTGGATGATTCATCAAAAACACATCTTATAAAATACGCTGTACAAAATCTGTGAGTTTAGTATGGAGCTTTGCAAATGTCACTTTTTCCCCCCAAGTTCTAAAATACTTCTGAGTTAAAAACAGTAACACTTTGAATTATTTAGGACTGAAGTATTATAAATCCAGTCTTTTATGAATCCATTAACCAGAGAGTTAAGGTGGCCCCCAAACATCTTCCAAAGGCTCACTAACAGAAAACTATCTGATCTGTCATTTAAGTCATCATTTGAGTACTGAAAGTATCATTAAGTACTGAAAGAATATAAAACTGCAGCACTTATGAGTTTAGCAGTACTGAAAGAATCTAAAACTGTAACATTTATGAGTTTAGCAGTCTGTATGTTTGTACAACATACAAACACCACAGGGGCTTATAGAAAACACAGAGAATTAGGCCTGGCTATTGCTTTCAGCTCTGACCACATTAGCTGGGAGGACATGGGTAAGTTATTTTACCCTGAGACCCCATCTTCTGATCTGCCAAATTCTGTAAGAGGACAGACTCCTTAACCAAACAATATCCAATCTCTTTCAAGGTCTAGACAGAGAAGGGCTATGGAAAGCATATCAATGAGACAGTAAAGAGGGGACCACCATCCACAGGCCCCACCTCCAATACTAAGGTTTCTTTTACTATTGCTTTTATTGCTCCCAGCAATTTATCAGCTACACCCAACTTCGGCACATTGCCAAGGACTTACTCAAGTGCCTCATTAAAACAACTCTCTTGCAAAGAACAGGTCAATCTGAGGATTTAAAATCTGAAATATTCCCAAATTCAAAACTCTTTGAGAACCTCCACAATGCTCACTGGAACATTTCAGATTGGGATGCTGAACTTTTAAGTATACAGTGCAAATATTTCAGCACCCAAAAAAATCCAAAATCTGAAACATTTCCAGTCCCAAGCTTTTCAGATAAGGGATATTCAACCTGTACTTTAACAAGCTCACCCCCTCCCTCTCCAAACCCCAAGTAACTGAACTCTACTTTCTCCCCTCTCAGTACCTACACCAAAGCAAGAGTACTTTGCTGAAGATGTGACAACTGGGACTACAGGCTGCACTTAGAACTGCCTGACAATCGTACTATATTGTCCTAAGTGTGCTTTCCTTCTAGACTACTGATGTATACTCTCTCCTCAAACCTCCTGTAATCCTACTTCTCTCAGGCACTGACTTCAGATAGAAATTATCTCCTTTTCCTGCCAACAAATCACAAACCTATTCATGTCTGTACCTATTTATAATTGCTCTGTTCCCCTCCTGTTAAAATGAAGATGCATCTTCTTGGCAAAGGCTACTTGGGCTAAAGATGTGTGGGGACCCAAGCAGAACTCCAGAGTTGGTATGAAGAGTGTATCAAACTGAAGACATCTGGGATTCAACAGATGCAGAAAGAAGTCTTCTCAGGCTTCCTTTATCTGACCCAAGACAGAAAGTTCTGGGAAATGAGGCCGCCATAAATTCCCTCTTGGGGGACTATATGATCACGATGAAGAGGAGACACCACTGGTGCCTGAATGAACAAACATTACCACAAACTTTGCTATCTCCCCTTGGTCTTTCCTGAAGAAACCCATTCATTCTTCTCATAAGGCCCCTGCCTTTCCCTACTAAATTAGGCATATAACTTAACCTAATTTAAGTTATTAAGCTACTCTTCTATAGGCTCTTCCATGTACACAAATAAGCTTTTTCTCTGTTAATCTGTCTTCTGTCAATTAATCTGTGTGCCCCAGGCACTGAACCTAAGAAAGTAGAGGAAAAGTTATTCTCTTCCCAACAATCCCATCCTCTCTGGTCTCGCTTCTGAAATTTTCTCTCCCTTTGCTTTAGCATCTATTTCTCCCTTTTACTGTATGTTTTACTGTATCAGACTAAAAACCATGCTCTAGTACTTTCTATCTTAAATAAACGAAAAAGCCTAACAAACCTCTCTTGATCCCATACTCTCTCAGCAGGACTGAAGAAGCTGGTCATCCATTTTTTCTTGCAATACTTTCTTTGTTAGACTTTTATACCATCCTTTCTTGGCTAGCTTCCCATCTCTCTGGCAGACTCTTCTTAGTCTCTTCACTGGTGCCTCCTCCACTACATAAATCTCAATGTTGTCTCCCCAGATATTCAAATGGCCTAGCTGATTCATTTGGATGTGTACTAGGCATCTGAAACGTAACACGTCTGAAGCCACACTTTTGATTTTTCCCCCTAAATCTATTCCGCTTCAATCTTCAACCCCTCAGTATATAACGTATCTTAGATGCTCACGTGGAAAGCCTAGGGGTCATCCTTGATTTCTCTTTCTTCTCCCCATGCTCTACATCTAATCTGTTAGCTTGGTTGACTATCTCTAAAACGCACACTGAATTACACACTGTGATCCACTTCCTCTGCTCTGCCCTAGTCCACACTACTGCTACTTCCAGTCAAGCACAGGCATTAGACAACTGGTCATCTTGCTGTTCTCTGCTTTCTTCAAGCAGCAAGTTCATGTTTGAAAAACATGTTACTTCCCTTGCTTAAAACCGTTACTAGCTTCTCATACTATGTCGCCACCCTGTTGGATTTCCTCATGGCTCTTAACTCACAGGAACTGACAGTACTTGCTCTGTTCCCACTGGCGTGAAAGCGCTTTGAGGGCAGAGACCTTGTGGTCGCTGCTGTATCATCATGCCTAGAACATGGCCTGGCACAAAACAGGTGCTCAACAAGCACTTGTTAAGTAACATCTACAATATACTTATGATCGTAAGAGTGGTTTGACAAAACTTGACTTGCTAAGAGTTTTAAGATCCATTACAACTCTTCAATCTAAGATGCATTTTCTATCCCCCTACATTTCTACCTTTCTCCAATCAGGACATATTTTACAAATGATATACTTAATGTAGTAGGTTTTTTCCATGATTTCTCCTCAAAGGGCATTTATTAAAATGAAAGTAACTTTGCAACTGAGAAAATATGATTAAAAAAAATACCTTTAGTTACCATCTTTCAAGAGCCTAGGCATGTAAAACATCCTCTCTCCTTAATTCTCACAACCTCTGATGATAGGAATTCACATGGCTAATAATGGTAGTCAGGGTTCCAACACAGACCTATCTAGTGCCAAAGCTACAAGCCATCTTTTTACTATATTCCACAGTTGTTCTGTCTTACCTCTGTGTAACAGATGACTATAAAACCACAGAATTCTCCTACAGTACGAGGCAATGCAATTAAAGGAAAAGTCATTCTCTTTTTTTTTCCTTTTTCTGCTACCCGCCCTCTGATGGGGGCCGTGAGCAGAGCTCCCTAGGCAGAGGTCCGCAGCACCAAGGAAAAGTCATTCTCAGAACAGTTTTTATTTAGTTTCAGATTTGCAAAGGGAGACATGGCATCAAGTATGGAAGAAAGCTGAATTACCGTGACTAACAGAGTGAAAAGAATATGGACTTTCAAGGTAGTGTGGAGATGGGAGGAGGGTAAAGAGGGATGAGGGAATGGAAGAGAAAAGCCCACAGAAGTGGGACACAACACGGGCAGCCTGCCCACTGAAAAATCCCCAGTGCAGGATGGCTCAAGGAACTCGGAAGAAAGAGAATTCTAAGATGGTATTTTAAATTATTTGTTGGGTGCTGCAGGGATCCAATCACTCCACAAAAGGAATAAACGGCCCATTCTGCCAACCCAAATTTTATTTCAGGATCTATCACAAGGTCCTAAATCTTCTGATACCAATAAAACAGTGATGCGGAATTTAAAAAAAAAAAAACCCATTAATTTTCCATATGGCCTTGAAAATCTTTTAAAGATTTTAGATGGAACATAATCTGTTGTAAAGAGTTTTGTATATACAAGAAAGTACTGGTGATGTTTCACACATGCTAACACTGTTGCCCTAAGTAATTTCTATTTTCCACAATTTTCAGAGTGAAGAACTGATTTCATTATTGTTTACTATGTGTTCATGAGACAATTCTGGAACTGTCTTACCAAAATAATGATTATTGAATACTTCAGTAATAACCTAGCAATGTCTATCAGACTCTTTATCAAACTGTTAAAACTACATTTAGGACAATAATGTTAATTAATTCTCTGTCATTCTCTCTCCTTATAACAGAAGAATTAAAATACATATTTTAAAAAATTACCTCTTTATTCATTTTGAACCACTGATATTGTACAAAAGGATGTCCAGTTGCCCGGCAACACAGTTTCACAAACTGTCCAGCCAAGACTGCCTTTGACTCTGGATTTACAGTAATCTTTATTCCTGAAAAAGAGAAAAAAAGAAGAAAAATTAAAGTCACAAAAGAGGGATTTTCCTTGTTTATACATCTGAAACCAAAAACTGAAACATTTTACAAATAACCTGTATATTTATCTTTGTCACAAATCACTCATTCACATCTCCTTTTCAATCAGATTTCTAGTTTGTGAGTTGCAGGCTTTGTAAAATCAGAGGAAAGAAACTTACTTGCAGAAGACTTTGATCTACTGTACTTCCCCCATGATTGGGTTGGGGGAGAAATTATTTACCACATTTCTTCAATTTTTAGAAGTTTTTTTCCTGCATTCTAACACTTCTGAAATCAGGATGCACCTTATAACCAGATGGCTGTCAGGTAACAGTCAAAGGGTAGTTCTCAGTGTCAGCTCATGGAAATACCTGGTCACAAATGCTCATATGGCTGCCACATCAATCGAGTTACATGCTCTGTTAGTAATACAAGTGTTAGGCTGCAATGCCTGCTGTGGTCTGAATGTGTGCCCCCAAATTCACACGCTGGAAACTGAATGCCCAATGTAGCAATGTTGGGAGGTAGGGCCTAGAGGGAGGCTCTACTCTCGTGAATGAATTAATGCCGCTGTAGTAAGGCGGTTTGCAGAAGTGGGTTCTCTCTCTTTCCGCCATGTGAGGACACTGAAAGAAAGCCTTCATCAGAAGCTGGTTCTTTGATCATGGACTTCCCAGGCTCCAGAACTGTGAGAGACAGATGTGTGTTTTTTAAAAATTACCCAGTCTGTGGTACTCTATCACAGCAGCATGCAATGGACAAAGACAACACCACTGAAAATGTCTTCAAATGAGTGCATTCTCATTTAGCACTGAAATGAAAATGATTTTGGAAGAGAAGGACACAGAGCAGTGGGATACATATTTGATATACCTGTGACACAAACATCTCTCCTTTGAGGAACAACTGCCAACACCAAAGCTTGGAAGACTTTTGACAGGAATTTGGAAGAAAATCCTAGAGTCAATAATGGAACACCCCCACTCCTTCTCTTGCCTCTGTCTTTCACTCACTTGCCCCAGGGAAGCACAGGACTGTGGCAGGAGGCCATTTAGGTAGCCCTGCAGAGAGGTCCAAGTGGTAAGTGTATTAGCTTATTTTCATGCTGCTGATAAAGACATACCCACGACTGGGCAATTTACAAAAGAAAGAGGTTTAGTAGACTTACAGTTCCACGCGACTAGGGAGGACGCACAATCATGGTGGACTGTGAAAGGCATATTTCACATGGCAGCAGACAAGAGAAGAGAAGGGAGCTTGTGCAAGGAAATTCCCCCTTATAAAACCATCAGATCTCATGAGACTTATTCGCTATCACAAGAACAGCACGGGAAAGACCTGCCCCCATGATTCAATTACCTCTCACTGGGTCCTCCCATACATAACACATGGGAATTCAAGATGAGATTTGGGTGGGGGACACAGCCAAACCATATCATTATGGAAAGAAACAGACCTCCCACCACAGCCAGTGAGGAAATGAGGTCTCTTGACAACACCTGTGAGAGAACCATCTAAGAAGAGGATCCTCCAACCCTGGGCAAGCCTTCAGATTACTGCAGACCTGGCTGACAGTCTGATTGCTGCCTCATAAGAGATCCTCAGCCAGGACTACCCAGCTAGGCCACTCCTGGACTGCTATCCTCAGAAACTGTGTGAGATAATAAATAGTTGTTTTCACTTCTGACTTGGGTGTAATTTATTATGCAGCAATAGATAACTGACATAAAAGAAACCAGAGATAGAAAAGCTTACATTTGCAAAAGTTGTAATACATAAAACTAGGTTAGCTGGCTTTTAGGAAGTAAAGAGAAAAGATAATTAAAACTTAAAAAACTTAATTTCCTGCACCTACTTTTTCTTTCCTTGTTTATACTGAATGTCACCTCATAACAGTATCTTTTTCTTCTATCACCCACCAACGCAAAGAAACAAAACAAGATTACAAGTAAAAAGGAAACAGAGTAAATAACAGTAATCTTAACACATCAAAGGTACTAAACTTTCTAGGAAAAAAATAATGTTCACAAAAGTCACGGCAGAAAGATACTAAATAAAACCAAAATTAAAAATGAGTACATATTTATTGTATACCTAGCACATTTGAGGGTCTCGAGAAACCCTAGAAAATCTTTAGTAAATATAGTAGAGCCTCTGAGAATTTTAAACTCTTGCCAAAGGAGAACATTCATATTTACTAATCCTTTATGTCAAGGCCAACTTAGTACAGGATGGATGAAGTTCAGAATTTTTCTGAAATCTGTGACACATGTTGGTAGGAAAGTTGGAAAATGGGATAAGCACTCTTGTTGAAGCCAGCAAATTCGTAACACGGAATTTTAACATCCCCACATTTACCATTTATCTGCCAGGACAGTTTTACATCACAACTTTAAAATACAAAGATCCTGATTTCCCAGCTTTTGATGTGATAGGAAAAAAACATGTAACAATGACAAAAGGGAACAAGCAATAAATCTGAAAAATCTGAAAAATACAGGAGTTTTGGCTACCCTGGCTTTAAATTAGGATGTCCTATAGCCACCACAAACTTGTATGTCCCAAATCCCTCTGATACAAAATGTACTTCTCTGCGAGTCCCCCCACAGTTTGCCCATGTCAAAGATGGTAAACCAGTCTCACAGCCTACCACTATCCATCGGGCTACTCAGGACAAAAACTTTGCAGTTTTTAGCATCATTCTTAACGCCCTAGGGTTTTCAGAATGGTAAATGAGCACTGGCTTCATCTTAAAGTGGTCAGCTGCATTAGCCCCTAACAAGGGAGTCAGCCAGGCACTGACTTCTCTCTAGCTATCAAAAATCTAGAGGGCATCTTCTTCCAATAGAAGGCTGTTTCGTCCACATTGAAAAATCTGTTTATTACAGCCATTTTCTTTAATGATCTTAGCTAGATCTTTTTTGTTTTTTTTGTTTGGAGACAAAGTCTCACTCTGTCACCCAGTCTGCAGTGCAGTGGCATGATCTCAGCTTACTTTAACCTCTGCCTCTCAGACTGAGGTGATTCTCTCACCTCAGCCTCCTGAGTGGCTGGGACCACAGGCAGGTGCCACCATGCTTGGCTAATTTTTTGTAAAGACGGGGTCTCACCATGTTGCCCAGGCTGGTATCAAGCTCAAGCAATTCTCCTGCCTTGGTCTCCCAGAGTGCTGGGATTACAGATGTGAGCCACCATGGCTGGCATTAGCTAGATCTTCCGGTAGACTTGCGGCAGCTTCTCCACCAGTACTTGCTGCTTCACTTTGCACTTTTATGTTCTGGTTTCCTTAACCTCACGAACCAACTTTTCTTTGCAGTTTCCTTATCTCTCTCAGCCTTTATAGAAATGAGGAGAGTTAGGGCCTCACTCTGGATTAAGCTTTGGCTTAGGGGCATGCTGTGGCTGGTCTGATCTATCCAGATGACTACAACTTTCTCCATCTCAGTAATCAGGCTGTTTCTGCCTTCTTATCATTCGTGTGTTCACTGAAGTAGCATTTTTAATTACCTTCAAGAACTTTTCTTTTGCATTTGCAACTTGGTTAACTGGCACAAGAGGCCTAGCTTTCAGCCTGTCTCAGCTTTTGATATGTCTTCCTCATTAAGTATAATCAATTCTAGCTTTTGATTTAAAGTGAGAGACATGTGACTCTTCCTTTCACCTGAACACTCAGAGACCATTGTAGGGTTATTAATCAGCCGAATTTCAACACTGTTGTGTCTCAGGGAATAGAGAGGTGCAAAGAGGGAGGGGGGAAGTGGGGGAGAGGAAGGGAAACAAGGAGGGAGAGGTGGGGGAAGAAGACGGGGTGGGGAGGGAGGGAGGGAGGAATGGCTAATCGGTGGAGCAGTCGGAATACACATGACATTTATCAATTAAGCTTGCCTTCTTATATGGGCATAATTTGTGGTACTCCAAAACAATTATAACAGGTTTTTTTTTCCTTTGCAATGCAAGGGCTCTTTATTGTCAGCGAGACCACCAGGCCAGATGAGCAATGAGCCTCCAGGGGGACTCCAGGCCCTCTTCAGTGGAAGAAGGGAAAGTGGGGTTTCAGGCCCCAGACTGGTCCTCAGCTCACATAGCACCACACAAATGCAGAGCTAAAAACTTCCTAGATGTGTCCACTGAAAACCAGTCAGCCCAACACATTACACAGCCATCCTTGTTTTTCTTTTTTGAGACAGAGTTTTGCTCGGTCACCCAGGCTGGAGTGTAGTGGCGTGATCTCGGCTCACTGCAACCTCTGTCTCCTGGGTTCAAGTGATTCTCCTGCCTCAGCCTCCTAAGTAGCTGGGTTTATAGGCATGTGCCACCACACTTGGCTAATTTTTTGTATTTTTTAGTAGAGACGGGGTTTCACTGTGTTAGCCAGGATGATCTCCTGACCTCGTGATCCACCTGCCTCGGCCTCCCAAAGTGCTGGGATTATAGGCATGAGCCACGGTGCCCAGCCCTACCTTCTTTTTGATCACTGGGAGACACCAAAAATGCAGAGAGAGGAGCTGGTATGACTCCACCCAGACCAAACTCTTGCCACACTTATTAGAGGTCAGGTCTGTGGTATTCAGCTGTAACACCAGGAAATGGAACACAGGTCTGTCTGTGCCTATAGTCCACACAACCATGGGCTGCTCTGAGATCTTGGTGTCATTCCCATAGAGGAGCCAGGCCTGAGCCAGGGCAATGCCAAAAGCAAACAGGATCATCTTTGCCCACAGCTGATCTGGCTGAAGGCTGTGTGGTTGTAAATTGGCTCTCTCCAGAAAGTGCAGGATATGGAGATGGGGCAAGGATAGCCCTCCCAGAATCCCATGTCATCTTTCACATCATAAACATTACATTCCTGAAGATCAGCAGTGGGGCATATGGGATAGAAGGTCTCAAGAACATGATTTTCAGTAGCTTCAACCTCCTCTCTGGAAGAGATGGGGTGGGGGAAGAGGATCGTTGGCACTCAGGATGGGCTCCCCTAGAACCATGACCCTGAAGAACAGACTCAATTCCAGGTGGTGGATAATGTGGAATTTTGGGCACAAATCTGCCTGGCCAGAGAAGGATGCCTGAGAATCTGAGACTTACACAACTGTATCAGACTGTCCACAATGACTGGACAGCAGGCCTCTCTGCTGGGGATGTCCTCAGTACAGTGCTAGAGACAGGCATGAGACACCAAATTCAGAAGACGCTCATCTTGGTTCTCTATGTGGTTCCTTGTATCAGAACAAGGCTAAGTACTTTCTAGGAAGGCGTTCTATTAACTTGTCCTTGGTAAGCCAGAAGGCCTGCTTTACACCCCTGAGAAGGTGGCAACACTGGTGAAAGACGTAGCAGGCCTGATCTCTGTACAGTGGCTGCTCATGAGTGGGGCCTGAGCATTAGAACTTTGGGTGCTTCTAGCCAGGGTGCCAGGGTCATGAAAGGGGGTGAGCAGAACTTTGGGTGTTTCTAGCCATGGTCCTGGGGCAGGAAGATCAGTGGTGGTATCCCAGGCATGAAGTACATCTTTCCCACAGAGGTGATGGGGCTCCAGTTCAGGGATCTCGTACACTCTATCCAGGGGAGCAGGCTCTGGCTTCCACACAGAGTGCGTGTCCCACTCACAGGCTTCATATCTTGGGCCCGAGGCCCCAAGGCCCCAAAGGCTGAGCTGTATGGAGCCAGCCAGCGCTTGTCTAGTGGGCCCCAGTGCCAACACCGTACTGATTTGGTCTTAAGACCACCACCTGGATGCCACCAATTACCACGCACCAACAATCACAAGAGTAACATCAAAGATCACTGATCACAGATCACGTGACAAATATAATGAAAAAGTTTGAAATATTGTAAGAATTACCAAAGCATGACACAGAGATATGAAGTAAACACATGCTGTTGGAAAAATAGCACCAACAGACTTGCTAGACACGGGGTTGCTGCAAGCTTTTGATTTGTAAAAAATGAAGTATCCGCAAAGTGCAATGCAGTGAAGCATAATAAAACAAAGTGTGCCTGTACTTAGAATAAAAATCCAAACTCCTTACTATGGCTACAAAGCCCTCCGTGAACTGCTCCCTTCCTTGGTCCCTCCCACTCTCCGGCTTACCAAGCTCCAGCTGTATTGGGCCTCCTTCCTTTCACGAGTCAAGCTCTTTTCTGCCCTTCCACTCACCAGTCTTCTGCTGGGTTCTCCCCCTCAGGCTCCACTCTGCCACCGCCCCCCACCGCCACCCCACCGGCTTCCACTGTTCTACTGTTTCATGGCAGGTTCTTTCTTTTCTCATCATCCAGGTTTCTTACTAAAATATCACTAACTTCTCTGGGAAATGTCTCCCAATTAGGTCTCCTCCCACCCCCTATTTATCTATTATATTCATCTAGTTCAGTGTCCTTCATTCCCTGAAATCCCAGTTTCTTACTGTCTATCTATCTTAGGCACTAAATAGAAGCTCCATGAGAACTAGGACCTTGATGGTCTTAGTCACCAGTTCATTCAGCACTTAGAACTGTTCCCAGCATATGGCAGTGCAGTGGGTGTTAGTGGGTGTTCAACATGTGTTTGTTGAATGAATATATGATAATAATAGAAATTACTACAGCAGCAAGTTACTGACTGCTTTAAATGCACCAGGCATTTTTATCACTAACCTTTGAAATAACCACACAAGGTAGATACTAATTAGATCTATTTTACAACGAGAAAAAGGTACATAATTTGCAGAAGGTAACCCAAATTACCTGGGGTAAATTAAACTTTCTGAGACTAATTTTTTATTTTCTTGGCTTTAACACCCTTATGTTTTGCTTTCTCAGTGATTCTTTGTTTTTTTTAAGACGGGGTCTTGCTCTGTCACCCAGGCTGGAGTGCACTGGCATGATCAGGGCTCACTGCAGCTTCAACCTCCTGGGCTCCAGCCATCCTCCCACCTCAGCCCCCCAGCAGCTGGGACTACAAGCACACACCACCATATCCAGCTAATTTTTGCATTTTTTGTAGAGACTGAGTTTCGCCACGTTGCCCAGGCTGGTCTTGAACTCCTGGGTTCAAGTAATCCATCCCACCACAGCCACCCAAAGCACTGGGATTATAGGAGTGAGCCACCACACCCAGCCTCTCGGTGATTCTCAATATATCTCCTGTGGTAATCCTGCCCTCTGCCAGAGCTAGCCTATTTTACTGAGAAAGCGTATCACACAAAGAGCAATCCCTCACCAGGACGCTGCTCATAAATATGCCATGGCAAATATTCTCTGCCATTATACAAGGATATAAGAGAAAAGAATGATGGAAAGAGTTTTTCCTCTAGAGTATCTTACAAAGTAGGTGACTACTAGAAAGGGGTCAAATGGCCAGGTTCTAAAAGCTATACTTCCTTTGTGTGGGACATAAGACTAAGTGATTTTTAAAATTAGTATTATTTTTATATTTTGTAGAGACAGGTCTCACTATGTTGCCCAGGTTGGCCTCATATGTTGCCCAGAACTCCTGGCCTTAAGGGATCCTCCTGCCTCAACCTCCCAAAGTGTTGGGATTACAGGTGTGAGTCACCATGCCTGGCCAAGATGAAGTGACTTTTAATGTACATTTAAATTCACAGTTTATAAGCCTGTCCTGCATCAACAACTTTAGAAGTCTAGTCTTCAATAAGCAAGTGTGTGTGTCTGTGTGTGTGTGTATAAAATATATATACAATTTATTGCTTCAAAGACTGAGAATTGAAAGGCAAAATGTGATTTGGAAACCATCCCTGGTGAGTAGTAAAGAAAATGAGTTGCAATACCTCCCATGTTTTAACCACACAAATTTCTTTCCTCCCACAAAGCCTTGTGTGACAGGGACCCATGGTCAAGCCTTAGCCACCCCAGTGCAGCACCCACTAATGAGAAGGTGCTGAACAAAGGTAAAAAAAGAATATGGTATAGTGCTATGTAGGATGTACGAAGGCATACAAATGAAAGTTCTATTTTAAACGGCGAACACACAGCTTCCTGGCAAACAAGCATATTTTTCAGATAACATCTACAAAGAAGTCAGAGAGGTTACTTGATTTCCTGTAAGCCTGGGAGAATGTGACTAGGTACAATGGAACTAAGGATCGTGCTTTCAACACACACACATATGCAGATAAACAAGTACATGCTATTATGCAATAAAACAAAAATTTAAAACCTTGCTGGAATTACAAGAAAGATAAATGAGGATGATTTTTGACAAAAGGACACATCATAGCTCCCCTTGAAGTTATTTGCTCTCACAATGCATTCAAATGTTGATGTAGTTTGTCAATAAGTACTTTTTCCAGAAACAGATCTACTCCATACACTGAAGTGCATCTACTTTCAGAGGCCATGAAACAAAAGATGATTTTCATCAACTTCCATCTAAAACTTGTCCTCAAAGTTACTCTGCAATCTTCTATGCCATCAAAGCAAAGTACCTACACATCTTACAGTGTGCCTGAATAAATATCATTATTCTTCCTCTAACGATCTCCCCAACTATATAACCAAAGTAGGTCCATGTGTGTCCCTCCTACAGCATTATACAAAGTATGTCCACATGTTTCTCTCACGTGTCAACTGACATTTGTGTTGACTGTAGCTAAATCTAGTTTCCCACGTCACATTCCTTATTCTGCCACATTGCCTGAGACTCCCCCTCAACATTCCACACCAAGAAAGACATTCCTTCAGGCCTTGTTCACCAGCCCTTTCTCTCCCTCTACTTCTTCCTTACCCTCATGCCCATCCATATCATCTTTTTCTCTTTTCACTTCTTGATATTTTTTGTTTAGGAATAATTGCCAACTTCCTGATGTTCATGAAATAAGGAAAGTCCCTTACAAATAAGATACAGTCTTTGAGTACTTTTTAAGTTGGCAAGAAGAAAAAAATTTAAGTCCCTGGGTCAAAGAGGCAACTGAGGTAATAATAATCCTGAACTAAGTTTCTTAATTCAGAAATTTCCTAGCATTATGGAAATGGCATTGAGTTCAAGTCAGGGTCGGCAGACCTGGTTTTTAATCCTTACTTTGTCAATAACTGTGACTTTGGCCAAATGATAACTTCTGGAAATCTCATTTTCTGTGTAAATGTTTGCTGATTAAAATTTAAATGTTCACAATAGTACTGTTCTGTCGCTTCACAGAATTATGAAGACAAAATGTGAAGGTATTTTAGAAACTAAAGAATATTCAACAATCTTTGCACTTACTTTAGAGATAAAAAAGTGATAAAAATTAATAGCCGAAACATAACAATGTGTATGTTACAATGGATCTGAGAAAAAATGATAAGAAATAAAAAAGGAGTAGAGGCAAATGGAAAAGATGCTACTGAAGAGATGGCACATGACTCTGCCACAGACATCTCATAGGTACCCTCAGTGAGGCACCTTTCATATGAAGACTGAAATAAAATGGCAACATCACACCACTGCAGCTGGAAAGAAACCTGGGATTCATCCTCACGAAACCCACATAAAGAATCCTAGTTCTCTCTAAACAGCTCCTATCGTTGAGTCTCTGCCCTCAGGTTAAGGGCATCAATTCCCCCAGGCAACCATTTCATGATGTATGTAACTAAGACTGATGAATCCTATAATTCTGCACTCACAGTGTTTTCATTTAAAACAAAAGAAACAAACAGGCTGGGTGCCGTGGCTCATGCCTGCAATCTCAGCACTTTGGAAGGCCAAGGTGGGCAGATCACCTGAGGTCAGGTGTTCGAGACCAGCCTGGCCAACATGGTGAGACCTCATCTCTACTAAAATACAAAAATCAGCTGGGTGTGGAGATGCGTGCCTGTAATCCCAGCTACGCAGGAGGCTGAGGCAGGAGAATCGCTTGAACCCAGGAGGTTGCAGTGAGCCGAGATCGTGCCACTGCACTCCGGCCTGGGTGACAGAGTGAGATTCAAAAAGCAAACACACAACAACAACAAAAAGAAACAAAAGCACCTTGAATTACATATCTAAGTCTATCTACATTTGCCAATAATACAGATGTCAATATTGGTTGCTTTGGAATTAGAGTCTTTGAAACTTAAAAATAAATAAAGATCTAAAAAAAATCATTACAGACCTTTGGTTCAAAACCATTTCAACATATTCATTTAACCCCCTTCTCCAATTCCCACTGAGATGAGTAAAGAAATAAAAGTAGTAAAACAATTTATTAGTGCTGGAAAATGGGATGAACACCACCCACACACAAAAACTAGAAATGATTTCTCTATCATATAATTCAAGTAAGACCAGACTGAGGGGCAAGTTGGCCAATCCATGTGCTGTGGAAATGCTTGACAAGACAGAAAAACAGAGAGTAAACCTTGATCCTCTGAGGCTCCTTCAGAAAACATATACTAAATTATAATTCCAGAGTGAGTTTACACTCAGACTTCATGCTGAGCGACTGTTGAAGCTGTATCCTCATCATGGAAACCGTTCTAGTTAGAGATGGATGGACACTGCCCTAGCTATTTCTGGGCACCAAAATAAATCCAGAAAAGAAAACTTGGTCACTTTCTTAAAAGACAGAGAAACTCCACATCGCATGACAGTTACCTCTTAGAGCTACCTCTGATTGTTGTTCCACCACCACCTGGAACAGAATATGGCAACGCAGGACTACAGTTTCTCCTTTAATCAAAATAAATCTAAAGTATCACCTTCTCCCTGCATTTAGACCCAAAAGGCCAGTTCAGAGGCTCACAGCATAACCCAAACCAGACTTCTCTGTAAGAACAGAGAAAAATCATTAGACTTTCTGTGGAATAAGTAATGTCCTCCTACAAAATAGTATTAATGAAAAGAGAGAAAACATTAGAATATTTCTATTTTGTATTTTCACTAAGACTAAGAATATAGCAAAGTGGTAAAATTGGAGATCAGATAAACTCACACTCACTCTCTCTCTCTCTCTCTCTCTCTATATATATATATTTATTTACAATTGTCTTGGATACAATCATTTACATATTTGTCTCCTCTATTAAACTATGATCAATCAGCAGGTGGGAACTATTGTTTTATTCATCTCTAAACTCACAGTACCTAGCATAATGCCTAACATAGCAAAGGTATTGCAATACAGTAAACTTTATTGAATGCATGTGGCAAACCACCAATTAAGTATCTGAGCTTATATTTTTAATATAATTACAATAATTTTTATTCTCAATAGCTATTAAAATATTAAAATTCTTCTCTATAATTCTTTTATTTCTTTATTCTACTATCTATAGAGTAAGCTTAGATTATTCGTATTAGATGCAGATAGTAAGCTAACAAATTAATTACTTCTTCCTAAAATTACTGAGCTTTATTAGATCCCGAAATATTTCCTCTTCAATCAATAAGTAACATTCAAGCAACAACTGATTCCTTAGAATATTATATGGCTAACA
Organism: Ateles fusciceps; assembly: GCA_036589455.1. Lineage (NCBI taxonomy): Eukaryota > Metazoa > Chordata > Mammalia > Primates > Atelidae > Ateles > Ateles fusciceps. The sequence goes on from JAZHEH010000078.1 coordinate 13,153,914, forward strand.
CGACATAAAACTTCACAGAAACAGTGCACAAGTAGTAACACAGAAACAGGCTGGTAGCTCACATGTGTAATCCCAGCACTTTGGGAGGCCAGGGCGGTTGGATCACTTGAGCCCAGGAGTTTGAGACCAGCCTGGGCAACACAGCAAAACCCCACATCTACCAAAAATACAAAAATTAGCTGGGTATGGTGGTGCGTGCTTGTAGTCTCAGCTACTCGGGAGGCTGAGGCGGGAGGATCGCTTGAGCCTCAGGAGGCAGAGGTTGCAGTGAGCTAAGATCACATCACTGCACTCCAGCCTGGGAGACGGAGCAAGACCCTTTCTCACAAAAAATTTAAAAACTAAAATAAAACAAATATATCTCTACAGCTCACGAATGGGCTGAAGAGAAAATTAAAAACCAAAAGAAAACAACAAACTGCTTTCTTTTCCTATTCTCTCCTCAAATGCAAAAAAATCCTATAAAATAATCTTAAAAAAGCCTGTAAGCCAAATATCAGGATAATCTGCACTGGGAAACATTGATAGAAAAGTGCTAATCCTATTTGGAGAAAAACATGAAGAATAAAAATGGATTTTTCAAAGGAAGATAACTGATGTTTATTAGGGTGGCAGTTTATTAGCTGCTGGCTTATCAAAAGTAAAAATAAAAATATTGTGTTATTTTTAAAATTCAGGCAAATTGTTACACCTAAATAAATATACGACTCAATTTCAGTCAAGCCTGGTTTCACATATGGGAAACTTAAAAATCCGAAACCCTACATCTCAGGCTAGTGATCACACCACAAATCATAAGAGATATGAGACTTGGCAACTAACAGTGAGAGTAATTAAGCATAATTATTGAAAAAGAGAATGAAACACATGTTATATTTACTTCCCAGAAAGGTTTCCTAAGCTTTCAGAGGCCCTGGTATTCCATAAAGTATGAGAACTTAGTAAAGTAAAAGTAAGTATGAGAACATAGACTTTACCAGTATGAAACCTAGACTAGCAAATTTCAACTGTCACAACTCCTGGGTGCTACTTCAGGCACCAGCACTATAAAAATTAATAAATACCACTTAAGGAAGTCTACTGTTTCTATCAGTAATGGGCCAGGTTTATAAAAGAAAGTTTACTGTTTGGTACTAGTCAACAGTTGCAATTGGGAGGGTGGCATGAGCAGCTAGTTATTCCCACCCTGGCCCTGCTGGTACGAAGAGGAATTGGGGAACAGAAGGCAAGCATCCAATGCAGTGTGTATCACATTCACAGGGCATTTATCAGAGGCCTATTTTACCATTTACAGCGGGCCTTGTAAAGCAGGGGGGATGACTGGGAGTCCAAGTCTCCTTATTTATAATCCAGGGCCCTTTCCATTTGTAGCAAACTTTTTGGTTACTTCTTCAGTATTTGCTGCTTCCTTTTTCCTTCTAATAGTTCCAATTTTGTTTGGTGATCAATGTGGTTCCAGGAAAGCTGACTCAACCCAACTCCACTCCTGGCTTTAAGTCAGGCAAGTTGGTACATTCCATCTCCTTGGCACAGTGACAAGTTTAGAGACAGGCATGTGACCGAAGCTAGTTAACTAGAGTGAACCCTCTGGGTTTTGCTGGGACAAGGATGAAGGCGCCCAGAAACAGCAAGCAGGCATCTTGGGCCATGTGGAGAGTCAGTCGTGGAAGGACACCAATGCCAAGAAAGGAAGAGCAAAGACAAAAACCAACCAACTCCTTGGGAACAGGGTTGTTCCTTGCTTCTCTTGAAGCCAAACCTGCTCTAAGCTTTTCAATTAGAAGAGTTATATTCTCTTTATTATGCCTATCTGAATTGGGGTTTCTGGCACATGTAACTGAGAGCATACCACTATACCATGTGTTTCTAATTCCCTATCCCAGAACTAACAGTAAAAAATAAGATCTCAATTATAGTTTTAAGTTCCTCAGTTAACTTAAAACTATATCATAAGCAAGCTGGTTATATAATGAAATGGTATAAATCAAAACCATGTAAAATAGAGCGCATCAGGCCCTTTGTCCACTGTCCTTCTAAGCTCGATCAGCCTCTTTCCTTCCAGTGGGACAAATAATGGCCCACTGCACCGCCAGGTAAGGAAGGAGGCCCGCAGTGCTGGACCCCTGGGTAAGGAAGGAGGCCTGCAGCACTAGACCCCCGGGTAAGGAAGGAGGCCCGCAGTGCTGGAGCCCTGGGTAAGGAAGGAGGCCTGCAGCACTAGACCCCCGGGTAAGGAAGGAGGCCTGCAGCACTAGACCCCCAGGTAAGGAAGGAGGCCTGCAGTGCTGGAGCCTTGGGTAAGGAAGGAGGCCTGCAGCACTAGACCCCCGGGTAAGGAAGGAGGCCTGCAGCACTAGAGCCCTAGGTAAGGAAGGAGGCCTGCAGTACTAGACCCGCGGGGTAAGGAAGGAGGCCTGCAGTGCTGGAGCCCTAGGTAAGGAAGGAGGCCTGCAGTGCTGGACCCCTGGGTAAGGAAGGAGGCCTGCAGTGCTGGACCCCTGGGTAAGGAAGGAGGCCTGCAGTGCTGGACCCCTGGGTAAGGAAGGAGGCCTGCAGTGCTGGACCCCTGGGTAAGGAAGGAGGCCTGCAGTGCTGCCACAACCAGGCGACTTCTATAGTATGTCCCTCCTGCCTCCCACTACTGCTGTAGACCAACCCTATCTGTAGCAGAGAGGAGAGGAACTGAGCGGAAAAGAGGGACTGTTTCCTAACTTTCACCTGCTGTGGGAAGCACAAAGCCTCACCCAATATTGGTAATTCAGGAAAAACTCGTAAGGTTGAGTTAATCAATATTCAAAAGCCTCATAGCAGCAAAAAAACTTAAACAATAAATATCTGTCATACTTGCTTTATCTCATCTATATACATACACAGGAATAAATAAATGTTCATTTTTTTGGCTGTACCATTCCAATGTATGTTATAAGAATCTTCTCCCTAAATACTTTAAAATACATCTTCTTTTCAAAAAAAGGACATTCTCCGGGGGGGTGGGGGAGTTGGGGAGAGAGAGCATGGGGAGAAATGCCAGATATAGATGATGGGGAGGAAGGCAGCAAATCACACTGCCATGTGTGTACCTATGCAACAATCTTGCATGTTCTTCACATGTACCCCAAAACCTAAAATGCAATTAAAAAAAAATATATATATATAAAAGGACATTCTCCTATAGACCTACAATATCATATGATAATTACTTAATATATCAAATATGTAATTACATTCAAATTTTTCCAACTATCTCAAAAATGTCTCATGTAGCTGGATTCTTCAACCACAATCCAATCAATATTCACGCGCTGCATTTTCATGTGTTCTTTAGTCTCAACCTGGGAAAAGCAAACAAGGCACTACACCTTTACATTTTCCAAAAATACTTAACACAATTCACCTGTTCAAAAGAGGTATTTTCTTCTAAGTCTGACTCCATGAACTCCTGGAGAATATTCCTAAGAACAAAACCTACCTGGGGGGGGCTGAGAAGCTGAAGAACATCAGTGTGTGCCATAGCCTGCAGGAATTCGCTCAGTTCTGTGACTGTGCAACCTTTTTCACCCATTAACTTCAGCAGACACAGGCTGGGGCTTCCTTCAGGCTCCAGTACCTTAAGAGAACACTGCTCCAGGTCTAGGCAACTGAAAGCAACAGAAAGAACTCACGTCAACAGCTTTCTTCCACATGATACACCTGCTATATATCTGGATCACGGTGGTGCTGTATGGAATAAATCACAAGTGAGTGGGTGGGTGGTAAGAAACTATTCACATAATGAATCCAAGTGTCCTCTCCTCTTCCTTCATCATGGGGAATTCTTCTATCTCCCTTCTCCCACTCAGCTCCCATGATTATTAAATCAGGAGAATGAGAAACCCAGAAACAGGATGTGAGAGAAACTGAGCCTTGACACTGATGAAGGTTTTTGGCCTTTAATTGGGAACGGGGAATAGGAAGGCCAGAAAAATGTCCTTACTCCTTTTTCAAAAGTGATGAAATACAAAATGACCCCAAATGAAGCCCTAGTAGGGCAGACTCTGTTGCCTCCTGAGTGGAAGGAATATGCATTCATTCCATTAGGGAGCCAAAATATCTTAAATCATAGCACATGCATGCTCATAAAAGGTGTTAGTAGTACTCTGAATTGAAAGGAAGAGAGGCTAATGTCTAGAAGATGACACTACACAGAACAATCAATGTTACAAGGTTAGCAATTGAAAAATACTTAAAATATCCATTTAAATAAATTATGGTATGTACATCAAATGAAACAGTTAAATCATTAAAAATCTGAGGCTGAGGTAAAGGCGTAGGTCTTCAAGACATACTGAAAAATGAAGGAATTAACATAAAAAACTATATAATACATTACTATTTGTATTAACAAGGTAGTATGTCTGTGTGTATTCATACAAAAAAGGGAGGATACGGAAAAGTGTTTATTACCAAGATCATTTTGTGTGTTCTCATACACGCAGGTTAAATTTTGAAAAGATATCTAAGAAACTGGTAACTGTCATTGCCTCAGAGAGGGTAACTAAGGGAGTAGGGCTCATGGCTGGATGATCTACTTTACACTATAAACCCTTTTGTACTGTTGATTTTTTTACGTGCACTTATTTTTCGATAATTTTTTTAAAAATAGAGATGGAGTGTTGCCATATTGGCCAGGCTGGTCTCAAACTCCTGAGCTCAAGCGATACTCCACCTCTGCCTCCCAAAGTGCTGAGGCCACCACTCCTGGCTCTTTCAATAATTTTTAAAAAGTATATTTAGAAAGAAAACTAGTACTATTCACATTCAAACTAATTAAGATGGGTGTGGTGGCTCACATCTGTAATCCCAGCACTTTGGGAGGCTGAGGAGGGAGGATCTCTTGAGACCAGGAGTTTGAGACCAGCCTGGCCAACGTGGTGAAACCCCATCTCTACTAAAAATACAAAAGTTAGCTGTGTGTGCTGGTGCACGCCTGTAGTCCCAGCTACTCAGGAGGCATGAGAATCGCTTGAACCCAGGAGGTGGAGGTTGCAGTGAGCTGAGATCATATCGCCACACCCCAGCCTGAGCAACAGGGTGAGACTCCGTCTTAAAAAAAACCAAAGTACTTCTAAGCACCTAGAAATATCCTATTGCAGGGACCATGGCCTGTGCGCCAAATGTTTTCAGCTACCTGATTTCTATAAAGTTTTATTGGAGCACAGCTACACTCATTCATTTACATATTTACAAATGTCTACGGCTGCTCTCCTGATACAACAGCAGAGCTGAATAGCTGGCTGCAGAGCCAAAAATATTCACCATTTGGCCCTTCATGGAAATAGTTTGCTAACCCCTGCTTTAAAGAATGTCTTACTGTCATTTTGTTGAAACTATTCTTTTTAAAATACCAGTATTTAACATACATATACAATTTCCTTTTCCATGTTATTGTGTGCAGTAGTGGTATATAAGACTAGAATGACAGGTTAAGATCAGATCATAGAAGGCCATGAAGAATGGAACAATAACATGAATTGTAATCACTTTATAGAAGGGGAAAATACAAGTATGAAACATTTAAGAGGAGACAGAAGAATAAAGTAAAACCAAGCAATCAACAACACAAAAACTTTCCCAAAGAAACATAACCAACAACAGCCAACCAGTGTTTAGATAATCTGCATGATATACTGTAGAATTCACACCTCATCTACCTTTGTGGATCCTGCTCCTTTTCCTACCAATTAGAATTACAGTCCCATATAAACTCTAGCTTCTCTGTAAGGTCCTCCTAGACCACACCAGTCCACCAAACATACTTTATAGACACAGTCTCCTAACTAGACTTATTTTATAGACCAAAGGTTGGCAAACTATTTTTCTAAATGGCCAGCAAGTATATATTTTAGATATTCTGGGCCATGGAGTCTCTATGACACATTCTTCTTTGTTGTTTTTGTTTTGTTTTACAACTTGTAGGATACAAAAATCAGTCTAGATCATGGGCTATATAAGACAGCAGCCTGGATTTGGGACTTAAGCAGTTATGTGCAGACCTGTTTCACTGTGAGCTTTTCTTTATGAGCATGAAGAAAAGCTTCTTTATCCAACTAGATTACAGTAAACTCCTTGAAAGCAGAAACCCCATCATATTAAATATGACATAAAATCCCTCAGTATTTAAAATTCTGTCTTGTCCATATTAATTATTCATAAATGATTACTGAATGAATTTCAATCATCAGTGTCAAGGCTGAAAGCCTGAATAGGTGCAAGGGGTGAAACATAATAGTGCCGGGGTGCGGCAGAATCCAGGTTAGCAAGCTATTTTATTGCTTGAAATATTAATCCTCATTCATTTTGAGCAGTCTTAAGATGCTATCATAACATTTTACCGTCATCCAAGATTTATAATTCAGTGATAATGCTGATTATTTCATATGGAAAATATGTATCCAATCAAATTAACTTCATTAGTAATGTTATCTACCTCATAGGGTTGTCAGAATTAAATAGCTAGTCCATGTAAGAAGTACTTAACACAGTGCTGGGCAGGTAACAGAAATTCAATAAAGGTTAGCTCTTATTATGCAGTAAGAATGTGGGGAATATTAAAAGAATATTAAAGTTAATTTCTTAACTATGCTTATTTCTGAAACAATTTTAGCTTTTCCTTAAACATTTTTTTGAGTAACTATTATTTTGGTAACCTGAAAATGTCCTCTAAAGCCTCCTGTGATCACTGTATTTACTAAGTATTCTTTTCTAAGCATCCTAGTTCAATTTTACTGTATTCAATATGCTATTCTCATTAAATATGAACCATATCATAGCTCAGCCAGTCCCAAATTCTGGACCGCAGGCCAGTGCGGCAGCACAAGCTGAGGTCCAAGGTAAAATGATAAAAATAAGGACGATAAAACTGTCTTTTATTCTAAAATAGTCTTTTCTATTTTTAAGTGTTCAAGCGTCCTTTCTTTTCAGAAACAATAGTGACTATGATGACAGAAAATATAAAAAGTTGCCTATCAGTGCTCTCATTTTGTAAAATTTTACTAGTTTCCGAAATGCTGAAGGAACTTGTATTAAATATAAGGATTACTAGTTTTATAAATAATGAGATTTGTAAAAATAAAAATGCTGTACGCTAAATATAATTTTTATGATTCAGAAGTTTACCAGGATCTGATACATGAAATTAAGAAGCCATCTCATCAAATGGAACCAAGTGATACTTTAATTAATGTCTATATTGATAAAGAGAAAATTAAAAACACTTGGCTTTCCTTTCCCCCAAAAGAACAAAGATCAAATTAAACTACAGATGACTTATCTTCCATTACAAGAGGCACAGGAGAAAAAGAAGATTCTGTGTCTCCTTTTGTTTTACTGATTTTCCGCAAGGGTATTGGCTTTCAGCTGAGATGATACTTACACGTACCTAACTTTTCTTTCTTTCCTTTTTAAGTTACATTCCTGTAAGAGTGTGCTTTGAAGTGGTTTCTGCAAGTCCTAATTTAGAATTTTTGATTTAAAAACTGCGTTACTACTGAAACAAATGTACTTTGCTTTAAAAAAAAAAATCTCTCTTTTTATCTTCACTTTAAAAAATATATCATCAAATAGAACATATACACACTTTAGGGGACAAACCATAATGCTGCTTTTAGGTTCTTCTGCTTCTCCTCTTGGTATATTTGCTATCTAGAATCTTTATTCATGAATTTGATCTATTTATCAATCACCTAAAATAGGCCACCGTTTTTTTCTAGGTGTTGAGGATACAGCAGCAAACAAAACAAAATTCTGTATCTTCCTGGATCTTTCACTCTAGAGACATACAGAGATAAATTTAAATATACACGGAGTTATGTGTGTGTGTATCCATCTAGCCAATGGTCATAAGTGTTTTGGAGAAAACTAAGGTAATGCAGGTGGACAGGTTAACATTGAGCAGATCTAGGGGGTAATTTTAAATATTACGATCAAAGAAGAGCTCGGTGAGGTGACTTTCAAGCAAACACTTGACAAAGTAAAGGAGTAAGTCACGTGGTTACCTGTGGAGACCATCTCAGTCTGAGTAGGCAGCAAGTACAAGGACTACTGTGTCCAAAGGAAAGCAACAAAGCACGTGCGGCTTTCTTGCTTTGGAGGTAAGAAGGTACCAGGATGAAGAGTGAACTGGTAGCTAATGGTGTTTTTACTCTGAGATGGAAAAGCAATAGGAGAGTTGGTATTTTTTTTTAAGGGGGTCTCACTAAGTTGCCCAGGTTGGTTTTGAAGTCCTAGGCTTAAGTAATTCTCCCACGCTAGCCTCCCAAAGTGCTGGAATTACAGGTGTGAGGCCACCACGCCTGGCCACAATAGGAGAGTTTTGAGCAGAGGAGGAATAAGACCTGATGTGATGTTTTAAAAGAATAATTCTTAGTGCTATATTGAAAACAGACAATATATGGGGTGGGAGCAAAGTGAAGGAGGGAGAAGTTAAGTGGCTACTGGAATAATCCAGCTGAGAGACAACATGGCTTGGCCCAGTGTGCCAGCAGTGGTGGCTGGGTTCTACCTATATATATAGTGAAGGTACAGCAGGCAGGAGGTGCTGACAAAAATGATGTGCGTGTAAAAGTGGAGTCAGGAATGACTTCGAAGTTTTTGTTTTTGTTTTTGTTTTTGAGACGAAGTTTCACTCTTGTTGCCCAGGCTGGAGTGCAATGGCATGATCTCAGCTCACTGCAACCTCCACCTTCTGGGTTCAAGCGATTCTCCTTCCTTGGCCTCCCAGAGTAGCTGGGATTACAGGCATGTGCCACCACACCCAGCTAATTTTTTGTATTTTTTTAATTAGAGACAAGGTTTCTCCTGACCAGGTTGGTCAGGCTGGTCTTGAACTCCTGACCTCAGGTGATCTGCCCACCTTGGCCTCCCAAAGTACTGGGATTACAGGCATGAGCCACCATGCCTGGTGACTTAGAAGTTTTTGGCCTGAACAACCAGAGGGTGCAGAAAACTGTGAAAGAAAGAGGTTTATAAGGGAAGACGTGTTAAATTTTGGACATATCACATTTAAGATGTCTCTCAGTCATTCAAAAGAAGATGGCAAACAGGTGTTTACATACATGAATCTGGGAGTTCAAAGCAGAGAAATGGGCTGGAGATAGAAATTGGGAGTAATCAACCTAAATAAATGTAAAGCCATGGGACTGAAGGGTAAGACCAAGAGGGTGAGAAGGAAACCTTTTTAGTTTGTTTCAGAGACAAGGTCTTACTCTGTCGACCAGGCTGGAGCACAGTGGCGTGCTTGTAGCTCACTGCAGTCTTGAACTCCTGGGCTCAAGCAATCCTCCTGCCTCAGCCTGCAGAGTAGATGGGACTAAAAGCGTGTGCCACTATGCCTGGCTAATTTTTTATTTTTTTACAAACAGGGTCTCAGTACGTTTCCCAGGCTGGAAGGAAACCTTTTGTTAGAGCCTTTTACACATTCTCATTCCTATAATAAACTGCATAAGAGCAGGATTTCTGCAGCTAAAAGTACACCTTCTACTCAGCAGGTATGCAATGACTGTTTTTCCTTGGTCCAGCCCCATTTCTAAGATCCCTACTTAACAGAATTTTAGGCAGCATTTAGAGCCTCTTGTAAGGTCTGTCATCCGTAGGGCTCAGATGTTCCAGGCCACCAAAGAATTTACATAGCTTGGGCAAGACCCTCAGAGTCTGTGCCTATCTACGCTAACAGCAAAGGGTGTCCAGGTCAGTCTTGATGGAATTAGGGCTGGGTTTGACTATAGTGCATTCCCAAATGTACATGGTTGAGGGAAACTAAACTATAAACAAGGATTTACTCTAAGTCATCAGCAATGAAAACATTTACAATTACTCCCAATCCCTTGTAGACAGTTTGAACAGGCTCTTGCTTGTGGTTTACTTGTTTGTATTATTAAAATTTCACCTAGTTTGAGGGAAGATGTAAAGTGTCAGGAAAAAAAAAAAGTGAAGAGAAGAAAAAGAAACAGAATGGGCAACGTTTTGAGATTTTAGGGCTGCAGATCCAGTGACTGAAGAAAGCACCTCTCAGCCTCATGGGACTTGTCAGGCACGTGGACTAGACACTCACACAATTCCCTTCTTTGGCACTAGAGAAAAACACCTTTAGGACTTTTAGTATCACAGATCTTCTCCCATCAGTATGAAATCACTTTAAAATCTTATTTTTTTGTCTTAAATAGAGTAAGCATCCCAGCTGACCTGCTTCACTGTCCAGCCTCCAAGTTCCCAGTGCTGTTTATTAAAAAAGAGTCAGTTTAATTCTTATGCTCTCAATAGGGATGAGCTTAATGTTCTCAAATTCTCCAACCCTTCTCACCCCAACCAACCTCCTCAAAACTAACTTTTACCATCCTGAAAGATGGGTGAAACTCATCTACCTCTCATCAGACTTCCCACTCCGGATTCTCAGATTCCACAACTGCATGCCTAGGTGCTTGCCACCTCTGGTTAGGCAACTGTCCTTGTCTCTGTGTGACTCCACAGAAAAGTGGCCTCAAATCTTTGCTTTAGTTCCGGAAACAAAGCTAAGACCATTCTGCAGCCTTTAACAAAAAACAGACTGAAGGCAGGTGAGGAAAACACAATACCCAACATCAGGTATCCACTGCTTTTAGATTCCAGCAGCCATGCTTCCTCCCTGGCAGGGTATCACTGACTTTCTTCTCTCTCCTGCATGGTCATGTAGCAGTCCTCGATACTCGGCTTTCTTCAGGAAGCCCAGAACCTTCCATAACTAGAGTACTTGTTAATACCGTAATACTCTGGAGATCTGTCCCCAAAGACAACTTTTTACATTATGGTAGGTCCAGAAATTCAGAAATTTATGGGCCTAGCATAACAGTATTTTGGATTTTTTTTTCCATAGCCAAAAGCCCAACATGTTTTTCCTAGATAGAACAGAAAAAAATTATGCCACCTCTCTGCTAGATGTTACCAGCTATTCCCTCTTCACATCACTACTCCTTTACATGAGCAATAATCCCAAGTCACTATTACCCTTTATCTCAATCCCAAACTCTGAAACTCAGAGTTGTGGGGAGGGTCTAAGAAAATAACGTGTTGGCTAGGCGCAGTGGCTCACACCTGTAATCCCAGCACTTTGGGAGGCTAAGGCGGACAGATCACCTAAGGTCAGGAGATTGAGACCAGCCTGGCCAACGTGGCAAAACCACGTCCTGTTTAAAAAAAAAAAAAAAAAGAAAGAAAGAGAAAAGAATGTGACGGGGCACCATGGCTCACACCTGTAATCCCAGCACTTTGGGAGGCTTAGGCAGGTGGATCACCTGAGGTCAGGAGTTCAAGACCACCCTGGCTAACACGGTGAAACCCCGTCTCTACTAAAAATACAAAAAGATTAGCAGGGAGTGGTGGCACACACCTGTAATCTCAGCTACTCAGGAGGCTGAGGCAGGAGAATTGCTTGAACCCAGGAGGCAGAGGTTGCAGTGAACCAAGATCGAGCCACTGCACTTCAGCCTGGGCAACAGAGCAAGACTCTGTGTGGCAGGGGAGGGGGGGCCAGTTAGCAGAAGATAACGCAAAAATAAGAGAAATAAAGAAGAGGCATGTAAACATTCAGTACATTTTATGGTACATACTATGTCCTCAATAAATGATAAAAATCCATTATCATTCATACCTAACATAACATTTAATATGTTATTGTAAATGTCCCAAAATAATAGTCCACTGCTAGATAAACCCTTAGAAGAGGAACTGAATATTTTTGTCAGTTTATCTTCTAAAATTATTTGATGAGAAGGAAGTCATTCATTCAAAATTGTATTAAGTGCTTATTATTTGCTAAAATCTAGCAATCTAGATTTTCTTAAATAGAGTAAGCATTTAAACTAACAAAGGTTTCCTTCTCACTCTCTTGGTCTTACCCTTTAGTCCCATGAGCTAAAATCTAGATTTTAGCAAATAATAGGCACTTAATACAATTTTGAATGAACGACTTCCCTCTCTTCAAATATTTACAAACTTCTAGGCATCACAGAATATTAACAGTTTCTGCTCTTAAGGCATTTATAAAGATGTGTACAAATAATTGTAAGACAAATCTTAGTCATTTGAGAAGTTTAAAAGCTGCTAAGGGGTTCAAAGGCAGGCCAAAATTATAACAATGGTATACAGTAATGGGAATCCCTAATGCAGTTCCTGAGACCCTTCGCGGGGTCCACAAGGTCAAAACGATTTTTCATAATCATAGTAAGACTTTATTTAGCTTTTTCATTCATTCTTTCAGGAGTGAACCCTGGAGTTTCTAGTGTCCTGGGACCTGTAATAGTGCAACAGGCCGAATGCAGAAGCACATAAAAGAATCCAGCTCTGTGATTAAGCCAAGACATTAAAGAGATCTTCCAAATGAAAACCAATGCCACTTTTCTAATTAACTTTTTGGTTTGGAAAACTTGTTTTTCCACAAAAGTATTATTTCTGTTATCCTGTAATGGGTTATTCTTTTCAAATAAACTGGTATTTTTAAAATGTCTTAGCTTTAATTTCAAAGATGGTAAATATCCGTATATATTACATGTATGCAGTATCTCTAACCCACATAAGAGCTCTCTGGGGTCCTCAATAATTCTTCAGAGGGTAAAGGAGTCTGGAGACCAAAAACTTCAGGAACCCCAACACAGCCATTCCACACCTGACAAGGAAAATAGTTTTACTTCGAGTTTCATGTTCACGGTGAAGTCAGGAAGAGAACGTGGTAACCTGGTTTGATGGAGGGAGATGATGAGTTCGGCGTTGGTCTTTCCCAATACCTTGCAAAATGTTCACGAATTCCTGCACCCCACCCTCCGCTCTCATCACCTCCTCGCCTGCGCTTCTTCCCAACCTTCCTTAGGTCTCCCAGGGCTGAGTCTACATCCCTTTCTTTTGCATTCTAAGTCCTCCGGATGACTGCCCCGTCCCAAGGGTCTCCTCACGGCTTTCCTTCTCTCGTGGTCCTCCCGGGTCGACCTCGACTTCTCCCTTTCACCCGGGGAGGAGGTGGGGAACAGGGGAGTGAGGCAGGCGCTGGGCCACTTCTGCCTCCGCCCTCCGGAGCCCCGGGGCCCCGCTCTGGAACCCCAGGCGTTCCGGGGCGCTGCTGGGTTCCGCTCCGTCTCAGTGACCCAAACCCCCCAACACCTCCGCTCACTCATGCCGCCGGCCCCCGCCGCGCTCAGCCCCGCCGACGGCGCCCCGCCTCCCCGCCGGAGCCCATCTCGCTCCGCCCGCGCGCCCGGCCCGCCGCGGTCCCGAGCTCACCTGAGGCGGAGGCGACCGCGGCTGCCCGCTAGCTCCGCCAGCCTCCTCCAGCCCCGGCCCTCCGGCGCCCGGTCCAGACGCTCGCTGAGCCTCCGCAGCAGCGGCTCCCGCAGGCGGTTGAGGGTCGCGCCGGCCGGAGGCGGGAGCGGCGGCCCCGCGGGGGTGGCCGGGGGCGGAGGGGCCTGCAGCGGGTCTCCCGGCAGCGACATGGCCCGCGCCGGCGACCCGGACTGCCGCGGCTCCCGCCCGCCCCGTCACGAGCCTCGACCCCGGGGCACCTTCCGCTCGCCTCCGACCCGCGGAGGCAGGGGCGGAAGAACAAATCTGGCGGCGCCGCACGGCCCTCGGAGGAGGAAGCTCCGCTCCCGCCCGAACGCGACAGGTTTGCCTGGGGGAGCCGGGCCGGCCTGCTGCGCCAGCCGCGCAGAGGGGGCGGGGCACCGGGGGGCGGGGCCTGGCCTAGAGAGGCGTGGCGGGCCGCCCACTGCGCGTGTGCGTGCGGCCGCGCGCCTCCCTCGCCCTCCCCCGCGGCCCCGGGCTGGCCGTGGCGCGCGCTTCAAACCCGGGGGGTGGGGGAGGTCCTGCCCAGCAGGAAGGGACGGGTGGGTGCAGCTGGAGGAGGAAGCGGTAGAGGAACTACGCCCCGACAGCTCCTCTACGGCGAGGAAGCCTGGGGCGTCTGGGCTTCCCGAGACCGTGGGAGGCGGCCTGCGTGCTCACGCCAGCGAGCGGGGCAAGCGGTTCTCCGTCGTCGGCCCCGCCCACAGGCTCCGGCGGCCGCTCTCCCCCTGACTCCGGGACTTGCCTGTGTCCGGCGACTCACCAGCATCCTGCAGTGGGCAACCTCAGGCGGACGCTTCCTCGTTTTAGGGTTAGATGTGTATGACATTGCTGGAGGGAAGTAGTGCTGGAGATCCTGATACTTGAGTTGGAATTGTCCAAAATCTTTGCCTAGACTTTAAAAAAATTACTACATTGCAAACTGAGCTGTGATATATTTAAGGCTAATCAGGTCTTGGAAATGATTGTTTTCATCAGGAATCATCTGGTTTACACCAAGTCAAACTGCCGCCCGCAATCTTCATCATCAAAGCAGGCAACCCTGTTGAGGATGCCCTTCCCTGGAATGATCCAGAATGGACGACACCTGAGCTCTCTCGCCAATCTTAGCAACATCGAAGGCTGTTACGCCTTTGAAAATTGTGGGTTAGTTTGGGACAAAAAGGAAGCAACTTATGAAATGTGACCAGCCAGGTAGCCCCCTATACAAGCCCCCGCTCGCTAATGGCCCAATTTGTGTTGCCATTAGCTTTTCATCACCCAAGGCAGCGGGATTTTCTGGGTAATAATTTAGATACCTAAATTCTTTTGTTGTTGTGAGACGGGGTCTTCCTCTGTTGCCCAGGCTGGAGTGCAGTGGCGCGAACTCGGCTCACTGCAACCTCTGCCTCCCGGGTTCAAGCAATTTTCTGCCTCAGGCTCCTGAGTAGCTGGGATTATCGGTACCCACCACCACACCTGGCTAATTTTTATATTTTTAGTAGCGAGGGGGTTTCACCATCTTGGCCAGGCTGGTCTTGAACTCCCGACCTCGTGATCCACCTGCCTCGGCCTCCCAAAGTGCTGAGATTACAGGTGTGAGCCACTACGCCCGTTGTGGATACCTAAATTCTTATACATGTTGGCGAGTTAGGTGCGCCTTTCAGTCTCCACTGCATTCCAGCACAAGCAGTCATTAAACTTCACTCTAGCATAAATTCCGAATTCAGACTGCAGTGCAGTGGCTACGAGCATGACCTTTGGACCTGGAAAGATTTGCTGGATTCAAGTGTTATGAGCTTGAATAATTTTTCCGCTTCATCTGTTAACATGGGACTGAAATTACAGTTTATATAGAGTTGTTACTAGAATTAAAGGAGTTGATGTATGTGAAGCACTTAACTAGGCCACTGGTACCTGGTAGATACTCAATAAATGCTATTACCCTTACACATACAAATGCCGTCTCATACTCAGTTTGACTTGGCAAGCCTTTCCCAGTCACTTCAGGCGCCTTTCTGTTTTGTCCTCAATCATTGAACGAATATTTTCTGAGGATCTATTACCTGCATGTGCCAGTTATGGAAATCAAATCTTCTAGTCTTTACTGGAATCCTAACTTTTAATTTAAATTCAACAGATGTCTTCTAAATTTAGACTTCTTAGAAAAGTACAAACATGTAAATTGTTGCTTATGCGACTTCTCATGTGTACATATGAGTTAAATGGGTGCCAGTGTTATTTACTCTTAGCCAGTATAGCTCAGCTGGGCACTGTTTTGACCTCCAGTTGTAAACACCTCCCTCCTGCCCCGCCCTGCCGCTTCCCATGACTGGCTCCCTCATTTTACCCTACCTTTTTTCCACCTAGCAATTTTATAATGTATCCACTCACTCTACCCACCACCCTCCATCCTCTACCCAAACTGACATTACATTTTTTGACTGGTCTTTTTCTCCCCCTCAACCAAATGTCAGTAGTTCCATTACATATTTTCACTCCTGTGGTTCTCTTATGGGCATAATGGTATAGTAGAATGTGACCTTGCTGCTGCCCCTTACTAGTGGTGGGCCTTAGGGAGTTACTTAACCTCTCTGAGCTTCAGTTTCCACACCTGTAAAAAGTGGAAAATAATAGTACCTAACAGTATTATATAGTGTCAGGAAAAAGTATGTGCATTGCATATTGGTACTCTTCAAATTGCTACATCAATTTTGGGAACAACATAACTAGTAATTCAGCTTCCTTTCTATATTAACCATTATGTTTGTATAAAGATAGGAGAAAAATCGGGGGTAAAGATCTGGCTTTTAAATGTTCCTTAAAAGTTCATGCATGTCTATAGATAATGGCCTTGAGAGTTCTTCCTCATTAGTCCAAAGTGAGATAGATCTTTATAAATCCAGACAAGCTTGTGGTTTCAATATATGGAACTACACTGATGTAATCTTCAAAGTACTCATAGATCTGGAAACTGACTCATAGGATTTTTTCCTTTATACAATTTAACTGTGGATGATACTCCAACTAAAAAAAGAAAACGCCAGAATGATACATTATTTCACAGTTGGGCAGGGTTTAAAAGACCCAGTGCAGGAGAAAATCTGCTGGTCCCTGGATCTGTGTACAATGGAGGGAAAGGAAGCAGGAGTTATGTGGCTTAAATGACATTGTTTCCCATCCCTCATTCCATGCTCAGCCCGCTTTGTGACCTTTCTGACTAAGCCTCTGTAGGGGCCACTCAGGTGACCCACAGACACAGGCTCAGCACATCCCCTGCAGCCTGTTCTTACCACCGTCTCCCAAAGGATTAGGGAAATTTTCTCATTTTGATTTCAAATTTGCAATAGTAGCTAAGTTACTAGTATTCCACACCCTTCCTTCATGATGAATCATCTAGACCTAAATACTTGATGCTGACCATGGAAAGACTACACCTACTTATCTAAATTTATTCATTCACTCAATCATTCATTCTGTCATTAACACATATTCATTGGGCACCAGGCTCTGTATCAAATACATATTGTTAAAGAATAGTTTTTATTTAATTAATTCATTTGTTTATTTTGAGACGGAGTTTCATTCTTTTTGCCCCGGCTGGAGTGCAATGGTGTGGATCTCAGCTCACTGCAAACTCCACCTCCCGGGTTCAAGTGATTCTCCTGCCTCAGCCTCCTGAGTACCTAGGATTACAGGTGTGCACCACCACACCCAGCTAATTTTTTGTATTTTTAGTACAGATGGGGTTTCACCATGTTGCCCAGGCTGGTCTTGAACTCCTGACCTCAGGTGATTCACCCACCTCGGCCTCCCAAAGTGCTGGGATTACAGGCATGAGCCACCGCACCCAGCTTTAAGAATAGTTTCTAAAAGAAAGTTTAAATTATGATGCAACAAATATACAATGAACATGTATCAGAGATTTTAACTCATTAACTAACGAGAGAATCAGAAAGGTGTTACAATTAATTCAGAGGAGAATCCAAAGACCAGATTAATATGTCAGCCCATTGAAATGAAGTTGCTGGGCCAGGTGCAGTGGCTCACGCCTGTAATCCCAGCACTTTGGGAGGTTGAGGTGGGTGGATCACCTTAGGTCAGGAGTTCGAGACCAGCCTGGCTGACATGGTGAAACCTCGTCTCTACTAAAAATACAAAAAATTAGCTAGACGTGGTGGCTGGTGCCTGTAATCCCAGTTACTTGGGAGGCTGAGGCAGGAGAATCGCTTGAACCCAGGAGGCGGAGGTTGCAGTGAGCCAAGATCACGGCATTGCACTCCAGCCTGGGCAATAAGAGCAAAACTCTGTCTTAAAAAAAAAAAAGAAAGAAAAAAAAAGAAATGAAGCTGCTTCCTAGATGCAAAACTGGCTTCCTCCACAGTGGCAGAGGGAATTCAATTGAATCTACACCTGACAGAATTTATTTAATTATAAACAAGATTCACTTGCATCACTATCAGTTTTCTACAAGTTCACTCCTATCTCAGAGTTGTAAAATAGCCTCGTCATGAGACAAAGATGAAGACAAACCAGGCAGATGAGCTAGTCAGGATTCCCCACACCACAGTTCAGTCTTCACCAGTTTTCCCTTAGAGTTTGTAGAATGCAATGTTGACCAAACCCAATGTCTGCTTAAGACAAGGAATGGGAGCAGTGGTGCTCTGTGGATAGCAAGAAGTATATAAATCCAGGGGAGAGCCCTTTGGTCCATGAGAAAAGATGAGAGGAGATGGCTTGGGAAACAGGGTAGAAAGAATACCATCCTGTGAAAGCACAGAGCCAGAAACATCACAGCAAGGTTGGAGAACTGCAGTTGCTTCAGGATTGCTGGGGATACTTATGGGAAAGGGACAGAGACCAAGATGTAAAAGGCAGTGAAGACCAGATGACGTCATGCCAAAAATCTGAGATTTTGTTCTGTAGATACATGTCTACCACAGAGCCATCTATGCCCCACTGGTGTTACACAAGACGCTTTTAAGTCATACATGGATGAACATTTTTATCTTAGTAGTGAACATTAATTCAGAAAAGAAAAATAGCTGCCAGTCAAAATTGCCATTTCAATCAATAGTATTGATTAGCTCTATGTTACATTTACTTGTTAAAATTTGATTTTAAGAAAGTGTATTAAATACCCAAAAGTACAGGTGGTATGTGGATATGTCAAAACCCCTAAAGCTGTTAAATGTTTACAGTTTGAGAAACTCTGCTTTAAGTGATGGAGAGTAATTGAAATATTTTAAGCAGGACGGTGATTTCACTTTTGGGTTTTTGAAACATCTCTTGGGCAGCAATGTAGGGAGGGGAAAGACTGGAAGTCCAAGAAGTATTCTAATAATGTAGATGGGCAAAAAGGCCTCTGCCAAGAGCCACAACACTGGGCATGGAGAGGAGGGACACACTGAACATATATTTGGGATTATTTTTCACTAGTCTGTGGTCGTACCTGGTTGTATGAATCACAATGCTTTAAAGAATTTTTAAACTTTTTTTTTTTTTTTGAAATGGAGTTTTGCTCTCTTGCCCAGGCTGGAGTGCAATGGTGCAATCGTGGCTCACTGCAATCTCCACCTCCTGGGTTTAAGTGATTCTCCTGCCTCAGCCTCCCGAGTAGCTGGGACTACAGGCACGTGCCACCATGCCTGGCTAATTTTTGTATTTTTAGTAGAAACGGGGTTTCACCATGCTGGTCAGGCTGGTGTTGAACTCCTCACCTCAGTGATCCACCCACCTTGGCCAACTTTCAAATGTGTTATTCTACATTCTACTTGCTTTAGTCAGAAGGAAATGAAACAAACATTTTTGGTGTATGGAATATAGTAACGTGCAGTAGAGAGGGCAATGGTGTTAGAAGATTTAGCCTTGTTAAATGAGTAAGAGTGAAAAGCAGAGATGACAAATTATTCCCAAGAGAAGATTCATATAACTGTATCATCAGCAGGTTCTCTGTGATAAACCAGGATTAAATAAACCAGAATTTAAATAACTGAACATTCCATGTAAGTGGACTTCTTCAGAAAAGGCTTCCTACAGTCAGAGTTTAGGGCTGGATCTTGAAGGAAGCGATGGATATGTTCCAAGTGGAAGAAATTTGAAGGGTCAAAGGTGAAGGAGGTGGATTTCAATAGGTGGCATTTAAGGGATGGGATACACATTGTCTTGGAAAGACAAGTGGCTAATAAAAGGAAATGAGAGTTGTGGGAATCTGGTTGAATGAGGGCTTGAAATACTAGGAGGACTGAATAGAGTTTGAAAGGCTGGGCGCTGTGGCTCATGTCTGTGATCCCAGCACTTTGGGAGGCCGAGGTGGATGGATCACTTGAGGCCAGGGGTTCGAGCCCAACCTGGCCAACATGGTAAAACTCTGTCTCTACTAGAAATACAAAAAATCAGCCAGGCATAGTGGTGCATGCTTGTAACCTCAGCTACTTGGGAGGCTGAGGCAGGAGAATCGCTTGAACCTGGGAGGCAGAGGTTGCAGTGACCTGAGGTGAGATGGTGCCATTACACTCCATCCTGGGCAACAAGAGCCAAACTCCGTTCAAAATAATAATAATAATTATAATAGGGTTTGAAGGTCCGGGAATATATGAACAATGGTTGCAGGAGTATCCAGTTGTTCTAGGGGGAAAATTCCCCAAGTTATGTCCTGGGGTACACCGGTTCCTTGAAACACATTATTAATGCATTATTTTAAAAAAGAGCTCCATGGCAAAACTAATTTGGTAAACCCTGTGTTAACGTTTTCAGGCTTCTTTTCTATATGTCTCAGAGCCTTTAATAAACTGCAAAATGTGGCTTCACCGGGATATAGAGTGTCTTCAAACTTACTTACTGGGCCTGTTTTTGCTGAGTGTGTCCCAGAACTAGTGTCCTGCGGATTTTCCTTTAGAAAGTGCTATCTTAGAACATATCTAGTAGAACTCCAAACTCAGGTGCTGCCACGTCTCCTCTCAGTTCAGTCAGCTGTCCGGGCAGCGCTGTCTCTCCTCTGCTCTTCCTACCCCCTGACGTACCCCAGCTGATGCTGCAAACCACTATCGTTTCTCTTCACATCCAGAAATGCTTGTAAAACTTCAGACACATTTTTAAAAAATGGTACAGCAACAAGAAAAAGGGAAGAGGTTGATCAATTATTTGAGACAACAGTGGTTTTCACTATTGCTCAGACTGGTTGTCAAATTTTTCTTTTTTTCTCCTAAAGTTCACGGTGGGATTTCTGTATTTGATACGTTTATACATGTATACATTTTTACAGATTTGTATACATTGAGGTATGGGATTGAAGAACCTTTATAGGGGGACTGCATGTATTTCTGTGCCTCTCTACCCGTCCCTGTCTCTACATGGAGCATCCCAGCTGGCTTCTACATTGAAACAGAAGTTGTAAATTCTGAAGAAACTGTCCAATTTGCAGAAAGGGTGGTAGTGCCTTGAAAAAGGTGGTTGACATCTTACAGCAGGCACCGCTTGGATAGGAAGGGTATATTATCATGTAGTAAAGCATCCTTGTAGTTAATTTTCAGGTAGAAATTTTGGGGCTTGATTAAAAAAAGAATAGTTTAGCCACGCTTTATGAGATGGAAGACATTTATATGTACTTGCCTCTACGGATATAGCCAGCTTCTCCCTCCTATTCAAGAGAAGCTAGCTGAGCATTAGTAGGAATAACACCAGGCATTATTATAAAGATGGCATTGTGATAGAACAAGTCTTGAATCAGGCCTAATTTATTATCTACAAAGCATATCATTTAGAAACTCTGATACTTAAATTATCACAGGGGATATTTCAACTGCGGGTAGAAACTTCAATTAGGATGTTATTTCTAACGGAAAATGGGATTTTCAACAGGGTAATAAACTACATTAATCCACACAATAGTTTTTAAATGTGTGACAATAACAAATGCATTGGGGCTATCATGTAATTTATGAAGAAATTCATTCAATCATGCTTACCAACTACCAATCAGTACACTCTTAGGTTTTAAGAGGAATGCTGGTCATATCAGTGTTTCTTCTTCTCCCTTGGCCACACCTAACAGTTACAGGAGGGAAAAAGAATTCCTCAAAAAGCTAAGCATACAGTTACCATATGATCCAGCAATGCCACTGCTAGGTACATACCCCAAAGAATTGCAAATTCTTTTAAAAAAGTAGTATATCCTTGCAATGGAGTAATATTCAGCCATGAAAAGGAATGACATTCTTTTTTTTCTTTTTTAAAAAATAAGTGTCTCCGCTCACGGTGGCTCACACCTGTAATCCCAGCACTTTGAGAGGCTAAGGTGGGTGGATCGCTTAAGGTCAGGAGTTTGAGACCAGCCTGAGCAACACGGAGAAACCCCATCTCTACTGAAAATACAAAATTAGCTGGTCGTGGTGGCAGATGCCTGTAGTCCCAGCTACTCAGGAGGCTGAGGCAGGAGAATCGCTCGAACCCAGGAGGCGGAGGTTGCAGTGAGTCGAGATCGTGCCATTGCACTCGAGCCTGGGCAACAGGAGCAAAACTCCATCTCAAAAAAAAAAAATTAAAAATAAATAAATAAAAAGTGTCTCTTTGTTTGTTGTTTTTATTTTTTGTTTTGTTCTTGTTTTGAGACAGGGTCTCACTCTGTCTCCCAGGCTGGAGTGCAGTGGCACCACCTCAACTGATTGCAACCTCTGCCTCCTGGGTTCAAGCAATTCTCATGCCTCAGCCTTGAGAGTAACTGGAATTACAGACATGGACCACCACACTCATGATCTGTGTATTTTTTAGTAGAGATGGGGTTTCGCCATGTTGGCCAGGCTGGTCTCAAACTCATGGACTCAAGTGATCTGCCCACCTTAGCCTTCCAAAGTGCTGGGATTACAGGCATGAGCCACCGCACCCAGCCTCTTTTTTATTTTTGGAGATGGGGTCTCCCTTTGTTGCCCAGGCTAGTCTTGAACCCCTCCTGTGCTCAAACTATCCTCCCACCTCGGTCTCCCAAAAGCATATGATCCCTTCCACACCTGGGATTACAGGCATGAGGCTTTATGTCTGGCCCAGAAAAAAGGAATGATATTCTCAGACATGTTCAGCATGGATAAACCTAGAACATATTGTGCTAAGTGAAATAAGACACAAAAGGACAAATATTGTCCAACTTCACTTATAGGAGGTACTTCGCATGGTCAAATTCATAGAGACAGGAAGTAGAATAGTGATTGGCAGGGCTAGCAGGAGAAGGGAATGGGGAGGTATTGGTTAATGGATACAGAGTTTCTGTTTGAGATGATGAGGAAGTTCTGGGGCTGGCTGGTGGTCATGACTGCACACACTGTGAATGGACTTCAGGCCACTGATTTGCACACTCAAAAATAGTTCAAAGGTAAATTTTATGTTATGTATAGTTTACCACACACACAAAAAGAATCAGACTGATAGCTTGACTGCAGTCCCCAGAGACAGTGATTTTAATTGGTCTGGGTGGGGCACAGGCAACAGTGGTTTTAAAAGTTCCTCAGATGAGTCTGATGTACAGCCAGGCTTGAGAAGGGATGGGCCATCTCCAGGGGAGCTGACTCAGCCTTGACTGCATATTAGAATCAATTGGGGAGTTTTAAAATATACCCAGATCTGTGGCTAAAGTAAAAAATAATTCATCGTACACTTAAAAATAACTAAAAGCATACTTGGAATGTTTGTAATACAAAGACATGAGAAACGCATGAAGTGATGGACACCCCATTTCCCCCGGTGTGATGATTGTACATTATCTGCCTATATCCAAATAGCTCTTGTGTCCCATAAATATAGATATCTGCTATGTACCCATAAAAATAAACAAGTAAAAAATTACACTCACATCTGGGTCTTAGACCCAAGATTCTTACTTAATTGGCGTAGAGGTGCTGCCTGGTCACTGAGATTTTTTTTTCGGATTCTTCAGCTGATTCTAAAATGTGGTTAAGGCTCAAAATCATTGCTCTTGAGAAAGACTAGGATCATTTCACCTTTGGAGAAAAAGTACTTAACATATAACATTGAAGAAATCAGAGGCATGGTAGGGGAGGGGCTTCTGGTGAGAGTCAAGGGGCCACATTCTCTATGTATTGTCATGTATGTATATGCAGTCAGAATGTGAAAAACGAGAGAAGCAAAGACCAGTAGAGGGCCCAGGAGAAGGGGAGTGAAGATGATTTGTTAGGCTCACTCCTAAGGGAGAAAGGCTCTTTATTCTTCCAGGCATCCAGCTCCTACCAGCTGCTGCTACTTTTCTTTTTCTGAAACCGGAGTTTTGCTCTATCACCCAGGCTGAAGCGCAGTGGCACGATCTTGGCTCACTGCAAATTCCGTCTCCCAGGTTCAAGCAATTCTCTTGCCTCTGCATCCTGAGTAGCTGGGACTATAGGCACATGCCACCATGCCTGGCTAATTTTTGTATTTTTAGTACAGATGGGGTTTCACTATATTGGTCAGGCTGGTCTCGAACTCCTGACCTCAGTTGAGCCACCCAGCTCAGTCTCCCAAAGTGCTGGAATTACAGGCATGAGCCACTGCGCCCAGCCTTCCTACCAGTTTCTAACATAGGCACTGCTCCCCCTGCTCCCCTACTCCATCCCCCAACCCCCATTTTAATTCCTCTCCCTGTCCAGGAGCAGTTCAGAGCTGACTTGTCCAGCCAGAGGTATAAAAAGACGGGGCTGTTGAGAGTGTCCCAATGAAGAGACCATAGGCTGGTGCATTAAAAATAAGCCTGTTTACCTTTAAAGGACCACTGAAGTGGTAGATATACATCATTCCCCGATGAATTCTGACCGACTTCAGCTTTTTTCTTTTTCTTTTTTTTTTGTCTTTTGTCACTCTTATCTGCCTTGGTATTTGTATGTCTGTTCTTCTGTATAGATGCTTTCTCAGTCTGCTTATTAGGTTGCATTACATTCCTGCTGCCTTATTTGTGAAAACCCTACTCCAGCCCTAGGTTCTTGGAACCAAAGCCAACTAGACGAGGGGCGGGGTGGGGATTTAGACCTGCAGCTGAAAGGCAATGAGGGATCAGGGTGGCACCTAGAAGACAGGAAGTGTGGAGACAGACGATGAGGCCAGCTCTGCTCTGAGCCTTGGGGTAAGGGTGCTTCCTCATTAGTCCAACCCATTTCATCGAAATAGAAATCCATTATGAAGATTTCAGCGGATGACTCACCCAGTCGTAAAGAGAACACACTTTCCAGCAATGTCTCCCGTGTACTATGCCCCTCTTCCATTTACATGTGTCCTGGGGAACCCAGCAGACATTGACAAGGAGACTTGGGCTTCTGGATCCTGACTCCATTCAGTTACAGCTGCCAAAGGGCAGAATGTAAAACAGAACTCATGTTTTCTAGAAGCCTGTGACCTAGTTAAGGAGATAAATTATACAAACAAAAAAGTAACAAGCTAGGTTTTGCACGTTAGGACTTCTGTATTGTTGATGTATGTAGTTCAGTAGTTTTCCAGAGACTTTTGTCAAAGGGCCTATGATGAGCCAAGAGCAAAGAGAAATAATTTTCTAGGACTAGGAATGGTGGGTGCAGAGAGTAAGGAATCTTTGTGAAGGCTGATTATAAAGGCATGATTCTTCCTGCATAATAAATTGTGTACCTTATTATTATTATTTTAAATGTGAAAACCACGATCATCCCTGGTTAATGTTGACATTACCTTTGCAGGTATGCACACTCAGGTAGAAAGGTGGGTAAATACTATATTCCGTGCCTCCAAGGATGACCTGTTCCCAGTCTTCTGGAATTCCTGATAGAGTTTAACAGACTCTTCACAAAGTGTTAGGTGCCAAGAATTAATTCAAAGCTCCTGATCACTGGACTGTTCATTCAGAGTGTGGGAGTTCCTCGGTGTGGCACACTGTAGACACATTTAATCAGAGGGCAATGTGGTGGCCCGGATGTTCTCTGAGGTCTCTCTTTACTCCTGAGGTTCTAAGCGGTAAGGGACTTTGGATAAGGGAGAAGATAAAGAAAGTTACAGTGGTTGAAGAAAGCCTAAGAGAAAAGAAGGGGCCTAAATTGTACCCTGAAGGCTGGACAGAGTTGGAAGGGCATTAGTTCCTCCAGACAGAAGAACATATGATCAAAGACTAACTGTGGACAATTATCACAGATCAAAGACTAGCTGGGGACAATGACCGTGGTGACTGCAGGATGGCGAAATACTTAGGATGCAAATAATATATAAATAAGATTTATTTGTGTCAGGGGAGAGGGGCAGCATTTAAATAACTGGCGGTTGAAAATTGTAACATATTAGTTGTATGTCTAAAATTAGGTGTCATGAATACACATAGCTATTTCAGAAGAATGGACACAGTATAACATTAAAATACAAGTAAGATTTATTTGTTGTAGGAAGGGGGAGAGGAAGGTACATGTTCAGTTGACTCAACAGTTTAAATCATACCTAAGATAGTTACATATCAGCGATATGATAATCCTTATATGATAATTATTCATTAAATTCCTTTTGCAAAGCAACATCAGTGAAAGCTTTGCTGTGAAACATTTTTGTAGGAGGCTAGTTGAAATTATTGTCAAATGCCTAGTTGAAAGGGCATTTAGTTAGACTATGCTGTAATTCAAGCTTTTCACTAAGTGACTTAGTGAGTTATGTGTAATGGAGTTTTGCTGTATACAGATCGGAAGTCCAAAGTTCCTGGAAATTCTTATGATATTTTAATAAAGTAAGCAGTCGAGAATTGTTTGATGATAATAAGAGTAGCTTGACACGGGTACATATTTAGTCGCCTATCTAACAGAATGTCAGCCCTAAAGAGCACCTTAGCTGAGCTAGGCCAAGACCTTCAGCATCAGACAGACTTGAAGTCTGAGATTTTTCTCTGTCTCTTCCTAAACCTCCACCACAGTGGTTCTCAAAGTGTGGTCCTGCATCAGCATCATCAGGGACCTTTATAAAATGCAAATTCTGGCTGGGCGCAGTGGCTCACGCCTGTAATTCCAGTACTTCAGGAGGCCGAGGTGGGCGGATCACTTGAGGTCAGGGGTTCAAGACCAGCCTGGCCAACATGATGAAACCCCGTCTCTACCAAAAATATAAAAATTTAGCCGGGTGTGGCAGCACGTACCTGCAATCCCAGCTACTCAGGAGGCTGAGGCAGGAGAATTGCTTGAACCAGGGAGGCGGAGGTTGCAGTGAGCCAAGATCTTGCCACTGCACTCCAGCCCGGGCAACAGAGCAAGACTCCGTCTCAAAAAAAAAAAAAGTTAAAAAAAATGCAAATTCTTAGGCCCCACCTCTGATTGCCTGATTCGCTGAATCAGAAACTGTGGGGTGGGCCCAACAATATGTCATTTAAAAAGCCCTCCAGCTGCTCCTGATCCACACTGGGGTTGGAGAACTGCTTCCTCACAATACAGCTTCAAAATATCTTGAGGCAATAACTTCTCTTAGATCACTCTTAGCCACACAGAGAATACTTCCTGTTTCATGTCTAAATTTATCTTCCTAAAGCTTTGAAGAGTGGAGCACACTATTTTCACAAGTGTAGATACTTTTCTCACATTCCTTTATAAGCAACAGGCCAGGGTACGTCTCAGCAGAAGGGGAGCCAAGCCTGGGACGGGATGAAGACAGAGCTGGCACTGAGCAGGGACATGGGGAAACAGGGCTGATCTGAGCCATCATTTGATTATTTGATAATCCAAGATCCACTCCAAAGAGGAGCACAACACGGTCTGGTTTAGGACGTGGGATTTTAAGACTAATAACACTGAGTCAGAAAAGTACAAGGTCGGGGGGAGGGGGAGGTGGGGGAATCTTTGGAGTTAGGTAGTAGAGATAAGATGATGGGAATCATCTATACTGGCCAATGTTGTTCTAGAAATTGTCTGAATAAAACATGACAGAATAGAGAAGGGTCCCACCCTCTGGGGGAGATAGCATTGACAAGGAAAAAATGGCCTCAGATGACTGGCTGCAATTTAGGGCAGGATTCTACTGTCCCCCTCCCCCTATTTCTGCCAACCCAGCATTAGCTGAGAAATCCAGGGATCTAGGATGTTCAAGTAATGAGGGCAGAAGGGAGCACATAGGCGGTCCAACAGTGCTGCTGAGGTCTTCCCAGCGCTGTTTGTGATCTGTTCCAGAGAAGGGAAGGACTGTGCAGATGGATGTTGGCTACTGTTTTGTCTGCCTAGAGTGGAGTAGCACTCTGTTCTCAGAAATACTGCTTCCCACAGTGTGGTTTAATGGGATCCTCTAGTTTCTGACTGATCTCCTTCCCTAACTCAGTAATTGGCTCAAGGTAGGTATGTTCCCCAAGTTCAGTCCTGAGATGTTTGATCTTCAACCAGATGGAAGATCTTGAGTTTGCTCAGGTGGCAAACCTGTGAGGTGAGTCTGAGCAGTTTGGTGGCCGTGTCCCAGAGGCTGTGCAGAAGAAGCCAGTCTGTGGTGACAAAGAGTGGCTAGTACACTGAGAGAAGCAGAAACAAGAGACATAGAAAGGGTGGGTGGCCTTCCAGTCCTAGGTGTGGTCATTCCTGAGGTCCAGCTCATACCTGCCCTTCCTTCAGTTGGGTGAGCCAACAAATCTCTCTTTTCTGCCTAAGCCAAATTGGCCCTCTGGATACAGTGTCTAACTTCTTGTCATTTTTCTGGAGATGCTTTAACTGGTAAAGCATCCATCAGGGTTTTGTTTTAGTTTTAGAAGTAATAATGATTTATTTTCCCAGTGGATAAACAATTATCCTATGCTATTTCTTATTGTGATGAAACACACATTACATAAAATTTACCATTTTAACCATCTTTTAGCATATAGTTTAGTGGAGTTAAGTACGTTCACATTGTTGTGAAACCATCACCACCATTCACCTCCAGAACTTTTTCACCTTCCCCAACTGAAACTCTATACCCATTAAACAATACCTCCCCATCTCAGGCAACCACCAGAGGATTTCTAGTCAAAAGTAGAATGGTAGTTTTATTTGTATTCTAATACTTCTCTGAAAATAATTCTTGAGGTCTTTGAGACATTGGGCAGATGAGAGATGAGACTCCTAGGTTCCTTCCCACGGCTACACTTTTCCAGTTGAAATTCACCAACTCCTTTTCTATCTCACCTCAGTAGTGTGAGGAACCTTATATTGAACAGGCAGGACTTGGAGGGTCTAATTATAATGCAATTTTACTTTTAACTCTGACTATTGCTTTAAATGTATTATGTTGAATTAGTCTTTGTCCCACTCTTGATTAAATTTAGGGCAATATAACTTTTCCATTTGTTCATATGTAATAAAAAAGTAATTAGTCTTCCAATTAAAATGTTCAATCCCAGGTAATCATCACATAATCAAATCTAGGAGACTCTCCTCCTCTCCCAAGCTCAGATGAGAAGCCTACAGTGAGGAAAGAAGGAGGTAGACCATTTCCATATGAGTCCACTTAATGCTTTAACCTTTTCTTCTGCAGTTTGCCAAGTGTGGTTTCTGATGCTGCAAGCATGAACTGCAGGGAGGGAGAAGAGGTATGGGGTACAAGGAATGCTTACCTGGCTGGTACTGTTATGTTGAGCTAACAGTGGGCTCTAGAAGCTTGGCAGATATTTAGAACTCTCTGGTGGCCATATTAATAGACTCTTCTTCAAAGACCCAACCCTCATCACTGGGTATCCCTCATTCCTAATTTCCCTAGCTGGGGCAAATACAGCTCTATTTTGGATGGCCATTTCCTTCTTCTTCAGCCCTTAGAACTTCAGATTATTTATGGCTTACTCTACTGAGGTTTTGTTGCCCCTCTAGGTAACCCCCAGGACAAGACCTAAATTGATCCTTTGTGCTGGCTCTTGCTTGTATGAGGCCCCAAAGGGATTAACAACCCATTAAAGTGGCATTAAAATGACTTTGAAATGAAAACATCTGAACAATCACAGCCACAGGACAATATTAAACTTAAGCAGAGCCTGTCAGCCAAGAATTTTGTGTCCTGCCAGAAGCTTACATCATAAATCAAGGAAAAATAAACTCCTTCCCAGACAAGCAGATGCTGAGGGAATTTGTCACCACTAGATCAGCTGTACGGGAAATGCTCAAAGGAGTCTTAAACATGGAAATGAAAGGTTAATATTCACCATTATGAAAACACACAGAAATATAAAATTCACAGTTCATATAAAACAGTCACACAAAGGAGGAAAAGAAAAGTATCATATAGCAACACAACAGAATTTCATCAAACCACAAAGACAGAGAAAAGAAAAGAAACAAAGAATTTATAAAAAACAGTTTGAAAACAATCAGCAATATGACAGGAACAAAGCTTCAAATATCAATATTAACCCTGAATGTAAATGGAATAAATATGTCACCTAAAAGGTACAGTTTGGCAGAATGGATTTAAAAAACATGATCCAACTATATGCTGCCTACAAAAAACTCACCTCAACCATAAAAACACATAGACTAAAAGTAAAGAGGTGGAAAATGAGATTCCAAGCAAATGGAAACCAAAAGTGAGCAGGAATAGCTATGCTTCTATCAGATAAAACAGATTTTAAACCAAAAACAGTAATATAATTAAAAAAATGAAGGCCGTTATATAATAATCAAGGGATCAATTCAGCAAGAGGATATAATAATTCAAAATATATATGTACCCAACATCAGAGCACCTAAAGTCACAAAACAAGTATTACTAGACCTAGAGAAAGATAGACAGCAATAAATAACAGCAGCGGACTTTAACATCCCACTGACAGCATGAGACAACTCATAGAGAGACAGAAGATTAACACAGGAACATTGGACTTAAATTGGACTTTAGGCCAAATGGACTTAATAGACATTTATAGAACATTCTGCCCAAAAACCACATACAACTACAATGCACATTCTTTTCATCAGCACATGGGATGTTCTCCAAGATAAACCACATGTTAGGCCACAAAACAAGTCTTAACAAATTTTTAAAAATCAAAATTTTATCAAATATGTTCTCAGACTACAGTGAAATAAAGCTAGAAATCAATATCAAGAGGAACTTTGGAATCTATATAAATTAAACAACATGCTCCTGAACAATTGCTGGGTCAGTGAATAAATGAAGACAGAAGTTAAAACAATTTGAAAAGAATGAAAATGAAAACACATCATACCAAAACATGTGGGATACAGCAAAAGCAGTGCTAGGTGAGAAGTAACACCAAAAAAGTAGAAAGATCACAAATTAACAATCTAATGTTACGCCTCAAAGGACTAGAAAAACAGGAACAAACCAAACCCCAAAGTTAGCAGAAAAGAAATAGCAAAGATCAGAGCAGAACTAAATGAAATGGAGATTTAAAAATACAAAGGATGGTTGAAATGAAAAGTGGTTCCTTGAGAAGATAAACAAAAATGATAAACCACCAGCTAGACTAACACAGAAGACAGAAGATCCAAATAAGCACAATCAGAAATTAAAAAGGAGACATTACAACTGAAACCACAGAAATACAAAAGATCATTAGAGACTTATGAGTAGCTATACACTCACCAACTAGAAAATCTAGAGGAAATGGATAAATTCCTGGAAACACATAACCTGCCAAGATTGAACCAGGAAGAAACAGAACACCTGGATTGATATAGTTTGGCTGTGTCCCCACCCAAAACTCATCTTGAATTGTAGCTTCCACAATTCCTGTGTGTTGTGGGAAGGACCGAGTGGGAGGTAATCAAAACATGGGGGCAGGTCTTTCCCATGCTGTTCTCGTAATAGTGAACAAGTCTCACGATATCTGATGGTTTTATAAAGGGGAGTTTCCCTGCACAAGTTCTCTTCTCTTGTCTGCTACCATGTGAGATGTGCCTTTCACCTTCCACCATGATTGTGAGGCCTCCCCCAGCTACATGGAACTGTGAGTCCATTAAATCTCTTTCATTTGTAAATTGCCCAGTCTTGGGTATGTCTTTATCAACAGCATGAAAATGGACTAATACATGGATGGACCAATAACGGGCAGCAAAATTGAATTAGTAATAAAAAAAATTCCCCAAGGAAAAAAAAGTCTAGGACCAGATGGATTTATGGCCAGATTCTACCAAACATACAGAGAAGAACTAATTCTGATCCTCTGGAAACTATTCCAAAAAATCCAGGAGGAGTATCACCCTGATACCCAATCCAGACAAGGACACAATAACAACCCAAAACCACAAATCAATACCTTTGATGAACATAGACACAAAAATCCTCAACGAAATGTAAGCAGTTGAATCCAGTAGCACACCAAAAATATAATGCACCATAATCAGGTGGGATTTATCCCAGGCATGCAAGGAATATTTACCATATGCAAATCAATAAACATGATACATCACATAAACAGAATTAAGTACGAAAACTGATCATCTCAATAGACACAGAAAAAAACACTTGATAACATCTGGCATTCCTTCATGCATGATAAAAATCCTCAACAAACTAGGCATAGAAGGAATGTGCCTCAACCGAATGTAGGCCATATACAACAAACCCACAGCCAACATCATAGGAATTAGGGAAAAAGTTGAAGGCATTCCCTCCAAGAACTAGAAGAAGAACACTTTTACCACTGTTATTCAACATGGTATTGAAAGTTTTCACCACAGCAATCAGGCAAGAGAAAAAAATGAAAAGCATCAAAACTGGAAAAGAAGAAGTTAAATTACACTGTTTGCATGATATGATCTTGTATTTAGAAAAACCCAAAGATGCCACCAAAAAACTCTTAGATTTGATAAATGAATTCAGGAAAGTTTCAGGATACAAAATTAATGTAGAAATTTGTAGCATTTCTATACATCAATAATGATCTAGCTGAGGACCAAATCAAGAAGGCAATCCCATTTACAATAGCTGCAATTTTTCTTAATTACCTAGGAATATATTTAACCAGGGAGGTGAAAGATCTCTATAAGGAGAACTACAAAACATTGATGAAAGAAATTATAGATGGCATAAACAGAGGGAAAAACATCTCATGCTTATGAATTGGAATAATGAGTATCATTAAAATGACCATACTTTCCAGGCCAATCTATAGATCCCTATTAAATTACACAAACCCTATTAAATTACCAATGCTGGCTGGGTGCAGTGTGGCTCACTCCTGTAATCCCAGCACCTTGAGAGGCCGAGGTGAGCAGATCATGAGGTCAAGAGATAGAGACCATCTTGGCCAACATGGTGAAACCCCATCTCTACTAAAAATACAAAAATTAGCTGGGTGTGGTGGCGCACATCTGTAATCCCAGCTACTCAGGAGGCGGAGGCAGGAGAATGGCTTGAACCCGGGAGGTGGAGATTGCAGTGAGCCGAGATGGAGCCACTATACTCCAGCCTTGTGACAAAGTGAGGTTCCGCGTCAAAAAAAAAAAAAAAAAAATTACGAATGCCATTTTTCACAGAATTAGAAAAAAATAATCCTTAGAACCTTAGAAACTGGAGTGCAGTGGCACAATCTTGGCTCACTGCAACCTCTGCCTCCTGGACTGAAGCCTCCTAAACCTCCTGGGAGGCTGGATTCTCCTGCTTCAGCCTTCTGCACAGCTGGGATTACAGGCATGTGCTACCAGGCCTGGCTAATTTTTGTGATTTTGTAAAGATGGGGTTTTGTCATGTTGGCCAGTCTGGCCTCAAACTCCTGACCTCAGGTGATCACCCACCTTGGCCTCCCAAATTACTGGGATAACAGTCATGAGCCACCGTGCCTGGCCAACAATGACTCCTGAAAGGATTGTTGCCTTTGTCCCTTGAGACGCATTTCCCTTCATTCCTACCCTTCATTTCCTATCATAAAGCCAACACCTGAGCAGATGCACGCTCTTTAATCCTATGTTGACTATGTGTTTAGAAAAGTTTGTTTTTTATGTGGAACTTGGCCAAAGAACTTTATCACTATAAGTAATTGATAGCCACCAATGAGCATGATATTAATCAATTATGCTTTCCTTTTTTTTGGATACCATGTTACTATTCATTCTATAGATTGTTCATGTATGTATGCATGTGTATGTTCCCATATTTTCAACAGATCACTTAGGCTGTCCTCTGGAAAATTTTTGGGTACGGTCATGGAAGTAGTATGGGCAGCCTGACAGCCTCCTAGCTCAGTGTTCATTTGTAACACCACATTGACTGATAATAACTCAGTTTTGTCCCTAGCTGTCTTCCTGTATTTTCAATGGATACTAATTCTGTTAACTTCATATTCAGGTGGTTTGACAATTGCGTTAAATAGTTTTTGTTTAACCAAATGCTTCAAACTTATTTGCTTCAAAAGACATTTGGGGGGATAAGACTATTCCTAGAATACGGAGCAAAGACTAAAGCAAAGATAGCTTAAATGCTTGATCCTATCATTTCTGAATGTACATTTGCACTGTATCTATCTAGTCCCAAATGAAATGACAAGGACTCTAAGTTTTGACTGTAAACTTTTGGTTTCGCCCTGTTACGTTTCCTCCCTTTGTGGTTAGCCACTTTGGGAGGGGATTTCCGGAGATGCAGGCTTTACAGTTTGTTTCCCAAAATATTTTGCATCATGTTGTGTGAGAGAGCACATCGCCTACTCTGTGATAACTAGGCTGCAGAGATATGATTTATAAACATAGTCACATGATCATAATTTGCCCCAGTGATGAGAAGAGGTGCTTCTCCTCCCAAGACCAGTTCTTTCCTAGGAAAGAAGAAACTTAAATTTTTTTATTGTAGTAAAATATATGTAACATAAGATTTACCATTTTAACAATTTTCTTTTCCTTTTTTCTTTTTTTTTTTGAGATGGGGTCTCGCTCTGTCACCTAGGCTGGAGTGCTGTGGCACAATCTTGGCTCACTGCAACCTCTGCCTCCCAAGTTCAAGCGATTCGCCTGCCTCAGCCTCCTAAGTAGCTAGGATTACAGGTACCCACCACCACACCTGAATAATTTTTGCATTTTTAGTAGAGACGAGCCTGGCCACCATGTTGGCCAGGCTGGTCTCAAACTCCTGACCTCAAGTGATCTGCCCGCCTTGGCCTCCCAAAGTGCTGGGATTCCGGGCATGAGCCACCGCACCCGGCCCATTTTAACCATTTTCAAGTGTATAATTCAGTGGCATTAAGTTCACAAGGTTGTACAACCATCACCACTATATATTCGCATTAAACCATAACTCCCTCTTCCCCCTCTACAGTCCCTGGGAACCACTGCTCTACTTTTCTGTCTCTCTAAATTTGACTACTCTAGGTGCCTCATAGAAGTGAAGTCAAACAATATCTGTCCTTTCGTGTCTGGCTTGTTTCTCTCAGCATGATGTTTTCTAGGAGGATTTATGCTGTAGTCTCAACCAGAGTGTCATTGGGTTTTAAGGCTAAAGAATCCATCGTATGTACGTTCACATCTTGTTTATCTGTCATCTGTTGAGGGCCACTTGGGTTGTTTCCACCTTTTGGATATTGTGAATAATGCTTCCATGAACATTAGGATCTGTTTGAGTCCCTGCTTTCAGGTCTTTAGGATATATACCTAGCAGTGGAATTGTTGGATCGTATGTTAATCCTGCTTAACTTTTTGAGGAACTGAAGAAAGGAAAACTTTTGTGGTATCAGACTTTTTTACTTTTCTCTTTACCAACCACAACTTGTACCTCGATGCCCCAAATGTGATGTGACAGAATATCTCAGGATACACCACTGCCATTTAGAATGAGGCTTGGGGTCGTCGGGACATCCCTTCAGCCTATCAAATGCTCTAGAAGCTGGTCTGGTATTTCTCACACAGGGCAATTCAATTTGGGGTATCTTGTCTGAACCTGTGATATCTCTACAGAAGAGCCCCAGGTCCTTTCCCAAGAGAACCCTTATTTTTTGGGCAACTATAAAACTAAGCCTATACCCTTGGATTGATGTGGACGGGGTTTCCGGAACTGGACCAAAGTCTAGGACTGCTCTAAGCAAGACTAGAAAAACATCTACATTTTCTGAAGCTGATAAATCACGTTCATCACCAAGACCTGCCAATTCGTGTTCCTCCATATCACTTGATCTTGCTTTCTTTCCATCTCCACTGTCATGATCCTGGTCCAAGGTCCCCTCATCTCTGGTGAACCTCTGCATAACTTGCTGGCCTTCTTACATATACTCTTTTTTCACACTGTAGCCAGAATGATCTTTTTGAAATTCAGATCTGATCATGTCACCAACAGGATTTTGGGAGAAACCTGACAAGATGATTATAAAGTCCAAATGGAAAAGTAAACAGGTAACACTTGGGAAATTTTTGAAAAACAAGAGTAACAAGAAGGGGTCAGTCCCATCAGATACCAAAGTAGATTACAGGCCAAGCACAGTGACTCACATCTGTAATCCCAGCACTTTGGGGGGCCAAGGCTTGGGTCCCAGGAGTCTGAGACCAGCCTGGGTAACATAGTGAGACTCCGTCTCTAAAAAAAATTTAAAAATTAACTGGGTGTGGTGGTATGCTCCTGTAGTCCCAGCTACTCCAAAGGTTGAGGTGGGAGGATCACTTGTGACCAGGAGTTTGAAGACACAGTGAGCTATGATCATGCCACTGCACTCCGACCTAGGTGACAGAGTGAGATTCTGTCATAAAACAAACAAATAGATTATAAAAGCCATAAGTACTAAACTGGTTTCACATCAGCTCATGGGTAGGCAAATCAATGGAGCAAAATAGAGAACTAAAAATGAGACCCAAAATAGATGAGAATTTAAATCGTAATAAAGGTGGCAATTTGAATCAGTGGGGAAAATTTGTTTTTGAATAATTGGGTGTTGAGACGATTGGGAAAAAACTTGTTTCCTTAGCTCACACATCACACCAAAGCAAGTTCCAAGTGTTTCAAGATGTTAAAAATATATTTTTTAAGTGAAACTGTAAAAATTCAAAAAGAGAATTCAGGAGAATGCCTATGTTCAGAATACAAAGGGTTTTCTAAAAATGAAATATCTCAGAATCTTTCAAAGAAATGATTGGTAAATTTGTCTAGGTACAGATTAAGATTTTCTTCCTGGAAAAATGGAAATGACAAGCTGGTAAATATATGAAGGATAAGGCCTACTATCTTTAATATATATAAAGTATTCTTACAAATCAATTAAAAAGACCAATTACAAACAGGAGGGTCAACAAAGAACATGGACAGGCAGTTCACACAAATAATTCAAAGCGTCTGAGTGCCATGGCTCATGCCTGTAATGCCAGCACTTTGGGAGGCCAAGGTAGGAGGATTACTTGAGCTCAGGAGTTCCAGGCCAGCATGGGCAACATAGCAAGACCCTGTCTCTACAAAAAATACAAAAATTAGTTGGACGTGGTGGCATGCACCTGTAGTTCCAGCTCTTTGGGAGGCTGAGGCCAGGGAGGATCGCTTGAGCCAGTGAAGTGAAGGTTGCAGTGAGCCAAGATTGGGCAACTGCACTCCAGCCTGGGCGACAGAGTAAGACTCTGCCTTAAAAATAATAATAATAATTCAGATGGTTTCTAAATATGTATATGAAAAGATACTTGACCTCTTTTTGAATAACAGAAATGCAATTAAATAATACAATACTAATCCTATCTATCAAGTTACCAAAGAAAAATTTCAGGTATTACATTGTGTTGGCAAAAGTATTTCAAATCTGACATCTCATATATTTGTTAGGAAGAATATAAATTGCCATTATTCTTCAAAGGACAATTTAAAAATATCTATCAAAATGAAAAATGTATTTCCTATTTGACCTAGCAATTTCATTTCTAGGAATTTTTCTGAAAATTATGAAAGATGTGTTTATAAAGATACCCTAAGAACATTCTAGAAGCAATTATTAATTCCGGCAGGGGAGGATACATAAGTGACTTTCAGAGGGGGAATCATCACCAGAAGAATAAAACATCACACACTTTCTTAGCTACAATAAAAGAAATTCCTTACAGCCGATGTGTGATATGGTTCATGTATGCTCATATGGATGACTTAAAGTACCTAAGTGATGCAAAAACTATTGCTTCCAGAGTACTAAAGGTTGTGTAACTAGGGGAGCATATCCAATTCCCAGAGATCCAAGGTTCTTGGCCTTGCTAACCCCGAAGAATGAGGAAAGGGGCCACGGAGGCATGGTGAGTTTGCCGTTCAAATAAATATCGTGGACCCAAAGAGTTTTGCGGAAAAGGGATTTATTAGACAGAAACAGAGAGAAAGAAAGGCAGCTCCCATGCTGTCATGGGAGGGGATCCAGGGAAGGAATCCCTATAGGTAGGAGCAGCTGGAGTTTTAGCCCTTGAATTATTCCCTCCCGATTCATGTTCTTGTCCAATGAGAGGAGTTCTTTCAAACGTCCTCTGGAGTGATTGATCTTTGGCTCTGATACTGGATTGGCTGCTTGGTCCACAACTCTGAGTTACAGAGCTCCCTCCTCCCAGAGCTTTCAGGGGTTTTTGGGGATAAAGGAGCCTCACCTGGTGGGGAAATCCAGACAAAGAACTTTACATTTGAAACCCCTCTGGTTCCTGGATGGAGGCATGGAGCCAGGAAACTCCTGCCTTTGAAATCACACCTCTCGAGGACCCAGGAAGAGAAGCTTCTGTAACACAGTGCCTCAGTTGGAGAAGGAGCTCTTCAAGACTTTTTTCTTTGACTGACATTAATTTTTACATGAATTCCTCTCCTATAAATACCCGTATTTCCCTGTCTATGAGTAAATTGCCAGTAATCCTAGGCTTACACATTTTCTGATGAAGTGTATTATCACATCTGCCCTCGGGACCAGCTCCATAATTGGCAGGGCCCATAGCACAATGAAAATGCAAGGCCTCTTGCTCAAAAATCAGTAACTTCAAGATGGTAACAACAGAATATTTTAAAAGCACAGAGTCTACAGCCAAGGAATGAGGGAGACAAAAAAATAGAAACAAAGAATTAAAAAATAAAAACAAAAAAGCAAAATAAAAAGCCCAGAGTCTTTGTACACAAGGGGCCCTGTGTGTCTGCACAGGTCACAGGCCTCTGAGGCCATCCCTACCTGCTTCCCATTAATTATATTTCATCCATTCTAAACTACTTTTGCAGTTCTCTGAAACAAGCCAAGCTTTTACTCATCACTTTGTACAAGCTGTTGCTTTTATCAGAATTTTCTTCCACAGACCCTGCATCCTCCTCCCTGAAGCTTCTACCCAACCATCAAAACCCCTCAGATGTCATTTCCAGGAGGCATCCTTTGTTCCAATCCTGGTATGTGCCCCTCCCCTACCTCCCTTGGCTCCCTGTGCATACCTCCCTAAAGGCAGGAATTTTGTCTCTGCAAGTTTCCGTGCCCAGCCCCTATCATAGTGTCAATAAGCAACAATTAGTGGGTACTTCCCACATAGCAAGTGTGCTGTTAGGAATATAAGCAACTCACTTAATCCTCACATCAACCCAAGGAAGGAGCTGTAGTCATTCTCCTTTAACAAAGGAGACTCTGGGAGATAAAACACGTGTGGGTTCACACATCTTGGAGCAGAGGTGCTAATAAAAGTGAATTGAAATTAACAATACAATTTATTCTCACTAGTAGTCTAAACCATGATAGATTAATAACCTACATTTGAAACAGCAAGGTGTAAACAAACCTAAGAAAAGATAACTCCTCCGATGAGACTGCCTCCCTTGTTTAAATAGTACAAGAGTACATTTGCATATTAAAGAGGGCGTCTTTTTACTGTCCCACACCTCAACCCATTGCCCAGATTTTTAATGATGATGGTTGAAACTCAAAATCAACCCTTGGAGTTTCACTGCTTTGAGTTAAACATTTGCTGTCTTTGGGTATTCTCTTTAAAATGCAGATGTTCTCCAGTGTTAAGGCATTAAATTCCTAACAGTATATTGAGTATGAATTTTTCACAGTTTACTCCAGCCTAAAGCAGACTGGAAAAATACTGAGCAGAAAATGATTACACAATCTGGCGAAATGTGGTTGATTGTCTATAAATGTCTTAAAGTAGTGATTCAGGATGTGCTGTTCACTGGGAGCTTGTTTAAAATGTTGATTTGTGGCCCTGTACTCAGATCTATTGAATGAGAAGCTCTGGGCCTCTAAAATCTGCATCTGAATGAGAGCTTCGGGTGATTCTGGTGCATAGTGAAGTTCAAAACTAACTGCTTTAAGTCTATTAAGCTTACGATAAAATGAGATGAAAATATCCTGCAATCTGTGTTTTGTTCTTCTCGCTACTTTTATACCAACATGAAAATTATAGGGGAAAACAGTCCCACAATATTACATGGTCAGGGCAGAGGAGATATTGAATATGGGGGAGAAAATGGGATTGAAAGAAAAGGCCTAGGAAATGACACTTCAAAAATTCAGTTTTTGGCTGGGTGCGGTGGCCCATGCCTGTAATCCCAGCACTTTGGGAGGCTGAGGTAGGAGGATCGCTTGAGCTCAGAAGTTTAAGACCAGCCTAGGCAACATGCCGAAACCCCATCTCTACAAAAAATACAAAAATGAGCCGGATGTGGTGGTGTGCACCTGTAGTCCTAGCTACTAGGAAGGCTGAGGTGGGAGGATGGCTTGAGCCCAGGATTTGGAGGTTGCTGTGAGCCAAGACCATGCCACTGCACTCCAGCCTGGGCAACAGAGTCAGACCCTGACTCAAAAAAAAAATTTTTTTTTTTTCAGTTTTTCCTGAGGCTGGTGCTGTACCTGTTAAGGCTGCTCAGAATAACTAGGATCGATTTTACATTCCACTTTAATCAGTGTCATTTGCTAAGTTAGTCTTTTGAGAGTGAATGAGCATATACTGCTGTGAGAAGACTGTGTATCTAAGATCCATCCATTCATTCACTCAAGGGCTGTGCTTTGAGCCCATGCCAGCCAAACACTACACTAACTGCTGGAGATGGAAGGGCGAGCAAACATCTCATAAGACTTACAGACTGGCTGAAGAGAGAGGCAACAAAATCAGATGTTGATATTGACATTTGTTTTCAAAA
The DNA here is from genome assembly GCA_036589455.1 of Ateles fusciceps. NCBI lineage: Eukaryota > Metazoa > Chordata > Mammalia > Primates > Atelidae > Ateles > Ateles fusciceps. The sequence goes on from JAZHEH010000078.1 coordinate 13,194,204, forward strand.
CTTTAGTTTTGGAGTAATGAAATAAATTGCTATGTTAACGACAAAAACGGAAAGCAAGTTTGTGACTGCATTTCAACTTTACTATATGGGGAAAAGTTAAAATGGGGACTTAGAGGGTTTGAGGCTTTTTTTTTTCTTTTCAGCCAAGCAATGGGTAAGAAAGCATTGTGGCACAAGTAATGAATTCATCAGCAGTGTAAATGGTTCTCTGAACACCAGGAATTAATCTGTTTTAATGGTGTGGTTTTTAGAATGCAGCAGATTATCGTCACTCCTTACCCCCACCAGGTCTTTGAGTGTGTCTGGATCTTTGTCTGAATCTTGAAGTGAGTAAAATGAGGAAGTTGGACGCGGTAATTGCAAAGTGCTTTTTTTTTTTAAAAAGAAATATTTATTTTTTATTGTGTTTTGGGTTTTGGGGTACATGTGAAGAATATGCAGGATTGTTGCACAGGTACATACATGGCAATGTGGTTTGCTGCCTTCCTCTCCATCACCTGTATCTGGCATTTCTCCCCATGTTATCCCCTCCCCCAACTCCCCACCCCCCGCCATCCCTCCCCCTAGTGCAAAGTGCTTTTGAAGTTATTCTTGTTCTTCTGTAACTACCCAGTGGATTCTTTTGCCTGATGCCCAGAAAGAATCAATTTATTGAGAGAAGAGAATTGCAATGGAGAAAGAGTTTTATACACATAGAGCCGGCTAAACTCAGGAATGGCAAGTAGACATGTTTTAGTTTTATTCTATTTGTGATGGGGAATCACAGAAGATTTATAAGCAAGAGAGAGAGATGAAAAGCAAATGTCTAAGAAGATTGACCTGATGGCTGTCTGGGCAGTCCCTTGATAGTGGCTGTGGTGCTGGGAAGAGACTGTGATGGCAGATTTGGAAAGAGGAGATTGGGAGGCTATTGGTGAGGACTCATTACTGACGGGTGGTGTTATAAGTAGAATTTTCGATGCCACAAAAGAAGTAGCACTCCAATATAAACTTCTGCTGCAAGGCAATTTACTTCTGTAGAAGGGTGTGTCTCACAGATGGAACAATGGCGAGTGCACACCTGGACAAGGAGGGGAAGGGGTCCTTATGCCTATGGAGGTGGCCCCTACTGCTATGTCGTTTCCCTATTGGCTAGGGTTAGACCACACAGTCTAGTCTAATTCTGATTGGCTTTTTTAAAGGGAGTAGGGGTACGAGCCAGAGTGGCAGGGTGGGTAGTTTGGTGGGAAGGATGGTTACGGGCAGGTCAGAGCAGGTAAGCAGGGGTCAAAGCAGGTGACCAGAGCAGGTGACCAGAGAAGGTGACTCAGGATGGGGCAGGGGACGAGGGCAATAGATGTGAACTACTGATTAGAACTGGTGGAAAAGGTTGGTTACTGACACTACAAGGAAGTTAAACTTTAAAATAGAGAATGAAAGAATAAGAGAGCTGAACATACTGACATACTGATTCTTTGAAGAGAAACTTGGGGTTCACTATATCTAACAATGCATGGTGTTGGACAGAAAATAATGGATTCATAAATGAACACTCATAAAGCAAATGAGGATGAGAAGTGATTATTACTGCCATGTGCAGCCACATTTGCAGATTGGGAAGATAGTTTTTCACCCTGTAGGGAAGTTCCCTCTGTCCTCAGAAGGACAGGTTTGGACAGCTTACGAGAAAGCAGGTGCGGAACACGAAGAGCAGAAAGGGCTAAGTCCTCAAGGGTGTAGTCATGGCCTCTCCTGGGGGCAACAAGGAAGGGAGTTTGCCGGGCTGGCAAAACTGAGCCCAGAACTCAGCCTTGTGGATCTGTAACACCAAGAAAAGGACTAACTGCATGAAGCTTGAACGAGACTTAGGCGCTCAAGAAAGGGAAAAAGAGCAACGGGATAGAGTGTGCTTTAGAAAGCTATGGCTTGAAGTGAACTTCCTTTGTGAAATTTTGCTCCAGGCAAGAAACTTACACTTTTCCTCCTGATTTATCCATCGGGTAGAATTGATCTATCTCTTAATTGGTCACGTAACCATAAAAGTAAATGGTAGGGACAGGAAACATAATATTTTGCCAAAAACTTTAAGACCAGGTAAGCTTCATTATGCCTTTTATGAAAAAAGAATGTCACTAATGCACTTGGGCACTGCATTCTTCAAGGCTCCCTGATGAGCCGGCAACAGGCGGTGAAAGAGTCCAGGACCCCATCTCCTGACCTTTGCGGGGCTCCTAGAGCACCCTGTCCTCCCTGCTGCCTTGCCATCTGTCGGAGGACAGGCTCCACACTGTCTTGGTACGTAAGGGAACAGCATAGTAACACTGTCAAATGAGCAATGGGACACGAGGCAGCTGGTGATAATTCTCGCCTTAGACTTGGCTCTCTGGGTTTCTGTCACGAGGACTATCATATTCAGGAGGATTTACTCACCAGGTATCTGCTTCTCAAGCTCATGGGATGAAAATCTGAAGGAGTTGTTCAAGTCACAGTTTTACCAAGTAGGTCTGATGCTTTTTAACACGACTTAAGAATAAAGGTCAGAAAATACTCTATTGGCCCGGGGCAAGATAAGCAAGGGATCCACTGTTTTATTCTATTGTTTTACTTAAAAAAAAAAAAAAATTGACCCAGTACTTTGGGAGGTCGAGGCAGGTGGATCACTTGAGGCTAGGAGTTTGACTAGCCTGGCCAACATGGTGAAACCCTGTCTCTACTAAAAATACAAAAAGATTAGCTGGGTGTAGTGATGCGCCTGTTAGTCCCAGCTACTCAGGAGGCTGGGGGGGGGGGGGGGAGAATCGCTTGAACTAGGGAGGTGGAGATTGCAGTGAGCCGAGATTGCACCACTGCACTCCAGCCTGGGTGACAGAGCGAGACTTCATCACCAAAAAAAAAAAAAAAAAAAAAAAATTGAGACAGGGTCTCACTCTGTCACTCACGCTGGAGTGCAGTGTGGCACAATCATGGCTCACTGCGGCTTGACCTCCCTGGTTTGAGTGATCCTCCTGCTTCAGTCTCCTGAGTAGCTGGGACTACAGGCGCATGCCACCACGCTTGGCTAATTTTTTTGGTAGCTACAGGATTTTGCTATGTTGCACAGGCTGGTCTCAAACTCCTGGCCTCAACTGGTCCTCCCACCTTGGCCTCCAAAGTGCTGGGATTGCAGGCATGGGCCACAACACTCAGCCATAAAAAGTTTTATCGAGGCATAATTTACATAAAATTTTCTCATTGTTAGTGTACAATATAACAATTTCTACTATATTTATGGGTTTGTGCATCTGTTATCATAATTTGTTTCGCGAATAGTCCCATCAGCTCCAAAGATTCTTTCACGTCTGTTTGCAGCTAACAATCCACCCCCGACCCCTGCCCTCCCCCTTAGGAAACCACTGGTGTTTTGTCTCTATAAATTGTTTGACTTTCATAAAATTGGAATAATTCAGCATGTAGCCTCTGTGTCTGGCTTTGTTGAGCTAGCACAGTGTTTCTGAGGTTTATCCAAGCTGTAACTTGAATCAATTGTCCTTTGCTTTTTGTCTTGAATTGTACGCGGGCCGTAACTTATCTTACCCATTCACTGGTTGACAGACATTTGGATTGTTTCCGGTTTTGGCATACAGGTTGTTATTTGGACTTGTGCTGTTGTTTGTCATAGACAGAGTTCTAGGAGTGGAATTGCTGAGTCATATGGCAAGCTTGTGTTTAACGTTTTAAGAAACGACCATTTTTCAAAGTGGCTGCGCTGCGTTACATTCCCACCAGCGCTGTATTAGGGTTCCAGTTTCTTCTTCACGTCCTCATTATGCTCGGTATTGTTCATCTTTTTTTGTTTTTTAAATTATAGCCATCTCTGTGGGCACTGTTTTTTTTTTTTAATTTAACGTTTTTTAATTTCATTTTTTCTCTTTTTGTTTTATTCATTGTGTTTTAATTTTAATTTGCATTTCTTTATAGATTAAAGGTGTTGAGTATCGTTTTTTCTCCCCCCCCCCCCAAAGACTTGCTTTGCCGCCCAGGCTGGAGTGCAGTGGCACTCCATGGCTCACTGCAGCCTTGATCTCCCAGGTTCAAGTGATCCTCCCACCTCAGCTTTCTGAGTGGCTGGGTCTACAGGTGCACACCACCATGCCCAGCTAATGTTTTGGAATTTTTTTTGTAGAGATGGGGTATTGCTATGTTGCCAGGGCTGGAATAGAATTCCTGGGCTGAAGCAATCCTCCCACCTTGGCCTCTTAAAGTGCCAGTGTGTCGGGCCTAACATGTTGAGCATTCTTTCATGTGCTTATTAACCATGTATATATTTTCTTTGGTGAAATGTCTATTCAAATCTTTTGCCCATGTTTTAAATTGGGTTTTGGTTATTTATTCATTTATCAAAAGGTGGGGTCTTGCTCGGTTGCCCAGGCAGGAGTACAGTGGTGCAATCATATCTCACTGCAGTCTCAAACTCCTGTGCTCAAGCAATCTTTTCACCTCAGTCTCCTCAGTAGTTGGGAGCACAGGCACATGCCGCCATCCCTGGCTATGGGTTTTTAATCTTTTTATTGTTGAGTTTCATGGGTTTTTAAAATATATATTCTGTTCTCTCCCCCTCAGCAAACCAATGCAGGAACAGAAAACCAAATACCACATGTTCTCCCTTATAAGGGGAGGTGAATGATGAGAACACACGGACACATGGTGGGGAACAACACACACTGGGACCTGCTGGGGGCTGGCGGGAGGGGAGAGCATCAGAAAGAACAGCTAATGGATGTTGGCCTTAATAACTAGGCGATGGGTTGATCTGTGCGGCAAGTCATCATGGCACACCTTTGCCTATGTAACAAACCTGTACATCCTGCACATGGACTGTGGAATTTAAAAGTTGTTGAAAAAATAAAATAAGGCCGGGTGCGGTGGCTCATGCCTGTAATCCCAGCACTTTGGGAGGCTGAGGCAGGTGGATCGTGAGGTCAGGAGTTTGAGACCAGCCTGGCCAATATAATGAAACCCTATCTCTACTAAAAATGTAAACGTCAGCCAGGCATGGTGGTGTGTGCCTGTAATCCCAGTTACTCAGGAGGCTGAGGCAGGATAATCACTTGAACCCGGGAGGCAGAGGTTGCAGTGAGCTGAGATTGTGCCACTGCACTCCAGCCTGGGTGACAGAGCGAGACTATGTCTCAATAAATAAATAAAATAAAATATATATTCTGACTGTAAGTCCTTTGTGATAGATATGATTTGCAAATATTTTCTTCCAGTGTGTGGCAGGTAATGATGTCTTGTGAAACACAAAAGTTGCATTTAAGTTTCTTCCATTTTCAAGTCTGCCCTGATACTCACTTTTTGTTGGACCCTTTCCTGTCTCCTCTGAGCATGCTGGGAATGGGGGATGTGTGGATCGCTGGGTGCTCCATGGTCTGCCCTGCACATACATGCAGCCAGAGTCAGCCAGACGCTTGCCCCAGTCCCACTCCACTGGTCAGCTGCTAGGAGCATGTCCATCAATAAACACTGCTGTGCATAGGTGCTGTCCAAAGCTTCAAACCCAGTGAACCCCCTTGACCAAGGCAGTGAAAATGCCAGTGCTCACAGCTGGCCCTGGCAGAATCCCTGTGATAGCAGAGCAGGGGTGGGGGAACGGGGGCAGCTCCAGGCAGGAGCACCTAAGAGACTCACTGTTAGTACCCAAAGCCGAGACGTTTTTCAACCATAAATGCTTCTCAAATTGTTATATGCCTTTGGTGGATGTAAATATCAAAAAGTTGTAGTAATGAGTATGTTTTGCTCTTATAATCAGAAAAAAGGCCATACAAAGTAAATCGTTCTAAAATAGTACATATAACATACACAAATCTTTTAAAATTTTAAAATTTTCACACTGTCTCAGTAATGAATTTTACTTAGCATTTGTGAAATAGGGCCTCACATGTACAGAATTGGAATTTTGCTCCTGGCCTGAAAGTTGCAGTGCATTTTTATGGCTGTTCTAAAACTGAAAGTGAGCACTAGAATGAACCATGACAAACTTTAATCTTGGAAACTTGGGTACTTTTTGTTCAGGTACTTACTTAGATTCTCACATTTTGTTACATTGAATTTTGAGCTGGTTTTGCTATTTTGATTTTAGGTAGTTCAAATATAGTCCTTCAGAAGCATGATGGATAACATACTTCTGCGTCTGTGAACCTAACTACCATTTATAATTTTGCTTCTCTGGGGGAAAATGAACTCCAGGTTCCAAAGAACACTTATATGCTTGAAAAAGTCCCTCTCAGATATATCAGTTCTTAACACTGCATTTTTATTGTTGTTTTGCAACTTTTTTGTTTGAGACAGGGTCTCACTCTGTTGCCCAGGCTGGAGTGAAGTGGCACAATCATGGCACACTGTAGCCTCGGCCGTCTAGGCTCAAAAGTCCTCCCACCTCAACCTCCCGAGTAGATAGGAGCACAGGTGCACACTACCACACCCGGCTAATTTTATGATGTTCTGTAGAGACAAAGTCTCACTATGTTGCCTAGGCTGGTCTTAAACTCCTGGGCTTAAGTGATACTCCTGCCTCAGCCTTCCAAAGTATTGGGATTACAGGCATGAACCACCATGCCTGGTCTGTTTTGCAAATATTTTTAAATTTCATCTTCTCATTAAGAATATTATAGAAACATGTAACCTGGGATGAAAAACATCATGAGAAAACAGAGTTTTATTCACATTAATATTTCTTTGCCACTGTACTTAAGGGGGAAAATGCCTGTTTAGTTGACCTACCCAAGTGACTGGCAGCTATTTTAAATAGATGAACTGGGCTGGGCACGGTGGCTCACGTGTATAATCCCAGTACTTTGGGAGGCCGAGGCAGGTTGACCACCTGAGGTCAGGAGTTTGAGACCAGCCTGACCAACACAGTGGAACTTCTTCTCTACTAAATACAAAAAATTAGCCGAGTGTGGTGGCGCTCGCCTGAAATCCCAGCTACTTGGGAGGATGAGGCAGGAGAATTGCTTGAACCTGGGAGGCAGAGGTTGCAGTGAGCCGAGATTGCGGCATTGCACTCCAGCCTGGGCAACTAGGGTGAAAACTCCCTCTAAAAAAATAAGATTAAATAAATAAATAAATAAATGAAGTGAATGAAGGTTGCAAAAGAATGATTCAGGTCACATCTGCTAACGGGAATCCCTGGTCCCTGGAAAGGGATGAATTGTTGGAGAGGGAGGCGCTCAGTGCTCAGGAGAAAGCTCCCTAAACACGGACAGTTCTCTCTGCAGCAGAAGTGACCTGCTCAGTTCCAGCCTGGCCCGAGGGCATTGGCAGAGTCCCTGATCTGCCACATGATTGGTACTAAGCCTCGGCCAAGAATGTGCTTTGCTGGGAAGAGTGTACCATCAGCCTTGCCACGAGCATTCAAGGGCCTTCTCTGCCAGCAAGAATAAAAAGAGAAGACAAACCCCTCACATACCAATCCCAGTCCACATTATAGGAGCAAAGAGCAGCATAAAAGCCTAATGGATTTGCTTTAACTGTTCAGATCGGCTGGGAACTGATTCAATCCCAGTCTCCAGCAAACCTAGGGTGGTCGGTGAACCAAATGGCACTCATTCACTCAAGAAACTAAGAAAGTAACAGTTGGAACTTGGGAAAGCTGAAAAAGCCTTGCAGAGAGAGAATTAATAAATATCTGATATAAAAATACATTTCCAACTCCATTCCTTAGAAGGAAAATCTTCCTAAAAATCAAGTTTTAAGAAAATTCTCCCTATAGTTTCAGAAAATTAGAGATTAAACATAATTTCTTATACTCTATACCACTTTACTTGGAATGTTGCTAAACATTTTTATGTCTTTACTTTTAATCTCAAACTCCCTTTTTTCAATTGAGGTATTTTATTGAATTATGAAATGTCACACATAGGTCTGGGTAATCATCTGGCATCTTCTTTGCCCGGCTGGATAACTCTTAGATCTTATTTACCAGGCTGCTGAACTATTCCTTGTTCAGAGATACAGACACCATCCAAAATTTTTCCGATTTTTTTTTTTTTTTTTTGAGGTAAGATCTCACTCTTTCACCCAGGCTGGAGTGCAGTGGCATGATCATAGCTCACAGCAGCCTCAACCTTCTGGGTTCAAGCCATCCTCCCACCTCAGCCTCTCAAGTAGCTGGGGTTACAGGCACGCGCCACCACGCCTGGCTAATTTTTGTATTTTTTTTGTAGATGGGGTTTCACTATGTTGTCCTGGTTGGTCTCAAACTCTTGAGCTCAAGGGATCCACCCACCTCGGCCTCCCAAGTGCTGGGATTACAGGCATGAGCCCCTGCTCTTGCCAATATCCTTGTTTTTAACTGTTGCAGCTTGCTGAATTAAAGCAATTGAATTTGAAACAAGTTCAATATCATTTCCTTCAAGGACTAACTCATCTTTCTGGGGCTTGAGATACCGAATGAGCAACTTGTGGCCTCATCCAAACCCTGCACATGTATTTTTCACCCAAGAAATTTCAGATTTCAGCAAGAGACTCCTGGCTAACAGTGTTGATGGGGAAGTGAGCACGCACAGCCCTCTCTCACAACAGAAGGCCCGTGCAGCACCCTGGGTCATGCTCTGTTTATGACTACAAATAGTGCCAGTGGTAGCCAGCTACTTTCTACCTCCCCGCACTTTGTCACCCTGGAGCCTCTTCTTTTCCTTTCTAAGGAGACTGAATTCTCCGCTGATGTAACTGAAGTCCCTCCACAATTCTCCTGCCTCAGCCTCCTGAGTAGCTGGGATTACAGGCATGTGCCATGACACCTGGCTATTTTTATATTCTTAGTAGAGGCTGGGTTTCACTATGTTGGCCAGGATGGTCTCGAACTCTTGACCTCAAGTGATCCACCTGCCTCAGCCTCCCAAAGTGCAGGCATTACAGGCCTAATCTGAGTTATTTCCAAGATTTCTGTTTCTGATTTTCTTTCATGCCTCTTCCCCAAACCTAAGCTTAAAACATAAATTCTGTGGCTGCAGATTCATGAGATGAATAAACAAATACAGTTAAATCCATTATATGTATGTATGTACATGTGTGTGTGCATATATGCATGTATGTGTGTATGTGCCTGTATGTATGTATATATATGTATATGTGTCTGTATATGTATGTATATGTGTGTATATGTATGTACATGTGTGTATATGTATGTATGTGTATATATATATACATACACACACATACATATACCTTCAGCTCTTTACATTTATTTTGCTAGGAGATGAATGCTAGGAGTGGAGGGAGTTGGTTTTTCAAATTATTTCAGAGAACCAAAATTAAGTTTCACAGTGAATTTCCACTTTTCCATTTAAGAACTCCCAGGCAACTCTTCTTTCACAACCATATCACATTTATCTATTGCTTTGGGACATTCTTTCACTTTTGGCTGTACCCTCTCCTGCGGTGTGTGACAGCATTTGTTTATTCTTTATCATCACACCTTCCTCCTCTCTTCATTCCCTACTTGAAGTTATCTCCCTTTCTTATCTGGAAAAGACCTTACATTGTGAGGACCTCAGCTTTCCATAAAGCCAACCAGTTGCAAAGAATTAGTAATTTCTCTGTTCTGTTGCATTTCATAGATGTGTTCCCCGGGAGACAGTCATTCTTTTATAGTGTTCTCAGCTTTAATATATTTTTTTCTCATATGAAGATAAAACTGAAAAACAGAACACATCTGGCCGTAGGCAGTGGCTCATGCCTGTAATACCAGCATTTTGGGAGGCGGAGGCAGGCAGATCATGAGGTCAGGAGTTCGAGACCAGCCTGACAAACATGGTGAAACCCCGTTTCTACTAAAAATACAAAAATTAGCCAGGCATGATGCCATGCACCTATAATCCCAGCTACTCGGGAGGCTGAGGCAGAGAATCTCTTGAACCCGGGAGGCGGAGGTTGCAGTGAACCAAGATCCCACCACTGCACTCCAGCCTGGGTGACAGAGCGAGAATTCATCTCAAAAACAAAAAGAAAAACAAAAGCAAAAACAGAACACATCACCCCTATATTTCTTAATATTTAATCATTTTTAGATGATGATTTTCATCTTGTGAAAGTTGCATTCCACCAAGGGATGGTGATGCACATTCTGTGCTGCGTCAAAACAATTTGCTTTTGAGGGTTGCAGTGCTCCACACGGAGTGAGTATTTACAGCTATGTCCCTTTCAAAGTCACCCCTGGCGCTGCTAATTTCAGCCGTCTCCATGAATCTCAAAAGAGGTTTCTGTCTAAGCTGCCAGTTTCCAGGTGTCATATATTAAAATACTTTTGTGGAGCGGCTAAGTAGTTACAGAATGAAGCTAAGGGATTTTCTGTGTTTTTGGACTTGGATAGAATTCAATAAAAGAAATGCTAACATTACAAAATCTGCTTTCCCAACAAGAACCATTCCAGGCAGTTTGAAGGAATAGAACCTGTGGTATTTCTTCTGTGGATTTCTTCTGATCTTTTGTCCATTCTCTTCTTTCTATTATAGTCAAAATAGGAAGGTGTCTCTCTCTCTCTCTCTCTCTCTCTCTCTCTGTGTGTGTGTGTGTGTGAGAGAGAGAGAGAGAGAGACAGAGAGAAAGGGTAAGGGGGGTAAGGAGGGTGAGGAGGGTGGATCCCGCCTTCCTTCTGTGGCTTCTGCCTTTCTCAGAGAACTTCAGAGGACAGCTATAATATCTGCTCTAAATGATCAACATATGACTCTTATTTCCACCTCCCATCACCCACTCCGTGGGTTTCCTATGTGTACTTCAAATGCCTGATACCCTTGGTAAGAGAGCTGGTTGTGTTACTCCGGCCTTAATCACTTCATCAGGCAGCAAGTTTTTCCTTTCCTAAGGGGCAAGCAACTAAGCCCAAGGTCCAGCGTGGGCTTTGTAAAGAGCTGCTCAGTCTCCCAAGCAGCAGCCAGTGACAGCTCGTCTGGGTTTCATCAGCTCCCTGGGGCTGCATTTCACCAGGCCCCCTTGCCAGGGCCTCCCCGGTGGTGTCAACAAGTGTTGCACCTACTGCAGAAACAGCCCTCAAGTTTCATCACAGAGATGCTAAAATATATTCTCCAGCTTCAGCAATGACCTAGTTCATTCAAGGGCAGGGAAAAAATGCTCTTCTTTCAGAACTTCCCCGGGCATGGAATTTCCTTTGTTAGGAAGATATGAACTTTCTGGAAGCAGACCCATCTGTGCTTGGACCTGATCGTGGAAAAGACCCTGAACCCTGTAACTCCTTTGAATCCCTGTCCTGGGAACAGGGACACCCAATCAATGCCTCGCACACAGCCTGGGGGAATCCACGGCCGAGCCAGCCCTCCTATAACATTTTTTGGACAGAGTATTGAAAAGTAAGTATGTAGACTTTGGTTTTTACATAAGGAATGGCTGTGCTTTCAATATATAGTTGTTTCCGTTTTCTGCAACAAAGAACAAAGCAGATGGTTTCCTTATGAAATAGAACAAGATGAAACAGGGGCTATATGGGATATTTGGGCACATAAGGTTTTAAAGTGGGCAAATTCTCATGGTCTTGTAGTTTAAGTCCATTTTGACCCTTTTTGAAAATTATTGCTATTTTTAAATGTGTGTTTATTTTGGTTTGACAATAATGAATGAAAATAGTTTCTTTCACATCATGTCTATCTTGACAGTTAGGAAAAATATAGAGGATGACTCAAAGGAGTGATATGTAAAGCTTTGCAAAGTAACAGAAAAAAATGAAGGCCAGGTAACTCCGGCCCCAGATACTTTTGCCTGAAATATTTGAGTATTTTAGTCAAGAGTTACTCCTTTTACTGTGGAGTAACTGAACGATTGAAAATCTCTCCTATCTGGGTAGACACAGCAGTATATTGTCTGACAACAGGTAATGCAATTTGCTGAAAAGCTATCAGGCATTTCAAAATGGCTCATGTAAACATTTATCGGGTTGTTCAATAGATTTTTTAAAAAATTTAAGGCAAAAAGTCAACCAAAAAAATCCATCAATTAAATGCCACCACTGTCACATTACATTTTAATGAACACATCTAAACTTTAAAAGCCCTTATTAAGGGTGTCAGTTACAGACATTTGGCAATCATTTAAAAATAGATAAAAGCAAGAACGGCATTTAGAGCTGCCTCTGCTGTAATTATTTCCTTTCCACAACCTTTTCCTTAAGTAAAGGTAGCCTTTATTTCTAAAGACTAATTAACCAGGAATGGTAATTCCAGAGATATGTGATATGATTTACAATTCTATATCAACTAAGGACAAATTGAAGGAGCGTTTTTGTTGTGCGGCTTCAGAATTGAAGCCAAGGATGTTGAGGGCTAGCTTCCGAGTCAACAACTTCACAAATCCTGTATTAAAAAGCATAGATGGCCAATGACCATGTTTAGATCTTGGAAATCAGGATTTGAAACAAACTAAATGTACTTTAGCTCCAAAATTACATTGTCCTTTTGATGTTTTTACCAAACATTCAATCACAGCTTGGGGAAGTTTTTACGTAGGGCAGAATTCCTATTGTCATTACCTGCAAAGTTTTTTCTCCTCCAATTTGATAAGTTTTAACAGCCTCATGAACACTCGAGTGTAGCTATCAGCTCCTGTGATGAGGATGCAGCTGAGTTAGTGTCTTACTCTGGATGGAGGTGGGAGAAGCAGGGGACGTTCTGAGAAAGGAACCCCAGGCTTCAGAGCCATATTTGGAACTGACTCCTAACTTTAGCATAACTTTTCAACCTGTTTGAACCCCAGTTTACTCATCTGTAAAACGGTAACAATATTCACTTTAATATGATTGTTGGAGGATTAGATGAATAAATATACCTAAAGTATCTGTCGAAACATAGTTTCTCAACAAAAGTTAGTTTTTCACCTTAGTTAATTAAAAGCTTCTCTCTCTCTCTTTTTTTGCTAAAACTTTAGAATACTATCATAATATAAACTATATAAATAAAAACTATACAGTATCAGCATCAGTGTAATAATTAAACAAACATAACACAGAAAATTAGATTCTTTGAGAAAAATTCTATACTTGGAAACAATGTGTTTGAAAACAAAATAAGAAAAAAAGATTATATTTTAGAATGTATCCATGATCAATAAGAAAAAAACATTTTTTTTTACTGAAAATGGTTGATGGATAATTGATGCTTATTATCTAAAAGCAGAAGTAGAGATTTATCAACATCTTCTGGGAATGCTTTTTAATACAAATCTGTACCATATTTAAACATGACTGTTTGGGAATCCATAGTAATGAAAGGTCTGTGATTATGATGAAAACTGTGAAAACTAAGGCACACACCCAGCGTTTTTTCAAAGATTATAGTCGAGCCTTGCATTGAGAGAGGTGGGGGTGGGAGTGGAGGTGAAAACTCTCCGAAGTGGACTTGCCATAGGCAGAGCTGAGCAGGGACAGAAGCTCTGGGCCAACTCAGAAGTGTAGTTTCCAGGCTAGGGATTGCACTGTGAGCTAGAATTGCGCGAGGTCAGTGATAAAAGTACACAATGAATAGGGAGAAAGGCCAGTCAGGGACGGGAGTGAGCAGACAAGATTCACAAGCAGGCTTGTGGGCTAGCTCCCAAGAACTTTATCAGACATCTTTCTCGTTGCCCCTTGTTTTTACTGAGACACCCCCACAGCTTTCTCCCAGGCACATCAGAATACCCTGATACATTCTTCGCCTCGGTTACAGACAGCTTCACAGGGAACTCAGGATATGTTATTTTGGGTTGAATGCTGCCAAGAAGAAAAATTGGAAATGCAAACATGTAAAGCAACTTGGGAGAAAGTGATCATGTTGTCTTAGGGTTGATGAAAATGAAAGAATAAACACTTGACCTACATCCAAGCAAACATTTAAAGGTGTTTCAAGCCCTTATTGGGATTTCTGCCTATGCATGCCCACCTGGCACGGCCCGAATAGACAAAACTGATCAGGAGATTTCAGACATCAGCTTGAAGAGACACGCAGCAAGTTGAAGAGAAGCTCAGTCCCAGAGAGTTCAGGTCTGGATCACTGCACCCTCCCTCTCCAGGCCCAGCACCTCCGCTGCTATCCTCACGTCTCAGCTGCACGACTCACCTTGATTTTCACTTGATCTTCAACCCTGCTCTTAGACAACCAGGCTCATGTGCTCCCCAACCCCTGATTTAAGATCTTCCTCTGAGTCCAGTGGTTCTTAAACTTCCAACTGCAACAGAATCTAAAGAGCCTGTTAAAATAAAGGTTGCTGGGCTCCACCCCCAGAGTTTCTGATTCTGAAGTTTCCAAGAATTTGCATCTCTTCCTTGTTCTCAGGTGATGCTGATGGCGTGACCCAGGTTCATTCTGAGAACCATGGCTGCAGCCATTTCTTTGGCCTGTAGTTCCTGAAGAAAACCTATTCGTACTTAATCTTTTCAATCACCGAACTTGCCCTACTTCTCAGGGGGTGCCAGAGACACAGATGCAACGTGCTAGTGCTGTGGACATAAAAGGTTAGCCCATCAGGTGCCCCGCAGGCAAGCAGTTTATCGTCTAGCTGCCGGGGCTGACAATGAGGGTGGGGACAACACACTGAAGCTAATGTTCTCACGTTTCTAGGGGGCCTTTTTTTTTTGCAGCTGAGGATATCAGGGAAGCCTTCAAAGAGAAACTAGCATTTGAGCTAGGGGTTTGAAAACCTGGTGGGGTTTTTGAACAGATTGAGATGGAAAGTGGTCCTTCTATGTAAAGCAAATCCAGAAAAGCAAAATTAAGACATGAAGGGCAGAAACAGAAGAGATGAATATGAAAGCCAGAAATCAGATTGGTTGGGCTACGCTTTTCATACTTCTTCCCCGCCTCCTTGATGATGAAAGAATTGTTGAGAATTAGATGGCTTTGATTAAGCCATTTAATCTTCAATTCACTGCTTCTGACGATTACTTGGTTGTAACTTGGTGTCCAACATAGAGATCTGGAATGGAGAGGCAAATGGTAGGAATTTCAGGCACTGTGGGCCAACGAGGAGAGGGTATGCCTTCTAGAAGCAACAAAGAAATCAACTTGGCCGGGCCTGGTGGCTCATGCCTGTAATCCCAGCACTTTGGGAGGCCGAGGTGGGTGGATCACGAGGTCAGGAGTTCGAGACTAGCCTGGCCAACATGGTGAAACCTTATCTCTACTGAAAATACAAAATTAGCTGGGCATGGTGGCACATCCCCGTAATCCCAGCTACTTGAGAGGCTGAGGCAGGAGAATTGCTTGAACCCAGGAGGCAGAGGGGTTGCAGTGACCTGAAATTGTGCCATTGTGCTCCAGCCTGGGGAACAAGAGTGAAACTCTGTCTCAAAAAAAAAAAAAAAAAACAAAAACATCAACTCAAATTAGCTTAATCAGTAACAGGGATTTATTGCTCACATCATGGAAGAGTCCAGGAATTTGGTCAGGACCCTGCTGTTTCTCTGCATTTCTGGAAGCTCTGCTCATCTCTGTTTTGGTTTTATCAGGCCAGCTTTAGCACAGTCTCAAGATAGCTATTAGCCTCTGCTGAGATCCACATGCTTCCCTTTTTCTGTAGATGACAGAGTGAACAACCTAAGCTTTGCACTGACTGGGTCACCCCGAACTACTTTTTGGAGAGTGCCACATGTGATTGGTTTAAACTTTGGTTAATGACTCAATTCGTCAGCAAGAGCACCACAGTTTAGACCAATCAGAGCCACCCAAACAGGAAGTGTGAGATCTCACCAACCGAGTCCCTGGGCTGCTGAGTGACGGGAGAGGCTTCGTTAGGAGGACAAGCAAATGGCCACTTTAGGAGATTTTAGATATTTTGGAAAAAGACCTCTAAAATCATACTATCTCTTCCCTTAGTCATAAAGTTAGCCATGGCGAACATTTATGCTTTAAAGATTCAGGATATTATTGCTAAAGGTAAGCCAGGAAAATTAAAAAAAAAAAAAAAAAAAGGATGGGCGTGCTTTAAAGTTCAGCTCAGGCAAGTTAAAATGTTCTTCCACAGAACAGACCTGCCTCAGAAATGGAATGAACCAGCCAGGCATGGTGGCATGAGCGACTCGTAATCCCAACACTTTAGGAGGCCGGCGTGGGCAGATCACTTGAGGTCAGGAGTTTGAGACCAGCCTGACCAACATGGCAAAACCCTATCTCTACTAAAATACAAAAATTAGTCAGGCATGGTGCTACATGCCTGTAATTCCAGCTACTTAGGAGGCTGAGGTGGGAGGATCGCTTGAGCCCAGGAAGCAGGGGTTGCAGTGAGCCCGGATTGTGTCACTGCACTCCAGCCAGGTAAAGAGCGAGACCCTATCTCAAAAGAAATAAAAATAAACGGAATGAACCATTGGCTACAGTACTACACCCCACAGCTCTTTTTATTGGATGTGATGTTCCTTACCTATAAGGCACACTTTATTTATTAGAACGAGATTAGATAAAGAACCATTAAAAAGCTTCCATATTGGGAGGCGGAGGTGGGTGGGGGGAATTGCGTGAGCCCAGGAGTTTGAGACTAGCCTGGGCAACACAGTGGGACCCCATGTCTATTAAAAAAAAATTCTGGAAATAAGGCAAGTGGAGGCATTATATGAAAGTGTTCCCCTAAGACACTCTGACACTCTGACTGGCTGCGAAGGATGAGGACAGAAGGTGGCAGAGATGAGACGGCCACTCTCCCGCAAACATCTTCCCTGTCTCCACACCGCTGATTTTTTTCTGAATGAACTTGCTGAGACGTGGTTAGTTCAGCATAATGAATTCAGGCTCAGTTAACTACACTCATTTGGTCTTATTTTTGTCGGGGGGAGAGGGGGAGTGAGACAGAAGACAGCCTAAGATTTTCCAGATTGTCCCCTATATCATCCGATGCCAGCAATTCCACAGCATTTCACCTCTTGGTCACACTGAAAGTAAACATTCACTTAAGGAGGATGAGTTGGAGTTGCTTTGGAGTTTTCATTACAGGGGAATGAGCGTGGGAACGTAGGGAGCCTGGGCAAATGCGGAGGACCAGAGGAAAACAAGCCAGAGAGAGGCTTTCTTTACTATGAAGTGTTTGTGATGACACTGATGACACATTCCTAGATTGGACACAGCAATCGGCCCATGACATTCAGCTTCAAACCAAAGTGACTTTAACCAGTTAACTCATGAAAGTGGGTCCGATTACAGCACTGTCACACTTTGTGTGTTTATAGCACCATAAGTTCTTCTCTTTTCCCTGTCTTTACTCTAAGATAGGCAAGAGAATGTATCCTTTCAATGCAGTACATGGAAAATCAGAATCAAGAAACCCGGACTCTGTCACTAACAAGCTGTGTGACCTTGAAAGTGTCACCTAACCTGTGTTTCAGATGTGTTTTTCACTTGTAAAATTGGGGAGGTACTAAACTCTCACACAGGTTTTATTTATTGTTTTATGTATTTATTTATTTAAGACAGAGTCTCACTCTGTCGGCCAGGCTGGAGTGTAGTGGCATGATCTCGGGTCACTGCAACCTCTGTCTCCTGGGCTCAAGCAATTCTCCTGCCTTAGCCTCGCAAGGAGCTGGGATTACAGGTGTGTGCCACCATGCCCGACTAATTTTTGTATTTTTAGTAGAGATGGGGTTTCACCATGTTGGCCAGACTGGTCTCGAACTCCTGACCTCAGGTGATCCGACTGCCTTGGCCTCCCAAAGTGCTGGGATTATAGGAGTGAGCCACCGTGGCCTCACACAGGTTTTATTTAACTTTGAGGTTTTGTTTTGTTTTGTTTTGTTTCCCCCTCTTATAAAGATTGGAAACTGCCACAATTTTAAACAGCAGGGGAGAGGAGAGTCAGTGGAAAGACTCTTCCACCTAAAATAAATTCAAAACAAATCCAGAGGGAGCTGCTGCCAGCCCAGTATTCACCATGCCTATGTGACAAATTGTGCACCCGACATACTGTAGGGCACATGGAGGTGTTCACTCTTAATATTGAAAAGTTAGCTTTTACTTATTAGGTAAGATATAGAAATTGAAGGTATCTAGAAAGATATACAAAGACTATCACTGTCTCCAAATGGCATGCCTTCTTTTCCCCCAACACTTAGGCCTTCTCCCAGGAGCAAGTAAGCTACCGCTTTCTTGTGTGTTTCTAGTCCATATATGTATAAACAAGCATATTAGATTCTTTTCTCTTCCTCCTCATCCTTCTTTGCTTATAAAAGTGATCACATTACCTGCACCATTACACATTGTTTAATGTATCCTGGAGATTATTCCATATCAGTGCATACAGAACTGTCTCTCTCCCTCTCTCTCTCTCTCTTTTTTTTTTTTTTTGAGATAGGGTCTTACTCTGTTGCCCATACTGGAGTCCAGTGGTGCCATCACACCTCACTGCAGCTATAACCTCCCAGGCTCAAGCCATCCTCCTGGTTCAGCCTCCTGAGCAGCTGGGACCACAGGCATGCGCCATCACACCCAGCTAATTTTTGTATTTTTTGTAGAGATGGGGTTTTACCATGTTGCCTAGGTAGATCTTGAACTCCTGGGCTCAAGTGATCCACCTGCCTTGGCCTCTCAAAGTGCTGGGATTACAGGCGGGAGCCACCATGCCTGGCCTATCTCATTCTTTTAAAATATCCATTGTTGTTAACAAAAAAAAAGATTCCATTCCTTTTTTTTTTTTTTTTTCTGAGATGGAGTTTTGCTCTTGTTGCCCAGGCTGGAGTGCAATGGAGCGATCTTGGCTCACTGCAACCTCTGCCTCCCAGTTCAAGCGATTCTCCTGCCTCAGCCTCCCGAGTAGCTGGGATTACAGGCATGCGCCACCACGCCTGGCTAATTTTGTATTTTTAGTAGAGACAGGGTTTCTCCATGGTGGTCAGGCTGGCCTCAAACTCTCGCCCTCAGGTAATCTGCCCACCTCAGCCTTCCAAAGTGCTGGGATTACAGGCGTGAGCCACTGTGCCTGGCCTGAGAAAAAGATTCCATTCTTTAGATACACAATAACTAGATTCCTATTGATGGACATTTAGCTTTCGCTATCACAAGCACCACCACAGTGAATTTAGTAGGTGCTCATTAAATGTTTGTCTCCTTGATTCTATTTTGAAAATTAACTTTATAAAGGCATATTTTGTATATCATATAATTCACCCTAAGTGTTAATTAAATGCAATGATTTTTTTTTTTAAAGCAAATCTACCAGGTTGGGCAATCGTCACCATAGATTGGTTTTAGAATATTGTTATCACCCCAAAAAGATCCCTCAGACACATTTATTATTAGCATTCTCCCCCACTGCCCTCAGCTCCAGCATCCACTGATCTACTTTCTGTCTTTATAGTTTCTACTGGACACTTCATATAAATAGAATTATATAGTATGTGGTCTCTTGTGTATGGCTTCTTTCATGGGGCATACTGAGAATGTTTTTGAGGTTCATCTATGTCATACTATGTATCCATAGTTTTGTTCTGAGATGGAGTTTTGCTCTGTCACCCACGCTGGAGTGCAATGGCACGGTCTTGACTCTTTGCAACCTTTGCCTCCCGGGTTCAAGCAATTCTCTTGTCTCGGCCTCCCAAGTAGCTGAGATTACAAGCTCCTGCCACCACGCTGAGCCAATTTTTGTATTTTTTAGTAGAGACAGGTTTCACCCTGTTGGCTAGGCTGGTCTTGAACTCCCTACCTCAGGTGATCCGCCCACCTCAGCCTCCCAAAGTGCTGGGATAACAGGTGTGAGCCAGCGCACCTCGCTGGATCCATAGTTTGTTCTTTGCTATTGCTCGGTGATATTCCATCATGTTGCTGCACCACATTCTGTCCACCCATTTAGTAGTTGGACCGTTAGGTTATTTCCAGTAGACATTTAGGTTGTTTCCAATTTTTGGCTATTATGAATAATCCTGCGAAGAACATTTGGTACAAGTCTTTGTGTGAATATACATTTTTCTCTTGGGAAGATACCTCAGAGTGGAATTTCTGGGTCATTTGGTAAATTTATGTTTAACTTTGAAAACTGTTTCCCATTTAGAAAAAAAAAGAGCAGCTTGCTGCCAGTGCTGAATTTTATGTAAACACGCTCTTTGAGGCTGAAGCAAATTTGGCTGACTTTCAGTGAGAGACAACAGTATTCTCGGGGCAAAAGGGAAATGGGTTAAGAAACTGCCAAAGTGTTTTCCAAACTGTCTGTACCACTTGTACATTCCCACCAGCAACGAATGAGGTTCTTGTTCCTTTCCACATCCTCACTAACATTCCACTCCAGTAAACCTGGACTCATGTTTCAGCTCTGCCACTTGCAGGCTGTGAGAAATTATGCTTCTTACACCAATCTTTAGAAGGAACTGAAGCTTCCAAGTCATTAGCTGTGAAACAGCAAAGCATACCCACCCAGCAGGTTCACTGTGAAGATGAAATACGATCGTGTCTGTGAAGTGCCCAGCCTTGGGGCTGACACACGGTAGGCACCTGAAATGTGTTACGTGTCTCTCCCCCACATGGTTTGCCTTCCCCCCCCATGCAATTTACAGAAACCATCTCTGGAGAAGCTTCCCAACTAACACAGGACTGGGTATTAGGTGACAGTGGGTGTGGTGTCCAAATCTGCAGTAACCGAGATGACAAATTCAGGAAGACAATTGCCATTGGATTAGGCTGGGTAATCAGAACTAATCCCTCCTGTCCCCACTGGGTAGATGCCTTGACTGCTGGCTTTCCTGCCAGCTCCACAAGAGCTGGTTACCTGTGGTCTGCTTGTGGGCTGTGACCTCTTTACTGATCCTTTCAGCTGACAGCAGGCTTTCTGGGGACAGCAGCCATGTGACTTGCTGGCTATTGGTGGGGAGGGGCGGGGGGTTGCAGGGGAAGGGGATACAGATTAGTCAAAATAAAACTTGACATCACTTGAGTGTTTTAAATGTTCAAATAATGCTCCTATAGCCTTTGTTCTCCACGATTTGAAAGAAATACATTATTTTTGTAATCTTGCCAATGTTAAACCCAAAGCCACTGACGCAGCTAACACTTACATAGTGCTTACTTTATATACTATTCAGAAGAGCATTACACAGACTGACTCAATTTCCATAACAGTCAAATGAATAGATACTGCTATGATCTTAGTTTTATAGAAGAAGTGGCTGAGGCAGGGAGACGATCAGCTAGTGAGTGGCAGAGCTGAGATTTGAGCCTGGGCAGCAGGTGCAGGAATCCACGCCCCACATCATGACATCAGTCTGTTATCTGCTAAGGGTCCTGCTCATTTTGGAGTAGCTATTAAAATGTGATACGTGGGCCAGATGCAGTGGCTCACGCCTGTAATCCCAGCACTTTGGGAGGCCAAGGTGGGTGGATTACAAAGTCAGGAGATCAAGTCCATCCTGGCTAATATGGTGAAACCCCATCTCTACTAAAAGTACAAAAAAAATTAGCCAGGCGTGGTGGTGTGCCCCTGTAATCCCAGATACTAGGGAGGCTGAGGCAGGAGAATCGCTTGAACCTGGGAGGTGGAGGTTACAGTGGCCGAGATCACGCCACTGCACTCCAGGCTGGGCAACCAGAGTGAAACTTGATCTCAAAAAAAATTTTTTTTAAATGTGATATGTAAATACTTTTCTCTCTGGTAATTCTATTTCTTGTCATCTAAGGATGTCACTGGAAATATAAAACACTCCGGCCAAGCTATACATCAATACAAGAGCAGACAGGTTAGCAGGATATTGCCATACTATGAAATACTAATATCTAGCAGCTTTCAAAAACTGATAGAGAGCCTTATGGATTGGGTTGACACTGTAAGATTGCCAAAACTTATTATTAAGCAAAATAAGTCAATTGCCAACAAAGTATGGACCATACATACCAACATACATATATACCATTCATGCCATACATACAACGAAATTATTATATAGATGGTTATATATGCAATGAATAGAAAAAAATTATCTGAAAGGATACCAGACCCTTCCTCTTGGTAGAGAACTGAGATGGAGAGAGGATGACTTTACCTTTATATGTATTTTTAAGAACATAAATATATCCACTTATGATCTGTATAATTAAAGGTAAATAAAATTTTTAAAAACAAAGAAATTGGCTGGGTACAGTGGCTCATGCCTGTAATCCCAGCACTTCGGGAGGCTGAGGTGGGCAGATCACTTGAGGCCAGGAGTTTGAGACCAGCCTGGCTAACATGGTGAAACCCCATCCCTACTAAAAATACAAAAATAGCTGGGCACCGTGGTGCACGCCGGTAATCCCAGATGCTCAGGAGGCTGAGGCAGGAGAATCGCTTGAACCCAGGAGGCAGAGGTTGCAGTGAGCCGAGATGGCGCCACTGCACTCCAGTATGGGTGACAGAATGAGACTTTCTCCCAATAAATAAATACAAATACAAATAAAAGAAAGAAACTTGCCACGATCCACCGTTCAGGGAAAATTCTTCTTAAACCATTTTTTTCTCTGTTCTCCACCACAACAATCACCACCACCACAGCAATCACCAACACAGAGGAAGAGGGGAGACTTCTGTGACCAAAGTTGTGACGGATTTGCCCCTACGCCAAGCTGCAGGCACCGTGGGGTGTTCTCGGATTCAGTTCCGACACGGTCTACCTGGAGATAGTGTCAGATCCCACAGGCTACTCCTCAGCCACCCACTCTCGCCCCAAACTCCCAGAACACCAGCTGCAAGTCAAGGCTTCCAGAACTTCTGACTCACTGGCTTCAAGTTGGGGGTTCCCACAATCCCCTCTTTGGGTTAAATTAATTTGCTAGAGTAGCTCACAGAACTCAGGGAAACACATTTACTGGTTTATTACGAAGGTTTTTTTTTTTTTTAAATTACATCAAAGGACATTTCAGTGATATTTTATTTTTATTTTTATTTTTTTGAGGCTGAGTCTCCCTCTGTTGCCCAGACTGCAATGCAGTGGTGAGATCTCGGCTCACTGCAACCTCCACCTGTTGGGTTCAAGCGATTCTCCTGCCTTAGCCTTCTGAGTAGCTGGAATTACAGGTGCGTGCCACCACGCCCAGCTAATTTTTTTTTTTTTTGTCCCTTTAGTAGAGGCAGGGTTTCACCATGTTAGCCAGGATGGTCTCGATCTCTTGACTTTACCTTGGCCTCCCAAAGTGCAGGGATTACAGGCGTGAGTCACTGTGCCCGGCCTTACAAAGGTTGTTTCAAGGATATAAGTAAACAGCAGAGATCCATAGGGCGATTTGCAGGAGCTTCTGTCCCCATGGAGTTGGGATGCACCACCCTCCCGGCATCTGGATGAGTTCTTCACCTCCTTTCAGCCTCCACGTGTTCAGCTGTCTGGAAGCTCGCCAAATCCTGTCCTTTTGGGTTTCTATAGAGGCTTTGCTACATAGGCACAATTGACAACCATGTAGAAAGGTGGACAAAAGCACCTGATCTGAACCCAGCAAGGCCTGCCCAGATTTTTCTTGACATTCTTTCCTCTAGGGTATGGGGCAGGAATGAGGGTCTTTGGAATGAGGGTCTTTGACCACAAACAGAGTCCTACCTTGGACAGGTCACAGAGGATAGAAGGTCAGAGAGAGAGATTCTGTTTCCTGAGGCCAAAAATGCCCCAACATTATAACAAGGGATATGGGAGTTAGAAGCCAGGAACCGTGGATGGAAACCAGTAAATATACAGCTATATCATAACACCATAACCACACAGCGAAAAAGGAAAAGAAAAAGAAAAGAAGGCAAATCCAGCATTCTTTCTAGTTAACACATTGTTTTTCCAAGGTCATCTGTGAAGCCTACCATAAACTCCTCCACTAATACCAGTAATTCAACATTGATTGTTCATCTCTAGCAGAGAATGATAAACCTGTCATCAAGGGTTCTCACTTTCAGAGAAGCCAGAAAACACGAGCCACAACCTGACTTAACTGTCCTTTTCTTCTTGAGTACAGTCAGTGTTCTGTGGCTGAGGTATGTGGTCACCGAACTGACTACGTGAGTCAAATAGTGTGTGTTTGTCAGTATTTTCACATGTGGGACAACACTGTCAGGAAGTCCTCACCTGGGGAGGAGTCACACATGACACAGAAGCTCCTCAACCTCAGCCCAGCTCTTGACAGCTGGATTTATCCTTTTCTCCTTCTGTATCCACAGCAGTGATCTCCAGGAATGAGAATGAAAGGCCATATCCTGTAAATTACTATTACAGGTGAGAATTACACCCCAGAGACATGTTTACACATTAGTTGGTATATCACTTTAAAAAAGAAACATTGTGGTAACCCACAGCAGAAAAGGAAATTAATGAAACAAGTGAAGTCTTTCCTTATACTGCACTGATTACCATTATGAAAACCAGTTATGTAACAGATTTCTACAAGGCAATTGACATACATTATTCTAATCCTTAGACTGTTATTCTCTCCTTTACAGAGGAGAAGGTAGGCTCAACGCCTTGCCATGTAATTGGCAGAGCTGGATGTAGATTTGCTGCTGGCAGGTGGCAAAGCCTGCACTGTGCTCACAGTTCTACGAGGTCTCCTGGTCAGGAGGGTGTTTTCTTGCTGTGAGAGCCACTCTGCCCCTTACTGCCCTCCTCCATTTGAGTAACTTCCCTATGAATGTGGAGAGTGGGGTAGCCATCCCTCTGTCTCAACGGTTGCTCCTACAAAGCATTGCTGGTTGGCCATAAAAAGGAATGAAGTACTGATACAGGTGACAACATGGTCGAACCTCAAAAACATTATGTTAAGGGAAAGCTTCTATTTATATAAAATGTCCGGAATAGGCCAGGCTCTGTGTCTTCTGCCTATAATCCCAGCACTTTGGGAAGCCAAGTGGGAGCATCGCTTGAGCCCAGGCATTCAAGACCAGCCTGGCCAATGTAGTAAAACCCTTTCTCTATCAAAAAAGAATAAGTCTGTAATAGACAAATACATAGAGACAGAAAGTACATTAGTGATTGCCTTGGGCTGTGTGTGTTGAGTTGGGGGTAGAAATGGGGGAGATGAAGAGGTAAAAGCGGTGTAGGAATTCTTTTAGCGTAATGAGAATGTTTAAAATGGATTGTGGTGATGGTTGCACAATTGTGAATATACTGAAAGTCATTGAATTGTACATCTTAAATGAGTCAATTGCGTATGGTATGGTAATTATATCTCATTAAAGCTGTAAAAGAACTGGGCACGGTGGCTCAAGCCTCTAGTCCCAGCTACTCAGGAGGCTGAGCTGGGAGGATGGCTTGAGTCCAGGAGTTCAAGATCAGCTTTGGGCTCTGTGTTAAATCTAGTTTTTAAAAAATATCAGTTGGCATCAATTCCTCAATCACCAAATATACTTGTAACCTAATCTGGAATGGAGGAAACTACTTGCCATCTAGCAGATGAAGTTTCTTCCTGTGCTGTGCAACTAATTTGCCATCTATGCTGAGATGGGCTTTCTGAAATACTGCACATATTAACCGGAGCCCCATGTCATCCAGCCTCTGCACAGCTACATTTAAGAAGTTCTATAACCAAAAATAATTGGAAATGCAAATCATTCGTTAAAGAATGTCAAAAGGACCCAACTCACAATCACAATGCATAGTTGCTGAAGATCTTTAATTCAGCCTCTCTTGCTCAGTCTTCCACACCTGTCCCAGCAGCCATCAAACTCTCCAAGCTCCTCTCTCAAACCTCTCTCCCATCCCCTGTGTTCTGCCCCACGCCCAAGCAGTTTTCTTTCTTTTCGATGCTACCGTATCACTTCTTCAACCTTACAGCTCTTTCTACCCACCATGTGAATTATTTAACTTCAGGTTTAAGCAGGAAGTTGCTTCCTGCACACACTCTCCTTGAGGAAGGGAAGGCTGTGTATTCCCCCTAAATTAACTGGTTTTATTTTGTTTATTTATTTTTTTGAGATGGAGTCTTGCTCTGTTGCCCAGGCTGGAGTGAGGTGGCGCGATCTCGGCTCACTGCAGCCTCTGCCTCCCAGGTTCAAGCAATTTTCCTGCCTCAGCCTCCCAAATAGCTGGAACTACAGGCATGCTCTGCCACACCCAGTACTTTTTGTAGTTTTAGTAGAGATGGGGTTTCACCACGTTGGCCAGGATAGTCTTTATCGCCTGACCTCGTGATCCACCCACCTCATCCTCCCAAAGTGCTGGGATTACAGGCGTGAGCCATGGTGCCTGGCCATTTATTTTTTAACCCTGATATTTAGAGAGCATAGGTGCTTTATGGAGGGCAGTTTGTGAACACTCTTTGGGAAATACAGTTCCCATCATATTTCTACACAGAACATGTTGAAATTAAGGGGATGCTGTGGGAACTTCCAAAGCAGCAGGAGTGATCTCAAAAGAAAGCACTGGAGGCACGTGTGAGCTGCTCCAAGGGCAGCATCCACCAAGCGAGGTGGGCCCATGGGCCAAGGTCTGTGTCCTCACACGGGGCGCTGAGCCCGGAAGGGTGCAGCCACCGCCTCCCGGGTTCAAGCGAGGTGGGCCCATGGGCCAAGCTCTGTGTCCTCACATGGGGCGCTGAGCCCGGAAGGGTGCAGCCTCTGCCTCCCGGGTTCAAGCGAGGTGGGCCCATGGGCCAAGGTCTGTGTCCTCACACGGGGCGCTGAGCCCGGAAGGTGCAGCCTCTGTCTCCTGGGTTCAAGCAATTCTTTTGCCTCAGCCTTGTATTTTACAGATGCAGAGGCTGAGACTCAGAGAGGTTCAACAACTCGCTCAAGATCACACAGCTCAAGCAGCGGCAGCAATGGGGCTGCCCTTCAGAGCTGTACAGGCTGACACTTTCAGTGTGTAAGACACCACTGGAGCTTTTTTTTTTTGAGACCAAGTCTTGCTCTGTAGCCCAGGCTGGAGTGCAGTGGCACGATCTTGGCTCACTGTAACCTCTATCTCCCGGGTCCCAGTTCAAGCAATTCTCCTGCCTCAGCCTCCCGAGTAGCTGGGATTATAGGAACACACCACCATGCCCAGCTAATTTTTGTAATTTTAGTAGAGACAGGGTTTCACCATGTTGGCCAGGGTGGTCGTCTTGAACTCCTAACCTCATGATCCACCTGCCTCAGCCTTCCAAAGTGCTGAGATTACAGGCGTGAGTCACCACGCCCAGCCAGGTGCTGTCTTTGGTTTAATGCTCCATTGTCACCACCTTAAAAACCTTAATCCTGTTTGCACATGGAACCTCACATTTTCCTCTTGAACTGGGCCCTGCAAATTATGTCGCTCATCCTGCTATGGTGGCAAGGGTTTCCAAGCGTCATCGGCCCTGCACTCGGGTTCCTTCTCTCTCTACTCACTTCTGCTCATCAGATTTTTAGGTGCTGGTGAGACCTTGAATTGTCATCAGGGAACTTGTCTCTGACAACTCATCTCTCAGAGTATCAGAGACAATCTGGAAAAGTGGGAGGAAATAGGGAGGAATTGGTTCTAAATGGGTAAGGAGCTGCTACTGACACCCATATGGAAAGGGGTGTCCCCTTTGGCAATACAGCCATGGCCGTTTCAATTTGGCCTCTCCTACCCTGCATTCAGCATGTGCAGTTCCTAACCACCCCTTCCCTGTGCAGGCTAATCACACTGCGGTGTGGTTCTTTTCTTTTTCTGAGCTCTGTGGTGTGGGAGAGCAGCCTGCCATTGTGAAGAAGTGGACACTACTGTTTAGACATCGCTAAATGCATTTTGGAGCTCAGGGCTCCACAAAGGATGGGTCTGGCTGAGTGGAGCCAGCTTGTATCTGCCAGTAGCATGGAAAGGAAAGGGTTCTCTGGATTCAGACTGACCTCGCCCTCAGGGCTGCCTCATTAGCTGTGCAAGCGATGCCCTGCAAAGCTCCAGTGGTGTCTTACACACTGAAAGTGTCAGCCTGCACAGCCTTGGAGGGCAGCCCCAGGGCGGCCGCCGCTTGAGCTGTGTGATCTTGAGTGAGTTGTTGAACCTCTCTGAGTCTCAGGTTCCGCATTGGTAAAATGCAGGAGACGTTAGTAACTATCCTTAGGTAGCTTCAAAGAGATTAAGAGAAGTAACATATCTGGTGACTAATCAAGTGTTTAATGCCTGCTTGCATCAGTGAATACATGCTTGCTCAAAAATTCAAGCCCAGTCCCTGTCTTCGCCTGGGACACCCATCTAGGGCTCAGAAGGAACAGTCATATCCCAATTTCAAAATATCTGCTACCTGGAGATCATTTCAACATAACCAACCTGTTTTGTAGAGCCAAAGACACATATACACTTTTTTGAGCACATTATGAACAGACTTTAAGAAGAGAAAGGGCCAGGTGCAGTGGATCATGCCTGTAATTCTAGCACTTTGGGAGGCCAAGGTGGGTGGATCATGATGTCAGGAGTTTGAGATCAGCCTGACCAATATGGTGAAACCCCATCTCTACTAAAAATACAAAAAATTAGCCGGGCATGGTAGCACATGCCTGTAATCGCAGCTACTCAGGAGGCTGAGGCAGGAGAATTGTTTGAATCTGGGAGACAGAGGTTGCAGTGAGCTGAGATCATGCCATTGCACTTCAGCCTAGGGGACAGAGCGAGACTTTATCTCAAAAAAAAAAAAAAAAAAAAAAGAAGAGAAAGGAAGAGGAATGGGAGGAGGTGGCACTAACCGTAGGCTCACAGGATGCTTCCCTCTCCGTTGGAGCTCTGGCTGCCCTGGAATCTGCCTAGGACAGTAGGACTCGTGGTTCTCAGTCAGGGCACCCCCCCCCCCAACTCCCTACAGTGTCTGCAGACATTTTTGATTGTCACGCATGGAGGGGAGGGGGTGCTACTGGCATCTGGTGGGTAGAGGGCAGGGATGCGGCTGAACGTCCTGCAATGCACAGGACATCCCTAAAACACAGACGGATCCAGCCCACCTGCCAGCAGCACCACAGCCTGGAAAGGCTGCACAAGGCTACCAGCATGCAATGAGCTGCCAGGGTGGAACCCTGTGGTTTCCGGAATTCCTAAGAAGTCCAGAGAAATCCCAGAACAAATGGTGATGTGAGGGATTTTTCCTTTTCAGATTCGTGTGGCATGAAAGGATGACAGACTCCAAAGGGCCCCAGAGGCGCCCGCTGTGTTTTTTATCTACGTTGCTTTCCCAGAAGGTTCCTGAGAAGTCAGACGCTGTGCTTCGCTGCATTATATCTGGTAACCATCGCTAGACTGGCTAATCACCCTCTAAAATCTCCCTGTGTATCAGGTTTCTTGGCTCACAAACGCATTACTAAAACATCATTTGGGAAAATTACCTTGGAAGTTTTTTGTCTGTGTAATCAATGAAGCAAATGCATTCTCTATGATTTGTTTCTAAAAGATTTCTTTGAGTGACTTCCTGGACACAGTTTATTGACCTTCACTTCACTTTGTGGTTCTGGGTTAGGCAACTCTCACACTGGTTATTTATTTTCTTCATATAATCCACTCTTTTCTTTCTTTCTTGGATGTCCTTAGCCATGGTTTAAATTTCACTGGGCACAGAGGAATGGCATGAGTAACTTCTTTTTGGTAAATTGATAGAACTCTTTTTCTGTTATTCTTTAATCGGTATCTTAAAACTGGCTAGTCTCCCCCTCTGCATGCCTTCTTCAGGCATGCTAATAAGAAGTGAAAATATTAAAATGGAGGTGATGGGTGACCAGTGAGAAAAAGCAGGGGACTGAGATTCCCCTTGGATTGGAGAATCAAGAACTCAGAATTGATTAAGTATGGGTACTTCTAATGGTAAAAGGATTTATCATTAAAAGAACATAAACATAAAACAACTGGATAGGAAAGTGGCGTCTTGTACCTCATGGGTGGTTCTCTTTTCTTTTTTCTTTTTTTTTTTGAGATGGAGTCTTGCTCTGTCACCCAGGCTGGAGTGCAGCGGCGTGACCTTGGCTCACTGCAGCCTCCACCTCCTGGGTTCAAGTGATTCTCCTGCCTCAGCCTCCCAAGTAGCTGGGATTACAGGTGCATGCCACCACACTCAGCTAGTTTTTGTATTTTTAGTAGAGATGGGGTTTCACCATGTTGGCCAGGCTGGTCACAAACTCCTGACCTCAGGTGATCCACTTGCCTCGGTCTCCCAAAGTGTTAAGATTACAAGCATTTGCCACCACACCTGGTCCTCTTTTTTTTCTGTATTATGTCTTTACTCTTGAAAACATGAAGGCGCCAACCAATGGTGTTATAGTGTTTTTTGAGGACAGACAGAAAACTCTTCTCCCCTTGATCCTTTTTTTTTTTTGAGGCAGGGCCTCACTCTGTTGCCCAGGCTGGAGTGCAGTGGCATGATCTCAGCTCACTGCAGCCTCCGCCTCCCAGGTTCAAGTGATTCTCATGCCTCAGCCTCCTGAGTGGCCGGATTACAGATGTGTACCACCATGCCCGGCTCATTGTTGTATTTTTAGTAGAGACGGGGTTTTGCCATGTTGGCCAGGTTGGTCTCTGATCTCGTTTTTCTAAGTCCAGAGAGGAGAGGGATGAGCCTCAGGAACGGCTGCTTTTGGCTAGCGGAAGTCGTAATAAGAGCTCGATTTCAGCCTGGAGCTGCAGTGTAGAACTGTGAGCTCAACTCTCCAAGCCCAGACTTCTGTCTCTGTGATGGTCCATCGTCATTCAGATGGACGGAGAGGTACAAGCTGACCTTGAGTCTTCAGAGGAGAGCCCTCATATGTTTGAACACACCCTGAACTTGGCTGTGGTCCCCTCGCCCAGATACTTCTGAAATATTTAGGAGGTGGTTCTCAATCTGTGACCCAGTAGGTTCAAGAAACAAGGGGAGGACTTTCAGATGAGATTTCCAGCAAGCGGCAGGAGAAAAGAGAACCACCCACAAGACACCAGATACCACTTCCCTACGCAAGTCTCGTTTCTGGCAGATTGTTCAGATCTATACTGCACAGGGGCAAAAACCAGTCAGCCATTAGGAAACTGGGGGAAATCAATCAGCTCTCATCAGCCTGAATGAAGGAAAAACTGGAATCCGAGAGATCAGAATGAGTTCCCAGGCCCAGCTCATGCACATTTTATGTATTTTCTTCAAAACAGCCACATACCCACAAAGAGGAGGAATTCACTCCTTCCTATAAAGGAGTGTGATGAACAGGCTGACGCGGGGCTGATAAGAACTGGCAGAATGAATTATGATCAGAAACCCCTTGATAGTTTTTCAGGGAAGCCCATTTTTTTAAATAGGCAAATGTGTTTTTTATAGGCAAATGCCTATGAGAGGCTCAGCCAGGCAGCTGCTGGAGGATATATCTTTGCATGCAGGTTTATCTGTTCCAAGCCATAGGGTCACTACTCAGGCATTTACCTGAAGGAGAAGGCAAGGAGGAAAAAATCCACAGTTGCTAAAAAAGCACATTCATGGCATGAGCACAGCGGCAGCCTAGCTGGGAGGGAGGGAGGGGACTCAGAATCTTCAGGTCCTTCTCAAGGTGCAGGTGCAGGTCTCATGGACTTTTTCTTCCCTCTCTACCTCTTTTGGCTTTCCTCTTTCTATGGCATTCCTTTTTTTAATTCTTCTTCTTCTTTTTTTTTTTTTTTGAGACAGGGTCTCACTCCGTCGCCCAGGCTGGGGTGCAGCGGCACAATCATGATTATGGCTCACTGCAGCCTCAACCACACAGGCTCAGATGATCCTCCTGTCTTAGCCTCCCGGGTAGCTGAGACCACAGGTGCACACCACCACACCCAGATAATTTTTGTATTTTTTATAGAGATGGGGTTTTGCCATGTTGCCCAGACTGATTTTAAACTCCTAGACTCAAGTGATTCACTCAACCCGCCTCAGCCTCCCAAAGTGCTGGAATTATAGGCGTGAGCCACTGCGCCTGGCCAGAACATGGAGTTCTCATCCTACTGGTCTCTGGAGTTGCTCGCCAAAAATCATGCAATAAATAAGACAGAAACACAAGAATGTTCCTAACATAGATTCGGAATGGTGTATTGTTTCCAAATACCAGGCTTTCCTTCCTGTGTATATGGCACATTTTGATACATTTTCAGTGGCACCAGGCTAATGAGAAAGCTCTTTGGAACACAATGGAAACCTTCCTGCTCTGTAACAAGAAGAAAAAATCCCAAGGGGTGGGTGAAATTCCTGGAGGTTTTACTGGATTAGCCCATTAACATCACATCCCATTATTGAACACCAGGGAAGGATGAATCCTTTCTAAGGGAGAAAGCATAGGTCAGTTTCTGTGATGATCTCAGTCACATATGCATAGCACCAGCCTGGGAGGCCCTACATTCCAAACCCCTCCACCCTCAGGAAGACAGTGGCATTTGCAAATCTGCTTTGTTCTCCTCTCTTTGTACCATAGCTAACACATTAACCTTGAGCACTGTTAAAATATAATTTTCAAAAAGGTAAAGTGATTTCCATGCAAATATGAAATACACATTTTAAAGATTTTATTCCACTCATTAATTAAAGAAGAAACCAGAAACTATTAAGGCCTGAGGAGCTAGGTATGTACAGGCAATTTAATAAAGGAATGTTGGGGTAAAACTGCTGGGTTAGGTGTAGCACGGATTAAGGTCCTACAGATCAATAAACAATAACTTATAGGGTTACCTTTTCTTCTAAATGGAAATTATTTGCATTTCTATTGGAAAAAACCTACAAGTTAACATATAACTTCACTTTAACTCAGTAGTTACCATTGAGTGAAACAAAGTATATAATCCAAGATCATGCTTGGATTGGCCTTTGCCTTTAGATGACATTGAAAAAAGATATTATTCATATCTTTGCCTTATTTCCAAGTATTGGAAAGTTTTTCTTAATAGCACCTTGAGATTAGGGGTAGCCTTTTTCATTTTGTATCCCACCCATCAGCACAGCACTATCTTAGGTACATAACATGCTGATAGTGTGTACTGAACAATGTGTTTATTTGTATCAGCAAGAAGAAGGCTTTCCAATTCCTCACCTGGCATACTCCATCATGCTCATCCCCGTTGCTTACCGTCCATCCTTGTTCATAGCTTTATGGGTTTTTTTCCCTAAAAACACCTAAACTAATAAGGATATTTTTCTTTC
Source organism: Ateles fusciceps (assembly GCA_036589455.1). Taxonomy (NCBI): domain Eukaryota; kingdom Metazoa; phylum Chordata; class Mammalia; order Primates; family Atelidae; genus Ateles; species Ateles fusciceps. The sequence goes on from JAZHEH010000078.1 coordinate 13,227,149, forward strand.
TTTATCATCAGGCCAGCCCAAGCCAGAGGTAACTTGGTATAAGAATGGTCAAGCCATGGAGAAGAAGGGCATTGCTTCCAGCTATGAATTCTTTGAGAATCAGTATATTCATGTGTTACATCTCTCTTGGTAAGTGGCTGTACCCCTGTGGGATGTTTACTCATATCCCTGTATTCGGTCATGTGCTGGTTACTATGAGGTAAGGCTGAAAGGTTGGCTAGTGTTTGCTCTGGAGTCCTAATTTTAGATGCTGTTGGCAGGCATCAGCCAAAACACCCAGCAATGACAATTTCCTGAACTCTGTTCAGTAACTAATTTTACTCCCCTTATTTGCTGCTGTCAATGGAGTTCAGCTTTATCTAGGATTTTACTCAAGGTGATCCAGCCATTGCCATTCATTAAATAAGCTTTTCATTTCACCTTGATCTCTCTGGAAAGTGAAGAAAGCATGATGGGATCATGGCATTCTCGTCCAACCTTTCATGAGTAGGAAGGAAGGAGAAGTGATTGACCATGATCCCACAGCACCTTGGTGGTGGAGATCAGGCTAGAAACCATACCCCCTGGCTTTATTTTAGGAAGCAGTGATTTCTAATTCTTTCTTCTTCCAAGAACTTTAGTTTGGATAAAATCAGGAAACTCAATATGTAGAGGAGAGAAGATGAGAACTGCTGGGGGTGAAGCTGGATAGAGAGTCTGTGCTTTTGATCCTCAATGCTACTAAATTGGTCACAGTGCCCTTATGGGGGCTCTGAGGAGCCTCAGGGTTCATCAAAGCATGGTATGAAAACGACTGGTAGGCATGGGAGTGTGCTGGTAGCCTTGAGTCTGAGATTTAAAAAAAGACTTTTTGAGTTCCAGCTCTGCCATTTTTTCGCTGTGGGACCTTGCCCAGTTATTTAACCTCTCTGAAACCCAATTTCATCATCTATAAAACAAAAGGATGACTGAGAGAGTTAAACAATGTAATGTTTATAGACGTTTCATTACATAGTAGTTGCTCATAAACATGAAGGCTTTCTTATCTCCCATCTATTCCTTTGTTTAAAGTAACTGGCCTAGGGTGGTGTGGCTCATGCTTGTAATCTCAGCACTTTGGGAGGGTGAGGCAGGAAGATTGCTTAAGGCCAGGAGTTTGAGACAAGCCTGGGCAACATAGTGAGACTTCATCTCTACAAAAAAAATTGAAAAACTAGCTGGGCATGGTGGCTCAGCCTCTAGTCCCAGCTACTCGAGAGCCAAGGTGGAATAATTGCTTGAGCCCAGGAGTCTTAGGTTGCAGTGAGCTATGATAGCACCACTGCACTCCAGCTTGGGTGACAGAGTGAAATCCTGTCTCAAAAACAGGTAAATAAATAAAGTAACATCTGACATCATTTTACCATGGTTGAAATGCTTATCTGACTTACAGCATATCTAGCCTAACATTCAAGATACCCATTATTCATCTGCTCTTTAATTCTTTAGATGATATTCTTCAGGCACCTACATATGCCAAGCATTTTGCTTAATGCTAGAGATGGAGGTAAACAACACAAACATCACTGACACACTTACAAAACGTCACCTCTGGTATGGACGATCAGTGGTAAACAAAGAAAGCCATTCTTCCCCTTACCACTCCAGTATATGTGATCCATGAGGCAGCCAGATTGGCATTTGCTGGCCCTTGACCATGGCCTGGACTTTCCTACTTCTTCATTCCAACTTGTCAAGGCCTTCCCTTCCTCATCTTTATCCCATTCAGCTTAGAAACCACCTGTAAGTTTCACAGGTGAGATTCCAGTTACTCATGGGTCTGTCCAGCCTCAAACATTCTTTTCTCCTTTGATCTTGTTGCACAGGCCTCCCTTTTGGTGCTTATTCATTGCTTAGGATTAAAGACAAGTTCAGTAGACTATGGGCCTCACAGGAGGCAGGAGTGGGAGCCCTCTCTGATTCTCACAAACATCCCCTAGAACCTGGCACAGTGCCTGCAACATAAATATTGTTGAAAGGATTGATGGAGACATCTATCTATCTATATCTCTCTATCTATTGTTTTCGTGGTCGGTTTATCTAGATCCATGTTAGCAAACATTTTTCTAATAGGGGCCAGATAGTAAATATTTTAGCCTTTGCAGGCCAGATGCAAAAGTAGGCCACAACTATTCAAGTGTGTCATAGATAATATGCTTTAAAAAAAAGAGCATAGGATCCAAGATGGCGGATTAGACACAACTCCAGCGCACAACACCCAGTGAAAGAGACGCAGAAACCCAGAGATCTCCTAGCTACAACCCAGGTACCAGGTGCATTTCAATGGGTCTGGTCCGAGGGTGAGTAAAGCCCACTCAGGGCAGACCGAGGCGGGAGGGGTGCTGCTTCACCCAGAAAGTGCATCTGACCAGTGAGGCGGAGGCTCCGCCTCTGGCGCTCCGGTCCAGATACAGCGCTTCCCCTAAAGCCTCAGCAATACACAGAACAGGGGATCTTTGCCAGTCAAGTGCCGGGAATTACAAGTGCGGAGTTGAATAAGAGTGTGCAGACTGAGCTATCGCCCCCCTCCCCCCCACCAGGAGAGAGAGGGAGCTGTAAGCGGGAGCAGCTGGGCGGCCCCCACCCCATGACCGGGAGAGAGAGAAAGCTGAAAGGGGGAGACTGTGGGGTGTGGCTGGGCTGGCCCCTAACCTCCCCCACAAACCCCAGAGGGCTGAAGCTCTGACTCTAGTGGGTTGCATAGCCAGTGCCACAGTCTGAGAGGAACCCTGAATGATCCAGCCCAGTGGAGGAAGGGCACAACTCACCACTAGAGGGGTGGGACTGGGCTACATGTTTTAACAAAAAACACAGGAAGCCTATGTAGCAACAGGACAGCGTTCTCAACAACCCAGCAGTGCCTACAGGTCAGTGGAAGAGGCGGGCCTAATCTCCCAGCATAAACAAAAAAGACACAGGAAGCTTCCCTAGTAACCTGAAGGAGTCCCTAGAAACCCAGTAGCGTCCCCCACAGGCAGACAAGCGACCTCATCAACAGCTCTCTGACACAACAGCCAGGTAAATCCACAAAGATGGGAAAAAACCAGCGCAAAAAAGGTGAAACCACCAAAGACCAGAACACCTCTTCTCCTTCAAGGGACCACAACTCCTCAACAACACAGGATCACAACTTGACCGAAAAGGAGTGCGAAGAATTGATGGAAACAGGATTCGGAAGGTGGATAATAACAAACTTCTCAGAGCTAAAGGAACACGTTCTAACTCAATGCAAAGAAACCAAAACCGTTGAGAAAAGGTTAGACGAAGTGCTAACTAGAATAACCAGCTTAGAGCAGAACATAAATGACTTGATGGAGTTGAAGAACACAGCATGAGAACTACGTGAAGCAAACACAAGTTTCAATAGCCAAATCGATCAAGCAGAAGAAAGGATATCAGAGATTGAAGATCAACTCAATGAAGTAAAAAGAGAAGGCAATACAAGAGAAAAAAGAGTGAAAAGAAACGAACAAAGCCTCCAAGAAATATGGGATATGTGAAAAAACCTAATCTACGCTTGATCGGTGTACCTGACTATGACAGGGAGAATGAATCCAAGCTGGAAAACACACTCCAGGATATTATTCAGGAGAACTTCCTAAGCCTAGCAAGGCAGTCCACATTTCAAATTCAAGAAATACAAAGAACTCCACAAAGATATTCCTCAAGAAGAGCAACCCCAAGGCACATAATTGTCAGATTCACCAGGGTTGAAATGAAGGAAAAAATGCTAAGGGCAGCCAGAGAGAAAAGTCAGGTCACCCACAGAGGGAAGCCAATCAGACTCACAGCAGACCTCTTGGCAGAAACTCTACAAGCCAGAAAAGAGTGGGGGCCAATATTCAACATCCTTAAAGAAAAGAACTTTCAACCCAGGATCTCATATCCAGCCAAACTAAGCTTCATAAGTGAAGGAGAAATAAAATTCTTTACTGACAAGCAATTATTGAGAGATTTTGTCACCACCAGACCTGCCCTACAAGAGCTCCTGAAAGAAACACTAAGCATGGAAGGGAACAAGTACCAGTCACTGCAAAAGCAAACCAGTTGGCAAGGACCAAAAATGCAATGAAGAAAATGAGTCAACTAAGGAGAAAGAAAACCAGCCAGTAACAAAATGGCAGGATCAAATTCACACATAACAATATTAACATTGAATGTAAATGGCCTAAATGCCCCAATCAAAAGACACAGACTGGCAAAAAAATTTTTGCAATCTACCCATCTGACCAAGGGGAAATATCCAGAGTCTACAAAGAACTAAAGCACATATACAAGAAAAAAACAAACAACCCCATTCAAAAGTGGGTGAAGGATATGAACAGACACTTTTCTAAAGAGGACATATATGAGGCCAACAAACATATGAAAAAATGCTCATCATCACTGGTCATTAGAGAAATGCACATCAAAACCACACTGAGATATCATCTCATGCCAGTTAGAATGGCGATCATTATAAAATCGGGAGACAACAGATGCTGAGAGAGGATGTGGAAAAATAGGAACACTCTTACACAGTTGGTGGGAGTGTAAATTAGTTCAACCAGTGTGGAAGACAGTGTGGCAATTTCTCAAGGATCTAGAAATAGAAATTCCATTTGACCCAGCAATCCCACTATTGGGTATATACCCAAAGAACTATAAATTGTTCTATTATAAAGACACATGCACACGTATGTTCATTGCAGCCCTGTGTAAAACAGCAAAGACCTGGAAACAACCCAAATGCCCATCAATGATAGACTGGACAAAGAAAATGTGGTACATATACACCATGGAATACTACACAGCCATAAAAAACGATGAGTTCGTGTCCTTTGTAGGGACTTGGATGAATCTGGAAACCATCATTCTCAGCAAACTGACCCAAGAACAGAAAGCCAAGCACCGTATGTTCTCACTCATAGGTGGATGTTGAACAATGTAACACGTGGACTCAGGGAGAGGAGCATCACACACAGGGGACAGTTGAGAGGGGTAGGGGAGAGACAATGGGGGTTGGGGGAGGGAGGGGAGGGTGGGGGAGGGATAACATGAGGAGAAATGCCAGATATAGTATGCACCTAAAGTAAAATAAATAAATTATTAAAAAAAAAAGAGCATAGCTGTGTACCAATAAAACTTTATTTACAAAAACAGGTGAGGGACTAGATTTGGCCTGTGGGCTACAGTTTGCCTAGCCTGGTAAGATCCTTGAGGACCTACACACTGAACTTCCTTGTATGTTTCCTACCTTTGCTTATCTGCCTGTGAGCACTCAACACATATTTCCTGATTAATTTTAGTCTCACAGTAAACCAAAATATTATACTCACATTTTAGCCAGAAGATAAGCTTGACATGTATTCTCTTTTTTTTTTTTTTTGGAGATGGAGTCTTGCTCTGTCACCCAGGCTGGAGTGCAGTGGCACAATCTTAGCTCACTGCAACCTCTGCCTCTTAGGTTCAAGCAATTCTCCTGCCTCAGCCTCCCGAGTAACTGAGACTACAGGTGCACCCCACCATGTCTGGGTAATTTTTTGTATTTTAGTAGAGATGGGGTTTCACCGTGTTGCCCAGGCTGGTCTCGAACTCCTGCGGTCAGGCAACTCACCTGTCTTGGCCTCCCAGACTGCTTGGATTACAGGCATGAGCCACTGGGCCCGGCTGATATGTGTTCTTTTAAGAATTGAGATTTGCTATTACCGTTTTATGTTCCATACATGGGATGAAGGTAGAAAAGGATGGAGGAGTAAGAAGCCCATGAGGAAGCCCCAGAGGCTGGTGGGCAAGTCAAAGCAGGAGGAGAAACTTGGGGGAGGGAACTTGTCCTGTAGAAGGTGCAGGCAGTGACCATTCCCTGCTCTGAGATCCAGCAGGGCAGTGGCTTACCATAGAAATGGAAGATTGAACATCACAGAGTCCACTCTTTCCAAGCTTCCAGGCTGCCATTTTTAAAAATAGCCCACCTACTGGGAAAAGCATTCCGTCATAATGCAAGAAATGTTGGTAGAGCCCTGTAATAGATGTGGTTACGTTTTGCTGCTTAGCAATAAGTATGCTGAGCACTAATGATCTTTGGAAGTTCTGACTTTTTATACCAGTAGTTCTGAACTCTAGCTGCCCGTTAGTATCTCCTGGGGAGCCTTTAAAACCCACTAATGCTTGGCCTTCACTCTTGACCAATTAAATCAGAATCCCAGGTGATTCCAGTGTGTTGCCGAAAATGAAAAACGCTCTACGTCCTAAACATTCATCTGCAAAGTAATTTGATTTATACCAGTATGTTAAATGCTGGTCAGGGAAATGAATGGTATTTTGTGCAAATGCCTTTCAAAGATTAAAAGTTAGTTGTTAGTTATAATGTTAGTCTCAAAATTTCCTGCTATACACGATCAACCACTGGATTAGCTCATAGCCCAAGGAAAAGTACTCTTCTTTACCTACGGTTGGTTTTTGGGTCATTAAATCTGAGTTTTTAGATATTTGAAAGCTCCTGTTTCTATGTTTCCCAGGGGTTTTTTTGGTTTAACAAATCTAATCTGCAGTTCTGCTTTGAGGCTGAGAGCCCTGTGGTTGTACTTATGAACCTTTTGATTTTCTCTCTTTCCGCTAGTCAGTAGTACTCTTTCGTCTATCTTCCCTGCATTCTCCTCCTCATACAGCACTCATCTCATGAACCTGGACACTTCAGGCAAGTGAGATGGCAGGGAAGAGATTTATCATTGCTATTGTAACCTTTACATTACTACAGGTCAAGTGCGCTTGGCAGGGAAGAGAAATAAAAAGCCAAGAAGGCATTCACGGGGAGAGAAACATCAATAATAACATATTGGTATGCACTGTAGCTTGAAATAGAGTTTTGGCTTTTTTTTCCCCAAAAGATGTGGGAGTTAGGGCGTGCGGAGGAAAATGCAAATAGATGTTTTCTACCTCATAATGAAAACATATTGCGACAATGTGTATACACATGGGGAATTGTGGTCTCTTATGAACACAATGTAAAGAAAGGCAGCAAAGCAACAGATAAAAATCTGTCCAGAAACCTGCACTTAGATTTACCAGCTCCTCAGCAGAGAAGCCTCCTTTGATGGTTGCAATCACATCGCAGTGCTGAGGGTGAGCAGGAGGGAGGTGGAAGGAAGGGGAAGGGGGCAGAGGACACAGCAGGAGCAGCAAAGCTCGATCTCTGCCTGGGCTAAAGGCGGGCAAAGCAGCCTCTCTGCTCTCTCATCAACTCTGCCCTGGCATCGGCTGGGCTGGGGACAGGTCAGTAGAGCACTGGGCAGGGACAATGACCAGGAAAACAGCATAGTCACCACAAGCCAATCAGCTCATGGAGTGCATACAGGGTTGAATAATGTCCCCCAAATCCATGTCCTCCTGAAGCCTCAGAATGCGACCTTATTTGGAAATAGGATTTCTGCAGGTATAATTAGTGAAGGAGTTCATATTGGATTAGGTTGTTGGATTGGTTGTTACAGAAAAGGGGTTCCAATCCAGACCCCAAGAGAGGGTTCTTGGACCTCATGCAAGAAAGAATTTGGGGCAAGTTCACAGAGTGAGTGAAAACAAGTTTACTAAGAAAGGAAAAGAATGGCAGAGCAGTGGTGTGAGCTGCTTGCCTGAGTGTACTTAGAGTTATTTCTTGATTTCATGTTAAACAAGGAGTGGATAATTTATGAGTTTTCCGGGAAAAGGGTAGAGATTTCCCAGAGCTGAGGGTCCCTCCTATTTTTAGATTATATAGGGTAACTTCCAAATGTTGCCAGGGCATTGGTAAACTGCGTGGTGCTGGTGGGAGTGTCTTTTGGCATCTAATGCATTATAATTAGCATATGAGCACTGAGGACGACCAGCGGTCACTTCCATCGCCATCTTGGTTTTCGTGGGTCTCGGCTGCTTCTTTACTGCATTCCGTTCTATCAGCAGGGTCTTTGTGACCTGTATCTTGTGCCGACCTCCTATCTCATCCTGTGACTAAGAACGCCTAACCTCCTAGGAATGCAGCCCAGTAGGTCTCAGCCTTAGTTTACCCAGTCCATATTCAAGATGGAGTCGCTCTGGTTCAAACACCTCTGACAGGGTAGGTCCTAATTCAATGACTGGTATCCTTCTAAAAAGGGAAAACAGAGCCACAGAGACACACACGCAGAAAAAAAATGGCAGTGGGAAGACAGAGACAAAGAGTGCGGTGATACAATGGTAAGCTGAGACATGCCAAAAATTGCCAGCAGCCACCAGAAGCTGGGGAAGAGGCAAGGGAAGAGTCTTCCCCCAGAAACTTTGAGGGACCATGGCTTACGATAACTCGATGTTAGACTTTTTGGACACGAGAACTGTGAAAGGATAAATTTCTGTTGCTTGTTGCCACCCAGTTTGTAGTACTTTGTTATGCAGCCCTAGGCAGCTAATACATGGGTTAGCCGAGCCGCCCAGTAAAAGGAGGCAGGGCTATTTGCCTTCCTGGACATAAGCACTGGCCAGGCTGATCTGAGAATGCAGTGTTGGTCCCAGTTGAGTTCATCCAGACCTCCCAGTGGGAGCTGTCTCGGACCGAGGGGCAAAAACATTTCTTTCAACTCTGCCCCGAATTCACTGTCGATTATTCAAGGATTTGAAGGGAAAATCAATATAGTTTCTTGGGTCACTTGTGTTTCTCCCCCCAGGGACATTCGGCAATGACTGGAAGCATTTGGATTGTCCTGACAGGAGGGGCTGAGGGTGCTATTGAAGCTGGTGGGGGAGGCCAAGGCTGCTGCTGAACATTGGATAGTGTGTGGGGCAGCTGCACAGCCAGGCATTCTCCCATCTAAGATGTCTGGGGCGCCGAGGTTGAGCAACCTTAGCAAACTACCACAAAACTGGTGGCCTCTCGAAGAGCGGCAGTTTCTTACTTCTCATGGGTCTGTGGGCTGGCAGGCTGATTCTCTGTTGGTTTTCCCTGGTGCTCTCAGGCTCATTCATGCCACTCAAGTCCATTTAAGGATTGGTTGGGCTGGAAGGTCCAGTGTGGTTTCCCTGACAGGCCCGGCAGTGGACACCGCTGTTGGCTGGGCCGCCTTGCTCTCCTCCACATGGGCTCTCATCCCCCGAGAGGCCAGCACTGGTTTCCTTACAAGGCAGTCTCAGGGCAGCATTCCAAGGTCATGGAGCTGCAGGGCCTTGTATGTTCCACCCAACATCAATTCTCTCACATTCTCTTGGCCAAAGCAAGTCACAGGCCAACCCATTTTTAAGAGGCAGAAAAATAGACTCCACTTTTGAAGAGTAGAGTGGCAAAGTCACATTGCAACAAGGTGTGCATACTCACATGAGTGGAATGAGTAGCCAGATTTTGTAATCTGCATCTTCTATCTGTGGAAAATTTAATTAATCTTTTAAATCACCTATTTACATCTATGTTTATCCTTCTCAAAAAAACCATCTCTGACTGCCCCTTGCCTACAGAATTTTTTCTTTTTCTTTGAGATGGAGTTCCGCTCTGTTGCCCAGGCTGGAGTGCAGTGGCAAGATCTGGGCTCACTGTAACCTCCGCCTCTTGGGTTCAAGTGATTCTCCTGCCTCAGCCACTCAAGTAGCTGGGATTACAGGCACGTGCCACGATCCCCAGCTAATTTTTGTATTTTTAGTAGAGACAGGGTTTCACCATGTTAGCCAGGCTGGTCTCGAACTCCTGACCTCAGGTGATCTGCTTGCCTCAGCCTCTCAAAGTGCTGGGATTATAGGTGTGAGCCAACACACTTAACCTATTCTTAACCATTCATTTATCCAAAAAGCATTAAGTGCACTTAATATGCTCTAGAACCCAGTGCCAAGTAAGAGGAAACAAAGTTCTCTATGATCTTATAGGCTGGTGGAGGAAACAGACCTTGAAATGGATATTTAACCAGAGAGTGGTCACCCAGACACAAAGATTTAAGCTGTTTTTGTTATGCATGTTTTATACTCGCAACCCCGTTTGAATGGTTTTTCTTTTCATTTCCTTTTCCACTAGAACTCTAACATGCTATTAACTGTTGCACCTCACAGAGTGGATTGTTTTCAGAAGGTAGACCCTGTGACTTCAGTAATATGTTGGCATTCTCATTTATTTCTCACGTCCAGACAGACAGATAGACCCCAGGAGCCTTGGGGCGTGATGTTATCTTCCTTAAGCTACTCTGGTATGAAAGCTCTTTGTAAGTGCTTGTCATCTGTGCCCCTGGGAGGGCCATCGTTCTCTGTCTATACATGATCACCCAAGGGAAGCTAAACCGTTTGCCAGACGTATGAAAAACATGAGTTGTTGTTCATGAATAAGACCGGGCAAGTGAGTATAGGTGAATCAGTTAAAGATATCCCCATTACAGCCAGGCATGGTGGCTCATGCCTGTAATCTCAGCACTTTGGGAGGCCAAGGTAGGCAGATCTCTTGGGGTCAGGAGTTCAAGACTAGCCTGACCAACATGGTGAAATCCTGTCTCTATTAAAAATACAAAATTTAGCTGGGTGTGGTAGCGCATGCCTGTAATCCCAGCTACTCGGGAGGCTGAGGCACAAAAACCACTTGAACCTAGGGAGTGGAGAAACACCTCAGAACACACAACCTGCTAACAGTAGAACTGTCACCATCAACTTCACTTACAAAGGACAGACAATTCTTTCTACCATTGACAGCCAGGGTCCAAAGATCTGGGTTTAAATCTCAGATCTATAAGCTGTATCATCCTGGGCAAATTATTTAACTTTTCTATGTCTCAGTTTTCTCATCTGTAAACTGAGGATAATAATACTACCTGCCTAATAGGGTTGTTGTGGAGATTAAATCGACACATGCAAAGAATTTCAAATACTCAATAAATCATAGCTATTTCATGTGCTTCAGATACTCTCCCCCACACCAAACTATAATTTTGGAACTGATTAAAATAGGAGAATTTGGAGGTAAGAAAGGCAGCATTTTTCCGCTTTACTATTTCTCTTTTGGAGGGTAAAATGTAGTTAACGTTTTGTTCAAGGAATCATCAGGTAGAAATAAAGATGACTGAATCTTGCTATGTCTTGGCTAAGATGGAAAATGCTTTTCATCCAGGGTTGGAAAGCATTTTGTGAACTTCATGTTCCTGTGAGCTTAAGTAGGTCTTACAAGTCTTAAGGATGACTGGTAGAACTTTCCGACACCTGGAAGGCGCCCGTATTCCCAGCACAGCGCCAAGGCGGGTTCCTGTGGCATTCTCCCTGAATGAATCCAGCAGGCACACATCAGGGCCATGACTCAGACCATGCCCGGAGCCCTACTTGAACGAGTTCCGAGGGTCTGACAAGGAACTCCCAGTTAGTCCCTGGGTGATAGGTCCCTTCTGAGAGTCCACCGCTTGTCATCACATTCTGGTGGTGACTTTAGTAGGTAAGTGTTTCAGAGGAGTGAATGGTCATAGGCCAGGTTCTGGGACACTCACTTATCTTTCCTGGGGGATAGGACTTGGGCGGCTGTTCCCACCATGGTGCGGACTCCTCAGGGCAAATCATGCTAGTCCGATGACAGGTGACAGGTTGATCTAGAGACTCTCCCAAGACTTTGGGACAGTCAGGAAAAGGTGCACCAATCACTAGAAGTTGGACATGTTCTGAAAGCCTGTGAAAATGTCACTCCATTGACACCTGAGGCCTGAGAAGATCAGGCATGCTAGGGAAGTTCTTGGAGTCAGCCCTACCTTGTAATCACAGAATTAGAGGCAGATACATCTGGAAAGATCGAAAGACGGGGTATCTTGCTCATGTAGAAATCATGATGTGTTAGTGCTAGGCTAACATTTGACCAACTCCCTGTAAGGTAAAGCTGATAAAGTAGTTACCTGACAGGGGTAGAGGGCTAGTTATGGGCAGAGCTGAAACTAATCAGGCCCTATGAGTCCTGGGAAAGGCTTTGCCCCCCACTCTATAGGGAGTGGGCAGGACTGAGAAAGGGGTTCAGTTTGGCAGCGTGTGTCTTTGTCCTGACCGGCCCAGCCTATTTTCTCCTCTTCATGCACTCAGCCACCGGCCTCTTCATGACAGCTCCAAGGCCTCCCTGCCTCTGCCAGGTCCTGCCTGGGAGCCTCTCCTGCCCCTGCCTCCTGAGTTCTCCATGAACCACTTCACGCCCCTCCCCGTCTGCCTCCAGGCTCCATCACCTTGAATTCCTGCTTTGTCTTCTCCCAAGCACATGTTCCCATTCACTTTTTCCTGAATCCCACAATGCTGGGCCCGTCCCAGTACATTCCATGAGACACAAGGCTATGCCTCCGTGGAGTCCCCCACACATGGGAGGGGGAGCCACCGCTCTGGATCCTCCAGGACTCCCTGCAGGCCACACCCCACACTGGGGCCCCAGATGAACCTGAAAATGGGTGAGAATGGGGGATGGCCTGTGAGAGGGGTTGAGCCCTGGGATGGTTTCTCTGACCCTGCCTGTCATAGTCAGCTTGAGCTACCCTACCAAAATAACATAGTGTGGGTGGCTTAAACAATGGAAGTTTCTTTCTCACCGTCCTGGAGGCTGGAAGTCCAAGATCAAGGGGCCACCAAGACCCTCTTCCTGGTTTGCAGAAGCTGCCTTCTCACTATGTACTCACACGGGAGAGAGAGAGAAAGTGCAAGCTCTCCAGAGCCTCTTCTTCTAAGGGCACTAATCCTGTCTTGAGGACCCTACCCTTGTGACCTCATCTAAGCCATATCACCTCCCAAAGGCCCTGTCTCCAGATACCATCACATTGGAGGTTAGGGCTTCAGCATATGAATTGGTGGTGGTGGAGGGCATAATTCAGTAGATAGCACAGCTCCAAATATAGAAGGGTCCTGGCTATATACAGGGCCAGACTAAGACAAGACCAGTGGGGTGGACAGGGACCCCTCTCGTTCAGAATCACAGATTTGCAGCACTCTATGAGAACATAAGTAGCCACTGTGCCTAGTCAATTTTTTTTTTTTTTAATTAGCTTGGGGTGGTGGTGTCCACCTGAGGTCCCAGCTTCTGGGGAGGCTGAGGTGGGAGAACTGCTTGGGCCTGGGGGATTGAAGCTGCAGTGAGCCATGACCACACCACTGCACTCCAGTCTGGATGACAAAGTGAGATCCTGTCTCAAAAAAAAAGATTTGTGGGAGGAATTAATGCAATGCATCCACGGGTTCTGTTCTTCATTGTGTCTTGCCTCAAGGGCAGCAGGCAAAAGAGCCATTCCATGTATGCCTATCTGAACTGGGGAAAATGACTTCAATCTACTGTGGCTTCTTGGTGGTCAGGGGCTCTGCTGCTGAATCCTTAGGGGATTGGGCTGGCAGAATAATGAGCAGCTGTAGGAGAAGGCCCCGATGTCAGCAGCTCTGGTCACTGTTTGGACTGCAGGGGTGTCAGACAGTGGCTGCTCCCTTTCTGTCCTTGTCACTTCCCATTCCCTGCGGCGGCTGGAGATTCTTCTCCTGTTAGACCTGCTCCTTGACAGCCCTAATGAGGCTGCTCTCTCGCCCTATGCAGGGTGCCCGGCTTGCCTGTCTGCCTCTGCTCACCAGTGGGCATCAGGAGGTGGCAGCCAGGCAGAGGCATCATGAGATGGTCTGGTCAAGAAGACACAGAGGGACACAGGACATAGCCAGCACCAAAGCCCTGACAACAGAATGGCAGACAAAGGGAAGCTTTGACTTGTGATGGGCTTCTTCCCTGACTACAGGTCTCCGAGCCTGCTTTTGGGAGAGAGGTTTGTGGACCTGGTTTTGCTTATTCCTCCTTTCTGAGTTCAGCAATTCTTTTTAAGAAGGAAAACCAGCTCTTAACACCCACAGAGTACATGCGGGGGCAGCTTGCCAGTCATTGACTAGGGAGCTCAGCTCAGATTGAGCAGCTAGCGGAGTGACAGCTGATGTTTTTCTGAGAATTTAATAAAGGGACCTTTACCCTTGACAGAAACGTTGGAGTCACCAAGCTGGATGCGACTTCAAGATGATGCCGCTCAGAGCCTGGTCTTGGGCCACCAGCATCAGCAACCCCTGGGAGCTTGTTAAAATGGCAAAATCCCAGCTCCCTCTCCAGACCCACCCAATCGGAGCCTGCATTTTCATGACATCCCAAGTGATTCATGTGCATTTTTAATACAAGAGAAACCCCACTCTAAGACTTAGCCCACTCCTGGCTATACATTACTTCTGGGGGAACTTTTAAAAATGATTGATGCTCATGTCCCACCCCTAAAAAATTCTGCTTTAATTTCTCCAATCCAATTGGTCTAGTCCACTGCTTACACCCTCTAGGTCACCCAAGGCCCAGAGAGATCGCTTAGAAGACTAGAAGCCCATCCAAAGTAACACAACGAGTTAGAAACAAAGCTAGGATTAGAACCCCAAAATTCTGTTTCCCAGGGACCCCAAGTCCATTATATTGATCACTGCATCTCACCCTACCAGTGCCATCCTCCCAAACAAAATCTATTAAGATACATCCTGGAATATAATTCAAAAAGGAGTGATTATAAGGACTTCATTCAAAAATAAGGATGCATGGAGGACCTCCTCTATGCCAGGGACTGTTGTAGACGCTGAGGATACAGCAGTGAATACTGGAGTCCCTGATCTCATGGGAAAGGGGTAACTAGAGGAGCCAGACATTTAACAAACCAGGAACTATGTCATGGGTCAGGTGGAAAAGAATGAAGAAGCACGAGGGAGGGGAAGGCGCATTACAGTAGGAAGGTCTCTCTGGTGAGGGGCTCTGGGTACAGAGGTGAAAGGGCAGAGCGGGAGGAGACGTGGTTATTACCTGAGGAAGGCAGGTTCTCTTCACCTTCTGTGACTCCCACGTCAGTTCATTGCTTGTAGGCCATGGCACATGGTCATGACTTTGGATTTGATTTGGAGTGAGATGGGAACACACAAGAGGGTTTCTCTCTCCCTCTCTCTCTTCTCTCTTTCTTTCTTTTGACAGTGTCTCATTCTCTATCACCCAGGCTAGAGTGCAGTGGCATGATCTCGGCTCACTGCAACCTCCACCTACTGGGTTCAAGCAACTCTCCTGCCTCAGCCTCCTGAGTAGCTGGGATTACAGATGTGCGTCACCAAGCCAGGCTAATTTTGTATTTTTAGTAGAGACGGGGTGGGGCAGGAGGGGGGGGGCACTTCTCCATGTTGGTCAGGCTGGTCTTGAACTCCCGACCTCAGTTGATCTACCCGCCTCAGTTTCCCGAAGTGCTGGAATTACAGGCATGAGCCACTGCGCCTGGCTACAAGAGGGTTTCTAAACAGAGATGGGCTGACATTTTCTGGCTTAGTGTGAAAGAATGACTCTGGTCTCAGTGCTGTGAATGTATCCTCTGGAGAAGACTCAGGGCACAGATGGTGACCTGCAAGCCACCATCGTGGTAATTCAGATGGGATGCTGGTGCCTCCACCCAGGATGGTCCTGCAGAAGGTGGCAGGAAGCAGCCAGGCTCTGAGTGTGTCTGTTGGGAGCTGCTGTTGGACCGGATGCTGGATGTGAAAGGGAAGTGGAAGATGGACTCCAGGATTTTCAGCCTGAGCAATTGGCAGAATGGAACTGCAGTTTTGTGGAGACAGAAGCAGGTTTGGATAGGGACATCCACCGTTTGGCTTGGGGTGTGCTGGGTGTTTGATGAATTAGCAGAGCTCTGGGCCCCTGTGGCCAGGGACGTTTGTGCAGCTGAGGGCTGGGGCTGCTGCCATGGCTTGTCTAAGGGAGCATTCATCTGAGTCCCGCTCCCAAGACGACGGGCCTTTCAGAGAATATATTGACAGTTTAAGATTGTTTTGGTATATTGTCACAATGTCCCTTAAGATTTCTGGGACATTATTTTTGCTTGGCGGTCCATTAGGTGCTGTGGGTGGAAATTGTTTCTGGATAATCTTGAGTTTTCTTTTGATGAGAAGGGTCAGTCGTCTATTAACTAAGCATGGTGGTAGTAATGCCACAGGATTTTTTTCCTTTCTGAAATCAGTTTGCCAATTTCTTGTTCAAAGAACCTCTGGTCGGTCTGCATTGCTCCCAGAGGCTCAGAAAACTGTCAAAAGTGCAGAGCTTCTGTGCCAAGTAAGAGCCAGGAATCTGCTCCCCATGCATCCCCAGGAAAGGATCCTGGCTCTATCATCAACTTCTCTGTTCCCCAACATGCTTGCTTTTGTGCAAGAGTCCATGTTCATTTATTTAGTTCAGTGCTTTTGAGCGCTAGCTGCCCTAAGGAATAGCCTAGAAGCCTTTAAAAAAAAAACTGATAGTGAAGGTTTCACCCCGTTATGCTGCTTCAGTGTGCTTTTTTTGTGGGGGGGTGGTAGAGGGAAGACGTGGGGCCCTGGCACTGGCATTTTTTTCCCTTTTCCTTTTATTATTTTTATTTTTTGAGACAGTTTTTGCTCTGTTGCCCGGGCTGGAGTGCAGTGGCACAATCTCGGCTCACTGCAACCTCTGCCTCCCGGGTTCAAGTGATTCTAGTGCCTCAGCCTCCCAAGTAGCTGGGATTACAGGTGTGCACCACCACACCTGGCTAATTTTTGTATGTTTGGTAGAGATGAGGTTTCACCATGTTGGCCAGGCTCATCTCGAACTCTTGACCTCAGGTGATCCCCTCGCCTTGGCCTTCAAAGTGCAAGGATTACATGTGTGAGGCACTGCACCCAGCCTTTTTCCTTTTAAAGAGACTTTATTTTCTAGAGCAGTTTTGGGGTCACAGCAAAATTGAGCACCAGACACAGAGTTCCCACAAACCCTCTGTCTGGTACCATGCATTTGTTACAACCCACGAACCCACACTGACACGTCATCATCACCCCAAGTCCATACTTTACGTGAGGGTTTATTCTTGGTTTCTGTTCTACAGGTTTGGACAAAGGTATCATGACATGTATCTACCTTTGTAGAATCATCAGAAGTCTCCCTGCTCTAAAAATCCTCTGGCACTTGTATTTTTACAAAGCGCTCCAAGTCATTTGAACATTCAGCCAGGGTTGAGAACTACCGATTTAGTATTTACTATGTGCCAGGCTCTGCTTTCAGAACTTTATAGGAGTTAACTCCCTTAATCCCCATGTCACCTGTTGATGTAGGTTCAGCTATTGTCCAGAGCTGTCAAGTGGCTTGTCCAACGCTGCCCAGCAGATGGGCCGGCATGAGAACCCAGGCCCACTCGCTGCTAAGTCTGTCCCTTAACCACTATGCAGTACTGATTTTGCCAACTGCCTCTGCAATTTGCTCCGAATTGCACGTGGGTGAAGAAAAGTAAACTGTCTTCTGCAGTTCACATGCATGCAGTGCTTCTGAACAGAATTCTGCACCCTCCACATGGAAGCTCCTCCCCCACCCACTGCCCCTGTTCTTCAGGGCCCTCACTCCCCAGCCCTACCTTTTGCGAATCCCATGTCAGCTGATTGCTTTATTGTCCCTTACACATGACCTGATCATTCCAGCTCTGGTGCATCTGCCTGGAATGCCCTCCCCCTCTTCCCACCCAGCCACTTGATCCCTGCCAGGCTTCACTTCTGTGCTCCTGGCTTGGTTCCCTGAAGGCCCAGGCCACCATGACCTCTCCCCTCCTAACCATCAGCAGCTGTGGCTGCCTCGGCTGTGTGCATTTTGGAATCCAATGACACTGGAGTTTGCAAATCGCATACTGCTCCTTGTTTAATACCCGAAAGGCTCATCTCTTGGCAAAATGGACATCTCCCCTGGGGAAGGAACCATGTCTTCTCCTAATTTCTTGTTTCCCTTCTCAAGTCCCATGCAGTGTGCTAAGCATATATAGCTGTAAGTCCAGAAGGACATATGGAAGAATAGGCGTTTCTGCTCATTTGGGGGCCACAGGTCACATCAGATATGGAGAGCAAGAGTGTTTGCTCCTCATCCCCAGTCTGTGGTATAAAATGCAGTTAGCATCTTACAGAATCATTTTCCATCCCTTCCGACATGACTATTTGCTTTGCTTCCCAGTGAACTGGAACGTGAGGTCTAAACCCCTTAGTATGGAATGGAAAACCTTCCATAATCTGGGCTCAGCCACCTCTTGGCAGGTGACTATCTCTCCTGATTCACCTGGGCCAGCCTCAGTTTCCCCAGCATGGTCCCAGTCTCTGCCTGTTGCCTTGGTGTGTTAAGAGAGTCCCTTTTTACTCTCTCGAGTGTCCTGTTTAAACAGTGATCAAGGCAGTTACCCTACCTCCCCCACCTATCACTCCCCCAAGTTCCAAACTAAAAATGGTTTATCGTTTCCTGGGAGGGCCTGACGTTTTCTTTCCTACATCCTCACATGTTTAGGCTGTTCCTTCTGCCTGGAGTGATCGCCTCTCCACCAAGCCCAGGCATATGCCATCTTTCCTGCCAAAATCCCACCCTGTATTTCCTAGTCCGCTTCAGCTGCTGAGCTCCCCAGGAAACTTCCCTTCATTATCTTGTTCCCCGCCAACACCTGAATCCCTATAACTGGCGTGCTTGCTAATGATGCCTGGCACACACTGTCCTGTATTCTAGCTGTTTGTATAGACACGTCATTTCCCTTACTGGATGGGAGGCTCCTGAGAAAAGAGCCTAGGAACTTCACATCCTTATCGTCCACATACTGGCTAGTGCGATGCTTTATACATGGTAGACAGTTCCTGTCTTTTTTGGCCATATAACTTAACACATGTCACATCTTCTCTGGGCCTCAGTTTCAATATCTATAAGATAGTTGCAATTCCTATGTCTGTTAGGGTCTAACAGGAAGACAAAAATCGTTTTGAAGCAGTTAGTGCAGGGCTGCACAGATGATTGAGCCAACAGGGATAGTGAGGTCACCCAGAGCCACAATCTCCTGGGCAGCAGAGACAAAGGGAGGAGGCAAGACTCCCAGTTCCAAGTCACAGGCCTCCAGTTAGCTGTCCTGTGGGATCTGGAACTACCAAAGAGATGGCTTCTTCCTTCTTCCCCTCCGAGCCCCCAATCTCCTGTCTCTCTTTGGTCAAACACAGCAAGAAGCCAGCAGCCATGGGAGCTGGAGTGTTGCAGCCTCAGGGGTCAGCCCTGGTGATGGAGAGCAGAACCCGGGAAGAAGGTGGGTGAGAACAGGCCTGGGAGAGACATAGCTCTGAGGTCCCTTTCAGCTCTTCAGGTGTGTGGTTCAATCAATCTGTTGCATAAATAACTGAATAAATTGATAAATGTATGAGGAATCCCTTCATTAGTTTTGAAAGGTATAGAGTTGCTTGTAGAAAATATGATCAAGAAACTCTGAGAATTCTTCCATCTCCAGGACAAACATAGCTCTGGGGCATGGGAAAACCAAAGCCTTTCCTATTTCTTCAGTTATTAATAACTGAAGAAATATTGTTGATATAACTGAAGAAATATTATTGATAGCAGTTGTTAGGTAGGTAATAAAATACAGACACTTGGCTTAAGAATATATGATGACCTTCACCTGGTGCTATGACCAAGGAATGGACACGGATGTCATCGGGTGATTATTTATTGAGTGAAGCCCCTCTTCCCCTCCCTGCTGCAATGGAAGGCAAGGCTCAGAACCTTCGCAGCCACAGGAGAGGGAGCTTCAGAGGCCTCCCTACCCCTGCATTCCTGGCTGCAGGGATGAAGACACTAGACATTGTGTTCCCAGATTTTGTTTTCTTTCACTGGAAAGTGGAATGCATAATAAAATGGAATGCCTGTGGTGCAGATGGTGGTTATATAATATCTAAATTCCAGAGAAAATTCCAAATCTTTTTTTTTTTTTTGAGATGGAATCTTGCTCTGTCGCCCAGGTTGGAGTGCAGTGGTATGATCTCAGCTCACTGCAACTTCTGCCCCCGGGTTCAAGTGATTCTCCTGCCTCAGCCTCCCCAGTAGCTGGGATTACACACATACACCACCATGCCTAGCTAATTTTTGTATTTTTAGTAAAGGTGGGGTTTCACTATGTTGGCCAGGCTGGTCTTGAACTCCTGACCTCAAGTGATCTGCCTGCCTCAGCCTCCCAAAGTGCCGGGATTACAGGTGGAGCCAACACGCCTGGCTAGAATTCCAAGTCTTACCTCTGGCCAATACTTCAGCTTCTTCTTCTATGAACCCTGTCTTCAGGGTGCCTGGTCAAGTTACAGTTTGAGTTTCAGCAATTTTAATATTGTTGGGAGAAGAGAAATGATCTCAGGGCAGACAATAAGGAAGAAAAACAGCAGTAGTGCTGGGATTATCCACTTTTCAGGCCACACGGGATTACTGGTTTTATTTTTATTTCTGCTGGTGGAATCATCCACCTTCTTAATGGTCACTAGGTAGATGTATGAAAGAATACATGTCACCTTTAGGGTAGGATAAGGATGAGAATGAGGATGAAGAAGACGACGAGTGAAATGTAGGAACTGAAAAGTGTAACATTTTGGTGGGCATATTGTGCTGGTAGCTAGAAAAAAATAAATCATTCATCTACGTCTTCCTTTTCTACTTGCTCCCTTCTATTCCCCA
Source organism: Ateles fusciceps (assembly GCA_036589455.1). Lineage (NCBI taxonomy): Eukaryota > Metazoa > Chordata > Mammalia > Primates > Atelidae > Ateles > Ateles fusciceps. The sequence goes on from JAZHEH010000078.1 coordinate 13,247,598, forward strand.
ACCTGCTGTCTTCATACTCCTCTTTGATGGGGTTACTAGTCCTGTGGATTCTTGTTCTGCTTACTTCTGACTCATATTTTTAACCCTTGTTCCCAAAGCACAACATCATGCTAAGTTGGCTGAATCCTGAAGAACTTTTAGGATTAGGCCTTCCAGAATTGATGGAACCAGCCTCCTCCTGCCCAAAATTAAATTACACAGGCCCGTGTATTAAGCATTGAATCAGAATCTCTGGAAGTGGAGCCCAGATATAGGTCTTCTTTCCCCTTTGCAAATAAGGAAAACCACAGAGGTTATGTCCTCAGCCTAAGAGAGTACATAAATGAACAAACCAAGCAAAGCAGTGAACCCTCCATGCTAATGTCCATTTTCCAGGGTGCAGCAGCCAGCTGTTCTGCTGTGAGAGTGTATCCAGGCTTCCCTTGGTGAATATCTTAAATCAATGATTCTCAAAGTGTGTTCCCTGGGCTTCTGGAAGTCCCTAACATCCTTTTAGGGATCCTCAGGGTCAAAACTGTTTTCATAAAAATACTCAAATATACCCAGCAATCCCATTACTAGGTATAAACCCAAAGGAATATAACTCATTCCATTACAAAGATACATTCAAGCAGATGTTCATGTAGCACCATTCACAATAGCAAAGACATGGAGTCAACCCAAATGCCCATCAATGGTAGACTGGATAAAGTAAATGTGGTGCATACACACCATAGAATACTATGCAGCCATAAAAAGGAATGAGATCATGTCCTTTGCAGGGGACATGGATGGAGCTGGAAGCCATTTTCCTCAGCAAACTAATACAGGAACAGAAAACCAAACACCACATGTTCTCACTTATAAGTGGGAGCTAAAAAAATGAGAACACATGGACACAGGGAGGGGACCAACACACACTGGGGCCTGTCAGAGGGGGTGGGGTGTGAAAGGGAGAGCACTAGGAAAAATAGCTAATGCATGCTGGGCTTAATACCTAAGTGATGGGTTGATAGGTGCAGAAAACCACCATGGCACATATTAACAAACTTGTACATCCTGCACGTGTACCCCAGAACTTAAAAATAAAAATAAATATCAAACATTATTTGCCCATTTCATTGTATTGACATGTGCACCAATGGCAAAAAGTAATGAAGGGTTAAGTCTGTTAGTGGCTTAGCATGAATCATGGCAGTGGTCCCAAACCATATTATTTGCCATAGAATTCTACATTTCCATACAGCCACACTTCAAAACAACAAACAGAAAGTTTTACTTAATAATGCCCTTGATGCATCAGTAAAAATGCGGTAATTTTATTAAATCTTGATAACTCAGTAGCCCTTTTGATACCCCATGTAATAAAACGGGAAGTATACACAGAGCACCTCTGTTGGATTTCCATGATTAACATCTTGAGGACAAGCATCTGTATAATTGCTTAACTTGCAAGCTAAACTAGCCACTTTTTTCATGGATTATGATTTTTACTCAAAAGAATAATGAACCCATGATGGTTATTCAGCCTTGGGTATTTGACAGACATTTTCTAAAAATGTCTGCTCCTTCAAGGAAAGCCAAAGCCTGCCCCTACAAGGAAAACTTAAAGGTATGTGTTGCCAGTCATAAAATCCAAACTTTCAAGCTGTCATTGCAGTCCCTTCTTCAAACTAGGGACTTCCAGTTTTTTCTAATATTCCTTCTGTTTTTTTCTATCTCTCTCCTACAGGAACTCTCATTATGTATATGTTGTAAGCTTGATGGTATACCATCGGGCTCCAGAACTCTTTATTTTTCTACATTCTTTTCTCTTTGTCTTCCTAAAATTAGATAATCTCAATTGATCATCTTCAAGTTCATTGATTCTTATTCCATCTGCCCAAATCTGCTGTTGAGCCCTTTTATGAATTTTTTACTTAAGTAACTGTAATTTTAAATCTCTAAATTTCTCTTTGGTTTGTATTATAATTTCTGTGTCTTCATTGAGACACCATTCTCATACTTTTCTTTAGCTCTTTAGAGAGTTCTTTGAACATATTTAATATAGATAATTTAAAATTTATGTCTAGCAAGTCTAGGGACAGTTTCTATTGATTGCTTTTTCTTCTGTGTATGGGCCAATACTTTATTGTTTCTTTGCATGTCACATAATTTTTGTTGAATACTGGACATTTTAAACAATGTAATTTGGCAACTCTGGAAATGAGATTCTCCCACCTTCCCAGGGCTTATTGTTGTTGTTTGCTTGCTTTAGTGACTTTTCTGAACCAATTCTTTGTGGTCTGTGGCCCCTGAAGTTTCTACTGAGTTAGCTTAGTGGTCAACTAATGACTGGACAGAAATTTCCTTAGATGCCTGGAACCAATAGGTTTCACAGTTTATTGAGGGGCTGTGTGCATGTTGGGGTGTGAATCATGCTTTCACACTAAGCCAGGCAATTGACAACTCTGCCTTAGCCTTCACTTCCTGCTAGTAGAGAGCCTTAAGGTCAGTTAGAGGTGAGAGTTTAACATTTTCTCAGGTGTTTCCTAAGCATGTGCATAGCCCTGGACATGCTTAGGAAAGCTGCTCACAGCCTTATGCATGTGCATCGTCTCCTAGGTTCCCAGGAAAATGTCTCAGCTTTTCAGTGACCCCTATGAGCATATCATTCCCAGCTTTCCCTTTTAAGCTTTTTGGTTACCCTATTGTTTAACCCAATTATTATCTACTGCCTCAAGCAGCCATGGTGTTAAACAATTGCCTTTAATTTTTTTTAACAAATGCCCCTAGGGAAAAAGTTACTTTTGCTGGGTGAACTCTAAGTCAGATCACACAAAATCATTGTGAGGGGTCTTTCAGGGAATTACTAGACAGGTCAAATAATGACAACTCTCTGGGTATGGGGGCTTTGGAGGGGCCCCCACTGTGTCCTGCCCACTCCAGCTGCTGCCAGGCTACTGGTTTTCACTGTGATTGTGGAGTCTTGGTTTTCAAGAATACTGTGGAGCTGGTTATGGGGGAACAGAACTGGGGCAAGTTAAAGCACCAGAAAACTGTTCTTACTGAGATTCAGTCATTTTTCTTGAATAAAGGCTCCCCAGATTGCCTTTGATTAATTTTCAGAGCCGTGAAAAAGTTGATTCAGACAAGTTTTGCCAGTGTTCTTGTTGCATTTACAGAGGTGAGAATTTTCAGGGATCCTTCCTCTGACCTTCTTGCTTATGTCCTCCATGCTTCCACTTTCTCCCATACAACTTGGCACAGACTTGGCTTATACTGTTCTCGGATAGATTAACATGCATGTTATTTCCCTAAGCAGAATTTTGAAAAACTTGTGTCCTTCATCAAAGCTTAACAGTTTCCAATATTTTAAAATTATTCTGATAAAATCAGTGGTAATATTAATAAACATGGTTTAAAACAGTATTATTTAATATAATGTATTAATATTTGGAAGATCTCATGAGCCAAGGTTTTCCAAATGACTAATATATAATGTTGTAAAATCACGCATGGGTGAAAGATGCATTTAAAATGCAACATAGGGCTGGGCGTGGTGGCTCATGCCTATAATCCCAGCACTTTGGGAGGCCAACATGGGCGGAACACTTGAGGTCAGGAGTTTGAGACCAGCCTGGCCAACATGGTGAAATCCCATCTCTACTAAAAATATAAAAATTAGCCAGGGGTGGTGGTGCACCCCTGTAGTCCCACTACTTGGGAGGCTGAGGCAGGAGAATTGCTTGAACCCCGGATGTGGAGGTTGCAGTGAGCCAAGATCACGCTACTGTACTCCAGTCTGGGAGACAGAGTTAGACTCCATGTCAGGAAAAAAAAAAAAAAAGGAAGATAAAGCGATGGATTTTATTGACAAGCATGGAAAATTCAGATGTGGTTTCAGATTCTATATTGTAACTAATCTTCATATATATTGAATAAGAATATCTTCAATCAAATGAAAAGACTATTAAAATATTCCTTTTTTTCCAACATATATATGTGTCAGGCCAGTTTTTCTACGTATGTTAATCAAAACCATGTATTGCATCACACTGAATGCACAAATAGATACAAAAATCCAACCATCTTTAAGCTTGATATTAAAGATATATAAAAAAATTTAAAATAATGCCACACTTATGAAATGTTGTTTTATCTTGAAAAAATATAGTTGTTTTCTATAAAAACGTTATTTATACTAATATGCAATGAATTTATTCTTGTTAATTTAAAATGAACTAAATAGTTAAAAATTTTTGTTTTAATTGTAATGTGATAAATATATTAAGGTAACATAGACCTCTTTTGCTTTAACAAGGAAATGATTAATTTAGAAAGAACCTAGAGAATTCAAGACTTTCACAGCAGGGGGAGAGGAATGTTACTGCTTCCCTCCCCCAAAAGAAAAGATACGCAAGGAGAGAATTCAATTAATTGTTCAGGGAATTTCTTCCTGGATGGTTTTGCATTCCTGTTAAATCACTGTGGGGCACACAGGTCTCTCTGCCAGCATGCTGCAAAGATTCTACACCCTGACCCTACTACTAACATTTTAACTGCTACCATGGGAGTCCCTTCTCTGAAATCCCTTTCCCCACCCAGTCTGTTCTGCACACCTTAGCACAGACCTGGTCTACAAGGTTCTCTGGAATATTAATATTATTTCCTTCAGTCAACTGTTAGTCATTTGGGGCTGGACATGATGTTTCAGGCATCTCCTTCACCCCATCACAGCTCTTAACATAATGCTGGGCACCAGCACATTATTCTCTGTCCAAGTCTGCCATTTGGCTGATCAAGATGAAGACTTAGGACAGAAACACTTTCGATGCAGAATGATCTCTCTACACTGTGTCATTTCCTTTCTGGGAATGTTCGTTTCCTAACAGCATCCACAGAGCCAGGGAGCCAGGGAGTCAGGGGAGCAAGGGTGGAAGGCTCTGATTTCTTATCCCAGTTCTATGGCTTTCCAGCTTTGTCACTTTGGGGGAAATAACTCCTCTGAGCCTCAGTTTTGCACACAGGGAGGAGGCAGACATTGTTTAATGTAGGAGGCACCCAGCAGATGCTGGCTTCCTTGCCCAATTTTCTTCCCCCTCTTCTTTAGGATACTTTGAGATAATTAGCAAGGACGTGTCAGCCACAAATCATAACTCTTTCAAAGGCACTCATTAGCCAGTGAGAAGTTAATTACACTTAATCCAGTTTCTTTCCTCTTTATTTACTGTACTTAGGATGGATTGTAAATCTCTTATCAACTAAAACACATGTTTCATAAAATTATACATCACAAAATTATGACAATCTCCCATCTGTTTATTTAGTCGTTAAGAATTTAAATAGAGTGTATCTAACCCAATGATTTTCTCCATGTTTTTCTAAAATTCTTTCTGTTTTCCCTCCTTGATTCTTGAGAATCATCTCTGCTCCCCACCTCTACTGATTTCTTACTGCTTTACTGCCCCGTGTGCCTCTCAGCCTTTTCTTCCTTTCTCTCTCTTCTACACAAGTCATGGTACTTTCAGGGCAGGTGGCTTCTCTGCAGAGGGCTCATGGACTGGATAGGTCAGGATATTGAAACGACTTGGGATTTCCCAGTAGTCGATACTACCCAGCCCGTCCTCACCCCCTGCCTTTTTAAAAAATCTATTTGCTCTGTCACCCAGTCTGGAGTAGCTGGGACTACTGGTATGCATCAGCATGCCTGGCTAATTTTTAAATTTTTTGTAGAGATGGAATCTTGCCATGTTGCCCAGGTGGGTCTTGAACTCCTGGGCTCAACTGATCCTCCTACCTCAGCCTTCTGAAGTGCTAGGATTACAGGTATGAGTCACTGTGCTCAGCTCATAGTACTTTTTTTATGCTGTCAGCTCTTAACAGAGGCCAGATTAATTGAGAATTAATTGAATTAATTGAAGAGGTTCATGAAGAAGACAGGGTTGTAAACCAAAAATAAAATTCTAAGCCACGCACTGCCCCCACTTCTTTTAAGTTAAGAACTTAAAAAACTAGTTCACACCATGATGGGAAGGGTGTAGGATGTGCCTTATTATACCCTCCCCTCTTTGGAGTTCAGGCACAATTGACCACCACTAACATTAAAAGAGAGATCATAAGACTCACAGCAGATGCTGTAGCAGTAAGATACCCAACTCCAGCCTGACTCTGGTATAGCATCACATAACAAAGAGCAGGTCCTGAAGAAAATCAAAGTATTTTACACCAAAATTATATTTATTTGACATATTTTTAAATGGCCCTGCAAAGCCATCTCTTGTGGGAGGAAATCTGCATTCTGTAGTGAATCTCCTTCCCTTTCCAGGTCTTTTCCTGATTCAGGAGAGAATCTAACACCTTCTAAGGTCCAGAGAAGGCATTTACCATCTATTCTCTCTGAAGCCTGCTACTTAGAGGCTTCCTCTACATAAAGAACCTTGGTTTCCACAACCCACTTATCTTAACAATTTCTTTCTGCTGGCTCCATCTCTTTAGGCAAAGCTTAACTCTTCTGACCAATTGCCAATCAGAAAATCTTTGAATCCACCTATGACTTGTAACCTTGCCCCCCCACTTCAAAATGTCTCACCTTTCTGGGCTCAACCAATGTACACCTTACATGTATTGATTTATGTCTTTGTCTGTAACTTCCGTCTCCCTAAAATGTATAAAACCACACTGTAACCTGACTACCTGGGGTACATGTTCTCAGGACTCCTTAAGGATGTGCCCCAGCCGTGGTCACTCATATCTGGCTCAAAATAAACCTCTTTAAATATTTCACAGAGTTTGTTTTTTTCCACCAACAATGTGGGTCATGTGAAACTGTAGCAATAGACACTTTTCTTCACGTGAGAAGAGTCCGCTTGAACTGTGGAGCCCTAAGCCTAATTGATAGGATGAAGATGAGGATGTCTCCAAGGGTAGGCCAAGGAAAATTTGACGGAATGGCTTTGGGAACTTTAAAAGCAGGTTCTCAGGCCCTTGACCTAGGGATTCTGATTCAAGAATTTTAAACAAAGTTCTCTGATGATTCTTCGGTGTGATTCCTGAACCAGAGGCAGCTTGGTCTTGGCACTGTCACCTTCTTGGAGAATTCATCTATTATAACATTTCTTCTTTGAAAAGTCCCTTAACATTGATCTTCTCATTTAACCGCAGAATGACTTAGTGAAATAGACAGGAGCAGGCATTGTTTTCTCCAGAAAGTTGCCTTAAATTTTATTCTATGTGTGCTGTTGGCCAAGGCAAAGCCCAATATTAGCCATGGGTCAAGCTTGGCCAATCTCAGCCACTCCTGAATGGCTTCTACCCAGGAGCCAGGTTGCCAACTCAACAAGACATTAATGAAATTGGGATTGGATGTTCCTTACTTCTGAAAATGAGAAGGGACTGAAAATGAGAAGTACATATAGGATTGTAGAGGTAAGGGGTGCCTTACCTCTGCAATCCTATATGTACTCATAAACACTCAAGAGTGTTTATGAGCTGGGATCCACCTCTTGAGTGTTTATGGGTATATATAGGATTGTAGAGGCAAGGGGTCCCTTCAGGTGGGGGAAGAGAAAGGATGACCATGTTATATCTGTCTGTGTCTAACACTGACCCTTCCTGGGTTAGAGATTTGTATGTATTTCACACAAAGAACAGTCAATAAAAATCTAAGTATTACCTCTCAGACCAAGCCAGACCCACAGCCCCTGCCTTCTAAAAATACTTCTGGGCTGGCTGATGCATAGAGTGAGGTCAGCAATATTGCAATTACAATGAGGTCTAATGAGGTTAATAAGGGTGCAACATACAAAATGCAGGTAACATGTTTTTATTGGGATTGCGCTGTCTGGAGAAGAGTTCCAGTGGGAAAGGACCCAGTCAAGCACATCAGGCTGCGGGCTCCATGTGGCTCTGATCAACAATGGGAGGAGCCACTAATCAACAATGGGAGGAGCCACAGGAGCACTGTTCGTCCTGAAGCGAGAGAGCAGGCTTGGTCCGATCCAGGATTCTGTTCATCCCATGCTGGGACAAAGGGAAAACTTGGCTTGATCTATGTGAGTCAGAATGCCATGTGGACATGGGTTGCCAGCCAGTGGGGCTCAGGGGCTATGGTTTAGACTTTTAGTCACATTAAATTAAAAAGGGAAACAGCACTGTCCTTCATATACATAATCCTATCATGGTATTATCTTTATGGCCTCTGGTAAGAATCACATCCTCTTAGCAGACTCTTCAAAAGATTTGAGGGCTCTGTGTGCTATTCTACCACATGAAGAATTAATATTTTGCATATTTGTGTACAATGTCTCACTCTAGAAAAATAATGCTTTTTCAAATTCCCATAACATAAAAATGACGTAATGGTCAAGAAGAAGAAGAAATCAGAATATAAAACATTTCCCTACTCATCTAAGTAATTCTCAGTATTTCCTTTTTCTAAGTGAAAATAAGTTTATTAAGAAAGTAAAGGAATAAAAGAATGGCTGCTCCATAGGCAGGGCAGCCCTCCGGGGGTTGCTCTTTTCTTTTTTTTTTGAGATGGAGTTTTGCTCTTTTTGCCCAGGCTGGAGTGCAACGGCGCAATTTCAGCTCACTGCAACCTCTGCCTTCTGGGTTCAAGCAATTCTCTTGCTTCAGCCTCCCGAGTAGCTGGGATTACAGGCATGTACCACCATGCCTGGCTAATTTTATATTTTTAGTAGACATGGGGTTTCTTCATGTTGGTCAGGCTAGTCTCAAACTCCCGACCTTAGGTGATCCACCCGCCTTGACTCCCAAAGTGCTGGGATTATAGGCGTGAGTCACCACGCACCTGGCCAGGTTGCTCATTTTTATGGTTATTTCTTGATGATATGCTAAACATGGGGTAGATTATTCATGAGTTTTCCAAGAAAGGGGTGGGCAATTCTTGGAACTGAGGGTTTCTCCCCCTCTTAGACCATATAAGGTAATTTCCTGACATTGCCATGGCATTTGTAAACTGTCATGGCACAATCCTCAGCAATGTCCATTTGAGGCAGTGTTGGGGGAGTTTCAAGGGAGGATGCTGAGCTGCCTAGGATTCTCAGCACTAGGACACTGGAGCCCAGAGGTCAGTTGCCTTCGGCCACAAACTCTTTTCCAGGGAGGTCACAGATCTCCCTGAACATGCAGTAAAATTACGGTCATTTTCTCTGTGTGCCATGGTGTGAAAATGTTGGCATGCATGTCTAAATGTGGCAAACTTATCTGTATATTCTCTTCATCCTAGCTGTACCAGAAGTGATGCTGCTGTCTATCAAATATCGGCTAAAAACTCTTTTGGAATGATCTGCTGTTCTGCTTCTGTTGAGGTTGAGTGCTCGTCAGAGAACCCACAACTGTCTCCTAACCTGGAAGATGACAGGGAAACAGGCTGGAAACATGAAACAGGGACATATGAAGAAGAAAGTGCAAACCAGATTGATGAGAAGGAACATCCTTATAAGGAAGAAGAAAGCATCTCCCTGGGAACTCCCAGGTCAGCTGACTCCTCCCCCTCCAAATCCCACCATTCACACTCCCTCCAGTCATTGGCCAATCTTGACATTAGTGTGTCTGGTTCTGAAAATCCCTTGGGTGTTAAAGGAACAAGGCAAAGTGGAGAGTTCATGATCCAAGTAACACGGAAGAAATTGCAGATGGGTTGCTTTTCTTAATTCAAGCCATATTTACAAAAAACAAGACGGATGCTGCCCTAACACAGTGCATTCCACAGCATCAAAGTTCACGGATGTTGGCCTGAACAAGGATGGTCCTCAGGATGAAAGCTTACACTCTAGTCAGCAAAATCCCAAAGTACAGAAATACATTAGCCTCAGCCTCCCACTGTCTGAGGCAACTGTGCACATTTACCCAGGTGACAGTGCCGTGGTCAACAAACAACCCAGCCCACAGGTTTCCAGTGAAGACTCTGACAGTGACTATGAACTTTGCCCAGAGATAACCCTAGCCTACACCGAGGAGTTTTCAGATGATGACTTGGAGTATCTGGAATGTTCCGATGTTATGACGGGTTACTCTAATGCAGTTTGGCAAAGGAACCTGCTGGGGACTGAGCATGTTTTTTTATTAGAAAGCGATGACGAAGAGCTGGAATTCAGTGAGCATTGCCTGGGTGGGTGTGAGCATTTCCTCAGTGGAATGGGTTGTGGGCCTCAGGTGTCGGGTGACGCTGGGCCTATGGTTGCCACTGCTGGCTTCTGTGGTCATCACTCACAACCCCAAGAAGTTGGGGTGAGGAGCGGCAGAGCCTCCAAGCATGGTCCCTCATCCCCACAAACAGGGGATGACTCTCACTTTGGGACCTCACCAGGATGGGACGTCTTCAGTGACAGAACAGGGGAGATATAAACTCCCCACTGCTCCTGAGGCTGCAGAAAATGATTATTCGGGAATTCAAGGAGAAACCAGAGACAGCCACCAAGCAAGAGAAGAATTCACCAGTGACAATCTGCTCAACATGGATGAATCCGTAAGAGAGGCAGAGATGAAGCCCTTGTCTGGTGAGTTGGAAAACTCAGGGATGAGCCAGTGTTGGGAGACTGGAGCTGAGAAGAGAGTGGGGGAAAAAGACTTAGGGAACAAGAGGGGTTCACAGAAACCTGCCAGGGGGAGGCGGCTGGGAATGAAGGGAAATCCCAAGAAGCCGAATGCCAACCTGAGAGAAAGTACAACAGAGGGTATCCTTCGTCTCTGCTATGCCAGGGAATCTGCTAAGCACCCACTAACCCAGAGTGATAAAGAGAGACTTCTCATGCCACAGCAGCAGCGACGGATTGGAGTTCCCATGCTGATGCAGGAGAATGTGCTATTTCAACCCAGGCAGAGCAAGAAGCAAAAACCCTTCAAACTTCAACAGACTCATGCTCCAAAGAAGGGAATATGAATTACAAAGGCGAAGGAATGCACGTTAATACTCTATTTGAAACGAGCCAGGTTCCAGATTGGAGAGATCATCCGCAGGTAAGATTTTTCCTTTAAAGAAATTACGAGATAAAAAGAACGTGTGCAATGTGTGTGTGTGTGTGTGTGTGTGCGCGCATGTATGTGTGTCTTTACTTCACATTCATGATTGCTGTACCATAATGTAAATCAAAATAAGTCTCCAACACCCTCAGGGTACTTGTGCATGACAGCTGCTGCTGCTAGGAAGGAAATCTGGTTTTGAAAAAAGACCCAGATAAACCCTAAGCCATCCTAATTATAGCAAAAGACTGATAGAAGTAAGAGGCACTAATGGGATTCTGGACAGCTGGAAAAAGAAATCTGATATTTTGTCTGCTGCATGTGTTTTACCAGGCAATTCCACTATTCAGAAAGTTTCTCAAGTAAATGTTTTGGGTGTAGCCTTTAAGGGAAAAAGAAAAAATAATTGTTTTTAGTCGTTTGCAGGGGTACTTTGAAAATGATAGATCTTGGCTTTAATCCGAATTTGTAGTATGAATGAAAGACTTCAGTGTGTCTGAAAGACTCGTAGAATTCACTTTTTTTGTGACGCTAGGGAAGGCAGGCAGAGTAGCTTTTGCTACACTCATGGGGTGCTTTTGATTGGATGTTTGTCTTATTTTGTTTAAAACAGAGTATAAAAGAGGCTAAGAAAGAAAAAGCTGCCAAGAAATAAATTTGTTTTCCCTTGTTACTGATTTGGGAGTGTGAAGAGATGGAATTCAATTAATGGGAATAATCAATGCACAAAAGACGTCGTGCTTGATACGGAACTTAAGTTTTTAATGATATTTTCAGTTTAAAGGGTCCCAAATGAGCTTTGGACAGATGCTGTAGTATGGGCAAGATTTGACTTTTGTAAATAAATACCTAAGAAAGGTTACTCGTCAATTATTTTTACTATACTCTGCATTCCCCTTTTCCCAACTTTGTAGTAGAAACCTAGTATTATTTTTATAGAAGACTAGATACACTCCAAAGAAAATAAAATATTCCCAAAGCAAAGTGACTTAACTGTGAAAATATTAAAAATTGATACATGAATTTCTAAAGACCTAGTCATAAAAGCCAATCTAAAAATCTCCAGATTTTAGGTAACTCTTGACTGAACAAACTGTTCTGTTCTGCTGGCCAAAGTAGCCACGTAAAAGCCACGTTTATACTTTACCATTCACAGGACAGCCAGATTCTCCCATCCAGTTATTTCACACACATGTCACTTAGCAGCTCACACACCAATGACCACAGTTTCATGCCCATGATAAACTTATGGAGGTGCTTTGGCGATTTGTTAATACAAAATAAAGTGACAATGTTCATTTTTCATGTTGATAAATGTGGCATTTCTTTTCCATTCGTAAAACGCTCTTCCGTGTTCAGCTGAGTGCTTTTTTGCAGTCATTTATCCACTCAAAGTGTGTTTCACTGGACAAATTACTTTTATTATTAAAGGTAGGGGAAGGTGATAAAATAGCTCAAAAGGGGTAAAGTGGAAGGGAAGGGGGCTATTTATTGATGGTATCAATTTTAGATCAACCACTGTGAAAGACAATTTGTATCACATCCATCTGCCCAAAATTTCAAAGAGCTGGAGGGAAGAACCCCCTTCATTATCCTCAGCTTATGCCCTAAACTGAATTCTGAGATCGAGAGCCCTTGTTTACTAGCAAGGCAGTCAAGTAAAATGGGCCATTTCTGGGAACCCGGGTCATCTATCTTATGCACCCTATGGAAAGTCTCAGGGAACTCTTTGGCTTCTACACTCACACACACATTCATCACTATACACCCACTCCATCAGGTATCAGCTCAAGGTCCAACCTGTGCTCTGTGGTGTGACTACGACAATTAGCTCGGAACCGTGAGCATTATTGTTCAGAAAGCAAACTAAAGAGCTTGCCTTTTTTGCAAGTGGTGAGACCATTTCTCACTTTGCAGTGATCAGCAAAAGAGCTGACGCCTCTCTCAAGAGACAACCAGAAATGTGAATGGAAGCTGTACACTGCAGAGCAGTTCTGTGCAGCCTGAAGTTAGAACTAGGATCTTTCTATCAGTGTTGCTTATTTTTATTTGATTAAAGCAGGAAAATGTTGCCACAGGGACCGGCATATGTGAGACTCTTTTACCCATGCAAAAAGTTTCTATTTAGTTGTAGGAAATACCTATATTTTCTACATATGTATACAACGCAACCAAATTTACAGTAAATGGCTCACTATCATCACAGATGTGACGCAGAAGCACTGGGGGTCACTGGGAACTAAATTCAACCTTTTAAAAGAATAATACTGTTCACAAAAAGATAGGTGAATCTCTCCATAACAAATTCAAAAGACATTTTAAATATTTATTCTCAGACATTTGAGGCTTGTGGGGAGCTAAAAATTTGCAGTGGTTAAAAATCCCGAGTTGGGGATTATAGTAATACATTTGCCCACTTTTTTTTTGGTGGGGGGTGGAGTCTAGCCCTGTCCCCCAGGCTGGAGTGCAATGGCATGATCTCAGCTTACTGCAACCTCCGCCTTCTGGGTTCAAGCAATTCTCCTGCCTCAGCCTCCCGAGTAGATGAGATTACAGGCACACGATGCCACCACGCTTGGCTAATTTTTCGTATCGTTAGCAGAGACGGGGGTTTCACCATGTTGGCCAGGCTGGTCTTGAACTCCCGACCTCAGGTGATCCACCCACCTCGGCCTCCGAAAGTGTTGGGATTACAGGCGTGAGCCACCACGCCGGGCCAGATTTGCCCACTCTTGAGTCTTGCCTGATTCACTTACCTTTAGGTGCCTTTTTGTAGAAACAGTGACCAGTAGTTTACCTCCTAGTAGTTTCTCTTCGTCTGCATACCATTTTCAGGATGCTGAGAAAAACTCCATGTCGCTAATGTTCTAAGAACAAGGCCATAGTGTAGACTATCTCCCGCCTAAACGTACATCACCAGGTGTATGCCCTTCCTGTCTCCCTTTCTCTCTTTACAATGCAAGGCCATCTTACTGTGATTTGTCTTAAAATAGTACCTATCCAAGCTAATATTGGAAAGCCCCCAGTTTCTCTACATTTATGGAAGATTATAAAGTTAATCCCAGTTTGGGAGTGGAAAACAGAGAGGGTACCCCAGGCTAACTTGAACCATCTTCAAGAGTCACACTGCCAGCTCTCACCTTGGTTTTCAGCTCACTTTCCCAGTCCAACTCAGAGGCAAGGCCTGACAGTCTGCCCATCTTAAGTTTCTCAGCAGCCACACTGGGGTAAGATCATCTTCACTCTTAAATCAGAAGTGCTGTGTCTTTGCTCCTGCACAGCTGCCCAGCTTCACCCCAGAGGGAGTTGCATTTCTGTTTGGGGTCATGGGATCGCAAGTATACAGTAAGGAAATATGTTCCTGGGCTCTGGTAGTTAAGAATCTTCCTGATCCAGAATCAGCACTAAGCACAGAATTGAGCTCCACGATGGAAGGGAATTTGTTCAGTATATTTTGTTTGCTGATGTATCCTAAGTCCCTAGAGTACTCCTGCCATGTAGTAGGCAATCAATTATAGACTGGATAAGTAGCCATACAATACTAGAGTAAATGCCAAGTATAGTTAGGTGTGATTCTAATGATCATTGGTGTCTACCACTTCATGGCCTTTATTTTCCTGAGGACATTCTTTGGTTGCCTTCACATAAAAGATGCTGAGGCCAACTCTCTGCTAATAGGACCTGCTTCCTATTAGTTACTCTTTTGGCCTTGGGAATGGGTTACTTTGTTCCAAACCAGCAGTCCCCAAACTTTTTGGCACCAGGGACTGGTTTTGTGGAAGACAATTTTTCCATAGCCAGAAGGGGACACGGGTGGTTTCAGGATGAAACTGTTCCATCTCAGATCATCAGGCATTAGATTCTCATAAGAAACATGCAGCCTAGATCCCTCACATGCACCATGGTTTGTGCCCTGCTGCTCACCTCCTGCTGTGTGGCCGAGCTCCTAACAGGCTGCAGACCGGTACTAGTCCGTGGCCTGGGGGTTGGGGACCCCTGTTCTGAACCATCTAAATCTTGCATTTGGGTTCCCTTGTGAATGCTGGTGATTTACATACAACTTTGCTTTATTAGTGCTTCATGATCTCTGAAAAACTGCTAATTAGATTCAGGAAGATCTTACCATATTCACCTAGCACTCAGGACTTTCTACCTTTTGCCTCTGTCTATCTCTGGGAGGCAAAGTAGGGGTACAAGCTGGTTTCCTCACCTGGAAAACATGTAGTGGATGGTCCATCTTCCTTTCTGAAATTCCTTTGTCCATCTTGTTTCTAGCTCAGCCTACCCGCTGCTTCAAGACTGAGATCCTGCAAGGTGCTTTGAGTTGCTTTACTCACCCCTAACTACAATTCCTCCTTTCAGAGCAACCCATGACATTCTCATCCTCGTTCTTTGTAATCCTGACTTTGTTGGGACAAAAGTTTTATAGAAGATAAAAATGGCAACACGCCTCTAGTTCCAATTAAAATACTGCATTCCTGGCTAGGTGCGGGGGCTCATACCTGTAATCTCAGCACTTTGGGAAGCCAAGGCAGTTGGACTGCTTGAGTCCAGGAGTTCAAGACCAGCCTGGCAACATAGCAATACCCCATCTCTTAAATATATATATATATATATATATATATATATATATATATATATATATGATATGTTCACATATACATATATATAAAATACTGCATTCCCTTAATGCTCAATTTAGAATTAAACATAAAGGACCAGAATACACTAAGTATGATGTTTCTAAGAGAATTCATTAGCAGATCTATACCATTTACAAATGGTTTTATTACATTTTTTTAACTGAAATGTTTACTGAGGTAATTGCAGTTCACATGCAGTTGTCAGAAATAACACAGAGAGATGGCAGTACACTTTGCCCAGGTTCCCCCAATGGTGACATTTTACAAAACAATTGTATAATGTCATTAGCAGGATATCGACATTGATACAATCTACTGAGCTAATTTGGATTTCCCCAGTTGTACCTGTACTTGTACTATGTGTGTATTAAGATCTACAGACATTTATCACCTACGTAGGTTCCTGTATCCACTACCAGAGTCAAGATATGGAACAATTCCATTACCACAAAGATCCCTTCTGTTACCCTTAATAACCATACACACCTCCTTCCTCCCTCCCCTTTCGGTAGCCCCTGGCAACCACTACTTTGTCCTCCAATTCTAAAATTTTCTCATTTCAAACATGTTACATAAATGGAATCATACAGTATATATGCTTTTGAGATTTTTTTTTGAAATTTAGTATAATTCCCTGAGATTCATTCAACTTGTATGTATCAAAAGTTCATTCCTTCTTACTGCTGATTAGTATTCCAGGCAGTTTGTTTAGTCTTTCACTGGTTGAAGCACATTTGGACTGATTCCAGTTTTTTGCTCTATGGCTAAAACATTTATGTACACACTTTTGTGTGAACGTAAGTCTTCGTTTCTATGGGACCAATGCCTAGGACTGTCATTGCTGGGTCATATAGGGGTTGCATATTTAGTTTGTAATGAAACTGTCCAACTGTTTTCCAGAGAGGCTGTACCTTTCTAAATTCCTATCAGCTATGTATAAGGGCCCAGTTTCTCAACATCCTCACCAGCATTTAGTGTTGTCATTTTTTTTTTTTTTTTTTTTGAGGTGGAGTTTCACTCTTGTTGCCCAGGCTGGAGTACAATGGCACGATCTCGGCTCACTGCAACCCCCCTGGGTTCAAGCAATTCTCCTGCCTCAGACTCCCGAGTACCTGGGATTACAGACATGAGCCACTGTGCCCGGCTAATTTTTGTATCTTTTAGTAGACACGGGGTCTCTCTATGTTGATCAGGCTGGTCTCAAACTCCCGACCTCAGGTGATCCACCTGCCTCAGCCTCCCAAAGTGCTGGGGTTACAGGCTTGAGCCACCTTACCTAGCTGGTGTTGTCATCTTTTTTAAATTCCAGACTTTCTGATATGTGTGTGGTGATATCCCATTGTGGTTTTAATTCACATTTCCCTAATAGTTAATAATTTTGAACATTTTTAAAATGTGTTTATTTGCCAATTGTATATTTTCTTTGGTGAAATGTCTGTTAAATCCATTTCCTAACTGGATTGTTATTTTATGGTTGAATTTTGAGACTTCTATATACATTCTAGTGAGCAGTCTTTTGTTGGTTTATAGATATTTTCTCCTTGTCTGTAGTTTTTCTTTTTATCTTCTTTACATGGCCTCTTGTAAAGCAAAAGCTTTTCATCCTAATGAAATGATGAGGTCTAATGATCAGTTTTTCCTTTTAAGGACTTTGCTTTTGGCATCAAGTCTGAAAACTCTTTGCCTTTTCCTACGTCCTGAAGATTTTCTTTCTGCTATGGTCTTTCTCTAGGTTTTATTGCTTTATGCTTTAGGTTTGAAGCCTATGATCCATTTTGAGTTGATTTGTGTAGAGCGTATGAGGTTTTGGTTAAGGTTCTTTTCTTTTTCCTGTGGATGTACAATTTTTCTAGCATCATTTATTGATAAGGCTTTGTACCTATGTTTAAAAAGAGAACTTAGCATAGTGCCAAGCACCCAGTAAGTTCTCAAGGAAGATATAAGGGTTTTCCAAGTGCAGTGGCTCATGCCTGTATTCCTAACACTTTGGGAGGCTGAGGTGGGCGAATCATTTGAGCCAGGAGTTCAAGACCATCCTGGCTAATGTGGTGAAACCCCATCTCTACTAAAAATACAAAAATTAGGCGGGCACGGTAGTACTTGCCTGTAATCCCAGCTACTCAGGAGGTAGGAGAATCATCTGAACTGGGAAGGTGGAGGTTGCAGTGAGCTGAGATCACACCACTGTACTCTAGCCTGGGGCACAGAGTAAGACTGAGAAAGAAAGAAAGAAAGAGAGAAAGAGAGACAGAGAGAGATAGGGAGGGAGGGAGGAAGGAAGGAAGGGAGGGAGGGAGAAGGAAAGAAAGAAAGAAAGTCAAGGTCTCATCTCCTCTTTGAGGTCAGAGGAAAGCATATGGTCACTTCCTCCCAGGGATTTTACCAGTGGCCAGGAGAACATCAGCCTCACAGCCAGGAGCTGGGGAGTATAACCAGGAAATAGGTGCCCCCATGAACCTGTGGGACTGAACAGATGATCAGACCCAGTTGAACTAAAGGTTGAAGAAACCAAGGGTGTTTTGGTTTCTGAGAGGCATTTAGTTAATTAATAGGACTATTATGTGCTATTTGGAAAGAATGAGCAAGTCTAGATGTATCATCTTTCCTGGATTTGCCTACAATCTGAGGATTGACTGATTTAAACAGAAAGCCGGGGGGTGATAGAGACCTAGAGAAAGAGGCCTTGAGGTTCAAGTCCAGCAGTTCCTACTAAATGATCTATGTATTCACGCCTTGAGAGTTCATGCCTTCAAAGGTGGCAGACTGCCACCATAGCCCACTAATTCCCAGTTGTGTTTTAAGTAACAGCAGAACATTTACTTCTTCTATGTCAAGCAGATTTGAGCTGATGTGGTGTGAAACTTCATGTTAATCTAAGTTCAGGCTAGTTGGTAGGCAGGCGGTGCAGGCAGAGTCTGCGGCAGCCTGAAAATCTGCATGGCCACCCAGGAACAGGCGGACACATCACAGGGCTCTGGTAAATGCTTTTAGGGCATAGAAAAATATAAGCAGCTGATCTAAACCATCTTGTAATACCGTGCTCCCATCTAAGAACAACCTGAGATCTTGAGTCATTTGCATACTAAGTTGTAGTCTCCCAAAACAACAACTACTAAAACAATGACTCCAGAGGGCTGATAAGCCAGATCTCAGCTGATGATGGGAAGGGCTGAAGTTTCTAATCGCTCATCTCTTAGAGCGTGTCCAGCCTGCCTCTTGTCAGTACCGTTCCTTAGCTGACCCAGGGAGGAACACAAACATTTGTTTTCTTTTTAATCACAAAGTCTGCTGTGCCACTTCTGCCAAATACCATTAACTGCCCTGGACCTGCAGTTTAATGTCCTGGCTCACTGCAGTTATCATCCTTGGTCACAGTTAAATAATCAATAAAGAGTCATTAGTAGCTGCAGTTTTGCAATTCATGGTGTGGTCCCCCAGGCCAGCTGGGTGGAAATGCAGGCTCAGAAGCCCTGTTCCAGTCCTAATGAATCAGAGTCTGCATTCTCAACCAGATTCCTGGGAGATTCATACATGCATGGAAGTTCCAATAGTCCCAGTCTACAGAGTATAGGATCCTTCTCAGATTAGAAAATACCCCAAAGCCATGCCCTCAACCCTAGCTGTGCGTGGAATCGCCTGGGAGCTTCAGAACATTCAGATGCCTGGGTTCTGCCCTTAGAGATTCTGATGTGATTTGGTCTGCAGTGTGGGCATCAGAAGCGCTAAAAGCTGCCAAGTGATTCTCTATACTTCCAAGGTTGAGAACCTTAGCTGAGCTGCAGAACCATGTGGAAACTTTCTTTTCCCCTAAGACAGGGTCTCTGTTACCCAGGCTGGAATGCAGTGGTCCGATTACTGCTTACTGCAGCTTGGACCTCAGGTGATCCTCCCATCTCAGGCTCACGAGTAGCCGAGACTACAGGCATGCACCACTACACCTGGCTTATTTTTCTATTTTTAATGGAGATGGGGTTCTGTCATGTTGCCCAGGATGGTCTCGAACTGCTGGGCTCAAGCGGTATTCTTGCCTTGTTCTCCCAAAGTGCTGGGATTATAGGCATGAGCTTGTGCCTGGCTTGTTATTTCTAAATAGAGTTGTCCCTCAGTATCTGTGGGGGATTGGTTCCAGGACCCCCTCAGATACCAAAATCTGAGGATGTTCAAGTCCCTGATATAAAATGGCATAGTATTTGCAAATAATTTATACACAACCTCCTGTACACTTCAAATCATCTCTAATTACTCATAATACCTAATACAATGTAAGTGCTATGTGTTGTTATACTCAATTGTTAAGAATAACCATTGTAAAAGTTGGTACATGTTCAGCAAAGATGCAATCTTTCCCCAAATCTCTTGGGTCCATGGTTGGTTGAATCCAAAATGTAAAACCCAAGGACACAGAGGGCCGACTGTATACAGATGTACAAGCCCCACCCCAGAGGTCCTTATTTCAGTAGATATAAGGTAGAGCTCAGGCATGCGTGCCCTTATGGAAGCTCCAGCTGACCCTGGGTAACTGAGGCACAGCTGTGGCTGAGAGTCCTGGAACCCACATGGAGCTAAACCCTGGCCAGGGGTCGGGGGAGTGCTCCAAGTTCTACCTCTGCCAAATAGGGCTGCAGAGAGCTAAAGGCTATACAGTTTGTGATGTACTTTTCCTGGGTATTCTGGAGTCTTTGCCCCTGATTTCCCACAATCTTAGCCAAGGAATAGAGCATCAGATTATTCAATATTACTTTTCAAACAGAGGCAATGGGTATGCTTCACACATAAGGCTTTCTTATCCTAGTGTGCTATACGCATTCCAGAAACACCTCACATTCTGAAAAATCACACACTTAAAGTATAAGGGATTTGGGGAAAATTAGCATCCCTAAGAGGTTACTTAGGAAACAGACCATTTTGAAACCTGAAACTAACAAAATCAGAAATGTGCCCGGGAAGTCACTTGGACTATCCAGGGAGGCGGCCCAGGCTGGCAGGAAGCCACCATGGCAGATATTAAAAACACACAATATAGGGCCCGGTGCAGTAGCTCATGCCTGTAATCCCAGCACTTTGGGAGGCTGAGGCAGGCAGATCACGAGGTCAGGAGATCAGGACCATCCTGGCTAACACAGTGAAACCGCATCTCTACTAAAGATACAAAAAAAATTAGCCGGGCGTGGTGACGCACCCCTGTAGTCCCAGCTACTAGGGAGGCAGATATAGGAGTTCCCTTGAACCCAGGGACATTGAGGCTGCAGTGAGCTGAGATCGAGCCACTGCACTCCAGCCTGGGTGACAGAGCAATCCCCGGTCTCAAAACAAAACAAAACACAAAACAAAAACAAAAACCAACAACACACACAACATAATAGAGTGGAGATGCTGAAGAGCTTCCAGATGGAGCCAGTGGAGGGTGCTGAGACCTCGAAGACAGAGGTGGGTCTCTGAGCCAGCAAAGCTGCTATTAAGCTGGGCCTGGGGGGCCACACAACCTGTCCTTAGACACACAGGCCTGCAGTGTGCTTCTTAGGACAGAGGACCCCCGACAGCAGGCTGCATTTGAAATTCTGTTAAAATACAATTCAATAGGGTCCCTGCTGCCAATGCAAAAGCTGACTTAAAGGCTTTATTTTCCTGCTCAATTTTCTGTCACTTATTCCAGCTATTCTGGTTTCCTTTGCCAAGGAAAAACTGCATATGAACCAATGCAGCATGTGGGTTACACTGACATCATTCCCCTGTAGCCCAGTCTCACAGAGCTAACTCCTTATGGAAACCTGTCACGGCAAACAGACACTGAGGATTTTGATGTCTCATGTTCAGGTGGCCCAACTCTGCTTGGAGTCCTCAGGGCAGTGTCTTAAAGTGAGGGCCTGGACAATTTGCACTGGAATCACATGATAAAAAAAGTACAGGTCCCTAAGTTTTACCCCAGACTTGCTGAACCTGCATTTTTATTATTCTCATTTATTTATTTCTTAGAGGCAGAGTCTCACTCTGTCACCCAGGCTGGAGCGCAGTGGCGCAGTCTCGGCTCACTGCAATCTCTACCTCCTGGGTTCAAGCGATTCTCCTGCCTCAGCCTCCCAAGTAGCTGGGACTACAGGAGCCGACCACCATGCCCAGGTTTATTTTTTATTTTTATTTTTTTTTAGTAGTAGAGACAGGGTTTCGCCATATTGGCCAGGCTAGTCTCAAACTCCTGACCTCAGGTGATCTTCCTGCTTTGGCCTCCCACAGTGCTAGGATTATAGGCATGAGTCACCATGCTTGGCCTGAACCTGCATTTTTAATATGCTGTCTGAGGATTCTCTTGGGCTTTAAAGTTTGGAAACCATGGGCTCAGTTAGACGGATCTAGAGTGATACTACAGCTTTTCCAGGCATTTCTGAAAAGACTCACAGGAGTCTTCCTCAACAGGAAGTTTAGGATCCTCAAGTGTAACCCCCTTTGTCCTAAGAGGAAAAACAAAAACTCATGATTAGAATTTTCTTCTGCTTCCTAATTGGCTTGGTATAAACGCAGCTTGTTCTTCACCTGTCCGGGAACTGAAATAAATACAGATCCTGATTTACTGTAACTAATCCAAAACAGGTGTGCCTTTTACAGCTGTGTTTTATTTTGAGGAGTACTTCAGTGGCAGGAATTTGGGTGGCAGCAGGGGAGGCTGGTGAGAGGAGGGTCACTTGGCAGTAAGGTGGGTTTTAGTCCCTGTACCAAGTCCTCACTACTGCCTGCTGTTGGAGCTGAGTGCCAGAGACACGGCCTCTGTTGGTCTTTGTTGGTCTTTTGGCTATGATAGAAGATAAACTTGAATCTCCGAAAGGCGAGGGAAAAAGCATTGAACTAACCAATCACGTATCAAGACAAATGATAAAGCTGTGGTCATCAAGATAGCGTGGGAGTTGCCGTAAATTGATAGATAAACCAAACCGAGGAAAGCACAGAATCCAATACTGGAATTTGGTGTATGGATAGAAATAGTCTTTCAACTTGTAGGGAAGAGACAAGCACTTCAATGCTGACACAATTAGCACCATATGGGAAAAATGTCAGTGCCTTACAGCGGACCACAAATAAACTCTGCTGTTATTTGATCTCTGAGTTAAAATTCGTAAAAAAATGATAAAGTACTGAAAAAAATTTTCAAAATGATTTTCATGATCTTGAGAGATATAAGATCTTCTTGGGACAAGAAGAACAAAATAGAAAGAAAGAGAAAGAAGTATCAATAATTTTGATTTTGTCAAATTAAAATTTTTCTATAGAACAAAAATACCACAAAGAAAATGAAAGTGACACACTCTCTATGTAGGACATTGTAATAGACAAAGATTATTTTCCAAGGTATATAAAAATCAAATAGATAAAACACCCCTAACAATTGAATTATTCTTAAAAGGTAAATATATATGAAGTTTATGGAAGAGATAAATGAACATTAAATATGCAAGAAGATGCTCAACCTTATGAGTAATTAGGAAAATACAAATTTTAGAGATATAATATCTTTCCTCAGATAGAAAAAAAATTAAAAGTGTAATGTCAAGCTGATATTATAAGGAAGTGAGTACATTGCCAGTAAAAGAGTAATTTGGCAAAATCTCTTAGAACTGAAAAGGTCATTAGCCATGATGCAGCAGTTTCACTTCTCAATAGTGACTCTTGAGAGAAGCTTGCATGAGGGCCCAAGGAAGCATGTGACATCATGTGTGTCGTAGAATTGTTTCTAAGGAAACATTTCTAAGGAAATGTTCACGGGTAACTGACTAAATAAAATGTGGCCTGCTCAAATGATGGACAGCTCAAAACAACATAGAATTAGAACGGTACATTGAAGAATAATACATACAATATGATACAATTTATGCCACCCAACTATTCCATAGTAGTATATGTTATTTGTATTTACATATATAAACACAAAAGATTATTTTTTAAGTCTGGAGGAATACATTCAAAATGATAAGATTAACTCTGGAGAGGGAAACAAGAAACCTAACATTTGGAGAGGTGATTAATAATGTTTTAAATTTTTAAGGAACTTATTTTTTCTGATTTTATTGAAAACTAATTTTTTTTTTGAAGGAAGACATAAACTGGGAGCTAGAAATCCTTGATTTTAGTCCTGGTTCTGGCATTTACTAACTGTATTTATCCCTGGGTAATTTCTTTTCCTCTCTTTGGGCCTCCTTCCTCAGTATAAACTGAAGGGGTTAAACATGAAGATCTGTAAATTTCCAAGGCACTGAGGTCCTGTGCATGCCTAATTTTACATCAGCTGCCAAAATAAATATCAAATAAAGTGGAAGAGACTGTGGCTCTCAAGGTAAGGAAGTCTAAGCATGAAAGGAAAAAAAAAAGATATATCTGATGATGTAAGAATTTTGCACAAAACCCCCACTGTAAACTGATATTAAAAACAATACTTAGAAAGCACTTGTGATGTACAAAGAAAGTGACGTAAGAAAAGATGAATAGCTTATAAAAAATGAACAAAGACACCGAATACGCAATTCATAAAATTCATCATAAACTTATCAACTCCATTCCTTTCTCCTTTCCTTCCTTTCTCAATTTTCAGAGATTGTTCTTAAAGTGATAATACCTCAGGCTAATAAGGCTGTGTGGAAACAGATTTTTCTGTTACCCTGCTGGCAAGAGTGCAAATTAGTACGACCCTGCTGGATGTCGGATTTGTGATATTTACTAATGCTTTAACATGTACATTTCGGCCCTGTAATTAGCCTAATAAAATTATCAGGAGTATAAATAGAGCCATCGGGACAAGAGTTTTTATTGTAACATGGTTCACAATAATGAAACACTGAGAACAATCTAACAACGGAGGAATAATAAAATATATTATGGGACAATATTCTTTGGACTATTAAAGCATTAAAAATCATGCCTGCAAAATATTTAAGGATATTTTTTAAATGCTTGGAAACAATTTCAAAGCAATATATATGTCGTCTCTTCCCTTGAGAAACTTACAGGTTGATGAGAGAAAGATTAGTCTCTTTGCCTGTGGCCACGCCATTTGTTTATTGGCAGAACCAAAGCTACAGTATGGGTCATTTTCCCCAGTTTAATGCCCTTATACCTCACGGCAGTTCTAGCCTAAATGAGTCCGTCTTAAAGCCATTTCTTTCACTCTTACCTTAGGTAACTGACAATACATTTCACAGTTTTATAAACAAAATGTCTCTATTCCCCCTTTCTAGCTGTTTCACAACATAAGCTCTACTCTGTTTTACTGGAAAAATAGTATGTATATTACAATACTATAGCTTTTTAAAATCCCTTAAGAGACAAAAAGACGGCAAGAGAATGTTTTCCTTTGATCACTGAGGGAAGAGCGTGATCATGAATAGATACTGAAAGTTGGATGCTGGATAGGAGCCCCTCAAGAGTCCAAGGGCTCTAAAAATGAGTGAGTATTATAAAAAATTAAGTCACTAGATATGGATAAAATTTCCTTTCTTATCGTATTTCTAGAACCATATACGGTAAGACTGTATCATATGAGCTGCCAAATTCCCCCAGGGGGAGTATCACTCTGTAATCATAAGGTGCTATGGGACTAATGTTTTTATCCCCTAAAAATTCATATGTCGAAGTCCTAACCTCCAATGTGATACTGTTAGCAGGTGGAGTCTGTGGGAAGTAATCAGGTTTAGATGAGGTCATGAGGCTGGGGCCCCATGAAGGGATTAGAACCCTTGTAAGGAGAGACACCAGAGAGCTTGCTTCCTCTCTTCTTCTGCCATCTGAGGACACAATGAGAAGGCAGCCACCTGCAAGTCAGGAAGAGAGCCCTCACCAAGAACTCAATCACAAGCACCTTGATCTTGGACTTCCCAGCTTCCAGAACTAGAAGTAATAAATGTCTCCTATTTAAGCCACACAATATATGGCCTTTTGTGATCGCAGCCTGAGCTAAGACATAAATTCACTCTCAGAATTTACATCCACAGCTCCAGGTAATTTGGGAGCCATTTAGTACACAAATGCAGTGAACTACTAAGGGCATCTCTGTAGTCTAAAATAGCTTCCGTGCGTACCTAATTTATACCAGAGGTTACTCTATTCAGTGGGAGACTGTAAGTTCTTATGAATGATGATGCTGATATTGTGTTCATGGCATGACACCAACTGACACTTTAGTAAGGCATTTTTCTGAAATGGA
The DNA here is from genome assembly GCA_036589455.1 of Ateles fusciceps. Classification (NCBI taxonomy): domain Eukaryota; kingdom Metazoa; phylum Chordata; class Mammalia; order Primates; family Atelidae; genus Ateles; species Ateles fusciceps. The sequence goes on from JAZHEH010000078.1 coordinate 13,273,368, forward strand.
ATTGTTGTTTACCAAAAGTAAGCAGCAAGTCACAAATCACATCAGTCAGTTCTGTAGTTTAAAAGACTGAAAATGAAACCATCTTGGAGTTGCATTTTTAGATCATCATCTCAGCTTCTATACCAGGTCAAAAGTCTGCGCTGATGGTAGAGAGAAACAAGTGGTGTCATCATCCACAAAATGATAACAGTTTATTGAATATTTGTGTGTTTCAAATACTATGTTAATGCCCGACCCTTGGCATTTCTGGTAGTCCATGTAACAATCCATGAGCTGGCCTACAAGACTCAGCGAGGTTCATTAACATGCCCAGTGTACCTCTATCTGTAAGTGACAACACTAGAACTCAAGTTCCATAAGAAAATCAGATCAACACAGCACAGACTGAAGTGGGTGAAGGTGAGGATGATCACTGAATATTGACTGAGTGTAGAGTCAGAATAACTCAGGTGAAAGAACCCATGGATTGGCCCCAACATCCAGATTATTGATGAAAGTATTCAATTGCTCCCCAAGGCAGGTGCTGATAATGCCCTGCCCCATAGCTACACCGTCCACCTAGGTTCCCTGCAACTGCAGGTGAAGGCAGTTTCCACCACCTGACAGCTCCCATAGCCTGAGAACTTCATGAGCTGGGAGGTTGCTTGACCACACCAGAAAGTGTATCTGGAAGTCAGGAAAGTCCTCCATCAATGGGGTGGGAGTTGGTAGAGAATATCCCAGACTCCCTAGCTTCCTGTGGAATGAGTCTAAGCATTCATCACACGATTCCTTAGAGGATCTCTGTGATCAGGCCCCTGTTGTCCACAGCAGCAACACAGTCATTCATTCATGTCCCATTTCCTGGTGGATTTTCTTCTCTGTCTTGTATTTCCCCTTCCCCCCCATGTTTTCTGGGATCATCTCCTGAATAAACACTCCATCCACATTCTTGTCTCAGGGTCTGCTTTCTGTGTGGGGTCGGGGGACGGGGTGGGGGCGCGGATCTTCAATTAAGAAAATTTCCTAACAGCTACCATTAAGGTTGAATCTCCTGTCCTCCAGAACACTGAGAACATCCCCCTCTTAGGTTTGACCTTAAAGGATTCTGACCCATTCCTAAGGGTCCAGTGTTCCAATGTTGCTTATTTCATAACCCTTTCAATATTTCAGCATCCTTGCATAACCATCCAGCCCTGACTCACACCCTCCCCAGCAGTCCTACAGCTCTTTATTTTACTGACTTTAGAGCCTTTGCTGTACATCACACTGGGTTTAGATTGGCAGTATACTTATTTGTCTCCCCCAGCTAGATTTTTAATTCCTTGTGGGTCAGTGCTGAGCTTTCTTGGGCACACACAGTATCTGATAGGAGATCTCAATAAATGTGGAGTTGAACATTGTCATGTCATCTGATAGGTTCACCTGTTACAGGGGATTTAAACTCAGCAAATATGACAACTTCAGAAGCATTGTAACCCCAAATAATACAAAAATATCTGAATCACAGTAATTCATTTGAAACTATTCAAAGATACAAAAATGGAAAAGTAAATCTCTCACTGGCCATTCTTGGGCATAGGTCCGCTGGGAATTAGGATCTGAAAAGTCAGCATCTAACTACCTGATAACTCAGATTGGGCAAATTCTCCAACTCTAGAAAAGGAAAAATGCCCAATTTCTTTTTCCTATGGAATGAAGGCAACAGAGTGTGCCTAAGGGACCCCAGCCCCTGCAGTAGACTGCCCATGCCCACCTAACAGTATGGTATGCCGAAAAATCCCCTCCAAAGGCATTCATATTCTGATTCTCAGAACCTGTGAATATGTTACCGACGTGAATATGGCAAAAGGGACTTTGCAGATGTGATTAAGGTTATCAACCCGGACATGGGAGATTAGCTTGGATTACCTAGGTGGTCCTACTTGGTCCCAAGGGTCCTTATAAGTGGAAGAGGAGGCAAGAGCATCGGTCAGAGAAAGATTTGAAGATGCTACCGTGCTGGCTTTGGAGGTAGTGAAAGGGCCATGTGCCAAGGGATGCGGACCATCTCCAGAAGCTGGACAGAAGGGATTCTCTTTTTGTATTAGTCAGTTTTCATGCTGCTGATAAAGACATACCAAAGACTCAGAAGAAAAAGAGGTTTAATGGACGTACAGTTCCACATGGCTGAGCAGGCCTCACAATCATGGCGGAAGGCAAGGAGGAGCAAGTCATACCTCACCTAGATGATGGCAGGCAAAGAGAGAGCTTCTGCCGGAAAACTCCCACTTTTAAAACCATCAGATGTTGTGAGACTCACTCACTATCATGAGAACAGCGCAGGAAATATCGGCCCCCATAATTCAATCACCTCCCCACTGGGTCCCTCCCATGACATGTGGGAATTGTGGGCATTACAATTCAGGATGAGATTTGGTTGGGGACACAGCCCAACTACATTCAAGATGAGATTTGGGTGGGGACACAGGCCAACCACGTTGCTCCTCTAGAGCCTCCAGAAGGACATGGTCCTACTGACACCTTAATTTTAGCCCAGCAAGATTCATGTTGGACTTCTGACCTCCCAAACCATAAAGTGATAAATCTATGTTGTTCAGAGCCATTAAATTCGTGGTGATTTGTTACAGCAGCCATCAGAAGCAGAGACAGAGTAGGTAATTTGAAAATAACATACCTGAAGGCGAGTCTGGATATCCTTCCTTGGGTTTTTACTTCAGGCATCAAAGAAGAAGCCCATTCCTCACTCAGACTTTGCAAATTCCAGTTGTTCTTGGCTTAGAAAATCTGATGTGGAAGAGAAAACGACATGAAAAATGGCGATCTACCTGACACAAAGCCAGTGTCGTTGAGAGTAAGCATCACACTTGGGGACTCAGGAAGCCTCAGAGGGTAAGGCCCAACTCACAGACTCCACAGCCAGTTGACTATAGAACCCCTGGGCCCTTTCAGGACTCTGCTTAGAACACTGCCAAGTCCACAGCATGAGCTCCTGGCCTCAGGATGCCTGTGATGGGGTGGACTCCAGGAGAGTCTTCTGAGAAGGCCACACCCTGAATCAGACCCCTGGAAAGTCAAAGGAGCAAAGATGGAGCAAAGGAGGTAGTAGTTGGGGCAGGGATCCTCTGAGCAGCCTTTAGGGCAGGGTTTCTCAGCCTCCACACTACTGATATTGTGGGCCAGGTAATTCTTTGTTCTGGGCAGCTGCCCGTGCATTGCAGGATGTTTAGCAGCATCCCTGGCTAGCAGCAATCTCTTCCTCTCACCCCCCACCCCAGTCGTGGCCATCAAAAATGTCTCCAGATACTGCCACATGTCCCATGGGATGCGGATGGGGGCAAAAATCACCCCACATTGATTAACTTTGGCTAAATTCTATACTGCCATTAGTGACAGTTAGGAAATAAAACAGTTATCTCATTAAAATTAGTGCTGTCTGACAGAAATTTAATGCAAGCCAAATATGTAATTTTTTGTAAGTACAATCATGAGTTATGCAACCGTCACCACTATTTAATTTCAGAACACTTTCATTACACCCGCAAGAAACCCATATGTATTAACAGTCACTTCCTCTCCCCCATCCTCCCCCAGCCTCTGGCAAATCGTAATATACTTTCTGTCCTGAGTAGATTTGCCTATTCTGGACATTTTGTATAAATGTAATCATACAGTAGGCGGCTTTTGTGTGTCTGGCTTCTTTCACTTAGTGTAATGTTTCCAAGGGTCATCCACGTGGGAGCATCTATCAATACTTCACTCCTTTTTAAGGCTGAATAATATTCCACTGTACGGGTATACCAGGTTTGGTTTTAGCCACGTATCAATCGATGGACATCGGGTGGTTTTCACTGTGTGGCTGTTATGAATAATGCTGCTACAAACATTCATGTCTGAGAGTTCTTTGTGGGCATGTGTTTTCAATTATCTTGGGTAAATACATAGGAGTGGAAGTGCTGGGTAATTCTATCTGTGTCCTTTGGAGGACTCGCCATACTGGTTTTCAAAGCAGCCATGCCATTTTATATTCCCACCAGCAGTATATGAGGGTTAAGACACTTATGTCTTTTATTTTTTTTGGAAGCCAGATTTTAAAAAAGTAAAAGATACAACTGAAGTGAACTTTAATAATATATTTTACTAACTCAGTGTAACCAAATATCATTTCAATAATATACAAACAATATCAAAATTGTGAGATATTTTACATTTTTTTGGTATTAAGTCTTTAAACTTTGGTGTATATTTTCCACTCAAAGCATGTGTAAACTTGGATGCTAATTATTCTTTGGAAATAATTGCTCTGGATTTAGAGTTCACAAAATTAAGTTGGAAGGGTAGATTCACATATCCAAATTGTTCCAATCCTATTAAAATTTTTTCCTAACATATATGATTTTTTCCTAACATATGTGATAATCGCATCTATCAGTTTTAAATTTACATATACATTAATTAAAATTAAAAATTCAGTTCCTCCTTCAAACTAGGCATATTTTAAGCCTCACTAATCACACGTGGCTCGAGCCTCCCAGGTTGGACAGTCCTGCTCTAAGTGATTTCTGTTGTCATTGTGATTTTTATTTTGATTTTTTTTAGAGACAAGATCTCATTTTGTCACCCAGGCTGCAGTGGTGTGATTGTAGCTCACTGCAGCCTGGAGCTTCTGGGCTCAAGGAACCCTCCCACCTCAGCCCCCCCCAGTAGCTGGGACTATATGCATCCAACTCTACTGTAATGTTTAAAAAACTATTGCCCTGGGCCTCAATGTTGGTTTTCTTTCATCTTTTACAGCTGATCCAACGACAAACTGGAGATATATACATATGTGTGTGTGTGTATATGTATATATGCACATATGTACATATACATATGTGCATATATGTGTATATACACACATACACATATACATACGATGTGGTATGTACACAGTATGTATATGTGTATAGACACACTACATATAGTTCATATATATGTAATTCTTATATATATATAATTTTCTCTTTAATAGACTATTTTTTAGAGCACTTTTAGGTTCACAGAGAACTTGAGCAAGAAGAACAGAGATTTCCCTTCTATGTCCTGCCCCCACAAATGCACAGCCTCCCCCACTATCTACACCACATCAGAGACTGCATTTGTTACAACTGATGAACCTACATGGACACATCACCATCACCCAAAGCCCATGATTGACATGAGGATTCCCTCTTGGTGGTGCACATTCTGTGGGTTTGGAGAGTGTCTAATGACATGCCTCCCCCACCACCGTGTGTCATTCTGTTCTAGAGGAATGGCGGCTTCCTGCATGGCAGTGTTCTTAGCCGCAGTCTACTGGTTTAGAGCAAGTGGCAGACAGCAGCCCTGGTCACCCATGAGCCCCTCCAGCCTCTCGGCCCTCTGGACCTTATTTCCAGTGGCCAGCCCTTCTGGGCAGCCCCCACTGCCAGGGCTTTAGTGTCCCAGTTGGCATCCTGGCAGCCATGCCACTCGTTGGACAGCCTCCACTGTGTCTCTTGTATCACTTTAAAAACAACATGCCACCCTGCCTCCAGGCCATCTCTCAGGTTACTGTGGAGCTACAGGACGAAAGAGGACACATTGCATTCATCTGTGAGGTCACAGGTTATTGGGCTTAGGAGATCCGCTGTGGAATAGGGAGCCAGGGGATGGGGGGCAGGTAGTGTTTGTCATGAGCATTCACCATGCAATGTCTAAGGGCTCATGTCTACAGTGAAGAGACAGCAGCACCATCTCCCCCAGGGGCAGGGATGCCACAGCCCAGCCCTCAGGCACTCTAGGTTTATACAGGACAGTGCTGCTCTTCTGGGGAGCTTGTCAAGATTCAGTGAGTCTGGGGGAGGGGCCTGAGACCATACATGTCTAACAAACTCCCAGGGATTTCCACCCTTGGTGTCATGAGGGCTTACGGCTTTCCCCAGAAAGGATTAAATATGACCCACCCTTCCCTCCCACCTTTCTCTACCAGTGCCACTGCCCAGTAGCTAATTGCAGCTGAGAAGTATTGAAGGTAGAAATGTACACGGCCTGGGCTAAGCCCTTTGCAGGAGTTGGCTCATTTCATTATCTCAACAGCCCTATGAGATAAATCCTGTCAGCCCGACTCTACATCAGGAAGGCAAAGCCTTGCTTTGAATACAGTCTGCCTGGCTCCAGGCTCTGTCTCTATCCATGAGGTTAAATAGCTTTCCTAATTCCATTTTAGGTCTGAGTTCCTTAACTCTCTTCAAAACTAAAATAACTGTTGATAACGGTGGTGGCCTCTGGTGAAGGTGACTGAGTAACTGAGTGGCAGGGAGGGAGGGACACAATTTTTTACTATATACCTGTTCACGGCATACTTTATGAATTTTGTACTCCGTGTGTGTGTGTGTGTGTGATCTAATCCAACAAATTAACGAATAGCTTTAAAAAAATAGTTTTTAAGGTCGGGCGTGTGGCTCAAGCCTATAATCCCAGAACTTTGGGAGGCTGAGGTGGGCAGATCACTTGAGGTCAGGAGTTTGAGACCAGCCTGGTCAACATGGTGAAACCCCATCTCTACTAAAAATACAAAAATTAGCTGGGCATGGTGGCTGGCACCAGTAATCCCAGTTACTCAGGAGGCTGGCAGGAGAATCTCTTGAACCCAGGAGGCGGAGATTGCAGCAAGCCGAGATCATGCCACTGCACTCCAGCTTGGGTGACAGAGAGAGACTCTGTCTCAAAAAAAAAAATTTTTTTTTTAAGAAGCCCATGGCCTTCATAGTTAGAACCATGTACAAGTAGCAGAGCCCGTTCTCAGGGCAGGGGTGTGAGACAGTGTTCACCACGCTGGGCCACCAGCATCTCTGCTGAGATGGTTGGGGTTCTTCAGGCCTCAGCCATGTCCCTCCTGTCCTCTGGGAGTGTGCAAGACAAAGCTGCACACTTTCCACCAGACGATAAAGGGTACACTTAGCACCTGGTTGGCAAGGACATTTCCAGAGTAGGTAGACTTTATAATAACAATTCGATAAATAGTAATATTGGTTAAAAATGGTGCTGTTCAAAGTCAGATGCAAGAATTCTTTCCCTTTAGACAACTTGGCACAAGTCTGAATTGCTCAGTGCTTACCTTTGCTCTTTTGTAATATTATACATTGACAAAGAGGAGAATATCAGGATAATGACCAAGAAATGATTAGACTTAGCCATTGTGGGTAACTAGATATGATTTGAATCTCAGTGTTATCACACTGTTCTAAGCTAGTTACTGTGCTCCTGAAAATGTGAATTTTAACGTATTTTAAAAAAATGCAGGTTAATTACTTCCAAATCCACATATGGAGTGAATCTAATTGTTAAGAAGGGCTTAAAAGAAGAGGCTCTGGCCTAACCAGTTGTGACTCAAACAAGTTGAACTTGCAGCTTGAACTTGGAATTTTCTGTGTTCTCATCCTCTTGAAGTGTTGTGTGTTAAGACTGTACCAGGCAGACCCTGCCCTATGCCTACTGAGCATGTATTAGTCCATTTTTATTCTGCTATGAAGAAATACCCGAGACTGGGTTTAATGGACTCACAGTTCCACACAGCTGGGGAGGCCTCACAATTATGGCAGAAGGTGAAGGAGGAGCAAAGACACGTCTTACATAGCAGCAGGCAAGAGAGGGTGTGCAGGGGGAACTGCCCTTTAGAAAACCATCAGATCTTGTGATACTTACTCACTATCATGAGAACAGCACGGGAAAGCCTGCCCCCATGATACAGTTACCTCCCACTGGGTCCCTCCCACGACACATGGGGATTATGGGAGCTACAATTCAAGATGAGATTTGGATGGAGACACAGCCAAACCATATCAAGCTGGTTCCAATTATGGGCACAAATAGGCTCATTAATCCCCTGGCCAGATCCTTTGAGTTTCCAGACCTGAGAAAGGGAGGGCAGAGAAGCCTGTTACTCCATGGCTGATCTAAAGCACCAACTGAGGCACAAGACACACTGATCTCAGGGACCCTATGCAGGATCCTCAAGAGAATTAGAGGCTGGGGACATTTGGTAGGCATACCCCATGGGGTGGAAGGAGGGACAGCTGCAGGTCAGTGCCCACTCCAAGATGGTGCCGTCTGCCTTATGATCAGGGGTGGTGGATCAGGATGTGGCCTTTGCTGATAGGGAGTGAGAAGTGAACTCTGAAGCCCATCATGCTAACAGCAACTGTGGTGCCTAGTTTTCTTCTCCAAACCCCTGCAGTCAGAGACACAGGAGCAGCAGATTTCCTACTGTTACCATTCTGAACCAACTCTGTGCTGGGCAGACTGCCTTCCTCTTCCACGTAGGTCTACACTGTAGAGCATCCACACAAATGAATATCCACCCTTCTAGCCCCAAAGACGATAGCTGAGCTAACACGTTTGTGTTAGTCTGTTTTCATACTGCTATAAAGAACTGCCTGAGGGTGGGCACAGTGGCTCATGCCTGTAGTCCCAGCACTTTGGGAGGCTGAGGTGGGTGGATCACTTGAGGTCAGGAGGTTGAGACCAGCCTGGCCAACATGGAGAAATCCCGTCTCTACTGAAAATACAAAATTAGCTGGGCTTTGTGGTGCACAACTGTAATCCCAGTTACTCAGGAGGCTGAAGCAGGAGAATCTCTTTAATTCAGGAGACGGAGGTTGCAGTGAGCCAAGACCACACCACTGCACTCTAGCCTGGGTGACAGAGTGAGACTCTGTCTCAAAAACAAACAAAAAAAACTGCTCGAGACTGGGTAATTTATAAACAAAAGGGATTTAACTGACTCACACTTTAGCATGGCTGGAGAAGCCTCAGGAAACTTACAATCACGGCAGAAAGCAAAGTGGAAGCAAGGCACCTTCTTCATGAGGCAGCAGGAGGGAGAAGTGCCGAGTGAAGCGGGGGAAGAGCCCCTTAGGAAACCACCAGATCTCGTGAGAACTCACTATCGTGAGAACAGTGTGGGGGAACTGCCCTCCTGATTCAATTACCTCCACCTGGTCTCTCCCTTGGCACTTGGGGGATTATGGAGATTGCAATTCGAGATGAGATTTGCATGGGAACACAAAGTCAAACCATACCAACATTTATTAAGCACTCACTTGGTCTATCAAGTACTGGAGCAAGCAGTCTCCATCCCTCACGGAGCCTATTTGTAGTGCAACTCCCTGAGCTGGAGTCCTGAGGAATGCTGACGCATTCTTAGCCGTCAGGCCCTGTGTCTAACCCATTCCCAAATCCTGGCTGTTCTAATTCCACAGTGCTCCTGCCACTGGAATCTTCCTCTCTGTATTACATTCCAAGGGCTGCCATAACAAATCACCCAAAACTGGGGTGCCTTCAAGCATGGGACCTTTATTTTCTCACAATTCTGAGGGCATAGTCTGAAATCAGCAGACAGTTGGCAGCACCGGTTTTCCCTGGAGGTTGGAGAGAGAAGCCATTCCACACCTCCCTCCTAGTTCTGGTGGTGGCCAGCAGTCCTTGGGGTTTCTAGGCTTGCAGCCAACATGAATCCAATCTTTGCCTCCATCATCACACAGGCTTCTTCCCTGTGTGTTTCTGTGTTCAATTTTTTTTTATCTTCCTCTGAAGACAACAGCCACTGGATTAGGGCCCACTCTAATCCACTATGACCCCATCTTAATTTGATTACATTCGTAAAAACCTATTTCCAAGTAAGGTCACATTCTCAGGTACCAAGGGTTAGAACTTGAACCTATCTTTTGGGGTACACAACCCACTCTCCATTCCTGCAGCCACCACTGTAGCCCAGGCTTCCTAATTTCACCTGGGCCCCTGCCATAGCTTTCTTTCTAGATGACTAACAACCCTCTCTCCTTATAGAACACCTGATGACCCTAAGTCTTGATCACCTCCCTACACAAAATGTAAGTTTCAAGAAGACAGAGACGTTGGCTGGTGATGTTTTCCTTAGAAGCTAGGACAAGGCCTGGAACATAGACAGCTTTCAACAAGTATTTGTTGAATAATGGAATTAATGGATGTACCTGCCTCAGCAGCAAATATATTGATTCTGTACTTTTCCTTGATTTACTTGTTCCTTCTCCTCTCTCCGAAATAGATTAATTTCTCTCATAGCAAATTATTTCTGTCACTGTGCTAGCCTTTACGTGTAGTCATTTGTTTGCCCAGCTGGGATGTTATTCTGTGAGCTGGGTGGGGACAGATGCTAGGTCTGATTCATCTTGAAATGCGCAGAACAAACACAGTGTCTGTCAATATTTGTTGAAAGCAATTAGATTAGTTAATGAGGCAAGGCAGGAACATGAAACATTATATTCCCCCACCCCCTCCAATTCACTGCCTCTATCACATTTGCAGAACTAGGGTGGGGGTGGGAGGTGGGGCAGGAGGTAAAATTGCGAATTCTGTAAGTTCCCCTTTCTGCTGATGCTTGAAAAATTATCTTTCTGAGTCAGCACAGGTATTTTGATACTGCCTTGAGATTTGGGGCATTTTTTTAAAGTGATGATTTAAAAACAAGTGCTTTCACATTTACCATCAAACTGACGGGGCTGGGTGGGAAAATAATCATCATGAGAACGATTTACTCCTTCATCTTTTAAATTTCTAGTTCAGGATCTAAATCTGACCATAAACTTAAGGAACTATTAAGTCCCTGCGTCTCCATAAGCAGATAGCAGAACATTCCACTCAGGCATGGGTTTGTCTTCATCAGAACATTCTGAAGTGGCTGGTGCTGACTGCAGGGTCTGGGAGGCTGGGCTAGTGACAAGGATAGTGACAAGGAACAGACTTGGCTGCACTGAATTCCACTCTCTGGACAGACTTTGTTTAGCACAGAAATAGGCATAACCTCCAGGAGAGGGACAACCTCCCTGTCATTGTCCTGCCACTAAAATCTCACTTGAAACCTTTCTATTCTCAAATCTACACCACCCAGTCAAGTGACTGCTTCACTGCTGATTGTGGACTGCAAACTGGAGGCCATGGAATGGGGGGCCTGAAGACAGGCTGGGAAAGGAATGGATTGCTGTAGTGGGTTGAATCCTGTTCCCCTGTAATTCTGTGCACCTGGAACCTGGAACAATATTTTGTTTTATTTAGTAATAAGGTCTTTATAGATATAATTTAGTAATAAGGTCTTTATAGATATAATTAGTTAAGCGAGGTGATACTGGACTGGAGTGGGCCCTAAATCCAGTGACTGGTGTACTTATCAGAAGAGGAGAGGACACACGAAAAGACACAGAGGGAAAAGACGTTCCCACCCCGCTGGCTTGGTTACAGGGCTCTCATATGGGGGGAGGGGAGCCATACTCCCCACCACCTTCCTCGTTCCCCTGGATTTGTTGTTATTTTGCACTCTTAACACCTGCCAATAAAGATTGTCTACAATGAAAAAAAAAAAAAAACAAGACGGAGGGAGAGACTGGAGTGATGCATCTGCAGGTCAAGGAAAGGTGAGGATTGCCAGGAGTCACCAGAATCTGGAAGGGGCAAGGGAGGACCCTCCTTTTGCACCTCCAGAGGACTGCAGCCCTGGCGACACCTTGAGATGCTGGGCCTCATTGCTGTACTGACGCAGCAGGCACTGGCTGAGCAGGGCCCGGCTGCCACTGCCACCCTAGCCTGGCGCCCTCCAGGCACCGATGGGGTCATGCTGGCCACTGTCAATTACTACGTGACCCCTGTGCAGCCTCTCCTGGCTTGTGCCTATCCCACCTGGCTGCCTTATGACTGACTCAGACCCTGGACAGAAGGGAAGGGACTGGGCCTCAGGGGTGGGGTGGGGCCTCCAAGAGTGTGCGGAGGCCATGACCAGGGACAGGCAGCCTGTGCCAGGTGGCCCAGTACTGCAGGGTTGGGCCTTCGATTGAATAGACCAGACTTCCCCGAGCACGAGGCCCCTGTGGGCTTAAGGCCAGGCTGGGGCTCTGAGCAGGAGGACTCTTTGGTTATTGCACCACACTTTTGGACCCAGCATGACGGTGGGGTGCAGGAGCCATTTGTCTAGGAGGTCAATTGCCTTCAGGAGACAAAGCAAGTTGGGAGTGGTAGCCTTAATCCCCCAGCACCTTGGATTGATTTCCATGGCCTACAAGGGTCTTTTTGACTAGGGCCAGCCTGTGGTGATCCAAGCAGCTTTGGAGGGCCTGAAGCCCACACACTGACTAATATATGGTATGCTATGGGGACTCGTCACTTTGGGTTAGGCTGGGCTACCACAGGGCCTGATGGTCCAACTTGGGTAATCATTGGGAAGAGGGAAACTGAAGCATGAGGCAGATACCTGGGTTTGAGGAGGGCTGGGTTTAGCCTGGTTCTCTGAAATATCCCAAGCTGTAAAGCCTTCCTCTTGAGGGGTTGAGGTGGGCAGTGCACAGGAGTCAAGCAGCTCGGGGGTGGGTCACAGCCCAGGCTCCTTCCAGGGTGCCACTCCTTTCCCCTTGTGTTGCAAAGAGCCCTCCTGCCTGGGAGCCTGTTCTTTGGAGGGTGCCGAGCCTAAATTTGCCACTGTCAAGTCAACGTTCCTGCCCCGCTGGCTTGGTTACAGGGCTCACGCGTGGAGGAGGGGAGCCATACTCCACCACCTTGCTCGTTGCCCTGGATTTGTTGCTATTTTGCACTCTTAACACCTGCCAATAAAGACTGTCTACACTGAAAAAAAAAAAAAAAAAAACAGAGAGTAAAGGTGTGGTGTTTTAAGCTGCCCAGTTTGTGATCATTTGCAGCCCTAGGCAACATGTACAGTTGCCAATAGTGTAGATACAGCAGAGTCATATATGATGGAGATGAGGATAGGGTTGTAGGTGATGGAGATGGGGGATGGGGTTGTATGTGATGGAGATGGGGGTAGAGTCATATATGATGGAGATGGGGATGGGGTTGTATGTGATAGAGATAGGGGATAAGGTTGTATGTGATAGAGCCAGGGATGGTGTTGTATGTGTGTTGGAGATGGGGATGGTGTTGTAGGAGTTGGAGATGGGGATGGGGTTGTATATGCTATAGATGGGGTAGAGTCATATATGATGGAGATGGGGGATGGGGTTGTATGTGATGGAGATGGGGATGGGGTTGTATGTGATGGAGACGGGGATGGGGTTGTAGGTAATGGAGATGGGGGATGGGGTTGTAGGCAATGGAGATGGGGATGGGGTTGTATGTGATAGAGCCAGGGATGGTGTTGTATGTGTGTTGGAGATGGAGATGGGGTTGTAGGTGATGGAGATGGGGGATGGGGTTGTAGGCAATGGAGATGGGGGATGGGGTTGTATGTGATAGAGCCAGGGATGGTGTTGTATGTGTGTTGGAGATGGGGATGGGGTTGTAGGTAATGGAGATGGGGGATGGGGTTGTAGGTGATGCATATGGGGATGGGGTTGTGAGACAGACAGGGATGGGGTTGTTCGTGATGAAGGCAGGGATGGGGTTGTATGTGATGGAGATGGGGATGGGGTTGTAGGTGATGGAGGAGGGGGTGGGGGTTGTACATCATAGAGACCAGAATATGGGTTATACTGTGATAGAGGCATAGATAAGTGTTGTACTGTGGAGAGCAAACAGATGAAAAGAAATAGGTTTTGTACTTGTTTAAGCAGAACAATAACCTTATGGTTTGGCTGTGTTGAGTTTTCTGTGTTCCTTTCTTCTCGATCAGAGAATCTTCTCTCTGCACAATCTGAAAGCAAACAGGTGTGAGTGGACACAGCCTTCCCTTGCTCAGAGTTGCTGGGAGGAGGAAAGTGACGGAGACAGAGTCAGGGCAAGAGGGGCACGTGGGTCCTGACTTCACATTCTACGATGCTGAGATTGTGGTGGAGCAAGCTGAGGGAAACTGCGAGGACAGGAGAGCTTTGCCTGCTTCCCTTTTGGGACATGGGAACTAGCTACCCCTCCACCTACCCATGTGGGCAGCTCAGACCCCGTCTTCCAGAGGGTGGGGTCAGCAGGACTAGAAGGTGCGCATTCCCTAGAGGACCACCCAAGGGATTAGAACACAGCAGGCTCAATCAGAAAGAAAATTTTGCCATTTTCCATTCATCTCTCACATCCCTGATTGGGGGCCCATGAGGAAGACAGGATCAGTTCCAGAGACAAAATAAAGGGATTGCATTTACTCAGGCATCTGAGAAGTACGGTGTGTGAATTTTGGAGCCACCATATGCACAAATATCAGTTCAGGGTATTTTTTGCCTTCCTAGCTCAAAATCACAACATTGAATTCCAGATGTTTTTCTTCTCCTTGGTTCTCCAAGCATTTCCCCACCAACTTCAGCTACCCAGAAACTTCTTTGTGAATAGTTATTTTTCTTTCCATCTGCAAGGGGAATGTTTGTTTCAATGGATCTGTCCAAAAGGGTCCCTGAGTTTCTGGTGTAATCTGCACCATGGTCCTCCCTACTTTGCATCCTACCTTTGATTTCTTCCATCTTTAAAGTATAGATGTTTTAAACGCAACTCTGTTGTACATGGCAATTTTATAGCTCTGTGCCCAGGGTAAACTGGACCTTCCCACTTTCAGTGCATGGTGCCTGGCTACAATTGGTACAGTTATGTTGATGTCTTCTAGGTGGTACATACTTGGAACCTCAATTGTTCATGGTTAAACAAAAGATGCTCTCTCTCTGTACTCGAAAGACAACATAATGCTTTGGTTTAGATCTAAAAAAGACCCCGGCAACTAGGCACCAAATTATTAGTGACGAATAAGAGATTTAGTTCAGTAGAAGCTACACATTAACCCAAACACAGGAGCCTGGGGCAGTTTTCAGGTAGGAGATCAGTGTCTCAACAGAAAGATGGTGAGATTCGACACAGAGAAGAAAAACAGATTGAAGAGGCAAAACCTTCCTATATATGTTGGCAAAGGGGTGTTGGATGAGGATCGGATTGGATAGATGCTCATTCATTTAGCATCATTTCTGAGCATTTACCAAGCTCACTGCACCCAGTTGAACAACACTGATGCTATTGTCCCTCTCAGGGATCTCAGTATCCCAGGAAATTTGGTTTTATTTTCAGAACGAAGTTGTCTTTAAATCTTAGCAGGTAATTGTTGTTGCCTGCTGCGTCACCTGTGATTGTACTGCCAGAGGGGTTATTTTCTGCCAGTCAAGAAACCAAGCCTGGCTGGGTGCGATGGCTCACACCTTTAACCCCAGCACTTTGGGAGGCTGAGGCGGGTGGATCACTTGAGGTCAGGAGTTCGAGACTAGCCTGGCCAACATGGTGAAACCCTGTCTCTGCTAAAAATACAAATATTAGCTGGGCATGGTGACACTTGCCTGTAATCCCAGCTACTTAGGAGGCTGAGGCAGGAGAATCGCTTGAACCTGGGCGGCAGATGTTGCAGTGAGCTGAGATTGTACCACTGCACTCCAACCTGGGCAACATAGTGAGACTGTCTCAAAAAAGAAAGAAAGAAACAAAACCTGATCTCCTATCACTATCCTGCTGACTTACTAGAGGAGATATATAGGATCTAAAGAATCATCAAGCCCCAAACCTGCATTTTCTCATCATTTTTTTGGTAATGAGGATCTGAGACAGGTGACTGGCCTGATATTTATGTTTATATTCAGATTTTCCAATAGCGGAACACCATCGCTGCTGTACACTTTGAAGCCTACGCTGAATAGGCAAAGTACTATGTAGTAATCATGACAAGTATTTCCTGCTTCTAAAGTTTACAAGAACTTGCTTTATATAACGTATTATTGTCAGTGCAGTGCAGTAATTGCTACTACCTTGGTTTTGATTTTACTCACAAATTCTAGAAACTATAAAGAGAGAGATTGATTTGAAAATACTCTCCTAGAATCTGACTAAGAATTAATTTTTTCCCCCTTATCATTTAGTCTGAAATCTGAAGGAAAGTTTCAGTTTGAGGGACATAAACAATACCATCCCACTCACCCCAGGCTCACGGTCTATAGCAGAGATTCATTCTGAGGCTCAATGAGCCCTTAACCGGAGATCCATAGGTCCAAGAGGTGAAACCCCCCTGAAATTATGTGCAACATTGCGTGGGTAAAACAAGACTTTCTGGGAAGAAGCCATAACTTTTCTTGGCTCTTCAAAGCAGTCTGTACCTTACAAAGAGTTAACAAGGTTGGATCCAGGCTTAGGCCACTGGTCTCGCATCTGCGGCTCTGATGACTTTCATTGGCTTGGACCAGATCTGTGAGCCTCTAGACTCTGCAGGATCAGCCATAGGGCCTATATGCCACACGGTGCAGTCTACCAAAGACACAAGGCACTGAACGCCTGGAGGAGGGGAGAAGCAAAGAGACCAGGGAGCCAGAGGAACTTGGAATCCAGAGAGCACATGCTCATGGAGAGCCGTTCTCCAGCCCACCACCTCTTCCCTGCCCCTCTCTGGGGGACCCACTGGCTCATTCTTGGATCAGTCAACCTATGGTAACCTGGTGACATGCTGTATCATTTTCCCTAACAACTTTCATTGTTAATATAGAAGATTAGATCTAGAAGCCTTAGGAGTCCAAGGAAAATCTAGTTGCAAATGAAGGGTAAAGTTTAAGCCCCCATTTACTTGGCAGCAGGTCACAGAACACCAGAGCTGCTGGGAAACAAGAGGTGTTCTCTAACCCTTTTGCTTTACTGTGGAAGAAAGACTCTGAGAGACTTGGTGACTTCTCTAAAGCCACTTCCTGTACAGCAGCAGATCCAGGACCAAACCCCGATTTTCTGAGACTCAATCATCTTTCCATCACCGTACTCCATTTTTCTTTCACCTCCTCATGCAAGTCCTGGTCCTTTCAAGACACAGCAAATAAAAAAACAAAAAGACAAAACCAAACCAAACCGTCCCTCCCCACAGAGACCATTCAGAAATGCCTAGTGGATTTCAAGAGAAATCATGGGCCTTCATAGCGCCATCTTTTCTTATGTTTGCATACAGTTGCAGTTTATGGAAATTATGGCTCACTCTCTCTCTCATCTCCCAGAAATCTCCCATCTATGCAGGAAAACACAGATGGATGCAGGAAAAGAAGATAGCTGTTTTTGTTACCCATTTCATTTACATGAGAGTTTGCCATTACGTGGTCCTCTCCTGTGTTGAAATAGTTGGTATATCCCTTCTTTTGCAATACACAACCTAAATCCTCAAGTCATAAATTTCTATGCCATTTTACCAGCATTAACTGCATTAATGTAAGTAAAGCAGTTAGAACAGTGCCTGCCATGTGTTAAAAAAGCTATAGAGCTTAGCAACTATTACTATTAATAGTAGCATTACTACTTAGCTCACATCACCTGAGATGTACAATAAATGTACATGCTCATGGCTCATGCTCTAGTGCCCTTCCACGTGTACCACGTTACCAGGCAAAGGTTCTCACTGAACGCATAGAGCTCCTGAGGAAGGGTGTAAGCCATGGAAACCCAGGCCTCTCGCAGAAAAAGATCAAATTCATATTTTACAAACTCTATGACTCCCAAGAAATCAAGACAGAATTGTAACACCAGTTGGCTGAGGATTTCTTGTCCCTAAGGAGGCAATGGAATAAAGAAGCGCTGGTCAGATACAGGGGTGTTTAGGATCTGTTTCAGGACTGGAGGTTTTGAGATGAATATCAAGGAAGGTAGGGTCCTTCAACCTATTACGTGCTATTCTAAAATTCAAAACCTTTAAGAGAAGCTTCTTTCTGGGCAATCAGGCAACCTCTAAAAATAAACTCAAGTTCCTGAAATATTCTAGCTTGCCTTGAAGCTTTCTTTGGCTGGGGACCGGGCTATCTATTTTCAGTTTTGCAGCCCAGGTGGTATGGATTTGATCTATCAAATGACAAACGACCGAATGACGCTCTGCCTGTTGTGACAGCTCAGCAGATATTTAGGAAAGGTTATGTGTGGGGGAGGCTAAGCAGCCCAGGATGGCTGGAGAGAGGGGAAGGTCTCATTTAAAGTTTCCTGGAACCACAGGGGGAAATTGATGATGTGTAGACAGCTGTTGAAGGAAACAGTGCTATTTCTACCTACCTCATCCAGATAAGAAGGCAAGAACATTAAAAGAACACTAAAAAAAGAAAAAGAAGTTGGAGAAAGAAAATTATGCATGATAGAGTATGTTGGCATGTGGAAGAGTGCTCCAGCTGAAGCAAGGGACTGAGTGGCTGGGCTCTCCTGGCCCCGGAGGGTTCTCATTGGCTTTAGAACTGTAGCCTGTCTCCTTTGACAATCGATCTTCTATATCTCCCCATTCTCCCTCCCCCCGCTCTATTTCAAGTTCACCTTGCCTCAGGCCCTTTGATCCCTTGGCATTTTGACCAGCACCTTGAGCTCCCTTCCAGGGACTGCACCCCTTGCTCTACAGGACACTGTCCTTCCAGCTAATCCCTACCAGGAGCTGCCCAGAGCCTCCAGAGGGCTCCAGGGTGACCCTCACCTGGCTTCCCCTTCTTCCCTCAGCCATGTATGTTTCTCTCCTATCCGTTAGGCTGCCAAGAAGCTGCAGTTAACAGAATAGTCAGCTAGCTAATGGTGGCTTAAAACATAAGGCTCTCTGTTGTTGTTCACAAAAGTCTGGGGCTAGGGAAAGTCTCTGTGTCACTCCAGTAGCTCGGTGATGCCAGCAAATCTCCAACTTCCTTCTCTCTCTTCTGCTCGGCCAGTCATAGTGTGCTGGCATTTCATTCTCCTACCCCAGGGCTGGAAGATGAGAGCTGCAGCACCAGGCCTTACATCCTGATTGAAGGAAGAAGGAGGGGGATAGGCAAGGTACCCATCATGTCCATACCTTACATAGGAAAGCAAAGCTTCGCCGGAAGTCCCTTGGTGGGATTCCTTGAACATCTTATTAGGCAGACTGACCCCTCTGCCCCATCTAGCTATGCAAGAGGCTGGGAGAGTGTAGCCTCCCTAGTTGGAGGTAGCAAGAGACAAAGGGATTGGAGATACTGCTGTGTTAGTCGGCCAGCAGTGTCTACCACATATGCCCAGTCCAATCAGCAGAGAAGTCCTTTAGACTGCACAGAAATGTTCAAGAAGTATCTCAGAATTGATACATATGACATAAGAGTGCAATCTCTGATTTTTGCACTGCAGGAATCTTATCATTGGAATGGAAGAGGATGATACAGTGGTGACCTTCCACACTCTGTCCTGCAGCAGTGCTGTTAGTTAAGCTCCATCCACTTAGCTATTAGCACAATGTGTCAAGAATTGTTATTTATCTTATTCACGTACATCTTGTCTCTTCAACTGGATTATAAGCCATTTGAGGAGAGGGATCTTATCTCATACAGCCTTCTATTGTTAGTGACTCAAATTAGTGTCATGCACTTGGCTAGCATGAAAGATATTCATTAATGATAAAAACATAACCTTGAACATTCTGGGGTGCACAAAGAGGGAAACACACCTTCCCGTGAGATCCATGGCAGACATTCTTAGAAGGCAGAATTTTTGGAAAGGTGGACAAGTGAAAATAATGTGTTTGTGGAATCAGAGGCATATTGAATGGGATTTCGATTGAAAAATGCTATTCGAGCGTTACGTTTCCAAGCCTAATGCTGTTTTCAAAAAGAGACTTGGAAGTGTTACTAAATTTCGTTTACCCTTTCACCTCCTGTATTCACTCATCTGCTTAGCCATTCAGCAAAATTATTTGAGTCCCTTCTATTTGCGAGGTTCTGGAGATTCAGAAATGAATAACAGAGTCTCTGCCCTTAGACTTTGTAGGGAAGCAGAGAAATTGACAGATGGCCATATTGCACATAAGAAGGACCTTTGCAGTCTCGTATCCAAAGATTTCAGAGGCTCAGAAGTTCTGGATTTAAATTAGGGGGAGTTCCCAGCCCTTGGTGAAGTGGAGTTTGTTCCAACTTATCCAGTTAGAAATGCTGGGTTGGAAAGGCCTCTGTAGCCTCACAGACTTCGCTTTATATCCTGGCTCTGCCTTTGACTGTGGGGACCCTGGGGGACACTTCTCTTCCCCAAACGTCATTGACCTCATGTGTTGGTTTTTAATTCATGCCTCTCAGCTCTGAATTCACCCTTTAATATGAGCCCTGTACTAACGAAACTCCATTATTCTTCTTAAAGTAAGCACAGTGTTACACTTTCTCAGCAGAAGGCACTGGGAGGACACTGCAGGAGGAACAGAATTCCTGTCATTTCAGCATTGGTGAGGTTGGAGAACCTGCGGCCGTCCTGCCCCAGCCGTGGGGCTAGAACGTGGTCATCTGCAACCTTGCAGCTTTGGCATAGTGATACCCTTACTGCAGCCCTCTCTCTTTGGAAACCAGGGTCCCACATGGCCCCCAGCTTTTAAAGCCTCCTGCCTGTATCAACACACAGACTGCCTCCACAAGCTCCTGTGTGGCCTACACAGAGCTGCCAGAGGCCTGGTGCACAGAGCACTTGTCCCCTCTGTGTCTTAGTCTATTTTCTTTGCTTGTAACAAAATACCTGAAACTGGGAAGTTTATAAAGAAAAGGAAGGTATTTCTTACAGTTCTGGAGGCTGACAAGTCCCAGGTAGAGGGGCTGCATCTGGTGGGGGCCTTCTGCTGTTGGGGACTCTCTGCAGAGTCCAAGGCAGAGCAGGGCATCACATGGCGAGGGGGCTAAGCCTGCTAAATGCCACCTCAGGTCTCTCTTCTTCTCCTTATGAAGCCACCAGATCCTCTCCCTTGATAACCATTAATCCTTTAGCCCATTAATTTATTAATCCATGAATGGATTAATCCCTCCATGAGGACAGAGGTGCCATGATTCAATCACCTCTTAAAGGCCCCACCTATCAGTATTGCCACATTGGGGATTAAATTTCAATATGAATTTTGAGTGGACATTCCAACCAGCACTTCACAAACTCCTGACCCACACCACATGGAGCCCATAAGCTGTGAAGGCCTCAGCCCCTGTGATCACCCATGCCTAGACTCCTGCATGCCCACGCCACTGCATGCTGACCACCTACTCCCTGCCTGCACTTGGAAGGGAGGTCTATTGCTTTCTCAGCAATTCCAGGTCAGCTCTGGTCTGGATGAACCAGTGAACTTCTGTGCTATCTGGTGGCCTAACCACACGTTCTCCAAGTAGGTCTAAACCCCCTCCAGCTTTGTCCTTCCCTGGTACTTTCTCTTGCCTATAGAGCACAATAGAAAGTTTTGTTATTAGCACTCGTCTATCATAGCCAACAATTCCTTATATTGAACTTCTCTTATATGACCTACTGTGTGGTTTCTATGATTGGACCCAGGCTATTCATCTCATCAGTAAAGAAGAGACGATAACATCTTTATCTCAGATTTTACAGCTCAAATAAGAAAGCCCTCATAAAGGTCATAGCTCAAGGCTCTTCCCATCAGAACTCCCCAACTTCCTCTTTTCCTAAGCTACTGCTGTTTTTTTCATAGAGAAGAAGGGAAATTAATGTTAGCGAGTAAGTGCCTTCTGGGCACCAGGCAGTATGCCAGGCACTTGACAAGATGGCGCTGACATGCATGTGGTTAGTCTTAGAGGAGGAAAGAGAGGGTCAGAGAAGCTGAAGGGGTCACCTGTGGTCATGCGTGGTATATCCAATAAAGCAGGGCTACAAACCCTGGTTGCTAGTCCTCCACGTCCATACCCCACACACAAACACTCCTTTTTTCACTTGAATGAGTACAATTTCCCTACATAACAAAACCTCCTAAGTTTCATCACTCACTCTATGCTGAGGGTAGGCGCACAGCAGGAGAATCATTTGCTAGAGTTCTTTTGTAATGACTTCACTAAGAGATCTCCTCCTAAAAGAAAGGTCTGACTCATTGGAAAGGTGTGAGTCTGTGGTTTCCCTTTCTCTGTGAGCTGGCCTCTGGATGAGAACTGAGGAGCCTGCTCTTGAAACTGTTGCTGTAAGCAAGTACAAATACGGACTGGGCTGACAAGGTCTTTGCTTCAAAAAAAAATTCCATTGGTTAAAATCAAATTATGGAATTTCACATCAGCAGTGGGCCAGTTATACGGTTTGTCGCTTCAACATAACGTCCACAGACCAGCAGTCTTTATGTTCACTGAGGTTTCCCAGCTGCCTAGAACAGTGCCGGGTATAAAGTAGATGCTCACTAAATGTGTGTCAGATGTATGAATTTACACGATCAAGGATTCAACCAATTTCTTTTACGTGTGAAGCTTCACTAGGGTATTTTGAAACAGAATTTTAATTTAAAAGCAAGAGGGGTGATATGGTTTGCACCTGTGTCTCCACCACATCTCACACTGAGATATAATCCCCATTGTTGGAGGTGGGGCCTGGTGGGAGGTTATTGGATGACGCGGGTGGTCCCTTCATGACTGGTTTAGCACCATCTCCTGGTACTGTTCTCGTAACAGTGAGTGAGTTCTTGTGAGATCTGGTTGTTTAAAAGTATGCAGCACCTCCCCCTTGCTCTCTCTTGCCTATGCTCCCATCATGTAAGATGCCTGCTCCTGCTTTGCCATCTGCCATGAGTAAAAGTTCCCTGAGGCCTCTTCCTGTACAGCCTGTGGAACCGTGAGCCAATTAAACCTCTTTTCCTTATAAATTACCCAGTCTCAGGTATTTATAGCAGTGTGCGAACTAATACAAGAGGAAAGGCGCAAATAAATCTTGATGGAAATATGACTATTTTGTCAATCAAGGCATGATGCTATGATGATCTATTCCAGTGACCAAACTCATCCAAAATGAAACTTACTTGTCCTGTGTTTAATTCTCTTCAGGTATCAGTCTATTCCAGGTAACAGCTTATTACTTTGCTGATGTGATAGAAATCAATAACGAAAGAATAAAGGTACCATCCCAGTAAGTATCATAGTAGCTTTCAACTGAAGCCCTTTGGAAAAAATCGCCCAGTGCCTGACAGAGAATTCTACGTGTGACACCTATTTCATAAATGTCTGTTGGCACTGATGATACTGTGATAATACCAGGACCTTAAAATAAGGGACTGACATAGGTAGTGGAAATTCAGGCAGGATAGAAAGGGAGGTGGTGGTGTTTTTGATTGGGAAGTCTCTACACATTTCAAATAATGACCAGGAAGTTCCCTGTGTTTTCTGTGCTTAGTGACTCAGTCTATTTGTGCTACAGCATATTCTCAAAAAGCTGAATCAAAATGCCAGACGAGAAAAATACTCTCTACATGTGTTAAAGATATTGAGGTACAGAGAGGAAAGCATATGCACATCCAACTCTTTTTAAAAATACCTTGTCTCTTATTTCCCAGAAATTATATTTCTTGTTTCCCTTTCCTTTTTAATACAGAAGAAAAAGGGATCTAGAAAGAGAATAAATATATTTTTCTTTTCAGGAACACCAGGATAACCAGTAGTGCTTATGGTTCAAAGTCTCCTTTAAAACGGGGTTGTCGCAAAGTCAGGAGCAGACAAAAGTTCAAACCCTTTCAAGTGCAATGGGTGAAGCTGGCCACGGCTGTCTCAACTGGTACAAAGCAGACACTTAGTAAGCGCTGACTACATGCTAATCGCGGTAACAGGCCTTGACTAGAATATACAATGGGAGCTCCCTGTAGATAAGCGCTTGCCTGTCTTGTATCCCCATTATCTAAAACACTCCCTAGCACCTTGGAGGCATTCACTAACATCTGTTGAAAGGTTAAGTGGTCCTAGCCCTCATGGAGTTTATACTAAATTTTTTTCTTGTTTAGTTAGCATTTTTTTTTTTTTGTTGAAATGGAGTCTTGCTCTGTCACCCAGGCTGGAGTGCAGTGGCACAATCTCGGCTCACTGCAACCTTCACCTCCTGGGTTCAAATGATTCTCCTGCCTCAGCCTCCTGAAAGTGATTCTCCTGCCTCAGCCTCCTGAGTAGCTGGGATTACAGGCGCCTGCCACCATGCCCGGCTAATTTTTTTTTTTTTTTTTTTGTATTTTTAGTAGAGACAGGCTTTTGCCATGTTGGCCAGGCTGGTCTTGAACTCCTGACCTCATGATCAGCCTGCCTCAACCTCCCAAAGTGCTGGGATTACAGGCATGAGCCACCACACCTGGCCTAGTTAGCATTTTTATGTCCATCAAATATGAGTTCAATAAACCTCAAAGTACCTTACAAAGAGTAAATGATAGCTGAATGACTGGCAGGCTGTAAGCAGCCTGGGGGAAGTGTGGAAAGAGGTGTGGTTATGCTGTTGTCCTGTTTCCCAGGGACAGTATGTACAGGGATTGACCACAAGGTAGTAAGACTGATTCTCATGTATGCGTTATATGAATCAGTCTCATGACATTGGAGCTATAGGATGCCCATGAACCATTTTAGCTCTGTTTTGTCATATGCTGGGAGACAGACTTCATCGCCACCCCCGAGCCCCATCCCGCCAAGGCACGTCATCTGTTCCCTGTGCATCTGAATGACGCTGTCCAAGGCAGGAGTCCTGGAGCAAAGACTGGATTGCTTGACAGTAATTAGAAGTAATTTTCTACTCCTTGGCTGGACATAAGTTTTCTTCATTTTGAAATAATCAATGAGCTAAAAGTTTCGAGACAAGGATTTAGTCAAAGAGTTTGCTGCTTCCTTGAACAATATCTAATATAATGGAACATTCAGATAGTACCACCAAAGGCTCAATCCTCAGAATGTGAGATTTCTTTTTCTCTGCCTTCCTCTCTTCCTCCCCTCCCTCTCCCTGTCTCCCTTTCTCAAAAACCTAAGCAGTCCTGAATCTTCTATTTCTTGTGAGTTGGTCTGCCTGCCACTTGGTATCTGTTTTAAAGTCTAGGATGCATTCTGGGATGTTCGTAAGCTTCTCTAGGAAAGAAATGATTGGCAGTGCTGCTGGCCAATCGTAAGTCCATTTATTCATTAGAGGTGGGTTCAAAGGCAGGCTTCTCTTTGGTTTTTGGTAACATTATTATCTTAGTGCACTTCCTGTTGCTATAACAGAATACCTGAGATTGGGTAGTTTATCAAGAAATGAGGCCTATTTGGCTCATGATTCTGGTGGCTGGAAAGTTCAACATCGGGCATCTGCATCTGCTGAGGGCCTTAGTCTGCTTCCAACTCATTATGGGAGGTGACGGGGAGCTGGCATATGCAGAGATTGCATGGACAGAGAGGAAGCAGGGTCGGGGTGGGGATGGTGCCAGGCTTTTAACAACCAGGTACTAATAGACTGAGAACTCACTCATCCCCCCCCCATCCCTGAGAGATGGCATAAATCTGTTCATGAGAGGTCCACCCCCATAACCCAAACACCTCCCATTAGGTCCCACCTTCAACTCTTGGGTTCAAATTTCAACATGAGGTTTGGAGGGGGCAAATATCCAAACCATAGCAATTATTAACCAGCAAGCTGTCATATTTTGGGGACAAAAATTGCTTATTGCTACTTTGCAAGAACTGTTTGTTTCATTTATTATGATCACGTGAGATTCATCTTTCTGGAAAGATGCATGCAGCTCCTGCTGTGACTTACTTGTTCAAAATAGTTAACATTCCATTTATTTCCATCTATTTCCTGAGAGAGAGACAAACATCATTAAATAAATGATGATTGTCAGGAGGCTTTTTGCTTATCATGATGAATTTGACAAACGGCCCCCTGGAACATAGAGTTGCTTAAATTTGCAGTTTTCCAGGACATCTCTAATAGCTAGAGGGAGTTGGGGGATTAATTTTAGATTTCAATCATTCTTGTCCATTATTACACTCATTGAGGACTAATGCTCTTGGAATTGCAGTTATGCTCTATTGTGGGCTCTCCCAGGAATAATTCTATTAATATCACTTTTCATCTTCCTAGGTACAAACTCAGGAAACAGTTAGAGGGAGAATCTCTTGCAGCCAGATGCCAGCTTGCTCAGAGCCTGCTGGGGAGGAGTCCCCATTCATTGGGACCACAACAATTTCCTTCTCAAACTCAGGAGGGGGTCCACAAGGAAAATGCATCATTAGCTCAACACTTGGAGGTCAAACACTGTACCTTTGGCCCACAGCAGGAAGAAAAACAAGACAGAGATGGCAACACACCTGACAGTTTCAGGGAAGACCTAAAACAGGAGCTGAGCATCTCAGAAGCCAATGATGAGAATACGTCCCTAGGTGTGTTCTCAAGGCATCTTCCCCAGGATGCCCGCGTTGACTTCAGGGAGCCTCTGGCTGTCTCTGTTGCTTCCCCTGAATCCACAGACCCTGCTCTCACCCTGGAAAATGTGTGTGATGGGCCAACGGACAGAGGATCAGTGTCTGTAATGGAGTGTTTTGAGGCCGGTGACCAAGGAACATGCTATGATACCATGGATTCTCTTGTTGGGACACCGGTTGATAAATATTTGCCTCAAGAAATTTGCTCTGTAGACTTGGAACTGGCAGAAGGTCAAAGCAAAGTGTCTGATTTATGTTCTGCTGATGACAAGACACTGGAAGTCCTTTTTAGACACAAGTTTCTGAGACTTCAGTGTCTATGTGTGAAAGCAGCAAGGACAGTAACTCAGCCACATCCCCCTCTTTTTATCAGTACTTTCACCCTGAACATTTCACACACAGATAGTGAAGGTGCCACAGGAGAACATCTAGCCAAGATGGAGAATTCCACCTGCCCATTGACCTCCATGGTACAGGCTGGCCAGGAGCGGCCAAGCCCCAGCAACTCAGGAGGGCTTGAGGAAACACAGCTGCTTTCTTCTGAGAACAACCCTTCAGTGCAATGTAAAGAAGGAGGTGACAGGAGCCCCAGTCCTAGTGCCGCAGACACCACAGACACACCAGCCAGTCGTAGTTCAATCGTGAGTTTTCCTGGGGGAGAAGCCAATGACATTAACTGCCAATAATGAGTGTCTTCAGGTGACCAGAGAGACTGAGGACACATCAACTGTTACCACTGCCACCAAAGTCCACCCAGCCAAATATCTTGCCATGTCAATTCCTGAGGACAAGCATGCAGGTGGCACCAAGGAGAGATTTCCTTGTGCCTCCCATGAAAATGTTTCCAGTTTCCTTCCCAAGTGCACTTGGGTCATATTTTGAGTGGTGCCACCACCGAATCTCAAAGAGCTACTTTGCACGGAACCAAGTGTGCCAGGAGCCACCCACCATGTCCTTCAGCTCCCAGAGGGAGAGGGTTTCTGCAGTTATTCCCCTCTTCAGCTTGATAACCTGTCTGGAGATAAGAGTCGGACAGTGGACAGAGCAGACTTTAGGAGCCATGAAGAGAATTTCCAAGAAAGCGGAAGTGAAATGAAGCAGGGGTTCCAGCAGCAGAGCCTGTCCCCCCCCAGGGTTCTCTTCCTGCACATGATTTCCAAGGAAATTTGCCCACATCTGCTGCACAAGAGGAAATAAACTTGGTGCCCTTGGCCCACTCACCAGCAAGCTCTAGGGAAGGAGCAGGGCAGTGCTCAGGTGGGGGGACGAGAGTCTCTGTGGTGGCTGAAGCTGCTGTGGAAGAAGATAGTCGGGCTCTGAGCAACGTTCCGTCTCTCTCTAATATCCTTTTGGAAGAGCCTAAAGAACACAGACCCGGAAATTGGAAGGCAGGCAACAAGCTGAAGATTGTAACTCTAGAGGCTTCCAATTCTGAAACCTGGCCACCAAGACAACTGACAGATTCTGAGAGCAAGGCATCAGATGGCGGCCCCACAGCTCCCGACGGGGTCTGGGCTGTACCTGATAGTCTAAAGACAGACGCTGTTGTGCCTGAATCGGCCCCCTCTGAAACAGCAGCACGGGCTCACGGTCCTCAGGGTGCTGACCCAGCCCTTGCTGATAGCAGAGAAAGCCATAAAGGCGAAGAGCCCGCCGTCAGTGCACACTGGAGAAATCTTCTTCCTGGGGTTTCAGCCAACCCAGACTCCTAGAGTCATCCGTGGACCCTGTAGATGAAAAAGAGTTGTGTGTCACAGATTCACTGTCAGCGGCTTCTGAAATTGGAGGGAGGGAAATGTTAACAATGTGAGTCAAGACCAGGTGGGAAAGCGACTCAAGATGGATCATGCTGCCTTCTTTAAAAAGTTTCTGACCTGCCATAAAATCCTCGAGTCCTCTGTAGATCCCATTGATGAGACAGGTGTGATAGAGCACACCAGGGCTGGAAAACCAGAGCCCTCTGAATCCAAACCAGGGGGCGCCAGAGAGGGGGAGTCAATCCAGTGCCGGAAACGTGCGCCACGGAGCGGAAATCCAGCCTGCCATGTTGCAAGTTCTGTGTCCTCAGGGAACCATTCTGAGGGAAAAAAGAATCAGCAGAAGCCAGGAAGGAAGTATGAAGTGGGAGGCTGAACAAAGTCAACCTGATGAGGCGAAAGTGGAAGTCCAGACTACCATCTGGCAAGTCCTGCGACCCAGCAGAGGTGGGGAAAGAATTCCTAGTGGATGTAGCATAGGCCAAATACAAGAAGGCAGTGATGGGAGCTTGCGGGAGGCTGAGCAAAGTAAAAAGGACAAAGCAGAACTGATTTCCCCCACTTCACGTCTTTCTAGCTGTCTTGCAAAAATGACTCATGCTGCTCTTGGGGTTGACGCTCACAACTCCACAGGCCAAATTCATGACGTCCTTGAAAAGGACTTAGTTGAGCCCAGAAACCCCTCGATATGTGTTTTCTGTTTCAAAGAAAAGGGGAACTATTGAGAATGAGTGTGGGAAACCTTTGCCCTCTGCTCCTGATCTTACCAGGTTGCCTTGTACTTCGTCTCCTGAAGAAAACGTCACAGACGTTTCTATAAGCCACAAAATGGAGGAACCTAAAATAGAGGTGCTTCAAATTGGGGAAACCAAACCCCCAAGCTCATCTAGCTCCTCAGCAAAGACCTTGGCATTCATTTCAAGAGAACATGAGTCAGAGAAAGCTCCTACGTTACTGCAGGACCCGTGTCAAAAGGGCACCCTGGGCTGTGTGAGAAAGGCCAGAGAGAAGTCCCTGGAAGCCCCAAGCTGGCAAATCGCGAGGAACCCTCACAGCAGTGACAAGGTCAGAGGAGGTCAAGAAGAAGCCAGAAACCCCAGGCAGTGGGCATTTAGCTGAGGGAGTAAAGAAAAAAATTCTCTCCAGGGTGGCAGCTCTGAGGCTGAAACTGGAAGAAAAGGAAAATGCCAGAAAGAATGCGGCTTTTCTCAAAAAGATGCCCAAACTCGAAACCTCATTATCATGTACAGAAGAGAAACAAGACCTGAAAAAGCCATCTTGCAAAAGAGAAGGAAGAGGTGAGGCTCTGTTGCTGTCCATCATTGTTAGAGTTTGGGCGTGTAGACCAGGTATCCAGTTCCTATGTCCTCTAGGGGTCCTTTGCAATTAGGGCCAGTGTCCTCCAGATGGGCATTGATGCTATGGTTGCGACCAAGTGGCTTCAGCATGTGGCATCAGGATCACCTGGAGGGCTTGTTAAACCCAGGTTGCTCCCCTCCCCCAGTGTGTGAAATCTGCATTTCTAACAAGTTCCCAGGTGACCTAGTCGGAGAACCACAATTGAGAACCACTGATAAAAGCTGCCTTAGATAAGTTCACTGGAGGAAATGTGATGAAGGTGCTTTTCTGTTTAATTATCCTCCTTTACAAAATCTATTTAAAAATATAAACAGAAGCATTAATCAGTAGTAGCTAATTAGTATCATGAAATAGACAGTGCACTAAACAGGATTTGTGGAAATGAATATTTTGGTACGAATTGGAATTCTCCTCTGTAATCGCTGATTTTCATTAAAAATGGCTTCCTTGAACCTTGGTTTTTCTTCCAAATTCGAGTATAACATTTCTCTCCAACTCACCTTTCCTATTTATCGAAATCTAAAGTCCTCTGCGGTCTCTGTTCAAGGTTTTAGACCTCTTGAGCCTCAAAAGTCCTTGATCAGCCTCCACCTACGATGCTGTAAAAAAAAAAAAAAAAAAAGGCCTGAAATTGTAGTTAATTCTACTTGTTAATTCTACTTTGTCTAGGGAATCATTTCAGTCCCGAATTCCATTTATAGACCACATTTTAGCCTCTTTTATTTCAGAGCTCTTCTTTCCCTCTCCACACACCCTGGTAGAAGTCAGAAGAGAAAATATTGCAGCAAGCTACAGGGGCCTGTGTGCTCTGGAGTGAAACGCTATGGATGGCACTGTTTGATTAGAAGGGAAGGATCTTTTCCTCACTTAACCTGAGTTCTTAGACGCTGAGGCCGGTGTTTGTTATTCCCATCCCATCAAATGGGTCCTAACCCCTGTTGCAGAAAGGTTTAAAGACAAAACTGCCTTCTGAAGAGTTTGGAGGTATCTAGCCAGGTTATTAGTATTTACGATTTAAAACAGATTTAAAGAGAATGGCTGGGCATGGTGGCTCACACCTGTAATCCCAGCAATTTGGGAGGCCAAGGCAAAAGGATTGCTTAAGCCCAGGAATGTGAGACCAGCCTGAGCAACATAGCAAAACCCCATCTCTACAAAAAAATACAAAAAATTAGCTGGGGGTGGTGGCACACGTCTGTAGCCCCAGCGACTCTGGGGCTGAGGAGCAAGAATCACCTGAGTCCAGGAAGTCACGGCTGCAGTGAGCTGTGATCACACCACCGCACTCCAGCTGTACTCCAGCCTGGGCAACAGAGCGAGACCTTGTCTCAAAAAAAAAAAAAAATTAAATTAAATTAAATAGAGAGGATGAAGCAATGTTTTAAAAGATCTCAAAAGTGGTTTCAGCCCAGAGGCTGAATAGATTGCCTCTCGGGACCGGCCTCAACCCCCTTGTTTGGGGGTGGAGGTTCCTTTGCAGGTAAAAGTAGACAAGCAAAACAACCTTTTTGGAATTCTTGCCCATGATTCCTCAAGTTACCTGTGAGTAAGAGGCCTGTCCAGATAGGCGGTGTTGAAATCAATCTCTGTCAAAGACTTTGATTTCAGCTGCAGCACAACCTCCCTGTTGCACTGAAGGCTGCAAAGGCCGAGCATGCAGCCTTCTGGGAGGGACCGGTCTAAGCAAAGCAGGTACACGTGAGGGCAGCCAGTCTCGTTCTGAGAGGGCCCAGCGGGAGACCACAGGGTAGAGACAACCACAGACTTTTCCAGGCCAGACCACTGAAGGATTGTTACCCATGCCGCCCACAACACAGAGGCCATTAAGAGCAAAGATTCAGAGTTAGAGATATTAGCAGGTGTTTGGGCCCTTGGGGACAAGCTGTACTACGATGGTTTAGGGTATAGATTTGGGGTCATGTTGCTTGGATTCAGGTCTGACCCCTGGCAGTACCTGGGTAGCCCTGGACAAATGCTTTAGCCTCTGGGTGCCTCGCTTTCCCCATCTGTAAAATCAGGGTGCTAATGATAAGACTCCTCTCAGGTATAAAAATGCAAAGCAACTTGAATAGCGCGTGGCCTTGTACAAGCTCTCATGGTTGGTATTACTGATTTTTTTTTAATTAGTGTTTTTAAATAAAAAATGACGCGATGCTTATGCCCAGTATGCTCATGAAATAAATAGGGAGCTTGGTTCAGATGCAAGATCATTGTGTCCGAGTTTATACCAACCTAGTATTAGAAGAAAGAGTGGTGCTGGCGTCCACAGCGCCTCCGCTCTGAAGAACTCAGGGCCTCCACCGGAAGGCGGGAGCCATCTGGTGACGGAGCAGGCAGGGGAGGCTCACCAGTTACCCTTGAATCAGCAGCTAAGTGTGAGTCCCAGGCAGGCTTTGCACATGCCAGGGTAGGTCCTGACCCTGCAGTCCTTTCCCAACTTTAGAGGAGTTGCCACTGGCGGCCATCCTCTCCCCCTCTTATGTGGGGATTTCTTTGCAGAGAAAGTTAGAAAAATAGGTTTCTGGAACACTGGCACCCACTTATTTTAGGATCACAGCTCCCTGTCCTAACTAGAAACCAGCACTCGGTTATTGCACTGAAAGGGCCATCTACTGATGGGAAATAACGGCTGGACCGACATAGTCATCCATTTATTAAGGACATGTTATTTTCCATGGTGACTTTGATCATGAATGCACTGAATATTTATCTAATATGAATCCACGGTGGGCACTAATTCCTACGAATCAACGCAGATGATGACAAGACGGGAAAAAGGATTCTCTTCTGGCATTTACCTTTTGGGACGGCAGCATTCAGGGGGCCAGCCCTTGACAACACCCTGCTTCTTTTTTCTTTCTTTCTTTCTTTTTTTTTGAGATGGAGTCTCACTCTGTCGCCAGGCTGGAGTGCAGTGGCACGATCTCAGCTCACTGCAACCTCCGCCTCCTGGGTTCAAGTAATTCTCTTGCCTCAGCCTCCCAAGTAGCTGGGACTACAGGATCGCACCACCATGCCCAGCTTTTATAGTTTTAGTAGAGACGGGGTCGATCTCCTGACCTCATGATCCGCTTGCCTCAGCCTCCCAAAGTGCTGGGATTACAAGCATGAGCCACCTCACCCAGCCTTTTTTTTTTTTTTTAAACATCATCTTCTAATTGTTCATTATGGTTTCTAGCTATGAACCCATTCCTTTAAGAATCTACTCCACCATCAAGCACTGAAAGGTTTTAAATGTTGTTTTCTCGGTGTAAGCCACAGCAATTTTATTGTTTAAAAATAACGAAAGTTGCTACCAGAAAGACACCAGATTAGCAAGTTCTCCTTCCTTCTTGTGGTGATGCCTTTTGTAAGACCCTGAGTACTTGTCACTGCTTTCTGGCTGGTACAGTTCAGACCCCTTGGGTGACACCTTGATTGTGTCCTACCCAGCAGTCTCATAGCCACCCTGCTATTCCCAAAGGAGCGCAGGTAACTGGTGGGGTGGGAGTTAGGATGAGGGGGAGAGGTGACTTGGATCCTTCTAAAAGAAATTTTAAAAACCCTAAGTAAGCTTTTTTAAAAAATTATTATTCTTACTTTAGAGGCAGGGTCTCGCTCTATTGCTCAGGCTGGATTGCAGTGGAGAAATCATGGCTCACCACAGCCTCTGGGCTCAACTGATCCTCCCACCTCAGCCTCCTAAGTAGCTAGGTCCACAGGCATGTGCTACCACACCTGGCTAATTCTTTTTCCTAGAGATGCGGTCTTGCTTTGTTGCCCAGGCTGGTCTCAAACTCCTGGCCTTAAGTGACCCTCCTGCCTTGGCCTCCCAAAGTGCTGGGATTATAGGTGTGAACCACCATGCCAGGCCTGAGTAACCTCTTTTGATGTCCAAAGCTTAGTACAACAGAAACTTTATATTTACTGGGGACTTCCTACCATTTTCTCTTAACACTAGGCCAACCTGCACACACAATGCAAACTGAGCTGCCCTCCAGGCTTCCTCTGAGCTCGTTCAGCTGCATTTCCACCTCTGTCTCCCACAGACAGGGGTCCTATCCAAAGCCCAAGGCCCCTTGGCAAAACAAGCCTCACATCTCCCACAGACCATCCATCATTTAGTTCTGCTGCCCATTTCATGCCCTTCCCGCCATCCCCCAATTTTCCTTGTGTTCAGTGCAACAGGTTCTGGCAGGCTTAGGACTATTTAGGTGTCCCCCAAATCACCCATGAAGACTACCACTGCATGATGTTGGAAGGAAGGACCCTCTCGGAAACGATGAGGAGGTGGGCTTGGTCGAGAGCTGGACCAAGAGTTAGAGACTGTGAACCTGAACACAGTCTCAGCTTGGGCAGGGGCCAGCAGGCCCAAATGCACGGATGAAAGTTTGCCATTAATACGCACTTGTTCTAATTTCTCTCTCTCAATTATGTACTTGGGTCCCAGGATACTGTTAGTAGTCTTAGTTACTCTCTGGTTGAAAGATTTGCTACCCAATAGGCCCATGAGCACTTCCTGGGCAGAGAATGAGCTTTCAAATATATATTCTGTCATCTAAGCATCTGCCGGCACCAAGGAGAGATGGGAGCACCTGGAATTCATGGATATTTTCACTGTAGTATAATTCGAGGCAGTGGAGCCAAGAAAGCCTCAGTATTGGTGACTCTTGGTTTGGCTACGGATTACATATGTTTTGTAATGATGTACTCTTTTGTGTTACCAAAGCTGTGGAGTTACGCCACTTAATTTGTGATAGACTCACACCACATCTGCAGCAATCTCACTGCCTGCCCAATTGTTGAGGCCCTCATCCCTGTCTTGTTGTCTTGTTCTAATGTCTATGCTGCCGCCCAGTGGCTGCCCTGGCTACTTACACATTATCATGCTAACTGTTCATCGCTGAGGTCTTAGCCCAACCTGTAGGATTCGTTTCCTTATTGCTTCTGTTCTCTTTTGCTAACGAGGTTGATGTCAGACATCACTCCTATGTACTAGGTTATCTTCAGCAAAGACAAGTGTGATCAAGGGGGAAAGATAAGATGGATGAATATTATTCAGCCAATAACCTATTGTTGAGGTGTTTTTTACACTTTGGGGGCTTAGCCATAGTTTTTTGGAGAATCTAGATTTTGTTCTACTCCCTAATCCCTAGCTCTGATTTTGACCTGGATGATCTGGTAATCATTTAAACACATCTTTATTTGTCCGAGGTCCTATAGACTAGATATCTACAATCCTCCGACCTTTCATCCCCTTTAGAAAAAAATCTCTCAGGTTCTGTTCCACTTTAAGCATTACAGGCTGCACCTAAGGAATTTTAAGTAATGGAAGCGAGCGTTTTCATTAGATTGATTTGTTAATTTTCTGACTATTTAGGCAAGCCACCTCTCCCCTCAGAGACTCAATTCTCACTTCTGTAATTGGGGATAATAATTAATATTCCTGTCTCTCAGGATTGTTATGAGAATTAAACTATATGAAATGGGAAAGTCTTTTGCTACACTGACCTTCCAATCTCTTGTTTCTAGCTCCAGTGTTACTGAAAAAGATCCAAGCTGAGATGTTCCCTAACGCTCTGGAAATGTAAAATTAAGCTGCCAATTTGCAGAAATTCATGAAGATTCTACTATCTGCTGGACAAAAGATTCAAAGTCCATAGCCCAAGTGCAGAGAAGGTGCGATATTTTCCCCTGGTTACTTTTCACAGTTGTTGCTTGTTTATTTCACAATATGGTTGTCAAATAAAAGAATAAATTGGAGGCCATGAAAAGGAAAATTGAAGCAGAGATTCCATACCCTGCAGTATTCAAAAAGATTAAATATTGGAAGACAAGTGTCTGGATGGGAAAAGTGATGGGGAATTCTTGCCCCAGTTTTGCCACCATTGAGTTCTGTCGTCTTAGGAAGTCATACAACCTTTCAATGCATTTTTTAAATCAGGGGAACATGTCGAATGATATTCTAGTCTGAGGTTCTGTGGTCCCGAGATTAAAGAGCACTCTTCTGTATGTCTGTGAATTTAACTTGGGTATGTTTTCTGTTTCATAAATTCCCTGTAATCTGATAAAAGTCAAACAAGGCTAAGAAGATGAATAAAACAACAGCAGCAATCTATGAGGTAACAGCTATTGAGGGAGACCAGCGGCCATCACTAAGATGGGAAAACCTGTTTATTTCTGGGTCCCTATGATTTTTTATTTTAATTTTTTATTTTTGAGACAAGGTTCTACTCCGATCTCCCAGGCTGGAGTGTAATGGTACAATCACGGCTCACTGCAGCCTCCACCTCCTGGCCTCAGGTGATCCTCCTACCTCAGCCTCCTGCATAGCTAGGACTACTGGAGCACACCACCACGCTCAGCTAATTTTCTTTTGTATTTTTAGTAGAGACAGGGTTTTACCATGTTGCCCAGGCTGGTCTCGAACTCCTGGCCTCAAGTGATCCACCTGCCTCAACCTCCCAAAGTGCTGGGATTACAGGAGTGAGCCACAGTGCCTGGCCATGTCCTCAAGATAATAAAGGAGAGAAGAATGAGGAGGAGAGACATGAGAGTGAGAATCATTGCCAAGAATATCCCGTGTGGAATGAACGCAATTAATGGCTTCCTTAAGCAGCTTTTCTTGGCAATAAATGCTTGTTCAAGTGAACTGATGAATTCAAGCTTCATCTGACACAGTCTAGACACAAATCACCTGGTTTGAAAGTCAAATAGCCCTGTGCCAAACGGGGTCCCAGTTTAGCTCCCCAAGATATGGGAGGGGTTCCAATCCCCTTAATTTTGTCACCGGTAGACTGAAAAAGAGAAAATCTGAGTTTTCTGTTTAATTAAATCAAATATGTCTGCTTGGAAGTTCTGTCTGGAATCTGTTTCTCAAATGCAATGATGGAATACTTGAGCTCTGATTTCCTTTCTACTAACATCACTCCAGAGCATCTAACTAGATTCTGATTGATAGAATAACCACTTTGCCTAAAATGTCACCATCACCCTGCCTGTCTTAGGTATGGCTTAAGAAGAATTATAATGGAAAAGAAATGGTTTGATTTTTAAGTCGAGGAAGTTCCCTAGAGCTTCACTTAAAAAGGTACTAATTATTCATTTTAAATTATTTTCTGAATCTGTCAGCCAAGAATAATGAACCAGCATTTGCACTGTTTTTCCATTCATCAGCCTTGCTCTGAGCTCAGAACTGGCACTTGAATCTTACAGGTCCCTTTTTCATTTGATGTGTATTTACAAAAACCTAACTTTCTCCTGGGGATCGTATGTCATTGGTAAGCATTCTATTTACTGATGATGCGTGGCTAAGGGCTGTGATGTTTGCTTCGTTTCTCCTTGGTGACAGTGTCTGGCTTAGTTGAACCCATTTGCTTTCTCCATGCTAACACTTGAGAATATTTAGGAGCTGTCACTCATTTTTTTATTGAGAGAACATTTACATTATTTCAAGTGGGTTTTCAAATGTTCGCTAATTTCTCTCATGCCTACTTCCAGCCCAGTGCCTCCCTTCACATGTGCCTCCATGAACTATGTCACTGTCTTGTATCGTTTTCAAGAATTGAAATCGCTCAAATATAATATGAACCTGAAGCAAAGGTCTTGAACTTACTAAGTCATGAGGAAACCAGTAATATGGCAAGATTGTTCAAAGGAGCATTTGAGGAATGAAGATTTAGACAGTCGATCAGGCAGAGGAATGCAGAAATACATTTTGAAATAGATGTAACACTGGTTAATGTTTGACAGGTAATAAACTTTGGGAGTTATCTTTTCTACTGCACAGAAATCTACAAGTTAACATGTAACTTAAAGTGTCTGAGTGGGTTCTATGCAAATGGGAAATAGCAAAGCGTTCCCCTTTCACTCGATCATCCTCAAGTGATCCTGTTGAACCGTGACTGTGATCCTCCTCCTGTCTTCGTCTGCAAGTTTGGGTACTTTCCTTAACAGGCTAAAGCGTGGACATTAGGTGTCAAAAGACTTTCTCGTGGCTAGGGCAAGACTAATATACTTCGAGGAAACCAGGAAGAAGGAAGCGGTAGCTTGGTCTCAGTCTCTGTGTAGCAGTGGCATGTCTTGGTTCCATAGAGACCTCAAGGTGGCACCCTCCAGTGCTATTTGGCCATCAACACCTTCTTGGTAACCAGGAACCCACTCTCCTCTCTGGGGAGAGAGGTCCTTCTGAGTTCCCTGGGCTTTTGAAAGGGCAGCTGTCCACGTGGAGTGGCTCTGCTAATAGCTGGGCAGGGTCGTGGAGCACAGGTCACGTCGTTCCTGCTGGGAAACAGTGGATGAGGAGCTGGCTGCTGGGATGGCAGGATCTCCTTGGATGGCCCTGGGAGAAACAACCTGAGGACTTCTCAGCCCACACTGAGTGGGGGGGCGGGGGTGCTACCATGCCCTGGCTTCTTAGGGCTGGCGATGGATGATGGGGTCTCTCAGAGAAGTCCGCATGCTAAGTACCCTTTTTGTGCAGCCAATTTCATTCTTTGTGTTCCTGTGATCACACTTTGGCCCTGGGCTTCTTTTTGCATTTGTCTGCACAGCTAATCATCACTGCTGTTCAGCCGTCTGTGGCCATTTCCTAAGGTAAAAAGACTTATCCCTTACAGGGTAAGAGGATATGAAACTGAGCTTACTGTCTTGGTTAAAAAAGGCACAAGATCACTTCTTTTTGCTTTCTATAGCTGTATTGGTATTATCTGTTTGTCCATTTCCTCCCAGACTGGAAGACCCTCAAGGGCAAGGACTATGCCTTTTCTTCCATCATTGAATCCCCCCAGTACTAAGCACAAAGCAGATACTGTTGGATAGAACGCTTTGGGACTTCTGAGGTAGTTTCATTTCATGCAGAAAGCACACCAATAATACTACTGCTTACCCTGAAGTAATGACTCGTGACCACTCTCAAGACTGGGCTTTTCGCTGAAGCTTCACACGCCAGTGTCACTTATTCTTCGTGACACATCTGGGTGGTGATTTTGCTTGTTCTGCTTTCACAGAGGAGGAAACTGAGGGTGAGAGGCTACGTAGGTCAGCCTCAGAGTTGGGATCTAGACTCTTCTGACTCCTATACGTATTCCTTCCAGAAGAAAGCCTTGGGTAGAGACCATGGGCTAAGCCAGGAAAAACAGTCTTCATGGTTCTGGGCCAAGTATCGGAGAATTTTTAGGTTGGAAGGAAGATGTTTGCAGGATAGTCCTAGTTCAGCCCACAGCCCTTCTGGTAGCCCTTGCCTGCCCCGTTCAATGACAGAAAGGCTATTCTGATTCTAGAGCTGTGGAGAAGGACTTTCCACCAGCCTCCTCTGTGGTCAGCTCAGTGTTTTACTGCCCTGCCTGGAAATCTCCCCCTTATAACAGGACTTGTTCACGTCCAGTTTTTTTCTGAGACAGAGTTTTGCTCTTTGTGGTCCAGGCTGGAGTACAGTGCTGTGATCTCCGCTCACTGCAACCTCTGCCTCCCAGGTTCAAGCAGTTCTCCTGTCCCAGCCTCCCAAGTAGCTGGAATTACAGGCATGCGCAACCATGTCTGGATAATTTTTGTATTTTTAGTAGAGACCGGGTTTTCACCATGTTGGCCAGGCTGGTCTCGAACTCCTGACCTCAGGTGGTCTGCCTGCCTCGGCCTCCCAAAGTGCTGGGATTACAGGCCTGAGCCACCACACCCGGCCCACATCCAGTTTTAACCATACAATGGGATATGTTCAGAGACTGTGTGGATGAAGGAAGTAGAATGATTTAGTGAACTTCATTTTAAGCCACTGGTATATTCCAGGGAAGGAATGTATAAATTGGAGACTTAAAAGTCTATTGAAAAACCAGCCAATAATGAACATTTGTTTTGAACATGCAACTGAGACAAACTCACGCTAGGTGAATTTTTGTTGTTAAGCTATGAGATGAACCCAAACTAAAATGTACACCACACACATGCACACACATACACACACAGAATCTTGGTGAATGTTTAAACAAAGTTTAAAGACCAAAACCAGAAAAACATTTGAATATCTTTTTTTTTTGGCTGCAAAGTAAGTTTTTTGTTTGAGACTTTGGAATAAATCTATGGCTCTACCTATATTTCAAATTATCCCAGACTTGAGGCCAGGAATTATAATTTACTTGGGGAGGCAGCTTAATGAGGTCAAAATCATTTGCTGAAATCTTTCTATGCCTCAGTTTCCTCATCTGCAAATTGAGAATAGTAAGTGTAGTTCTTTCATTAGGTTGTTCTGAGGACACATGAAATTGATGTTTACGTGATGTGGCACAGTATGCTGGTCCATACCAAGTGCTCAGTACACGTTAGCTGTCAGCATCATCATCACCAACACAATCACCACCACCAGTTTTTGTTTTCATACCACAGTGGCTGGAACTTAATAATATTGGGTAGGTGAACAGTTGGATGGTTGGTAAGTCACTAGGGGAGTACAGAACACTATATTAAAGGGGCCCTCAGTCAAGAATCCTTGCGCAGTATAAAGCTAAGATCCCCCTTTTCTCTTGTTCCTTATTGCATCTATATAAGTTTGGGTTTGGAGTTATCAGACTTTCCTTCTAGCACAGGACATTGGGAGTAGTCACATAATTGAGCTGAATTCTGAGCAGAAATGTTAACAAGAGCTCCCAGAATTCACAGTCTCAATTCTTTGCTCTACTCATGGCAGTTAAACCTACTGAACGTTTCTGTGTATTTGTACTGCATATTGGAATGAGGGTGTTAGCCAGAATGGATTGATCCTCCTCTGTGGATAAATCAATTATTTGAACAGCTGATCGTGATTTTGCCCTTTGGGAAGGTCATTGGCTGAAAACATGTCAGCAGGAAAGCCTTAGCTTCTTTCCTCCTTAAGTATACTAGGAAAAAAATGCCACCGTAGAATCATGAAGTGTGTCAATGTGCATATTCCTCATTGCAGTGCAGGGGACAACTCCACTGTTTCCTTTGCCATCGTCCAAGCCAGTCAGAAGGACCAGGGCCTCTATTATTGCTGCATCAAGAACAGCTACGGAAAAGTGACGGCTGAATTTAACCTCACAGCTGAAGGTAAACCACAGCTTTTCAGTTTTCAATGAAAACCACTGGCCCCTGCCAGTTCACAATGGACATTCGTACTGAAGCCGTTCTCTGCTTTGTCTTCTTCTAGTTCTCAAACAGCTGTCAAGTCACCAGGATACTAAAGGTAAGTCAGTTGGGGTTGGCCTGCCAGAAGAAATGGGCTTACCGTAAAGCATGTAATAGCTCCCAGAGTAAAGAGTAGAAGCAGTAATCCCATGGACTCCCCCACCGAGAAGGAGAGCTGTGGCGTGACTTGAGAAATGAATGACAATTCATGAGCCAATTCAATGTGAATGTAGGGCCATACTTCCTATTGTAAGTTCATTAGACTACAGATATCCAGAACTGGATGCTACACTGCAGCAGTGGAGTTTTGGGGAACATGTAGAGGAAGAGTTTGGATTTGACTTTTCCCTTTACGCACTGAATTTGCATTCAGCCCTTCTGCATGGGATTTTCCAGCTACTGGGACTTATACAGCTTGTTTTGTTGGTTCAATTTTCTTTTTCGGTTTGACTAGCTGAACAGATTCCCAAAGACAGCCAGGTGTCTGGAGAATCACTCCATTCATTTGTGTCTTCTAGAAGATGAAAGATGGGGTTCTCTGCTTTCTTTTGGCACCTGGTGTAGCAACAGCCTAACACTGCTGTTCCGTAATGCTTGTGCTGTCCCTGGGCCACCCACGGAGTTTTCCACAGTTTGATGGAATCTATGTTTGCCGTGTCTTCCCTCTTAAGGAGAATTACTCACCCACCTACGCCCACCCATGCCCACCCTTGCCTGGTAGTGAGCTGGGGTAAATATTTAACAACATGCTGAGGGCTGGGGGAGTTCTGAGTCCTACAATTTCCATGGTGTAAATACTCTCAGTGTGGCCAATTTTGAACCACCAGTGTGACATCATACATCATGGAACCGGGAGGACCGCCCATCATCAGCTCTCAGGAGCTGCAGCAAGCCAGCTCCACACACCATGGCGGCCCAGTCTCACCCCATGCGACCATGACTTTCAGCACAGGGCAGGATCCACGGTCAGTTTTAGGAGAAATATGGATACATTCTGACATTCAATTAAATTACCTCTTTTTTTTTTTTTTTTTGAGTCAGAGTTTTGCTCTTGTTACCCAGGCTGGAGTGCAATGGCATGATCTTGGCTCACCGCAACCTCCACCTCCTGGGTTCAAGCAGTTCTCCTGCTTCAGCCTCCCGAGTAGCTGGGACTACAGGCACGCACCACCATGCCCAGCTATAAATTAGCTTCTTAAAGATTTACTGCATATATTGATTTTTAAAACAAACAGAGCACCTGAAATCTCTGCAGAAACAAGTAATAAAAGTAATCAAAATTCACTAACATCCAGTGTATCAAAAGCAAGAAACTGAGGTCTCGACAGAAATGGTCTAGCAAATATTGTGATATTTACCCAGAACAGCCAACTTAAATACAAGCTTTTCACAAACCCACTCAGATGCTCAATACCCATCTTTCGTGCATAGCATACTTGTGTTATAATTTAAAATCCTTTCTCCAT
Source organism: Ateles fusciceps (assembly GCA_036589455.1). Classification (NCBI taxonomy): domain Eukaryota; kingdom Metazoa; phylum Chordata; class Mammalia; order Primates; family Atelidae; genus Ateles; species Ateles fusciceps. The sequence continues at coordinate 13,315,125 of JAZHEH010000078.1, forward strand.
TTCTGCTGTCGTCTCCCCAGAAGGCAAAATATTCAAAAGAATCCCCTTCCTCCTAATGCTTCAGAAAATAAACAGACTCTTAGAAGGGAGTCTCTGTTTCATCAGCTTCTTAGCATTGATTGGCATCCACATCTCAGACACTTGCTGTGGTTTTATTGGTTTAGGTTTGTATAAGCTCATTTCTCGAGGATTACTAGTCAGGCGAGAGACCCCGGTGGGGGGATGAGCTACTGGCCACCTGGTGGAAATGGTGCCACTGCTGTAACCCAGTGACTCCAGGCATAGAGCTTGGGTCTGAACCCTGATGACATCACCTTCTCCCAGCTTCTGGCCCCATTTTGACTGGGGGTGCCAGTTTCACCGACTCACCTGGCTGGGGAAGCAACTCCTAGCCCCTCTCTATCCTTATACCTTCAGATAAAGAAGCTGAAAATTACTTTTACTTCTTTGAGACAGGGTCTCTTTCTGTCATCCAGGCTGGAGTGCAGTGGCACAATCATAGGTCACTGAAGCGTCAGCCTCCTGGGCTCTAATGATCCTCCCACCTGAGCCTCCTGAGTAGCCTGGACTACAGGTGCTTACCACTGCACTCCGCTAGTTTGGAAAATTACTTTTACTCCCTTTTTTTTTTTTTAATTCAGAGGACTATCTCACTAAACAGTTTATTTATCTATAGGAGGAATAAATAATCTTTCACAAGTTGGTCTCTAATTTGAAAACTAATAAAACTAAGCTCATGAGAAAGTCAGAAATGAATGATGGACCAAGTGAAGCCCAATGTAGTGATGTTATGATGTTTTATGAATATATTCATGGACTGCTTTTCTGCACCTCAGAGCAGTGTTTGTAACCAGTGGCTGCAGGTATCCACATGGTTTCTCTGAGTTGAGGATTTGGATTTCACAATGTATGGGTGTAGCAAGAAACCTCAGCGGCATCTGGATCTCCCAGCACTCATCTGCATGAGTCTGTCTGGTGGATTCCAGTAAGTCTCTCCTGATTTTTTTCTTTCTCTTTTTTTTTTTTTTTTTTTTGAGACTGAGTCTCTTTCTGTTGCCCAAGCTGAAGTGCAGTGGTGCGATCTCAGCTCACTACAACCTCCACCTCCCCAGTTCAAGCAATTCTCCTGCCTCAGCCTCCTGAGTAGCTAGCTGGGTTACAGGCACCCGCCACCATGCCCAGCTAATTTTTTGTATTTTTAGTAGAGGTGGAGTTTCATCATGTTGGCCAGGCTGGTCTCAGACTCCTGACTTCAGGCGATCCACCTGCCTTGGCCTCCCAAAGTCTGAGATTACAGGTATGAACCACTGCACCTGGCCTCTCCTGATTCTTTCTCATGGAACTGACCCCTCTCCGGGACTTTATGCAGTGTAGAGTATGAGTCCTGGCGACAGATGGCTTTACAAAGCTGAAAGAAAATTGCGCCTTCTTCACAACCTGAGACTCACACTGCCACTCTCCTGCCTTTCCCGAGCCCCCCTTCAGGTGCTCAGTTCTCCTGTTACCTTCATTACTCTTACTAGGGGAGAAATTGGTCTACAGGACTAATTCTTACCTCCGTCTCTCACTTTAAAAGAGGTGCAAGCTCTAACCAGAGAGGACACGCTCATTTTAGCCATCACCGCTGAAGACATTTTTGGACAGGCTGTCCTTTCAGATGTCTGCAGAGCTACAGAGTCTATACCTGCTGCTTCTGCAAAGGAAGACCCAATAGATGAGTTTCAGCTTGGAAAGTTCCACCTGAAACTCCAGCTCTTTCCCTGCAGGATTTTCAAGAGACAAAGAATAGTTCTAAGATTTGTGGGGGTTTTTTTTTTTTCCAGTTAATTAGATTTGCTGAATTTTAAAGCATAAGGTGCACAAACTTTTATATATATATATATTTTTTTGTGGTATTCGCAGAATGTTTAGACACAGGTGCACGAACTTTTTACACTTAATAATTAAATTTTAGAAATGTGGGGATTTTGAAGGAAGATAGGATGTGGCAGATATACACACAACATTTTCTATACTCTGTAAGTGGTATTAGAGGCCAAATTGTTAGAATGAATCATAGAACTAGAATAGAACTGAGAAGGTTTGGGATATGGAAAAGCATTCCCTCTCTATTTTCTCACCTAATTTTTAAATTTAGCTGTTAAAATAAAACTGTGCTTTCTCCATAAATTATTTTTTTTCCTGATTCTGTTACTTAGAATATAATCTGTGATCCAGCTGTTGCCTAAAGCTTCATCTGAGAAAATGTCCCATTTGCCTGTTTTCCTGCAGCTCCAACCCAGTTCTCTCCAGAAACCTAGGACAGGTTACTCAGTAGAAGTTACAGGGGAAGAAAAATAATTTCTTCTTCAATCATCATAAGGTTCTTAGTTGGAACAGATCCCTGTAACAAAAGAAGATTAACGAGAAAAAACAAACAGAAGTTTATTAACAAGTATATTTCATATATGCACGGGAGACACTTAAGAAGTGCTCATTCAAGAGGGGGCTTTGGATTCCAGCTGATAGAGCATCTTCAACAAAGAATAGTGCATTTTTAGAGTAGTGACAGGCAGAGGGCAGGACTTGGAGGGGGTAAGGGCAGTAGTTTGTGGAAAGGCAATTCCACAGTCCTGGAAAATCTCCCAGCATCTGGATTCTCATTAATGCTTGTTAATGTCTAGTGCCATCTCCAGGACCATCAGGGTCTAAAGTTGTCTTCAGTCATTAACCTTTGTTCTTCCTGGCCGAAGCGGGAGGAGAATATTTTTTGTCTTTATAAAGTTCTGTCCTGATTTTAGGCAAATAGAGGGGAAGGCAGAGAGCATTCTTGCCTCTGCTTCTTCTTAACTGCCTTCAGCTCAACAATCCTTTTACCAAAGAGGTAGGTTTGAGGGTGGCATATTCAGGGGTCCCATAGTCTTCTGCTAGCCTTTGTGAAAATGCCTGGAGCACCTTCAGGAATATCCTCTTGCTCCCAGCAGCTTCTAGCTCTTCACCTAGTTCTTCTGTTTGAAAATCCATCCAACCTCCCTCCCTCCCTCCCTCCCTGCCTCCCTCCCTCCCTTCCTTCCTTCCTTCCTTGCCGAGACCTTAATCAATACACTATCAGAATAGTTGCAGTCTCCTTACAGTTTTAATAGCTACCATCAGTCTCAAATCATATGATTTGAAAATATTTTGAAAGGAGAAGAAAAATATTTCCTTAAGTATTCTATTAGAAATGTGAAGTGGGATTTTTCACACGACCCATGGTTTCTTTCTTCTTATAAACATTCAGAAAGACGTCTGTTTTCATCAGTTTTGAGGAGTGGAAAGCGTTTTAAAAATCCAAACAATCTTTTTTCACTGAAAGCTACCAAATTTTCTTCTGTCAGTGAATCAGAAGTCAGATTGGGTCATCTCTAGTTTAAAATGGACCGTCCTGATTAAATTCACTGTCATCTCAAATGTGTACATTTCACTCTGAAAAAAAAAAAAACAGCTGCTAGAAAACTCAAAATAATTCTACTTTTCTTGTTACAAATAAATCCAAAATAATTCTATCTTTTTTTTCAATTTCTCTTCAAGGGCATTTTTTTTTTTTTTTTTTTACTATTTTTTGTTTTGTTTATTGCCTACCTGTTTCTCATATTTAACACATGCTTTCTTAATGGAGGCAGTATTGCTACCAAGAGGGCCAACATTGGTACTTGGGAGGCAAAGAAAAGTTACTCATTTTCTGTATAAAGCACAGATATACATGTGGTACATAAACAGATAGTATATTTGTGGTATTCAGCTTTAATGGCAGGCAATTAAAACAAATTCCAGAAAAGATTCCGGGGTCGGGGGAGGGGCAGTAATGAAAACGAGGTTGATTTGATACTACTATCAGATCTTACCATCGGTCTTTCCTCCCTCCTCTATGCTTTACCCATCTTTTCAACTTGTCTTTTGTTACTTTGCTTGGTTCCACTTATATTTTCCAGATCTGTCTAGAATTCTTTTCCTGATCTTTCTGGTTTTGTTCCAACCCGTCTCTCACTGATGTTCCCATATTCTCATTCATTGACCTGTCTCCTCCTCACAAACCCACTCATCTCTTCTTTTAGCTTTGTCTGTGTTGAGGGGTCAGTGTGGCTTCCCCTTCTCTGTTCTGCAGGTCAGCTTTGTCACTGTCCCAATGTGGGGGACCCTCCCTATGTGGAGTTAGCCAAGAAACAGGACTGGGAGGTGTTCTTTCCAACCGCAGGTGTGCTGTGTTTCAGGATGCGAAGAGATTGAATTCAGCCAGCTCATCTTCAGAGAAGACTTCCTCCATGACAGCTACTTTGGGGATCGCCTGCGTGGCCAGATCGCCACAGAGGAGCTGCACTTCGGAGAAGGGGTTCACCGCAAAGCCTTCCGCAGCACGGTGATGCACGGCCTCACGCCGGTCTTCAAACCTGGCCACGCCTGTGTGCTTAAGGTGCACAATGCCATTGCCTATGGGACCAGAAATAATGACGAGCTCATCCAAAGGAACTACAAGCTCGCTGCCCAGGTGGGTCCATCTGCCCAAATGCTGTCACTTCTGCTGTGAGAGCCACCCATGATAAGACGAGATGAAAATCAGACTCAGGACTGACGGGAGGGTCTTCAAAAGGGTGTTTTCCTCTTTGGGGGTGTTGATTCAATCACAATGCTGGGGGTCACTTCTCAGTTCTCAGAAGTAATTTCTTGGCCTCATGCCAGCTGGTGGGGGACTCAGCCAGTGCCTAGAGACACCTCACGGTTCTAACCTGAGATGTAATTGATTTTGTTTCTAAGAAGCCCTGTGAGATCCCTGGGGGGGTTGAATCCACTTGGGCCTAGGGTGATATGGAAAGTGGGGGTTCTAAGCTACACTTGATGCCAGGGTCCCCAGGAACAGATAGAATCAGCACTAGTTGCTGGAGTGTTTTGTTTGGGTTTGTTTTGTGGAGAGGGGAGAGGGGTGGAGTATATCCAGAAGAGTCGGCATTGGTCTTGTTTTCTGCCTTCCTGAGTTTGGTATAATGTCAGCCTATAAAATAGGAAGAGAGGTGAACCCAAGTCCCTAGCTGAGTTTCCAGTTCTCTGTGTTACTGAGTCATAGAATTCAAGGAGAGAGGGGGAGGGCAGGAGAGCCTTAGCTTCTCCTGCTCCTTCCTCCTCCTATCCACATATTTGGTTCTTATATTTCACTCCTTTTTATTTTTTTTTTTTTTTTTTTTTTGCTCTATCCCCCCAGGCTGGAGTGCAGTGGCACGATCACGGCTCCACAGTAGCCTCAACCTCTTGACCTCCTGGCCTTAAGCAACCCTCCTGCCTCAGTCTCCCAAGTAGTTGGGATTACAGGTGCATGCCACCATGCTCAACTAATTTTTTATTTATTTTTTCTAGAGACGGGGTCTCCCTATGTTGCCCAGGCTGGTCTTGACCTCCTGGAAGGCTCCAAGTGATTCTCCTGCCTCTGCCTCCCAAAGCGCTGGGATTACAGGCACGAGCCACCACACCCCATCCACATATTTCACTCTTTACACCGGCACTGGTGTAGCCGTCAAGAAAGTTGGGTCTTTGACAAGCTATGTGCCCTTTTGAAATGTTTACCATAAATATTTAAAACATTAAAACCAATAGGTTAAACTTAGATGAATCCCTCAGGTACAGTCAAGCACTAAGCATCGTGATCCTGTGGCAACGTCATGTGGGACTTTGGGCTTCTGAAGGCAGCCCTGCTCTCTAAATACAGGATTCTGCCCATTGTATTCCTTCTCCTCCCAGTCCACCCCTCCTTTTGCTTTTCTCTCTGAGTATTCCCTCAAATATGACACAGTCCTGGAAAATCTCCCAGCATCTGGACTCTGACTCAGAAAAGCCCCACAGAGTAGGAGGCAGAATCCACTTAGCTTTTCCCAAGGCAGAAATCTTGTTTTGGTATTCATTATTGACTACTACAATTACACCTTTGAAAAGGGGTTGCAATGGCAGATCTCACAGGAAACCCAGTAGTGACCCAAGTGCCACCTGATGATGTGATGAGGGGCCAGTCCCCTTAGTTCTGGGGTGAATTTCAGCCAAGCTGGCTCGAGAAATTTTATAGTTCAGGAACATCTGGTCCCAGAGACCACTTGACCTCTGCCCGGACAGTTCCTTCACACCTTGGAGCTCCTCCGTAAGTGGCCAACTCTAGGTTCTCATAACTGTTGCCTCTGCGGCCCCAACGAGGGGGTGGGCTTGTCAATTTATCGGATTTACCTTACTGGGAAATCTCCTGAATAGCCTTACTAAGCAACATTGTCTGAATTTCCTGTAGTCACTGGGGCTCTCTATGTATTTTGGTGATATAGGAATGCTATGTTCAAAATACTGCCAGGTATTACGCCAAGATCTACGCTGCTGAAGCACAGCCTCTGGAAGGCTTTGGAGAAGTGCCTGAGTAAGTGTGTCTACCCTGCCTTGTATCACACTCCTGACTCGTTGGGGGACTGGGGGAGGGGATGAGACAGTGAGAAGGAACAGGAGGGCAAGTGTTTTCAGCCAGCCTCTCATTCTATAAGGTCCATGAAGGTTCACATGGCTACTGTCATCCCCCTTGCTGGGTCTCCAGAGATGTACAGAGAGACACTTGATAAATATTATTTAAATGGATGGATGGATAGATAGGTGGGTGTATGTGTGGATTAATCCATCCAATAAATGAATCTACCATGTTAAATAGAAAAGAAAGGATATCTACTCTCATAGCTATTACATTGTCTAAACAGTAAGCAAATACAGCAGAACAAGAGCCATCAAAAGGCAATTAGTCCCATGATGAAAAAAGATATGGCAGTGTGTTAGGGAAGAGTGGATTGGGCGATGAGGAACATAGTAATGTAGTACCTACTTCCTGGAATCCTCCAGAGATAAATCACGCCCACTTTTATCCACTTTTTGCCTAAATATTTACTGGCCCAAGCAAATTTTGTCTGGAGTCTGGAGCTTGTTTGTGGCTCCATTTGTCTGGCTGAGATCGTATTTGCATGCTTAAGTGAACAGAAAAAGGGCTTAGCTAGTACATGTTGGAAATTTCAGACAAAGCAGCTATTTACCTATCAGTAAAAACTGGGAGAAGGAAGAAGGAAGAAGTTCTTGTCTGAATTGCCCCTGTTAACTCACAAAATGGGAAAAAATCGTTTCCCTTAGGTGGTATATTTGGAAAACCATGTGTAAAGTATAACACTTTCTTCTCTTTCTCAAGAAATGCTTAACATACTTCAGACACACAATTGCCTTTCTGTTAATCACAGACAGCCATCTGGACTGAGTTAAGCTTTCACGATATGGGAACTGGCTCCTTTTTCCCAACTCCCCCTCTTTCCAGTCTCTGTCCTTCTAAGTTTTCTTCAAAAAAGCAAAGATTTAACCCACAAGTCAATCCCACACACAGAACCACAGTGCCGACCAGCAGGGACAGACATAAGTTTTGTGTGGCTTAACTCTTATGCAATTTGGGCTTTCTTTCTTTCCTTTCTTTTTTCCTTCATTTTTAATTTTATTTTTTAAGATACAGGGTCTCCCTCTATTGTCCAGGCTGGAGGGCAGTGGTGCAGTCACGGCTCACTGCAGCCTTGACCTTCCAGGCTCAAGCGATCCACCTTTCCAAGTAGCTGGGACTATGCATGCCCACCACCACACGTGGCTAATTAAAAAAATTTTTTTTGGAGAGACAAGATCTCTGTATGTCGCCCAGTCTGGCCTACAACTCCTGGCCTCAAGTGATCTTCCTGCCTCGGCCTCCCAAATTGCTGGTGTTATAGGCATGAGCCACCATGCCTGGCAAATTTGGGCCCTTTTTAAAGAAAAGAACATAAAATTATAAAATTATAAGATTGGTCTAGGGACTTGGAAAGGGCTCGTTGCAAGTGAAGGATGGGGAGGCCGATTCATTAGCTGCATTAGCATCACAGTAAATAGGCCACTGCCTTAAAGATAGGTTAGGACATTTTTCTATCTAAACCACTTTGCCATTCCTTACGAGGGGGCAGTTTGTGACCACATGAATGCTGACGGTATATGGGAGGAGTAAGGGCCCTTAGAAGGGTCTCTGAGCCAGACTCCATGTTCATGGAACCTAAACCAGAGGACTCTACAGCCAGAAAACACAGACACACACACCACACAAACAGCACTCACCATACACACACACATACCACACATAAACACACCCCCACCCACACCCCCCACCACACACACCCCCACCACACACACCCACAGTACACACACATACCACATGCCACATACACTCCATGGGTACAACACACATACCACACACACCACACATACGCAACACTCATCATCTGCACACACACACCACACACATACCCCATACAAACACGCAACACACACAAACACACCACACACCACACACACACCACACACAAACATGCACAACACACATACAACCCCAACACACCACATACAACAGACATTACACACCCCACACACACCCCACACAAAGCACACCACATACACACCCCCCACACACATCACACACACCAACCACACACATGCACATACTAGACACACATACACACCACACACCCAACACAAACACCCCACACACATACACACACCACACACATACACATGCACACAACACACACATACACACACACACACACACACACACACACCACACATACACACATAACAGGCCACACACACACACAGCACACAGCACACACACCTACAAACACCACACCCCACACAAACACCACATACCACACACACAAACACCACACACCACACACACAACACACACACACAATACCCCGCACACAGAGCTGACTCCGTATATTCCTAGCATTCCCTGAAGGCCTGCACGTAGTAGAGAGGACCCAGGAATCCCATCCCCTTTCCCCATTGCCACAGCCCCCTAGACCAACCCCTGGGACCACCCCCTGTGTATTTCCAAGCAATGAAGCAGGCCTTTTTTGTGGAGCATGTGAGGTCTTGGAGAGAAAACACTCTTCATTTGGGCAGCTTCTGTTTTCAAATTCATGAATATCAATGGAGTCACACTGTCTATGCAAATGGGTCCTGCTGGGCAGAGGCCAGGCCTAATTAAGACCCTGAATAGTGCCCAGCTCTTGTTTGTGTTTTCTTCCCCCACCAGGGATGCAGAATTAATAAGAGCCCAAGCAAACCGTGAACCCTTTTGTTGGCAGAGGGGTCAGCGGCCACAGGGGGTTCTCAGCAGGGAACCAGGGTGCCCTGGATCCTGCAGAAATGACAAAGCATGACAGAGGGTGGCTTGGTGGCTGCACCGATTTCAGGGCTTCAGGGAAAGGTCCACCGCCCTAATGTGCCCACTCCCCGTCTGGCTGATAGCTGAAATTTCTTTAACAAGACACAAAGAGCTTCTGTCTTAAAATTAGAAAGAATGGCTCAAATGACTCTGGCATGACTAGTAATCAGGGTTCGCTGGTATGAGAGGGGCTCGCTGCCTTGTGTCGAGGGGGTGGGATTCTGAAAGAACACTGTTCTGGCTTAGATTCTGCTTGCGAGCAAGCCTCTGTGTCCTCATTGTGAAGTGAGGGGGGATTCTCACAGCTTCCAGGAAATGCCCCTAAATGAAGGAGGAGGATACATGTGTGCCCTTCAAAGGGTCTGGGGGCTCCAGCCAAAGTAGCTGGCCTGCAGATGTAATTTATTTGAAGTATTATATTTTATAACTTTTAAATTCTATTGAATTTTGTATCCTCTTTCCCTCTACGACTGTAATTGTTTTAATAAAAAATAATGTTTTTCCAACCAGCTTTGGCTCAAGTTAACAACCACGTAGAGCCTTCAGTTCACCTCCTGGGAGCAGGCACAGCCTGGGTGGAGAAGCGCAGGGCATTGTTCCGGAGGACACTCCCAGCTCTCGCGGAGGCAAGAGCACGTGAGCAGGGCAGGACCTGTGCCCCAGCTGGTGTGTGCGTGTAACCGCTGCATGGGTCCACCTTGCCTGCTACCCAGACAGAGCTGATTTATCAAGACAGGGAAATTGCAAAAAGAGTTTATTATACATAGAGCTTTTTTTGTTTTTTTGAGATGGAGTTTCACTCTGTCGCCCAGGCTGGAGTGCAGTGGCACGATCTCGGCTCACTGCAACTGCTGCTTCCAGGTTCAAGTGATTCTCCTGCCTCAGCCTCCTGAGTATCTGGGACTACAGGCGTGTGCCAACACACCCAGCTAATTTTTGTATTTTTAGTAGAGACAGCGGTTTCACCATGTTGGCCAGGATGGTCTCGAGCTCTTTGACCTCGTGATCCACTTGCCTCCCAAAGTCCTGGGATTATAGGCATGAGCTGTTTCTAGAAAAGGGGTCCCAATCCAGACCCCAAGAGAGGGTTCTTGGATCTCACGAAAGAAATAATACAGGGCAACTCCACAGATTAAAGTGAAAGACTATTTTTTAAGAAAGTAGAATAAAAGAATGGCTACTCCCTAGGCAGAGCAGCTATGAGGGCTGCTGGTTGGCCATTTTTATGTTATTTCTTGATGATATGCTAAACAAGGGGTGGATTATTCATGCCTCCCCTTTTTAGACCACATAGGGTTACTTCCTGACGTTGCCATGGCATTTGTAAACTGTCATGGTGCTGGTGGGAGCGTGGCACTGAGGAAGGCCAGAAGTCACTCGTTGATGCCATCTTGGTATTGGTGGATTTTTAGCCAGCTTCTTTATTGCAACCTATTTTATCAGCAAGGTCTTTATGACCTGTGTCCTGGGCTAACCTCCTATGTCATCCTGCGACTTGGAATGCTTTAACCATCTGGGAATGCAGCCCAGTAGGTTTCAGCCTTATTTTATCCAGCTCCTGTTCAAGATGGCATTGCTCTGGTTCACACGCCTCTGACAGAACTGGCTAAAATGGGAGACTGGAGTTTTATTATTACTCAAATCAGCCTCCCTGAAAATGAGGCTAGGGATTTTTTTTTTTTTTTGGATAGAGTGGAGCGCAGGGGGCTAGGAAATAGGGAATGTTTATTAGTTGGGTCAGGGATGGAATCAGGGAGACGAAGTTGTCCTCTTGCACTGAGTCAGTTCCTGAGTGAAGGCCACAAGACCAGATGAGCCAGTTTTACCAGTCTGGGTGGTGCCACCTGATCCATCAGAATACAGGGTCTGAAAAATCCTCAAACACAAGTCTGAGGATTTACACTAGTAATGTTATCTATGGGAGCAACTGGGGAGGTTAGAAATATTGTGGCCTCTGGTTGCATGACAACTGAGCCATCACTTCTAATCTTGTGGTTAAGCTTCTTGGTTTTACAAAGGTGATCTGGTCCCCCAAGCAAGGAGGCAGTTTGTTTTGGAGAGGGGCTTTTACCATCAGCATCTGAATGGAATTTAAAGCAAGGAGGTTGCTAGGGAGTGTGGGCAGAGAGAAGAGCTGTTCCAGGGCACTCCAGAGTCTAAAGGTTGGGGAGAGGATGAGGATCTCGCAAAGGAGACACAGAAGAGGTAGCCAGGGAAGCAGAGAAAAGCCATGAGGGCATAGGCGTCTGGAAGCCAGGGGAAAGGTGTTTCAGAAAGAGAGTGAGAGATCCACTGTGCCCAGAGCTGCTGAGAGCAAATGGAGTGGGGACCTCTGCCCACGAATGAACAAGGGCAGTGACAGTTAAAGGCAAAATGGAGTCAGTTCAGATCACTTTCACGGTCATAATTTTCTCACTGTTACAGTCTTTGCAAAGGTGGTTTCCTGAGTGGCAATCACAGAACCTGAAGTCCCAGTTCGAGCTTTCCTTCCTACTGTGAAAGACAAGCCTTACGAGTTCATTCCACTGGGAGAGGGAGTCCAGTGGCCCACATTCCCTCTGAGAGGGAAGTGACCAGGTCTTCACTGGGGTTATTCAAGGGAGAAAGGGACCACATGGGCAGCAGGGAAGCTCACCCGTTTCTGCTACCCCCACAACTTTTCCTGACTTTGTGTCCGGCCGTTGTGTTATATGGGCTTATTCTACACAATTACCTTTAAAGATCCTGATTCAAAACCCATGCCATTTTTGAGGCATTTTCATTTAAGGGCTGTTTGTGGGGTTTTACCCCATCCCCACCAGGGCAGCTGCTCACATCTTTGCATTCATATGTCTCTGTTATAGCTGCCCCATCGCCATTTCTCTCTGGTCACTCCATCCCTCCCAGAAGTGAATTTTCTGATCCGTTAAACATATAGTCAGGGGCCTACATAAGACACTTCCAGCCTATTTGTCCATTTACTCATTTGACAAGCATTTTGTACTACAAAAAAAATTAATGAACATCAAAAGTCAGCATCTCACGTTTTCCTCTTGCCTCTGTGGCCCACTGTCAGTGTTTTCTATTTTAGGACCTTGAAAGTGATATCTACGTTATCAACATTAAACTAGGTGATCCCTTCTTTTGCTTACAAATCTGTAAGATCAGATTCTCTATCAGCGATTCACAACCCCCAGGGGACAGTGCTGATTGTGGAGACACTTGATTGTCAGGGAAGGACTACTGGCATCTAGCAGGTAGAAGCTAGGGAGGCGGCTACACATGCCAGGTGCACAGGACAGGCCCTGCCACCCCCACAGAGAACCATCTGCCTGGGATGTCAATAGTGCTGAAATTAAGAAACATACAAATATTATACATACATATATTATTTAAATATTCATTCATTCATTCATATTTTGCCAAACTCTTATTTTGAGCCATTTACTATGGAGCATTTACTGTGTGCTGGGCTTTGCTTCTCCATGCACCTTCCCCCATGGCTGCCCCTGGAAGGTGGGGACTGTGGCTTAGTCACCTCTGCCCTCCTAGTGAGTCTTTGGGATTCTGACACAGCTAATCGGTGGATTTTTATTGAATGCACTGATTGTTTCTGTTTTCACAAGCTGCCAGTCACTGAGAGGGGCAGATGTGGGGAGGTGGGGCAAATGAGCTCCTCAGTTTCTGCTTTGGTAAATTTTTAAACATCATTAAAATTTTTTTATAGTGGGTGCTTTTTATTTTTCTTTATTTTTCCTTTTTTTGTAGGGGGGGATTCATGGGGTCCAAGTGCAGGTATGTTACGTGGCTATATTGTGTGATGCTGAGGTTTGGACTTTAAACTCATCACCCAAATAGCGAACACGGCACCCAATAGGTAGTTTCTCAACCTTGCCCCCTCCCTCCCTCCTCTTTTTGGAATCCCCAGTGTCTATTATTGCCATCTTTATGGCCATGCGTACCCAATGCTGTGTTAAATTTGAGATGCCCATGAGACATCACGTTGAGGTAGTGAGCAGGGAACTCAGAGACAGGGCTGGACTGGGGACATAAGTGTGGAAGTCATCGGCATATGAATGGAATTTAAAACAAGGAGGTTGCTAGGGAGTGTGGGCAGAGAGAGAAGAGCTGTTCCAGGGCACTCCACAGTCTAAAGGTTGGGGGAGAGGATGAGGATCTCGCAGAGGAGACAGAAAGAGGTAGCCAGGGAAGCAGAGAAAAGCCATGAGGGCATGGGCTTCTGGAAGCCAGGGGAAGGTGTTTCAGAAACAAGTGAGAGATCCACCGTGCCCAGAGCTGCTGAGAGCAAATGGGGTCGAGGCTGAGAACATTGGACTTAGCAGCATGATGGTTGTGCTGCCCTTGACAGAGGCGTCTTTAGAGGGAAAGCCTCTTCGGATGCTCAGAGAGAGAGTGGGGGGGGGGACTGGAGACAGTCTACAATGGGTTTGAGTTTTGATGTGAAATGTGACTGAGTCAGTAGTTGGGGTGGGCTGTGGGGTTGCCATGCTGTGTAGTTATCACGGCATGTTGCTAGGCTCTTGGGAATGATTCTGTAGAGGGGAATATTGATGGAGGAGAGAGAGGAAAAACTGCTAGAGCAATACCTGGAGGATTTGAGAAGGGCAGGGACCAGGGCACCTGTAGAGGAGATGGTTCGGGTAGGAGCAGGGATAGCTTATCGTAGTGAGAAGAGGGTGTAGTGTGTGGGCACAGACCAGGGGGTGAGAATATGTATGTGTTCGTGGCAGCATTTAGAGGTTCTCCTCAACCTTCAGTTTTCACACTGAAACAGGAAGCTAGAGTATGGTAGGGGAGGAGGTGTAGGGGCGAGAGGGACAGATAGGAAGTCATCATGTAGGATGATGTGACAGCGAATGGATAATGCTGGAAACTCCATCCCATATCTGATCACATCTCTAGCCCCCTGGATGTCATTGCCTGGCCCTGGTCTCCCTGCATCACCCCTGGCCTATTCTTCACAAAGAGGCAGTGATCTTTGTCATGCAGAAATCTCCTCCTGTCCCTCACTTGCCCCAGATCCTCCAATGGTTTCTCCTCCAACTCGGTACAAGGGGGGAAAGTTTTCTAAATGGCCTCCCAGGTCCCCCAAGGCCTGGCTTCCTGTCTTCTCTGCTTCCCCCCAACCCCCGCCAATCTCACTGGCTCCCTGCACGCCTGCTGTACACCATGAGTGTTCCTGCCCCAAGCATTTCCCCCTTGGGGTGCCTTCAACCTGGAATGCTCTATCATCAGTGTCCTCACGGCTCCCCCCACTTCCTGTAGGCCTCTGCTCAGATGTTCTTTATCTATGAACAAGGGCTGCTCTGCCCTCCCTACATAAGAGAGCTGCCCCTGCTCCACTGCATGCTCCCCTGTCTCTTCACTTCAGATGGAGGGGGAGGGAGGAAAGAGGGTGGGTAGAGAAAGGCTGAATGGACAAATGGATGGATGGGTGAGTAGATAAATGGATGAATGGATAGATTATACTCATTGATTGATGGGTCATTAAGATATGACTACAATAAAGACATTCATTTCTACGTGAGCAATTAAACTCCATCCCAAGGAGGAATTTATAAGAATAACACACGGAAACATGTCTTACCCATTAAAAAGTCATTGAATGGATCTGTAGTCTAAACCTAGTAGAGTTGGGGACAAATTCTACGCTTCCTGCTGCTCCAGGTGGGGGGTAGAATGCTGCAGGAGCCTCTCTTCTCAGCGGAAACCTCCATATGTGCCTGTGTTCTCTTCCCCTCCCAGGATCATTCCTATTTTTCTTATCCATCGGCCTGAGAACAATATCCCGTATGCCACAGTGGAGGAGGAGCTGATTGGAGAATTTGTGAAGTATTCCATCAGGGATGGGAAAGAAATAAACGTCTTGAGAAGAGAATCAGAAGCTGGTCAGAAGTGTTGCACCTTCCAGCACTGGGTGTACCAGAAAACAAGTGGCTGCCTCCTGGTGACGGACATGCAGGGTAAGGAGAGCAGCTTAGCCCGGGCTCCAGGGATACTGTGGGCCAGAGATGTTCCTGCGGGTGGAGAGGTGGGGGAGGGGAGAGGAAGGATAGGCCTGCTGGGTACCTTTAAACACCCTCTACCTGCAGAAGGTGTTACTGATGCCTCATCAGAAACAAGATTTGATAAATGAACCTGAAATGACCAGCCAGGTGGCCATTTCTACTGAGAACCAGCTTGGCCATAGAGACCCCCACCCAGGCGGCACTGAAGGCATTGAGAAGCAGATACCCAGATAAAACAGCAAAGTGGCTATCTGGGGGGCCAACAGCCTTCCAAGCTGAGAGTCTCAGGCTGACAGCATTCCCGGCTGAGCCTCGAGCAGACACTGACCCATGCATTTATTCTCTCTGAACAGGTGATTTTTATTAACAAACAGGTGTTCTGTATTTTCTCATAACACAAAATATGCCAAGTAGGCAGCTGGTGTCCGCTTACCACTGATCACAGACAAACTAAAAAGTATTCTCCACGAGGGGAGTCACGGGGGCAGGGCTGGGGTGCCCCGCACTTAAAGAATTGTTTTAACTGGTGTATGATATTTATATATTGTCCTGCAACTTTAGAATGCCCAAGTAGTTTTCTACTTGGGAGGCAGGGGTGGGGGGTGGGGTTGGCTAGGTTTTCCTTGTCAT
This sequence comes from Ateles fusciceps, assembly GCA_036589455.1. Classification (NCBI taxonomy): domain Eukaryota; kingdom Metazoa; phylum Chordata; class Mammalia; order Primates; family Atelidae; genus Ateles; species Ateles fusciceps. The sequence goes on from JAZHEH010000078.1 coordinate 13,331,016, forward strand.
TGTTCTTCCTAGCTAACAATACATTCATTCTATCATATACTCAGCATTTCTCAGCAATTATACACTTAGCATTTCTAAACACATTTCATTTTATTTTTATAAAAAACGATTTTGGAGGGGGATAGGGTCTCACTCTGTTACCCAGGCTAGAGTACAGTGGCATGATCATACCTTACTGCAGCCTTGAATTCCTGCGCTCAAGTATTCCTCCCACTTCAGCCTCCAGAGTAGCTGAGACTGCAGATGCATTCCACCACACCTGGCTAATTTTCAAAACATTTTTTTGTAGAGACAGAGTCCTGGAGAGTTTCCCAGGCTGGTCTTGAGCTACTGGGCTCTAGCGATCCTCCCACGCTGGCCTCCAAAATTGTTGGGATTACAGGCGTGAGCCACTGTGCCTGGAGGTCATTTCATTTTAATAATTCATACCAATAATGCCTTCCCATTACAACAGGTAACCAGAGAGTAGCTTTACTGTTATGTCCTCAGCAGGCCTAAACTCAGCAATATATACCAATATCCAGATCTACCATAAGATAAATTAAGTTGTAGTATTTCATTCTCAATAGACAAAAGAGTTTTTAGAATGCTTTAGATTTTAGTTCCTCTGCTGAATGTATAGCACGTTTCAGTGTATACACAATTGTTTAGGAATACCATTTCTTATATGGAATGGAGATGTCATAATTAGGGTTCCCCTAGGACAGAACTGAGACAAGTACTCATGTACAAATGGCTTGAGAGGGGATCCCAGGAAACGCCGACAGAGGAGTAGGGACGTGCAACTGGGGGAAGGGAAAGGCAGCTGGTAGAGTATGTTATTATTAGCCAGTGACTGCCATGGGTGCGGGAGCTGACGTCTGCCGGGAGCCCTGCAGAGCACACTTCTCAGTGAGGGGGAGCCAGGGTGTGTATACACCAACTACCAGGATCACCAGCTGGCGGCAGCTCTGAGTGGGGGCATTACCTCCCCTGCACTTGTCACCTGCCCACTGGGCAAGTTAAGCTAGCTAAAAAACATGATCAGAGAAAGTTATTAGGCAGAGAAATGCTGGTGGTGGCACTGAGAGGTGGAGCCAGGTGCACAGAAGTGGTTAGGGCGCGGGCAATAGGTAAGGCACCAGCAGCTTCTGCCGCAAGGGGTTCTCTATTTTCATTTGCTGTTAAGAAAATATGAACTATATTACTGTATGCCTGCCACACGTAGACATTGTCCAGATGAGGATCTCAAGCTCTAGCTATTACATGGTGTTGAAAAGCGAGACCACCTTGGGGTTCTGTTCCCTGCACTGCCCCTTCCAACTTGTGGGCAAATTACCTTTCCTCTCTGCTTTGGTGACTTCCACATAGGGCTGTTTTGAGAATTAAATTAGACAGTAAAGCATTTATTGCAGGCATTGCCACATAATAAATGGTTCCTATTTTTTTTAACTCATTTTTTAAAATTTGTTTGAAAACAGGGTGTCACTCTGTCACGCAGGCTGGAATGCAGTGGTGCGAACACAGCTCACTGCAGCCTCAACCTCCTGGACTCAAGTGATCCTCCTGCCTCATCCCGCCATGTAGCTGGGAACACAGAAGTACACCATCATACCTGGCTTGCTCTTCTTTCTTTCTTTTCTTTTCTTTTTGGAGATGGGGTTTCACTTTGTTCCTCAGGCTGGTCTTGAACTCCTGGTCTCAGGTGATCCTCCTGCCTCTGCTTTCCAAAGTGCTGGGATTCCCAAAGTGCTGGGATTACAGGTATGAGCCACTGTGCCCAGGCTTTATTTTGAAATAATTATCAACTCACAAGCATTTGCAAAAATATATGGAGTGGTTCCCATGTACACTTCACACAACTTCACCTAATGGCAACATCTCACATAACTAGAGTACGTTATCAAAACCAAGAGACTGACATTGGCAGCATATAATCAACTACACTAGAAACTTTACTTGGATTTATCAGTTTTTGTATGCATTCATTTTTTCGCATTATTTTTACTTAATCTTCATAACAACCCTGCGGAGAAGATATTATGATCCCCATTTTACAAGATGGGAAAACTGAGGCCTGGAGACCACGATTTAATTGTCTGCTGTCACTCAGGCTAGTAAGTAGAGGGGTCCAAGACTCCAACCCGCATTTTCTGACCCTGAATTCCAAGTTCTTTCCACTAAATAACAATTTAGCAAATTTGCAAGATATTTACTTCCAGACCTTTCCAAGTCTCTCCCTGATGTTAGAAGGCTCTGGTATGTGTCCTGTTCTTCTTCCTCCTAAGCCCTCGGAAGGACTCCTTGCAGGCCGGCTAGGAAATGTAACATTACCTTCTTATAGATGAAGCCAATCTGCAAATTAAAGTCAGACTTCACTCTTTGAAGAGCCTTTGCTGCCACAAACACACACACACAATATGGTCTTAACAAACAGCTGTTTGTTCTATTTAGACTCTGGCCCTGCAATTGCTGCTATCCCCCATCTTTTCTCCTTGGGAATTAATTTTGTATTAAATATAGCTCTTCTGCTGAAAAGCAGCACCCCAGGGCTTCGTGCACTTAGTTTCACTTCCAGGTACTAGTAAACAGCAGTAATGGAATATCACATCTGTCTGTAAATGATGTGTGTGGTTTAACGTGCTGGTGTGTATTAAGGAATAGTATTTACTCTCTGTTAATGGACAAAAATGTCTACTGTCATTGTCATTGTGGCATGAGATAGCACATCTATTTTTTAAGTAAACTCCATTTTTTTTTTCTTTTCCTTTTGAGACGGAGTTTGGCTCTTGTTGCCCAGGCTGGAGTTGCAGTGGCGTGATCTTGGCTCACCACAACCTCCGCCTCCCAGGTTCAAGCGATTCTCCTGCCTCAGCCTCTCAAGTAGCTGGGATTATAGGCATGTGCCACCATGCCCAGCTATTTTCGTATTTTTAGTAGAGATGGGGTTTCTCCATGTTGGTCAGGCTGGTCTCGAACCCCCAACCTCATGTGATCTGCCCACCTCGACCTCCCAAAGTGCTGGGATTACAGGCGTGAGCCACCGTGCCCAGCCTCAAACTCCACTTTTTATAATTTTACAGACACTAGAATTAGAATTAAACTCAAATTCTACCACCACCTTTTTGTACTTTTAAAAGTTAACTCTCCCTGGCTGCATTTGCTTGTTTAGAAGATTGTACCAGGTCCTGCAGGTCTGCGGGGTAAAAGATGAGCCTATGATTTGGACCTGAGAGCTGCACGCTGCTGAGACTACCAGGATTTTCTAACAAGCTGTCACCCCAAAAACCCAAGACCTCTAATTCTGGAGATTGAACTTCTAATGCTGTTAATTTCCTTCTGTTCATTAGAAACAAGCTGTATGTAGATGACCATTATCCCCAACTCAGTTCGATAGCTGCACACTAGGATTTAACTTTAGACTCTAGAGATTCTTAATAACCTTGGCAGAATTGCTGGCAAATTATTAAACTAAGAGAGGGAAGTTTTCTTTTTAAAAATTATGTTCTGTCTTTCTAAACTGTAAGTGACAGCTGGCAATTGTGGGAAACAAGGGAAAGCAATTCTCCAAGTTCAAGGACCTTTTGCCAAATGGCTTTTTCAAATTGGACTTCCATACGGCTTAGAGCTATAATTTTAAAATACAATTTTCCATGAAACAAGATGTCCAGAGAGAGCTTTTGCAATTTGGTGGATTTTTTCCCAAAGCATAGTCCCTGCAATAAAAGCTACGTGAAGCATTTCTACATATGTTTGAGTTACTAGCAGCTTTGAAAGAGTGAGATGAATTAGTTACCAACTGCGAAGGAGACTTTTAAAATGCTCACTGGTTCTCCCAGAGTGTCATGTCTGATTTAGCTCACAGGTGCACTGCAGAAAAGCAGGCTCATGGCTTCTGTCGGAATAACCAGCCTGAATCCCAACATCTCCTGTGTTTGCCATGCTCCCAGAGATACCGCTGGATCAGAACATTAACCCTTCAGCTGTCTTTTCCTGGGCCTCAGAATCAGCACTCCACATGGGTAGAGAGCCATGGAACTAGTTGGCCAGCAGATCTGATCCTCATGGTTGGCTTTAGGGGGATGCTGAGTTTTTTCTTTCCACAGCCCAAAATGGTTTCTAGGCTGCCAGGGCCCTCTGTGGGCCAGTCACTTGCTGGTGGTGGGGAATGTCAGTGCCCACAGCCAAGAGGCAGGGGCAAGCACACAGGAGGCAGGACCCCGGTCTGGCATCTACAGCTGCAGACGCATGGGTGGGGTGGCACTGTGGGCCCTGGAATAAAATGTTACCACGCGATTGCATGGGTGAGGTCCTGATGGAGGTCCACTGCACTGGAGCAAGTGCCCATAGCCCTCACCCTAGGGAGACAGGAGTGGAATTGGTATGTGGTCAGGTCATGGAGATTCTGGAAAGATCAAGAGGGAGATCCACACTCTGGGCATCAGGGAAGTGCTTTACTTTCTGCTAGACCTGGGAGAGGTTCAGGATGTGGGCTGAGACTGGGGTAGAGTGAGAGAGCGTGGCTCTTTTCTACTGCAGAAGGGGATGGCAGCTCTTGTCCTCCCTCACGGTGGAAAACTAGGGGATGGCAGCAGTTAGGGGGAATCAAGTCTTAGGTGAGCAGACAACCCAGACCTCTTGGCTCCGGTGGAATAGTCTATTCCCTTTGCCTCCCTGGCTCCCTGGCTACCCTCCCTACCCCTCCTGCTGGAAAGGCAGATGCAAGAAGGCTTCCATGTGCTTGGGATGGGTGCCTATTGCTCTCTGCTGAACCAGAGTGGGAAGCTCAGGTAGCTGTTTTATTGTTTTGGTTTTGGTATCCCCCACCTCCCCCAACCATGGTTTAACAGGTAGCAGTTAGGATAAGAGTCCGAAGGTCAGACTGTGTGTTCCAAATGTCTGCTTCTCCAGATCATTGGTTCAGAGTCTATATAGAGTTCAATATGTTCGCAGAGTCTAACGCTAACCACCAGAAAACCGTCAGTCCTGGACTGAAAAACTATGTTTATGGAAATGAGAAATCACACATCTGAAGTTTGACTTTGAAATAAACAAATGTCACTTGAACCTTGTATTAGTCCGTTTTCACGCTGCTGATAAAGACATACCCAAGACTGGGTAATTTATAAAGGAAAAGAGGTTAATGGACTCACAGTTCCACATGACTGGAGAGGCCTCACAATCATGGTGGAAGGTAGAAGGCATGTCTTACATGGTGGCAGGCAAGAGAGAGAATGAGAGCCAAGCGAAAGGGGGAGCCCCTTATGAAATCATCAGATCTCCTGAGACTTATTCACTACCATGATAACAGTATGGAAGAAACTACCCCCATGATTCAATTATCTTCTACCAGGTCCCTCTCACCACATCTGGGCATTATGGGAGCTACCATTCAAGATGAGATTTGGGTGGGGACACAGCCAAACTGTAGCAAACCCTATTGCTATTGGCATTGGTAATCCCAGGCCATGCCTATGCCTCTTCCCATATCATGTAAGGGTTTCCACTTTCATTGAAGAATGGGGAACCAGACCTAAGCCAAAGTCAGAGTATTTCTGGGGGAGAGAGCTTATGGGACAAGCATTAGGCCTTAGATATTTTCACCCAGTGGCCAGCTCCCTCCTTGTCATGGGATGGGTGGGCGAGGCAGGCAGACTTCATTTCGAGAGCCGAGAGGGAGTCTACTCACGTCACATGAGACTTGACTGCCCCTAACTGCTGCCTTCCCCCTGGTCTCTGCCTAAAGCTGGATGCATATTTGAAAGAGGCCTCAGGTGTATGCGCAGGAAGGGGAAGGAGCATGAACTGTCATTATCCCTTCCCTGGGGCTAGATGGCCCAACTTTCTGAGGAGCCCTGAATAACACAAACTCCCATCTTTGCTTTCTCTTTCTGTAGGTGTAGGAATGAAGCTAACTGATGTTGGCATAGCAACGCTGGCTAAAGGGTGAGTAGGGAAAAATGGCGTGTGCATCGTTTAACACTGGGCTTATGGACACTTCCAGGCAGACACTGTCAGGCTGAGGTGGGCAAAGCGAATTGCTTGTCCTAACCGCAGATGACAAATGTTCTTGGGATGAATTCATTTCATTTCTGTCACCTACATAAAATATTTACAGACTTGTTCTCACAGGGAAGCACATTTGTTTCTTAACTTTGAAACAAATGAGAACTTGTTGCAAACACATTTCAAGATTAATTACTAACAGAAGTACCGTGGGGGAGAAAATGCTGGCATTATTTGGATGCCCTTTAACTGGGAATATTCCATTCTTCCACATTTAATATCTTCACTATTAAAAGCGTCTTTGAAAATATTTTTTTTTGCAATTGAATGCAGTGAATTCAATTTGTATATTTTAAATTAATTTTTCTCCAAAAAGTACTTTGGGCAGCTAGGAGGAAATGTCTCTGGCAGAGCTGTGATTAGTTACATGTTGTTGATGATGGTTTTATTTTTCTAATAGAGTGTGGTGCTTTGCTTAGTGGGAGGCACACACAGATGATGCTATGATAATGTTGTACCAGGGCGTCTTTTTTTTTTTGAGAAGGAGTTTTGCTCTTGTTGCCCAGGCTGGAGTGCAATGGTGCCATCTCTGCTCACTGCGACCTCCGCCTCTCGGGTTCAAGTGATTCTCCTGCCTCATCCTGCTGAGTAGCTGGGAATACAGGTGTCTGCCACCATGCTCGGCTAATTTTTAAAAATATTTTAGTAGGCCGGGCGCGGTGGCTCACGCCTGTAATCCCAGCACTTTGGGAGGCCGAGGTGGGCGGATCACGAGGTCAAGAGATCGAGACCATCCTGGCCAACATGGTGAAACCCTGTCTTACTAAAAATACAAAAAAATTAGCTGGGTGTGGTGGCGCATGCCTGTAGTCATAGCTACTCGGGAGGCTGAGGCAGGAGAATTGCTTGAACCTGGGAGGCGGAGGTTGCAGTGAGCGAGGTCGTGCCACTGCACTCCAGTCTGGCGCCTGGGGACAGAGTGGGACTCTGTCTCAAAAAAAAAAAAAAAAAAAAATTTTTAGTAGAGACGGGGTTTTGTCATGTTGGCCAGGCTGGTCTCGAACTCCTGGCCTCAAGTGATCTACTTGCCTTAGCCTCCCAAAGTGCTGGGATTACAAGCATGAGCCACCGCACCCGGCCAGGGCATCTTTTCCAAGCTGCCCCTTCCTACTTCCCTACTTGACTGCCACTGAAGGGAAAGCCAGCTGTTTGTGGTTCTTGGTGAAGATGCAATTCCACATTGGAACCACCATCGCCTTTGCCCACTCCTGCTCTTCCTGCTTACGAAGACGGTCTGTAAGGGGGAGGAAGAGCGTTCATGACTTTTGGAGAGGATGGTTTCTATTTTTAAATTTAGGTTTTATTAGCATGAGGTATCATAAGGCCACAGATGAGGAGACAGTTGCCACTGAAAAGCTAATGTGTTACTCACAGTTCCCAAGAGGCGGGGCACCACACCACCTGGGGCCATGCTGGGAAGCACCAGGGTTGGTTGGGAGGCAGAGGAAGTGAGGCGAAAATGCAGGCAAGAATATTATGGTTTATTAAGGAAGGAATAGGTGAGGGAGGATAAACAGGCCTAGGATTGGCTAATTTGACATTTTTCAGCAGCCTCTGGGACATAGGGCTGCCCCTCGGTGTCTGGTACCTGCACTGGGCTGATTAGGGCAGATCGGTAGTGGTCCCCGAGTGAGAGTCCAAAGGGGAGGTATTGGTATTGGAGGTGTGGGCTGCAGATTGGTTGGTTTGCATATGAAAGGCTCTCTGGAAGGTAATCATTTACTATCTCTAGGAATATGGTAGCCTCGAGAGGAGTAGAGTCTCTCCAGAGCCAGTAAGGCCCAAGATGTCAAAGCATCAGAAACACAGAAAATAAAGTAGTGGGGATGAATCCGGGTTACTTTCCCAAGGCAGGGAACAACTTATCCATGAGAGCTTTCTGATCACTTCAGACCATCAGTGCCAGCCACAATCCAACAAATATGCTAATTTTCAGCTTCAGTAAAGGACAGAGAGAAGCAGAGGGAGATGAAACAGTAGGAAGGGGATCACTCTTTCTTTTAACCTCCAGGTCGGTAAGTCTGACTCATGAAGTGCTCACTGATTGCACAAAGCTTCCAGTTGGGTTTTAGAACCAGGATGCGGTTTGGACCTTTTCCCTGGGGTGGCTCAGTGATAATGAAGTTTTAGGTTGGGACTGTCTCCCAAGTTTCTCCCTGGTGCTGGCCGGAGCCCTGGCTGGCATACGCTTCAGGGAACTGGGGAGTGTCCTTGGGGTTGTGAAGAGAGCTTGTTAGGAGGGGTTATGATGTCATGGGGAGGAAGGAACAGGGGATTTAGAGCAAGACCCAGTTCAAACCCTGATGTTGCCGCTTCCGTTTCTCCCGATGGTAGCCTTGCTTCTTGGCATCGTAGGAGTTTGCCTAGCCTACCTGATGAGGGGGATGAACGTCTATCCCAGTTTCCGTGACAGTACCATTTAATGCCTGATGTCCTCGTATCCCATACACTTTAGCATTTATCCTGAACAAGTGTCCTCATTTAGAAGATAAATTATATGGTACCCCATTTATGGAGGCTTCTGCACCCCAGAGGATTTTCCAAATGGAGCCTTCTTTCCAGGCTCCACGTGTGCTGCAGAGCCCTGCAGATGCCACTATTAGCTAGCCTTAGCTTGAATCCTGGCTTCTCGGCATACCAGCTGTGTGACTCTGGGAATGTGACTAAGTTCTTAAAGCCAGTGGTGTACAGTGTGGAGACACTCCAGCTTGCCCTGAGTACTCCCCCGGTTAATCTACACCTAGCCCCTGAAACCGGAAGTAAGCTAGATAAGTATTAGCTTCCTTTCCCTCCCCATGTCTTAGCCTGACACCAGAGTAGGCAAATTTCATGCTGTTATTTAGAACAACTCTCTATCAAAACAAAGAAGAAAGCTCCCCAAGAAGTTTCAAAAATGAAGATAGTCATGATTATTTAAGACATCTTTTAAAAGCAAGTCAACAGCTTCCAGAAACCCAGACCAACTGGGAGCTTCAAATGGCACATTTTTTTCCCCCTCCTGATTTAAAAAGAAATCCAATCCTTTGGTTTTGTTCTCAGCTTTAATGTGACTTATCTGGCCTGGGAGAGCTGCCCAAGATCCATTAGAAGTGCTGATGACTGGAGCCCAGTGCAAAATGCTGTCTATAAAGAATTACTTACTGCCTTCCCCACCCAAGGAGAGGTCAGGGAGCAGGAGCTGGGAGAGGAGGACATTCTGAAGTGTTTGAGAGCTTTGGCAGATATATTAGATCTTCTTGTTCTTTTTTTTTTTTTTTTAACTTTTCTTTAAACTTTATCTTTCAAGCCACATTTTTTTTCCCAAAAGAAAGATATCTTAGAAACACAGTTTGAAAAACTGATGAAAAGGGAAAACGTCTCCAAGCAGAGCGTAAGGGGTGGTTGAGAGGCCTCTGTAGAGGCTCCTGGGAACCCCTCTGGAGTGAAAACCAGTGATCAACTCCAACCTCCTCACTTCACAGGTGGGAAGGAGGCATGGGGCATGGGCAACCTGCTTGCAGGCAGGAGTCAAGATGTCTTTCCTGCTGGAAGTCAGCACCCCAAAGTGAAGGGCAGATCCTCAATGCTGGGAGGCGAGGCACAATTGAAAAAGATCTCCAGTGAATGTCAAAGCTGCAAAAGGGGAGCTAAACCATGGGAACAGACTTGGAAAGGGCTCAAGCTCAAGGGCACTTTGCAGACAGGGAGGTCCAGGTGGGAGACAAATGAGCAGGGGGAGGAACGGGAGGTGAGCATTGCAGACTGCAGAGAGCAGGAGAGAGGATGGAGGAATAAGCGTAGATCGAGGAAGTTCTCTTGATTCTTAGCGAGCACCTGTGCATGAACTTAGTTCATTCACAATGCAAAGGGAGAGTTGTGAGTTCTACGGGGGGCTGATACCTGGCAGGGCTCAGCTGGGGGAATAGCACCATCATAAGAAGCAGTGCTACGTGTGTCACTGAAAGAAAATATTCCCATATGTCTCAATCAGGACCATCGATTTGGCTACTGACACCCCAGTCATGCAACCTGTTTTTTGCTCTCTTGTTTAATGAAGTCAAAGGTTATGATCCTATTTTGGGAGTAGTTACTCTAATCTCATGAAATAAAATAGAGAATTGTCATGACTTACTTATTTTAATTCAGCTTTACTTCATTGTGTGTTCCTCACAACAGGAGTATGTCATATTTCTCTTGGGAGCCAGAGATATGAATATGTCTAGAAAGACATCCCCTGTACTTCAGCCCCCTCAATCTTTTAGCAAATGTTGAGTACAAAAATTTTAGGTTACAAAGTACGGCAAGTAAGATTGTTTTGACATCCAGTAATCCGTTTTCTAGACAGACCCAAGATACTAACTGGACCATTGAACCAATTTCTGATTGGAAATTACACAAGGAAAAAAATGTCTAATCTTATAACTGGAGATTTGGAGACGTAACCTAACCAACTCCAGACCCATCTGAAGCCACTCACACAGCAGAGCCAACCCGCAAAGTCATGGTTCTCTCCAGCCAGTGGGGCAGTTCCTAGGGGAGGCGAGGAGATTGCAATTCAACCACCAGAGGGCACCAGGACCAATACTTTGCCCTTTGTAGTCTCCCCCTGAAAAGCCAATTTTCTGTTGCCAGATTGAAATAAAACAAAGTACCATTAGCAGATGTCTTCCCTGGCAGTAAGCATTGGACCAAAATAAGATTAATACGGACAGCCATAAAGGACACCCTCAGAGTGGCCGCCAGCCAGCCTTGCATCTTTCCACCCTCGGAAGAAGGAAGGAAGAGGCTTCAGGATGTGTGGCATGTGTCAGGCCTCCCCTGCCGTGGACCCAGAGACCCTGGACAGAAGCCTGGATGATTTGTTCGCGTAGCAGGAGGATAGCTGCCTTGAGAAAGCAGGCTCCACTGGCGTCTGCCTGCCTAGCTCTGGTCCTGGCCGTGAAAAGAGAAAAGATCCAAATAGACTCCCATATTCGGCCAAGCTGAGTTCCAGAAGAAAGGCTCCGCCCTCAATGCCCACAAGCAGGCAGAGGGGACGGCAGCCACCTGGGATGCTCTGCCCAGTCACAAGGCTGTGACACTGCCATACCTGGAGAGGAAGGGCCAAAAGCAACTTGGAGGTGGAAAGGAACAATCTAATCCGGAGAAACATGCCCCGAGAATAGGCTTATGTGCGTGAAGTGGTGACTCCAGGCAGACCATTTAAAGCAATGCGTGAGTCTACCAGGAGAGGAGACAAAGGGACGTTGGAACAGGATTCCTGATGCCTTTTACGTGTCTTGCATCAGGGCTGTGTCTCTGTAGAACACCAAACATTTCAGCTGAGTCCCCAATGCCAGGCGTCAGCAAACCAGTCTCATAGGCCTGCCGGTTGGAGAAAGGCAATTTTATGCCCCAGATAGCTCCTGTCCCCACCTGCCGCATGGTCACTTGTCTTGGAAGGCAGCCCCGCATCCCGCCTGCCTCGGGTCAGGCCATTCTGTAGCAGGGTTGGCTGGCCCGCTGGCTGATTTATTCAGCCAGTCTTTGCCATTAAGGAAGTCTGGAGGCTGAAGGGAAGTCTGAAGGGAACAGTGGTCATTTTCACAGTTTTTGGCAGTGCTCACAGTGTGTGGGGGACTCTCCCAGACCCAACACAGCCAGCCAGGACACGCCTCCTCCGTGGAGGGGCTAGCACAGCCATCTCCTGGCCTCTGCCCAGAAGTCTTACAAAGGACTGTTCTGTTGAAGTGTCTGGAATTGGGAGCCATGGGTTCCTCCCACTCCTGACCCTATTCCCTAGTTGTCCCCCTGCCCAGTCCATTCCCAGGACCTGAGGACTCAGGGACAGGCATCACATTGCTTGTCATTCAGCTTCAGGGTCTGAACAGAGGGAACGTCTAGAGAAGCCTGGTAGGTTGGAGATCGCCCCTGCAGGACAGGCTGGTGGCCGGAGGAGGGAGGCAGAGGCACGAGGAAGGTACAGGGATGGCCCAGAGGGTCAGGAGTGACAGAACCTGAGCGGACACGACGGGGTGAAGACCAGAAAACAGTTATCAGTGCCTTCAGGAATGTCTAAGCCAATGCAGTGTCATGACGTGGGAGCCTGGCGACAGATCAGAGGGGGAATGTGCTGCCAAGATGCTAGCAACTCAGCAAGTTTGTCAACAAAAGCAAGGAAAAGTCTAGAAGGTTGCTAGAAAAGGAGGTGGGGGGTGGGGGTGTGTGTGTGTCTGTGTCTGTGCATGTCTTTGTGCATATGAGTCTGCATTTTTCTGTGTCTATGTCTCTGTCTTTGTGTGTCTGCCTGTCTGTATGTGTCTATGTGTGTCTTTTTGTGTCTGCCTGTGTGTGTCTGTGTGTATCTCTGTGTCTTGTGTCTTTGTGTGTCTGCATGTGTATGTCTGTATTTATGTGTGTCTGTATGTCTGTGTCTGTGTCTTTGTGTGTCTGCCTGTGTGTGTCTGTGTGTCTGTGTGTGTGTGTGTGTGTGTGTGCGCGCGCATGCATGTCTAAAGACACCCTGCCTGTTTGAAGGCAGGGGGGAAGGAGCCTGTGGGAAGAGTGCGGGGACTAACTGTGGAGTGATGTTCCAGAGTGGTGAGCACCCCCGTGGGGATTTTGTCAATACGGAAGGCCCTGCGGCCTTCTCTGCGTGACTCGGAGCACACTGGAAATGTGGCTTTGCCTCCACCCACCCTCACCTCTACCCGGGGCATCAGCCCGGCTGCTCCTCCAAATGGTGAATTCTCAAACAGCCTGTACCTAGTGGGAATGCTGACGCGCTTCTCCCTCGCCTCAACTGCCCACCCTGTGGCCCTGCAGCAGCTCCTGTACCTGCCCCCAGCTTCTTCTTGCCCCTGTGCCTAGACAGGACATTGCCGATTTATCAAGATGGGAACTGCAACAGAGATAGAGTTTAATTCACATAGAGCTGGCTGTATGGGAGACTGGAGTTTTATTACTACTCAAATCAGTCTCCCTGGAAATTTGGGGATTGGGTTGGGAAGTGGGGGTAGTGATGACTGGTCAGGTTGGAGATGAAATCGTCGGGGAGTGGAAGCTGTCCTGCGCTGAGTCAGATCCTGGGGTGGGGGCCACAAGACGACATGTGCCAGTTTATTGATCTGGGTGGTACCAGTTGATCCACTGAGTGCGGGGTCTGAAAAACATCTCAAGCACCAATCTTAGGTTTTACAATACTGACATCATCCCTAGGAGCAACTGGGGAGGTTTAGAACCATGGCTCCAGCTGCATGATTCCTAAACCATCATTTCTTCTTCTCTCTCTCTCTCTTTTTTTTTTTTTGAGAACGTCTCTCTATTGCCCAGGCTGGTACAGTGGTGCAATCTTGGCTTACTGCAACCTCCGCCTCCTGGGTTCAAGTGATTCTCCTGCCTCAGCCTCCCAAGTAGCTGGGATTACAGACACGCACCACCATGCCTGGGTAGTTTTGTTTTGTTTTTTTTCATTTTTAGTAGAGACAGAGTTTCAGATTCCTGAAAGAGGTCTACCCAGGGGGCTGCCTAGAAGACATGCTCCTTTGACCCAGCTCAGCTTTTTCCATTCCAGAGGTGGAGCCCATTAGACAGGGGTTCTCTTTTCACTTGGTATTAACACCTGCAGGCAAGGCAGAGCTTCAGGATGAAGTGGTGCCCTTTCTGGGAGGTAACGGTGTGAATTAGTTATTTTTCTCTGCGGAGACCAGATGTTGTCTGAATGTTAAAATGCCCTGAGGCAGTCTTGACGCAAATGACCGGGACTTGTTTCCAATGTGCTCAGTCAGGGAAGCTGCCCCTGCCCACTGTGACATTCCCAGTTTGAGGAGCTCAGGAGTTGGTGTGAGGTGACAAAACCCACCCCCAGTGGCAGGTGGGGATTAAGCCGTCCATCCTGTCTGACGGAGCAGGCCCAGCTATCCCCCGTGTCCCACCAGGGAGTGAATGCTCAGGCATGGAGGAAACACTGACAAGCTGACATTTCAGCCTTTCGGGAAGCTCCGCAGAGGAAGATAGAGATGTAAAGATGGTACCATTCTCAGTAGAACATTTTCCACTCTGCCAGATTCAACTCCTTTCTTTGGTTGACCTTTTCTTCAGTGAGAAAGCCTGGCTTTTAGAAACCAAGTCATTTTTCACAAAGCAATGGACTGTGGGCTCCCAGGGTAGAGCAGTTCCCCTGACAGGAGGAGGAGGGGAAGCTGGATTTCTAACAATCATGGCAGGGTGGAGCCAGGCTGCCACTTTAGCTTCAGAGAGTAAGGAAACCTTTCATGCCCTTAAGAGCTTAAAACCCAGCTTGGATTGCATAAGGAAAAATTTATCTCCATTCAGTCCAGGGTGTGTTGACCTTTATAGTTTCTATCAGCCAGTGAAGGAGGCCTGATTTCTTGGATCACATCAGATACAGAATCCGCATCACGCCAGCATTACAGACTTCTTTTTGCCAGTTTGCCTTTGGCCCTATGAAGCACCAATGGCCAGCACTCTCTCACACCCAGCAGGGCGTGCAATCTGTGCACAGGACCCCACACTCAGAAGGGCCCTGTGTTTGGTTTAATGCTCTGTGCTTGTTGTCTTGAAATTCTTAATACTTCTTGAACAAGGAGCCCCTGTTGTTGTTTTGTACTGGGCCCTGCAAATTACGTCACTGGTCCTGAACGCCAGGCACCCTCTGCCCCTACCCTTTACCTGGAAAATCCCTCAGCTTTGACTCTCAGCTTCCAAATCCCTTCCCACAGGAAGCCCCATCCGTTGCACCAGTTATCATGTTGCTAATTATAACAACAACATGATCAACCTCAGTTGAATCTTTACTGTGTTATGCTCTGAGCCAGGTGGTTTCTGTGGATTTTCTTTCATCTTCTCAACAACCCCTTGGGCATTACTATTATTCACACTTTGGAGATGAGGAAACTGACAGAAACTTAGCCCACCAATTACCGTCCAGGCTCACCAGCCAGCAATGCTTCCCCCTGCGTCGTATTCATCATATTTCATTGTAATGATTTGATATCTGTCTCCTTCGCTGGACAGCATGGGTCAAGGTCTTGCATGTTCTCTGTTGAATCTGTAGCCTCAAGCACAGTGCTTGGCTAGGTGCACTCTAGAGAAGGGAGGGAGGAAAGTTGCTGTCCCTTCCTCCCATGTGACTATATTTTAAAGGACAACACTGATACAGATCAACACAAGAATAGACAAAGGAAACCACATTCTGAACAACCACAAAAACAAAAGCATCCCACTCTTTTTTCAATCATTCTCTATTTGTTGAGTTTCTGCCATTTACTAAGCACTGGATTAGGTGCTGGGGTATGGTGGTGAGTGGAGAGTGTTGACTTCTGCCATCACGGAATTTACAGTGAGTGAAGAGACAGAAATGAACCATCTTATCAACTCACAGATGTCAGACTGTGTGTGTGACCACGCCACAAAGAGAAGGTGCACAGTCCAGGAGAGGCTATGACAGGGGGATGTGACTTGGTAGGAAAGGTCAAATGAGCTGAGAATTTAAAGTGAGCAGCGGCTGGGCATGGTGTCTCATGTTTGTAATCTCAGCACTTTGTGAGGCCAAGGCGGGCAGATCACCTAAGGTCAGGAGTTCGAGACCAGCCTGGCCAACATGGTGAAACCTCATCTCTACTAAAAAAATAAAAATAAAAATAAAAATTAGCTAGGCATGGTGGCGGGAGCCTGTAATCCCAGCCACTTGGGAGGCTGACACAGGAGAATTGCTTGAACTTGGGAGGTGGAGGTTGCAATGAGCCAAGATTGCACCACTGCACTCCAGCCTGGGAGACAAGAGTGAGACTTGAGTCTCACTCTTGTCTCCAGATGGACAGACAAGACAAGACAAGACAAGACCTCTTCTAATAGCTGAAGAGGTTTGTGGGTTGGGAGACACAGCCAGACAGTGCAGGATCACAGGCAGGTTCAGGAATTTTGTCTTTGTTTTAACAGCAATGGGATTTTAAGCAGGAGATGACATGACTCATGTTTTGCAGAGGTTACTCTGGTGGCCGTGTGGAGAATGCATGGATGGGGAGGGGCCGAGTGGTTGCAATGTGGACCTCGTAGGTTTATGTTTGTTCTGCTTCTAAGTGTTTATTCCCATGGGATTCACATTAAAAGCAAACTCCTTTGATAAAGGAGCTTATCAGCAGTGACAAGGAGGACCCTTGGGACATCTCAAGGAGATGCCACTTATGGGGGGGGGGTATGTGGCTGGCACTATGTTCACCTGGCCTCCTCCACACTCTGTGAGGAGCTCTGACTGGATTCAGTGTGTGTACGGGATTTGGGGATTTTTGGTGGCTGGCAGGAAGACCTGCAGGGTCACTTTTCCAGCTACTAAACAAGCTGCAATAGCCTACTACCCTTTCACATTCTGCCCAGAACCCAGGAAGCCTGCACCTTCAACCAGTTTTTTTTATTTTACTTTTTTATTTATTATTATTTTATTTTGAGATGGAGCTTCACTCTTGTTGCCCAGGCTGGAGTGCAATGGTGTGATCTGGACTCACTGCAACCTCTGCCTCCTGGGTTCAAGCGATTCTCCTGCCTCAGCCTCCCAAGTAGCTAGGATTACAGGCATGTGCCACCATGCCCAGCTAATTGTGTATTTTTAGTAGAGATGGGGTTTCACCACGTTGGTCAGGCTGGTCTCGAACTCCTGACCTTGTACTCTGCCTGCCCTGGCCTCCCGAAATGTTGGGATCACAGGCATGAGCCACCGCGCCTGACAGCAGCGGGCTTCATTCGAATCTTGTCTCTTGTATCAACTTGCTTTGTTTTCTTGGGGCAGTCTTATGACCTCTTAGCCTCAGTTTCTTCAACTGTAAATTGAAGGGTCTGAACAAAATAATTCCCTTCAGTTCCAAAGTTCTGCAATTCTTTCTTTAGAACCTCAGGGTGGGATGGGGTGGCTTTCAGATCACTAAGAGATCTATTTTTATCAAAATGGCCTAGGACTGGTCATTGTCACTATGAGGAACAGGGTAACAAAATGCTGGTACATTCCAACCATGAGCACCTGGGACCCTTGGATACTCCAAGGTCTCTGATCTTCACTGTGCATGCCAATGGATCTTTGCCTTTACTTAATTCCACATCTGTGTTTTTTTCCCTCACTAATAGTTGTGTCTACCCTGCAGCCATTCTAACCTAAAACAGAAATTCATATATGTTCCATACACCATTAGTTTTCCCTTTCAAGTTTTTCTTTTTAAGCTGATGAAAGTATCCTGTTTTTAAGTTATGTTTCCTTCCACCCAAACTCACAGGTACAAAGGATTTAAAGGCAACTGCTCCATGACCTTCATCGATCAGTTTAAAGCACTACATCAGTGTAACAAGTACTGCAAAATGCTGGGGCTGAAATCCCTTCAAAACAGCAACCAGAAACAGAAGAACCCAGCACTGGGGAAAGCAAAGTCCAAGCAAACTCTGTAACAGGGAAGAAGACAGGGCCTGAGACCCCAGGTGAAAAGAAAACCTAACATCCCCAGGAAGCGAATGGCCACTGGCTAGCAGCACACAGTGCTGCCAGTGCAAGTCTGAGGACACACGAGAGAACACACAGCCTGCAGAGAGTGTGTGGCCATCCTTATTTCCAGTCCACTGTGCACCAAGATGCTTCTACACCCATCACCTGCTGTCTCCACTCAAATGATTTCAGAACAGGATTTGCGACCAGGTTTATGGGGAGACCGAATCAATGATCAGTCTCAAAAACAGTCCATTCTTTGTATACACGTTTAGCATTTTTATCAACCTCACGTCATGTGTCTGCTTTTGTATTTGCATGTGGTTGTGTTGTCAAGGACTTGGTGCTGAGAAGAGTCTGTTCACAGCCAAAACTCTTTCCATCCCCCATTCCCAACCTGGGATTTCTAGACGCATCCTGCTGTGATGTAAACAGAAATCACGAATTCCCTCATTGGGTCAAGTTGTTGCACTGGTGTCCAATAAGCTATTGTTGCTGGAGGTGGGTGCTGTAACTTGAAGCCATTTCCCATCATTCACACAGCCAGTTACAGTTTCCTGTTTAATTAAATTCATATTTAAACTAAAAGTGTAAGATGTATGTATATATCATGATAGACACATGCTCTTTAGAATGTGTGCCGTATTTTACATCGTTCCAGGATTTAGTAATTTAGTAATTTCCTCGTACGTTTCCTAGAGCACAAAATATTTGCATCTGCCTTTTCCCCTCATTCTTACAACTTAGGTTCCATCGTTTTCTACTTTGTTCCTTAAATCCGAGCTGCCTAAAACCAGGGCTGACCCATGGTGGATCGTGCCAGAAGATGCACAATAATCCTGGCTGGGTGCACCAGTTCACAGGGATCCTGGCATCTCTAACCACTCCCACCCTTCATTCCACCTGAGTCTCCTGAACCTCGGAGCCTCCTTCCCTACCAGTTTGGGTCATGCCCAGCCGTAAAGCAGGATGGCTGCATCAGTAAAATGTGAAATTGGGCAAGAGAAAATAATACAAAATAGCAACTCAGGGACCGCTCTATGTACCCAAAAGTGCGTAAGCGTATTCCACGACACCAACCATTTGTTGTTGTTGTTTCATTAATAGACTATTTTTCAGAGTGATTTGAAGTTTACAAAAAATTGAGCAGAACGTGTGGAGATTTCCCACGTGTTCTCCTACCCCACCCCATGATTTTCCCCTACTGTGAACATCTTGCATTAATGTAGTATGTTTGTTACAACTGATGAGACAATACGGATACATTGTTATTAATTAAAGTTCACAGTTTACATTAGGGCTCACTCCTAGTGTTTATACATGCTGTAGGTTTGGGCAAATGTATCATGACAGGTATCTACCATTATAGTAACATACAGAATAACTTCACTGCTCTAAAAATCCCCAGGGCTTCACCTGTTCACCCCCTCCCTTCCCCAACCCCCAACCCCTGGCAATCACTGATCTTTTCATTATCTTCATAGTTTTGCTTTTTCCAAAATGTAATACAGCTGGAATCATACAGTATGTGGCCTTTTCGATAGTTTGCTGTTTCTTAAGACAGATTTCATCTGCTGGCGAACAGCTGGGAAGACTATAGGGCCACCTCTGAGCAGGAGGATGGATGCTTCACAAACTTGAATGTGCATAGGAATCCCTGGATCTTGGGAAAATGCAGGTTCTGACTGGGTAGGTGTGTGGTGGGGCCTGAACTCTGCATTTCTATCACACTCTCTGGGCTGCCAGGGACCACACTCAAAGAGGCAGTCTAGACCATGAGCAGGAGGGCCCCGAAATTCTGACAAGAGTACCTTGGCCTCCTGGAGTTCAAATCATCTGGCCAAGGAAAGGCCCAGCTACTCTGGCTTCTGATGTGTGAGGCAGCAGCTTGGCAGCAGGACAGAGGCGCCGTGTGAGGTGCCCACCACCGGCGATGCTGCCAACACAGAGATTTCTTTGCTCAGCCCCCTCACGGATGGGTGGCTGGCTCTTAATGGAAGACTCTTGGCTTCTTCCACTTTAAAATATACTATTCTCAGCTAGCTGCAGTGGCTCACGTCTGTAATCCCAGCACTCTGGGAAGCTGAGGCAGGTGGATCACTTGAGGTCAGGGATTTGAGACCAGTCTGGCCAACATGGTGAAACCCCATCTCTACTAAAAATACAAAAATTAGCTGGGTGTGGTAGCAGGTGCCCATAATCCCAACTACTGAGGCTGAGGTGGGAGAATCACTTTAACCTGGGAGGCAGAGGTTGCAGTGAGCTGAGATCGCGCCACTGCACTTCAGCCTAGGCTACAGAGTGAGACCCTGTCTCAAAAAATAAATTTATTAAAAAATATATCTATATATATTTGTACTTTTTTGTATTTTTATGCTTAGAGAATAGTATATATAATATATATGTGCACACACACTATTCTCAGGCACCCGATTTTGATAAGAAAGGAAACACAAGTGGTATTTTTCTTTTGTAAAGGGATTTGAAGGAGAAAATACTTCATTTAGTCACATGTCATCTTTTTCAGAAAATCTGCCTTTCTAGCCTTTCTGCTGAAGTGGTTCCCCTTGCTTACAGATGAGAAAGTGCTCATTTTTCTACAAGGCAGCCTATAGCCTGCTTTGCCCATAGAGATCTTACAGATGTATTTAGCAGTGAAGCTCTAGAAAGTTCCACAATGGCAAAAGGCGCAGGGCACATTTTGATTGGAATTATCTATATGTCTATCATTTAGCTATATTTCAGTGTGGGTGCAACCAAGGCCTTCTTGATAGACTAGGGTACTTTCTTTTCTTCTTTTTTCTCTTTTTTTTGAGACAGAGTCTCACTGTCGCCCAGGCTGGAGTGCAGTGGCGCAATCTCAGGTCATTGCAACCTCCACCCCCTGGGTTCAAGTGATTCTTCTGCCTTAGCCTCCTGAGTAGCTGGGACTACAGGTGTGCACTATGACGCCCAGCTGATTTTTGTATTTTTAGTAGAGACAGGGTTTCACCATATTGGTCGGGCTGGCCTCGAACTCCTGACCTCGTGATCCACCCATCTCAGCCTCCCAAAGTGCTGGGATTACAGGCATGAGCCACTGCACCCAGCCAGGTACTTTCTTGGATAATGATTTGTAATCATCAAAATAATGTCAATGCAAGTCTTAAAATTAAAACAATTTACAGAAAGGTATAAAATGAAAAGTCAAAGCCATCCTGTGAAAAGGATGAAAAAGCCACCCCACTCCCCTTCCCGCTGGCCTTGAATCTTCATTTGGAGAGACAGTTGGAGGAAAAGGATTTTCTACTCCCAGATTTTGTTTTGCAGCCAGCCCAGAGGGTGCCTCTCTTGGATGGAGCCATCCCAGCCTCCTCTCACTGATGCTTAGACATTTTAGAAGTCCCTTTATTGTTTATTGTAACCTGATTTCATCTTTTTAAAAACATTTGGGCCGGGCACAGTGACTCACTCCCCTAATCCCAGCACTTTGGGAGGCTGAGGTGGGTGAATCACCTGAGGTCAGGAGTTCAAGACCTGTCTGGCCAACATGGTGAAACCCTGTCTCTACTAAAAATACCAAAATTAGCCTGACATGGTTGCAGGTGCCGGTAATCCCAGCTACCTGGGAGGCTGAGGCAGGAGAATGGCTAGAACATGAGGGGTGGAAGTTGCAGGGAGCCAAGACTGCGCCACTGCACTCCAGTCTGGGCAACAGAGTGAGACTCTGTCTCAAAAACAAAACAAAAAAAACCCCCCACACATTTAGAGGACAGGGACAGAAGGAGCTCTCACAGTCAGATCTGTCCCAGCCAGGGAACCTAGGGATGGCCTTGTGTATGGTCGAGGCGATCTGTCCAGCCATCCATCCCCTCTGTTCTGAGATAAAATGCTCTTTTCCTTGCCCAGACTAATAACAGAGTGAGCATGAAGTGGGTTCTCTTACACCAAAGGTGTTGTCCTGGGGCTCAGAAACGCCCACACTCATTGATGTTGTTTTGGTTCAGTTTGAAACACATCCAGTTTGCTTGATTTTCCCATTTGTCTTCATAAATGTGCAGTGTTAGGAAGACTAAATAAATGAATGCTCAACCCAGGGACTGAGCCAGGAGGCCCCGCGGGTCCAGCTAGGGATTGTGTCCCTTCTGGGTGCCTACAGGGTGATCATTTACATATATGACTTAGTCTCCGGAAGGGCTCAACCATGGAGCTCTGTGATGGGTGGATCAGAAAAACCAGTGAAAGCTTCACTACAACGGGCTTGTGTTTTCAACAGCACATTTCTCGCAAATGAGAATGGCAGGGAAACGATGACTTCTTGCCAGTGGGCGTCCTGTCTGGAACGTCCTGGTTTTGGATGCGTGGCTGGCTAGCTATATTCATATCTTGTGTTCCCTTCTTGTACCAATGCCTTCCAGTCATGCCTCTGACAAGCCTCACAGTAGCAGGGGGTTTCAATAGAGTCTTGTGAAAAAGAATGCCCAAAGAAGCAACAATAACTTTCTAATTATAAAGTGCTCTCTCTTCTATTATAAATAGACAGATGGTTTTGTGCCTGTATCAGGCATCTGCTCAACTGGGTGCAGCTGGGAAGGGCCTGCCAACAACCCGGTCCTGGCTTGTTTCCTGGTGTATGTTCTGCTCCTTTTGACACGGATGCCAAAGTGAACAGGACGGTGTTTCTCCCCCATTTAGATCCGCAGATGCGCTTCAGCTTAACTAGTTAAAAAAAAAAACAAAAAACAAAGAGACACAAAAACCTCTCATGCCTCCCAGCACGGGATATATCTTCCAACCCTTTGCCGCGGCAGATCTGAAACCCTCTGAGAGCCCGCTATTGCTATTTTGCAAAAGCTGCAAGGCAAGATGGAAGCCAGTTTCATCTGTGACATCAATGGGCACAGCCTTCAATTTCATGAACAAATATTTACAAGCACTAATTGTGCCAATGCATCAATCATTTTAAAAATTCTATTTTTCACAAGACCCACACAGTCCCAGACAGAAATCATCTCAGAGACTTTTTTCAAAAGTCACGTGGTTTTGATTACATATAGTAAAGAAAAGCCATTCGATAAGGAATGCATGGCCTCCCAGTTCTGAGGCCAGAAGTCTCTATAGATGAAGGTGCCAGCGGGGCCATGCTGCCACCGCAGGGCCCCATTGCAGCTCCCACTGCAGGCCCAGAAGCATCAGAGGCAATTCTACTAAGAGATCTCACCTCTACTGCCTGCCTTGCCCCGGCCTTTCCTCTTTCTCCCTCTGCATCTGTGTGGAATGGCAAGCTCACAACTTGCTACTTTCCAGTGATCAGTTCCCCCTCAGGACTTTCTTTGGCGTCTGAATAATCCCAGGGCTGCTGAAATGAAGTACCACAGCTGGAAGGTGGCTTAAACATCAGGAATGCATGGCCTCCCAGTTCTGAGGCCAGAAGTCCCTATAGATGAAGGTGCCGACAGGGCCGTGCTGCCACTGAAGGCGCCGGGGAAGCCTCTGTTCGGGGCCTCTGTCCCATCTCTCCTAGCTTCTGGGGGTTTCTGGGCCTGTGGCGGCATAACTCCTGTCTTCACATGGTGCTCTCCCTGTGTGCATGTCTGTGTTCAGATTTCCCCTCCTTATTTTATTTATTTTCTGAACAGGGTCTTGCTCTGTTGCCCAGGCTAGAGTGCAGTGCTGCAATCATGACTCACTGCAGCCCTGACCTCTCAGGGCCAAGCCATCCTCCCACTTCAGCTTCCCAAGTCGCTGGGACTATAGGCACATGCCACCATGCCTAGATTCCCTCCCTCCCTCCCTCCCTCCCTCCTTCCCTTCCTTCCTCTTTTCAGATGGGGGGTCTCCCTGTGTTGCCCAGGCTGGTCACAAACTCCTGGCTTCAAGAGATGCTCCTGCTTCAGCCTCCCAAAGTGCTGGTATTAGAGGAATGAGCCACCATGCAGACCAAATTTCCCCCTTTATAAGGACACCAGTCATATTGGATCAGGACCCACCCTGCAGACATCATTTTCACTTGGTAAATAACCTCTCTTCAATTAATGCCGTATTCTGCAGTACAGAGTTTCAGTAGAGGAGTTTTAGGGAGAGACAATTCAGCCCATAACAGGGTCCTCATCTTTCACTGCCACATCCACTGCCAGGTGTTTGTTCAGGCTCAAAGTTCAGGTCAGAGAATTAGAGATAGTGTCTGCACTGCCCCTCCGGTGCCACCTTTTTCCTGGCATCATGATGGGCACCTGGCTCACAGAAATGTTTTCCCTGGCTTTCACAGAGCCCACCCTCACCTCCGGCCCTCACCAATCCCAAAGAAAGATAATCATGTGCATGCTTGAGTTTCCTTTCCTATAGTTTTAGAGAAATCTCTCCCTTTCTCAAAAGCTGGAACGATACACTTCGTCATCTGTAGCACAGCTGTCCCGGAATCCCAGAGCCCAGGAGGTGGCCACGCTGCCTTTTCCCATCCCGGCCCTTCCACCATGTGACCTTAGCATCCTAAGGGGAAAAGCTGTCCTTAGTGCTCTCTGACTCAGGGCCAATTTCAAATTGTACCACTCGAACCAGCTTATTGACATGGAAAAGAAACGGTCCCACTGCCTTGCAGTCTCATCTTCCCTCCCTGCTAAATTCCCCCACTTAGTTCATACCGTCTTCTGATATATGATGTGGTTTACTTATTCTCTTTAGCATTTGTCTCTCACATTCAAATGTTAGCTCTATGAGGACAGCCATGTTTCTCTCTTTTGTTTATTGATGCATCCCTAACACCTAGAAATGCCTGGCACATAGTGTGTGCTTAAAAAATATTTGACTCAGTTGCCGTGCTCTCTCCCTCCCTCCCTGCCCGATTCACATATGTGGTCCATGTTTAACAGCAGATACTCATCTCAGACTTGCGATTGGGATTGTAGCTGTTTCTCACTTCTCTGTGCATTGCATATACTTCTATAGAGTTCATTCATTTCGTTCATACTGATGAATTTGAGGATGAGGATTAGTGAAAACCCACTGCTTTTCCCATCTAACATAGAAGCTCTGTGCCAACTCACCCGGCCTCCCCTCTTCTGACTGTGGCACCCTGAAGCCACCCTCCCATCTCTCATTCTCAATCTACTCTCCTAGCTCAGAGCTGATTCCCTTTCCCTGGGACGCACTTGAGGTAGAATGCTTATCTCTGCTTCTCCTCATCTCTTTCAAGAATCTTTTCTAGTCTTCACTCTCCCCGACCCTTTTTGGTGGCTCTACACATAACTGACTGTGATCGTCAGTTTTAAGTGTTAACTTGACTGGGTCACAGGTGCCCAGATATTTTATTAAACATTATTCTGGGTGTGTCTATGGGGGTGTTCCTGGAGGAGACTAACATTTGATTCGGTGGACTCAGTAAAGCAGACGACCTTCCCCACTGTGAGGAGGACTCATCCACAGAGGGCCTGAATAAAACAAAATGGTGGAGGAAGGGAGAATTCACTTTCTCTGTCTGACTGCTTGAGATGGACACTGATCTCTTGTCCATGGACAAGGACTTAGCAACATTGGCTCTCTGGTTCTCAGGTCTTTGTGCTCAGAGTGGAACCACACCACTGTCTTCCCCAGGTCTCCAGCTTGTAGACAGCAGACTGTGAGACTTCCCAGATTCCATAAGCACATTAGCCAATTTCTTATGATAAAGCTCTTTATGTATAATCCCAGGAGCTGCTCTTCATGTAGGAAAATGGGAATGCTGCCCCCTGGAGTTGTGCAGCACGCCAGCTATGAATGTTAGAATTGTCACACCCGAGCATGTCTACATATTATGTATAAAGAGATTTATAACAAGACCTGTTATATGTCTATCCTCTTGACTCTGTTTCTCTGGAGAACTCTAACACACTGGCAAAGACTCAGACTTGCTTCCTTCTCCCTGTTTGCCCAGCTGATTCCAAAATTACTAAGAAGCCTAGGGCAGAAAGGGGTAAGATTAACCTGGGTATGGCCACCTGCTTGCATAATCCCGGGGGCTGCTCTTCGTATAGAGAATGAAAATGCCACCCCCTGGAGTTGTGCAGCATGCCAGCTGTGAACTTTAGAACTGTCACACCCACGCATGTCTACATAATGGCGACTCTTAAACTAGTTTCTCCCTGAACTCCAGCCCTGTCTATCCAGAAGCCTATTCACCATCAGCATCTGAATTTCCAATTGGAGTTTCAAGCCTAGCTGGTCCAGCCCTGAGCTCCTGACATTCCTCCAGCTCTGCTGCTTCCAGTCTTCTTATCACAGAGAATGGCAGCTCCTTCCCTCCAGCCATCCGATCCCAAGCCCTGGCAGCAGTTTTTCTCATGCACCACACCCACCACATCATCAAGTCCTGTTCTCCTCACTTCAGCTAACACCCAGCATCACCTGTGTCCCTGCTTCCCTGATCCACGGAAGAAGCCTACACTCAAGCTTATTTTCTGCAACGTCCAGTTCTACTAAAATGCAAATGATACAAAGAAATTGAAACATCACATTTTAAATGTGAAGTACATTCCTTGCAGATCCATGCCTGCTCATAGTACAATAAACTGCTGCCTATGTGATTTGAGGTCAGGGCATCAAAATGCTTTCCTGTCACAAAACACTCCATCCTTCGGTCACAAGCCCAGAAGTCAAACTTCTGGATGGAAATGCTGCATATCAAGAAACGTGCCTCTTGCGATGCAGATTGCCTGGGAGGATCACTCCTTCATCTCTTCCCATAAGTTACCAGAAAGCATGGCCCTAAGAGGGCTGGAGGTGGAGATGTTGATGCTGGTTATGTAACACTGGCCTCCTCCATTTGTAAGGAGCTGTTAATTCTTCCAAATGTGGAGTTAGGCCGCACGAAGTGGCTCACAGCCTGTAATCCCAGAACTTTGGGAGGCTGAGGCAGGTGGATCACCAGAGGTCAGGAGTTCCAGACTAGCCTGGACAACGTAGTGAAACCCCATCTCTACTAAAAACACAAAAATTAGCCAGGTGTGATGGCACATGCCTGTAGTCCCAGCTACTCGGGAGGTTGAGAAATGAAAATCGCTTGAATCCAGGAGGCGGAGGTTGCAGTGAGCCAAGATCATGCCACTGTACTTCAGCCTGGGCAACAGAGCAAGACTCTGTCTCAAAAAAAAAAAAAAAAATGTGGATTAAGCAGTTAAAGCTTGACCATAATTCAGGAGGAGAGTAATTAAGACATCTTAATCCTGCTTTGCCAAGTGAGGGAACTCCGGGCAGAGATGTTCGGTGAGTTTACCAGGAGTTGTCCATGACTCAGTGGTTAAGCCAGCACCCAAAATCACATCTCCTGGCTTGGGTATTTGATCTAATACTCCATCTTCTAGGAAGGATATTTTCGGTGATGAACCCCAAAGGTAAGCCCTGGCAACCTCTGGGAAAAGTATCAAAGCACAGGAGGGGACACCCAAAGAGACTTCCCCATCCACCTTTGCTGACCTCTCCTTTCTCCTAAGGTCACTACCCTCAAGCTGGCCACCGACCTCTCAGGCCTCAGGGCTCCAGCACATTTATTCTCTCTGTACTGGGGATGAGACAGCGAGACTTCACATATCAGGTCACCCCATGACTTAGCATTGAATTTTTCTATGGTGCTTCTGAGATGTTTCATCAAGTAACTTTAATTGGTTCTAATTTTATCCTTTTCATCCTTATTGCAGAGCAGCTCAACTGACTTGTCACATTCATGCTCAGACAACTAAAAAGTGAACCTCAGAGCTTTTATGTAACATATATGCATAGATTTATATCATCTATAGATTCACATACAGTAAGCAGGCCTCAGCATAGCACAAGAAGGTGATTCAAAGGTTGTTACTTTATCCCCCACGTTGTGAGTTGCCATTTCCCTCACCTTGTACAGAGCTGGCCTCTTGCCCAGACAGGTAGGCACTTAGTCCATTTTCATGCCACTGATAAAGACATACCTGAGACTGGGTCAGTTATAAAGAAAAGGAGGTTTAATGGACTCACAGTTCCACATGGTGGGGGAGGCCTCACAATCATGGCAGAAGGTGAGGGAAAAACAAAGGCACATCTTCCATGGAGGCAGGCAAAGAGAGTGAAAAACCGAGCAAAAGGGGCTTCCCCTTATAAAACCATCAGATCATGTGAGACTTATTTACAACCACGAGAACAGTATGGGGGATACCACCCCCATGATTCAATTAATTCCCACTGGCTCCCACCCACAACGTATGGGAACTATGGGAGCTACAATTCAAGATGACACTTGGCTGGGGGCACAGTCAAACCACATCAGCACTCTTCAGATTTAGCCCATGTTGGGGTCTGGTGTGGGTGGGCTTCCACCACTGTCCAGGACCTCTCATACCCTGAATGCAGCTCTGAGGAAGAGGGTTATCGCCTCGGCTATTGGAAGGAGAGAGCCAAATGTGGCACTGGAAGGGGCTAAGCCAGTCTCAGCACGGAAGGGGTGAGAGGTGTCTGAACATCCTCTCCTGGACACTCCATGGGCCTGAGCAGTCAGCTGCCATGGAAGTATCACCCCACAGTGCCCAGGTAAACAGCTAATGTAGCTTCTATTAGGTTGGTGCAAAGTAATTGTGGTTTTTGCCATTACTTTTCATTGCAAAAACTGTAATTACAATAAAATTCTAACAAATGCTCCATAGCAACCACCCAGGCCTCCAGGGTGTGCCAGCATCCCCCACAACCAAGGGTTCCAACGTCCTACCCTTTCCTCGTGCTCCGTGTTGCGCCTGGCCATGTGACACTCCTGTGTGTCCTCCCTGGGCAGGAAGAGAAGCTCTGTGCTCTGCTTCATCCTTGATTCCAAGAAGCCTGTTTTGGGGAAAATAATTTAAAACCTTCTACACTTTGTTTTGTGCTGTCTTTTCCACTCCTACTATTCATTTCTCCTCAAGGCTACATCACATCTCTGCTCCCCAGTCCCAGAGCAGTTCATATGGAGAAGAGAGAAAAAGAAAATCACAAATAACACAATCCCAAGCCATCATCTTGCCTCAAGCGCCATTTCAGCCCTTCACAGCCCTGCTCTTGCAATTGCATCTGCCAGGAAATGCCCGGTCTTCGCTTGCTCCAGGTGAAATCTCTCACTTCTCCAGCTGCCCTCTCAGGGCCCCTTGCTCCGTGCTCCCATGCCCATGCCCTTGGTGTGCTTTGATTATGGTACCTCCATGCTGCTCATGGGACCTGTAGAAGACACTGGGGGTTGTCCTGTATTGGGTTCCCTCAGAAGCAGAGTGGGTGACAAGGATTTGCATGCCAGCTATTTATTTGGGAGGTGATCCTAGGAAGCACAGTAGGTGAGGACAAGAGGAGAGCAGGAGGGCAGCAGCCCCTAGAGAACATGTGTTCAGCAAGTTACCACGGTGGGCCCCTAGGACCTGTGCATGCCAGTGAAAAGCATGCATCTTAGGGTTTCTCCCCCGGGAGTAAGGCTCTATGCACTGACTGCCATCCATCACTGGAGGAGGATCTGGCACTTTTGCCAGCTGTGCATAGGCAAAGAGGCTTCTGGAAGCCAAAGCAAGCCTCTGGCAAAGAGATGCCAGGCCTGGTGGGGGCAGTCAGGCTACCTTGGCTCTGCAGGGGGAAGGCCCATGCAGATATGGGCGAGTGTATGAGCTATGAGCTGCCTTTCAGGGCCAGGGTTATTGCTCGTTTTTTCATATGTGCATTTCTCCTACCCCATTGATGCCCTGATATGCTGGGGGTACCTATAAGATGAAAATAACAAAGACAGGACAAACAACAACAAAATAGCTGCTGGAACCATTAGCCAGAACGAGCACTGTGCAGAAAGCCTGCCAGATGATGCGCTGTTTTCTCTCTCCAGAAGCCTGTCTTTGAGTTTCTTCATGTCTGGGTATCCCATCAGCGGACACATGGTGGAAAATATTTAATTCTATTTTTTTTTAACATATAAAAGTCAATAACAGGCCAGGCACGGTGACTCAGGCCTGTAATCCGAGAACTTTGGGAGGCTGAGGCAAGTGGATCACTTGAAATCATGAGTTCAAGACCAGCCTGGCCAACATGGTGAAACCTCATCTCTACTAAATACACACACACACACACACACACACACACACACACACACACACACACATATACACACACACACACATTTAGCTGAGTGTGGTGGCAGGTGCCTGTAATCCCAGCTTCTCGGAAGGCTGAGGCAGGAGAATCACTTGAACCCAGGAGGCAGTGATCCAAGATCGTGCCACTGTACTCCAGCCTGGGTAACAGAGCGAGACTTCAACTCAAAAAAAAAAAAAAAAAACCAGAAAAAAAAAAAAAGTAACAGCTAACAAATCACATTAGCTGGTTCAATCAGAGAAGAGACCACAGAGAGTCAGGGAAGGGCAAATAGCTCTACACCATAAGAATCTGGCTGGACTTGCCTGAGATATAGGAAATGAACGTCCTCACTACTGCTTCCCTTAAATTAGGGCATTTTGCTCACATAGAAACATTGACGGTGTGTGTCTCTCTATTCGCTGTTACCTGAGAATTCCAGTGGACTTGCTCACCATGACGGGCCACAAAAGCACAGTCAGGGAACACAGCAGGTTGCCTAAGGGCTCTTCTGAACCGAGGATTGCCTGAGAGGTGATAACTGAAGCCACAGCTTGGAAGTTCTTTCAACTAGATCCAGCCATGCCTGAAATCTACATACTCTTCATACTATTCGGTTAGGTTAGCCAGTAAATTCCTTTTTTGCTAAATCTAGTTGAAGTTGGGTTTCTATTCCTTATGACCCAAAGAGTCCTGATTAACCCTCCACTCGCTCTATGCAGAAACAAAATTCCTCCTTGTTACAGTGGATCTCTGTTCTCTCCAGGTTCTACCCCACAATTCACTGAATCATTGTGAAACCTTGAAAAAAGTGTCCACCACTTTACAACTTCAAACCCCTCCCCAGAATCCTGGTGACTTCTGATTAGTTTCTTCCTGTCTCTCTGCCCCTACCTACTCATCTTGACCACCCTCCCTACCCAACCACACTACCCAGTCAAAGAAGGCAAGTGTAGACACAGCAGTTTTTTGTTTTTTGTTTTTTTGTTTTTTTGTTTTTTTTAATCATTAAATGCCTTAAAGCTTTCTGGGAAAGTTCTCTCCTAGTTTTGAGTCTAATATGGTTCTGAAGCACAAACCCCCCTAAATCATCGGTCCATGAACATACAAGGAAGATTTCTGCGACACTGTGGTGGTTAATTTTATGTGTCAACTTGATGGGGCCGCAGGATGCCCGTATATCTGGTTAAGCATTATTTCTAGTGTGTCTGTGAAGCTGCTCATGGGAGATGAGCACTTGAGTTGGTGAACTGAGGAAAGCAGATGGCCCTCCGCAGTGTGGATAGGCCTTGCCCAATCTATTGAGGGCCTGAATAGAACAAAAAGGTGGAAGAAGGTTAGCTTCCCTCTCTGTCTGACTGGGTGAGCTTGGACATCAAGCTTCAGCACCCCTGATTCTGACGGCTTCAGATCAAATTAGAATTGACACCACTGACTCTTCACCTCTCAGGCCTTCCAACTATGCATTCTGCTCTCCTGGGTCTCCACTTGCAGACAGAAGACTGTGGGACTTCTCAGCCTCCATAATCATGGAAGCGATGCCTTGTAGCATTTCTATTTATAGAAATCCCTTATTGGTTCTGTTTCTCTGGAGAATGCTGACTAGTACAGAAATGGACTGGTAGCTGCTTACCCAATCTTCGTTCTCTCTACCCAGTATCCATTTCCCGCTTCTTCCTTAAAAACAGAACCCAATGTTGCTCTCAATGGCAAGATGCTCAGTTATAATACTGCATTTCCCAGACTCCCTTGCAGCTGAGGGTAGTCATGAGTCACAGTCCTGACTAATGAGATGTCAGTGTAAGTCTCTGGATGGGGCTTCCAGGAGCATTCCTTAGAGAAGATTAAGCAAGACGGCAAGGTATGCTTTTTTGTCCCTCATTCTTTAAGTTTTTCCTTCCTGGAACATGAATGTAGCAACTCTAGTAGTTGCATTGTGACTCTGAGGGCCACCCTTCTAGAGAGGCCATCTAGAAGGAGCCCAGATTGCTGAAGACCTTGTGGAGCTACCGTTTCAGTTCTAGGCTCTTGGCCTTCAGATTTTTTTACTATAGGATAAAAAAATAAAAGCTCTATTTTGTCTAAATCACTTGTTACTTGATACACACTTCTAAGTATGCCATTTTTGTTTAAAATAAAGCTCTCTAAAAGTACATCTACCATTTGATCCAGCAATCCCACTTCTGGGTATCTACCCAAAGGAAAAGAAGTCACTGTATCAAAAAGACACCTGTACACCTATGTTGATTGCAGTACAATTCGCAATTGCACAGATATGGAACCAACCCAAGCACCCATCGAGCAATGTATAAACAAAATGTGGTCTATATACACCAAGGAATACTACTCAGCCATAAAAAGAATGAAATATAATGACTTTTGCAACAACCTGGATGGAGCTGGAGGCCATTATTCTAAATGAAGTAACTCAGGAATGGAAAACCAAATACCATATGCTTTTTCACTGATAAGTGGGAGCTAAGCTATGGGTAAGCAAAGGCATACAGAATAATATGAAAGACTTTGGAGACTCAGAAGTGGGAGGGTGGGAGGGTGAGGGGGAAAAAAGTACATATTGGGTACAATGTATACTAAGGTGACGGTTGTGCTAAAATCTCAGACTTCACCACTATGCAATTCATTCGTATAACCAAAAACCAATTGCACCCCAAAGCCTATTGAAATCAACATAGTTTAAAAAATAAAGTTCTCTAAGCCATTCAAAACAGAATATTGCTGATGCCTTTTTTTTTTTTTTTAAGACAAGTTCTCCTCTGTCACCCAGGCTGGAGTGCAGTAGTGCAATCGTGGCTCACTGCAGGCTCAACCTCCCCAGGCTCAAGCAATCCTCCCATCTCAGCCTCTTGGGTAGCTGGGACTACAAGTGCATAGTAGCCACCACACCAGGCTAATTCTTTGTTTATTGAGACAGAGTTTTGCTCTGTTGCCCAGGCTGGTGTGTAGTGACACAATCTCGGCTCACCACAACCTATGCCTCCTGAATTCAAGCGATTCTCCTGCCTCAGCCTTCCAAGTAGCTGGGATTACAGGCATGCACCACTATGTATGGCTAATTTTTGTATTTTTAGTAGAGATGGGGTTTCACCATGTTGGCCAGGCTGGTCTCAAACTTCTAACCTCAAGTGATCTGCCCGCCTCGGCTTCCCAAAGTGCTGGGATTACAGGTGTGAGCCGCTGTGCCCAACCCGATGCCTTCTTGCACTGCAGTGGTGCTCAGTGTTGGCTGCACATTAGAATCACCTGGCGTGCTTTAAAAATGTCAATGCCTGGGTCCCCCTCGGAGATTCTTATGTAATTGGTGTGGGGCATGGCTCAGGTCTTGGGATTTTTAAAAGCTCTCAGGGTGCTTCTAATGTGTAGCCAAGGCTGAGAACATGCTGCTTTTCTCTTTTCCAAGGTAGAGTAATTTGCTAATTGATTCCCTCATCACTCTCATTAAACACTAATGAGAACTACCATGTCCCAGGCTTACAGCCCAGCGGCTCTAAACTTGAGCAGGCATCAGAATCACCTGGAGGATTTGTTAACACACAGGTTGCAGGCCTCATCCCCCACAGCTTCTGATTTAATGGGTCTGGGGTGGGCCAGGTAATCTGCATTTTTCACAGCCCCACCCCGCCAGGTGCTGCTGGTCACTGTCCTGGGGTTGTGGGGATGTTTTTCTTTTTTGCCTCCCACTTCTTCCTTCTGTATTATTATCCCCCCTCTCCCGGCCTCCTCTAGTTCTCAAGTGCTGTTTGCTTTGCTTTGCTGCTTACCTGCTATTAAAAACAGCACCAAACTTACTCCCTTTTAAAATCATTTTAGGCAGTGGCACTTGAGAAACTTATGCCAGGATTCTCCCTCCTTTACATCTGAATATAAGAACTTCCTCTTGTCTTCCAAGTCTCCACTTAGATGTCACACCTCCTCCAGGAAGTCTTCCTTTGAGCCCCTAAGTCTCTGCCCTCAGGGCCCCTGGCACTTGCATCTCCTCACATTTGAGTGTAATTACCTAGCTGAATCTCTACATCTACAAAGATCAGCTCGGCCGCAGAGCCTCCTACCCAGGTGGCACTGAACACATTAAGAAGCAGACACCCAGATAGAACAGCAAAGTGGGGCTATCCAGGGGCCAACAGCCTTCTGAGCTGAGAGCCTCGGGGGCTGAGGGCCTCGAGCAGATGCTGACCCACGCGTTTATTCTCTCTGAACAGGTGATTCTTATTAGCAAACAAGTGTTTGGTATTTTCTCAAAACACAAAAATAAACTAGGTAGGCAGCTGGTGCCCGCTTACCTCTGATCACAGACAAACTAATAAGTATTCTCCACGAGGGAGCCGCGGGGGCAGAGTCACATATCCCGTGCTTAAAGAATTGTATTAACTGGCAATAGACATATACTGTCTTGCCACTTTGGAATGCCCCAATAGTTTCCACTGTGGTGGGTGGGGGGGGGTGGGCAGGCTAGGTTTTCCTTGCCATCGTTCTTCCTAGCAAACAATATATTCTATCATACACTCAGCATTTCTCAACACTAGTATCCTAAAGACAGGAACACGTTTTATCTCCATAGGCCCAGGACCCTTTCTCCTGTATGAAAGAAAGAGGGTGTCTTTGGGCAGGTTGGGCCTCTGCTGTAGGGGAGGATGAGGCAGGAGGACAACTCACCGAATAGTAAGCCAGGACTTGGGTTCATTAAGAATGACGCACTTGACGCCGTTCTTGTCGGGAACTGGCAGGCAGCTCTTCCCAGAAAAGTGTCTCTGCGATACAGGAGCTAAAAAGAAATTATTTAGGCAGTTAGCGAGGGTCAGGGAGTCCTTGGTAAGGTTTTCCTTTTAATAAAAAGCAGCCTGAAAAATCAAGCTGCAAGCCTAGAGAAGCAAGCTGGAAGCTTGCATAGGTGATGCCGGCAGCCATGCCAATAGAAAAGGAATACCTACAAGCCAGGCAGATTCAACATGGAAGTTTCCTCTTCCCTTTTGTCACCATGTGTGCAGGCGTGCAGGCAACGCGGGTGCTGGCTAGGTAAAGACTCCATTTACGTAACAGAAGATTAGGGTGGGACGGCCAGCCTCCTCGTGCCTGTGTAAATGGCACACCTGGTCCAACCAATCCACTACAACCTATGCAAATCAGACGCCGCCTCTTCAAGCTGATCTATAAAACCAACCACATCTTGCCCCATACCCGGGAAACCCATTCAGAAACCCCCTCCCTCTGCACGGTGGGGCTTTATTCTTTTGCCTGTTAAATTTTTGGCTTTTAAACCCACTGTGTGTGTGTCTGCGTCTTCGATTTCCTTGGTGTGAGACAACCAACCTCAGGTGTTACCCCAGACAAACGATGCCGCTTCACTTGCAGGGGGCTGGAAGCAGCCCATTTCACTGCCTGGAATAAATGGGTTGGTGGTACTCATTTGAAAGTACATGTACTTTTCAAAACTCTTTGAGCTATACACTTAAAATATGTGCATTTTACTTTATATAAATTACTTTTCATTAAACTTGATTTAAAAAAAAAAACAGCCATGTGGGGCAGACCGTAGGGACCCTGCTCGCTGTAGGGGAGTGTGGTATTTTTCTTAAGATTTCAGAACGTGGCAGAAGGGATAAACCTTCCCAAGGTACACAGAGAGCATCCTGGTAAAACCAGCTCAGGTATGAAGAACAGAGGCATCACAAGGTGTCAGCCAGTGGAAGGCTTCCCAGGAGGGCCGGCCACATAGATAGCTTAGCATGGTTTAGGCCAATGGTCTGCTGTTGCTTAAAATCAGAGCTCCTCAGCCTTCAGAGGGCAGAGGACCCTCACCCTAGAAAAGTGGATCTATGCACAAAGTGTCATTGTCTGTTTTGGGAGTTTGAAGAATCATCCTGAGGATTTTGCAGGCAGAGAAATGGCAGTATTTCAGGCTGGCATCTGGCGTGAGAAATGCACAGAGCAGCTGCTGAGACAATTAAGGACAAGGTGTTTGGCAGGAAACAAGGCCAGCTGGTGACAGAGACAGACAGCCACATAATCGTAACAGGATGGATACTGGCTAAAATGAAATATTGATTAGCAATAATATGGTCCAGTGAGTGGGGACATAGCCTGGAGACGTGTACAAAATTCTTGCCTTTTCCAACCATTCATTTATCCAACAAATATTGTGATTGGCAGTGTTCTGTGAGCTGGGCATACAGTAACATCCCTTTCCTCTTGTGTCTGACCTACTAGTGCAGGCACAGAAAATAGACAAATAAGTGACGTCAGGAGGTGAACGGTGCTACAATGATGGGGAAGGCTTCTCTGAAAGGAAAACTTTGAATAAAAACGTGAAGTGAAGGAACGTGGCATGTGTATATCTGGAGAAACAGTCCAGATAAAGGGAACAGCAAGTACGAAGGTCCTGGGGCAGGAATGCTCTTTGCATATCTGAGAAACAAGGGGGATGAGAGTGGCATGGAGTGAGCAAGAGGAACAGGAGGAGGTGAGGTCTGTCTCAGAGGATGAAGGGGATCCTTGAATTTTATTCCCAGTGAGCTGGGAACCATTAAGAGATTTTGTGCAGGAGAGCGCATAATCTAATTTAGGGTTTAAAAATGGGTTTCAGTGGCTCATGCTTGTAATCTCAGGGCTTTAGATGGCTGAGGCAGGAGGATTGCTTGAGGCCAGGCGTTCAAGACCAGCCATGGGGGCAACATAGTGAGACCCCCATCTATACAAAAAGTAAAAACATTGACCAGGCATGGTGTTGTGCCTGTAATCCTAGCTACTCGGGAGGCTGAGGCAGGAGGATTTCTTGAGCCTAGAAGGTCGAGGCTACACTGAGCCAAGATTGTGCCACTGTACTCCAGCCTGGGCAACAGAGCAAGACCCTGTCTAAAAAAAAAAAAAAAGAATCCGCTTCCAATGGGAAAATACATGGATCTAGTCATGGTAAACACTCTCGTGACAGTTATAACTAGTTATACCCCCTCACCTTAACAGATAACTTATCTACTCTTCCTTAGTTTGGCTCAGTGGTCAGCAAACTTTTTGTATAATGGGGCAGAGAGTAAATTTTAGGCTTTGAGGACCACGTGGTCTCTAGCATAACTGCTCAACTCTGCCACTGGAGCATGCGTGCAGCCATGGATGACAGGTGAGTGAATGAGCGCTGCCGAGTTCCAAGTGATCAGCGTCCCAGCTTGCCTGGAACTAAGAGGTTTTCCAGGACCTAAGACTTTCAGGACTCAAGTGGGGTAGTCCAGGCAAGCAAGGACAGTTGGTGACATCCAGTTAAAGTTTATTTATTTATATTCCGATTGCAGCTGGATGCAAAGAAGTCAGAGATGATCTCCCACTTACTTGGGGGTGCCAGCTACTGTATTTCCAGCCTCTCTCACTGACTACCTGAATGTCACACATCATGAAATATTCTTACATTTTCATATGAATTCACACACAAATTTCATATCAAGTTCACATATGAAATATGCCTCTTTTGACTTTTTTGAGCTTTAAGAAAATGCAATTACCATACTTAGTTCATACAGAAGCAGGCATCGGTCTGGATTTGGCCCACAGACTACAGGTCTTCATGATCTAACTAACCCCCGGTCTTCATGATCCCATCAATGAAACAGCAGCAGTCACCGTGCCTGTCATCATGTGCTTCCCCTCCAACTTGATGCCAGGGATGTGCACAGCCCCCGCCTCCTCTCCTTCTCCTCCTTGCTTGTCACGTTCCTGCCACACCAGCCCGCTTGGTGTCCTTTGGCTGATCCCAACCCCATCCCACTGGAAAACTTCATATATGTGTTTCCTTTGCCTGAGAATTTGAGAATTCTTCCCTACTTTTTCTTTTTTTTAGACAGAGTCTCACCTCTCACCAACAAGGAGTGCAGTGGCACGATCTTGGTTCACTCACTGCAACCTCCACCTCCCGGGCTCAAGCGATTCTCCAGCCTGAGCCTTCTGAGTTGGCAATACAGGCATGTGCCACCATGCCTGGCTAATTTTTTTGTATTTTAGTAGAGACAGGATTTCACCATGTTGCCCAGGATGGTTTCAAACTCCTGAGCTCAGGTAATCCTCCTGCCTTGGCCTCCCAAAGTGCTGGGATTACGGAGGTGAGCCACTGCGCCCGGCCTCTTTTCCTTACCTTTTTACCTGGAGAATGGATAGCTCCTGCTCCATGTAAATGTGACATTACTTCCTGCATGCAGCTCTCTCATACATAACCCCTTTGTATTTTCCTGTCCTAAAGGTTGAGCAGCAGCACGTGTCGCGGCCCACTGTGGAAGCTCTGCCCATTGGGAACATGTTGCTTAACTGAGACCATCAACCATCAGGCTCAGGAATCCAAATAGAGACGCAGGGAGGGAGGAAGGCACTTGTAGCATAAGAAGAAGCAAAGGACACCAAAAGGAGGCAGGCAAGGCCATGAGGCAGCAGGGGCCATGGACCTCAGGGTCAGCAGAGGACACGAGTAGGCAGCAGTACAGTGAGCAAAAATGGTCGGCAAGGATGGAGGCAGCCAGGGTAGCAGGAGGAGCAGAGAAGTGGAGCAAATAAATCCCCATCACAGTAGAGGCCAGCTAGATTGCTACAGCCTTCAGGTGACCAGATGCCCCCATCTCTAAGGTACCCTTGAATCATGACTGCATTTTCCACAAGGTCCTGCCTTATGCGTTTCCATGTGATTTCTCTCCCCCTGCCACGTGGCCCCTTCTAAAAAGTTTACCCTGGCTCAGTGCCTTGTACATGGCAGGTATTTAAGAAATACTGTCATGAGAATGAATTATTTGAGATAATCTAAGGAAAAAAATTGCTTCTTGCAAACAAAATTTCCTAATATACTATCCGAATTTTTGGGTAGCTATTTGGAGCTACTTCCTTGGGGACACGTATAGCTCCTGTGTCCATGTTTCACCCAACCCAGCAATATTATCCACTCTAATTGCTGAGCAAAGGCCCCAATCTGAGGTATTTAAAACTTAATGCAGAGACCAGAAAAATCTCAGGCACAGATTGTCAGTGCTCATGAGGGACTAGACATTTAGAAATATAGTAGCTGGCACATCCAAACGAGTGGGAGATCACCTCTGACTTCTTTGTATCCAGCTGCAATTGGAAGCCAAGCAGAAAAACAGGACAAAATGTGCCACAGGAAGACAGGCAGCCCTGAGAAACAGGAGGACTTTAATTAGCTCATGACTGCACTAAATGTGCCAAAAAAGTGAAAAGGAAGAGACTTGTTCTCTGGGTAGAACAAGATTAGTTCTTGTCTGGCGTATTTAAGGGGTCAGTAGCCACTCAACGGAACAATCCCTTCCACTCCTTTCCCTCTCACCTCAAGCCTTTACAAATGTACTTTGGCCAGGTGTGGTGGCTCACAACTGTAATCTCAGCACTTTGGGAGGCTGAGATGGGTGGATCACTTGAGCCCAAGAGTTCAAACCAGCCTAGGCAACATAGTGAGACCCTATCTCTACAAAAAAATTAAAAATTAGTCAGGTAGGTGGTACATGCCCATAGTCCCGGCTACTTGGGAGGTTAAGCTGAGAGGATCGCTTGAGCCCAGGATGTCAAGGCCATAGTGAGCCAAGATCGTACCACTGCACTCCAGCATGGGCAACAGAGTGAAACTCTGTCTCAAAAAAAAAAAAAAAAAAGAAGGCACTTTATCAGAATTAAAGCTGGATTTTGCTATCAGGAGAAGCCCTTTATTCAATCTGTTAGGAATACTTGGGGAGCAAGCCTAAAACCCTTTGAACCATTGATGTGATGGTGTGCAGGGGTCTATTCTAGTACAGAGGGCAATCTCCCAAGGAAAGTGTAGCCCCAGGCTCAAAGGTGAATAGAGAATGCTCCCTTCAGCCCAAGCTGCAGGTCAGCACTGGCTTTTCCCTGGTTCAAAAAAAAAAAGAAGTGACCGTCCAGTTGAGTGAGACATTAAAAGCATCTTACCCAGCTCCTTTGAGAAATTAAAATTCCTCCCATACATGTGTGTTAACACACAGGCACACACACCTGCCCCAGTCACTTCCTCAATAGTACAATGTGCTGCTTTTATTTAAAAGGCGATCTTTTTCTTTGGTGTTTGGCTGCATTTTTGAGAGAGAAAAGTACCTACCAAATAAATTCCAGATTCAGAGCTCAGTTGCTGTCTGGGGGGAATTGCTAGGGAATGCTTTGGAACGTAACTCAATCTCCATCAAGGTGAAAACTCTACACTTTGGATGCCAAGGTCACAAAGTTCTCCTTCACTGGAGGGCTGCCAGGGTCACCACGAGTGCCAGCGTGTTCACCTCTTAGTATTACTCATGCCTTTCTCACAAGCCATAGATAGTGTTTTCTTCCTTTGGGGCCCCATGGTATGCCCCATATCTACTTCAAAGAACCTGCAGCTCAACCCAGCCATTACTCATTTGCCCCTGTGTGTCCTCACTGAGCTGGAAGCAACTAGGTTCTGGGGGAGAGCATCACACCTGTGGATCCTCAGTGACTAGCATGATGCCTGGCACACAGTAGGAACGCACAATTGAATGTTGATTGAGCGAATGAATGAGTGCATGCGTGAATGCCAGAGTCTGTCTGACTCATTTTTGCATTCTATGCACGATCCTAAGTGCACACAAATTTATGTCACATAAATCTCTTTTCTAGAGCACATATGGTGACTTGGCTTCCTAAATTAAGGGAAGAATTGTGATCAGGCCCTTTAGAATCCTCAATAGCCATCTACATTTTTGTGAACCTGTGTGTGCTTTGGAATTCTCTTTTCTCCCTTTTAGAAACTTGGATATTGAAGAGAAGAAAGCAGGTGCCCCCATTCCTCTACCTCTTCAAAGGCTCTGGGGGCTTCTGCCATGGGTTTACACCCAGCAGCTTTCTTAAGCCTGTCCCAAGGGACAGGAAACTGAGAAGCAGTGAGGTGACCTTGAAAGAGGCTTTTTGTGAGGCAGGGATGGAGGAAACAGTATTAATCTGGCCCTGCATTGTGAAGAACAACCAGCTCACGTTTCTCCCAGATCCTTGAAGAAATTAAAATTCTCCACATCACTGGAAAGTGTACCATCCGCTCCCAGTCCCTCAACAGATGCTGAGCTGCTCATTATGCTGGCAAGTGGCAAAGTGAAAGCAGGAAGATTTTCATATGACAGTGTTGTCTCCCAAAACAAAGAAACGCCCTTTATCCATATAACCTGTTGGAAGTTGAATCACCAAAATAAACAAGAAGGACTGTTTTCCCAACAATAACAAAAAGGACCATAACATCAAAGACTCGGTGTTTCTTCACCTGGAAAGAAAAGAAAGGCATAACTAAAGCCTCTTGGCACACTGTCCCTGCCTCTGTGCTGGCATCTAGTACACGGAGGCATGCATGTCTTTGTTTAAGCTTCTGCCCCTGCCTCTGTGCTGGTATCTAGTGTCTAGTACACGGAGGCATGCATGTCTTTGTTTAAGCTTCTGTCCAACTCCTGCATTGACGGTAGCTCAGGGAAAGGACCTGACCTCTTTCTTCTTTGGATCCCCAGATTTTAGTAGAACACTTGGCACATAGAAACACACAACCCATGTCTGCTCAGGGAATGGCTGATGACACAGGGGAGGGGAATGTGAAGGTGGACCTGTCCAGTAAATTCCAGAAGACTTAGGCTTCAATTTCCTCATCAGAACAAAGAGTAGACTGGTTTCCAGTTCTAGCATTCCTTTGTCTTCTGATTCAATTAAGTATATAGGTGGAAAAATATACATTTAAGAGTTCAGAAAAATATGTAGTAAGCCATTGATACATGGTAACTGCTATGCTATTTCACAAATCCTCCTCTGGGGCTGGATGGAACACTGGACAGGCTGTCAGTGGCGACTTTCATGTTCAAAGTACACACTGTACTAAGATGAAAGGCTGCATCAGGACCCTACGGGGTAATCCACAAAGCAAAGCTAGACTCAAGTGGCCTGTGTCCTGGGGAGGAAAACATGTCAAGGTGACTGTGTTCTCTGCTGCCTCCCCAGCACGAGTGTGATTTTTAACTGCACATCCAAGTGAACACTTTCATCTTGCAAACCATATTCAGAGTCAGTAGCTGTCCCCAGAAACGCTTCATTGGAAATGACTGGCAATAATCATCGCGGGGAGCAGCGGGGGAGATAAAAGCTGGTCTGGGGAAGATGCCATCATCACAGATTTGGAGCAGCAGGACTGCAATTAGAGGTAGAAAGGGGAGAGGGAAGCTTTGCCTTCTATGTGTGTTCCTCAGAGAGCTACAGAAATGACAGGTCTCCAATCCCAAATGCAAAACGAATCCGGGCAGCAATCATAAGAAACCATTAAACGAGCCAGCCTAGCAGCAAAGACGCAGAATGCCGTTCACTTGGCTCCCTGTTTAATTCCACCTGAGAAAAATCTCAGGGTGAGTGGGAGTGAAGAGAAGGAATATGGAAGGTCTAGTCCTCACATTGTCC
The DNA here is from genome assembly GCA_036589455.1 of Ateles fusciceps. Lineage (NCBI taxonomy): Eukaryota > Metazoa > Chordata > Mammalia > Primates > Atelidae > Ateles > Ateles fusciceps. The sequence continues at coordinate 13,372,999 of JAZHEH010000078.1, forward strand.
CTGAGTCTAGGAACAGTTCAGAACCTCAAGGCTCCGGGTCATTTGGTGCCACATCAGGTGGCTGGGTCACATAGATGGCCGCTCAGTGTTGGGACAGTTTGGCCACCCTCTTCCTGATCCCAAAGCTACCACTTAGATGTTCCTTCTCTTTCATTTCATGATTACAGGGTTTTGCAATATTCAGCTATCTCTGTATGATGAACACTCACAAGGAGAGATTCTTATATGGCTCATCCCTCTCTAATTTACAGGGTTTCCCTCAGAATCCACTGACAAAGCAGATGGGGAGATGAGGATATTGATTACATACTGGCATGATTAACCCACCTTCTATACAGATTTGACTGTGAAGTGTGGGATTTCACAGACTAACCAGGTCAAAGAAGGCTGTGGGTTAAGGACAGAACTTTAGACTTAAGAGATCCATGCTGAGTTGTGGTTGGAGGACCAGATGATTCCAGAACCCTTTAGACTCTGTCTTCTGTGGAAGGGGCCCCAAACCCATCATCTTTGCCCTGTGTTGCATGGATCAAATGAAACAGTGTGTGATATGGTTTGGCTGTGTCCCCATCCAGATCTCAACTTGAATTGTATGGCCCAGAATTCCCATGTGTTGTGGAAGGGACTCAGGGAAAAGTAATGAATCATAGGCGTCAGTCTTTCCTGTGCTACTCTCGTGATAGTGAATAAGTCTCACGAATCTGATGGGTTTATCAGGGGTTGCCACTTCTGCTTTTCCTCATTTTCTCTTGCTGCTGCCATGTAAGAAGTGCCTTTTTCCCCTCCCATTATGATTCTGACGCCTCCCCAGCCATGTGGAAATATAAGTCCAATTAAACCTCTTTTTCTCCCAGTCTCAGGTATGTCTTTGTTAGCAGCACGAAATGGACTAATACAGTGTGCATGAGAGTGATCTGTATAACAGTAGAGCCCTCTGTTAATACCTGTTCAATTAGAGACCTCGCCAGAAAAAAAAAACACAAAAAGAAATGTCAGTGTCTCAATTATTTCAGGGAGTCTGATTCTCCTCTTGAGAGTAGATGATGCAGGGAGGGAAGAAGTGAGAGGCAGTAAGAGATGCAAGGCAGGCAGGGGTGCACTTCCTCTTCTTCATTGGAAAGTGACATTCCATGACCTTGAAGCCTTTGTCCATCTCATGACCTTGAAGTCTTTGTAGTGTATCATAAATGTGTGGGCTGCACTCGGGTGATGCTTTCCAGCAAGGGACTCAGAATTATTTTGCAAAGGTTTGCTCATTTGACTCCCATTTGGAACAATTTAACAATAGTCCTGAAATATATTGTGAGCCAGTGGATGCCCATCTCTGGAAATAACATCAGACACATTTAATTTAAAAGTGTCCTCAATGCCCAGGACAGTGTCAGGCACACGGTAGCCTCTATACATATTTATTTCATGAGTGAATGGTTGAATGATTGAATTTGTTTCTGATGGTTGATCTAACCCTGTCAATTTGATTAAACATATACTACTTCATTTAGCCAAGTCAGGGGAGGGAGATTTAGCCCAGCACAAACAAAACCTACTCCTGACTTCAGACACCTCTCAGAGACAAAATGTTTTCCAAATCAGGGCATCTGGCTAGGCCAACTGTCCCAGAAACTGCTTGGGTCCCAGATTTGCCATGGTAGCTCACACATGGTTTATAAACAATTTTCTGATGATAATTCACTGAAGCAAGAGGAAGAAAGACCTAGTGTACGAATTCAGTAATCAGCCTAGTAATTGATTAAAATCAGTAGAAATCAAATATGTTCTAGAATTTCTGAAAGGTCAGTGAAGCCATGGGTAAGTCTATTAGAAAGTTGGGTTTTTTAACAATGAAAAGAGAACAACCCACACACCTTAAATGTATACCTATAAACCTGCGGTCTGCATAACCTAGATTTAACCCAGTCTGAGCCTTCTGCATCTAACACTTTCCTAACTATCCACTTCAACTCTATAAGTGTGGGTTGAATGATTACCTGGTGCCTAGCCTTGTGGTGGGTGCTCTGAGGGACTCTGCAATCTTTTTATTTTTATTTTTTGAGACAGGATCTTGCTTTGTCACTCAGGCTGGAGTGCAGTGGTGCCATCACAGCTCACCATTGGCTCGACCTCATGGGCTCAACTGATCCTCCCACCTCAGCCTCCCAAGTAGCTGGGATTACAGGTGCATGCCACCTCACCTGGCTGATTTTTGTAGTTTTTGTAGAGATACAGTTTCACCATGTTGCCCAGGCTGGTCTTGAACTCCTGAGCTCAAGCGATCCGCTTGTCTTGGCCTCCCAAAGTGCTGGGATTACAGGCGTGAGCCACCGTACACAGTCTGCAACCTTTTTATTGACTTGGGAAAACAAGGAAATTCGTCACCAGCTAAGGTATGTAACAATAGCACGTGAGAGGCAGGTTTCAGCTAATCATATTGGTTATGAGCACAAGAGAACCAGACTTTATTCAGTAAGTACACAAGATTGGGAACACTGATATCAGATGAACCTTCTTGCTCAAAGTGAATGATGCCAAGACATTTATCGAGGGAAGGATTGCCTAGCAGTAGCTATTTAGTGTGATAATGGCGTTTGATAGTTTAGACACAAACACCATTGTCACACTCCACAGCTCTGCTAAGGAAAATCTGTAGCCATGAAGGTGTTAACTTCACCTCCACATTCCACCATTGTCACTGACCACCATAGGGGAACCTCATCAGCTCCACATATTATGACCTGAGCAGAGCAAAGAAGCATCACAGGTGCAAGCGTCTTGAGCAATGGGAAGAGATGAAGACTCACAGATGAAAGGCTTCTGTGTTCTCGAACAGTAGAATAGTGAAGGGGCCCAGTGCCCGCGTTCCACAGCCACCCGACAAGCCCCTTCTGCAAAAACTTCCTGTGAAAACGGACAGGAACTCTGTTTGCAGCAATTTTCTAAAATGGCTCAGAGAGAAAGAATCTCTAGAGGGAATGGATTTAGGGACATAAATACTTAGTTTATAACGCGGAAGACCACATTATAAATGAGAATAATCTGACTGAATGAATGAATGTTCTCCAGCTTTCATCTCCTCACCATACTTCCCAATTCATCATCAGTAAAATGTGATCAATTCTGCAGTCTAGGAAAATTAAAATTATTTTATATGGGGGATATAGCAGTTAGATGTGATCTACTCTCTGATAAAGGCATCCGATCTTGCTCAAATTTTCAATCTTCACTGCAGTCATTTTCCACCATAGCGATGAGTGGGAGATGAACGGAGAGAAGAAAGGGAGGAAGATGGAGAGAGAGGAAATGAGTCATTTTTAGTTCATGATACTCATTTTCTCACAAAAAGGGAGCTCCGAATAAATCCCTACAGGATTTACTTGGCTCTCCTGTTAAAAATGGTTTCTGACTGATAACGTGAACTCCTGCCCACCATGGAGAATGAGAGGAAATAAAGCATTTTACCCACTCCTTCTTTTCCTGCAAATGCTGAAAAGGGAAAGGGTTGGGAGCCAGTTATTTTTTCCCTAGGATAACTGAGTTGTTAACATCTGACCAGAGCCTTGCTCTAGCCCTAAAACCGGCCCATCTTTAACAGCTGAAAATGAACCCTTCTGTATTGTTCAGAAAAAAAATGCGCCTTATTCACATGTAGATCATGACATCACCCTCTTCAAGCTAGACTCACAGTGACTACACCCTAAGAAAGCTGAAAGTCGTTCTGCCTCCATGGAGTTGGAGTGTTGAAGCTGCCTCTTTTTCTTCTTCTCTTTTTCACTTTGTGGATTCCTTATCTTCCACTAAGTAACTGATTTGCTTTGGTTCATGTCTGTCGCCTGGCTTTGTTTCATGAAATGTGGTCATTTGCAATCAGGAAATGCCAATGGCCTGTTTAGACATACTCTCCTCAGGTGGACCTGATCTCCTGGGCAGCTTTACATGACTCAGAGAGAGTGACTGTGAACCCTAGAGTTCTAGGTGGCCCCAGTCGCTGCCACAAACCCTGGACGCTCTGAGTGCAGCCCAGCAGTGGACACACGCGTGTGGTGGCCCATCTTGTCCTTCCCTTTCCCTACGGCTCCTCCTGAGTAGCCAGGCTTGTCCTGCTTAGTCATTGCTGAGGGACCTAGAACAGAAACCCACACCTCCTGGTCATGCCAGGGCTATTGCTGACCATCACAAGAGTCTCTAGAAGTCTCTTAGCTCAGTTGGGAAGAAACAGTGAGAGGTGACCATTTCACTGGTTAAAAGGGTCCCTGAAAGATGTACTTGGAGAGCTCTATCCTGGGCAAGGGCTTGGACTCATTTCACTCCTCAGGGCTTCATAGCAGCATCTGAGCATCCTCCACTTCTCCATGGGGGCTCTGTTGGCTTTTGGCTTTGAATAATCTGCAAAAGACAGAAAAGGGAAGGAACGCAGGGAAAAATAAAAGAGACGAGGAAGTTAATGTGTTACCGGTGAATTTTACCAACTCCCCACCCCCAAATAAACCTCTATTTCTATGACCCAGAAATCTATCACCAGGAAAGTTTCAAAATGTATAGAGAGATTTACCTATGAGGTTGCTCATAGTGGCATTGTTTATGAGGGTAAATACTGGAAACAATCTAAATGCCCAGCTACAGGAGAAGAGTAATATATTCATGATGTACCATAACCCTTTACATTGATTCTGTAGAAAAATGATTGCAGACTTGGAAAGAAATTCAAGATATGCTGTTGAATTAAAAAACAGTTTGTAAAACAATACACACAGTATGAGTCCCTTTCTGTGAAAAAATGCATTCATACCTGAGGCCAAAACATCAAATGTCAACCATCGTTATCTTTCAGTAGAGAAATTATGGTTTCTTTTTATTTCTCCTTTTGTGTGCATTTGTTAATTTATGATTCATGTGATACTTTTTAATGAGAAAAATGAGGATTTTTAAAATGTTAAGCAGTTTTCTTTCTGGACTCTCAATACAAATTCCTTCTTGCAAGATATGCTTCTGAAATGGGGAAGGTTGGAAGCCACCCTGTTCGTGTATTATTTGTCATAAGCATGAAAAGTTAGTGCTGTGCTGAGTGGCGGGCCTCAGGCTAATTTTTTTAGTAAATTATTAGTGAAATACTTTCTTATGCAGTACAATAATTTTAGGGTATTATTGCATCAATCACTAAACACATATAGAGTGGCAATTATTTTGTCTTGTGAGCAGTTTTTAAACATTGCTAAAATGGCCATCATCTTTTATTACTTCTTTGTTTCTGTAGAAGCGGTTAAACTGTCAATTTACAAAGCAGTTTAAACAAGTAAGCAGAAGGTTTTCTTTTAAAAAGAAATGTCATACAATAATATATCGCCAGTAAAATAAAGTGGTTAATGCCAGGATCTACTTTTGAATATTTTAAAAATTCACATAATCATTTCTTATTCTGCAAATTTTTAATATTCTAGTATTTTCAAATTTAGCAACTGAACTTAAACAGTATGAGCTAATAAAAAATAGAAACTTTACACACTGGTTGGGAAGTATTAACATGTTATTTCCTTTGAAAAAATAATGCTTAAGGCAAAGACGTTGGATATTCTCAGGGTGACTTGTCCAAATGCCAGAACAATTTTCTACAGTGTAGAAAGGCCTTGAGGAATTCTGTGTGGCTTACTTCCTGAGATCTCGCTGAGAAAGACTGAGTGCTAACCATTCCTGAATGGCTGTCTATTAATACTAAATTTCTCCTGTAGTCTCAGCTACTCAGGAGTCTTAGGCAGGAAGATCTCTTGAGCTCAGTTGTTTGAGATCCCATTTCTTTTCTTTTCTTTTTTTTTTTTTTTTTTGAGATGGAGTTTCGCTCTTGTTGCCCAGGCTGGAGTGCAATGGCACATTCTCGGCTCACTGCAACGTCCTCCTCCTGGGTTCAAGCGATTCTCCTGTCTCAGCCTCCCGAGTAGCTGGGATTACAGGCATGTGCCACCACATCCGGCTAATTTTTTGTATTTTTAGTAGAGACGGGGTTTCACCATGTTGGCCAGAATGGTCTCGATCTCTTGATCTCGTGATCCACCCGCCTTGGCCTCCCAAAGTGCTGGGATTACAGGCGTGAGCCACCGCGACTGGTCTGAGATCCCATTTCTAAAGAAAAACACAGGCCGGTCGCGGTGGCTCAGGCCTGTAATCCCAGCACTTTGGGAGGCTGAGGCGGGCGGATCACTAGGTCAAGAGATCAAGGTGGGCAGATCACAAGGTCAACATGGTGAAACCCCGTCTCTTAAAATAAAAAAGAAAAGAAAAAGAAAACACACGCACTGAATTTCTGTGCGCATCATCTTCCTGCCCTCATCTTCCCAACCGTGATGAAATCCCTAGGCATCTCTAGCTGCTGTGGTCAGTACAGAACGTAGCTTTCCCATTGGATCCGTGAGCATGAAAAACAGGCTAGATTTGGTTTGCTCCTCTTTTAACGCCCTGCATTTCTTTTCATAAGTGAGAAAAAAGCTCATTAAGGAGGAAGGCTTTACAAAGCCAGACCCTCCAGCAAATTCATCACTCTGTACTATTCTGTACGCTCCACAGCTCCCCAGCGTGACATCTTAGAGTCACAAGCACCAGGAATATCGCAACACTCCCTGTTCTTTCTTGGGTCAGATCTGGGCACAAGCAGCTTGTCTTCGCTTTAATATTCTGTTCCCAGGGGCTAAGAGCCCTTTGTTCTAGGGCCAACCCCATGGGGACTGTGAATGTCACCTTGCCGCAAACCTAACCAATTAGTACCAAAAAAAAAAATTCCTAATAAGTGAAAGATAAATGGAGATGCTTTTTGCTCTGAATCCACATTTACAGCCAGTTAAAATAGATGCATTAAATGCATCCATTGATTCTTTTAGGCTGTTAGTCCAGATGATAAAGGAAGTCACTATTATACTTCTGAGTCCTGTCATTTTGAAAGCGCATAGACATTTAAAAATAGAATGTTTTTGTCAACAGGGGAGCAAAGCAGCATTTCTTTCCTCATTGGCATCCTTCTAGAAGGGAAATCTGGAAAGTTCCTTTTTCAGGCACCTATAATCGCCTGTGTTTCTCACCAACCAGTGGTGAAGAAGGAATCTCTGGGTACATTTTAGCCCAGTTGGGGCCTCCATGGACTGAATTGCTGAGGCCTGGGGATTCCTAAGGTGCCGTTTCATTTCTGTGCAGGTACCCAGCTATTTTTTAGTGCTATTGAGGAGACAATATGGCTTGGACAGAGGAGTGCGAAAGGAATGACTCTAATGCCGGCGTTCCATGTGAACGCTTTGGTGTTATTGTTAAATCAGGCCATCGTAAAAACAGAACTGGCTTAATGTCCAGCCACTCCAAGCGCAGAAATAAAACGCCCCTGAGCCCTCACCTCCTCCCCAGCCTCATCCTCTCTCCCTCTGCAGGGTGATCATTTCTTTTCCTCTTAAGCCATTTTGTTATTTTGCTTTAAAAGGAAACCATGTGTTACTCTCGCTCAAGAAAGTCTCCAGTGTTCCTCAAGCTTTCTGAAGACACAGAATCATCAAGGAAGACAAAGTTATGGTGTGTTCAACACCTCTTGTTGCTCAGGTGCTGGGTGGTGTGTTTTACAACATCGGAGTCAGCAGCCCCCATCATTTCCCAGTCAGTGGCCACCCCAAAGAACAGCCTGATCACTCGGGGGGTCGGCAGGCACCCGGGGAGAGCCCCACTTACCCCTGGTGGGCTCTGATTCTCTCAGCCAGGGCCCCTCCTATGGCAGGCAGGATGGCGCGGTCCACAGCTTCTGCGGCTTTTAGGCCTCTCCCCCCTCTCCCTTTATGGGATCCAGGGTTTAAAAGTAAACAATTCTTTCCCTTTCTGATAAGTCGCATTATTTATCGATTCGGGGGGGGGGGAGGGAGGGGCACGACCTCAGGCCACTAAGTCAGCATCACCTTTGGTCGAACACACTCAGCAAGATTGGAAAGTCCACACCTGGCTGAGTGGGGGTGCGCAGCCAGCAGGCAGCCATGGGGGCCACCGGGGCAGAGCAGGGAGGTCAGCTGGTGAACACATCTTCCCCCTCAGAACCCCACGTTTCAACCAGCTTCACTGTCTTCACAGGAGGACTGCCATGTATGACCTGGTCACCTCCCCAGATTTCTAGAGCCAGAAGAGGCACCGGGCCACAGGAGCCTGCTAAGTTCAACAGATCCTTGACTCATCCGACAGAGCTCTTGACCAATATTTGGAAGCCAATCTCATTCTCCTCTTGAACTGGCCATTTCTGACGTAGTTACCATGCATTCCTTTGTTCACGCCAGCAATCATGTATGAAGCTCCTCCTTATCTGCTAAGCTCTGGAAATGCCACAGGCAGCAAGACAAACAGAGCCCACAGCCAGGCGATGAGGCAGATGGCACGGGAGCCGCCGCATGGACAGCAGGGGAGGCTGCCGCTCGGCCTAGCTGTATTCTGTTGTCAGCTATTTATATTACTTTTTGTTTATTTTTATTTATTTTTTTGAGATGGAGTCCCGCTCTGTCACCCAGGCTGGAGTCAGTGGCGCAATCTCAGCTCACTGCAACCTCCGCCTTCTGGATTAAAGCAATTCTCCTGCCTTAGCCTCCTGAGTAGCTGGGACTATAGGTGCCCGCCACCCGGGGTTTCGCCATATTGGCCAAGCTAGTCTCGAACTCCTGAACTCAGATGATCTGCCCGTCTTGGTCTCCCAAAGTGCTGGGATTACAGGCATGAGCCACTGCACCCAGCCGTCAGCTATTATTTTTAATATTTCTGATTAGCTCTTTTCCTTCTCAGGTCATTGGTTTTCTTTCTTTCTTCTTTCTTTCTTCCTTCCTTCTTTCTTTCGTCTGTCTTTCTTTTTCTTTTTTCTTTCTTCTTTCTCTCTTTTCTTTCTCTCTCTCTCCTTCCTTCCTTTCTTCCTTCCTTCCTTCCCTCCCTCCCTCCCTCCTTCCTTCCTTCCCTTCTTTCCTTTCTTCTTATTCTTTTTTTTTTTTTGAGACAGGGTCTCACTCTGTCACGCAGGCTGGAATGCAGTGACATGATCACGGCTCACTGCAGCCTCGACCTTCTGGACTCAAGCGATCCCCCGGTCTCAGCCTCCCCAGTAGCTGGGACCACAGGTGCCCACAGCTGGCTAATTTTTGTACTTTTTTTGGTAGTGATGGGGTTTTGCCACATTGCTATTTTGCTTTTTTATTTTTTAAAAGGAAACTCTTTGTTGCTCTCTCTAATAAACACAAATGCAATGTGAAGTGAGGTCTGGTCATTCCAGTTGATGATGTGAGGAGTTGGGCGGCCTTAATTTAACCAGCAGGTATTGTCATCCTGCTAGTGTCATACTTCCTTTTAGTTGTCATATTTCTTTTCAGGTAAAAATGAAAAACAAAATATACTAATGACCTTTTTTTTTCTTGCCCAAGAGCTGAACTCAAGAAATGAGGCAGAGTGGGCACCACTGTTTGCTCCCGGCATGCTCCCTAGGTTCCTGGGAGATCTCAGTTCCTTCAGGTTGCCTACGACCTCCTGAGGGGTCCTGTACACTCGGCCCTACAGAAGACAGGGCCCTCCCACAGGGCTGAGGGATTGGCCTCCTGTTCCTTTGGGAAAACCCACACAGTGCACCCTAATGTGAGAAAAAACATCCTGAGGGCCCTCTGGAAATTGCCAAAGCCCTGTGCTCCCCCAGTGTTGGTCTATAAAGATGGTGTCAGTGGGATTTTTTTTTATGGTCACGTATCTGGCATTGCAGTGCTGGCACTGCCTTTGCAAACTTGCTGTGCACTTTTTAAGTGGCTTCTCCTGATTTCAACCATCCTATTTCTTTTCAGAATTGCTGTTGGTTTTCCTCCTTTAAAGTGAAACAGATTCCTCAGGGTTCCCTGTTGTCCTGCCCTTTGAAAGAAAGACATTCTTTCAAAGACATTCTTTCCAAGGGCAGGACAAACCCTTCCCAACCCCAGGCCTCCTCGGTCCCACATTATTCGGGTCACTCTCATCAGCATTTTTGCTGAGATGGTTTTCTCTTCATTTAGAAAACCAGGATGAAGACAAATGTTCAGCTTTCAGATGATTTTCTTTACATCCCCAGTCAGGGGACTTGCAAGGATTCTGAACTTCAGAGACAGGATGAATGTTTTTCAAACTTCTGGCAAATCACAGAACTTTATCTTAGCTGCTTTTAAAAGTGATTTTTTGGCCAGGCACAGTGGCTCACACCTATAATTCCGGCACTTTGGGAGGCCAAGGTGGGTGGATTGATTGAGCTCGGAAGTTTGAGACAAGCCTGAGCAACATAGCGAGATCCTGTCTCTACAAAAATTAGTTGGACGTGGTGGCATGCACCTATAGACCCAGGTGCTTGGGAGGCTGAGGCAGGAGGATTGCCTGAGCCTGGGAGGTAGAGGTTGCAGTGAGCCGAGATCGTGCCACTGTGTTGCAGCTTAGAATAAGACGCTGTCTGGGAAAGAAAAAAAGTGACTTCTTATTTTATTTTTAATTTTATATTTTTTAGATGGTGTTGTGCTCTGTCACCCAGGCTGGAATGCAGTGGTGTGATCTCGGCTCACTGCAACCTCCACCTCCCGGGTTCAAGTGATTCTCCTGCCTCAGACTCCCGAGTAGCTGGGACACAGGTGCACACCACCATGCCCAGATAATTTTTTGTATGTTTAGTAGAGGCAGGGTTTTATTGTGTTAGCCAGGGTAGTCTTGATCTCCTGACCTCATGATCCACCTGCCTCGGCCTCCCAAAGTGCTGGAATTACTGGCGTGAGCCAGTGTGTCTGGCCTGACTTTTTATTTTTTAAGAAATAAAGGTGCGTGCCTTTTTAAAAAGTGGATGTGAATCTTGGAAGGCTGAAGTTTAACTTAGAATGTCTAAATCCCTAATGTGTATATTCAGATACAGTCTGCAAAACTGGGCTTCACCAACAGTGAAAAACAACATCAGGTAACTTTCCACTAGCTGGAGCTGGAAACAGGCTCCGGTCATTGTGGGTGATTTGCTCTACGGTTTTCTCATCTTCCTGCCATGAGCTGCAGGCTTTGTTAAACGGAAAAAAATAGGTGATCAGTTCCAATGAAGAATGCCAAACTTTTGCCATGTGGGGTGCTGAAGTTTGGGGACTGGAATCCTGAGTCTCATTCAAGACTCCTTGCCGTTTGGATTTTTGCCTTTGGACAAAAATAACTTCTTATTTCTGAGGCTTTAGTTTCCTGTCTGTGTAGCAAAGCTGAAAATACTTGCTTGTCATTTGCTCTGAAACCTTAAGTGAAACAGGAGATGAATTTATCTTTAATAATGAATAGATCAGGAGACTGAGGCAGGATGATCCCTTGAGCCCAGGAGTTTGAGTCCAGCCTGGACAACCTAGCAAGACCACTGTCTCTAAAAATAAGAAATAAGTGGCCGGGTGCTGTGGCTCACACCTGTAATCCCAGCACTTTGGGAGGCCGAGGTGAGTTGATCACTGAGGTCGGGAGATGGAGACCAGCCTGGCCAACATGGTGAAATCCCATCTCTACTAAAATACAAAAAACTAGCCAGGCATGGTGGCGTGTGCATGCCTGTAGTCCCAGCTACTCGGGAGGCTGAGGCAGGAGAATCGCTTGAACCTGGGAGGTGGAGGTTGCAGTGAGCTGAGATCGTGCCACTGCACTCCAGCCTGGCGATAGAGCAAGACTCTGTCTAAAAAAAAAAAAAAGAGAGAGAGAGAAATAAGTGACTAGAGAATAACAGAGTCGGATACAGAGAATGACAAAGGGCATGGGCTGTCTGGATTAACTGGGTATTTACTTTACCAGTAAAGAGACCAAAGGAGGCTAATTTGCCACGTGCAGGGACCAGGCCAAGCCCAGTGGGGCTGGAAGAAAGCGGGGTTTCTGTAGCCTCAGATTTGTTATTAAGATAATCAAAATCACTTTCAATTCAATGTCACAAGCCAAGACCCAAGTGAAAATGCAATGTTGACAGGGAGTCCTGGTTTCATGTCTGCATTCACACACATATCACCTTCTCCTACAAAAGTTCCTCCTCTTATGGCTGGGAACAGGCCCAGAACATTGTTGGTGCATAGAAGCAGGGGCTTGGTTGCAGTGATCATGCGAGACGGTTATCACATGAATGAGTGGTACCGACCCTCAGGAGGCAGTTGAAAATAAATTGTGTATTTGGTGATATTTCTCCCCACTTCAGCACATAGCCCCAAAGAATTTAGGAGTATACCACTTAACCTGAGTACCATTATCAGAGCTAAATTAACAGTAATCATTCCCTAATAGCACCTACTATTTAGCTTATTATTTTTCTTGAGACAGAGTCTCACTCTGTTCACCCAGGCTGGAGTGCAGTGGTGTGATCTTGCCTCACTGCAACCTCTGCCTCCGGGTTCAAGTGATTCTCCTGCCTCAACCTCCCGAATAGCTGGGATTACAGGTGCACGCCATCACACCTGGCTAATTTTTGTATTTTTTAGTAGAGACAGGGTTTCAACATGTTGGCCAGGCTGGTCTTGAACTCCTGGCCTCAGGTAATCCACCCACCTTGGCCTCCCAAAGGCTGGGATTACAGGCATGAGTCACCGTGCCCAGCCCATTTAGCTTATTTTCAAATTTCCCAATTATCCCCCAATTCTTTTATAGCAGTTTGTTTGTTTGTTTGTTTTTAACCTAGGATTTAGGCAAGATTCATGCTTGCATTTCTTTCTTTCTTTTTTTAATTGACAGAATTTATCTAGATGTTCTCTGGCATTCTGTCAAATGTTATTTTTCTGTCATAATTTTTCCAGAATTGGCCACTGCCCTTGGATTTCTAGTGAGTGAAGGCCTAGAATGTGGGCCTGGGGACCTTCCACCTGGCCTCCCTCTCTCCACGGCCTCTCGCTTCTAATTTAAGCAAATCATCTCAGAGTGAAACTTCTTTAAACACCAAACAAGAATCTCCAACGAGTCCTCATTCATTCATTAAAGAACTATTTGTTGGGGGCCACCATGTCCGAGGTATCTGGTATCTATTCTAGATAGTGAGTGTACAGCAGCAAAACCAACAAACAAGCAAACATAACCAGACTAAAATGCCTTCCCTCCTGGAGCTCACATCCAGAAGAAGCAGACAATCAATCCACAAAATAAAGAAAAGCAGAGAAGCAGATAGCGAGGTTTGGGGAGAGACTCTAGACCGTGTGAGTAAGCAAGGCCCCACGGAGGGAGGGTTTGAGAAGAGAGCAGAGGAGGCTAATAAGTAAACTGGCTGGGCACAGCGGCTTATGCCTGCAATCCCAGCACTTTGGGAGGCTGACGCGGGCAGACCACTTGTGGTAAGGAGTTGGAGACCAATCTGGTCAACATGGCGAAAACCCGTACGCAGATTATAGAGATGTTAAAATGTGGGAAAATTATTTGTTTGAAAATGAATGGAATATAACAATTCGAATCCCTCTTACTCTCTGCCCCCCTTTGTATTTGACAAACAACTGGCTAGTTGTTAACAGATCGACCTTGCAGCTAGACTGCCTAGGTTCAGACCTCAGCTCTCTCACTCACTAGCTGTAGGAACTTGAAAAAGGTACCTAACCTATCTGTGCCTCTGTTTATAAATTTGTGTTAATAGTAGTACCTGCTTCCTAAGGTCAAGCACAGAAGCACAGAAGGAGTCCTGTGAGGATTAAATGAGTTAATATATATAAATGTAGAATAGTGCCCATCCCAGGGTAAACACTACTAAGTGTTATTATTATTAAATCCTGAGAATGAGTTTGATTATTCTTATTTCAATTTTAAAATAAAGAAACAGGTCAAAGGCACAGCTGGTACAATGTGTCAAGCCAGGACTCGAAGGACATTTTACTAAAGGCAATTCACTGCCCTCTGCAGCTCTCCCTGCCACACCCATGCTAAGGAATTCAGGCTCCAGTGCCCAGGACTTCACTTATCCAAGAGGAGTTTAAAACTCGGAGCTCCATTGCCAAGCTTTACAGCTGCTCCTCTTCCAACTTGTCCATTTTCTTCCCCCCAGATGTTCTATCGTTGTGCTCCAAAAACCACCATCTTATCACCTTGAGCATTTTTGCTCAATGTGAGCATAAGAATACAGAAGGAGAGAATACAGAAGCAGGTCTCTGTCAGAGCGTGTACAGGACCCCTGAGAACAGACCTCTGCAGTAGCAAGACTCTGGGCCTCCTTTCCTGAGAAGGAGAAACGAGAGTTGCCTTGTGAATACGGAGTCTTTCATGCACCAAGACCCAACGCCCAGGCCAAAGGTTGAGTCATAGTTCACAGATCCTCAGAAGAGAGGAGCCAATCTTAGTTCTAAACCTTCCTGACTTTAAAGGAATTCTGGCCTGGGTAGGGTGGTTCACACCTGTAATCCCAGCACTTTGGAAGGCTGAGGCAGAGGATCACTTGAGCCGAAGAGTTTAAGACCAGCCTAGGCAACATAGTGAGACCTCATGTCTATAAAATTAAAAGTAAAAGGAATTCCGGACTGGGCATGCTGCTGCGTGCCCGTAGTCCCAGCTACTCTGGAGACCGAGGCAGGATGATTGCTTGAGGCCAGGAGTCTGAGGCTGTAGTGAGTTATGATCATGCCATTGCACTCCAGCTTCAGTGACAGAGTGAGAGACCCTATCTCCAAAATACAAATTTTTTAAAATAAAGAAATTCTGACTGTACCCTTCTCTCATCATCAGAGACCTCATTTGGAAAAAGCAAAGTCATTTTGAGAAAAGCCACTTGAAGAAAGGACTTAGTTGATGCATTCATTCATTTGTTCATGCTCTATCCTAGGTAGCTCTCTACCAGCACTTGGGCTAGCATCACATAATTCTCCCTCCCACCTCCCCAGCCTCCCCAGGAGCTTCACGAGGCTTCTCCCGGTAATCTCAAAGTCATCTAGGATGTTCACAGGTTAAAGGAACCACATACTCTGGACAATCTCAAATACACCCAAGTTGGTGGTCTCTGCTATAATTTTCTTGCAGGCTAAGGTCAGCTGTGTGAAATAGTTCACAAAGCAACATAGTGTTTTCACAAAGCAACATAGCGTTTTGGCAGGAAATTCTAAGCCATTTGGTCACTGTAATAATATTCCCTCTGTCTTCCTGTAAGTCCAGTGTTAGGCTGGGAAGTTCAGGTGAAAGTCTTAGGTATTGATTCTCTGATGCATGGGGGCTCCTGTGCCCGTCCCTCTGAGCGTGATTCTCATAGTCCCCACTTTGATGGCAAGTTCTCTAAAGAAGCACTCCCCCATCTTTGGTGCAGGTCACTTCCATCCCCTTGTCTCCTTGTCCCCTACCCCATTACCTTGCCCCCATTTTCTTGCACAGGGAGACATTTATTGCACTCCCCTCCAACCTGGGTTTCCCTGAGATCTGTCCACTAGCTCCTTCCAACAAAACTTTCTGTACGCTTGTCATTTCCTCTTCAATGACCCCTACCTGCACACTTAGCCACTGATAGACTCAAACAAGATTTATCCTGAATTAAAAGTGTTTAGTATAGGCTGAGCGCAGTGGCTTATGCCTGCAATCCCAGCACTTTGGGAGGCCGAGGCAGGAAGATCTCCTGAGGTCGAGAGTTCGAGACCAACCTGACCAACATGGAGAAACCTCATCTCTACTAAAAATACAAATTAACTGGGCATGGTGGCACCTCTGAGGTGAAAGGATTGCTTGTGCCTGGGAGGTCCCTGCAGTGATCATGCAACTGCATTCCAGCCTGGGTGACAGAGTGAGACCCTGTCTCAAAAATATATATAAAATAAAATAAAATTTTTTAGTATAAGTATGTCCCATGCAATATTTGAGGCAAACTTATGCCAAAAATTATTCATTATTTGAAATGCAAATTTGATTAGATATCCTGCATTTTATTTGGAACCCTGTCCCCAGTGTATCCCTGGAGTGTGCAAGACAATGTACTAATACACTGACCTAGCTCAGCTCATTTTGGAGGTTAAAGGTCAGCTTCCTTAGAATTACATCATTCTTTGAACACGTGATTATTTTAATAAAAGTACTGCATTTGGCTGGGTGCAGTGGCTTGTGCCTGTAATCCTAGCACTTTGGGAGGCTGAGGCGGCCAGATCACTTAAGCTCAGGAGTTCTAGACCAGGCTGGGTGAAATAATGAGATCCTGTCTCTACAAAAAATACAAAAATTAGCCAGGCATGGTGCCATGCGCCTGTAGTCCCAGCTTCTTGGGAGGCTGAGGCAGGAAAATCGCTTAAGCCTAGGAGGTGGAGGTTGCAGTGAGGTGAGATTATGCCATTACACTCCAGCCTGGGCAACAAAGCCAGACCCTGTCTCAAAAAAAGAAAAATATATATATAGTTTCCTCATGTTTCTAAGTGAAAATAGCAGCCAGTGCAAAATAATGGCTACTGTATACATGATGAAAGCTCATAGTCTGGGAAGGAAAGGAGGAAGGGGAAGGAGGGAGGGAGGAAGGAGAGCAAAGAAGAGCATGCATATGCTCCAGGCTGATCTTATAAATAACTGTACCATCTTTCTAGGGCAACTTGAAAACCCCAAGAAATATTTTCCCCTTCCTTCCTTCTCCTTCCCTTGCCCTCAACATACGTCCTAACTTGGTGCCTGAAATTTCACCATTAGAAATTCATTGCTTGGAAAGGAAGTCGACGGAAATATGTGATTGTCTTTTCTCTACCCATTCCTGGAATATCTGTTCTAAAAAAGTGCCACAAACAGCAACAACAAAATCTAAGAAGGACTCAAGTATGTCAAATATCAGTTATCCTTATTATCATTGAAGAAGTTGACCCCTCCCCCAAAAATACCATTCTTGAATATTAAAGGCCAAAAAATAGTAATAATCTGGCCCAGCAGGCTGGTGAGGTATGCTGTATTGAGATGAACCATCGTCTGCATGCTGATGGAGTAACACGTGGTGTGGGCAAAGCAGGGGCAGTCAGGTGTCTTGAGGAGCAAGGAATTATTGGCCAAAGTGGCTGGAAATGAGGGGCGATGAGGAGAAATAAAGAAAGACCAATAAGGTCTACATCAAAGTATCATTTCTCTGCCTTCTTAGATTACTAATAGCCTTAAAAAAAGAGGTGAAAAGCATTCCCCTAACTCATCTGACTCAAGTGTATTTTGTTGTTAATGATTCTCACACTGGGGACTCATTTGCCAAGGCACGGAGCAGCTTCAGCTTCTCTCAGTGTGGTCAAGTTTGATTTGAATGGAAAGTGAGAAAAGGCTGCCAGCCCTCCCAGGAAGCTGCTGTGCCCATATTCACCAGCTGGGTTGGTATCACAGCAAACTTAAAGGTGAAGGAGAATGGTCAACCATTCATTATAAGGCAGAAAAGTCAGTGTAAGGCCGGTTGCCTCGCCGGGAGCTCGGACGTGCCCATTCCTCCCAGCGTCTGGGAATTACGTTGCCACTCCACGATCAACATTTAACTCCTCCACATAGCCTCCCCAACACCCACCCCTGAAGCAAACTCCGCACCCGACACCTAGCCCGCCACTGGAAACCCCCGCCCAAAAATTTTCGAAAAGCCCTGACAAACCTTGCCCAAAAGCACTTTCTTGCCCGATAGCACTTTCTTGCCCAATAGCACTTTCTTGCCCGATAACACTTTCTTACCTAATAGCACTCCCTTGCCCGATAAGCACTTTGCCCCCGTCAAGGTCATTTTTCCCCAAGGCGGCCCACTCACCAAGAATCCCGCCTGCCCACTAGTAGTAGCCTGCCTCCTCCACGTCCTGTGTTCCAATATCCAATCAAGTGCCTTATGCTTTGTCTCCTCAGTTCCCAATTAAACGCCTTCACTCCCTATGAAACCCCTTGCCCTAAAAAGTTAGGCGCGACTTCTCTGGCCCCCTCCCGGACCATAGAACCTCGCCTGGTACCTAAATAAATCGTTTTTTCATTTTCTTACACTGGTCTCAGTTTCCTCATTTTAAACTCAGCAGTAACCCTTACAGTCAGCGTCCATGAAATGGCAGATAAATCAATGTCTGTGAGATCCACATCAGCTCCCGATGAAACATCCCCACCTCTCAGTGGAGCCTGGCTCTGGAAAGGGGGTGACTTCGTTCTGTGATGAGTTTTCCCCCAACTGCTTGGCCTTGGTTTTCTGATTGGTACAATTAAGAGACTCTGACATAACCTGCTTTGGAACTCTTATATTAGGATTTTCTGAGTCAGTCAGTCACTCAGTGGCAAGTATATTAGTTGCTGGGCCTCTGTGTCATAGCTTCCTTTTCTCTCCTTCCCTTCCCATGACATGCTGTGTTGTGAATGCACTTGGGGGCTGTGCATTTCCAGCCAGGCAAGGCAGGGAAGACTTATAAGAGATTAAGATGTACCAGAAATCCCACAGTTGCTGACAGCTATTTGTTATTTCTTGCTGGGGGAGATACAGTAGCCATATCTGCCTATTCCTTAGAAACCAACAGTATGTACAGATTGTAGCCTACCTTTTCCTACAAACTGGGGCCATTACATGTGGTGTTCCGAACCTGGCTTTTAAAATTTCACAATCTATTGTTGAGGTCATTTTGTGTCAGTGCACATAGAGTTTCTTTTTTCTTTATTCCTGGATGAGTAATAGGATGTGATGTGGGACTTTTCCCCTTGTTCTGGAATTATAGCCAAGGGTCGATGCTGTAAACAGAAGATGCTAGGTGTTCCTGCATTCTACAGAGAGCCCTGACCTGAGGCCACCATTGCCCCCCGCAAATAACTTCCGAGGCCTTGAAACTTCCCTGTGCATCAACCACCTGGGCAGGTGTCTGTGGGGAGCACACTAGGCCTTGGAGGAGGTGGAAAGTCAGCTGTGGGGATGGCTGTGTGCCTGCGGAGAAGTGACTTCTTTTCTTCCCAAAAAGCTTCTCGTCATGTAGGTGGATGGGAAAGGGATCCTGGAGAGTCACTCATGAGCCTTGCCAGAAGGGGAGACAGGAGGCTTTCCAGCCTGATGCCACTGAGCTGTGGAATTGAGGGTCCACGTGGGGGCACACCACGGAAGAAGGGCAGTGAGAGAGCCAAGAGGCAGCTTGTGTGCCCATAGAGGCTGGGTACCCACTGGCTGCCTGTGCTAGAGGGCAGAAGGGACCTGTGGGGTGTAGGGCGCTATGGCTGGGAAGCCAGACACAGTCCTGCCATCCCAGTTCTGGGGCCTCAGCAGTACCAGGAGGACCTACCAGAGCTTTTCCAGAGCGCTCCAGAAGTGCCTATAGTGGGGGCTGGTATTCCCCCAGTCTGGACCAAAAGAAGACAAGGCCCCTTCCTGTGGCAGGTCCCCAGTGACAGAGGGCCTGGGGTGGAGCCAAACACTGCTCTCATGAAAGCCACACCCACCACCTACTCAGAGACCACCAGGATCCCATAGAACCTTCCTCACTAAAGTAGATACCAGGGGAGCTCTTGTACCTGACAGGCCACCAGCAAGTGGAAGAACTCAGCCATCTGGTTTCTCTCTTTGCCCTCGACCTCAGGCGAGACCTCAGAGCTCAGCCCAGGCCACCCCTCTGCAGCTGCTGGGGGAGATTAGGCTTTTGAACATTAACAAGGTTGAAATTTACATAGAAGTGGACATACTCCAACTACAGAAAGTTGCAGGATCTGCCCAAGTTGTCATTAAAGGACAGTCGAGAGAGATTAGACACAAGGCAGTGGAAAGCAGCAATTTAGGGGGCAGAAAAGAAACTGCATGTTTACACTCCGTGGATTGAGACTTCTCAATCAGCGCCTTCCAGGTGCCATAGCAACCAGCTCGAAAAAGGGGCCATCATTGGTTTCACCTGTTCCTCGGATTGGTTCAGTCTTTTGCTAGTTCAAAAACAGTGCTGCCAGGCAACGTCCCACGTTGATCTTGAGCCCTGTCTCTTGTTTGAATCAATTTGGGGGAGAAATTATTCAGAGTTGAGCTTCCGATTTTCATAGTTGGAGCACATTCTCTGCCTCTTGAAGACTGTTGAGGGCAGGCCCTCAAACTCAAACTCTTGGCAGCTGAAGCTGCGTGCCTGATAGCCAGGCTGCCCTGCCTTGTTGGGGGGTCTGGGCTCAGCTGTCTCAGCATGGCACGTGGAGGTCAGGCCCACCCCCACCCTGGAGGACAGATGTTCCCCTGCACTCTGTTCTCCAGACAGGGCCTCTCTTCCAGCTGCCTCACTCTTGTCATTTTCGTGGTTTCCTCCTCCTTCCCCATCCTTTGGGGGCAGAATCCCTCTGTGTGTTCCCTTTGAGGTCAAGTTCTGGCTCCTTGGACCCATGTTGTTTAGGTGCTTGTGTCCTAGAGTGGGAGGGTCAGCCCTTGCTTGTGAAATGAACCTGGGTTGGAACACCACGGGGTTTGACTCACAGAATGAGGGTCTCTGAATTCACAGATGGGTCCTGGGCGACACCATCTGTGAAGTCACTGTCAAACCTGATGAACCCGAAGCACGTAGAAACAAACTCAGGGGACTCAGTTACTTTCCAGAGCTGGTAACAGAGCTGCTTCACTCATGGCTGGACAGGAGGGTGCCCTCCCTGGAGCAGGCTGAGGGCAGGCACCACCACCAGGCTCTTTGCACTTTTGTCAAAGTAGTTGAATCCGATTTCTGCTGCTAATATCAGGTTGGTGCAAAAGTAATTGCGGTTTTTGACATTAAAAGTAATGTCACCACTTGGGGATGGGTGCCTGGACCAATGCCAAGGCAGCATTCAGGTTAAAAGCATCAACCGTGCAACCAGACCACCTGCCCTACCTCTCACAAGCTTTGCGATCTTGGATGAGTTTTTAATCCTCTTGGTATCTTAATTTCTCCATCTGAAATTTGACATGAAAAGTAATGTCAAAAACCGCAATTACTTTTGTACCAACCTAATGCATGACTTGATGGCTTGGACTTAGTTCCGAGATCCATTCGGCACATGTGAGCATCCCCCATGCTCATTATGAAGCCACAAATACCCAGCAGCAGAGGCAGACAATTCCCAATAATCTTTCAGAAAACAATTTCCAGCCATGCATGACAAAATGTCTTTTGAATGGAGGCAAATGTCATGCTTAAATACTTTTAGTCTTTCTTGTCGGTGAGTCAATCGTTTGGAATGACAGATTGCATTTCAAGGGGGTGTAAGAATCTCAACAGAACATCGTTCCTTTTCTAACTTTTTTGTTCCATTGACTCTCAGAAACCCTCTCAGTGATTCTGGAAGCTGCCTGAGCTTTCTGACAGCACATCACACGTTAAGCAGATCAATGAAACCCCTATCAACGGAACTGCGAGGAACCCATTGTGAGCTACGGTCCTCTTAAGGGGAAAAGCTCTTCCCACTGAACTGGCTCCCATCTGCACCTGCTTTAGATTCTGTAACTTCCTCAACCCATTTGCTTCTTCTCCTTTAGAGGTGCTCATGGCAGAGGTCATTCTTTTTCCTCCAGTGGCTTCAGGCAGCAAAGGCTTTTGCTGGGAGCTGCCTGCACGGGTGACAGGTGAGCGGACGTGAGGGTTGTGACAGGACTCAGATGCCTCTTCCCTCCAAAGCCAGGAGAGAGCTCTGAAGGGAGGGGGAAGAGAGGTGGGGCACCTCCTCTGGGACCCCTCCAAGGAATGAATGGCTGCTGCTATCAGTTCCTTCCAGGTTCCGGTCCATTGCTTGGCTCTAGAAGATACTTCAGAATGAATGAAGAAGAGGTTCAGTGGATGATTAAGAATATGAATTGGAAATTTCTGAAGACAAATGATGAGTGATCAAATAGTGTGATGGGAAGACTCAACCCACCATGGTACTGGAGGTTGAGTGAGTGGGCTTAGATTTATTCCCACTATTTGCTAGCTGGGTAATTTGGGCAAGAAATCTCTCCTTTCAGAGTTTTAGTTCCCTTATCTGTGAAGCAAGGGGTTTGGAGCAAATAATCTCTAATGTTTCCTCTCTGTTTTAAAATTCTCAGAGTAGATGGTTGCTATGCCTACCCCTCACCCTGGGCCTAATTCCAGCCCTCTTGGAATTGGCTTATGCTAGAAAGCAGTTGTCCTTAAGCAAGAAAGAACTCTGAGGCCATCAAAAAGAGGTTGCTTGGTGAGAGTCTGTGCACACCAATGGTAGACACCCAGTGTGAGGGGAGAAGACAGGATGTTCCAGAACATTCTCCCATGCCAGTACTAATTCCATGGCAGGTGTGTGGGACTACACAAAAGCATGGAGTATTTTCACTTTTCTTGTTTTTGAGATGGAGTCTCGCTAGTGGGGGATAAATCTAAACCAGGCTGGAGGGCAGGGGTGCAATCTTGGCTCACCGCAACCTCTGCCTCCTGGGTTCAAGCAATCTCCTGCCTCAGCCTCCCGAGTAGCTGGGACTACAGGTGCTCGCCACCATGCACAGCTAAGTTTTGTATTTTAGGTAGAGATGGGGTTTCACCATGCTGGCCACGATGGTCTTGATCTCTTGAGCTTGTGATCCATCCGCCTTGGCCTCCCAAAGTGCTGGGATTACAGGCATGAGCCATCACGCCCAGCCTGGAGCATTTTCTTTTTGACTTGAGCTGGAGGCAAGCTGATAGAAACATGGAAACCCAGGCCAGCTTAGAGACCTGTAAGTCAAAGTTGACTTCTCTCCTGACTCAACTCCATCCAGCATTGCCCAACTCCCCAAACACTGCTGAGCTGCTGTTTATGTGGAGATGAAGAAAAGTCCTCTGTTGACTTTGTTTCCAAACCCTGCCTTTTGGAATTGACACAAGAAGAGGGCACACTGCTCTTCAGGCCTGACCATCCGGTCAGCAGACTCCAACCCCCTGCCCCCGCTTTCTGGCTTTTCCTCCTCAAACAGAAGCTATTGAATCAGATATCAACAACATAGATAAAAAGGAGGGCAACATGGGCTTTGAAGCCAAGGCTAACAGGCTTATCACACACTCTTGTCAACTTGTCTCTGTCGCTTCCAACCCCAGGGGTGAAAGATCAAAGTTTCACTCCTTCTCCTGAAGACAGCTCTGTACAGGGGTCCTGGTCCCTGTGGGTTGGGGCACATGGGGCTGGATGTGCATCTTCAGGGAACACAGCTGGGATGGCAGAGGAAGCAAGGCCCCAGGTTCAATGTGGCTGCAGGTGGAGGGAGGCTATCACTTGGGATGGGTGCCCGGAGCAATGCAAAGGCAGCATTCAGGTTCAAAGCTAAACCCTGCAACCAGACCACCTGGCCTACCTCTCACAAGCTTTGCGATCTTGGATGAGTTTTTAATCCTCTTGGTATTTTAATTTCTCCATCTGAAAAATGGGACTAATGCATCTATCTACCTAGTAAGACTGTTAGGAGGATTAAATGTGTTCATATTTCTAAAACAATGTAGAACTATGCCTAACACTTATGTTGTGTCAAATAAATTGGTGGTCCTCAGACTTTAGCATGAATAAATCTCCTGGAGATCTTGTTTAAATGCAATTTGCAGGACTTGGCTTCCCAGATGCTTGCGGTGAGGGCGCAGGGTTGTGTGATACTGACACAGGTAGTCAGTACTGCCTGGCCACTGTTGCTCCCGAGTGCCCCCAAGCCTCTGGGAACAGCAGGACGCTGTGTCCCTCAGGATAGGCCCTAGTTGCCCTCGTGGGCTGCTGGAATCCTTGTAGATTGTTGTCTTGTGTGTTGTGGCTCATCAGCCTGGAAAGTTCTTCTGTATCTTGTCCAGTTGATCTTTCAAGTTTCAGCTCGAGCAACGTCTCCTCCACGAAGCCTTCTTTACCTGGATCTGAACCTCTGGGAAGGGACACAAGCCCCTGCCTGCAATTCCAACACTAATTTTTCATAAATGTGAAGCAACCTGATTTGTGGCAAGAACCACATGTGATGGCAAAAACCTGGCCTGAACTGAATTGAGGCTATGGATAGTCTTTATTTATTCCACGTAGTGTGACTATTCAGCAGACTCCTTTGCTGTAGAAATATTAATGGCTTTGCTGAAAAGGTGCTGTCCGCAACTCTGCTGAGGATGTTACATAACGGATGATATATACAATGTATCACTTTCCTAAAGCAAAAATAAACAAACCTGCATTACATAACACATCTAGACCTAAGATTTTGGAATCCTGCATCTGTGACACATTTTACTCTGATTAGTTTCTTTCTCGACATTAAATGAAAATCCTAACAGCAAAGACCGTGGATTTAGCACAATCCTTGGTGCAAACAATGATCGATTGTTTCCTGAATGAATGCTTTCTTACAGAAGAAACTGCATCTGTCTTCCCCATTCTCTGTCACATTCCCTACCCCCCACCCCCATAATCTACATGTAGGATTTGTGAAATTAATTTCACACGGCTGTTTGGTAGAAACCTCCTTAGAACCAGGCCTGCAATTTGCGTAGGCTGTTCCCAAACTGGGCTAAGTAGGACCTCCTGGCAAGACGATGTTTAAAATAGCTATTTGGGCAGGATTTTAAAAAAGAGGAGGTATTTCTAGAGCATTAGAGTGTCTTTGATAAAAGAATTTTCTGAGATTGGGAAAATGAATTGAAGACTTTATCTCTGAGATGAAGTCTTTTCTTCTTCCTCTTTTTCTGCTCCTTATGTATGATAAAGTTTGACTCATACAATATCAAAAGGGGGAAATGCTCCACTAGACCCAGCCCTCCTAGGCTGGAGGAAGGCAAGAACTCCAGCACAAAAAACTGGGAAAGGCACCTTGGTAGCTCCCAACCCAGCTGAGCTATTAGAAGGGGGATGGGGAGACTCAGAAAGTTATAAGAAGTTGAGTGCCTTGAATTAATTGCTTTAATTTTCCAGGTAAAATAACAAAAAAAAAAAAAAAAAAAAAAGAAGTTGAGTGCCTGATGTATGAGTTAATAGGCTCCAGGCCCTCGGGATGTATTGCAACAAGGAGAGGGGAACAGTCACATTCTAAGAGAAATGGGATAATTACTTGGATAACTCACATTCAATTCTCACATTGATCCTAATTTCCTATACCAGGTAGAGAAGTTGCAAACTCAAACACTTGCATGGGCCAGGCACATAATGAGTGACGTGGGCCAGAAGTGACAACAGTGAGTGTAGGGGAGTGTGGCCAACTGGAAGGTCCATGCCCCATCTAAAGAGGGAAGCCCCTGTTCAGCTCCAGCTGACAGATGCCAGGTCTTCTAGGTTTTGTTGTTGTTTTTACATCTATCTTCTGCCCTTTGAGGTGTCTTCTGATGTTTAAAGTCAGGGCCGGGCACAATGGCTCATGCCTGTAATCCCAGCACTTTGGGAGGCTGAAGCGGGCGGATCACGAGGTCAGGAGATCTTGTTTAACATGGTAAAACACCGTCTCTACTAAAAATACAAAAATTAGCTGGGTGTGGTGGCAAAAACTCTGGTCCTGGCTACTCGGGAAGCTGAGGGAGGAGAATTGCTTGAACCCAGGAGTCGGAGATTGCAGTGAGATCACACCACTGTACTCCAGCCTAGCAACTCCGTCAAAAAAAAAAAAAAAAAAAAAATCAGAAAACTTGATTTTTAGGTGAAAATTTTCTATTTAAAAAAATCCAAGGAAGGACAAATAAAGATGAGTTGGGATCCATCAACCATTTTTCAACTGTTCCCTCTGTATATTTTCAGTGCTCTGCCTTCATGATCTTAGGAAATCGACCTGTGAGTTCCGAAAACGTTCCTGCCATTCTGAGCTGTGAGGATCCCAAGTGGAGGTTGTTATTCTAATTTGCAGCTTCTCAGTCCCACACCAACAAGCAGGGCAGGCTCACCTCTTCCGGGGCGGCCTCCTTTCCCAAACACAAGGTCCCTTAATTGTGCCCTCAGTGAAAACCTAAAGAAGATTGCATCAGAGACTGAAGATCAACTCAATGAAGTAAAAAGAGAAGGCAATACAAGAGAAAAAAGAGTGAAAAGAAATGAACAAAGCCTCCAAGAAATATGGGATTATGTGAAAAAACCTAATCTACGCTTGATTGGTGTACCTGAATATGACGGGGAGAATGAATCCAAGCTGGAAAACACACTCCAGGATATTATCCAGGAGAACTTCCTAAGCCTAGCAAGGCAGTCCACATTTCAAATTCAAGAAATACAAAGAACTCCGCAAAGACATTCCTCAAGAAGAGCAACCCCAAGGCACATAATTGTCAGATTCACTAGGGTCGAAATGAAGGAAAAAATGCTAAGGGCAGCCAGAGAGAAAGATCAGGTCACCCACAGAAGGAAGCCAATCAGACTCACAGCAGATCTCCTGGCAGAAACTCTACAAGCCAGAAGAGAGTGGGGGCCAATATTCAACATCCTTAAAGGAAAGAACTTTCAGCCCAGAATCTCATATCCAGCCAAACTAAGCTTCATAAGTGAAGGAGAAATAAAATCCTTTACGGACAAGCAATTATTGAGAGATTTTGTCACCACCAGACCCGCCCTACAAGAGCTCCTGAAAGAAACACTAAGCATGGAAAGGAACAAGTACCAGTCACTGCAAAAGCAAACCAGTTGGCAAAGACCAAAAATGCAATGAAGAAAATGAGTCAACTAAGGAGAAGAGAAAACCAGCCAGTAACAAGATGGCAGGATCAAATTCACACATAACAATATTAACATTGAATGTAAATGGCCTAAATGCCCCAATCAAAGGACACAGACTGGCAAAAAAATTTTTGCAATCTACCCATCTGACAAAGGGCTAATATCCAGAAGATACAAGGAACTAAAACACATATACAAGAAAAAAACAACCCCATTCAAAAGTGGGCGAAGGATATGAACAGACACTTTTCAAAAGAGGACATATATGAGGCCAACAAACATATGAAAAAATGTTCATCATCACTGGTCATTAGAGAAATGCACATCAAAACCACACTGAGATATCATCTCACGCCAGTTAGAATGGCGATCATTATAAAATCGGAGACAACAGATGCTGGAGAGGATGTGGAAAAATAGGAACACTCTTACACAGTTGGTGGGAGTGTAAATTAGTTCAACCAGTGTGGAAGACAGTGTGGCCATTTCTCAAGGATCTAGAAATACAAATTCCATTTGACCCAGCAATCCCACTATTGGGTATATACCCAAAGAACTATAAATTGTTCTACTATAAAGACACATCCACATGTATGTTCATTGCAGCCCTGTGTACAATAGCAAAGACCTGGAACCAACCCAAATGCCCATCAATGATAGACTGGACAAAGAAAATGTGGTACATATACACCATGGAATACTATGCAGCCAAAAAAAATGATGAGTTCATGTCCTTTGTAGGGACTTGGATGAATCTGGAAACCATCATTCTCAACAAACTGACCCAAGAACAGAAAGCCAAGCACTGTATGTTCTCACTCATAGGTGGGTGTTGAACAACGAGAACACGTGGACTCAGGGGAGAGGAGCATCACACACAGGGGACAGTTGTGGGGGGTAGGGGAGAGACAATGAGGGGTGGGGAGGGAGGGGAGGGTGGGGAGGGGATAACATGAGGAGAAATGCCAGATACAGTGTGCACCTAAAGTAAAATAAATAAATTATTAAAAAAAAAAAAAAAGAGAAGATCGCTAAGCAGCCACCAGGAGTCATTTGCCAGGCTCCTCTGCATAGACAGTCAAGTGTGGCTCAGATGCCCAGAGGCCCCCAGGGAAACTGTCATCTCTGAAGAACTAAACTGTTGCTGAGACAAGGAGCTTGGAAATTGTGTCTGCAAGTATGAGAGGCAGAGCAAAAAGGGGCAGCTTGTTCATTTGCTACTTTTCAGGAAACAGGGAGAGGAGTCGAGGGGCACCAAAACGCTCAGGCCAAGGCAGCGGGACTGTCCCAGCAGATCACTGTCTGCAGTTTCAGTGTCTCCGTGCCTGTTGCATTGCCTCCTCTCTTGCTCTCTTGCCAGAAACTCCACCTCACATTTTGTTTTGGATTTTAGAAACAAGGTTGTGCTCTGTCACTCAGGCTAGACTGCAGTGGTATAATCACGGCCCACTGCAGCCTCCATTTCCTGGGCTTGAGCAATCCTCCTGCCTCAGCCTCTGGAATAGCTGGGACTATAAGCAAGTACCACCATGCCTGACTTTTTAATTTTAAAAATTATAGGGAAGGGGGGGGGGGGGCGGGGCGCCCCCGGGCGCAGGGAGAGCGCCCGGGGTTTTTAGAGATGGAGGGGGTGTCTCACTGTGTTGCCCAGGCTGGTCTTGAACTCCTGGGCTCAGGTGATTCTCCCACCTTGACCTCCCAAAGTGCTGGGATTACAGGTGTGAGCCTCTGCGCCCAGCCCCAGATGACTGTCTCACAGTTAACCTGGCCCCTCCATCAGGGTTGTGAGGTGGGCAATCCTCGTTTATTCAGGAATACACACAGGCAGGAAACAGCAAAGATTCTCAAACAGAAATCCACAGACCACCCCAAACCTCCCTATAGCCAGCAGCATCTCCCCATTCCCCAGCAGCATCTAGTTTACTGTAATCCAGTTTTATTGCGCATCCAAGGTACAGAGATCATTGATTTAGCCCCACGCTTTCAGGTGCTTCTGGTGATATAAAGGATGGAGACAGTCATACAAATAACCACAATAAGAGACAGAAAGGGACAAAGTGCTGTAAGCTCAGAGGAGGGTTGGAACTTCATTTGGTGGGGTGAATCAGGAAGGGCTTCATGGAGGAGGTGACATTTGAGATGGGCACTGAAGGTTGGCTAGATTTGGATGGGAAGGTCACTCCCAGTAGAGAGAGTGGTGGGAGCAAAGGCAAGAAGGTTGCAATGTAAGGGCTGCATGGGGGTGGAACAGTTCCCTTTATGTGACTATAGGAGCATAGAGAAAAAGTGAGTTAGGAGCCTGACCTTGAATGACCTTGGTCATAAGGAGTGTAGATTTTAGTTTCATTTTCATTGGTCAGTACAGGCAAGCCTTTGAAGAGTTTCTGCAGGAGAATGTAGTTACTGGAGTTGCGTTGCACCAGCACAAACTGGACTGGGAACTGGGAAGGGGGTAAGCGGGAGGTACAGTCAGGACGTTATTGTCATAACTTGGGCAGCAGCAGTTACAGAGGCAAGCAAGGTGGAGACAGGGCGGAAACGAAGGTGTGAATCCCGATGGCTGAGCTGTGATGGGTGTTTCTGTCTCCAGTTCCTCCTCCCTTCTTCCTCTAGTGAGGCGTTTGCCCCCAAATTCCAGCAAAACCTCTTCTATTCAGGCCACCAATGACACCCACATTGATAATTCCAGTGATCACTTCTCAATCCTCATCTTGCTGACCTACAAGCAGGACAGGCCATACTTGGTCTGCCCTTCATCAGTAAACTCTCCCCTCCCAGCCCAGTCTCTCCTGGGTCACCACTATGTCCTGATTTTCCTCCCACCTCTCTGGCCACTCCCCCTTTCCTGGATCTATCTCACGTTCCTGGCCTTGAAACCCTCCTTTTCAGTGTTACAGCTTTAAATGCCATGTACATGCTGATGACGCTTTAGCTCCAGCCTGGACCTCGACATCCATGCTCCTTCCACTTTCTACTTGACCCTTCCCTTGTCTAACCGATGGCTCACCTTGGGGTAGTCCCAAAGGGGCTCTATCTGGTTTCCCATTCCTCCTTAAGACCTCTGGATTTGCTGTTTCTCTGCCCAAATGCTCTTCCCCGAGCCGACTCATGGCTCACTCACGCTCCTCCTGATGCTCTTCGCCCTGACTCACCCCATCCAAAATTGCACCCTCCCATACTGCCTGGATCCTTCGTCTGCTTCATTTTTTCCCCGGCTTTATCAACACTTAGCACACCATACACTGTACTTATTTATATGTTTCTCATTTGGTTGCCTCCAAGATGGAAATGATCTTTGTTTTGTTTTGTGTTAGTTACTGTATTTGTAGCTCCTATGAGTGCTTGGTACATGGCAGGCACTCAACGCATATTTGTTGAATAAATGAGAGTGAATGCGTGAATAGAAAACTGAACTTTGTCACTCTTTCAAGTTGGGGAGCAAAACCATGTGAAAGGTCACTGATGAAGTCCCAGTGTGGATGCCTGGAAGATCCAGGAGAACAACTCCCACAGATTTGGAAACACGGAGGAGAAGAGGTTTAAAAGGAGTGTCAGTTCAGACTGGGACATTTTCAATTCGGGTGACTTGAGGAATCTCCTATGATGAGTCCATCAGGCTTTGGGAGACGAGGGTCTGGAGAGAAGTGGGCCTGGAGATAGACCTGGGAATTGTCCACATGGAGGTAGTAACTTAAGCCACAAGAAGAGGAAGAGAAGGAGGAAGAGGAGAAAGAGACAGACAGAGAGAGAGAGAGAGAGAGAGAGACAGAGGAGAGAGAGAGAGTGCTCACCAAGAACAAATTACTGGGGAACACCTACTTGTAGGGGAGGAGAAAAAATAGGAGTATTTCAAGAGTGCGAGAGTAACCAGAAGATTGAAATGTCATGAAAACCAAAACAAGAGTATGAAGACAGAAGAAATCATCGACAATACTGAAGCAGCACCCTAAGGGGGAGAAAGAAGACTGGGAATTGGTGGTTAGATGTGACCACGCGGAGATCTGCCATCCTACTGCCCACACATCCCGAAAGAGCAGGTAGACGTCCTTGAGCACCAGGCAGGAGTGCAGTGGGAAGTCATGGAAAATTTTCCAGAGGCAGATTGACAAGATCAGAGCTTTGCTGGAAGCAGGCTGACATGGTGTAAGATGGCTAGGAAGGGGGAAAATCAAGTGGACACCCGTTAGCGGCATATTGCAGAAGTCCAGACCAAGGGAGGTCTAGAAGCTAATTAGGGGCTGGTGGCTTCAATGTTCAACATGTAGAGCAGGACAATGACTCAAGGTCATGGGGCTCCCAGGGGTTCCTGGACCTCAGGTGGGTATGGCCATTGCTCTTTGCATGTCACCAGCAGCAAGTGTTTCCCAATGCTCTCTCTCTCAGCCTCTGTAGCTAATATTTGCCTCCTATTGATTCAGTATCTAGCCTGTTACTTTTTAACTGGAGCCTGGGGTTCAAAGGCCTGACTGTTGTTTAAACACTCATTACACTGGGGAGGGCATGTCCCCCCCTGAAAACCTCAACTGAGGTACAAGCAAGCATCTTCTAAGTAAATACAGAATGCAGAGAAGGCAAGAGAGGCCAGGATAGGGGGTTGAGGTCATGGCGAGACGGGCTGTGAGGGAAGGTGATGACCTCAGCGGCAGAGTCTTAGAATTGCTAAGACAGCTACATAACTAGAATTCAAAAGACAAATCCCAAACTCAATCCTTCTGCTATAAACAATATTAAATACAGTCATGGGTTGCTTAACAACTGTGACACACTGAGAAATGCGTCGTTAGGCAATTTCATCATTGTGCGAACATCAGAGTGTACTCATACCAACCTGGATGGCATAGCCTGTCTCACGCCTAGGCTATATGGCCCCGCCTATTGCTCCGAGGCTACAAACCTGTACAGCCTGTGACTGTTCTGAATACAACAGGCAACTGTAACCCAATGGTAAGTGTTTGTGCATCTAAACGTAGCTAAACACAGAAAGGGTGAAACATTGCAAAGGCTATGATGTCACTAGGCAATACGACTATGAGACAGGAATTTTTTGGCTCCATCATCATCTCATGGGACCACCATTGTATACGGGCTCCATTGCTGACTAAAATGTCTTTATGTGGTGCATGACTGTATGTTACAAGTTAATATCTAAAATCCTTTAATAACAGAAACTCTTTTAAAAACTCAACATCTCAGAGCTCCATCAAAGAGTTCCTGGGAGTAGAAATCCAGTCTTCAGTCTCTGGTCCCTTCAGCCCTTCAACTCTGTTGGCCAGAGGGAAGTTTATGTTGTCCCTGGAAGGTCCCTGGAAAATATGAGACGCTTGTTTGTGGTGTGGGGAAGGCTAGAGGGAGGCGGGGGTTCTGTCCTGTGGCAGCCAGAAAGGCAGTGCAGCGCCTTTTAACATTTATTTTTATTTTTATTATACTTTATGTTCTGGGGTACATGTGCAGAACATGCAGGTTTGTCATAGGTATACACGTGCCATGGTGATATACTGCACCTATCAACCCCTGATCTACATTACGTATTTCTAAACTGGGGCTGTCCCAGAGATCAGGATATCTTTTCACACTGTGCTGGCACCCCATATTCACAGTGGATTTTGTAAACTTTAGTAGGTCCCCTACCCTCAAAAACGTCCCCCAATTTACTGAGACATAAATGCCATAATTTTGACCCTTATTCCTTTTGATTTAAACCAAGCATCACTTTGGTATTTGTTAAAAATTCTTCTGGAAGGGTCATGTGTTTAGCCTATCAGTCATTCACATCTTAGTACAAATGAGTTTATTGCTCATCGGGATGTGTGGGCAGTAAGATGGCAGATCTCCAAGTGGTCACATCTTACCACCTACAACCTCCGCCTCCCGGGTTCAAGCGATTCTCCTGCCTCAGCCTCCCGAGTAGCTGGGATTACACGTGCACACCACCACGCCTGGCTAATTTTTGTATTTTAATAGAGACAGGATTTCACTATGTTGGCCAGGCTGGTCTTGAACTCCTGACCTCTCAGGTGATCTGCCCGCCTCGGCCTCCCAAAGTGCTGGCATTACAGGCGTGAGTCACTGCGCCTGGTTTACTTCCACTCTTTAAATTGTCCTACTGTCAACTCCTCTTGGGCTCCTTGACCCTTTCCCCACCTACAGTGCCAGCGTGCTACTGCCTGGCCCGCTGGCACAGGGCCCATCCTGCTCAGGACAGGTAGGACTGTCTCCATCCTTGCACTTTTTTAAAGGAGAGACCAGCTTAATGTGCTTGCAGATTTCCTGGGGAAACCTGGGTTTTCTGCCTGAACTGGGAAGCAGAAGGATGGAATTCCTGCTGGCTGTCTCTCTGCCAGGGAAGCCTCCAGGCCAAGGTGGTCTGTCCATTACCCCCAGGCCCCAACTGCCCAAGCTGGGCCGTTCGTGTAGCTTCTTCCTGGCTGCTCTTCCTGAGCTCAGTGTTAAGCAGCCCCTCTGCAGCAGACAAGCCACAGGGTGGAGGTGGTGGGGTGAATGAGGTACTGCCCAACTCCACGGCCCACGGGGGCAGTTGGAAGCTGACCACACTCACCCTCAGGTTTCTACCTGGGGAGAAGCGCCCACAGGGGCAGCTGTTCTGGGTCTGTACAGGAGAGACAGGGGTGCCCTAGCAGATTCCAAGGCCACAAATGCAAACAAAACCTGGTCCTCCAGGCCCACAGTACTGGTCCTATCTGGATTGATCGAGGACAGAACCCCAGGACTCATGTGGAAAAGGAGAGCATTAGACAAAGCGAGGCCGACCCTGCAGGGCCACATACTCCATGAGCACGTGATTCCAGCTGCTGAGCCCTAGGCTTCCGAGCGCGGAACCTTCTGCCTTTAGCTGTGGTACTCAGTCTAATAAGGCCAAACAGGATTGAGAAGTCGACTCCCTGATTCTAGCAACAGTATTTAACACTCCCTTGGAAGGGCACTGCTAGACACTACCCGAATCTGCCTTTAATCAGAGGAATGTGGCTCTCACCACCCTCTCGGCCCTATTCAGTTTCAGTCTGCTCAATTTGGGGGTGTGCTTGCTCTAGTACCGTACACTCCTTCCAAACTAATTTGCCTGTAAGTAAGCCCTTTCCTCGGAGAGGAAGAAAGACTTTCTCCAAGAACTGGTGTTGGCAGTGGGCAAAAAGGCGCGGTGGTAACACGGTCTCCCCTCCCGATTCCAACAGGCAACTGGGCAGCAAGGCCGCAGAGCTGCTAGGGAGGGGGCCTGGAGCCCTGGTAAAGGGCACATCCGAAAAGGTAAGTTCTGGGGGCACCTGGCCAGGAAAAGGATGAGGTTATCGCAGTCAGCTCAAACACCAAGGCAGAGGACCTGGAAGAGTCATACCCTTGTGGGAAGAGTCATACCTCAGTGCTTTGAGTGGGCCTGGGAGAAGGTGATACAGCAAGTCTCTGACCGTCCCTTGGAAGCACTGAGGGCTCAGGAGGCCTTGTTCCCAGGAGGCACCTGTGAAGTGAGGGCCAGTCTCCTAAGAGGTGATGGGAGGGCTCTGCGCTGTCAACAGTCCAGGTACCCAAGACTTGCGGCCCAGCTGGGAACTTTGTAGGGGGAAAGGGGGAGGAGGAACACGAGTGGCACGGGGCACTGCGGAGGGGGCTGGGCAGGAAGGAACACAGGAACAGGCTAATGGCAGTGGCTGACCTTTTCCCATTCTGGCCTAAGGTCAGCCCTACAAGGGACCCAATAGGGGACTCTCTTGCCCTCTTCAGCCCCCAGTGGGTCACAGCTGGATGCTGCGGTCTACTTACCAGGGACTGTGTCTTGGGTCTTAAGTAAGCTCATGCTTGTTTTTTCCTGCCCAATTCAAGTCCTATAAATGATTTCTTAGAGATTCTACAGCCTGAGCTCTCCAGAAGCTCACTGTTTTGACAAACGTTCTCTCCCAGAAAATGGTCAGAAAGCGGCCTTTGCCGTTCTTACCCCACAGACCCCTTTGAGCATGGCTCTGAGGGCCAACCCCGGGAAAGCTAGCATCAGAATTCCGGATACTCATGCTCACCACAAACACTTTTACCGGGGGCTTCAACATTTCACAAGTGCCTGATGAATGCGTGGACTTCGGAGCAGGTTAAAAGCGTATTAATCTAGCAACTGTGTCATTGATATAATTTGTTCTACTGTGTGGTGGTTTTAAGAAGGGACATATAAATATTCACAGTGGCTCTGTCCAATTGTGCCTCTCACATGTACTCGTAACCCTGGAGGAGGGGGCAGGATTCCAGGTGCTGCCGACAGCTTCCCGGCAAGATGCCATCTACTGTTCATGGAAAAGACAAGCTGAAAGAAAACAAAGACGAAATGACGACCTGCTTCCCAGGTATCTCCTCTGCCCCGGGGGATGGGCTGAGCACTAAAGAAAAAGGGAAAATTCTCCAAGAGCCTGAGATGATCTGAGCGGAATGAAATGGCATGGGGAAAAATGCCACCGGGTTTGCACAGGGCAGTGACACCTGGTCTGGATTTTGACAGCACCTTTCTGAGAAGCACTCTGGGAATTCATTATTGGGTCTCCTTAACTCTCACACAACTTGAGGGCCAGGCATACAAAGATGCCTTTTCAGGAATAGACTTACAGGGATTATACACATTTTATATAAAATCAGTAATTCTCAAGTTTAATAAAAGAATAAAACAGCAGATGGGTAAGAATAAATGTGCATCCTCTTGTAAGCTTAAGCTGTGTGTTTTGTGCAGACTTTAATTTTTTTGTTTTTGAAATGGAGTCTCGCTCTGTCACCCAGGCTGGAGTGCAATGGCATGATCTTGGTTCACTGCAACCTCTGCCTCCCGGGTTCAAGCAATTCTCCTGCCTCAGCCTCCCAAGTAGCTGGGATTACAGGCGTGTGCCACCACGCCTGGCTAATTTTTGTTGTTATTGTATTTTTAGTAGAGATGGGGTTTTGCCATGTTGGTCAGGCTGGTCTTGATCTCCTCATCTCATGTGATCTGCCCGCCTTGGCCTCCCAGACTCTGGGATTACAGGCTTGAGCCACCGTGCCCAGCCAGGCTTTAATGTTTTTAAAAGTGTAGAGTTTTTAGGGAGATGAAGGAAATGAACTATAAATCTGCAGGCATTTAAACCCCTCTGAAACAATTAAGACGGTGCATTCACAAAGTAGCTTTAAATCAAACAACCCATAATACTTGATGTAGAAAATGTTTCAGCTTCCATAATTCTTTATTAAATATTTGACAAGTTGCATCACTTCTTTACAATGACTTCATTTCGTCACATTAGTCTTTTGCTGTCAGGAAAACAATCTACAGTTTCTCTTTAGATCTCTCAAGAAAAAGAAAAGCGAAAAGGATTTGTTCTCAAAGAAAACTTTTCCTGTGTGTATCAAATTCAACCACATTTTAAAGCTACTCTGATTGTGAAAATGAGCATTATCCATAAGTTGTCTTAAAAAAACTTCAAGGTAGTTTGGTTTTTACCATTGTATCAAATAGGACTTGGCTTCCTATTAGGACGTGGGTTTATAATAAAAAGTTATGAAACATTGAGAATTTATTTGGAATGCTTGAAACTCTTTTCACCTTAAAAGTCACTGTTTTTTCATGTTTCATTTGAGGATAGATCCTGAATTAAGAAATGACAGCAAATTAACATAACCTTCCTAGGGTTTTCTCAGGCTCCAAAGGTAGAAATTCCCAGGTCACAGCTTGGAGAAAACTGTAGAAGGGATTAAGCTCTCACTCCCTTTCAAAACCAGATTACTCCATAAAGGTGTAAAAATGCTATACAAATATATACAAATATATTTGGACAGCATATGTACGTATATATGTATATATATTACATACATAGTAGTATAGGAAGAACAAAGTCACATAAAGTTAACATGAAGGAAACGGTGACAATCTAGGTGAAATTAGTCTGAGTAAAAGGGAAAACTGGCTTACACAGGAACACAAATACCTGCAGACACAGTCATGGTCATGAGGATGGCTTCTGATGCACTGGTGCAAGGTTGAGAATTCAGTGCATGCAAGGTTAGGGACCAACAGCAATGCTACTCCTTACACACGGAAAACCAACGAACAGAAAGACATGCACCTGAAACATGCATTGCTCTGAGTGGAACGTCTTTAACAAACGATAGATGCTGACTGAGAGGTCTGCTTGGACAATTTCATGCCAGCAGGAAGCTAACCCTTTTCTAGAAAACACTCTCCAAGCTCCTGTCCTAATGCTACGGCATTTTCTCTGACATACGGAGAACAATCTGGGGTGGGGATGTGCGTATGCGAGTGATAGACACTGTTCATTAAGGCTTCTAGAAATTAAAAAAGTGGTCCAAAGACTATCACATGTTCTTCCCAGTTTTAAAATCTAAAGTACAAAGTAGAGTTTATAAGAATTTGTTTTTTAAAAACACATCTCAGTCCTGAAATTGGCAGTTCTGACATGACTTATCAGGATGTACCCCAATGCCTGAATGACAGAGGTAGCGTGTGATCTTCGGGGTGGGGAAGGTCAGGAAGGGAGCAGGCCAGGCAGTTACCATGCACAGCGGCACCCCCTACTGGCAAGGCAGAAAATGATGCCAGACAGCACCTCCCACCCCTCCTTCTTAGCACAGGGGTGCAGGGGCAGGGTGAGGAGGAGAGAGGAGGAGAGCTAGCACAGTGGAGAGGGGCTGCAGAACTGATAAACCAAGGCTCTCTGTATACATTTTTACATTTCAGAGGTGAGTACAAAACTCTTAGGAAATACAGGAGTCCACTGTTAATGGGTAACTGTTAGAACAATTAAAAAGTTGCTGTGTATGGACCTGGCTTTCGAGAGGGCCGCCACACTGTCTATGAAACAATGGGAGACATAGAAAATGGTTCAAATGTTTTGCACTGTTTCTCAGAATCTGTCACTGTGAGGCTGGGCACAGTGGCTTATGCCTGTGATCCCAGCACTTAGGGAGGCCAAGGCAGGAGGATCACCCGAGGCCAGGAGTTCAAGACCAGCCTGGCCAGCATGGTGAAACCCCGTATTTTGTATCTGTAAAAATACAAAAATTAGCTGGGCGTGGTGGTGGGCACCTGTAATCCCAGCTACTCGGGGAAGCTGAGGCAGCAGAATCGCTTGAACCTGGGAGGCAGAGGTTGGTGAGCTGAGATTGAGCCACTGCACTCCAGCCTGGGCTACAGAGAGACGCCATCTTAAAATAATAATCATCATCATTATCTGTCCCTTTGTCCTTATGTAGGAGAAATAATACACATCAAGTCCCTCTGTATCCTTCATTGTCTGAATTTAGGGAACATCTGACATCACCTGCTCAAGGGTCCTGGAAACAAAAGCCAAGTGCCTTACATTTGTTCTTGTGATTGTTAGAGGACTGGCTACAGAGAAGCATTTAAACTACAGTAAACATTTCAGGCAAAAAGGAAAAGAGCACTGAAGCTGGGAATACGCCGTAACTCAGACAATGATGAATGCCTCACTGCTGTCGGCTCCGGGGCCAGCGGTGGAGCAGCACAGGCTGTTGGGATGTTCATCCCATCGGACGCACGTTCTAAATCCTTCCCCGGGCCAACAAGGGGCAGGAATGGAATACCTGGGGACCCACAGGCAGCCGTGATAACTGATATTAAGAGACGCGCAACAGGCAGTGCGTGACTTCTGGCACGTACTTCTCAGCTTTATGTAAGTGGCCCATAATAACTACAGCTTCAGCAGGCAACTAAAGAAACTGCATTAAGGTGATTTCTCCGGCTTGGGAGAGCACAGAAGCTAAAGAGAGACCAGGCTGAAGAGCAGTGTAGCTGCTGGGACCTCAGAGAGAGAGGCAACACCGTCCCCTTCCCACCCAGGGCTGCCTGCCGGGGCAGGTCGGGGCCCAAGGAATGACCCAGCCACGGCTCCTTACCCAGCACACTGTCTTCACCGCTACCTGCAACTATGTTGTGAAGATGGCTGGGCGTGGTCATTGCAATTTAGAGAAATCAAGATCTACGACCATTTTAGGCAAAGAGAGAAACTTTGAGAATTGCTGAGGACTAGGGAATCTTGTTTTACTTTTTTAAAAATACTAAACCCCCATTTAGCAATATTTGGTTGTCATTAAAATCAAGCTGATCTTACCAAGGGGTTGATGAACTGAGGTGTCACTCACAATTATGCCTTTCAAGTATTCATGGGGTAGATTTCAATAATTCTTGTTTGCTCCTGGCTTAAAACTGTGAGAATGATTTTTCTCTTATACTTTCCAATACTTAATATGCAATTAGTGACTATTCTGTGGTTTTCAATACGCAGTTTACAAGATGACAGTAGAATCCCAGTTCTTAGGCCAGAATTGGATTTCTCCCTCTGCAGTTACACGATCACTCTCAAAAACCAAGAAAAGCATACTGCTCAACTTGGGCTCTGGCATGGTTCTTAAAAAGAACTGACCCTGGACTATGGGGGCTTACAAAAAGGGGATTTTTGCCACTGAGACACTTGTTATGTTAACTGTAAGGGAAGTATCTCACTAACAGTCAAAACTAATGAGCAGGATTTTTTTTTTTTTAGTTACATAACATCTACGTTTTCTGATCACTACTAGGTATTTTTTCAACCAATAATAAAAAGGAGCCAACAACTCAGCTCTGTAGAAATCTACCTTCTTTTAGAAACCTCAGGCCTCTGCACCCCTTTAGACAACTCATTCACAACCACAGCCTCCCATGGCTTCTCAGATGCCACCCAGGACTGGGTAAAAACAGGCAATTTCTTACACCAAAAGGTCCTTTTTATGTAACAAACAGACCTCCCCAAACCACAACTTTTTTGTCCTACTGATGACTGGCATGAGATCAAATCTCTAGTGTCCCCTAACTGCCCCAACAGGGTCTAGGACAACACAGGGTAAAAAGGAAAGCAGGGTCGTTCAACTCCCACACTGTCTCAGGTGTTTTCTCAAAGCATGACAATTCTGCAACAGAGACTTACACGTAGAAAAGAATCAAACTGTGCGGGGTACCGTCAGACGTCCGCCACCACCAGCTCAGCAGCCTGAGCTCAGCGGATCGAGTCAAGTCTTCTCACTTTTAATCTAACACACAACGGACACAACGCAGGCAGTACACACTACTGAAGCATGCAACAGGTCATCGGTAACAAAACTCGGTTAGATTAAGTGTACATTAAATAAATCTTTGCAGTTGAGTAGAAATCACAGAACAGTTGGTGAGGACAGGTCTGTAGGCTCAGCTTTACATCCAGGTTTTTATACACCAGCAGCCAGATTCACAACTGATAGATATTGCACCGGAAAGATGTGTGCAGGGGAAAAGAAATCATCATCACATTTAATGTTCATGATAAAAAAATAAAAACAAAAACCAGATATGACCTCCATGTAGTACATAAAGTGCCTCCGGAATTGGTGCATTTACAACAAAAACTGGTTATTTAGCTACCATTAGCAAACGCATACAAACAAGAGACGAAACAGATCTGGTTTCTACAGTTTTGAATCAAGCAGTGCCAAGTTTCATTCAAAATGTCTCTACTACAAACAGCAAAGAGGAAGTCGAATAAAAGATGACTGTACAGTGTCAGGTAGGGTTAAGTAATTTCTCTATGAGAAATGGTAGTCCAACTCCGTTTCAAATGTGTTAGAGCACATGTAATTACTTCTAAGGAATAATGGTGTGATTCCTTTCAAGTCAACACAAAATTTGTCATGCTATGTTACAATTCTCTCCGCCTGTAGCTATTACCTAAATTTGTACAAAAAACAAAAACAAAAACAAAAAAACCCAAAACAAAAATGTAATACCCAGTTTTTCATTCTGAGTATGGAAAAAATTATCATTATGTCTAATATTATATTGGAAATTCTCTCAAAGTACTTGTCTGTAGAAGGTTTTTGGACAAAAACTTGCCTTCCAATTCTAATAAAGTAGAGGGTGGAGGTGTCAGAGTACTTCAAAAATAAAAATCATTGACATTAAGCCTGGTATGAAAGTGAAATACAAAAAAAAAAAAAAAAGCTCACTTTTCCAATTACATGAGACATCTTTAATCATAATGAAATCTGAAAATCAGTCTAAATCATTTTAAAAAGTAAACATGAGTTGTAATACTATACCTGTAGAGTGATTAATTCCATTCATTGTCATTAGAAAGGATGAAAAATATTTATTAAGGGCTTTGCCTGCAGAGGCACAACATAAATAGCATAAGTCCTCCTGAAATGTAATTAGTGTACACATCAACCAGTTGGTAATTTGTGGTGGGAAATGCAGGAACTCAAGTTGGGACCGAGTTCCCGCATCCAAACTTGGACGAGTGCATGGCGAAGGCTTGGCTCCAGGGGCCATGCCTGTAGCTGCTCTTTGCCACCGCCTCTGCAAAAGTCTGTTAGGCAAATGCAAAAGTGCAAGCAGAACTTGCTTGAAGAACAACCACCCCCAAGGCAGAGGGTGCTTAATCCACCCCTTCAAATCCTTGAGCATTTTCCACGGCCATGAGAAGTTTCTCTCGTAAATCTTCAAAGGTTTCATATGGAGGTAAGTCAAGGCGATTAAAGCTGCAAAAGGAACAAAAAGTGTAGGTGAAAAGCCACAACAGCACCTCCTAGATCTGGTTAACAAGGCATGGTGTCTGATTAAGAGAATCAAATGCCTTTACCAACAATTTTGATTATCTGGGGGAAAAACAAAACAAAACAAAACTCTAGCTATGAAACATCCACACTAAATAAGCTCTTGTAATTTACAGAGAAAGAACATTTTCGAATGGTCCATGAAACCTTTCCTAGAGTCAGATGCAGATC
The DNA here is from genome assembly GCA_036589455.1 of Ateles fusciceps. Taxonomy (NCBI): domain Eukaryota; kingdom Metazoa; phylum Chordata; class Mammalia; order Primates; family Atelidae; genus Ateles; species Ateles fusciceps. Next base: position 13,414,231 of record JAZHEH010000078.1, read on the forward strand.
TTGGAAGAATCCTGGTGGGAAGGGAAACATAAAAAGCAAAGTAACTGGCAAGATTTCCAAACCCTTGAACACAGAGTTGATGCTTTTGGAGTTACACACGAATTAAGACTGTGTCTACCTCTAATACTACTACTTACTCCACACTAGGCCTCAAGCCAAGTGCTGTTCTCTGTATTAAATCACTTTATTTTCATCACAACGCTATGAAGCAGGTCATGTTTATCTCCATTCTACACAGGAGCTCCTGGAGCAGAGACACAGGGCAAGGTGCCTGAGGTCACACTCTTTGTCACACAGCAGACCCACCAACAGAACCCAGGCCGTCCGGGGCTCCAGAACATCAGTGCTAAGCTACCTCCTCTGATCAAAGTCAGGCAAAATTGACATTAGCTATGGAATGTTGCATTTAGAAAAATTCCCTACCTATCTGGAGGCTTCAGCTGGGGGGTGGGGGCTGCAAATCATCATGGTCATAGTGAGGGTTTTTAGACAAATGGATGGCCTCTGCCAGCCATCAAGCTTACTCGTCCATGGGATCAACTTCAAATCCCAGCTCTGCCACTTGCCAGCTGTGTGACCTTGGGCAAGTCACCTCACCTCTCTGAATCTGTCTGTGCTTCTGTGACATGGGGAAACTGCATACAGGGTGCCAAATGGATCAGATCAGTGGGTCTGGCATACAGCAAGTGCTCAATTGCTCAAGACAGTTATCAGTGTCATCACCTTCAATGTTTACTGACTGTCTACATGGGGCTCAAGGCCAGCACCTCCAGCCACAGAACCTCCACCTCTCTGTGAGTGTGTGTGTGTGTGTGTGCACGCGCGTGCTGGTGGGGGAGAGTTGCTGATGTGTATCTGTCATGAAAACAGCACACACACTTGCCACAGCTCAGTACGACGTAAGAAGAGCCCATGTTCACAGAGTGCTCACGTGGCCCATCAGCTTGTCTCAGTGTCATGAACCCTGGCCATCACTTTGTAAGGTAGGTAACGCTGCATCCATATTTCACAGAAGAGGAGCGTGAGACGCAGCGAGGTTAGGTAACCTGCCCTAGGTCCCACAGGAAGCAGGAGAGCCAGGTACAGCCTGGGGTGCTCCAGAGCCCAGCTCTTGAGGTGCACTTGTGCCGCCTCTGCCGTGAGTGCTCACACAGTCTGTTTAAAACCGGCCCCTCCAGATACTGGGGTGTGGTTCCAAGAATGAGCAAAGTAACTTCTTGTGATGTAAAAGCTAACCATTCACATGCCTCCTTCCGCAGCACATACACTAAAAGCTCACCACTGTCACAGCAACAGAAAAAACCAAATACTGTAGAGGGCCCTTTAACAACCCCTAAATGTTGAGTAAGTCCCACTGAGCTCCACTCAGATTCTCTAACCGCCACTAAACACTAAGAGACATAGAGAATAACACTGTGCTTCTCAAACTGGGGTTCTCAGAAACCCAGCAATCCTGAAAGAGTAAGTACTAATAGAGGCTTTTCACTTTCTGTTATCATATCAATAAAGACAGGACTCCACATCTACAGATGGCATTTAAAAGAGCCTTTCACGGCAAGTGGCTTCAGGCTTTTCAGCTATGGTTTCACCCATAGGGGTTGCAAGCCCATTCTTGAGGATCTGTGACCACTGTTTCCCTTTAAAAAAGGTTCATAGATTGTTCAGGTTTGAGAAACACTGGCAAGATGAAGAGAAAGAGAAGAGCTGTCAGGATCGGAGGTTCCGAAGCATGCTACTGAATGCTTCACCGCTTAGTGTCTTAGTGTTTTTCATCTAAGTGGGTCATAACATCACCCACCTCTTAGGACCACTGTGATGATGGTATGAGTCAATCACATCAAGTGCTTAGCAACATCCCCAGAAGGTACTGAGTACTTGGTAAGCGTAAGTTCCCATCACTTCGGAGGTCAGGACACACGCACCTAGCTTCTGTGTGCACTAACAAGCTGGGTGTCCTTGAGGAGCGCACTGTCCTCAGAGGGCTTCAGCGTCCTCATGCGGAAGATGCACGGGCTGAACAAGATGATTTTTGTTTGCTTTAGAGTCTATCTCAAAGAGCAGGTGGACCTGTGATTCTTAATGAAGAGTAATTTTAAATGTCTGAGTAGCGACCTTTTACAGAACAATAAAATGAAGCCCTTTCAATGTCAGACGCTCAACAATCACCATTGGAAAGCTTAATGAAAGGTACCCTCATCACAAAGACCCAGATCCATCAGCCTCTGCTCTTCTAGGAAATCAGATTTTTATTTTGAACCTTAACTGTGTATCACAAAACATGGAAGAAATGAAACCTATGTATGGCGAAATTTTATGGTGGAACTCTTGCCACGAAACAGACAGTGAAGTTCCTGTTTCCTATGTCAATACAATCAGGGTCTGGTGGAGAGGAAAGCCATTTAGAATACACAGCGGAACAGCCCCACCATGCCAGCTTGAGGTGCTTGCAACTGCAGTCCCCTCTATCAGGGTCAAGTTAGTCCGGGGGAGAATATCATTAGGAAAACTATACAGTTGCTTTCTTTCCAAGACACAGCAAGAGGAAAATAAGCTCTGATAAGAGCCATCTGGGCTGTTCTCTTCCTACAGGTAGATCTTTGTCATTCCTGTGAATTTTCAACATGATTCTGCCCAGAATCATCTGGGGGAGATTTGAAAATCCCACTGCCCAGGTCACACACCAGACCAATGAAGTCCAAATCAGTGATTTCTTTAAAGCTCTCCGGACGGTTCCGACATGCAGCCGAGGCTGAGAACCACTGAGTTCAGAGGTCTTATCTGGGAAGGTCTACCTATGGCAGAACCATGTGGGCTCCGAAATTTAAAAAAAAAAAAAAACCAGTTCAATACTAAGACCTGTGTCCATGAAGTCACGGAGGAACATGGGCTGAATGAACATGAAATTGTTTCACTAATTTGGTTTCCTTGGAAAAGTCTAAAAAGAAAGTGGGTATGTTAACAGAGGCAGTGTATCTGGTGTAGTGGTTAAGGGCGCAGACTCCAATTCTGGTAGAACTGAGTTCACATCCTGTGATCTGGGAAGCTGTGAATCAGGTGAGCCTTGGGCCAGCCTCCTGACAGCCCAGGGGAGTAACATATCTCATCAGGTTGCCATAAAGATTAAGCAGTGCCTGACCACAGATGATGACTGTACCCAATAATTTCGCTTTTCCTAATATTCATCCTGGTTAGTACCACAAGCTTAAGTTCTGCATCACCACCCACAGTCCTGGGGCTTGGCTCAACGCCGGTGCCTTTCACATGGAGGCTGAGAACCCAGAAAACCACATTTGACTCAGATACTGTATGGATAAAAGCTCTGAACTACTCAAGCATTCTTCCCCTCGAATATATGCAGAGAATCACGTACAATGACTGTTGTGGATTTAGGCTGGAGTCAGCTCACTTTCAAGGCTCTGACCAGCAATGACGGTATTCATTCCGTTGGGAGAATCAAGTGAATGGTATGAATGGAAAAAACACCAAACACCTTTCTGGTGAGGCAGGGGCATCCGACAAGAAGCAAAAAACCTTTCACAGCCAAGTTTTCACAAATATATTTTCATGAGAATTCTCTCCTAGCCAGCAGTTCTAGTTTAAGGGAGGGCGTTTCCTGCAGGGACTGTTCGGTTGCTTATGTCAGCTCGGTATGACCCGAACAGGCTTTGCAGCCCCCGCTGCATGAGAAACACAGGGCTACCCTGCTCACCGTTTTCCAGAAGGTCCACTTCTGCTGCTTCCTCAGGAGCAAGAAATAAAGGCCTTTGCAGAAAACCAACACGAGGGACATGGGAGTTGGAGTTTGCAATAGCTCCCTGAACCCGGCTTCAAGAAACTGATCCCATCCAGTCTGCATTTGTGCTGGCTTTCATCAACTCTTCAGAAAACAACTGCCACCCTTCTGCCTCACTGTGCCTCCTGAGAGGGCCTTCCGAGGGCAGCCATGCTCCACGCCTGGGCATCCCGGCCACTTGTCAGCCCTCTTACCCTCCTCTGACCACAGTCACGTTACTGCTCAATTCCAGGGAATTACGGGTTATTCATGAGCAAAGAAGGCCTTTTAAAAAGGTTGTTTCTACAGGGAATTTTATCCTAACTTCTCAACCAGTTCAAGGTTGGAGTAAAAACCCAGTGTGTTTGTAGAAGTTGAGAGCTGCCTTATCTAAGTATGGGGAACACTGAAAGCTCCATTACCTAGAAAAATGAGGGAAGATGGACTGGGCTAAGAGAAGAAATTCCCCCACGGCAGGGAAGCCTGAGCCCTTTACTGCCAAACATAACGAGTGCATTACGTCTTATCAGCACTGCTGTACAATTTATATTTTCATCCACATCACTGTCCTTTAATTCTCTAAGCTACTTACAGACAGGAAACAGAGCATTGTATAGCCTCAAGCCCAGCACCATACCCAGCTAAGCAGTTCAAATACTGCTGTTGACATGCAGGTGTTTTTGTCACTCACCATGTGTGAGCTCTGGGCAGTTTCTCAGGACTGCCCCATTGCTCTATTGTAAACAGCTGAGGACCATTGGAACCTAGACAAGACAAGAAAAAGAAATGTAAGTGCCTGGGGCAGAAGAATGAAGCTATGGTGTGGTCTGCAGTCCAGCTACTGCCAGGGCAGGGATGCCCCCGGGGTGAGGCCTGAGATACTCTCTTCCGCTGCAACATTGATATTTAACGTTGGGGGAAGCCAGAGGTCTGCACGACCTCACGGAAAGACTCTGCATCGTCTCTAGAATGGAACTGCACCAAGTTTAACAAACACGACAGTTCCGTGGAAGGGCAGGCAGCTACAGCCTCTCAGCTGGTCCCTGGAAATTTAAATTTCAGACTATTTTGGTGGGGGGGGAGGGTGAATAAAATGTGACCTTCAGTATGCAAAGTAGAGAGTGATTTTTAAACCTATGGTAAATACTGAAAAATTCTGTCTACTGGAGGTGACTTTATACAGTTTGCGCCCATATGAATGACCCTGCAAAACCTAGTTTTTAATGGTTTACTAAAAAAACTAAACTAGGAAAAAAAAAAAGAGCAGCCTTATGGATCTCTTCACAAACTGTCCCCCCAGTCCCTCGAGGTAGAAGCACCATTGTATCTATATAAAGTAGAGATATCCATATAAAGTATATCTATATGGTATCTACATAAAGTATAGATAACAGTCCTTCCATTGAACTTCTACCCACCCTATGCATAGCGCACTGTCCTGAAACTTAGCCTTATGCAGAGGCCTGGGAGGCAGGGTTCTTGGGCCACAGTTCATGCCTGGCTGGCAATTCACAGGGGGACAACTGAATCTAATGGTATCCTGCTCACCATAAAGTTCGGCAAATCCATTCATAGGTACTCGCGATGTCCCCGTGACAAACTGCAGTAACCGGATCCGCTTTTCGGCGTCCATGAGCAGCACAGCCTATGAACAGAGGCAGAGGGTCCTTATGTCCTCCACGTGACCCACAGCACATGCTGCTGTCATGCAGGCAGGCAGAACTTAATCTTATTTATACTGCAATGTAAGACCTAGACAGTTGACTCTGAAAACTGAGTAGTTTTTTATGGCCACAATGCTAGCTGGCCTCTCTAATCTCAGAGACTAAGTGATCACAACATCTGTCTCTTTCTTCTTCTGCCAATAGGCCAAAATAAATGATATAAAAAGCAAACTCTCTGATGGCACTGAGCTCATGTTTCTGTGTTCGAGAGCTTACCAGTTCCCCCTAAGCCAATTATAAATACACAGCATTTAAAATGTGTCATCACAAGGGGAAACCAGGTTATGAGATGGGATTTCAGATTGTAGACACATTCCCCAGAAGATACCATTTTATAAAATGGAAAAAAACAAAAACAAAAACAAAACCAACCAGAGGCAGAGATGGGGTTCTAAAATACTCTGTGTAGCTTACATATCTGCATTATTACAGGAATCTGGGTGGCTTTACTGGTAATGTCACTTGGACTGCTGTAGTAAACATCTAAAACCAAGCCAAGGGAGAACTGGACAAGGATTTGGAGACTCTGCTTTTTTAAAAATCTCCCTACACTCCTGCTGGCATTTGAAACAGTAATAAAAGGCATTCAGAAATGTGCAAAAAGGCTGGGCATGGTGGCTCACGCCTGTAATCCCAGCAATTTGAGGGGCCGAGGCAGGAGGATTGCTTAAGTCCAAGAGTTTGAAACCAGCCTGGGCAAAATAATGTGACCATATCTTTACAAAAAAATAAATAAAAATAAAAGAAATTTGAAAAAGTCAAACGATTCCTTTTTTGGGGTGAAGTAATCAGCCTTTTTGGGGGTAACTTTTTTTTAAAGTTTACTATTTCTCCCTTGAACTAACCCGTTCCTATTTTTCTTCCATCCTAAGCTGAACGGGATACAAACACGGGCCCTAAGACAATAAAGCAAATGTATGTTATCTTTGGTTGAAAGATATGCAGATCAAAATGTCTGTTGGAATGTATTTTAAAAATGGAGAAAATGGCTTCTTCACAGAAAGTGACATCTTGCAAAGCCATCCCTGAAGCCTGTTTACACCCTGAAAGAAGAATAGAAAAGAAACCCCCCATCTTTTCTATTTACACTTTGAAGGAGAGTCCCTCAAATAAAAGTCACTTTCACAAGGTGATCAAGGAAGGCCAGTGTGCTTTTGTAGGGACCAACTTCATTCAAGTCTAGCTGTCCCCTACAGTTACAGAAGAGCCACCAAGGGGGCTGCTGGCTCAGTTTGCCTCTTCCCCACCCCAGGAGTCCAAGCACTAACAGACTCCAGTGGCAGCACCGGTTCTGAAGTCAGAGCACAGGCAGGGCGCCACACAGAGGTCACAGGACAGGCTGTGCCCTGGAGTTACCTTCCAGAACCACTGAATGACGGGGTGGTTCGGGCAGTAGCCGTTCTTGTAAATAGAATGTTGCCTCCAGTCATTCACGTCCACGTCACCGAGGCCGCACATCAGCAACTAGGAAGAAAATTGACCCAATGTAAAAGCAGGATGTGCAAGCCGCGAGATCACACACTGAGAAATGACCGTCCTCAGTGCCAGCATTTGGTCACTGTGCCATGAAGGTAAGCTACCAAATCGTAACCACAGAGGAAGGCAGACACCTGTTCCAGACTCCACCTGCCACAGCAGATCACAGAGGCAGCACAGTCATGAGGGCGGCTCAATTCTAACCCTGCACAAGGCCACGGCATGTCATATTGGAAACAGAAACGCCACAGTCGTCCTCCCTACCCCTTGAGTCTTACGCATGGGACCTGTGGATTTTCTCATGCTCCAGCAGCATCTGTGCACTACCCTGGCTGCGTTTCCTCCTGGGAGGATATTCCTCTGAATATCTGAAAGTATCTCCCCCACCCACAGAAGAACTAGTGCTTATGACAGCAAGAACATCTCTCCGCCAGGTCGGTCAATTCTGGTGATGACAAATCACCTCATCTGTCCAGAGGCCTAAGAACTGCAGACATATGCTAAGGCATAACTAGGTCTTCAATTTAGCATTTAGTCTAAGATTTGCTGTTCTTACTATGCAACTCTCCATCAGGGGGAGGCTTCCTGTGGATGAATGGAAGATATTCCTGCAGAGGTACCAGAATGAAATGGAAAGAGAACTAAGCCAGAGCCTGCAAATAAAGTTGCTAGGCCCGACTGTGCCAAAATCTTGCTGGGAAAACCCAGCTGCTCTCTGCCTCAGTTTCCCACCTACAAGAGGACAGGCTTGTGCTATATAATTTCTACAGACACATCGATCTTGAACTTTCCATTTTGAGATGAAAGTATAGGAAGCCAGTCTATGGGAAACGCTCACTGATGCGGATGGGACACACGCCCTAGTCCCACCAACCGTGTCTCAACAGACACAGCCTCCCTTCTCCTGACATAAAAAGGGCAAGATAGTCCTTTGTCTTTAAAACGGCCGTTGCTCATCTATGTCAGTTCATGAAGCTGAACTAGATAATCATTAGACTACCTTTTGCTACTACCTTGTTGCCTTCGGATGTTTTTCCTCGCTCAACATAAACCATTTCGAGTTCAATGAGATGTCTGTTCTATGGCCCCGAGTAGATGCTTACGGCCACCTTCTGGCCAAGACCCCCATTTGGTTGCCATGGTGCGGGGGGAGGGGGCTGAAGCAGAGGATACTTGGCCAGTCTGGTAGTGCAAGCAGGTTGCTGCTGTCCCAAAGGGCTGCTGCAAACCTCGTTTCTACTTGTCGTGGTGATCTGCCTCGCCTGGTGCACAGGGCCACGAACCCAGCTCTGTTCAGTGGCCTCTACTTACTAGGCATGTTCCACAACTGCCCTCTCATGGGCAAGGCAACTACAGTTGATTATTTTTGCTAGTCCTTACGCCCACATTGGCAAACAAACCCCTAAGAATTCTATGCAATAGAATTCATCTACACTTACTCTCTAGGACACGATGGATCCAAGAATATTCAAATATTACTTGTAAAGTAATGAGAGATACTTTAAAAAATCCACTTTACATAAAGTAATGTTTATAATACAAACCTCCAGCTCATTTTCATCAAAAATTTTAATCAAATCAATAGGAAGCAGTTCTGTGAATCCCTGAAAAAAAGAAAAAAATCATTTTAAATACCTATTGCCTTGGCGGGGGGAAAAAAAACAAATTTCACAGGAAAAACAAACTTTTCTGGTTAGCCAGAAAAAAGTATAATCACACCTTATGATTCCTACGTCAGTGATAGTACCAAGTAACTATAACTCCAGTAAAAACAGCACAGTCACAACATGAAAGTTTCGAAAACAATCATAGAATCTAGAAGATTCAGGCAGTGGAGTAATTTTTGAAACCTGATGAAAACACAGGATACTGCAGGCAGGTGGATTCCAATAGCCATTTATAACACTGCTGTGAGTCAGTGCGTCCATAAAATGCACAGGCCACAGATGTGTAAGAGACACACTTAAAAATCATGTGTTGGAGGCATGGAGAAGAAACACAGAGGGAGGCAGGTGATGGGTGCAGAAGAGACCGTGCGTACAGAAAACCATGCTCCAGTTCCCAGCGTTCCACTAACTAGGGCGTGATCCAGCACAAGCCTGGCTCTGCTAGGCCCCGTGCACGGCGAAAGCCGTGTTTCTGAAGGTGTGGACCGCCTGCGGTAGGGCCCAAGAATGTGCTTCCTGGGCTTTCTTACCTAAATAAAGGATGAAACCTGCCATTCTGTCCTCCCATTTTAAGTCCCTAAGACCCCGAGTTGTTTCTGAGTGTCCTGCCTGGGGCTCACTCATCCTGCGTAGGAGGTGCCTGAGCAAAGGGAAGGCATCGCCCCATGAGAGCTCTGCCTCAGTGCAGAGAAAATCAGTCACGTGGATGCAAAGCTATTTCCTGGGTGATCTTTTAGGTAACTAATACTATCAGATTTAAGAAAGAATTTCATTTTTGGTCAAAGTGGAACACTGTTTAAAATGATGAATCCCTCACCCTCTGCTAGGGACCTGGGAGACATCCCCCAATATTAAAAGCTGGATCTGGGCAGTGCCTGCTTTGCTCTGTAACAGGGTAAAAGCTGTCATGAGGTGGCTGGGTATAAAATAAAAACTCAGCTTAAGAAAATGTGTTTTCCATGTACCTGTACAGAAGAGAATCTGCAAGGAAATTATTAACATAGCCACAAAGAAAATGGGCAGGGGATTAAAAAAAAATGTCCAGGGCCAGGCACGGTGGCTCACGCCTGTAGTCCCAGCACTTTGGGAGGCCAAGGTGGGTGGATCATGAGGTCAGGAGATCAAGACCATCCTGGCCAACATAATAAAACCCTGTCTCTACTAAAAATACAAAAATTGGCCTGGTGTGGCGGTACGCACCTGTAATCCCAGCTACTTGGGAGAATTGCTTGAACTCGGGAGGTGAAGGCTGTAGTGAGCCAAGATTGCGCCACTGCAAGCACTCCAGCCTGGGGAACAGAGTGAGACTTTGTCTCAAAAAAAAAAAAAAAAAAAAAAAAAGCCCAGGTAGCAGTGATCCAGGGAGGGGTGGCAGGGCACTGCAGGGACTGTGCTTTATCCATTCAGCTCTGAGCCCTTGGGCTTCTTAGAATCTGTCACTGCAGCAAAAGACAGCCTTCTCCTGGGTCTGTCTGAAACTTCAAGACAATGGTTCTAGATCAGATCTGTAAAACATCCTCTTAAAAACAGGACAAATGTAAAAATAAGAGAAGCCAAGCAGGGAAATGCATGAAAGAAAAAAAGATGGGGTGCGGTGGGGCTCAACACTGTCGTGCTGGAGACTGGCCGGCAGTGTGAGCTGTGCGATCCTGGCCTTCCCGTGGTGTCCCCAGTCTTGCCCTGTCTCTCAGTGCATGATCAGTTTCACCATACCAGCAAAAGGAGGAGCACAATCCTCCCACGACCCGGGACCAGAGGCACATGCCAGAGAACCCTGGCCAGCATGGCTTACCTCCAAGAAGGCGTTCATCTGCTTCTGGACCCTGTTCACAAATCTCCACTGGATGACTAAGCTGCAGGAGAAAAGAGGACAATATTGAACCACCTTCGTCATCGCTAGCGCTCACTGCTTTATTCACAACTGGGAGTGCTTCTCCTCCATCTACGACGCAGAGCAGAAGTGGGGGTCTGCTCTGTGCCCCCACTGTTTAGTTTATTTATGGCTTCTTTTAAGACTCCCTGGAACAGCCGTGAAAAACCTAAAATCTCACTGGAGATTTCAAAAGAGTAATTAACTCCCCCTCCATCAAGGTTTGGCTGGCCTAAACTGCTTTAAAATGTGATTCATGGAGAAAGAGAAAAAAGTTCATGGGGTATGAACACACAGGTATGTGTGTATAATATGCACACACACGTATACACACTCACATATAAGTATGTATATGTATTTGTAAAGAACACTCAGGACAATGCATTTAGTTTTCTAGTATTTCATTCTAATATCGAATGTACTAATATTCAACAGCGACGTACAAGCTTTATCAGCAAAATGATTTGCACTCATAATTTAATGCCCAAATTTAGAGGATGAATGGTAAGACCTCATGTAACTGATGTTCACCAAAACCAAGTTCCCAGTGACAGTGTTTAACGCACAGCATAATTTATCACAAGGCGAATCTCCTATGGATGTCATCTGAGGCGTTCTATCATTATGAAGGGCTCTCACCTTTGGGGTGGTACCACTGTAACCATGGTAACAGCCCTGAGGACCAGCCTGCAGCAAAACCACTGCGCAGCCATCTGAGGCTGCATCGCCTGGGCTACAATGATCAGCCCAACAGCATTCTTCTGGTACCAGGGGAGCAGAGTATCAGGGAGCAGTTGGTGATTTTGATCATACTTTTAAAAGTAAAGCTAGGTGGAACCCTGCCTGGCTCTGACGACTCCCCTCCACATTTGAATCCTAAAAGAATTAACTGCAAAGAATAATGCACGACACATACCACACATGCCAGAGTCCTCAGACTGGAGACCCGGGTTACCCTGGGCTAGAATATTTTTTAAACCCCACTCACAGTCTCTACTTCCTGAAGGAAGACAATGGTGTCTGCGGGGGTGTCATCAGCTAAGATTGTTCAGATTCAGAACAAGTGTGCCAATTAATGTGGCCAGGTAAGAACTGATGTATCTTATTTCTAGACTATGTATTCAGCCTAAAAAGCTTGTAACTTGAGAGAGGAAAGAAGTCTGCCACGTAACAGTTCCACTCTTTGCCGGGATCTCTGAGTAGACACTCCAACACGCTCCATTTCCTCCTAATTAGGAAGGACAGTAGGTTTTTTTCTTTGCAGATCGTACTGAAAGATGCTAAGACCCACAGTCAATTCAAGAGCTGTCTGAATGCAAGATCTCTAACCAATTCCAAATGAGAAGAAAGGAGGGAGCCCAGCCTGTAGAAATGGAGCACTAAATGCCAAATCGGAACTCAGGCCACTGCGGAAACCCACGAGAGACGAAACCAGGCGCCAGGAACCACACACTGCAGCACTCGCCTCACCCCTGCAGGGGATTTTCTTGGAAGATCCCGGATGATGCGTGTGAAGCACACATATACATCAAGGAAGAAAATGTAATGTGCCCAACAGAGAAAAAACTTCTGCCTGTCGCAGATGTCTTAGAATCACTTAACAGCCAGGCTTCCAAAAGGACTCAACGTTTTGCTCCCCTAACGAAGGCTGAGATTAAGATACTACAAATATCAGACACAATTCATTAGGGTTGCACATGCTGAATTCTTCCTATCCATTTTAACTGTTTCTATACATTTCTATTATGCAGATGAAGTTGGGAGGGAGACAAAATATTTTATCTTTGCTGATTCCTAATTTTGCCCCCACTGGTCACTGACACCGTGGTCCACTGTTGCAATTCTAAATCTTAGTTGATATCCACATATTCCAAAAGCGCATTTGCTGTAGTACTCATTAATGTTGAGCTTTTCTCTCTCCAATGCTCCCTTATAGTGCAGCTCACTGGAGTCATGATGTAAGTCAGACTTCCCATCCCACATTCAACTTCCCATTAGCCCAAGCCAAAAAACAACTCATATTGTTGAAAACCGACCAATAAACTCATGCCCATAATAAATGCATGAGCTGTTTCAGCAAGGGACAGTAACCAAACATGCTGTCAATTTATTAGAAAGAAAAGACTGTAAATATGTGTATACGTACTCGATATATTCCCTTTTGTTTTCATTTGTGACCATTATTTCTGACCCATTGGGCTTCAAATCCACTTGATATGTCTGTAATTACAAAGATAAAACAACAATTACCATTGTGAAGTTATCTTTCATATGATTATTGAGTAACAATGTCTCACTATAAAAGGAAGACAACATGTATTCAGAAATATTCCCAGCAAACGGGCTCTGTGCACAAGAGAATGTCCAATGAGGCTTTTAAATTGCTAAAATCTTACACAGTTAAAGATGCTATCATTAAAGGCAAACTATTTTATGGTTATTTATGACTTTTAATTATTCTTCATATATTAGCAATAATGAAGAGCAACATTTTTTCATCTGCTATTCATTTATCAGGAAACTAATTATGCTTTTCAGAGAACAGGGTACACCCATCAGAGACTCCCAGAGATCCAAATTGTAATGCATTCTGTGTCTGAAAATTACATTTTATAGTCATAAAAAAGGATGCATGGTATTTCTTTCAAGAAATGCAAACAAAAGCTTGAAGACAAGAAAGAAGCTTAAGGATCCAGGCTGAAGAGACAGATTTATCTGGTCTTTGAAGACTTTATTTGCATCACACACCTTCTCCTTGCTCATCTGCCCCGAAGCTTCCTTCCTTAGCACCACCCATGAACATGAATAAAGCAGCTGCAATCAGGGCAGCACTTTCTCCTGTGCCCTGACCCAGACCTAGCTTACCATGATGCCATATATAGCAGTAACCAGTGTGAGGGAAGGGAGAGAGGCCTATTTTAAAATAAAATGTTTTTTCTCATTGTAGAAATTGTGGGGGAGAAAAAAAGTAGAAAAATATACCACCTACAACTCTCCTACTGAAAGCAAGGCACGTCACTATTTTCATGGGGTTCCCTCTGCCCGCTGGTTGCATTACACAGTAAACCAAGCCGGGGCAAGGGGTTTTCCAGTGTAAGTGTTAGCGTCCCCAGGAGGAATGGAAGTTCCACATTGTGATAAACTCTGTGCTCCGACAGGGCCACCTCCAGGGGTTTCCCTGGTCCTGCCACCTGCGCCCAGGAGATCCTGAGCCCTCTGACCCGAGCACTTGCGTCTGTGTCTCTCATGCAGTTTCTCTATGCACTAGCTCTTGTTCCCATTCACACTGAGATGGCTTTTCAACATAAAACATATTGATCATCCATCCAGTCCCAAGACATTCTCTTTTTTCTCTTTATTCAGGAAGGAATCTCATTTTTCCACCACGCTTTCCATTTCTGCAAAGTCAATTCAATTCTTCACTGTGCCCAATGTGACTTTTAATCCTGTTGCTGTGTTTCTGGTTTTGCTGACATCCTTTACCTCTCCATTTCCCTTTCCAGCTGCCGTCCCAGCACATCCCATTTTCTCCCGGGGTCATCTACCCCTCCCCGTACAGGCTGTGTTGGGGATGGAGGATGCGGAAGTTTCCACTTGAAGGTGGGGGGGGGATATTTCTACAGTGAAACACTGCCAGTTCGTGGCTGGTTTTCAGAGGTGCATGGACAGTGCTCATTCATATCTTTTGCTCTATGTGTTAATAAACCCTGGTTGCTTTTCTTTTTCTCCATTTATGGCTACACAGACTGCCTTGTTCCTTTAGTAAGAGTTTTCTTATCAGATCCACATCAATGACAAGTTAATAAATCACAGCTCAGGCGTTGGTATTGAGAAGGCTTTTGGAATAGCTTGAGCTACGCTAAGGCTAAATCTTTCCTCCTGCCCTCTCCCCCACAACAGGGAAAGGGAAGGAGGTGAAGTAGGTAAGTATCCACAATCCCTGTAATACACTCCTTCCAGCACTCATCCATCCCTCTGTCTTTGACAGAGAGCCTTCCTTGGTGTTGCCTGAAAGTTGTAATTTCCAGAGAGCTACTGAATGAGTGGGTCTGTCACAGACAAGGTGGGGGAGGGGAGGGCTAAGGAGGAAAACACTCTGCTTCCTCCAAAAGCAGCACCCAGGGATGAAAGAGAAAATAAGTCAGTGTCGCCAAGTGCAGAGAACTGGTTCTCTCCTTCACTGTGGGAGGAAGTCTAATTGGTTCAATCTTTTTCCAAAGATACTAGAATTTGGCAATAGGCATCATAATTTTAAAAGTACATATCCCTTCCCACAGTAATTTCTCCCTTGGAGTTTATGCCAAGGAAAAAAAATTAGTCAAGTACAGAAAATGCATATTCCAAATTACACATTTATGTTTTTCCTATAATACTCACATTATATATATATAATATACACATATATGTATGTGAGTATTCAGGGTTATACAGAATTACATGTTTATATAGCAAATACTGAAATAGCCTACACGTCTACCAACAGGGGGCGTAGTTAAAAATATATGGCACGTCTACAAAATAAAATTTAGCATAGTCATTAGAACGTTATAGACTGATTTTACTGACATGAAAAGGTATGTGTGATATATTAATTTGAAAATGGTATGCAGAGTACAATTCCCCTTCTGCAAAAAAAATTCATGTTTGTGCTTACAGAGAATAATTCTGGAAGATATATCTAAAAATTTTAATCCTGAGTTTTCCTGAGATACTGGGAATAAGTGACATTTATTTATTTTACATATTTTTATTAAGCTGGCTTTATTTTTATTATGAAGGTTAATATTTTATAATCAGATAAACTAATAATTTTTGAAAGAAAAGAAAAATGGGCCCATACTACCCATGCTAAATAACGAAGTCACAGCAGTAAATCATCCTGTGGGCAGCCGTCCAGTCTCATGGTTGATTTTGACCCTGGGTTTCTCTGTGGGGGAGTGAGGGAGGGGCCCAGGATGGGCACAGGAGGAGTGGGGTCTGCAGTTCTGCTCCTGAAGCCACTGGGTTAGGGGTCAAGCCCCCAGATCCTGGTGCTTCCAGGCTAAAGTCCTCAGTGGTACAGAAATGCATCCCTCTTGAGTTCGTTACAGGTGACATTTTCATGAAAAGCAATGATCACTCTTCAAATTCCACGTCCAAGACTGCTGTTGGGGGCTGATGGTGAGACCGCCTCCTGTGGTGAAGGTGTGGTGTCCAGCCCACCGCACTGCCTTACTGCCACCAGCCGGTGCCCCTGAGTCCTTGCTGGTTAGGCGTGAGGCTCCACGGGGGTTGGAGAAGTGGGGACCACGCCCAGGCTATCTGACTCTAACCTCCCGGCACACAGATTCCCTGCAGGTCTCCATTCCTGCTCGTCCATTGCTCTAACACAGCCTGTGTTCTCCTTTCCCCCAAATTTGTGCTCTTCTTAACGTCAGCTGTTGCCACCAAAGGAGGGGGAGGGACTGCATGTCTTCAGCACGGAGCGCCGGGTAGCACCGCGACATGGAGCTGTCAGCCCTAAGCAGGAGCAGTTGAGGCAGCATCGTACCAGGGCCGCTCTCCACCACACGCATCTCCTACAGGTGCTGTGGCAGTACCCTGGCCCCGCATGAGGGTGGCCAGCATCCCGGAGGAGGCAGAGACCCTGCAAGGTGACCAAGGAGAAACAGCAAACCACAGATGGAGCTGGTGCTGGCACCCAGGGGCCCTGCTCCCTGGCGAGCAGTCTGCAGTGGATTCTCTGTGGGGTGGATTCTTGCCACCTTCAGCCACAAAATGCACAGTCCTCCCTCCCTGGGCTTTCTGGGCATCGCCCGCCTGTGCCTGGACTCCTGGAGGACCCCACACAAGGAACGCAGAGCCTACCCACAGCAGGTGCTCAGCAAGCGCTTGTGGGAGAAGACTGAAGCAGAAAATTCCTCTTTCTTTACATCTCCTGGCCCCGCAGAAACTTGGCCCTCTTCCTTGCAGAGATCAGAGGAACCTCTGGGGGACTCCCCGCCTTGGCCAGTTAACAACCCGATTCCCACACATCTCCCTAACTTTCCACAGATGCTCTGCACTGCCTGGGAGGCTACTGAGAAACAGCTTGGATCATATGGAATATACTGGACTCGGGTGGAGCAAGGCTTGTCTGCTTGGCAGACTCCATTCTTGGACACCGAGCACTGCTGGGCAAACACCCACTGATGGCGCTCACAAATCCTGCAGGTATGGCCTTGGGGGCAGTTAGTGCCCTGCACCCCCCCATCACTCCACCTAGCCAGTGTCTTCAGCAGACATCAGTGCAACTACCGATAGTATGGAGGCAGCGAGTCCACACCAGCCTTCTGACTTGTCGTCTCCCTTAGGTGCTGACCCTCCGTGTCCCTGACTGGCTTGGAGGGGCTGGGGCCTCCACCCTCCTGGGAGCCATCTCCAGCTCTGGGCTCTTGGTCTGGCTCCTTCTGGCTCTGGCCAGGATGGGTCTGCCCTCACCTTTCTCCCTCACATTGACTGTTTCTGCCTTTTCACCCACTGCCTTCCCCCAAGCGTTTCCCAACCTTTTAATTCATTATCACCCCCTAAGGAGCCTTTTTCGATTCCTTCTGCCAATGGCCCACCTCTCTCTGTGAAGCCTTAACAGAAAGATTCCACAGTACACCAGTGGTATGTGCTGTGGCTTTTGGGAGGGCGACAAACCACTTAAACGTCTGAGATGATCTCCTCCTCCAAGAATCCATTTTGCCTCCTTCAGGTGATTGTTCCCATAGAGACTGGCTCAAGCTGACCCAGACCTGATCCTAAAGAACCTTCCCATATGGCTGCTGCCCATGCTCCTCCTCCCCTACTACTGCACAGCCTCTCAAAAACTCTGCCACCTCTTCAAAACAACCAAATCAGGCCAGGCGCAGTGGCTCACACCTGTAAGCCCAGCACTTTGGGTGGCCAAGGCGGGCAGATCACCTGAGGTCAGGAGTTTGAGACCAGCCTGGCCAACACAGTGAAAACCCGTCTGTACTAAAAATACAAAAATTAGTCGGGCATGGTGGCATGTGCCTGTAATCCCAGCTACTCAGGAGGCTGAGGCACGAGAATCGCTTGACTCCGGGAGGCAGAGGTTGTAGTGAGCTGAGATCGTGCCACTGCACTACAGCCTGGACAACAGAGCAAGACTGTTTCAGAAAACAAACAAACCAAAAAAACCCACAACCAAATCAGACATTGCTCTGCTGAACTTGCAATAAAGAATTTTTACATGTTATAGCCCTAAAAGGGCCCCTCGTCCTGGTGGGAGCGGGTATGTGTGCACAGCAGTGAATGGGGTATGGTTTATTCTTCCTGCTTGGCACAGGATCACAGTTCAAATACTGACATTTCTTCAGTGGAAACTTTCATATTAGGCCCTAGAAACGAGCAGCTCCAGATTCTTACCAATCAGAAAGAAAACAAATTGCAAAATAATGGCAACAGCTGCAGTTTCATTACATGAAGCAACGGCTACCAAACTTCATGGTCTGATATTTCTAACTGTGAAATTTAAAAAAAGAAGCTTGAAACACCGTGGAAGGCTGACTGCATGTCTCTTCACCCCATGGCAACAGAACTCACTTTGCCCCACAGAGAAAGCGACTTGACTGTTTGGCAATGGGGGAGGAATGGGCTTTCTTCTGGGTCCGAGTCAACCATTTTGCAGAGGGCCAACGAGGCGAGAGGCCTGCATGGGCATCACGCTAACGCCTGGATTTCCACATCAACAACTATACTTCAAGTACCCCCACCATGCACCAGGCAATGTGCTGGTGGGAAGTACACAACAGCGAGTGAGCACAGGGCAGGCATGCAGCTGCCATCACCAGGAGGACGATGCGTGGGAGAGACAGACGCTGCTGACAACGTACTGACAAATGTACTCAGACAAACAAATGCAAAGTCTCTGTGGTACATGCCATGGATGATACACAGGGTCTGGGTCAAGGGCTGGCTTCCCTGATGAAGGGACATCTGAACTGAGAGTGGGAGGGCGTGTGCTCCCAACAGAGGGAAGAGAAAGCAGAGGGCCAGGGCCTGTGATTCACGAGTCTAGGGGAGGAGCAGGCAGAGTGAGGCCACACAGGACCTCGTGGCACAAAGTAAGATTGGGGTCTTTATCTTAAGGGCAGGGGGGAAATCCCTGAAGGTTTCTGGCAGAGAAATGACATACGCATTTTTATATTCCAAAAAGACCACTGTGCCGTTACAGGAAGCCAAATTGGATGTATAGAGACCAGTCAGGAGTCTAGGGAGAAGACAGGAGCTCAGACTTGGGTGTGAGCTAGAGATCGGGAGAATGCACAGAAGTGAGAAAGGTCTGGGAGGCGTGTGAATAAGTCTTGCTGATGGACTTGATATGGGGGATGAGATCCATACACAGCTGCTGAACTCGCTCCCAATTCCTTCCCAGAGTGCAAAATAAATACATTAGTTCCCCATTAATCAGGCTAGCTCTCTTAAAAAGGAAAGGCAGTTAATTTAACAAACTGGGCACCTAATTCTTATCTTACTCATCTAGTGGGTCTGTTTTGATTACTGTATTACTCTACCTGATCCTACCCAAAAGTCAGAATTCACAACATTAAACGAGGCGGTCTGAGAACTTTTTTTTTTTTTTTTGAGATGGAGTCTCGCCCTGTTGCCAGGCTGGAGTGCAGTGGCGTGATCTTTGCTCACTGCAACCTTTGCCTCCAGGGTTCCAACAATTCTCCTGCCTCAGCTGGGACTACAGGCGTGTGCCACCACGCCCAGCTAATTTTTGTATTTTTAGTAGGGACAGGGTTTCACCATGTTGGTCAGGATGGTCTTGATCTCTTGACCTCGTGATCTATCTGCCTGCCTTGGCCTCCCAAAGTGCTGGGATTACAGGTGTGAGCCACTATGCTCAGCCTGAGAACTGTTTCTAACGAATATCTGGCCTAAACGACCATCAGAATCTTGATTAGAAGCTTGCTTAAAAACCCCAACATCCTGTGTTTAATTTTCATTTATGAGGCGGAAACAGTTACATTTAGGAAGGTTTCCCAGATCATTTGCTTCTGACTGTGGCATTGCTAATAGTTTTCTGAATTGGGTTAATTTGGCCATACGGTTTTCTATGAGTGGATCCACAAAAAGACTTTTTTAATGCATTTGACACACAAGACTGATTTTAAGTCTTCCTCGGTTCTTGACTTCCACTCCTTCCTTCATATGTTAAAAATGAAAGGAAGATACTTCCAGGGTGACTAACCATGTCTAATTGTTTGGAAATTGGCAGTTTAAGACCCTGCCATAGGTCCAGCTTTTTTTTAAAAGAAAACCACTACGATTCAACTGATCTTGTTTCCTCAAACTTAGGATTTCTATTACTTACAACCTTAGTAACATTTTTAATAAGCCAAGTTAGCACTCCTCATTCATTTGCTCAATAAGCACTTAGTAGGCGTCAACTACCTGCTGAGCACTGGAGAGACCCAGAAGGCCTCAGGGGGCTTACTGCCCACAAATCAGCCAGTACCTCAAGAACGGCAGGGAAAGAGGTGATGGGAGAGAGAACGAGAATGTGTCGGGAGAGAGAACGAGAATGCGTCAGTACAGACTGGGCATTGTAGAGCCAGCAATGTGGCACCGAGGCATCTCTGGGGACACTGTTAAAGCCACATGGTTTGTTGAGAGGGTGACAGGAAGGAGGTATCAAGAGGGTAATGCCAGGGGGTGGGCAGGTCTGGATCATGAGGGTTCATATGCCATGCTAACAAGTTTTCATTTACGCTGAAGGTCATGAGATGGCCAAGTAGAATGACATTTTCAGGGCTGCATTTCAGAAATATTCTATAAGGGGCACAGAGCTAGGGGGCACTGGAGAACAGGGTAGACAGCAGCAAAACAGGAAAGAGGGTGGCCAACAGGAGGCTGTGAGGGCGGCACAGTCAAGAAGTGATCGGTGCATGGGCCAGGGGGAGTGCAGAGACGGACGTGCCAAGGAGGGGGGAGTCACAGCACACAGCAACCCTGGGCACGGGGAGATTGCATGAGGAGACAGGGGAGACTCTGAAGTGACACCCAAGTGTCAGGTGGGGAAGGGAGGGTGGTGGCACTGATGAGACCATAACCAATGTGGAGGCTGGGGAGGAAGAAGTGGCTTTGGCACTGGGACCTGTGAGCCTTTCAGGAGAAGCAGTTCAGGCGGTCAAACCTGGGAAGGCTGGAGACCGGAAGGTAGACGTGGGCCTGAAATAAGAGGCTGGTGGTGAGCAGAGACAGATGCAGCTGGAGCCACGGGCAGGATGAGGACATCCAGATAGCATGGGCGAGACAGAAAAGCAGCGGGTGGAGGACAGCTGGCAGGGTGACACCTGCGTCCACAGGGCCAGCAGAGGAGCTAGCGCTTCCAGGGACTGGAGACCAGCAGGGAGGGGTGAGAGCCCCGGGGGGAAAGGCACTGTGCCTTACAGGTACCTCTGGGGGCAGTGAGCCATTGGCGTCAAAGGCAGCAGAGAAAGGAGGCAGACAGGGCTGGTGACACACAGCGCTCTGGGTCCTGGGGAGGCCACTGGAGACTGGGAGGGGCAGCAGTTGAAAAGATTCCTCCCCATCCCATCACAAGAACAGCGTCCGCTTGTCCGTGAGGATTCTTAGGCATAACGTACAACACAGAGGGGAAAAAAGGGAGGGGCAGGGTGGAGGGGGCACAAAAGGTTTGTGATGGACTCGATCATTTACAGTAAGCCACAAGGTCTCTCGCCCCTGGTGCATGAAGTCCTTCTCTGAGCCTCCCCCAGCCAGTGGACTCTCCAAGTGCTACCCGCCTTCAGTACTTGCACTAGTGACTGAAGGTTCCTGGCTCAACCACAGGACATGGGAAAAACAAGTGATTCTGATATTCATGTGATTATTTTCTTATTCAAAAAATTTTACTCAGTTGTCATTAAATCCTTTTTATCTAGTGGCATCAGCTTCTTTTCTCAAAGATTCTCTAGCAGTCTTTGAGATCTAGCAATAAAGAACAAGTCTATTTCATTTTTTCAGATGGCAACCCTTCCAAGGAGTTCCATGGTCTAATTCATTTCACAGCCATGGAGATTCAGTCTGAGAGATGGGAAATATCTCTAGGCTTTTGTGGAAGGCTTCAGTCTGAGAGATGGGAAATATCTCTAGGCTTTTGTGGAAGGACAGGTACCGGGGTCAGAGAATATCTTGAGAATACCTCCCAAGCCTGGGTGGAATATGAAGCAAAGTCTTCAGATTTGAGACAAATACATCTTACAGATTCCTAGGGTGATGAGAAGATTCCCAGGCAGGCAACTTTATCTTTGAAATCCACTTTCAGTGGTCCAACCAAATCCCTGCTGACCAGTCTGAAATTGACTCTGAGGATTAATCCAGCCTGAATAGCAGCGTGGGGGCAAAGCAGAAGGAATGGCAGAAAAACCTGAGCTTGCCACGCTGAGCCCCACAAGACAAATGTCGCCATGACAACAGAATCATAAAACAGAAAAACCAAGGCCCCTCCAACATCACCCACTCCCGGTCATGTATTTACAATGCTAAGTCAACAATCACACTATTTTTTAAAGTACCTAAACTCTAAAACCAAGGCACAAATGAAACATTCACATTTGCTTTGGATTAGAAGAGGTGCTAGTTCATGCCCCAAGGTCTCTTGGGATTTCTGTCACTTTGCTGGAAGAGAGAAATGGTTGTAATTGGAGTGTGGCTTCCCGGCCTGACAAGAACGTGCTGCTCCAATGGGATGATAATTAACACCTACAGCTCCTGCTGGCTGTTTCTAATTGTCCAGCAAAGTTGTGTTACAGCCTGTCAAGAAGAAAATGCCCCTTGAAAGCTAAAGAAGTATTCCCAGGGTTACCCACACATACCTGTCCGAAGTTTTCTTCATCGATACAGAACATGAGGTCCAGCTCAGTAGGGTCATTCTCCAGGATCCATTTCAAAGAGTTGTAATATTCACTATCCTACAGACACACAGGAAGGAAATTCAGCATTTTTTCACCCAAAATACAAGCTCATTTGACTTCTTTAAATAATTAGGTTCTAACGTAATTCTTAAGCATTCCGCACAGAATTACGTTACTAATGCAATGTTTCCTACTTCACCCAAACCAAATCTTCTTTAATTTAAAATATAAACAAATAAACTGCTTTGGTTGTACTGGGGTTGCAGTTAAATCCTGTCCTTAGTAATACACAGTGGAAGGGACCTACTCTGGATATGGATGAAGCTGCCTGTTGTACCGGTCCACAAAATTTAACATACAGAGATCAGTATCCTTTCTTTCTTTTCTTTTTTTTTTTTTGAGATGGAGGTTCCCTTTTGTGACTCAGGCTGGAATGTAATGGTGCGATCTTGGCTCACTGCAACCTCCTCCTCCAAGCGATTTTCCTGCCTCAGCCTCCTGAGTAGCTAAGAATACGGGCAAGCGCCACCACGGCTGGCTAATTTTTGTAGTTTTAGTAGAGATGGGGTTTCGCCATGTTGGCCAGGCTGGTCAATATACTTTCTGTTCTTTTAGAGTGAAAATGTCATGGCTGTAATTCCAGCACCTTGGGAGGCCAATGTGGGAGGATCGTTTGAGCCCAGGAATTAGAGACCAGCCTGGGCAACATGGTAAGATCCTGCCTCTGTAAAAAATAAAGTGTTAAAATAGAGTGAAAATATCTGAGGAAATTAGGAAGGACAAAGAATGTTCTAGGTTAGGCATGGTAGCTCATGCCTATAATCCTGTAACCCTTGGCTTTGGGTGGCTAAGGCAGGAGAGCTTGAGGCTTGGAGTTTAAGACCAGCCTAGGCAGCACAGCAAGACCCCATCTCTACAAAAAATTAAAAATCAGCCAGGCATGGTGGCATGTGCCTGTAGTCCTAGCTACTTGAGAGGTTGAGCCAGGAGGATCGCTTAAGCCAGGAGATGGAGGCTGCAGTAACTATGGTTGTGCTGCTGCACTCCAGCCTGGCAAACAGAATAAGACCCTGTCTCCAAAAAAATAAATAGGTAAAATAATGTTCCATCTAAGTAAATACCAATAGTTTTAAGTCATGCCCTTTCCTGTGCTTTGATCACTCTGCAAGTTAATGTCAGCAAAAAGGATGGCCGCTCTGGTTTCAGAATCCAGAGCAGCAGTGACAGCCACAGTCCCTGGTCCCAACATGGTCTCTGCTGCTGGAAACACGATGGGCTTGGAAGAGGGGGACAAATAATACACGCGCTGTATTTTAAGCACTAACTGTCAGCATGTGGTATAAAATTAAGAGAAATTCTTATGCTCCTAGCATCTTCATCATACAGCGGTGAAAGCAGAAAGCACAAATACAAGGTGAAAGTGGAGACTGGAATCATGGATATGCATCCCAACCCACCGTGACTGACAAACCAGCAGTGGGTTCAAGGGCACTGATGGCCTCTTCCGCTCCTTTCATACAATGAAGAGGGGGCAGAAATACTGAGTCAGTGCTGGTCAGGGCCGAGGACACAGCTCATCTACCCAATCATGCCCAAGATATAGTTGGTACCACAGCGGGGTGAAGTCATGCAGGGGCTTTTTAACTCAAGTGAGCAAACACGAATGAGCTGCGAAAACCCCAAACGGACAAACATGCCTCCCAGTGGCCCTGTGTGTGTGCTGGCATGTGGGCAAACACCCATACCCTCTGGATGTAGATGTGGAGTATAGGTACATTAAAAAAAAAAAAACAGAAGCAGAAGTAAAAAAAGGAAAGTTAAAAAAAGCAAAAGTTAAAAAAAAAGGGAAAGTGGAAAAGAGTATCAATTTTTGTTTTATAGAAAATCCTTCCAACTCTAAAATGGTCTGTCTAGGTAAAATTAATGTTAAATGCAACATGAAAACCCAAATCACTGCTTGGAAAACGCCTCAAGTGTTCACTTGCCTAAGTTGCAGCATTACTCATCTATGTCTAGGATGTCTGTGTGATATTCTTCTACTGTTTTGAGCTTTGCCGCTGCCATTTTTATGAGGTCAGGAAATAGAGGGATAGCCGATGAAGCTCTCAACATTCAGTGGTAGTAGTTTTTTTTTTTTTTTTTTTTGAGATAAAGTCTCACTCTGTCGCCACGGTGGAGTGCAATGGCGCAATCTCAGCTCACTGCAACATCTGCCTCCTGGGTTCAAGCAATTCTCCTGTCTCAGTCTCCCGAGTAGCTGGGACTACAGGTGCATGGCACCAAGCCTGGTTAATTTTTGTATTTTTAGTAGAGATGGGGTTTCAGCATGTTGGCCAGGATGGTCTAGAACTCCTGACCTCATGATCCGCCCGCCTCAGCCTCGCGAAGTGCTGTGATTATAGGTGTGAGCCACTGCACTCGGCCTTAGTAGTAGCAGTTTTTATAGAAACACAGGCTACAATACATCTTCAGCTGTCTCTTGGATTTAGTAAGCACAGACAACTGGGATTTGGATGTATCCACCCTAGGTACCATGGTCCCAGGAAATGTGAACAATGTTTTGCTTATTACAAGAATTAGGCAGATTAATGAACTTTTCAAGCAATTAAATGTCTCCTGTTGTTCACATGGAATGAAACACTCACAAACGTGGCTGAGACTACAAACGTGGCTCTCCAGTACCTTCCCATAAAGCATAAGTGCCCGGCGATGGCCAGAGTGTGACCTGCATGTACTCACCACAGATTCCATGTCATTCAGGGTTATCTGCTTTCCCAACATCATCTTGTAAAATGGTCTAATGAAGAAACCTAAAATATGGTAAATGCTGGGTTTAGTTTCAGGTCTTTGATACTGCTATGTATCAGAGAGTGAAAGAAAAGATGAACCTGCTTTCAATGTAAACGAGAAACCAGGTCGGAGAAACCAAGGGCCTTCTGCGGTATGGCACATGCGAGGTGGCGAGGTCGGGGGAGAGAGGCATGATGGCAGCCGTGCTAAGAGAGAGGGTGCAGCAGAGCGCGGCCAGAAAGGCCTCTGGGAGGCAAGAGATGAGCTTCAAGGTCAAGCAGAGTCCGCAGTGCAAATCGGGCATAGGAATTGGGGGAGAAAAGGGCATATTAAACAGAGGAATAAGCCTGGGGACTTGCAAGCAGTTTGCCAGTGTGGGTGGACAGGCCAGAGAAGGGGCCAGTGGTGCACAGCCCACATGGGGTGCTGGAGAGTTGGAGTGCTCTCTGAGGGCAGCGGGGGAGTCAATGAAAGGCCAGGTGAAATTTCATCTGCCTTTTGTTATCATTGGTTGGGCAGCGATGGGGAGAAAGCACAGGAAGGGGACGGGCTGGAAATGCAGGAGGCCACGGAGAGGGCCTGTGCAACCTCCCGGGGAGGGACGGCAGAAGCTTCAAGGAGGCAACGGCAGTGAGGTCGACCTCCCACCATGCAGGCATCCCCGCAGAGGCCTCCATTTCACCTGATCCAAAGGCATCACACACCTCCTCACATGGGGCCCTGACCCCACCAGACCTGGGACCTCGGGCTCCTTCTTCCAGTCTTTCACTCCCATGCCAGGCACCAACCCTTTGAAGCACGGGTCAACTGGCTCAGCGTGGCCCTAGGGCTACAGACCCAACAGACTCCAGTGTCTGGGGAAGTAAAAGCATGAAGCCGACCATGGGGAGCAGTGGGAGAGATGTGCAGAATGAGCCCTGCCGACAGAGACATTTCCATCTGGGGGAAACTCGAAGACACAGCTGACTAGGCCCATGTGTGTGTACTCTGACTCTTAAATGTGCAATTCCAGGTTTATATCATGATCTCTCTTGTGGGGGGTCACTTTAGCTGGCTCCTAGAGACCCTGAGTGATTCTTGCTTCCATCAATCTCCTTCCAGAGCCTTGACTCTGAGCTGGTCCTCACTCATCTGAAATGACCCCAGCCTCTGAATGCTCAAATGCTACCCCACCTCCGAGGTGTAGCTCATCCTGGAAAGATTCCCTGAGCCTCCAGCCAAGTCGTTTTCTCCTCTGAGGACTCAATGCATTCCCTTCTGCTCGGATACTATCACTGTGATTCTTCTGGTTTTGTTTTCTTTTTCCCCCCACTAGAATATAAGCTGACTGAGGTCAGGATCTTATCTTACGCTTTCTATTACCCCCGTAACAGACGGTATTAAAGATGCTGTAGCAACTAATGCATCTTCTCACTTGCATACCGTGACTAAACCGACATTCTGAGAAGGTTGGAGTGAATTTGGGCAGGTTGAAAAAATCTATGGCATGACTCCAAAGCTGGGAATTAAAATATATTCACACTACACGTAAGAGGGTGTGGTTTAGTTTTCTTCTAGAGGAGAAAAAGTATTTATTTCCTCCCTCCCACCAAATAAAGTATTAAAATCAGAGCATCAATATCAGCTACCAATTAACAGTAAAAACATACTCATGGGAAAAGTACAGAGTGTATACCAAATAATTATTGGAATAGCTAAGGCTCCATAAATGCAATGCACATAGTTCCCTTGGAAATAACTTTCTTGTAAGTTATTGCAATGTCAATCTCAAATCCTCCTCTCCCTCTTCCCACCCTCAACCACTCTACCTCCAAGCTCTTAAAAAATATTTCTGACGCTTTTTCCTCACTCGTGATTTCTGTAGTGTTTTCTTAAGGACACTACTTTTGAAATAACCAAATCTTTTAGAAGTCTCTACTATAAACGTATAGATACTGCCAGGTGGAGGGTATGACTTCTTCAAGGTACCTTGAAATTCTTCCATGATTTATATGCACTAAATAAGAATAAAATTATTTTGTGTTGTTTCAGGGTTAATGTCTTAGCTGAGTGGTAACATTATTTTGAAATTATTTAGTCCCTTCAAATTAAAAAAATAATTTGAGGACAAATGCAATAATCAGAATATTGGATGGATGAGATCATTTTAATTAACTTTTCAATTAGTTTTTTCCCATCTGTTATCAAATCTTGCTTTCACTAAAGTGATTCCAGAAAACATACAAATGCATAAATACATAATGTTCTGTGCTTTACACTGAAGTTAAAAAAACTTTTGTTTTTTAACTGTGTGTAGACACTATGTCTTCAGTGCCCAAAATAAGCTACCAGAGAAAAGCTCATCCATTATGGGCAAAAAACAAAAATACCTTATGAGTAAAAAAGTGAAGCTTTTGCTTAAAAACCCATGATGTGAAAGATAAGACACCTCCCAGGGAACCACCAGCAGCACTGAGCTATTTTTATTACTTCAAGACTTACCATCTAAGAGTTTCCCATGAAACACCGCCAGGCCAGCAACTCTTCCAATGAAAGTGAAGTAGGACAAATGATCTTCATTACAAAGGCCTGAATTAGGATTAATCTGAAGGGTGTAGTTGTCCCTTTCGAGGAGAAAGAGAGGAAAAGCCCAATCACACTTTCAAATGCAAGATTTTGCGTATTTCTTTGCCACCTGTCACTCAACTTTTACAGTGTCCTTGAGAGCATTCTGTGCCTGTGTGAAAAGGTGTGGGCTAGAGGACATGACTTACCACACGCTCAGCCACGACCCACCTTGGAGGTTGATGCATGTGCACTATAAAGTCAATTAAACCATATGACACTGCTGATGTTGGACTGTTTTTGACCTACAAAAGTGTCTATTTCATATGGTTCAGCCAAATATCTTGGGGAGATAAGAAACTCCACATAATAAAGAGGCTGTGCAGGGATTCCCAATGATGTGCGTACTTTAGCTTGTCTCTGTGATAAAGGAAGGTTAATTCCTTCTAGATGCTTTTGGTTTGGGTGTAAGATTTTTGCTATGGACCCAACCCTTGGTCTGTCTTCTGATCACTACTCTGCTCTTAAAAGGCCTCAAGGGGATTGGAAACAGGATATGGCTCTCTCAACAATGCAAACCTGCAAATGTTTAGATTTGCCCAAATGACCTTGCTTGGTTCACCACCATGAGGATCAGTGGATTTCAAACTGGGATCACAGACAGATTCCTTTGGGGGGGTATCCTTGAAAATGCGGAGGAGAGGTAGAGATCTTGTCTCTCCCTACTCTGCCCTCCATATTCAATAGTTGGATAAGTTATACATAGTGAGCCTTCTCATAGGACTCAGTAACAATAACAACAAACCAACTGGGCAATTCTTGGCTAGAGCAACTGAAAAGGATGTACTAAGGCTGCCTTCCAAATGAGGCCCCAGAAGACCGGTACCAGGTGGGAGATGTGGGAAGACCCACGTCCCCTTAGAGCCCAGGGCTGGAGTGATGATAAATGCCCTTCGGCAAGGTCAGTGACTATTGTACTGGGGGCCTGGGTTCAGCCTAAGCCTTGGAGGATTCAGAGTCTGAAGGAGGAATGGCTGACCTAGAAGTAGCCGACGTTTGACTGCTCAGAAAGCAATTTAATCTGCTTCAGTTTCCAAGCCTGGCAATGATGAAATCCTAACTCAAGGGGAAACCTGGTTCTTTCCTTACAGGAGCAGGGCATGGTCCTAGATCCTCAAAGTCCTTACAATTTGCCTTTACGCAGAGATCCCGGAAACCACTCTTGTTAAAGAAATACCTCCCTTTTTCTTTGATTCTAATGCTGACAAGTTCTCTTGCACACTGCAAATGAAAATCGCCTCCTGTTTCTTACCATAATTATCCATGTTTTCAACTCCATGAACCCAACAGACAAGACAAAAATCAATGTTAGATGTTCACAGAGTACATTATTTCACCAGGTAGAGTCAGAACCTGTTCTAGATTTGCAAGGGGCCATAGGGTGAGGGGGAGAAAAACTCAGCAGAGTGAATGCATCTCCAGCTCATGAGCTGCTTATTCTTTCATTCCGTTTAAATTCATACAACTGTCTCAGTGGGGGACACACTCTGGGCATGCACGGCCATATACTTACGTTGCAGAGTACTCAAAGAGGCCGTAGTAGGGGTTGAACATCTCTTTGGACAGTAAGAAGAACCATTCTCTAGCCACACCCCCATAGTCAAGACCTTTCTCTGATTCAAACTCAATCCATAGTCTAGCTTTGAGGACATCTGGTCTTTTCACGGACATAATTCTCCGATAGGACTCTTCAAATATGTTGTTTCTGTGAAGTTTCATTTCAAACCTATTGGGAATATCAGCCTACACAAAAGACAAAAGAAAGCACATAATCATAGAGCAAATACACACTTTGCTTTCTAATAAAAACGACAAAGCGTAGGAAAGATGGCAGTCCTCAAAGAAACGGGCAGTGACAAATGGGTCCAAGTGAGATTCTCTGCTTTAGGGGTTTTTCCTTGCAGACACAAAGGCTCGCTGTGTCACAATGGGACACGTGGCATCCACTAGCAGTGCGCAGGCTGAGTCAGAAACTCTGCTGCCAAGAAGAAAATCCTCCTCGCCCCCTTTAATAAACAACTGTGGGCACTCTCCAGTCAATGGCAACTGAAAGACAGTGAACTCTACCTGTTGTTTCACTCAAGAGACTTTAGCCCAGGTAATCAAACCTATAATAATCCCCACCTGGCCAGGCTGGGGCCATGCTCAACTTTGGCAGGGCCTCGAGTTGGTAGATATAATCCATTGGTGCCTCAAGTCCATTTTGTTGCCATGGGGCGTGGCACCCTGATTACGCCAGGTGTGGGGAAAGCAGCCCAAAGCATGGTTCACTGACATGAAAATAACAAAAAAGGTCAGGTGTGGTGGCTCATGGTTGTAATCCCAGCACTTTGGGAGGCTGAGGGGGCAGATCACGAGGTCAAGAGATCGAGACTATCCTGGTCAACATGGCGAAACCCTGTCTCTACTAAAAATACAAAAATTAGTTGGGCGTGGTGGTGTGCGCCTATAGTCCCAGCTACTTGGGAAGCTGAGGCAGGAGAACCGCTTGAACCCGGGAGTTGGAGGTTACAGTGAGCCAAGATCGTGCCACTAAATTCCAGCTTGGTGACAAAGCGAGACTCTGTCTCCAAAAAAAAAAGAAAAGAAAAGAAAGAAAGAAAGTAACAAAACACTTGACCAAGGTTGTGGCAACTGCCTTCTGCAGAGAGGTGGTCCAGGGTTGGTCTGAATGTAAGAATAAATCTGCAGAGATGGTTTCTAGGTAGAAGACACTGCTATGTGAGAGCCACAGAGTGAGACTAGGTGATGACCACCAAGTCATCGTCATTACCAGGGGACGTGACTCACAAAGAAACACTGTGGAATTTTCAGTATTCACTTGAGTTTTGAAGGCAAAGAATCATTTCAATAGTAGTTATCCACGAATGCTTGAATCAGGACTTTGGAACAGAGACCAAAACCCCTAAATGAGAGCAGAGACTGTGCCCCATCCAGAGAAGGTGTCTCAGGCAGGAGGCACCGGCTGAGGGGGAGAAGGCAGGGAGAAATGGGGACGGAGCCCAGGCCAGCGGAGACGGTCTGAGCTGTGGCAGGTTCTGTCCCCTCCCCAGAGGTGTAACCACAGTGATGGAGAAAACCGAAGAGAAAATGCTAAAGTGGAATCAGAAAGTAAAACAGAGGACACAACGTTGAACAATTTGGGGGTGCTGTGTCATTAGAAAATGTAACGTTGTAATTTAAAACACTGCCCATAAAAATGTTGAGTTTCTCCGTTTTAAACTTCCAGGGATAATTATAAGCAGAAAATTACATTTGGACCTAATACTGCCAATTATTTTAATTAAATATAACTTTATATTATAAATATTATAGTTGAAACTAAGGTTTTGCATTTACAAGAAAGGATTTGAACATTTTTTCTAACTGGGATCCAGGTTTATTAAATATGATAACTGTGCATAATTGAATGGGCTTCCCCAGAGTTTGTGACTAGGGTTCTGAATTATTTTATATTCCATAAAAATCATTCCTGTTTTTTATGCATTACATATAAAATTACCCTTCAGGTGATTTGACATGTAATACTGAGTTAATCTTCACTTACCATTTCTGTTAAAAAGAAAATTCAGATTGAAGAACCAGGAGGACCAAAGTGAGTGAGGAAAGGAAGGTAATATTTTTAGTATTCATATAAAAGTAACAAACAAATTGTTCTCACTGAAGTTAACTGTGGTAACTTACACATGACTAACAGAAAGCATTTTTGGAAGGCATGATTACTCACAGGTTTCTTTAATTTCTTCCTGAAGTAGTCATATTTCTGCTTAAATTCTCTGGAGTAAGGAACAGCCTGGAAGATAAATTTATAAATATAGGTAATGCAAACAATACACTTGAAATTTTATGTATACTGAGCCAACATTCAAGAGAATTTCATGAATCATAAACTGTAAATTCTCACTTTTCAGATTATCCATGGAAAACTTAGATAATGTCTACACAGCACCGGGGAAAGTCCTAGAATGGATTAGGGCTATCAGCTTTGAATGGCACTTTCACCCCTGAAAACAGCTACACTGCTACTCAGGGGTACGCTACACAAACGAAACATGCTTTCCAAGTGACTTTTCTCAGGATATGAGTCAGGGTGTTTCTGTTTTTCTTTTTTGCTGTGGCTTAGGTAAGAGTTATTGGCTAGATACTTTTAACATACAACCCAGAATGACCTATGCTGGCATTTTGAAGTCTAATCATGATTTTAAAAACCTTTGTAGGGAAATACAATGAGCAGAAAGGGAAGTGAACTGACACTCTTATGAAGAAATATAAAATCAGGTAGATGGCATTCTCAAAAAATCCTCCATTTAGGAGCCAGAGGATTTGTCCCTTCATATTTAGTGGTCTTGGGCAAGGATTTCTTGAAATCTCAAATGCTTTATCTATGAAACAGAGTGATGGTACCACAGTTGAGGGCTCGGGAATTCAGTTAACTATATTCATTCAAAAGTTGCGATATCTCTTCATGCAAAGGAATAACATCTTAATGTAGTCATTTAAATAATCTTTATCTGTTATGTTGTAAAGTGTCTCATAGTATCTTGGAGTCAGAGCCCTGACTTTTGGCTATTGAAAAAGCTAACGATATTTTTATGAAGCAGAAAGGATTGGTTTTTGCATATACACAGATATAACTGTGAGAGCCTCGAAAACAACTCATTGCTTTTTTAGCCACTAGTATGAATTTCAGCAGAGAATACTTCTGCTGGTATCATTTTGGCCTAAATTAAGAAAATATAATGATCCTCACTCTAGTATCTCCAGATTCCAAACCTTACGCTTTCACCATACTTATCTTGACCAGAAAGAGAAGAAAGGAAGAAGAACTTCCCTCCTTTATAGTTTTGAGACATGTTTATACAAAAAACTAACCTGAAACAAAACAATCACTCTTTCAGAAAATGAGCATATCAGTGTTTTGCTCTGTAATTCAAGAGCAATAAATACTTCATATTTATATAGCTTAGGAACATTTATACTGACAATTTATACTGCCTATGGTCTTTTCTTAGTTTTTAAGCCAGTCTTCTTTGATTTTCCACTGAACGACAGGTTTGACCTCATATCCTATTTATTTTAGGCAGAGTTGAGTCTGATGAAACCACAGAGCAATTCTGAGTCTAGGTAAGGCATAAATTTATTAATACCTGGACAACCACCAAAATAAGAAAAAGAATACAATGTTCTGACATAAGCCAATAAAAGATATCATCCTTTCTGCTCTACCAGTGCTACCTCCCATCACCAACTAAGATTTCCTCTCTAGTTTCTTTCTCACTTTCTGGTGTTCATTTGCTGATCATTCAACCGGTACTTCTTGAGCACCTACTCTGTGCAAAGCATTTTGGGTGCTAGAAAAATAACAGTACATAAAGCAAGGTAGCTTTCCCAGTTCCTTCCTGGAGCTCACAAGCTGTTGAGAGCAGCAGGTAATAAGAAATCAATGAATAAACCGTGTTAGTGCCATGAGGAAAAAAATGACCCCATAGGAACTAAAAAAGTGACTTCCTTCTGTTCTCTCCTGCCAGTGTTAGAAGGTCTGAACTCTGGGGTAGACTCTCATCAGCTGGCTTTGCAACACATCCTCTCTACTAGCGAGTTTCTTCACTGTGAAGTGGAATGATTTGACTGGAAGAACAAATGTGACTCGGCTCTTCTATTTCTGAAAGTCTGTGATTCCCAGTAATTATTTTTTGTTTGTTCCTGTATTCGTGAGGGTTCTCCAAACATCACGGTTACATCACAGTTCCCCCCACTCCCGAAAACAATGAAAAAAAGCTTAAATAGTCATCACTGTGTATGCAAGTTCGACTGTCTTAAACGACAAATTCCCCAAGGAACAGATTTCAACATGAGGCCCCCAGTCTGTGATATCCATTCCCTTGCCTGCTCTGTCTCCTGGCAGGGGCTGAGGAGGCGTGGGTGGAAATGTTGAGATATTTCAGGCCTTTCTCCTTCTGGGGAATGATGCATGGAAGCCGGAAAATCACTGTCTTCCTTCTGTACTCATTATCTTTTCTCTCTAGAGGTACTTCTCATGATAGAAGAAGAAGAAGAAGTTTTTATATTCTCTTCCTGAAAAGTTTTGCACAACGTACCAGGACAAACATCCTAACAGCGCAGCTTCTGAACAGATTACGCATTCATTTCTTTTTTTAATTGGA
The DNA here is from genome assembly GCA_036589455.1 of Ateles fusciceps. Lineage (NCBI taxonomy): Eukaryota > Metazoa > Chordata > Mammalia > Primates > Atelidae > Ateles > Ateles fusciceps. The sequence goes on from JAZHEH010000078.1 coordinate 13,448,192, forward strand.
TCAAATCATTTGTTCTCACTTGAAAATCTGGAATGTCATTTTCTGGCTTACAGTTTAGCTTGTAAAATGAGTCCATGTGAAAAATGAACATGTCTGTTGATTAAAGCCCTTTTGCTCTGCATTAAATCTGTGTTCCTGTTTTGGGTACAGAATGAAAGCCTGCCTTACTGTGTAAGTTGGTTCTAAATGTTTCCACATGATCACTCTCCAGGTGACACTGGAGCTCCTTGGATAGAAGGGCTCATGCCCGACGTGGTGACATCAGTGTCACCAGTGCATCTGGGGCTCCAGTCCTGACTGTGACCCTTGCAGGGACTGTCAGCAACAGAATCAGCTTTCTGAGCTTCTTACAAATTGGAGATAACAACATTTGCCCTACCTTCCTGAGGGGGATGGCTGTGAGTTTCAAATCAGCTGATTGTAAAGTTCTTGGAAAAATGAAAGTGTTACACAACACGAGATAGTGTTCATTACAGCAGCATAAATGAACAGCACTTACTAAATGCTATTTAACTAGTGATATTTGTTACACAGAGAGCATGCTAACTTACAGGAATGCTAAACACTGAGTTGCACAGAAAGGGTCTCCCTCCCTAAAAAATATGTAGCAATGCTAGGTCTACTTAGAACTGGTATTTTTAAAACCTGGGAAGAGAAACTCTAGGTGCTAGATAAAGCAGAAAGACTCACAATTAGAGAAGTCAGTGGGCACTGGACCTAGACATAGGGGCTTGGGTTTTAATCCTCCCATGGGGACACAGAACTTGGCCTTCGGTCTACATGACGTAGAAAGAACAGTCGTTGTTTAAAACCTAACATCTGGAAATGGGACAAGGAAACTCTACCCACCGGACCAGGGGAAGTTGCAAGGAAGCTTACCTTCTGTCCAGGACCATAAATGGGAGAAAAACAAAAAGAAACAGACCTGTAATAAATCCATACTCCAAGCCTGTGCCAAAGTGGGTATGAGGTCCACAGTTATACTGACTGGGGTGCATGAACCTAAGCTAAGAAGTTAACAGTAAATACAGGTCAGGACTTACAAAAGCCTCACAGGAAAAAAAAAATGAGCTTGCTCACACACTCTCCCGCTTGCATGCATGCACGCTCGCGCGCACACACACATACACACACACAAATTATAAACTGAACTAGGCAATGATCTACGCTCTTAAGGAGGGTCTGTAGACGTACTGGGAAATTTAATGTTCCTAGGACCAGAGATAAGAGAATAATCTGAAAGAGGCTAAAATATCTTAAAAATAATAAAGAGATGAAAGCATCAAAAAATAAAGAGATAAAGAGAACAGCACAGAATAACCATGAAGACAAAAGCAAATTTTAAACGACCAAATAAAACTTTGAGCAATTAAACCTAGTCACTGAAATAATAAACAGGATGAACTGATAAAGAGATTACAAAAAAAAGCTTAAAGAATTAACTGGAAGAGCTAAGTAATAATTCACAATACATCAGTGAGAGAGAGAGACAGAAAACACAAAAGTGAAGAGAAAAGCAGACAACATGAAAGAGAACTTATGTCCAGTAGGAGTTACAGAAACAGATACTTAGAGAATGGGAAAAATGCAGTATGTGAAGAAATAATAGCTGAGAATTTTCCAGAACAGAGGAAAGACATAATCCCCATATTGAAGAAGCCTGAGTCCAAAGCAGAATAGATGAAGAGAACTCCACACATAGATACATGATGATAGTGAAACTGTAGAACACCTAAGACACAAATAAAAATTCAAAATCACCAGCGAAAAAGAGCAATTTACCTACACAGAAATGACAATGAGATTGACAGCAAACCTGTTCTCATCATTTATGGAGGCCAGAAGACATGCAGGAGTATCTCCAAAGCACTGAAGGAAAACAACTTAACCAAGATTTCTATCATCAGCTGAATTTCATATTCAACAGAGAGGTCACATGAGACCTTTTGAGTCAAAAAGTAAGAGACATTACCACTCTCAGACTCTCACCACCGGTGCTGCTGGGCAGAGGTGCTCAAACCTGAGTGGGCATTGGAATCCCTGGGAGAGCTTTTAAAACAAAGACTGGTGTCCCAACCCCAGAGTTGCTGATTCAGTAGGTCTGGGTAGTATCTGAAAACTTGCATTTCTAATTAGCTGTCAGGTGATACTGATACTCTGCTCAGCAGACCACACACTAAGAACCATAAACTGTACTACACTTCACTAAGATCAAAACTTAACTCAGAAAAAAAAAAAACAGATGGAAGAACCAATGGTGGGCAAACCAACGGGGTGGGCAAATAAATTTGTTTACATTTGGTAAAATTAAATCAGTATGGACGGTACGGAGAAAAAAGATAACATATTAATGGCTATTTGACTGTTAGAAAGTTTAAAGACAAGGTAGTTTTTAAATTCCACCCAACAATGACATGGCAAATGGGAGTGGGAAGAACGGCATTCCAGTTCCCTGAGGTCCTGATGCTACCCAGGAGAGCAGACAGTGATCCATTTCAATCCTAAGTCAAGTACGTTGGTTAAAAAGTTTAATGTGAGAGCTAAGAGGATAGAAAGTACAACCTGCAAGCACACAGAGAAAATAAAATAGAGAGTATTCTGTCAATCAAATAAAAGGCAAGAAAGAAGATGAAATATCACGAGAGAGAGAAAAGCTATGCTAAGCAAATACGAACGAAAGAGAAAGAGAATGCAGTCATATACATCTCAGACTACACTGACCGAGCAACAATCACCACGGAGACTGACACAACTATCTTGATTAGATCCAATAGAAAAACAGCAACGAGAATGTAGATAATTTGAACACCACAGGCTTGACCTAATGGACACATAAAGAACTCTATATCCAACCAAAGACACAATACACATTCTCTTTAAACAGAAAAAGAACATTTACAAAAAAATGACCAAGCTTCCAATGAAGTTTTAAATAAATACCCAATAATAAATATTCTACAGACAATATTCTCTGACCATAATGCAATAACATTAAAAATCAGTAAAAATGAATAGGCAAAACCCTCCAATACTCTAGAAACTAAAAAGCATATTTTACATAATTTATAAGTCAAGGAGAAAAATCCCATGAAAACTGCCAAATATTTACAACTGAATCACAACAAAGGCCAAATGTCTACACTAAGTTGATAATTACCTAAATACAGATTCTTCTACTGACAGCAACGTCATGAATAATAATGATAACAAAAGAGTAAAAAAGGCTCTTTTATTAACAGAAAACAGAGAGCTCTTTCTTGGGGGCAAATCTACTTGGCTTTATGATGCTAAGCAATTTTCAACAAGATTTAATAAGGACTAGTAGTGTTGGAGTGACAGCTGGTGACTGTTAAGTGACAAATATTTGAAAAGGCTTCAAAGTTATGTCAAAAGTCTTCTGCCCCTTGTAAAGAGTAGTTTCTTGAATTTACCTTGTTCTAATAATGTAGAAGAGAAAATAATATCCTAACAAATGTGACTGTGAATATATATATCAAAAGGAAGCATCAGAGTAAGGCAGTGTTTAAAGCACATATAGAAAAATGTTGACTGCTTTTACCCAGGTATTACTGGGCACTCTGCCTAGGAAATAACACCCAAGTGGCCGAACAAACCCAACAGATAACTAAAGGTAGTCAGTTACCAGGGCACATTTGCAAGGCAGTATCTTTTAAGTTTTCAGATGGACCTATCCTAATAATTCAAAACATAATTTGAACAGAATCAGATTAAAGCCATGAAATTGGAGTTTTAAATCTACCTACTGGCTTCTTAGCTCTTAGCTCAGCATGTGATATAACAAACTTCTCTTCCTTTTGCTCCTTAGTCTAAGAATCCCAAATTTGCAGTCTTTTGCTGATCACAGTACATCTCCTGTAATTCCAAATTACCTCCTTGCACTCATATAACCACTGACAAAAGCTGGTGGTGTGCTCTCTGCTGATGAGTGTGGTTGCATTCTACAGACTCATCCGCAGGTGTGTGATACCAAGTGTCTCCTGATACCCTGGGGAGTGGGGTTCTCACACCACCTTAGGAACACAGTGTGCTATGGTCTTTTAAGAGGTCATCACACCTGCGTCAGAACTGATTCTTTTTCTAACCGGCATATAAGAGGGAACCATGGGAACGTTGTGGGTCAGCAGAGTTTAAAATTCTTAACTCTGCCAGCTCCTGAAGTTAGCTACAATCTCACCCAAACTTCTACAGATTTTTAAAGTTGTAAAAGATTTAAACTTATTGCATGCGTTTACTATTCCTGGCCTGAAAAAATGATAAAACTCTATGAATACTGGGCTTGGTTTTGCTTCATATAAAAGGGAAGGGAGGAAATTTTGATTATACTTATAATCCACCCTTTGATAATAGAGAAGAAAAAATGTTTAATTTTGCTGTCATAATTAAGCTATTCTTTTCCTTTATAAGTAAATCCATCTGAAAAGGCACATGCAGCTGTATCTCACCCGAAAACTTCATTAAGGAGGAGATGGCAGCAAAGTACTCAATTTCTAGTGAACTACTCAATCACATCAGTCCCTTGACATCACTGTTATCAGTAATACACAGGAAATATGTAACAAAAAATCTTATACTGAAGAGGCAGAATTTGAGAATACTGACCGGACCAGTAATAGCTGGGTTCTGTAGTCTCGGGTCTTCCCACTGAGTAATTTTGCTATCTGAAAATGTTAAAAAAAAAAAAAAAAAAAAATGAGGACATTAGTTCAAATCTATTCTATGTAAAGAAAGTTTCAGAAAGAAGTATTTCTGGATTCTTCAAAAGCTATCTAGTCCCCCACCCTGTGTTCTAAAGACAAATTAGTATTTCAGAGTTAGAAGGTAACTGAGTTATGAGCTATATGGCAACCCCCCCTCACATACTGTTTAGTTAAAAACAATCAAAAACGCACAACTAAAGTGAAACCATCTATTCATACTGTTTTGGGCAAACAACTTGCTAAAACATGACTTATAAACCTCTGTTCTTTCAAGGATTTATAACTTGATCTTGATTTTCATTTCATTGAAAAAAGGCATTTAAAAAGTCTTAGTTTCCCAAAAGGCTAACAAACACACACAGGATTTTTTTTTTTCATTTCAAATACTTTTCTCTTCACTTATGGTGTTGAAAAACTGCTTTCGATGAAGAATCCTGCATTAAACAAACGAATAATCTATTACATGTGTCACTCATATGCACACAAAAATCAAAGCAGCTGAGGCAGTCCAAAAAAGAGAATTAGATACAACAGAGGAAGATTACAGAGCATGGTTTCTGTTTGGTCACACTGGCAAAAGGTGGTTTTCTTTCTTCTAAATGCGTTAATGTGAACAAGATTGTTCAATGCTCTCTATACCATTACTTGTGTAGGTGATAATATACAATAGCTGCCTTAGATCACTTGGGGTTTTAAACTGTGCATAATTAAAAAGAGTTTATAGATTCCTGTGTGTGTATTGGGATGGGGTGGAGGGAGGGAGAGTGCAATGGACTCACATGAAGGGTACGGGGGAGGGCAGACTTGGGGAGAGTTGGTTCACTGGAGTTTTTGGTACCTAGTTTACTAAAAGAAAAAAAAAAAAGAAGAAAATTATTCTAAAAGGATGGCCAGTAGCAGTGGCTCATGCCTTTAATCCCAACACTTTGTGGGGCTGAGGCAGGAGGATCACTTGAAGCCAGGAGTTCGGGAATAGCCTGGGAAACAGTGAGGACCCATCTCTATGAAAAGTAAAAAAACAAAACAAAACAAAAAACTAGGCAGGTGTGGTGTACACCTGTAGTCCCAGCTAACCAGGAGGCTGAGGCAGGAGGATCGCTTGAGGCCGGGGGAGGCTGCAGTGAGCTATAATTGTGCTACTATGCTCCAGCCTGATCTGCAGAGCAAGACCCTGTCTCTGATGGGGGAAAAAGGATACTGATTCTGTTTATTTTCTGTATACACTGTAAGTAGGATGATAATAATTAGTGAATTCTGTTTTAATGATCATATTAGAAATTTTAAAAAGTCTTATTATTTTAATAAAAGCAGAAGAAAACTAAAAAAAAAAAAAAAGCTACGAAAGCAAGTGATGATTGTAGAATCTTTTGTTTTCATGCTGGCAGAAAATTTACATGAAAAATCTCAACTGTCTGAGAGGATCTTGATGGAAGCAAAAGGCATTTTTGGGTCCCTTACCTTTCACAGAAGACTTTGGAAAGTAAAAGTTGCTATTGTGATGGAAAACAAGAGAAAAGAAAACCAAATAAAGGAAATGGAATACAGCTGTGTAAAAACTGTGCTTTAAAACACCAACTTGGATTATAGCCGTTATCAGTGGAGACTGTCATCAAAACAGAAAATACATTAACAACTGCTGACTCATGAGGATTCACGAGTCCTCAGATCAGACCTGAACTTCAAGCGCCATCTTGGACATCTGCACCTGGGTTTCCCATAAGAACTTCAGCTCAACTCTACCAAAACCAAACCTATGATCACCCAACACCAAAACTGGTAATGTGACCTTGCTTTCCAATGTGCAGTATCACAATCCACTTACTGCCCCCATCAGGAACCTGGCCACGTCACTCTGGTGGTCCTGGACCATCCCTCTCTCTCCCTGATAAGTTTCTTGCTAGAGAGCTTTTTATTTTTTTCCCTGTTGTTCTCTGGACTTCACTGGGAATTATCTCAATCTCCCTGGTTCAAGATGTCCTCTACAGCTCTGCCAAAAGGATCTCTCTAAAGAACGATTTTGACCCCATCCTTCCCCTCTGGGAAATCCCTTGGGAGCTCCCCACTGCCTGTGGCTTAAGCCCGAGTCCCCACACCTGGCAGATGCCCTATGGCTTGGCCTGTGCGCCATGCTGGACCCTACGGCACACTAGCTGTTTGGAGCAATGCTGCGTTTCTCTGAATATGGCGGCAACCGCACATATTCACGCATCTCTATGTTTCCTAGGATCACTCTTCCTGGGGGTTGCCTGCCTCAGTCCCTCTCAGTGTTTGTCATCCATCTGAAAAGTAACCCATTCCCTCAGGGCCTCTTGCAGTTCCCCCTGCCCTGTGCCCAAGCACCCCCTCCCCAAGCAGATGCAGGTCTTGCCTCTTTCGTTTCTGTGTAACAACTGATTCACTCCTCTAACACATGAACTATCTCCCGGTACTTCGCACTGGACCTAAGCTCCTCAAGGACAGGGAGTGTATGTTATTTATCTTTGCAACCTCCTCTCTACCACTTAGGACCAGTTCCAGCAGGTATCAGGAACTTAACGCATTATTTTAAAAAATGACTGAATGAAACTGATGGTGCAAACAAAGACCCTTTAAAACAGCCCAAGCTTTTGGAACAACACAAGTTTCTACATGGTGACAATGAAGTATTCTGCAGCGAAGTATGGTCAATGTATGAAAGTATGGTAGCCAGTTATCCAAGGACAAGAAGAAAGTGGAAGGATGAGAAACTCAATTTAGCCACGATGAACAGGTCTAGTAAGACTGTCTACAGGAAAGACTACAATAGGCCTTTATGAAGTCACTGGAATTCAATTCTCTCTTCTAATGTTGTCGATAGGATACCTGTGGCCAAATACTCAGCTGCTAGGCATGTCTGGTTTTTAGAAGAATGACATTATTCCTACAAGATATAGAGATTCAGTTCAAGACCTTCCCTTAACCTCCGAGAGCCAGGAGCTATTCCATAGACAGCAACCAAAGGAATCAAGGAGTCTAAAGACATTAGTTTCCATCAGTCATTGGTTTTGAAATTAAATCTTTAAGATGGCTGAGTATTGTTAATCTTGAAAATATATTACTTCTCAGGAAAAACATAGGAAGCAGAAATAATTATTCAAAGACAAGTAGATCTCATCATCTCGTCTGTAATTCCATGTGTACCACATGTGCCAGCTATGCTGGTAGACAGGATGACTCTAAGCAATTTACAAGATTATGGCGTTCACAGCAATGTGGCATATGCCGGCATAACCTGGTTGCTGTCCTGTAGGCATTATGACAGCAAAATCAGATGCTGAGTTTTGCTAGAAAATTGCTTAGAAAAAGAGGCTTTATTCTGATGGAAAGGACATTCTTAAATGTTATCTTCCAAGTAATTCAACCCATTTGGAATATATGCGTCAGCCTGATAAAGCCTCTTCAAAAGATATTCTGCAGTTCTCACAGACTAAATTTTGTGGAGAGGCAAACGACTTGAACTGTTTCGTTGATGTGTGCTGCTCTGCAGCTTTCCATTGAGTACCTCTTGATGAACTATGGAGAAATGGCAGAAATGTAGCATGAACAGCAAAGGAGGCTCTCATAAACAAATCCTTTTCTTAAACAGTTTTTGGTCATCTAATTTATGCTATATCTCTTTAACAGAGTCTTTCAATATGGTTGTGCAAAGGCAAAATAAATTTTAATCTTCAAGTTAATGGCCACAAATATCATGCTGGCACAGCTTAGTTGCATCAGGCTCTGTATAGAGTATACATGGAGCCTCGGGGGTCTTGTCCTAGGCAAGTGAAACGAGGAAATGTTCGAGCAGAGGGCTGGAGTAACTGCAGAACTGATCAGAAGTCAGGAAAAACCCAGGCGTCTAGCAGGTAGCCACTCTCTTCCACCTTCCAGTAAGCCAGAATTGGGCCAGCCTCAGACTAGTGCCTGTGGGGGGCTGGAGTGGAGGTGTCTGCTGCTCCTCAAGTGAGTTTACTCCACTTTCTGATCAAAGACAGCAACTTCCTAAGAGCTTCACCACTGACCCTCCATGACCCTGATTTCAAGTCACCATTTATCAAGCATCTGCTATATATTATACTAGGTCTATGATACCACTAGTGAAATACTTGGTGATTTTTACTATTTTAACGTATGCTAGGATAGCGCTTTATAATCACGTTTTTCTGTTTTTGGCTCCTTGTACTATACTAAACACATTCACAACATTCTTTTTAGGTTGACCTAAGCATCAGAGCTCCAGCCAGAACACTGTCACAATATTGTGTGCACTCTATGTGTCACAGACCAAGAGTGTTACCAGTAAAGACCTTGTTTTAGTAAAATGATCAGTATTATTCATGCCTGTCTGAAAACTGGAATTGTGATGCATAGTATAAAAGAAACTTTTTTTTTTTTGTTTTTGAGACAGAGTCTCCTCTGTCATCCGGGCTAGAGTGCAGTGGTGTGATCTCGTCTCACTGCAACGTCCACCTCCCAGGTTGAAGTGATTCTCCTGCCTCAGCCGTCTGAGTAGCTGGGATTACAGGTACGTGCCGCCACACCCAGCTAATTTTTACTTGTATTTTTAGTAGAGACAGGGTTTCATCACATTGGCCAGTCTGGTCTTGACTCCTGACCTCACGTGGTCCTCCCACTTCGGCCTCCCAAAGTGCTAGGATTTACAGGTGTGAGACACTGCACCAAGCTGGAAACTATTATTTCGTTTTTCATGGGAAAAGAGGTGTGATCTCTCTCTCATTTTAGTAAGTTCTCTAGGAGTAAAATAATAACTAAGTAAATAGTATATTAAGGAAAAAAGTAAGCTATACACATATGTGAAGGCATTTACGGCAGGAAAAATACTTTATGCTTACTATGAAATTCTAAAAAGTAGGCAAATCAGCATATTTTTTGATAACAGACAAAAACGAAGTCTCTGCACCTTGAAATATCTGGTTTAAACAAAGGGTAGCCCACCCCTCTAAATACACCTAGGACTTCTACTTTCAGGTGAATTGTAAACTGCTGGTACTCTTGCTTAGTTCCATTTATAATAAGCCCTCAACCAACAGGGCCTGAATGTGAAGTTCTGTTCACAATGTACTCGGCCTCAAAGTTACATCTAAAAAATGTACTGTGCCTATGAGATAGTGACCAGTCCTATATGTGGGAGGATTACTCGTAGCCAGACTACTCAGCAAGTGGCTCATCAATGTGTTTTTGTTTAGTTATGATATTGTGAAGCCGGGGAAGCCTGCTGAGACTTTCTGTTCATGAACCAAATAAAAGCAAAGACCAAGATACTACCAAATTGCACACATGGTTTGAACTCTACATCTATTTGAAGGTTTCTTTTTAATATGCTTTTTCAGAAACTTTAAGGGACATGGAAATATGATTCCAAGAAGAACATGTCACTTCCAAAAAGAATGAGAAAGAAAAAATCCCACTGGCTAAATAGCAAACTTTTATTAGTTGAACTTTTAGTTGTAACGAGAAATCACACATTTATTCATAGGAGCTGGAGCAAATATCTATAGCAAATATACTACGATTTCCAGAAAAGACATATATATTAGTGTCGTGGGTGCAAGGAAACATGCCGTGAATAGAAAATAAGGTCAGAGCGGGCATCCTGCCAAAGGACCCTTGAAGGCAGTGTTTAAAAAACTTACATGCTGCTTCAAGAACTGTTCACACATTTTTGACTAAATAATCATTTCTAATCTTATTTTCTATTACCAGAGTATATTATTAAATGTGCGAAGTCAAGGGATCAACCAAAATGTGGTTTAAAAATTAAAAAAAACAAAAACGTTAATAGGTCACAAGATCAGATTGGGTGAAAGCTTGATGGGCTACTTAAGCAAACTTGGGGTGAATGCACAGTACCGTATGAAGGCACTGATTCTCTGGTATCATTTTCTCCACATAACACCTGGCTGCCTAGATAAAGAGTAAAATGACAAAGCTTTCACTATAACGTTTGAATGACTCCCTTCCCTCGAACCCGCAACTCCTGTGTGTCCATACGACTGCCTACTTACTATGATCAATATAAAACGTTCGGCCATCCAAGTGAATTCTTTCTTCCCAGCCAGGCTAGTATCCAGGGAAAGAAGGGAGAGAGAAAATACAAACATTAGCTAGGAGTTCCAAAGTCAATGGCAAAATTTAAAAACTATAGGACACCTTTGTACTCTTTTCTGCTAGGGTACATTTTTGCATTGAGAATGAAGTAAATATGAACCAAGTTAACGCTTGACAATGTCTAGCAACATGCTTTATCACATGCTCAAGTCTCAGATGTGCTGACTGCATGAAGAACAGGAAATAGGCTGCTAGCTCAAAAGCTTCAAAGGGGAACTCGACATTCCATGAACAGTGGGGCTTGAAGCTGAGTAGCTCACGGAATCAAATAAATACTGAGTACTAAAGGAAGGGAAGAGGGGGTTAATAGAAAAGTGTCAGACACAGTTACTGTATTTGTGTTATCCAGGTAGTTGATGATCTAATACAGGTATTATCTGCCACAAACTTTTGCTCGTCAAACTCAGGACCTAAATAGATTTGGATAGGTTTTTTAAGATAAAGCTGGTACGGCCTCCTTATCTGAACTATCCCTATTTGCTATCTGAACCAGGAATCCAAGAGATTCTGAAAAAATGCTTTCTTTCATTTTCTAAATTCACTCTCTGGTTCTTTCTATTGAACCCAGGAACCAAACAGATTTGGTGTGGGATACCTGTATAACCTAATGAATAATGCTCGAATGTTGCCCTAATATACCAGGCAACAAAAAGAACACTTGGAAAACAACAACAAAAACTCCCATTTAAAAACAGCCTTGGAGTCCAACCACTGCCCTGTCACCCGCCATGGCTTTTTTAAATTGAGAGTGAGATGTCAAGGAGAACGTATGTGAAGGTTTCATTCAAAATCCAATTTTAAGTATGTAGCTCAACTCCTACTGAACTGTCACCAACAAGGGAGAAAAAAGCTTTAAAAATCTGCAGGTTAAATGACTTATAGAAACTTTCTATGATTAATTAGACCTTCTCCTCCCATACTATTTTCATTACTTTTGTTCTGATGACTTAATCAGCAATGTGGCTGGAACTCAGTGGTTGCTAAGTTACAAAATAAATGAGTGCCACTTAAACTGTCACCTGCAGAGAATGTCTCTTGAACATCCTGTGTACAAGGTCTATCTTCAACTAGAGGCTAGTAATTCAGAAACCTCTTCACAAGTACTGGGTATCATATGAACTATAATGTACAATTACAATTCAGCTAAACACCCAATTCTATTAAGAAACACAAACCAATGAGAGCCACGAAGCCTGGAGAAGAGAAGGCCCATAGGGCCTCCCCATCAACATTGAGTGGATAATTGAACAAACATTTTCAGACCATTCCATGTGTCTCCAGTGTACTCACAGGAAGGGGGCCAAGGTCATTGGGGTTTAAAGATGTCTTTGACCGCATATGTACCGGAAATTTCAAACGCGGATCTTCCTGCAAGAAAAATGTAAAAGACAGTAGATGTTACGTGGAAATATCTATGTGCAGTTACTGGGTACTTTTCCTCTTGAGGTGTATGTTTCAAAGCAACCAGACTGTCCGTGCCTGGAGCATGAGATGGGTCCCATCTCTCTGCTTCGTACAGGAAGCCTGGCTGACCATCTCTCAGCACAGACTGTACTCTTCCTTCTTGTGATTGGTGGAAGAGGAGAGTAAGAATATTTACATGAAAGGTTAACCATTTCCCTGAGACCTTGAGAAGGAGAAGGGGGAAGAGAGTCCCAGCAGTGATGTTACTAGGAAAACCAGAATGGAGGGTGCCAGAGAATGTAGCAGAAAGAGGGAGTGTTAACAATGGTTTCTAAATCTCTCTATGGGTCCCAAGCTCCTGGTGAGGGGAGTGTGTTGTGAACACAACGGGCACTTGTGTTCCCCTCTGCTCCTTCCTGAACTTAGCAGATAATGTGAATCTGGTCTGTGAAGTCATGTGGCTACTCCAGGGGGTGTCGCCTCATCAGACAAAGTCACAAAGCTACGATATGACTTTACTGAGATTCTTGACCAAGTTCTGCAAATTAATATTTAAAAGTTTACCAAATTTTTTTCTTAATGCATAGGCTTCATAAGATACCACAGAGAAACAACAAAAGCCTGACATCCTGGGTCAGGCTTCAGGATTTACAAGGCATGGTCAGATGTATGATCTTGCAACAGACCTTGTTAGGGGGTTGAGCACATGGTCTCTGTTTCTTTAGATGAGTAAATGCAGTTTCAGAGAGAACAAAAAGTTGCCCAAAGGTTATGACCCAGAGTCCAGGGGCTGAGTCTCACTTATGTAGACCCAGTTAAAATGCAGTGTAGGCCAGGTGTGGCGGCTCACTCCTGTGATCCCAGCACTTTGGGAGGCTGAGGTAGGCGAATCACTTGAGGTCAGGAGTTCGAGACCAGCCTGGCCAACATGGTAAAATTATGTTCCTACTAAAAACACAAAAATTAGCCAGCTGTGGTAGTGTGTGCCTGTAGTCTCAGCTACTGGGGAGGCTGGGGTAGGAGAATTGCCTGAACCCAGAAAATGGAGGTTGCAGTGAGCCAAGATCATGCCACTGAACTCCAGACTGGGCAATGGAGTGAGACTCCATCTCAAAAAAAAAAAAAAAAAATGCAGTGTAAGGCCAGATGCAGTGGCTCATACTTGTAATCTCTGCACTTTGGGAGGCCAAGACAGGAGGATTGCTTGAGCCCAGGAGTTTGAGACCATCCCGGGCAACACAGCAAAACCCTATCTTGGCAAAAACCACAAAAAATTAGCTCAGTGTGGTGGTACATGCCTGCCCCAGCTACCTGAAAAGCTGATTTGGGAGGATCATCTGAGCCAGGAGGTCAAGGCTGCAGTGAGCTATAAGCTGTAATTGCGTCATTGCACTCCACCCTGGATGACACAGTGAGTGTTGTCTCCAAAAAAGAAAAAAAAAAAAAAAGGAGAATCTTTACACTCAAAAGATTAGAAAATAAATGATACAATTCAGAAAAACACATCGTCAACCAAAAAAGCTTAAGGTTAAAAAAAAGTAAACTGTTAAGACATTTGATATGAGCTTCATTCAATTTCATAATAGAGCATTTGCTGTTGTCAAATTACTGATTTTTCTGCTTCCCAAGTCAACCATCTAAGTCACAGTACCACTGAATCATAATCGTAGATCTTGGGAATTGACAAGAATCAAAAAAGACCATGAACAACAAAAATCGATCTTTGCTTCTTGTTAGCTAGGCAAATTTTTAAATGAAGAAAGAAATCATGTCAGCAGTTGGTGATGAATACTGACCCTGAACCCAATATATATTAAAACAGGTTAAGCAGAGGCACAAAATAATGACAGTAATCTGCAGTACACTGAGATACAAAGAATATAAACAAATATGCTAAGCAGATTGATGATTGAGAAGGTCTAAGAAGCTGATGATCTGCTATGCATTTGTGACAGGTTAACTGCAGACGGAGGAAAAAGTGAAAGCACTGAATCACCACTCAACGCTGACTCTGATCTGGACCAGGCAATGCCACAACCGGCAGGGGATCCTTGGGTTTCCACATAGCCAATGAGCATGCCAGGTTTAGAGAGAGCCTAGGACTGCTATCACATGAAAGAGGGGCAGGGTTTCTGGAGGCCACACACAAGGCCAGCCATGCCTTGGAATCACACGTAGGCTACTGTGAAAGGCAATCAGCCCCATTGGTAAAAGGCTGATGATTTAAAGGGGTAGAGGGGGGAAGAAGAAGCTAAAATTAGAGAAAAGTGTTGTGGGGGCAGTGAGGGGCAGAGCATGAGTATAAAACCAACTCAATTTCAAAGGTCTACTAAGTGGCCTTGTGTGGAAACCCAGACTTCACAGACTGTGAGGGCCAGAGGCCTTGAGGTTTATAATGTTATTTTATTATATCAACGATAATAAAAATAATGGAAGCAGCTGCCATGAATAAGCTCTGAGGGCTAAGGCTAGTGGTCACCCCCGAATCCCCAATCCTAGCGAGCCACTCGAGGAGGCAGGCATCTCTCCTTAGTTGACAGAGCATGTGAAGTGGCAGTCAAGGCTCTCTATTAGCTATGGACAACTTCAGGGCTGATGAGCAGTTGGAATACTAACGAGGTCTCTTATGATACGAAAATAAAAGATCAATGCATAAAGTATAGTTGGCTGTTTCTTCCTTTCTTTGGTGTCATAAGGGTATTCTTTTATGTGTAATATAAAATTGCTTCCCTCAGTCAAGTTGAAAGCGTTAAAGTGTTTTGTTTTTGTTTTTTGAGACAGTCTCGCTCTGTCGCCCAGACTGGAGTGCAGTGATGTGATCTCGGCTCACTGCAACCCCCGCCCTCCTGGGTTCAAGCAATTCTCCTGCCTCAGCCTCCTGAATAGCTGAGACTACGGGCATGTGCCACTATGCCTGGCTAATTTTTGTATTTTTAGTAGAGATGGGGTTTCACCATGTTAGCCAGATGGTCTCGATCTCCTGACCTTGTGATCCACCTGCTTTGGCCTCCCAAAGTGTTGGGATTACAGGCGTGAGCCACCGCACCTGGCTGAAAGTGTTTTTAAACAGGATGCAAAGAACAGTATCTTTTCAAAAAAAGGCTTTCATAATTCAAAACATATAAAATACAGGGATTTAAAAAAAAAAACAGATGTGCCTTTTTAAAAAAATTTTTCCATCTTAGAAGAGACCAACAACCATGCCTAGGGTAAAATGAGTTTTATTAGTTTGAACTTGGATGGAAAATGAACCTGCAACTTAACTAGGGTATAATCTTGCTACAAAAATAAGCCCATGCTTCATCCTGTGAAAAGCATAAATACACTAATATGGGTTGAATATCCCTCATTCAAAATGCTTGGGACTAGAGGGGCTTTGAATTTTAAAATACTTGCAGTTATGCTTACTGGTTCACCATCCCTAATCTGAGAATCTGAAATGCTCTGATGAGCATTTATTGCCTGAGTGTCATGTTTGTGCTCACAAAGTTTCAGACTTTGGATCATCTTGGATTTTGAATCTTTAAACTAGGGATGCTCAACCTGTATACACATGCTCCAAGCTGCTCCCTTAGCTGGATGCCCTCCTCAGCACATCCCTCCCAATCCCCTGACCTCCTACATGCACTCCCTGAAAGGCCTGAACCAGGCGGGGAACAAAGTCAATCTTTATTTGAATGAGGCTAAACTTGGCCTGTCATAGTAGCTCACGCCTATAATCCCAGCACTTTGGGAGGTCAAGGAGGAGGACCACTTGAGGTCAGGAGTTTGAGAGCAGCCTGGCCAACATGGTGAAATACCGTCTCTACTAAAAAATGTACAAAAATTAGCGGGGTGTGGTGGCGTGTACCTGTAATCCCAGCTACTCAGGAGGCTGAGGCAAGAGAACCGCTTGAACCCGGGAGACAGAGGTTGCAGTGAGCTGAGATTGTGCTGTTGTACTCCAGCCTGGGCGAGAGTGAGACTTCGTCTCAAAAATAATAATAAAAAAAGAATGAAGCCAAACTTCAACCAAATAGACTGATGGTAGACTGCCTTCAATATCTGTGTGTGTAAGGTCATGTTTTATGACATATTTCAATAAAATTTTTAAATTTCCCAATATACAGAGGGGAAATGTCCTTTCAGGCTTCTGGTTGGTGTAAGAATCAACAGTGCCCAGGCTGATGGAGGAAGGAGTGTTATTTTCATCATTCTCAACCTGTCCTATCAGTTTTTTTCCTTTTTCTATTCTAATGTTCATATCTAAGAATAGCTATGCTGTTCTCTCATTTGTTCTCTTTCTCTTTCAAAAATAAAAGAACAAAGCAAACCCCCAAACCAACTCAAAACAGATTTTTAAGCTGCAAATTATCTTCACGCTTCCCTCCGTCCCTCCATCTTTTGTCAAAACGAACAGGCAATTTAGGGTGTGTCTTCCGCAGGGAGAATCCTGCCTAGGCCTTTGTTTAGAAGTGATAACGCAGCTGTGTCAGCACATCTGCGTTCGCCCAAGAAGGGGGAGGACCTTGTGGAATTTCCAGTTGTTACTTTGAGGACTTTCCACACTGGCAGCAGCAATAAAATGTTGTTCTAACAGATTATAATTTTAAATCAGTAAATTAGTCAATAACAAGTATCTGGGTAAAAAGGGACAACTGGAAATTAAAAATGGTTTTCATTCAGCAACGATGCAGGCAATAAATAAAGCAAGTGCTGTTTAATTTAAAATATAGTCTGCCCAACGGCAATTACACTGCTGTTGAAAGGCTGTGAAAGGTTAGGGGATTCGATTACCAAGCTAGTTGAAATTACTAAAATCACAGCTTATGTTGGCAAGCCACAGTGGCTCCTTACACTAATCCATCTACTTTCATATTCATTAGCCCTTATGTCTGGAGCCCCTTTCTGGCTAAGGACTTGAAATTACAGCAGTGCTATAGTAAATGAGAACACTGGCAGGACAGCCAGGGGTTCCATGGTAATAAGAAAAAAGACATAAAAAACCAATCTCCATGACTATATTTTCCAAAGAGCTGCCAGCCTCTTCCTCTTGTTTTGCCTGCAAATCTGTAACATTATCTTCAGACCAGCAGGTAAGTCAAACGAACCTACATGTTATTATATGACTTAGAAGCAGTTATCAGTTTACCAAACGAATGTTACCAGATCTAAATGAGAAATTCTCTTGGCAGGTCATTCTATTACTTCAAAATAGAAAGAGCCTGTAGAGTGGTTCTCCCTTAGGGCTATTTTGAAATGTGTAGGGCATTATTGGTCATCACTATGTTGGGGTGGGGGTAATGGTGACCATTAGCACCTGGTGGCAGCAGCCAAGGTTAAGTGGCCTGCAACTGAAGGCACAAATGTCCCTGCCCCAAATGCCAAGAATGCGCTTGAAGACACAATGTCCCATGAGCCAGAGGATTCTAGGAGCACACCCTCTGGACCTGCTGGACTGAACTGATACCACACAATGGGCAAGGCATAAAATGACAGCCCAAATTCCCTTGGTCAGGGCTTGTTCTTGATCAAACGGACATACTTAATGTCCATCACTAGAAATGGGAATTTAGGGTATTATGTTCATTGTTGATCCAAGACCAAAGAGCTAGGGACAGTGACAATCACCAAAACTCAACCAGCATTCCCATAACAGAGGTTCTGAGCAAGCAGCACAGATAATAGTAGGACCAAGTGAAACTCTGAGTTAACTCTAGCCAGACAATTAGATGGGAATATAACAGAAAGGAGGAAAAACCACCTGCAGCATCAAAAAACAGAAATAAGGGAATCAATTTCAGTTTCATTACAGGTATAGAGATTATATAGCAGAAAATACCAACTGACTTTTAAAAGAACTATATACTACACTGAAAAAGCCACTTGCTGATTGAGCTAAAGAAATAAAGAACTGACGGAGAAATACAAAGATATGCTTATTCACCTTTGATTAATGTCATTTTGCTCAAGATAATACAATATACAGATCCTTTCTTGCATACAATTCAGGAGCACATGAAAGAGTTGCATGGTAAGAAAAATCAGTTCTGACAAAATGATCACAAAAAGGAGCTATCAGATTTACAACCAAAGTCACTCACTACATCTGCTACCCCATGATTAAAGGCATAAAAATGTAGCACAGATGTGTGAATACTGAGCTGATGTGAACAGTAAAGACTAAAGTGACAAACCAAAAGAAGGTGGGTATTGCCAATAAAAGTGCAAAAAGAAACTGACAAAAGAAAAAATGATTTGAAAATGATTATAACTCCTAATGAGATTACTTCGTGACATGGGATGGAATAACAACAAAATCTTAACAGCACACAGCAGTACCTTTCCACCCAATATGGCCAACTGTCTAAACCAGAGCTTCCCACGAGAAAAGGCAGTCCCAGCACCAATAGCAAAGACAGGTACCAGCCTGTGCCCCCCACTCCCACCCGCCCATCCATGCAGGGGCCAGGTGCAAGCTGAGGAGACCCTCTAGAGCACCCTTTACAGTCAATCCAATTCCTCTGCAAGAACTACAAACACGGAGTAACGAAATAAAGAAAGTAATGCCAGACTTCATGATGAAAACGGAGCCAAATAAAAGCAGCAGCCTTACCCAGGTTGTAGTCTTTGTGTTATGATCAATGAAGAGGGCCGGCCGTTGGCGCTATCCTCATTTCCCAGCCGGGTGGCAAGAGCTCTGTGTGACTTTGTGTTGTGGTTTGGGGGAGTTGTAAGGTGATGGCTGTGGGGACTGTGGGTTGGAAAGGGTGTCTTTCACAGCCCGACGTACGGGTGAGTCCTTGGCACCCTAAAGAATAACAATGAGCATTAGAACTCTTTAGCACGGTGCGATTCCAATGTGCCAAAATGTACCAGGGTACTGCAGAAGGCTCCTCTTTGGAGACGGACAAGAGGGCAGATCCCCCAAAACCTGTTTTCTGTCATTCATTTACTTTTAAATCAATCTAACTCTACATTTTCTCTGTTGGATAAACACATGACGATATTAAGTACATATAACCACTATCCTTTGGTAGCCACTCAGTATACCAAAAATACTATTCTGTACTAAGTGTTATGGATGGACATTTTACAGAGTGAAGAGAAACGTGCCCTTGCTCTTAATGAGCTTACAGTCTAATGAAGAATAGATTGGCAAGTTTTGGGGGGTGGGGGAAGAAAAACCTACATCAATAAAAACGATCTGGAATCTCACAGTTGTTACCCATGACATTTATATCAGAGTGTGGAAGAGACAGCATCTATTCCCACTTATCAGCATCTTGACCCAGGGCACGGAGAAGCCCACAGCTGTCTCTAAGACACAGGAAAGCTTAGGACCTCAGACATTTGCTCTTTGGCTTCTCTAACTCTGACATTTGTGATGTTAAAGGATGGTACCACAACAACACAAACACGACAGAGAGCACAAGCGGATGCCCAGCCATGATGCAGAGTTGCCAATGTGCATCAGAAACACAGATGCCCATATAATGAAAGGCCCTACAGCTAAAAGAAAAAAAAATGATCAAAGCAAAAGCTATGTTGAACAACTCAATATCAGCACTTGGTATTTGAAAGAGGGAGTATGCAATTCTAATGAGGTAACAGGTAAAAAAGGAGCGAAACACAACAAGAACGGTGAAGTCCTGAAAAGAGAGTTGCCCACATCCAGCACAAGTCACCATGGCCTCAGCCAAATGAGAATGAGAATCAGGTGAGAGAGTCCAGGAATGTTAACTGGGCGAGACAGAGAAGCAGGTAGAAGGTCGCACGAGAACACCCTCACCACCAACACAACGACTGATCGAGAGAGAGGAGGTGGCTGCAAAACTGCAAGGCGGAGTAAGAGAGAAGAAAGAATGGGGAGTCACAGGACAGAGTGAGTCCATTTAGATGAGGTAGCCGTCTCACCTCCAGCGGGGCAGATAAAGTTACTGTTGGCGAGCTGAGGCTACGAGGCCGGCGGATCTGAGGCTCGATTAGATGGTTGTTACTGTTTGTGGCTGATCCGGATGCACCATCTTCTGCAAGCTATTTTGGAGGCAAAAACAAGTTAGCTTCATAGGAGTCTCTCCCTGTGTGTGTGATTAGGAGCGCGAACCCAAACAACAACGCAACCAGCAATAATAAGAGGTCTGGCCTATTTAAAGCGTGGAGGAAATAATTAAACATAATGATGGGGGAAAGGACGGGGAAACACATTCAAGGGAGATAAAAATGAATCACTAGCCCAGCATAAAAACTAGCCTCGGATTAAGGGGGTGGGGTGGGGAAGAAGCTACTCACTGCAATAGGCTCTTGCTTTGAAAATACGTTTCACGTCACCTTTTTAAAATGTATTCAGTGATAAACTGATTTGAAAACCAAATTCTTCCCTAGGCTATTATCATATTTAAAGGAACGCATTTGCTTTGTCAGAAAGCTTTGACAAATATGGGTCTTTCAGAGCAACACAGAAACATCAGGAAAGGAGGCGGGTCGTGGACACTGTGGCGTCTACGGCCTGCGGTTTTAAGGTGGATGGCGATCTTCGTACCTGCATGATAGGTCGAGTCCAAGTTGTGGTTCGATTGTTATGATTGACATAGTATGTGCGCCCCTTAGCATCTTTTCTTCTTCCCAGCCTGAAGGCAGACCCGGCGTGGTATGTACATAGGCCACTGATGGCTGTTTGTGCAAGAAATCATTATTATTTAATACCTTGCATTTGTTTTCTTATCAGTTTAATAAAGTAAGGTACACCCAGATAATTATTTTCTCTAGACAAAGTTAGTTCTATTTATACAGAAAACACTTCCAAGTGTCTGGAAAACAGCAACAGATTTCCAATAGCTTCAAATCTACTGTGAAATGAACCCCACACAGTTGTGGAGTCTAAATTCTTACAGAACTTGGTTGTAAGACCCCATAGTCTTAAATGCAAAGGGTCGCTAAGGTGTTCACAGGGAAAGGGAAAAACATTATAATCTGTTCTAACTGCTGAATTCCATTGCCAAACCAGGTAGAGCTTAAAGGTATTTCCAACTGTCCAGTGTCACTGTGTATGAGAGGGACGCTCTG
This sequence comes from Ateles fusciceps, assembly GCA_036589455.1. NCBI lineage: Eukaryota > Metazoa > Chordata > Mammalia > Primates > Atelidae > Ateles > Ateles fusciceps. Next base: position 13,469,488 of record JAZHEH010000078.1, read on the forward strand.
GATCTTTCCCCGCTGTAGCTCTTGTGGGGTGCTCTTTCAGCTGAGTCTTAAATTCCTCCATCAGTTTAGGACCCTTACACTGTAGCTTTTGGGGCAAAATTTTAAACTCCCAACACAGAGCCCCTTCTGTAGGATGCTGACGGTCACATGGTAGCATATAAACTGTAGGACCACCAGGACATCTGTGTGCTCAGAAAGTCTCCTGGCACCCAGCCTCACACCCGAGGCTCTGTGCACCCAAGGCCACTGATAGGAGTGTGTTTCTTTGAAGGTAAACAAAGCTCGGCAGTCTTTGGGTTTTGAGACCTGTCCAGCGTAGAATGCCTGTATTTAGACAGCCCATGTTTGATCACAAGAAGATCCCTGAGAAGTGGTCTAAGAAATGTAGTCTGGATGGAGAAATACTGGAAAACAAGGATGTGTTGATAATTTATGGAGGCACTGGGACAGATGCTGGTGATGAGGGCTGTCCCAGGAGGTCCTGGATGCATGGGTAATGCATATAAGATCTGTGCCTGAGAACGAGCTCTAAGTGGGGAAAAGCTCAGAAACCAGAAGCCGACCACAGCTACACCAAGGCTCCTAGGAGAATCTAAAAGTATAGGAGCACATGCCTTAGGAATGAATGAATAACCTCTCACATGAGGTTACAAAAGGAAGCTGCTTCTCTTTAGGGTACTCCTTTCTCTAACCAGGATCAGGATCGTCTCCTGCCCCTCCAGGTATTTTAGCAGGTGGTGTTTTCTTGCTATTAGGCTGAGGATACAAATTTCCTCTGAACCCAACTGCTTTCTGTGCTTATGCCACCTTTTCCCTGAACTACCAACAATGTGTCTCCGTGAAGACGGTCATGTGGAGTTCTTTGGTGGACCCCAGGATCTCAAATTAGAGAAAGCACCAGCAAAGACGCTGCGCCAGGTAATTTGGAAACCTCATCCACAGAGAAGCAATATGCTAACCTCGCAGGCTTAAAAGCACATTTCAGAGAAATATCACCTGTGTAATCGATCACGAAGCAGCTGATTTTAGATTATGTGTAAGAAAAGTTTCTGCTAAAAATGCAGCAACCATTTCTTAACATTTCCTGAGATAAAATCCTAAAGCTCCATAAAGATAGTTTATAAAGACAGAAAGACTCAGATCATAGAGCATTCTGGATTCAGGTGTGGAGATTCAGCAGGAGCAGAAGAAACACCAACACTGATCTAATCATTTCATGAATATGAAACATCTGTGAATTAGCATGCAACCTGAGTGAAGCCCTCCTCCTCTAGTGGTGACGCCAACACAAAGGGCTACGTGGATCTGGGCCCTTCAATGGATTCCTCCGCTGAGCTAAGTTGTAACCTGTTTGTGGTCAATTAGTATTTCTGGCAAAGTATGTGCTATCAAGTTTTGACCTATTATATTTTATACTATCCATGAAATACTAAATGGAATTTGTTACGTTCCCCCGCTCCCTGTTGAGTTATTTTCTGGGAGAGGCAATGAGGTAGTCCATCAGAAAACTCAGCTCTAGAAACCTTAAGGATATTTTTGGAGTTACTGAATCTCTGGAAAGGACACTTAGGAGGCAACTGATATACTGAAACCACATGGATGTGCCACAGATAATCTCAGAACTGAATCCTAAAGCTGTGTGAATTCTAGCAACCAGGTTACTTTCTTTCTTTTTTTTTTTGAGACGGAGTATCACTCTGTCGCCCAGGCTGGAGTGCAGTGGTGCAATCTCAGCTCACTACAATGTCCACCTCCCGGGTTCAAGTGATTCTCCTGCCTCAGCCTCCCGAGTAGCTGGGAATATAGGTGCCCGCCACCACACCCAGCTAATTTTTGTATTTTTAGTAGAGACAAGGTTTCACCATGTTGGTCAGGCTGGTCTCGAACTGCTGACCTCAGGTGATCTATCCACCTCAGCCTCCCAAAGTGCTGGGATTCCAGGCCACTGTGCCTGGCCATCCAGGTTACTTTCATACAGCCATAGTGAACAGCACTATCAGTCTGTGGAAACTCAGGAGTGTAGCACAGAACACTAAATTTGATTAAAATGCTCATTCTCTCTTTTGAAAAGTGAACTGGCAACCTGTAATTTAGTTACATTTATGTGCAAGGGCATTTTGGAAATGTTTCTTTAAAGTGTTCTTGCCAAATGACCACAGAGAACAACCTGTGCTGCTGATTCCATTTGTAACTCACAACCCTGCCTCCCACCCCACAAAGCTAGTTGAGGGGGCAGGACTCAGCTTCTACACACAGACCATGGAAAGGCTCGCCACGAGGCCAAAACCAGCCTTCTGCTGTTCTGTGCTTGTAAGCACGTTCCACGCTAGCTCAACAAAAAAGTCATCAAGAAACCAGTTAGAAACTGCGACTTAGCTTAACATTTCACAGCTTTTCATCGTAAACTGAGTACACTACTGCTTTGTGATACCAAAAAGCCATTAGCTAGAACTTCCTAGTGGCTCTGTGTTTTTCATTAAAATAAAGAACATGATTGTAAGTTGCAGAAGTCTCAATATGCTTTTAAAAATAACCACTTTGTTGCTGACCATCGCAGATTTGCCAAGACTTGCACCAACCCTGTACTGGTGGCCTCGTGTATTTTTAGAATACATACAACAAAGACTGAAAGGACTGTGCTATCCCTCTCCTTTATCTCATGGGAGGGCCCTGGCGTAGCCTGCCAGAAAGTGACACCACTGTGCACTTACTTGCCATAAATCAAAGGCTGTAGTTTCTTGGCTGAGAATCAGGGCCTGTTCATTAGACTATAGGTATGAAAGCAGTACCATAGAAAGATAGTTGTACCAGGATGGTTACTTCAGCACAGTGTATGGAGTCAAAAGAGCATGGCAGGGGGAGCGGAGAGTCCTTGAATGTGGGGAAATTATAAACACTGCCGTGCATCCACGTCACTGAATACTATGTAATTATTAACATGTGCCAGAAGAATGACCATAAGTTAAAAAAAAAAAACCAAGGTGCTGAGTAATGTATACGTGACATCCCAAATGTGTACATATGTGTACCCACCGTATGTCTGTGAGAGCACACAGAGGGAGTGAGATGACATAATCCCAGGGTGGCTCCAGCCTGGGACAATATATTTCAGTGTGAGTGATGTGCAGAGGAACAGAGGGGATGCCAAAGAGGGAAACACAGAGGGAAGAGACAGAATTGCAAGACAGAACGTCAAGGGCATTCACAACAAAGGATGTGGAAGAGAAACATGCAGGACACAGCAGAAGAGAAACGGATGTGATCCTTTCAAACCGAACTAGGTAGGGAGAAAGTAAAGCGCCAGAGTAGATGAACACTTAGGAACGAATATTGCCAAGGCTGTGGAAAGAAAAACCCAACCCGTGCTGAAACTCAGTGAAGGGGATGATGGAGAGTACAGGCAAGAAGGCAAGAAGAGGGCAGTCTAAAGTGCCACCCAGGATCTCACTCCGAGGGGTCACCTTGTCCTTCCAGGTGACCCTTGCCATGGAGCCTGGTACTGCAATGATTCCACTCACCCTTCATTTACTACATCAGCTACTACAACTATACACAGTACCAGTACAGCTCCAAAGCTATACGCAGGTTGCAAGGCCAAGAAAATGCAAAAATAGGTGACATACAGATGATGTTCATCAGCACTGAATTCTATGAAAATTATTTCACAAAATGATCTTGTCTCCCCTGAAGCTCCACTACTCTCATTGAAATTGCAAGTGCAGAGTGGGAAACAGTTTATATAGAAAATGTCTTGAGTTCTACTGGAGGCTGCCTCACCCAGCACACGATTCAGTGACTCATGTGAACCACTGCAGCTCAATACCTTAACCTGAGCTGACTGCTCCTGGGCTGATTATTGCCAGTTTGATTTTCCTCTGTACAAGGCTGAGCATTAAATGGAAGTCATCAACATCTTTTAGAAAATCGGCAATTGTGTAAGTAAAGTTATCCACAAGTAATGAGCACTTGCAGCAAAATACACCACAGGTGGAACAATAAGGAAATTCTTTAAAATAGCTATTGCAGTTCGAAGCATAAACTATAAGCTAGCCTAACTTTAGGGATCAAGTGGAAAACAGGCTATTAAAATACATGGTCAAATCTAAGTCACCCACAAACATGAACACCATAAATTATTCAAAATAATGACTAAGAATGGCTGGCTTAGAGAAACATCAATTTTTCCAGATCACTTATATATCTTAATTATGACCTTCCCTGACCCTGGAATTGCAGAAACTTGTTCATTCCTGTGAGGAGAGCCCCTGGTGGCAGAGAAAGGGTCACTGGTGCATTCTGGAGACAAGAAAAATCTAAACTCCTTTTAAAAATGTGGTAGGGGCCAGGCACGGTGGCTCATGCCTGTAATCCCAGCACTTTGGGAGGCCAAGGTGGGTGGATTGCCAGAGGTCAGGAGTTTGAGATCAGCCTGGCCAACACAGTGAAACCCCGTCTCTACTAAAAATACAAAAAATTCACTGGGCACGGTGGCGGGTGCCTGTAATCCCAGCTACTCAGGAGGCTGAGGCAGGAGAATCGCTTGAACCCAGGGGGGCGGAGGCTGTAGTGAGCCGAGATCACGTCATTGCACTCTAGCCTGGGCAACAAGACAAAAACTCTATCTCAAAGAAAAAAAAAAAAGTGGTAGGGAAGATACAAAAAGAGAACGGCCCTGGGCACACCCAGGGATCACACGCACAATCTCATGCAATTCCCGTGGCTTCTCTGATTATCTTCCAACCAAATTATTTTAACCAAGCATCCTAATGAAAAGGAAAAGCTTACCAGGAGTACAAATACTAAAGCCAAAAATATCTTCTAAATGGTCAAGTTAAGTGTACTTAACCAAGGCCTGATAGTACTGCTAATAAAACTATGTGGGACTAAAAGTCATTCCATTTTACCCAGAACCTTTCAACAATCCCAGGAATGAAAAGCCTAAAATAAGAAATGTGTGCAGCTCTGTGGCACAAAGCAGGCAATCTTGCCGTTTAAAAACAGAGTATATTCACCACTACACGACATATTAAGACTGCCCACAGCCTGTCGCCATGGATGTCTGGCAAAGTGGATCATTACCGTTGGTTCCTCACCACCCGTGACAGTTGATGAACGTGCTCTCCTAGCTGGGGCACTGGGCTGTGAATGATAATTTACATCAGTGAAATGCACTTAAGGGATGACCCACTGCTTGCTGAATCAGGGGCCACCGCTGTGGCAGTGCTGTAAGGCAGGTGACATGAGCTCAGAACCCCTGAAACCCACCCTGTCTAGACAAAGCCGAGCAGTCGCTGATGACCAGCAGCACAAAAGGAGGCGTGACCCCCCTGCCACCCGAGGTGGCTCATCCTTGATCTGGGTAAACGACAACAAACTTAAAAAAGTGAGGAGAAAAAGAAAAAGCTGTTCTGGTTTTGTTCCCCACTGTCAAATCATTGGCAGATTCTGAAGTCCGCCAGCACTCAAAATTCAAGAGGCCACTGGTTATCAGTGAGTTCACAGCATCACAGGGTACAAAGAAAGAGAGGAATCACCAGTTTTCAGAAAAGTGAGCTCTTGGGGAAGTAAAATTGACATTGATTTTGAAAGGGAGAGAAAGTGTCATTTGTTCAAGGAAAATCACAGAATCACGAGGTTGAGAAGGACCCCACCAGCCCATCACAGTGGATTGTTTCCTTTCTGGGGCCCTGTATGGAACCATCCCAGAAAAGCAGCTCTTATCAAGCTTATGATTAAGCCTCTCCAGTGTTAAGTCACAGCTCAATCTATTATTTTGACTGCTTTCTTGACGAGTATACTCATTAATTTTTTCTCAAACATAAAAAAAATAAATAAAACCTAGGCCGAAATATCCTTTGAAATCAAGAGAAAATATACATGAGAGGGAAGACACTGTGATTTCAAAAATCTTAAATGTACTTTTCCCCCCTCAAATTCATGCATAATACATTATTAGTCTTAAAAATGATCAAGGTTTTGTAACAACAGGCAAAAACTGTCAAGGTGAAACATCAAATTGAACACATTAACACCACATACCGTCACCTCCAAAAGAAGAAACAAATTTATGTAAAATTTCTTATTTTTAAAGTGTACATCAAACATCTCTCAAGGCACTTCTACTCTGCCTCCCAACTTGAGTATTTATTTTTACATACATCAGATGTTATGAAATCCCCTGCACTTCTACATTTGCTGATAGTTATTAAAATGATGAACGAGTTGGAACGAATTATAGCCAATTCTTGGTGAGTGCAGCTGCCTTTAAAGAGAAGGTACAGAGGCTTTGCAGAGTTCAGAGTTCAGATCATTAGGAAGGCAAAGGAACATGTGGATGGTCACCCAGAAGAGTTCTTCCTGGTTAAAGGGAATGTGTTTTCAAAGTACAGATCACTGGAGCATAACTATAGTAACTCAATAAAGTAAAAGGAATTACTAATGCACCAAGAAACGTAAGTGAGCACATCAAAATGGGTATAAATTTGGGTGACAAACTAAAGGAATGAAGGTTCCAGCATTTTAGAGATGGGTGGCAATAACAATTCTCTGTATTGGAAATCTACTTCCCTAGGGCAATTTGCCAGGGAATTTAAAAACATCTCATTTATATGGTAAATAAATGTACACAGGAAAAACTCTTTTTGCAGCAGCCCAGATGATTATAAATGAAAGCCAACAGAACCAACTGATGACTGGAAATTAGCATGGGTTACCGGTGGTAGATGGGCCTGTTCTGCAACCGCGTCGGTGACACTGCAGGACCTCAACCTTGAGGAGGGTTCTCTTTGCTGGAAGAAGAGAAAAAGATAGGAAGCATCAAGAAATATATTCTTAAAAGCAACTTCCATTGGTTTAACAAACGTATCACTCAATCGTATTCACTGCTCTTCAATATTAGAAGGTAATGAAATGAAACATCTTTCCAGAGCAACAACAGTCATCCTTTAAAAAGTCATCTTCCACTTTAATTTTCAGTTACGCATACTGGAATTCTGATTGGTCCTTAGAGTAAATGGTAAAAGTAAGAGGAAACAAGAACTTCTGGAAAGGAGACTCAACAGGACTCTGCAACGCTCTAAAGCTGCTTTACAAACAGAAAGAAGCTAGCAGTCTTCTAGTACGCTTTAAGATGCACCCTCTGGGTACATTTTAATGTGATGTAAAACGAGGAAGAAACAGTGATATGTGGCTACTCAACATTTATTGATTATTACAAAGAGTCAGTCACATCCTATATTCACAGGAACTCAGACATCATCTTGCCCTACTTCTGAAAGATAAGGTATTTATAATTTTAGCTTTTTTTTTTTTTTTTTTTTTTTTTTTGAGACAGAGTCTTGTTCTGTTGCCCAGGCTGGAGTGCAGTGGCATGATCTTGGCTCACTGAAACCTCTGCCTCCCAAGTTCAAGCGATTCTCCTGTCTCAGCCTCCTGAGTAGCTGGGACTATAGGCACCCACCACCACATCTGGCTAATTTTTTGTATTTTTAGTATTTGTATTTGACCATATTGGTCAAGCTGGTCTTGAACTCCTGACCTCAGGTGATTCATCCACCTCAGCCTTCCAAAGTGCTGGGATTACAGGTGTGAACCTCTGTGCCCTGCCAATTTTAGCTTCTAAGTGGAGTTCAAGGAGTAAAGATAGGAATGATTAAAAATAGTGAGATCAAGCTAAAAAAAAAAATCTAGTGTCTAATGTTCCTCTCACTTGTTTGTCTAAGTGTTCCTCTCACTTAGTCTATGTGGTTAAATGAAGGCTAACTGACATGAATGAGGATTAGCGGCAGGTCACACACAGAAGCCAGAGTCTCCTTATCAGCAAGTTTATCCATGATATCAGTTTCTAGTATTTACTCATTTTTAATATCCTATGATAAGTAAATGGTATAAGAAGACTCTGTGGTAGGGATGGGGGACAATTCATGTCTTCCCACATTGGTTACTGTGAAGGAATGAGTCTTTCATGAAAGTCTCCCTCTGTCGCCCAGGGTGGAGTGCAGTGGTGCGATTTTGGCTCACTGTAACCTCTGCCTCCCGGGTTCAAGCAATTCTCATGCCTCAGCTTCCTGAGTAGCTGGGACTACAGGTGCACCCCACCACACCTGGCTAAGTTTTCTATTGTTAGTAAAGACAGGGTTTTACCATGTTGGCCAGGCTGGTCTCAAATTCCTGACCTCAGGTGATCCGCCTGCCTCAGCCTCTCAAAGTGCTGGGATTACAGGTGTGAGCTACCATGCCCAAAGTTCATGTTCTTGATCTTGAATACAGAGTAATCCTGATAAGCAAAACTGGAGAAGAGTCTCCTATTTAACTCTTATTTAAGTTTAACATGATGTGAAAATAATACAATGTTGTACTTGGGTCTTAAGGATATTTCATGCATTTAGAATTATTAAATGCAGGAGCTTCCCATTCAAAAAACTAGAATGGTGAATTTATTATTAACGCTGCAGAAAATTACAATGTTTTTCACTTGGTTGACTAAAGGTGTGTTATTGCCATGGTTTCTGTGGTAATTCCTTGGTTTCATAGGTTTGAAATATACGGCTTCATTGTTTATGTTGTTTCTATAACAATAGTTTTACCAACTCAAATAACCCATATACACGCAATCTCTTTTCTCCTGTCAATTTAGTACTACATTTTCATCTCGGTGACACATCTCTTTTTGAAAAAGTCACAGAATTTTAATGTGAAATCATATCAGCTGAATAATAAATGCAACTCATGTAACAGAGGCCGACAGTGTCTTTTAAAATAAAAACACCATAACCATAAAGCAATAATTTTGCAAGTACTTATTTGCTTTTACATTGTATGTAGTGCTATCATTTATGTCCGTTATGGTCATCGTAATGACTATTTTTTTCTAGGATGCCGTTTTCAGTGGAGTGACTACCATCATTTATCATCATGCATCTTTTAGTTCAGTTTCTTGAGAAACACTGAGACTTCATTTGCTCTTAATTCTATGCACGAGCAGCGATTTTCTACGGGTTATTTCTGCACAGTTCTGTACTGTCAAACATGGAAGTCTTTGTGACTGATTCCACTGGGCTCAGGCACTGGGCCCATCTGAAGCTTCTACAAAGTATGTTTCTGATTGGTGGAGAGCCCAAGTTAAATGCTACCTTGATGACAGTGTCACAATTTCACAACCTTTCTCAAGGGTTCATACTCTGGGACTTACGAGATGTCTTCTATCTCCCATTCAAACCTTGTCTTGGATGGGCCACTTCAGACTCATGCCCTTATCAGTGAAATGAGAATTATAAAGCCTGAAGAACATAACTTAAGAGGACTGATTAGGCCTGATGGCTTTTATTTGGTACTGTGACATCCTATTTTTGTGATAAAGGTACTACTGTCATGAGCCTTTTGGCTGGGAAAGGATTCTACAAGGTTAAAGCTAATTATTTACAGACATCATGGCGTTTTATTTCTTTGAGTTCTTTATAAACCAAGAAAGGGTTAGTGGTATGGGGTGAGCAAAGCTGCCTTCCAAATCAAGAAAGATTCTCACCTGCTCAGGCTAATTTTGGCATACTCCTGCTTCTCCTAGGGAAGGAGGAACTTTGTAAAATGTCAGAGTTAACTGGGAGCTAGAAGACCGCTGGTCACTATTTACATAAAAGATTCTCCTAAAGCAACAAAACAATAAAACATTGCTCAGCTTTTCTTTCAAACAAGACCAATACTTACAATCAAAGAGCTGAACTGTTCCCCATTGGAGTCTGGAGTGATCTGAAGCCTTCTGCTCAGTTCCTCTGACAGCTCCTGAGGGCTGGTCCGAGATCCCGGGGAGGCTGGTGGTGGGGGCAGAGCCAGACTGAGAGAGTCTCCAGAGATATTCACTTCCTCTGAAATGGTCTCCCAAGGCTTTCAGAGAAGGAGACACTGGGGTAAATGCTAGGAAATGGGGACTCCGCCCAGCTCCCCAATAAAAGCATGTAACAACAATAGCCACAGTGATAACTATAATACCTACTAAGCACCTCTCACAACCTTCACAATAATCACGAGGAAGATAAGACTACACTCCCCCAATTAACAGATGAGGAAACTGAGGCACAAGGTAACAGCTAGCAAGTGGTAGGGCCATGATGTGAACCAAAGAGTCTGTGCTCGTAACCACTTTATAACAACACCCCTCTGAACAACGACTGATTTTCAGCACTTGTTACTCTATGTGTGGGCCAAAACACACACACACACACACACACACACACACACACACACACACACACACAGAGACACCTTTCTCTTGACATGGACTTTCTTTTACTTTTAACAGCCCGACGATTCACCGTGAGAGCAGCATAGCAGCTATATGCTGTAATTACACAATGGTGTAAAGTAACTTAGAGTGAATTTATTATGGAATCATTACTTTTGCTTTTGCAAGTTTAATCACCGCATTGTGAATGATCTTCCTAAGACAATGTCTAAAAAGAATGGATTTTTAGTACATAAACGGAGCTGATAAGACATCATGGAAGATTACGGCTAATTTGTTTAATTCATAATGTTTTAAGTAATATATCATAACTACTTAAAGGGAAAATTGCAAACACTTCTCTTCACCCAAATTTATATTTTCATGGTAATAAATTTCTTTCAAGGTGTCAAGCGACTCAGTAAAAATGTGCATGTGATATCCAAACAAGTTACAGGGCTCATTCAATAGCTCAACTATGATAACAAAGTTGTCATTTAATGAAACATGGTTAGACTCTGGTGAAAAATAAATTATAAAGTGAAAATATCTTAAGATTTTCATACTGAAAGATAATGTTAGCTGGACGCAGTGGCTCATGCCTGTGGTCCTAGTGCTTTGGGGGGGCTGAGGCAGGTGGATCATGAAGTCAGGGGTTCAAGACTAGCCTGGCCAATATGGTGAAACCTTGTCTTTACTAAAAATACAAAAAAAAAAAAAAAAAAAAATTAGCTGAGTGTGGTGGTGTGTGCCTATAATCCCAGCTACTCGGGAGGCTGAGGCAGGAGAATTGCTTGAATCTGAGAGGCAGAGGTTGCAGTGAGCTGAGATCACGCCACTGCAACGCCAGTCTGGGAGACATGGCAAGACTCTGTCTTGGGGAAAAAAGAAACAACAATAATGTCATTCCCATTTCTATCAATAATAGAGCCGCATGTACTTGTCAAATATGGCTTTCATAGCACTTTCACATTAATTAATATCCAGATGGTAATTAATTCACTGTTACCATAATCTTTACATTCTCAACAACATTTACTGAGAGAAGAAATGATGATATAAAATCAATCTGGAGAACATGGAAAGAAGGGGCTGCAGGGCTCTGCAGCATTCTGGGGACATCGTACCTCGGGGACATCCCCGCCCCTCCGAGGGCTCAGGCTCCAAGTCCTCGCTGATGTGCCTGCGAGAGCGGAAGCGCCGGTGCGCTGCCTCCTGGTTGATCTGTCTGATGTTATTGTCTGACTCAGAGGACACGTCCCTGAGCATGCAGGAAAGGGGAAGGAGAAGAAGAGAGAACGGTTGAGATTGGGCCCCTCACGACAGTCCAGTGCCCACGGAGGGCGAGATGCCCACTCAAGTGTCAGCATAAAACACTGACAGCTGAAGTGTAGGTTAAGGTTCACTGCAATCAAATAAATGCAGTTTTAAAATGCATTACACCATTTTGAGTAACTTTCAGGCATATATTTCAAAATACACCTTAGTTTTAAATAAAAAACAGAAATCAAAGTCCTCCACCCATCTGCCACAGTGACAAGTCAGGCCTCTGGAAGGAGAGGTGACAGGCGAGTTCACACAGCAGCTGGGCAGTCCCAAATTCTTCTAGAAGGCCAGCAACAACAAGGCAGCTATTTTGGTCACCAACAATTTGACCAGAGACTACAAAAGGTACAAATTCAAAGCTGCCATCTAGAAGGAAGTATCCCTAATCCAACGTGAATTCTTTTCAGCTGCTTTCTAGCTCATTTTGACAGAATCTCAAAATTGTGACACTACATTTCTCCTCTCTACCCTACTTTAAAAATCCTAGTAACTCTCAAGTGAGCTGGGGATCTGAAGACCACCACAACATCACACCCTATTTTTTGTCATGTGATGCTCTCGATTCAGCATCTAAATGTTTTGATTCAATTTTGAAAACTTTTTTGGGCTGGGCATGCTGGCTAACGCCTGTAATCCCAACACTTTGGGAGGCCAAGGTGGGTGAATCACTTGAGGCCAGGAGTTCAAGACATGCCTGGCCAACATGTCAAAATCCTGTCTCTACTAAAAATACGAAAATTAGCCAGGTGTGGTGGCATGTGCCTGTAGTCCCAGCTACTCAGGAGGCTGAGGCAGGAGAATCACTGAACCTGGGAGGCGGAGGTTACAGTGAGATGAAATTGCACCACTGCACTCCAGCCAGGGCAGAAGAGTGAGATTCTATCTCAAAAACAAAAACAAAAACACCCAACTTTTTTTGCAGTAAATTACAGGCAATCATTATTGGGGAGAAATACTAGTCACAGGCTTTTACTGTACAAGTTTAAATGCCAAAAAGGTTTTCAGGGAAAACTCTCACAGATACTTTCAATAAGACAGCATATCATGTTAATGAAAATTACTGCACAAGTTAATATCTCAAAAGTTGAAATCTTTATTTCAGATTAATTGAAACATAGTACTTATCAAGAACACTCATTATAGTCTCCTTCTAAAACACAAATTTTAAAGTTTTCTTACACATTCTGAAACGAACTTATGCCATATCTCAATAAAGAGCCTGCTAGCAGAGGTTGTGGTGGAAACTTTCCTTAACTAACTTTCCTCTTGCCTTCTCGAAGTCATGCCCATTGGAAGGAGGCGCTCCTCAGGTTCCACCAAGTTCTGCTGTGTCCTTCCTGGCTCAGCCTCTCCCTCTGGCATTGCTGCCTCTCTGATGGGGCAGCTATGCCTCTGCCTTCTCCCAAAACTACATGTGAACCTGAATTTGGATTAAGAACTGCATTTTTCGGCCGGATGCAGTGGCTCACACCTGTAATCACAGCACTTTGGGAGGCTGAGGCAGGCAGATCACCTAAGGTCAGGAGTTTGAGGCCAGTTTGACCAACATGGTGAAACCCCACCTCTACAAAAATACAAAAATTAGCTGGGCATGGTGGTAGGTGGAGGTTGCAGTTAGCCGCGATGGTGCCAACTACACTCCAGCCTGGGCAACAGAGTGAGACTGTGTCTTAAACAAACAGCAGAAAAGAACTGCATTCTTCCCTTGTTGCTCTAGATTAGTAAAGAGTCAGCAAATTATACCTTCTGTTTTAGTTTCTGGGACACTGCCACCCAAGACAGTTTCTCTTTTAAGCTACTTTATTAAAGTCTAATCAACACATTAAAAAGCTGTTGATGTTTAATGTATATCTCTTGATGAGCACGGGGACATGTGTATATACCTCTGGAACCGTCAAAAAATAGTACATATTAAAAAAATGTATGAAGTGTTTTCTCAAGAATTCCCTCCTTAGTTTCACAACTCTGTGAGGCAGAGAAAGTAGCAGTTATCTCCATTTGTCCCCAAAATACAGCCTCCAGTCTGCATGATCCTTATTTATGAAGTTGAACATTTTTCCATATATGTATTAGCTGTCAGGATTTTTCCTGTGTAAGTTGCTCCTGGCCACTTTTCTGCAGAGGTTGCATAAGAAGCTACCTTTCCAGGTGCTCCTGTCTCATGCTGTTGAACAAAGGTAGATAATGGTGCTTTGCTTAGGATATTGCTAGTAAGATTCTTCTGGTCACTACATGTAACCAAGTCCAAGGTGGGTCCAAATTCATTTTTACATTTTAGCCACAATGGCTTACAACAATTCTAATAGCTATGGTAATTAATCAAAAGGAAATAGTAACCAATAATATATATATATATAAAAGAATCAACCAAATTATTTATGAGGGAAACATTTTTAACAAAAGACAGTTCAGCATCATCCAGCCGCTCTGATATTTTTGCTGCCCTGAGACCACTTTGCTGTCCTGAGCTACTGCCCATGCTGGGTAGTCCAAAGCTGATTGAGAATAGCTGATATTCACAAGAACCCACTTGGGGGCTCAGGAAAGACAGGCCATTCATTGTTCCAGATTCAGCAAGCTTTCTCTCTAAATTAAACAAAACCTAGACCAGAAAACTTGGCCACCCCTCCCACCCACAGTCATATATAGAGTATCTTTGCAATTTCTAAAGATAAAAGGTTTTTAAGAACATGATACATCATGCCACTTGTTGTCTAAATTGTATCATTAGCCAATTTCTTTCAGAGTTCGAGTAGATAAGAAAATTATACTACCCAATGGACTTGCTTTTATTATGTACTGAAAGTTACATAGTTCACTGATAATTTCCTCCTTGTCTTGGCTGCTAGGCAGCTCATAATTTCAAGGATAAAATTCCTTTTCCTTAAGGCTTTGTTTTTGCCCTTTAATGTATATCAATAGATATAGGTCTTGCTGTATAAACTGATTTAAAAACAAGCTGCTACAAAACGATTTTTAAAGTCCACGAGTTTTAACCAGAGTTTATTTGCTATCAATTAAAACACAAATTGCTGAGGGAACAAAACAGGAATGGTTTACTGCATCCCTAAGGCTGGTAAGGGATTACAATACACAGTAATTACTAATTCTGATTTTGCAACTCTCCCATGTGTTTCTGATTAACAGGGTAAAATTTCCTTAAAAAATTTTTTTTGGAGAAGGTTTCCAAATCAACTCATTGACAAGAGTAAAAATCCAAAAACTTAAAGAAACCAGAAAACTGCAAAGCCAATTTGCTTGCTGTTCTATTCTGGGTCAGGAGAGAAAGGTGAAGAAGAAAAGAATGATGTAATCAACAAATGTAAGGTAAGTCTAAGAAAAATCTCCTCTCCTTTGTATTTCAGGAATTCACATAAAAGAAGACATAGAAAATAAACCAGCTCATACTGAAAACAGCAGCATGTGATTCAAAGGCAATCACTTACAATATACAAGTTCTGACTGCTCTCTCGTGCTTTACGTAAACAGAGAGGAATCTCATACCACACCACCATCTGCCCCGACTGGCATATAATATATTTCCCAGCCTGTCCCAGAGGGCCGTCATGTTGTCCCTAGCTGTGCAGTGCATGCGCACATTTTCCCGACCATCGCACGGTACTCACATCAGGCTTGGTCGGTGCCACTGAGTGGTCCGGTTGTTGTGGTTGACATAGTAAGTTCGGCCTAAAATTGTCCACTTTTTCTTCCCCACCCGGGGGGCAGAGGAGGAGGAGGAAGTTCCTCTTGGTGCTGAGAAGCCGAGTCATTCGAGTCAACAACTTCCCATCCATGCTGCGGAATACAGTTAAAGGTTGGTTATGAGGTCGGTTCTTCAGCTCTAAGAGGTCATCGCAGTGTGCCCTGTGTGCCCTTCTCCTTGCTCTGGGGCTCTCTGGCTCTTGCCATGGCTTCGAGGCCACATTTGAGTAAATTCCCAAATAAGGGCCCCTCCCCCAAAAAACTGATTGTAGAAAGGTGTCAAAAATCTTTTGTGTAATGGCCAATGAATTGTGCTGCCCTCCAAGATGACTATATTACAGGGCAACACTGATTTGGATATGCACAGCTGGTGACACTACTCAAGGCACAACATACTCTTTCCATATCTCATGTTTGTTATTTTGACTTGAAGGCCTCCAAGGCTGTACAAAGCCCGGCCAATGATGCAGGTCACATTACAGCTGTCATCTTTTCAACACCTCCATGAGGTAAAGGGAGCAGGGAAGATGAGCTGCACTATACCTGTGTTCTAACAGAAATCACTGCGCAGGGGACCAGAGCCCTGGAGCCCTGCTGCTCCCCCAGGGAGGCGGGGCTTTGAGAGAGAAGCCTTTTCTCTGCATCCCAGACTGCAGGAGCCAGAAGTCTGGAAGCTGCTGCTTTCTCCTCAGGCCCTCTACACTAGCTGTGTCCACACCAATGGGTTTCACGGTACCAAAATTTGAGTTCCATTTTTACAGCACATATTTTAGGCATTAAGTATTCCCTTCCTAACCTCCTCTGCTAAAATCACTGGAAAATTAAGTAATTCACTGCTTACAGCATTGGAAGGCAAAAGAGTGTACAACATTCCTTGAATTTGAGATGAAAATCTGTTGATGTGCTTATGAAATGTTAACATTCATAAATGTCTACCACCCACATTACTCCTCTTCGTGTACATGGAGAGGTGAAGGCTCGTAAAGGAAGTAATGCCTGGAAATATGACCTCTTAGGTGGAGGGGGGTTCGGTTAACTTCTCCACAACACGTTAATCACATATCACATATATACAACAGCTGCAAACAGATGTGAGCATAAGCCCTAGAGAGGCCTCGTTTAATGGACACTTTGAGAATATGAGAACTTGTCTAACAAAACAGCAGTGTCTGAGGCATGTGCTGAAAAGGTAGGACAGGGCGCACAGCATCGGTTTGTGACAAGGCAAATATGGGCGGCTCTGTCAGGCAGCAGAAAAGGGACGTTCCTCTGGCCAGCTCGTTCCAGAATGGGATTTCTGGAGGAGGGTGTTTCTACCACAGGCCGCTACCTGTGGCCAAATGAGTAAGAAACTTGGAAAAAGGTGATTTTCTAAATTCCTTCACCCACTTTGAAGCGACTTCAATGGCTAAAAGGAATTTATGAGGAGTTGCAAGTCAATAGCAAGAATAGAATTTGATGTGTGAGACTTTCACGGAGCTGTGCAGCTAACAGTAGGGAATGGGCGTAGCACTGTCTAAAGAGCAATCTCTCCGAGGACTGGTGTTGCAACATAAGAAGTTCATCTTTAACCAAAACAAATAAATGCACCGGTAGACTATCAATGACCAATGTGTGGACATCAGTATGTTCTTTCATATTTAAGTCTTCTAAACTTTATTTCCTTCAATTATAAAGGCTGAAAGTAAAAATGAATATGATCTCAAGGCAAAGAGTGAGGCCCGACACCCTCGACATACCTCCATGTCGTCCCTCTGGTCGCTGTTTTCTTCATCTTGACCTCCATTTTTCGGCATATAGGCCATTTTCAATCGCAAAAATCCCTTAACTCGAGATTTATGGCTGCACGCATAATGGAAGAAAATTGATTAGAAGAGGTATGACTTGAAAGGTTACACTTAAAATCGTCTTCGGCAAAAGCCAACCACCACAGCACGCCCGCAGGCATCCCACCCACACACACCCACAAACCTCACCTTCTTGGTCTGAGAAGAAAGTCCTTAAAGGTATAGGGTCGCTCCATGGTTGGATCTCTGTCTGTGGGTGAAAAACACATTAAGTTTTAATATTCCTGATAATTTCGTGTTTTAGATACACCCAGCTGGATTAGAGAGAGTACATTTTGAATTTTAGCATGTGGCACCGCTGAATGTGGTTCTTCACTTGGTACCTGACAGTCCACGGAATGGATCTAGCAGAGATCCACTAGATGTCACTATCCACACCGGGTTTTAGGAACCAGCCCCAGCCACAGACAAATGACAAAATTATAGTTGTCATTGCCGAGTATAATTTCTAACTGCAGGGTGTGGCCTCGCTCTCACAGAGCTGATTAACTTCGGAGAACCAGTGGCCACCGGTGCCTTGCTATATGCCCGTGACTCAAGACACATATGAGTGGAGTAAACAGAAGAACATGCAAGATTTAATCTTTGAGGTCAACTTTATTTTTCACCTTAAAATTTCACATCATCAGCCTAAGAGAATTGACTGTCTCCTACACAGAGATCACCCCAGGAAGCAGTACCAATCAGCCTTTTGTTGAAGCTTAGTTCATGAAGCTATAAGTACAAGTAGGGTATCTGTTCATTTTTAAAGAAATCAGTGTTCATTTTATTGTGCGAAGTTGGTTGGCCTACCAAAGCAGGAAATTGGAAAAATAAGTGTGACTATTTCATTAATAGATGCTCTATATGCAATGAAACCTCAAATATCTAGACCCTTCGATGAAACACAATTTCAAATACTTTTGTAGCAAGAGAGATAAACCGCAGTCCAATGATTTACTGTATGAGGCTTGTGTGTGCGTGCACAATGTGTACATACGTCTACGCTTCTATTTTAAATATTATCTGTTTATGTCATTCTCTGCCTTAAACTCTCAATGGCTTCCTACTCCTCTCAGAATAAACTGAAAATTCTTTCCTATGACCTAGAAGGCCAACCATAATCTGGCTTTCAATTATCTTTTACCTCACTGTGAGCCAGTCTCTCTCTTTCTTCCTTGTACTCCCAACCATTCTGGCCTCATCTGTCATGGATGCAAATTATACGTCCTGCGGTAGGGCCCATGCATGGGCAGGTCCCTCTGCTGGACAGCTCTGACTCCAGATGGCACATGGCTGTCTCCACTTTGCCATCCAAGGGTGAGATCCCAGCTCACATCCTCAGAGTTCCCACCATCAGCCATCCTTATCAACCCCACAACCTATCATCCTGCTGTATCTTCCTCATATCACTGTCTGCAAGTACCTGTTCATTTGTTGACATATTAGTTTATCATCCATCACTTCCAGAATGTAAGCTCATGGGAAGAGACTTGAATTTGCTCACCATTGTTTCATTGGTGCCAAGAACAGTGCCTGGCACCAAGTAGGTACTCATGTAAGCACTCAATTCATCTGATCTGTATTAAATTACTGAGGCTCTCAAAATTCACTATCACTGAATGAAGTAAATTACATTTTCTAGACTGTTCTTATGAGGCAGTCACAAACATACATTTTGAAAATATTTTCTACCAAAAGGTTTGTAAACATATAGCATTTACAGTGGAAAATTTATTAAGAAAACTATTGTTGGTTTTCCTGTTTTCATTTATTTAACCAACATTTATTTATTTATTTAGAGACAGGGTCTTCTGTCCAGGCTGGTGCACAGTGGCCCAATCAGCTCACTGCAGCCTCAGGTGATCCTCCTACCTCAGCCTCCCAAGTAGCTGGGACCACAGGTGTGTGCCACTATGCCTGGCTAATATTTTTATTTTTCATAGACATGGGGGTCTTCTTATGTTGCCCAGGCTGGTCTCGAACTCCAGAACTCAAGAGATCCTCTTGCCCTGGCCTCCCAAAGTGCTGGGATTACATGCATAAGCCACCATGCCCTGCCAACCAACAAATAATTTGAGAGCAATATAATGTGAACACCATGCGGGTACAACATGATATACCAGTCCTCATGGTTACCATTACAAGGGAAGAGCCATCGTGTCAACAATCCACTAGAAGCTAAGGCAGAACAAATTCACTGACCCAGAGAGGACACATTCTGTGAGGCTTCGGGTAGAGGGGGAAGAGACTGACTCTGACTTGGAAGTCAAAATGGTTTTGGATGTGTAGTTAAATACGGGGTGATGGGAAGGCTTTGAGAGGTGGAGAATTTGGAGAAGGGACAGTTTAAACACAGGAAATCAAACAGCATGACAAAGCCTACAGGCTCACCAGTGGGCATGAGCAGTCTAGGAGCAGCAGACAGCAAGCAAGAGAGGGAAGAGGGGCAAGTCCTGGGAACCACAGAGCTTAGAGGGACTCTGAACATGAGTCTGTCCATACCCTATGCAGCTTAACTCATTGACAGCACACAGGCCAAGAGGCAGACTTCCCAGGTTTGCACCCTAGCTTGGTTACTTACAGAGCTGAGTGGCTAAGGGCAAGTTCCTTACCACTCTGGGCCTCCGTGTCCTCGTCTATAAAATGCAACAGTAACCATATCTTACAGGGCTGTTGTGAGGATCAAACCAATCAACTGAGTTGGTTTCCACAAAGTTCTAGGGGCACCTGGCACACTCAGCAAACACTGGCCATGTTCATTGGACAATTCTCCACGTTCATGTCACTTGCCAGTACTGCCAACTCAACACCAAGCAGTAACAGGCAGAGCATTAAAAATGAAAGTTCACCTTCACGGAAATTCTCTAGCCTGAATTACAAGATAATCTTATAGGTAACTACAAGATTCTTCTTGGCATTCATCCAGGTTCCAATCTGATCCTGTTCCCTGGAGCAGAGCCTAGTGGAGACTCCCAGGATGGCACTGAGGGTGCTCCTGGTGGAAAGCCATCCTCAACAGACTGCTGTAAACAGTGCTATTGGCCACAATAGCCACAATGCTGCCCCCCTGTTCCAGAGTACAAGCATTCAAAAGGAAATATGGATACACAGTACTTTTATTTTAAAGAGAGGAGATGCTTTCAGCCTAAGTGCAGTCACTCTGGGATGGAGTGATATAAAGGATTGTGCAGGCAAATGGAAGGCGAGGGCCCTACTGTGTCCCTAGACTTGAAAACTGGATGCAACCACCCAACCACCTAAGCCTTGGGCGAACCCACCCCATGCCCACACCCTTGACCACACCACAGGCTCACAATGATGCTGGACACCCAGGGTCAGATCCGGCACTGCCAATGACCTGCTTATTGTTGGGCAAATCCCCTCCCTCTCTAGGCCAGGCTTTTTCTTCTGGAAAATACTGGGAGTGAATCAGTGTCTCTGAAGTCCCTCCAAACTCCATGAATTTGAATTCTGCACTCATGAGAGGGAACCATCACCCGGATACCAGCCATAAACTCAAGAAGGGTAAAAGGATGTTGATCAGCTGAGTTACCTTCAAGCACAGGCAGGGCATCAAACAATACCACCACCCTGAAAATACCTCATCTAAGGAAATTAAAATTCCCAAGTGAGCCATGGTTGTCTTAAGTGGCACATGACTGGGATTTAGAAAAATTTAATGTTTTCAAATAGCTGTCTCTGCCCCACTGGCTTTCCCAGGGATGAAGAGATTTTGTGGCTGGGCAAAGGTGGGATTGCTGGGGGCTCTAGGGGAAAGGGAGACAGAGCTGACAAGTCAAGAGGCAGGTGCAACAGGCAGACACCTGCCAGAAATCTCTCTGTTAATACAGATCTTGAAGTTCTCTTTATCTCTAATTAATAGATATGAATTATCAAATATACAAACTTTCAGGCAGCAATCCACTGAATTTAACAGACAAATGTGAAAACGGTAGTTGAAAAAAGTCAACAATGACAGTCCGGTTACAGCTAAGTTTGCTCTTGGTCTCTCAATGTAAAAGCAAAAGGAGAGCTTGCTCTGTCTCCCAGGCTGCAGTGCAGTGGTACAACAACAGCAATGACCTCCCATGCTCAAGTGATCCTCCCACCTCAGCCTTCCAAATAGTTGGGACAACAGGCATGTGCCACCATGCTGGGTTAATCTTTAAGTTTTTCCACACAGGCAGGGGCTTGCTATGTTGCCCAGGCTGGTCTTGAACTCCTGGACTCAAGTGATCCTCCTGTCTTGGCCTCCCAAAGTACTGGGATTACAGGCATGACCCACCGTGCCTGGTCTGCCTATTTTCTTTTATCTAAAATTGGTCTTGACAAATTTTGAATCTACAGACTGTAAATAATCCATCTTGACAATGGTCATGTATCAGCGAAGAACACAGCATCCACAATTCACTCCACAAAATATATTCACAAGCTCCCACCCTCTTTAAACACTCACACTTGTGTGCTATCACACAAAACAGAATGCCACTGTAATTTCCCCCACAAGCATCCTACACACATGACCAAACATACATACGAGAGCACCTGCAATCCTGAATTCAAAAGCCACGTGCATTCGGAACATGCTACTTGAATAAAGAACCTATCTTCAGGCCTCTCCTTGTTTTCTTTGTGGCTCGTCTCCCTACTGTAGTTGGCTGCATATAGTTAGTCAGTTTTAAGTATGGAGGTGACAGCATTCCACCGCAAGTTTCCCTTTGGGCACGTGTGTAACTAGGAGCGCTCAGTCCTCTCTGGGCATTCACGGCTCCACCTCTGTAATCGGCCAGCTTCTATTCCTGCTCTGTGCCTCTGCACCACTTCCTTTGAAGACTCACTAACCCTGCCTCCACTCAGAATCCAAAGCTAAACTCTTCCTTTGACTGACTTGGTCTAGGAAGAGGAACCTTATTCTATTCTCGGGGAGCCCTGCTCAGCCTCTCAAGACCCAGTGCCACTCGGTCGCTCAAACAAAAGCTTGTTGGAGCAAGCTTTTTAAACATGTCACTTTTGCCTCTTATAGAATATTAGAATATTTGCCTCTCAGAAAATAATTTCCCTTGGCCAAGATGTGGTTTTTACATTAGGGAAAGGATGGCTGGAGATGTCCATGAAGCATCTGGCCCATCAACCAACACTGTCTAAAAGAGTGAGAGGATCACAGCTTCAGCCTGAAGAACATAAACAGAAGACCTCCTGGAGGAGAAGTACGTGAGGTCTTTCCTCACAAAAGGTGAAACAGTCACATCCTCCTAATGTGATCTGAAAAGAATAGTCAGGTTTCTGATGGCTCATAGAATAGGTCTCACGCAGAATCCCCATGCAGGACCCCCGCCAACCCCCGTGGCACCCTGGAACTTCAGATTTTTATAAAGAAACAAACAAAATATTTTAAGAATATCACTTTCACTTCCAATCCTTTGGAACCTTGCAAGCTTTCTTCCTTAACAGCTCCCCTGAGTGCCTAAGAGTAAATTACTTGCTATCACTTTCCTTCACAACACAGCTTCAAAGCTTCCTTGGAAAGATCCAGTCTTTCTTGGCATTTAACATATGGAAACAGCCACAATTTCCAAACAGCAGGAAGCTTATGCTAGGGGGTTAAGTCGCTTTAGTTTATAGACTATTTATGCCACTTGCTCACACAAAGCATTAAAAAAAATAACACAATGGCCTTGTAAGGCAGAAACACTCGCCTTTCCTCTCTCAGCTGCTTCTTCTCTCGCTCTGTGCTGCCCAGGGAAGAAGGCCAGGAGGAAGTCTGGGACAAGCTGGAAACTGAAGCTGGAATCGGAGATGTTGCTCTACTTTCCTCAAGGCCTCCGGGTCCTACCCCCCCCCAGTCTATCTGCACTGCCTCCTGTTTCAGGTGACAGCCCTAACGCCCGTCACTAGTCAATAGCCTCGACTGCTCCGCTACTTTGAACAGAGAGAAACGTAAGTACCACCCATGCTAACTCAGTACATGTTCCAGCTAGGGTGGGTGTTCCCAGCTGACAAGTTCACTCACAATGAACAGGCTCTTCTTTTGTCTGCATGCTGACTGAGAAAGCCAGACACCAAAATCTGGGAAATGCTATTAGAGCCTGTGTAGAGGTATCCAAGAGAAATGGCATGTGCAATTCCAGACAAAGAGCCTGTTCTGACAGGACCCGGAGGATGCATTAGGAAGCAGAGACACTGAGTGACTAGAGGGGAGGCCTGAGAGAAGGAGGTGTCTGTTTTGTAAGATGCGATACACTAAGGTGGAGCAGCTGAAGTGCAGGAAAGAGACGGCACTGGTGGAGGCGCATGCGCACAGCTCAGGCACCCTTGACTCTGACAGCCAGCTTCCCCTCCATCCCCTTGAAAGGACCACTTTCCCAGAAAGGAATAGGGCCATAGCACACATGCTTCAATTCAGTCTTCTCCACTGTGGTGAAAAAATACCACTCTGAAAATAGCTGACTACAAACAATTAGAAACCGCCACCCCCAGCACGCAGCATCAAACATGAGACTGTCCTTACCGGAAGGTGACTAAGGGGCACGTCCACCTGGCCCAGGAAATCGTCTCGTGTCTGTTAGGAAGAGAACAAAGAGTTAGCATTTCCATTTCTTCACTGAGCGTCAGCATTTCCTAAAAATGTTTTATCACGAATAGAGATGAAGGCCCAGGGCCTGGTGCTGGAATGTGGAGGGCGAAAGGCCCCAAGAGACACAAGTAACTGCGCCCCAGGAGACCAGGAGCCCATGTGCCTGGACGCACCTGGCCGAGATTCTGTTTGGTGCCTACTACTAAGCAGAATGCTAAGGAAGCCTCTGCAGAAGCTGGGAGAACATGATGAGTCAGGGAAGAGACAGGCTGGGCCACAGAGGGTTTGAGGGCACAGTTGGGCCCAGTTGAAAGAGAAGGTGGCAAAGAAATGCTGTGAACATTTTAACAAGTGTTTATTGATCCAATGCTAAAAACTAAAGAGCTTCTTGAGAGCTGAGAGTCAAGGGAAAAAGTATATGGCCTAGTTATGGATGCATCTTACAAACTGCATCTCACAAAAAAAATACACACACTTTTTAAATCCAGTAAGTATACTGCTTTTTAATCTAGTCAGCTGCTTGAGGATCTACATTCACGGATCAGGTTCTGCTAATTTTTGGACACATCATGCCTCTCCCTGTCCCCATCTACCATACTGCATGTATCTCTCCCGACCTAAAAGAGGGCCAGGTGAATATCATTCGGAGACACGCACTAGTCCCTTCTCAGGCTCTGGGAAGTCATGATTCAGCTCCAGGGGTCACTGGCCTGGACTTCAGGGTGTCCAACGGACCACGGTCACACTATGACCCTCAGTTATGGTGCTTGTGGCATGGCCTCTGAAGAAAACTGGAACACAATGACTATTTGCCGCTTTCGTGTAAAAATATGCAGCTGGTTCCACCACATTCAAAATGCATAAAAGCCAGGCAGTTCTTTAGATGTGATCAGACCAGTCCCATGGCTAGCTTGAGCCACCCAAGAAGGAATCCAGACTGCCTCGTGCTGAATCCTGGCCTCTTATCTCTACTCTGCTGGTTTACAGAGAAAGTTCCTAATTCACAGATGCTACTTTCCAAGTGTACTTGAAATTCTCTTCTTCCATTGAAAAGGAAGCAGCAGGTAAACATGAATGAGATTTATTGAAATGACTTGTTCCAGTCTTAGGAATTCCTTTTAGATAACTGAAAAAATTTCATGAACTGGAAAGCCATCTGTCTCCTCTAAACAATGCATAAAGTATAATAATAATAAAAAAAAATCAAAGTTACCACGGTTTGGGTATGCATGAAGAATAAGACTAGCTCCAATCCTTTGATGAGATTTTCATTTCTTTTACTTTCTTAGCTGTATCTGCTGCAACTCAGTGTGGAGAGACCTCATCTAGTATAAGGTGGTAAGGGGAGGTGCCCATGGATTCTGTATGTCTTACCAAGAGCAGCAATCAACAGAAGGCCTTGAGAATAATGACAGCCTTGCTATCCAGCTCACAGACCTAATCACGCTGCCCCAGTGACTCACACCAATGACAGTTACACAAGGAGTAAGACAGTGTGCCTGTTAGTTCTCTATTTGGCTGATTTCACTTTTTTTTTTTTTTTTTTTTTTTTTTTGAGATGGACTCTTGCTCTGTTGCCCAGGCTGGAGTGCAGTGGTGTGATCTCGGCTCAGTGCAACCTCAGCCTCCCAGGTTCAAGTGATTCTCCTGCCTCAGCCTCCTGAGTAATTGGGACTACAGGTATGCGCCACTACGCCTAGCTAATTTTTGTATTTTTAGCAGAGATGGGGTTTCACCATGTTAGCCAGGCTGGTCTCGAACTCCTCCCTCCAATGATCCGCCTGCCTTTGCCTCCCAAAGTGCTAGGATTACAGGCCTGAGTCACCATGCTTGGCCTGATTTTGCTATAATTTTAAAGCTAATATAAATATCAGTTAACTGTAATGTAAAAAAAGGAAATTCACTGAATATTGACCATCAATTGTCTGCTTAATGTGAGCACAGCAGTGTGATCACTTGCCACCTCTTCCCCTCCTCCTCCTCCTCCTGCTGTGGCTGCTAACATGGGAAGGAAAAGACAATCATCAGAAGGATAAGACAACCTTATTCGAAGTTGTTTCATAACCTGATAGCTTTGAAAGGCTACCCATGGATCATTAACCTAAGTGCATTTCAACAAAACTTCACAAAATATCTACATCCCTATGTTGTTTTGCCAGGGAGATATTTGCATTCTAAACTGATAAAACAGGTTAAAGCTTTGCCCAGACACCAAAAGACAGGCGCCCAGTACTAATGGCTGGCAGCCGGTCTTTACATAGTGCTCGTTCTCTGTGGGCTCTGTGCCAAGCCTGTGACCAGTCCTTGGAGCAACCTTCAGAGGCAAGTACAATCATTGTGCCCATTTTACAGATGGGAAACCTGAGAGGTGTGTGGCCAAGGTGCCCATCAGCCTGTGACCCTAACTGACACTGTGTGCCGCATGTCGGCAACTGGGCAGGAAAGCAAGGCAGTGCCAGCTCCGGGCTTCCCACTGGTTGCTGGATTTAAATAGTGTAGAGGAGAAGGGAGGGGATTCTGATGAGGGCACAGTTGGATGAGACTTCAGAGGGTTCTGGTAAAATGCTTACTTGCTCTGTTATCTTTACACTACCTCCTACCCCAACTGTTCCTTTCCTTAAATGGAACAACGTTTACTGAATTCCCTGAGGTACTGCAAAGCCAGGAAACTTCACTTACACCTTACCACATTTTCTCATTATGTTAAAAAAAATTCTACAACAGTAAAAGACGACACAATTTCACCATTAACAGAAACAGAAGGCTCTTATTAGTTTACATGAAGAGAGATGGAAATTATTTTTGAAATAAAATAGGGATCAAGTACAGAAAAGCACATGGTCGAAATGAATTGGCTTACACTAGTGTTTCACCAGTCCATGGAAGATGTAGTTGGTTGAGGGATCTAGGTTTCAAACATCCCATTGTTGCCAAAATTACAGAAAGTTCAGGCAATGTAAAGTATTTAGGTTAAGGAAACTATACCGATTAAAAACAAAAATGGCCAGGCACGGTGGCTTACGCCTGTAATCCCAGCCACTCTGGAAGACTGAGGCAGGTGGATCACTTGAGGGAAGGAGTTTGAGACCACTCTGTCCAACATGGCGAAACCCCGTCTCTACTAAAAATACAAAAATTAGCCAGGCGTGGTGGCTTGCACCTGTAGTTCCAGCTACTTCGGAGGTTGAGGGAGGAGAATCGCTTAAACCCGGGAGGTGGAGGTTGCTGTGAGCTGAGATTGCGTAACTTGCACTCCAACCTGGGCGACAGAGCAAGACTCCGTCTCAAAACAAACCTGGTGCCTTTATGTGGAGGGGGAGGAGCAGGCACGTTGAAGGAACACCTCTGTTTGATGGGAAGAGGAATCGGGAGGTGTGCTAGTGTGCAGGATCCTGCCTGTGGGCCCTGGAGGGATGTCTGAGGCCATCACAGCACCATTAGGTCATCACCACCACCATGCAACATCTCATACCAACATTACAAAAGCATTAATCAAATCAATTTTTAATGATTTCCAATACAAAATTATTTCCATCAAGCATCAGGTTATAAAACCAAATTAACTTCATCTCATACAGTGAGTACTGGCATTTCTTGTGGTTACTTTTAAGTAGTAAAATGCCTAATAGCTTACAAAACCAAATTAACTTCAACTCATACGGTGAATACTGGTATTTCTCATGGTTACTTTTAAGTGGTAAAATGCTATCAATTTTCATGCCATTACCACCTGCCATACAATTCTCAAGGCTGAAAATGTGCTTTTTAGCAACAAAATAATAAATGCTCCCTTCTAATGAGCCATCAAGTATTTTCCCAGTGAAATAACAATGTAAAATGGAGTCCCTGAAACGTGTCCTACCAGGTGAAACGAAAATTCATATTCCATTATTGGAAAAGTTAAATAAATACACACATTAAACACTGTCTCTTTAGCGCTTGTGCAGTAAATACTGATGAACTATATTCAAGACTGCCTTCCTCCCCTTTAAAAATCACCATTAAGTAAGAAGAAGGGGACAAGTGGGTGCCCTGTTCATACAGAGGGGTATGCTGCCACCAAGGGTGGATGCTACCATAACATGAAGCCGGGGACTATTACCATTGCTCCAGTGAAAGCGATCATAGCCTGTGGGCATCTCCCCCAGGTGCACGTGCATGCTAGGTCAGAGCTGCCAGCACTGATGTGGACGCCTGGCTTAGATGTCCTTATAAAATACTCAAGACTCAATTTCTCAAAGAACACATCCATAAGAAACAAAACAAAACAAAACAAAAAACACAGGGACTCTTGATCTTTAGGGTAGAACTGTACTTGAAGGATGTGATTAGAATCTTACTGCACACCAATGACCACCCCACCCTATTCCTTTCAAGACAGAGGTGGTGGTAGCAGGGCTGGGTGCACAGTGAACTTCAAGTGGAAGCTCAAAGGGAGAACATCTGACTGTGCAGAAAGAAAAGCATTAAAGGAAGGAAGGGCCACCCACAGGTCAAGCTGGGGTCCTGAAGACCCCCACCTGGGGGATCAGGGGGCTGAGGCTGCAAGGAGTTATGACAGTGCCACTACACTCCAGCTGGGACAACAGAGCAAAAGCATTGGTGATTCTTGGTAAAATGACCCGTGTGTAATCCTGGCGCTACGTATCAAGGTAATAGTTTTTAAGTTGTGAGTTACAATTTTTTAAGTTGAGCATAATATAGAACAGAAAGTATCAGTGCCTCACATAAAACACAGGTATGTACTATTTTAAGGAATTCGTCTCAGTTACATACATACATAAATACGTGTACTAAGTTGTGATCTAAGGTTAATTTCCTTTTGTGTGCCACCATCAACAGAATTAGAAAGTCACTCAACTACAGAAAATGAAAATCACCCACACTATTATCAATTGCCTGGGGTTTCATCCTTAAAATCATTAAGTAGTGATTTCAAAAAACAAAAAAATAGGTTTAGAATTTCTTAAGACAAATGGAAGAGAATTGTAGAGAATTTGGAACATAAGTCAGACAATAAGAATGTAAGTAAAGCCAGCATATGATCTTTGTGTGTTATATATGGAGGTAAACATCACAGCTGCCTCTAACACTAAGCCAGAAAAACCACCTGGGCTTTCCCAGCGGACCAGTGGACGCTCGGCTTAGATGTCCTCACAAAATACTCAAGGCTCAATTTCTCAAAGAACACATCCATAAAAACAAAAACAAAAACAAAAACAAAAACACAGGGACTCTTGATCTTTAGGGTAGGTAGAACTGTACTTGAAGGATGTGATTAGAATCTTACTACACACTGATGACCACCACTCCATCCTATTTCCCGTCAGCTGCTCCATTCCAAGCATAGGCTTCTGCAGGTTGGCCCCAGTGATGACAGAGGCCCTCAGTAAAGCACGACGCCAGCTTTGTCATTACAGAGAAAAGGAAGGAAGAATGTTCCTTTTCCTCCTTCCACTTGTCAGGCACATCAGCTTCTATCACGCGATCAGAGCAGGTCTGCAGTTCAGGAAGAGGGGAAGAGTGAGTGTGGTCCCACCCACCCTCGGCATTGCATAACCCGTGGAAGGTTTCTGCACCTGGGCGGAGCCTCTGCCTTTCCAGATGAATTGCTTCAAAACATGTCACTGAAATTACCTTAATCAAATAATAGTCACGTGGCATTCAAACAAAGAAAAAAGTGTGATGACATATTTTCTGAATGCACATACTCCTGGCAAAATTCACTTTGTATGCACCAGAACACAAAACCCAAACAAAATTCAAGTACTTTTTGGTAAACAAACACAGGGCTTTTATAGGGCCAGCTCCTCTGCCATTTAGTTTTTAAGAAGGGACAAAACCTGCCATTCAGTTACACAGAGTAAGGCGTGTCCTAGAGACACTGGTTCTTATTTATAACAACAAACACGAGCTTCATGTCAACAAAGCGTCAGAGCAAATTTGCAGGACTTCTACAGGTCCCAGGAAAACCATGCTGGAAGGCAGCT
The DNA here is from genome assembly GCA_036589455.1 of Ateles fusciceps. Taxonomy (NCBI): domain Eukaryota; kingdom Metazoa; phylum Chordata; class Mammalia; order Primates; family Atelidae; genus Ateles; species Ateles fusciceps. The sequence continues at coordinate 13,499,125 of JAZHEH010000078.1, forward strand.
GAACTCAACCCTGCTGGCTGTGCCTACAACCAGGAAGACCATCTATTTTGAGGAACACGTATTACTGAGGTTTAAAAAATAAAACTGCGAGAGAGAGCAAGTGAGCGAGCAGAAGCAAAGACAACTGTGCTTGCAGAGAGTGCAGCAGTCTTGCATAGCAGCCTGGCTCTAGCCCCCCCGAAGCACAGCTAGACCAGTGTAATCGGGACTGTGAGAAGACACTCCGGGCTCAGAGGGAGTCCTGGTGGCTCCAGGTACTCGGCTATGACAGCGGGGAGTGAGGTGTGCCTGATCTGCCCGCCTCCCTTTGGGTGGGTGGAGGTGGTTCAAGAACACTCAGTTCTCTGCCCCACTGCAAATATACGCATATCCCAGGGGCAGGGTCAACTGAGGGCCACAGGAATTATCATTTTTTGCAACAGAGCACTTGATAATCTGAACTTAAGACCCAGGAAACTAGGGGTGTGAATGCTGGGATAGGACTCTACAATTAGATGCCCACGTGAGCAGCACGGTTGTGCTCAGGAGCTTTTCCATCAGCTCCTTCAGGCAGGACTCAGCCACAGGCAGGAGGCATCTCTCTCCACACAGCCTCATCTGGACTGTCCATAGTTCAAGTGCTCAGCAGCCACAGGGCCTGGGGGCTTTGCAGCTCTGGACAGGATAGGATAACCCGGTTCTGTCACATAGCAGAGGCATGAGCAGAATGCTGCAGGGACACCCTGGGGAAATGACAGATTCTGTCACAGGAAGGCCAGGGATGACTGCGCAGGACAGAACTTCAAGCAGGTCCTGCGGCAGGAGTTTGCAGGAGGACGGAGCAGGGACAGGAGTGGCTAGCTCAAGAACATCCGGCTAAGGCTCACTGGCCAAAAGGTCCATGGCACTCAGGTACGGCCCTGTGGGGCAGTGGTGGGGAGGGAAGCTGAGGCTGGGCCTCAGGGTCCCATGTGGCTTGCTCTCTCAAGAGGACAGTCTCCGGGGGCAAGCAAAGACGCACGAGGACATGAAACAGGGAATGGCTCCTAAGGACTGCGTCCAAGAAAGATCCCTGACCAGGAGAGCTGACTGGAGGGAGAGCACCGAGGACAGTGCTGAGGACAACTCGAAGTCACCTAGCTGAGCACCGCGAGGGTGTGGCCCACTCAGGACACGGAAGGCGAGGTGTCCCCCACAGAAAGGTTTCGCTCAGGGATGCTTCTTGTCAGCAGGTGTTTGTTCAGTGGGTGACGAGGACATCAGGTAATGCCCACTAAGGCCTCAGTGCAGTGCCCATTAGGATGACTGATAGCTGCAGACCAATGTTACTGACTTGACGAGGACAGAAAGCACACGTGGAGGACGGACTAAGAGTGACAGACACTCTCAGTACCACGTGGTATGGAGAAATGATTTGGATTTGGGTGAAAGTGAGCCTAAGCACGCCAGGGGTTCAATTACCGAGCACTAGCTCGGTCAGGAAAACCCCCACCCAGGCGGTGCTGAAGGAAACGAGAGGCAGACACCCAGACAGAACAGAGGGGGATCTATCTGGAGGCCCCCGACAGCCTGAGAGTCTCAGGCGCTGACAGCTTTTCAGGTTGAAGGTCCCAAGCAGATTCTCATCGGTGATTCTTATTAATATACAGGTGTTCTATATTTACTCATAAGAATATACCAAGCAGGCAGCTGTTATCCGTCTACCACTAATTACAAACTATAAGGTATTCTCCACAGAGGAGCCATGGAGGCAGGGTAAACAATGTTTCTCAACATTCAACGTCAGTTTTTACTTTGATTTCATTTTCATGTTTATTGCTAAAAGCTCCTCCTCACACATCTCAGGGCATCTGAACCTCAGAGTCCATCCACTGCCTGGCTGGCTTATAGTTGGGATATGTGGAATGCCACCAGCCAACCCACAACAAATTGCATGAGAATGGAAGTGCTGTGTGGTTTTATAATTGCTGAAGGCTCTGAACTAGAGTCAGACAGGTTTATGCAAGGACACTAGCTAACTTTTCATAGTTTCCATTAAACAGCCTCAATGCTTACATTGGTATATACTATGCTTACATTGAGGCTGTTTAATGGAAACTTTATGAAAAACCTTAGTTCAGCTAAAGATGGGGTCCTCATCACATGACCACAAAAAATCAGGTTTGCCATTTGAAGGGTGAGAAAAATGAGATTTATTGGACAAAATGGAAAAAAAAGGAAAGCAGGAACTCTCTGCAAAGCTAGAGTCCTGCTAGTGTGCTTTCTGCCTCATAGACTGAATACCAGATACCACCCAAGAAGAGGAGGGGCCAGGCTCCTTCCTGCTCCAAATGGCTCAAACTTCCCAAGGCTCCACCCCAGTGCACACTCCTCCCAGTGTGCAGGTGGGTCAGAGGTTCTCCCAGGAAGCCCTTTCCACCTGGCTGTCTCAGTTCTTTTTTCCTTTAGCCATATTTTGGCTGAAATCACATCTCTGCCTAGTGGACTCCATCAAAGTTTGCTGGGGGAAAAGCTCCAGCTTTACTCTGGGGGAGAAACTCAAGATTGGAAGGCATAACAAGCCAACCTGTGGCTCATCTATCACGTCCCAGACACCGCTATAAAGAGGTTAAGAAACCTGGCCGGGCACAGTGGCTCATGCCTGTAAGCCCAGCACTTCAGGAGGTGGGTGAATCACCTGAGGTCAGGAGTTTGAGACCAGCCTGGCCAACATGATGAAATCCTGTCTCTACTAAAAATACAAAAATTAGCCGGGTCTGGTGGCAGGTGCCTGCAATCTCAGCTACTAGGGAGGCTGAGGCAGGAGAATTGCTTGAACCCAGGAGGTGGAGGTTGCAGTGAGCCAAGATTGCACCACTACACTTCAGCCTAGGACATGAGAGTAAAATTCTGTCTCCAAAAAAAAAAAAAAAAAAAAAAACAAAAGAAAGAAAAAAGAAAGAAACTTGCCCAAGGTCACCAAGCTAGTAGAGAGTGGCCCAAAAATGAACCCAGGCAGTCTTCCATCGTGATGTAGAATCTGTACTTCATGCACCAGAGTTGTAAGGAAAACATGAACAGGCTCCTCCAATCTCTGCTCAAAAATCCTAGTATGCTATGTTGCCATCCCCAACTCCATATACCCTCGTGGATTATGCTTGCTAAATCTTGCATGTGCCCTCTTTCCCCCATCTATATTTTAATATAAAAATGAAAGGAGTAATGTATAAGCTTGAAAAAGAAAACAAATAGAACTGAATAGTTTTTATTCTTTTACTTCACCATCCCCCATGTCCCCCACCCCCCAATATCTTTTAAAGTAGAGCTCTTCAAACTGGATCATGCACAGCCCTAGGGATATATGAAGACTTTCCAGGGAACTTGGACGTGGACATTTCTAAAGAGATCATTTTCTAGATCCTTCCATATGTCCCCTTCCCTGAAAGTGATCTGGCCTGAGAATAGTGCTTGCCTCCTGCGGCTCTCCTTTCCTGCTTCCCCTCCTAAATCACAACCCTGCATCCCTGCCTTTCCAAAGAAAGACATACTCCTCACCTTTCTTGAGTCTTACACCATGGTCTACTTTGCTGGGTATAAAAGCCTCTGGAGGACAAAATGAAGGAACAGAATCTATCATAAAGTCAACCACTAGGTTGTTATTACAACATTTGCCTAAAAACTCCTAAGCAGTTAAAGCCCAATACCCCCGCCCCACCCCACACCACACCACATAACAATTTTAGATGACAGCAATGGAAAAGAAAAATTCCTTCTTTCCACACATAAGGTTGATGAGAAGAGTGTGGAGAGGACATCTTCAAAGCTTTGTAAAAAAATTAAGCAAAAGCTTATACGTATTTTGAAAATCTACTATATAAAACAAAGATGTCCAAGGGTGAGGAGAAACTTTCATGAATTAGATTTCAGAGTCTTGCAGGTGCTCATTTAGGCACAGAGTATGGGCCTCCTTTTCCCCACAATCCACTGAAGACACACTAAGAAACAGGGCTCAACTCACTCTTTTTCTAGTCTCGTTATGACACAGTAACACCAGCAGGTACCTGAGCAGAATGTGCAGCACTGAGGTGTGCTGTTAACCAGAGGTGCCCAGGCCTGCTTCAACACTGCAATCCCCTGCAAAGTTCTAAAATCATTGTACCATCAGAATATTAAATTTCTGGTGGAGGGGGCTGAGTTATAGATGTGATTTAAAAGCCCTCCACCTTCTAATTTTTGGCCAGGGACGACAACCACTGAGTGAAGCTACCCATTTTCCTTGTTCACAAAGAGAAACTATAATTACCTTTTAAACTAGTGGAGTGACACTGATCAGCAAACTGACACTAAATTGCAATCTCAAAGTATACAACAGGTTCCCCCTCCTGCTCCAGCTCTCCTCACTTGGGCCTCTACTGTACCTCCATGGAGGTAAAAATAACTGCTTGGGCCCCAGAATGCAGATGAGATGCAGAAGATGGTGCATTTCTAGCTGCCCCCTGTTTGGAACCCTAGCCCTCTCGCCTGATAGGGCTGGGATATTAATAGGAGTTAAGATTCACAGGTGCACAAAGAACAGGAATTTCACTGATCATGGCCAAGGGATATCTGCCTGCCACTCTAATACTGGGGCTAAAAAGACAAATCCCATTTCAAAATAGAATCAGAGAATGTGATCCTTAGGAGTGACCTCAGAAGTCACTTAGTGCAACATACATCTTAGACATGTATCCTCATCCATTTCCGCTTTCGAGTGGTTGCTCACCCTGTTTAGCTCTGAACATCATCAGTGATAGGGAGCTAACTACCTAAAGGGGTTGTGGAAAGGGGATGGGTTTTGAACACATAGATGGCTAGTTTAAAATTCCATCTCTATCAAGAAGTAGCTGAACAACCAAAGGAAGGTTTCACAATCACCAAAGATCAATCTCATTCCAAGTGAGGATAAAAACCACTTTACCTTGCACAGTCATTGATATTAAATGGGACAACTAGATTCAACAAATATTCTTTCTTTCTAACTGAGACAGAGTCTTGTTATGTTGCCCAGGCTGAAGTGCAGTGTCACAAACAGCTCACTGTAGTCTCAAACTCACGGGTACATGCGATCCTCCCACTTCAGCTTCCTGAGTAGCTAAGACTACAACAGGCATGTACTATTACGTCAGGCTAATTTAAAAAAATTTTTTTTTGGTAGGCACAGGGTCTTGTCCAGGTGGTCTCAAAGTCCTGGGCTTAAGAGATCCTCCCATCTCAGCTTCCCAAAGTGCTAGGATTGCAGGTATGAGCCGCTGCCCCCTGGCCAATAAATGTTACTTCTGACTAGGGTATCTCAAACTCAGCATCATTACCATTTGGGCCTAGATAATTCTTTGCTCTGAGGGCTGTCCTATGCTTCGTAAGGTATTTGGAAGCATCTCTGGCCTCTGCTCACTAGATATAGCAGCAATTCTCACACCTAAGTTTTGTGCAATCCAAAACTGTCAAATGTCCCTGTGGGGCGGGTGGGGAGGCAGGGGAAGAAGTGCTCCCAGTTAAGGACTACTGTCCAATCCTGCTCCCTCCCTTCCACTCTGGAAGGTGTCCATTCCATCTTTGGGCAAATTTCTATAAGAATGCTCTATAATCTGGTGTTCATTTTTCTTTTCCCCCTATCTCCATCAAACATCAAAAGAAAAGGAATGTAAGTTTCTGTAACTAGAAAGTGGCAGGGCTAGGATTTGAACCAGAATCTCTTCCACTTAACACTCAAGAGTGAAACAGATTTTCATTCTAACACTCAAGAGTAAAAGAGTTATTTGTTTCCACTATTTCTTAGTGACTAATTTCTACCATAGGACAAGGTGGCTTAATTTGAAGAAAGTTATGTCCTTATCCTCTAGCTGCTTTTCTTTTGCCCCCAGAGTAGTCAAAAAAAGATCTGCAAGCAAAGCTCCATGTATCAGAGTATTTCCTAATTAATGGGTAAAACAGAGAATGTGACATAATTCACTAAGTGGCTGCCAGGAAAATCCCCCAAGAAGCTGAGACCAAAGCTGAGCTCCTTGCATAACTGAGTTGTGTTGTGTTTAAGGTCAAGAGCAACAGCTACACAGTTTCCAGAACAAGGAGCCAGGCTACACAGGGCTGTAACTGGGAGCACACAGTGGGGGTGGCACCAAAGCCACGAAAGCCCAGAAACATGAGGGGGAAATGTGAGGGTGCTTTAGAGAAAAGCCCCAGAGGAGCAAAATGCCCCAAATATTCACTTCAATGTCGCATCAAAAGTCTTCAACATTCAAACTACGGGAGGCAATAGAACGAGCATCCTAGGCACCAAGCTTTGACTCTTTATGTCTCAAAACACAAGATCAACCTGGGAGAGAAAAGTTCCATTCATTACTCATGACTTTTTCCAAGAATCACTGGGAGCTACAATTCAAGTGCCCATGCTTGCAAAAAGTGGTTGTGCACCCCTGCCATCTGGAAAACCCACTAGGATGAGTCAAGTAAGGCCCCGGGAGAAGGGCTGCCCAATGCTGATGGCAGGTGCTTCCTTCACTTTTGCACTCTGATGCCTCTCTTGTCTCACTAGTCCCAGTCCTGAAACCCACTTCTTTGCACCGTATGCCCTCCACCGATGACTACAAGGTGGGAGTGAGACAAGGAAAGCACGCTCTCCAAGAAGTACATCATCTCAATGCATCTGTTCAAAATCACAGGTGGAGAACTGAAGTACACCGTGGGAGGGGTCCTCCCAGGCCTGGGGCACAGAGCTTTGGGTACTATTCCTTGTTGGGAACGAGCAAACTAAATGGGCACAAATCCTTCCCTGGACAAGGGTTCTCATCTGGAAAATGGGGCTAAGACCATCTGCACGTTCTATTTCATAAACTGCTACATATCTCAGATGTCAGGGAATATGACAGGCTGCTACAAGTTACTATTGAATGTTATTAAGCTACTGTTAGTGAATATTTTAAATTGACTGCTGAGAAATAGAGGAGTAGTGTGTCCCTGCCAGGACTGGCTGACTGGAAAGCATACAGCTATTTTCAGAAAGCCAGTGGTTCAATTAATCTGTTCTCCAATGAAGGAACTGTTGTATTGCAGAGTTGAGTGTGTGCAATTTGAGAAACACTGTTCTATCCTGTGAGGACAAAGTATATGAAAGAGCTTTAAAAAGTGGGATGGAATGTTATAAAGTAATTATCCCTTAAAAAATAACTTCATGAAGCAATGAAAGTTACCATAAAAAGCAAGATGCAAGACTAAACAAAGCTAAAAAGCTTGGTCTAACCTCAACACGGGGACACTCTCTTGGGATTTTAGAAATGACTTTTCTATAAAACATTACCTGGTGAGAAGCTATTCACCAAGGTATAGACATGTTACACTCAGGAGGCCATTTACGTATATGCTGGTTGTATGAAACATAAAGCCTATAATCCCAAAGAAAATTGTTTCATCAATAGTAATCCTCAGGCTAGACTACAAAAGACTCTGAAATCTACAAAGTAACTGGGACGCCAAGCAGCACTAACCCAGGAGCTTCAGTTACATTCTCTCACCACGCTGAGGTTCTTAGTGAATACCCCTATCACTGGGGCAGGGCCACAAGGGGACATGATGCGTCCCATCACACTTCCAAGTGCACACTGGTGGGCACCTCTATAGGGTGCCTGTAGGGAACCAAAGGCCATGGCACCAGTGGTAACTCACCTCTGATGACAGAGCTGGGCCTGGAGCCTCGACAGTTTCTTGGTCATCCTAAACATTAATGGGTATTCTGTATTCAACTCCATGATATTTAAATCTTTTTTTTACATTTTTTTTTTTTTATTTTGAGACGGAGTCTTACTCTGTCGCCCAGGCTAGAGTGCAGCGGTGTGATCTTGGCTCGCTACAACCTCCACCTTCTGAGTTCAAGTGATTCTCCTGCCTCAGCCTCCTGAGTAGCTGGGATTACAGGTGCCTACCACCGCGCCTGGCTAATTTTTGTATTTTTAGTAGAGATGGTTTTTCACCATCTTGGCCACAAGGTCGAACTCCTGACCTTGTGATCCACCACCTCAACCTCCCAAAGTGCTGGGATTACAGGTGTGAGCCACCACACCTGGCTCAACTCCATGACATTTCAATGGTTAGAACTAAGACTTCAGAAATACCCACCATGTTTCTATCTTATCATTCACAGCCAACTGCTTGAAAAGCACAGGCTGCTGCAACAATCACAGGGACCCTGCGCAACTGTTCAGCTGTGCTCTCTCTGACCCTGAGTAAGCTCCCTAGCCTCTCTGAGCATCTCTCAAGTAGGAATAATAGTTTGTAATACAATGCATTATTAGAGGAATCATGAAGATATGTACAAAACCAGCAATTGATGATAGCAGATGTCTGAGGGGCAAATTGAACTGTTATTCTACAGGGTACCTCCCTTGAAAGAAAACCAGAGAGTGTGACACACTGCAGGCTGTATGTTGGAGCTGGCCTATACAGTCACAGCTCTAAACTACATAGATGATTCCCACATAATTCCTACTCTTCCCATTGATCAAAGCGCCCAATTCCATTAAAATTAAACTTCCAATGACTACATTCACGGGCTATTACTAGAACATGAGGAGGAAAAGGGGTCAGTGAATAGCAATGACCCAGAAGTTCAGTTACTCTGGGTTAAACTGATATATTCAGACACTTAAATGAGCTCTATAAGTTGTCATTCTTTTATCTACTTCATCATTTGAACTCTTCTTCCATAGCTGAAAGGAAAGAGTACTGAGAGAGTTAAAGGAACCTAGTGTCTAACACACTACGGAACCCAAGGGAAATCACTTAAACTTTCTGTGCTGTATTTCCATCACAAAATGTGGGGCTAAGGCTCAGCAGTTCCAAGGTTCTTTATACGTGTACAGTTCTCAGAGCTGATGAAATACACCTTGCTGTAATAATATCAGTTTCTTTGCCCTTACTGTCTATTTTGGACAAAGTTTAACTGAAAAAGTTTCTGTAATAATCTGTAAATCAAGCAACATGCATGGACTTTCGATGTAGAAACTGAGGAGCAAATCTAGTAAAGTAGACAGAGCTGCACACAGGGGCAACCCTTGCTCACTGGGCCACAGACTCGTTCATCCTGGAACCGCTTGCGCCTGACAGAGCCCAGCATATACTGGAATTTGGTAATACTGCACTGAACTGACCTGGGATTCTCTGACTGCCATGTGCAAAAAACTCCAGGCATGGCCTCTACAGAGTTCCTCTGTTCCTATTCCTGAATAATTCTGAGAACTGAGTGCTGGGAAAGACAGCAAAAAGAGCGTGGCTCCGTATTCGTTCTTTCACTCTATTCCTAACCCTGAACCTTTTTGGATGGTGACTTGGTACAGTTATTTAACTTCTCTGAGCCCCAGCTTCTACATCTGCAAAGCGGGGATAACAATTGCAAAGTGGGGATAACACTGAGAGGTATCTGGGGAGGATGAGCCTGGGAGAAGACAGGTGTACAAGATATAAGGTAATATTAAACCCAAATACATCCTCACAAGTACAAAATCTTGCAAAATTTCCATTTAAGCTTGGGGTAATAACCCTCCTGTCTGTATCACACAATTAATTTTAGGCTATAAATCAACAACAACAATTACCATATACAAGGCACTCACCACTCTGCGGCCAGCCCTATTCTAAGAGCTTTGCACAAGTTAGCTCACTTAATCCTCACAACCACCTTGTAAGGTAGATGCTATCTATCCCGGTGTTACAAAAGAACATAGTAAAACACAGAAAGGCCTAGTAACTTGTCCAGGGTCACACTGTGAGTAAGCAGTGGAGCCAAGATCTAAATTCTTACCCATGACAACATGTACAGTCTCTTAAGTCATGGATGTGGCTGATTTTACTTTTCAAAGTAAAACCTCCAATTCTTGTGGGTTTTTTTTTTTCTTTTTGCTGGATAAAAATCTTACCCAGACATTGGCACATTCTTGATCGTTCCTTGGGGAGCTAGTCATTGTAACACGTGGCAGATCATAAATGGACCATTTAAGCATTTGGAGAATAAATTATAAATTGGAGCCTTACTTTGGATGTCATCTTGAGAAAAGCTGAGAACAGCTGACCATGAAACTCTTAAAATCTTATTTTTAAAAAATGACACCCGAAAGCTTTTTTGAAACTCTCCATTATCCCAACCCCAATTCATCTCCCAAAGGGGCCGGGATTGGGGGAGGAGACTGCCTATCTAATTATATCTCTTTCAGGCCCTATCTGTAAAAGCAGTCAATGTGTGGGTAAATTGATTCTACCCATCCAGAGAAGACAATTTAGGGCATTTCAAAGCCACAGTAAACGGCAACTAGGGCCAAACAGAAATAAAATACATTCAGTATATACAAAGGTACTAAAAAATGTTTTGATTCATTAGTACATACTGTATTTTTCTTTTCAGGCATCCGTCTGTCAAAGAAATACTTTGTTGTCTGGCAGCCAAGAAATATATCAATGTTATTCATATGCTAAGCTGCAATTCAAGAAGTCAAGGGGACAAAAATACATTTGTTTCAGTCAACCACAGTCTCTGCATCTCTCCCCCTCACCCTGCAAAGGGAACTAAAGACAGAAGGTGACACTTGTATAAAGACACTGATGTGGCACCCTCTCAAATAGCTTATCACGCGGGATGCACACGGTGTGCAAACAATTAGCAGCTTTGTGTAGGAGGAATCCTCTTTTATACCCTGGAAATTCAAGTGAGAATTTCTAATAACACAGAATCATAAACTCCAGAATGATTACTGTGCATACAAGACCAAAGCGTGTTGAGCCACAAGCCTTCTTCAGCCTTAGCATATGTGTATGTAAATGTCCATATTCTAGTTTGGGAGTGAAAGTCAATGCAAACATTCAAGGGGTGTGATTAAAGATAATATTTAGAAGGCAACTGTCATCAATTCGATGTGATGGCTAAGTAATCCTCAGTCATATTATGAATCAGTATTAGCTACAGCCAGCAACTTAATCACTTATTTATTTATTTTTGCTTTTTGCTGGAAGAAATAATATGCTATGTTGCAATTCAAGAGGACAAAAATACAGTGAGATGCTGTCACATCTCACTGTCACATCTCACTGTGTGATTTAGGAGCCTGTTCTATATCCAAGGTGAAATGATATCCCCAGAAATGTTTAATTTGTCATCATGCGCTCAATAGAATGAACCAGATAGAACAGTTATTACTTAGAAGTACTGCACTAAAGAGAGCCCATAAACTCACCCAGTCCACAAACATTTTTTTAAAGGAAAAAAAAAGGAGAGAGAGAGGAAAGGACAAACTTTAAGGCAATGTTCCAAACACTGCACATGCATTATTTCATTTAATCATCTAAATAATCCTAAGGCAGAAACCATTATTAGTCCTACTTTGAAAATCAGAAAAGTGTGGTTTCAAAAAGTTAAGTAATTTGCCCAAGTCATATGGTGAATCAAGCCCTAACTGTGTAGTGGAAAATTCAGGACTATCTTCTATATTGTTGCTGCAGATTTTACTAAAATAACCAGGGTTTCAGAGATAAGCTGAACATCAGGCATTCCCAGAATATTATCAGTATCATGCATTACAACCCAAAGAAATTCAGGTTCCCTTAAAACATACACAGAAAAAAATTTCTTTCTTTCTTTTATAGGGATATTTCCATAATTTACACTAACATATGACATTCACGTAGATGGAGTGAACTAGCATAAATTCAAATTACCCAAAATGGTACAACATAGTATCATAGATTCATCTACTGGAAATGCAAGTCTCCTTGACTTTATTCCCAGGTAGTATCACTAATTCAGATGACTATAATCATACTTGTTAACCCAGAAACATTAGTTTTTAATTGTTTCCCTTCAAGAATTTAAATCGCTATTTTACTGGAGAAAAAGCCACTGAAGAATGGAAAAAGGTATCACTGAAGCACAATAGGGAAGAGTAATCAACACAGAAACATGTACTTGCAAGAGGTGGATCCTGAGAAAAGACTCAGGGACAGTGAAAAATTATGGAACAGGAAACAGTCAAATGGTGGGTTGGGTGTGACCATCGAAATCTCTCTCTGGTCAACTGTTCCAGGACACAGAGGCACCAATCAAGAGAACAGACGCAGGGGCTTGCAGGGACACTTGTGACTGCATTTAGGGCCCACCTGGCTTATCCAGGACAACCCCCATCTCAGAACTCTTCATTTAATCACATCTGCAAAGGCATTTTCAGGTAAGGCATTGTTGATAAGTTCCAGGGGTCAGAACCTGATAAATCTGTGGGCTAGTTTTCAGCCTACTCTCTCCTATTTGGGAGATAGGGGCCTGGATGCTCACTGCTGGTACCACTATCTGGCTCTCAGGATCAAATATGGTCTTTTTCTTATGACTAATTTTACACATGCGTCTTCTCTTCCAACAAAACCACAAGCAACCTCAGGGCAAGCAGAGTTTTATGTGTGTCTGTATCTCCCACAGTGCTAAGCAACAGCACCAACATGTAGTATGTTCTCAATAATCACTCAACCCAGCTGCAGGGTAAGATGATCCCTGTAGGGCAGAATGTGAATTTTTTGACGCTGTCATCCATAAGCTGCCCCATCCTTGTTAAAAGTGGGAGACAGTAGGCTGATTACTGGCCCACAAAATGTATTAGGTCCTGACCCCTGCAACTTGTCAATGTGACCTTACATGAAAATGCCTTTGCAGACATGACTAAATGAAGGGTCCTGAGATGGGGGGATTGTCTTGGACCCTAAATGTAGTATCTAGTCACAAGTGTCCTTGTTTTTTGTGTTTTTTTTTGAGACAGAGTCTCATTCTATTGCATAGACTGGAGTGCAGTAGCGTGATCTCGGATCACTGCAACCTCCACCTCCTGGGTTCAAGCAATTTTCATGCCTCAGCCTTGCAAGCAGCTGGGATTACAGGTGGACGCCAACACACCTAATTAATTTTTTTTTTTTTTTTTTGAGATGGAGTCTTGGTCTGTTGCCCAGGCTAGAGTACAGAGGCATAATCTCAGCTCACTGCAACCACCACCTTCCAAGTTCAAGCAATTCTCCTGCCTCGGCCTCCTGAATAGATGGAATTACAAGCACGCACCACCACACCCAGCTAATTTTTGTATTTTTAGTACAGATGGGGTTTCACCATTTGGCCAGGCTGGCCTCAAACTCCTGACCTCAGGTGATCCGCCTGCCTTGGCCCACAAGTGTCCTTGTAAGAGAGATTCAGAGGGAGATCTGACACAGCAGAGGAGGCAAGGCAGTCACAGTGGCAGAGGCTGGAGCCCGCTGGCAGCCCCCAGGGCAACGGGCAGATGCGCTCCTAGAGGTTCTGGAGGGGAGTGCAGCCCTGTGGACATCCTGACTTCAGTCCACTGACACCTACTTTGAAGTGGCCTCCAAAACTGTCAGAGGATAAATGTCTGTTGTTTTAAGCCGAATTGGTAGTAGTTTGGGACACCAGCCCTAGGAAACTCAGACATAGACAAAGACCAGTCAGGCTTTGCTCCAAAGTCCGATTTAGGAAGAAAAGACCTGGAGGGCTGGGTGATAGATACCTCATCCCTGGATCAACCAGGAAGCTTTTGCGAGACTGAACTGCATGAGGCAACCTCCTTCCGAACTAACAGCATCTTGAGGTTCCTTGTAAACATTTGGGTATCACTAAAAATAAAAATGCTACCTGTGGGCGAAACTCAAATTCCATGCGAGAGGTCAGGAGACTGTGTGAAGGTCTGCCCCAAAGTGATCTGACAACCGTGGTATGACTCCCGTCCCAGGGCACACACAAGCTCCCTCTGTCTTGCCCAAATCCTTCTGGTCTGTGCCCATACACCAGGAGTAGCTTTCTTGCTGGAAAACCCAAGGCAATAAGAAATAAAATACTGTTTCACTCACCAAACCAAACCCCTTCAAAAGTCTGCTTAAAACAACTGTCGCCCCCTAACCACTCCCCAAAAATAAACCTGTAGATTCGGAAGAAAATCTCTACTATCTGCCAGGAATTTCCCCCTAAACAAATCTTGCCCCCATTTTGTTTGCCTGCCCTGGGTGCCAAAGTGCAGCTGTGGGTGGTTGTGTATCTGCTTACACAGAACCTGTTCCTATCATCCGTCTTCACAGTGCAGCACCCGAGCACGCAGCACGGTACCCTGGAACCACTTAACATGGCACCCAGCTCAGAAAACTGCTTTCTGAGGCTATACAATCGACTGAGATATCTGAAATACTGAAGTATTGAAATTTCATTTAAACTATTTTTTTTAAAAGCTCATAGCAGCTTTATTCATAATTGCCAAAAGTTGGAAGCAACTCAAATGTCTTTCAGTAGGTAAATGAAACTAAGCAGTGGCATTTCCAAACAGTGTATTATCTCGGCACTAAAAAGAAATGAGCTATCAGGCCACGAAAAGGCACAGATGAACCTTAAATGCATATTACTAAGTACAAGATGCCAGTACGAAAAGGCTACATACACACTGCATTATTCCACCAACTGTATGACATCCTGGAAGAGGCAGCACTGTGAAGCTCAGTAAAAGGATCAGTGGCTGCGAGGGTTTAGGGGCATGGGAGGGATGAACAGGTAAAGCACAGAGAATTTTTAGGGCAGTGAAATTATTCTGTGTGATACAACAATAGTGGACACATGTCATTACACATTTGTCCAAACCCACAGCATGTACAACACTAAGAGTGAACCCTAGGGTAAACTATGGACTTTGGGTGATGTGTCAATGTTGGCTCATTAACTGTAACAAACGTACCACTCTAGTAGGGGATGTTGATGATGAGGGAGGCTGTGCCTGCGTGAGGGAAACATATGAGAAATCTCTGTGCCTTCCTCTCAATTTTGCTCTGAACCTAAAACTGCTCCAAAAAATTAAAGTCAATTTAAAAAGAAAAAGGAAAAAAAGCTCCAGTGGCCAACCAAATGAATTTTTTTTGTATCTGCTGTTATTATTGTTATTTTAATGTAGCCTAAATAATGGAGACCATTAGTTAAAAACAATAAAAACACAAATATATAATGTGAAAAATCACTTCAGACTGCGTGCACTTTGGGAGGCTGAGGCAGGAGGACTGCCTAAGGCCAGGAGTTCAAGACCAGCCTGGGCAATGGAGCAAAAGCCCTGTCTCTACAAAAAGTTTAAAAAAACAAAACTAAAAAACAAAGAAAAGAAAATCACTTCAACTCCTTGTACCTAAGAGCTCACAAAAAGAAAGGAAAAAAATCAACCTGGTCTGGGAATTTAACTGAATAAAAATAATGAGAACGCCACAGAAAAAAAGTACTTGTGGAACAAAAATCACATATTTGTAGCTGCTGGTTTTTAAAAAGCAACAGTTTCTGTTCATTTCAGAGTCATATTTTTATTTAGCCACTTCCTAAGAAATCCGTGTGAACAGCTGCTTGGTTAAAGAATAAAATACTGAATTTAGAGCCATTCAGTGAGATTCTCCCCATCACCCCACCACCCTAGCTACAACTTACTCTAAAAAATACATGGATGCCAAAATTAGTCAGTGCCAAACCAAATTCAATAGCCTAGATAAGAAATCCCACCATGGATTGTGACAGCCTTCTCATTTATCTTGGTTATCCAAATTAAGTAGGAAAATATGTCCAGAAAGTGGTGGAAAGGGGACTCCTTGGGTTTATTTCAGAAGAAAGCAGCAAGCAGAAAGGGTGATGTGTATTTCCATGATATTGATTCCTTATCAGATTTCCCATGTGCCAAAGTAAAAGGTTGGTATAAAAGTTAGACAAAATAGGTGTTCATGGCATCAAAGACACCTGGTATGTGGAAAACTTCATAATACCAAAATTTCCTGGTTGGGCACGGTGGTTCATGCCTGCAATCCCAGCACTTTGGGAGGTCAAGGTGGGAGGACACTTGAGCCCAGGAGTTCAAGATCAGTCTGGGCAAATAGTGAGAACCCATCTCTACAAAAAATACAATAATTAGTCAGGCATGGTGGCATGTGCCTGTGGTCTCAGCTACTTGAGAGGCTGAGGTGGGAGGACTGCTTGAGCTCAGGAGGTAGAGGCTGCAGTGAGCTGAGACTGCATCACCGTTTTCCAGCCTGAGTGACAAGAGCAAGACCTACCTCAAAAAAATTTTTTTCCTTACTCAGAGTAAACGGAAGATCTTATAAACAACTCATGAGAACCCATTATTACACACCAGAAAACATATGAGTCAAAGGTAATCAGATGTTTTGCAAAGACTAGGTTATGTTAATTAAAACTTTAAATAAACAACAGCATTAAGTAAACAGCAGTTTATTATTACATGATTATAGCACATGGCTGATGTATTCTTCAGAAGCAACAGCTTTATTGTACACAACCTGGGTTATAAAAGTTACTGTGCCTTTTTACAACATTGAAGCATATGGTAATTATCCCACATGCAACAGCTCATGTCTTCTTGCTATTCCAAAGAGGGATTTATTACTATTGCAGATGATAACTTGTTCTTTAAATTAAAAACCAGCTAGACTGGTGCATTAACTACACTGGCATGGATTTTCCCAAGGACACAAGCCATTTCTCATCACAGCTTCATAAAATAATTTGATCTGTCAGTGAATGAAGAAGAGTCCATGGATACAATTAACCCCACCTGAAAAAAGCAAATCCATGTACGGCATGTAGCAGCTAGTCACCAACCAAATTTGCTCTGGGAAAGAACAATTCCTCTTGCGTTATTTGACAAGTTTGAGGAATTAATCTCAATTCCTGGACATAACGAAGTTGGATATGATAAAAACCCAGGAAAATGACGTGAGAGAAAAATACAACTTTAGATACATCCTAGTCCAAAGACAAGCTAATACATTTTGGGCTTTCAGTAACCTAAACACATAAAAGACAGCAAAAAACAATGCGGTTGTCCATTCACGTGCCTTATAAGTATTTTATGGATCTAAAGATATCACCTTCCAAACTGACTTCTACTTAACAGGCAAGTGTTTATTTAGGACATTGTATGTAATCCAAGCATCCAGAGAATATCAACATTTCAGAGTTTACGTTCCAAATACTTCTTTGTACTAAGAAGTAATGTATAATAAACTCTTTCATTCAACATTTGATGAGAATTTAATCATGTGTAAAGCATTATACTAGAACATAAGGGGATCAGAAAAGGCATAAAACAATCCCTGGCCTCACAGGAGCTTGGAGAAAAGGATGCAAAAGGAGACATATATAGAACCATCTATAAATACAAGATAGAGTGTAATGTGAGCCAGGAGCAAGGTAAAAATAAAGTACTACGGGAGAGTAGAGGAGTGAGACCATGACTAGGGTGGCGGTGGCCCAGGGCACCCTTCGATGGGAAGAGGGGTTGAGAAATGGGACAGTGGGTGAAGTGGGGACACCCCCCCCAGGGCGAGCCTGTGGAAAGTGACACCCAGTGGGGTGGTGAAAGCCCCAGAGAGCAGAAAGGAAATGCCACCCAGGAGAGGACAGCCTGGCCTGGGGTGGGGGTAGGGGGTGCCTTGAGCCATCTGGTCTCCTTTTGGAGGGAAAGGGGAAGCCACAGAGGCAGCAGTGAGAATGGACGCTGAGGAACTACTCAGGGTCAGCGCCTCCAAGGAGCCCTGGCAGCCACTTGGCCCTGCGTGGGAACTTGCGGTTGAACCTTCCGTGAGCTTTCATGGTTGAAGCCCAGTCTACCAGCCAGCCAGTCCCTCCTGCAGGCATCAGAGGGCATCCAAAGCTGTGCATCAAGTGCTCACTCTTGTCCTTTAGGGGTGTGATGGGTGCCTCTCACAGACCCTCCCACCCCGAGAGCTGTGTTCTTCTTGGCACTTTTCCCAGCAGGTTTCCTAGAGGGTTGCAGGTAATTAATAATGGCCAGATAGTTTATACGATCCTGCTTCTTATAGTGGTGATATCCCAGGTAAGAGAACTCACTCTGTCCTTTACGGATGTGACGGGTGCCTCTCACAGACCCCCTAGAGCTGTGTTCTTCTGTGATACTTTTCCCAGGGGGTTTCCAAGAGGGTTACAGGTGATTAATGGCCAATTTATATGATCATGCTTCCTATACTGGTGATATCCCAGATAAGAGAACTGGGGATGCTTTTCCCTAAATTAGCATAAGTGTTTTGGTGGGGGGAGGGGTGGCTGGAAGAGTGGAAGGAGAGGAAAGAAAGGGAAAATTAAACATATTTTTATACTAGCCATTACCACCTGCTAGCAAATGTTCACTGTATCCATGGGGGGAAAATCCCGTTTGACTTACCAACGATTACCAGGGGGCAAATTTTTGTCCTTAGTTTCATCTAATTGTGTATCAGTCTTAAAAATTGATATTCCAGATTAGTTTACTGGAAAATACAAGACATAAAAAGTAGGGCTGTCTTTCCTAGGCAAAGACTGTCTTACAGGCAAAAATGCATTCATTGTGTGCCAGGCAATTGGTACAGTGGGGGAATCAGCCAGATTAAATTATTCTCAGGGCTCAGAAAACAGCCAACTGACACAGAATTAGACAAATGGAATCAGTCCATTTAAAACTCAACCTATGGTGTTGAATTCATTGTACTACACTCTAACCACTTTAGATATAAAAATATTGCTCGCCAATTTTCACTTCTTTTTCCTCTCCAGGCACAGAGAAAAGACGACTCACTTTCCAGCCTCCTTGTGGTCAGGAATGGCCATCTTAATAGTTTTGGCTGATGAGAAAAGGTAACCTGTCTCACCTCCAAGTAGAGAAAAACTTCAGCACAAACTTCAGTCAGCCTGGTTCTCTGTGTGACCATGTGGATCCGAATGCCTGCAACCTATGTTGGCAGGTAGTATGAATGAGAAATAAGCCTGGGATGTGTTAAGCCACTGAGATTTTAGGACATTCTGACACAACTCTCCTTTTCAATGACCATCACACCTGTGGGTTTCTCAGTGGACATCCAGAGGAAAAATAGGGTGCTAACTTTATGAGCGGATGACAAGTCTCTATAGGACATAAAGTCATATGTCTACATAAATAAACAGTTTCTTTTCTTTTCTTTTTAGCTTAGCCACGGATGAGCAAAACAGTTTCTTTTCATCAAAAAAAAAAAAACAAAAAAAAAACCCTTGACTAAAATTTTGGTCCATAGTCCAGCAATAATAATCCTTTGCATCAAAGCTGCATTGAGATACATTTTCTCACTCTGACCCGTAGGAGACATTGCAGAAATTCTTTTCTCACACATCATTTCTAATAATATCACTTCATATAAACACAATTTTCAATGCAACGAGATAAGGGATCGCCTACCTATTTTTAGACGCTCTCCCAGTTGTGAGCCTAGCCACTGTTGTTTATATACATTTGAAGTAACCTCCAAGCTTTCATGCTGACAACTGCCTCACATTTGCCAAGAATGAGATTTGGCAATAGTATCAAGGAAATGACAGACAGTATAATCTATTTTACCTTACATTTGTGAAGGATAATCAAACAATGGGCTTGGATCTATTTTACACTGTCCAGTTCAATGACAAATATGGATCTATTTTTACACAAACATGTTGGACTTCAGTAAGATTAGCAAAAGAAATCAGGTTGTTGAATTTCCCTGTTGAACTTCCTGATAAATGGTTGGTCCATTAGTCATTTCTTTGTTTCTTCCTTCATTTGTTCATTCATTCTACAAATATGTAGTTGGTGCCTGCTTTGTGACAAGCATGGAGTGGGCTCTGAATGTCTGAAGTCTAATGCCAGTCTAGGAGTTTATAATGATGATATTAATTTACAGTAAAATATCTGATCCTTGAATAGTCAGTAGTTGTGGATATTTTGTTTTAATCACACAAATAGATGAATATTAGACATACCACTTTTTCATGGCTAAATGAGGACTTGAAGAATAAGAAATAAAGTCTCTGAAAGTCAATTCACTTAATTTCACTAAGGAAATTATGACTATCAATAGTATACAATGCTGGGGTAACACCCTGAGTCATGAGCGCAATTAAATTAAGGCAGAATTTGAACACAAAGCTGCACATGTATTTACAATTTGTGCATAAAGATTTCAAGGGATTTTATAACTCTGGTAACCCAAAAATATGTAGAATCTATAGAAGACATTCTCCTGCCTTGGACACCAAAGACGCTCAATAAATACTTGGTGGTGATAAGGTGTCAAGTGGAGACTTCCTTCCCCTGATTACCCAGAGCTTCTCTTGCTTCAGTTGCTCTCACCCTCCGCAGCTACTGTGGCTGGTGGAACGGCCCCTGAGCATGTGTAGCTGACTCATCTTACACCTCGAGAGGCATGCTTGCTGCAGGCTGTGTCCAAAACACACTTCTGTTTATAACCTTATTTTAAAAGCACTTTAAAAAAGCAGATTCTTGTAGTAAACATATTAAAATGTCAATAAACGAAACAACTTGGTTCACTGGTTCTCAGCTGCTTTTTCCATCAAGTCAGATATGCTGTGTCTCATAGGCCATATACTTCAAGGCTGCAAACCAGCAGCATGCAGGGGTATATCAGCAATCCTGAGACAGAAACCTGTTCACTTCCTCCCACCTGCCCCTCAGTTGCTCTCACGCAACAGAAAGTTTGAAGATGCAACTGAGCGTTGAGTTGTTAGAGCAAAAACCTGGAATCTGAGTTAATTTACACAGAGTATACAGTAAACTTTGCAGTTTATTACCAAATTTACTTGTGAAAATGTTCATGACTAATCTGTCACTCTTGTCACTGAAGCATCATTGGTCATTTATTCATTTATTTTTACAAGTGACCAGTTAAAGTAACATGCAGATTAACTTAGTGGTACTGCAGTAGAAATACTTAAATTCTCAGAATAAAATATCAGACACTTAACATGATAACTATATTTAAACTCAGGCCTTTCCTTTTGTCTGTGTACTTCCATTTATGCCTCTGGGTGTGTGGTGTAAGAAATTAAGCTGATTCTATACTGAGAACATGAGATAACCGTAATACCTTGTATATGTGATACTAACTGGAAGAAATATAAACCATTAGTTATTTGAACTTCTTGGTTTTTTTCAAAGCAAGTTTGCAGTATCTACCTGTAAGGCATAGAATGTTGCATAGTGAACATTCAAGGTTCAAAACACATTTCACTTAGCACCTCAAAAAAAAAAAAAAAAAAAAAGGCAACAACCCTCAATGGCACCATTAAGACACATTTGGCCAGCATCTATCAGTTTTGGAAATAAAGTTAATATTAACCAAAACTTCCTTTCTCTTTCATATTGCAATAGCAACCAAAGATTTAAAAAAAAAAACAGACCATTAAACTATAAAATTCAGTTAAATCACTCACTTTGCTTTTTTTCTATACAAAACAAAATTCCCCCATAAAACAATTACCAAATCATATTACTGCCTACCTTGCATCCTATGTAAAGTCTTACAGAACTGTCTGATGCTGATATTATCTCACAACTTATTCCTTTTAAAATTTTATTTTACAACAAAAAATTTTATAATAGGTTTTCTTAAACTAAGAGACTACTCAGAGTTACTTGTGCAGGATTCTATGGGATGTATAAACAAAGACCCATTACAATTAAAAAGAAGGAAAAAAACAGAGAATCCGGCTTTTCAGCAGATGCTTTCTCTCTCTTTGCTTCATGTGGTTTGACGGATGTATTTTGTGCTCTTTTTTGTTTACACCTTGACATAAGAAGTAACATGAGCCTTCTCCACAGCCTGCTATTACATTTTTCTGAAAGTTGATAGAGGAATGGCAAGATTTCAGTGGGAACTACTGGGTGGGCACATTAGTCAGGCATGAATTAGCAAAGTTCTACTGTAGCTTGACTTTAAAGCTCGCTTCCTGTAACATTCAAGATCGTGCTCAGCTGTATATGAATCAGAAGTATGAACTATCCATGATTACATATGCATGACTGATTATCATTATTACTGGTATCTTATTTTTTTCTTTAACGGTTGTGAGAGACTCTGCCCCACCCTCTGTTAGAAAAAGCAAAGGGACTCTGCTCCTTGCTTACTCACTGTTCCTCTAAGTAAAACACCCAGGCACGCGCACACACAACTCACAAAAGGACAATGACCTGAATTAAAGCCACAACACAATGATTCCATTGTTTCTAAAGCTGAATGTTGTCTTCCTGAAAAAATATGATACATAAGGAAGCAAAGGGAACTATGTGTGACAAGATCTCTTTAAGACCACATATTGCAGAAATATTTATACAGAAAAAGTTTTCAGATGGCCCAAGAACACAAAAGCAGCATGAACAAAAGTTTAGATTCTGCTCTATAAAGTCAGATCTTAACTACTTTCATTGTCTAATTCCATGTTGCTCAAAGCTGCGGTACAGAGGTGAACTTGTGATCCGGATGGAGCCTGGTCTCCTCTAAAGTACCCATCATAATTCTACTCTATGGTCTCCATGGGCAGGGAGCATATACTAGAAGAGAAATGGTAGGCTCCTCTTTCTTCTTGTGGATTTATCTTACATATACTATTTTAACTACAGTTATTGAACAACATGTTGTCCTCTATTTGTAAAGCAAGCATGCAGTTGTCTGAATTCTTTGGCAGTAAGTAAACAGAAATGAATGAGTCTGGAATTTCATGCTGGGTTGAGAGCTGCCTTTTTGATCATATGGACCTTTTAGTTCCTTAGCAGGATAAAGCTAAATGAGGACAAAGTCAAAGTTGAACAATGTCAAATTCTAAAAGCCCAGAAAAAAAAATAATAAAGAAAAAGAAAGAAAGAAGTGCTTTAAAATAGCTCTTCTAGTTTCTCAAGTATTATCAGCACTTTAAACTCACTAAATTCCTTTTGTATAAATGTTACCCTGTAGTTGTTAATTCTGGGCAAATAAAAAGGTTACATAATTATGGTCAAAGAACAATCAGATGTCCCCATGTATCCTTGCAAGTATATCTACTTGCAAGTATGCCCTATTCCTACTTGGCCTTCTGGGAAAATCTCTACTGCAACCATGGATGACTCTCAAATCATGAAAATTCCCAAGTGCAGTTTATGCACATAAGGAGTGCCTCCCAGTTCAGGATAATGTCACCTTCATCATTGTGGTCCCAATATCTAGCACAGCACTTACTGGTGCTTAATATTCAATTAAACTCAATTATCTACACTGACCTATCTCAATTAGCACTACTGTGTGCTATGGATCAGCTATGAGTTTGACATTTCAAGCTGCTGGGATTATCATGAACATGAGGAAGTCCTCAGTCGGCTGAGACAGACTTACTCTTATACATATTGAAATAATTTGTTTTCTGGTAGGGGCCATTTTATCAACATGATAAAGAGCGCAGACTAGATAAGTATAGTTTGTTATTTTCACAGGATGCCTTCATATTGAACACATCCATTAATATAGAAGCTTATGACTATTAAATGCAAGCGAGCTATCAAAATGGAAAAGAACATGGCAGTTTCAATAAAGTATTTAAAAAACACTTTATATAAGACTCATCTTTCAGAATAGGACAGCAAATTTTTTCCAATGTCAAGTTAGCATCTAAAATTGGTACCTTCATTGGTACAATGATGACCTCATTGAAACTTTGAGGACTGGGGTGGCATCTACTTATATTCTACAGAACACAGCACTGTGCTTTTACAGGCAAATATTCAAACATCAAATGTTTGCCGTGCTCATTTGATGTTTACATTAACACAAATAATTCACAGTTGGCTATGTTCAGGTTTTAATAAATGGCATTTATGTTCTTTACCGTCCTAGCCTTAAATATTACCCATGGTGAGTGTCTGTCTATAAACACTGACATTGTCTAGGTAAGAACGTGTATCTACTTGCAAAGTCCTCTAATAATCTGAAATGTGTCTAAATAATGAAGAATGTAAGGTGTGGGAATTGTGTATAGCTACTTAGAGAAGAGGTGAGATTCTTTTCATAGGTGAGCAAACTGTACCTTAGAACGTAATGTTCTATTCATTGTGAAAGCAAGATAACAGCTTACTGAACATGTTGTTTAAATAAGATTTGTAAAGAGTAGAAGAATGAGGAAAACAACTGACAATAAAGTTCATCTAATATTTACTTTAATTTCAATATTCTGCTTCCATAAAATAGGTTGATTAAACACACTTAAATGTTAGAACGAGCCAGCTTTCAAAAAAGAACAGGTTTCGATGAAACCGCCTTTGCAAAAATTATAACAGTAAGCTGATTTAACCCAGTCTCCTCTTGCTTTTAGCTTTCAAGCTGACTTGATTATTCCTGGGCTTAGGCTGGGCTAGCTTTGGTGGACATTTAGCTTACAGTTTAAATGATAATAAGCCTAACTGAAAATTCAACTGCCTTTGTATAGCTAATGAAAGGGCATCAGGTTAGGGGAAGGAGAGGAATGTGAATTCTGCTAAAGTGTAGACTGGTCACAAGATAAGTCCTGCAGATAACATCACTAGTATAGAGTGGCTTCTTGAGATATCTTTTCAGGTTTTTCATGTTTGACATCCATGGCTCCACCTGGTCTTGTCAACTCTACTCCTGTGGCCCACGCAGAAGTAACTCCACTCAGAATGGCTTAGACTCCTTATGATTTCATCTCTGCCCCAACCAATCAGCAGCAAGCACTCATTTCTAGCCATCCCCATCCCTTTCCCCCAAACTGCCTTTGAAAAACTCCCAATCTACGAGCCTTCCAGGAGACAATCTGAGTAATAATGCCTGCTCCCATATGGCATGGCAAGTCTCAATTCAACTTTCTTTACTGCAATGCCATGGTCTTTATTTGTGCCATGGGCAGGAAGAACCTATTTGGCAGTTACATCAACATCTGTGTTCTAGGAGTGAGAATGTTAGTTTTACTCACCGGACTAGCCTAGAATTTCTCCCAGATTCAAGTTAGAAACAGCCAGTTTGAGTAAATGAGAGCTGACCATTCATCCTATAGATTTTACAAGTAATCTCTATTATCTATTGTTTTTTATTTTCTTTTCTTCATTTTTTTTTAGCTTTGGTGTCTTGCTCTGTCACGCAGGCTGGAGTGCAGTGGCATGATTTTGGCTCACTGCAACCTCCGCCTCGCGGGTTCAAGTGATTCTCCTGCCTCAGCCTCTCCAGTAGCTGGGACTACAGGCACCTGCCACCATGCTCGGCTAATTTTTACATTTTTAGTAGAGACAGAGTTTCACCATATTGGCCAGGCTGGTCTAGAACTCCTCACCTTGTAATCCGCCCGCCTCGACCTCCCAAAGTCCTGGGATTACAGGTGTGAACCACCGTGCTCAGCCATCTACTGCTTTCTATTAGAATTGAGTAGTACCAGAACCTGGTCTCAGGAAAGTCCTGACTGAAGGCATGCGGAAAACCTCAATGGAAGAAAAATCTAGAAAAGAAAGGATACACATTTTGCATGGTGGATTTCTGTGTATTTTCCAACCTATTCTAATAGACACTTTAGAAGAGTAAACACTATTAGCCAAGATGTCAACTCCTGACCTTCCTGGAAAACAAAACAAAATAATGGAATAACTTATATTAATTTCTATAACATGGCAAAGTTTAGGTATTCACAAAAACACTTGAAACTTAAAAGGCCATTTTTTCCTGGAACTAACAAAGAACAATAAAGTTTTGAGTTTTTCTGTTCAGTACCGCAGGGCATATTTAATACATTCATTCAGTCAACAAGTATGTATTGTCTGTTACCTTCAGTACATAATATGAGGTGGAACGAGTGAACATGATATAAAGGCAAGAAAGAGCAAACATATAACCCAGGAAATTACCAGCTATCTTCACAAACACCCTTTCCACTTGCAGACTTACTTTTTCCAAATATGTGGTAGAATATCAAAACAGAAACATGTCTCCATTGAGAAGAAAGAAACTTGGAGTTCACCAAAATGACCCCACTATGTCTTCAAACAGTAACGTGATCGCAGCAAGATTGGAGGTTTAAAAGGACACAACATAAGATGAGCAAAAGCAAGAAGCACCATTAAGGATCACTATGAAATTAAGATAAATCTAAAGAAATTTAGGCACCTTAAATACAGTTATCTAATACAGTAAGAGTAAGAATTGAAGTTATTTAGGATTTTTTTTTTTTCAGACGGAGTCTTGTTCTGTCACCTAGGCTGGAGTGCAGTGGTGCGATTTCAGCTCACTGCAACCTTTGCTTCCCCCGGTTCAAGTGATTCTCCTGCCTTAGCCTCTGAGTAGCCTGGGATTACAGGCATGAGCCACTGCACCTGGCCACACTTATCTTTTCAAACAGCATGTTTATTTCTTGAGTGCAGAGGCCATTTCTCCAACTTAAATTCCCCATCACAGACACTGGCAGAGCCAGACGCATGTAAGGATATTTAAAACATTTATTTTAATCTATTGGTAAAGTGTTCATGATTTCTATATGAAATGCACTGTGTGTCACTCAAAGCTGGAATCCACTGTGTCCAAAATGATATTTCCAACAGCTTATGTTTTCTCTTTAGTTTTCCTCACTATATTGCTATCCAGACTAATTTACACAATTTCTAAGCAAAACTAAAATAAAACTTTATACAGAAGGAAAAACTTCAGGAACAATGCACATTTCTCTGAGTCAGTATTTAGAGCAGACGATGCCCTGGAAAGCTGCTGTCATTTTCATGATTGCAGCAGTGACACGCATCACCTGTGGGCGTGCTCCTTGGGAACAGTAATTTAGCAACTGGGAGATGGCTCTACTGGTTGATGACATGATGGGAACAAACAAGGAAAAAACAAAAACTCAAGTCAGCAATATACCCAAGTAGTCATCTACTTAAGGAAAAAAAATCCCTATCAATCCTCAAGATGTGAGGCAGAGGCACAGCCTCCATGGAAACAAAGAAAGTGATGCCAGAAATAATAATCCAAACTTCCCCAAAGCAAAGAGGATGATTTTGTAGGGCTGGCAATACACACACCTGTCTGGTGCCAACCATTGTGTTTGCAAAAAGAAACACATGAGGACTCTTTAAATATTAAATTCCAAACAACAAGATGATATCTTAAAAAAATGCTGCAACAACGTAAGATGAGCAAGTTCTTTATTTCTCAATGCAAATAGATTTTAGAACGCCTGAATTAAATTTTTTCACTTTCCCTGTCCCTAAGCAACCACTGTCACAATTACCTGATTAAGTCGGTGACAGAAAGAGAAAAGAGCCCAACAATTCTTTTGTGTTGAGAACTACCTAGTTGGGCACGGTGGCTCACACCTGTAATTCCAGCATTTTGGGAGGATGATGCAGGCAGATCACTTGAGCTCAGGAGTTCGAGACCAGCCTGAGCGAACCCCGTCTCTACAAAAAAATTACAAAAATTATTAGCTGGGCATGGTGGTGCACATCTGTAGTCTCAGCTACTCAGGAGGCTGAGGTGGGATGATGGCTTGAGGCTTGGAGGCAGGGCTGCAGTGAGCTGAGATTGTGCTACTACACTCCAGCCTGGGTGATAGAGCCAGACCTTGTCTCAAAGGCAAAAAAACAAAAACAAAAACAAAAACAAAAACCACCTAAACAGAGACCAATTTGCAGACCAATTTTCATTTTAGCTATAAACAGAACTATAAAAGATAAACCAAAATTACAAAGAAATGGCTCACTGATTCTTTCAACTATCATTTTGCCACTTCAGATCTCAAACTAAATCTTTAAAGTGAGTTCTGTAACATCACAGCCTTAAGATACTTTGCAATTAAGTTTCAAATGCCAGGATAATTACGTTTGCTTACAATACTCTCTTCAGAGAGTTCAATTTCTGTTATTATCTACTCTTTAGCAAAAGATGAACCAACTTGTAGCATTTATGTCACCCCTGGAACAGAAAGTTTATCAAAAAGTCATACTTGCCATATATTCACTTCCTTGGTGGTTACAAAGAAAGTCTAAAGTACTTCCTCAATCTGGACAAGTAAACTATCTCAACAGTTTGGACAGCACAGGACTTCAGGACAGTACATGTATCTATCTATGAGACCAATTAGAATTTACTAGCTTTAATAAAAACACTTATGATGATCATGCAAACATTAATCAGATGCTACTTGCTTTTTTTTAAGGTGCAATAAAATATATAAATAAATATAACTCCTCACACATACAAAGAAAGCCAAGACACCATTAGAACATGTCTGGACTTGAATAGAAATTCTACAACTTTGAAGTTTTAAATTTCATGGCACACCCAAACTAGACATAAAATAGTATCCAGAATACATTAGATTCATATGGATTCAGCATGTTTCAAAGCACACCTGTAGACCGGGTGTGGTGGCTCACACCTGTAATCCCAGCAGTTTTGGAGGCCAAGGCGGGTGGATCACTTGAGGTCAGGAGTTCAAGAGCAGCCTGGCCAACATGATGAAACCCTGTCTCTACTAAAAATACAAAAATTAGCCAGGCATGGTGGCACACACTTACAATCTCAGCTATTCAGCAGGCAGACAGGAGAATCGCTTGAACCTTGGAGGTAGAAGTTGTAGTGAGCCAAAATCGTAACACTGTACTCCAACCTGGGCAACAGAGCAAGACCCTATCTCAAACACAAACACACACACACACACACACACACACACACACACACACACGGCATCTCATTATGGAGTTAGCTTCTTGGAGACTTTCAGAATTGGTCCTCTTACAGCCGCCATAAGCCACATGACCACTCACTAGTCCTCAGGCTTCCAGCACCAGATGTGGGCTCTGAACACACACACAATCTGGCTATTACAAGCAGTAGCAGGGGAAGTACTTCATTTGGGGGAAAAAAAGCATGTAACTTGGCAACTATTTAGCACCTCCTTCTCTGGCAGTGAACAATTAGGAAATCCTTGGCTGGAAGCATCTACTCAGAATTTAAAAAATTATGCAGTTCGTGCTGCTGAAATTTATGAGCATGTAGATGAGAGGGAGTACATATCATGGATGAGGACGGTAAGCGCAGGAGCAGAGTGTCCCACGAGAGCCACAAACAGAAAAGTACAGGAGCTGGCCGGTGTGCACCACTGCCTAGTCCCAACCAGACAGCAGTACCAGCTGCCCGCTTTCCACACAACCCTCTGGGGTCAATCACATCACCCCTGACAGTGCCCATGGCATCATTCTTTATGGCCATGGTGTAAAAATGGGTTTATAATCAAACAAAATATCCAGATATATGGTTCAATCTGCTTCAGTTTGCAAACATCACTTATCCAAAAAGTTTTTCAAATAAGATTAAATATTTGATATGCAACATTTACTGAAAAGAACAAGATGATATAAAATCAGGTTGCCCATAAGACTAGGCGTACCCACATACAATGAAAACATGACCGGCAGTTACCAGCATTTCTACTCATGTAATTCTCCCTCTGCCACCACCACCAAAAGCAACCCCACAAAACTTTTTGTCTCACAAAAAGTGTATCTTGATAACCACCTGCGACAGTACAATACAGATTATTCATTTTGCTAGCACAGTCCCTTATTTCTTTTTCTTGCTAATACTACTGAGTTCCCACTAACACATTTTACTTTTCACTTCCAGAGCTGTGACCTGAGAAACATTTGCTAAAAGCTACTTCGAGGAAAAAAAAAAAATCAACAACAGTACTCAGTTTCACTGCAATCAGCATTAGACAACATGTTGGCCAGGATTCACTAAACTTCCCTGAGAGGGTCTTTGTTTCAATTTCTCAAGTGGTTCTGCTTGGTAGGCCCAAAGAAGATGATAAAGAGTATATCGATTAGCATATTAGTTTGCTAAGACTGCTGTAACAAAGTACCACAAACTTGAGTAGCTTAAACAACAGAAATGGATTGTTAAGAGTTCTGGAGGCTGAACATCCAAGATCAAGGTATGGGCAGGGTATTTCTTTCAGAAGGCTGTGAGGGAGATTCCAGGGTCTCCCCCTGCCTTCTGGAGGCTTGCTAGCAATCTTTGGAGTTCCCTGCCTTGTAGAAGCATCACCTGATCTCTGCCTTCATCCTTCCATGGCATTCCCCCCAGTGTGCATATCTGTTTCTGGGTCTAAATTTTCCCTTTTTTATAAGGGAATATTAGATTAGGATCCACATTTATGACTTCATCTTGACTCCCTCTGCAAAAGGGTCTGCAAAGACCCTATTTTCAAATAAGTGTATATTCCGAGGTACTGACAGTTAGGATTTCTTATCTTTTGCGGGGTGTGTGGGGAGGACACAATTCATCCTGTAGCAATGAGCAATAGTGGGGTGGGCAGGTAAGTTACCTTTCAAAAGGGATTTCTCACAAGTCAGGGGTATGTTGTGTAGCACCAGCAGCTGGCTTCGGGACTTACTGCCTGACGTTTTTTTAAGAGGAAGGATTTTTCAATTGCCCCAAAGCCTCAGGATCATTAAGGTGAACTAAGGGATAGTACTATAGTCTTTAGGGCTCTTCTCAAACATTGCGTATCTCTCTCCTCCTCTGGGCAGTGGTAAAAATGTACTTCCGAATCTGAAATGGCATGGCCACAGGACTTGCTTTGGCCAGTGAAATGTGAGTGGCAGTGATGTGTGCCACTTTCAGACAGAGGCTTTAAAAGGGCAGTGTTGCAATTTACCACGTTCCTTTCACTTACGGCAGTGATGGTGAAGGCACAATGGGATTAGCCGTCATCATCCTGGGGGACTCTTGGTGAGGAGAGAGAATTCTGCTCTCCTGCTAACACACATTGTTTGTGTATTGGAGCAAGGAAATCACCCTTGCTAATTCCCTGGGATGTGGTTTGTTATGCAGCATGAGATAGCCTAACCTTGACTGATATAAACAGGAATTTCCCAAACTGAATTTGTGTTTTCTACATTTCTTTAGGTTTTTCTTTTTTCTATATTAGGCAAGGGAAGTCCATTTCATGAGCTCACATAGAGTAACAAAGCTAAATGTAGAACGTTATATCCATCCATACCGCTAACTTACCCTGCCCACTAAAAACACTCAGACTCAACTGGGGCAACAAAATGCACAAGAAAACTATGAAGATCAAGGCCCAGCCAGCCCAACTCATTGACATAAGCCAAAATTCATTTGTTCATTTACTCAATCACTCAGTGGGTGTCTACTTTTTACTTTTAGATCCACTGGATTGATCCAAAAGGTAAGTAATGACTTATCTTTTATTTAATTTCAGTCACTGGTATTACAAACATTTTTTGCAATTACTGCATTCATTTAAATTGCTTGCAATGTAAGTTTCAGTGGTGTCTTAAAATCAGACAGATAAGTAGGTATGAGGATGAGGAGTAATTCAATCCCTCCCTTTCTAGAAAGAGCTCCTTCTGGCCCCTTCTCTGAGGCAACAGGACTGCATTTACCAGCTAATGACAGCATTTTAACCAAATTAGAAAATGCTCCTGGATACTATAAATGCAACAAACAAATGGAAATAAACCAGCACGAACTATGCACCACCTACATGGATATTTTCTGAAATTATAGAGACCTATACCAACCTTTTTAAAATAACTGTATAAATAACTATATACCTGTAGATACAACTTTACCTTCTAATTTAAAAATGTTTATTAAATATTTTATAGTTTTTAAAATGTTATGATCAACCAGATGTTATGCATTGAAGGAAAAAAGGCAGGTTTGTTTATTTTTTTTTCCTCCAAAACAGCTGCCATAAGGTTAGGGAAGCTATTGACTCGTTTATAATACCACACTCTTGCTAACATTGTTTGGTAGGAGTGGAGAGCTAGGACAAACAATAATTACCTAATGATTAAAAGAGACGTTATAACATAAAGAAGGGGACCATGTGGTAGCAGTTGACAGAAAATATGGTGGGAACTGTGCCAAAGGGTGGGCAGAGAGACACAGAACGGTAACAACAGGCCACCCACTTCAACAGGCTTTTACGTCCTGTTTTACACAGTAATGCTAACTAAGGTATTCTGTTGGAAGTCTTCCATTTCCATCACAGCTATCCTCTCCAGCTAAAACAAACAAACAAAAAATGGGAAAGACTTGAAAATATAGGCTGGGCAGGAGGATTGCTTGAGCCCAGGAGTTCAAGGTTGCAGTGAGCCATGATCGCGCCACTGCTCTCCAGCCTGAGCAACAGTGAGACTGGTCTCAGGAAAAAAATAAAAAGAAACAAGAAAAGAAAATACAGCAGAGTTTGAGAAATGTCACATAAGTGGAAGTAATTAATTATGAAGTAAGTCATTTTGTTGATTAATCTTTTACCAAATTACGTTGCTCATTTTAAAAAGACCCTCAAATAGGTCACAATGAATGAATTTCTTGGTTATGGGACTATATGCTGTACTGGCTTTCTGAATTTTTCTATAATGAACATAGTAATGATGGTTGGAGACAGCAAAATAATAATAATAATAATGTATTGAACATTATTTAAAAATTATACTTCTCAGATTCAACCCTTACTCTGAATTCCCAACAATCCTGCTTCCCTGCCCCTCGTCTCCTCTCTGCGGCTGTGCCTTCCTAGTGGAAGTACACCGGTGGCTTCCTTGACAGGCTCCATGAATCTGCCACACAACCAACAAGTCTACACAACCTACCAATACACACAGGCCTGTGCTCCCTCTGCCGCCTACATCCCTGCCGCTTTTGGTCCTCGCACTCAGCCTTGCCTGGTCTGCCCCATGGCTTTCCTTTTTTTCCTTTTATTCAAAGCCCAGCATACACATGCCTCCCTCAACCCTTGCCCAGAAAGCTCTCCTAACCAGGCCAGCCCCTGGTGCTCTTTTCCCTATACAGGTGGGCAGTGGTATGGATCACACAGACAGTGGCATGGGCTGGACAGTGGCATGGGACACACACCCAGAGGCAATGGAAAAGGCCAGAGGCATCATCTACCTTTAAAAGGGATCCAGTCAGGCGAAGTGGCTGCTCAGGAGGCAGAGGCAGGAGGATCACTTGAGCCCAGGAGTTTGAGACCAGCCTGGGAAACACAGTGAAACCCTATCTCAAAAACAAAACAAACACCGCCCTCCCCCTCCACAAAAAAAAAAAAAAAAAAAAAAAAAACACCCACAGCACCTACTAGCACACTGTGGCTTATAAACTAGGTGGTTTGCTGAGTGTGCTTCAGCCATGGAAGGGGTTGGAACCCTGACAATACCATCTAGCCTGGCTTAGAGCAGGAACCACAAAAATCAGACAGCTTCTTCTCCACTCAAAATCTGTGTATGTTACAACTAAGTGTATAATACTTATTTGTGAATGTACGTTAGAAACTTGTGTCTAACATACAGTCAGAATGGACTAAATAGAGGCTAAAATATTTACTATCTGGCCCTTTACAGAAAGTTTGCTAACTCCTGATTTAGAGCAAAAAACAAATTCTTGTCAAATCATGTGGTGCCAATTACATCACAGAGCATGTGGAACAAAAAGGTGATCAATGCAAAATTCCAGGTCTCAGATGGCTTACAAATAGATCCCAGACCTCACACCAACAAAAAATCCTACTGCCAACACTGCCTAGGGAGGAACACCTGCATGCCTGCTTCAACACGCATCCCAGTGGCACTTCTTTTCCTCTCAGTCGTGTACTGAATTTCTAACATGGGCCTATTTGTCCGAGATTTTCTCATCTCTAAGCCTTCTTGCTGAAAATGCCCTTCTTTGCAAGTGTAAATCCTATGCCTTTTTCAGGACCCTCGTTCACACCTTTCATCCTACACAGTCTTTCAGCACCCTCAATTCTGAGAATCCATAGCTTTGATCCATTTTTGTCTTCCTCTTCATTTGAACTTCTACCACTTAGTTCCATCTATTCTGTCATGCAAATTATCTTTTTAGAACCTGCCTCTCTCACTAGACTGGAAGCTCTGTGGGGGCAGGGGCTATATCACTTTGGACTCTCTCATCTTAACTAAAACATTAAGAAAGCATAATTGGCTGGGCACGGTGGCTCATGCCTGTAATCCCAGCACTTTGGGAGGCCAATGTGGGCAGATCACTTGAGGCCAGGAGTTCGAGACCAGCCTGGTCAACATATTGAAAACCCGTCTGTACTATAATACAAAAAAATTAGCTGGGTGTGGTGGCACATGCCTGTAATCCCACCTACTTAGAGAATCGCTGGAACTCAGGAGGTTGCAGTGAGCCAAGATTGTGCCACTGCATTCCAGCCTGCAAAACAGAATGAGACTCCATCTCCCAAAACAAACAAACAAAAGTATAATCAGTCAAATATATAACTGTGTGAACAATTTGATTCTGAAAATCCCCAGCTTCAAAAAATTTTCAACCTAGTTTGACACAGATATGATAGAGAAGACAGACATGCAATCAGAGATGGCACAATGAATGAGGTAGGAATGGAGCAGAGTGAGGGGCTGAAGGCTTGTTAATGAGGGACTGACAGAAAGGGGAGGGTCCGGCTCCTGCATGGATGGGCCAGAGGGAATAAAAGCAGGGGCCAAAGGGAATAAAAGCAGGGATGGCCCGGTCTCATAGGGTGTTTGTGGGTGTGGGGCACATGCTGGGAAATGTAAACCTATTCACCTGATTGGTAATGGAGGACCGTATGGGGTTTTGGCAGAATAGGAGAGGGTAAGATTTGTAAAAGCTACACTTTTGAGCTATAATGTGAGACGTGGATTAGAAGGGGTCCTTAAGACTCTAATCAATTAGGAAACTCCTCCGAATAAGCTGGTCACAGCAGCAGCTGCAAAGAGGCACAAGGGGCAGGGCCTGGCTGCCAGACAAGAGGTGGAAGATGAAAAAGACACAAGGAGCTTCCAGAGTTTCTAATCTTCAGATCCCGCTGGCCATGCTGAAGGGTCAGGCCCCAACTCCGCAACAGACCACACAATACACCGCTGATTGTTAGGCATACATTTCCAGTGGAGAGAAAGTCTACCTGAATTTCTTATGCCTATCTGAAGCTTAATTTTATCAAAGAACTACATGGGATTATGAACATGCTTAATTTTTTTTTAATTATAAAAAAGAAGAAATTTTGGATGTTTCTCAAACAATGACACGGAAGGCAAAAAACAAGCCAGGGAGAAAATATTTCTGAGGCAGTTTTTATGGAGGATCATTCAATATCTTTTAGACAAAATTTTCTCAAAGAGGACCATGGACACCCTGTGCTGGAATCCCTTGGGTATGCACAAAACACTGATAACCGATTTCTGATCATAGTCTAGCCAGTCTGACCGTTACGATATTACAACAACCTAGAAGTTGTTGAAAATAAGCTAGCAGAACATTCCAATACATTGTTAACTTCAAAAAAAAAAGACAGCATAAACAGAATCTCAAAACATAAAACATACAGGCTATTTTATTTTAACATGATGCATTTTATATCTTTAAATGTGTAATATCTTCATCGTCGGTAAACATTAAAAATAATAAAAAATAAATTTCAGGTCAATGTCTGCAGAACCCCGGAAACAGTTTTGGACCAAAGTTTGAAACCACAGGTTTTAATTACCCCATTTATACCCACTGAGAAGCTAGCCAGAGGGTGCAAAGGTGACCCCTGAACTAGCAGGTAACTGTCACCTTGCTGCTGAGGGGGAGACTGTCACAATTACAAGTCAAGATCTACCACATAAACAAGATGCCTAGTGGACATTTCTCTTCACTGCTACCAGGCTCTAAGCAACCTGCTATGCTTTCATCTGCGAATATACCACCCTTCCTCCTGCCCCCAGGAAGAGAGCTCCTCAAGAGAGCAGAGCCTGCCTTTCTCTACTGCCTCGAAGATTATCCTAGGATGACTATTCTCTATTTTATTTGTTGCTTGTATTTTCAGCAGAACATTTTTTTATTCTCTTCTCCCTGGCCCCTCACCTGCCAGGATCCACAAAGATCAAATCAAAGTTCCGAGGCACAGATGACTCAGAGAAGCAAAGGCAGACAGGATTCCTCACCCAAGCTAAGTCCCTTTTCTCCTCTTCCCCTTCTTCCTGAGACCTGCCGAGCAGTCCCCCTTTTGACAAGGCTGTACGTCTGGCACTGAAAAGCCAAGCGTAGCACAGCCAACCCGGAGCCTGGCACTAAAACATAAATGCTCCCCAAGGGAAAAACAGTCTCTCTACACAGAAATGTTTGATCAACAGCAGGACAGGAGCCACTCTACCAAAATGCCTTAGCACAATTATATCAAAGCTGGTAATCAGGGACATATGCAAATATGCACAGCTCAGATGGAAGGCTTTGCTCATCGCATCATGCGGCTTTCCTTCACTGTTGCAGCTTGAAATCTTCCTTAAGTAGTTTGGGAATGGAGGGGAGCTATTAACTTCCCCTAGGAAGCATTTTATTAATAATCATAATCATAATACTATAGCTGACCACAAATGTAAAACACATTAGCATTTACAAAGATCTTAAAGTTACCCTCATTAATTCCTTACATAAACTCTACCGCAAGTAACGTCCTTTTACAAATAAGGAAACAGATTCAGAAAAGTTAAGTGACCAGGTTTCACAGAACTTGTCAGAAAATGAACATTAGGGCTGGGTGTGGTGGCTCATGCCTGTAATTCCAGTACTTTGGGAGGCCAAGGTGGGCAGATTACCTGAGGTCAGGAGTTCAAGACCAGCCTGGCCAATATAGCAAAAACCCATCTCTATCAAAAATACAAAAATTAGCTGGGGGTGGTAATGGGTGCCTGTAATCCCAGCTACTCAGGAGGCTGAGGCAGGAGAATTGCTTGAACTGGGGAGGCAGAGGTTACAGCGAGCTGAGATGGCACTACTACACTCCAGCCTGGGTGACAGAGTGAGACTCCGTCTCAAAAACAAACAAACAAAAAGAAAATGAACATTAAATGGAGTGCTTTATGTATTTACTACACTTCAGCAGGTTGTTTTAAAAACTCCAAATGAGAACTAAACATGAAACCAGTATTAATATTTTCCTGCAATTAACTTGAATGAGAATCTCATAAAACATTTGGTTTAAAAAGTGTCAGAAGAGGCGGACGACTTAAAACTATCCAGTTGTTCCTGCTGGCACTAGTTCACACGGCACCAAAAAGATGACTGACAAGCTTAGAAGCCTGCAGAGCCACTTAGGAAATGGGAACTGACTGCTCCCTACTTTCAATGCCCACAGGGGATTCTTATGTGCAGCCACAGTGCAGAGTTCCTGCTTGTTAGCTTCTCCCGCCCTCAGCCATTCCAACCTTCTCCAATTGAAATACCTCCGACCCACAAGTCTCCGTCGGGTAACGGGTGAGGGGTGCTAAGGGTGCCATGCTCAGCCACGAAGCCTGGGCATCAGCAGCACCCATGATGTGCAGGCGAGTCAGGGCATGGCAGGGGGCAGGCAGGTGCAGCGGCCAGACCACTACTCCCTGGAAGAAGGCCCTGAATCAGACTCTCTGGGAGCTTCACACACTCTCATCTTCAGGACTTATAACCTGGCCTGTGTTCTCTCTCCAAATTACTCAAGAAATGGGAGATTATTTGCTTGTTAAGTTTTCTTTTTTGGTCTAGTAAGATGTGTGTGGGTGGTTAATCATGACATAGAAAAAAAAATCCATTCAAGCACAGCTGATCTTTGAACAAGATGGGTTTGAACTGCATGAGTTCACTTATTATATGAGGATTTTCTTCTACCTCTGCCACCCAAGACAGCAAGACCAACCCCTCCTCTTTCTCCTCAGCCTACTCAATGTGAGGACAATGAGGATACAGGCTTTACAAGGATCCATTTCCACTTAATAAATAGCAAATACATGCTCTCTTCCTCATGATTTTTAACATGTTTTCTCTAGCTTTGTTACGAGAATACAACATTTAATTTTTATAACATAAAAATATATGCTAATCAACTGTTTAAGTTATCAGTAAGACTGCTGTCAACCGTAGGCTATTACTAGCTAAATTGTGGGCAAGTCAAAAGATTTTCAACTGCGTGTTAGGGTGTTGACACCCCAACCTCCACTTTGTACAAGGGTCAACTATATGTAGGTATGATTTACAACTGATACTGCTGATTGTGATTTTGTATACAACAGCAGATTTTGTTTTATAGGAAACTTAGTTAAAACAGATGCCACAGATATCAAATTATGATACAAACTAAACTCAATTATTGAGCACCTGCTACATAAAAACTTATTACCAAGTGCTATCGTGATAGAGCCCCACTGGGACACAATATCTGACATGAAATTCACTAGAATTTGACAAGGAAGACAATTAAGACTACCAACCTCCTACTGAACCATTTTTATTATTGAGAAAAAGTCCTTCATCATCTGCCTATTAAATCACATTAGAAAGAACTGGATCTTGGTGCAGGCTGAGGCTAAGAACTCTTCTCTTTCTGCAACTTTTAAGAATATGGTGAATTTCCTTAAACCACACGTCTTCTGTCCTTCAGGTAGAATAATTCTATTCCTGACAACAGAACACCCACTCTGTCAACTCCCTCGGGGCCCTGCAGCTGCTTATCAGCTGTCTAAGCCAAGTGCATCCCTCAACTGTTTGGTCTGCACATCCTGTGCGTGGCTGCCCTCCCCCCAGCTTCCAGGAAAACAACTGGGCCAAGCACTCCTCCATCCCATACTCTAGGGAGCTCACCTATAGGAGGAGGCAAAGTTCAAATCTCCCAGGACTAAATGTTAAGGACACTGTCTCTCTTGGTTATGTGTCACTAACAAACTAGCCTACAACTTCAGAGCTCAACACAGCAGCCACTTACTATCTCTCAGGAATGAGGAGACTGATTGGGCAGGTCAGGGGCCTCTTATGTGACTATAGTTGGACGGTGATGGGCTGGAACGTCAAGATGGCTTCACTCGCCTGCCTGACATTTGGAGATGGCTAGAAAGCTAAATTTCTCTCTTCATGCCTCACTTCAGGGCCTTTAGAGAAAGCTGGAGGTTCTCTCTACATGCCTCACTTCAGGGACTTTAGAGAAAGCTGCAACTTCTCTCTACGTGCCTCACTTCAGGGACTTTAGGTGGCAGGTGGATCCTCAAAGCAAGCTTTTCCAAAAGGCAGGAAGTGGAAGCTGCCAGTCCTTTGAAAGACTACGTATAGAAAGGGCCCAGAATCACTTCAAGGCAACCACCAGGTTAGCATGGACTCCAGAGGAGGGCAAATATACTCTATCTGTGGATGGGGGAGGGATAGCAAAGATCCATGGCCATCTTTGCTCTGACACATCATCTTCCCCTTTTTAACTAAAGGATACACAGATACAATCTCTACCTATGGTTTTAAAGATAGACCTAAAATCCACCCCAAACGTTTCGCAGCCTACCATTTTGGTCTGAAGCAAAACACCCTGTAGGTGAGAACTCACTGAACGGATAAGTGCATTTGCCCAACTTGCTACATGGTCAAACACCAAACTGTCAACAATGACACAGTGTCTGCATAATGAACACAGTTATTTACACTCAAAAAATGAACAACAAAAGCCAAACAAAAAGGCCTTAAACTCCTGGACCAAAAGGTTCAAAAGTGAAGAAGGATTCTAAAGACATAAAAAGCAGCCTACACACCCTCACACACACTCCTGACTCTACTGTCTGTATCTCAGCAGAGGCAAGACACCTGGCACAGAATTTAGAAACAAAAAGTGGCCTCCTATCATTTGTGAGAGGAGCAATGAGAGAGAGAGAGATCCTCTGTAAATATCAAAGGAGATGGGGGGGACACTAGCCTTTGTTTTTCCTGTGAAAAGGTGGATGCATCATAATTTTAAAAATTCCTGGCTCTTTTTCCCGACTTCGGAGCAGCTGAGCTCATTTGAGCTTTGCATCCACCGAGGGCACCTCCACGCTATTTAGATATCAGATGCGTGAGTGTGTTCTACGATGTGAACGATCCCGGGTGCCCTGCTTTTCCCTAAGCTCATCCGGGACCACCGTCCTCTCCACTCACTTGGGTGATCCCTTTCTGTTCCTCCAGCACCTCTGACTCTCTTCCCAGCGCAGGACCTTCAAGCAAGCGGCTGCTTCCACTGCAGTTCCACTGGCCCTGCCCGGAGGGCTCCTTCCCAGGCTGCAGCTTACAGGCCACTCCCCCAGGGAGAGGTCTGCTTACCTCTCTCCAAGTAGGCCTCCCTGTGAGTTCCTCTGTCTTGGCTTCCTGTTTGCCTCCTTCCACACATTCATGAACATATGTAGGTATTTGATTTACGAGTGTCTCTATCATTCGTAAAAAGAGCCGTGGTCTGCCTCTCCACAAGGGCAGGGGCCACATCTGTCTTGGGTACTACCTGCATCTCTAGAACTCGGCACAGTACCTGGACCGCAGAAGGAATACAGAAGTGTCCCTTAGCCTTACTGACTTGTATGTTTATAAAGGTGGCAACAACAAGCAAATCACCAAACTTTCATTTATCCTTTTTTGGGGAAGGTCGGGATTAAATTTTTGTTTTGAGACAAGGTCTCGCTCTGTCACCCAGGCTGAAGTACAGTGGTGTAATCCCAGCTCACTGCAGCCTTAGTTTCCCCAAGCTCAGGGGATCCTTCCACCTCAGCCTCCCGAGCAGCTGGGACTACAGACACATGCCGGCTAATCTGTACATTTATTGCAGAGACGAGGTTTTGCCATGTTGCCCAGACTGGTCTTGAGCTCCTGGGCTCAAGCGATCTGCCTGCCTTGGTCTCTCAAAGTGCTGAGATTACAGGTATGAGCCACAATGCTCGGCCTTTGGATTAAATAATATTAATTTCCTCCCAGCAATATCACTGAACAGCTATTACCTACTCACTGAGGTTTACAAATAAATATTCATTCATATTTCCTACTTAGTGAGGAAATTCATTATCAGTAAGGATTTGTTTTCTAGTCTCTACTGTCTGATGAATTTAATATTTTAAAATCCTAACATAAAATACGTCTGGAAAGACAAACTTTCCATGACCTTATATAACACTTTTACTATCTTAAAAGTATAAGGAACACCTAACATGTGGAAAAATTC
Organism: Ateles fusciceps; assembly: GCA_036589455.1. Lineage (NCBI taxonomy): Eukaryota > Metazoa > Chordata > Mammalia > Primates > Atelidae > Ateles > Ateles fusciceps. The sequence goes on from JAZHEH010000078.1 coordinate 13,539,983, forward strand.
AGAATGAGATTTTTCTATTTTTCATGAATTTTGAATATATCTTCAATCACCAAGGCTAATGTCCAATCCATAACACTGCAGTCTTACGTCTGAAGCTGTAATTTGCTGACAATCTCATTTCAGGCACATCCAAAATTAGCAACTAATTCTTTACACATACTTTATTAATAGACTCCTGAAATTTAGAGATTAGATTAGAGAAAAGCACATTCATTATTAAGTTGGGAAAATATACAAAATGAAACATAAAAGATGCACTTTAATTATCAAACAAACATGATAATCAGCTAGGGAAAAGCTACTCATTCAATTTTTAGACTTTTCTCTTACTCAGTAGCAAAACATACAACTGGTACATACAACAGCAAAACTGTTGATAAAATTGTTAACCCACAATCAACCATACATCTCGTTTATCATTTGGTTTTCGTAATTTATAATCTAACCTTCTTGGAAAAGGTTACTTGTTGAGTTACATAAGATAATCCTTAATTTTCTAGCTAATCTCACTCAAAAGGGTAACTTTTAAATTGTAACAACTGTTTAGGTTTAATAAAAAACCAGAAAGAACTTTCTGAGAAATGCATTCAGAGGAAAGGTAGTCATTCCCAAAAAGTGATCTTGGTTTGGCCTTTAAAAAAGAAGAGAATAAATCACGAAAGCCTTCAAAGTCCTTCTAACTGAAAGTAATAAAAATAAAAGTTGCTGACACCTGGTAGTCAAGTGAATCATGGAATCTTTTTTAAGAATACATTTTATTGATTTTTTTTCAGTGTTCTTCCATAACAGTACAGTAGAAAACTCATTAACTCTAAAAGGATAAAGGCATAATCCAGATAAAGATAAAAAATCAAGATGAACTAAAAATGTGTTTGCTGGTATCAATTCAGTGGATAGGGTCACTACATACTAATTCCTGAACATGTGTGAAGAATTAACATTTTCTCTTTCAGGGAAAAAACAATAATAATAAGAGCTAATATTTATTAAGCATTAATATGTTCCAAGCACTAGGCTAACAGCTGGTATATATTATCCCACAGAATTCTTACATCCAAGTCTTAGAAAAATCTATCTGATTCCAGAGATGCTCCAGGAGGAAGAGAGTAAAATCAGCAGAGACAAGAGGGAGAAAGATCAAAGACAGATCATGCACATTATTAAAAAGGTAACTACCCTAAGTCCTCACTGTCAACCTATTTATTCTTCCTTTATAAACAATGCTTGTGAGCTTGACTAAACATCTAAACTTTTAGCAGATGAGAAGCAGCAAATTAGAAGAGGGAACTGGCCTCCTCCATGGAGCAACAAGAAATGGTAACCGATAAGCAACATAAATGAGAAAGAAACCATGAGAAGCAAACTCTTCAAGGATCATGGTAGTCTAAGAACTTTAATGCAGACACAAAGTGTGCTATATACTTTATTACCCCAGGCAGCACTGTTGATAGATAAATGCTTGTTTATGTAAAGAATGACTAGGTCATAAAATAACCCATGGCTAGGAGGCTGACAGTGTTTCAAAAAATTGTTCAGATGTGTTCAGAATGCTCTACTTAAGAGAGAATGAAAGACAGCAATACAATGGTGTGAACTGTCGGCCAAACTATGGGCAGTTCATTTGCAGAAGACCCCAGATGGCCAAGAGTGAGCTACAGTTAGCACTCTCCTGTGCGGGGGGAGCTGGTGGTTTGGGCTTCAGGCCACCTGATGTCCAGGCTCTGCTACCACGCTCCTGTGTGCCCTAAAAAATGAGTTGAACCAGGGTACCTTTTCAGTCCTTTTCCTCTTTACCAGTTTGCTTTAAATACTGTAAGAAGAGACCACCTATTACCCACTTCTCTGAAATGGCCAACACTTTCAAGAAGTGGAGTTTTCAAAAGCCACAAAAATGCACTCGGTTAATATTTACAGCAGGAAGATACTTTAGTTACCTGGAGAAAAGTGGCATTGGCACACAAGACATAACAGGATAGACCGGTCTTGCCATGGCTAGAATTGGAATCCTACTTTTACTCACTTCTTGCAGTAGGAAGCTGAGGGAAAATTAATCCTTTCATTGCAGTTATTTTATGAGATAAGCTCTTTTATATATACTTTGCAAATATTCAACTGGAACGCTCTTAATGCATAGGTATTGTACAACCTTACTTGAATGGAAATTTATTCTGTGAACCTCTGAACCTTAAAGGACATCTCCCACCTCCAGCAAGAGGAACCACATGAACACAATATAGATTGGGGGTGATGAAGGAAAAGTGGGTGAGAAAAAATGCATTAAATCAGTATTTACACCAAGGGTTATTAACGAAACCCAGATTTAGGCTGTCAGTAGCATTAACTTCTTAAATTAATTATTCTCAACCCTGACTGAAAATCAGAATCCCTGAAGTACTACCTGGGTACCATGCCCTCCTCCTCCAAAAAATACATCTACTTCTGGCTAGGGGTCCCCTTTAATGTGCTAAATCATCAAAATCAGTGAAATTCTTTTTATTCAGTCTGCATTATCCTTGGTAGACTCCATTCCATTAAGAGTTAAATGTGTTCACTGACAGAAATATCAATAAACTAGGATAAAGGAAAAAATCTGCTGACCATAGACTTGTGTTGAGCACAAGGTTAATACCTAATCCTTTCTGCCGTAGTGGACCATTTAAACACTGCACTGAACGTAGGGTGGGAAATAAACCGCAAGCCATTCAGTAGGCTTGCAAAGGTTTGCAAGAACCTAGAATGCTTTTCTGAGAGTTTTAAAGCCTTGATTTATCAAATCTTTGATATCTGTTCCATAGATACATACGGTTCAATCCCATCTCCCCTAGCCAACACACGCCACCCTCCACTTTCCCTCCCTTCCCTCCTTCCCCCCACTTCGGGCAACTCTTCCTGCATCTGTTTTGCTTGGCAACACACATCAGCATTCCAACAGATGTCACCTGGCCACTGACAGAAGACTGGAACATACTAGGGCAAATAAAGAAACCTGTTCAAAAGGAAAAAAATGATCCCCAGTGAGGCTTCTGTTAGTGAGGATCACCAGACTTTCAGGGCTGAGGCTTGGAAAGGGAGGAGACTCTGACTCACTGAAGACCACACCTTGCCATCACGCTTGCATGGCTATCAGATTGAAAGAATGCTTCCAGGAGCACTATCTCCCATGGAAAGCTCCCCTCCTTCCCAAAGACTCCCTCTCCTCCCTCAAACACAGAACCTCTGTACAAACCTTAACTGCTCAGCTTAAAGAAACCTGAGGATAAACTTGCTGTGACCACTTACGATGACCAGAGGACTTCATTACAAAGCATGATGCCTATTTCTTTTTTTAAATTCATGTTCTAAAGAAAGTTTTCAGTAGCTGAGACAAAGGCGTGTCTATTTTGTCAGCAGTGACTTAAAAACTCTCCCCGTCTTGGCCGGGCGCGGTGGCTCACACCTGTAATCCCAGCACTTTGGGAGGCCAAGGCGGGTGGATCACGAGGTCAAGAGATCGAGACCATCCTGGCCAACACAGTGAAACCCCATCTCTACTAAAAGTACAAAAAATTAGCCAGGCGTGGTGGTATGTGTCTGTCGTCCCAGCTACTTGGGAGGCTGAGGCAGGAGAACTGCTTGAAACTGGAAAACGGAAGTTACAATGAGCTGGGATCGCGCCACTGCACTCCAGCCAGGCGATAGAGGGAGACTCTGTCTCAAAAAACAAAAAACAAAAAAAACTCCCCATCTCTATTCTTGCCTTTTCCATGAACTAAGATTGTGTCTGTCTATCTGCTCATCTGTCAAGCCCTGAGCCCATCAAGGAAACATATGATAAACTAGGGGGTGAAAGAAATCAAAATATTTTACCCCAAAATACACCTCTTTAATACATTGTAAATGGCTATTCAGAGGGCAGGTCTGTGGGGGAAGATTTGCACCTGGGGGAGGAAACTGCACTGACGGAGGCAGTCTTTCTCTAAGGCTCTCCCCTTGTCCAGATCTATGGAAGATTCACTGAGGGTCTGATACCTTTAAAGGTCTAAAAGAAACATCTACCTTCTCTTCTCTGTGAAGGGTGCTACCTAGGAGGTTTCACCTATGTAACGGGACAACCTCTGCTTGCCAGGCCTCCTCTTCTCTCCCTCCAAGAATTTTTCTTGCCACCGTATCAGAATGACCACCATATCCTGTTTTTGGTCAGGCTCTGAGCCCCCATTCTTCCTATAACCTCAGGATAGTATAGACGCTTCTGAACCCCATTGGAGAGTTGGAGTACTCTGTGGTTCTCCCCCTGTGTGCATGTTAGTAAATTTGTATACCATTTCTCCTATTAATCGGCCTTTTGTCAGTTGATTTTTCATGGAACCATCAGAAGGCGCAGAGCAAATATTCCCTTGACCTCTACACAGGCAAAAACGATGACCTCCAAAACTGAGAGAAACATGCAAAAACCTTGCTCCTGGACAAGGCTTCTGAGGCTGCCTCTCTCTGAGGGTGAAGCTTGCAGAATAAATGAGCTACTTTAAAAGCTATGTATCAGTTTTGCTTTAATGCCCACACATTATTCATCAATGGACAATACATGTTATAATAAATGCAATCTGCAAATCAGAAGCAGACTCGCTGGTGCAAAAGTGCAAAAATATATCCACCCACACCCTGGCATGACACAGGCAGCAGAAAGCATCTTGAAATAACACTTCCTTAAAGAGGATAAAAGCCTCCCATTTTCTAGACACTGCAACATGAAAATGACAGGCTAAGTACTAAGGGGAAGACTAACTCCCAAGACAATCCATGATCTTTGCTGGTATTTGGAGAAATGAAAGACGTGGAGGGAAACAGCACAGGCCAGGGACCAGGATCTGCCACATACTAAGGTGACATGCACTTCTGCAACGGCCTCTCTGCTCCCGCCTTGCCCTCCATCCAGTACAGTGGCCAGTGTGGTCCATGGAGACAGAAACAAAAGTTCCTTGGGAACTGTTAGGTTTTCATGAGAGATTCTAGCATTACCCTTTAAGGTAACATAACGGGTCTTCATTTCAAGTATAATAGGGTTTTAGAGTACATGATTCTAAAGTATGAAATATGAGTAATTTCCTGTAAATTATAAATTAGGACCCAAGTTAAGGGGAATCTGAACTCAGAGGACTAATATCTAACCATTATAATTGAGACATTTTAAAAGTAATCATGTCAACTTCAGGAGCATATTCTTATAACCCTAGAGCTTTTTATAAGTGAAAAGTAATAAAACTGCCAATTGATCAATTTTATATCTGGATTGGATGAATGAAATTTCCATATTTTAAAATTCTGGGTGACAAATATACTGAAGGAAAGATTAAAAGCATTAATTTTCTAAAAGGTCTAATGGTTTAGATCCAGATATAACTGCAGTCACCGGATTATTTTAATAGTAGCCAGCAATCTTAAAACATTCCTATATATCTGTTCTTCATAACTTTATAAAAAGCAAGTCCACTTTAAAAGCAGAGAATAATGACCTCTTAATAAGGTGTCTGGTTACAGTTGTTAACTTCATCTGGATTCATGCCAACATTTCAAAACACAAAAATTTTAGTACCTATAATTGGTCTTATCATTTAAAAATACTTACGTGTTTAAAAATCACTCCAAAGTCAGATCCATGAATACTCCAGTTCTCCAATTTTACGTATTATATTTTCTCCCACAAATTTTCCAATCTTATGTATTATATTTTCTATTGTCATACCACAACAGTACAATGAAGAACTTGGGAGCTGGACATTTGTCTTTATTGTTAATCCCTCTGTGTGATTCACCTACACAGACTGACTTCACAATGGAGTGAGAGAGTTGGAAGGGAAGGAATCTCAGTATTTCTCCAGTATTTACTAGAACTTTTACTACAGAGATGCAAACCCACTGGCCAAAATATGCACATGATCAGAAACTGAAAGGATATACATATGAGAACTTACATGAATCCCTAAGAAAAACATCTGGTGTTGCCCTCATTTTATTTTTTTCATGGTTCACAAATTTAATACTTTTACACGGCTGAATCTGTCCAACTTCTGTGATTTCCTTTTCTGTTCCTAAGGTTGGAAATTCATCATCCTTCACAGATCTGATACTCAAGTTTTACTGCTTCTTATTCTGTGATGTGACACATTTTATATAAAATTATTTATCTTAATTTAGCACTTGGTTTGAGTTGTAGATCCGATCAACATTATAATTTTTTCAAACGATTATATGCACATATAATTGAATATGATTTATTCGAATGGTGGAAATATGGTTTATATTTCCTTTTCTGTTGCTACATCTAAATGCATATAGTATTTAAGTATATGTACTATATATAGTTAACGTATCTCATACAGATTAGCATTTTCTTACATAAATGTCTTATCAAACAAAAAGAAATGCAGAGAATTATTTAACATATTCATTTCTTTAGTTCTTCAGGATAAATTCTCCACTGTATATATAAACAGTTTCTTTATAAAGTCCATAAATAAAGCCTACTTAGTTGGATACAGTGGCTTATGCCTGTAATCCCAGCACTTTGGGAGGCCAAGGCAGGAGGACTGCTTGAGGTAAGGGGTTTGACACCAGGCTGGGCAACATAGACCTCATCTCTACAAAAATTAAAAAATTAGCTGGTTGTGGTGGCATGTACCTGTGGTCCAGCTACTTGGGAGGCTGAGGTGGGAGGATCACTTGAGCCTGGGAAGTAGAGGCTGCAGTGAGCCATCTTAACGCCACCACACTCCAACCTGGGCAACAGGGCAAGACCCTCTCTCTCTCCCTCAACCCTCCCCCCACCCCAAAAAAGCTTAAGCCTCTCTGTTCTGGTTATGATCTTATACTATGATGTTATAATGAAAGTGACAATAATCTATTTCATTCCTGGGTCTCTGCTACCACCACTGAATGGCAGAAACTATGCCTTGGTGGTTCCTTGTTCTCCACGTGGCCTGGGGGGGGTGTTCAGAGGACAGCTTTGTGGAAGGCAGGCCAGCAAGGAGGGAATTCATCCAACTCCACATTTGATGGAAAGAGAGGAACTGTTTGTGATGATGGTCACACCCAAGAATTCTTCAGCAACATTTCACATTAAAAATAATTTTCTGCTAATTATGAACAAGGCAATTTTGGGACAATATGACCACCACATCCCTGGCAGGCACATCTACCTTCAGTCTTTCAGTGAGGCCCCTCCCACTGGCCCACTGAGACAAACTTGGTCACTTTTCAGCATCCAGTTCCAGTCTTGCCCCTCCATGACACTGTTCCTGTCCCTCCCAGCCTGTGCATAAGCAATCTGTCACCCAATGCCTTGCTTAGCGCCTGCTATTGGGAGGTAGGCCTCACCTCAGCAGCCCCTCCTGTTTGCGAAACTGAAAGCTCTGTAAACCAGGCTCCCTAAGTATTTATATCTCCAACATCGAGAAGGATAGAGTTTCACTTGCAGGGCAGTGATTCTTCAAAAATAATTTCATACTCAAGAGAGAAAAAGAATATTCTCTATTACTGCAAAAGTAAAGCTCTCAGGGTTGGTAAATGGATACAAAAATACAGTCAGATGAAGAAATAAGTTCTAGTGTTCACCAGCACAGTAGGGCAGCTATAGTTAACGAGAAGCTACTATAGATTTCAAATAGCTAGAAAAGCAGATCTGGAACGTTCCCAACACACAGAAGCCACAAATGTCTGCAGTGACAGATATTTCAAATATTTCAGCGTGTAATGATTTGATCATTACACGTTGTATGCATGTAACAAAATATCACAGGTACCCCCACAAATAGGCAAAACTATTATGTATGGATTTTAAAAAAGTATAGCCCTCACTTTTCCCCTCATCTTTAAAATTAAAGGAACTGGTCTGCAGAATTTCCAAGGCAACTCACAGCTCTGTAAATCTGTGAATCTAAAATTTAAAAATGACCCCTGCATACACGAGCTGGAGAAAAGCGCCATACTGCAGAACGCAGGAGCATCCCTTGCTAATCCAATTTCAACCGAGGGGGCAGACAGGCCTGAGGCAAACTGCGTCCTTAGCCTTGGCATTTGGGTACCCTAATAATGCATGCTAATGTGTATAACATTGTTTCTGGATTTTTAAAAAGCAGATAATTACTGTAGTAAGATGTTAGCCAAAAAGATAATTACTGTAGTAAGAAATTAAATCCATTTAAATATTAAAACTAAACCAAAATATTTAAAGTTTTATTACAACTTAATATCTCTTTTTCCGAGTGGAAAAGCACAATCAGGAAGGTCCTTTGGAGCAGATACCATGCTTAAGGCATTTTAACTCATGAGGAAGACCATACAAAAGCAGCTCGGAAGTATGCTGCTAGTTTCCAGTGTTCAGCTGTGACTAATTCCTTACAAAGTTCAAGAGTCATGTTAGTTCTGCAATGTAACTCCTGGCCAGAAAACCTCCTGGATTTGAAGAAGTGCCAGATTGTTTGGTTGGAGCTTAATATACATTATTACATTTCAGTATTTCTGGTTCCACCCCAACTTTTCTATTCAACTCAATTTTAAAAATCTGGACCAAAGCAATTGTTTTCCTTCTTGAGGTTAACTACCTAGTCGTGCATTCGAAAAGAACATGAGGAAAAAAAAAAAGCCCAAGAAGTAGGACTTATTATCACGCTTGAAAATGTCAAGGAAATGGATGAGCTATGACATATGTGAGTCATTAAATGTATTTTAAAAGTCTACCAGCTCTCGATTGACCGATAGAAGAGAAACTAAATCTACCAGAAACGATTTGAATCTCAAAGTCTTACACATGCTTAGTAACAACCCCAGCCCATCTAACCCCGACCCTCCAGAAAGAAGTGAGCAAGATAATGAACGATGATGTGAGCTGAAAGTAGTCTCCTCAAAGTTATTATATAGGAAGTAAAAGTCAGTTGACTCACTGTGATCTATAAAACTTAAGTCACAAAAGAAGGCTGTGTAAACTCTAGCAAACTGTGAAAAGCTGATCTGCTTGGGGAAATTCCAGTGTCTTGCTACCTGGAAGAATTTGCTCTGCTCTGCTTACTGGATATCTGGCATAATGCTTAACATTAAAACAAACACTGAATGGTTTCCAAAAACAGGAGGTTGTGCAGGCACTTAAGGGAATCAACACAAAGTTTCTGAATACTAAAGCGTAGCAACAAGTCAAATCAGAGAGAGGAGGGCCCCCTTCCAGCTCAATTTATGATCCAGCCTTTTATTTGGTTTCATGATCTGTCCCTTCACAGAGATTTAATCACTTAACTCAAAAGTGTCAGACCAGTCCATGGTTTTAAAATTGTCAGGGTGTAAAAAACAGGTTTCTTGAAATACAATCTATTCCATCCTCCATCCTGAAAAAAACTAAACTTCCTGTCAAAATGTGGTGATGCCTACAGACCAGGAAAGTGCCCATTCAGGACATGGCGTGAAACCAGCCAGGACATGGGGGCTAGCCTGCAGGCCCACTCACATCAGGCCACCTGTCTCACTGAATTACTCATTTATCCTCCTCTGTATCCTAATTGGCTCAAGGAAGCCATAGCAGAATAATCAAGAGATTCCAAAGGAGAACTCCAGTGAGAACCTTAAGCATTGCATTCATCATGCACACTGAGAGAAGATTATTTTTTCTTTTTTCTTCCTTCTTTTTTTTCGGAACAGAGTTTCGCTCTGCCGCCCAGGCTGGAGTGCAATGGTGCAATCTCAGCTCACTACAACCTCCGCCTCCTGGGTTCAAGATATCCTTCTGCCTCAGCCTCTCAACTAGTTGGAACTACAGACACATGCCACCACGTCTGGCTTTGTATTTTTTGTAGAGATGGGGTTTCGCCATGTTGCTCAGGCTGGTCTCGAACTCCTGGGCTCAAGGGATCTACCTGCCTCGACTTTCCGAAGTGCTAGGATTATAGGTATGTGCCACTGTGACCAGCCAGCATTTCTTAAAATCATTTTATCACAAATAGAGACAAAAGTCCAGGTCCTGACACTGGAATGTGGTGAGCAAAGATTATTTCTAAAAATCTTGCAATAATCTCCATCTGCCCAGAAATGTACAGACATTCTGCAATACCTACTTTTGCTAATATTTCAATATTCCATCCTTTGGTCTTCACAGTTTTTGATCCAGAGCTGGCCTTATGCAGCAGGTGAAGGTTGTTTTGGTGCTCCCCCTCAGGCAGGACATGGAATATTACGATGCTTGGTATGAATTAAAAGAACTGGAAGATTGCAGACAGGATGATAACCTGTCTGAATAATCACCAGCCAACTCTGAGATGGGTTTCCAAAGTTCCCTTTGACATTTACGGAGGAAATGTAGATATTCTGGTACCTATGCATGGACTCAGCGATTTTAACACCACCGACGAGTTTCCTGCTTCCCATTATTGTGAATGGCTTGACAATATAATTAAGAGTTAAAAAGGTAAACGTATTTAGGATAGCTAACCTGTATCACCTGAATATGCACTTGATTATTTTTATTTAAAAATGTGCTAGATCATTGCAAGTTGCAAAAGTAGCATTACCATTTAGATTTGCCTCAACTATCATCAACTATCATCAACTATCCAGAAATATCCAACATTTATTACATTTTAAGGTAGTTTTTACATAGAGTCAATTTCTTCTGGTACTGTCGACTTTTATGAAAAGATAGCAAATTTCTTATCAATATGTATTGTAAAATTAGAGATTTATTTCAATGATTAGGAATTCTGCCACCAGGCTTAGCCAAGAGAAGCAGCTGCACCATTTACGAAAACTCTCTCAAAGACAGTATCTAAAATAAGACATACTCCCAAATATCTCCCTCATTTAAAAGTCACACAATGTGGAAATCTTGTACAGACAACATTATATTGTTTCTCAAAAGCCTCAGTCTATACCAAAGTAACAGTAGACTCAACCACTGGAAATATTATAGCAAAATGACACGGTAAAAAATATGATAGAAATGCCAGCCAAAATGTTGTAAGGCTTCAAAATCAACACACCTAATATACTTAAGAGTCCTTTTCTATAATGCATAGTTCAGGAAGCAACTCTTCCAGGACCACATTTGGTATAAGGGACAAATACTTAGGAAAGATGAGAAGACAGCAGAAAGAACATCAAAGCTAGTTATTAAACATTTCCAGGTATGTCACAAATGCACGTTGTCCTTGTGTTAAATGCCATGCTGATCAAAAAATGGCTGTTCACAGTTAACCTAACTAAACTCCTAGGGGAAAGACTTGTTCATTACAGATACCTGGTTCCTGAATCAGGTACTTGGATGGACACTCATTTAAACCTAACTATGAGCCTATGAGCTGGACGTTTTTATCCTCAAATTTACTGATGAGGGATTAGGCTTAGAGAGAGAGTTTAAGTACTCCAGGATGAAAAGTTAGTGAACTGCAGAGGATGGCTCTTTGGGTCCCCAAAGAACCCTTCTCTCACCTTTCAGGCCAGTGCTGCAAGGCACCAAATGGAAGCTGTCATCTCAAAACTTTTCAGCAAAAATGTCACATCACAGGAAGCATTAAACTGCTTTTTGGCTTAACACATACTTTTTAGCTGTGCAAATACACACACACATACATACACATTCCCATCATTTGTACACAAAGTGATATCATGGTATACACTATGATATACATATAACATTATTACACCTAATAACGGTACCACATCCTTTCATCTGAAACAACGCTTTTTCACATGGGAAGGTCAAGTGAGATAATGTCTCCTCAATGGGACAGCCATACACATTAAGTGAAATAAACAAAGCATTCTTCAAATTGTGAAGTGCTACAGAAACATGAGCTATGTGCAAGCCCTACACAGTTTCTGTTTACAAACATATCGGTGCCAACCTTGTGCATTGCCTATCCAACTTTTCAAAACATCCCTGAAAACAGGTGACATTTTAAGCTACGTATTGGTTTATTCTCATATTAGACTACATTAAGAGAGATCATTACTATACATGAGACAAGAAAGTAAACTGATAGAATCCAATCAGAAACCAAGTCAACGAAAAGAATACTACTTGCTTTTCTTCTTCATCACAATGCTGTTATGTTTTATTTTTATTTTTTTGAGATAAGGTCTTGTTTATTGCCCAGGCTGTAGAGCAGCAGCAGAAACACAGTAATCTCAAACTCCTGGGCTCCAGCAATCCTCCCACTTTAGCCTCCTGTGTTGTTATGTTTTAAAATAAAGGGATGGTTAATGATACTCAAATTATTTTTAGGGCAAAAAGAGACACCAACTAATATTAATGTAAAAAAATTTCTGTATATTAAATACATCTTCTGTAAAAGAGAATCAAATTACAAGTTCTACCAAATGAAAATAATTTGGATATTCCTTTGTTGTTCAATAAAAGGAATTTTTAATCACAAGAGATTACTACACTACTTCTGTGGACTATATGTCCACTGAGAGGACACGGAGGAAAGTCCAGAGAGCTTGAGATGAAAGAGCACTCTCTTCTCCAATAGCATCTGCAGTAGGTGTTAGAATTACTGCTTTTGTCCCGGTGGGCCCTCCTCCGGGACTCTGTTTACGTTACACAGTGTGTCGGCAAGAATCTGAGATATGCCCTGAAACTTTCTAAGTAATGGGTGTAATGTTATATACACATGACACCTTGAGTACTTCATAAAACTAATGGGATTAGAAAACTGGCTCCTGAAGCTTGTAAAATGCAGAGTTTCACAGTTACTGTGCACAAAATGGCATACAAAGGGGGCACAGAAATGCTGGCAAATGTTGGTCCAACTCCCGTGGAATAACTCTGATGCAGTTCAGAGGCTCAGAACCAAACCAAATAACCCAAAAGCAAATTTATAAGAAAATAAGATACTTGCTAAATAACTGCTAATGACTGCCATAGACTGAATTAGTAAATTCTAACCATTCTGAAAAATTTTTAACTGATTATAATTGATGACTATACGAATGAATTCTTGGTTACTGACAGCGACAGACCAGGTAGAAAACCTATGATCACAAGGGTTTCCCCTGTATTTTTTCTAATAATTTAGTTGGTTAACATTTTTTGGAGTCATGTTACATTTTAGATTTAGTCATGGCAGGATGTTTGGGAGACACAGATAAAAGTACTCAATAACTTAATCTTGTAATAAGGTCTAAAGTATAGCTTATGAAATATGAGCACATTTGTCAAATGAATCCTGAATGGTATTCCTAAATCTAGGAAGATTTTCCATATCATTCCAACACAAAACTACAACAGATTCTAACTAGTTTTTCATATAAACTTAATAATGTGATGTTCTTCAGACCAAAGCAGTGGATATTTGAAACGCCAAAAAAGCTTGGTGGCAGCCAGACTACAGACGCCCAAGTGAATGTTTTCCTTCAAGATAAGTAAGGCGGTGGCAGCTGCTGCCTAAACTTAACACCCCTGTCCATATGAAATGCGTACAAAGTTGCTGAATGGAGCAGACGGTTTTGTTATGTGACCAGTTTTGGTATTTTTTTTTTAAAGAAAAAAAGTTTTGCTTAAAAGAAAACCAGCTCACTAACCATGTACTAATTTATGTATGTGTACAAAAATACATACATATGAAAATGCAAACTACCGTTCACTAGTCAGAACTTACTCTCCAAGAAAAGCTCTTTATTCCAGAATTTACATTCTCCAAAAGTATAGAAACTCCAAATGTTTTCACTACGCAGTCCTTGCAAGTTAGAATAGCCCTAAGCAAGGTACGCATAAGTTTTAGCATATTCGATTGGTTTTCTAATTACATTTGAAAGTTCATCAAACCAAATGAGATTTTACTTGTGTGAATCTATTCATCCTCCCCATCTGAACTGTAAAGTGATTTCAGTTTTTGGTAATATAATCGAATAGTTATCAAACTTTAGGAAATGTGTTTTTGTCAATCTTCACACAGTAGGTGGTCCAAATTCACGGAATTGTGTTGCCAAACAAAGCCTACAACTGTCATGATGGTAATTTGCTGGGGTGGGGTTAAAAGCTACTGTAATACCAAAACTCTATTAAAATATGTACCATTGTGTAATAAATGGTATGGGTTCAGACCAAGACAAAGCACTCAGCTGTTTCCCAATAGACGAGCTTCAAATAATGAAAGAAAGGAGATACACAAAAGGAAAGAGAAAAAGAAAAATAAACTTGTATTTAGCATCTGATTGTATCTTCAAAATGATGAAAACCAATGATGGAGGAGTAATAAAGTTTACTTCAAAGACAAAACATTATTTCTGAACACAAAGCAATAAAAGACAATACAATTCTAGAGTAATACTCAGCCACTCACTTTCCAAAATCACAATTCATAAGTGAAATCCAAACAAAAAGTTCCCTAGATATTTCCTAATCACATCCTCAAACTGGTAGTCACACAAAATTCAGGAGAAAAAATATCCAATTCAAAATATAAGGAGCTCGTTCTTTAAGAGAAAGCACTCACTGACTAGTAATTACTAGTAAAAGAAACCAAACTGATTAACTTTTCATCCTACTCTAAACTACGAAAGCTGCAGAGTCATCATATGCCTGGTTGATGAAGTGTGCAGCTGTCTCTCTGTACTCCATTTCACTGAAAGGGAGCGATCAGGAACAGAGAAACAGGAAGGCCAGAATCTGTTCTGAGGCGTCTATTTCCACAGCTGGAGACAGGGTACTTACTATTCTATATACAGCATCCTAGGCCTGCACACTCAAGTGGGCAGTGTTAAATTGCACGACAGGCCCTCTGACCATTAATGAGTCCCCATCAGTTTCCCCTAGCCTTGGGCCATAACCCAGTGTGCCTTCAAAACACACCTCTTAGCTTAGCAGTGTCACTTGTGGGATAGTGACACGACTTTCGTTCAGTATTACTTAATGGGACACAAAACAAAGCAAATTATATAACAAGGACTGACTTGACCCCGTACAGCAAAAAGGCCATGACAAACAATCAAACTTCATGTTCACCTACTTCTAACTATTAAGAGACGAAACTCAAGTCCTTTGCAATATCCTCACTTTTTGGAGAACTGATTATTATTAAAGTGTTGTCACATGCTATATTTGCAAGCAGCTTTTTAAATGCATTTCCAATATCAACATGTTGGGGCACTGACTTGCTTTTTGGCAGATTAAAGTAACACATTTTATTTAAAATTCCTTTATTCAGAAAAATAAAAGCAGGGGGAAGGTATGTTGCTTGGATTTTCCAAACAGACAAAGCGCTTTGACTCTGAGGACCTACAGAAGGCATGTGCTGAAATGGTGTTTTGCCCATCAAACACTGGACCACAAATCATCGTGCCAGAACTCGGCCAAACATTCAGATCCACTGGCCCGAAGCAGGGAAACTCCCGGAACAGAGGGTGAGGTTTATTTTGGTTACGCCACAGAGTAAGCATCCAGGTTGGAATCAGTAAACACATGTAAACACGCTGTGAACTTACCGTGGCGTCTGCTCCCGTGGAAATAGGGCTTTTGGCGCTTTTCTCCTCTGGATTCTGGGGAGCTTCCTCTGGCCCCCGGGTTACAAGAATTCTAAAATGCTGCTGCCCTGCATTCTGATCCTGCCTGATTTTAAATGTGCACCCCTGGCCCTGTGGAGTCCTCTCCACGGAGTTCGTCCGACGGATTTCGGGAGCCATCCTGCCAACCCGAGGCGGTGTCTCTGGGGGTCCCCGATCTTCCGTGGGGCTCCCTCGCTCGCTTCGGGGCTGCGTGGGGTACGAGGTACTCCTCTCCAGCCGAATGCGGGGATACCTCACCAACCTGTCCCCCTTTGTGCCCGTGAAGCCAAAGTTGAGGTCACCGCCCGGCCCTGGAGCACCTTGCTGGGACTGCTGCAACTGGAAGACAAAACACCGCTTCCCGGAGCTTCCAGAAGCATCTGGAACGTGCTGCAGGGACCAGCGCCTGGGCTCCGCCGCGGTCGGGCCACCCTGGCCATCAGGGCTGAGGGGTAGCAGCCTCACCTGGCGCACGTCGGCGCTGGAGGCGCGGTGCTGGATGCGCAGGCCCGGGGTGGCCTCCTCTGCGCAGTCCATCGGGCCCGGGCACCGCACGCGGCGGCCGCACGTGCCGTTGACCTGGAGCCCCGGGTCCCGGGCTGCCCTGGGAGGGGGAGCTCCCGCAGGTGTCCCTCGGCGAGGGCTCCCTGGAGCCGCTCTGGGGCGAGGCCCTGGTGGTGGCGGTGGCGGTGGCGGAGGCCTGGTCCCTGGAGTCGGGTGCGGCGCACGGAGGCCCATCGTCGGCGCCCTCGGGCGGCCCGCACCCGTCTATGGCCCCGTCCGTGGCCTTGCGCTGCAGGGAGATCTGCACGGAGGAACTGCACGTGGGGCGGGCGTCGACGCTGGTCAGGAGCTGCGGGATGAACATGGACGAGCTCCGCTTGAGCGCGCCCACGCCTCCCTGCAGGCCACCGCCGCCGTCCTCCCCTCCGTTCTGGGCGAAGGGGTGCGGGCTGCTCCTCCGCGGGAGGGTGTGGAATGCCATGAAAAAGTCGTCTTCTCTCTCCTGGTCTAGGATCTCTGATTCGGGGGCTGTGTTGCTGCGACCAGAGCCAAAATGAAACCGAAGCCGATGGGCCATGGTGACCAGGGGGGGCCAGGAGGGCGAGGGCGAGCGGCAACAACAGGCCCGGCACTGCCAGAAGTCACAAACCAAAGACACAAACTCCAAGAAAAGTGTCCCATCTGCCAAACCGTTAGCACTGCGGCACCAGGAGCGACAGATAGCAGAAATAACCCAAGTGGCAAGCGGCATTCCAGGCATGATTGGATAAGAGCAAAAAGCTCTCATCCACACTGTGACAGAGGGTAGGGTGGCCAGAACCACATGACCGCACTCTCCCCCTCCAATGCCAGCCTCTGGACTTAGAGGAGTTTTCCCCCCACTCGCTCTTTTTTTTTAAACAGCAAGAGCCTGAAACAGCACCTTCCCAGCTGCTGCTTTTCCATCAGAAAGGAGTGGCCCCAGCAGGGCGCTCTCACAGCTGACTAAGGAGGCAAACACTGCAAGCCACGCTGCTATAAATCTAACCACATCACATACACAGGGTATTTCTTTCCCTACGGGGCACAGCGCTGGGACTCTAACCAGTGCAAAGACCAGGCAGTCAACACAGCACACACGGTATTTCCCCACCTCCCACCACACTGAATAATGACAAGTAAAATATGGCTTGGTAACCCGGTAAACCCCTTCCCAAGCATTGGCTACAGTGTTTCTGTTATTTATGACATCACTACACCACCATGACGGAATGCAAACTAATTAAACAGTGCTATGAATACGATTACACACCCCATAGAGTTAGTGTCCGTTTAATGCTAAATAATTACACCAGGATCTACAAGTAACAAAATAGCTAAGTGGATTTGCTACACAACCAGTGGGCCCAGCAGAGGCTTCCTGCTTTCACAGCATTTTTCATTTAAAAGTTGTATGCACGTGTATAGCTAATGTACGACCATCAGACACCAAAGTACCAGAGAGAAGGAACACAGCTGGAGAAGACATTGTCTCCTATATGTCAGGAAGGAGAGAAAACATCAATCAAAAAAAAAAAAAGGAAAATTGAGTGCATGTGGGTTTTTTTTTTGGTAATAATGTAACAAATACCATACAGAAGAAATGCTGCCCAGAGCTGACTGTTTCCCAGTAAGAAGTCAGCAATATTACCACAGTTGGGATACAAATATGGAATCTTGCTATGTTTGCAAATGACCAAAAAGGACCTAAGAAATAAAAGGAAAAGTGCACACTCAAAAAACTGTCATCGGGTTTGTAGTTAGCTTGGAAATGTATTTCTGTATTTTAAATGTATTGCTGTATTTTAAACTTACTATTTTCTGTGATCCAGAAACGTCAGTTATTTAACAAAGAGGTTTATTTGGGAGGGCGGGGAAGGTGGGGAAGGAGGGGAAAATACCAAGCTGTAAGACTGACAAAAAGTTTATTTTAAAATCTGCAAAGCACAACTTTGTCAACAGCTCTAGCATCCAGGGTGTGGTGGATTAACCCTGTGTTTACATAATCCAAATCTGTTTTCTAAAAGCATGTGTTTTAAATGTGAAAAATGACCTCTATGAGAGGAATGGAAGCTAGTTTGTGTAATGTTAAAACCTTGGCAAGTACTACCATAGTCACATATTGTCTGTGCTGGTTAATAGCCAACAAAGAAAAAAAAACCAGCAACACCAGCATTCTTTGCATAGCAACCACACTGCAGATGACCTGGGGCAAAACTAGGCATCAATATTGTAAAACACAATTTTTCAGATAAAATTTGTATTCAGCTGGGTGCAGTGGCTCATACCTGTAATCCCAGCACTTTGGAGGCTGAGGTGGGCGGATCACAAGGTCAGGAGTTCGAGACCAGTCTGGCCAATATGGTGAAATTCTGTCTCTACTAAAAATAGAAAAATTAGCTGGGTGTGGTGGTGTGCACCTGGAGTCCCAGCTACTTGGGAGGCTGAGGCAGGCAAGGAGGCAGAGGTTGCAGTGAGCCGAGATCATGCCACTATACTCCAGCCTGGGCAAAAGAGTGAGACTCCATCTCAAAAAAATAAAAAGTTTGTATTCATACAGGATTTCTTAAAAGTCTTGTATTCAAAGTCCTTTTTTGTTTGGAAGTATAATTTCAGACACATGGCAAGATCACCTCAACTACATTCATTATTTCAGATATGGAAATGGGAAACAATGTTTTCATAGTGAATTCCTCTTATAGAAGAAAATAATGAACCAAAACACATCAAACAAGAGGCCATTTTTCCTCATATTTGACCCTTTCCTCATGTTAAAGAAGAGACATTATACTCAATAATTGGAGAATAAGGATTAGTCTACAAATGCACCCATGTCTCCAGAAACGTACTGCTATGCTACAGGATACTGCCTAACTCACTCGGTCCTCACTGGATGAGAGATGGAGAGACAAGAACTGCACTCTCAGCAGAAGCTCTCATTCAATCTCACAAGAAAGTACTTTTATGCATACAACAAAAGTGGTTTAGTTACACTGTACAACTTGTTCATCACCCCAACATCCCTTAATGGAAAAGATACTAGAATGGTAGGCCAGAATCTGTTAATTTCTCTTTTGGAGAATAATATCAGTCATATGAATTCAATACTTTCCCAAACTACCACTGGGCTGGGACTTAGGAGGCCAGCAGGTCAGACCCTGGCACCACCGCTGACGGATATGTTTATATAAAGGCTCTAGACCTGGTTCTTCTCATCTATAAGAAAAGGAGTTCTTCTGTAAGGCTCCTCCAGCTCAACTATTCTATTAACGTCCAGCTATTAAAAAATCTGGACTTTCAACTGAATTCTGCAGAAAGCTTCCTAAAAACACCTTTTAACCAGTCAACATACCATACAAGTTTCAGGGAGGGGTAAATCTGAGAATGATTGACTGCACTGAATTATAATGTCGCTTCTGAAGGTATCTTAAGGACTTAACACAATAGTGTTCATTTTCATAGTTGGAACACCTGGTTCACCGCTACTTATGTACACATTCTAGTTAGTTAAGAAAGCAACATGTGCTTTCAAAATGCTGTTTCTAAAATGAAATCTGGCCAGGCACAGTGGCTCATGACTATCCTAGTTATCCTAGAGGCCTGCTTGAGCCAGAGGGTTTGAGGTGACAGTGAGTTATTACTGCACCACTGCACTCCAACCTGGGCGACAGAGGGAAACCCTTTCTGTAAAATAAATAAATAAATAAAAATAATAAAATAAAATGAAATCGTAATTCTATCTGTTATATATGTATCCATCTTTATAAACATATTATATATATATCAACCTATATATAAAATGTTAGTTTATATCTGTTATATGCCTCAGACATATCTTTGGTTTTTTAAAGCTACTTTCTAAGGATCTCTCTTGAGAAAGAAACCACTTTTAAAATACAGCTTGACTTTACCTGCTAAATGTAGGTTCACTTTTTGCTATACACTGTTAATTAGATTTTTATTTCCCCCGAGAGAATTACCATAGATTTGCTATTGAACGCATTCCAGTATTATGGTCTGGCTTTCATTTAAACACCGCACAAAGTTTGTTTACATTCCTGATGGCCTCTTTAGAGATCTGCCTACCATATTCTCAACACTACATCATGAGCATACAGGCTGATACTATCACCAGTGACTTTCACTAACATTAATTGTGATAAAAATACACACACATACATACAAATACATTTTTTATCCTAGCAACATAAAAGTATCTGTTAGGATTTTGAACTCAAACTAGTAGTAGGACAAAAATAGTCTTCTCTTTGGGCACAGATACCGTCATAAACACAAAGTTTTAATGCTGCTCTGAAAACCCAGTTTATAAAAAATGAAGGAAAATTCAAATACAGGAACCCACTTACCAGTCTGTTTTCGTCAAATACTTCAAATAGGAGTCTGTGATTAGATGGGTTTACCTATGAGGAACATAAATAGCACTTTTTAAATGAGCAAGAATCATTCGAACAATGATACAAGGAACAGAAAGAATAAAATACTGCTTTACAATGCACCCAACTCAATTGTATAATATGAACAATTATCCTGCTGTTCTGGAAATTCTATGTGTGCTAAATCAAATTTCCTATTACTTACTGATTTCTGTATTATTCTGCCCCAAATTTAGGCATAGCAAAAGAAGAAAAGGCTCTTAGCTGTTTTTCTAAAATAAGAAAGGATAGTTGTAAATAGTTTTAAAGAGTTCCTAACCTTTATACAAGGCATTCTCATGACTGCAGATCAAAAACGTCTATGCCTGAGGCTATCTCTTAGGGCTAATAGCAGTTATAGTAATGATAAAAATAATGAAGAAGACTGTAATAGCTTACGAGTGTGTGTGTGTGTGTGTGTGTGTGTGTGTGTGTGTGTGTGTGTAAGAGAGGGAGAGAGAGACAGGCAGGCAGGCAGGTAGACAGACAGGGTCTTGTTCTGTTGCCCCAGCTGGACTGCAGTGGCATGATCATGGCTCATTGCAGCCTCAACCTCCCAGGCTCAACTGATCCTCCAGCCTCACTCTCCTGAGTAGCTTGGACCATCATGCCTGGCTAATTTTTGTATTTTTTTTTGTAGAGATGAGGTTTTACCATGTTCCCCAGACTGGTCTTGAACTCCTGGACTGAAGCTATCTGCATGCCTTGGCCTCTCAAAGTGCTGGGATTACAGGTGTGAGCCGCTGTGCCCAGCTTGTGAGCTTATTTTTTAGGCACTGTCTTGTTATTAAATATCAACAATCCATGATCTCATTTAATCTTCACAGCAATCCTATGATGTATAACTAATACCCAATTTCACAAATGAGGAGTCAAGACCCTGAGGGTGAAGTAAGTTGCCCAAGAGCCCACAGCTAGTGTATGGGGCAACCAGGACCTGCACTAGGTCTATCCTGCCTGTCTTCAGAGCCTAGGATGTGAACCATGAGAGAGACTGGAACTGTGGGGCAATGTCAGAGCTACAGGGCTTTCAATACCTTTTTGCTTCTTTTTCTTTACCCAAAACTCACCAAAATGGCCCATATCATGTTCCCAACTCAGGTATCATTTACTGAGCACCAACCATGTGTGTGACAAAGCGCTACATGTTCTCATTTATATCATCGCATACAAATCCTGGAAACAACCCTTTCAAGCAAGGATTCTCTCTCCTATGTGAGAGATAAGGACCTCAGGGAGATTGAGTCCACAAGGTGGTCTTTCCAGGGTCATAGAGGATCTAAACGGTAAGGCCAAAGAAGTGACCTAGGCCCTGGCTGCTTCATGGTAGAGAATAGCATGAAATAACACTTGACCATATAAGCACAGAAAGCTCAACTTGTGCTTCCGGTCCCGCGGTCTGCCTGCAGCCTAAGGACAGAACAAGCAGATGGAGTTTGCTATCTCTTTAGAAGCTCTGTGAAGGGTCGCACTGCTTACCAATGCAACCACAACCTACAGGCAGGAGCTGGCACGTAGTAGGCACTCCATAAAAATTTGTAAACTGAGTAAATACAAAGACCTTAAAAACCTGTAATCCCAGCACTTTGGGAGGCCAAGGCAGGCAGATCACGAGGTCAAGAGATCGAGACCATCCTGGCCAACATGGTGAAACCCCATCTCTACTAAAAACACAAAAATTAGCTGGGTGTGGTGGCGTGCGCCTGTAGTCCCAGCTACTCCAGAGGCTGAGGCAGGAGAATCGCTTGAATCTGGGAGGTGGATGTTGCAGTGAGCTGAGTTCGCGCCACTGCACTCCAGCCTGGCGACAGAGCAAGACTCCATCTCAAAAAAAGAAAAAAAAAAGAAAAGAAAAAGGGGGGGGAAAAAAAAGACCTTAAGAAAAATCAACAAAAATAGAACATAAATGTGCCTACTGCCAAGATTAGTTGAGAAAAGTTTGGGATGTACTAACATTTATGTAATTGTGGCCAGTGTTCCACTGAAAGGAGTCTAAACACTTTAGAGGTTCACAAGTGGAAAGCTGTATTTGAGAGTTAACTAAAGGCCAAGAGCATCTATCAGCCCCTATTAGCTTTTCAGTCCTCCGAGGGGTGATTTCAAATACATCTGGTAGAGGCTGTACATAGGACTTCACCAAGTATTAACATATCAGTGCCATATTTCAGCTCTGAGCATAATAGAAAGCAGATGCTGTATATGGTAGTCTAGTTTGGAACACAAAAAATACTATTGTGATTGAGAGGAAGAAATCAGGACCAATTAAAATGGGTCTCAAGGTAATATTGGCCTTTGGGAATCTGCACTAATCAGAAGACCTGGATTAATTCTGGATACCTCCAGTTTTTAATATCACAGCTATACAATTAAAATACTTTTGCTTTGAAGAGAAGGCCCTTCTTTCAATAAATAGCTGAGCAGTCTAATTATTTCCAGAATTTCAGTAGTAAAACACAGCAACAGCCACAAATGATCACTAAGCACAAATCTCTGCTAATTCACATATTTCAGTCATTTCGACATACAGCTCTTTTAAATATTAAATATAAAAGGTTGAGGAAATCTTACCTAATTCTGTTGTATTTAGATTCCAGAAGTAATTTTGTTATGTGTGTGTGTGTGTGTGTGTGTGTGTGTGTGTGTGTATGCACTCAATATTTCAATTACCAAAATTTTCCTAACTAGAACATAACTGGTAATTTTTATGTTTCTTTTTAATCATGTTGCCTCTAGTGTTTTACTCTAAAATATTTCATAATCCATCTCATAGAATTAAACCATTCTCATGAATGATATTTTATCTTATTTCTTAAAGAAAAGTTTGAATTCAAAAATGAAACATGGTATTTGGATAATTTTCTTGTGACTTCTCCCAAACACTCCCCAGTGAAACAAGTCCAGAGTCTGTGACCACTACTTATAGTCTTTCAAAATTTGGAACACATTAGAGGAAGCTATCTGTTTTTCATCCTAAAAGTAATTTCTCATTAAAAATTTAAGAGCTTTTCCTAAAGACAAATCAACTGTGATAACTGACCTAAATGTATCAATAACAATTATTGCCAAAAAATTAAAAACTTACCCTGAAATAAAATTCTTCATTCCATTTTGGGTTCAGCGTCTGGAAGAGAAATTAACTTGTAATATCTTTGAGTCTTTCAAACATTAGCAATTGCTAGTGCAAGACAGACTACATATTTGCTTAAACATTTTTTTGATAAAAAAAAGCTAAGAGAAGCATTTAGTCAATTATCTGAGACTAGTATATAAACCAAACTGGGAGGGGGGAGGGAGATGTATTTATGAAACAGATGCTTCATAGATATGAAACCTTAAACTGCCTCTATCACCAGAAGGAAGAACATCAGAGGCCTGGAAAGAGTCATCATGAAAATATTAAAAATTCCTTCAACAAATTAGCACTGACATAATTACTCTACCGAGAAGGAAATGAACTTGGTTGACATCCCTCTACCTGCTACAAATCTTTATGCAGAGTAATGAAGCAGGTAGGGGAAGGTTGAATGTGTTCATTGTTTATATAAATATTGAAATCTAAAGAACATTTTATAGAGAGCAATACTGAGAATCGGATTTTCTTTATAACAAGAAAAAAGGCAAAATACAAACTAAAAGTGAATCTTTCTCCCCAAAAATAACCAGGTTAAAAAATACTTATCTACTTATCCTTCAGTCTTCCTCTCCATTCATCCATCTGTTCACCTTTCTATCAATCTACTGAAAAATACATTCCACAAGAAGACGGCAAGGATACCTTTGCCCTCAGCATGGAGGAAAGGACTGCCAGACATCCCCCAAAACTAAGAGGAGGCATGTTCTAGGAAGGAAGACACGCACATGTGTGTTCATGCATCTGCACAGGCATAAGGCTCCGAAACACAGCTCTTAAAAACTATATGTACAAATCTGAGACAGAAAAATCATCACTTCACCAAAAGCGACAGATATTTTTAGTCAAAATGGTATTTATCTTTATCAATCTATTTCCTTTAATAGATCAGTTCAGGGAGAAGAAGAAAAATCAATAGAGTGCCACATAAAAATAGGAAACACAGAGCTTACACAACACTGAACTGACGTTTTGAAAAATTCAGCACTTTCCCCACCCACAATTCCACAGTGAATTCAATCCTGAATAACGGGGTTCATACTTTTCTCCCATATGAATGAAGCCAGGGATGATAATGAGGGAGGGGAGGGGACTGGAGCAGCAGGCCTGGCCTGCCTGGGCTGCAGTCCCGGAGGGCAGCTTCATGGAAATGCACATGGGAAATGACAGGCGAGGAAAGCAACGAGACAAGAGAGCACAAAATGAACGAAGGAACAGTCACAACACTGCAAGAAGAGAAGGATGACGGCAGTTCTCGCACCCGAAAGCAGCAGAGGCATACGAACCAGGAGGCGGGCAGGCAGCAGGAGAAGCAGAGCAAACCCAGCTGCAGAGCTACACCCTCGACTGTGGAAAGGGAGGGAGAAGGAGGACCTCCCTTTGGAAGGAAATACATTGCAATAGCCCGAATCGCCGGCTTTGGTCCTGGCTCAGCATCCAGCAGGCAGCCAAGTTTCCCAGCTGCCTTCCTGGTGAGCCTTCTAGGCAGCCCCCCACTCGCCTAGAAACTGAACCAGCAAGAACGCCTAATACAAGGAACAATGGCCTCCGTACTGGCTCCTATTTGCAAAAACAGATTTTTAATGCCAGTCCCGATGCCAAGTGGAGGACACACTGCAGTTATAGTTCCTTACAACAAAGGGACCTGGCCACAGATCCTGGGTGCCTGCATGGCAGCAAGAGAGCTATAATTTTTTAAAGCATTCATGCTGTCAAGAAAATGTTCATCAAAGTGTCAAGACTATCTAACCACCTGCCTCCAAAGGTGGTGAGGAAAAAAATCATAGTAACCCATAAACAATACTAAAACAGAGATGAAAGGGATTGGTTTTGTTTTTGAGTTTTTTTGTTTGTTTGTTTTGGGACAGGTTCTCATTCTATTGCCCAGACTGGAGTGCAGTGGCATGATTATGGCTCACTTCAACCTCAACCTCCTGGGGTCAAGGGATCTGCCAGCCTCGGCCTCCAAAAGTACTAGAATTGCAGCCATGAGCCACCGCATCCAGCCAAGTATTTTTTATTAGAGAACATGTATCTTCAATAAAGCCTGCAAATACAGGGTAAAAAATATTTACATAAATATATTACACATGCCTATAAATACATGGAGATAGTCAAATTAAGACATACTTATTGGCCAGGCATGGTGGCTCACACCTGTATTCCCAGTACCTTGGGAGGCTGAGACGGGCGGATCACCTGAGGTCAAGAGTTCCAGACCAGCCTGGCCAATACGGCAAAACCCCGTCTCTACCAAAAATACAAAAATAAGCTGGGCAGCTTCCCAAGTAGCTTGTAATCCCAGCCACTCTGGAAGCTGAGGCAGGAGAATCACTTGAACCCGGGAGGCAAAGATTGTGGTGAGCCGACATTGTGCCACTATACTCCAGCCTGTGTGACAGAGTGACACTCCGTCTCTAAAGGAATGAATGAATGAATGACACATTTATGGAAACAAATTTTTAATGAAATCTTGTACATAAAAACTAGGAAAATAAGATATATACATTAACGTATAGCTTTATTATTAATATATTTTCTGTTTCCATGTAGCTAACCAAATATTTTGCTTCCTTTAAGAGTAGTTATTTCAAGTTAAACTATTCCTCATGTGCCTACCAATTCCACAAACCGCTCCATTTCATTAAATGTATTTTAAATTATTTTAAGTTTCTTTGTGAAACATAAGAAGACAAAAACAAATCCTTGTTTTGCTGTATTCTGTGCAAGAAAAATGTTACAACTTACGACATTTTCAGAATACTGTTTCTGTAGGCATTTAAGTAAAAACTTGAATCGCTATCTTGGGTTAGTACTGAAAAGTCTTGGAAAAGTTATAGATTTAATACTGAAAGATGCTTAAAATGAAAATCCAGTATAAAAGATAAAAAGTGGGCTGGGCACAGGGGCTCACACCTGTAACCCCAACACTTTGGGAGGTCAAGGCAGGTGGATCACCTGAGGTCAAGAGTTCAAGGCCAGCCAGGCCAACATGGTGAAACCCCGCCTCTACTAAAAATACAAAAACTTAGCCAGGTGTGGTGGTGGGCACCTGTCATCCCTACTGCTCAGGAGGCCAAGGCAGGAGAAGGGCTGGAACCCAGGAGGCGGAGGTTGCAGTGAGCTGAGGTCAAACCACTGCACTCCAGCCTGGGTGACAGGGCAAGATTACGTCTCAAAAAAAATAAAAAGATAAAAAGTGATGCACTTGTACACGGCAGCTCCATGTAATCTCATGGAACTACCACTGTTTAAGTCCATGGATGGACCTTGGACTTGACCAAAAGGGCATTATGCAGCACATGACTGTGCATAACTGAATTCGATTATGACTTAAATGAAGATGAGTTAAAGATCAACACCTACCTTTTTAATTGTTTTTGTCTGGACCAAAGCAAGTTCTCTATTCTCATCCGCTACGTACAATGAAAGTTTCACGTATGGATCACTGAAAGAAAATATTTCAGATTTAATAGGATTATACTTTTTATTCAAAAAGAAAATAGTGGAACCTAAATGAAAATGCAAATATCAAAGTCCTAGCTTGGATTATTTCCACAAACTAAGCAATAACCTTTTTAACACATCTACTAAGTCAATATATTTGGAGTAAAGTTCCTATCAAAACTAGTGCCAATAATGTTTACTTAGAAGCAAATATATACATATATATAATTTTAAAGACAGATTCTGAAACGATTACAAGAAAGATTAAAAGGCACACAGATTTTGTTCGGAATTTACAAAATCTAGCTAGAAAATTTAGTAAAGGTCTTATTCATATTCTTATTTCTAGTGTGTAGGTAATTAGAGGAGGTAGAATACCCATTATTCACATAACCCAACACTTACCATTTGACAGATTAAAAACCAAATCAGGGCTGGGTGCAGTGGTTCACACCTGTAATCCCAGCACTTTGGGAAGCTGAGGCGGGTAGATCACCTGACGTCAGGAGTTCGAGACCAGCCTGGCCAACCTGGTAAAACCCGTCACTACTTAAAAAACAAAAATTAGCTGGGCATGATGGCAGGCACCTGTAATCCTGGCTATTCAGGAGGTTGAGGCAGAGAATCACTTGAACCTGGGAGGTGGAGGTTGCAGTGAGCCAAGATCGTGCCACTGCACTCCAGCCTGGGCGACAGAGCGAGACTGTCTCAAAAACAAACAAACAAAAAAACAAATCAAAACAAAACCCCAAAAAACTAAAGCCTAGAAAGTCAAGAGAGATTTGCCTAAAGTTACAGATTTGAGTAGTCCAGATTAAAGTTCTGGTTTCCGGACTACAAGTCCCAGAATTCCTTATACACATCATATTATCTTTAATCATTTCCTTGGGAAAGGAACTTTTAGCAAGATGTGTATTTGAAAGGATTACTTACTGTGCACTACCTACTGAGAGGTTAAGTCTAGTCACACTTTCAAGTATTGCTAGCCCTGTGGTAGCTCAAACCTAGTCAAAATATCACTTTGTAAGAATTTAGGTACAGGAGAATTTATTTTGCTTCATATATGGGATCCTGAAAATCATTAAAAGAGCTCTCATGTATTCATTCTCTAAATTCTCACTTATCTAGTTATCTATAGCTAAAGACTGATTGCTATCAATTTATCAGATTAACTTTAAGTAATTTCAGAATTGCTCTTTAGTGGCTATACCATGACTATTAATGCTTTTTATCTGCAATGTCTAAGGTATTTCCAAAGATTACATCAAGTATCTTAAAATGCTGGGACTGTGCTGATTTCTATTTGATATTTCAAATAATAAATAGGCTATGAAATCCTT
This sequence comes from Ateles fusciceps, assembly GCA_036589455.1. Taxonomy (NCBI): domain Eukaryota; kingdom Metazoa; phylum Chordata; class Mammalia; order Primates; family Atelidae; genus Ateles; species Ateles fusciceps. The sequence goes on from JAZHEH010000078.1 coordinate 13,568,356, forward strand.
TCACAAGAAAGTATGATAAAAGTTCACAAGGCTATACTCAGTACATATGTGTGTGTACACATGTGTGTATGTATTGCCCATAAAATGCAGCTTAATGGAAGCTACAGAACATATCTTAAAAAAAATAGCAAAACGATTTGTTCAGTTATACTCCATTATGAATAAATTTTTATTTTTAATATTATAGTTTGGAAGATATTAGTCAATACTGCCTCTTTTCTGTAAACTGTAAACCTTTATTTGGTTAAAGAACATCTAAGCAGATGCACCTATTTCTATGGACACCCTCAGCCTCAGAAAAAGATGGGTCAAGAGCTGGTACCTAACCCAGGCCGAAGGTCCCATAAGTACCTTCCTAATGGATGCCCATGGGCTGGTGGATGAATCAGGTGTCGTTTTCCAGGGGGAGTGAGGCTCAGGCTTTAGCATGTCAGATTCACCTGGAGGAGGGGTGATTAAAACACAGATAACTGGGCCCTGCTCCCAAATCTGAATTCAGTCTGGGTTAGAACCCAAGAATCTGCACTCCTAACACATTCCCAGTGATGCCAAGGCTCCAAACCCAGGAACCACACTCAGAGAACTACTGTTCTGTATGGCATTTGAAAAGAGTATTTTCTAGCTAAGGAAACTAAATTTTCAATTTCCAGTCACAATCTATTGCTTATAAAAGAGCTCAAGGCCTGGTGATCATGTTACCTTAAGAGAATGCGCTGTGGAGGTGCGTGTAAAGCACACATGCACACATACGCACATACAGGATCCTGGGTGATAAAGAAAATCATAAACTCTGCTGCTATCTCTCGTTTTTATGCCCCTCAGCTATCATGATTGCCGGCTATTATATAACTGCAATAAAGAGCTAAGCATTTCCTGTAATAGAACATCCACATTCTTCTACTAGTGGTTCATTTACCTCAGTCTGTATCCCTTGAATAGTTCACAATAATTGACACATGCAGCTGGGGACAGTGGGTGGGATCCTGGGTGTGGGACAATGTATCTTCCAGCAGTAATAAAGAAGTCACTAGGAATATGTAACATCTCGAGTGCTCATCCAGGTAGGTACTAAGGTATGATCAACTCTATCAAAGATGGACTAAGAAACTTCCTGAAAGAGAGTTCAGCCTGAAGACAGAACCAAAGGCCAATGTCTTGGAGCTGGCTAAAGGACAGCAGGGTATAAACTCAAAGAGAGGAGAAGGCTGGGTGCAGTGGCTCACGCCTGTTGTCCCAACCATTTGTGAGGTTGAGGCAGGCAGATCACTTGGGCCCAGGGGTTCAAGACCAGCCTGGGCAACATGGTGAAACCCCATCTCCACAAAAAAAATATAAAAAAGTTTAGCTGCATGTGGTGGCATGCACCTGTAGTCCTAGCTACTACAGTGGCTGAGATGGAGGACTGCTTGAGCCTGGGAGGTGGAGGCTGCAGTGAGCTGAAATCGAGCCACTGCACCCTAGCCTGGGTGACAGAGTGAAACTCTGTCTCATTCATTCATTCATTCATAAATAAGAGGAGAGGGAAACAGGTGCCCAGATTGCTCTCAGGCTTCTCTTTTGACTGGTACTTAACTACTCTTAACTTCAGCCTGCTCATGAATGAAATGGGAATGATAACTCCTAACTCAGGCAGTTATTGTAAAGACCAGAGAAATCATGCATCAATACTAGTACCCAGCACCATTCCAAACACACACTACAAATGTCCCATAAATGACAACCAAGGTAACTGTTCTTTGCTTCCTTTCTTAGGAGACGTTTGAGGTTCTCTGTTGCTCCTTTTGACTCCCAACTTGTGCTACAATGACTGATTTGACACCGATTACCTCACAGTACACACTGGGTGCTGGCCAACTGCGGCATGCTACCTATTCCACGCCTCCTCATTATTCATACAGTGTGGAGGTCCCACGGGATCTGGGTAGAGATGATCAAACTGGGAATCTTACTCACGATGAAGCTCACCAGAATTCACTCTTGGCATCAAGTTACCATTCTAGTGGCTGGTGTAGATACAACTCAGGGCTAGCATGATCCCTAGGAAGCTCAATGCTGTGCAAGAACATGCAGATTAGAAAGCAAATTCTATTCTGCAAACCTTTTGTGTTCTCTGCTTAGTGAAGCTGCTTAGGCATCACATTCTTCCTTTTAGCCTTTCCAAGGAGACAGTAAACTGGTACTAGGATTCAAGCAACCTTCTATTTCCTGAGTGCCTACTATGTACCAAGCAAGGTGACAGTTTCCGGAAACAAAAGACGTTGTCCCTACACATTTGAACGGAGCACAGAGAAATAAAAACATGTTTGTGACAGTGTTGAGAAATTCTAAGTGTATGACTGCTGAGAAATGCTCAGTGTATGATAAAATATGTTGTTTGCTAAGAAGAATGATGGCAAGGAAAACCTAGCTCCCCCCATCACCAAGTAGAAAACTACTTGGGGTATTCTAAAGTGGTAGGGCAATATATAAATATCATACACCAATTAAAACTATTCTTTAAGCAAGGGACATCTGACCCTGCCCCCATGGTATCCTCATGGAGAATACTTTTTAGTTTGTCTGTGATCAGTGGTAAGTGGGTACCAGCTGCCTACTTTGTAAATTTTTGTGTTATGAGAAAATACCAAACATGAGAGAATAAATATGTGGGTCAGAGTCTGCTTAGGACCTTTGGCCCAGAATGCTGTGAGTCCCTGAGGCTCTCAGCTAGAAGGCTGTTGGCCGCCTGGACAGTCCCACTTTGCTGTTCTATCGGAGTGTCTGCTTCTCAATACCTTCTGCACTGCCTGGGTGGGGGTCTCCATGGTTGAGTCGATCTCAGTATGACAGTGTGTGCCAAGTGCCCAAGAAAACAGCAGGCAGCAGCAGTGGTCCCTGACTTTCCGTGCAAATCCGGGTACCTGGTCCCACCCCAGACCTGCTAGATCAGAATCTCCAGGGTCAGGACCTAGGAGTTTACCTTTATCGACTGTCTCATGTGATTTCTATGCACTGGTCCATCCAGACACCACTGCCAGATAGGAGTCTGAAGGCAGGCATAGAGGTGGGAGGCACGGGCCAAGAGCAGGGCATGAGTGTTCCAGGCAGAAAGATCACAGACAGAAGTCCAGTGATAGGCTAGAGCTGGAGTTCCAAACATTGAAAGGCCTGGCATGGCTGCAATCATGAGGGCTCAGGGAAAAAAGGCAGCTGGAGAGGGAGCCCAGGCTCAGACCACAAGGAGTCTGTCATTCCTGCAGAGCTCAAACCCTGGTTCATCATCAATTAGTAGCTACATGACTTTGGGAAACTTACACAGCCTCTCTGTGCCTCAGTTTCACCATCTATGTAATGGGCATGACAGCAGTACTTCTCTTATAAAAAGGTTGTTGGAAAGATAAATTATAATAGTGCTTGACAGGAGTATAGTGAGCACTTAATAAACATTAGCTGCCAGCTGGGAGTGGAGGCAGGTGCCTGTAATCCCAGCACTTTGGGAGGCTGGGCAGGCAGATCACTTGAGGTCAAGAGTTCTGGACCAGCCTGACCAACATGGTGAAACCTCGTCTATACTAAAAATACAAAAGTTAGCAGGGTGTGGTGGCATGTATCTGTAGTCCCAGCTACTTGGGGAGCTGAGGCATGAGAATAGCTTGAATCCAGGAGGCAGAGGTTGCAGTGAGCTGAGACTGCACCACTGCACTCCAGCCTGGGCAACAGAGTGAGACTCCGTCTCTAATTCAATCAATCAATCAATCAATGTATGTTAGCTGCCACCATCATCATCCTCATCATGGAGTTGTCTAAATACAGAACCATGATCACATTCATTACAAGGAGATAAGACAGCAGGCAGCAAGACCCACTGGAAGGCTTCTGCGCCAAAGGATAAGAAAGCTCTGAATGGAGAGGCAGCAAGAGGATTGACTACTCATCCAAAGGTGGACTCGAAGGACAAGGTGGCCAACTGAATGTGGCAGGTAGGTGGGTTAGGAGGAGAGGGAGTCTATGCCAACTCCAGGTCTCGGGCCTCTTGACAAATTATGCCATTGCACATGGGCCCTAGAATCTTCTGCTCCACATTGATGATGATGCATTTGTATGTAAGTGTGCAAAGGCCATCATACCAATGATAGTCTGAGTTGTCTGTCCTCAGATGATCCTAATGATTCGGTGCTATTCCAACAAGAAGTTTGAGCGCTGAGCCTGGCCTCCTAATCCTCGTCAAGGCTGGGCAGACACCAAAATGCACCCTGAAGGATCACAGGTTCCTCAGTATTTTTCACTGAGTAAACAAAATCCAGAAGAAAAAACACTTGCAAAGTTCTAGCTGTTCACTCACAAGTAAGTCACCTCACTGTCACATAAAATATTATATCTAAAGGAAAAAATACAAGCGTAACATCACTTTAGAGATATGAGACATACCAGGAACTGTGCGTGAAATCAATGGCGAGGAAACAGACTCTCTGAACTAGAATGAAGTCATAAGGAGTCTGACAGATGCCAAGATACTCAGCAGGAAATCCTCAGGCACCTGCTCTCTCAGGAAAGGTCACCAAGAAATGCTGGTCAAAAACCTACTCTGGTTTTGCAATATTTCCAAGAGAAAAGCTTTTTAATTATTGTTTCTTTCATTCTCAATATTGGAATCCAGTGCTGAAAAATTTAATTTTCCCCTCTGGGCCTCTGCTCCCGTTCTAAGAGAGAGACTGCAGGCCTGCACTGATCTCAAGTGGGTTTAAAGAATTCAGAGATGGAAATCTTATTCAAGGGTCTCGTTCTACCTTCATCACCACAAAGCAAAATATAGCACAGATGAGGTGATCTGTCAGGGAGAGTTGAGAATGAGATTTTCTGGGTTTGTTCCATTGCTCAACCCTTCTGGGACACACTGCACAAGGACAGTCGGTTCTGACGGGCCATTATTGGGGTAATGCTTAACCTTCTCCATCTGATTCACTGAAGTGTTCCATGTTCGGTCACACCTATTATTTGCTAATTTTTATGAGTACAAATAGTCTTTGCTGAGCTCCACATATTTTAAGGGAATAGGGTCAAAGGGGAGAGGGGGAGGGCAGGAGTTGCATCCAAGGGGCAAAGTGTCAGAGAGATTATATTCAGTCTGCAGCCGGATTGCAATGACACTGCCTTGTCTACCTGCCATAGAGGCGTTCTTCCAAGATACTTGGGTATCAGAAGAACAACAAGAAAGGTCTTCATTTTTCAACTGTGCCTCCTGAGGGGCATCTCAGACTTAACCAAAGGAAGCAATACTTCTTTGCTGTTAAAGGAAGATGTTCAATATGGCACCAGAACAGCTTGTAAAAAGATTGTGTCTTTGCTCTCTATGGGCAAAGAGCAGAGGGCTCATGGACGCAGCATATTTCACAGCACCATAGAGCAAATTTCTTTTGACTACCTGACACACTGAAGTTTTAGCTAACCCAGAGAGAGCTGCATTGTAAAACCCATTTTGTTAATGACAACTTGTTATGCTGAAGGTTTCCTCATTCTTTTCCACTCTTACGGTTACCGTCAAGTGTTATATAACTTATAGCCTCAATAAAGTAATAACGATTATAAAACACTTATAAACAATATAGAAAAAATCTAGAATGTGTGAGAAGAAAAAATATAGATAAATACATGCAACAATGTTGACACTGAAGTTTTTAATCTAACAAATTGTCAGATTGAAAAAAGGTAGTACCTTCTATAGAGAGGCAGACAATACTACTGGAAGAAATAATTGTTGCGACTTTTCTGGGAAAAAAACATGGTAGAAGTATTAAAAGCCTTCAAAGGGTTGATGTCCTTTGATTCATCAAATTTATTTCTAAGGATTAATCCCAAAGAAGTAATCAGAAAGGCAGGTAAATATTTACTGGTATAAGATACTCATTACAGCATCATATATAATAATAAAAAATTAGAAGCAAACTTCCAGCCCAATAATTGGGAAGCGATTAAGTAAATTATGGTACAATCATGTACTACTAGAATATTATAAACCATTAAAATGTTTTCTAATAATACTTTAAAATGAGAAAAAATCATGGTGTACAACATTAAGGAATAAGCAGATCTAAAAATGTGGCTAATTCAAATATATATATATGAGAAAGTAATTAAAGAAGGCTAAAATGTTAATAGTCATTCTTTCGAGATGATGTTTATGAATTGTTTATTTCTCATTTATGGTTTTTATTTTCTACTGTGAGCAAATACTACTTTCATTAGTATAAAAAGTTATGAAAATACTAATAGTTACATATACACTTCAATGTGGTACGGAACCCTGTAATTTCATGGCCAGCTTACATCTGAAAAACAAACCCTAAAGGGCTTCACATATTTTGTTTGCCCAGAAAACTGACTTAAATCGATGACTACTGAAAAATTTTGAAAACAAAATGTACGTATCTTTCAGCCCAAGATTTACTGAAAGCATGAAGCATGCTTTAAAATACGTCACTCATCACCAATGAGCCACTACTCTTAAATATGTATGGTTTTCCAGCAAATATAAGAGATTAATGGGTTAGATTACAGTCAAATGCATTTTTAACCCACGCAGCTAAAAAAGACATTAAAACTTTATTGCTTAGGCATAGGCTGTGAAGCTGCCGGAAAAATACACTTTTGGATACTTCTGTTATGATGGTTTTGTTGTTTGGAGCAACTAGTAGTTCACCTGCATTCTAAAACCTTCCCAGCCACTCAAGTCTTGACATCTCTAGTCACGTTCAAGTCTGGCCTTGTAGTCCCTCTTGCCATCCACAATGAGTCACTTGAGGGTCCCAACTTGGGTCACAGAGACTCCTGGGCTGGGAGCTAGGGACAACTGTATGTGCATCTAACTTTACCACATATATACACATATAAACTTTCACCTATAAATTACTGAAATATCCATTCAGTCACCAAAGAAAATGATAATCTGAGACTTCTCTTTACTGCCAGCATATGCTATTATGCCTTTTTTCCATAGATGTGCAACTACCAGAGGTTAAGACACACACCACCATGCCTGGCTAATTTAAAATTTTTTTTTTGTAGAAACAAAATCTATGTTGCCCAGATTGGTCTCAAACTCCTAACCTCAGGTGATCTTCCTGCCTCTGCCTCTGCCTCCCAAACTGCTGGGATTACAAGTCTGAGCCACTACACTTGGCCAAAGACACATTTTTATTTTTATTTATTTATTTTTGGGATGGAGTCTCACACTCTCACCCAGGCTGGAGTGCCATGGCGCAATCTCGGTTCACTGCAACCTCTGCTTCCCAGGTTCAAGTGATTCTCCTGCCTCAGCCTCCCAAGTAGCTAATGATACCGACGTAGCTATCTGTGTTGGCATCTACATAGATATCATCAGAGCTGTGTATACATGTGTTGACTAAAAAAAATGTGCTAATAAAAATATTTCTTTTTATTAATATGTGGTGACTAATAAAAAATATTTAAGCTTAAGTAGTTTGTTAAAAAATTTTGTTCCCTTATCTTTTGGTAGTAAAAATGTTGTTCAGTGGAAGCCACCAAAAGGAAAGTTTCACCTATAAATTATTGAAATACCCACTCACCCACCAAAAAAAATGATAATCTGTGACTTGTCTTTATTGCCAGCATATTCTATTATGCCTTTTCCCCATGTATGTGCAACTACTGGAGGTTAAGAAAACAGCTCTTTCTTTTATGCTATTAATAATAGAGCCAAGAGAGATAGCAATTCATAAGGCTATAAGGAAAGGGGAAACAAATACTGTTCCCTTTTTGGAAACTGTTTCACATTTGGTTTTATTCCTCAGATTGTCCAGGAGCATCCACCATACACAAGGGACCATGGTGGGCACCAAAGTGGGGGGCGGGGAATAGAGGTAAAGAGATGTAAGAACAAAAAAAAAAAAAAAGAAAAGAAAAGAAAATTAAAAAAAAAAAAACCACCCACAGAGACACAGATTGCACTGAAAATCAAGTATGGGAACAGACTTCTGAACTAACTGTTCACTTGGAACCCTGAAAGTCAATTCCTTGACCAGTGTCACCCACATCCCTGCAATAAAAAGAAAATAGTGCTGGCCAAGCACAGGCACTATGAACTTGATGTCAACGTGGAGGCCATACTGAGCTGTGTCTAACGAAAGAGAGAGCAAGTTCTAATGGCAGGAAGTACTCAGGGAATTCAACCTGGATTAACTAACCAGGGAAATGATAATGCTTACTTTTAATTAATTCTGGCAGTCATCAGTTCCCAGGACCAGGCTTGCACTTTACTTCCACTGTCACCGTATGCTCCTGGGATGCCAGGACTAGAGCTGGGTATGCAGAGGCACACAGTATCCCTTCTGCATTGCAGAGAGGGATGCTGCCGAGCACCTGTGTGTGCCCGGTGCTCAGGACAAGGTCTAGCCAAAGAAGACACCATTCAAACAAGTAAGCAACAATAAAACCTGTTCCCAGTGCCACACTGAGAGTGGGCCTCACAGGGTTAATGTACCGGACAGACGGTAAATTGCATGGTGGAGTCCACTGGTGCACAATTATGTACACTGGTAAACACTTCCTGTGTACTTAAGCATCAGCCTCTTTGCCACTGAGTGTTTATAAGTTTGGAGCACTGTCCTAAGCCCTTCCTGCACAATCTCTGAATGCACCTAGGAACATTCTAGGTTTCTCCGGGTGGGAGTGACAACGGTGCCAGAAGTATCTCGGGAACTTATTCTACACTCAGCTCAGTTCTCACTGCAAAATCTGACTTGATTCTCACAGGCAAAATTGTCGGAGAGAAGGGATTTCTCCATCACATGGAGTTAAGAGGGGGATGTGGTAGCTTCTAATGTCTGAACAGGCAGCCCCCCAGGTGACACCCATTCAGTGACACAGCTGCTGCTTACATACATTCCCAGGGACACCAGGAAAGCCCTGAGGCAAAGGTGTTGCTTGAACTTGGCACTGGCCCGAACATAAATAAAGAATGAAGGAGCTCATCTTGACCCATTCTCTATCTTATGAGATGAGGACCCATGTACCCTGGAAAGGTAAGTTGAAGTCCCAACTCCCAGCCTTTCAGAATGCGGCCTTCTTTGGAAACAGCGTCTTCACAGAGGGAATCGAGTTCAAATGAGGTCACCAGGCACAGTGGCTCATGCTTGTAATCTCACCACTTTGGGAGGCTGAGATAGGAGGATCCCTTGAGCTCACGAGTTCGAAACCAGCCTGAGAAACATAGTGAAACCCCATCTCTATAAAAATTTTTAAAAAACTTAGCCAGGCATGGTATCACACACGCATGGTCCCAGCTACTCAAGAGGTTGAGGTGAGAGGATTGCTTAGGCCAGGGAGGTTGAGGCTGCAGTGAGCCACGATCATGCCACTGCACTCCAGCCTAGGCGACACAGCAAGACCCTGAAGGAGGGAAGAATGGAGAGAGAGGGAGGAAAGTGGGGGAGGGAAGGAGGGAGGAAGGGGAAGGAGAACAGGGGAAGTGAGGAAGGGAAAAAAAAAAGAAAAATTATTTTAAAAAGTATAAATGACCCGGGTGTGGTGGCTCATGCCGGTAATCACAGGACTTTGGGAGGCTGAGGCAGGTGGATCATGAGGTCAAGAGATCAAGACCATCCTGGCCAACATGGTGAAACACCGTCTCTACTAAAAATACAAAAATCAGCTGGGTGGGTTGGTGTGTGCCTGTAATCCCAGCTACTCGGGAGGCTGAGGCAGGAGAATCACTTGAACCTGGGAGGTGGAGGTTGCAGTGAGCCGAGATCTCACCACTGCACTCCAGGCCCTAGTGACAGAGCGAGACTCTGGCTCAAAAAAAAAAAAAAAAAAAGAATGAATGAATGAAATGAGATCATTAGGTTGAGCCCTGATCCAATATGACTGGTGTTCTTATGAACAGGGGAAAGGTAGAAACAGAAACAAACAGGCACAGAGGAAAGACGATGTGATGTGAAGACACAGGAGAAGATGGTTATTTACAAGCCAAGGAACACAGAGCACTGCTGGCAATCATCATAAGCTAGAAGAGCAAGAACGGATCTTCCCATAGGGCTCAGAGACACCATAATCCTGCTGACTCTTAATTTCAGATTTCTGAACTCCAAAACTGATAGAAAATAAATGCCTGTTGTCAGCCACCTACTTCATGGTGCTTTGTCATTGCAGCCCTAGCAAACTAATAACCCATTAAAGCAAGCCTTTTTTGGAAACCCTTGGGACCAAATGTGTCACAGAATTCTTACTTTTTTTTTCATTTTAGAAAGATGACTGATATGGTTTGGCTGTGTCCCCACCCAAATGTCATCTTGAATTGTAGCTCCTATAATTCCCACATGTTGTGGGAGGGACCCAGTGGGAGATGATTGAATCACGGCGGCAGTTTTCCTCATTCTCGCGATAGTGACTAAGTCTCATGAGATCTGATGATTTTATACGGGGTTTCCCCTTTCACTTGACTTTCATTTCTCTCTTGTCTGCTGCCATGTAAGATGTGCCTTTTGCCTTCTGCCATGATTGTGAGGCCTCCTAGCCATGTGGAACTGTGAGTCATTAAACCTCTATTTCTTTTTAATGACCCAGTCTTGGGTATGTCTTTACCAGCAGCAAGAAAATGAACTGATGCAATGAACTCAGTGATTATTCCAATTATTGTATAGCATCCCCAGTAGGGGCTGGGGCAGGGCCCATAAACGAATGTTAGTATCTGTGCAGCAAGAGGCACAAAGGGCTGAATGAAGTGTTATACATAATGTCTAGAATACTCGCAAATCTGTTCAAATCAGGTTTTGCTCTCAAATCAATTTCCTACAAACCTACAAAGATGTCTTTGGTTTTCAAGGCTTTCTGGACTTTGGAATGGAGGTAAGGGATCGGGGACCTGCCCTAGGAATGCTTAAAATATGTGCCCTCCTCATGCCACCACCCTGCCAACCACATTCAGCCTGCAGTCCAAAACGCACCCCTACCTGTGAAATCCTAGAATTCCTCAGGGAGACTAAAGGGCAAAAGTTCCCCCTCAACTCTCAGAAAAACTACCTGCAAATAAAAATTTAGAGATTTTATCTTCGAGTCTATTAAACGTGCAACAAGCCACCTGACACTTGACTTTTCTGCTACTCTGAGTGCTGCGCTATATGCCAAAAGACTTCTCAAGATGAAATTCTTAAAGCAAGGATAAAATAATTGTATGATCACAGAAAGAAAAAACTATAATCAACAGAAAAAGGGATATATTACAGTGATGTCCCCTATCTCCCAATGCATGGGTGTATTTTCCCAGTTACGCAGGTCAATGTCTAGCAGGTTCTCACGTTGGAACCCCGGGGGCCCGTACGCTATCAAGAAGAAAGGGAGTTTATAGAAAGAATGAAGTCCTCATCAGCATTTGAAGACTTGGCTGGCCCACCAGTGCGAACTCTGGAATCCATTACTACATCTCTAAAGCTGGAACCACACTGGAGATTCTTCTTTGTATCTGATTCTTCCAAAAGGACATGCTATTACATTTGGATCTCAGGGATCTCAACCTGGTTAAATTCAATACAAATCTGAGGGGCATTGTGATTTTTAAAAATCCTCCCTTAAGTTATTGTGAGTGTTAGACTGGATACTGAAGGACTTCTCTAGAGAGTGCAGGCCAAGCTCTGTAATCATTAGTAGAGCGTTGTTCCTACACACCCTGCCCCACCTCGTCAGGGTGCATGCTTGAGCATTGCAAGCTTTTGCCTCTAGATGATGTTGTTTTATGGGTGTACTTTCTCTCTGTCCCTGTGACCCTGGAGAAAAAGTGATAAATAATCATGGGGTAAAGGCACAGGGGAACACATTAAGAGAATTTACACAGAACAAAGTGTACCTCTTCCATAATAGCCATGGAGTCAGACCTCTGTTATATTTAACCAGCAGAACACAGGGTCCTTCTTTAACTTTTGCCCTATGCTTCAGACCTTCTGTTAGGCAGGAAGTGGAGAATCCAACTTAAGCCACTTGCCAGCCAGGCACGGTAGCTCATGGGTGCTGTAGGATGTGTATTTCCCCAGTTACGCAGATCAATGTATGGCAAGTACCCACATTTGGAACTCCTGGGCCCATGCACTATCAAGAAGAAAGGGAGTTTATAGAAAGAATGAAGCACTCATCAGCATTCAAAGTCTTGTCTGGCTCACCAGTGTGAACTCTGGAATCTATTACTACATCTTGGTTGGCCAAGGCGAGTGGATCATCTAAGCTCAGGAGTTTGAGACCAGCCTGGCCAACATGGTGAAACCCATCTCTACTAAAAATACAAAAAAATTAGCCGGGCAGGGTGGCTTGTGCCTGTAATCCCAGCTACCTGGGAGGTTAAGGTAGGAGAACTGCTTGAACCTGGGAAGGGGAGGTTGCAGTGAGCCAGGATTGTGCCAAAGAACTCCAGCCTGGGTGACAGAGTGAGACTCCGTCTCCAAAAGAAAGAAAGAAAACAACAACAACAACAAAAACCTACTTTGTCAATAACAGCCACATCTGTTTGGTTTTCCAAATAGGTCAATCTAGTATCTTCAAAGTTTTCAGGGCACTCAGCCCTGGTGTCTGTTTGTTCACCCTTCACACTTTCTCCCCCACACCTTTGGAAATCCTTGATTCTTTCAGGCTCCAAGCAGCCAGCACCTCCTTTCCCTCATCTTCCCAGGATGAACCACCCCCATAATAACCAGCCTCTCTACTCTCTGAATTCCTATAGTCTGAATACCTAGACTATTCTTGGTCTTACTCTGCCACCCAGGCTGGAGTACAGTGGCGCAATCTCTGCAGTCTTGATCTCCTGGGCTCAAGCGATCCTCCCATCTCAGCCCCTGTGAGTAGTTGGGACTATAGGCAGGCCACCACACATGGCTAATTTTTTTTTTTTTTTTTTTTTTTTGTAAAGACAAGGGTTTCCTCAAGTTGCTCAGGCTGGTTTTGAACTCCTGGCCTCAAGGGATCCTCCTGCCTGCACCTCCCACAGTGCTGGGATTACAGGTGTGAGTCACCATGCCCAGACTTGTTTGTACGTTTTCAAGTGTGTAAATCTTAATTCTCCTAAGCGGCTGCACATGACTCAGGGCTGCTGTCCATGTCTTAGGCTAGTGTGTATTTTCCATGCACCCTTGTAGAAAACAGGCCCTCAATCAACATTTCGTGGTTGCTTGACGTCTTAACACTATGATACGTTACCTTCTTCCCAGGGTTACATGTTTGGAAAATAGTCTTGTCTGAGTTGCCAAAATGTGGTATTGTCAGTGTGTTTACCTCATACCTGATAATGAATAACTAGAGGTAGAATTATTTTCCACATAAATCTAATTTTCTTGAAATTGCTTCATTTTCCTCACTTTTCTATAATGTAGAAAACACAGGGTCGTTTCCCAGAATGTCCGGAGTTATAAGCTCACATATACTCAATGAAACAACAAAATGATTTAAATAAAAAAAAAGACAAGTTTCACAGTGAACCTCATTTCTGCAACAATGTTACCTGTACCAAAAACTGAAATCGGGAGCCACTTTTGATTAACTGAAAGTATGAACATATTACCTGATTTACAGAGTTGATATCCTTGTGTGTTAAAAACAAATATTCAAGTCAAAAGGACACAAGAAATACTAATGTTTGAGGGCTAACTTTGGGAGCAAATAACAAAATATTTAATTCTAGAAACCCTGATGAAACTGTTAGTAATCACTTATAAACTGAAAGGGGAGTTCATATTTAAAAATGGATCTTTAGCTCACTATGCACCATTATGATTTTTGTTTCCAGCTGCTTAAGTTCTTAGTGTCATTTTTCATGCTTTTTCATGTCTTGCTGATATTTTTCCAACCCAAAAAAGCTTTCTTTAAATGAAGATGTATAAGCCTCAATCTAGATGTGAATCTTCACATACCAAATAAACTATTAAACAGCTCTCAATAATAATGATCGAGAAGACATTCACTGTAATTAACCTCAAATTTTTGTGCAGCTGACGTGGAATGAGATACCATTAAGAGCGATGACAATTATACTAAATGCATGCCACTTGGGGATGCACTGAGCATCAGCGCAAAATGGGGACAAGAGCTCCCCCCTCAACTAGGTCACTGGGGACTAAAAGTGTGATAGATTACCGCAGGCAATGTGAGGATGCACAGGGACTTTGTCACCGTGCCATCCACTATGCTGGGGCAGGCAGTTTGAGACCTCAGCAACTAAGGTCTCGGGAGCATGCCTACCTGCAGCGTGGTTCCTTACAAATGAGCCTAAACTCTAACCAGACGTGCGCCATCTCAATGTAAGAAAAGGCATTTGCGTGGAGAGAACTATGTATTCCAGCGAAACATCATCTATTAATTGCTAATTGCGTTGACACTTTATATATTCTGCAGTCTATAATTCTGAAAAAATTCTAAAAGGTAAATAGGTCCTATAAAAAAACACAAAAGGAGAAGGGGGAAAAAAATCACCTCTTCCATGGTTAGCAAAGTCGTTTTGCCACAGAGTAGTGTTCGAGCACTTCACAGGAATCGCCTGGGATCTGCTTAAAATGCAGTCTGATTGGGTAGGTGTGAGCTTCGCCTCAAGAACCTGCATTTCTAACAAGCTCCCTGGTGATACTAATACATCTGGTGGGGAGTAGCAAGACTTTAAGGAAGTTCAAATACCGCTCACTTTGCAAAGAATTCCAAATGTGGAAGAGTGCATGGGCTCTCCCATAAAAAACTGAGACCTTATGTGGATATTCCCCAAAGTCCATCCCGGGCCTCTTTTCATGCTGCAGCTCTCCTTGGGCAGGCTCCATGCACACCTCCCTCACTATTAAAGGCCAGGACTTCGGGCTTAAGCACCAGGCAAGCAAATGAGGGCCCCTACCGACATCCCAACCTCACTGATTAAATACCTTAAGGATGAAATTCATGGGAAGTCCCAACCTCCTCTTTTCCATATCTTGTCAATGCAGCCAAATTATTAACCAAATAGCCTAAGCCTCACCCACTCTGCACTGGTTCTTTGTAACCTATGACGAACCACTGTGGCATACACGGTCTGCCCAGCTCTGGCTCCTGCATGCCCCTCCACTGCCATCTTCCATGTGCCTTAATTTTAGTTCTCTAGTTCTCAGAGCATATCATGCTTTCTCCTCTGCTAGAAATGCCCTGCTCCGACCTGGCATGCTCCAGTGCCTCTGGGAAGGCTTCCTGGCCCTCAAGCTCCACTCCTGTTGGCAGAGGCCTGTTAGTAGTGCAGATGTTTACTTATGTGTCTATTTCTGCTATTGGTCTGGAAGGTCCTTGCAAACAGGGCCATGGCTTGGTTACTTGTGTGTATCACATTCCAGTCACCTAATGGGTCTACAACAAAGATTGCTTTACAGGGCACTGAAATGGCCCCTAAGGCAGGTTAGGCATACGGGAAATGGAGGTAATGGGTGGAGTGGGGTAGGCTAAATCTTGAGCTTTATGGTAAGTAGATACTGGAAAATACCCATCTATCATAAAGCATATAGCTTTCACATGTTGGCCAAGAGCCAGCTCTATTGTTTTAAGGTGTAATATTGCTCAAATTTGGGGTAAATTGGATAGAAATAAAATAGCGTTACTTGCTATTATCAAACTCACACTTGGTTATTTTTCTGATGTCATGACTAAAAAAAAAGAAGTCCAATAGCAATGGAGCAGAAACTGAAAGCGAAGGATAATCTGGTCTTAGGGAGTTTGAACAAGAGGCAATTAATAAAGGATTAAGCTAAGTAAAACCACAGCGGAACATGTAACTGCAGCATGTTGAACACTGAAAACCAGAAGGGCAATTAGGTAGGAAAAATCCACAATGAGTAACACACTCGCTGGGTCAATGAACAACAGTAGGAACTTCACAGGGCTAATCCCTTGTGGACAGACATCTTTCTAGAAGAGAAGCAAGGGAAGCAGACTCCAGCCCTCACACAGAGCATGCGGGCACGTCTGGCAATTAGACTGACTGAGCAGTCCTAAGAGCCACCCCAGCGAATTCCATTTTACTAATGCATCAAAGTGGGGATGAGGTGACCCACAGACAACTCACCTCCAACTAGTGACAGCTCAGAAGAAACCATAGTCTCCAAACTGACCAAAATCAGGATCACGATGTCCTTCAGGACACCCCCAGGAAGACCGCCTGGAGACTCCCTTACACAGACTCTCCTAAACCTCTGGGGTCTGCGTTTCTTCTCCCATTTCTTCATTCAACAAATTCTCACTGGGCACCACTACATGTCAGGCATGGTTGTTTTAGGCACCTGAGACGTGCCAGGGCAGAAACAGACAAGACACCCGCCCTTTGTGGAGTCTGCATTTTATCAAGGGGAGACAGGTGGCAAGCAATACAGAATAAATTAGTAAAGTACACAGTGTTAGAAGATGATAAAACTCAAGAGACAAGAAGCACAGCAAGGAGCACTGATGTGGGGGACGTCGAGGCAGGTACTGGCTGCACGGCAAGCACCTTGCTGATTTTGTGAAATCTGTGAGTCTCTGCTTGAAGGAAATACATTGTTCACTGGAAAGGCAGACTCTAACAAAAGTATAACAATTGCACATTTGACAAAGATTTCTTTTTTCTTTAACGGATGCCTTGGTTGACTGGATTTAGAGTAACACAGCGGCATCATGGAGTCTGGAGTCTGACACACCCTAATTTCTAGCTCTGCCATGTGCAACTCAAAACAACTGGATGTCACCTCTATCAGCTGTAATAGTGAGGCCTCATGTAGATGAGAGGGTTGTACACCCTCTAGCACAGTGCTCAGCACTTGGTGAGCTGAGGCTGTTAACGCTGCTCAGACTAAGACCACAGTGGGTCCCAAGGGCTTCCCTGTCCCCCAAGCACAGCACAGGAACTTCCCCGCCCCTGCTCACTTGAGAGACTCAGAAAAGACAGCTTTATTCTCAGTGGTGCTAAATTTAAGAAATTTAGGAAGTAATCAAACAGTCTCATGACGGTGTTGATCTGCGTATGTGTTCCCATTCATTCCTCCCCCCTCAATATTTATCCGATAGTTGCAAAAAATCATTTGCCAAGCCTGGTTCGATGGGTTGCTAAAATCAATTTTGACTTGGGGATGGGGGAAAACATAGAGCTCTGCTATTGGAGGTCAGTTAATCTAACACAATTGCTTTTGGCAAATGACAAAATTGAGGGATAAAGGGCACTTTTGCCCTCAATGGTACAGCATCAAGTTCAGGCCTTTACCTCTATGTATAAACTGCTACATTTCTTGGAGGGGCAGAATAATTAATTCTCTCTAAGGATATTCCATAGGTGTGGATGTTCCTAGTTTCCAATATTGATTAGATGAAAAGAGACGTGCTCATCTTTGATGAGTGGAATATTTTTTCCAGGAAATATCCATTCATTCTGCTCCACAATCAACAGCCACTTACGCTTCTAGGCATAAGAGGTTATAGCTTTCTATGAGAATGATATTTTTAAAGACTTCTAAAAGTAAGTTGGCTTTTTTTTTTCTTTAACCACTAACCTATTGTCAGCCACAACTTCCATACTAACCAAAAATAGACACATTGGAAAGTGTCAGGAGATATACCAGGCAGAAGAAAACAAAAATGTCCCGTCTTACCAAACATCAACCACCCACAATTGTGATGCCCTTACTCTGATTTCCTTATGGCCCCCAACACTACCACTAATTATTTTATCAGTTGACTTGGCTATTTACAGGTCTCCTACACCAGGCTGAAGTTCCCCGAAAGCAGAAATGTAGGTGGTCGCAGACGGCTGTGCAGGCCACTGGCTCAGGGCCTATTGTGCTTTTGGCTTCTTCTGTTTGAACTGGTATCTCAAGCAGTGGCCTGTGAGGGGCTTGGTACATTTTGCTGAATACGTGAATTGCACCTTCATATTGGGAGGCCACTTCGATTCTAACTGGTGCACTTGCCATTTGGGAACTTGCAAGCTGCATTTTACTTTGCCCACACTTCTCCCCCTCTCTTAAGAAATAAGAAGCAAAGCCAAATACAGATGTACAGAAGCACAACAAAAAGGAAATGTAATTGTGAAGTGGATAAAACCCAGATCAGGCAGATGAAGTGGCCGGGGCTGCTCCCTGCCCAAGATGGGACAGTGGGTTACCCCACCCACACTGCTGAGCTGATCTCACTGTTGAGTTTCTGGGTTTTTTTTCCCCCTAACCTGGTTATTGCTAAACTGAGATGCTGGCTTTGTCATCAAAGCTTTCAGTTCTGTGTCATGCTCAAAATCAAATTTTAATGGCAATACCCTAAAAAGGGATAAATGCATCATCTCTCCAGGGATCTGCAGTGTTGCACGGGTGACAGGGCCCTGACTGTGTCATGTCTTCTCATTCTCTTACCCGCCCCCCCAACACCCCTTTTTCTCTGACACTTGTACTCTTTAGCTTTCATAATATTTCCAGCTAAGTTACTTGTTTTTTCCAGAAACAGAGGATTCCCCCTGGCATATACACAGTGAAACCACTCACTTGGGGTGGGTGGCCCCCATCAATGAACAAATAATTTAAAAGAAAATTCATTTTTTTAAACCAGCTAGCAAAATGAAGGGGGCTTTTCCAATCTGATCACCACCCTCATTCAGGCCAATGCTTCAAGGCTGTTAAAGTACATATTTAAAAATAAATAAAGTGAATATAAAAGTAAGAGGAAAAGAACAATAGACCTTTAAAGAAAAAATCAGCTCAACAAAAACTGGCAAGTGAAAGGGAAAAGGAAGTACCCCTCCTTGTCTAGCACAAGAGACACTTAGTAAATATTTGGTAACTAACTTAAAGAATAAAGAGAAACTTATTTTCAAGTAATGAACAGGGCAAGTGACTTAAATAGCTTTTTGAATGAGCTAAACTAGTTACACAAAGACAATACCACATAGGACAGTGTCCAAAGAGAACAAATTTCTTTCAGATAGATCACTCACTGGTTAACCTCAGATACAAGCATGGCCCTAAAAACCTCAACAAAACAGGGCAAGAGAGAAAAAGTGGAGTATATCAAAATGCTTTAAAGCCTGCCACACTATTTCCTTGAATGAAATTAGAGATTTCCTTCGATTCTCAAGCCTGTCAACTTAGCATGGCAGATCTCAGCCAAATAAACTCCTGGACCCAGTTAATTGAGCTAAAAGGGGTCAAATCCCAGCACCGGCAAAGGCTCGAAGGTCACACCCCCCTCGCCCCCCACCCTGGACTCTAAAGGGCTTCTGCCCAAGAATCTACGACCAAATGACCTCTGATAACATGACAGGGTTTCCAGTCACTGACCTTAGTCAGAGGAGGCTGTTTATAATTGCATGTGATCTCTCGCCTGCCGCAGGCCAGATGAGTAATAGTGAAGTGAACAAGACAGCTTACATCACTGAAAGCGGTGCTTTTTCCATGTATTCTATGAAACTCTACTGAGTCCACCTGACTCCTTGATCTCTGTTTCCACTTAGTCTGAAGGGCAGGGGTGTCTCCCTGTGGCCACTGTTGGGGGGCACCTGGGTAATGCCTGCCCACATCCCACTGCCCACCTGTGCTCTTGGGTACTGAGAAAACCAGACCGGGCACAGAGGAAGCACAAATATTTACTGTAGATGAGGGTGTGTCGAGTGACCCTTGGAGAATTCTGGGCCACTGGGAAGGCAGTCAAAATAGACTCAGAAAATACCTGGGAACATGTGCTTCTGCCATTGCCCTGAAGGCCAACAGCCTCTGAAACCTCCATGATCCAAGGTGAGGGAGTGGCAGGCTCACTTCAAGCCCACCTGTAGAAAGGAAATCCCCCCTCTATGTTACTAGCACATTGCATCATATTTAACTCAAAGCACATGAGAAGGAAAAGATTTCCATCAAGGTGAGAGAAACGATATGAAAATGGCTTCACATGGAAATTGACTTGGTAAAACCCTAAGAAGTACAGACTGAAAAAAATAAACATTGCCTGGAATGAAACATAAAAGATCCCAAACAACTCTCCCATCCCAACAGAACCGTCAAAACCACAGAAAATCCTGTTCTAGCACTCGCCTTAATAAGTACATAGAGCCCCCCACCAACACCACATCCACCACACAAACCACCCTGGAATAAAACCTCTATGCTCAAGCAGCAGAATTCATACAATTTCATGCCTGCCTTCGTTTTGTATCTTTTCATTATATTCCACAATGACAAGAGAATGTCCCAAATGTGATGTTTTAAATCAACATTTAGTTGCAATATAGGATTCCAAAAAACCTTTATTTAATTTAAAGAGGCAAATTTTCATAAAAACAATAGCAATAAAAAAGGTTAAGGCCTAACGTCTGTAACTAATACAGATGTTTACTTTCTCTTTACTAAATAAAAAGCTTATCTTCCTCTCCTTCTTGACTTCACTGTCATCTTACTAGATTCCCACAAGAATTACAGTTTACTTTCTACTTCTTATGGACATTTAAAAAAAGAAAAAGAAAACACACCCACCACCATGGCCATTCTTTCTCTTTCTGGTCATTGCTAATGAAACTCACCAGCCAGGGGCCAGCACAAACTTAACTTTAAAATCCCTCTTCCCTTGCCGAGTTGGTTGCTTTTGTTTCTTTCATGGGCAATATTTCATTCAAATATGTGTAAAGTACTTTTACTTATGTAAAATAAGTATTAAAGAATAAATATTAAAGCATAGCTACAAAATAAGGACTAACGAGTAACTCAGGTTTGATTAGGCTTTGATATTTCATATTGATACGTTTTTATTGTCTTAGAATTTCAATCATCTTAACACTTCATGACATCAAAAATACTTTACTGAAAGTAACCTGGCTCATTAATATGAAGGTGTGGCTTGCCCTTAAATTTATTTCAAGCTTTGTCAACATATGGGTACACTACAACTAGTTAACTGTTAATGAATCATCATCAAATGAGACAGCAAAGAAACAGAAAAATCACGTGTTAATCATACACAGTATATTCACATGTATGAGTAGGAAAGGTGGGAAACTGAGAGAAAACCTGAAGGAAAAACTCAGTTGAATATGTTCCGGCCTTTGACTTTCGTTCTCTCAAACAAAAAAATAATAATAAAATTTAGTATAAATCATGTATGCCAAGTTACTCATACTAAGGAAGAGAAGATTTCTTTTGCCACCAACCGAAAATTCACATATAAGCCATGAATTATTCTCCAAGCAAACTATTTTATGACCTAAGACGGTATTTCACTTGAAACCAAGTAGAGCTGGTATCTCCCTCTTCTCCAGGAGGTTTCTAAGTCAGAAATACTGAGATTCGAAAACAGAACAGGAAGGAAAACACAACTGTTTCCTCCTCAATCAGTGATTTCTAAAATAGAAAACAGCATTCATAGAACTTACATGGTCTCTATTTTCCATTATTTTCAAAGATAAAAGCATCTATTATTGCTTTGGTTTTCGGAATAAAATCTGTGCATTTTTCTAAATAGTCAAGAAAGATAAGAAACAAAGAATAGGGGATCAGAATTCAGATCCCAATTCTTTTCAAAGTTCATTCTTTGCCTATCATTCTTTTTAAACATAAGGAGAGTAAAATTGATCAATTACAGCTAACTCCAAACACCGACAAGCATTTAAAATGGAAAACCTTAAAATGTGCTAGAATTATGCCACTGACATTAAAACAGTACTACACCAAAATCAAACTCCACACCAAGAGCAGATGTTAAGCATTCATATAACGAACATACAGTGGTGTCTTTGTTCTTACCTATACTTTTCCTCAAGGCTGATGAAAAACAAGGCTAGAAAGGGTTCAGCTGGGCTAGCGTTGCTGCAAATCTACCTCGGTGAGTCTTCGGCTCCCTGGCCTCGGTCTTCCTCCTTCCCAGTTTTAAAGCAGTGTCTGTACACACCTCTGCTGATACCGGGGGGAATACCAGCAAGTTTTAACACAACTGAGAAGGAATGCACCCAGCTCTCTACTTATACTGATGATTCACTTCAATGACAGGTAGAAAGAAATGCTTGTTCGTGGAAAAGGGAGTTGCGTCAAGCTCCACCCCCTACCGTAAGGTTAAGTAACTCCACCCAGCTCAGCAATTAGCTTACATCATCACCTGGTGCCTTATCTCCAGGTTCCCTGCAGTTGTTCCTGAGGCGTCTATTCTCAATGAAATTCTCAGTGGGCTCATCACACAGGATGGGCAATAACAGAGGATGCAGGGGTCTGTGGATGACTCTAAGTCTGGTGGGGCTGTTTTGCTTATTTAAAGCCAGATCAGAGATTTTGGGATTTCCGACAGTAGAGGTCTGCCCTTCACCCTTTCACAAACTCAGCTTCTACATTCTGAGGTTCTGGCCTTCGAGGCACCACACTTGACAGATGGGAACACAACTTCCTGGCCCTCCAAAAGCTTACGGTCTTGAACAGGGGGGAAAAAAAGCACGAACAAAAATAATTATGATACAAACTACAGCCCCAAACAGAATTGATAGGGGATTCTGCGTCAGACGAGAGATAGCCCTGCCCTGTAAATCCGCAATCTCTGCAGTGAAGTCCTAGTTTTCAGATCCCAGCTGTGTGCCCTTAAGTGTAAATCAGGGCCCTAAAGGTGCCAGCGGAGCTCTACCCTGGTTTCTGCAGGCACCGGGTCCTCGTTTGAGGGGTAGTCTGGCAACCTGACCACCCTTACTCTATGGAAATTCTAAGAGCAGGTCAAACAAGCGCTCTCTCCCTGTGACGCGCACTATGCTACTTCTCTTTCCTCTAGCTGGAAGAGTCACACCCTACTCTCCAACCCATGCAGGTCTCCACCCCAGCAGATGTGGCTCTAATAGGAAATATCCCCAGTTGTAGCAACCAGCTAACTTTCTCCATGCACTCAAATTTGGTGGCATGCTCACTCATGAAGTGTTCCTGGCATGTCAAAACCCTGTAAACTAGACTTGCCCTAACCCCGGCACTCAAACGCTGGGATTTCCAGACTAACGGATCACCCCTCGAGGCTGGGAGGATTGCTGAAGGCTTAGAGAAGCAAGCGGGCACCAGGGTTCAACTAGAAACATCCACCCTCCTGGAGACGGGGGACAGGGTCAACCACTTTCAGTCTTTTTTTTTTTTTAAGACAGGGTCTTGCTCTGTCACCCAGGCTAAAGTGCAGTGGCACAATCTCGGCTCACTGCAGTCTCTGCCTCCCGAATAGCTGGGACCACAGGTGTGAGCCACCACGCTTGGCTAATTTTTGTTTAAGGTTTTGCGACGTTGGCCAGGCTGGTCTGGAACTCCTGGCCTCAAGTGATGCACCCATCTTGGCCTCCCAAAGTGCTGGGATTATAGGTATGAGCCAATGTGCCCAGCTTGTTTTCAGTCAATTTCTTAAAACAAGAGAAACAGCTCAAGTTTTTAGTCTTCAGCAGTTGAGGACACACAAGTGCCGAACAGACTAAATTTAAGAATAGGATTTCCATCATCTTTGATTATGTTTAAAACTATCAAATTAAGCTACAATGTTTCCAATTTACACACTGGCTGGAAGGTTAAAAAAATAAGAACTACAATACGCTATAAGAAAATGCACCTAACCAAGCTGAACAAGTTTTATTTTTTTAACAATTTGCCTATTCCCTTAAAGATAAAAAGCACCTACACTTCCTACCAAATGCTACCTGATTGTGATGGGCTAAACTGTATTTGCCCAAAATTCCTATGTGGAAGTCTTCAATACCTCAGATTCTGACTGTATTTAGAGAGAGGGTATGTAAAGAGGTAATTAAGTTAAAATGGGGTCAGTAGGTGGGTCCCAATCCCATATGACTGCCCCCTTATACGAACAGGAGATTAGGACACAGACAGGTATACAGATGACCTGGGAAGACCCAGAGAAGCCATCTGCAAGTCAAGACGAGAGGCCGCAGAAGCAGCCAACCCTGCTTCATCGCAGGCTCCGGACATCCAGAGCCCCGAGAAAACAAATTTGTGGTATCTGAGCCACCCAATCTGTGCTAAGTTGTTATGACAGCCCTGGCAAACAATTACAACACTAATTACACAATTGTCATGCTCTGAAAATATTAGAAAATTGAGACAATTGAGATTTCTAGTAAGCATTTCCCCATAACCATACACTTCACTTGGGTATGCTCACTTTCACCCTGTCCCACGAGGTTCTGCCTCAAAAAAAACACACAGAAAAACCTCATTCTGGAAGGAAAAAAAGGCTACATTTGATCTTTCCAACTCCAATTCTGCCACCTCTATTCTAGGCAAACTGATTAAACAAGTGGTGTACATCTACCTCTCCATTAAACCTACGTCGTTTTCCCTAACCCAGAGAAATCAGCTTCTGCCAAACTTCCATTAAAATGTAACTGAAAGTAGTCAGTGACTATCAGCCCTCAACAAAAAAATGTTAAGCCTGGAGGGGAATCCTAGAAGTCTTAAATTCCTTCTGTCTAGAGGAGAAAATTAGGGCCCAATCAAAGCAGCATCATGATCTAGGTATAGATGCTAGAGAGTGGACTCAACCTTCACACCAGCTCCAACTGAGTGTTACCACTCCTCCCCCAACACTATTCATGAGGGAAGCCTGAAGCTATTCTAACCTCACTAGTAGCCCAAAATGAAAACTGCCAACATGATCACCAGGCTACAGTGAAAAGAGACAAGGACGCACATATCAGGATAACCAATGGAAGATGGCCAGGTTCTGGACTAAGCCTAAAACCGGCTTTCTTTACCGGGCCACTCCTGACAGTTTGTGGCTGGGTAATTCTTGGTTGTGTCTGGATTGTGTCTTGATTCTATGTGTCTGGATTTGACGAAGAGAAGTTGCTGGTGTCTTAAGACAGATACTTCAGTTTTATAATCAGGGGCAGAATGCAATGAGCAAAAGGAATGGAGGTAAGAGCAGCCTCCCTGGAACTTTCCACAGCCCTCTCCGACCAACAAGAGGTCACTGAGGGGGCACCTGGGAAGACCAGGGGTGGGTCTCCCAGCAGTCTGGCAGTAGGAGACGATGCTTTCACTCCTGCTCACATCCCTTTCGGATTTTTTCCTAAGCTCAAATTTCAAAATAAAGTTAAAAAGTCATGACATTCCTTTAATTGTATATTACTTACACTTAAATGTAAGTGATAAGCCATTGTTGGATAGCGCCTAACACTTCTGACACTATTACCCAAAAAATTGCTCAATACTGTTTACTATACTTAAAAGACTGGGTGGTTTGCAGGGTGTGGTTTTATGAAATACCACAGAGGGTCACAATGGATCAGCTTGTTCCAATGCAAAGCAAAGGAAGTATATAAGAACAGTGAATTCAAGTGTAGGCAGCATAGCCAAAAGGAATACGAAAAGCGTGAAGACTGATTTCATTCAAAATAGGACTTTATTAAGAACATAAAATTTGAATTTCACAGTAGTATGCCAAAGACGGTTCAGCTTTTGTATTGTTTGCTTTTGTTTTTAATCTTAGGATTTGTTAGTGAGATCATCTTGATATTTTCCTCTAAAAAGTCATCATGAATTTATCCATAGTCTGCAGCCTTCAAAAAGTATGTTTTTAAAAAATAACATTACAAGCTATCATAAAATGCCTACAGTAAAATAGTTTAAAAAGCATCATTCTAACCAGTACCATAGTATGATTCCAAATTCATAAACCATTTCCATATACATAAATATAAATACAGCCAAAAGACTGGACAGAAATAAAATGAAATGGTAACCAATTTATATCCCTCTGGATATTTGGCTGTATGGGTAGATCAATGCTTTATGTTTTATCT
The DNA here is from genome assembly GCA_036589455.1 of Ateles fusciceps. NCBI lineage: Eukaryota > Metazoa > Chordata > Mammalia > Primates > Atelidae > Ateles > Ateles fusciceps. Next base: position 13,594,088 of record JAZHEH010000078.1, read on the forward strand.
TTTCCAATGTCTACATCTGCTATACTTGGAAAAAAATGTTATTTAAAAATTGCTAAGATGAGCTGGGCATGGTGGCATGCACCTGTAGTACCAGCTACTTGGGGGGCTAAGATAGGAGGATCGCTTGAGCCCAAGAATTATAATGCTGCAGTGAGCTGCAATCACCCTGTGGCACTGCACTCCTGGGTAACAGAGTGAGACCTTGTCTCCATAAAAAATACAATTAAAAATAAACAAACTGCTAAGAATGTACTATATCACTTATTTTAAAGCAGTGAGTAACCAAATGAGAATTCAGATGCTGAGACCCAAGTTTTTCTATTTTGTTTAAAACCAGCTACAGTAGAGGAGAAACTAGGACGCTTGGAGGGGGAGGAATAAACTCAACAAAACAAGGATAACATGACATGGGCAAACATCTTTACATAACACAGGCAAGGTTTGGTGATAACCACATAAAGGCTTGAACTTCCTCACACGGTCTTAAATCCCTCCTAAGTCACATTAGCTTTTCTTCCAATGCCTTACAAAAAAGGACAATGTGTGGTTTACATGCTTCATAAGGTCCTACAATCAACTCACTCTATCAAAGCATCTGAAAAGCAAATTGTTTCATCAAGAAGGGGGAAGGGACTCTCGACTCTTTAAACGCCATTCAGTAAACACAATACGATGTACTTCTTCTGCTCAAAGCACTCAAGCAAGACCCAAGGATTTATATCCTCAAAGCATTTAGAACCTGGCAGCTTATAGACACTTCCTAATTTATGAAACCTTGTGTTCCTAATGTTTAATTTTCAGGGCTGTTACTTACTTAGATCCTGATCACATTTTCACAGGAAAGAAAGACCTCAACCTTAGTGAAGTCTTCCAGTCCCTTAGGCTGGAAAGACCATCTAAATGCAAATGACTCCGAAAAGCCTGGCAACTCTGGCCTCTCTTTTGCGCTCCATTTTCCTTTACAATCATCTTCACATCTTCACATCTTCACCTGGAGGTCTAAGAGACGCCTTAGACCTAAAAGGAGCAGCGATTCTGCCTCCGCACTGCTCCCCAACACATCCATCCCAACTCAGCGGGCCCCCAGACAGTTCAAGAGGAAATTTCCTCAGTTCTGCTCTTCTCTTTCTCTCTTACACATCCAGTTTATCAGCAGGTCCTAAGGACTCCATCCCCAAATTTAATCCCCCTCCCATCTCCTCCTCTCCGTGCTGGATGTTTCCCTCCTGGTGTTCAAACCATTCTCTCTCACTTAAGCCTCTGCAACAGCCTCCTAACTGGCCTCTGGGCCACTCTCACTTGCAACAATAAATCACACAAAGCCACTCCTTTCTTGCAACTCTCCAGGCTGGCTTACCACAACCTTAGGCAGGTGATACAAATTTCCCAGCACCCACACAGCCACGGCTCCTTTAACCTCACCTCCAGCCTTCTCCCCTGAACTCTCTCCCTTCCCCAGCCCCACTCACCTCCCAGCTACTTCTCGAACCTCTCAAACTCACTTACACACACCTCTCCATGAAAGCTCCTTCCCTAAATCTTCAGGGCAGCTCTCTTCTCTTCCGATGATAGCACAGTGAGTCTTTGTGCTGACGGCAACATAAACTAGTACCACACTTTAGGAAAGTAAATTGGTAATCTGTACCAAAAGTGTTTAAATCCTAATATTCCTTGATTTAGGAATCCCATTTCCAGAGAGGTATCATAGGAACAGAATCCAACTTAAAAAAAAAATCTTGTTTTGCACAAAGATACACCCAGTATCCTTCTCTCTTAAATGAAAAACTGGAAACAAACTTAACAGATATGATTAAATAAGATATTGTACATTCAGAAACTGTCATATATTACATATTGGAATAAATGACCACAATAGGCTATATCTATGTTATGATGTTAAGTATATATAAACACTCTCTCCTAAAAGACAACTAAAAGGAAAATGCCAAAATATTAAGAGTGACTGATGTTCTTTCTGTTGTTTTCCTCTAATTTATTTTCAGACTTAGAAAAATGTACAATCTTTACAATTAGAGTGGGAAAATCCCTTCTTGTTTTTAACAGAAGGAAATTATGCTGTAAGTAGCTGTTAGCTTTCCAAGTCACCATAGAAAATACAAAAGCACAATGTTAAAATTAAAAGGTGCTATACGAGATATTAAAAAAATCAAATGAGAAAAGCATACGACAGATGAGGAGTTAAACTGTCCATTTTACAAAGAATTCTTATTAAGCAATAAAAAATTGACAGAAGGATGTGAGTTGCCACTGAATAAAAATGGAAATACAGACACACAAAGAGAAACTTGGCCTCACAGACTGAAGACATAAAATGAGATGTTTTTACCTTCCATAATGTCAGAGATGAAAAGACTGACAAAATGGGTTAATGTTTAACTAGGGAAAAACTGGTACTCTCATCAACCACTACAGCCAGCGGAAACCAGTGCAGTACTACAGAAGGCAATTTTCCAATGTCTATGAACATTGTAAATGTTCCTATTCTTTGATCCAGGAATTCAACTATAGGAATTTAGCTACAGAAACTTTCACACATAGATATATCAAGAAACACCAGGCTGGGTGCTTTGGCTCACGCCTGTAATCCCAGCACTTGGGAAGCCAAGGCAGGCAGATCACTTGAGGTCAGGCATTCGAGATCAGCCTGGCTAACATGGTGAAACCCTGTCTCTACTAAAAACACAAAAATTAGCCGGGCATGGTGGTGCATGCCTGTAGTCCTACCACAGGAAGAAGGCTGGAGGAGGCTGAAGAAGAAGAATCACTTGACCCTCGGAGGCAGAGGTTGCAGTGAGCCCAGATTGTGCCACTGTACTGCAGCCTGGGCGATAGAGTTAGACTCTGTCTCAAAAAAAGAAAAAGAAAAAAAAACACACCACAGAGTTCTAAAAACATGACAGGCATCAGAAGACATCCCAGATCTGTTAACTAGGGAAAAAACATCAATGCTCCATTGCAATCTACTATCTCCAACAAGATCCCATTTCTCTCTCTCTCCCTCTCACACACACACACACACACACACACACACACAAATGCAGCTAATGTTTATGGAATCCTTACTTTATGACAGCACTGTTCTACGTCTTTTAAGAGCACCACTTAATCTTCACAGTAACTCTAATAGTAACAGATAGGCACTGTTATCCCTGCTCTACAGACGACCCCACTAAGGCTTGGAGAGATCAATAGAAGTTTCTATCCAAGTGGCCCTCTAAGTGTACATTTCTACCTCTCTCTTTCTCTGATTCAGACTAAATATCACATCCATAAGAATCTTGGGAAAATAAGACACAGTATCATCAAATAAACAGTCTGGGCTAGGGTTAAGAAAAGCAGAACCAGGGGACTGCTGCTGCACAAGTAGTATTCTACAGATGCCAGAAATTCAAAAGAAACAAGTCAAGAGATGAAGTCAAGAGATCCAAGGGGCTAGAGTGCCTAACCCTGGGGCAGTGATCAGGTGATTTATCAGGAAACTTCATTTCCTCTCTGCTTTTCCCATTGCTACCTTGCACTTCACGTGCGCCAAAGCAGGAGTGTGGTCTTAAGACTGCTAAGACTGCAGTGCAGGCAGCTCAAGAGAGTGAGGAGGCCCATGCAGGAGCCACACCTAAAAGGCTGCCTCCTGGCCCATCCCGCCAGGCCCTACACATGCCAGTGAACAGAGGGCGACAGCAGGCACAAAGAGGAAGACCAGCAGGCCACCAAGAACCGTCAATGATGCAAAAGGGGCAGGCAAATGGGGTCTCAGAATAAACCAAAGAAGAATGTTAAACATGCACAATTAATATGCTCATAAAATCTAAGAGGGTATCAGCACATCAAAACAAGAACAGAGTCAAATTTAAAAAAACAAATCAAGACCTAAGAGAAGGAGCCAGCATTTTTAACCTCAAACTACAGTGCTGCAGCTTCTTTCACAGGAAAAAATGGGATGTGATTAACACTCATCACTGGTGGGTGACTTGGAAATCCCTGCCATCCCCACTCTCCCACCATTCCACATTAACCTACACCCCGCTCCCTGCTTAACATACGTAAGAAGCGTTTTCATCTTTTTCTCCACACTCACACATTTACACCTGTGGGCACAGGAGGAACGTGTCTCTGTTTTATGACTAGATATTACATATTTTTCTACACATTGCTTCTCATTCATCACGATCTCATAGAACTGTGCTCCAAAGCCAATTCCGATACAGCTCCAGTACTCTCTTAATGTTACGTACAAGTAATCCATAAATAGTCTATAAACTGGCCATTTTTCAACTGATGAGCTTTCATATTTTCAATATTTTGCCACTATAATGGTACAATAAACATCGTTAGCCATATGACTGCACATGCTTTTATTTCTACAAGACAGATACTGAGGACAAAGGCTGCTTAGAAGAAAGGTATAGTCGTTTTTTATTTTAATATGCACTCCCATCTGCTTTTCAAATAAGGCCATGATAATTCACATTTCCATTAGTATTATGAGAAATAATACTGCTCACCACTTCCACTACATCCTTGCTATCAAAATGTGGTATTTTTCTCTTTTTTTTTTTTTTTTTACCAATTTGATGAGTTTAAAGTAACATCTCATTGTTGTTTTAATCTGCATTTCCCTAGCAAAAATGAACTGTTTTTCACAGGTTTCCTGGCTGTCTGCATTTGCTATCTGTGAATTCCATATTAATATTCGTTGCCCATTTTTCCTCTGTGTTTTTAATTTGCAAGTTATTTACTATAGATAGTAACCCATGTCTGTTACAAATATCCCTCCTTGATCTATGACTTAATCACATATCTTTTACCATAGAAAACTTTTAAAATATGTTAAAATATCTATTCAGGGTAGGCGTGGTGGCTCATGCCTGTTAATCCCAGTACTTTGGGAGGCTGAGGCGGGCGGATCACTTGAGCCCAGGAGTTCAAGACCAGCCTGGGCAACCTGGTGAAACCCTGTCTCCACACAAATCTCACCTTGAATTGTAATAATCCCCACATGTCATGGGAGGGACCTAGTGGAAAGTAACTGAATCAAGAAGGCAGATTTTTCCCATGCTACTCTCATGATAGTGAGTAAGTCTCATGTGATCTGATGGTTATAAAGGGGAATTCCCCCGCACACACTATCTTGCCTGCTGCCAGGTAAGATGTGACTTTGCTCCTCATTCACCTTCAGCCATGATTGTGAGTCCTCCCCAGCCATGTGAAACTGTGAAACCTCTTTCCTTCATAAATTACCCAGTCTCAGGTATGTCTTTATTAGCAGCGTGAGAACTGACTGATACAGTAGGTCTTACCTGTAGTCTCAGCTACTTGGGAGGCTGAGGTGGGAGAATCACCTGAGTCTAGAAGGTCAAGGCTGCAGTGAGCCCTGAATATGCCATTGCACTCCAGCCCGACTGACAGAGTGAGACCATCTCAAAGAATAAAAAAATAAAAATAAAATATATGTTCAAATTGTGTCTCTTTCTATAGCTTGTGTGTATCAAATTCTGCTTAAACATGCTCCCTCACTCCAAGATTATACAAAGTAGGTTCTTATATTTTCTTGTAAAAGTTGCATTGCTTAAGTGTTTGAAGATTCTGGGGATTTATTACTGATCATGATGTAAGACAGAGGTCTGGGCTGTTCCCCCACCCCCCACTCCAGATAAAGATCTGGTTATGCCAGTGCCATCCTCAACAGTACTGAACTATCCTCTTGTTATACATTCACTCTCTTACTTAATGAGACACAGTCCTAGATTCTCATGTCTGTTCCAATGAACTATTTATGTAATTCTGGATCAATACCACATTGCTTTGATCACGAAGACTTCTTATTCTTAGCGTGCTGTCATCACTTGTAAGCCAAATCTGCCCTCACTGGTTTTCTTTTCCTTATTTGTCTTGGCTCCTCTCAGGTACTATGTATTTATTCTTCTATAAAGACTTCAGGATTATTTTATTCAACTAAAAAGAAAACCCACCACTTTGGAAATTCTAATTGGAATCACAAGAAATTTACTTATTAATTTTGTAATAAGATATACTCAGAGATTATGTGTTTTAATTTCTCTAGATTATATTTCACATTCTTCGCTATGAAGGTTATAGGTACTAGTTCAGTATCTTCCTAGGTTATCTGCTGCTATCATGAAAGAAATATTTAACTTCTATTTCTAGGTGCTTACTTTCTAAACATTTCTACGGACATATTTTTTATCCAGGTACCTTGATCATTTCTTCTTTTGATTTTAGACTTTTTACTAGAGGCTCTTACGATTTCCAGATATATGAACATTTCATTGCCTTACTCCACTCATAAGAACCTCTAAGATAATATTAAATAATAATTGTAAAAGATGACATTCTTCTCTCATTCCTAATTTTAATTGAATAGTTTTAGTGTTCTGTCTTTTAGGAAATATTTGCTGTGCGGGGTGTGTGTGTGTGTGTGTGTGTCTGTATACACACATATGACCTTTATGTTTAGGTAATTTATTTTCATCCCTAGTTTACTTTCTGAGATTGTACTATATTAGGAATGGCTGCTACACTTTTTCAAATAGCTTTCTAGCCTCTACTGACTTAGTAATACATTCTTCTCCTTCTATATGATTGAGTAACAATCAATGATAGTGATGGGTTTCTAATAGTTAATGACCCTGGTATTACTGGAAAATACTGATTATAATGCACTAGCCTTTTGATGCACTCAAGAGTCTATTTTTTAATAAATTATGTTAAATTTCTACATTTACTTTTGTAAATAATTGATCTTTACTTTTATTTTTTTAAATTTATCAGATTTTTAAATTAAAATTTTGCTGGTTTTATAAAATGAACTGGGAACCTTTCCATGTTTTATAAGAGTAAAAATAACACTCAAAATTTCTATTTTTCAAGCCAGCCTGACCAACATGATGAAACCCCATCTCTACTAAAAATACAAAAGTAGTCAGGCATGGTGGCACATGCCTGTAATCCCAGCTACTCGGGAGGCTGAGGCAGGAGAATCACTTGAACCTGGGAGGCAGAGGTTTCAGTGAGCCAAGATGGCACTATTGCACTCTAGCCTGGGCAACAAGAGCGAAATTCCGTTTCAAAAAAAAAAAAAACACCTCAGCTGGAAATCCATGGATTCCTGGTGCCTTTCTCAATGGCAACTTTTAATCATCTTTCTTACCTCCTCTATAGTAATTGGTCTATTCAACTTTTCCATGCTTCTTAAATCAACTTTGGTAATTTGTGTTTTCCTGAGAAGTCCGCCCTATATTTTCAAATGTGTCACATGTAATGTTTTTCTATAAAGTCTACTGATACCTCTCTGTGTCTCCTTTCTCATTCCTATTATCTATTTCTAAGTTAGGATGATTTCTTTCTGTTCCTAAGTTAGGATGATGAGAGTTTACTTCATTGGTCATTTCAAATAGCCAGCTATTGGATTTACCAAACTTTCAAATCTTATCAATTCCTCCATCCTAGCTTTTACATTTTTTGATTAGTTGATCTTTTTATAATTTCTTAGGATACAGACTCAATTCTTTATTTTTTGCCTTCATTAATAATGAAAGTAGTTCTTTTCTCCAGGTGATACGCTCTACAATGTTTAGAATTTTTACCAAGACCAAGAAGAAAAATACCTAAGATGAAAATGTTATGAATCACAAGGCAAGTAAGCAATGGAACTAATAGGCTAGTTGTTGACATTCTAAAGAGGAGGGGGATGAATACACTGGCCACAGTGGGGGTGGGGGCGGGGTGGGCAGAAGGAAGGGGGGAAGGGCGAGGGGGAAGAGGTAGTAAGAAGAGAGGCAGGAGGATGAGGAGGAACTGTTTCCATTTCCTGAGTGCAGGCCAAGTTTGAACTATTTTCTCTTATCTATCATCTTTCTTACCTATTGCTAGGTTTTCACTCTTCATTTCACATTTTGGGAAAAATGTTTGGGTTCATATTCAGGCTTAAAATAACTAACCAACAAACAACAAAAATATTCCCATCAGAATTAATCCTGCAGTCAGACTACATTTAACCTAATGTTAAAACTGCTATTAACTGTCTAGAATCAGGACAGTGCTCCAATGCGAAGGAACCCCAGGATCTTCAATCAGCAAAGATTCACTCCCATGTCCTGACAGTGAGCTCACTCACACATAAATGTGTCTTAATATATCTGCGGAGCATTTCAGCACAGCTTGATCTACAGCTCTGTTAATCAGAAGAGCCAATCATTCAGATCCCACTCTTTCTCCAGGTTCAGAAATGTACCCTTTTAAGAAGTGACCTTGTCTATGTGATAGCTTCAGACAGCAATTCTCAAAAACCAATGCTGAAGGGGCAAAGGGAGTCTGCTTCTCTCAGGGTGAGAGGCTCTGACCTCATTACAAAACTGTCTAAGGCCAGAAGCAAAGCTGCTATTATTTTCTTAATCCTCACTGCAGGGAATTTTTAGAAGACTTAAAAGGTCTCAACCTGGCCTGGGGAACTTGAAAATGACACTCGAATAAAATCACATTCATTTATGCTCTACTAATTCAGAATGATTTTTATGATCTGGAAAGAGTTTGGACTCACGTTTCCATTTTTAGACCCTACGACAACAGGCTGAGAAGGAGGTTCAACCTACTTATGGGAACGAATTTAGACGCCCTGACTCATATGTAAACAACCAACGTGCTAATAATTTATCTGTTAGTTAGAGCAAATAATTCTATTTGGATTGCTACCATAAGTCCTTATAAAAACTAGAACCAAAATGATAATGTTCATATTTAATTTTTTCACTTTGTTCCTGAATACTTTCCCCTGAGTGAATCCCAGGGAATAAAATTTTACTATTATGTTAAACCCCCCATTATAACAGGAACTCTTCGGTGGTATAAACCATTTAATGTTCTCAAGTGTTTCTGAGACCAGTGAGGAAATAATACCAGCCTGCTCTTTTTTTTTTTTTTTTTTTTTTTGAGATGGAGTCTCGCTCTGTCACCCAGGCTGGAGTGCAGTGGCATGATCTTGACTCACTGTAACCTCTGCCCTGAGGGGTTCAAGCAATTCTCCTGCCTCAGCCTCCTGAGTAGCTGCGACAACAGGTGCTCGCCACCATGCCCAGCTATTTTTGTATTTTTATTAGAGGCAGAGTTTTGCCATGTTGGCCAGGCTGGTCTCAATATACCTCCCTTCTCTTTAAGTTATGTCAACTTTTTGGGGGGAAAGTTCTAAAATTCCACCTACCATGAATAAGAAACCTGAATTGGATCCTGCGTAAGCAACCTCAGATCCTGATCAAGAGCCAGATTTCAGACGACACACGTGAATGAGCGCAGAGGCACGGCCAAGGGTATAATTGTAACCCAAACATCACTGGGGGATGGGCACAGTACTGCCGCTACTAAGTCACAGAAATGTTAAAAAGGTGGAACAGGGCTCAGGGGCCCTCGGCTATCAAGTCTCTTAGAACCTACTGGCTGGTTCTGCACAAGACCAACAGCCCAAGTACCTTCATATATTCCTATTACACTAGAAGTAACAACAACCCTATAGGCCATCCACCCTCACCCCGACCTATGCACATAACCCTGCCTGCCTTCACCCAGTCTTGAGGGAGGCAGGGAGGAACCTACAACTCCAGAACTGTAAGTAAGAGAGTGTCAAGGTCCCTGCATTGGCTATAAACAAGCACGGTTTGCAATTTCCCAGAAAAAACCCCAAATCTTTAAAATGAGGTATTTGGTGGATTTCCCCTCTGCCTGGCCCCCACCCAGCACTGTGGTTTTCATCTGTGAAAATTAAACGGAACAATCTGTTTTCCAACCATGACATACAGCTATGTGTCACAGTGAAAATATAAAACGGCACTGGTTGGAACTATTAGATATCCTTGTATCTTTTTCAAGCACTTTAACTTTCACTTCCTGGTGAAAATATTCTCTCTGATTCCATTCTTAGCAAACAACCGTATGCTAAAGCTTAAAGAGAAAAGAGTAGATGGGAAAATGTGCATTTTCATCATGCAAAGGACAAGAGGGGAGACACAATTCAAGGGGCTTTTTCTTGTGCACAGGATGGGTGGGAGAACTGAGTGCCTTTGGATTGCCCCATATTCCATCACACTGTAGTAAGTGGTGTATCCCAACAGCCTATGGAGGTACCCAGGTGGGAAGGCAATTGATTCCCGCCTGCATGTTCATGCTGTGATATTTGCCCAATGAGGTCAAGGAACAGGAGCACCACCATGCCTCCCACAAACACCCACACACTTAATGTTTCCAACTTCAGCCAGCAATTCTGTTACTTATCACTTCTGTGGATTTCTCTTCTCTTGTGTTCTTTCCATTTTTTGCATATTATTTCTCCCACGTATCTTAAGCTGTGGTGCCAGATCTCTATGGATATGTTACCATGTCTGGCAAAGATGAATTCCCCTGCACCTTAAGCGGCATGCCGCCTCCAAGAGCTTACACCTGAGGAGGGGGAGATTAAGATCCATGCAAACCCAGCTCTGTAAACTGGTTACATGACTGGAAAACTTGGTATAATCTTCAAACTGATGTTTCTGAGCTGAAGCAAGCTACTCTCATGCTGAAAGTTTGGAGGTTTTTCTGTTTTTGTTTTTGAGATGGAGTCTCACTCAGTTGCCCAGGCTGGAGTGCAGTGGTGCGATCTCAGCTCACTGCAACCTCTGTCTCCCAGTTCAATAGATTCTCCTGCCCTCAGCCTCCCAAATAGCTGCAATTGTAGGCACATACCACCACGCCTGGGTAATTTTTGTATTTTAGTAGAGACAGGATTTCACCGTATTGGTCAGGCTGGTCTCAAACTCCTGACCTCAGGTGATCGGCTCACCTTGGCCTCCCAAAGTGCTGGGATTACAGGTGTGAGCCACTGCATCCGGCCTGCTTGTGACAGTCTTTTAACAATAATTTTATTTCTTAATTACTGGTGGTTTCTACTATTTCCCATTAAATCTTCAACTAATGACTAATGAATAGCCCTGAAATTTCAAGATCTGGCTTCCTACATGTTTTCTATTCTTACTAACTTAATCATCTCATTTCCTTCTCCTAACTGACACAATCCACAGTCCCTGCCAGCTACCTGCCTCCCTCCTTTTCTCTCCCCACCACACACACACACACACACACACACACACACACACACACACACACACACCAGTCAAAATAACCCAGGCTACTTATGATTATAAAACAAACTTTCAAATATTTTTACCAAAAACATTTCTTCTATATATAACTTCCATCATTTCAAAAAGGGTAAATATTTTTGCCAGGTGGCTATATTTACCTTTCTTTAATCTCTGTTATTCTTTTGGCCATTTGTGAATACAACAGACTACTTGGCATATTAGTTCAGAGCTTTACTGCTCATTCTCCTACCAACCCACAACTGTGCATGTACTAGCAAGAAGCTGGTGACCACAAAACTGTATTAGTTCATTAGGAATTAATTAAAAGGACGAATAACCTCAAAAGCAGGAAACACAAATAAGATATAATAAAGAGAATACTTTTAATTGATTCTACACTGCTTACTCTACTTTGTAGATCTTAGAATATCTTGTGGTTATTGATAAAATTTATTCAGTGAGTTGAACTCTCAACCCAAGCATCCCGTATCTAGATGCTCACAGACTATTCGGTGTCTGCATCTGATCCACATTCTGCTTTAATCCTGGTAGGGCACTGAGTTCCTCCCCTGCCATTTTTTGATCTATTTTTTCCCTTTCTTCATCATACTCTGTCGGATTTCAGAGTTGGAGAGTTTCATTTTGTCTCACAAACCATTTGACAGCTTCTCTAGTGCTTTTTATAGCACCTTCTCGCTTCTTTTAAACATTCACATAGGTGACCCTCAGAAGGAGCTACAATACATATAAAAACTTTTCTGTAATGCGTGTCTAATGTGACGAACATGATAGAATATCTAAACCTATTTTTAAAAGACTAAAACTTGAGAAGCATAAGCAATTTCCATGCGTCATGACCTGTCACCAATCAACATAAAGTGACGAAAGAGACAAGAGTAATTTTCATTTATTAGACAGCTGCTCATTCATTTGGTTGGAGTTATCCCAAGAAAACCTTGACCAGTAAAATTTCAAGGTTTCTATTAGACTGTAAGCATCTTGAAGTCAAGGGACTCACTTTACTCCTTTACGTACTCCACATAACCACTTGTCACATACACCCAAAAGCAAAATAACTGCTTATTGTGAATAAGAAAATCACCATTAATTATTTTGTAAATGTATCTGTGCCTTCAAAGTACAGACAGATCTGGGAATAAAGTCAACTAGGCTTTTTTTTTTTTTTTTTTTTTGTAAAGAAGGAGTCTCAGTCTGTCGCCCAGGCTGGAGTATAATGGCTCAATCTTGGTTCACTGCAACTTCCACTTCCCAGGTTCAAGCAATTCTCCTGCCTCAGCCTCCCGAGTAACTGGGATTACAGGCATGCTCCACCACACCTGGCTAATTTTTGTATTTTTAGTAGAGACAGGACTTCACCAAGTTGGCCAGGAAGGGCTCAAACTCTCGACCTCAAGTGATCCGCCTGCCTCCGCCTCCCAAAGTGCTAAAATTACAGGCGTGAGCCACCTCCCCCGGTCAGCTAGGCTTTTGGAGTCAAAATGGTTAAATTTTTATTATAAGTCATTCTATTAAACTGGTTATTTTCTGTGGCTAAAAGCAGTGACTTTTTCACAGCAGTTGGATTGAATGGGATTCTAAAACCAGGATGATGAGTATAAATCTAGGACTGAAAAAGTTTCTCTAATTATGCCCTTATAAATTGCAGTACACAGTTCTTATTTTTCAAATGCTACAAGTTTTTAGGGTCTGATTCACTAGTCTTCTTAGACAGTCTGGCAAGACTTAATTTATCTGAGAGATCAAATATCAAATGGAGAATTTCATTTAATTATATAAAAAGTAAAAAAAAAATTGCAAAATGTTTTTACCAGTCATGGTTATTTTAACATTTACTAATTTGGGTATAGCTAACATCGTTTAGAAAGAAAAAAGATCATCTGTTTCTTTGTATAAAAAGCTGTCTTTAAAAAGAAAACCTCTATACATTTACCAACATTCAAATACTGTTATGCTAAAATCTCCCCTACAGTAAACTAGCCCTCATCACTGAGTCTAGATATACTTAGATTATTACCACCACTTCCCAAAAATTGGTCTTCCTAAACTGAAATGTAAGAGATTCAAAATACTAAATATAACAATAAATAATTTTATTTTTATTATGACAGTGGTTTCACTACTTGTAGTCACTGTAGCTGCCAAGTCAGTTTGTGGATAATTTACAAAGTAATTTGCATTGTTTTTATTTAAGTATATGTAAGCCTGCATTGAGGGCCAGGCGTGCAGCTCACGCCTATCATCCCAGCACTTTGGAAAGCTGAGGTGGGAGGATGGCTTGAAGCCAGAAGTTCTGAGACCAGACTGCCCAACACCGTGAGACTGCGTCTTTACAAAAAATTAAAAAATTAGCCAGTGTGGTGGTATGCACCTATAGCCCCAGCTACTTGGGAGGTTAAGGTGGGAGGATCACTTGAGCCCAGGAGCTTGAGGCTGCAGTGAGCTGAACTGTGTCTCAGCCCTTCAGCCTGGGTGACAGAGTAAAACCTTGTCTCTTTACCAAAAAAAAAGTATGCACTGAGGCCCAATATGATCAGTTATTAACACAGGTGGATGTGCACACATGGACACACCTCACAGCTGCTGCTTACATGGTAGCATATCCACTAGCAAGCATTTTAAGGCCCTTAACACAACTGATGAGAAAATGAATCAAGCAAGGGCACTTGTCAAGCAAAAGGAATATGACACATCAGAGACAAATGGAGAAGGATGAAGACTGTGTTGAATGTATGCAGCTGGAATGGAAGGCAATGCTATCCAAGAAAGACCCTACTACCCAAAGGATCAAGTCTGAACCCCTTCCAGGGGAGGTCGGTGTGGAACAAGACAGGCAGGCTGGAGGCATGCACCAGGAGGAAGAGCAAATCCACGTGTTGAAAAGGGACCTGCACCATCCCTGTTTACAAACGGATGCTGCATGCTCTTCTGGAGAAAGCTGCCAGTCCAGCGCTTCTCCAACCTGTCTGTGCATGAATCACCCAGGGAATCGAGTAATTGGCAGATTGTAACTCAGCTCCTCTGGAGCAGGGCCTGACATCTTGCATTCCTGACAAGCTCCAGGGACCCTGCTGCCCATGGATCACACTTTGAGAAGCACTGTCCTGGAGGACAGCCTGGCCAATGATAGGCAGAGAGAGATGAGAGTTTAACAAAAGAGGATCACCTGCCAGGCGGGAACAGGAGACCTGGGCTCCTGGCTTTCCCTTTGTTTCCTGGTCTCAGGTCCTTTAGCTGTAAAACAGAGAGGGATCTCTTAGATTCCTTTGTAGCTTTAAAAACTTGAGGCAAGAGAAAGTTTATGGCCTGAAGAGCTGCACCTCTTAAATCAGGGATTAAAGAGGAGGACAGAGCTTCAGAGAATAAAAAGTTACTGAGAAGCTGCACTCTTCAAGGCAAGAGAAGAAGAATTTACTTACTTTTATTGGAATGCCTCTACAAAAATACCAAATGACATATGTCCAGGGCTATTTATTGCAAAACAATGGACAAGTCTGGGAATAACTCAAGTGTCCATCAATAGGAGCCTGACTGAATGAACTTCCATAGGCCCATAGCAGGGGAGCTATAAAAAGACAAGGGAGTTCTCTGTATGCCGACGTTGAGTGAGTTCCAGGACACAGCGTTAAGTGGAAAAAAAAAAACAAAACCAGGTCTCAGAACAGTATGTACCATGTGCTGCTTTATGAGTAAGAGGGGAATACAAATATATCCATACTCTTTCCAAAAAGGGCAATGTAGGAGGGGATAACCCCAAAACAAATAAAGATGGTTACCTATAAGGGAACAGGGATGGAAGGCGGCCTTAATATGCCTAACTAGCATAGTTAGGTTTTGGCCAGTGTTTTGTCTAACTTAAAAAGAGAATTAAGTTTGGAAAAAAGAAATTGAAATATACACTATGTATCAAGTTAGTGGCGAAATCATATAGAGAAACATTATTTCACCTGACTTTGAAACCTGTTTTTATTGTCATCCCTGACAGTACAGGCTAAATAAAAAAGGACTGCCAAGAAGTATTTAACTGCCTTCAGTAGCAATAAAAATAGCAAAACATTAACAGTGGTTGAAGCTGAGTGACGGGGTTTCATTATGCTGCTTGTTCTCATGTTATGTTCTCTTTGGTATATGTTTGAAGAATAATTTAAAAATAGCTTTCCAAATAATCTGCTTTTGTTGTTGTTGTTTGTTTTGAGACAGGGTCACATTCTGTCACCCAAGCTGGAGTGCAGTGGCACAATCTTGGCTCGCTACAACCTCTGCCTCCCAGGTTCCAGTGATTCTCCTGCCTCAGCTTCCCAAGTAGCTGGGATTACAGGCAGGCACCACCACACCCAGTTAATTTTCGCATTTTTAGTAGAAACAGGGTTTCACCATGTTGGCCAGGCTGGGCTCAAACTCCTGACCTCAAGTGATCTGCCCACCTCGGCCTCCCAAAGTGCTGGGATTATAGGCATGAGCCAACACACCAGCCTAATCTTTATCTAACATTAACATACACACACTGAGCAATAATGCAAGAGAGTCCAGGTTTGCAATGAAGACAACCTTAGTCCATCAGAAGTGAGTATCAACATATAAAAGATCTAAAATACAAGTAGGTAAGAAGGTGGGGAAGTGGGGCCACACCTGACTGTGCATTCCTACTGCAAAGTAGTAGATTCAGCATCTGTACAGACCTCATTGTATTCAAGTGCATTTTATATGATCTCATTCTGTTTTCACAACAGAACCGCAGGATGACCACTCTCCCACCTGTACTGAAGGTAAGTGACTCAAATTGATTCCAGCTCAAGTTCTTTAATCTCCAAGTCCAGTGCTTTTCATACTGTCCCCTCCTGTAGCCCCACTAACAGGAGTGTGGGGCAGGGATGGGGTTCATGAACCTAAAGCCAATAATCTCCAGTAGCATTTTAAAGATTCATACTAATTTTTAACCTTGTTTCATACTGTATCCATGTTATCTTAATACAAACATAGCATATTTCATGACTTATCATCAATTAAAATAGGTCTGCATATGTATTTCGTGGCTTTATGGACCCAGAAGCCACATTATTTATTCTGGCTATCAGAGGCATTAAATGACACCAGCCTCCCTGAGGCAGTGATAGCTGTCACCCAGCAAAAAAATGGGACAAGTCCCACTGTCCAACTAGCACATTGCTGGTAGCATTTCCAGTTGACAGTATTTCAACTGGCACCTACAAATACATTTTCTGTTAATGTAACTTTTTAAACCTGAAAATTCTGCCTAGTCTTTTCAATATACCACCCAGAAATGAGTGAGTGAGTGCAATGGAAAATAAATTAAAATCACATACTACGGTTTGAAATGGTTCAAAATTATCTGGGCACATTTTTGAAAGAGCCACTTGATGGCTACCCTGAGCAGACAGCTGAGATAACAAAGAATGAAACTTTGCAGCAACCTATTTCAAAGAAAAACAGTAAGACTGACCACTACATCTGTTAACAAAATGGCAGCAATTTTGTTTGTGCTTTTTTAATAAACTTTTTTTGTTTCAGAATTAGAGAATTATTGCAGATAACATAGAGTCCCCATGTACCCTGAAGCCAGTTTCCCCTATTATTAAGATCTACATTAATTCAGGACATGTCTCACAATTAATGCAATAAGGCTGACTTATCATTTAACAAAATTCTATACTTTATTTCCATTTCCTCAGTTTCTCCCTAATGTTCTTTTTCCTGTTGCAAGATGCAATTTTCTTTCAATTTAAATTCAACAATAGGAAGGCTATTAAGTGAATAACAAATTCAAGCCTAAAAGACTAAACATGTTTCTCAAGGCATCCTTAACTAAAGAAAAATGCAAATGTTGGATGAAAAAGCAGAGTCAGCTCTTCAACAAACCAACTTGATCTATATAGCCTCAGAATCACCACTTTAGAGAACTTAAACATGGTCTCGAACTTCTCGGGCTCGAGTAATCCTCCTGCCTCAGCCTCCTCAAGTGCCAGGATTACAAGTGTGAGCCACCTCGCCTGGTGTTTCATGGCATTTCTTATTTGGTCAACCACAACCGACACTTTAGGCTGTGGCAGGTGCCACCCTGTGTAGTGAGGGAAATGGAGCAGCACCCCAGGCTTCTACCACTAGATGCTTGCCAGTCTCACACCCCACCCCGTCGAATATGACAACCAAAAATGTCCCCAAACAGTGTCGAATGTCCCTTGTGGGAGAGGGCAAAACTGCTACTCAACCAGTAGCAGTTTTGCCTTCTCTCCACAAGGGACATTTAGCTTTAAGCAATTTATGATATAGATAAATATAACAAGATTTCTATAGCAATGTAAGAAGATGTCAATGTGGATTAAACAACTATTTTAAAACATCTTTTATTAGACTATATACATGAGTATTTGTCTCAGAAAATATAATCAATATGAAAACCAAAGAAGGCTGGGCGCGGTGGCTCTTACCTGTAATCCCAGCACTGTGGGAGACCGAGGTCAGCAGATCACCTGAGGTCAGGAGTTCGAGACCAGCCTGATGAATATGGCAAAACCCCATTTCTACTAAAGATACAAACATTAGCCAGCTGTGGTGGCAGGCGCCTGTAATCCCAACTATTCAGGAGGCTGAGGCAGGAGAATTGCTTGGACCTGAGAGGCAGAAGTTGCCACGAATGGAGACTGTGTCACTGCACTCCAGGCCTAGGTGACAGAGCAAAACTCCATCTCAAAAAAACAAAACAAAACAAAAAAACCAAAGAAGCCAAATCATAGTTGTTTCTGTGAGCTATTATGAATTAGTGCTTTTTAAAATAAATCTAATGTATAGGTTTAATAAATCCCTAGAAACAAGGAATTCACATTAGAAATCATTCTTAACCATTTCCATCCTAGGATGCTAAAGTAAACATCAGATTCTGTAACTAGCAGTCAAACCAATCAAGCATGTGGCAGAACTTGGTCTGGGAAAGAGGCCAAGACAGACAACCCATAATCACGGTGTGTCCCTCAGCTCCCCCATGTTCCACCCTTGAGGACCATGAACACGCTGCCCAGGGACCCTTTTGCCACCAGCGATTAAAATAGGCCCCATTCCCTAAAAGAAAATTAGTGCCAGGGATAGGAAAGATCCAGTAGTGAAGGACATACCTGATAAATGCTTTAGGCTGATGTCCCCAGCTTCTTTTATGTCACTCTGCTTAATCTGGGATTGGAAGTAGCAAGAAATAAGCCAATAATCAACAGTTCTCAAGGGAAATCTGATAGGTTGCAGGATGGTGCCATCCAATTTTTTTAAAAGTGGTTTTAAAAGTTGTCTCTAAAATAAATTTTTAAAAAGGGCCACCTGTCATTTTTGCAGCTCTGAAAGCTTTTTTTCATCTTTGTAAAGGTCTCAACATGAACATGTAGAAATACCACCATCACAGATCTAGGTCAGAAGAAATGGCTAACTCTACCTACCCTATGGCTACTAGGCCATCCAGACAGCTCTTTCCTTTATGGCAGGGTGTCAAGGGGTGTCCGAGCAGAAAGGTGAAGAAGGCAGGTCATTGCTGAAGAGACCCAAGCCATTATCACTTGCAGGTGAGAGCCTTTGATCAGCTACTGCCACCCCCACCCCCAACCACAGGGGAGAGTGTGGGCAGTGCCTTCCCTGAAGCAGGCTCAGGGAAAGGCTCACCAGAAGGTCCTCAGATTTTAGGAACCCAATCACCACCCTCAAGCCCTCCACCCAACAGGCTGCTCTGCAGTTTTTCTCTTCTGCTAAAAAGCTTTGGTTCCACCCCATCAGTCTCAGCCCAAATTCCATCCAAGGCAAAGAGAGCACATAAAGAGAAAACTGGCCATGCCCAGTTCCTACAGGTGGACAGGTGGCTGGCAGGGAATGGATCACATGGGAGGACCACGGAGCTAGGCCTGTGCATACTAACTCAGCAAAGCATCATTTACATTAAAGATCATTAACCAGGTGCTCAGGCCCCTTGGCAATAGGTAAGAGTTCACAAGTTGAAAAATGCATTTGGATCAAGGCGTAGCCTCTTGTTGCCAAACACAGGTTCGGGTCATTTCAGGAGAAGGGCACATCAATGGCAAGGAAGGAGCAGAGGCAAATGGGGGTGTCTCAGGAGGGGACTCCGTTTCCTTCTTGCAAACCTGTTCCCACCCACAGCCACAGTCCATTCCCTCAGGTTGATGTGCTGTTCTTCCTCGTCCTTATGAAGTAGAACCATCACCTTTCATGCGAAGCAGCTTACAGGTAAGGAATTATAAACAGGTTCAGGTTTATGGCGTTTGTCTCGCCAATTTTCCATTTCTCAATAGAAACATCTCCTTTTAAGGTGATGGCCCAGGCTCTATCATGGCAAGTCCCACCCAAAAAGGAAGGCGCTTCCCTATTCACTAAACCACTTTTGTTCTGCCCACATCCAGGGATCCAATGCCACACAGTTCTCAAGCACAAGAAGAAATCGCTGTCAAGCAAACAGGGTCAGAAGTTCAATTTCACACATTACCAACTGCCACAGTTTTGAAGGTTTCTGGCAAATGTTCTTTCTGACATGCTTCAAGTTGCTGCACATGCTCGGCGCCCTCCTCCTCACCCTCCTCCTCACCGTCTCCTCTTCCCCCTCATAAAAACCACCAGGAGCTCCCATCTCAGCCTTTGTTTAAGGCAGCCTGAGACTTTCTCATTGTTTATTCAGAATCATCCAAAGAACAGGCACTGGCCTGGTTTTCTATTCTAGCATTAACCTAATTCAATTTTCCTCAATGTTTACCAGAGAGTATTATCTGTGGCTGATGTTAAAAAATAGAGAGAACAGAAAAGTAGAGCTGAATCATCCCTGCTAGTAAGAGCTAGTAAGATTAGGTCGAAGAAACAGAGAGATTAATTTCTACATGTTTTTTAATGGCATATAACATGGGTAGTCTTTACCTTAAAGGAAAACATACATGCCAGTTTTATTTTCTCCAAAAGGGAATAAAAGTTGGTATGTTTGAGGGCTGAAGAATGTGGGAAAAGACAATGAGTAATGATCAGGCACCTCATTTACAATTTTTTCAAGTTCCTAACTGCACGTTTATCCATTTAAGAGCAAAATCATTTAATCTGTGTGAATACATGTAAAAACTTAAGTTAGGGATCACGTGACTCATCCCAGGTATTTCCTATAAAGGTTAGAAAACAAATGAGAAGGTGTGTGTATCCCAGGAGGTAAAAGTAAAACAATAGAGAAGTATGCCTGTCCCATCACGAGCTGGCTGACTGCATTAGCTATGCTCTAAATTGAACTTAATTCACAATGAAGCCTAAAAAGAATCAAATCTTAAATAAAAGATCTGTCCTTGCTTCACCTGTGGTTTTGAACTCAGAAATCTGAACATTTCTGAACTCTGCATGACAGATTCCTTCACAGTGTCTATTTTTGACATTTCAAGAACACAGTGATGACAAATGCAGTAATTTATTCATAAGAGTGGGGAGAGGCACCAGGGCATTATCTGTGTAATTTTTCAGTGCACCACCCAGAAGAAAAGAGGTTGCCAACAAGATGAAACAGGTTAAATACGTGAATAATTATAACTCTTCATTGTGCCGCCTTTTGATTTTGAAGCATGCAAAAAATGTCTAATGGGCATTCTAAAAAGAAAGCAAGCAAGTTCAAATAATCCCCCAAATCCTGCCTATATAGGTTAAAGCTAATGGATCCGCGGTAAGAGAACACTGTCCTGATGCTGTGGGCACGAATCGAGTCATAAGGTGAATGGTACCTTCAGTGCCACTTACCAGATTCCCGGCAGGAAGAGCTCGTCTGAAGTGGGAGAGAGAGAGGCTGGTCTATATGCAGATGGTCTGTTTCCCCGACAACAGCAACAGCAGCGGTGAGGAGAAATCCTGGTCTCTGCCAGCTCCTAGCCAGGTAACCAACAGCCTGGAGCGGGAGGTGCTGTGCTGGGGGAGGCCGCGTGGGGAGGGCTCTGCAGCGGCTCCTGCCCAGGTAGGGCCCCGCGCAGCCACCCACCCACCGGGCACCCTCGCGCTGCCGAAGCCTGTCTGGGTTGGAAGCTGCTGCTGCGGATGCCTGCCCTCTCTCGAATCGGGAGCTAATTCAAATGTGGGTAACAAGGAAGTGCCTCATCAGAGGCAGCAGAGCCAATGACTGTAGGAGGAACTTTGTATATTCAAGAGGCACAAAAAGCAACTCAAACCACAGCCCCACAACGCTGCCCTTGCAGCAAAACAATACCAGGGAAGTTATGATAACAGCCAGCTTGCCATGACAAGTGTGTATACCTGGCTTGGCCCAGGTGACTCTCAAGCCTCAGGGATCCCCTCTCAGGCATATGGAATGCCCCTTTTGGAATATCAGCAGCATCTTTCCTAAATGTCCACAGCAATGTTAAAAGGAAAAATATTCAAGGCAATAAGGAAACTCCTCTAGATAACTGTTTAAATAACTGTCCCACTATCCTCACATACAGGGCATGAGCCTGTATTTTCTTTTCTTTTCAAGACAGAGTCTCACTCTGTCGCCCAGGCTAGAGTGCAATGGACCGATCTCGGCTCACTGCAACCTCCGCCTCCCAGGTTGAAGCGATTCTTCTGCCTCAGCCTCCCGAGTAGCTGAGATTACAGGCATGTGCCACCGCACCCAGCTAATTTTTGTATTTTTAGTAGAGACAGGGTTTCACCATCTTGGCCAGGCTGGTCTCGAACTCCTGACCTCGTGATCCACCCGCCTTGCCCTCCCAAAGTGCTGGGAATACAGGCGTGAGCCACCACGCCCGGCTATGAGCCTGCATTTTCATCAGCCAAAACTAGCTTTGAATCCCATCTCCACTAGCTTCGTGACATCCAGCAAGCTGCTTGACCTATCAGACCTCAGTGTTCTTGTTAGTAGAAATAGCCTGGAAACCTCCTTCATGGGCTGCTTTGGGACCACAGGTCCTGCAATCAATGTGCGTTGGCCCTTTTCACATTTCCTTGCCTTTCACAGTTGCCGATGGCTCTGAAAGTATTGTCCTAAATCAACCAGTCACCCCTTTCACCTTCTTTCAGCTTAAAAAATGAATCCAATGCATACCCAATAGCAAGAGTTTTCTCTTTACTGTCTTTTTTTTTTTTAACCAATGTCTCAGACAGGTTAGGGAGGCCCATTTTACTATAATTTTTGCATACAACGGTCAAAGAGACAGATCCCGTGACCCCACAGCCCAAACTCTGCCAGGGTCAAGAAGTTGCAGCCCAAGGCAGAGGGGGTTTCTTCTGTCCAAAGTTCCGTGTAAATTCCCATTTCAAGGCCAAGAACATGTCCCTTTTAAGAGCCAAGAGTGTTGAGGAAAAGAAAGGCTTTATTGAGCCAAAAGGTCTTTTTCTTTAATGCTTCCTTTTAAAAGGCAATTATTTCTTACAATGGGAATTTACAGCTTACTTATATTACCACTATTCGATAACAATGACCAGGGCATGGGTGACCAGTCCAACAGTTATCAAGTGACCGTCCATGGGAGGGGGAGACACAGAGTCCCACCTGGGCCGAGAAGCCGCATCACCATCTGGTGGTGGCTGCTGCATTTTGCAGTCGTGAGCCCTACACCATCTTCCATCTCCTCTGTAGCAGGCAGCCCACTGGAATTCCTGCTTTATTACATTAACGTTCTGACAGCTTCGTTTGGCTGCTCAAGGACAACTCTTGCTCTTTCCCACCAGATCTTCTTTCCAACCTTCATTCTTTCCCACAGACTCGTAATCAGGCCACTAACGACAGCAGGGAGCGTAAAAGTTCTCTTCCCTAGCCACCTCCCGTGAGACAAAGAATGAAATTTACAACACACATGGAGAAAAGAAAATAAAGAGCCAATCCGTCCCCAGAATGGAACAGCTAAGAGCGACGCCACTGAAAATCATGGGGCAGGCATCTCCACGGAGTGAAGGGAAGAGCTCAGCTAAAAACCCAGGAAATAAATAAAAAAAGGGACAGCATTTGAGGTGGTCCCTGACGGGTGGACAAGACTTAGCTGGGCTTAGGCAAGTTGTTCTGTGTGGCTGGAGTAGAGAATATGCTGGAAACCGGGGAGGTCAAAAAAAAATGAGCAGGAGATTTTGGAAGAAATGTTCCTAACCACTTCACTCTTCCAAAGCCTTCATCCACTCCTGGAGAATGTATCTAGGTCCAGCAGGGCCTCAGAAGCTGATGCCAACCTGAGGGGAATATTACCAGATGACGTGAAGGCCATGGAAAAAGAAGAAACTGGAAAATTCATTGTTTAAGTGGTATCACTGCCATACTCTCTAAAATGATACTAGCAATTTTTTAAAAAGATCTAGGGGGAAGAGAATAAATCTGGGTTTTACAGGCAGCTGTGATGAGGCCTGGGTGACCACCTGTGC
Source organism: Ateles fusciceps (assembly GCA_036589455.1). NCBI lineage: Eukaryota > Metazoa > Chordata > Mammalia > Primates > Atelidae > Ateles > Ateles fusciceps. The sequence continues at coordinate 13,617,622 of JAZHEH010000078.1, forward strand.
CACAGCTGGCAATGTGTCTACATGTAGTAGTGGCATCTGTTTGCAGTATGATAGGAGAGGTGCCTCTTTTAGGTACAAAGGAAGACAGGAATTATCACAGAACTTCATACCACATAAAAGGTCCCGTCTCTTACTGCCATTATCCCAGTATATTATTTGCAAGTCTTGTAAAATTAAGTATATGATTGGTATTTAATTTTATACCAGAATGATTCAAGAGGTAAACTTCATACCTTCTTCCAATCAGAGGTACATTCTCATATGTAAAATAGTCCAAGGCTGGAGCGATGGCTTATGCCTGTAATCCCAGCACTTTGGGAGGCCAAGGAGAAACAGATCACCTGAGGTTGCAAGTTCAATACCAGCCTGATCAACATGGAGAAACACCGTCTCTTCTAAAAATACAAAATTAGCCGGGTGTGGTGGCACATGCCTGTAATCCCAGCTACTTGGGAGTCTGAGGCAGGAGAATTGCTTGAACCTGGGAGGCGGAGGTGGCAGTGAGCCAAGATCGCGCCATTGCACTCCAGCATGGGCAACAAGAGCAAAACTCCTTCTCAATAAATAAATAAATAAATAAGTCCAAATAAATAGCTCCTAAATAAAATGGCTTATATCAAGGAATACAGTCTCACATCTGACCTCATCAACACCCCATACACTGGCCTTACTCTCCTCTTAGCCACTTCACTATAAAAATCTTTGCAACTGCCACAGGTGCATGCCCAAAACTACACAGGCTGTTGTGCTGTGTTGGAACATGATCATATCAAACTAAGATATCAATTGTTTCAGATGATCAGAAGTGAAGCGCAAGCAGGCAGAAAGACAAGTCTATACGTTAAAGATCCTCTTCTTTTTTTTTTTTTTTTTAACATTTGGAAATCTATGGCCCATGTTCAAGTACCAGGCTCAGCTCGCATTAGCAAGTGATGATAAATTCCTGGAGGCCTAGAACTCCGTGTACTTCATCTCCCAGTACAGTGCCTTTCAACATAAATAGATGGTTGCTGAACTCCACTGAAAGAAAGAGACAAGTACCTGTGGGCTGCATCACCACCAGCAAACCCAGCAGGAGGCAGATGCTTGCGTTCAGCCAGGTAGTAAACCAACCGTGTCAGCAGTGAAAAGCATGTCAAGGCAGCAAGAAAAACCATTAAAGTAAATGGTAAACTGTTGAAAGGCTAACATGAATCACTAAACTAGAGAAGTTAGGTATCAGGAGACCTAAGAACTAACCCTAATGATGCCCTTAAATACCTTCATTGCTTAAGACAATTTAATATCTTAACCTTTGAGAAATCAGCACGCCTATCACAAGATGCAAAAGGAACGTCCCTGCCACTATCTCCCCTTGTTACCAAATTAATGATGGCACCTTACACACAGTCAACAGTGTCTCAGAAGCAAGAAATCATTTCTGATCTTGAACAATGCATTTAATCTCTTGGTTTCACAATGTCTGTATGTTAAGATGACTGCTCCTTGTCACACAGTTTAATGGTCCAGGCTCATATATTTAGGAACCCAGGATTGAAAAGCCAACTCAAATGCTACCGTCATTAAGTTTTCATTATTATTACTATTTTCTGTCGCTCAGGCTGGAGTGCAGTGGTGCGATCTCAGCTCACCGCAACCTCTGCCTCTTGTGCTCAAACCATTCTCCTACCTCAGCCTCCCAAGCAGCTGGGACTACAGGCACATGCCACCACACCAGGCGAATTTTTGTATTTTTTTGTAGAGATGGCGTGTCACCATGTTACCCAGGCTGGACTCAAACTCTTGAACTCAAGTGACCCACCCGCCTCAGCCTCCCAAAGTGCTGGGATTTCAGGTGTGGCATTAAGCAAGCTGTTATCAAGCTTGCACCATGTACCTTGTCAGCACTGGGGTTTCCCAGATTGAAGGGCTTATCAGGGCTCGCCTCTCACTGCCCACCACGTATAACTTTTCTGAAATCACCAATTACATGCCTGTTACCTGTGCATGCAATTGAGCTCTTTGGTTATACACTGAGGTGGTAGGAGTATAAGTTATATTTGCTGGTTATACACCAAGTTCTAGTTTGATGTGATTGTTTCGTGTTAAGACTATCTCACCAATAAAATTTTAAGTTGTACAGACCAAGACCAATGTCTTTTTTAGCAATTTACGTGCTACAGCAGAACCAACCTTCAGATGGCCTCAGTCCAGGGTACTTAGCTGCAAAACCCAAATAAATAGAAACCACCTCTGGATTCTGAAATAGAGGCCACCAAAAGCCAGGCCCTTGATCTCAGAGCTTCATTAACCGACTGTAACACAATTCTGAACAAGCTTCATTACTGAGCTTCCCATTACAGAGATTAGGCTTCTAATATCAGCAATAAAGCCTGTCAAACAGCATTACTGCCTCTCCTGTAGGAGCCAGGCACACCAAACACACCAGAAAAGGTAGTGACGGGGGGGTTATTCATTGATACAAATGGCAATTAAAAATCTCAGCCATTATAATTATCAAGTCCACTCAAAAATCAGTTTAAGTTCCTTTATCACTAGTTTTTGTTTTTTCTTTCTTCAAATATTATTATTTTAGAGACAGAGTCTCATTCTGCCACCCAGGCTGAAGTGCAGTAGTGTAATCATGACTCACTGCAGCCCTGACCTCCCAGGCTCAAGCAATCATCCCACCTCAGCTTCCTGAGTAGGGGGGATTACACCACCATGCCTGGCTAACCTTGAAAAATTTTTTGCAGGTGCAGGGTCTCACTATGTTACTTGCTATGTTCAGGATGGTCTTGAACCCCTGGCCTCTTAAAATGCTGGAATTGCAGGTGTGAGCCACCATACCCAGCCTTTTTATCACTGTTACAGGTTTTTGTTTTTGTTTTTTGAGTTTGAGCCTGTTGCCAGGCTGGAGTGCAGTGGCATCATCTACGGTTCACTGCAACTTCCGCCTCCCGAGTTCAAGCAATTCTCCTGTCTCAGCTTCCCGAGTAGCTGGGACTACAGGCATGCGCCACCACACCCAGCTAATTTTTGTATTTTTAGTAGAGATGGGGTTTCACCATGTTGGCCAGGATGATCTCGATCTCTTGACCTCATGATCCACCCGCCTCGGCCTCCCAAAGTTCTGGGATTACAGGCGTGAGCCACCGTGCCCGGACTAGTCTTTTCTAATTATATCTTTTTCTCCCTAGAAATGATTTTTTTCAAATTTTTGACTGAAGGAATATATGGTTAGATTTTGCTGGAGTTTTGATTCTCATTTAGAGAATTCCACATGAAAGACTGTACTTACTTTAAATTTAATAACATGTCATAAAACTCTTACTCAATGAAGATATGAAATAAAAAACACTTGACTTCTGTTGGATGACCTAATGTGGAGAGAGGAAGGGGTGAAGTAAGGAGAGAAAGGTGGGGATGGAGGAAAAGGAGAGGGGATTGAGGTGTGCTGAAGGAAAGCTATGCCTACCACCGCTGTGGGTCACAGGCTTCACTATGAGCAATCACTACCGCTGAGGTCACTCAGTGACCATTAGTTACAATGGACGAAATCATGTAAAGAAGCCAAAACCACTGGCCAGAGAGGAAATCACCCCGGGCTGACCAGGACATGTGCAAGGCCCCACCTCAACACCTGAATTCTGATTTACACGTTAACGATTGGACTTGATGGTTGCTAAATCCTTAAGCTAGCTGCCATCAGATGCACTTGTTCTGAACTTGGACAGCCCCCCAGAGAGCCCAAAACTCACACCAGTCTAGTCGTATGAGTTAAATATGCCCAAGACAAATCGAGAGTGTTAAAACGTAGCCATTTATGCCCTAGGCTCATTGTCTGTAAGTCATTTTCTTCCTCCAGGTGCATTAGTTCAACTCCTGGAGTGTAAAGGTCACCACCTGTGGTTTGGGTTTTGGAAGAGAGATGCACCCCAGAGCAGGCCAGGGCTGTGGAGCTCAAATGCGGAAGGCACCAGATGGGGCTGAACTTTCAAAGACAAAAGATCCTGTTGCTGCCTTTCAAACAGCAGGCTTAGCAGACAGAAAGAAAAGCAGAGACAATCTGACGTGGGCTTTAGAAAGTCTAAAAATAGGCACTCGCAGCAGAATAGTTTCTTTAGAGAACAATTTTAAAGATTCCCAGGAGGTGTCAGCTGTTCACCAGATATTGGATGAGGATAAGTGCTTTCTGAGCTGTCAGGGGATCGCAAAGCTCATGGTGAGGGCGCCCAAGACAGGTGAAGAAAAGGTCTTGGGTTCAGAATCCTGCTCATGACAAAGCGTCCTGGGAGAGAAGATCTCTGATTCAGGAGAGCAGCACTGAACAGGAGCTGAGAATCAACTCCTGGCTTCTATACAGACCGACTGGAAGATTATTAGCCCGTGCAATCATTTTCACTAGAAAGACAATGAGTGAACCCAAATGCAAAACTAATAACTACAGATGACCTGCGAAGAGACAGTCTTCTCCATAATGCAGGTATTCATATGCATCTGCTTAGCTTCCATTATTCAAAAGCAATGCTGGAGGCAGGTAGGTTAGTGTACAGCCCTGGCCACCAACGTGCTGTTATCTGGAAAGTCAAGGGCAGGGACTGTGGGACCAGAGCAACACAGGGCTTGAGAGTGCAGCAGGGCCAGATTCAAATTTGACGCGCCCCATGGCACACTGGAATACAGGCCAGGACAGTCAGGAGCCCCAAGTCTAGTCCTGCCTCCCCGTGTAACTTCAGGCCCTTGCAATAACAAGCAGCCTCCCAGACTCTCAGTTCCCCAATCTGCAGAGGTGGACCCACTGAGTGGTTCCTGGCCCAGGCCACTCACATCTGATCCCAGGCCAAGGGATTCACTTGCTCTGGGCTGAGCCTTGATGGCAATATGTTTTTGGAGCTCCCAGGTGATGCTAATGTCAGGAGAGGCTTCAGAACCACTGGTACGAGGGTCCCTTTTAGCTCTATGTCTGGACGCACATTTGGACTCATCTCCATTCTCTCCCAGTAGGCTAGTGAAGCGCTGTCTGATGAAAGGAGAAACGAGGTGCCGGCGGACTCCGTCCTGTGGGTTGGCCTGGGCATCCAGCACAGGTCCTGGTGGCAGCTGGACCATCGCTGAACAGAGGCCTTGGCCACACATCCCCCTGGAAGGACTCTTTGCTTCCACGTTTTGAACACAGTCCTGCTTTTGTCCAAACTCCTTTCTTTTAGTCCTCAAAATACATCTGACATCCCTACCATGAAGGTTTCCCAGGATGAAATGGAGGCAAAGTAGCGAAAAATGCAAACAAGAGATAAAGCAGACTCAGGCACATTCCCAGCTCTTTAGAAAGCAAGAACTTAAGTTCCTGAGCTAGGAGCACATTCATTTTCTCTATCCCTTGAACTCAGACCAAAGAGAAAAAATGCACACGGCGGGGGGGGGGTGTTGAGGATTTTCTGATTTTTAATGTGATTTTCATATTTGCTTTCAGAATACAAGTTCCATCTGCTTCTTTTTTTTTTAATGAGAAAGGGAAATCGTGTATTTAATCATCTTTGAATATTATTAATTTTATACTTCTATGTCAAGTGCTGGTAATTTGATTTTCATAATTAATCTCACTAATACATGTGATGAGAAAGAAAACAAAAACAGTGCTATTTTCATCTACTACAGAAAATGTTAAGCCAAAGGTTTATATGTAATGAAGCATACTGGATTTAAATCCTAATCAGGTATTTTTTAGATTTAATTTTTTTTCTTTATTGCTCTTCTGATTGATAAGACCCTTAGAAAAGGGTTTTTTCCCTTCCCACTCCTTCTTCCCTGGTCCCCACCCTTTGCTGATTTTCCTTCCAGAGGCTACCCTACTTGCCCATTCCCTGCCCTCTAGTCCCTCACCTGCCTAGTTCAGCGATTCAGTGAGCCATGAGTCAGAAAGCCAAAGCCCAGAAAATTAAAACAAACTTGTCAGGTTGTTGCCAAGTTTTTCTGGGTTCCCCCAGGCCCCTTTAGAGCCAGCTCATGTGGACCAGACAACTGCCGGCCCACAAAGACTGGAAGCCACAGAGACAAAGCCCATTTTTTTTTGAAGGTCCTCCATGGGGTCTTCAAAAGCCCGTGCACTAGGCTTCATGACCAGCCCTTCCTACTGAGTAGCCTTGTCCACTACCTGCTGCTTAAAGGCTTTTCTAGCACTTATTAGTAATTTCAAATATCACTTTCCTGCATGAAGAGAGGCCTGACACCGTGAACAAGAGTTCTGAGACTGAAAGAAAAAACCAAATTCTTAATTAAATAATGGAGGGAGAACCCAATCATTTACTGGCGGTGTAGACCAGTGGCTCCCAGCTCTGGCTTTCATTCCAATCACCTGGGCAGCTGGATGTGCCAAAGCTGCAGCCCAGCTGAATCAGGCCTGGAGGTGGGGCCTCAGCATTCCAGGTGACAGGCGTGCAGTCAGCATGAGAAGAGTACATGCAAGCACACAGGAATCCAGCTCCAACCCTGGCACTTAAGTCTGCTGTGACTTAGCAAGATGCCTAACCTTTCTCACCCTCCATTTTTCTTATCTAGAAAATGCCAATAATAATCCCTACCTCCTAAGAGTGATTGATGACTATGATTTAATTATGCCATATAAAGCTACAGTGTCTCAAAATACAGTAGGTCTCAGCCTCTGCTGCTTCATCTATACAGTGCCAGTCAGAAGAGAGCGAATGATCTGCTGGGAATGTGAAAAGGAAGTGAAGACAGGAGGGAGTGTGACTCACATCGGCTGGGTTTTTAATAAAAAAAAATATGAATTTATGATGGACTAAAGGCCAATTTACAGAACATCTCATTCTCCTGTTCACATCAGGGGTAACCCAACACAGCCCAACAAAATACAGACCGTAAGCTCCGCAGGAGCCACCGTCTGTCTGCTGCAAATGCCAGCCTAGAGCTGACATCCACTGGAGAAAACAAGTGTGGGGAATAAAATCTGCAGAGAGGAGAAGGGCGGTGGGAGAGAAGAAGAAGGGATGCTGATGTCTCAACACAGGTTCAAACTGTTGTTTAATGGACACTTCTATTGTTTCTAATCTCCTAAGACTCTGTCAACTAGGGAATGCATGTTCCTGTGCATCCTTCCCTGTATGCATGTGTATACATATCTGTTAGACAAACTGGCAGAACTGAGAGCGCTGGGTCTAAGAGTACAGGTATTTGCCATTTTATTTTTATTTTTATTTATTTATTTTTTTTGAGACAGAGTCTTGCTCTATCGCCAGGCTGGAGTGCAGTGACACAATCTCGTATCACTGCAACCTATTCACTGCAAGTGATTCTCCTGCCTCAGCCTCCCAAGTAGTAGCTGGGACTACACGCATGCGCCACCACACCCAGCTAATTTTTGTATTTTTAGTAGAGATGGGGTTTCACCATGTTGGCCAGGATGGTCTCGATCTCTTAACCTCAGGTGATTCACCAGTCTCGGCCCCCCCAAAGTGTTGAGATTATAGGCATAAAACACCACGCCCCACCTATTTCACTTTTTATTATTTTTTGAGACAGAGTTTTGCTCTTTTTGACCAGGCTGGAGTACAATGCACAATCTCAGCTTGCTGCAACCTCTGCCTCCCGGGTTCAAGCAATTCTCCTGCCTCAGCCTCCTGAGTAGCTGGGATTACAGACATGCGCCACCACATCTGGTTAATTTTGTATTTTTAGTAGAGATTCGGTTTCACTATGTTGGTCAGGCTGATTTCAAACTCCTGACCTCAGGTGATCCACAGGCCTCAGCCTCCCAAAGTGTTGGGATTACAGGCATGAGCCACCATGCCCAGCCAGGCATATGTCATTTTTATAAATATTTTTAAATGGCTGGAGGTTGTACCCACTTAATTGTCCTCCAGCGATAGTTTAAGGGTAGCTGTTCCCTCACATCTTTCTCAACATATAATGCTGTTACAATTTTAATTTTTGACAATTTGATAGTTGAAAAGGTATTTCATTGGAGTTTTAATTGCTATTTCTTTTACTATAAGTGACGCTATCTTGGTATGTTTAATTGCTACTGGTATCCTGTTTTCTCTAAACTATTTGTATTTTCTGATGATCATTTTTCAATTAAGTTATTGGTCTTTTTATTGATTTGCAGAAGCTCATTATATATTAAGGAAATTAGTTCTTTTCTCTGTGATGGAAACTAGCAGTATGTTCCTGTTTGTCTTTTTATTACACTTTATAAACACACACACACACACACATTTTAAGATATATTCATCAGTCTGGTCATTCATAGCTTTTCCAATTTGGGGTTGATGAGATGAAACTGCTTTAAGCCCCTTTTTTAAAAACTTAAAGTGTGTGGACATCAGTAGTTTTAAAGTGTTTCATATGGAACAAGTATCATTCCCTTTGAAATCTGGTTCTACTAATGGTGGTAATTCCAAGCTCCCTATCAAAAGCTTACAGGGAAGTGAGCCACAGTCTGGGGTAATTCAGCTCCCATGGTCCGACCACAATGAAGACCTCCCTGTCATTCTTGTGGCACTAAATGCCAACCAGGAACCTGTGCTCGCTATTCAGCTGCACATTTGCACTATCTTGCTGCTACAAGTACAGTGCCTGGAGAGCAAGGACCATGACTAACACCTTGCACTGCATGCCTGGTGCTGATGAAACTATAAACAAATGGCCTAATTCACTCTCCCTCACAGGGTTGGGTCCTGTTTGGGAAAAAGGGTGAGCAGCGCTTAGGAGAATACTTTCTTGAACCCAAAAACCAAGACTTCATGAACAAACATTTCTGGACTACATTGTGCTAATCCTTTAGAGAAACTTTATGAACTGATTAAACTTCTCTGGGAAACTTCTCCAAGCCACCACTCCAGGTGCCTGACAAGGCTTCTGGATAATCTCAGCGGCGTCCCCAGTGAGGCTCATCCAAAGCCATCTCTGCTCCACTTCCAAACCATGCCAAGCAGGCTGTTGGTGGAAACCAAGAGCAGGAGAGAAGGGTGGAGAATCCCATGACTTCAGAGCTTTCCTCCTACAAGACGTGTCCCCACAACATGGCAATTCCTAGAAGAATGATGACACTAAAGCCAGACATCCCTCCCAGGATACCCTCATTCCTTCCTACCAACAGATTACATCCTTAAGGCCAAAAAAACACAGCCCGCTTCCTTTAAGTAACTGGTTTTTCTTTTATAACTAATTTTTTTTCTATAGATGGATTTAGAAGTCTTTTAACAGCAGAAGTTAAAATGAACAAAATAGATTGCAAAGAGGAAAAGAGGATAGCAGTTAAACAGAAACAATTCAAAACGAACCCCATTTCTACCTGCAGTGTTCAGGATAACAAAAAGTCTTTTTTGCAAACTTACGGTGAACCAAGTAAAACTGGAGTAACTGAAATCTGATGAAGGGATCTGAAATGACACCCGCAAGTACAGGAAGAAGCTGCAGGTAACAGGCCCGTACATGCAGCATGACGCTTCAAAGTGAATACTCAATCAACTTGGTAAGATGCAACACGAAAAGCTCTCTCCAAGGAGGGGGTGCTGCAGGGGGGCAGCTGGCTCAGAGCCCAGGCAGAGAGTGTTCCTTCTAAATAGCCGGGAGTGGGCTGAAAGAGGACACAGCCTGTAAATGCGCAGCTCAAGAAACACTCCAAGAACCGGCACAAATGCCACTCTCTGGGCAAATGTTTGTAGCAAGGATGGCTGGCACAGTACAGGTAGGTAACCGTCTACTCCTGTGTTGTGCCAGACCCATACTAACTTCAACAGGGACAGCACCAAGTTGAAGAGGTCAAAGAAGAAACCCAGAGCTCGCAAACAAGGCACAGGGTTGATTTGGCGGACCTTATGTACAGGGTGGCCCAGTGGCACTGGGCTGGATGGCAGAACTTCAACTGCCTGTAAAAAGCACATGGTTTATACAGCACCTTCACATAGCACCCTCCTCCCAGCAACCTCCATGTGGCAACCCTCACTTCTTCAGTGACTGCTGTCAGGTACATCTGCCATGGTCATTCTCAGGATGTGTTGAAGTTACTTGTCAGACGCTTCTCCTACCTACACAACCTGGAGCATTATTCTTATGGGAAGATGTGGTCCCAGTGACAACCCAGGCTACCTTGGGCCAGGTATCCCATGACAGGAGACCCAGCAGTGACGGGAGACGGGGGGAGTGTCTTTCAAGGTGGCTTCCTCTGCAGTTGGCCACTTAAAAGAAAGGAATGCAGAATTTAAGCTCTGAACAGTCAGAACTTTCCTGCATAGTGCATGGAATATTACAGGGGCTGAAAGAAATAGCTGAGAAACCAAGGCACAGGCCAGGCATGGTAGCTCACGCCTGTAATCCCAGCACTTTGGGAGGCCAAGGCAGGCAGATCACCTGAGGTCAGGAGTTTGAGATCAGCCTGGGCAACATGGAGAAACTCCATCTCTACTAAAAATACTAAAATTGGGTGTGGTAGCGTGCGCCTGTAGTCCCAGCTACTTGGGAAGGTGAGGCAGGAGAATTACTTGAACCCAGGAGGCGGAGGTTGCAATGAGCCAAGATCCCACCACTGCACTCCAGCCTGGGTGGCAGAGCAAGACTCTATCTCAAAAAAAAAAAAAAAAAAAACTATATCAATGCCTAGGTCACCAGAGAGCTGCCGTAATTGTCCTAACAGCCCTGACAATAAATCTTAATGTCTGCAACTGTAAAGAAACTTTATTTTAATATCACATCAACTGACACTTTTTCTCCCTAAGTGCCTCCCTCATGTTCTGTCCCACTGAAAACATGCATGGTTTCCCCCGTTTTTGTTAGTATTTGAAACATCAAGAGATGTTAAAGGAAAGGAAGGACTTTATTGCAAAATGAGCAGATACGTTCTCCACCCCATTTTCCTCTGTGGGTGTTTTCAGCACCCCCTACTCTGTTTTCACCTCTTTGCCACACATATCCAGTTAGGCAATCTGCCCAGACTTCATGGACTCTTTCCTCTGCCCCCAGTAGAATTTTTATCAAAAACAAATTCAAGCATCCAGAGAGAAAATCACCCAACCTTGCATTTTAAAAAATGTAAATCTGGGTGCAGTGGCTTACGCCTGTAATCCCAGCACTTTGGGAGACCACAGTGGGCAGATCATGAGGTCAGGAGATCGAGACCATCCTGGTCAAAATGGGGAAACCCGGTCTCTACTAAAAATACAAAAATTAGCTGGGTGTGGTGGCACGCGCCTGTAGTCCCTACTTGGGAGGCTGAGGCAGGAGAATTGCTTGAAGCAGGAAGTCGGCGGCTGCAGTGAGCCGAGATCACACCACTGCACCCAACTCAAAAAAAAAAAAAATTAAAAATGGCTGCTGCTGTGGTTCTTTGAGAGTCACTATCATCAGTCTGAAAAACAATGCCATCTACAAACGTCATTGCAAAGTTAGCAATAGGGAAAGGATGACAATACAAAAAAAAAAAAAATGTAGTAAAGACCTCTCTAGCCTCTACTGAGTCTCCTTCACATCAGATTGTTCCATTAACTGTTTTTGTAATACTAAAAACTCCTACAATCTCAGAATCCTATGAAAAGGGAAATTTCTTTTTATTCCAAAGCCAAATACAAATACTTTCGAGATGAACCTTAGCTGTTCCCATAAACAGCATGGATATAGGCCACTATTTATATAACAGTATTTTTCTATATGAAGAATTCCTTTCTTAGGCTGAGGCAAGAGGATTGCTTGAGGCCAGGAGTTCAAGACCAGCCTGGGCAATACAGCAAGATGCCTGTATCTACAGAAAATTTTAATTAAAAAAATTAGCTGGGCATGGTTGCGTGCACCTGTGGTCCTAGCTATCTGAGAGTCTAAAGCAGGAGGGTTGCCTGAGCCCAGGAGTTCAAGGCTGCAGTGAGCTACAGCTGCAACAGTGCACTCCAGCCTTGGTGACACACAGAGACCCTGCTAATTAATTCATAAATAAATTCCTTTCTTAAATCTGGAAGAGTATTGAAGTTCTGACTCACAAACATTTAAAACTAAAAATGAATGCTAAACATTTTGTCTATGGGACGAAATATTGAAATGAATATAGTACTCTACATTTGAAGAATTTCATTTTCCCCATTACCAGTTAATAATTCCTTTTTAGTGGCTGGCATTTTATTTGCATAATTCTACAAATTTAAGAAATTCTCTGGCAGAAAAGAAAGAAATAAAGGGGAAATAAAGTTTAACACTATGCACTACCTACTTTAAAACCAGCTATGTAAAAAGTAGAAATTGCTTAAAGTAAAATCATTCTTTCCTCTGCGTAAGTGTCACTGTTTGAGAATGGTTTAAATGCCTGCCGAAATACACAAAATGTGAATAAATGATGTCCTCCGAAAAAGTACTCCAGTCAACTATCAGATTGGTTTATCATTCTGACTAGAATAAAAATGCACCTGACAATATGGCCACCAGAGGGGTGCAGTAATCCCCCCAATACACTTCGATAGAGGCGGAGCAGGAAGAGCCCGTCAAGAGGCCTTCAGGTGACAGAGGTGGCACACCTGCCCTCTAATGAACTTTATGCGGGGCAGAGTCCCTCTGCAGCAGGCTGTCCTTAAACATAAAGGCATCCGTGCTAACTTTTACGTAGGGAGGACAGAAAAGTAATGTGATGTGTACTCACAGAGGACTTTTATATTACTAAAATTCAGAACCTGCGTATTTTAAAGAAGGCCTTAAACCTACAGAATAAATGAGAAAATTAATGAAATGCAAGGGTAATGAAAATATGGGCCTGAATACATCACCTGGAGAACAAGCACGAAGGAGGAGAGATCAGCCAAGGGGTGGGGTGGCCAAGCCAAGGCGGGGGTGGAAGAACGGGCGCTGGAGTTGGCCAAGCACAGAAAGGGGGTAGGGAGCAGCCCTCAGCTTGGTGCCCCTGGGCAGACGTGGGACTAGAGCAGGATGTGCAGGACACGGCTCTGGCCCTTGCGGTGCCGAAGGCCTGTCGGGGGAGAATCTTAGCGCCATGTGCTAAGTGCCACCGCAGAGACCTGCACAGGGCCAGGCACAGAGCCAAGGACTCTGCACCCAGGTCACACAGACAGATGGGCAACACTGGCCTGAGAAAGGAGGAGAGCAAGGCAGCTATGGAAATAGGGAGAAGGGGGAGGTTCTGGGCACTGGCCAGGCACAGAGGAAGAAGAGCACACAGCAGCTTGGAGAGGGATGCATTGCAGGGCTTTGCAAAGACGCCAGTGCCCCTGTTCACCCAGGACAATGCACAACCACTGACGTGTTTGCCTGGGAGGAACATGGTCTGTGTCTTAGAGACAGAATTCTGTATACCTAGGTGGAGGGATGGAGAGAACAGGGCAGCTATGGACACCACTTCAAAAGTCCTCTAACCAGCATTCCCCAATGGTTTTGTGGAAGACAATTTTTCTACAGGCTGGTTCGCGGCTGGGGACGTAGGGTAGGATGGTTTCAGGATGATTCAAAGCATTACATTTATGGTGCACTTTATTTCTATTATTACTACATTGTAATAGATAATGGAATAATTATACAACTCACCATAATATAGAACCAGCAGGAGCCCTGAACTTGTTTTCCTGCAACTAGATGGTCCCATCTGGGGGTGATGGGGGACGGTGCCAGATCATGAGGCATTAGAGTCTCATAAGGAGTGTGCAACCTAGATCCCTCACATGCACAGTTCACAACAGGGTTCACACTTCTATGAGAATCTAATGCTGGAGGTTGATCTGACAGGAGGCAGAGCTCAGGCAGCAAGTGAGTGATGGGGGAGGGGCTGTAAATACAGAGGAAGCTTCATTCACCCACCCAGGGCTCACCTCCTGCTGTGGGGCCCACTTCCTAACACGCCACAGGAGTTGGAGACCCCTGCTCTACACAAACACTGAAAGCCAGACACAGCAGCTGGAGGGACGACACAGTGAGGGACAACTCCCAGGTCCCTAGCTTGGATGCCTGCACAGATGGCGAGGCCATCGCAAAGACAGATGCTTCCAGAGAAAGAACAGTTTCTGATATTTAGACATTCCAGGCCAAGAAACTATGTCAGGACAAACAAAAGATCCTGAATCATATGGCCCCACTAGGGGTTGAAGTCTCATTTCAAGAACATGATGGTTTGACTACATATGTAATAACAAGAGAAGATGAAATCACACTACAGGGAGCTGGTACACCACCCTGGAAGAAGATATTTGCAAATTTCTCTTTTGTTTTCCAGATTTGCTAAATAACATTTAAAATCACCTAAACAAGCTAAAACCACCTAACCAAATTAAAATTGCTGTTCTCAATGAACTCCCAGTGTCAGAGAAAGAGTGTTTTGAGATAATATACAAGCAATACTATCATTTTCCTACTAGGAAAAAGAAAACACTGTGATAAGGTTGTAAGATTAGCCTATTTTGATTTTTCTAGCAGCCACTCCCAAACATGAAATGCAGTATTTCTTCTAAATGTTTCTCTATTTTCCTACCATGAATGCCTAGTTTTGAGCAACTAAAAATCACAGTAGCTTAAAACAATGACCAATCAGTTCTTCAGTAGGAGACACACAACAATGTGCCTGTAACAACGAAGGATAAAAATGCAAAGAACTCTTCAAGTGTATTTACTACCTATTCCTGTGCCAGAAGGAATGTTAGCACACATTCATTAAGAATCCAGGCATAGGGCCAGGTGTAGTGGATCACCTGTAATCCCAGCACTTTGGGAGGCCAAGGCAGGCAGATCATGAGGTCAGGGTATGGAGACCATCCTGGTTAACAGGGTGAAACCCTGTCTCTACTAAAAATACAAGAAATTAGCCCGGCATGGTGGCACATGCCTGTAGTCCTAGCTACTCGGGAGGCTGAGGCAGGAGAATCACTTGAACCCAGGAGGTGGAGATTGCAGTGAGCCAAGATGGCACCATTGCACTCCAGCCTCAGTGACAGAGCAAGACTCCATCTCAAAAAAAAAAAAAAAAAAAAAAAGGATCCAGGCAGGCATATTTTATATCCCCTGCATTGATATTATACAATGGGAATGCCAGTCCATTTAATAATTCACGGAGGAATTACACATTGTAGGTTCCTTATTAAATATTACTTACACTAAGGTCAGAAGTCTAATGAATATTCAGTAGGAACAGTGGGCAATATTTTCATTGCAATACACTAATTTAAGTTATGTCTGTATCTGCTTGCATGCATTTAGTTCATCGTTATTTTTCATGTATTTATAACACAAAGCAGTGAGAACCTTTTCTCTAAGGCAAAAACATTTTACAATTGCATTCATTTTTAGACCTTAAAATTTACAGTGAATATCCAAAAGCTTCATAAGCTGTATTTTAAGCATGTTGCCCTTGAATGGGAAAGAAAATAAATAAAAAGCTACCGCACTATCTAGGAACCCCACTTCCTGACCCAAAAAGTCAGTACTAGCAGAATCAGTCTGTCATTGACTGACCAGCAGCTTTATGAAAGAGTTTAATCTGGAAATCATGACAAAATAACACTGACACTCCCAGTTCTAAATATATGTTGTAGAAAATCAATGGCTTATAACGTCAGAGGCTGGCAAACTATGGCTCATGGACCATCGGCTCATGGACATGCCCGTTTGTTTATACATTGCCCAAGGCTGCTTTTGCGCTATGTTAGAGACCGTAAGTCCTGCAAAGCCTCAACTATTTAGCATCTGGCCCTTTAGAGGTAAAAAAAATAAAAAAGCTTGCTAGCCCTTCATTTAGGTAACTACCGATAGCACATACGAAAAGTTTTATTTACCATTTAAGAATCTGCCAGTTCACTTAACTTATAAACAATCTTTAAAATCTTAGCTTCCAGGCTTCTCCTCCAATAGAATTATTCAGTAATTTTATAAAGTCGATGACAATGTTTCTTAGAAAATGAAGTAATACAACATAGGTGATACATACCTGAGAAAGACAACATTCTGGAGTTCCAAAGATGTTTCCCAAATGGATTCAAGATTACGTTGTTGTTGTTTTTTTGTTTTGAGACGGAGTCTCGCACTGTTGCCCAGGCTGGAGTGCAATGGCGCAATCTCGGCTCACTGCAACCTCTGCCTCCTGGGTTGATGTGATTCTCCTGCCTCAGTCTCCCAAGTAGCTGAGATTATAGGTGTGTACCATCACACCTGGCTAATTTTTTGTATTTTTAGTAGAGATGGGGTTTTGCTATGGTGGCCTGATTGGTCTGGAGCTCCTGACCTCATGATCCACCCGCCTCGGCCTTCCAAAGTGCTGGGATTACAGGCGTGAGCCACCGCGCCCAGCCCCAGATGGTGCATAACTTTTAGGTAGAAGGGACATTGTTACCTTCAATAACACAGATGCCTAGCAGGCCCCAAGATCACCAGTCTCACAGCCTCCCCCAAGGCTGCACCCACCGACGATGGGGTGGAGAGCTAGCCCTCACTGTCTACCAGGGGGAGAACCATTAACAGGCAGAGAAATGAGTCCCTTCCTCCTGGGGTGGGGACACCGGCAATCGTGCCCCACATCCTAATGCACACCTCTCCCTACATCGCACCTTCTGGCTGTGTTCCTGAACGCTTGGTTGGTAGTTCAAGTTTTGTAAAATAAATATTTTCCTCATTGTCTTACACATTCAGAACTGCTTTCATTCCTGACTCATCTCAAGCTGGCAACCTTCCCTTCCTCATACTTTAGCTTCTTACACTCTTTCTACCCTTCCCCTCACCCCCACCTAAGAAAAGGAAAACAGAGGAAGACAGTGAGACAAATGGAGTGCTTTAAGACAAAGACTCCAGAGCCAGGGCACGAGAGTGGGGGCACGGGCGAAGACAGCAGAGGATAAAGGAGAGGAAGGAATGAGGAGGGGCTGGTGGCTGGGGAAGAGGCGCAGGAAGCGGCCAGGGGCTCAGGACGCAATGTCAGGCAGGGGGATCCAAACTTCGCCAGCCCCAGAATCGGCCTCATATTTCTGCCCCTTTTGGTGCCTTTGTATTTATGTCAAAACGCGGCCCCAGCACTCCTCAGTGGCTTTTTAATTTTTCCGTTTTCTCAGGCTCCACTCTTACCAGATTAACAAAATTTGTTAAACACCTACCATGTGTCAGACACCCTCCACTTCCTAAAAACACATCAGATTCTCTGCCCTACAGACTCAGTGACCCCAGCATCATTCTACACTGAAGAAAATGAGGGCAAGAAGTCTGAGAGTTTTCCTTTCACTCTGGTAGAGCAAGGGTGTCTTTGGTAACAGCAAATATCCACGCATCAGGAGTCAAGGCAAAGTGAACAAGATTCTGCAGCAGGACCCTTACTAATCTCACACCAGGGAATGCTACAGAAAAGTGGCCTGTCTGGCTGGGCACAATGGTGTGCACCTGTAATTCCAGCACTTGGAGAGGCCAAGGCCAAGGCCACTTGAGGTCAGAAGTTTCAGATCAACCTGGGCAACACAGCAAGACCACATTTCTATAAAAATTTTTAAAAATTAGCTGGGCATGGTGGTGTGCCTATACTCCCAGCTACTGGGGAGGCTGAGGCAGGAGGACTGCTTGAACTCAGAAGTCTGAGGTTATAGTGAGCTATGATTACACCACTGCACTCTAACCTGGGCAACAGAGCAAGACTCTTGTCTCTTTTAAAAAAAAGGGTGGGAGAGAGAGAGATGGTGGGGGAGGGATGAAGCAAGGAAGGAAGCGGGGGAGAGAGAGAAAGAGAGTGAAGGAGGGAAGAGAGAGGGACAGGGAGATGAAGGGACACAGGGGGAAGTGGAGAGCACATGAGCGAGCACGCTGTCTAGTTTGCCCTGTTATTTACCAAAAGTGGAGTGGGGAGAGAGAAAAAGCTTATATGGAAATGTTTTTAAATTGATCATATATTCCCTGCCTGCTCACTTAGTGTATACTGAACATGGTGATTGCAGATTATTACAAAGATCCATTATTGTGGCCCTGGCTATGCAGCACAGCAAGCCTAACACAGAACGGAGCCTTACCTGCCCTGTGCATTTATTTACTCATCTGTCACTTCCAATACTTCCCGCTGGGAAGCCTGGCGGGCTGGGTGGTGTGGAGGCTGGGATTTTTAAAGGATGTTGCGTGCATTCATATACTTAAAAACTAGGAAGTAAACACAAAAATGTAAACAGTTGTGTGGTTGTTAGGGAATAGAGACGTTTTTATTTATATTTGGGGGGAGAGAATTACTATCCTTAAATGTTATTTCGGGTTTGCGGGGTGGGGAGGAACCCAACTAGAACAAACAGCCAAAGAGTTAGATCCTCTGGGGCTCTCACAGGAGTAATTGCACAAGCTATTTGGTGCAGGGATTTTAAGACAAACACTTTTTGGCCCAAGGGCCATTACTGTTGACGTGATTCTCAGCAATGCCCTAGACGGCGAAGGCTGCCCGGCAAGGCCTCTGGAGAGAAATGTAGCTCTGCAAAGAGCCAGCAGATCACAAACACAAACTTTGCACAGGGTAAGGTGCTGCTCCTCAATGGGGAAGAAAGAGGAGAAGTCAGCTCTAAATGCTAACCAAGAAACAGTGCAGAGGACAAGCCCAAAGGCCAGCCTGTACCTCAAGGGGCCTCACAGCCACGGGTCAGCAAGGGAAACCAGCCGCATGAACACAACAGGAGGTGTACAGTCCAAAAGGGCTCAGTCCCACCTAATGGGTACGCCCGGCACACACCTCTGGCCATGCAATCCCACACAGATGCAGGCCTGGTGTGGCTTGATTGCCAAGACCTCCCATAAACCTGGAAATCTGGATTACCGTATCATAATATGGGATCGCCCTAATGTTGGCTCAGGATTTGTATTTTTTTGTTTTAGTGCTCCACAGGCCAAATAAACACATCTGTGGATTCAGTTTGGTCCACAGGGACCACCTGTCTGCAAATTCTGGTCTGACCTTTGATCCAGAAGGGCTTACAGTTGAGCAAGAAGACTTGAACGTATGTTCAACCTCTTTCAGAAATGTCTCCATTAGTAAGAGAAGAAGATTTACTTTGTATAATGTTTTCAAAGAAGAGCAAGAAAAACAAAAACAATATTTCCAATCCTTTGGAAGAAAAAGTAAATCAATATTTAAAATTTGCATGTATATAGTGCCAAAATACCCCCCTCCCTCATTACTTGCTGGTCACCTGGGGGGGGAAAATATTTTTGACAGTGGCAGGATCAGATTGACCCCACATTAACCAGGGATGAATTTTAATCACTGATTACCCCAGAACCACTCATTATGTCCCTCCAGTCTCATGTAGCCTCACCCATTCCTGCCTCAAATTTGATCAAGCCTTTAGTCCAACTTCTAATATACAGTACTGTACAAGAAACATGGGGAAAAGCCATGTTCATTCATTGATGATGCCACCAGGACACCATGGAATATGGCAAATGAAACAGCCTACTTACAAGTCATTGAAGGGAAGGGACTATTGATAGTGACAGGAAGCAGCCAAATGCCTTGGCAGATAGGGGCAGGTCCCTGGTGAAACCCCACCTTCAAGCCAAAAACAGCCTGAAGGCTGAAAGACTGGAGGCTGGTCCCGGATGAAACCCATGACTCTGAGTGAGAACGTCTGATCCCTGTTTGCCCAATTGATTCTTTCTGAATACTGCCTTTTTAACAAATCAAATGTGGCCTGCCCCTCCCTTATTCTGAGCCCATAAAAAGCCCTGGGCCCAGCCACATGGGAAGGAGAGAAGCACCTGACTGCAGCCCCTCTCCACTGAGAGCTATTCCACTGCACAATAAAATTTCACTCTGCCCTCCTCAGCCTTCAATGGCCAGCGTATCTTCATTCTTCTCAGGTGTCATGCAAGAACTCGGGAACCACCGAACACAGGTACAAACTATTACACAGGTGAGCTGGAACACCCCATCATGGAGAGTGAGGCCTGGGTGGGGTGTCACCGGCTGGGGGTTGCCAGCTTGCAAAGTGACCAAGAAGAAAAATCCTTTATCACTATTCTAGGTTAAGAGAGTCTTAATAGACCTACCAATTAAATGCAATACAGAATTCTCAATTGAATTCTGGTTTAAACACTCCAGCTGTAAAAGGCATTTTAGGGTCAGCTGGGGAAATTCAGATAACAGATCAGGTAATAGAGTCCATTAGGCAATTAGTCTTAATTTTGTGAGAACAGCGCTACAGTTACATAGAAACAGGTTCTTGTTTTTTAGCGGCATAGGCTTCATTCAGTATTTAGGGACTAAATGTCACATGTCTGTAATTCACTTTTGAATACTTCAGGGAAAAAAGAGATGGAACAAACATAGCAAAATGCTAACAACTTAAATCTAGGTAAAGGGGATTGAGGCGAGCTGTGTCAAAGAGCTATCCTTATACCAGGTTAGGTCCCCATCACTCTCAATCACCAGGTGGACGAAGGACTTTCAGCCATGTCCCTCCAATACCCTTAAACCCTTTTAAATTTCAAGTCACCAGCTCCCAAAAGAAAAATTGATAGCAACCCAAGCAGGTTTGATGCCAATGGCTCATCACACACAATAAAGGAGCAACTGTGAAATGAACGTCTTGCAACCTTCTTTACGAAAGCAGGAAGTTCTGTACCGGGTTTGTCTCAGCCAACATTGCTAAGGTTTAAGAAGCAGCTTTATAGTCTCAAATGCATCCTAGGGAACCTCAAGTGAAGACACTGATCATAATTAAGGAGAAAAAGGGAGGGAGGTTAGATTTAAAAACTTGCATCAAAATGACCCTATTTAATGACTGCTAAGCCTGTGACAAAAGGTTAAATGTCTTCAGCTTACTGAGAAAGAATGGTTTGAAATTTGAAAAGCTATCCTAAGTTTAAAAGAAAAACTTTTAAGATGTTACTTAGCAAAATATACCTATTCTAAATCTAATAATAGTTGATGATACTCCAATTCAAAAAGCTTAGTCAGCTACTATCAAATACAATGGCCAGCTCTTTAAACCTCCTAACACAAAAAGGTACCAAAAAAAAAAAAAAAAAATCAAATCTCAGGGTTTTGGAGGAAACCTAAGTCATCCACTCCAATGACCCACCTAGTCCAGTGACACATCCAATTTTTTTTTTTTTTTTTTTTTTTAAGACAGAGTCTCGCTCTGTCACCAGACTGGAGTGCAGTGGTGTAAGCTTGGCTCACTGCAACCTCTGCTGCCTGGGTTCAACCTATTTTCCTGCCTCAGCCTCCCGACTAGCTGGGACTACAGGCGTGCATCACCATGCCCAGCTAATTTTTGTATTTTTATTAGATGGGGTTTCACCATGTTGGCCAGGATGGTCTCGATCTCTTGACCTCGTGATCCACCTGCCTTAGTCTCCCAAAGTTCTGGGATTAGCGTGACCCACCAGCAATTCTCAAACTTTTATCTTCTGAGAAGAGTACTGATCACTGAGCATAGCATCAGAAGTCACACAAATCTGAACTAAATGGGTCCCACCACTCCCTATAGCCTGGTTTGATCTCGGGCTGATGATAACTTCTCAATTTTCTTACTTATCAAATGGAAATCCCCTCTTCACAAAATTTAGGCAGAATCTGATGACATTACACTGGGTTCCATACACGTTGTGGGCCAACCTGTGAGCACTCAACTAACAGTCTCTAGTTTCTATGAAGAGGTTAGGCCCTGGCTCAATACCTAGCTCTACAACTTGCTAAACCTTTCTTGCCTCAGTATCTTTATCTGCAAAAGGGAAAGAACAATAGTGCCTGCTGCATAGGACTTTGCTGGGAGGATCCAATGAGCTTCTATGTAAACAGTTCAAACCACACCTGGCACATAGCAAGTGCTCAACAAAAATGAGCTGCTGAAACTCACTACCCTCCTTCCCTACACTCACATTAAGAAAACGCAACTCACCTACAGTAACTGCACACTTTGCCATGGCCAAACACCAGGAGTTGTCCCTGCCCCGCCACATAGTGTCTAAGAGACATCCAGAAGAGTCAGTGGGCTGCTGAGCCTGAGGTTCCTACTGCTGTTTTGGCCTCTGTTTCCTGGACCTGCCTCAGTTCCTGACCCTGTCAGCGGCTGCCTGATGCCTGCCTTGCCGCCTGTACTTCTCCTCTACGCAAGGATGGCCAAGGCACTCTGTGGTGCCTGTGTCCCCCCAGCCCATCACTGGTAACCTTGGCTCTGTCCTGACCCCTAACATGAGGGTCAGGTGCAGAGCCATGACCTTCTGTGCCCCATCCCAGCTGGGCTTCATGTACCCCCAACTAGAAGTTTCTGGGACCTACCACAACAAGAGAGTGTGCTTCCTCTGTAGGGTATAAAGTAGCAATTCTGCACAAACATCAGCATCAAATGGAGACTGTTCCCTGTCTGTCATCCCACTGACTCCCCAGATTCTTTTCCCTGAGCCCAGCCTTGACCTTGCTTCCCTTAACCTCCTCTCTCTAGGCTCACCCTTCATCCAACCCCTAAGCAGGCCTCCTGTGCTGGTCCACAAAGAGCCTTTGTGAGAATGAGAAACAAGCACCTCTCCTGGATGCTTGGGAGAGATGCTTGAAGAGCCAATGGGACCACATGACAAGGAGAAAAAAATACCCCTTCCTTCAGGCTGGCCATCAGGTGCCACAGCACACCGTATTACATTCCATTTAATGAATTCAAGGCAGTTTATCAGGCAATTATCATGTGCCAAGATTTCTGGACCTGCAAACAGCAATAAGGCAGGGCTGGAGCCTCTGAGCCTCCCAAGTCCGCTAAGACAATGGGGCTGTAGGAGGAGGGAACCGGTCCCACTACAGCCCCTGGAGCAGCCGTGTTCTGTCCTCTTGGGCCGGAGTGATAAGGGGGGCAGGGGCCTCAGCAGGAGCGCTGCCACCTGATCTGGGCCCTGACAGATGAGTGGGCAGCTGCCAGAAAGAATGTGAGCACATGCCAAGCAGAGGGGAAAATACAGGCAAAGGCAAAAGGTGGCGACTTTGTGGTACATTTAGCAAATGTGAGTTTCCAGTGAAGGGATGGGAAAGGGAGGGAAGAAGGGAGGGAGGAGGAACGAGCTCACTTCAGGCAATCTTTTGGTAAATACTTCCTGAGGACCTGTTAGGTGCTATGTGCTATAATAGGTCCCGGAAAATAAAAATAAGTAAATAAAATAGAATCATAGTCATCAGTGGAGAAGAATCTAATTTAAGGAGAAAGAAACAATTCTAAGTATAAAACAACAAGTCACCCTCACTGATAGAACTGCCTACAGTGCTTCTCAGGTGTCATGGGCACGCCAGAGACAGGAAGATGTCTGCTGGGGGACAGAGCGGCAGCCTGTGTGATGGAGGAGAGGAAGACCCAGATGGTGAACATAGGATGGGCCACAGGAGGAGTCCCCAGATCAGGGTGAGGTTAGAGCAGGGTACATCCTTGGGAAAGGGGACAGCAGAAACAGGATGCAGGCACACAAGGGTGCGTTGTGGCCACCACACGTGGGCTTGTTTTGAGCAGGGTTTTACTTCCCTTTTGATGTCTTAGTAGCACTCTACATGAGGACTGCTTTTTTTGTGGGGGGAGGGGGATAGTCTCTCTCTGTTTCCCAGGCTGGAGTGCAGTGGCATGATCTCGGCTCACTTCAACCTCCGCCTCCCAGGTTCAAGAGATTTTCCTGCCTCAGCCTCCCGAGTAGCGAGTAGCTGGGATTACAGGCATGTGCAAAAACACTGGGCTAATTTTGTAGTTTTTTTTAGTAGAGACAGGGTTTCACCATGTTGGCTGGTCTAAACTCCTGACCTCCAGTGATCTGCCCACCGCGGCCTCACAAAGTGCTGGAATTACAGGCGTGAGCCACTGCGCCCTGCCAAGGCCTGTTTTTCTAAAAGGTGCTTGTTTCTTTGCTCAGCATTTTTTTTAAAGCTGTTGTGGAAAAAAAAAAAAATTAACATTCCATTTTTTCCCCATGGTATGGATAATAAAGGCTGGATGTCTCTGACCTAGGATGTCTCAATTTACATCTTATGTCCTGATGTCCCATTCGATGTCGCATTCATTCCAGACAAAGCGTCCCAGTTTAGATGGCAGATTATATGACTGCCCTTTTGTGTCCTCAAGGTATGGTCCAAAGGGAAGCATCTTTCTCTGCCACTGCTGTTTCCCACGTGGGCCAACTCAGACGTTCAAGTGGAGCCGAAGCTCGGTTATCCAATCTGCTCTGAACAAAGGCTCCTTTAATAAAGTGAGACTTGATTGGAAGGAGCTGAAAATGATCTTGGGTCCTAAGCACTGGACTGGGGCAGAGAGAGCAGAAAAGGACAAGAGCATTTCAGGTATTGTCCTCTCAAGAGCGAAGTGGCCACCTGCAGCTGGAAGGGAGGCCCTGCACTTGGGGCCCCAGAAACCCCCGGCCTCTGAGCCAGAGCTGTAGACAGATTCCATCACCACCTCGGAGGGGCAAGGAGAAATGATGGGCTCCACCCCTCCCATCATCACCCGCCCTGACCATCCCACATCCCCAAATATCACATTCTGCCCCCCAACCACCACCCCTTCCCAACCTCAGGCCAAGTGACCCAGGGAATCTCCCTTGGAAATAAAGGAGTTGGAGTCCCAGAGATGCATATCCCTGATTTTAAACATCAGCTGCTGGGCGAGGTGACTCAAGCCTGTAACCCCAGCACTTTGGGAGGCCCAGGCAGGTGGATCACAAGGTCAAGAGATTGAGATCATCCTGGCCAACATGGTAAAACCCCGTCACTACTAAAAATACAAAAAAAATTAGCTGGGCATATTGGCATGTGCCTGTAGTCCCAGCTACTCAGGAGGCTGAGGCAGGATAATCACTTGAACCCGGGAAGCAGAGGTTGCAGTGAGCCGAGATTGTGCCACTGCACTCCAGCCTGGCAACAGAGCAAGACTCCATCTCAAAAAAAAAATCAGTGTCTACAGGATTTCTACCACTTTAAAGGCTCTGAAATGCCTCTCATGAAAATGTCTTTCCTCTTCCACCCATTTTCCTGTCTACAGCAAGGGCTCCAATGCCTAACCAGCCTTTTTGCTGCCGAGGAAGAATGAGGCATCTGATCAAGCGTAGAGGTGGGGGGAATACTGAGGGAAGAGACTTGAGGAAAAAGCATGTTAGTGGCCCAGGGCTCTGGCGGATGCCAGAGAACACACTAGCAAACCTCCCACCCTATGACTGCTACCTTAAAACATGACAGAGCTGCCGCCAATGGAAGTCGCTTTGGGGTTCTGCCCCACATGCCAGTTAAAAAGAAACTGTTACCCTTGTTTTACATGAATATACTGGGGCATGAGTGGTTTTTAAGGGATTTGCCCAAGATAGCATGGAGGGAGAACACAGGTCATCTGGCAAAGTTTTAAGATGATATGAACCCACACTGTCACCTTACACTCCATCTCAGACCCACTGGCAAATGCATCTCTGAAGAACTACAGCACTTCAGAGGAAGGAGGAAAGGAGGGATGTGTGCACATCTACTTATCAATTAAGAAAATGAAGACCAGAACCAGGGTTCAGAGTTTCTGATGCATTTTCTGGCACTTGGTCCATTTGGCCGCAATACTATTTATCTTTCTAATTAATTTCGTTAATATTCCTTTCCACTGTGTCCCTTAGAAATGATCCTGCCTGTTATCATCTAAACAGTAAAAATTCAAGGTTCAAATTTGCTCTTCTAATATTTGGAGCCTAATTCCACTACCAATTCAACCTTAAGTTTACTTAACCGGCTTAGAAATACATGAATCAATTTCTTTTTTTTCTTTTTTCTTTAATGAAGGGGTTTGGATAAAACAAAATAAATACCCAAACTTAAAAAGAAATCCCCCAAAATTTTCTAAATTCAACTTCCTCCTTCGGCATTATAGATTTCATTAGAGAGAGTGAAAATAGGCATTTTTAACCTAAGAGCACAGTCCACTACCGGTCGGCATGCAAATGTTTACATTTTTCAAAGATAATTTTTGTGGGGTTTTTTTTTTGTCCCTTGGTGCTCTCTATATGTTAAGTAGTAGGAGAAAAAGATATTAAAAAGATGTCTGTCTCCAGTAAATTTCTAATCTAGTAATAGAGGCAAGCGAAAGAAATATCAGGAAACCACCAGGTAATGCATCTGCAAATACTAAAATGGCACTGCACACACTATGGCAGCTAAGAGGGATTAGGAAAGGAAAGACACGTGGGCTTTGATATGGGATTATCATATTTTCTTTCTTAAAATTTTTTTGAAAGGCTTCACGGAAAGGCAGGGCATAAGGTGGGCTTTGGTAGACAGAAAATTTGTGAGTTTTAGGAAACAGTATTTCACCTGGGTAAGAAGAGCCCAGACTCATGCAAACAGGTGAAAGTGCAGCTCTGAAAGGCAAGAGAAGGGAAGCACGGATACTTCTGCCCATGCCTAGAGACCTGGCTTACCCTTGCATGAGTGCAGGCACAGGCTGAACCACGCAGTGTGACTTCACAGTCAAGCGAGAGAGCACATTCAGGTGAGATTTGCTTCCCTCTGACATTACCAGCAGCACGGGCTGATGTCAGTGTCCCTGTGCATAAGGTTCCCTGTGACACAACTCAGAGACCTAAGCCTCCATTAGTTACTTGAGGCACTTCTAAGTATCTTTATAGTTTTATAAAAAATATTTCACTAACATTTGGAATTTTTTTCTTCTAATTTCCTTGGTGCCATTCTAGTAACTTAGCAGTTGCTTTAACAGACAAAAGTCAATCATACATGATCTAGCACAGATGAGAAAATTAGAGGCGTGCTTACCAATGGCAGCTAAAGGCTTATTTGCGGGTGTGTGGGATGGAACAGCTAGCTAGCTAGAAAGGGTCCCCTTTACAGAGGGTCTGCAGTGTCAGGCAGGGGCACTGAAGCCTGGGGGTCACCAAGGGCCACAGCACAGGGGACTGACAGGGAGAATCCAGAGGCTGCAACTCTCCTTACCAGTCACCTGCCCTCACTGTTAAACCCCACAGTGTTCTCAGGCCACCGTGCCACAAAAGAAAACATACTGGGTAGAGGCAGGAGGCGTGTTCCCATCACTCCTCAAATGCCACTGGCCCATGTGACCTGCACAGGTACTGTAACCTTTCTGAATCTAAGCTTTGTCAACCATAAAATGGAAAAGTTGGACTAGAAGATCACTGAAGTCCATTCTAGGTCTAAAGTTCAAAAGATCTTTGGTCTCCAAAATCAGTTTAAATTCTAGTGCCAGGTGGCTCCACCCTCACCCTGCTCCCAGTCCAATAACTTCATGCAACACATTGCTGAGAGCCAATAGGAACGAAAGGGCTGATTTAAAGATACAGGAATATCAAGTGGAATACTGAAAAAAGCTGAAACACACAGAAAGATCTGGATGCTTCCCTAAGTTAGAAATTTTTCTAAGCATTAAAATAAGCACAGCCATAGTCCTAAACTGTATTTTTCTACTGAGAAGACAACACCAGAAGCTAATCTCATGAAATGAGTCCATGTAAAAACAAGCCTGTTAACTACTGTTGTGATGTAAGTCCAGAACTCCTGTGCAAAATGTGGTCCTAGAACCAGCTAGACCAGCATCACTCACCAAATCAGAATCCCTGCAGGTGGGGCCCAGCCAACTTTGTCTTAGGAAGTCCTCCAGGTGATTGTGACACGCATCTGAAGTTGAAAACTGCTTGTCATTTTTCAGAAGCCCATAGAAGTAAAAACAAAGCCAACATACCTGGCTCCAAAGATGTCCTTTTTGGCGAGATCAATTCCAGAAACAACTTTTACTCTGAGAATACGGGACTCTCCCTGTGAGAAGAGGAACAAAAAGAGGTTAAAAAACTGATCTTCAATGAATCACTCTCCCACCCAATATTAAAGTCATTGATTTCTACTCAGTCAGTATTGGGATACAGAATAAATCAATTCAAGCACAAGCAATTCTTCCTTACACTGAAGTTCAAAAGCAATATTCCAGCTCTAAAATTTTGTAACTCTAGAAACTTACAGCATCCAAGTAAATTAAGCACAAGTTTAATTCAAAGTAGGTCACTAAGATCAATTACTCCTGACATTTAAAGTCGGTATTTCCCAGCTGTACCAAGAATACAATCACACGCATAAAACTATCTAAAGGTCCAAGTGTCACAAGTTTGCACAAATAAATAATTCCTCCCTTAAGTTGACATTTTTATGTGACCTGCAATAAAAAGGAATTTAATGTGATAAAACATTTCAAAATTATAGTGCTTTTAAAATATTGGCATCAACAAGCAAAAATAATTCCTTAGTTCCAGTAAAAAGAAATAAAAACCATCCTAAATGGAAACCACCCCAAAGTGTCTCGGAAATCAATCACCTGTTCATTTGTTCATTTATTCATCATTTCTTCATTCATTCCAAAATTTCCTAAGAAGCTCCTATGCTCGAGGCCTTGAAATTCAGACATGAATATGCTCCAGGCTCCACTGAAGGCGACAAGCAGCCCAGCAGTATAGGACTCTACCACAGCTTAGAGTAGTACTTAAGGGCTACGACATCCAGGACAGGTGAGATGACTTAGGAGAAGGTGGTAGGCAGAAGTCCAGGATAACTCAGGTTTCTAGTTTGGATCATGAACTGTCAACATAAACTGAAATAGAGGACTGTGTCCAAGGTGTCTATGAAGCAATCAGATGGAAAAAAATAGATCACTAAATGGGGAGAAACGTCTGTTCTGAGTCAGAGAATTAGAAGTTATCAATGTAGAGTTGGCAGTTATAACCAAGGTCTACAGAAACTTAGCCTAAAAGAGTGAGAATAAAAAATGGCTCGGGATGGAGTTCCCAAGAACACAATGACTGACAGAGCAAGAAAGCAATAATATGAAATTCATCTACCCAATATGTTTAGTCAAGATGTAGGTGAGGGCAAGAAAACCTCAATGATTATATAATGTCGAAGAGAACAACGGCAAGGCAAAAATAAAACATGGAGGGTACAGGATGGTGGACCTTTGTCAATTAGCTGCAAAGATCAAACATATATCCACACAATGGACACACATCCTTGAGATACTTTACACTCCAGGAGTCTTCCATCCACTCAACCATCCATCCAACCACGTATCCCCAACACAAGACTGCCCATGTGGCAAGAACAGTGTCGCTATGATACGGTAAAGAACACAAATATGGTAAAGATGATGTTCTCATCTCGTTTGTGCCAATGTTCTTTCAAACATGGCCTGCTTTCAAGGTTGGCAGGACTGAATGTGTTTGCCAGCCTTCACGAAAGGATTAAGAGATGTAAAGTAACACCAGGCAAGTTAGGGATAACTAAAACAATACCCTACTATAGCAAAGGGCATCCCAAAGTGCTTATAGAAGTATCGGGGGTTAGCTGCTGTTCCCTGTTCCCTGGAGCACTGCAGGGATTGCTCTGCCCATCTCTGGAACACTCACAGGCTGGGAGTCAGGGTTTCTTTAGCACAGGATGTTATGTAGGCCAAGGCTCTTTTCTGGTTCTCACAGTAAGTTGTATCCTGCTGCTAATCATCTAATGCCTCCATGGCCGGCTCAGCTCAAATGATGTCACTGTTAGAGTATTTTTTACGCATGCTTCAAAACTTGAAGTAGTACCAGCTATTTGGGGAGGGGCAGAAGCAGGAGGATCACTTGAGTCCAGGAGCTCAAGGCTGCAGTATGCTATGATCACGCCTGTGGGTAGCTACTGCATGCAAACCTGGGCAACACAGCAACACACATTTCTTTTCTTTTATTTTTTTGAGTCAGAGTCTTACTCTATCATCCAGACTCCAATGTAGTGGCGCAGTCTCAGGTCACTGCAACCTCCACCTCCCAGGTTCGAGCAATTCTCCTGCCTCAGCCTCCCAAGTAGCTGATATTACAGGCACATGCCACCACACCCAGCTAATTTTTGTACTTTTAGTAGAGATGGGGTTTCACCATGTTGCCCAGGCTGGTCTTGAACTTCTGACCTCAGGTGATCCACCTGCCTCGGCCTCCCAAACTTCTAGGATTATAGGCGTGAGCCACCATGCCCAGCCACAACACCCCATTTCTAAAAAACTTTAATGCATAGAGAACCTGTAATGACATTTCTTTCTTCCACAAGTATTTACTGAGTAGCCATGATGTGCCAGACATATTATCTGGAGAAAGAGATGTAAACAAGACTGAGTTCCTGCCTCAAGCAACCCACCATCTAGTAGGTGGAAGGCAGACTATAAATACATAACGCAAACGGCAAGCAAGATGATTTCTGATGGTGGCAAGTGCTCTGAAGACAATATGACAGTTAAACAAAAGCAACTGAGTAGAGGGAGAGGGAAAAAGCAACTGGGGGAGAGGAACATTCATGGCTGAGTGATCAGGAAAGGCTTCATTTGGCAGAAGGACACTGGAGTTGAAACCTGAAGAAAGGAGGCCAAGTGGTGCGCGGGGCTGAGAGTTCCAGGAAAGGCTGACAGCAAGCCCCGCAAGAGGGAGGGAGGCAGAGTCCCTGCAGGGCATTGTAGGATCTGGTGGGGTCAAAGACCACAAAAGCAAGCCTCGGGAGAGGGTGGATTATCCCGACCATTTGGGGAGAAGCACTGGAAAGTTTTAAGCAGGGGGAGTGACAAAATGTGACTTCAGTCTTTGAAAGAACCACTGTGGCTGCTGTGAGGGAACAGGGCAGAAGGAGGGAGAACAACTGGACAGAGTTTCTGGCAAGAGCTTTTAATACGGTGGAGATGGAGAGGTAACCAGATCCAGCATATAAAAATGTATTTGAAATAAACATTTTTTAAAAAAGTTTCAAAATGGCTTATACAATTGAGTTACAAACATGCTAGTTGTTGCACAGAAAAGGGTCCCTTTTCTACCCACACATGCAGCTTGACTACATTTCCCAGCCTTCCTTGCAGTTGGGTGCAGTCATGTGACTAAGTTCCGGCCAATGGAACGTGGCCAGAAGTGATGAGGCCTCTTTCGCACCGGCTCCATAAGCCCCGCCCACTCAGCAGTCTTCATTCTCATCCATGCCCCTCCATCAAATGGGGAAGGTCCTGGAGATCAAGAAGGGAAAACCATATAAAAAGAGTAGAGCCAAGCACCCCCCCATCTCCTGACTCTCCCCAGAAATGAGCTGGAGATAAGACTTTTCTGTTTATTTCCACCCAAAACCGAAAGTTGTTATAGCAGTTTACCCTCGAGTACAATGTAATCTCATTTTTTAAAAAAAGTCAGTGATATAGCTGCATAGAAAAAGACCTGGAAAGGGTGATATTAGTAGTGATTACCTCTGGAAAACGAATCACTTCTTTGGGCTTATTTGCATTTTTTTCCTTTTGAAACATTAAATATTTTTGTTTAGAAACCAGACTTGTGTTTTTTAAAAAAAGGAAATACTAAGAAAAGCAAAATAAAAATTTAACACCATTCAAGCGTGATTTTGCATAAGAAAAACAAACCTGCCATGCGTGGTGGCTCACACCTGTAATCCCAGAACTTTGGGAGGCCAAGCAAGGCAGGTGGATCATTTGAGGTCAGGAGTTCAAGACCAGCCTGACCAACATGGTGAAACCCTGTCTCTACTAAAAATATAAAATTAGCTGGGCATGGTGATGCACGCCTATAGTCCCAGCTACTCAAGAGGCTGAGGCAAGAGAATCGCTTGGACCCGGGAGGTAGAAATTGCAGTGAGCCAAGATCGTACAACTGCACTCTAGCATGGGTGACAGAGTGAGACCCTGTC
The DNA here is from genome assembly GCA_036589455.1 of Ateles fusciceps. Lineage (NCBI taxonomy): Eukaryota > Metazoa > Chordata > Mammalia > Primates > Atelidae > Ateles > Ateles fusciceps. The sequence goes on from JAZHEH010000078.1 coordinate 13,649,249, forward strand.
TCAAAAAAAAAAAAAGAAAAAAAAAAAGAAAAAGAAAAACAACCCTTTGAGTTATTTTTTAGGCAACTCATAAAGGTATAGACCTGCAAATATGGAAGACATGAAGGGGTTCTCTTATGTAACACGTAGGCAACAGCTGAGAGGCGACCTTTATCGAGCACTTACTGTTTACAAGCACCTGTCACAGGAAATTTCACTTCTCTCTCAAGTTCCAAGAAAAGAGAGCATTACTCTATAAAAAATAATTTACACATGCATTTTGGAGACACAGCAAAAATGTCTTATCTTTGTTTCCTCAAAATGACAAGCTTAAACACAGATAAGCAGCCACCGTCATTCTGTAAGGAAGCACATGACAAGGTGTGTAACCAATTTATCAGATGCAGTAGCCCCAGGCTGAGCCACTGTACTTTCTGAAGCATTTTATTACTTTCATAAAATCTATGCATGATATTCTGACCCTTGTTTATGACTCCAGTAGAATTAAATATTTAACTAAGGTGGCTTTGCTTAGACAATGAAAGTATTATTCATAGATTGAATGTACAATGCAGAGGAGAAAGAACAGAGTAGAGACGAGGCTGAAGAGAACTTTCAGCATCTCTTCCCTGTTACTAATCTATTGTTCTCAACTGTTATTGTATAACAGAGGTGATTATATTAGCTTTACATATGTTTTTCTTTCACACTGAATTTTCTAATTCTTCACCAAGACATAAAACAAGATAAGGTGCCCATAAATAAAGTGTCCAAACTGAGAAACAGGTGGTAATCTGAAGGTCCGTTTGCGAGACCTCCATCTGGAACTCCAGCAGCCCGACTCATATAAACTGTGCACAAGCAGTCACTAGAGTCCTATGGCCACCCACAAAGCCTATAAAATACATAATCCATCAACAGTGTTCAGGTGGTAAAATAAATTTCAAGTTCCAACTCAAAACTCAAGGTACTAGAATTTACCATTTCTCCTATGACTTTGTCTTAAGAAGGTTAACTTATCTTTTATTCTTATTTTCCACAATGGCAGGTACTCTCCTAAAAAGATGGTATCTGAGCTGGGAAATAGTGTTTTCCTGCACAGGGAGCCACTGTGACCCCAGGATCACGTACGCCAGCTGTCCATGTGGACAAGAAGTTCTAAGTCAGGGAATTCCACAGTTTGATCACTCTCAGCTAAATTAATTCATGTATTTACCCTGCATATTCTAAAGTACATTTCTAGTTCTAGCTATTACCCCTCACACTTGCAGGCTTACAGTAAACACTCTGGATTAAAATAGATGACCAGTGTTTTTTGGACCACATAAATATGTAAGTTATATATACATTACTTTAGTTGCTTTAAAAAATAACTAAGCCAGCATATGGACCATGCCCACTGTGTGCCTGCTCCAGAGTAGCTATAGTTACTCTTTCCCACTCCTACCTGTTCTTGTCCTAATCCTGAGACAGGATCCTATTTCATGCATTTTTAACGACTTTTTTTTAGAGCAGATTTAGGGTCACAGCAAAATTGAGCAGAAGGCAAAGAATTTTCCAAAACACCCCCTGCTGCCACACATTCACAGCCTCCCCTGTTATCAACATCCTGCACCAGAGTAGTACCCTGTTACAATTCACACATCAAAATCACCTGAAGCCCACTGTTTACATTAGGGTACACTCTGTGAGTTTGAACAAATGTATAATGACATGTATCCACCATTATAATGTCATACAGAGTATCTCCACTGTCCTGAAAATCCTTGGTGTTCTGCCTTCTCATCCCTCCCCTGCCTGATTTTAAAAAAAATCTCACACACTGTCCTATTGCCTCCCCCACCCCACACACCTTCCTGTTACTTCCAACATTTGCAAGGTTGCATCTTCTTCACTTTCTTTTTTTTAGATGGAGTCTCACCTGGTTGCCCAGGCTAAAGTGCAGTGGAGCAATCTTGGCTCACTACAACCTTCGCCTCCCGGGTTCAAGCGATTCTCCTACATCAGCCTCCCAAGTAGCTGGGACTACAGGTGCATGCCGCCATGTACCACTAATTTTTTGTATTTTTAGTAGAGACAGGGTTTCACTATGTTGGCCAGTCTGGTCTCAAATTCCTGACCTTGTGATCTGCCCGCCTCAGCCTCCCAAAATGCTGGGATTACAGGTGTGAGCCACTGCACCCAGCAATCCTCTTCACTTTCTATCTCCCCCATACCAACGCCTGCCCACTACACCTTTCCCTCTCTTTGTGTTGGGTCCCACAACCTATATTGCTGCCACCCCCTCCTAAAATCCCTCTGGGTTCTCCACATCTTGTTGAGTGTATGATTCTCCATCTAATCATACACTCAACAAAAATGCAGAGTGATACTGTGCTTAATGCACTGTGCTAGCAAAAAGAGGGGCGCAAAACTGAACCAGATGCATTATTCTCTGTCTCTCAGGAGCTCACAGTCAATAGCAGAGGCAAGGTGTGTGCACAGTTGCCTCTTACACAGCAGTGGAACAGAGGCATAAGATGCGAGTGGAGAGAACAAAGACCCAGCGTGGGAACTGAAAGAAGTCCACTACCAGGACTGCACGTCCAGCTCAAACTCAGATAACACTGACAGAGGCTAACAGCCCTAACTCAAGGAATGACTCACTGCCATCTCTGATCATCACTGGGCCAACACGTAACACGTGGTCAAGTTCTGCTGTCAACAAGCAGATGCCCCAAGGATATGAGTTTCTGAAAAGACTAAGGGAGGCCAGGTATAGTGGCTCACACTTATAATCCCAGCAGTCTTTGGGAGGCTGAGGTGGGTGGATCATGAGGTCAGGAGTTTGAGACCAGCCTGGCCAACATGGCAAAACCCTGTCTCTACTAAAATAAAAAATACAATACTGAAATACAAAAAATTAGCCAGACATGGTGGTGTGCGCCTGTAGTCCCAGTTCTCTGGGAGGCTGAGGCAGAGGAATTACCTGAACCCGGGAGGCAGAGGGTGCAGTGAGCCAATATCAACCCACTGTACTCCAGCCTGGCAACAGAGCAAGACAGACGGATGGATGGATGGGGGGGGGGGGGGGGGGGGGGGAGGAGGAGAGGGGGGGAGGGGGAGAGGGAGAGGGGGAGGGGGAGGGAGAGAGAGAGAGAGAGAGAGAGACACGATAGGACACGACAAGACTGTAGGATTCTGTACAACCTAAATTTCTCAACTTCTACTATGTAATGGCTACTGTAATGCCAAGTAGAAAAAGGGTTAACAAATGGAAAAATAAAGGGATAGACCTCCAGAGCAGAACCCTAATTTAAACGCTCAAGGTGACTCTTTCTTCAAGAAATGATGCTGGGTGGTTTTGAAACAGGTCTACCAATTCTTGATACTTCTTTCTTCATGAGTTGGATAATTTCCCATGGGTATCTGATTTAGTGACTCCTTTCTAATAGAATATGGAAAAGGTGACAGTGCATGACTTTGGAGATTAGATCATAAAGACGTTAGGCTTCCTCATTCACTCTGGGGAAAGCCAGCTGTTGCCATGATGTGCAGGCACTCAATCAGCCTGAAGGAGAAGTCTCTGTGATAAGGAACTGAGGCCTCTTGCCTCCAGCCATGTGAGAGACTAATTTTAGAAATGAGTCCTTCTGTTCCAGTCAAGCTTTCGGATGACAGCAGCCTTGGCTGACATCCTGACTCAGACTCATAAGAGCCCTTTCCTGGTACATGCCAGTCACTGTGCAAAGACACATGTCAGAACAACCCAGCTAAGCCACTTTTAATTTCTTGACCCATAGACAGGGTGAGATAATAAATTTTTGTTGCTTTATAAGCTGCTAACTCTAAAACTAATTTGTTATACAGCAATACATAACTAACATACATTGTGAAAAATCCAATGCAATAATTACAGTCTAATTTCTCTTTGATAAGTCAAGATTTTCCTATGTATTAGGGTGATTCTTCAAAATAAGAAAAAACAGCAGTGAGAAATAAAGACTATTGCCTGTGTTTTCTACCATGTCAAAGCAGTGGCACTTTTCAGGCAAAATTAACAGAACTTGGTGACTTGTTCAATGTAAGTACAGCAGCAATACTACTTTTAAGAAATATGGAACCTGATGCTGTAATAAATACAGTCAAAATGTGAAACCAAGGCCACGTCAAAAAACTTCAGATATGTGATCATTTATAAGTATGACATTTTTTTTAAATCCTAAAAGAATGACAATCAAGAAAAGCTGAGATACTTAAATGCACTGCTGAGATACTTACATGCACCACTGAAGTAACTCTAAATTCACCCCTCTTCTCTACTCTACAGCCTCAATGTATGTTATTACTAATGGCAGGATGGTCCAACACCAGTTGGCTTAAGCTCATTTATTCATTCTTTCAGAACCTACTGAGCACCTATTATGTGCCATGCTCTGTATCGTTTGCTACCATATTAGTCCAGTCTTCTTAAAATGTCCCTTCTCCACTGCTCTGAGACCTCCCTAGGAACAAATGAATCTAATTAAAACTGCCTGTCCTGCCACTGAAGGCTCACCACAAGCAGCTTTACTGCTCCAATAAGAACAACCTGTGTTCTGCACAAGGACCCAATTCTTTCAGTTAGTATCTACCCGTCCAACATCTATTCCCCAATGCTCTGCTTGAGTCCACACAGTGACTCAACCCAAAGTAGCTGCTCTGTGCTGAAAACATACAAGGAATAATGACTCAATCACACAGAGCTCAAGCCTGAAGGATCTACTTTCTATTATAAGGAGAGCCACATATACACAAGTAACCACAATAAGAGATAAGTTTAGTAATGTGATGAATAACATTCTTCAGAAACCTGGAGAAGGAAGACATTAACATACACACAAGGGGGTGGGGGAGAGGGGGAAAAGGTGGGGAAGGTGGCAAAAGCTGCAGATGAGTGAATGTTTGAGCCAGGTCTTCAAGAATGAGGAAAGAGGAGGGAGGAGAAGAGAAAGTTGGTGTCCTGGGAGGAGCTAGTGTGCCAGGGAAGCAGGGGGTGAGTGCAACAAATGAGTGTGGCCTGCACCTGGCTCTATCCTCCGCAGGACGCAGAGCAAACATAGTAACTAGGTGAATGGTGGCTCAGGGTGCCATCACCCTGGATGACAGCACAGAGGGCGTCTGAAAGGGAGAGGACAAGGATGCTAATTAGATGGTCTTCTCCACCATCTGGCAGATAAGCATGGAGGACAGGGGACTGGCTCCAATGCCCCCACGGGGGGAAGCGTGTGGCTGAGTGACAGACTGGTTTCCCAGGGCCAGAGAGAAGGAATGCGCTCAAATTCGCAGTTTTGTTGTCAGGGGAGCTGCTGCTATTGGCTGGTAGAAAATAAAGAGGAGTGGTAGGTCTTAGGCTAAGGGAAATAAAGGAATAGGGTTTCTTGGATTTGAGGTTGTCTTCCCAGTGGGCCAGCAGGGCAGTAAGAAGTCAGAAAGCAGAGCTCAGAACCGAGAGATCAGAAATAAACACCCAGTGTGGAAGGCCTGGTTCTGTGACTGCCTTCTGATCAACCATTTATTCTGGCACTTAAGTAATGAAGCAGGACACTCTTTTTTTTCTTTTTTCTTCTCACAGTCTTATTTCCTCAACTAGACCCTGAGGCTGCACTGCCCAAGAAGGCATCCACTAGCCACGTGAGGCTGTTTAAATGTAATTAAAATCAATTAAAATTGAAATTCCATTCCTTGGTCACACTAGCTACATTTCAAGTACTCAATCGTCACCCATTCCCAGTGGTGCTATATTAGACAGAACAATTCCATAATCCAGAAAGTTCTATGGCAAAACTCCACTCTAAGGGCACTAACACAATGCAAGAATGCAGCAGGAATTGAGTAACCCCTTGTGAAAGGAAAGAAGGCAGGAAAAGAGGAAGGACCCCCATACTTCACCCAATCATAACTGAGAACACATCAGAACACAATGGAATTGAAAACAATTGGGAACACTATGGAATTCAGCTACAGTGAAGTTATAGTGACAACAGGAAATGATACAGGCTTCACTGTAACCACGTGTTCCAGCATCAATATTTCACCCGCAATATTAAAGACTGGAATACAAATTAAGTGCCTATCAATTATTAGTCAGTTAATATGAAGCCTAATAAAGCAAAAACTGAATAGTGTAGAACCATATTCTTGCAAAGACATTTTAAAAATCCTTGTGCAAATAAAGGAACAGTGGGGAAGGTGGCTTAATAGAGTGTGACAAAAATCTGAGGAGTCTCTGATGAGTCCAGCATTCTAACGAGATCACAAATCTTGCACAGCATTCACAGGCAGAGTACTCAGGAAGCAAGGAGAGAGGGGAAATCCCAACAAGGGCTCCTGGTCCCTTTAAGAGAACTAGAAGATATTCTGAGAGGAAGAGCTGGTAGGAAAAAGAAACTGAAACTCAGTTAAAGGAGAACAGCTGAAGGAACGGTAGTGGCCAACCACCTAGAAAACTCCCTCTGGAGGCCCTGTGGCAATCCACTAGGTCCCAAGGATACCCTGTGGGAGAAGCCAACTACGATTCGAAGGGAAGAAGAAGGCCTTCTAACAAGGACATCTGTCCAGAGAGGGGCTGGCAGGGAGCCGCGACCACATCCTCCTGCTGCAGGAGACCAATGCCAAAGGCACTGCGTTCAGGATCCCAGTGGGTTTCTGTCCATTCCGGTGCTGATTCCACATGGCTTGCACTGAACCACACGGGGGTGAAGGGGTGTTTTGATTCAGGCCTTAAAAGTGCTGGCATGACATTTCTTTCTTTCAATGACATCTGATGCCTCTGTCTCTGTCTCTGAACAGAGCAGGGCCACAGCATTTGAGGTGTTTTCCCCGAGTTCTTGGCCACTATCACTATTCTGCCATCATTTCTCTCATAAAAGGCATCACTGGAGAAGAGGTGGCTAAGCAGGTGAGTTGATGGGGAGTGGCAGGTTCAGGGTTACTTGTGGGTGGAGGCTGGGCTTAGTTTCATACTCATGGACATGCTCACCCCCCCTCCCCATGAGCCTCACATCTACCATGACTCAAATGTGCATCTCATCCAGAATGCAAATTCTTCCACGTATGGACAGACTTTTAGAGTGACTCTCAATCAAAAATGTTAGATCTTCACATGCCAAGAATCCACAGTAACTCAATGACTGGGGAGAGTAGGAGGCTGTCACTGAGCAGGGCCCATGAAATAAATAAGCTGGCAAGAGTTCCAGCTTAAAGGACACAGTCACTCTCTCTTCTGGTAATTAAAAACTCTCCTTTTACCAGAATAGCTGGTAAAACTCCCATAAAAAGGTCTTCAAAGAATTCATTTATCAATGGTTCTTTTGTTCTGAATCTCTAAATCATAAGACAGGAAACATTTTTAAATTCCACCAAGATTACAAAGACAAGCATTATCAGGTGTTTATAGTTCTAAAAATGATCATATAAACAATGGCACTTTGTTGAAAGCCAAGAATTAATAGCTGAGGATCTAAAATTCTAGATTTTTTCATGGCAGTCATAATCCTGACCTCTCTCAATAAAGCAAAGTCTGGGCTTCTGGATGGAAAGTGTAGTTTGGAGTGGAAGAGGTCTAGGTTTCATGAGGTAGGCGCTGCCAAGGGCCCCCAAGAAGGTATTCTCTAGAGTGAGTTCTGTTGCTTCATATCTGGATCTCACTAGGTAGGCTCAGACGGCTCCCAGCATCTTAAAGACACATAAGAACAACCTCTCCCCCCTCTTTTTCTTTTTTCTTTCTTTTTTTTTTTTTTGAGACAGAGTCTCACTCTGTTGCCCATGCTGGAGTGCAGTGGCATGATCTTGGCTCGCTGCAACTTTTGCCTCCCAGATTCAAGCGATTCTCCTGCCTCAGCCTCCCAAGTAGCTCAGATTACAGGCCTGTGCCACGAGGCCCAGCTAATTTTTGTATTTTTAGTAGAGATGGGGTTTCACTATGTTGGCCAGGCTAGTCTTGAACTCCTGGCCTCAAATGATCTGCCCACTTCGGCCTCCCAAAGTGCTGAGATTACAGGCATGAGCCACTGCACCCGGCCTGAACCAAACTCTTAAGAAACTCAAGACAAGTGTCAAGTTGTAGATTTTGAATTGAGAAAATGACCTGTTCCATGGATCTGAGGGCTCAGGGCCAATGACTAGCATCTTCACTCTGTAGGCAAATTATAACCAATCAGCAGGCTGCATGGAGAGCATGCACTCAGAACCAGGGCTGAGCCTGATTATTCAAACACATGCTGTGCCCATCTCCACAAACAGGGAGACTTCCTGCTGCTGGCTCGTGGGTGCTGGAGTTCCTGGACCCTGGACAGGTCTTCGAAGGGCACTGCCAAACAGAATCCTCTCTGGGCTTCTATTTCCTATGCTCTAGGCTGCCGTTCCCCTTCCATTCCCAGGTTCTGTCCTGACAGTGCCACAGAACTGACAAGGGTTCCTCTCCACAGACTGCCATCAAATCCCAACCCTGCCTCCTGCAGATCACCTCCACCGAAACTCTGGGATGTTCCCAAAAGCTTCAGTCATGTATTTACAGACAAGTTATTGGTTCACTCCTCACAATACTGTATTTGCTACTAGCCCAATCCTCAGAAGATAACTATTTCTCATTCTGGGTAGATATGATGTTCTTGCTAAGTAAGCATCCACTACTGAGCTACAGTTTAATGCCTCCTACACTAACACTTACTGGCCACTGTTAGAAGGTGACTAGGAGAACCAAGGCCCTGAGGTATCAAGAAACCAGGATGGTGCCTGATATGGCTCTACGGCTGGTTCTACTATCTGTCACACCGCGCAATGACTGCGAGAAACTGCTGGCCATCTCAGAGGAATTACAAAGATCAGAGATGGGAAAATGTCCCAACTCTTAAAGGATTCTATGTAGTACACAGACTGAGCATATGATAGTTCTTTCCTCTATCTGAACCACCAATTTGCTAATTTTGCTCAGATCTCCTACTTGTCCTTTAGGCATCAGCCTAAGTATTACATTCTCTGAAAAGTCTTTCCAGGGCTCCTGGACTAGTTAAGTCTTCCTACAACAAGCTCCACAGTACCCTATAGCTCTCCTCTTGCCCTTTACTGTCATTGCTTTTAAAATTAGCTGTCATGCCCAGAGATGGAGCTCTTGGAGGCAGAGGCAGGGCAGATCACAGGGAGTGACAAGGATACAGGGGCATGTGCTACCATTCCCGGCCGGAGAGGCACAGAGCAATCCCTCACCCTACTCGACATGGACTTCCTAGACTCTGACAAACAGCTGGCCACCCAGATAATTTTAGGGGAAGTGAGTCTATGACGTCAACCCAAACCAAAGCTGTAGAGAGAATTACTAAATAGGTTGTGAACATTTAGAAAAGGAGAATAATCTACAGCTAAGGTTCACTAAGAATAAAACACACAGGCAAACTTATTTCCTTTTTCGATAAGGTTAGTAGCTCCAGATATGCTGCCTGGGTAGCGTATGTAGACTTCGGCCAACCAGCCAGCAATACCAGCAGTACACTCCTATTTATTCTAGACAAGATGATCATGTGAGGCGAACTGATGGTAAGGCTGGGTGGGACGTTGCGCGCAGGTGCTAACTCTTATCCAAGGTGTAATCATCAGGCCGGACATGGTGGTTCACACCTGCAATCCCAGCCCTTTGGGAGGTCGAGGTGGGCAGATCACCTGTTATTAGGAGTTCAAGACCAGACTGGCCAAAATGGTGAACCCCTCCCCCACTACAACTATACTTAAAAAAAAAAAATACAGCCAAGGGTGGTACACATGCCTGTAATCCCAACTACTATGGAGGCTAAGGCAGGAGAATCGCTTGAACTCAGGAGGCGGCCATGTCAGTGAGCCAAGATCATGCCACTGCACTCTAGCCTGGGTGGAAGAGTGAGATCCTGCTTCAAAATAATAATAATAATAAATAAAAACACACAAAAAATTAGCTGGGTGCAGTGGCACACGCCTGTAGTCCCAGCTACTTGGGAGGCTAAGGCAGGAGAATTGCTTGAACCCAAAAGGCAGAGGTTGCAGCCAGCTGAGATCACACCATTGCACTCCAGCCTGAGCAACAGAGACTCCATCAAAAAAAAAAAAAAAAAAAAAAAAGGCAAAACAAAACACAGAAAGTGTAATCATCAGAACTCCAGGAAAGGGTCAGAGGGTTATGTCATGGGGCTCTATTATTAGCTCCATTCTATGCAATGTTCTGAATCTGGATGAGGATATCGATGGCAGGCTAATCCAACCTGTAGCTGATCTACACAACTGGATAAAATGTCAGATGACTAAATTAGAATCCTGAAAGATCTCATCAGACTGGGTGGCGGGCCAAGTCGCACAGGATGGGGTTTGACAGTGGTATGTACACTCGGCTGCCCAGAACAACACAGGATGCAAGAACATGACAATGAGAACGTCAAGAGCAGGGGAAGAAACCTTTGGGGTTTTATTTTACCTGTAATTCATTATGATTCAACAATATGACAGTATAAACCACCTGTATTACCAAAAGTCCAGAGCAAGTAATGTCATCATACTCTGCCTGGGGACAGCATTATGCACAAGCCCGGGGGCACAATTAAAGAGGAAGGTTGTGGTTTTGCTTTTTTAAGTAAATAAGACAAATTCCATACTGTAGAACACTGCGTAACCATAAGAAGGAACGATAGTGTTCTGAATGCACAGGTTTGAAAATTAAAGAGACTGACAGACTAGGGAGAACATTCTGGAGGGTATGCCAGCCTTTCCATAAGATAAAAAGGAAGCGGGGTGTGTGTGTGTGCGTGTGTGTACGAATATTTGCTTACATAAATGCATAAACCAAACTGCATGGACACAAGAAATTGGTAACATTGGCTGACCTTGGGGCCAAGAACTGTTTGGCTGGGGGATAGAGGTGACTGAGAAAAAGAAAGACTTCTTTGAATTTAAAACCATTGAAATATGTTCATAACTCAAAAATTCTTTTTATTTTTTTATTTTTATTTTTGAGACAAGGCCTCACTCTGTTGCCCAGGCTGGAGTGCACTGGAGTGATTAAGGCTCACTGCAGTTTTGACTTCCCAGGCTAAGTAATCCTCCCACCTTAGCCTCCCAAGTAGCTGGGACTACAGGTGTATGCTATAATACCCAGCTAATTTTTTTCTCTATTTTTTTGTAGAGATGTCTCCATGTTGCCCAGGTTGGTCTCAAATTCCTGGGCCTCAAGAGATCTGCCCACCTCTGCGTCCTAAGGTGCTAGGATTTTTGCGGTGTGAGCTACCACACCCAACCTAATCTGGTTTAAAAAACAAAACAAACAAACAAACAAACAAAAAAATCAGAGAGACAGCAAAGACCAGATTCCTTCAGTGGGAAGAAGGATGAGGTGGCAGAAGTAGTCATTTTCTGTTATGAGGGTGCAAAGGGCAGATCCCCACCCAAGTCGTGAACATGCAGGAGACCCGATGAGTCATATTAAGGGGAAGGGACTGGTGGTCATTAACCCAGGTCAAACACAACGCAGGTGGCCTCCTGAGGCTGACAGCTGGCCAGGTAGCACTGGGGAGGGACCAAAGGCTGGTAGACTGCCAGAAATTTGGGGCATGGGAGGGGGTGGGAGGGGTAGGATAAGGAACCAGATGGTCCCTGATGTTCCTTCCCAACTCAGGAACATTGTGATTTTAGAAGACCTGCACACCAGGAGCCAAAAACTCAATCTAAGAAGTGCACAAGATCACACAACACTTGATGCATGTATGTAACTTCTCTAAGACAAAGCACAGGAATAATTACAATTTCCATCTATTTCATAGTGAAAGGCAGATTGTAAATCAAAATTATTAGAGTAGTTTCTACTCACAACAGTTTCAGAATATCAGGGATGCAACAACCAATTGCAATGAAATTAAAGCATCTCTAGATAACATTTGGGTGGGACACTGCGTGCACGTGGACATAACCAATTATCGTGATTCTTCAAATCTTAAGTCCCAAAACAATTTATGGTGGCTAATCCACTCTCCAAGAGACGTTTAAAATTCCTTTTATGAAGAACACCAACACTTCTGCTATGATGGGCTGGTCACTGGACTAGTTTTAGAATATAAAAACAGGAAGGGAAGGACTACATAAGAAAGTAAAGAGGTTACTGGTTCAAGGAGTGGCTAAGGACCAGCTTGAATCCTCCACAAAAGTGCAATCAAAACATCACTGAGAAACCAAATCATCAGCTGGGAAGACAGAGGAAACACAAACCTGGCCTGCAGGGGGGCTGCAAATAGAATTAAACTGTCTCATTAGACATCAAGAAGTCAGGAAGCCCAGTGCCACCAACTTAGGAGAGCTGCAGGCTTCAACCACAGGGACAGCAGATCCTGGGGGTGACAAGGATAACAGTACATGTGCAACTGAACTGATCACGGCTAGAAACTCCCAAATGTCACACTTCAAACCCATTCCTGATTCCTCACTTCCCTTCTATCATCCCTGTGGCTGAAAGCCTGCAACTGAATGATGTTCAGCCTAATTTATCTACCAGGCACCTGGATACCACAAACCATTGAGACTGCTGGCTTCACATTTAGGAGACAAACATGCCAGTGACCTCATTTTGGCCATAACCAGGCTTCTAGAGCTTTACCGCCTTAAAGCATTCAAATGTCCATTATGAGATTTAACTTTTCAGCTCAGATTCATCACCCATCCATGCCACCTTACTGCAAAGAAATAACTTTTATCAAAAACTCATTAGCCAGATAAGCAACTGAAAAACTCTACTCCTTATAGTTTACTGGACTTTCCTTGTGTTACAAATCTCGTAACTTTTACAAAGCAAAATAGAAATCTGTTATTTTTTCTAGTTTCCTCATAAAATACATAAGATCAAAGGATTTCATCTGAGTCCAACTTAAAGTGGCTTTTTTTTTTTAACTTAAAACTATCAAAGTCAAGTTGTTTGGCTTTTTTTTCAAACCACAAGATAGTCTCAATTACCATGTGGGAGGATACTGCTGCAAAAGAGATGTATAACTAAGTAATACCGAAACGAAAATGCCAAATGTTATTTTCAACAGAACACTCTGAGGGGGAAAAAGAAAACAAACAAGAACATTCGGATATTCTTTTTGAAGGCAACTGCATGATGCTAGCTAGATTGTGTCCATGGACTAGATTTCTAAAAGGCCATCTAAAATACATTTTTAAATACTTATTCCTTTCACAGGTGATACCTTATGAAGTTCAATTGTTTTTGATTTGTCATAATATGGACTAAACATAATATGGACTTAACATAAAAACATTATGTCATAATATGGACATAAGTCCATATTACAGACTTAACATAATATGGAGGAATGTAGTTCCAAAATAACATAAATAATTGCTTCCACATTACTTTTTTCTATTTACATATACATTTTTCTCATATCACAATAGTGTCTGAAACATAAGAGGTGCTCATACATATTTGATGAATAACTGGAATTTTTTGTTTTATTTACTTATTTTTGATACTGAGTCTCACTCTGTCATCCAGACTGGAATGCAATGGCATGGTCTTGTATCACTGCAACCTCCACCTACTGGGTTTAAGCGATTCTTGTGCCTCAGTCTCCCAAGTAGGTGGGACTACAGGCACCTGCCAGCACGCCTAGCTAATTTTTTGTATTTTTAGTACACAGGGTTTTGCCATGTTGCCCAGGCTGGTCTTGAACTCCTGAGCTCAGGCAATCTGCCCACCTTGGCCTCCCAAAGTGCTAGGAGTACAGGTGTGAGTCACCGAACCCAGCCAAATAACTGGAGATTGTGATTAACAGTTGAGCTTAACCAATTCTGCACTGGAAGCAACTTCTGAGCCTCACTGGGTCCAAAGGGTAGTTTGGGTTCAGGAGGTGTTACATTCTGTCACTGTCACCTAGTTTGGCCCCTAGGGTCCCAGTCTTCCTTTCTTACCCCACAGTTCTCTCTCTTGAAACTGAGTTCTACTCAAAGAAGCGGAAGGTTCTATCTGGGTAGTACTCATTCTGGAGGATCCCTGAGCTCAGTTACCAGGGAATCCTGCAAAGCCAGGACTGCCTGGGTACAGTGTTCCTTTTAGGAAATCTTTCTTTGCTTTACAGACTTTTTAAATGCCCATGTCACATGTCCATATCTCACATTATTTTTAAGGAGTTTCTATTGAATATTTTATTCATTTTTTTTTATCAATCAGCCTCTCCTCAGTGCTATTTCTTTGTATAACTTGAAGTTAATGTTTAATGCCACACACTTGGTACTTGGTTTTAACAATGTTTCACAAAGGCACTTGATTTTTGTAACAAAGTTTCACAAAAGTACTTGGTTTTAACAATGTTTCACAAAGCTAACAGGCTTGGTTTTCCTTTTACTCTTCAAACATGCTCCCTAGGAGACACAAAGTGGACCGCCTGAGGTCAGGAGTCCGAGACCAGCCTGGCCAACATGGTGAAACCCCATCTCCATTAAAAATACAAAAATTAGCCGGGCATGGTGGCTCACGCATGTAATCCCAGTTACTCGGGAGACTGAGCCAGGAGAATCGCTGGAACCTGGGAGGTGGAGGTTGCAGGGAACCAAGATTGTGCCACTGCACTCTAGCCTGGGTGACAGAGCAAGAGTCTGTCTCCAAAAAAAAAAGTCCATCTCTTCCCACTTCCAATTTAAATCTCTTCCAACTACAGTCCCTCAGACACACTTTGTACCCTTCCACAGAGCTTCTGCTGTATTGTAGGTCCCTCTACAAAGATCCTGTTCTGTTTACAAAAGTCATTAAAAAAAAAAAATTATCAAATGAGAGGTTGTACAAAGACAAGAATCAATGATTCACCTACAGGACAACAGGACTCAAGATAACCATTCCATGGGAAGTAAGGGTGATGCAGCCTGAGGCCAGGTATCTGAACAGCAAAGCCAGGCCTCTCCCACAACCTGGAATCACTCATTTAGACTCTCCTTCCCCACAAACCCTATAGATACAGGAAAGGCATCAGCCACCCCATAGGTGGCTGTCAACCATCAGGGAATGTTGATGCCTGTCATGCGATTTGCTACACTGGACAGGTACTAGGTTCTCTGCAAGAGTCTATGTTGGAAGATGTTCCTAAGAAGCCACAGGACTGGCACAGGTCATCTTCCCAGAGTACGAATTTTTTTGGAAGTCTTCCCAGAGTACCAATTTTTCTGGTAGGTAGCAGAGTGGTTCTCAAAGTACAGAGTCCCGACTACCAGCATCAGCATCACCTGGCAACGTGGAAGAAATGCAGATTCCCAGGTCCCATACCAGAATTCCAGAATCAGAATCTCCAGAACCAAAGTTCAGCAACCTATATTTATAAGCATCCAAATGATTCTGAAGCACAATGAAATTTGAGAAACAATGTTCTATTCAAACAAACAAGGAAGTATCACGGAATGAAAGATGCCATTTGCATACATTTTTAAGATTTCACATTTGCAACTGGACTCCTCTGCAGGGATCATTTCTTCCCCAGAGAAAGCTTGGATGGAAATGTGTGAGAAGGGCAAACGAAATTTTCAAATGCATATGACCTGTATCTGTAGATCTCCCAGATCTGTATCTCCAGCCCTAACCCCTTTCCTCCCCAGCATCCAAGCCCTGAATATCTGACTGTCTCGAAGCCAGCAATGCTGGAAAACCAACTGGATCTGTGCAGAAAACTGAACAGGTCCTGAGTGTTGTTCTCATGCCTCTTGTTCCCAAGCCTTGCTGTTTCAGTAACTCTCATGAAGAATCACTCGGTGAGAAGACACACACACACATTAACAGAGGTACTTCAGGGTTGCAACCATTATGGAGTGTTTTCATCTTGAGTACAATTTTCTATAACGACTGAGTTGGTTTTTGTTTTTAAATTTTTTCAAAGAACATGAGCAATACTTTCATAATAAGAAATTAAATTGTTTTCATAGGGAGGTACCAATTTTTAACCAAATCTCACTGATTGTGCCTTTCTATCCTATGGGATATATTATCTGACCCTGAAGCCACTGGGGTGGTCCTGGTTGCCATCAGTTCAGGCTTGCCCCTTGAGCTCCATCACCCACCCCACCCCACCTCATCCTCTTACACAGCTGCCTCCTTCCTCTCTAACCCCACAGATTATTTCCAAATTGAGTCAATTAAGTTACTATTAACACTCTACCCCACATGTCCAGCACCACTGGCAAGCCTTCCCAGGCAACACACACATACACACACAGCAACACACACACACACACACACACACACACACACACAGCCCAGGCACAGCTACCTCATCTTCACAATCACCCCTTTAATTACCATGCTATGGTGGTATCCATATTTTTACACTAATTCTGGGCCCTCACCTTCATCTTTCTCAACCTTTATTGAGCACCTATTAAACACCAGAAATTTACATTTTGGAATGAGAACAACTCATCCATGATCTACTGAAGCTCACCACGACACAGAAAACATCCAAATACATGGAGATAAGAGTAATGATGTGGTAACACTCAGACAAAGAAAAAAGATAAATGGGCCAACATCGAAGAGAAAGAAACAGAACGAAGAAAGGTGGAGGGAGGAGGCAGAAAAGGCTGGCCAGCCACTTGGAGAGCCATTCTAAAATAGTTTCTTCCCGTGCGTGGTCCATCTGTGGCAGAAGCAGCACATTTCTTTCCCTCGACCCCACTCCAGGATACTGTACCAGGCAGACGAGTCTGCCTGATGAAGAACTGTGAAGAATCATTTTAGGTGAGAATCTAAGGAATGCATGTTTGGCAAAGGAAGAGCTCCAAAAGTCAAGGTTGTTAGTCACCACAACATAACACTCAGGAAAGTTATGAAATCCCCTGTAGAGGGCTTTTAAAAGTAGGTTAGATTCCAATCTCTCCGCCTGGTTGAAGTGCAGGCTTAACTCCCAACAGAGTCAAAGTTCAAAGTCCCTTTCAAGGTGGAGGAGTCAAGAACCTCCACCAACTTACCTGGGCCAGTGAGGCAAGATCACAGGAGAAGGGGGGTCATGGTAAGACCCCTCCCGCACTGGACCAAGCCACTCACACCCTAGTATGAAAAACTCTTGGCTGGGTGCCCATCAACCACAGCCACCATGGCAAAGACAGCCAACTAGTGTGGGCCGTCCGGCACTGACCACCACAGCTCACAAAGGGACCAGTCACCTGAAGGAATGCATGGCACCTCCTAAGAAAAGTCATTCCTAGTCCTCCCCGCTACTTCTCTGCAAATAAATATTAAAAGTTAAATATATCTAACATCTAAAACACATTCTGTCAGTCCAAATCATGGGTGCTTTTAAGGGTCTCTCTTTTAAGTACAGGAAACAAAAGCTTCAAACCAGAAGTTTAAAATATATCAAAAACAGAAGGGTTGGTGGCTCAGCCAACAGCAGAGATAGGAGGTACACAATGCACTGACTTCAGAACAGAAAGACATCGCCCCTTCACAGGATACAGAATGCCATTTTATTTGGTTAATCACATTGAACTCTTCATCAAATTATCTTAAAAGGCAAACAAAAAGTATTACAAAACCTAAGAGAAAATCCACAATTCTTCCAAAAATAATCTAATAATTCTACTCAGTATTCAATATCAGAAAAAGCCTTACTCAGGCAATTACACAGAAATAAATTACCGTCCACAGTAGAGTGTCATTTCTCACTACACAGTGTAAGAGAAACATTCACAGATACCCATTTTTTCCCTCAGTAAGAAAAATCCACAACTGTCATGGTGTTCCTACATTTTCAATCTATTCATTTTCTTAATTTATTTCCCAAAGCAATATCTCCACTTAAGAAAAACCAATCAGGCCTTATTTAGACTTGTTCCTAAATAAACCCTGACGTTTGAACAAAATCCTAAGAAAGAAGTAACCAGGTCAACCATGTTACAGATGAATTAACAGCTCCAGCATCTGGAGGTAATATAACACAATCATGGCTATGGGTGGATTCGCAGAGTTTCAGAATGCCACAGGAAGGTAAAGCCTCCTCCCCCACCAAGCAAAGTCTTACCAAGTGTTACTTGCTCAAATGTGAGATGTCTCATTTAGAAGGATACAATATTAAAGGTTTAGTGCATTAAAGTAAAGCTGGAAAACTCAAGGGGCAGAACAAGTTCTGAAGAGTATGGGGAAGTTGTGGCTGCAATCATGGCTAACTTTCCACTGCCAGGTGACAAGGTCACAGGAGAGCAGTTTTAAGTTGACTCCCAGGAAAGCAGACTACACAGTTGTTCCTCTCTGGAAATGGCTTGATTGCTGTGTGACTGGCTCACGTCAAATCACAGGGGCCTAATGAACTTGCCACCTGGACACCAAGGTCCAGCCTCTCCGAGGACTGCAGAGTTATCTCTTCAGGAAATGCAATAAATCTGACCCAGACAACTCCGCGTAAGATAACATCAGTTGTCCAGGGCCCTCTACCTTCAACGTTCAGAAGTACACTCTGTCTTAAAGGAATCCTTGTATATTTCATGTTTTCCTGTGCAAAAGCTTCCTCTCTGCCACTTTCAGTTTATGTAATCAGACAGCTGGCTGTGAGCATCTCCATAAAGCAGGATCTGCATTATTTCAACTAAGGCAAAAATAGAATCCTCGTAAGTCTGGGGCCACCAGTAGTGTATCATTCAGCCCCGTGACACTGTAATTCTTACCAACTGCTTAGAGAAAATAAGGAAATCGTAAAATATCAACTATACGGATTCACTTTTCTTCTAAGATTCTAGTATCCACCACATATTGGTCTATTCTCCCACAAAGCTTAAAATTATGTTGGAGTTATGCGTGGAAGTGTGTCTCCCTCCAAAACTTCCATGTTGAAGCTCTAGCCCCCAGAACCTCAGAATGTGACTGTATTGGGAGACAGAAACTTTAAAGAGGTTATTAAGGTAAAATGAGGTCATATGTGTGGGCCCTAATCCAATCTGACTGGTGTCCTTCTAAGAAGAGGAAATTTGGACACACAGAGACACACAGGGCTTCGGGTGTACACAGAACAAAGGCCATGTGAAGGCACAGCAAGGGGCCACCTGCAAGCCAAGAGCAGAGCCTTGGGAGAAACAATCCACCGGGCCCCTGATCTTGGCTTCTGGCCTTAGAACTGTGCGGAATCATGGCCAGGCACAGTGGCTCACACATGTAATGCCAGCACTTTGGGAGGCTGAGGCAGGCAGATAAATTGAGGTCAGGAGTTCAAGACCAGGCTGACCAATATGGTGAAATCCTCACTCTACTAAAAACTATAAAAATTACCCAGACACAGTGGCAAGTGCCTATAGTCCCAGCTACTCGGGAGGCAGAGGCTGGAGAATCACTCAAATCTGGGAGGCAGAGGCTGCAGTGAGCGGAGATCGCACCACTGCACTCCAGCCTAGGAGACAGAGCAAGACTCTGTCTCAAAAAGTAAACAAACAAACAAACAAAAAAAAACTCAAAACAAAACAAAACAAAAAAGACTTTGCAGAATCAATTTCTGTTGAAGTCACCAATCTGGTATTTTGTTATGGCAGCTCTAGCAGGACTAGAGAATTGGAAAGAAAATATTTCAGTGACCAAAAAAGGGGAGGGAGGGGTAGACACCTTGGGTCCTGTGTCCTTCCCCTGGGCACGTGGCCTCACAAGCAGCCCCATTCTGATCCCGGCCCCTTCTGCAGTGCAGAGCCAGAGCACAGAAACCCGGCCCTGTGGGCAGAGAGGTCACTGGGGCTTCAGGGGACAGTGAGGTGCCCTGGAAGAATGGATGAGATTTGCTGGCAGAGAAGAAAAGACATAGCAAAGAGAGGCCACAGGCATGAAAAGGGCATTCAAAGCCCCAACAGAAAACAGAATGAGACAACTGAACAAAAGGTACGAGGAATCAACTCCACAACAGAGAATTGGCAAATACACACACAGAATATGAGGCTGTCTCCCTCCTCACCGCAAACAAACTGAATTCACATGTACTTCAGTGCCTCTTGAATTAGCAGAGATTAAAATGTTAACATTAGCGGCTGTTTATACAAAACTGTGCACATTCAGAGCAGTGGTATTAACAGCCATCCTGACAATGTACAGAAAAGGACAGTGAAGCTTAGGAGAGAGACCGAGTATATTCTCCAAGCTCAGGCAGCTCTAAGCAGCAGAGGCTAGACAGGACACAAGACACAGTGTTCATATAACACTGCTTCTCAATTCGGGTGGTGGGGGGGGGTGATCCTGGCCCCCAAATGTGGCAATGTGGAGAGACATTTATTACATCAGGGAAAGTGCTCCCAGTATCTAGTAGGCAGAGGTCAGGGATGCAGGGAACATCCCATGGGACACAGGACAACCCACAACAAAGAACGATCCAAGCCACACAGTCACCAGCGCTGCCTTCATTGGGAAACCCTATTCCAGAACCAATGCCAGCTCAATTGCACATTCACAACCTTTCTCTAATTTTGAAATAACTTTAGTTTCAAAATAAAAACTTACTAATGTACACACAGACACACAAAGCTATCAACCACGCTGCTACATATTCTACTTGTAACCCAGAGAAATCTCCCATCATCAGGCCTCCCACCCCAGCCTGAGAACACATCCTAGGCTGAACACCTTTACATGGGCTCTGCCTGGAGTCCTGAGGCCAGCTCATCTCACCCTTACCCACGTGTTCTTCTCATTAGTTCTCCGTCCACATCTGCTCTGCACATCTCCTCAGCACTGGCCCAATGCAAAATGAAAACATGGATCCCTTGCTTGAAAATTATCAAGAATTTCAAGATGGTGAGAAAAGAGCATTAAACCAAACACAGGGTCCTTCTGGGTGTGCAGTGAGTGACCACAGTGGGCGCAGGCTCACGAAGCTGACCTTGAGCAGCTCTGCAGCCTCCCATGTCCTCACCCTGCCTCCTCCCTACCCACTGTGCCAAGTCTTCATTCTTCTCCAAACTGCTTCCACCACTCCTTGTCACACTGAAGCTTGGCTCTGCACAGGGGACAGGTTCCAGGAGGCTACAGTTCTCCAGCACTTTTTAGGGCCAGGGCTGAACCCTATTCTGGGACTTTCCACCTCAGCCTTCATATCATGAAGAGTCCTCCTTGTCTTATTATCTACAGAGCACTTGGCTGGTCACTCGACACCCCAGCACCCAACCCCTCTTTAAAGACGGCATGGAACCTGAGTTGCCATCTTCCTCCCCAGCCCAAATCCTGCATCATCCTAGATCACTATTGTCCACACCCACATGGCACCCTTGATTCACAAACAACTCCCTGAGCCCCAGACACCTCTGCCCATGTTATGCCCACACCCAGAGCCATGCTGGACTGGGCCACCACGCACCACCTCATTTCTGGAAACCTCAACTCCAGAGCACGTTCTCTGCGGCCAGGTCTCCCCCGCCCACCTTCCTGAGGATCAGCACATCAAATGGCTAATGAGCGCTAGGGCGAGCTCAACCAGAGCCCAGTACTGATTCAATACGTCTATGCATCCTCTCTTTAGCCCTTGCAGTGACACTGTGAGATGGGCACTGCTATTAATGCTTCCAACCCTATTTTTTCAGGGAGAAAAATGATTCTGAGAGAGACTGAGAAAATGCATCCTGGTGAACAAGCCAGTGTGTAGCCCCAAGCTCTTGATCACGAAGCAGAACTGTTTCCATTTGACACTGTGAAAAACACCCCCAAGGTCACTAATAAGTGCCAATTTAAAAAATAGTATATTTTTCAATCACCTGACTGACAAAGAGTAAAAGGAGTAACAAGACTCAGAACTGGTGAAAATGTGAGGACAGGTCTGTGAGAAGTCTGTGAGGAGGACTGGAAACTGATGTATTTCTAAAACACAATTTGGCAAAATCTACAAAGAGCCTTAAGTAGTGGAGACTTTGCTGCAAGAAGTCCACTTCTAAAAACCCAACAAAGAGACTCAGACAAGCAGACAAAGATGTATTTACAGGAGTATTCATCAGAGGGGGGAAACCCAATTCCTTAAACATCCATAGGACTGATAAAACTGGCTACAGTAATAATTACATTATCACTATCATTGGGTATTGTCAATAAACTAGGATAAAGTACTAATACTTTGACATTACCTCATTCAATCCTCACAATTTGGTATATTTTACAAAAGAGGAAAATGTTGCCTACTCCAGAATCTGTTTCATTGAGAAAAATTATGTGGAGCTGTGTCTATCAAGCAAGG
The DNA here is from genome assembly GCA_036589455.1 of Ateles fusciceps. Lineage (NCBI taxonomy): Eukaryota > Metazoa > Chordata > Mammalia > Primates > Atelidae > Ateles > Ateles fusciceps. The sequence continues at coordinate 13,671,415 of JAZHEH010000078.1, forward strand.
AAGATACCCATGGTATATTATTCACAGTAAAATACAGTTACCTTACAGCAAAGTAGAATTTGAGTTCAGATTTGATTCTTCCGACTGCCACATTGTTTGGTTATTTACTGTCTTCTCAGCCGCAAATCCACCCTTTCCCTTGTCTGCCCCTTGATGCTTGGACCCCACAAATCAAATTTCCCTGACTCCCTTTCCAACTGGCTTCCTGCTGGGGCCTGATGAGAGGGGACCCTGGTAGGAGAGCCTCGGGGGAAGGGAAGCACCATCCCAGCATCAGCAGTGGGGTCTGATGTCTTCCCACTGCAGAGGTAGCATCAGCTAAGAGAGGGCGTCCCCTGGGCTCAGGTGACCCAGCCCCGTGGTGGTGCCTGCTTCCTGCAGGGCTTGTCTCTGGGCTCTCTCAGGGTCACACCACCTTGTTCTTCATCCCCCACGCCTGTGGAGCACCTGCTTGTGTGAGATCCCCTCTGTTGGGCTCTGACTGGTACCACATGCACATGTATTAATATTTACTCAGCACCCAACTGCTGAGCGGTTATGCTGCACCAGGGGCTCTTCTAGGTGCTGGGGACGTAGCACTAGCAAGGCACAGTGCGTGACCCTGAGTCTGCCCACCTGCATCAAATGGTGTGTAGACACACTAAAACAGGAACCACCTGGTACACACGAGGGAGACTGCAGGTAATTTTTATTTTGTTCTTTATCCTCCTTCCATGGTTTCCGGTTTTGTTTTTTTTTTCCAGGACTGGCTTTTATAATCAGAAATTTAGTATTTTAAAAACAGTAGACAAACTATCCTAGTCTCTGAATTCTACGATGCTTCAAAGAGGTAAGATCTCCTTAAGACTGTGACATAGTTTGGATGTTTGTCCCTGAAACCGCATGTTGACAGTAATCCCCAGTGTTGGATGTGGGGCCTGGGGGGAAGTGTTTGGGTCATGAGGGTGGATCCCTCATGGCTTGGTGCTGTTCTGATGAGGGAGTTCTCATGAGGGAGTTCTCTGGTTGTTTAAAACTGCATGGTACCACAACCCCTTGCTCTGCTCTGGCCATGTGAGATGTCTGCTCCCTCGTCATCTTCCACCATGATTAGAAGCTTTCTGAGGCCTCTCCAATATCCAAGCAGATGTCAGCATCATGCATCCTGTACAGCCTGCAGAGCCACAAACCAATTAAACTTCTTTTCTTTATAAATTACTGTCTCAGGTGTTTCTTTACACCAATGCAAGAATGCCCTAACAGAATAATTGGAGAGAGAGATACATATTATGTATATACATATATGTGATTATATATGTATATATATTTTGTGTGTGCAGCAGAATATTTTCTGTCTTGGCCAAGAGAACAGAAACAAAAGAGATCTGAGCTACTATTACAACAACAACAAAAATGCTAACTGAAGCACCTTCTGTTTCTATCAAAATGGAAACCTGTGACTTAATAATACCTAAAGGAATATTCTGGATACCTCATATCAGGCCACAGGGAAAATGCCCATTTCTATATAATACGAACATCCTTCTTTCCTAGGTATGAGATAACCTAGCACGCAGCTGCAAAACCCTACTGCTGGCCCTCTGTCCCTCTCTTCTCCCTTTCTTCGACAGCTGTGGCCTGTCCGTCCCACCACCAGCCGCTGTGTCTTCTTCACAGGAACCATCCAAGGGAAGGATTAATTCTGCTTCCTGCTGGTTTCTTGCACCATCCTATCCACGGTCTCCCTGGGGACCTGGACGCAGAACACGGGGATGGGCACAGGTCCTGTGTTTATGCTTCTGCAACACAAACATCCTGCTGCGCTCACCCTCCGGTGAGCTTGATTTCTTATCTTTAAATAGCACTGCATAATTACTGGCACTAGGTTTGCAACACACCAGAACCGACAGTTTTACAGCCTGCCCCAGAGGCTGTAGGCATTCCTGCAGATAACGGAGAACTGCAGAAATAAACTTAATGGCCCCTTTCAAAGATACTTATGAGAATCACAGAAATGTCTAGGAATACTAGATACTGTAGCTGATAAAACTCAACGTTTTTGAGAGAACAGGCAGCTGAACTCTGTCTAATAAGGCAAATTCCAATGTCATGCTGTGAGATCAAGAGTGTGGGGTTACTTATGTGTGTACCTGGACACATTATTATGCCTCAGTTTCCCTACCAGTGAACAGGGATATGATGTGCATAGCCTTTGTTGTCTGTCTGGAGGTGCTGCCAGGGGGTTTGAGTGATGCTTATAAAGTAGCTAGACCAGTACCTTGCACTAAGGGATATCAATATGTACCATTTCCCCCAAGTCAGGACTTGGGGCCAGCTCTCCTGACCTGCAACAGGCACCTGTCCACTCCGCTTGCTGCCTCTTCTCCACAGGCAGGATAGGTTCAACATTGATCCAACCATGTAGGCTGGACCCCCTCTCCCACGCTCCATTGCTAAGGACTCCACCAGCATCCAGATACTGATGACTTGATAATCAACGAACATCTGAGATAAAGACCCTCCTTAAATATTAACATTAAAAAAAAATAAAGGGTGAGTTCTGTAAACTGCAATTTTTTTTTTTTTTTTGAGACAGAGTCTTGCACCGTCACCCAGGCTGCAGCGCAGTGGTGTGATCTCAGCTCACTGCAATGTCTGCCTCCTGAGTTCAAGCAATTTTCCTGCCTTAGCCTCCCGAGTAGCTGGGACTACAGGTGTGTGCCACCACGCCCAGCTGTTTCTTTGTATTTTTAGTAGAGACTGGGTTTCACCATGTTGGCCAGGATGGTGTTGAGCTCCTGATCTCGAGATCCGCCTGCCTCAGCCTCCGAAAGTACTGGGATTAGAGGCGTGAGCCATCGTGCCTGGTCTGTAAACCGCAATTTTTAAGCTGCTTTTGTTACTGCACAGGAGACGAGAAATTAAATTCTCATTTCCAGAGTCTTCATAGTCTGGGCCTGAATGCTCATTAAGTATATGACATTAAAATGGTAAATGGAGAGATTCCTTCCTAAACACATACAGGTCATTCAGCCAGTAATGAGAAATATATTAAACACAGGTGTTTCTACAAAACAGAATGCAGGGTAAGATTCCCAAAACTTCTTTTACCTAGCTTGAGTTGAAAGCTGTCCTCAGCAATCCTCTGAGGTCTGGAACATGTTTGAGCCCATTTGCCAGGCTATGAAATGTCAGAGGATTTCTGTCAATATCAGCTCCCCAACACCCCCACAGAAGATATAAGACATTCCTTCTGAAAGTTGAAGAAAATTACATAGATTTTGTCAATTAGATCAGAACTTAAACATGGAAATTTAAAATTTAATTAGAAATTCTGGAAGGCAGTGGGGGGGGGGGGCTGGGGGTGTGTGTAAACAAAACCTACAGTGCCTGCTCCATCATGTTTCTCTGAAGTTTGCCATGACCCTAACCTCCTCCTTGGCTTTCACAAGGCAGAGAGTACTGTTTTCACAGCTCCTGTGAGTTTCATCAGACAGTAGCTGCAAATCCAAGAGCTGAGCCAGGTTAATGAGCCACAGGCATGGGTTCTAAGATTATTTCCCATTTTTAACTTGAAATTTAGAAATTGGGGGACAGGCAAGAGAAACTTTTCAAATATTCCTTTTAGCTACATTCAGTGGTAATGAGATGTGTGCACATATATAATACGTGCATTCCTAACGCTAGTCACATAACATATATGTACATAAAAATATTCCTGACACTAGAGGGAAGAACGACTTCTTCATATGAATGATGAGTGTTTGTACACACAATTAGGAGTTCAAAACCTGCTTTCAGAATAGGAGTAGGAACAACTAGACCAGAATAAACCATCATCACATAAAGTTTAAAAAAGAAACTGAAAAAACAAAAAACTATCTTTCAAAGGAGTCAATATTTTGCCTTATATCCATCCCAGCCTGGTGATTAATTTTGTTTGATTTTATTCCGTAACTCAATATGACTTTTTTATGTCATCCTGACAAACCATACTTGGCTGTCTGCAATAACACTGTAACAAGAGTTCATATTTTCTCTAATCTGAGTAACTTACATTGTATTTCCCCATAGCTGCCTTGTGTAGGGAGGATAAAAGGTGCTTTTGAAACACTCTACCACAACCCCTGCCAGGTAATGACTTCCAATACCAGGAAGGAGGAAGCTCTCCAACCCTGCTGATGGGTAACAGGAACCCAGGCAGCCCCGTGCTGGGTGCCCGAGGTGTGGCCAGCCCAGTGGAGCCGCATCAGGAAGGTGGTATTAGATTACTCCCCCCTGCTCCACCCGAGGACACTAAAACTCAGGGGAAGAGAAACAGGTCCGGGGCCGGCTTCTGCCTAGGGAGCTGGGTCTCAAACCCAAGTCCCTCAACTCACAAAACCCCATGCCTCCCCCATCACTCTTATCAGAGCGATACTATCGACAATGTGATAGTTATTGGAGCATAATGAAATCCGCAACGCTTCCTCTAAGGTCTCTGATAATCTCAGACACTAACAAGTGACAACTCTGAGCAAATGCCACAAGGCCACTCCACCTGCTTTACCTCCAGCAGAGCTATGCGACAGGTCAAGGCAGACACAAAGGTTTAATTCAGCAGCATAACTCTGCTACTAACAGGAGAGATGACACCAGAAAGGCACTCCTCCTCTGAGAGAAACATTGAAGATACACCATGTTAAGGAAAGTAATGCTCCACTCAGAGATGGAAGAATCCACTGATTACAAAGGAAGGAACCTGACTGGCACTTTCACAGCAGGCAGCACCAGTCTACATTTTTATAAAATGGTAAGGGAACACACTGTATTTCCTCATGCTGATAGCCCTCTGTGGGGCAAACAGAGGGCTTCTATAAACCTTGGCAAGTATGATTTTAATCACAGAGCAAATTCATAGGTGGAGACTTGAGCAGTTCCTCGATCTCTGCACCAGAATTTCCCAGGTATACACTCCCCCTCATGTCATCTGCACAGCAGTTACAAGACTGCATGCCCTGTCCTTAGCTAGATCAGGGGCCCTCTGGGACTAGGTATACGTATGTCATTGCTCCAGCCCCCTTCTGGATGCTCCAAGGCTAGTCCAGGCCAAAACAACTCTTCACTGGATTCCCTGGGCAGCCTCCTAACTTGGGTCCCTGACTCTATTCTTGACCCAGTCTGAGCACTGAACCAATGTCCATCAGCTATGCAAGCAAAATATAAATCCAATCGGGTCACATCCCTGCCTTAATATAACCTACAAAGCCCCCATCCCACCGACCTGACTCATCATCCTCACCTTTTCCACTCCTACCCCGCCCCCACCCACTCAGCTGCAGGGGGTTCTGCAGTTGTTTCCTGGGGTTCCTCCCTTTGGGAGGCTATCGAGGATGAACACAGCTGATCTGAAGTCGGGCTCCTGAGGCACAGCTGCCGCCACTCAGCCAGATCTCCGTGGTCCTACTCAAATGAAGAGTGACTTTTGTTGTTATCAGGTAATACAGAGAAAGACATCCTCCATCCTGTTCTGTCCCTAACCACCGACACCTGAGTTAGGGGGTTGTCGATTTTTACTTTGCTTTTTTCTGTATTGTTTGGTTATTTTTAGCAAGCATGCATCACTTTAAATATATTTTTCTGTTTACAATGTTGATAGGATTGTCAACATTCCTAATAATCCTCAAGTTGATAGGATTATCATGATTGTATCAGCCCAATTTTTTCTCTGCCAGCAAAACAGAGTTTCAGTTCATTAAGTATTACATCTCTCAAAATATATAACTAAGGGCACTGACAGAAACATATCCGAGGGCCTCCTGTACAGGGGTAGGGGGTGTTGGGGGGGGGGCAGATAATAAAGAATCCTATCCTCTCCTTCCCAGTCCACCCCCATACTATGCACAGCAGTAAAGACTATAGAAAACAATCTCTCAGTTTTCTGAGTTTAATTTATATTGTTAAATGGCCAAGTATATTAAGTGACCAAAAATATGAGCATTTTTACATGAAGGGTTATATCAGGTAAAATAAAGGCAGAGCACTGAGGACCCAGAATGCCCAGGCATGGGCCTTGGGGCTGGACGATCCATTCAAGGTGGCTGAAATGAGTCAGCGTGGTCCTGGCAGGGCTCCAAGCATCCTGCCGACTGCCAGCCACAGGGTGCCTAACCCTGTCAGGGACTGAATGTTTGTGTCCCCCAAAAATTCATGTGCTGAAATCCTAATCCCCAAGATGGCAGTATTGAGAGGTGGAGCCTTTGGGAGTGACCAGGTCATGAGGATGGTGCTGTCGTGAACGAAATAAGTGCACTTACAAAAGGCACAACGGAGCTTGCTTTCTATCTCTCGTCATGTAAGGACACGACAAGGTGACTGCCATCTGCAGACCAGGAAGCAGGCCCCCAGCAGACCAGAGCTGCCAGCACTTTGATCATGGACTTCCCAGTCTCTAAAACTGTGAGAAATAAATGTTTTTCATGTAAGCCACTCAGCCTACGGTACACTGCCACAGCAGCCAGAGCTGACTAGGACACTTTCCCTCAGCCAAAGAGGGAAGAGGGACAGGTGAAGATGCTTATTTCCAACAGTACTTAGTAATTTATCCACAACTAACTAAAATGGCTTGTTTTCCAGGCCATACCGGATCAAAATATCAGGGGTGCAGCTGTGCACATGCTTTATGAGGAAAGAGGAGGAGGGGAGAGAAGACGAAAGAAGGAAGTCACCCAGCAATGCCTCAGCATCACTCAGAGTGGTCATCTAGCCCAGTGGTTTTCAAAATGCAAGTCACATAACCCATGGATATGAAATCCATTTAGTGGATCCTATTTATTTAATGAAATAAAAATGGTTAGAATGAAGTACACTAGCACCACTCAACCAGAAAATATCAGAAGCCTGGAAAAACAGGAATCAAAGAGAAACCCTAATGTCAGAGAAGTGAAGGGGCTAGGTGTGGTGGCTCACGCCTATAATCCCAGCACTTTGGGAGGCTGAGGCAGGTGGATCACCTGAGGTCAGGAGTTCAAGGCCGGCCTGCCCAATATGATGAAACCCCGTCTCTACTGAAAATGCAAAAATTAGCCAGGCGCGGTGGCAGACACCTGTAATCCCAGCTACTCAGGAGGCTGAGGCAGGGAGAATTGCTTAAACCCGGGAGGCAGAGGTTGCAGTCAGCCGAGACATGCCATTGTACTCCAGCCTGGGTGACAGAGGAAGACTCCGTCCGAGTGGGGGGGGGGGGGGGCGGGAAGAGGGAGGGGGGCAGAGGGAGAGAGAGGGAGAGAGAGAGAGAGAGAGAGAGAGAGAGAGAGAGAGAAGAGAGAGAGGAGGGAGAGGGGGAGGGAGAGAGAGAGGAGGAAGAGGGGGAAGAGAGAGAGAGACAGAGAGACAGAGACAGAGACACGTGAAGGAAGTCTTCAGCAGGGCAGCAGGAGAGCACAGGATGGGTGATGGCAGACGCAGGGCCCAGCCCAGATCAGACCACCTGGATGGCTCTAGGCTAGACTACATCAGGAACACGGACAGGCGTTATACCAAATGGGTCTGAGCACACTGAAAAGAGGCTGACATAACTGGGGACAAGCTGGGGAAATCTTTACAAATAAAATACAAGGAAGAAAAAGACAAAGTTGAGCAGGGAAAGTAATGATGGTATATACTACCGAGCTCATGTGTCAAGAGCGTTTACAGAGTGATTCGAGGTCAACACAGAAAACGGAGCTGCCCAACAGTATGAGACACCTGTATCTGATGTGGTAGGAACAGGATATCTAGGTGAAAAAAAAGCAATCCTTAACTTCTAAAATGAAAATCAAGGTTGAAAATTCAAGTAGATGCACCAAAATCATGTTTTGGAGATTGGAGGGTAAAAGTTCAATCAGTCAAAAGAGGTGGAAGTGGTTGTCTCTGAAGAGCGGGCAGTGAATATACACTCTGGGTTCTAAGACTTTTCCTCCCTGTTATCCTCTCAAATGCAAACTTCTCTTCCTGGCCCTTAAGGCCTTTCCCAGCTAACAAACCCACTCCCCACTGCTGCTGGCCCTCACACCCTCCTCCACCTAACTGAGCCCTCACTCCCCTTCTCCACCGCCCTCCAGAGACTTCCTGTTCATGCAAGAGATTCTGGACTTAGGAGTGGTGCCCATGAGGCCCTGCAGAAGAACACACAGAACTCATTTCTATGGTCTTTTTAGACGGGTTGGGCCTTATGATATGGCTTTTATCTAATTTCCTATAAGAATAAATGAATCCACATAAATCACATGGGATGCATTTCTCTCAACAAGAGAACCAGAACACAACTTCCACTCTAAAGGAAACCCTGCGCCACTCATGGTAGAACTTCTGTGGTAGCCAAATTGCTGCTCTCTGCTTTTTGAAACTAAATATTGCTCAATCATTTAAAATGATTGCTTTTGCCAGACTGCAGATAGTATTACCTTTGCATTCAGGTACTCATACAATGGCAGGGACCAAAAGCTTAAGATAATGTCTACAGGAGAAATACTTTAAATGCTTTTATAAAAAATATCTATTCCTTGATTTTCCTTTCTTGGAATTAGGAAAATCAGACAATTATTCCATTTTAGCGGCAAAACCTGTCGTCAGCGTATACAACACTGGTTGGGCCACTTGCGAAATAACATGTTTAGTTCTGGATTGTACCTTTTGAAGGAGTCGATGAAACAAAAAAGAGTGCCCAAAAGAAAGTTCCAGAACAGTGCTGAGTCTGAACCGGCACCTCCTCTCAATTCCAAGATCTCAGTGCCTGACTCGCTTGGCTTTTCTGGGTCCTTCTGGAATGTTGCTCCACTTTCCTTTGACCTTAAACCTGGTAAGTATTACTTAAATCTCTCCTGCTCCATCAGCCTCTCCCTCACTACTTGGAATTATACTAAAGGTCTTCTTCCTTTTGTGAATATCCACTGGAATCAGTCAGTAGCTGCCGGGTTCCTCCCTTTCATTAGCCTCAGATTCCCTGCATATCAAACAAAATGAAAACTGCTTGAAGACACTGACTGCAACCTCTGTGTGCCTCCTGCCCTACTCCAAACCCAACGCTGGGGAGAGAAGGCACTTCAAAAACAAAACAAAACAAAACAGTTTGTGCCAGTCCTCAAGCAGACGATCTGTAATTAAAAACACTTTAGCAGTAGCTACATCAAACAGATGATCTCAACTCAGTGGCAGGACACAGAGCAGGGTTCTTACTTGAAACTCCACTTTCTCAGGGTGAACAATCTTCCCCTCAAATACTTTCTCTGCCAACTGATGAGGTGAAGGAAATGGCTTCCCACAGAGAGCCAAAATTATTACCATACATAATAACAACACATGAAATGCCCTCAGCATGTGAGCTGTTATCTTAATTATTTTCTTGCTTTACCTCTAAGCCACAAAAAGTTTCAAGCTGACTTTACATTTATAATCTTCTTATTCCTTAGTAGATGCAGTAATTGACCACTGGATTTGCCAGCAGAACTACCCGTATTTAGCCACAGGGGGGAGCAAGCATTCGGCTTCTTGGCCAGCCACACAAGGGGTATGGCCATCAATGAGCAGAACAAAACCCAGTGTCTTCTTCAGGAAACAAGGGCCAAGACTGTCTCAATAACCTGGGTTCCCCGCAGGAGACACACTTCCATTCTTTCCATACCCAGTCTGGCTGTGACTTTCCTCCCATGACAAGTGTGACCCAAAGACAGACAAAACAATCCCATAAATCAAGGAGTGAAGAATATTCGAGTCCATGCACCAGGAATACCAATGAACAAAACTTTGCAAATGTGTTAATTCTGCAAGAAAAGCCAAGAACCAGTGGGGAATTTACTAGAAAGAAATTAGCTGTGGCCAAGTATGCCAAAGGTTAGTTTCTGCAGACTGCCTGAGATCACAACTTGGAATTTCAGTCTGCACTCATAGCTTGTAGAGGAGAAGAAAGTGTTTTTCTCTCTCCATATATGGTCAGGTGACCTACGCGTCAAGGTTAATTCACAGTCAGATACAAGGGCAAACCACACAAAGGAGCCATCACAAACACAACACAGCCTGGGGTCTCAGGTGCACACACATTCACAACAGACCACAGCTTTAGAGACACATTTCCTGAGTAGAAGAGAATACTAAACTACCACACGAGGCCAAGGTCAATACGGATCTCAAGATGTTGGGCCAATTTGCCACATCATCGTCCCTTTTCTCCTCGTTGTGGAAGCGTGACATTCATTTCTTCCATTTCATTAATTCATTCATTTTTCCATTAATCGTGTACTGTTTCAGGACTTCCACTGGACAGGCTGATGCCATGGAGGCTAGTATCAGACAAATAAGGTGGCCAGCCCTCGCCTTTAAAGAGATGGAAATACGTGAGCAGGCAATTCCCAAAAAAAAGGGAAACCCCTGATTTGAGTCCAATCACAGAAACCCTAATTCACTCTAAGGAAACTCTAACGTCCTTCTACAATGTTCCTTTGCTTTCGATTGACCTTAGACCTGAAAGGTTTTACTTAAATCCCTTCTCTTCCATCAAACTTTCCCTCACTACTTCACACTGCACTAAAGGTCTTCCTTTGTGAATATCCACTGTGATCACAGTCAGTAGCTCCCAGGCTCCTCCCCTTCATTCACCTCAGGTTCCCTGCCTATCAAACAAAATGAAAACTGCTTGAAAACAAAAGAAAAGGAAAGAGATTAAAAGAAAAAATAGAAGGGAAAAGAGAGAAAAAGAAAAGAAATTCTGATTTTCACTTAGAAAACGAAATTGCTTTAATTGATTTGGGTGACAACCAACAGCCAAATTAAGAATATTAAGTTCACTTCCTTTCATATCTCACATTCTCATCTCTAAAAACAGAGATAAAGTAACCCCTATCTCGATGAAGCGAGCTCATATCCATAAAAATTTTTAGAGCCTGAATCCATGATTCCTGAGCTCAGAAAGGCAACTAGGACTGGCTTGAACACCTACCAAGCACCATACGGTCATTAACTCACTAAAATTCACAGCAACTCTGTGTCCTATTATTCATTATGCCACCTTATGAATGAGCATAGAGTGAGCCCTTACTGTGTTAGCTCTTTCACCATCATCATGATGTGTGCGTAGACAGTCTAGCAAGCATGGAGGGGAAATGCTATGTTTGCTGCATTATGAGTATTACTATATTAAGAAAAAACTCCACTTGCAATTTAGAAGTTTTACTTCCTATTTACATATATTTCCGCCTCTCAAAAAAACCCGCAAACTCATTAATGCAAATAACATATTACCTAAAGAAAAAAGATTAGGTTCCAGTCCTGTTTCAGATACTAAATCTGGCATAATAACTATGCACAAGCCTCCCCATGTTCCTTTGAGCTCCAACCTCATCTAGAGAAGGGAGTTGAGAGCCCCCTCATTGGGGCAAGATTCACTGTGAGGCCACAGAGAACCCTGTATAAACCCTGGAACCATGCAAGCAGGGGTACAGTGGAAACAGGTGGCATAGAAACTTTAGAAGTGCCTTCCCCTAGTTATCCTTGTCCTCAAAAACGTCAAAATGTTCAACAGTAATATTTAAGCATATAAAACCATAAGAATTCCATTAGAGTCAAAACACAGGCTCTCCCAAATCTGAAAAGACATCCAATTCCCAGCTGTTACACATTCCTTCAGTGAGTTCTTTTGACAGAATTTACTCAGTTCCACGTGCCAGGCAAAATAAGAGAAGAGAAGCCATTTAACACCCAAATAACTGAAATCTGCAGAGAAAAGACGCCTCTCCAACTGGTTTGAGAATGAACACTATGGTCTTCAAAGCCAGCATTCATCTCCTAAGTATGAGTTAACTGACATTTTCTACTTGGGTTTGGTGATCTTCTAATTGATTCATCTGATCTCAAGTCTCTAGCTGCCCTATATGTTTATCATTACTTCCACCCATTGCATTTTAACTTTGTTTTGACAATTTTCTTAAACAAAATATTTTCATTTTCATAAATTCAACTCTATCACACACAGTCTCATCCCCTAAGAAATAAAAATCAGAACATTACCAAACAACAACAAAACAAAAAACAGTATAACACAGAATGCTCAGTTCAAAGTCCTCAGCAGGTCCAAGGCCCACTAAGCTCAGAAAGGCGACGAGGACTGTCTTGCGTCCCTACCATTTGCCAAGCACCATACATCCATTAACTCACTGAACTTCACGGCAACTCCATGTCCTGTCATTACGCCACCTTATGAATGAGGAAACTGGGGTATGTGCCAGATTCAACAGCTTGCTAAGAACATCCTGGAACAAGGAACTGTCCCACTACCCCACCTGATAATAGGAGGGTTCAAAGGAAGTCCTTCAATGATTGAAGTGCCTTTTGTGGTATTCCAAACAGGAAAAGGTTTACTCCATCGCAGTAGGACATATTAGGTTAAATTCACCTCTGCAAAATAATTAAATTCTTTAAATACAGCAGCCCTTGGTTCCATTCCTGTGTGGCAGCCCCACATTCAATTCACCCCAAGGAAACTCCAACTGGTCTTTTTCTTCTACTCCCCTCTCCTGTGGATGGCAAAAAATACACCACCACTACCATCAAAACAAAAAACAGCTTTCAAGTGGTAATACCAGTCAGGGTAAGGTCAAAAGACTAAACACATTGATGGAGAAGAACAGAACTTAAAAACTTGATCCCTCAGCCTTGGGTCTGTGGTTTCCATTCCCTGGGGTTAATGCTGGCACTTTCTGAGTTACTTGCGCTTAATCTGTCTGCTTCAGAGAGGAGAAGGAGCTGGAAAAGAGAATGCACTAGCAAAGAGGGGTGAGGAGACCTGTTTTAGAATAAGAAGTGGATGTTTGTTCTCACATTTTCAGAGTATATTTACACCAGAACATGTCTCAAATGATATAATCAAACCTTTTGAGAAAATTGGTTGAAAATCCTAAACTGTTCCCACAACTTTCCAGGTACACAGCAACGCGAGATCCCAAGAAGCACCTGCATGCAAAATAACTCAAAACCCAACATGAAGAGCACAAGCAGCAGCAGCTCCTGTGATCCACCACCACAGTTCGCTAGACCACAACCAACCAAGTTCCAACAGAGCCACGCGTGGACAAGATGAACCCATGACTGCTGAGATCACAAGGTCCCTATTTGAGTTTTTCTGCGACAGATCTTCCCAACGTTTATTAAGAACACACAGTGTCATGAAATCATTTATCGACCCCCACCCTTCTTATACCAGCAAGAAACACTATTCCTCCAACACAAGATGGGCCAAAAGTAAGTAGAAAACCAAGCTGGGTGCTCTATTTTAGTGCAGAAGTTTCCAAAACAGAGGGGCAGAAGATGGCCAACTGAAATGACAGGCCATATGAATTCACTGTGTGCTTCCCCTCTTTTTATCTAATCTCAGGACATGATGAACACATCTGTCCTCAAATGTTAGGGCAGTACACACACTGAAGCCAAATGCAGATGACTTGGTTTCTCTTTCTGAATCCACTGTTGTGTTTTCCTCACATCACTGATAACTGAGAACAGACGAGACCTAAGCAGGCTGAGCAGCGGCAGCCAAGGGTAGGCACAGATGCCTCGGTCAGGCTTTTGCGTCTTGAAGCATAGGCAACTGGCCGGGCAACTTTCTCAGCGCTTCCTCTATCAGCAATCTGGGCTGGACCAATGTGCATGCAAGTTAAAGAAAACGATAAAGCACAGCCCACTTTTTAATTTTAACCACACGTGCGTGATCTGGATTTCCATTTTGAAAACAAACGCTGGAAAATGTGGCCCCTACGCAAGGACCCCTCCTAATGAGATCTGCCTGTTATACATGCGTGACAGGCGCTTCATAGCTTGGAACTAATCGCACTGTATTTGACGTGCTCAGCACAGCAGGTTACTGTAGGTAGGAAATCATTAACAGTACAGTGAGATCGCAGCGAGCAATCCAAAGGCCAAGTTCAACCAGGAAAAATAAAAGCCACCACTGCCCTCTGCATCCAAGAGAGACTTCATCTTACGCTTTAGGCATTTAAATGTGCTGTTCAGCCGCAATGCATTAAGTGGGGAAAGGCTTTTAAAAATTCCAACATTATAAACAGAAACAGCAGCACCATCCAGCCATACCTGCCTACAAAACCTAGAAAGACACGCCCAGCCAGGATTTCCAGTGCCCGTCTCTGCGACAAGCAGTTGCCAGAGAGAACATAAAACAAGGATATCCAACAGAAGAGGAACAAGAAATAGGATTTAGGTTGCGCTTTGTTTATGGTATGGAATCTGTTGTTTTTGGACTCAAAACTTCAAGTTGCTAAGATGCCTGTATAATTCACTCAGAGGCCATGATATGGGCAGCTGGACATACCAATCCCCATCCAGCCTCATCAAAGCTGCCTCAAGGGTAGGGTTCTTTCAGCTATTAAGTTTCCTGGGATAAGAAGAACTTTACAACCAGCCACAACGAAAGGTGCTAAAATAAATAAATGAGCACATTGGGAGGCTGAGGCGGGCAGATCACCTGAGGCCAGGAGTTAGAGACCAGCCTGGCCAACATGGTAAAACCCCATCTCTACTAAAAATACAAAAATTAGCCAGGTGCAGTGGCAGACACCTGTATTCCCAGCTACTTGGGAGGCTGAGGCAGGAGAATCACTTGAACCTGGGAAGCTTGAGATTGCAGTGAGGCGAGATTGCAACACTGCACTCCAGCCTGGGCGACAGAATAAGACCCTGTCTCAAAAAAAAAAAAAAAAAAAAAATTAGGCATGGTGACACCAGGCTGAGGCACTGCTGGGGGTTGCAGTAAGCCAAGATTGCACCAGCCTGGGGGACAAAGTGAGACCCTGTCTAAAAAAAATAAATAATTTTTTTTTTTTTAAATAAAGATGAGGTCTCACCATGTTGCCCAGGCTGGTCCCAAACTCCTGGCCTCAAGCAATCCTCCTGCCTTGGCCTCCCAAAGTGTGGAGATTACAAGTGTTGGCCACCGTGCCCAGCCTGAAATGAATAAATGAATCATAATGGCAAAGGTATCATCCTGAACCTTCACACAGCTAAAGAACTGTATCGGTAAACAAATACAGCACTGCCCACAGAACATCGTTTTGTGATGACAGGAACATCCACATCTGCAGTGTCCTGTGGGCAGTCACTGGCCACATGTGGCTACGGAGCAACTACAACGTGGCTAATACCACAGAGGGCCTTTCTATTTCGTTTTATTTAAACTCAGCTGGAGTCTAACCTGCTGTGGCCAGTGCTTCTTTATTGGCCAGTACAGCTCTGGTCTGCTGGGAGGGAGGATGCCAGGAGACTGAGTTTGCTATCAGAGAAAAGCACAACAGCATCAGCAGGTGAGCAGAGAAAAAGGTGACCAAGCAGCAGGCAGCGGGCAGCAGTCACCCCAGTCTCACCTATCCCAGGAGGAACCCAGGCAGAAATGCACAGAGAGAACCACAGGGGTCCTCTGGTCAGTCAACACCAAGTGAGAACAGGGCCGCCCAGGCAGGCACCTCAGCCCTGGGTGCTGAGGTGGGGGTGACCAAGGTAGAGCGCGAGTCCGCAGGGGAACTGACATTCCTGAGAGGGGCATTAGACACCTGCAAAGAAATAAGCTAATTTCAGGTTTTAGAAAGTGCTACAGAGGTGACAGAAAGGGGTCACCAAGTGCTGGGGAGGATATGGAGAGATTGGAACTCCCACTCAATGCTGATGGGAATGGAAAATGGTGCAGATGAAAAACAGGCCAGCAGCCTCTCAAATGCTTAAACGTAGACTTACCGTAACTCCACGGCTATTCCACTCCTAAGCCTATGTCCACACAAAAACTTGCACACAAGCGTTCACGGCAGCATCATTCTACCAAAAAGTAGAAACCAAATGCTCATGAATTGACGAATGGATTTTTTAAAAAATAGGTGGTATATCCATACAATGGGCTATTACCTGACAGAAAAAGGAATGAAGTACTGATGCGTGCTATCACACAGGACAGGCAGGGAAACATGCCACGTGAAAGGAGCCCCATGCAAAAGACCACCTGGTATGATTCCATCTATGCAAACTATTCAGAATGGGCACACCTACAGAGACAGAAAGTAGATTAGGGTTCTCCAGGGCCTGGGGGATAACAGACTAAAGGATACAAGGTTTCTCTTTCAGTTGACAAAAATTTCCTAAAATGACTATGGTGATGGCTGCACATGTGTGTGAATATACTAAAAACCACTTGCATTGTATCACCCATTAAATGGGTGAATTGTAAGATACGTGAATTCTATCTCAACAATGACTGGGGAGAAAGCTGCAGCTGGAGTTTTCAGGCCTCTGGGAGCAATGGTCCCCTCCAAGGCTAAGGGGAGGCAGCCCCGTGAGGATGCAGGGGAAGAGCGTTCTGACCAAAAGGAACAATAGCAGATGCCAACTTCCCCAGACTGGAACTCGCCTGGTGTGTGCGCCAGGCAGACGGATGCCCAGGTCCGTGGGGGACCTACCCTGCCCATGGGGTGGCCACAAGCAGCTGCCAAGCACTGGGGGATGTGGCTGCCTGAGTTGAGAGGTGTTAGGTCATACTTCCAAGACCCCAGATCAAAAGAAAAGACTGTTAAATATTTGATTAATCTTTGTGTGAATATTGATTACATGTTGAAATATTTTGGATTATCATGAGTTAACTAAAATGCATTAAAATTCATCTTACCTGTTGTTTACTTTTTAATGGGACTACTAGAAAAGTTACTGTACATTGGTGGCTGGCATCTGTGGTTCACATTATGTTTTCTGGGCTGCACGAGGCACAGAGAAGAGAGTGTAGAGGGTGGCGGGGGGGCGGGGGGACTTAGGATCATCTAAGGGCTCAAAGGCATGAGGCCAGGGTGAGCGTTAGTTTCTAAATGTGATGGGCCACTGGGTACCTGATGTCATTTCATTTCTACCATGGACACATCACTCTCTTCCAAAAGACTGGAGGTGAACGAAGAAGGGGGTGGTGGAGAGAACGACACAGAGGCTTGCCTCAACTGGTCAGATTCAGGAACACGCACGCCACACACACACACACACACACACACACACACACACACACACCCTTCCTGGTGAGGGGGAAGAGAACACTGTTACAGCTAAGAGCCCGGAATCACACTGCTTGGATTTCAATCTCAGCTCCTACACAGGAAATTTCTGACTGTGAGCAAATTATTTAACTTTTCTATGCCTAACCTTTCTCATTCACAAACTAGGTTGTTAAAGGCCAGGCATGGTGGCTCACGCCTGTAATCCCCAAACTCCAGAAAGTCAAAGTAGGAGGATCTCTTGAGGCCACAAGTTCAAGACCAGCTTTGGCAACATCATAAGGCCCTACCTCTCAAAATATTTTTTTTTAATTAGCTGATGTCAAGCTAATAGTCCCAGCTACTCAGAAGGCTGAGGCGGGAGGACTGCCTAAGCCCAGGAGTTTGAGGCTGCAGTGAGCTGATTGTCCCACTGCACTTCAGCTTGGGTGACAGTATGAGACTTTGCCATTCATTCATCCACACATCCATCAATTAATTGATTAATTAAATAGGCTTTAATACCTCCCTCAAGCAGGTTAATACGCTTTATAAAATGCTTAGAATAGTGTCAGGCATATAGTAAGCACTCAATAAATGTTTGTGATTATTACTGGATAAAGAACGTGAGTGAAAACAATAAACTTGGTTTTTTACTGAGAAACTGGGTAGGAGCTGGTGCCATTTAGTGACGGTGGGCAGGGGGTGGTGGTGTGGGCAGATCTGGGTGGGAAGAGCAGCGGTGGACTGTGTGAAGGTTGAGATTCATCCTCATCCTCAAGTGGAAATCCCAGACAGAGAGGTGACTGTCTAAAGATGGAGTATAGAGGTGAGGAGGCTGGACTGGCAACATCAAGATGAGATTCCACTTACAGAGAGGGCTGGATGGAGACAGAGCGCAGAAGGGAAACAGGGTGTGGCGGCAGAACCCCAGAGCCTGTAGCACTTGGAGGCAAAGAAGCAGAGGAGGAGCCACAGGGAGACCAAGGAGGAGGAGGCCAGGGAGGAACAGACAAGGGGGAGGTGCCACATAGAAATAAGGGCTTTGCAGAGGAGTCAATGCTCTTAAATGCACTATAGGCCAAGGAAGATGAGGGCAGGCCAGGTGCCACATAGAAATAAGGGCTTTGCAGAGGAGTCAATGCTCTTAAATGCACTATAGGCCAAGGAAGATGAGGGCAGGCCACACACAAGTCTGACCAGATGCGATCCCCAACAGGTTTACCCAGGACAGCACAGCTGGCACCGACATCTGGCCTCTCACCCAGTTAACACCCTCTGGCACTCTCAGAAGGGAAACCCGGTCACCTGGTCACTGGCAAAGGAACAGACACGACTACCAGACAGAAAGAGGCAATAAGAAGTAGGTGCTGGAGACAGCAGGATCTAGTCTCTAAACGTCACTTTTTTCTACAGAGTGAAGTGCAACAGGGGCAGTGGCTAAGAGGGACGTGGCAGTGGTCAGGATATTGTTAAATGTCAGAAGGCCCATTTTTACACTATTTGGAAGGATGCGGAAGAAAGGAAGAAACTAATAAAGCAGGAGGAAAAAGGGTTAAGTCCCTGAGAAGCAGAAAGAAGATGCCTTGAGGGTGGCAAGGGGCCTGAGGGGGGAGCTGGGGAAGCCTCTGCTGCAGGAGGTGGAAGGGCGGAGGCGAAACAGGGGGCCTCACCGACAGAGCGGCTTCTTTCCTCAATGAGACAAGTAGCAAAGTCATCAGCTAGGAGAATGATGGAGAGGTGTGCAGAACTGATGAGCAGAAGGTGGGAAAGAGTTTTCTCTGAACCGATGAAACTGCTGGAAAAGTGTAGTAAGATTCCTGATAGAATGAATGACCAGAGCCCATCTGAAGTGACATCCAACTGGCAGTTTGGGAATAATTGTGAAAATGGGTATAACCAAGGTGGGGGTGTCCAACGGGAGTTGGGGCCTCCTGGGGGGAGTACAAAGCAGTTTGGCTGCGAACAGGAAGAGACTGTGAGGTTCAGGCTACAGCAAAGTCCCCTGAGGGCACCAGAAAGGGGGTGAAAAGGTGGTGAGTCCACAGATTTGTAAAACCCGGGATTTCCAAGGCGATCTCAAGTGGGAAGGCTAGGAATGGAAGATCGCAGAGTGGGGTGCCTGAGATCAGGGTTCTGGAGGCTAACCTGAATGAGATCTAAAGAGGGTCTCTCAAATGAGGTATAGAAAGGCAGCTGGAGCAGAAGAGGTCAAGAATGGACAGGCCACGTTGCTGGGTGGATACTCCGTGCAGAGACCAGCAGGGTAGCGGTGTCTTCAAGGGCCAGCCAGCCAGGCTTCCATTAGAAAGAGAAGGTGCAGGAACGTTCAGAGGTGGTGGAGGATGTAAGGATGCTGCCCATGACAGACAGGGGGACCCAAAATGCACAGAGGAAAGAACAGCATAATATAAACAGTCAACGGGGCCGGGAGCAGTGGCTCACACCTGTGATCCCAGCACTTTGGGAGGCCAAGGCGGGTGGATCACTTAAGGTCAGGAGTTTGAGACTAGCCTGGCCGTCATAGTGAAACCCCGTCCCTACTAAAAATACAAAAATTAGCCAGGTGTGGTGGCGCACACCTGTAATCCCAGTTACTCAGGAGGCTGAGGCAGGAGAATTGCTTGAACCTGGGAGGCGGATGTTGCAGTGAGCCCAGATCACGCCACTGCACTCCAGCCTGGGTGACAGAACAAGATTCTGTCTCAAGGAAAAAAAAAAATCCATCAGTGGGATGGGTGGACACCACCTGACACCTGCTTTGATGGCAAACAAATCAGCCAAATGTAGCTCATTAATTCAGCAGTATCTAAACACACCATTTGAAAAGTTACAAACTTTAAGTCTCTTAAAAAGGCCAAGTTGGAGGTAGCAAGGCAAACACCACCCCAGAGCTCACTAGATTTTTATTTATTATTTTATTTTTATTTTACTTGAGACGGAGTTTTGCTCTTGTTGCCCAGGCTGGAGAGCAATCTCAGCTCACTGCAATCTCCGCCTCCCAGGTTCAAGTGATTCTCCTGCCTCAGCCTCCAGAGTAGCTGGGATTACTGGCACCCACCATCACACCCAGCTAGTTTTTGTATCCTTAGTAGAGATGGGGTTTCACCAAGTTGGCCAGATAAGTCTAGAACTCCTGACCTCAAGTGATCTACCCACTTCGGCCTCCCAAAATGCTAGGATTACCGGCATGAGTGACCGTGCCTGGCCTAGACTGTTTTTTAGACACTTGCCAGCAACTAAAGACTGCCAACCCTGCCATCAGGTTGTGGGCACAAAACCATCTCTTCCACCCCAGCTCGAGGGCCGGATGGCAGCTTTCAGCCAGAGGGCCACCACTAGAGGGCGACACAGCCCAAAGACTTGAGCAACTCCCAGGCACTGATTTTAATAAAACAAAGCTCTAGGCAGAAAACGGGTTGAAATTTCTCAAGTTCAAAACCTAGTTTATTTTTTAAAATGAAATAATACTATAACAACATAGAAAAAACACATATATGGGTGTGCAGAGTAAAAGGTCTCAAAGGCTTCACACCAACCTGGCAACAGTGGCTCATCTCAGGAAAATAAGACACCGGAAGGGAATGGGGCAAGGCAGAGAAACGGAAGACCTTCACTTTTTAGCCTACAGGCTATGCTGAGAACTTTTCAAGATTGCATTCACATATTATTGGGATAATTTTAAAATACATTAAAAATCAGAAAATATAATAAACATAGAAAACATATAGCAGGCCAGGCGTGGTGGCTCATGCCTGCAATCCCAGCACTTTCGAAAGCCAGTGCAGGATGATCACCTGAGCCCAGGGGTTTGAGACCAACCTGAGCAACACAGTGAGACCCAATCTCTACAAAAAGTTTTAAAAATTAGCTGGTTGTAGTGGAACATGCCTGTGGTCCCAGCTACTCAGGCAGTGCGGATGGGAGGATCACCTGAGCCTGCAGTGAGTCAGGACTGCACCACTGCTCCAGCCTGGGTGATCAAGAGGGACCCTGTTGAAGAAAAAAAAGAAATGAAAAGAAGAGAAAAGAGAAAAGAGAGAAGAGGAGAGGAGGGGAGGGGAGGGGAGAGGAGGGAAAGGGAGGGAGGAAAGAAAGCAAACATATATTAATAATTGAACAAAATTTGCCACTGACAGAATCTCCAAGCCAGCAGCATTCAGAAGGGTCCTGAAATCCATCTCACTGGATTCTGTATGTATTCCCTGAGGAAAACAGGACCCCCAAAGAGTAATTTGCTCTAATAACAAGGAGAAAATTAAAATAACACCCACTCTCATCCAAGATCCTAATAATATGTGAGAATCTTTTCTTTGTTTTGTCCCTATTAAAATGTTAGCATTTAAGGTTTGGTCATCAATTCTGTATCTTTCTAGTATCATTCTACTCTCTTCTCTCCCCACCAAAAAAAAGAGAAGACACTTCAATCATATGCCTGAAACGGCATGTCTTCGCTTGGCTAAATTAAATTTTAACAAATATCTGTTGATATTTTCATCCTTGAGAGAAAAACATCACTTAATTACCTATTGTAAACTAAAAACCTACCTAACTCTGTAATTTGGAATTATCTGCAATTTATAAAAACAGCCCAAGCAGAATATGGTAATAACCACCAGAGTACAAAAGGATGCCAATGGGGGTGGGGCAGTGGGGGGTGGATTACATCTGTTGGACTAAAGAAAGTTTTCCTGAATTTGAAGGTAGGAAGGGACATTTTTTAGACGGTAAACATTTGTTGAACACTCATTATGGGCTAGGCATTGTACTGATAGTATTTAATGTTTTGTTACCTCATTCCATCCTCACAAAACCCAATGTGGTAACTGTAATTAACCTCATTGTAGAGGGAGGGAGAATACAATTGGTCAATGAATAGCGGAGCCAGGATTCAAACTCAGGACTAATTCACACCTGCTCTTGGCTGACATCAGAAGGCCTTGTCTTTACCCTTCCTAGTGCGTTTCATTCCACCCTTTTGCGCCTCTCCATCCTTGCTATGTGGCCTCAACAGGATTTCCGCCTTTCTATTTGGGCAGTCCAATCTGGCTGACATCAAGGCAGGCAGAGACGGTTCATGGGTTCTGAAGAGAGCAGGTGAGGGGGGATCCAGAGATCAAACAGGCCGATCCTGACAAGGAGACTTCTTCCTTAAAGGATCAACAGGCAGAGGGGAAATCTTCAAAGATGATTAAGGAAGATTATCAGATGGCTTGCTTCACAATGCGATGGGAGCCAACCTGCTGCAGAGGGAGATTAAGGGGAGCCTGGGGGAGCCAGATAAGAACATGCCTTGATGCTCGACCCTGGCTGTTATGAGAACCACCCGGGTGGCTTCTAAGGCAACTACCAACGTCCAGGCCTGCCAGCCCCAGACCAATGAAGTCAGTATCTCTGGGTGTGAGCCTCAGGACATGAGGGCAGGGTTAAGGTTTTAAACCTCCCCCAGGTGATTCTCATGTACAGCCAAAATTGAAAACCACTGGGCCAAACAAACAGCTAGAAGAACTGGACAGTAACACGGGGTCTGGCATGGGCTGCAAACTCTCAGTCATCCAGCCCCAGTTGGCTGCATCTACTTGTTATAAAGGTACAGCCCTTAGCTTGGTGACATTCACCAGCAATTTGGGCCATCCAGGACAGGCCAGTGGGTCAAGGGTAAAGGTGTGCGGTGTGGCTACGAAGGCACTGTGGCAGCTGCTGATGGAGTCTGGGCTGAATATAGGGAGGATAAGTGGTTCCAGAATACAAACGCCAGAAGAGAGACTCCAGGGAAGCCCAGAAACCAGGCTGGGGGCAGGAAAGGACCTCAGAATAGCCTGGGTACCTTTTTCAACACAAATGTTTACAGGTGCCCACACCTCTGCCTACCTCCTGTGTTGCTCTGGCCCTTAGGAAAGCGAGCAGGCAACTGGACTCTGGCAAAGTCCTCCCAGGCGTCCACTCCCCTTGCCCCATGAGAATGACTGGAACAGAAGGGAAAGAGGGGAACAACGGGAAGGTGGGGCTTGGGGGGGGGGGAAGGTGGGGCGTGGGGGGGGGAAGGTGGGCATTGGGGGGGAAGGTGGGGCATTGGGGGAAGGTGGGGCACTGGGGGGAAGGTGGAGTGTGGGGGGGGGGGGGGAAGGTGGGGCATTGGGGGGGAAGGTGGGGCACTGGGGGGGAAGGTGGAGTGTGGGGGGGGGAAGGTGAGGCATTGGTGGGGAAGGTGGGGCATTGGGGGAAGGTGGTGCATGGGGGGGGGAAGGTGGAGCACTGGGGGAAGGTGGGGCATTGGGGGGGAAGGTGGGGCACTGGGGGAAGGTGGGGCATTGGGGGGGGAAGGTGAGGCATTGCGGGGAAGGTGGGGCATTGGGGGGGGAAGGTTGGAGAGGGGCAGACTGCAGAACCTAAGAGTTTAGAGGTGAAGCATTTTCAACGAAGACACTGGCTTGGATTAAAGAGAAGGAAACATTATTGGATTTGCTTGGCTGGCAAAAGATAGGACAGAGTATTAGCAAGAACAGCCACAGGGCTATCAAGAGCCTGTCGGATGACCCTGGGACCTGGGTAAGGCCAAAATCCAAGACCTAGATGCTAAGGTCTGGCCCCAGAAAGGTAGCAGCAGGTGGTGTGAGCTGGCATTAGGACCTTCAAGAGAGACCCAGTTGAGGTTGGAGGGCTGAAGAGGCTCTGGAATCAGCGCCCAACCAGGGGAATAAGAAATATCAGCACTGAGTATGTCAGCCACCCCAACCCCTGGGACACAGGGGCCTTCACTGGAGAGAGGGTCCTCAGCTGGGAGATGAAGAAATCAGATGGGCTTCTCTTTGCTCTGATGGTTTGATAAATATTTCAGGACATTTTCAGAGATTCAGGGCAAAAGATGTGGCAAACACACACACAACAACAATGAAACAAAAACGAAAAAAAGGGAGGATGAAGAGGAGGAACACAAGTTCCTGGAGCAGGGAACACTGAAAAGCAGCACTGCAGTTCTTAAGGTTTTTTTTTTTAAATAAATGGGATCTTGTAAACAAATTGTTTCAACACCATCACTGACGAAGGAGAACTTCTAGTTATATCTGAAAACGACATGAGAAAATAGGAAAAGCCACAAGTTTGCTTCCCCAATTTCAGTTTCCATTTTTATCTACTCTACTCATAAATGTTCAGACCACAAATTCTGCATCCGCAGCCTCACGTCACAGGCATTGTAAGCACCTGACAAGTGGTTACTGCGCACACAGCACCTTACCAGAATCCAGGAGGATACGTAAAAGCATGTGCATCTTGATAACCATGTGTTCAAAAAGAGATCTGTGCGTTCACTGACATATCAGATGTGAATTCTGAGTCATACACAGGTTAAGGTTCACCGTAACAACCTGACAATGCCGGCTGAGCTTCTGGGACTGCGGTTTGAAGGAAAAGGGAAGGGAGGTAGTTAAATCATCTTGAGGGGGACAAAGAAATGTGGGGTGGTGCAGTCTCCAATGTCAAGCCCATTCCTCCTGCTGAGCTTTCACACTAACCACACTGGAGCAGCTGTTCTAGAAAACGAGAGCAGTGTCTGAATAAAGCAGAGACAGCCACTGCTCAGAGGTTAGGAGAGGGGGAGGCTTCTCTTGGCAGCACAGACCAGGAAGATGGGAAACATTCTATATACTCATGTCATGGTCAAGACTGTTGGGGTAACTGTGAGCCACACTTGCTACATTTCAAACAATCCTAGGGAAACAGGTTCAAAGACAACTGTGAGGTGATGAGGATGGTTTTCATACATACAGACCTCTGGTCTCACTAGCTTATAATTTTACCTTTTCCACTATAATGTGGCTCCCCAATAAAGAATAAAAAATGGCTGACTGCTTCCCATTTATTCTCGTAAATAAAGATTAACACACAGAGGCAATGTGGCTGACATCCAAATTCAAAAGTATACTCAAATTAAATTCGAACATGATAAAAAGTAAATTGATTGTGCATTATCTTGAACATAAATTATTCTGGATGATAATGAGGATGGACTTTTTTTCCTGCTCCAAGGCAACTGGGCCTGGAGGTATTCTACAACCTCAATAATGTATGTGCTGATTTACATTAGTGTCCGGAACCATGACCTTAAATGAATCTAAAAAACAAAGCACTCGAGCAAAGAAGAGGTGGTTCTGCAAATGTTCCAGACAAGGAAAATCTGTCTGAAAATTCTTAGTTCATTCCTCAACTGTTTACCTAGAAAGCACCTGCTTTCTCCTAGGTATGTTATGAGCTGCTGCTTTCTTCCTCCTGAAATTTGCTTCTAGATGAAAGAAGCTCTGATCGGTGCATTCCTCCTGCCTCTCCCACCCTCACACACTCCAACCAGGGTAAGAAAGCAGGGGCAGCCTTGGCAGGAGTTTGGATAAAGAATTGGCTGTGCCAAGCCAAGCCCCTGCCCCTTGCTGTATTTTATCCTCCACGAGATCAGTCCAAAGGATGGACTATCAGTGTGAAGACACAGCCCAAGCCCATGCTGGCACTGACAGGGGTGGGCATGAGGGGGCTTTAAGTCTACCTAATTCCATATTCTGTATTAGAAAGCCCACTAGCCTAACCATAGAAGCCGCATTCCCCTATGTTTAAGCCTTAGCACCAACAAAGATGATCCTGTGGTCTCTCTGCAAACACTTTTGTTATTTCTCTGGTAAGCTGTACTCACTGGACCCCCTTGAGTCCGTTGAGCCTAGAACTGTGCTGCTATTGTATAAGGGAGTGCAGTTTACAACCCATGGGCTGGCCTCAAATTTAGGGTGCATTAGACTCACCAGCAGGGGTTATTCTAAATTGCAAATTCCTAAGACCCAGGCCATAAATTCTGATGCAGCAGGCCTACAGAGGGCTCAGAAATCTGCACCTGGAACAACCGCAGCTAAACCAAAATCACATTATGAGAAAGCATGGAAAAAATTCATGGGTCTTTATACCTCTGAGCTTTAAAACAAAAACACAGTATTTTAATAAGTCTGATTTTCCACTTCCATAAAATTAAATACTTTTATGGCTGATTTGGTGACTCACAGAAAATGCTTACAGGGCAAGAAGACTGGAAGCAAGAAACCACAATTCTGAGCGTGCTGTCTGGAAGAAGCACTTTAATCAAATGACCAGGTGATCACTGCATTCATCAGGATGTCAGCCTAAGTTAGCTGCAGCCCAAAGAGGCACACTGGGGGGGTGCGCTGGATCCTTGCACAGGCACAGGAACCACTGAGAAGGACACAGTAGTTTGGGGGAAAATGTGGCTGTACTGGGTTTGGTCAAGCTATCCAAAAATCATCAGGCCTAAACATACCTTGCTCCTCCAACAATGTCAATTTCCAACCCAAATTTAAAGTTAAACGTAGAGTTTTTTCTAGGGCCTGTCAAATAGACACACTGTATGGATTTTGCTAACCTTTTAGCAAGGGGAAAAATAATCCTATTCCAAGACCTGTGATGTCCAGTTTGCACAAAAGGTGAAGTTAAAACTTACTAACTCTGCTGCCAGGCACAGTGGCTCACACCTATAATCCCAACACTTTGGGAGGCTGAGGAGGGTGGACAGCCTGAGGTCAGGAGTTCGAGACCATCCTGGCCAACGTAGCGAAACCCCCACCTCTATTAAAAATACAAAAAAATCAGCTGGGCATGGTGACAGGTGCCTGTAATCCGAGCTACCAAGGATGTTGAGGCAGGAGAATCACTTGAACCCGGGAGGTGGAGGTTGCAGCGAGCCGAGACCGCGCCTCTGCATCTAGCCTGGGCAACAGAGTAAAACTCTATCTCAAAAAAACCAAAAAACTTACTAACTCTGTATGAATAATATTCCTGGAAGTGCTCCCCTCTGTCAATGTTTGGCTCATGTCCCAAGTGTCCCTATCGCATTGCCGCACAACTCAAGATAGGACGCACGTTCCCTCCATTTAGGCAGCAGTTCAACAGAACTAACAGGAAAGCTCAAGTCAGTCTTCAAAAGTCCTAAAATCCTCAATCCCCATTCTCAATTCAGACGAGGTTCACAGGCTCCTTCCACACCAGAGTCCTGAAAATTAGAATCCAGTATTTCTCAACAACAACTACAAGTATGAGAAATTTAAACTCAAGAGGACTCCTGGGTTCCCCTCTTAGTATTTTAATATCCTTCATTCGTGAGGAAAATGCAACTAACCTCCTGTGTTTCCTGAACAGACTCGCCTTCCTGAAAAACCTGAACGTAAGCAGGGAATTGCACATCCCCCAGGACTGCTTTAGCAACTGCTACCATTTAACTACAATGGATTCCCAGAAGGCAACTGGACTCTATGATTTTAAAGCACCTACTGTGGGCCCAGAACAAAAAAAAAAGAAAAAAAAATCTCAGGCAAATACCAATAGGAGTCAGCAAGAAGACAAAGACCAATGAGCCAAGTTCACAATCTCAGACACCTAAGGTTTAGCCTACTATTGCCACACGCAGAAGGATGGTTCCCCCAAGATGCCGGAGTCCTAATCCCCAGAACCTGTGACTAGGTCAGGTTACACAGAAAAGGGGGGATTAAGGCTGCAGATGGAATTAAAATTGCTAATCAGCCGACCTTAAAATAGGGAGATTATCCTGGATTATCCAGATGGACACAATGGAATCACAAGGGCTCCTGAAAGTGCAAAGGGAGGCAGAAGGAGCGTCCCAGGAAGAGGTGTGACCATGCAGGAATGGCCACAGAGATGCTACTCCACTGGCTTTGCAAATGCAGAGAGGGGAGAGTGAGCTGAGACTGGTAGATGCCCTGCAGAAACGGAGAAAGGCAAGAGGATCCTGCCCCAGAGCATCCGGGAGGAACACAGCCCTGGCAATACCTTGAGTTCAGCCCATGTTAAACTCTGCCCTACAGGACTATGGGATATAACAGCAAATCCATGCTGTCTGCAGCCACCGGTCTGTGATACAGCAGCCACAGGAAACCCACCTGGGACACTCCAGAAAGTCCATGCTCCCTGCTTCACGTTCCAGAATGATTTCTGCCCATGTATGTCAAGTGCTATACAAAAACATACTGGATTTTAAAAAGCATGAGGGTAAAAGATAAAGGCTTTAAAAAATCTCCCAACTACTGGAGGCCAAGAGTTTGAGACCCCCTGGAAACAACCACACACACACACACACATAGACTTCCTGCTTTTAGCTTTTATATACATGTATCTATACATATAAATATCTGTATTTTAATCTCCCAATGGATCCCAAAAGCAAAAACACCTTTACCCTACAAATGCTGCCCAACAGGAAAACTGTCACTAGAAGCAACACTCTGTCTTGCAACGTAAATAAATTTGCCCAAGTATTAGAAACTTGTGAAAGCACGTTTTCTAATTGAGTTGATAAATTGTAATGATGGAAGGGTCACTCAGAGAGTTGTTTAAGAAAACACAGCACTAACAGCTCAAAAGTGGTTTCTGCCTTGTCTCTACCAGGGGGCAATGTTCATATTTTAAAAACATAAAAAACATTACAGGAGATCTCTCCCAGCAACACAAGCGAGCCAAAGCGACGTGCTGCTGGTTTGAGAGTGCATATGCCCTCCCATTGGACAGAGGATAAAAAGCGTGGGCACTGACGCCCCATGTCCCCAGCTGCAGCCCCCACCCCCAGCCATCTGGGTCTTGTGCAGGAAGACCCATGAGGTGCCGGTGCCCTGTCTCAGTTCATAACCTGTCCCCCTGCATCCATCCTTGCCACCACCCCATGCCCCCAGTCCCAACCCATCTGCCACACAGCAACTAGAGTGATTTATTTAAACTTAGATAATGCCTCCCCCTCTGCTAAAACCCTTCAATGGCATATCACCCCACTTTGAAATAATGCCCAAATTATCAACTTGTCCATAGGACCCTCCCACTTTGGCCTCTATGGGTCCCTCTTCCGGCAGTCTCTACACTCCAACACAGACTTTATTTCAGTTCCTCTGACCTGCCAGAGTGTCCCCTCCTTGGAAATCCCCCTCCAGCCACCACAGTGTCCTTCTCAGCCAACCTCCTCCCCTTCCTTTAGGTCTCAGCTAAAGATTTTTCCTGCTTTTAAAAGGTCCTTCCTGACATATCCCCTACCAAAGAGAAAGTCAAACTCAACTTGAGAAGTCCCTCTTATTCTCTCTTGGGAAATCCCTTTCCATCTCCAGTCCTTCAATCTGTAATCACATCTGCCTTGATTCATTGAAGGTCTATTGCCCCAACTAGACCACAGATTCCAAGCAGGGAGATTGTCTACTCTGTCACCAATAAACATCAATCAAGCATGAAACTCAGACTCATCACTCAAAAATATAAACTACAGAGGGGTCAGCATTGCTCCCCTTTAGAAACTGCCTTCTAAGTTTAGGTTCCCATAACAAACAACCATAGACTGTGTGGCTTAGAAACAACCAAAACTTTTCACAGTTCTGGAGGCTGGGAAGCCCAAGACCAAGGTGCTAACAGATTCAGTGTTTGACTAGGGCCTACTTCCTGGTTCACAGAAAGCACCTTCTTTGCCGTATCCTCACATGGTCAGAGGAGCAAACAAGCTCACCTGGCCTCTTCTTAGAAGGGCACTAATCCCATTCATGAGGGCTCTACCCTCAGGACCTAATCACGTCCCAAAGGCCCTACCTCCTAATACCATCCCACTAGGGGTTAGGACACAAACATTCAGTCTATAGTAGAAACCGCATGGTTTCACATTACATTAAAATATATATATACTGGGACAGGCATGGTAGCTCATGCCTGTAATCCCAGCACTTTGGGAGGCCAAGGTGGGCGGATCATCTAAGCTCAGGAGTTCAAGAACAGCATGGCCAACATAATGAAACCCTGTCTCTATTAAAAATAGAAAAAATGAGCTGGGCATGGTGGCACATGCCTGTAATCCCAGCTACTAGGGAGGCTGTGGCAAGAGAATTGCTTCAACCCAGGAGGTGAAGGTTGCAATGAGCCGAGATTGCACCACTGCACTCCAGCTTGGGCAACAGAGTGAGACTCTGTCTCAAAAATAAGTAAATAAATAAATACACACACACACACACACACACACACACACACACACACACAGAAAATATATTTGTTTATGGACCAAACTGAAGTAGGAAAAAAAAAATTAAGACAAATAGAAACCCCCACCTAAGTTCCTCAATTAAGGAAGAGCTAGGATGTGATTTTTGCTCCAAAACAAGATTCTCATTTTAGCTTAAGCTTGAAAGTTTAAGCCATTAAACTTGTCAGTTGATTCAAGAGAAAAGCCAAACACTGAAAAAACATCAAATCTTAAACTGAGAATGTAGATCTGGTCATGGAAGGTAAGAACGGCCTTACAAAACATACATGTTGACATGGACAAATCCTCATAAACAGCCAAACATGGATAAATCCACACAAGTTAATGCCAGCATGAGCTGCAAGTTGGGGACATGCGCGAAGTCAATAAAGCAGAAATGTGATCTAAGTTTGGTGTTAAATGACATAAAACAGCAGGGACACCCAGTAGGATGGCTGTCACTGGAGAGACAGCATGTGTTGTTGAGGATGCAGATACAATGGAACCCTCAGACACTGCTGGGGCGGGGGGGATGTCAAATGGTGAGCTGCTTTGGAAAACAGTCTGGCACTTCCATTCCTAGATAAAAACTCAAGAGAAATGAAACCATATTCACTCAAAACCTGCACAAGATTGTACTACATAGAGGTTCATAGCAGCAAAAAGCAGAAAACACCCAAATGTTCACCAACTGATAAAAGGATAAACAAAACTCTACAGGGTCAGTATGGCTTCCATCTCTAGAAACCATGGTCTTATAACACAATGTATCCCATACAATAGACTAGTATTTGACCAATAAAAAGGAATGAAGTACTGACACCTGCTACAACATGGATGAACCCGGAAAACACTAAACTAATTGAAAGAAGACCGTCACAAAGGACCACACATGGCATGACTCACTTTATAGCAAATGTCCAGAACAGACAAAATGTAGAGACACAAAGTAGTTTTGATGCTGCCTAGGGATGGGGGAGAGGGGATGTGTGCGAGAATTAAGGGGTAATGGTTATATGGTACAGGCTTCCTTTTATGGGTAACAGCAATATTAACATTGGCCAGGCACAGTGGCTCACATCTGTAATCCCAGCACTTACTTTGGGAGGCCGAGGCAGGTGGATCACCCGAGGTCAGGAGTTCAAGACCAGCCTGATCAATATGGTAAAACTCTGTCTCCACTAAAAATACAAAAATTAGCCGGGTGTAGTGGCATAAGCCTGTAGTCTCAGCTACTTTGGAGGCTGAGACAGGAGAATGGCTTGAACCCAGGAGGCAGAGGTTGCAGTGAGCCAAGATCGCGCCACTATACTCCAGCCTGGGCGACAGCGAGACTCCATCTCAAACAAACAAACAAAAAAATTAATATCATAATGATGTTTAAAGAACTTAGAATAAAAGTAATTGAATTATATACTTTAAGTGGTTGAACTATAAGGTATGTGGATTATATCTCAATAAAGCTTTTTTAAGAAAGCATGTGTGTTTCTGACATTTAATTCATTTAAAAAATTCCTTGGACAAAAGGATAATGGTAACAGCAGAAATGCTTTTGGGTCTAGCTATATTTGTCTGCCTGCGCACAAGGCACACCCATGCACAGGAATATACAGAAAAAAAGTAAGTTCAAAACTGATTTGTAGCTAAGGAAAAGAAAATGAGCAAGGTTTGATCTCTTACACAAAAACTGGAGTCAGGAGGGGCTACGTTAGGCTAGAAAAACACCACCAAAATCCCCATGTCATCTTAAAGAGCCTGAAACAAAGGCTTCTCTCCCCAGGGCAGGTCCATCACTGGTGGACACGGCACAGCGCTCCCTTGGGGACCCAAGTCCATAGCATGGCTGCCTTCTGGGACATGCCAAGCATAACGAGGGCCAGAGAGTCTTGCCCTGGTTTCAAATGCTTAGCTCAAGAGCCACAGGAATCACATTAGTCACAGGTGGTCACATAACCATACCTGGGCTCAATGGAGCAGGTAGCATCCTACCCACTATTCTGGAGATTAAAGATCCAAACATTTGTGACCGATCTTAATGATTACCCTAGATACCAAATTGCATTCTTCAGGGCCAAGTCTTTAGAGAGGAGCCAGCATTCTCCATCCTTCCATCCCATGTGGATTGACTCCCATAGCTGGCCAGCTACCTATGGTAAAGAAGGAAATGTGCTCAACCTGACCATGCCCCCAGCCTCCACATGAAAGGCTCTGTATCCACTTGGACACCCAAGCTAGAATCCCAGTCATCCCCCACCCAGACACACCCATCTTGATGCAAAGTATCTCAAAGCTCTGCACTATGTCCTCCTCCTGAGCTGCTACAGGGCAGCCCAAGTTCAAAACCTCAGGCTCAGCAGAATCATCACAAAATCTTTCCAAAACTTCCCCCTCAACACCCCTGCCTTCCAATCTGCCTCCTCTCCAAATCAGTCTCCAAGCTGCTATAAGTTTGGTCTTCCTACAACTGTAAATATATCATCAAATCGCTTCCCTGTTTAAAAATCTCCCAGTGGTTCCCAAGGCCTGTATGATCCATCCCCCTTTACAAATCTAGTCTCCTCTTCCTCCACTCACCACCCCCCACAGCAAACAGATTCCTGAACTGCTATTTTCCAACCATGCCATGCAGCCTCTCCCATCCCTCTAAACTTCTGCACATGCTGTTACCATTGCCTGAAATAACTTTTCCACTCTTCTCCGGGGAGATGAATTCAAATGCTAATGCAAGTGCCTGCTCCCTTCTTGGGGCAGAAATCCGGAAACCGAGGAACACTTCCGGCAGCATAAATCCAGACGTAGCCCTCTTCAATACCTGCAGGACAACCTGAGCACGCCTGGATGGCAGCACTTATCACACCCTCCTGGGCTTCCCGCCTACCTGGAAGCTCAATGATGGCAGAGGCCTTGCCTTATTCTAATTTGGAGCACCTTACCACGGCTGGTTCTCAGACTTCGATTGTTGAATGCAAGAAAGAATTGATCCAAATTTTCTTGCTATATCTTTTTTTCTATTAAATTAAAAATATTTTAAGAAGTCTCTTAACTTGCCTCCACTTTTAACAACCACTTTCACCTTCCACCTTCTTGCATAGCATTATCACAAGTGCCTATCATGGGAAAGACACCATGCTGGACAGAATACCCCAGTGGTTCCCAAGGCCTGTATGATCTATCCCCCCTTTACAAATCTAGTCTCCTCTTCCTCCACTCACCACCCGCACAGCAAACAGATTCCTGAACTGCTATTTTCCAACAATGCCATGCAGCCTCTCCCATCCTTCTAGACTTCTGCATGCAGCAACCCAACTCGATGTGTACAGTCATCCACTTTTCACAGGTGATAAAATGGAAGCTCTGCCTGTTTATGTCATATAATATATCTGACAAAGCTATTAAGTTACAAAGCCAGGATTTAAACCCAGATGGCCTTAAGTCAAAGTCCAGTATCTATTATACCACACTTTACTGATCAAAATAATAACAGTAGGCCGGGCACTGTTATAGTGGCTTATGCCTGTAATTCCAGAACTTTGGAAGGCCAAGGAGTGGGTGGATCACTTGAGGTCAGGAGTTCAAGACCAGCCTGGCCAACATGGTCAAATCCTGTCTTTACTAAAAATACAAAAATTAGCCACGCATGGTGGCGGACGCCTGCAATCCCAGCTACTCGGCAGGCTGAGACATGAGAATCGTTTGAACCTGGGAGGAGGAGGTTGCAGTGAGTCGAGATCACACCACTGCACTCCAGCCTGGGCAACACAGTGAAACTTGTCTCAAAGAAAAAAATTAAAATATAACAGTATAAAATTAAGGTATACTTAAGAAACTTAATTTCAAAATATTTTCATGATGTTCCTCTACAAACATAGATTAAAACAATTTTGGAGTAAAAAGCTACTTTTAGGGATCTGAGACCCAAATGATTTCTCCCAAATAAGAACTGGACTGTGATTTGGTGCCTAGCACCTGAGGCACTCCATAGTTATTAGCTCAATAAATTACTCAAATGCCTATCAAAATAACATGCTGATTTCTCAGGCTAACATTTATCACTCAGTCAGCTATCGCAGTATCTCTTCACTCAAAATCGCACTAAATCAATGTGCATCCCATAATGGGTCTGCAGACACCAGATCTCTGTATTCTGAGGATCCTCCTCTCACCGCACAAAAAGTCCCTTCTGGCTGGGTGCAGTGACTCATACCTGTAATCCCAGCACTCTGGGAGGCTGAGGCACGAGGACTGCTTGAGCCCAGGAATTCAAGACCAGCAGAGGCAAGATGGCAAAACCCCATCTTTATTAAAAACACACAAAAAAATTAGCTGGGCATAGTGGCATGCATACCTGTAGCCCCAACTACTTGGGAGACTGGAGTAGGAGGATCATCTGAGCCTGAGAGGTCAAGGCTGTAGGGAGGGGAAAAAAGTTCTTTCCTCTTTGTCCATGACTGACTCTGTTGAAAATCTTTTTTTTTTTCTTGGAGATAGGGTCTTGCTCTGTTGTCCAGGTTGGGGTGCAGTGGCACAGATCTTTGCTCACTGCAGCCTTGACCTCCCAGAATCCAGTGATCCTCCCAGCTCAGCCTCCAGAGGAGCTGAAACTACAGGCACAAGCCACAACTTCGGCTAACATTTTGTATTTTTTTGTAGAAATGGGGTTTTACCATGTTGCCCAGACTGGTCTCAAACTCCTGGCCTCAAGTGATCAGCCAGCCTCGGCCTCCCAAAGTGCTGGGATTACAGGCATGAGCCACCTTGCCTGGCCTGAAAATCATTTTCAAAAAACACCCAGACCTAGCACCTGCCTCTATCAGTGCTAGTCCTTCCAGATTCTGCCTTCACTCCCATCCTTAAATCTGGGTATTCAATCCCTGTGTTTGTTTACTAATCATTTACTGTTACTGGCTGAATTGTGTCCTCTCCCCTCCAAAATTCATACACTGAAATCCTAACCCCCAGTACCTAGGACTGTGTCTGTATAAGGAGTCAGGGTTTTTTAAGGAGTAAATAAGTTAAAATGAGGTCGTGAGAATGAGCCTCATCCAATATGGCTGTGCCTTTATAGAAAGGAAATTTGGACTCAGTCACACACAAAGGGAAGACGATGGCCTCAGAAGAACCCACGCCTGCCAACACTTTCATCTTCGACTTCCAACATCCAAGATTATGTATAAAAAAATAAATAAACATCTGCGGTTTTGGCCACCCCATCTGCAGTTGTTACGACAGGCCTAGTAGACTAACCCACTTTCTCATCATTCTGCTGTGTCAAGAAGCAAAGCAGGTGAACGTTTCAGGGAACGGGTTCAGATCCAGGCTCAAGTCCTTTCTAGCACTGTGACTTTGGGCGAGTGGTTGAGACTCTCATGCAAAATACATATGACATCACCCGTTCTGCATGGTTGCTTTGAGGATTAAATGTGACCAAAAATTTTATTATACTGTATTTCTGTAACAATTTTTTAAATCATCTGCCAGGCACTGTTCTTAGTATTCTGCATACTTCAAATCATCTGATCTTCATAACAACCCTATGAGAAGGGTCCTCCGCTAGCCCCCTTTCACAGATGAGAAAGAGAAGCAGCAGGAGGCAAGCGGCTTGCCCAAAGTCACATCTAACAAGTATGGGAACTGCCCCCTCCTCACCAGGCAGCCTTTTGACCACTGCATGAGACTCGCCTGCCTAGAGTACAGGGTGTTCCTTAAACCCACAGTGCCTGACTTTCAATAAGGGGGCGCCTGTAAGCTCCCCAGGAGTTACAGCTTTTGGCTTTTTTGGTATCTTCCCACAGAGCAGCAGTAGTTTCAAAATTTCTTAAATACCGACAGATAAGTAGCTTCTACTAGGGTTAAAAACGCTGAGCTGGAGTTAAAGGGGCCAGACTTAAGTTCCACAAGCCCAAAGAGAATGCCATCCACAGTTCTGGACGCAGGCTCCCAGCCTGACAGCTGATCTGGGCAGTGTCCCAGGATCCTGGGCAGCACGGATGTCCCCCACACAGGGCTCATGCCTAGCTGGGGACCATCTGCTACCCAGATGGGGGCTGCTCCTCTCACTCTCCACATCAACAGCCTGTCCAAGAATGATCTTTCTACAGGGCCAAATGACCATTCCAGAGCTGCTAGCTGATGCAGTAATTATTTAGCCGCTGGGTAACCTACGGTTTCTTTTTTCAAAACCATTTCTGTTATCTCATCACTCTGAAGGCTGGCCCTGGAAAGGGCAAAAAGTATGCTTTACCAGATAATTCAGTCACCATCACAGACTATGACCCCTACCCACTGATCTTTCGAGGGTTGGCTTTTGTATTTCTTCCTTCTAAAAAGTACCACTGAAAAACGCAAGCAACATTGATGGAGAAAATCTGGAGTTATTCTATTTTAGTTTACTAAAAACTAAGGTGTACTCAGAGGGTTTGAACCATTACGTGTGGAGCTGGCTTCACAACAACACACTGACTCATATCAGACCATGAGCCATACCACCCATTTTTCTTAATCATTTTCAAAACATAAATAAGAGGAATGAAAAGTAAACACACAGCTCAGACAAAAAAGCAGCTTTGGCCAGAAAACATTACCAATGATCCTAAGCAAAAATAAACAGATTCCCATAGTCATTTAGAAGATTTAGATTAAAATCTTAATTTTGTAATAATTAGGTTCATTAACAAGTATTTATTAAGCCGATGCTAGGAACTGCCAGAAACAGGAGCCTTGAGAACAACTGAGGCACACTTCCCTACCTTCCCAAGGTCTCTGGTGGAGAGGGGATTACACTAACCCAGCTGCAATACAAGCACAGCCTGTGTCAAAATGCAGGGGGAGCAGGGGAGATAACGGTTGGATGCTTGAAAGCATCCGATGAGCTCAAGTTAAACAGTATTGTCACAGCCCATTGTGCATTTCTGGGCTTTCAGGCCTTGTATCATTAGTCTTAGTGCTCTCCTTGCCGACAGATTTCCTGAAACTAGGACATGTCTAGGACCACTGTTCTTCCAGCTACTGGCCACACAGCTGCTAGCCAACCCCACAAGCTGCTCTGATATTTACCATCCTTATAAGTTACAGACTTCCCAGGTCAGGTCCCCTAATGCCTACTGACTTTCCCTTCCCCTCTTTCCTAGAAGCAGCTGAGGTTCCACCACCTTCACTGTTAATATCCCACCTATAACTTCCTCTGATTCTTCACAGCAAGACTGGGACAGCTTTTTCTTTTGTAGAAGACACATCTGAGACTCTTCCCTGCAACAGGGTGCTGTAATGGGTATGGGATGTGTGTGGGGGGGGGGTGGGGGGGTGTGTAGTGAAATATATGTGCACAGGCAATATTCAACTTGTACAGTAGTATGAAACCATAAAAATGTCCATGGAAGCTGAAACTGTGAAAAACAATGTTAGTGATGAAAAGGAAAAAATGCAATTGTTCTGTGACTTCTTAAAAAGTTTGTCAAAGCATTAAAAACTCTTTTACTGCCAGTTATAAATGTATAGGGAAGTAAAAAATAGTAAAATGTTCAGCACGTTGCCATTTAAAACACAGGAAACAAAAAACTTACCAAGAAATGTTTAGAAGTACTTGTCTTCCTGTCACAGAACTTACACAAAAGAAGCATCTTTTCTATGACTTGGTGAAATGTCGTATTTTAAAAATTGAGGTGAAATCCATATAACCATTTTAAAGTAAACAAGTGCATTTAGTACATTCACAATGTCATACAACCACCACTTCCATGTGGTTCCAAAGCATTTTCTGTCACCCTAAAAGGAATCTCCACGTTCATTAAGCAGTTGCTCCCCCATTCCCCTACCCGACTCTGGCCCCTGATCTTGGAAATAAGCCAGCTGTGATCCTAGAAACCAAACCACAAATCTGTGTCCTTCCTTCAAGGATTCACCAAGATAGTTCATATAAACAGAACCTTATAATATGTGACCTTTGTATCTGGCTTCTTTCACTTAGCATGGTATCTGTGAGGTTCATCCACACTGTAGCAGGTATCAGTAGTTTGTCCCCTTTTTATATCAATATTCCAATGTGTGGACATACCACAATCTATTCATCCATCTGTTAATCCAGTCACCCACGGATGGCTATCTGGGCTGTTTCTACCTTTCCACTATTGTGAACAGTGCTGCTAGGAGCCATAAGTTTGAATAAGCATATATTTCATCCTTTGCCTTTTCTATGCTGGGAAATGGTTCTGAAAGTTCCTTTAATGTGAAGTTTGTTTTGCCAAGGTCACTTCCTCTAGGACAGCTTTATTCTTTTCTTCACAACCACTTTCCTTGTGTATGTGGATAAATCTGCTTTCTG
Organism: Ateles fusciceps; assembly: GCA_036589455.1. Lineage (NCBI taxonomy): Eukaryota > Metazoa > Chordata > Mammalia > Primates > Atelidae > Ateles > Ateles fusciceps. The sequence goes on from JAZHEH010000078.1 coordinate 13,709,774, forward strand.
CTCCTCGGCCTGCACAGGCAGTCTCTCCAATATTCCCACAGTCAGCTATTTCTTCTATAATTCCATGTAGGTTTTGGTTTCACTTCTAGCATTATCACTTTCAGCTGCTTTGCTGCACTTGTGTCTTTGTTGGCCAATTCCCTCTCGATTTTTGATGTTTTTGTAAAATGTCACACTGGTTTATCCCCGACAGACAAGTAGGCCACAGAACTACACACTCTGCTGTCTGTGCATAAACTAAGGAACATGTGCACTGACCAATCACCCACAAGCTTTGAAAGAAGTGCCATGGTTGGCCATGGATTCTGACATGCATCTGTTATTTACATGGTGAGTTGTATGCTGAACACTAGCAGCAAGCCTGTGTACTTCATGCAATCACTCAATTCAGTTAACACACTGGGGTAACTGAAATTTGACTAGAGTTGTTGGGGAACTGGTATTATTTAAATCATGGTAATTGAAATTCACGCATATCAGAACTGTGCAAAGTCAGAACCATCTATGTGTGAATATGTAATAATATATTCACATATATGTGTAATCTATGCATTACTATATATAGCAAATAGTTTGAGGATAAACAGCATCATAACAAGTTAGTGCCATTACTGCTACACAGAGCAATACACAAGGGTCAGTCGCCTGTCCATTCTATTCAGTTCATTCTGGGAGTATCAACACCAGATGCTCACTGTGTCTGTAACACCAAGTCACTGCCATGATAAGCCAGCACAGATAGAAAGCCAGCCGTGATCTTAGAAACCAAATCACAAGCTGGTCTTGAGCATGCAAACAAAGGCTGAGCTCCCTGAGAATAGCAACTGCCACAGGATCAAACTTTCAAAATTACATTTTTACAGTACATATTTTATATATTTTATATTATATACAGTCATCCCTCAGTATTGATGGTGGAGTAGTTCCAGGACACCTGAGGATACCAAAATCCACAGATGCTGAAGTGTCTGATATAAAATGGTATAGGATTTGCATATAACCTATGCACATCCTCCCATATAATTTAAATCATCTCTAGATTACATATAATACCTAATACAAACAAGTACTACATAAATAGATGTGATACTGCATTGTTTACTTGCATTACTTTTTGTTATATTATTTTTATTTTTCATTTTTCTAAATTTCTGAATATATTCAGTGTGCAGTTGGCTGAATTTGCAGAGGGAGAACCTGCAGATGGGGGTGGGGGTTAAGTGCATTTTTAAAAGGAAGATAATTTGGTGTCAAAAGTGGTTCTATGAGTGAGCCCTAAAAAAGAATTCACTGAAAGAAAAGCGTTATCAGATTTATTGCACAGAATTTTTGCCACATATTTCCAGGGTCAATTTTGTTCACTTTCTGGTTCTGATTATGTCTTCAATAGGTGGGGTTACAGCATAACAAGCTTCAGGAAAATGAGCCGTTATAGTAGTTAAAAGTTGATTTTTAATCAGTCTTCCTAGGACCTGTGTCTCTGGAAACATGTGAGCCACAGCTCACCAAGCAGTCACCACCCCCCACGCCACTGCACCATTACTGCCTCTCACACAATGGAAATGTGTTCAAGTGCAGGCAGTCATGGAGGGGGGAGGACGATGAGAAGAAAGGAAACTGTATACCCGACCTTAATTTAAAATGGTTTATCAGAGCTTAAAAAAACATCTAGGGAAAGAAAAACAGGAAAAGAGATAAAATTGGCTAGGAGTTAATGTAGAACAACCAACCAACCAAGGAAGACAACACATTGGCGCTTGCTGGTAAAGCTTACTGGTACCCACGTCAACATTAGGTCTTAATAAATGGGTTGCAAACCATTTGCTCCTATACTAATTTAAAATAATACCCCCATTCATTTCATCATGAATAATTCACCCACTTTCCAAAAAGCACCCAACAGACACAATTAAAGAGAAAAAGTTCTCCATCCTGGCTCATTCCTTTCTCTTGGTCTACAGTTGACATTTGCTATGAAGTAACTGACAAGGGCAGAACCACCATCCAAAGAGGTTTAAAAATGCATCTGCCCTAGAATAAAAACGCACAGAATAGGGAAAGCATTTCCATCTGTGAACACAGTTTTCTATTTCATGATGTCATTCTGTAATTTACTAATTGCGGGGGTGTGCAAAAATCTAATGTGCAAATGGAGGCTCGCAGGCCCAGTGCAAGGAGTTCCTCAAATGACACTCGACACGGACTGAACCAAAAAATACTTATTGGAAACCTCAGCCCTCATTACCCAAAACAAAGAACGGGCTCTTTCCATGACCAGGCACTCCAGACACCAAATGCAAATGAAACCAACAGAACAAAAACTGTATTCAGAAGGTGCAGATTGCAAAAGCCTTGTTCTGAGTTCAGCCATTCACAGACCCTGAGGAGGACATCGCCCTCAGAGAAACACAGCTGGGCCACGCTGAATATGCCAGGAGTGATGCTCCTTTTAAGCCCAAAGATGTTCGATTCCACTTATCTAAGTCTTTCTACTTAGTATTTTTCCTTCTCCTGGTTGGCTGTATCAGTTGAATACTGAAATTTCATCTGAAAGAAAAAGACATCCAATCCTTGCTGACATTTTTTGAAGCCATTGCTAAATTTCCATAACCTATAATCAAGTTATTTCTTTTTCATCCAGGCACGGCGGCTCACGCCTATTAATCCCAGCACTTTGGAAAGCCAAGGAGGGAGGATCCCTTGAGCCTAGGACTTTGAGACCAGCCTGGGCAACACAGAGAGACCCCATCTCTACAAAAAATACAAAAATTAGCTAGGCATGGTGGTGTGCTCCCATCGTCCTAGCTACTCAGGAGGCCATGGCTGGAGGGTTGCTTGAACAAGGAGGTCAAGGCTGCACTGAGCCTTACACTGCACTCCAGCCTGGGTGACAGAGCAAGACCCTGTCTCAAAAAAAATTTTTTAATTAAAAATACTTTCTTTTTGCCCCCTAAAAGGAGCTTCCCACTCCAATATCCACTTCTATTAACTCCTACATCAGCTAAGTAGGTAGGAGGATTTGTTTTCAAGACTATCAGAGAGAGCCTGGTTAATGAAAAAATCAAAATCTCTTGCTCAGAAGAGAGATCTGGAATGCTTTAGTCAAGCTGTGGCCTGGTCTCTATTCTCAACGTGAGAAAGGTCCCCAAAGAGTATCCTGTTCATGAAACTTGAGTTTAGGATAAGGTCTTGGCACTCAAAAGGCATATATACACCAGGGGAAAGGAACTGTCCTCTGGATGTTTGCTAAAACAATTTATCACCTTGGGAAACTCCCTTAACCACCAATTGTCCCTCTCAAGCAGGTGGCAGGTAAATTACACTGTCATTACTCTGGCCTCTAAGGGAACTGGTTTCAGAGAGCTACAGTCTAGCATAAATCTCAACTTTCAGAGGTCATTTCAGAATTGGCCATGATGTTAAGGGGACTTAATGACCGATAGCCCAAGGAAGTGATCCTCCTCACTCTACCACAGACAAGCGCTCCTCCCTGCTCCAGGCAAGGAAAACAGCACCCATTTCCATGAGCTCACAGCTGCAGGCAGAGCCCGTGCTTCCTTTACCGAGCCTGAGGATGCCTCATCCCAGCAAGCTTGTCTTTGTCTTGGCTGCCAGGAAACTCAGAGCTGCCATCGGCCTCAGGAGTCCTTGAAATCAGTATTTTATCCCTTCTTTTCTGGTTCTATGATAATCATTTTCATTTTGGGGGGGGGGCGTGCACTTCTATTATTACTATCTCAGATTATTTTGTAAAGCAAGCAGCATATAAATAAAGCAAGAGAAGTAGAACATTACCTACTATCTTGCTCGGGGCTCGTTTTTCTTGAAGAGTTTTCCTACATTGTGTGTCTGGGCACTAAAGCAGTCCCTGCCACTCACTCACACCAATTCTAAAGTCTCTAAACCAAAGGGCCGTCTTACACCCCTGAGAGTCTACCTGAAATGACCAGGTCAGATTCTCCAACTCTTTCTATATACTCAATAGCCAATTAAGCAGACTTCCTGGTTTTAATGTGGATAGCACCCGCTGGTGTTGTGCAGTGTGCTGGCCTTGTTTAATGCATAAATTAAATTCCCATTAACACATGATTGGCCTAAATGGTCATCAGATGACCTGAAATATCACTATCTCACTCGAATAGAAAACAGCACTAAAGGAAGAAAGCTGCTGGCTGGTGCACAGCAGACGTTTGACAAATGTGGGTCATGTGCATGAGAACCCAAACCTGCCTATTTTCTCACTAAAAGTTTAGTATTTATTACTAAGTAATAAACGTATTCAACAAACATTTGCCAAACGCCCATTATAAGCAAGGCACTGTGTTAGATGCTATGAGGGAAATACAGACGAATAAGACAACACAGGTGCTGTCCTTGAGGAAGCCTGCTTATAAGGCACTGGGATTCGCTTAAGCCCAGAAGTTCAGGGCTGCAGTGAACTATGATGGCACCACTGCACTTCGCCCTGGGCAAGAGAAAAACTTTGTCTCCAAAAAAACAAAAAGGCACTGGGGTATAAGGAAGTCGAAATCACCAGAATCTGGACACATACAGGTACAGATATTCAAAGATTATTGCAATTTTCATAAGTATTTATAAATGAGTTCATTTAACTCCATCATTTCATGAGTCTCAGCTTGGGGCTGGAAAAAAGACAGTCATCACAACTGTAATACAAAGTGGCAAGTAAAACTCTTCGTGGTAAGTAACACAGTAATAGTAACCTGGTGCTGAGAACATTTGCTTACCACGTGGTTTAGCATTTACTGACAAAACCCTATGAGATGGGTAGGGAAGCACCATCCTTCTTTAACACATTGGGAAACTGGTGCTCAGAGTTATCAGTAATTTGATACATTTTCAAATCCACTAAGTACAGAGTGACGACTGTGAGCCACCACCATCTTCTCACCCTAGTATGCCTCTGTGCCTCTTAGGGAATCTAGAATAAAAGAGACCAATTCCTTTTGGGGGCGGGCTCCAGAAATGATTCCAGGAAGTGTGTGAGTTTGGGTCTAAAAGATATGAGGAAGTGACAATGATGATGGCAGCAACTAGCATCTATACAGCTCAATAACACCATGAAATAGATACTCACTATTCCTATCATATGGATGAGGAAACTGAGGCACGGAGAGGTCAGTCACACAACTGGAAGGTGGCCAAGCTAGGACTCAAATCCAGGCAGCTGGCCTCGAGAATCCACACCCCTAACCACTCAGGACAATACCACTGTACTGGCACTCCACAATCAAAGGCCCACAGGCTGAGAGTGCTTAGAAACTGACAGAAGAAAGGTGAACACAGAACACAAGGGCCTGATTACCCTTCATAGACCTGGGAGTCTGAACTTCATCAGGCAACAGGGGTCTGAAGAGAGTGGCCAGAGGGACTTCTGGCAGGGTCGCTCCCACACCTGCAGGCTCAGCAACAGCCTCTGTCCCTCCCAACAAACACAGGAGAGGGTCCCCCTTGCAGTTCTTCAAGTCTCCCCTCTGCTCAGCTGACCTTACGCATGAACTCTCCCCCCTTCCCATGGCCCTGCATTCTGCCACTTGCCAGATTCTTCTCCACTATTCTAACAATTATCTGGATAAAACTAAGCAGGGAAAGCCACTCTCTGCAACTATAGTTTTGGCTTTTGTTGTTGCTGTTATTTTGAGACAGAATCTCACTCTGTTGCCAGGCTGGAAAGAATGGCGTGATCACGGCTCACTGCAGCCTTGACCTCCCAGGCTCAAGCGATCCTCCCACCTCCACCTCCCAAGTTGCTGGGACTACAGATGCACTACCACACCTAGCTAATTTTTTATTTTTTGTAGAGACGGGGTCTAGCTGTGTTGTCCAGACCAGTCTTGAAGTCCTGGGTTCAAGTGATCCTTCAGCCTCAGCCTCTCAGAGTGCTGGGACTGTAAGCATGAACCACGACACCTGGTCAACTATAGTTTTTAAATATTTCTCAGTGTTTAAGTCCCCGTGGGCATGCAACTACATCAGGTTGGCATCTGAAACTATTTACCTCTTCCCACTCCGTTTGTACATCTGATTCCAGTGTGTGTCTATTCAGAAGTTAAGGGCCTTGGGCTCAATAACTTTAAACTTTAGATAAGGCATCATACACTCCCTGACTCACTCCAGATAAAGGGCTAAGGATTCCTACTATTATGCTATAATTAGCTGAGGATGCAACGTGGGGCTCTGATCTTTTGTTTCTGATGTCTTTCACTCATTAAAAGTAGAACATTTTGCCTGCTGCTGTATCACTTCAACTAAACATGTGTTTGTTTTAGGTTCTCAGTTTACTTGTCCTGGGGATGGAATGCTTCTCCCCCCTTGGAATGGCCCTTGCAGCCTGCTGGCCAACTGCGAACCATGGCCTGGGCAAAAATTCAGAGGTAAACACTCGAATACTCTCTCTACGTTCTTAACAGCACTTGGCACTGAGCAGGCACTAAAATCTTATTCTGAATAGTAATTTACAATGGTCTCATTTCCTTCCCATCAAAGTGAAAAGCCAGAGAGCTTGAGGGCTGTGTCACAAGTCTTGGGAACAAAACAGTCTTCATGCTTTCACTTTTTCTTTTTGTAACTTAAGGAAGAATTTCAAACGGTTTGCCTCTTGTGATGCCACAGTTTGATGGAAATTGTATGAAGCACCAACTTTAATGCTCTAAAGATCAGAACCTTAAATGGCTAATGAAAAATAGGTAGAGAATAAACAGAAATCTCTACGTTCTAACTGCCACCTGCCATTCTTCCACATGTCAATTTAGCACAATGATAAAGTTTCTGCAAGGCTGAAAAGATTTCACATTCCAACACACCGCATTCTATGATTTATGGGCCTTCAGGACAGACAGAATTGTATTTTTCCAATGTAAGGGAAAAATTCATTACAGCAAATAGACGCATGCAGTTGGTTTAACTTACTGTTATTATTATTTTTTTTTAACAAAACTCATAATATAAGACATAAAATCACACTAAGGCCAGGTGCGGTGGTTCATGCCAGTAATCCCAGCACTTTGGGAGGCCGAGGCGGGCAGATCATCTGAGGTCAAGAGTTTAAGACCTGCCTGGCCAACATTGCGAAATCCCACCTCTGCTAAAAATACAAAAACTAGCCAGGCATGGTGGCATGCACCTGTAATCCCAGCTACTCAGGAGGCTGAGGTAGGAGAATCACTTGAACCCAGGAGGTGGAGGTTACAATGAGCCAAGATTGTGCCACTGCACTCCAGTCTGGGCGACAGAGCAAGACTCTGTCTAAAAAAAAAAAATAAAATAAAATAAAAATCACACTAAGGCCAGGGGGATTCGTTTTAGATAAAGATGACCAGAGAATGCCTTTTATTAAACTACCCTGAAAGTATAATTGATTCAATATTCAAAAATAGTTTTCTCATATTTTCAGAAATAGCTATTGGTTATAAAGTACCCTGTACAGAAGAAAACAATAAAGTGAGAAGAGTCACACACTAACGTGACATTCTCCCAAGGAGTTCATGAGGAAAAGCATGCTCATCCTAATGGAAGGCACCTCTCAGCATAAGCATCTGGCATTCCCAAAGCCTAATGCCTAAAACTCTAGATCAGGGGGTGTCCAATCTTTTGGCTTCCCTGGGACACACTGGAAGAAGAAGAATTGTCTTGGGCCACACATAGAATACACTAACACCAATGATAGCTGATGAGTTAAAAAAAAAAATCACATAAAAGGCTCATAACGTTTTAATAATGTTTACGAATTTGTGTCGGGCCGCATTCAAGGCTGTCTTGGGCTGCATGTGACCTGCAGGCCATGGGTTGGACAAGCTTGCTCTAGATCGTGGAAGCCAAAGCTTTCTGGCAGAATTTTAAGTATACAGGTACACCTTTTTTTAATGCTTAAATAAAAATATTGGAAAATGTTCATGAAAAGGACTAAAGAAACTGTGGAAATGATTTCAGGACTGGCAGAGATGTTTCCACCTGGCAAGATTTCAAGCTCCACAGTGTCAATCGATGCCCACGACCCCGACAGGAGAAGATTCCATGGGACCCAGCAAGGTGGCCATAGCTTCTCTCTCTGCCCTGCCCCTCTGACCTCTGGACCTAACTGAGCCCCGCAAGGCCCCTCAGCATTCCAGTCCCATCCGAATGTCCAGCCTAGTGCTGCTCTCACTGCCTTTCTCTGTTGCAGACAAATCCAATTATTCACCATGCGGTGGGAGCAACAACTTTAAGCAGTAGCTTCTGCCACTCCCTCTGCCTGAACTGGCTTCCCCTTATCTTTTCACCTTGGGAAATCTTCAGGCTCAGCCATCATCCATGTCATCTGCAACTTTCCAGAGTGAGCACCTGGCACCCAGACCCTCAGTAAGAATTCGCTGAATAACTATGCCCCTCTTTGCCTGCCTCCATGGCCCTGGGTGCCAAGCACAGTGTGTAGCTCAACCAATACTACTGGACAAGCAGCCCACTCAGGAGCAGAAGAACCCAGATGAGTGACATTGGAGTGGGTCGGGAGTGGAAGGAAAGAACATAAGGAATAAAATAATGACAACCTCTTAAAAACATCTTAACTTGTGAAATATCCAGGAAAACACCAAAGTCTAAGTGAATATACAATCAGTAGGCATCCGAAATCTTAGACGCATACCTAGATCATCTCACATGTCAACAGTGATGGGCAAAGGGCTAATGACACAGGGTGCTTGTTTTTAAACTCACAGGCCATGAATAGGGAAATCCCTTTTTTTTTTTTAAAGTGCTCTTTCTAGAGGCACTCATGGCAATAAAGCTGTACAGCCTACATATTTCTCCACCGTAATTCGGAATCATGTGCCTTCCAGTCCACACCCGCAACTGCTGGGTTTGTAAGGCCCTCAAGGTGCAGTTACCTACGCAGTCAGGTTCCTCCATGCCATGCCTTCCAGTGGCACACCACTCAGAAAATGATGATGGAGCAATCTACTCTGCAGGGGTGGAGTCCACGGAGAAGGGGAAGGGCAACGAAGTGTGATTATGGATGAGCACAGACCACTTTGGCTGAGCATGGGAGAATGGGGTACTCTAGACACAGGAAATGGCCAGAGCACAGTCAGGCACAAGAATACCAGGTCAAATGGGTACAGTCGTCCAGCCGGCCAGGATGGTGAAAGGTAACAGTGCAGGAGTGGCCGGGCGCAGTGGCTCACGCCTGTAATCTCAGCACTATGGGAGGCTGAGGTGGGCAGACCAGTTGAGCCCAGGAGCTTGAGACCAGCCTGGACAACATGGAGAAATCCTATGTCTATAAAAAATACAAAAAATTAGCCAGGCAGGGTGGCATGTGCCTGTGGTCCCAGCTATCTGGGAGGCTGTGGCAGGAGGATCACATGAGCCCAGGAGGTCAAGCCTGCAATAAGCTATGATGGCGCTGCCGCACTGCAGCCTGGGCAACAGACTGAGACCCTATCTCAAAAAAAAAAAAAAAATTAAAATTAAAAAAGAAAATGGGTGCAGGAGTCACAGGAGGAGAACTCACAAAGGCAGGAAGGTGGCAGATGAGAAGGACTTTGCAAGGTGCATCAGGAAATTGGGCCTGTATTCTGCAGGTTATGGAGAGTGATTTAATCCCATCCACGCTGTATCTGCCACCATCTGTGGCAGTGTAATGAGGAAAGAAAGGAGTCAGGCATCAGGAAGCCAGCCCACAGCCCTGCCTCAGTCACTCTGGAAGCCCCTGGAGCTGGGACTGCATGTCCTGCTCTGGCATTCAGTGGGGCATGTAGCAATTTTTAAAGAGTGGCTCCAATTTTATAATGGACAGTATACTTCCTCCAAGTTTAACCTATGTTAGATGTTCTATGCAATGCTTCTAAAAAGTTCAAATTTCCTTATTGTGTGGAATAAGGTATTTATGATGTTTGGAGAGCTGATGGGAATTCTCCTCCTCCGGCGTAAATTGTGCAATGTTTGACCTCTGCATTCTATCATCAGACAACACATGAGCACATGGCAAACATAAGACTACCACCAACCGTATCACACTTTTTCCGTGAGAAAGTTTCAAGTGAACTGCTCACCGTGAAACGTGAATATGTGCACAGTAGTGAACTGAAGGTATCCAGCTTCAATTTGGGTGGGGTGGGGAGATTTTTTTTTTACCCTACCTAGAGACAATTCTAGTTCACTACTCCTACTTTTCAAGAAAAACCTGTTAAACAAAATTCTCTGCTAGCCTCAGGGACAAATATAATTTTGAAATGTTATTACTAACCAACTATGATAGCATGGGAAGCTGAATGAGAATGAGTGATTAATATACTGTCTTATGCATTTCTCACCAAATATCTATCATTCAAGATGCCTGTGAAATGAGTACTTTTTGAAAATCTCCTATGTGAAAAGCACCATGCTGGATGTCATAAAATTTAAAAATGGGTATATTTAGCAAAACCTATCCTCCCAGGAGCTCACAATCTACAAAAGAAACTATTTCCACCATCATTTCATTGAAGCGTTCTGTTGCCCAAGTAACACTCATATTACAAGCCCCTGGTCATTTAACTTACAAAAGAATCTGTTCACATACTGCTGAAACATCAGTCAAGAGAGGGAATACATGGATTTTTTTTTTTTTTTTTAGCAGGGGAGAGAACTACTTTTTAATCTGTGAATCTTAAATTCCACATAAATTGAAATTTTGCTCATGTGCACAACTCAAGTGTTATTGCTTTCATGCTCTTACATGAACTCTTCTAGATCAAGAATGTTCTCTTCTGCTTGTCTCTTCCTCCATAACAGCAGGTGCTAGGCTGTGCCGAGTGGCTTGCAGAGCCAGTACGTGAACGGTGGAGGTTCCTACTCATCTCCATTCACTCTAAGCAGTTTGTCAACATTCCTCATACAACTTTCGTACCTCCCAAATCAGATTCTCATCAGAAATGCCCTGCCTAGCGCTCTTTACCCACTCATTCAGCATCTGTGTTCTCTGCTATGCCTCTTGGATGTCCTGGGCCTTGGCATACCGTGCCCCACACCCACGTCCACTGTCAATTCAAATGAGAGTTGCTGGGTAATCTTTCCTGCCTTCTACACACAATCCCCACCCACAACCCCAAATACACACACGGGGGATCTGAACTCAGCATGCCACCACCCATCTTATATGTAAAATGTGAGACAGAGCAAGACGTTCAGCTGGTACATCTACGCTTCTATCTCCTATGCTGCCAACCCCTCCAGCTAGCGTCCAGATAAAAGGATCTCCCCCCTGAAGGGAGGATGCTGGTGGCAACTCACAGGGCCTGCCCTGACTTCTGCCCATGCCATCCCCTCCTTACTCACATCTGTAACTTGGTTCTTCCAGGGCTTATTTACCTGGCTTGGAGCTGACACAAAGCTACAAAGGACACCTAATATGTGAAATAACAGAGTCATGAGTTCCAGAGATGACACTTAGCGGCTGAATGTGACATCCCTTGCAAAAGCAAGAGTGAGGGGCAGCAGGGAAGCAACACAGTTCCCAGAGCATGTAGCGGCTTGAGTCTCCTAAAAGCATGAAATGAGTCCCCAGTGGTATCTGGTTGCCAAAGGAGCTTCTACGGTCTCAGGCAATGTGAATAACGCTATTACATGTGCATTTACATTAAGACAAACTTCTCATGCCACAGTGCACTGGCAGACCACAGCACAGCAGTTAAGAAAGCAGGTCCCCCCAAAGGCCCCTGTTAATTTACACTTATAGTAAAACCTCCTATTGGGCCCCTAAACCATCACATATAGTTTCAACAAATCCACCCCCAAAGCAGAAAGCAATGACAGTAACACCAAAAGGAGGAAGAATGAAGGTGAGGCTAAGAACCAGAGTTAAAGCCCGAAGTTTCACAGCTGTGCACAGAAGGCTGGTACTTCCTTGTTAAGGGCTGAATTGTGTCTCCTTTCCACCACCCCACTGCTTCCTATATATTCATGTGTTGAAGCCACCAGATACCTCCAAATGGAGCTGCAAATGCATGAAGACACAGGGTCTTTAAAGAGGTATCAAATCAAAATGAGGCCATTAGGGTGGGCGCTAATCCAATCTGACTGGTGTGCCTATAAGAAAAGGAAGTTTGAGGCCAGGCACGGTGGCTCACACCTGTAATCCCAGCAATTTGGGAGGCCAAGGCTGGCAGATCATGAGGTCAAGAGATTGAGATCATCCTGGCCAACATGGTGAAACCCTGTCTCTACTAAAAATATAAAAATCAGCAGGGCATGGTGGCGTGCGCCTGTAGTCCCAGCTACTTGGGAGGCTCAGGAAGGAGAATTGCTTGAACCTGGGAGGCGGAGGTTGCAGTGAGCCAAGATGCACCATTGCACTCCAGCCTGACAACAGAGCGAGTCTCCAACTAAAAAAAAAAAAAACAAAAAAACAAATTTGAACACAGACACAGAATACAAACCCCATGAAGATACAGGGAGAAGATGACTGTTTCGGAGCCTCAGAATACACCCACCCTCATGACGCCTTGCTCTCAGGCTTCTGGCCTATAGAACTGCCAGGAAAGAATATCTGCTGTGTAAGCCACAGCTTAGCTGATAAGCCCTTCCTCTCAATGGCTGTAGCTCTCTCATTCACCTTTCACTTTTCTGAGATGCATCTGGAACCATTTGAATCCAAAGGTTCAAGTGTTATTTTAAGCCCCTCATCACTCCATCCCATTCACTTCCAAAAGCTTCCTGTGTAATCAGTAACTCACATTAGTTACATTTGCCCCAGCCAATTTTTTTTTCTATGAAAAGATAGATAGAATTATGGAATATGGCCAGGTGTGGTGGTTCACGCCTGTAATCCCAGCACTTTGGAAGGCTGAGGCGGGTGGATTACCTGAGGTCAGGAGTTCAAGATCAGCCTGGCCAAAGTGGTGAAACCCTGTCTCTACTAAAAATACAAAAAATCAGCAGGGCATGGTGGCATGCACCTGTAATCCCAGCTACTTGGGAGGCTGAGGCAGGAGAAGCGCTTGAACTCGGGAGGCAGAGGTTGCAGAGAACGGAGATCATGCCACTGTACTCCAGCCTATGTGACAGAGGGGAGACACTATCTCAAAAAAAAAAAAGAAGAATTATGAAATAAAATTTGAATGGATAGAAAGGCAATATATATGAATTAGGTTTTCTCTGAGGCCAATTCTTCCACATAAAGGAGCAAAAGCTAAGGTATTTTCTTATGACCAGACTGCAACCTGTAGGAGAGTGGGGGACCTTATCTATCTGTCCAATGCCATTATCTGGGGCACCTGAAATGGCGTCTGGCCAGCAAATGGAATTCAATAAATATTTGCTGAATTTAAGAATACCTAGCTTTTTCCCCACAAGTAAACTGGAACATCTCAGAGCAAAATATCAAGTAAAGGAGACTATAAATATGCCAGTCCATAGGATAAACATACCTGCCACACTTGAACTACAAATTTCACTCTCAGCTTCCTCATAGCCAGGGCAACAATGGAAACAAAGCTTCTGTTTATACTGGTGTACAGTACAAAAAAAATTTCTCTAAATATTTAAAAAATGGACATCAAGTAATAAAACCATGTTCCCAGCTGCATTTATACAAAAATGCAATAATGACATTTATATGGTCCTTTCATGAAAGTAAAATCCACTAATGAAAGCTGAGGTCATATACGTAATACTAAACTTCAACCTAGTTGGATCTATTACTCTGAGAGGCTTTATATAGAGAGGCCACAAGGTAACAAAATAGCAATCCCAATTTAACATGAGAATAAGACACCAGATGGATTGCTTTTTTTTTTTTTTTTTTTTTTTGAGATGGAGTCTTGCTTTGTCACCCAGGCTGGAGTGCAGTGGCGCAATCTTGGCTCACTGCAACCTCCATCTCCCAGGTTCAAGCAATTCTTCTGCCTCAGCCTTCCGAATAGCTGGGACTACAGGGGTGTGCCACCATGCCTGGCTACTTTTTGTATTTTTAGTAGAGACAGGGTTTCACCACATTGGCCAGGCTGGTCTCAAACTCCTGACCTCGTGATCTATTTGCCTTGGCCTCCCAAAGTGCTGGAATTACAGGCCTAAGCCATCGCCCCCCATCAGATTGCTTATCTTTCTAAGGTAAGCCATTCTCACAAGTTTTACAACACACTGATATGCCATAATCAAGTCTGAGGTGTATCTGAATTTCAGACCAATTATGTTATCAAACCTCCATGATAGCCCCCAATAATTCTTGCCTCCTAGGCTCACCCTCCTGGAGCCACCTCTCACAATGAATAATGCTGACGTGTAACCCACGGATGCTGCAGAAATGACAAGAGCGTTACTTCTGAGATTAGGTGATAAAAAGACATTGCAGCTTTCCCCTGGGTCTCCTGAATCACGTGTCCTGAGCTGCCCTGGTAGTGAAGACATTCACACAGCCCTCAGAGAAGTCCACTTGGCAAGAAATGCAGGCTTCCTGCCAGCAATGGCACTAACTTGCCAGGTATGAGTGAGGCAACTTAGAAGCAGGTGCTCCAGTCCCACCCAAGCCCTAGTGGGCAAAGTAACTGGCAGCCTCATGAGACCTTGAGACACACTCACCCAGCTGAGACACTCTGGGATCCCTGGCCCCCAGAAAGTGTGTGTGACAATAAATGCTCATTGTTTTCAGCCAGTAAGCTTTGAGGCAATCTGTACTGTAGCAACATACAAGAAAAACTAACAGATTCTGGTACTGGCATTGATATGCCAGTTAAAAAGAAAGAAAGAAACCCTAAAATGTGTAAGTGACTTTGGAACTTGGCAATGGGCAGGAGCTAGAACGACTGTAAAAAGAGAGTTACAAAACCCATGAAGAGCCCTGGAAAAGCTTGGCAGAACCTGGAGGGCCTTTCAGGAGGCTGTGGATGATGGTGTAGAGAGGAAAATGTTATTGGAAACTCAAAAGGAGATCTTTGCCATTTCCTGAAAGTTCAGCAAAACTGTTGCCTACTATAATGTGGAACGTGGAAAATGTACCTAAGGAGATGGCTGATGTAGCTAAGGCAACTTCCAGAGTATTGAAGGTACCACCTATGAAATCCTTTGTTAAGAACGCAGGAAAAGATTCAAAAGCCATGGCTCAGAGAACAAATCTGGCAAACCAAAGGCCCTGAGAAGTAAGAGTGTTGTCCCTCAGCAGTCTCCACAGAAGTTCAATGTCTAAAAGGTGAATTCCATGAGATTTATAGGCCATCCACAACACTTCTAAAAGAATTATAGCAGCAGAACCTCATCCGCTTGGACTCTTGGACTGAAAGGCACAGAAACAGTACAAAATGATTACTGGCAGGGTGCAGAGTGAGAAATCTATTCATCTGGAAACAGGTTAACTTTCACTGAAAAGGAAGAATGAATGTGTGACGCATGCGGATTGTTTTCATATGGTAAATTTTGAAGCCATTTGTTACACAACATTAGATAACTAACATAATAATATACTTTTCCCCCAAAACATAATCTTTTTCAAGATTATTCCTCTAATTCCCTTAGATTCAAAAATACTTTTTCAAATAGAAAATAGAGAAGAAAGTCAAGTAAGGCAACTTACAGCCTTGTTTGTACTTAAAATACATCAGGCATGTAACCGTCTGTCCTGTGTGAAATATCAGAACAACAAAAAGGTTAAAAACGAGGCACTTGAAAGTTTTTCCCTAATATTTTTGGAGGGTAAGCATTTGTTTCCCTACATGAGTAATACATTCGAATAGTTCAAAAAATATATATCAGAATATATACCATAAAAACATCCCTCTCTCACCCCGCTCCTCATCCTGCCAGTCTCTCCCATCCCCCACCACACCCACATCCAGAGCTCCCACCCTGCGGGGGAACCACTACTGCTAGTTTCTTGGGAATTCTTCCAAAGTGTCTTACGGATCTACAAGCAAATATCAAAATCTCATCTTATTTTCTCCCTTCTGACACAACATGTAGGACATTTTACACAGCATTCTGCATCTCGGGAAGCTTTAAGCTGGCAAGGTGTCCATTCAAGGCTCTATTTTCTGGCAAAAGATCTGGATATAGATGTTCTACAGAGTTCAATGAGGTCGAATGTTTTAAAAGTTTAAAAGTCAAAATATGTATGAAATTCAACAACTCAAACTTCAATATCTATAAGTAAAATCTACCCAAAGAGTACATCTCCCATGTTTCAATGGTTAAAAACAAAGTAAAACTCAAAATAATAATTAGCAGGAATCCTACCCATCCCTTAATCAAGGAATCAGCTGTAAAATCCATTACAAACTGTACAATCTGACCAAACACAAATGATTAACAAAGCAACTTGTCTCCATCTAACGCTGAGGTTTAGATCCCTGAAAACTCTCCTAGGAGAATCAGCAGCTAATTAATGTAAAATACAAGATTTTCCTTGTAATAGAGGGGAGAAAAAGAACTGGCTGCAAAAATACTGTTTTGAAGTAAGCTATGAAAGCTGTTTAAAATAAAGAAAAGCATACTAAATACAGAATCAATGACACTTCGCTTAACTTATCAACAATGGGACCTATATGTTCATTTATCTAATTTCCCCATCTCTCACTCTTTCTTTAAATAAGGTTCAAAACTGTGACATCAGCCGGGTGTGATGGCTCACACCTGTAATCCCAGCACTTTGGGAGGCCAAGGTGGGTGGATCACAAGGTCAGGAATTCGAGACCACCCTGGCCCAATATGGTGAAATCCCGTCTCTACTAAAAATACAAAAAAAATGTCTGGGTGTGGTGGTGCACACCTGTAATCCCAGCTACTCGAGAGGCTGAGGCAGTAAAATTGCTTGAACCTGGGAAGTGGAGGTTGCAGTGAGCCAAGATCTCACCACTGCACTCCAGCCTGGGTGACAGAGCAAGACTCTGTCCCAAAAAAACAAACAAAAAAAAACCACCTGTGACACCATCTCAGATGCTTCTGTTCTGGAGCATGGGTTCACTTTGCTTTTGCAAGGCCTCCAATCCTTTTACTTTCCCTGGGTTCACCTCATAATCTTGCATACTCCCTTTTCCCTCCTCAGTCCATCCTGCAGGGCACAGGGGTGAATTTTCCTGAAGCATGATTTTACAGTGTCACCCCCAGCATTATGGCCCCCAGAATGACCCCCCCACTGGGTAGAAGACCAAGTCCACACTGCTGCCTGGCACACAAGCCTCCACACTGACCCCATCCCATACCTCCGTGCACGCCTCCTGCTGCATTATATCTGTGGCCCATACACCTTTACCCATGCATCTCCACTCACATCAGTCCTCACTTCCAACTGAGAACCATTGTCCTCACTAAGCTGAACCATGTTCCCCTAGAATTCACGTTGGAGCCTTATTAACTCTCAGTACCTCAGAATGGGACTGTATTTGGAGACTGGGACTTTAAAGAAGTGATTAAGTTAAAATGAGGCCATTACGGTGGGCTCTAATCCAATGCAGCTGATGAGAAAAGGTGGGCATGCAGTGAGTCACTGGGGGTATTTGTACACAAAGACAAGACCAGGCTGGGTGCAGTGGCTCACACCTGCAATCCCAGCACCCTGGGGGGCTGAGGTGGGAGGATCACTTGAGCTCAGAAATTCAAGACTAGGCTGGGCAACATAGGAAGACCCAGTTTCTACCAAAAAATACAAAAATTAGCTGGGCACTGTGGCACACACCTGTAGTCTGAGCTACTCTAGCAGCTGAGGCGGGAGAATCTACTGAGTCCAGGAAGCTGAGGTTGCAATGAGCCATAATCATACCACTGGCATTCCAGCCTGGGTGACAGCAGAAGACCCTATTTCCAAAAAAAAAAAAGACAAGACATGGTGAGAAGGTGGCCAGGTAGCTATCTGCAAACCAAGGAGAGAGGCATCAGGGAAAACCAACCTGCTGACACCTTGATTTTGGACTTCCAGCCTCCAGAACTGTGAGAAAATAAATGTCTGTTGTTTAAGCCACCTGGTCTGTGGTGTTTTGCTATAGCAGCCCTCAAAAACTAACACAAAACTACCCCCCTCCTTCTTTCTACAATGCTAAAGCTCACCCAATTTTTAATGGTTTTATTTATTTATATACAATTTACCTATTTAAAGTATACGAATAGTTTTGAGTATATCCAGAGTCCTACAACCATCCTCATAATCTAAGAATATTTCATCACTTGAGGAAATGAGGAAAAAAGAAATCCTGTACCCATTAGCAGTTACTCCTTGTTTCCTTCCTCCTCCAGCCCTAGGCAACCACTTTCTGCAGGGCACAGGGACATAGAGACACTTTCTGTCTCTATGGATTTGCCTGTTCCAAACATTCCACATAATCACACAATATGTAGAATATGTGAAATCACACACTATGCAGTCTTTTGTGCCTGGATTCGTTCAGTTCCCATAATGTTTTCCAGGTTCATCCATGCTGCAACACATATGAATGCTTCATTCCCTTTTATAGCAGCATAATATTCCATTGTATGGATATACCACATTTTGTTTACCCACTCATCAGCTCATGAACATTTGATTTGTTTCTTTTTAAACCCACCTAAATTTAAAGTCTTACTTCAATCCCAAAACATGAACTAATTTAGAGGTACACTCCCTCCCCTTCCAAAATCCCATGCAACAATGTGTAAATGATTTAGATCCGTACCTCGTGCCAAATCATTACACTATTAGCTATTATCATGTTACTATGAATCACTGCAGCACTTCCTGCATATATACCACTAACTGGGCCCTTCTTTATGATCACCGATCTTTAATGTTCATTCAGCCAATAAACATTTATTGAGCCTTTACTGGTGTTAACTGGTGTGTTAAGGTACCAGTTAACAAAACAGGGTATACCCTCTCTACCCTTAGAAATCTTAACATGTTAAGATCCCTACTTAGAATCTAAGAATGTATATGCTTTTTGACTGATTAACAGAAACTGATAGGAAGGGACAATTTAAAAGAATGACTGATGAATAAAACTGCTTCCCAAACCTTATTTGTAATACAGAAATATCAGAAACAGTCCAAGAACACAAAAATATGTATCAAATAACTAAGTGAACATCCACACAATGAGACACTTTGCAATCAAGTATATTGTTTACCAAAGCTTTTTTTTTTTTTTTTTGAGATGGAGTCTCACTCTGTCGCCCAGGTTGCAGTGGAGTGGCACAATCTCAGCTCACTGCAACTTCCGCTTCCCAGGCAATTCTCCTGCCTCACCCTCCTGAGAAGCTAGGACCACAGGCATGCACCACCACGCCCGGCTAATTTTTGTATTCTTAGTAGAGACAGGGTTTTACCATGTTGGCCAGGCTGGTCTTGAACTCCTGACCTCAGGTGATTCACCCGCCTTGGCCTCCCAAAGTTCTGGGATTACAGGCATGGGCCACTGTGCCCAGCCCAAAGCTTTTAAGAAAAGAAAATGCTTACAGATTTAAGAGAGGCAGCATAAAAAAAATGCATAAACAGTACTACCTCAATGTGTAAAAGAATATTCACGGGCCGGGCGCAGTGGCTCACGCCTGTAATCCCAGCACTTTGAGATCAAGGTGGATCACGAGATCAAGAGAGCGAGACCATCCTGGTCAACATGGTGAAACCCCGTCTCTACTAAAAATACAAAAAATTAGCTGGGCATGGTGGTGCGCACCTGTAATCCCAGCTACTCGGGAGGCTGAGGCAGGAGAACTGCTTGAACCCAGGAGGCGGTGACCTGAGATCGCGCCATTATACTCCCCAGTCTTGGTAACAAGAGCAAAACTCCGTCTCAAAATAAAAAAAGTATATGCATTAGAAAGCAACTAGAATAAAAAGATTGCAAAAACTGTATATTTAGTCCTAGATTACAATCATTTCCTGTACCATTCCTTTCTAAATCAAAAAAAAAAGCATTATTTCACTCTAAAATACAATAAATAGCCCTATCACACATAATGAGAGATTATTAAATTAGGTAGTTACCACCAACTGTAAGAATGGTGTCATTGAGGTAAATAGGCAATTTCAATTCTATGCAAAACACATTTGTTATGGAGAAACTGCCTGGAAAAAAACCAGAAAGTTCAGCACAGAGTCAGCCAACATTTAATTTTTTCTACAATAATTAAGGTAAGTGCTCTGAAGCAGGGACAAGGGTTCAGCCTGCACCACACAGGTTCAGAAACAAGAGTGGAAAAACAAAAAATAAATCAAGGCTGCTGTTCAGCATCAGGACAGGAAAAGATATGAGATTCTGTATGTTTTGTTTTGTTTTGACCAAGTTAATTCAAGCATCCAGATTGCCTAAAGTGTTCAAACGTCCTTTTGTGCAAATAACGATAAATTATCTGCTTTGAAAAATGGGTTGTGTTCCAAAATTTCATTTGGAAGCCAGTTGTCTAAAACTGGAAACGCACGTTCCCAAACAGAAATGAAGTTAAAAAACTAGCCCACAAATGTCTCAACGCACAATGTAGCTGAGAAACCCTAGGTTTCTCCGAGAACACTGTTACTGTAACATTATGTAGGAGGCTTTCAAGGACCCAGAAGACTTTTTATTTCTGGAGTTCTGATGCTAAGGACCCCGGCCCCCACCACCTCATGATTCTACCTCTCCCCCACTCCCAATGAAACTGCTGTCTTGAAAGCCTGAGGGGCTGCTTTAAGGAACTGTTGCTCTCACTTCCTGGTAGGCTTTGAGGTAGTTCAAGGGAAATAGTTGTCCTGAGGCGGCTCCCAGGCTCCAACTCATTCCATCAATCACCAACTGATAGTTTTCTTTTGTCTTTTTCTTGCTTGCTTAATCTTGGTTAAAACACACAACACCCTCTCGCTCCTTATTTAGAGCAGTCAAGTTAGGCTACACATCTCAACCTGTGGGCATCCGTCCCTAATAAGGCCGCAGGTAGAGGAATGAAGTACATTTGCCTTCTCACTCATCCGGCTCTGCTCTCTATAGCTTAATCTGTCTTCTTCCTAATAGTTTTCCCAGCAAAATAATCCACAAGGCTATATAATGAATATATAGCCTCTCACCTTTCCAGACCAGAAAACTCTCTAGGGAAAACGGATTTCTAATAGAAATAATCCTACTTTACTACCCATATCAAACCCACAAGCTTCAGGTTATCAAACACTGTGAAAAGCAAAAACCTCAAAGGGTGGATGTCAAACCTAAAGCTTTTACCAGAACTCTGAAACCTGCATAAAAAACTGCTCATGTGAAACCGCTGTGCCCATGTTGGAGCCAGGTGTCTGGTGTCTCACCCAGGTGGGCTCCCCATCGGAAGGGAATCCTAGGCAGGGCGCGGTGGCTCACATCTTCAATCCAGGCACTTTGAGAGGCTGAGGTGGGAGGTCTGCTTGAGGCCAGGAGTTCAAGACCAGCCTGGGCAAGAGAGTGAGATCCGGTCTCTACAAAAAATTTAAAACTTAGCAAGGCATGGTGTCACGCATGGCTGTAGTCCCAACTATTCGACAGGCTGAAGGAGGCAGGAAGATGGCTTGAGCCCGGGAGTTCAAGGCTGCAGTAAGCTATGATCATGCCACTCCTCTCCAACCAGGGCAACAGAGTGAGACTCTGTCTCTAAAATAAAACAAAGAGAATTCTGCATGAGCACTGAATGCCAGCTCCTCAACTTCCGTGGGGACTACCTTCATTATCCCTGCTCTCCCTCTCCAATGACACATTCCCTACAGAGTTCCCATGCTCATACTTCACCCAGTTTAAAAAGGAAAAACAAAATCTAAACCTCCACAATCCCACTCCCCCAGGAAATGATCCCTTCAGTTCCTCACACACACTCCCCACCAACTCCCACTCCTGAAGCCCACAAATGCCTCCAACTCCATGTGGTGCATTTGGGGAGGTGGCCAAGCATTCAGAGCCCAGAGGCAGGGCGCCTGCATCCCATTGAGGTCTGCCACTTCCCAGCTATGCACTGGGGCAAATCACCAACCTCTCTGAGGCTGAGTTTCCCCATCTGTATAATGGGGGATAACAGTAGTGCCTAAGTTATAGAGTATTATCAAAGTTGAAAATGAGGCTGGGAGTGGAAGGCCTGAGGCAGGCAAATCACAAGCTCAGGAGTTCGAGATCAGCCTGGCCAACGTGGTGAAACCCTGTCTCTAATAAAAATACAAAAAAATAAGCTGGGCATGGTGGCGAGCACCTGTAATTCCAGCTACTTGGGAAGCTGAGGCAGGAGAATAGCTTGAAACCCAGGAGGCGGAGGTTGCAGTAAGCCAAGATAGCACCACTGTACTCCAGCCTGTGCAATAGTGCGAGACTCCAACTCAAAAAAAAAAAAAAAAAAAAAAAAAAAAAAGAAAGAAAGATCTGAGCCAGTAAGTACACTGTGAGCATTTGTTACATAAAATTACTGAGGAAGCGTATGCACACTGCTGTTACCATGCCCATCACTACTGCCATTTTGGATTCCCAGAAGGCTTTTTCCAGAAGGCTCCACATCAGAAGTACAGAATCCTAAAGATGAACCCTTAGGAATAGCCAAGTACCTCTTTCATTTTAGATATGAAAAAAAAAATGAAGGCAATTACAATCAAAGACATTAAGCCACTTGCCCAAGTATACATTGTAATTAAACCCTGAAGCTGAGCCAAGACTCCCAAGAAGGTTCCTCATCAGCAGGACCTGCTAGTTATCTGCAGCTCACACACACCCTGCAGCTAAGCTATGGGAGTCTCTGCACATTGCCACACCCAGAAGTAACAAAAACACCTTCTAGGACTGGGACTGCACAGTACATTTTATCCACAGTTTCCATTCATAGTCTCATTTAATCTTCCAGCAGCTATACAAGGTATTATTTTTCCTCAACGATAGATGTGAAGTGAACTGACACCCATCCAGAGACTAAGCCCAGTTCTACCCAATGCAATCCAGCCGTGTATTTCTACCACCATACTGTCTCATGGGGTCCCTGAAATCAACCAAGCAGGAAATGGACTGACCAATACTGCTTTTCACCTTCATCTTCCTCCTCCCTCAGAGGGACAGAGCAAATTCTGTGACCCACTGGTCCCCCACATCACTTTCACCTCAAGAAAAGATGTGCGTTTTTTTTAAGCTCTTTCTGTTCCATTGTACATATTGTTTTCCTAAAAACTGGTAAAACATGGATTAAGTAGTCAGAGCATTACTAGAAATGCATATTAATCAAGAGACAGGAAAGTCACTCATTGCGGAGTCAAGTGAGACCTTTGTGAAAAATGGCCCCATTCTCCCAAGACACTCAGTAAATTCCACATGGAGCAACTACCAAGACAAGCCCTCTGCTGTCCCCCGCTCATCCACCTCAGCACCGCCCTGCAGGTCAGGGCCCGGAACACAGCTACCTGCAAAGGAGTCCTGCTTTGCATTCATTACATCCATCCCAAAGCACCATGCTCTATTTTTCTTTGATATAATATTTAAGATACATTTTATTAAAAGAAACTAAAGGCTACCAGCAACACTATCTCTTCAAGTGAATTTGCTCAAAGTCTGAGATTACGGACGGTCTAACAAGCTTTAGAAATCAGCTTATTTTAATAAATTAGGTACTTTCTTCTGGAATATAAATCTGTATTTGATAGAAACCAGGTAGGTAGTGATGAGATTATCTCTAAAGGTCTCATTTGGCTGCTAAAAATCCATTTCGTGTTGTCATTTTTTACTTTTTATTTTTGGTTTGTCTGGAGTCATTTGGAGCAAGTAATTTTCTTCTAGGCAAAAAAAAAAAAAAAAAAAAAAAAAAAAAAACACATACAAAGCACTATTGGTATTTCGGTCCAGATAACTCCCCATCGTGTGGGGCTGTCTGGGAATTACGGGATGTTCAGCAGCATTCCTGATCTCTCATCACTAGATGCTCCCAGAGGTGATAACCAAACCATCTCAAACACTGCCCAATGTCTCTCAAGGCACAAAACCACTGTTTTTGTGGCTGAGAACCACTGTTTTAAACAAAAGATTCCAAGAAAGCCAAAGATAGGGCTCTACGGTCAGGTTAAAGATAATTACCTATCTCTGCATTTTAGGTGAGGTTTAGCTATGAAGTTACCAGGAAGCACTCCCTGAAGCAGAGGATCCCAAACCCAATTCATCAAAAGAAACACTTGGAGTTTTTCAAAGTACTGATTCCTGGGCCTGCCCCATCCTTCTAACTCAGAAACTCTATGATGGAGCTTGGAATTCAATCTTGAAAAAAGTCCCTGGAAAAGATCCAGAAACAAAACAAATATTAAACTGTAATTAACGATGTGCACACTCAGAATTTAGGACTAAAGTGTACTGATGTCTATCACATAGTTTGAAACATATTCCAAAAATTTCCAGTACTTTGGGAAGTCGAGGTGGATGGACTGCTTGAGCTCAAGAATTTCAGGCCAGCCTGGACTACATGGCAAAAGCATATCTCTATAAAAAAAATACAAAAATTAGCTGAGCATGGTAACGCATGCCTGTAGCTCCAGCTACTCGGGAGGCTGAGGCCAGAGGGTCACTTGAGTCCAGGAGGCCAAGGCTACAGGGACTGTACCACTGCATTTCAGGCTGAGTAACAAAGTGAGACCCTGTCTCCAAAAAAAAAAAAAAAGCAAGCAGATATAAGGCCAGGCATGGTGGTTCACGCCTGTAATACCAGCACTTTGGGAGGCTGAGGCAGGCAGATCACCTGAGGTCAGGAGTTCAAGATCAGCCTGGCCAACATGACAAAACCCCGTCTCTACTGAAAATACAAAAATTAGGCAGGTGTACTGGTGCACACCTGTAGTCCCAGCTACTTGGGAGGCTGAGGCAGGAGAATTGTTTGAACCCAGGAGGTGGCAGTTGCAGTGAGCTGAGATCATACCACTGCACTCCAGCCTGGGCAACAGAGTGAGACTGCCTCCAAAAATGACATAACATAAAACATAACAAAATGCAGGTATATTAAAATGTTCATTGTAGAATCCCTGCGGTTGGTATATGGGTGCTCACTGTACATTCTTTCAACTTTTCTGCAGTCTTGAAATTTTTCATAATGAAGCATTAAGGGTGGGGAAACTGGAGCCATTCTGAGGATCAGCAGATTTGAAGACCACTGAAACAGGAGTCCCAACTCCAGCCCCCTCAGCTGATAAGACACAGGCTCACCTCACTGAACTCTCAGTTTACCCATTACTCAAAGGTGAGTCCAAAAATGCAAGAAAATGGATCCAAACTGTTCTAAAAAGTCTTCTGGACCTTTTCCCTCTGTGGTCCTGCTACCATTTGCTGTATGTCCTAATGTTCCACTAAAAGAAAGCAAAACTTACCACTTTGCCTAATTTTGTTTTAGTTTTTCTCGTTAATAGGCCCAAGCCTGAGGCAGAATCTTTCATCAGCTAGCTACTAATGTTTTTTTTTCCCTTTACTGCACCCAATTTGAGAAAGGAAGGTGTCCTATTATGTATTATGAATGAAATCAGGGGTTTCCTCTTCATGTGACATTAGCTACTCACTCTGCGTCCCCAGATTAGTTTATACAACTCAAATTACTAACATCCTGCCACGGTCTGGCTTAATCCCCAAATACAACCCTTCTAGCTTGCATCTTTGTGGGCCTCTCAATTTATCAAAAAATCCTGACCACAAAACAAACAAACAGTAACACTTACACTGAGACCTGGTTCAAGCAATCCAGGGAAATCACTCTTTAGTAATCTAGTTCACTGTATTTATCAAGTGGTATGAGATTTCCCTTGATGCCAACAATGGTTATTTTCCATGGTGCTTTGTGCCAACCTAATGATCACTTTGTGTTGCTAAGCCAGGGGGAAATCAGTAAAGAAATAACATGATCTCCAGTTATCACCTGGAGGGTCTCGCT
Source organism: Ateles fusciceps (assembly GCA_036589455.1). NCBI lineage: Eukaryota > Metazoa > Chordata > Mammalia > Primates > Atelidae > Ateles > Ateles fusciceps. The sequence continues at coordinate 13,735,562 of JAZHEH010000078.1, forward strand.
CTGTTATCCAGGCTGGAGTGCAGCGGTGCAATCATGGTTCACTGCAGCCTCAATCTCCTGAGCTCAAGTAATCCTTCTGCCTCAGCTCCTGAGTAGCTGAGACTACCAATGCACACCACCAGGACCAGCTAATTTTTTAAAAAGTTTTTGGAGAGATGGGGGTCTTGCTATGTTGCCCAGGCTGGTCTCAAACTCCTGTTCTCAAGTGATCCTCCCACCTCGGCCTTCCAAACTGCTGGGATTACAGGCATGAGGTGCCACACCCAGCCTGAACAAAATATTCTTAGAAGTACCTCCCAGCTAAATGCAATGGCTCACACCTGTAATACCAGCATTTTGGGAGGTTGAAGTGGGTGGATCCCTTGAGCCCAGAAGTTTGAGGATGCAGTGTGCTATGATCGCACCATTGCACTCCAGCCTGGGTGATGAAGCGAGCAAGACCCTAATCTCAAAAACAAACTAAAAAATGACTTCTCTTTTGCTCTCTAGGACAGGAAGTCCCTACTACTATGATGCTCTCTGGTCCTAAAACTCCATCATAAATTGGATCTGTTCAAAGCACGCTCCCTCCCAAGAGAATTGTGGGTAAGATGACCCCAAACAGGTATCTCACATATGTGCTACGTTATTGTTACTTTAACCTAATAACCACTGTCCATCCAACTCTTAACCTATGGAGAAATTTCCCTCACACTCCACACTCCTGAATTATCAATGCCTTTTTTGTATTTTCTACCATCCTCTTCCTTTGAGCCTATCATCTTTTACATATTAAAACTTTCACAGCCAACACTGTGCCCAGATGCCCCTGTATCTTCTCTTCCATTTCCCTGCCATTTGGGCTTCATCTTCTTGCCTTAATATAGAGCATCAGTTCTATCCCTCAACTTAACCACCGGGGACAAGAATCTGTTTTATTCTTCAAAACAAATTATCATTCCTTACTTTGGAACCATTTACTCAATTTTAGTGTCTCACGCCAACGATCAGGAAGATACTTTTTGATACCCTCAAATTGCCCATGATCATCTCTATGGCTTTGTTCTTCACTGTGTTACTTATCTTAAAAACTCTACTTAATTTAAAATTTTTTAGCATGATTTTGGGAGGATAAGAGCAAAATGACAGATACAAGTAGTGAGAATGGGAGGAACACTGTTATGTCTGACATCAATGGAAACCTAAGCTCACCTGTTACATGAGATGTGCACTCATGGCCCTATGGCTCACACTGCCCTTTTAACAAACCTCCTCATTCAGGAATGTAGAGATGCTCCAATACTGCTCCCTCAATCCAGGAACAGGGAAGCAGACCCTGCCAGCGGCAGTCCAGTGGACACGGAAAATCCTATGCAGAATTTTGGAATTCTACACAAAGTACAAACACCCGAAGTTTGCACAAGCCAGATTATTTCAGCTAAAAGCACTGCTTTACTAACACTTTAGGTGTGTCTGGATGTGCTCTTAACTGCATATTTTAAAATACGTTTTATTGAGATTTCATATACCATAAAGTTTGCCCCACTGAAATGTATTAATTCATTTTTAATATATCTCCAAAGCTATGCATCCATCACCATTAGCTAATCCCAGAAAATTTTTCATTACCCCAAAAGAAACTCTATATCCATTACCATCACACCCCATTCTCCCCTCCCACCAGCCTCCAGCAAATATTAATACTAATCTACTTCTGGTCTCTGAATTTGCTTATTCCTGACATTTCAAATAAATGTGTGGCCTTTTGTGTCTGACTTCTTTTACCTACTATACATTTTCAAGGTTCATCCATGCATTTATCTGAGCTTCATGTTTTAATGACTGAATAATATCCCATTATATGGATATACCACATCTTCTTTACCCATTCATGTCCTCATGTCCCTGTCAAAATACAACTGACTATAAAAGTAAGGGCCTGTTTCTGGACTCTCAATCCAATTCCATTGATCTCTATGGCTATCCACGTAGCAGTACCACATTGTCTTGATAACTGTAGATTCTTAGTAAAGCTTTGAAACTGAGAACTGTGAGTCTTCCAGCTTTGTTATTTTTCAAGACTGTTTTGGTTATTCTGGGTCCCTTGCATTTTCATGTGAGTTTTAAACTAAACTTGTTATAATTTCTAAAAATATATATAATAAAAATAAAAAAGCCAGCTAGGATTTTGTGGGTATTGCACTCCATCTGTAGATCAAGTTGGGGAGTATTAGCCATATTAACAATGTAAGTCTTCTAATCTGTGAACATGGGATGTCCTTTCTTTTGTTTTTTAGGTCTTCTTTACTTTCCTTCAAGAATGTTTTATAGTTTGTGTACAAATCATATTTTATTAAACTTATTCCCAAGTATTTTATTCTTTTTGATACTACAGTATCATATAATTGTTTTATTAATTTCTGGATCCTTCAATGTTCTTGTATGTACAACCTTGCTACACTCATTTATTAGTTCAAGTTTTGTGTGTGTATATGCAGATGCCTTAGGATTTTCTATATACAAGATCATGTCAACTGTAAACTAGAGATAGTTTACTAGTTACAGATCATCTCTATTACAATCTCAAGATTTTTATTTATATATTTTTTTTATTTTTACTAATTGTCTAGCTAGAATCTCCAGTACAATGCTAAATAGAAGTGGTGAGAGTGACTATCCTTGTCTCACTCATAATCTTAGAAGAAAGCATCCAATTTTTCACCATGAAGTATGATGTTAACTGTGAGTTTTTCATAGACGGTCTTTATCAAATTGTAGAAGTTTCCTTCTATTCCTAGTTGATTGTTTTCATCAAGAAAAAGTACTGAATATTCTCAAATGATTTTTCTGCATTTATCATCAAATTATTTATGATCATACTATTTATGTTCATCTTATGTGGATCATGCAGGTTTTGTCTTTTATTCTATTAATATGACATATTACATTGAGTGGTTTTGGTATGGTAAACCAAGTTTTCATTCCTGGCATAAATTCCACTTTGTCATGGTATACAATCCTTTTTTTATGTTGCTGGACTCAGTTTTCTAGCACTGCATTGAGGATTTTTGCCTATATATTTATAAGGGATACTGTTCCATAGTTTCCTTGTGATGTCTTTAGTTTGGTATCAGGTTAATTATAAAATAAATTGGGAGGTGCTGCTTCCTTATTTTTTTAAGGAGTTTATAATAATATTTGGTAGAATTTACCTAGTGAATTTACCCAGTAAACCATGTGAGGCCAGTGTTTTCTTCGTGGGAGGTTTTCCGATTGCTAATTCAATCTCTTTACCTGTTATTGGCCTATTCAGATTTTCAAATTCTATAGTCAGTTATGGTCATTTGCATCTATATGAATTTGTATAAATTGTATTTAGGTTATCTAATTTGTTGGCATACAACTTGATATGGTTTGGCTGTGTCCCCACCCAAGTCTCACCTTGAATTGTAATAAGCCCCACATGTCAAGGGTGGGGCAAGGTGGAGATAAGTGAATCATGGGGACAGTTTCTCCCATACTGTTCTCATAGTGGTGAGTGAGTCTCTTGAGATCTGATGGTTTTACAAATGGGAGTTCCCCAGCACAACTCCCATTCTTGCCTGGTGCCATGTGAGGTATGACTTTGCACCTCATTCGCCTTCTGCCATGATTGCGAGATCTCTCCAGCCATGTGGAACTGAGAGTCAATTAAACCTCTTCCTTTATAAATTACCCAGTCCCAGGTATGTCTTTATTAGTGATGTGAGAACAAACAAATACACAACTATTCACAGCACACTTTCCTTTTTTGCCCCTTTACCTCTTTGCTCTTCTGGGACTCCCATTATGGGTATGGTTGATGATGTCACATAGGTTCTCTAAGGCTTTGTTCATTTCTCTATTCTTTTCTTTTTGCTTTTCAGACTGAACTATCTCAATTGACCTGTCTTCCAGTTCACTGATCCTTCTGCCAGTCATACCTGCTGTTAAGCCCCTCCAGTGAATTCTTCATTTCAGTTACTAGAGCTTAGAACTCCAGAATTTTTATTGGTTCTTTTTTCTTTTTTAAAAATAATCTCTACTTCTTTATTCCCACTGTTTGGTCACCCAATTTTTTTCTTTTTTAAGAGACAGAGTCTTGCTCTGTCACCCAGGCTGGAGTACACTGATCATGATCATGGCTCACTGCAGCCTCAAACTCCTGGACTCAAGCAATCCTCCTGGCTTCAACCTCCCAAGCATATTTTCATCTGATTCTTTAGACATGCTTTCCTGTAGTTATTTGAACATAACTTGCATAGTGACTTAAGTTTTTTTTTTAAGTATGCCCAACGTCTGAGCTTCATCAAGGACAGTTTCATAGAAACTAGACAGAAACTGAGGATTTTTTTTTAACCTGTATATAGCACATACCTTCCTGTTTCTTCAGATGGCTTCTAATTTTTGTCAAAGACTAGAAATTTTATCTAATACAATGTGTCAATTCTAAAAATCAAATTCGTCCCCCTATTCCAGGGTTTGTTTTGTTGCTGTCTGATTAGTGATTTTCAGGAACTAATCCTATAAAGTCTGTTTGATGTTTTGCTTGCCATGTGTGGCCACTGAAGACTCTTCATGTAGTGGTTTGGTAGTAACTGGACAGAGATTTCCTTACATGTCTTGAACTAATAGATCCATGAAGGATCTAGAAAATTCACAATCACTGCCCTCTATCCAGCCAAACTTTCTCCCAGGGAACTCCCTGGGACTGCTTCCTAAAACTGAGCTAACAAAATAATTAGAATCTGGAATACTTTTAGTCATCAGTTTTCCCACATTACTAAACCTCTACTGGCTTCAGCATCTGAAAGTTGATTCCTGGTGAGATAACCTAAATTTCAGCTCTAACACTGGTAGAGCTCAGCGGCTTGCAGAATTGTGGAAATAATCAAAGCTTTAACAACTGCACTCACACACTGTTGACACTTGCTGAGGAAGGGCATGAGGAGCTGGTCATCCTTCTGATAAACCATTCAATAGAACAGTAACAAGGAACCACAGGAGAACACATCTTTTATTTTTCTTATTTTTTGGAGACAAGAGTCTCTCTCTGTTGCCCAGGCTGGAATGGAGTGCAGTGGTGGGATCTTGGCTCACTGCAACATCCGCCTCCCAGGTTCAATCAATTCTCGTGCCTCAGTCTCCCTAGTAGCTGGAACTACAGGTGGGCAGCACCACACCTAGATAATTTTTATATTTTTATTACAGACGTGGTTTTGCCACGTTGTCCAGGCTAATCTTTAACTCCTGACCTCAAATGATCCACCCACCTTAGCCTCTCGAAGTGCTGGGATTACAGGCATGAGCCACCATGCCCAGCCAGGAACCCTTCTTTTCCAAAGGAGTATGAAGGACCTGGAGGCTCTACTTTGCCCCATAAACAAGAGTATTACCACCCATTCAGGGTCAGGGCTGGACCATGGCCACCCACTGACATCTCTTAAGCTTCCCCTATGTCTCCTGCAGAGCAACTTTGAATGAATAGACAACAACCAACCCAAGACAGTAATTTAGAGAAATGCTCACTTTTTTCTCTGAGTAGTACAGAATCATATTCTTTCTTTCCTCATCTAGCACTCTCACTTTGCAAGTAAATCATTTTTTCCATCTGCTGAGACTAAAAGCAAATCATGTTTAAGAACAGAGATGTTTCTGTCCTTCAGGTTTAAGAAATCTGAGAGTTCAATATCGGTCTGGGCAACATAGCAAGACCTCGTCTCTAAGAAAAAAAATTCGCTGGGTGTGGTGGCACATGTCTGTAGTCCCAACTACTCAGGAGGCTGAGGAAGGAGGACTGCTTGAGCCTAAGAGGTTGAGGCTGCAATGAGCTATGATCGCACCGCTGCACTCCAGCCTGGGTGACAGAGTGAGACCTTATCTCAAAAACAAACAAAAAATCTGTGTCCCTACTCCCGAACAGTGCAATCTCATTTTACCTTCTGCAAGTCCCATCCTTTCAAAGCCCAATTCCCAACCTCGACACAGACACACCTGCATTCCCCACTGCCACCACCAGCTGTCAGCTCAGGTCCTAGCAGCCCCGGGGCCAACTAAGACTGCCAGCTTCCCAGATCACCTCATCTCACCTCCCATCTGCACGACACTGTACAACATTCCTTTCTCCAGCTCCCACTCCTCAAGTGCTCCACTGGGATACAAATTATACATTACAAAGAACAACATATGTGGGCAACTACAGAAGCATTAAAAGTCTGGCAAAGTCCCCACCAAGCTACACCTCTTACTTACTAGCTCACACTTCCATTTCTCAGTTGTGAGACCCAAATCCATGGAAACTACAGATGTACCAGGTAATCCAAATGTGTCCTTGCAGGCCCCCCACACCACCTCCTCCGAGCAGCTCTCTCCACCCCACCCCAGCCCCAACCACTGCTTTAAGCAGAAAATGTCTAATCAGCTCATTCCCTGATAATCACTTAAATGAGAATAGGAAAAGGATATGAGGCAGCTGAGTGGTTGGACTAGGACTCTAAATGATTTCTTTTGCTTTGCACTCTTCAAAGCCTGAGGTCATTATGGTACTAGATATGTATGTATATTGATCAAATTAAATTCAAACACTTGAAAAGAATGGTATTTGAATTTGAACTTTTATCCAGTCTTGTTTAAACTAGGACTGAATTCTGCTTAACTGATCAAAATCATAAACCAGTACCCTAATTCTTCAGTTTGCTCCTATGGAGCTAAGTTTCGTTATGCTTTCTTCTGCTGTTGTTCTTGGCAAAACCCAAAACTCATTAAAGTTCATTTTGAGAATTCAGGGCTGGAAACATTTAAATTGATAAGCTAATATTTAAAAATACTTTTAAAATGACAAATTCTGAATTACAACGTGGATGTGTATGAGGGTGATATGGTTTAGATTTGTGTCCCAACCCAAATCTCATGTGGAATTGCAATCCCCAGTGTTGGAGGAGGAACCTGGTACAAGGAGACGAGATCATGGGGGATGAATTTCCCCCTCAGTGTTGCTTTCGTGATAGTGAGTCCGTGCTTGGTTATTTAAAAGTGTGTGGCACCCCACTCCCCTTCCTCCTGATTCTGCCATGTAAGATATGTTCGCTGCCTCTTCGCCTTTCCTCACGACTAAGTTTCCTGAGGCCACCCCAGAAGCAGAAGCCTGTACAACCTGCAGAATCGTGAGCCAATTAAACCTCTTTTCTTTATAAATTACTCAGTCTCAGGTATGTCTTTATACGCGTGTAAAAACAGCCTAATACTGAGAGGATCTAAATTTACAAACTGCCCAAAAATAAACTCAATCCCCAAACAAGCTTCAGCATTCAATTAGAACACTCAACCAGTTATTTAATTTCCTTGTACATAGAAATGTGTCCAAAGATAAACCCAGAACCACCTAACTTCTATGCAAATGGAGGCTTCCAAAAAGGCTTTATCCAAAAAATATCATGAGATGTAACCAGAAATGGATATGCACCTTCAGTGACTATTGGGGGGAGAAAAATGTGCAGACATTTCTACTGTACAGAAATCCAGCAGTAATTTGTGCTATTTTATTTAATCTACCAAGTTTCCTTCCTGATGCTAACTCTATGACATATGACTACTAAAGAGTATGACTATTTCTGAATATTCTTTAAACGCCAGGAACTTCACATGCCATTACTGCCACCTTGGGACTCTAAACACTTATTTCAGCAGTAAGCTATCATTCAATACCTTCCGGAATTTTCTCTACTGCAGTAGTTGCCTTTGAAGCCTGTTTCCCATTACACCCAGCACTCTGTGTGGTAGCAAACATGTTTTTTCCCAGGGAATAAACTTAACTTCTAGAAAAGGTTGAAAGCCAACCATAATGACTAAGGTAAGTGTTCAACTTGGTTAGGGCCATTTGAATGAGGTGTTATCATAAGTTAATGACACTAGTATGGTTCGCAACCTCGCTAACAAGGCAGTTTTGACAGAGTAAGGATGACCAATAAATGCACAGACCCATGGGTGCCTGATTAAGAGTAAACGCAGTCTACCAAGAAGCCACTTTGAATGGCAATGCTTATCTGCCTAGGCACCATAAAGCATCTTTAAATAATAAATAGGTTGTTCCTGATTTTACTGTCATTGTTGGCTAAGGAAAGCAAACAGTAAAAAAATTTTAAAGGCAAGAATACCAAAGCTAGACAGGAAACTAATGCAACTATAAGCATGGCAGCGGAGATACCAGCAGCACAGTGAGCGGTGCACGAACAACCAAGCCCCACTTTGCCAGGCACTCTAGAGCCAATAACAATTGATTTTTGTTTGCCTTTAAAAAATACAACAAAAGCAATTACCACTTGGAAGCTCAGCAAGGTCATCTGATTGTGACAATGAAAAAAAAGGTTGCTAAAGAGTGGAAAGATCAGAGACTAAGTAAATTGTATTAATTTACCAGAGCAATTTTCAGTACCAAACTCTGTGAAAGTAAAGACAAGGTCTGTGCATGATTAAACAGCAAAAAATGCACAAGATGTTTTAGATCTAATGAACAATCTCAATATAGCTAAGGGACTGAGGTCAGGTGATAGTCATTTATATTCTGAAGCATCAGAGCTATGTATTTATTGGCAGCACTTGTGAGCAAAATACATGCGCCATCTGAAGAGGCTCCACTACAGCAGGAAGGTTTTTCCCTCCCTGGATATGACTTTCGTTTTTTAAGAAATGGGATCAGCCGGGTGTGGTGGCTCACACCTGTAATCCTAGCACTTTGGGAGGCCGAGGCAGGCAGATCCCCTGAGGTCGGGAGTTCGAGACCAGCCTGACCAATATGGAGAAACCCTGTCTCAACTAAAAATGTAAAAAATTAGCCAGGCATGGGCACCTATAATCTGAGCTACTCGGCAAGCTGAGGCAGGAGAATCACTTGAACCTGGGAGGCGGAGGTTGCAGTGAGCCAAGATCGCACCATTACACTCCAACCTGGGCAACAAGAACAACAACAACAAAAAGAAAGTCAAAAAGAAATGGGATCAAGCTATGTTGCCCACGCTGGTCTAAAACTCCTGGCCTCAAGCAATCCTTTCACCTCCCAAAGGGATGAGTCATGATGCCTGGCCAGGCTTTGACTTCTTTGAGAGCTAAGACCACTCCTGGCACAGGAAGCTATAGCAATTATGATCTTAATACATTAACTGGCATATTTTAGATAATTTACACAACCACTTTATGTAAATGAGTACTTCCCCATGATTTCTGGGGCTTCAATCAGCCCTCGTATTCAGGATCAAGATACCAACAGTAATTCTGCTGTATCTCCAGCTAATATAACTTTAGGTCAAACATGTCTTCATGCTCTAGCACATGGTACAAAAGAAGTATGATTAAAGGAAAACAGTGTAAGTTATCACCAACTGGCACAGGATTGGTCAGGAAAGGAAAGCTTATCCTAGCAGCCATGACTTCCTGAGCACAGATGATATAGTTTTAACAAAATAGCATCACCTGTCACATTAAAATCATGCTGTTAATTTGAATGGTATTCGTTTGGGAATTAGATTTGTAACAAATCTGTATTTTTGTTACGGTGTCACAGTGATAGCTCTGGTGATATATACCAGCTATAAACATGCTTGTTCTTTTTATGTTTGGATGTATTTTAAGAAACATTATAATAAAAATAATTTAAGGCAACATGGCTTTTCACCAGTGTTTTCTCTCTAAAAGAGGTCTACCTTATTGAAGCTTAACAAAAAATACTACACTATCTCATGTAGCTGGCTGCTCTCCCACTGCAGAAAAGGAAATACATGACTAATTGTTCTTCCCAAGAAAAGCAATATTAGAATAAGGTACTCCTTCAAGAGAAATTTTGGAGTAGGAAGATAAAAACACAAGCACAATTAGTTAAGCATTGCGTAATATTAACATCAGTATAATAGATAAAACATGTATTTTTAGGTTTACTCTTCAATACTGGGCCGAGTTTAGAGAGTTCTTTTAACTCACTGACCCTAGCCAGGTGTAGTAGCTCATGCCAATAACCCCAGCAATTTGGGAGGCTGAGACAGGATGACTGCCTGAGCCTAGGAGTTCGAGACCAGCCTGGGCGACACAGCAAGAACTTGTCTCTACAAAAAATAAATATAAACAATTAGCCAGGTATGGTGGCGAATGCCTGTAGTCCCAGCTACTTGGGAGGCTGTCGGGGAGGATCACTTGGACCAGGGAGGTCAAGGCTGTAGTGAACCATGATAACATCACTGCACTCCAACCTGGGTGACAGAGTGAGACGCTGTCTCAAAAAAAAAAAAAAAAAAAAAAAAAAACCTTCGACTTTTTCAAAATTTTCTATTGCTACTTTCATGCTGTACACATGTGACTATGAACACGGACTCTGAAAAGCAGCAGCCACACTTGAGAGCCATACTGTGGTCCCACCTAGGCTGGCTACCAACTACATGTAGATGACAGCAACAAATAGCAAAGTTTTAAGCTCTCCTTTTCTCCATTTTTCATCTGATTTTGTATTACTCTGTGCCATAATTAAAACACAAACTCAGTATTTATCTCTCACAACATAAAGCCTGAGGCCCTGTTTGCTTACCAAGCTCCATGATCAGATTCCACCACGAAATGCCGCTCTAAGCATCTATTTTCTAGCAGATGAGAAGGTACAGCAAATGAGTTTCCCTCAAAGCACCACCACCTGAGCTAGCACCTTTTAGGAGAACATTCTCCACAGGTGAAGTACAGAGACCTCACACTCACCAGATGGTCCCAACAGCCCAAGCACACCCCCGGTACTGCATGATCAAGCAAAAAATAATACCTGGGACTGACACAAAGACTTCGTTCCACAAAGAGAAATCACAAGTGCAGAACAACTATCTCAATCTCAACAAAGCAGCCTTCTTCAGAACACCATTCAAAGACTAGCTTAAAATACACATATAACTTTGAAAATACCAATCATGAGATATTGGAGAACTCTGCCCCTAAAGCTCTAACATCATGGATCGCCAAAGGCGCTGCTACATACATCCAGAATCTTCCCAGAACTGGACAATAATCAGTAAAATTGGAGAGTAACAAAGAAACCTTCCTATTTAGAGCTATATATCATTCTAGCCCTCTAATCGTTCTAGACTAAAACAAATTCTCAAAAGGGCTCTTTACGTCCAGCAAATCAAAATATTTTCAATAGTTCAGCTACTTTTAAATCCAGAATGGTCCTACATCATCTTCCAAATTTCCCTTTTCCTCTTATCCCTTCCCAAAGGGATAATTAATTTGAGAAGCTTGCCATAGTTCATATCCACAGGGAACAAACTTTTAAGTTATAAATTTTACACTTTATCTTAATTACAACAGTATTTTTTAAAGGAAAAGATGGTAAATGTTCCCATATTTATAACTGCAAGAGAAAGCCAAAGTCTAAAGGAGATTTCTTTGAACTACTCACTGCAAGTCCTTCAGGATTGAAAAAAATCGATCCTATGTACAGCTGACTATAAATAGCTACCTTCCTTCCTGCCTCCTCTAGTCTGGAGTCACCATTACAGAAAGAAAGAAAAAAAAAACCACAGTCCAATGTGCATCTTCCTTGTTATAACGTGAGACATTAAGCAGCAGGGTGAACGGAAGGAGTAGAGTTTGACATCTCGAAGACCTGCATTCAAATTCTGGCTCTAACACTTACTAGCTGCAGAACTTTGGCCAAGTGACCCATGCTCTCTAAGGCTCAGTTTTCTTATCTGAAAAACAGGAAAAAATCATATTTATGCTCTAACATGCCTGGCTCATGGATCCAATCTGATAACCATGTAAAACTCATACTACACTACAGCAGGGTTCTCAACCTCGGCAGCATTTGGGGCGAGATCATCACTGTGGGAGCCGTCCTGTGCCATGTAAGATCTTCTGCGGCATCTCTGGCCTCCACTTTCCAGATGTCAGAGGCATCTCTTAAGTTGTGACAATCAAAAATTCTCCAGGCAGCTGAGTGCAGTGGCGCATGCCTGTAATCCCAGCACTTTGGAAGACCGAGGCAGGTGGATCACCTGAGTTTGAAACCAGCCTGGCCAACATGGTGAAACCCCATTTCTACTAAAAATACAAAAATTAGCCAGGTGTGGTGGCAGGCACCTGTAACCTCAGCTACTGGGGAAGCTGAGGCTGGAGAATCGCTTGAACCCGGGAGGCGAAGGCTGCAGTGAGCCAAGATCGCACCATTGCACTGCAGTCTGGGCAACAAGAGTGAAACTCCATTCCAAAAAAAAAAGGCTCCAGGTATTGCCAAATGTCCCCTAGAAGAGAAGAAAGGGTGCACGACAGGCTCCAGTTTAGAACCACTGTACTAAGTATTTCATAAAGGTAGGTTTCTTCCACTCCTCCCATCTACCTATTCCTCTGAAGTAACCTAGGGATTATTCTAGACACCTCCCTTTTTTTGTACCTAATCAATCAGTCACCAAATTCAATGGAATCTGCCTCCTAAATACCTCCTGCCTCCATCCCCTGGCTCATTTGCATTGTCATCACCACCAGTCCCGCCTGGACAGCTCTGTAACTGCCGAGGGTTGTCCAACTCAAATCCAATCTCCCCAAAGCTGCACGGTGAGCTTTAGAAAAGCCTGGATTGCCAGGCCCAACGGCTTACACCTGTAATCCCAGCGACTCAGAAGGCTGGGATGTGAGGATAATCTGAGGCCAGGGGTTCGAGACCAGCCTGGGCAACATACTTAATAATTAGAAAAGCCCAGATCTCAACAGGTTTCTCAAGGTGCCTCAAACGATATAGTCCCAGCTCCTTGTTTAGGTCGACAAAGCTGCTAACATCCAGCCACTTCTTCCTTTGGCTTTTACAGTCTGGCCACCCAGGCCTCAGCTGTGCCTTCCCCACCCCACCCCCACCCCCCCACCAGCCCCTGCGTGAAGAACTCCCTGACATACCACAGCGTGATGGTTCCACTCGGGGTGTCTACAGCCAGGCTGCTTGTTCAAGTCCTGGCTCAGTTATTTACTATTAGTTCTGTGACCCTGGGCAAGTTATTTAATCTCTTTGTACCTCGATTTCCCCACCTATAAAATGATAGCACCTACCTCAAAGGGCTATTGTGAGGATTTGTGTTGGTTTATTATTTATTTTAATTGATGAAAACTGTATAGTCTATCATGTACATGTTATTTTGAAACATGTACACACTGTGGAATGGTTAATTCGAGCTAATTAACCTATGCATTACCCTACATACTTACCAAGTTTGCATACGAAGAACACTTAAAATCTATTCTCCTGGCAATTTTGAAGAATACATTGTTACTACAGTAAAATTCTCAGTAATGACACAGACTAGAAAATAGGAGGAGGGGCTGAGCGTGGTGGCTCGCACCTGTAATCCCCAAACTTTAGGAAGCCAAGGCAGGAGAAACACTTGAGCCTAGCCAACAGAGTGAGATCCCATCTCTTAAGAAAAAAGAAACAAAGAAGGAAAAAAAAAAAAGAAAATAGGAGAAGTAATCTATATCACATAAACAACTTAGAATTCAAGAGCTTTTAAAAGACTGTTTTTTCTTTGACCAACTGACCTCATAACTGTCTAACCAGAGATCATCACTACAATGGTTCACACCTGCAATCCCCGAACTTTAGGCAGCCAAGGTGGGAGAAATGTTTGAGCCAAGGAGTTAGAGGCCAGCCTGGCCAACATAGTGAGATCCCATCTCTTAAGAAAAAGAAAGAGAAAGAAAATAGGAGGAGTAATCTATATTGCATAAACAAAGTTCAAAAAGACCTTTAAAAAGATGTTTTTTCTTTGACCAACTTACCTCATGGTCATCTAACCTGAGATCATCACTTGAATGGAGTAAACGGTCAAGGGGTCGGATACAGTGCTTGGGACTGGAGAAGAATCACTGGGATGTGGCTGTTGCTCTGAGGAGGTGCCTAATCTAGATGAGACAGGCACATAAATGATCCTTCATGGCTGTCAGTGAAGTATTCAGTAGAAATAACTATGCAGGAAGGTGCTACTGAGTCTGAGATGTGAACAGGGATGACTGGACACACACAGGGCCCAGCTTTGAACAGTGACCTCTGAGCTGACTCTTAAATAAAAATAATAAAATGCACTAACAGCTCTGATTCTGGATGCCCAGGCTTCATTGATCCCTGAACCCTGTCCAGGCCTGGCTCTCCAGCGGGCCAAGTACATCTATGCTACCCCAAATCCCTTCACTGAATTCCTTTTCTGTTGAATTCATCAGTATCAATTGTCAATGCCTGGAATCAAAACCCCATCAAAATTTTGTATCAAAAAAGAAAAAAAAAAAGATGTGCTACAAGAAACTGGAATGGCCGGGAATGGGAGGTACTGGTTCACAACTATGGCATTTCCAATTTGCAAGATGAAAGAGTTCTACGGCTAGACGGGGGGTGATGGCTGCACGACAATGTCATGCACATAATGCCACCAAACCATACACTTTAATATGGCTAAGACAGTCAATTTTGTTATATTTATTTTACCACCATTTAAAAAAAAATGCTTTAAATAATTGGAATGGCTGAGTGGAAGGAAGTGGGTACTCAGAGTCCTACATTCCCAATTTGGGGAAGTTGCTCATTGTTGATATGCCAGACAGCAAAAGCAGAGTGGGTTAAACTGTCCCTGCTGTCTGTTAGACCCAAACTGTGTGCCTCTTCGTTGAAGGCTACTTTCAAGTTGCCTCAAGGCAGATGCAGTGGGGGATGAGCAAGGCCATGGGACTTAGACCCAGGAATTCCCAGAACCAGACACTTCATCTAAGTTAGATCACTGGCTGCCACTACCAGCCCACGGAATTGACTAGATCCAAGCAAACCTGGAGGCTGAGTTTTCATGGGAGCAGTTTTGCCAGACATTCTCAGTAAGGCTGGAACAAGCCTGTGGCTATTCAAGCTCAAGACAACCAATCCTGAAGCCCCAGACTAATGCCAAGCAGCACCCAAGAAAAGGAGCTTTGCCAGTGCCTAGCCCATCCAGGTGCAGCTGCAGAGGACAATGACCAAGGGAGAGTCTTACACTGGATGGACTTCAGCAGAGGCAAGCTGCCAGACTGGCTGACCAAAGCAAATACTCCCAGCTGTTCCTGTTCAGCCAGCTACCCCATTGTGAGTGTCTTACTTTCCCCTTCTCCAAATAAAAGGTTCACTGTAGTCATCCTGTTCTTTCTTGGCCATTGCAGGTTCAATGTTTTGAGAGACATAACCTATTTAGTCATAAATCACCAGATCATTAAAAAAAAAAAAAAAAAAAAAACCTCCTTTCAGGTGTAATATTACCCAGAGATCCTTGCAATACTATATTCAGGTTACCTCCCTGGGGAAAGGGACCATGCGCATTTCACGAAGCCTGAAAGTGGATGCATTATGCAAGGTGTGGAACGCAGGGTCATCATGGCTGACTTCACCCCAGCTCAAGAGTAAGGCAAAAAAGGTAATTCTACCTCCTCCATGCCATGGTGGTTGGTTGCAGGATGAACAGATCTCAGCCTCTGTGGGCTCTGAGACACAAGGGGAGATTTCCTTAATCTTAAGAGAAAGCCACAGGAGACCATTCTCTTCCAAGTACATAGTTTAAAAAAAAAAAGGCATAGCTCTGGCCAGGCACAGTGGCTCATGCCTGTAATCCCAGCAGTTTGGAAGGCCGAGGCAGGCGGATCACTTGAGGACAAGAGTTCTAGACCAGCCTGGCCAATATGGTGAAACCTCATCTCCATTAAAAATACAAAAATTAGCTGGGCTTCATGGTACATGCCTGTAGTCCCAGCTACTCAGGAAGCTGAGGCAGGAGAATCACTTAAACCCAGCAGGCGGAGGTTGCAGTGAGCTGAGATGGCATCACTCCTGCCTGGGCTACAGAGCAAGCCTCTGTCTCGAAAAAAGTAAAAAAATTAAATTAAAAAATAAAGTATAGCTATGTCAGTGGCAGGCAGCCTAGGACCAAGAAGCCCTAGAAAGAGCCAGGCTGTAGAGAGGTAAAGCAGAAAAGGTTTCTGAGGACATCCCTGAGCTGGCCCATTTCCTAACTGTCTAGGCGGACATTTTCTAATTGAGACATCATAACTGAACAACACAGCTAGTTCCCATGGCAACTATCAATTATCTTTCACAATATGTGACCACCATAAAACACGAATTGAGACGGACCAACTCAAGCCCCACAATTCTAAGACACTATCCACTGTCAGCTGTCAATTTTCGGCGGTGAGGGGAGTGGAGGAGGATGCTGTGAGTGCAAGAAACCTACCAACACTTTAAACACATATCAACTGTAACATGAATTCAGAATTATTAAAAGGCTGGGGGTGGAGGCTGAGCGCGGTGGCTCACACCTGTAATCCCAGCACTTGGGGAGGCCGAGGTGGGCGGATCACTAGTTCAGGAGATCAAGACCATCCAGGCCAACATGGTGAAACCGTGTCTCTATTAAAAATACAAAAAAATTAGCTGGGCGTGGCGGCGCACGTCTGTAGTCCCAGCTACTCAGGAGGCTGAGGCAGGAGAATTGCTTGAACCCAGGAGGCGGAGATTGCAGTGAGCCAAAATCAGGCCACTGCACTACAGCCTGGGTGACAGTGTGAGACCCTCTCAAAAAAAAAAAAAAACCAAGGCTGGGGGAAGGGGGACAAGGACAAGTCTGATTAAAAGTAACATGGTGTTTGTCAACTCCACCCTTCTGTTTGGGAAGAGATGTACTCTAGGTCACACCCAGCAGTGGCTGGATATTACAAGTAAGTTGAAAGAAACAATGAAGAGCTGAGCACTCAGGGGTGAGTGTAGCTATGGAAAGCTATCACCCTGACATCTAAAACTATTCAACACCTTACAGGGTAATGATAAGGTCTGTAACTCAAAACCTAAGAAAACAAAAATAAGGAGAAACAAATTTGAGTCTGATCACAGGACACAATTTTCATAGCACACACACAAAAAAATTTAGAGAACCCAAAACACTGCTAACAATGCAAATTACTTTCTTGCAGCTGGAGTGCACAGAAGGATGGAAATTCTAACTTTAAATGCCCACCGTGGAGAGAAATGAAACATCTATTTTGCAAACTGCAAGTGGGAAATAAAACAATTTAACAGTCATTTTTTTTCTGAAAAATATGTCTTGCTGTAGCCCTCCAACTCCCAGCATAGTGGTGAGCTCCTAACAAACAGGAAAATGACCTTGGGATCCTGTGCTACAATAAAAAAAAAGTGTTCAACCGAACAAATGCTGTATCAATATTTGTACTGAACAAGTGCTATAACTTTCAACTGAAGCTTGAAGTGCATGCGTTTCAGGGAGTTTTGAACTCACTTTTAAACTTACTTTTATATTAAGAAAAAAATGCTTATTGTAGAAATATAGAAAATACATATAAGCAAAACACAAGACAATAAAAAATTACTTATAATCCCCTTTGCTCAAAGATAACCTTCGTTAACATGCTGGAATATATTCTTAGTCAGCTGTTCTTTTTTCTTGTTTAATAGAGACAGAGTCTCACTATGTTGCCCAGCCTGGTCTTGAACTCCTGGGTTCAAGTGATCCTCCCACCTCTATCTCCCAAAGTGGTTGGACTACAGGCGTGAGCCACTGTGCCCAGCCCCTAGTCATTTTCTCTACATGTAAACACTTTAACCCACAGTAGGATTCTACTGTTTCACTGTCTTGTAACCTACTTTTTCTATTTAATATTACGCTGCTGACGTCTTCATGGTATTAAATATTCTTCAACACTGCCCCACCCCACCCATCACTCCCACAGTTGCAGTATACTCTTCTGTACCTCACTTCTCAAAGGGAGAAAAAGCTCTTACTCCTGCCTTAAAGTGTTCTCTTTAGTAGTAATACTAATAATATTCACTGAAAATTAAGGTATGGATTCCAAAGGCAGGCTCAGCCTGCATGGCACATACCACTTTCTCAAGAATCAGAATAAGCATTCTCTAGAACTCAAAGTCAACATGGAAAGTTCAGTGCTCTATAGATGGAGCTCAATCCAAAAACCACATCCATTTATCTTCTGGTGTTACTAACAAGTGGGGAAGAGATACAGCCAGTTCACAGCTTAAAGACCAAGTTACTGACCATAATTATGGCTGCATCCAATTGTCATACACAATGTGTGAAGCACAAAAGGAACGGGAGCAAGAAGGATAATAGGAAGCAAACTGATTTTCAGTCTTTCAGTCTTGCTTTTCTTTATCTTCTGAAATGAGGTCTCATTCTGTTGCTCAGACTGGGGTGCAGTGATGCAATCATTACTACTGCAGTCTTGAATTCCTGGGCTCAAGTGATCTTCCCACCTGGGCCTCTCAAGTAGCTGGGACCACAGGCATGTGTCACCATGCCCAGGTAATTTGTTTATTTTTAATAGAGATGGGGTCTCACCATGTTGTACAGGCTTTTTCTTTAAACCTTGCACTCCTTCCTCTAGCCAAAACAAACTGCGCAAGATGAAGTCGGCATGATGAGGACACCTGAAGACAACTCGCTTAATAACTGAGAAGGAAAAATAGAGACTAGCAAGGAAAGCAGAATATTCTCCATAAAGTCCCATTCGTCAAGTTCTAAGGGTAGTTGGGAGATTCATAAGTTTGTGGAGCCTGTCAGGCTGTGGGACACAAACACATTTTTCTCCATTATTAAATAGTACTGAGTGCTTACTAAGCAAAGTGAATAGATTAGGATTACTTTCATTTTCTGAAAAACCAAAGTAACTGCCAGCATTAAGAAAAAAAAGAACTTACACATGTAAACAAAACTAACCAATTCAACACAAACATCTTCAATTAAATAAGAAAAATTAATAGAAAGGGTCTTCATCTCCTATATTACCTCTGATCCAACGTCTGCCCTCGCTGGCCTCCTCACATTAGTGACATCTAACATTCACTTGCCAAAACATAAATCTAAAACTTAACATCACATAGGTCAGGTTAAAAAACTGATTAGCTTTGCACTTTCCAACATTCATTCATAACATATGTTCAACAGGGGCAAAACCCAGTGTGACTTCCTGACAGCTAGAGATGTGTTGGTCACAGTTCCCAAGTGCATTTCTCAATGTTACAACAGTCTCAACGTTTAGCCACAATGGGAATTCCAGCTTTACAACATGCTTTAAAATATATATTATAAGACATGATCCAAAATTGTACCCAAGGAGACCAAAAGCTAAGCCTTGAGTCAGGTTGTAAACTGGAAATTAATTAGAATGTAAAAACTGTTCACACAGGCAAGATGGGGAGGTGGAGATGCAAATCAGTTCCTTGTCACTGCACCACTGGGTCCCCTCAAGACAGGGCACACGGTCTCTGCCTGCTAGACAGGAGGTGGGAACACGCAGGAGCCACTCAAGCAATCCATCAACACATTACTTCAGTGTGCCTGGGAAACTACAGGTCCACTGCAGTCCAGACAAAGAAAGTGACAGGTGATGGGACGTCACCTAAACCAGCAAGAGGACAGTTCCCCTCAGTTTGTTCATCCTCTTCATGGAAACATCATCCCTATAAGCCCTCCCAAGTTCCACTTTCACAGGATAGATTTCATATCACAGCTTTTTTTTTTTTTTGAGACAGAGTTTCACTCTGTCACCCATGCTGGAGTGCAGGGCCGTAATTTCAGCTCATCCCATCTCCAACTCCCAGGTTCAAGTGATTCTCCTGCCTCAGCCTCCCAAATAGCTGGGATTACAGTGGTACGCCAACACACCTGGCAGATTTTTGTATTTTTAGTAGAAATGGGGTTTTGCCATATTGGTCATGCTGGTCTTGAAATCCTGGCCTGATGTGATCCGCCTTCCCTGGCCTCCCAAAGTGCTAGGATTATAGGCATGAGCCACCATGCCCAGCCACATCACAGTTTTTAAAACTTAAAACAAAACAAAAAAACTTCGCTTTTGAATGGCTGTTTCTCTTGAGGTATGAAAAGAATACAAAATCTCTTGGTAGATGTTTGCCTGCCAAGAAGTCACCAAACACTCAATTTGATGATAGCAAGGGAAACTGAGAGCACTGTCGTTTAACTTCGTGAGTTGTTAATCAATACAGGACTGAAGTCAGGGACAAAAAGTCGACTGAAGTGTCAAATTTAAGCTAGTTACCCCAGATACACTTATATAATAAGGCTTTTCTCACTTAAAGGCATTACAATAATCAACACTCAGGTTCAAAACAAAATATTACAATCATAATGAGATTCTCTTATTTGTGAAATAAGAGGCCCAGATCTTTACACCACCAAACTCCCTGCTAAAACTTCAGCCACAATCTTACATCAGAAATCAAGAATGTCTCTGCTAATCAAATACCAGTAGTAGTGATAATTATCAGCTCCTTCTCAGAGTCAATAACAGAAAGTTACGGAAGGGTCCACACAGCAGAACTAGGACTATTTAGAAAGTCTCTACTAAATCTAAATCTAGTTCCTTTATTCTCAACTCTAAATTATGCTCTCATTTCCATATTCCAGTAACAAGCAACACCCAAGCCAACAGTAATATTAAACAGTGCACAGTACAAACATTGCCACCTATAGTCTGAAAATGAAATACATTTGTTTATATTGTGACCTGGAAAAGAAACAATGTAAAAACAGAAAGTAACATGTTGTCATACTTCTCTTACCCTTCCTGAATCCTATTTTAATGGTGATAATAATACTTCTTCAAGGGCAACAAGAAAATCTGTTTAATGCAGATCTTGTAACTCAAAATAAAAAATTGGCTCACAATATTTATTTTCACCATTATATTATTTATATATTATCCTAATCCTCCTTAGCATGGACTACCAAAAGATCAACATATAGTTTGCTTTATTATCAGTTAACAAATATTTCAGTAAGACAGACCCACTTATTCAAACACCTGCAACATCAAAAAGCTTGAAAACTCTTAAGTTAGGATCTGCCTTTTTTTTTTTTTTTGAGACAGAGTCTCGCGCTGTCACCCAGGCTGGAGTGCAATGGCACAATCTCGGCTCACTGCAACCTCCTCCTCCCAAGTTCAAGCGATTCTCCTGCCTCAGCCTCTGGAGTAGCTGGGGCTACAGGCATGTGCCACCACGCCTGGCTAATTTTTTGTATTTTCTTTAGTAGAAATGGGGTTTCACCGTGTTAGCCAGGATGGTCTCAATCTCTTGACCTCATGATCCCCCCGTCTCAGTCTCCCAAAGTGCTATGATTATAGCCGTGAGCCACCAAGCCTGGCAGATCTCTTTTTTCCACTGCTGCTACTCATCTAAGACCGGAAATTCAAAGGCAACAATACAATCTGTTTAAAACAGATCTTATAACTCAAAATAAAAAATTTAATTGGCTCTTAATCTATCACACATTGCCATATTTTCGTAATACCATTTTAAACACTGCACAAGGAGATAGGTGATTAAATTAGCAATGAGCATAGTTGCTTCTTTTTGAAATGAGTGCAAAAGTAATTTAGCAGAAACTCAAGCGTACTGCTGCAATAATGCCACACTCAATCATTCTTAATATTTTTAAATGGTTTTATTGAGATGTAATTCACATACAACACAATTCACCCATTTAAAGGATACAAAACTCAATGACTTTCAGTATGTTCAGAGTTCTTCTTTGGGGTGTTGTCTGTTTGCTTTTGTTTTCTGAGACAGAGTCTTGCTCTGTCACCCAGGCTGGAGCACAGTGGCAGCATCATGGCTCACTGCAGCC
The DNA here is from genome assembly GCA_036589455.1 of Ateles fusciceps. Taxonomy (NCBI): domain Eukaryota; kingdom Metazoa; phylum Chordata; class Mammalia; order Primates; family Atelidae; genus Ateles; species Ateles fusciceps. Next base: position 13,757,254 of record JAZHEH010000078.1, read on the forward strand.
TCAACCTCCCAGGCTCAAGCCATCCTCCCACCTCAGCCTCCCAAGCAGCTGGGACCACAGGTGTGTGCCACCACACCCAGCTAAGCTTTTGTAATTTTTGTAGAGACGGGGTTTCACCACATTGCCCAGGCTGGTCTCAAACTCTTGGGCTCAAGTGATCTTCCCACCTCGGCCACTTGAGATTATTCATTTTTCTTGGGAAAATATACCAAATATATTCAGGTACCCCAGAATCCCAAAACAAACTTTCCCAAGTAAGCTTCCTAGTGATGTGGGCACACACTGTATTGAAGAAATGCCTGAGTACCGTGCAGTGGTTTTCATTAAAATTGCATTCTGTAATGGTAAATAAACTGCAGTCATCTGAGGATCACCATTTTGTCACTGTCCTCACCCTTTGAGCAAAATTATTACCTTTTTTTTTTTTTTTTGAGACAAAGTTTCACTCTTGTTGCCCAGGCTGGAGTGCAATGGCACTAACTCGGCTCACTGCAACCTCCGCCTCCCAGGTTCAAGCAATTTTCCTGCCTCAGCCTCCCGAATAGCTTGATTACAGGCACCTGCCACCACACCCAACTAACTTTTGTGTTTTTAGTAGAGATGGGGGTTTCACCATGTTGGCCAGACTGGTCTCGAACTCCTGATCTCAGGTAATCCTCCAGTCTCAGCCTCCCAAAGTGCTGGGATTACAGGTGTGAGCCACTGCACCCAGCCTATTAATATTATTTTTGAACAGAGTCTCACTCTGTCACCCAAGCTGGAGTGCAGTGGCACGATCTCAGCTCACTGCAATCTCCGCCTCCAGGGTTCAAGCTATTCTCCTGCCTCAGCCTCCTGAGTACCTGGCATTACAGGTGTCTGCCACCAAACCCAGCTAATTTTATTATTATTATTATTATTATTATTACTATTATTATTTGCAGAGACAGGGTTACACCATGTTGGCCAGGCTGGTCTCAAACTCCTGACTTCAAGTGATCCACCCACCTCAGCCTCCTCATGTGCTGGGATACAGATGTGAGCCACTATGTCTGGCCTGAGCAAAATTATTTTTATTCCTCAAAGAAACTGATGCTCAATAATGAAATAATCATAACATTCTGATTTAATAAAACTAAATATAATGAAAATTAAAGTGTCAACTATATCTTTGATTCTATTCATTAGTCTTTTTATTTTGGAGACAGGGTCTCACTCTAGCCCAGGCTAGAGTGCAATGGAACCATCTTGGTTCACTGCAACCTCTGCCTCCAAGTTCAAGTGATCTTCCCACCTCAGCCTCCCAAGTAGCTGGGACTACAGGAAAATGTCACCACAATTGGCTAACTTTTCTATTTTTTGTAGACACAGGGTTTCACCATGTTGCCCAGCCTGGCCTCAAACTCCTGAGCTCAAGCAATTCACCTGCCTAGGCCTCCCAAAATACTAAGACTACAGGAGAGAGCACTGCATCCAGCCCCTAGAGTCAATTTTTAAAAGAACACATTATATTCAAGAATTTTACAAGCTGATTTTAAATGTTAACATAAAAACTAGGCCCTTTTAAGAGTCTGTTTCTCAAACGTTACCTACCATGCCTTGGGTATAGTCTACTATCCAGCATCTAGACCCAATACAGGCACTTGGACTTGGCATGACTGGGCAAGCCTTATCGCTCTTCAGAAAACACCCTGTTGGCATTCACCTTTAGATCCAAACAAAATCTAAACCATAATTTCTGAAAGCAATCTTGTCCTCACCATTTTGCACAGCTGCAAAGATGGCACATAGGGTTTCCCAAGTAATCTCTTGAAAATACACACAGGCCACTTTTTTAAAACTAACAACTATTCTTAATCAGTTACAGATGGCTATCCAGTTGGCTATCATCTAGGCCCCCAGTTCCTTCTTTGCTAATGCCTATTTAAGAGCACTTCTCTTTTTCTAGCCCTTTTCTCAAACACAGAAAAGCAGAAATCTGACTACTCGTTGACTTAAAAGTGCTGAATGATTGGGGATATTGAAACTGATGGCTTGGACTTTTCCCAGGTTCCTAATCACTGTAATTCACCAATTCTAAAGCATGCTTGTTTTCATATTTCAACTTCTCTGAAATAAGGATGCTTCATAAGATGGACAGTATGTCATAACTTGACAGCAATTTTTTCTCTTAGTGGTACATGAAATAATGGCACATCTTAAAAGTGACAGTACCTTAAAGTGAAAGAAATACGGTTTCCATGCCAAAGGTTAGCCTTAAAGGTTTCTAACGAAGCAGATAATTATATGTAAATAAGTAGAAAAACCCCTAAGACAACAGAAAGTAGTGGTGACTGCAACCATGGCAGAACTATCTGCAACATCTCAAAGGGCATAAGGCAAGCTACTGACTAGGTTAGAATGTAGCTTCAATTAAGCCAGATTTTCACCATTTTCATGAAATTTCCAAGCTTTAAGACACTCTGGAGACCACAATAAGTAGGGCTCCTGGTCAAACTGGCCCAGCAGCCATCAGTTTGCAACCAGTGGTGTTTATTTCTCTTGCATCATCTTGAATAATTTAGCTATTAAGACTCTGCAAGGCATTTGGCAGAAAGGGAGGATTATTCAGCATGTTAAAAGCTAGGTCTTTCGATTCAAAATACCTGGCTCCATAACTTACTTGTTCTGTGTCCTTATGCAGGTCATGTAACCTCTTTAAGCTTCCACTCCTCATCTGTAAATCACAGCCTACGCCACAGTGTTCTCATGAGAATTAAACGAAATAGTATGTGCACAAGGCTTAGCACTTTGCTCTCATGGCACATCTTAAAACTGACAGCATCTTAAAGTGAAAAAAAAAAACCATGGTATCCATGTCAAAAGTTAACCTTTTAGGTAGGTTATGAGGTGGATAATTATATGCAAATGAGTAGAAAGACCCCTAAACCAGCAGGGAGCCATGGTGACTGGCACCTATAAGCAGATCTGGCACCTCTCAAAGGACATAATGCAAGCCACTGACTGTGACTAGGCTAGAATGTGGCCCCAACTAAGTCAGATTTATACCACTGGTGGAAGAAGCATTCAAAACTAGCTAACTCTCCATGTTTGTATAGGATAAGGAGAGAAGGTGTCATTTATCCTATGTCAGCCTGGCCTTCATTTCTATGCCATTTGCCTCGGTTTAACTACTAACAAAATTGTTTAATGTTTTATCTAATATAAGAAGCTGCCATTCAATCCTAGTAATTTACTCAGTGGAAAAATCTTTTCAAAAAAAGATACCTTTCTAAGACGGAATAGAAGATTTCAGAAAGTAGTAAAATTCATAACTATGCCAAAATGCACTACAGATTGCCAAAAATAAATAAATAAATAAAAATCCATCAAGGACTCAAGCCAGATGCAGAAACTAGTCCAAAGTGTTCTGATTCCAAACCAAATCTGATCTTGGGCCATGAATCAGAAGTTCTGTTAAATTGCTAATCCCTTCACACCAAAAGTCCTTCATCTGATGATTCTGAATCTGGCTACTTACAGTGACACGGTTTAAATTACAGTAAATATGAATTATAACTCACCAAAGAAACCTCCACCTGAAACACACAGCAAAAATTAAACAGCGCATACATTCACACAAGCAAAGACTACATCTCAACCCCTTTCCTTCTGCAAAGTGGACAGACCTCTGCTGATTATGCAAGGAACAGTGCCGTCTGCTTTGGCACTCCCATTTTCTGGGTTCATGCAATGCTTCATCAGCAGTACAGAGAGCTCAACAGTTTTTATAGATGGGACATAACTAAGTGCAATCCAAATATATTATGCTTTTCATCCACCTCAAATAAAAATACAAATCTACTTTTAAGAAATGTGGTAGGTAGGAGTGTCCACTTTCCAAAAAGGTTTATGAAGTTACTCTTCTAAATAGTGGTCAGAGTATCTTAATGTGTGATATTCTGCAGCACACCAAGTCTGCAAACTGAAGTGCACCCATATTTAACATCCCTTGGAAGAACAACCCTGCCGTTTGCTTCAGCGGGCATTCTACTTTCAGAGCCTGCTAAAATCTTTCATTGGTTTTTCTTACACATACTAATTCAGGGGGACAAAACAAGCTGTGCAAATTCAACAATTTGTCGTTAATATTCTACGAAGGCATTCCCTGATTCTCTGAAGGGCAACCTGACTGCATGAAACCACCCATGAAAAACAAATACCACTGAAATGTGAAGTCATCAAAACTGGCCTGGCTTATTTTTTCACTGGTAGGAGAAAGTTGAAAAAGGAAGACAGATGAGACTCATCTTTTGTAATATAACATGTGTGGAACCAAACAGTACCAGTAACATGGCAATAAACAGACAACAAAAGGTGGCTTCATCGCCTCTTGCTATTTCCTGTACAGCCCCAATACCCTTCTAGCAACATGCAGGAGTGAACCCAGTCACATATCAACACACACTCGGACTCTACATTCCAAGCTTCACTTTCACACTAGACACCAGTTATGATGATCAGTAGTGACTCCTGTAGACTAAAGTGGCAAGATGCGCTCTAGGTAGATTCTGACACTCCATGCCAATGTAAATAATGCACAAACAACAGTGACCTTAACGTGATTCATTTATACAGTTGTACTTTCCAAAACACTCTTAAAATCTTTTTATGGGGAGTTTTTACAGATAATCACCTTATTAAAACATTTTTTAAAAGAACCTAGGATAAAATGCAGCTGTCCTCACCCCCCTAGCCCCCCACAATACGTCAATCCAAGCAGCCCCTTTGTTTAGGAATGTCCGTGTCTCTGCAACTCTAAGAGCTCAGGGCCTGCCCTCTACTGTCGCTAATTAAATGGAGAAGTAGAGGATGCAAGGGAAAGCTCCTGAAAGAGAGAAGCCAGGAAGGAGAGGAGAATCCCCCCAAGGTAAATGAAACAACCCCTACTTTTCACCTATCCCCCAGGTAGCTACACAAAAGGGGAAATTATTTTACAAAAGCACAGCGAGGCAAAATAATCAAACACAAATCACATATTATTTGCACTGTGGTCATTCTTTGATCAAATAAATACATCAAGCTTTGCCTAGCACCGCTAAGAAAAAAAATTCATATCCCAAACACCCTCCCCACACCAAAATACCTCTTTCATTCCAAACTTACGTAGCACACATGCACACACACCACGCCAGGGTAGGAGAGCTGCGGAGAGCGGAACCATTACAAGAGCCTGTCTCAGATAATAGCCTTTCTTCCAGCCCCACCCCCATCACCAGAGAAAGAGGGAACCTCTGAAAAGAAAGGAGGGAGGGGAAGAAAGAGAAATCGAGAAAGCCTGAATTTCCAGGCATCAACTTTTCATGAAATGCACAACCAGGATAGGAAATACCTCCCTGCTGAGTAATGCTTCTTGGGTTGTAAATTCACCTCTCAAAAGGGGGAGCCAGACCTGAGCGCGCACTCCGCCAGATGGTAAACCACTCCTACCTGCTCCATCCAGCCTGCCTGTCACGCCGCGTCCGCGACAAGCGTCCCACCCCCCTTTTTGGCAGAGCAACATACCATTAAGAGCCGAGCGTGGCTGGTCGAGAGAGGGCTAGGCAGTGATTTAGCAGGACTGTTTCAAAAGCCGGGAGTGGGAGACAGGGAGGAGAGAGTGAAGGTAAAAACAAAGCCCTCTGCAGTGAAACCGACCGCCTGGGAGGCGTGGCTTATTCATTTGCTTTATTAGTAAAAGAGATCAATTGAGCTTTCCTCTCCCCCACCCACCCACCTCGGAGGTGCCGGGCTTTGAATCCTCGGGGAGAAAAAAAATGGCAGGGCTGCAAGCTTCCTCCCCCAAGTTTCCAGGAGCACCTGCCACCAGTCTTGAACACCTCCCCCACCGAGGCTCCGAAATCCACAATCCTGGCCGTAGACTTCGCAAAACGAGGGGAGGGACACACGCAGCGCGTCCCCCATTCCCACCGGAATAAGCACGCACAGGCTTCTGAGCGCCTGCTGATCCACACAATTATGAGAGAAAGTTCCAGGGGGAGACGATAGGGCTCCTCCGCAGCCCCAGGTCTCCAGCCGCGCGACCCAGACGTGACAAGCATCATGGACTCCGGAGCTGCAGGGGCGAGAGGCGGAAAGTTGCCCAACAGCCCCGGAGACACTGCTTGGAAAGGAAGGGGGAAGAGAGGCGCGTGTGCCCCCTCCCTCCCCTCCCTAAAGCCGGGTGCCGCAGAGTGAACCCCCAGCTCCAAGGGCGTCGCGCCGCGTTATTTACAAACAATGCGCTCCGCTAGCGGAGGGCGGGGGCGGAAGGACCCAAGCTCCCCTCGGTCCCTCTCCCGGGCGCTACCGCTTTGGGGCTCCCCTGGAGACGCTGGGCAAGAGCGCCCCAGGGGCGGCCCCTTCCCCCTCCCCCTGCAGACGCGGGACAGGAACTCCCCCGGGGAGTCCCGGGCAGGAAGAGGGTGCCACTCACCTCGTCTTCGGAAAGTCCATAGACCGGCTCCCCCGAGCCCGGTCGCCATGGAGCCGGCGCCCCGCGCGGGTCCGAGGCGCTCCCAGCGGCTGTGCTGCGGCGCAGGCGGGCGGCAGGGTATCCCCGCAGCCTCAGGGTCCCGCGGGTCCCGCGCCCTACCCCGCACACACCCCGCCGGGGGAGCGGCCGGGCGCCGGCAGGTGAAGGTGCCCGAGAGCGCGCCCCGGCCGCTGCGGCGCCGCTCCTTTCCGGAAGGCTGAGGGACCGGCTGGCCGGCGGCTCCCGAGAGCGCGCCGAGCAGCGGGCGGCAGCCCCAGCGCCTCTCCCTGCTCGCGGCGGCCGCGCGGAGCCCGCCGGGCTTTCCCTCCCCGCGGCCCGCGCCTCCCTCCCGCCCCGCCGCTCTCCGCCCCTCTTCGAGCCTGCTCTGTGATCCCGGGGACCCGGCTCGCCCGCCCCCTCGCTCGCGCCGTCCGGGCCCCCGTTCTCTCCGCCTCCTCCCACCCGCGCCGCCAAGGGACCCTCCCCGCTCGCCGGGGCGGGCACGCGCCCCCCCAAGCCAATCACAGGCCGGGCTGGGGGACGGGCCGCGGGCTGCGGGGGTGGTGGAGTTCAGCCCCACGCCCACCCCGGCCCTGGGCCTCCAGCGCGGCGCCGTGGGGGTCAGTCGGCCGTGGGGGCGGGTTCGCTGGGGCGTGTCCGGGCGCGCTCGGCCTGCGCAGCCGACCCCTCCCTCCGCTTTGCGGAGAAGGCTGACTGGACGTTTTGGGGCGACGGGGCATTTTGCGAACAACAACAAAAACGCCCTGAGCGTTTCTTCCTCCCGGTGGTCTTTTTACCAAGAGCCCTGAGCTCGCTGTTGATTGTGAAAAGGGGAAAAGCTGCGTGTTTCTAGACCCCTTTAAATTCTGTGCAGCCCCGGCGAGCAAGACTTGGCCACATTGTCAGCTCCTGGGAGCTAGCCGCCCGGCCGGGCCGCCAGCCGAGGAGAGGCTGCCCCGGTGTGGCCGCGAGTCGCCATTGCCTGTGTCAACCTTATGGGGAACAAAACCAACACAGCGCCCGCCCCGACTACACACCCACCCACGCGAAAGCAGACAGCATGGTTCTTTGAATAAAGGGCAGTTCATTTTTGAGCCGCAACGTGAAATATCAGACTCAAGCTTAAGGTTATCCTTTGCATATGCAAACGATCGAGACGTCTTATCAGCCACCGTAAGATTCTTCCCACGTCCTAGCTACTGTTTCTCTAGCAAGCAGTTCATTTAATCCTCCCAATTCACAGGACTGCAAGAGACTACTTTAAATAAGTGAAAGAAATTCGTCAGTCGACTTTTTCAGGAAGCCTTTCGTTAAATTTAGATGCTAAGTGCAGTTATGAGTTCAAAAACAAAACAGACGCTGAACATTCTATTTGTCTTTGAAAAGGAAACATCAAAGTGCCTACTTCGGTATTATCGGGATGCATTTAGGATTTTCATTCAAGGAAGTTAAGAGAGAACTCACGTGACCCGAAAGACTCCTCTTCCTCGTCTCCAGCTACAAAACTAAGTATCTATTGTTCGCCCTCCTAGATCGTTTTCAAAAGAAAAGAGCATACGCATCCTACCCTTAACCTCTCCTTTGCCTCCCTTCAACATGACTGGTTTAAAACGTGTGCCATAGAATGGGTTTTCTTTGAAGACTTAACACTCTACTCAGAAGCCTTCTCTAGAAATCTTCATCCATCAAGTCCACAGTACTTACAGGCCACAAAACCCCGAATGAGAAACAGTCTTTATGGAGGACCGTTTAAAAGTCAGATTTCTGTTCATTCTTTCGATACTGAGGTTTTTCAACCTTTTCAAACCTGCAGTCTTTAGGCTGGGCGCAGTGGCTCACACCTGTAATCCCATTACTTTAGGAGGCCGAGGCGGGTGGATCACTTGAGGCCAGGAGTTCGAGACCAGCCTGGCCAACATGGCAAAACCCTGTCTCTACTAAAATACAAAAAAAAATAGCTGGGCGTGGTGGCAGGCGCCTGTAACCTCAGCTACTCGGTTAGGCTGAGGCACGAGAATCGCTTGAACCCGGGAGGTGGAGGTTGCAGTGAGTCAAGATCAGTCCACTGCACTCCAGCCTGGGCAACACAGTGAGACTCCATCTCAAAACAAAAACACCCTAAAGTATTTTGACAGACAAAAGGTACACATGCGCTCTCTCTCTCTCTCCCTCTCTCTCTCTCTCTCTCACACACACACACATTCTCAGATGCCCTTTCCCCAGCCTGTGACCCTCATGGATGAGAGTCAGTGCTTCTCTACCTACCCTCACTAGCCAAGCCTTTGTAAAATGTGTACAGTTAATATTATGAAGGAAGGAAAATAATTAATAATGCCAGCATTTTGGGAGGCAGAGGAAGGAGGATCATTTGAGGCCAGGAGTTCAAGACCAGCCTGGGCAATATAATGAGAACCCTGTCTCTACAAAAAAAAAAAAAAAAAAAAAAATTTAAAAATTAGCCAGGTGTGGTGGCATGGGTCCAGGTCCATAGTCCTAGCTACTCGGGAGGCTGAGACCAGAGGATCACTTGAGCCCAGAAGTCCAAGGTTACAGGGAGCTATGATACCACTGTTGCACTCCAGCCTGAGTGACAGAGCAAGACCCTGTGTCTCTAAATAAATAAATAGACAAATAAATAATCGATTCTTAACATGTGCTGGTAGAAAATTATAATTTCTAATAACACAGGACACTCCTTCCACATCCTGGAGGTGCACAATTTCAGCCTTTGCCTTTGGGTGAGGCTATATTACCTGGAAACTGTAGAGGGGTGTGGCAGTTTCTCTTCCTGTCTTTTATCATCTGCTCCTGCACACCCACCACAGCAGCCTATACCCCTGCACTCGGGGTGATGTCCTTATCTTTCCCTGAGGGATGGTTATTAGAAACTCTAGGATGAAACTTGCCATATGTCACTTATTGTGGGGGTGTTTATAAAATCGTAATCCATGAAATCAACATCCTCTGTAAGAAGACTAATAAACTAGACATTTATTTCAGATCTACGAAGAAAAGCATTTTTTGTTTTCAAGAAACTGATAAGCTTTTGCCTGGCGGATGACCAAAATTGTTAAAACTGAATGTGCTTTTCTATCTATTTTGGCCACCAGGAAGCTCAGAACCAGTTTCATGGTCTTAGCCATAAAATTACCCATAAAAAACAAAATCAATCCCTTTTGTAACTATATACCAACTTTTCCCCAGGGCTGGTGGTTCCGTACTTTGCATGTACCTCGCAATCATCTGGGGAGCTTTAAAACAGACTAAGTGCCCAGTAACCAGCATCAGAGACTATGATTGAATGGGTTCTGACATCAGTAGTTTCAACAACCTCCCAGATGATGTTAATATGCATTTAAGGCTCAGAACATCAGCCTAGGCCAGTGGTTTCCAAATTTTGCTACACATAGAAACATTTGGGAATTTTTACTACTATTCCTCTCTGCCTCCTACTCCCAAACATTATGATTTAATTAGTATGGGGTGCCAGGTGGGCATCAGGAGCTTTAAAAGTTCCTCAGGTGATCCTAATGCACTACTGCAAAGTTTAGAGACATCTGGCCTAGATTTATATTACTATTCTTTTTTTTTCTTTTCTTTTTTTTTCCCCGAGAGACAAGGTCTGGCTCTGTTGTCCAGGCTGGAGAACAGTGGCATGATCTCAGCTCACTGTAGCCTCAAACTCCAGGGTTCAAGTGATCCTCCCACTTCAGTGTCCCAAGTATCTGGGACTACAGGAGCACACCACTGTACCTGGCTAAGGTTTTTTATTTTTTGTAAAGATGAGGTCTCCCTTTGTTGCCCAGGCTGGTCTCAAATTCCTGGCTTCAAGTAATCTTCCCACCTTGGCCTCCCAAAGTGTTGGAATTACAGGCAGGAGCCACTGAGCCCAGCCTATATTCCTTTTCCTTATATATTTTCCATGATCCTGTTTTTCATTACTTTTTTTTCAACTTAGAGGAAATTACATGTTATAAACACACTCAAGGCTTTTGTGGAGTGAGGTAGGATGTAAACAAACATACTTAGGTGACTAGCACATCAATCAATTTACCCATCATCTACTCTGAAGTTTCGGATTAGTAATCCAATTTCTTTGGGGAAGAGGGAGGACAACCCGTAAAGGAAACTATTCAGCATGTGTATTGAAAGCACTGTTTCGCCCAGGCGAAGCGGCTTATGTCTATAATCCCAGCACTTTGGGAGGCCAAGGCAGGTGGATCACCTGAGGTCTTGAGTTCAAGACCAGCCTGGCCTATATGGTGAAGCCCCTTCTTTACTAAAGATACAAAAATTAGCCATGCGTGATGGCACATGCCTGTAATTCCAGCTACTTGGGAGGCTCAGGCAGGAGAATCACTTGAACCCAGGAGGTAGAGGTTGCAGTGAGCAGATTGTGCCACTGCATTCCAGCCTGGGTGACAAGAGTGAAACTCAATCTCAAAAAAAAAAAGTGAAAGCAATGTTTTCTCCAGTCCGTTTTGCATCTACCCAACAGTTACATAGAACCTTAACTTGTAGATTCTCCTCTAGAATTGATTTCCCTTTGTTTCCTTTGCAGGCTGCCTTTAGAATCTTAGATTTGATACTGTGGGGTGTTTGGCGAATACTCTCCACTTGGATCATCAGAAATAAAAAATTAGCAAGAACAATTTTAAAGTACAATGGGTAATCACAAATAGGGAACATTTTAACGCTACGCCTCTTTACAAGTTATTGAGTTGTCTTAGCAAAACTATGTAGATCATAATTACATCTGGGAAGTACCCAAAGAAGAATAATACATGTCACATGTTTAAGTTTTATATAAATAACACTCGATTTTTCTCTTCAATTTTTGGTGATGATTTGTCTTCTTAAAAAGAAGGCCTATTAAGCAGACACTTTGAAGATGGCCATGAACCTGTAAAAACTGGTATCAGCTTGGAACTCAGCACCATTCCTTGACACACAGAAATGTCACAAAGTTAAACCATTTATGATTATATAAAAAGCTATATTATGCTTCAAATTTTTGACAAATATACAGGTGGGTAGCAAAGAATGGCTTGTAAATAACTCCTCTTTTTGTATAAAAAGCTACATTAGGCCATTCTTGCAATGCTATTAATGAAGAAATAACTGAGGTCAGGTGCAGTGGCTCACACACCTGTAATCCCAGCACTTTGGGAGGCTTGGGAAGGCAGATCTCTTGAGTCCAGGACTTCAAGACCAGCTGGGCAACATAGTGAGACCTTGTCTCTTAAAAAAAAAAATACAAAAATTAGCTGGGCCTGGTGGCTTGTGCCTGTAGTCCCAGCTACTCAGGGGTCTGAGGCAGGAAGATCCCTTGAGCCTTGGAGGTTGAGGCTGAGGCATGCCAAGACAGTGCCACTGCACTCCAGCTTGGCTGACAGAGCCAGACCCTGCAAGAAAAAGAGAAAGAAAGAGAGGAAGAAGGAAAGAAAGAAAGAAAGGAGCGGGGGAGGGAGGGAGAGAGAGAGAGAGAAAGAAGGAAAGAAGGAAAGGAAGGAAGGAAGGAGCAGAAAAAGAAAAGAAAAGGAAAGGAAAGAAAGAGAGAGAAAGACCCGAGGCTGGGTAATTTATAAAGAAGAGGTTTAATTGGCTCATGGTTCTGTAGGCTGTACAGGAAGCACGGTGCTGGCATTTGCTTCTGGGGAGGCCTCAGGAAGCTCACAATCATGGTGGAAGGCGATGGGCAGCCAGCACTTCACATGGTGAGAGCAAGAGTGGGTGGGGAGGTGCCACATATTTTTAAAGAACCAGATCTCACATGAACTAACAGAGCTAGAACTCACTTATCATCAAGGGGATGGTGCTAAGCCGTTCATGAGGGATCTGCCCTCATGATCTGGTCACCTCCCACCAAGCCCCACCTCCAACATTGTGAATCACATTTCAACAAGAAATTCGGAGATGACAAATATCCAAATCATATCAATAGCTAAGCTTTTTAAGAAATACATTTTGAATACCTATGTGCTATTTATTCTAGAGCTCTAAAACTAATAAAATGTTGCTGGACTCTCAAACCGTTCTTTGCTCAGTTAAAATCTATTAAATTTAATATGTCTGAAGTTTTTTTTTTTTTTTTAATGCCTAATGTAACAAACCAAAAGTTCTTATCTTAATCCTGTATCTGAAGATGAAGCTTAAAAAACTATTTGGATCAGGTGTTTGTTTGTTTGTTTATGTTGAGATGGAGTCTCCCTCTGTCACCCAGGCTGTAGAGCAGTGGCACAATCTCGGCTCACGGCAACCTCCACCTCCCAGGTTCAAGCTATTCCTCTGCCTCAGCCTCCTGAGTAGCTGTGATTATAGGCATGTGTCACCACGCCTGGCTAATTTTTGTATTTTTATTAGAGACAGGGTTTGCCCGTGTTGGTCAGGCTGGTCTAGAACTCCTGACTTCATGGTCTGCCCACGTTGGCCTCCCAAAGTGCTGGGATTACAGGTGTGAGCCACTGTGCCCGGTCAAATTTTTTGTTTATTTTTAAAAACCATTTTGTAAAGACAAGGTCTTGCTATGTTGCCCAGGCTGGTCCCAAACTCCTGGCCTCAAGTGATCCTCCTGCCTCGACCTCCCAAAGTGTTGGGATTATAGATGTGAGCCACCATGCCTGGCTCCTGTCTTTTAAAAAAAATCACCAAATTAGATATTATTATTATATTATACAATTTCTTTTAGCGTTACCAGTGTATTTTGAGGTTTCTTTCTAAGGATTCCTTGTTGCTTCTTAGACGTTCCTTTGGTATTGTTTTCCTCTCTTCCTAGGAACATCCTTTTAAATTCCTTTAGTAAAAGTCCATTGGTAATAAACTTGCAGTTTTTGTTTACCTGAAAATGTCTATCCTTATCCATGAGAGAAGGTGAAATGATGTATTAGAAACAGACTCAAAGCTGTTGTGGAACGTGGCTGGATGTAAATAAATGTTCTTAATGTGATTAGTGTCATTGATCGATTTTACCCAACCTCTGTCCCTCTGAAGTCTCGGGTTTATAATCAGTGTATTTTGGGGGGGTTCCGGGGGACAGAACAACACTTCAGAAAAAAAATAGTAGTCTTATCCCAGGTAAAATGTTGTTTCATTCTCAGCACTCTGAAAATGTTCTTCCTCTGATTTCTGGCTTCCATTGTTGATGATGAATGGTCAGCTCTTATTCTAATGATTGTCCCTTTTAAGTCATTTGCCTTACCTTTAGCTGCTTTTTGTTCTCAGTGTTTTAAGCTTTCTATAATTTGTCTACATGTGGCTTTCCTTTTCTCCATCCTCCCTAATGTACTCTGTGGTTTTTCTATCTCAGATTTAAATCTTATTTCTGGAAAATGCTCAGCTACGAATCTATCTATTCATATATTCTCTTTTATCTGTTGTTTATATTCTGTTCTTCTAGAGCTCCAATTAATTATATGTTAGACATTCTCATTCTATCCTCTGTATCTCTTAATCTTTTTCATATTCAGTTTCCCTGTCTGCTACACTCTGGGTGATTTCTTCAACCTTCTCTTCTGCTTTGCTAAATAACTATTTAGTTTAGTCTCATCTTCTGTTTGGCCCATCAATTGAGTTTTTAAATTCAACAATTAGACTCAGTAATTGTTTCTAAAGGTTTTTAGCCCTGCATGGTGGTGCATGCCTATAGTCCCAGCTACTCAGAAGGCTGAGGCAGGAGAATCACTTGAGCCCAGGAGTTTGAAGTTGTCTGAGCTATGATCACACTACTATACTCTAGTCTGGGTGTCTCAAAAAATTTAATTAATGAATTATAAATAAATAAAAGTTGTATTTAATTCCTTTTCAAATCAGCCTCTTCATTCTTGAGTTTCTTATTTTATGCCTCCAAATCTTATTTTATTAAACATTTCATAACTAATCATCTTACATTTCGTTAATTCTCACATCTAAAAGTTTGGGGTATGTATTCTATTGTTTCTGCTGACTCTTACTTGTAGTGACTTCATCCCATGTATATTGATTGGAAATTCATTTGGTTGTGATTTTATTTGGTTAATCTTAGCCTATGGGAATCCAAAGTGGATTTCTGTTTCTGCAAAGAAGCAGGGGACATGACCACTCTGGGACCACTTTAGCCCCACCTGAGGGTCTCAATGCGGAGTCTCAGGTTCAGCCACCAGCCAAAGGGTTAGTCTCCCTTCAACGGCAATACTGATATATTAATAGCATTTACTTGCTGCTTACTGCATCATTCTTTAGTTTTAGCTAACTTTTTTCAGGTTGGAGGAGTATGATAGACCGTGTTATTATTTGGCAACTATTCACTTCCTTACCCTCAGTAAATGTCCCTGCCCCAGTGATATTGCACCTACTTTGGCCAATGGAATCTTAGCAAAAATGGCAGAGTGGCCAGTTCAAAACAGACATCATAAGAGGTTTGCAAGATTCTGCAACTTCTTTTGTGCTCCTGGCCTCCATCATGAGAACAATCACATCCTAGATGAGCATCGCTCCTTAAGTATCAATGAGGAGAACCATGAAACAGACCTGAACCTGACCTGGAGCCTGGAGCAGGGTTACCCAGCTTAAGAGTTGTCAACATGCAATACAAATTAGAAATAAATGCTTACTACTGTAGACACCGAGATTTTGAGATTTTTACTGTACATCATGATCACAGCCAAAGCTGACTAATATAAGGGACCTTAAGAGATGAATTCCCTTATGTACTGCAAGCCTAGCAACACATTTAAAAAGTTAGGATGGCTTTTAATGAGGAGATCCTTCTCTGTAGCTAGACCACCACAATGCCAGCCGAGGAAGCTCAATTGACCCTCTTTACTAATGAAGAACTTGAGATTTAATGCAGTTAAGTCTTTTTGCCTTAAAAGAGGCACAGCCAAATTTGGCTTTGTTGGTTTGTTGGTTGTTTTTATTTTTTAGACAGAGTCTCACTCTGTCACCCAGGCTGGAGTGCAGTGGCATGATCTGGGCTCACTGCAACCTCTGCCTCCCAGGTTCAAGTGATTCTCCTGCCTCAGCCTCCCGAGTAGCTGAGACTACAGGTGTGCACCACCATGCCCAGCTAATTTTTGTATTTCTAGTAGAAATGGAGTTTGACCACGTTGGCCAGGTTGGTCTCGAGCTCCTGACCTCAAGCAATCCACCTGCCTCGGCTTCCCAAAGTGCTGGGATTACATGTGTTGGCCACAGTGCCGGCCTAAAAATTTGTTGTTGTTTTTTTAAATCATACATTTACATTCTAATTTATCCCCATTCCCACATGTACTAAACTTTAAAATCAAACATCAAGTTCCTATTTCCTAGAAATTGGGAAGAGCATTAATTAGTTCATATGGCTGGCCCCTGTAACATATTACCACACATTTGGTGATATAAAAAGAATAGAAATGTTTTCTTTTACACTTCTGGAGCCCAGAAGTTCAAAATCAATGTCACCAGGCCAAGGGACAAGGTAGCGATTGTAGGGGGAGAATCCGTGTCCTTGCTTTCTAGCACTGGATTCCTCATTTTCCCTGGCTAACAGCCCCTCCCTGCATCTTCAAAGCTGGTACCATCTTCAGAGCCCTCTCTCTGCTAAGGTCATGACATCACCTTCTTTCTTCTGTCTGCAGTCAAGTATCTTTCTGCCTCCCTCTAATAAGAACACATGATTATATTTGGAATCCACCCACATAATCTAGGATACCCTCTCACCTCAAGACCTTTAACTTGATTACATATACAAAATCTGTTTTGCCACATAATCACATTTACAGGTTCCAGGGATGAAGACCTGGATATCTTTGGAGGCCATTATTCAACCAACTACAAGAAGCATGATGGCAAATTTCAGAATATACTTTTCTAGTTGCCACAGAAATGCTCAATTGTTCGAGTCCAATTTTTGCAAGATAAGGGAAATGATTTGTGGGTTTTTTTCTACTTCTTTGCATTTTTATTTTCCAAGAAGCAAAATAAATTATGTCCTTCAACTCTAGGGTAGACATTCTAAAACAGCAGCTTTAATAAACAATTTTGACAAGTTTAGTGATTATTTATTTTAAAAATAACAATGTCTTTAGTAGTGTGAAAAATTTCTACTTAATTTAAAAGGTGACCGATGTGTCTTCTCATTTTAGAACTCTTTTACTACTCCACTAATAAAATCTCAAAGTATGCTCCTAGATGATTTTCTCTACATTTATGATTTGTTTAAAAGCAGGAAGACCCAGAAAAAGTCATTGAATGACTCAACTAGCAATTGCAAAGATGTCTCCAACAATGTTGGATTCGCTTTCTGCTGTGTGTGTGGCAGGGGTGGGTGGGGGGTGCATATTGGAAAAGAGAAAGGGGAAATTCTCTTTAATGATCAGTAGTGGCTTCACAATTTACGAGTTAGCAGTTGAGATAACAAAACCAACTCCTTCAGCTCATAGTGGCAAACAAACATCCTATGTTTTTCTTTACAATGTTTCCAATGCCCAACCTCCAATGCAACCCCCATCATGCTCACTGTCCCCCTCTCCACTCCTACCCCTTTTGGAATAGAATCTTCTAGTTCTATGAACTATTCTTTTAGTATCACTGACTATGTCAAAATCTGATCCCAACAGAGACAATTCCTCCATAGATTCTAGATTCTGTTCACCAGTGTCTCTAGGACATATCTCCTGGGAGTGCTGCAGTCTTACCATGGTGGTACCACGGCTGGAGCTGAGCCACTTCTCTGTCTTTCCACGAAGGGCAAAACTTAAGAGAACAGGATTAAAATACAGGAGATTAAAAAAAGTCACAGGTTTGACAACAGACTTAGTTGGCAAATTCATGGGGAAACAAGACTTTCACACATTGCTGGTGAGAATGCGAAGCAACCCCTGTGAAGAGACATTTGTCTGTGTCTAGCAAATTACACTGGTATTTCCTCATTAATCCAGCAGTCTCACTTCTAAGGCTATCTGCACTGGCAAAATATGAAGTGAAATGTGCATTTGAAATATCAAAAGATTGGAAACAACCCTAAATGTCCACCAATAGAAAAGCAGTTGAATCAAATATTGGTATAGCCAGCCAGTGAAGCACCGTGTAACTCCATGAGGATGCTCCCTCTACACTGAGGTGGAGTAATCTTCAGGGTATATTAAGTTAAATAATAATTTTTAAAAAGCAGAGTGCAGAACCATGTTTATCCTGGGCTACAATTGTATACATGTGGAAAAGCAGGCCTGAGTCTAGAAGTATAGATGGTATCATCAGGGCTCTGTCTCTCAGCTCTGCGAGCTTCTGCTTGGCTTCATTCTGCAGTCTGGCTCTTTCCATATAGCAAATAAAAAGACTGCTTGCACCCCAAGCTACCCACCCTCCCCCGCAAAAAAAACAAAAACAAAAACATAAACAAACAAACAAAACCTGGTTTTTATCAATTACACCTTAATAAAGCTGGAGGTGCTTGGAAGAACTGGTTCCCCCAGACTATTCTACCAAACAAGGAAGGTATAGACTGGGTCACAGGCCCACCCCTGTGCAAGGGGGGAGAAGAGACGAGGGTAGAGTAGCTGACAGCCCCACAGGGACCAAATAGCATTGAGGGGAAGAAAAGGTCTCCAGATAAAATGAGGGCACTGAATGCACAAGTACAACAGATGCCCAGTCCAGCCTGAGACCTCTGAGAATGAGACAATAGGAAGAGATTATTGCATTTGTCTGGACATCACATTTCTACACAAAATATGTAAGATATTAGACACCAAGAGCCTCGTTATCTCAGGGTATCAGAAGGAAGCAGCTGTCAACATTTCTTAATCCTTCATGTCCAATGACTCATAGCAATATATTGAATTAATTTAGCGCCTGCCTTATAATTTGTTTCTGGGTTTTCCATTGTACCTAGTGGATTTTTAAGGGAATCTGAAGTCCATCCTCAGGAAACAAAGCAGGAGTTTTAGGAAGTGAATTCTGAACTGTAAAGGTGTGATAAAAACATCAAGACTCATGCTTGTACAAGGACAAAAAGCTTTCAGTGTTATGTTTCATGCCCAGAGAGCTCAGCCTTTGCTTCCCTGAGCATGGTTGCCTCTGGAGTTCCCTGGGGCCAGCTGTAATGAAGATCGGCCAGGAAACAGCGGGTATTGCTTATTGGAAGGAGAGTAATGGCCTTAGAGACATTTTGGGAGAGGCAGAGATGCTTCCATTGGCCTTGTCCACACAGGCCACCTGCTCAATCTTAGAATTTTCGAAGATGGGCAGAAGCATCCAAATGAAAGCAAATTTCCAGGCACTGAAAGGCTGCGATGGCTAAGAAAGTCCGATTTTTCTGGAGGCTCCTACCTGTTTCAGTATGAAAACTTCTTCTTTTTTTAAAAAAATAGAGATGGGATCTCACTATATTGCTCAAGCTGGTCTTGAACTCCTGGCCTCAAGTGATCCTCTGGCTTTGGTCTCCCAAAGCACTGGGATTGCAGGTATGAGCCATCATGCCCAGCCAGTTTGAAAGCTTCTATAATAACACATTCTTCCCACCTGTTTCACATGAAGACTTCTAAGATCAACTATTGTCATGAATTGTTACAAATATAATTTCTCCTCATCTCTTTCCTTTTATCCTAAAACCAGACATCTCTGGATCATGGCTAGAGAAATCTTCTGTCTTCCATGGTTGAAACTGAGCCTGGGGGAAATGGCCTTATTACCTTTTCATAGATAATTCCAGTCAGCCCTGCTAGTTAATGGCCTCTTATTCTATATTGTCTCCAAGATCGGCTAATTGAAGACTCAACTCCCATTAATATGCAACAAACAAAACTCCTATGCTTTGTTTGTTTGTTTGTCTGTGACAGAGTCACCCTCTGTTACCCAGACTGGAGTGCAGTGGCACGATCTCGGCTCACTGCAACCTCCTTCTCCTGGGTTCAAGCAATTCTCCTGCCTCAGCCTCCCGGGTAGCTGGGACTAGAGGCGCATGCCACCACATCTGGCTAATTTTTTTTTTGTATTTTAGTAAAGACGGGGTCTCACCATGTTGCCCAGGCTGGTCTTGAACTCCTGGGCTCAAGTGATCTTCCTGCTTCAGCCTCAAAAAGTGCTGGGATTGCAGGTCTGAGCCACCGTGCCTGGCAAAATTCCTATGCTTTTTGATAGCAGAAATTTCTCATAATCGTGCAAACTCAGGGCCGGGCGCGGTGGCTCACGCCTATAATCCCAGCACTTTGGGAGGCTGAGGTGGGTGGATCACGATGTCAAGAGATTGAGACCATCCTGGTCAACATGGTGAAACCCCGTCTCTACTAAAAATACAAAAGTTAGCTGGGCATGGTGGCGCACGCCTGTAGTCCCAGCTACTCGGGAGGCTGAGGCGGAAGAATTGCTTGAACCCAGGAGGTGGAGGTTGCGGTGAGCCGAGATCGCGCCCAGCCGAGATCGCGCCATTGCACTCCAGCCTGGGTAACAAGAGTGAAACTCCGTCTCAAAAACAAAACAAAACAAAACAAAAAACATGCAAACTCACATACTTTTTAAAAACTCAGATATCTTGGCCAAGTGTGGTGGTGTGCACCTATAGTCCCAGCTACGTGGGAGGCTGAAGCTGAAGGATCACTTGTGCCCAGGAGTTCTAGGCTGTAATGTGCGATGCTATAGCCTGTGAATAGCCACTGTACTCCAGGCTAGAACACTTGTCTCTAAAAAAAAATGTTTTCAACTTGTCTCTAAAAAAAAATGTTTTCAATCAGAAACTGTCTGTTATTTTATAGCATCAATGACCCTCTATTAAAACCACAGCACATTAAAACTTCATTTCCTTTTTTTATTTTTAAGTTTATCATTAAAGTTTGTTTGACACTGTAAAGTCCTTCTTGGGGAGACTCATGTCATGTATGCTTTTTCTTTCTTTCCACTGGCATCCACAGATTCCCCTCCCTCAACATAGCTCTGCTGAGTGAAGACTGGTACCTGGTTCATCATGATTCTATCGACTTCAACTTCTGGGAGAGAATCCACCTGTGATATAATGAACAGATGCCAAGATTCCCATCCACCCTCCCGCCTTCTCGGGTCCTTGACCTCCTCATGTCTAATGACCTTCTCTCCTTTCTCTATGTCCTGGACCTTATCAACACTCCAAACTGCTCTACCTTTAAGCTCAGGGATTTAAACACCAGTTTACCTACCACAGACTCCTCATACCCCAACCAGTGTTACAGGCTCTTTGACTTCACCAAAAACATGATCCCCTCCCACTTTCTCCTACTTTTGAGCCCTCTTGGTTTTAACTTTACCACCTTTGCTGTCTAGCTTTCATTCCACAGTCTCACATTCCAGTCTCTTTCTTGAAATTACCCCCAAACGGCCTTTCCCTCTGTCCTCTGCTGTTTCTGCTTTATCCAAGCTTGAATCTGAGTAGCTGAGACTCACTGAAGAAACTGAAGGATTTCATCAGTTTTACCCACTGTGAGTTCACAGCCACCCAACCTCACCTGGGCTTCCATCACCCCCAGCTCCCTTCCCCTCTCTTCACTCTCAACAGTTCACTCTGTTTCCTAGTTCTAGGAGAAAACAGAAATCATCACACAGATCTCACAGCCACATCCAGAAAGCATCCCCATCCACACCCTGTCTTCCTCCTTCCTTTTTTGTTATTTTCCTATTAGAGATCAGTCATCCCAAGGAAGCCTAGAATGCATTCTCTCCCAGGCATCCTCTCTCTTCCCCACTGGATCCTTTCCGTATGCATTTAAATGTTCTAACCTGGGAACTCACCTTCATTTCCCACGAAAGGCTATGTCTCTGTAGTTTGCAAAGAATACATTTTTAAAAAGTAAAAATAAAGACATGTACTTCGAACCTAAAAATACATTTTAAAAAGCCCTCTTTGGACTTCACATCCTCTTCTAATAACCACCTTAACCACTTTATTTTGTTTCTTCTGTTCATAATCAAACGTCTACACTTGCCGTCAACACTTCCTCATTACCATCTATGCCCTCATTCCTCCAGTCTGGTTCTCATACTCCACTGACATTTCTTTCATTAACTTCAATGAAGATACATATGCCACTTCAGCCAGGGGGATGCCTTTTGCTCTTTATTTAATTGTTCTCTAAATGGTATCCACCACAGAGATCTCTCTTCTCCAGAAACTTTCTATTGTATTCCCTATGCTCACTGATGCCACATTTGCCTGGTTTCCCCTTCTACCTTTTTGGCTTCTTCTATTTGGTTTCCATCATAGACTCTTCTCTGTCCAGTGAGCTCTGAGAACCTCATTGCTAGATTCGTCTCTCTTGCTACCTTTTATGTATCTCCTGTGATAATCTTCTCTTTTCTTCCTTTAACTACTATCTCTTCACCAAAGCTTCTGAAATATACATCTCTGTCCCAGACCTCCAAGTCAGTGTGTATGTATCTATCTAACTGACCACACAGCCACTCCTGGACATCTCAAGTTCAGTATGTCTTCAATTGAACCTATTCTCTCTCTCCCACCCACCTATCCCCCAGATAAATTCCAGACAGAACAAGTAGCGTAATCAGAGATGTGGAGTCTGAGTGAGAAGCCTAATTTAGGAGCCATATGTGACTCTATTAGGGTAAACATGTGAGAAATGGTTTTCTTAAAAGTAAAATAAAATATTTTTACATCTGTGATTCGGGCCCACCCTTCATTCATTATTCCTTCTATAGCCGGATCTCTCTTTATTTAGAGGGAGTCAACCCTTCCTCACTCTCCGTCCATTTGATTTGGATGGGGTTGACTCCATTTCCTGAAGAAAGGCACTGGCCCAAGGATGGCCAGTCAGAGCTCCAGACCCCCAGCCACAGTGATGGGATCAGGAATGGGGGACGTGACCCAAGTGGATCAGTAAGAGTCACATGCTGGACTTTTTACTGGAATATGGTTTAAATGGCTTGGTTTTTCCACTGAGGTTCCAAAGATGATGACATAAATTGAAAGTCTAGTGTCATTGATGGCCATCTTTACCACCACATGGGAATGACCTACCTAAGAAGGCAATATCAATGTGATAAGATTAGATTTGCATTTTAGAAAGATCACTGCTGAAAACAGTGAAACCAATAGACTGATACAGTGACCCAGGTAAGGACTTTGAACTAAGATCACTATAGAAGATACAGAAAGATGAGAAAATATCTGAAAGGTAATCTGAGTGTTAGACTCTCAAGAGTAAGGAGCCAGCTGGAGACAAGAGAGAAAGAAGAATGAGAACCCCTTCTGGTTTTCTGGATCAGCTGGCTGAGCAGATAATTATGTCATTCTCGAGACAGGGAGCACGGAAGCCAGTAGATGGCTAGTAGCAGTGGCCTGGGAGTGCTATGGAGGATGATTTGGTCTAATTTTGGATAGATGAGTTTGAAAGGTTTTGGTACATGAAGAACATGTAAATGAAAGTTTTAGAAGACGCATTTATGAAAGAAAATGAAAAGCAGTGGTCAATGAGATAGAAGAAAAACCATAAACAGCTGGTATCAGAGAAGTTGGGTAGGAAGAAGTAGGAAGTCTAAGATCTCCAATTTGTAATCTCCAGCCCAAGCTTTTCTTAGGAGCTCCAGACTCATATATCAACATTCGTTAGGCATTTCCACTTGAATGCAAACATAGCTAGAATAAATCAAGCATTTCCAATACCCAAAACCTGTTTTCTTATGAATCAGTTCCATTATTTTATAGTTGCATAGAAAGCAAAGAATCCTTCAGATACTTTGCCTTCCTTATTCCCCACAAAAGTTCCTGTGATTTTTGTCTTCTCTTTGCACCCTTCTCCCTTGCTCTGTCGAAGCTGTTCTAGTTTTTCATCTCTTATCACCATCCCTGTAGTTTCTCAAAAAAGGAAACATAGATATATAGCTTCCCCCTCACCCCACACCCTCCGTGATCATGTGCTCATGGAATCCTGGATTCCGAGCACTTCTGGCCTGCTCTAATGGACTCAAGGAGTTACTTGCTATGTCTTAGTCTTATTTGCCAGTAGAAAAATGCAGAGTAGGGTTTAAGGAGAGAGCATGGGAGAGGCAGCATATAGCCACATGGTATAAAAACATCCCCCGGCTTGCCCCACCTCTTCTTCTTTCCCAGATCTCCCCCACTGAGGTTGTTAAGGGAATGGGTTGGCCTTAGATCAGACAACAGAGGGGCAGGGTTTTTCTCAATGAAAAAAAACAGGATCTCACTATATCACCCAGGCTGGAGTGTAGTGGCGTGATCTCAGCTCACTGCACCTCAGCCTCCTGGGCTCAAGCAAGCCTTTTACCTGAGAGTACATGTGTGCACCACCATGCCTGGCTAATTTTTAAAAAATTTTTGCGGAGCTAGAGTCTCACTGTGTTGACAAAGCTGCTGTCAAACTCCTGGGCTCAAGCAATCCTCCCACCTCAACCTCCTAGTGGCTGAGATGACAGGCATGAGCTGCCACACTTGGCTAATTAAAAAATATATATATTTTGTAGAGGCGGGGTCTCACTGTGTTGCCCAGGCTGATCTCAGACTCTTGGCCCCAGTGATCCTCCTGCCTTGGCTTCCCAAATTGCTGGGATTACAGGCACAAACCAGTAGTTGTTAAAGAAGAACCTCTGATGCATAGAGATTAAGGTGCCTGTAAATACTAGTTTTAGTTTTGCCCTGGAACATCAATGTGTAAGCTCCAGGAGGCAAGGACTGTGGAAATTAAGTTTCCCACTGTAACCCTGGCTTAGAGCTTCTGCCTTGTACATAGGAGGCAGGTATTAAATAATCATGCAATGAGTGAATATTATGTTGGCAACTGATGTGGGCAAATATTATATTGAAATTCTGATCCAGTTTGCATTAAACAGCTTCCAAACAGTATTCTGATGTACTTTCTCAGAAGCAAAATAGGCCTGAAGATCATGAACGTAAATGAGTTTACTGTCTTTATCTTGCTGCAAGTCAGCATGCCTCATCCCCTAGCCCCCTTTCTCAGTTGACATAAGGCCCCTCAAGGCAAATACTCTTTTATGACTCACTTGGAAGCAACAAATGTCTCTCTTGTGTAGATCCCTCCTCCAGGATAAATTTCCCACTTCAGTAAGAAAAATGAGAATACTCACATAAGCCTACCCTTTCCTGTCTCACAAAGTGGGTATGTGAATAAAATAGATGATATTTCTGAAGGCTGACTTTATTTATAAATTCCAAATACTCAGTAGTCTTCAGGATGTGCTTAATAATACACATACAACCACATTCCCCAAAATGTAATAACTGTATTGTATAAAAGCTTGATATACATGTGTTTTCACATGAGACTAACCTTTGAATGATGAGTCTCCAGGTTTATCAGGTTGAAATAATGCAAGCCTATCCAATCATAAACACACATGAGGGACAGGCTCAGTCTGTTCATTAAATTCTGGAACACCCAAGTTTGAGAACATCCTCTGAAGCTTAAAATATGTCATTTTATACTTTACACCATGGACTTCAAGCTTATGAAACTTAGTCCCAGATAAAAGCCCCAGCATGAAAATAAATTAGAAAAAGTTTAGTTAAGTCGGTGAGCAACAGATTTCGAGAGAGCTTTTATCATTTCTCATTATAGCAAACACTTACTAAAAGCCACAGTGTGTTGGGGATTTCACTTAGGGCCCTTTAACCTTTTGAGGTTTTAGCATGAGGGTAATCATGACATCCCATGCCAAACCCACTTCACGCTGCTGGCAGAACACTGGCTTGATTCGCCACCAGCCTGACCTTATAGGATGAGCTATTTGTTCTAGTTCTTCAACTCCAGCATTATAAAGGAAATTATATGAATGATTTCTCATATTAGTTATAAGTGCTCCAAGTTTAGACAAAAACTGTCCCTGTCTCTTTCTTGAAGAATAAGTATAATCCTTTTTCTATGTTATTTCAGGCCTGCTTTCTTCTTCTTTTTCTTTTCTTTTCTTTTTTTTTTTTGAGACAGAGTTTTGCTCTAGTCTCCAGGCTGAAGTGCAATGGCATGATCTTGGTTCACTGCAACTTCCTCCTCCCGGATTCAAGCGATTCTCCTGCCTCAACCTCCCAAGTAGCTGGGATTACAGGCACAGGCCACCATGCCCAGCTAATTTTTGTATTTTTAGTGGAGACGGGGTTTTACCATGTTGGCCAGGCTGGTCTCGAACTCCTGACCTCAGGTGACCCACTTGCCTCGGCCTCCCAAAGTGCTGGGATTACAGGCATGAGCCACCGTGCCTGGGTTCTTCTTTTTAAAAAAAAAAAACAAAAACATTATCTTGCCTAGGCGGTAGTGCAGTGGCATGATCATAGATCACTGCAGCCTCCATCTACCAGGCTCAAGCAATCACCTTAGCCTCACAAGTAGCTGGGACCACAGGTGTGCTCCACCTTGCCTGGCTTATTTTTTAAAGATTTTTTGTAAAGATAGGGTCTCACTACGTTGCCCAAGCTGGTTTCAAACTCCTGGGCTCAAATGATCCTCTGGCCTTGGTCTCCCAAAGACTTAAGTCCTTCTAAATCAGCAATGTGTGTATACATGTATGTGTGCCTGCAGCTATGTGCATCTTTTTGTCTCATATCTTGTCTTCCCACACAAGCGAGCATGAAAATATAAGAAGCAGCAATACACTTCCTAGTCTCAGGGTCTCAAAAGCCAATCTTGAAGTTTCCACACTCACTCCAGGATGTCAGCCACTTCTAGTGTGGTTGTAGAAATCTCAAAACAAAACCCATTTCTTAG
The DNA here is from genome assembly GCA_036589455.1 of Ateles fusciceps. Classification (NCBI taxonomy): domain Eukaryota; kingdom Metazoa; phylum Chordata; class Mammalia; order Primates; family Atelidae; genus Ateles; species Ateles fusciceps. The sequence continues at coordinate 13,783,396 of JAZHEH010000078.1, forward strand.
GCTAGGGGTGGTGGCTTATGCCTGTAATCCCAGCACTTTGGGAGGCTGAGTCTGGCAGATCCCTTGAGCTCCGGAGTTCAAGACCAGCCTGGGCAATATGGCAAAACCCCATTTCTACCAAAACAAAAACAAAAAACACCCACAACTCATTTCTTCTCATTTCAAGTTTTTTTCCAGTTCTGCAAGAAGATATATGTCAAAAGGAGCGCAGGAGCTGGGAGAAACACCACATCGGAATGAAATAAAACAGCAGCATGTCCAGGAATCATGGATCCAGGCACAAATCAAGGTAGCACCTCCAATCTCCCATTTCTTCTTCATTGAGGATATGAAACATTCCTGCTCTGAATTAAATTTTATGATTGCTCTTTCACACCACTGCATGAAAACAAATTCATGGAATACAATTTGATACAGAGTTTCTGTATTGAGAGAATTAAGGAGAATATTTTTGTTGTGAATATAAAATCATGCATTGATCAGGTCCCCAGACCTGACTGAAATGAATGGCACTATCAAGTTCACAACATCACTTGATTAAATAAAATGAAAACCCCAGGCCCAAACTGCCTGTAAAATACTGTCATACCATGGCATTCCTAGTAAACAACTTCATTTTTATTTGCCAATCAAAATAGATAAGACTTCTGCACAAGAAGCAGTCATTGATTTAGTGTATTTGATTTAGATGGAGTGACAGAACTTAACCAGTTGGGATAAGAAGTCATTGTTAGAGAGTACAGTGAGCCTCCGAAAGAGTTCTTTTATTCTCTCTTCCTTATCCTGGGAGATGGATGTTGGAAAGGCTTGTAATACAGCCAGTTCTAGACCTTACTTCCGCCGTAAAAGACTTCACTGGGCCTCAGTTAATCTGCTTGTTTACGTACTGTTCTGATACCAGCAATTAGAGGATGGAGGGATCTGAAATATTTCCATGACAACAGTTTTTTATTAAGACAAAAAAAAAAAAAAAAAAAAAACGCTAGAATTCGTTTTGGTGACCAGGCCATTCTGAAATAAATAATGGTCAGAAAAGTTATTCAACAACTTCTTTTTTAACCAAACTAATTTTCTAATCATTAGTTCAAATTGTGGACTCATATAAAAAATTCCTGGATCCTAATTAAATATATCATTTAATCACTCTTTCTTCCATTCTCCCAGAGGGAAATGAGATCATAATAGTCAACTTCATGTAGGAGTTGTTTTAGGATTCATTAGCTCATGTTGGGAAAGGGTGTTTTGTGGTAGTAAAATAAAAAATATTACAACATTTTATAATGTCATTATCAGTTTGTAAAAAAAAGATCTAACATACTTTATCTCCATTTTGCCTGAAATTTATGAGCTTTAGCTCTTACTTTTTAAATTTAGTAGATGTAAGGTCATTTTGAATTGATTTATTAGTATCTCCTGAATCCTAGCTTAAGCAACTCACACACACATTCACGCACACACAACCTGTGAGTCACAAAGCCACGGCACACAATAAGTCTTCTAGGGAGATGACCAGGATCCCTCATGTGATACCATTTCTACTCTTTATATTGACAATTCAGAAAGTGTTTTTTTTTTTCTTTTTTTTTTTTTTTTGAGACAGGGCCAACATGGTGAAACCCTGTCTCTACTAAAATACAAAAAATTAGCCAAGTGTGGTGGCACAAGCCTGTAATCCCAGCTACTTGGGAGACTGAGGCAGGGGAATAGCTTGAACCCAGGAGGCGGAGGTTGCAGTGAGCCAAGATTGTGTCACTGCACTACAGACTGGTGACTCCATCTCAAAAAAAAAAAAAAAAGAAAAAAGAAAAAGAAAAAAAACACAGAAAGTTGACAGTGATGAGAAAACCCCCAGAGACATTGCCGGTCATGGCTCTTTGCAACTGGGCCAGTGACAAGTCCTGGTATGAATGAGTAAATGATTCCTGCACAAAACCCAGAGCATTTATGAACTTGTTTTTCTTTTTAAATTTTTATTTATTTTAGAGCCAGAGTTTCACTCTGTTGTCCAGGCTGGTGTGCAGTGGTGTAATCTTGGCTCACTACAGCCTCAACCTCCTGGGCTCAAGCTATTCTTCCACCCAGCCTCCTGAGTAGCTAGGACTACAGGCATGCACCATCATGCCCAGCTAATTTTTTGATATTTTTGTAGATATGAGGCCTTGCTATGTTGCCCAGGCTGGTCTCGAACTCCTGGGCTCAAGCAATCCTCTCACCTCAGCCTCCAAAAGTTCTGGGATTACAGGCATGAGCCAGCTTGCTTTTCTTATACATTTAAAAAGTGTCATAATGGAAGGAGAGGGTGATGTGTACTCTAGATCCCAACTTAGCGACAGCTATTTCTGTCGTGGACAGCTACGACAGTTCTGGAATAAAAGTGGACAGTTCTGGAATAAAGAAAATCATTGCACGTGCTGGAAAAGCAGAATAAGCGTACTTTGGGAAGAAAAAGACAGACCATTTAAAACCTTGACTCACCTACACAAGGTAGGAGGTGTGGTACTGGCAGCCATGCAGGGACAGATGACCTCTGCAGTGGGAGCAGGTATAGCGCCATTGGTGACTGGAAGCCAGGTGTGGGGGCTGTGTGACCTTGGTCACCTTATTCCATTTATTAAATATTTGTTAAGTTCATGGGGCGAGGGAGTGCAGGGAACATAAAGATGGGCAAGATAAGCTCTGGCTCTCTGATTCCCAGTTTCCTCGTTACAGCTGAGGTCCTTCCCTATTCTAGGCATATCCGATTCCAGGGTCCTTTATATAAGATGAAGGAAAAGTTGAGGAAGTGTGCTCTCCTCAGAGGCATTTATTTCATTTAATACTTAAGCAGTGATTAATCTTAAGCCCTAATAGGCCTTTAAATAATTTGAGTCTTGGCTTTGCCATCTGTAGTTGGGGGATAATAATATCTCTCCTATTATCAGCTAGAAAAAATACTTTGTCAAGCCTAAGGGCTATTAAAATGTACTCCGCAATAATGAGAGTTTATGTTAGCAGTTCTCAGCCTTTCCAGCATGTTGCAATAACCTAGGAAGACTTAAAAAGTAACCAAGTCATGCAAATAAACGCAGGCATGCTCTTTCTCCCTGCAGATGTGATTGACAGCACATTGGCAGTGATGCCATAGCTGGCTGACACAGCACAGGAGCTTTATCCCACTAGGAACAAAACCGGTTTTCATTTTTTTGTTTTGCTTTTGTTGCAGTTTTTTTTTTTCATGCATATAACCACCATACTCCAGCATCGGTATAGGGAAGTGTTACCCAATTTACCACATTATTTCTTTTTTTTGGCTTTAGACATGAGATGGGAAAAGTTGGCCTGGAAGCCACTGGAGGAGCAAACTCACTTCTATAACATCCCAGAACCAGGCAGCATAGCCATAGTGGAAGGTGGTAATATATAGTGATGCAAACATTTGAAATTATGATGAATAAGGCCTGCATGAGTGGAAATCAACTAAAACCAAGGTCTGAAGTTTGGAAGACCTGTGTAAAGGCTGATATACAAAACAAACACAACATTTCCAAATGGCACGTACTGTGGTTTGCATTTTACTCCCCACATGCTTGGTGGGCATATTTCCAGTTTAAAAGGTTGATTCCTTCCTGGTGCTCCTCAGGACACTTTATTCCTTTGCTCTGGTGACTTTTATAAATGTTTATAGTTCATTTCACTCCATAAATCAAATGGAATCTGATGGGCTATGAGGAGCCCCAAGCTCTTTCTATAACTGTGTGTACATTTTCTCTAGTTAAGTGCTAAAGTAACACCCCGTGGAATGAAAAGAATAACAGTACAGGCACAGTGAAAAGCCTTTTTCTGGTTCTCATCTAAACACATGACACACATTTTCAGAAATAAGAGAAGCTAAAACATCGACATACTTTACCGTTCCAGATAGTCTCTGGCCCCTCTTTTTTTAGCCTGTGCTTTTTAAAAGTAGACTGTTTTCATGAGTAACCAAAAAAAGAAAGTAGAAATAATTGCAGCTAGCGTTTAGTTTTATTCTTTTCTTTTTTTTTTTTTTTTTTTGAGATGGAATCTCACTCTGTCACCCAGGCTGGAGTGCAGTAGCCAGATCTCGGCTCACTGCAATCTTCGCCTCCTGGGTTCAAGCAATCTTCCTGCCTCAGCCTCCGGAGTAGCTGGGATTACAGGCATCCACCACCACACCTGGCTAATTTTTGTACTTTTAGTAAGAATGAGGTTCCGCCATGTTGGCCATGCTGATCTCAAACTCCTGACCTCAGGTGATCCACCCACCTCAGCCTCCCAAAGTGCTGGGATTATAGGTGTCGGCCACTGGGCCAGGCCCAGCTAGCATTTATTGAGTTCTTACCACATGCTGGGTACTATACTAACTGCTTTATAGTATTTTCTTATTTAACCTGTTATTTAAATTGTATCATTTAATCCAGTGTATTTTCTTGGTTGTTTCCTTTTTTCTTTTTATTTATTTATTTTTCTTTTTATTTTTTTACTGTGTGCAAATTTTCTTGGTTGTTTTTACCAGGAAGTCAGTCAAAACCTCTAGCTAGCCTCAGTACCAGCAAGGAAATCTCAAATGAGACCCTGGGCAAGTTGTTAACTGGACACCTATGAGTAGGTGCTATTGCTGTCCCCATTTTATAGAAAAGAACACTGAGATATAAAAGCTTAGTATCTTTGCACCTGACCCAATTCCAGAACTTATATGCTTAGGAATCCCCCCTCTGAGCCCTCTTCATCTAAAGAGAATCCACAATCTGCTTGTTCTCCCTTTAAAATGTAGAAATACATAACCACTCATTCAGCAAATATTTGTTGAGTACCTAATACATGTCATATCATACATGAAGAAACCAGGGTACAGGGTTGAATAAGACAGTCACAGGCCAGGCGTGGTGGCTCATGATGGTAATCTCAGCACTTTGGGAGGCTGAGGCCAGCGGATCATGAGATCAAGAGATGGAGACCAGCCTGGCAAACATGGTGAAACCCCATTTTTGTACTAAAAGTACAAAAATTAGCCGGGCATGGGCATGGTGGTGGATACCTGCAATCCCAGCAACTCAGGAGGCTGAGGCAAGACAGAATTGCTTGAACCTGGAAGGCAGAGGTGCAGTGATCCGAGATCGCCCCACTGCACTCCAACCTGGGCGACAGAGTGAGACTCCATCTGGAAAAAAAAAAAAGACAGTCATGGTCTCTGCTTTCCTAAGATTACAGTCCAGCTGGAAAGACGTGTTCTATAATAGCTACAGAGATCATTATTTAAGTTCAACTGTGGCAAAAAGCCAAGAAGGAAAATAGAGTGGCAAGTCAGAGCAGCTGACAGTGGTGAGGTTGAAGGTTGAAGAAGTGGAAGTCAACCCAAGATGAGTGCTTACTATGTGCCAGGCAGTGTTCTAAGCACTTCACATTTGCCATTTTATATATTCTTCACAACAGTTCTTGGAGCTAGGTGCTATTATTGTCATCATTTACAGAGGAGCAAACTGAGCAGTAATGGGTTAAGTAACTTGCCCAAGGTCTCACTTTGAGATTTCCTTGCTGATACTAAGGGTAGCTAGTTTCTCCTAGGAAACAATTAACATACATTCATTTTTGTTTCATGTGAGATTGATTATAGCAAATTTATTCCTCGATACAGACTCTTCTATTTTATTCTTCTATAGTCATTTTTGTTCTTTTATCATTCTTCCTGGATACATTTTGAGGTAAATTTCATCTTTTTTTTTAAATCTTAGCAGAGTATATAATGCAATATGCACATCACTTTGCATTCTGAAGCATGGAAGTGATTTTTTATTAACTACCATATCCAAAAGATAGTCACTGCTCAAGTTTGTATACTGTATTATCTGAAGGCCATGATCAAAAGAGCAATTCACTATGTCATCAACTGTCATGTTATACTGCCTGGGTTTTAGAGAATAAGGGATGGTGGTTGGTTAAGAGCTCAACTTGAAATATTACGAAAGAGGGGCAATTTGAACTGAGATCATTTACAATTCTCAGAATGGGAACTAGTAGTAGAAAATAAAGAAGGGCATTTATGTGGGGCTAATTATATTGAAGGAAAGTGAAGCCAAGAGTTGGAGCGAACTCTGGTATCTATTACAAAGTAGGAACTGAGATGGGAGTAGGAAATGGGGGGCCTCTGTTGTTGGACTTTTAAGTTAGCAGGGATGGAGTTCAATCTGCATAATCCTGAATTTTGGAAGAGGAACTTGAGATGTGTCTTCTGAGCTAGGCCAACTAGAGGAAACCAAAGTTACCCCAAATCATCTGGGTCTCCTGTAGATGACCCAGGGGACCAGTCACAGCTCATAAGAACAGAAGGTGGCGAGCATTTACATGACAGGGAACCACTGTCAGGAAGTGAAAGAGCCTTATTTGCAGTAAATCAGGGCACATTTATACCATTCTGTGGAGACTGCAGGGAAGAGAGACGTTTCAGTGAAGGAGGGATGCTAAATTGGATTAATTACATAGCACGCATTAGCACTAATTAAAGATGTGTAATGCATCACTGGTATCTTCTTATTTAGTATGCGCTCAGCTGCTCATTTTCCTTCAGTGAACACAGAAAATATTAATAAAGGCTTTAATATAATCACTTTAAACTTTGGAATCCAATTCTCCTTTTAACATATAGCTGAACCTTTTATGAGGAAATTCTGAACCTTACTCTTTTAGTCAAGGTCTTACTGCACTTATATTTTTAAAGAAGAGATTGTTAAGTCCATCACTAAGGTATTTATAAATCAGTTTTCCTGCTATCATCTGCTACCCCACTTCCCCAGAAAGGACAAACCAAGCCCGCAACCCTTGGGTTCTATACCAACTGATGGAGAAACAATGATGAATAAGACTAAGAATCTTTCTTTTAAAAGACATAGCACAGAAAGAGAAATAGCCAACTGGGCATGGTGGCTCCTACCTGTAATCCCAGCACTTTGGGAGGTTGAGGTGGGAGGATCACTTAAGTCAAAGAGTTTGCAATTACAGTAATCTATGATTGTGCCACTGCACTCCAGCATGGGTGACAGAGCAAGACTCTATCCCAAAATATAAAAATAAAAACAAGTGAAACAGCCATGCAAATAAACCACATAATTCAATATGGTAAGTGTTCAAGTAGATGATTGTACAGTGTATCATTTTAGCACAGAGGAAAAAAACTTTGTTCATTTAAAAATATTTAAGACCTACTATGTACCAAACACTATGATAGGCATTGAGGGAGATAAAGGAATAAGAAGAAACGTTCCTGCATCTTTTCTTTGTGTGGGATAGAAGCACTCTTGAAAATAAATTAATTTCGAGAATATTCAGAAGGATTGAGAACAGTCATCATTATTCAAAAACTCCCTAACAGATCCCACTAGCTCGGGCCCAGTGGTAGAAGAGAGAAACAGAGAAAGGAATGATCCCTGCCAACTCTTCTGCCCAGAGAAATCTCTTAGCTCTGCAGGAGCTAAGATGCGTTGGGTCAGGTAGTTATTTTTCTCTGATGTTCCAGAACGTTGCAAGAGCTCATGGCCAAATTTGGTTCACTTTAACAGGGGTCACTAGCAGGGCTTTCAGCAAATGTTTAACCAACAGGTTTGCATTTTACTAGCAGTATAGTTACCATAATCTCTCTTTGCTGACAGATTTGCAGATCAGAGGTCAATAGCAGCTTTAAGAATAGTTATTGATTTATGAAGTCAAGTATTCCTCAGTCCTTGCCAAACATAGATGCTTTCCTTACCCAGAGTAACTGTTATGGGGGTAGTTGTTACCTGGAGAAAGGAATTCTTCTAAGTCCCGTTTTGTAATAGCATTGTAACAACAATGTATATATTCCTGGCATCTGATTTCATTTAACACCCAGATTAATTGTCTTTCAAAGAATGTGTTGACTTTGCCATCACCTTAGTCATTATTTACTTTGGGATGGATAATGTGAGTCAAAGCTTTAAAGGTGGTGCCCAAAGCCTACAGATTAATGAAGCTTCAGGCAGGGAGGAACTAAAGCAATGTAATAAGGAAACAGAAAATTCTCATGTTACCTTTTTAACAGCAACAATTTTGCTTTCAAAACCTGAGTCAGGATTCCTGGCGAGGCCAACACTGGCCTGACGCTCAGGATATTCTCAGGAGGCAAAGTAGATGTAGGCTGCCCCATTCAATGAATCGTGTAATGCATACCATTTCTTCCCTGAGCTGGGAAGGAAATGGGAGTAACATTTGTGATTCACATTTTTATTAATAGCATTCATTGAGTATACCAAATGTGTAATATGCATGTCATTCAATTCTTATCATACAAACTGTCCTACACAAATGGGACTGAAAAAGCTCTGTGCCAGCAGCTTATAACAACAGCCTTTTCAACCAGAACCTCAGTTTATACTTAAGGAAGCTGCAACTCAGAGAAGTTAGGGACAATTTCCGGGGGCCGTGCAAGGAACACCAGAACTCTGAGTTTCTGGGCCTCTCGTCTGCTCTGCCTATTGCTCCATTCAGTGATAGAGAAGTACCTTAGACCTGTGCTTCTCAAACCTTACCTGCATGCAAGTCCACAGGGATTTGTGAAAATAAAGATTTGATTCAGCATGTCTGGGGTGAACCCAAGGTTTTACATTTCCAACAAGCTCCTGGTGGTGCCAATGCTGTTGGTTCCTGCCTGAGCTGAGTGAGAAGGCTGTAGATGATTGTGTGTTCTTCATTGTTCTCTTCAACTCGACATTTTCAGCACCAGTGGTGCCCTTTTCTATCTCATTATATATAGATTTTGAACTAGTGGTGACGTTATATTAAATATGAAATCTGCTAAAGGTTCTTGTGTTCTGAAACAATGCTAACACAATTCATATGTAGACCATCTTCTTAGGAAACTTTAAAGTATCTTTGAGTCATTTTTCCTTGAATGTCACTCCTGTTACCATTGAGATATACCAGCATTGAGGACGAAAAAATGACAGATAAAAGCACAGCATTGATTGTGCAACCGGCATACACACACAGACATTTAAAAAATGTGACAAAGCTTTTAAATATATTTTGGGTCAGCACCAAGATATATTTTTCAGAGATGCAGCAGGGTGGTAGGGGTCATTCACTAGGGATTGGGATCCTGGGTTCCAGTCTCTCTGCCTCTCCCACATCGCCTTAAGAACTGAGGCTGCAGCCCTCTAGGCCTCATGGTCCAGATCTATAGGGGAATGGTTGGAAGAGATAATCTGGAAAGTTTGTTACATTCTTGTTTCTTTGTTGGTTATGATTAGCATCTTTCTTTTCTAGATTGACCTATCACAAAATGTAGAAAGCCATTTTTTCCCTTTGGAGTAACCAGGAAGATTCTGATGAAAACAGCTGGCAAATATAAGGCAATTATTGGCCTCTCTTAGCCTGTTGCTATAGCAGAAGGAATCCTGGATTAGAAGGCTGCATACACAGGCTGTGTAATATTGGGTAAATAACTTCATCTCTCTGAGTCTCAGTTTCATCATCTGCAAAACGATGGAATTGATGCTCTAAGTCCATTATAATACTAATGATCCATATAATAAATGGAAACAGTTAACAAATTTCTTGAACCTAGTTTTTCTTTTGCATTTGTCCCCCAATCTTTCATTATGGGTAACATAGTGAAAGGAGTGTGTCCCCCAACCATCCCCCCCATCCCTATGGATACAGAATTATGAACTGCTGAAGAACAGAGACATATCTGCTATTCCAGCCTTCCTTCATCATCCTTTGAATAGCTGGCACAATGAATGAATGAATGAGCTGTTGTACCACAGGACCAACAGGAAACAGTCAGACCCATTGAGGTCAGTGTTGTCAATGAGATTGTCCAGGAGCTGTAACACATGGGTCTATAGTGGACAGCACAGAAGCTGTTGACCAGAGGAGCGTGAAAAGTGTTTTTAGCATCTGGACACTTATAGGGTCAAGATTACCCAGGATGCAAGATGAGTCAGGAAAGGATGTTGTTATCAGCAAAACCGCAATGGTGTTAAGGACCCCCGGGAGGGAAGAAAAATTAGCAACTTTGAGATCATCCTCTTTAGTTCTTATTTCAATCCCTAATGATACATTTTAATTTGAATTGGGAATTGGGTTTAATCAGAAGTGTTTCCACAGGGAACAGAGCCTGTGAAATTTAGAACATATCTGTAGCTGCCTAGCTTGGTTTCAAGAGAAAAATGTCATCTTTTGGGGAGGCTATGAACATCTGGGAATTGTGGGCAGATATAATTAATAGAATCATAGATTTTAAAGCAGAAAGGATTCTCGTCAATTAGCTCTACCCTTTGTTTTCTGTTCTTCTCATAGGCAAACTTGGGATGTGGAGGAGGGAAAAGAAAATTAGCTATGCCAGCACTGGAAGCTGCTGCCCTCAGACTTAGCACTGGCCCTGAGAAAACACAGAGAAGACCACCTCCAGATCAGTGCTCATTAAAAACACATATGCCTGGTCGGGTGCTGCGGCTGATGCCTATAATCCCAGCACTTTGGGAGGCCAAGGCGGGCGGATCACTTGAGGTCAGGAGTTTGAGACCAGCCTGCCAACATGGTAAACCCCCTTTCTACTAAAAATACAAAAATTAGCTGAGCATGGTGGTGAAAACCTGTAATCCAAGCTACTCCGGAGGCGGAGGCAGGAGAATCACTTGAACCAAGGAGACGGAGGTTTCAGTGAGCTGATATCGTGCCATTGCATTCCAGCCTAGGAGACAAAGTGAGACTCCATCTCAAAAACAACAACAACTGTAACAACAAACACATATTCTTCAGCCCTTTCATACACACATTCTCCTTCAGGAGATTGGGGCAGGACAAGGAACCTGTGATTTTTACCAAGCTGCCTACATGATTCTTAGACACTCTTGAGTTTGAGAATCTAGCTTTGAGCAATTTACAGTCATTCCCACTTTCACCTGAATAAAATTCAAGTTCTTTCCTTACTGCAGATTGTATGCATTTAAGAGGAAGAAAGAAGAGAACTTATGGTTAAATACAGGAGAGTATTTCGATTGTTTTGGTTTTTGTTTTAGAGATGGAATCTCGCTCTGTCACCCCAGCTGGAGTGCAGTGATGCAATCATAGCTCTCTGCAGCCTTGAACTCTGGGATGAAGCAATCCTCTTGTCTTAGCCTCAGAAGTAGCTAGGAACACAGGTGTGCAGCACCAAGCCCGGCTAACTTTAATTTTTTTTCCTTTGTAGAGACAGGATCTCACTATGTTGACCAGGCTAATCGCAAACTCCTGGCCTCAAGCAGTTCTCCCACCTCAGACATCCAAAATGCTGGGATTATAGGTGTGAGCCACTGCGTCCAGCCCGGAGGGTATTTTGTAGTCGTCTGGGAAGAGGTGACTTTAGGGAGAGGTGAGTTTGGAAAAAAATAACACAAGTGAGAAGATAGGATGCATTGAGGAAAAAAATTTCTTTTTGAGACAAGATTTTGCTCTGTCACATAGGCTGAATGGAGTGCAGTGGTGCTACCTCGGCTCACTGCAGCCTTGACCTCCTGGGCTCAAGTGATCCTCCCACCTCAGCCTCCCGAGTAGCTGAGACTATAGGTGCACATTACCACATCTCATTAATTTTTGTATTTTTTGAAGAGATGGAGTTTTGCCATGTTGCCCAGGCTTGTCTTAAACTCCTGGGCTCAAGCAATACTCCTATCTCAGTCTCCCAAAGTGCAGGATTATAGGCATAAGCCACCATGCCAGCTGGGAAAACTTTTTCATTAAAGCTCTGCTCAGGGTTGGTTAGCTTTTATTTTAAATCTTCTTTAATTATATCTAAGACTCTAAACATTCCTTTAAAGATGTTTCTATACAATGAAGAAATGGAATTGTTCTTTAAGTCACCTCACAAGCTCAACTCCTCAAACTACATATTACTTCCACTGGCGATGGAATGGGATGGGAGGAGGAAGGTCCTTGAAGATATTTTCCAAGACTAAACCTTCCCCACAGCTATTCAACTGTTGTGTGAGCACAGTGAGATTCCTTGTTATGTTTATCTTTTCTTTTTTCCTTCTACTCCTTGTGGAGACATTTCAAAAAGCAAGAAATTTCATTGGACATACAGACAGCTCGAAAATCACACTGTGCTTCTTGATGTACAGGGCTGCTGTAATTTGTGGAGTTGATACATAGAGCCTTTTCAAGTTAGACTTTTCAAAGGATTGGCAGTAATTTATATGCCGGGGCCTCAAGGAATTGAGAAATTCATGTATTTTGTAGGAATGAGCTGAGTCTCTCCCTTGGGACTAGCACTGCTCAAGGAGTACAGAAGACACAAAATACAATGTCTCTATTTTCTAAAACTGTATAGTCTTGTCAGGGAGATAAAACAGACACAAATAAAGCAGAGAGCAATACCAGACCTTATGAACCATGTGCTAAAGTGAGTGTTACTCATTTAACAAACTTCTTCCTTTATAGCACTGATTCCCATCTCAAAATTCAACTAAGGTGAAAAATCCTCTTTTTGAAATGTTTTCTCCCAGATTGCAGCAGTAAAACTTTTCTACTTGAATCTTAACATACAGCAGCTTGCACCATATCTTGGTAGACAAACCCAAGATGGAGGGGAGAGGAAATAAATATATTTTTCAAGTGGTAGTGATGTGAATTGTTGTAGGCAGAGGGCAAAAAGTGACTGATTGTTTTGTCCAGAGGTAAGTACACCAGTAGATTCTATTCCCACATGCTTTTCCTATAAGGTGATGGATATTCCTTCCACTGAAAGGTGAGATCTATATTCCATTCCCTTGAATCTGGGCAGAAGCTGAGCATGACCTCTAGCTGACAACCAGCCAAAGGCTGGGCCTTTCACTCTTACAACACAAGAAAATGGATTCTGCCAAACACCTGAAAAAGCTTAGGAGCAGGTTTCCCCCAGTTGGGTATCCAGATGAGAATGCAACCCAGCCAATACCTTAATGGCAGCCTTGTGAGACCCTAAGCCGAAGATCCAGTTAAAAGATATGGCTTAAGCTTGACCCACGAGACCTGTGACATGAGTGTGCATGGTTTAAGCCACTGAGTTTGTGGGGATTTGCTGTGCAGCAATAGGGAGCCAAAACACCTGGCTACCCTGATGGTGCCATCCTGGACAGACCACACTGGAAAGGCCACATTGCAACAAAGAGACAGCTCCAGGAGTCCCAGCTGTTCCAGCTCCCAGCTGTTTGAGTCTCCCCCAGCATTAACCACCAGGCTTGTAAATGGGCCTTCAGATAATTCCAGTTTCCAGTCTTCGAGCCCCCCTCAGATGACATTGAGTAGAGCAAAGACAAGCTATCCCAACTAAGCCATGTCTGAATTGCAGACTTATGAACAAAATTAAATTTGTTGTTTGAAGTCACTAAAGTTTGAAAGTAATTTGTTATGCAGCCACAGTAACTGGAATAGGTATAGATAAGCTTCCAGACCTGCTTCCACCTTGACCTGCCTTTCCTGGTGTATTTCCTTGACTTTCTGTAACTTTTGATGATGGCTTTTATCCTCTTGACATTGATCACTCATCAGCTCTTGCTTGCAGGCTTTAGGACCTCTTGGTTGTGTTTGTCAGGCTGCTCTACGTGTCCCATACTTTGTATGCTGTTCCCACCTTGATCCAACAGAACCATGCATGGAGCACAGGTAAAATTCAGGCAGCCACAAAACAGCCTTAGCTCTTTTATATACTTGCCATAATATATTTATGTGTTTCCATACCTGTTAGCCCCATCAGACCATTAGCTCCTCAATGTTTGTGCCTTTGTCAGTCAGGGTCTCACTCAGGATATAAATGCCCAATCTTTTGAATGAATGAATGAATATGTTATCTTGCTGTATAGAAATTAAAGATTTATATGGTAAGACCTCTTCCCTTAAAGAACTTATAGTCCAGTCCTAAAATATATGCTGTCCATATTATAAATGCTAAGAAAGGAAAGAGTATAGTATTGGCATGGAAGACTTTACAGAGGAGAAGAAACATGAATTTGACATTAACGAGGGATTCCCTGGATTTGGGTGAAAGGAGAGGAGACACGATGGCATTTCAAACTAGAAGAACAGTATGACAAAATTATGTAGAGGTTGGAGGGAGAAACGGGCATTTTAAGGACCTTAGTGAGATGCTCCTGGTAGAAGCTTTTTTTCCATGGAGAAGTAGTAGCAATGGTCTTTCTCTTCTACTATCTTTCCATGGCTACTGGATTCCACGAATCGTGTATATCCATTTGATACCAATATTATAATCTAGATACATTTTTACATTGAGTGTCCAGATTTTTCATTAGTTGAAACAATAAACTATTATGTAGATTATTATTAATTTATATTGTCAGCTTGCCATAAATTCATTTCATATCAATCATACTGGGTGAAACTCCAGTGAAATTCCAACTCATCACTAGGTAGATTCATTTGATATATGAAGTAAGGTCTACAAATTGTAAAGTAGAATACTTAGATTTCTTTCTTTCTTTCTTTTCTTTCTTTCTTTCTTTTTTTCTTTCTCTCTCTTTCTTTCTCTTTCTTCCTTCCTTCCTTCCTGTCCTTCTTTCCTTCTTTCCTTCTTTCTTTCTTTCTTTCTTTCTTTCTTTCTTTCTTGATGGAGTCTGCTCTGTTGCCCAAGCTGGAGTGCAGTGGTGCCATCTTGGTTCACTGCACCCTCCACCTCCCAGGTTCGAGCGATTCCCCTGCCTCAGCCTCCCGAGTAGCTGAGATTACAGGCACACACCACCACACCTAGATAATTTTTTTGTATTTTTCATAGAGACAGGGTTTCACCATATTGGCAAGGCTGGTCTCAAACTCTTGACCTCAGGATATCCATCTGCCTCCACCTCCCAAAGTAGTGGGATTACAGACGTGAGCCACCGCGCTCAGCCAGAACACTTAGATTTCTTAAGCATCAAAAAACCTTGTTAATAAAGTTGAATACTGTGACTAATGGCTGCCCACATTTCCTGGGATTTAAGGTTCACGTAATCCTAGGTTTGATGATGTTAATAATACTGACCTCACCAGAGCTGGTTGAGGCATAGTGAGGCTAGCAAGTGTGTGCTTTAATTTGGAAAATCTGAGTTCCATGGTTGTTATGACAACACGTACTATGCAACTTCTGTCAGAGGCTTACCATGAAATTAAAAGGGAAGCAAGTCCATTATCATCATGGTATCTAGCTATATGTACTCCAGTGACAAAGCAAAACTTCTAACTGAAAAATTGATACCTTGCAGGCTTCAGAGCAGGAAATCATTGAGCTTTGTGAGGAACCTGGGGAAATGAGTAGAAATACCTGAGTCAGGTTACATGAGACAGGGACATAGATACTTAAATGAGGATGGCGTCCTCATCAGTCAGGATAGCCTGAGTTATGCTGCAGCAACAACTCCAAATCTCAGTGGCTTAAAACTTTTAATATAAAGAGTGTTTATGGTTCAGGCAGCTTCTCTGTCATGGGTCATTCTTAAGGTTCTGTTCTGCTTTATCCTCACATAAGGACGAAGGCAGAGGGAAGTCCCATCTCTGTGTTTCCAAGACCTCCAAAGTGGCCAAAGTTAAAAAAAAAAAAAAGAAGGGATACATGCTGTTATGCCCTGACTTTTAAAGTTTTTGTCTATAAGTGCAGTGACTTTACATTGGCCAAAGCAAGATATATGCCTACACCAAATTTAAGAAATGCAAATTATCGTATGCCTGGAGGAAGAACTTGTAAAACTGGGAGAAGAGCATCAGTGCTTGGCACACATGCATGCACTCTCATCCTTGGAACTACTGACATTTGGGCCAGACTACTTTGTTGTGGCAGACTATCCTGGGCATTATAGGATGTTTGCAGCATTTCTGGTATCTACCTACTAGATGCAAGTAGTATCCCTTCCCCCAAGTTGTGACAACCAAAAATGTCTCCAGACATTGCCAAAGGTACCCTCGGAGACAAAATTGCCCCCAGTTGAGAACTATTAGCTTAGAGTAATGCACATCAGAGTCTGTACATTTCTAGGCTTTGGGGTTAGACTGCTAAGGTTTAAATCTCAGCTCTTTCTTTTTATTTTATTTCATTTTGCTTTATTTTATTTTGTTTTTCAGAGACAGAGTCTCCATCATCTGGGAGGCGTACAGTGGCATGATCATGACTCACTGCATCTTCCAACTCCTGCGCTCAAGTGATCCTCCCACCTCAGCCTCCCAAGGAGCTGAGACTACAGACACATGCAACCACACCCAGCTGATTTTTAAATTATTTTGTAGACACAGGGTCTCTCTGTGTTGCTTAGCCTGTTCTTAAACTCCTGGCCTCAAGTGATCCTCCCACCTCAGCCTCCTAAAGTACTGGGATTATAGGCATGAGCCACTGCACCCAGCCAGCTCTTTCTCTTACTAACTGTGTGACCTTGAGCAGTTACGTAACTTTTCTGAGCCTGGTTTTTTAAATATGTAAAATGAGGATACTGGTTGTACTTCTCTCTTAATGTTACAGAGATCGAATCAGGTAATACAGTATTTGTAAAGTGCTGAAATACTACCTGGTATATAGTAAAATAGACTTCAGACCAAAAAAAGCACCACTCAGAGTGGCCTACA
Organism: Ateles fusciceps; assembly: GCA_036589455.1. NCBI lineage: Eukaryota > Metazoa > Chordata > Mammalia > Primates > Atelidae > Ateles > Ateles fusciceps. Next base: position 13,799,968 of record JAZHEH010000078.1, read on the forward strand.
GTCTGCAGCAGTCAATCTAGTTTCAGGTTCATCTAGATTTTATGTTACATAAATATGCCATTTCTACAAGTGAATTGTCAACATTTCATATTAATTACACATGGTGGGGCCTTAGGACCCTATGGCTTACCTTGGTTAGGAACAACTCACTTCAATTCTATAAGTTTCGAAAAAAAAAAAAATCAGGGTGACTAATGAAAGTGATTCAATAGACTTATATTTAACATACTTTGCTTCTGCCCTTTTCTTTCATTTGATGTTTGTGGGAAATATTTGTGGTGAGCAAGAATTTAAAGTTTATACTTTTTCATTTGAGCACTTGGTCAGAGCAGAGTGCTAGTAAGATTTAGATCAAATGTGTTTGATCCCTACCAGCCCAGAACCTGGGACAGGCTAGTGTCCCAGAAGAGCTAATCATGGCCACACAGGGTAGTGGGCAAGAGTCAGGGGGACCTCAGGAGCCAGGAGACTCCAGACAGTCAGCTCAAATGTCTTGCTTTAGAACTTTCATGTGTCAGCAACCTTTTATTCAATGTCTATTCATTTAGGTGTCCCTGATTATTGACAAGCAAAAGGCTGACCCATAGTAGCTGTTTAGTAATAATGTTTGTGCATTTAAAGGCGCTGTACTTTGGAATCAGCCAATTTTGCAGGGCGGAGGAAGAAAGAAATGGTTTGCCATCTGGCATTTACAAAATGGGAAACAAATGCATTGAATTTTTCTTCCTCTCAAAACTTCGCAAAAATGACAATAATGAGATATTTTTCAAAAGACATAAACCCATAAGGATGAGGAACATGGAAGAGAAGATAGCAGTTAACAATAGAAGATAATAATTTCTGAATTTTGGAAATTGGAGAAATGCTTGTAAAGGGGGTTAGCAGAGCCAAAAAGAACCGAGTTCACTCTTGAATCTAGGAGGCAGAGGTTGCAGTGAGCCAAGATTGTGCCACTGCACTCCAGCCTGGGCAACAGAGCAAGACTCTCTTAAAAAACAAAACAAAACAAAACAAAAAAACTGAATTCAAAGCTGGCACTGGAGAAAATTGAGAGCCAACCTGATCTGTAACACAGAAGAAATGACCGAATGACTCCAAAATTGGTGGCTTCAGACACCTTTAAGTTTATGGAATAAAAATAGATTGCTAAAGTAAGGAGGTTTCTCTAAAGGCTGTTTAAAAATCAGTGTCCAGGCACAGTGGCTCACACCCATAATCCCAGCACTTTGAGAGGCTGAGGTGGGAGGACCACTTGAGCCCAGCAGCTCAAGACTAGCCTGGGCAACTTGGTGAGACTCCATCTCTACAAAAAAGTTTTAAAAATTAGCCATGCATGGTGGCATATGCCTGTGGTCCCAGGAACTCAGGAGGCTCTTCAAAAAATTCAGAAAAATTAGCTGGGTATGGTGGCATGCACCTAGCTACCCCAGAGGCTGAGGCAGGAGGATCACTTGAGCCCAGGAGTTCATAGATGCAGCCAGCTATGATCACACCTTTGCACTCCAGCCTGGGGGTGACAGAGACCCTGTCTCAAAAAAAAAAAAAAAAAAAAGCAAAAAGCAATACTGGAAGCTAGAGAAATATGGAGCAATACCTTCACAATTTTAAGGTAAAATTATTTTTTAACCTAGAATTTTATTCTCAGCCAAACCATCAATTAAGTGTGAGGGTAGAATAAATATATTTTTGCAGTGTAAGAGCTCAAAACATTCCCTCCCATGAACCCTATCTCTGGAAACTGCTAGTGCTGTGCTGTCTAATATGATAGGCATTTGCCACATGCTTATTTAAATTTACATTTATTACAGTTAAATAAAATTTAAAACTTTATTCCTTACTCACATTATCCACATTTCAAGTGCTCCATAGCCACATCTGGCTAGTGAGCATCAATTTTTATTTTTATTTTTATAGTTTGAGACAGAATCTCACCCTGTTGCCCAGGCTGGAGTGTAGTGGCAAGATCTTGGCTCACTGCAGCCTCCACCTCCTGGGTTCAAGAGATTCTCGTGCCTCAGCCTCCCGAGCAGCTGGGATTACAGGTGCGTGCCATCATGCCCAGCTATTTTTTGTATTTTTAGCAGAGACCGGGTTTCACCATGTTGGTCAGGCTGATCTTGACCTTCTAAGCTCAAGTGATTCATCCATATCAGCCTCCCAGAGTGTTGGCATTACAGGTGTGAGCCACTGCACCTAGCCCGAGCATTGATTTGATTGTGTAGATACAGAACATTTCTGTAGCTGCAGAATTTCTATTGCACAGCACTATACCTGAGAATGTGCTCAATCAAAATAAGACGGAAACTGTAAGTTACGTTGATACTGGGAGATAATATGTAACATATTATACAGAGATAATATTGCCTTTTGCCTTTTTTAAATCTGAAAATTTCTGAATTCTGAAACATGCTTACCATAAGAGTTTCAGATAAGGATTATGGACCCATGTCAGTAAAAGGAAAATTTAAAATCAAAGAGTAAGCTAGCATGGCAAAGACTCAGTATTGTATAGATACCACATTTCCCCTAATTTATAAATAAATTTTCCCTAATTAATTTTAAAATCCCAACAGAGAATTGTTCTCTCTCTAAACTTAACAAACCAACTCCAATATTTATTTGGAAAAGCAGAGGCCAAAAAAAGAAAGACAAATTTAAAAGAACAAGGTAGAGAGATTTGCTCTATCAGATAATCAAGACATTAATAAGCCACAGCAATAGAATGATGTAGTGGCAGGGTCAGGCAAATAGACGAATGGAACAGAATCAGCATGGAAACAGGCTTACTCTGGCCACTTGATAAATGGCAGAGGCAGTGCATTAAAGTAATTAGGAGATTTTTAAAAATTAATAAACGGTACTGGACAAATATTTTTTTAAAAGTAATAAATGATGCTGAGACAGCTGGTTTTCCATAAAGAAAATGATACAATTAGGTCCCTAACCCTATGCCAAATTCAATCACAGGGAGATTAACATCTAAATGAAAAAAGTGAAAATCATTTCAAAATTAAAAGAATGTCATTAAGATATGCTAGCCAAGAGGGCTTTCTTAAATAACCCTTAAGAAATATAAACCTAACTAGATGAGGTGGCTCATGCCTGTAATTCCAGCATCTTGGGAGGCTGAGGCAGGATGATCACTGGAGGCCAGAAGTTCAAGATCAGCTTGGGCAACATAGTAAGACCCCCATCTCTATTATTAAAATAATAAATAAACATTTAAAATGCTGATAAAATTCAATTGCATAAAAAGATAAAACTTCTGTGCAACAAAGGACCAATAACATTAAGAGACACACCTTAAAATAGAATCCAATATTTAAAATGAATATAATTAATACAGGATTACTATTCAGATTATATAAAGAACTCCTACAAATCAATAAGAAAAAGGAAAAACTGGTCAAAGAACAAGAACAGGGAATTCACAGAAGAAACATGAATGTCCAATACATATACGCAATGATGCTCAGTCTCACTAATAACCAAGGTCATCGTTGTTAAAACCAACTGCCATTCTATTTTGAACAGATTGGTAAATATTAAAATGAGTGCCAACATCAAGTGTTGGCGCATTGGTGGAGCAATGGTGATTATCATGTAATGGTAGTGGGACTGTAAATTGGTACAATCACTTTGGAAAGGAATTTGGTAACATCTTTAATGTTGAAGATGCGCATTTCCTACAACCCAGGGTTTCCACTCCTAAGAGTCTATGTCAGAGAAGTTAGCACCTAAGAGCATAAGCAGAAATATATGACAGTGTTCTTTGCAGTGTGGTTGGAGATAGCACAAAAGCTAGAAACAACTTAGATTTCCCTCAATAGGGACATGGATAAATAAGCTGTGGTTTTGTCATACGATAAAGTACTGTATCACTGTTAAAGATAAATGAATAAATCAACATGAATACATTTCAAACTTTGAACAATAAAAGCAAGTTTTAGAAGAATACACACAATATACCATTGAAACAAAGTTAACAATAGGTAAAACTATAGATACAATTAATTGTTTATAGATATTTACACATAAGGTAAAATTATAAAGACACAAATGGGGACAATAAACCTCAAATTCAGATACTTCTGGGGAATATGATATCACAGAAAGGTACACAAGGTACTTCAACTGTCTTATAAGTGAATGTGTGTGTACTACATAAAAATACATATATATATATATATATATAACTTTATCTTATTGTATTTTCTTTGAAACAGGGTCTCACTCTGTTGCCCAGGCTGGAGTGCAGTGACATGATCATAATTCACTACAGCCTCCAACTCCTGGGCTCAGTGATCCTCCTGCCTTGGCCTCCCAAAGTGCTCAAATTATAGGTGTGAGCCACTGTGCCTGGTCTATATGCACATTTCAAATAAACTTTACTTTTGAGTATTTTTAAGTTCACAGAACAATTGAGTAAAAGGTAGAGAGATTTCCCATATATTCCCTGCCCTCATGTACTCACATCCTTCTCTACTATCTACATCCTGCCCCAGAGTAGTATATTTGTTGTAACTGATGAATCTACACTGACTCATCATTATCATTCAAAGTCCATAATTAACATTAGCATTCAGTCTTAGTGTCATACATTCAATGGGTTTTGGCAAATGCATCATGTCATGTATCCATTAGTATAGTATCATACAGAATAGTTTACTCTAAAATCTTCTGTTATATTTTATTAAAAAGAAGGGAGATATGAATTACATATGACAAAATGTTAAGGTCTGACAGCTGGACTAAGAATCTACCTGTGTTTAATAATCAATTCTCTAAACTTTTCTGAATGCTTAAAATATTTTAAAATAGAAAGAGATCATAGGTATCTCTTAGGTGGAAATTAAAAAAGAAATACATAGGGGTTATACACATACATTTGGTTTCCAAAGTTCTCTATCATCAATGAAAAGCAAATGGGCCTATTCCTCCATCTTCAGCATCTCCCAGCCTTCCCTCATTTCCACCCCCAATTTCATCAACATGAAAACGCATGTAGGATAATGCCACGTGGCTTGCCCTTGATCCTGGGCTCACCTAGGAATGAGGGCCTGAATCAGGTGTGTGGATAGATGGACCCCCGGGAATTGGTCTTTCCCGGAGAAGCAGCTCAGTTCAGAAGATTTGTGGATGCTAACTCAGCAAAGTGCTGCATTTCTCGGTGTTCCATTGTGACTGCTCGACTGCTGAGCTGTGTGACTGATTCTTTAGGGACAAGCAAACCACCCCCTCACTGTTTTTTCTCATTAGGTTTTAATCATTGGGGTTCTCAGGAGAGTGCCATTTAGTAGGCTCCAGAGACCTAAAAGAGTTCCTTAAACCACTTAATTGGCAAGGCATATGGGCATTATAGCAGTAGAAGAATCGAGTTTATTAACTAGTCTCGGCCTCAACCTCCCACCAGAACATGACACACACACATCAAATTCTTCTCTTTGTGATTGGAAAAGCACCAGCAATACCAGCTCTGGTGTCACTAGGCCAGTTCAGGGGTACAGCTATAGTGTGCACAGTGCCAGATGGGGTTTAATGAAACACCTGAGTCACTGGACCCACACCTCTCTGCTTTAAGCATGATCTGTTTGGCCGCCATGTTCTCAAGGCCCCCTTTTGGGTCAGTCCTATAGCCAGTGGCAGCTTTGGAAGGTGTGGACCAGCCTCAGGGGAAATGAAGCAGATTGGCTATGGGGTGTTGGGGGGCAGATGTATATTTATGACACACGATAGGCTGAATAATGACCTCCAAAAGGGTTCATTTCTGAATCCTCAGAATTTGTGAATATATCATTTTATGGCAAAAAGGACTTTGCAGATGGGATTAAATTATGATTTTGAGATTGGCAGATTATGTTGGGTTCTCTGGGTAGCCCTAAATGTATTTCTAAGTATCCTTACATGAGAGAGGCAGAGGAAGATCTGACTACAGAATAGGAGCGTTGGAGTAGCATGGAGTGAGAAAAACTTGACCAACCACTGCTGGCTTGAAACATGGAGGAAGGGACACAGGCCAAAGAATTCAGCAGGCCTCTCAAAGCTGGCAAAATCCAGGAAGCAGATCTCCCTGAGAGCCTGCAGAAGCAACACAGCCCTGCTGATCCCTTGATTTTGGCTTGGTGAAACCGCTTTTGGGCTTCCGTCCTTGATATGGTTTGGCTCTGTGTCCCCACCCAAATCTCATCTTGTAGCTCCCATAATTCTATAATTGTGGAAGGGTTGCAGCAAGAGATGATTGAATCATGAAGGTGGATCCTTCCTTTGCTGTTCTCGAGACAGTGAATAAGTCTTACGAGATCTGATGGTTTCAAAACTGGGAGTTTCCCTGCACAAACTCTCTTTCTTTCCCTGCTGCCCTCCATATAAGATGTGACTTGCTCCTCCTTGCCTTCTGCCATGATTATGAGGCCTCCCTAGCCACAAGGAACTGAAAGTTCATTAAACCTCTTTCTTTTGTAAATTGTCCAGTCTTGGGTATGTCTTTATCAGCAGTGTGAAAATAGACTGATATAGTTCTCCAGAACTGTAAGAGAATAGTTCATGTTGCTTTAAGGCACTGTGGCAATTTGTAACAGGCGTGTTACAGGTTGAATTGTGTCCTGCCCCAGTTCACATGCTGAAATCCTGAACCCCACTATCTCAGAATGTGACTACATTTGTAGATAGGGCCTTTCCAGAGATAATTAAGGCAAAATGAGGCCACATGGTGACCTCAACTTGTCCAATGCAACTGGTGACCTTGAAAGAAGAGATTAGGACACAGACGTGTTTGTGCACAGAGGAAAGAGCATGTGAGGACACAGCAAGAAGGTGGTCATCTGCAAGTCAAGGAGAGTCACCTCAGAGGAACCAAACTGCCTGCACCTTCCTCTTGAACTTGCAGCCTCCATAATAGTGAGAAAGTTTATTGATGTTGTTTAAGCCACCCAGTCTGTGGAATTTTGTTATGGAAGCCCTGGCATACAGGTTGGAATACAGGTTGCTCCAAGAAAATCAGCTGTACCTCAAGGTTGTAGGCTGAATATATAGATCATCCTACCTGACACGAGACATCAATCAATTGTCCATATCAAAACAAAGTGGCCGGGCATGGTGGCTCATGCATCTAATCCCAGTACTTTGGGAGGCCGAGGCAGGCAGATCACTTGAAGTCAGGAGATTGAGACCAGCTTGGCTAACATGGTGAAACCCCATCTCTACTAAAGATACAAAAATTAGCTGGGTGTGGTGGTGCATGCCTGTAATCCCACCTACTTGGGAGGCTGAGGAATGAGAATCGCTTGAACTCAGGAGGTGGAAGTTGCAGTGAGGTGAGACTATGCCACTGCACTCCAGCCTAGGTGACAGAGCAAGACTCCATCTCAGAAAAACCAAATGAACAAAAAAACAAAACAAAACAAAAACAAAGTGGTGGAGACTATGGAGGTGCTAGGCCTCCTCCCCAAAGCTCCCCCTTGGCCTGCCTATGACATCGTTGATGTCATTTTATTTTTCAGTATCTTCTTAGCTCTGAATCATTGGCCACGTTGTTTGTAACTCTGCTTGCACTTTGCCATTCCTGGTGCTAGGCTATCACCCACCCATTCACCCTCCAAACACAGATGGGGGGAGGCACTACGGCCAAGACTCTGGGGAATACCCTGCTAGCTGTATACCTCTCAGGCATTGGCTTTCCTGGGACTGTCGCTCCTTTCTGGGCTTAGATTTTGCCTGCTGACTTTCTCTTAGGGTATTTGTTTTCTCTGGTTCTGCCTGCCTTGCTCCCAAACAATCTAGAGCTTTTCTCTGCAAAGCCCTTGAACTCTGAAAAAATAAGATTTTGTGAACTAGTTTTCAAGACACTGTTTTAGGCTGGGCACAGTGGCTTATGCCTGTAATCCCAGCACTCAGGGAGGCCGAGGTGGGCGGATGCCCTGAGTTCAGGAGTTCAAGACCAGGCTGGCCAACCTGGCAAAACCCCATCTATATTAAAAATACAAAAATTAGCTGGGCATGGTGGTGCACACCTGTAATCCCAGCTACTTAGGAGGCTGAGGCACAAGAATTGCTTGAACCCAGGAGGCAGAGGTTGCAGTGAGCTGTGATTACGCCATTGCACTCGAGCCTGGGTGACAGAGCAAGACTCTGTCTCAAAAAAAAAAAAAAAAAAGACACCATTTTCTCCTTATCTTCAAACCTCGCAGGACAAATTTTACTTCAGACAGCTCTCCTGCCCCTTCATGTGGCTGCTTTCAAAGCCTCTCAACTACCCCATCAGACAAATTTTTCTCCTCAGCTACTGATTTTAATCCTGGTATTGTTTGTTACTCCATAAATCTTCTATCCCCTTGTTGTCCCCATATCTTCAGTTTTGTATTGAACAGATCACCTTCCTTCCTCCTTCCCCCCATTCTTCCTCCTTTCTTTCTCTTCTCCCTTCCTTCCTCACTCCTCTTCCCTTACTTCTAGAAATATTGATCTTCAGCTCTGCACAGGATATATATTTCCAGTTGTCACTATTAAACTCATTTATTAACCAGAGAGGGACCAAAAAAAAAAAAAAAAAGAAAAGAAAACACTGGTCCTCCTGTATCTCTCATGAAACAATCAGGGCAAGGCAAGGGCTGCTTATCACACAGAGGCCCTGAGCCAAGCACTTGCCCTTCTCAATACCATCACTATCTCATCATCCATCTAATAGTCACCTATTGCTAGGGCATTTTGCTGGAAATCCAGCCATTCTTTCTACTAAATTGATTTTCTGAGCAGGGACCAGGAGAGTTCTGCACGTTTTAGTATAAGTAAAGGCAACTTCCAGAGGTTAGGGGAGAGAAAGAAGTAGAATCTTCACTATTTTGGATATTTTTGCCTGCCAGCAACAGAAAACTCTGTTAACCATTGCTTAAACAACAATGGCATCTTGTTATCTGATCAAACAAGAGGTCTGGAGGAATCCAGACCAGCGCTGGACTAGCAGCTCAGGGATAGCATCAAAGAGCTTGGTTCTATCTTTTCTTCTCCACCACTTTCCGTGTGTTGATTTTTCATCTTTGTGCTTGAGGCCTCATGATTTACAGAATGACTGCTACAGCTTCAGACATTGCAACAGAATTCCAAGACAGAAAGTAGTGGGAGAGGGCCCAAACTAATGATAAAAGAACTTTTCCTCAAATGCCTCTCTCTTTCATCTATAAAGAAAACAGTTTTGCAAAAGAGTCTGTCATCCTTCCTCTGATATCTCATTGGCTAGAACTGGGTCATATGACTGTCTTTAGTTGCAAGGGGAGGCTGGGTAAGGAAGAGGATCTCACTGTTTCAACTTTGATACAGGATGTCACTTATGAGAGAAATGTTGGCATGGTTGTGTATTGGCCAATTGATCATGACCATTGGTATCAATAACTCTTGATACTCAAAAATTCTTAACTATATCTACTCAGAATCTCCAAGGGAGCAAAAGTAGTAGATGTGATAAAAATGGAGAAAGGATTTCTCTGGCATTGCTCCACTTCCTCTCCTTACACATCTCACTCAAATTTCATCTCACTACAATGTACCCAGAGTCACCAGGATGTAGGTGCTTTACTTGTGTATATGTTCTGAGACTCTCAGAAGGCTGATCAACAGTCTCCAGTGCTGGGGTTTGTATTTGTTAGGCAGAACCATTTTGGCAGGAATCTGTGATGAGGACACTGTTGGATTTTTGGGAGCCTGCCATTCCTGAAACCTGAATGGAGTCAATCTCCATTCCAAGCAGAAATAGTCTCAAGTGTTCAGACATTACACAAATCAATTCTATTTTAGATTAGAGTCAGTGCAAATTTAGCAAAAAGGAGACATCACAATTTAGCAAAAAGGTGGTCATTTTGGTCCATAGCAGTGGTTGATAGAAAGGCTCTAGAGGCAAAGGAAAGTTTTTGAAAATACCCAGCCAACTTGGAAAAGGAGAAAGAGAAGGGCATAAGCTTTGAGGCTTTAAAAGGAGTTGCCAGGGTGGTGCAAAGATCATCCTGTGCTCACGTAGGACAGTAGCTTGTGTTAATTCTGACTTGCCAGGTTTCAAGTGTGCAGGGTAAAGAGCAATAAAAATGCTTTGTCATTTATGGCTGAAGATGGTATTGATGACTCACATTGGTAGGGTTTTATTTATTCTTCCTGTAGGAGCAGAAGATTTGTGTGGGTGGTTCACGCTCCCTACTTGTCCCCTCCCTACCAGAATAGAATGTTCTTTGAGAGGATTGAACAGGGTTAGGGGCAAAGACTGTGTCTTTTTTTTTTTTTTTTTTTTTTGAGACAGTGTCTCACCTTGCCACCCAGGCTGGAGTGTAGTAAGGCGATTGTAGCTCACTGCAGCCTGCAATTCCTGGGCTCAAGAGATCCTCCTGCCTCAGCCTCCTGAGTAGCTGAGAGTACAGGCTGTGCCACCACACCTGGTGAATTTTCTTATTTTTTGTAGGGACGGAGTCTCACTTTGTTGCTGAGGTTGGTCTTGAACTCCTGGCCTCAAGCAATCCTCCCACCTCAGCCTTCCAAAATGCTGGGATTCCAAGACACTGTTTTAGGCTGGGCACAGTGGCTCATGCCTGTAATCCCAGCACTCTGGGATCAGGAGCCACTGCACCTGGCAAGACTGTATCCTTTGCAAAGAGCAAGAAAATGGCCTGGCTGCCTTGCCACCCCCTTGGGCCCCTGCTTCCCTCAACTGTTCCAAACAAGGCCTGAGGTTTCTGAGCCTGAGGTGCACAACCCACTTTTCCAGCCTTGTGCTTTCCTCCTAGCAACTTTTCCAAAATCACCCCTCTCTGATCTGCTTTCAAGCCCTGCTGCCTCTACCCATTTCCTTCCAAGCCCTGAACGAGTTACTTCAGCTCATCTTAATGAAGCTGACCCATTTTTCAAGGCCCTTCTCAGCTACCACCTCATATGTGAAGTCTCTTCAAACATATTTCAGCAGATTGAGCTGCTCTTAGCCCTGTCTGCCTTGGCATCTCGTATACGTGACTTGTGTGCACCTGAACTTTAAGGCTGAGCCAGGGCTGTGCTATTTGTGAACATGCATGTCTCTGCCTGAGGTCATAGACTGAATTACAATCATGGTAGACGTGGTGCTTGTCTCAGAGAAGGCATCTAAATTTTAAAAGCAAGCTGAAATTCTGGTATAAATGATCGCTTTATCACACAACAATTCTGAAAAAGAAAAACAATATTAGAGGACTTATACTATCCCATTTCAAAAGTTACTACAAAGCCCTGTTAATTAAGACAGTGTGGTATTTATGTAAAGATAGACAAATAGGTCAATGAAACAGATTAGAGTCTAGAAATAAATCCTTGTATTCATGGCATTTATGGTCGATTGATTGTTGACAAAGGTGTCAAAATATTTCCATGGGATTTCTTTTGAGCAAATGGCACAATTATATATCCATATGCCAAGAACAACAACAACAAAGTGACTTTAGATCCTCACCTCCACCATACACAAAGGATAACAGGCCAAAAGTGAAAGCTGTAAGTAAAAACTTCTAGAAAAAAACACAGGAGGAAATCTTTATGACCTTGCTTTAGGTAAAGGATCCTTGGATTCAACATTAAAAGCATGAGCCATAAAAAAATTGATAAATTCAAGTTAAATAAATTAAAAAACTTTGACTTCATAAGATATCATGAAGAAAATGGACCACTGGCTAGGAGAAAATACTTGCAAATCATATATCTGATAAAGGACTTGTATCCAGACTATAGCTCAAGAAGAAGACAATCAACGCAATCAGAAATGGCTCAAATCCTTGAGTGAACATTTCGCCAAGGACAGCCTATGAATGGCTAACCAGCATATTAAGATATGCTCAACATCATCGATTATTAGAAACATGAAAATTAAAACCACATTGAGATGCCACTTTGCACTGTCTAGGATGGCTACAATAAAAGAGAGAATGCAGAGTGCTCAGAGAGAAACTACAACCCTCATAGATGGCTGGCAGGAATATAGATGAGTACAGCCACTTTGGAAAACAGCGTGACAGCTTGTTGAAATGTTAAATACAAACATACCCAGCAAATCTACCCAAGAATCCACCCAAGAAATCCACCCAAGAGAAATAAAAACGTATGTTCACAGGAAAGACTTATACATGAATGTGCATAGCGGCATTGTTCATAACAGCCAAACACCAGACACACCCCAAAGTTCTATCAACTGATGAATGGAGAAACGGAATTTGGTAGCTCTGTACAATGGAATACTATTCAGCAATTAAAATGAATGAAATGCAGATACAGGCTACAATGTGGATAAACCTCAGTAACATTAAACTAAGTAAAAGAAACCAGTCACAAAAGACCAAATACTGGATCACGACTGACACGGGACATAAGTTGACAGTTTTTGAAGCTGTGTGGTGAATATATGTGGTGAATATATGTGGTGAACTGTTCTCTTTAATTCTGTATATGCTGAAAATGCCCTTTTCTTTTCTTTTCTTTTTTTGAGACAGTCTCACTCTGTTGCCCAGGCTGCAATGCAGTGGTGCCATCTTGGCTCACTGCAACCTCTGCCTCCCAGATTCAAGTGATTCTCCTGCTTCAGCCTCCCAAGTAGCTGGGATTACAGGCACATGCCACCACGCCTGGCTAGTTTTTGTATTTTCAGTAGAGACGGGGTTTCACCATGTTGGCCAGGCTGGTCTGGAACTCCTGACCTCAGGTGATCTGCCCACCTTGGCCTCTCAAAGTGCTGAGATTATAGGTGTGAGCCACTGCGCCTGGCATAAAAATGTTCCTTTACACAAAGTTTTTAGATACTACTAGTCATTTTTTTAATGATGTTTCAAAAACACCAAATCTATTTCACATTTTATCTGCCTTCTCTTATTTTACTGCATTCTATTTTCATTGCTATTTTCTTTTCTCTCCTCCCTTGACTTGGCCTGTGACATACTAATAAACACATACACACACATGTGCATACACAAACATGCTGTGTTCCCTGTCTTAGCTGTTGTCAGCTTAGAAGTTGTTATTGCTCTCCCAGTTCACTTTCTTTCTCCACGCCCCTTCCCTCATCTTCTTGCTCTTGTATTTTCTCAGAGAGTCCACACACCCTCCCAGACACTATCTACTCACACTCAGCCCAGACAGTAGTTTCTGTAGCTTAGCCGGTATGTGGTTCTGTTGTCCATTTATATCTGTTTTGGAGCTCCACAATCTTCATTTGTGTGTGTGTGTGTGTGTGTGTGTGTGTGTGTGTGTGTAGAGAGAGAGAGAGAGAGAGAGAGAGACAGAGAGAGAGAGAGAGAGACAGAGAGAGAGAGAGAGAGAGACAGAGTCTTGCTTCACTGCCCAGGCTGGAGTGCAGTGGTGCTATCACAGCTCACTGCAGCCTTGATCTCCAGGGCTCAAGCAATCCTCCCAGCTTGGCTTCCTAATATGCTGGCATTTCAAGCATGAACCACCACAACTGCCCTTATTTATGTTTTTGAAAACCACTCTAATAAGCTTCTTCTATACTTAAAAAATGCTGTATTTAAGTTTTCTTCCATTTAAGGCTGGGTTTTTCTTACATGTACATTGTTTTGGGGAATTAATATATGATGGGAGTTTACAAGCATTTAATCCACACACACACACACACACACACACACACATACACACACCCCACAGTTACCATCATTATAAATATGTTCTCTCACTTCATTAGCTCCTAATCACTCCTATGGTTTGTGGTGGGTGAGTTGTATTCAAATTCTCCTCTAATTTATGCTTCACGAATATCTTAAGAGGTAGTACTGTTACCTCCATCTAACGCAGAAATCCCAGCCATGGACCAGTAATAGCCCATGGTCTGTTAGGAACCTGTCTGCACAGCAGGAGGCGAGCAGTGGGGTGAGTGAGCATTACGCCTGAGCTCTGCCTCCTGAGAGATCAGCAGCAGCATTAGACTCTCAGGAGCTCAAACCCTGTTGTGAACTGCACATGTGAGGAATCTCGGTTATTCGCTCCTTATGAGAATCTAACCAATGCCTGATGACCCAAGTTGGAACAGTTTCATCCCCCAAACCATCATTCCCCTACCATCCCACCAGTGGAAAAATTGTCTGCCACAAAACCAGTACCTGGTGCCCCAAAAAAAGGCTGGGGATAGTTGATCTAATGAATAATAAAATTGAGTTTTTTGGGAGGCTGAATAACCTTCCCTCAAGATCACACAGGGTTCTCCTTCTCATATAACAGGCTGTCTCTCAAAGAGTTACTTAAATAGGATTGGCATAGTCGAAGCATGGAGTTAGAAGGCAAGCTTGCCAATTAATATCTGAAGATTCCTTGTCTGAGGGGGAGGAGATTATAACAATGCTGGTGAGAGACCCAACCTCGGTCACAGGTGGAATAACTGGTAGGAGGATTTCAGGGCTTTATCCAAAATAATTTCTTAGACACCTTGTCTTTGCCAATTTGGGATGCTAGAATTGAATACCAAAGACTAGGTGGCTTAAAAAACAAACGTATTTCCCACGGTTCTTGAAGTCTGAGATTAGGGTGCTAGCATGGTCAGCTCCTGGTAAAGGCCTTCCTTCTAGTTCATAGACAGGTGCCTTCTTGCTGATTCCTCACATGGCAGACGGCAGAGAGCAGGGGAGCAAGCTCTCCAATCTCTTTTCTAATAAAACCCTTAATCTCCTCAGGAGAACTACCTGCAAGACCTAATTACCTCCCAAATGTTATGTCCAAATTGTGTCCCATTGGGCATTAAAGTTTCCACATATGAAAGTACCCCGTAACTCTAAATAATATGATATACCCTATTTCTTGATTTTTCTGTTTAAATAGTATCTATCCACCTTTTACCGTGAAACCAAAGAGTTTGGTTCATCTTCTCCTTTTCCCTCCCTTGTTAAATTTTTGTTTATTATATTTTTATCTTTTGGTCCTTCTATGAGTCAACTGTAAAAATAAGTTTCTTATAACACGTATAAGAAAGTACTCCCTAACTCTAAATCATGTGATATACCTTGGGGTGAGGTGGGTGGGCACAAATATTAGTCCATAGGATACATCCGCGTGAAATTCCAGAACAACAGACAAAAAGACAATCCCAGGAGCTTCTAGAAAGCAAAATGTGAATTACTTATAAAAGAATAAAAATCAGGTTGATATCAGATGATTTGATCCACAACGTTGTCAACCAAGCAATGTCTTCAAAGTCCTAAACCTAGAACTTAGAATTAAGTACCCGGCCAGAGCATCAATCAGATGTGAAACGGAAACACTGACATTTTCAGATATTCAAGACCAAGAAAGTTTATTTGACATGTAGGCCTTTGTGAAAAAAAAAATGTATAATAAAGGAGAACCAATTTTACATTGATGCTTAAAATATTATGCTTCCGGTGGCACAGGCTTACAGACATAAAATTACTTTCACTAGATTCAATTATGGATAAAGTCTCATTACTTTTTTCAACTAGTAAATAATAGTTACATTATTTAATTATGTTATTACTAACATGTGTAGGACTTAATACCTAGGTGATGGCTTGATAGGTGCAGCAAACCACCATGACACACATTCACCTATGTAACAAACCTGCATGTCCTGCACATGTGTCCCAGAACTTAAAATAAAATAAAATAAAAATTTAAAAGTTATGTTATTACTTATATTTATATTGTACAATTACGGTATTGCAAATGTTGCTTACTGGCTCTTGATTTTCAAAATTGACCAATAGACACATCATAGAATATTTACACATCCCAAAAGGGATAGTATGATTATAAATTTTCATATATAAAAATAATGGTATGGCTGGAAGAAGCTAAGAGGTAGAGGGAGGCAGATTAGGTGCTGGTGGTGGTGGTGCTATTTTACAGAATGGGGGAGAAAGAAATACTGTTTACATTTGGAAAATCATGAAATAGAAGTTTAACTCTATTGTTTAAAATTATGAAGTTGCAAAAGACTGACTACCCAAACAGACAATGACCAGGCCACATATATGTAGATGAACTTCGACCCACAATCTGCAGCAACCTGCCCAGGAACCCAATGTCCTTCTCTACAATAAACAACCCAGAAGCCAGCCAGCATAAGTCAGCCTCAAATGACCAGGACTTGTTTAATAACTAACAGCTTCCCAAATTTTTATCCTTGCTTCCAACTTAGGACCAACCAGAGGAAGCCAAATATGCACCCCTAACTAATCACATAGGACACCCTACTTCTACTTAGTCCACCTATAGCTTCCGTATGCCAGCAGCCTTCAATCCGACCATAGCTGAAGCCTTTCTTATTCTCTAATCTAAAGCTTTCCTACTCCTCTGCCTGCCTTTGAGTCTCTGCCAAAATGTAAGTGACGGTGGGTGGCTCACTCCCTTGCTACAGCAAGCTCAGAATAAACAGCCTTTGCTTTTCTCATGTGATTGGTCTTTATTTATTTTTACTGTTGACTCATAGAAGGACCAAAAGATAAAAATACAATAAACAAAAATTTAACGAGGGAGGGGGAAAGGGAGATGAACCAAACTCTTCAGTTTCATGATAAAAGGTGGATAGATACTATTTAAAGAGAGAACTCAAGAAATAGGGTATATCATATTACTAAGAGTTATGGAGTACTTTCTTATAATTTGTCAAAAAAAAAAATGGTCAAAAGTATTAACAGTTACCTAAGGAGTGGGACTGGGAGGGACAAAGGGAGGAGGACATTTTATTTTTATACAAGAGCCTTCTACAACATTTGAACTTTTGTTTTTAGAACAATTCATTACTTTTATAATTAAATACATTTCTGGATAGTTCCCTTTTATTTCCTTGGATAAAAATCCTGCTTTTAAAATGGGGATGCATCTAAGAAAAGCAAAGTCCTTGGTAATGGTCTTGGAGCAAAGACGCAGGCAATCGGGAAGCCATGAATGGAGAATGGGCAGCCCCAAGCGTTGGTGGGAGGTCCTGGGAGGAGGCCGGGTGTTGCAGGATGGGTGTGGTTTGGCCATGATGGTGACTATGCAGTCGTAGTCCCAGAGGTGAATCTCAGGAAGGACACTGAAACGTCCACACTTTCCCATGCTACGCCTTTCCTACAGACAGTTGCTGTCTATGTAATCACAGACATACAGTGTCAACAGCAGTAACAGTGGGACTGGAGGAAAAGGGTGACTCTGCGGAGACAAGGTTTAGAAAGCAGGATTCGACACCAGTTGGCAAAGCTGAAATTCATCGAAAATTCTCCAATAAATGTTTTCTAAGGAAAACCTTAATCCACTTTCACTTAAGATCTAAAATAAAACTGTCTATTCTGCTTTATACTTTTAAAAAATTGTGATTATTTAAATGTCTTTGATTATTTTCCCTTTATATCATTTGTGGGGGTGGGGGTGGATGATGAATACTTGAGTAACGTCTGAAATGTTCCTTGCAGTTCTGAGTGAATAATTGAGTTGGTACTTCCTGAGAAAGAGGAGGTCACAAAAGGCTGCTGGTTTATTTAAGCAGCCATACAGCTTGCTCTTGTCCATTAATGCTAAAGAAGGGCTGAGTGTGGGGGCACTGTCATCTTCAAACACCCACTAAGTGGCTGCCTGCTACAGTAAGGCTGAGAGTGGTGCCGAAAATGCAATGTAAATATTTAAACCGAAGGAAGCTCCCTGCCATCCCAGTGGAGCAAACTGTTGGCATCACCTCAAAGTTAAGACTTTATTTTTACCAGTGGATATAGAGCTGTCAAGGACCAATCACTTTCAGCCTACACAATTTTTAAACTAAGTTTCGTCCAACTGTTGATGCATCCTCCGCACCGCTGCCCATCACGATGCACCAAAACCCTTGTGATGAACAACTTTCCATCCTCTCTCATTCCCAGTCCCCATCTGACTGCCCCTGGAGCTGGGCAGGATTTCATGAGACTCAGCTTTTTGGTTCTGGGGCACCTGTTATGGCCATTCTCAACTCCTACTGAGAAGTCAATTATAAAGAACACAGTAAAGGAACAATGGAGCAGGTGTCTGGAGACTTGACTGAGGTTTGGCTGCCAACTCAGTAGATCTTCAATCCGTCACTGAGCCTCCCTTTGCCTCACTGGTAAAATTCTACCAGGACTTCCTACTCACTCTTCACTCTACTCTCCATAGGGGCTTTCCTGGTGCTTTTTACAGTTTTCTGGTACCTCATAGATATTGTAGAAGCATAGAATCCTAGAAGTGGAGAGACATGTAATAAAGAATATACAAGTAAAAGATAAGGCTGAGAGCTGCATGCAAGCCTGGATTCTTGTCTCTTTGGTTTGATTTCAGGGATTCAGTGGATTTTTTTCTTTCTTTCTTTCTTTCTTTTTTTTTTTTTTTTGAGACAGGATATCATTCAGTCTCCCAGGTTGGAATGCAAGTGGCAAGATCATAGCTCACTGTAGCCTTGACCTCTTGGGCTCAAGCAATCCTCTGTCTCAGCCTCCCACATAGCTGGAACTACAGGCGTGTGCCACCATGTCCAGCTAGCTCTTTTAGTTTTTCTGTAGGGACAATATCTCTCTATGTTTCCCATATTGGTCTCGAACTTCTGGCCTCAAGTGATCCCCCCTCCTTGGCCTCCAATGCTGGGATTACAGGCATGAGCCACCATTGCCCAATCTTTCATTTTTGGATTTTGCTGGCCAGCAGTAATCTTTCCTTTGGATTACATTGTCTTTCTCTATTGCTATTTCCTACTTTCTTTCCAACAGCTGGAATCCTTGACAAATTTAACAGAATTTCTGATCTAAATATGAGGCAATGTAAAGCCTAGTATCTTTGAAAACATGAGAGAGTCATGGTTAACAGGCCAAGTAGATGGGAACTGAAATTGAATCTTGGAGGTTATTAACAACCTTTAAGAGGGCAGTTTTATTGCATTCATTCTTTTTTTTTATTACAAATATAAATGGACTACACACTATATAGCTCTGTCTGACTGAGGAGATTGCTGTGACCATTTAAAAACCAAGATCCACTCCAGCAAAATGAACGCCTTGCTCCTTGCCTTTTCCCCACTGTAGCTCAGTCTGGAATCAGTCTTGCATGAATGTGTTTGATTGGCAGGAACTAAATTACACATAGAGACCTGGCTTCACCTGTCATTTTCTGCTTCTTAACCTCTGCTCTACCGAAAGACAAGCTGGTCAGAGGTTGGATGAGCCTTAAGCAAGGCAGCCCGCGGTCTCTGCCACATCCTCTCCAGTCTAGAAACTCACAGATGAAGATGGCATCCACCTGCCTGCGAGGAGCTCCTAGTCCAGCTCAGGTGACTGGCCTATAAATATGTCATTATGTTTCCATGGGAAATGCACTGCCTGCAGGCTAAGTGGCAAGGGAAGATTCAGGAGGGAATGATTTCCCACGACGAGTCACAGGAGGCTCTACCAACAAGGACTGATGTCAGAGGTCTGAGGGATGCATGCGAGGTGAAGATGAAGAAGGGGTATTGTGGACGGCTATGCAGGGACCTCCACAACAAGTGCTGTGGGACAAGAGAGCAGCTGGGTGTGCAGCAGGTCACATTCCTGGCCAAAGGGGCTGCCTGAGCCTGGGCTCCAAGCACAGGAAGACAGAGCCACTGGGAGACCTAAGCCCCGTATTGCCTAGTGGCAGAGTAGCCTGTGGAAGGTGCTAACAGTTATGGGATCTAAAGCCAAATGACCTGGGTTCGAAGCCCAATTCTGCCACTTCCTTCTTGGGGTCAAGTCGTTTAAACTCTCTAAGTCTTAATTTCGCCATTTGGAAAATATTGATGTTATTGGTACCTAAGGTAAATATGAGGCTTAAAAGTGATGATAATTATGTTGCAAAGCATTTGGTCCCATGCCTGACACTTGGCCCCATGCCTGACACTTGGCAGGTGGCAGTCCCTGTTAGCTGTGACATAGTCACTGTAAGGGGCAGCATTTAGACCCATTGAGGATGAAGGGGCAATAGGTGAAATCTAGACCAAAGGGGTGCTAGCATCACATCAGTGGCATGCGTCGTGAATAATCAGTCTGTTCCTGGGGGGCTGCAGTTGTGAGACACAGCACCCTGCACCCCAAAGGAGATAGTTAGCAAGAGCAGAGTGTCTGAGGCCCCGGGGTCACAGATGTTCTTTCCTCGGTTATAAAGGTAAAGCATCTGCAAGGGGAACAACTGAACTCAAATTCACAGAAGACCCATGTGCAGGATCCCAAAGTCACCGATGCTACAGCCAGATGTTCAGATAAAATGTAGGGCCTTCCTCAAGAGACCCAGTTACTACATGACCCCCCAAAATTAACAAGCTCCAGATTAATCTGGTAAGCTAAGTATGATGCAATAATTGTAACCACTTCTTTATATAAAAATGATGAGCATCGCAGAAACATTCCCATCTCTTTTCCATTTCCCTTTCCTCCTTTGTCTTCTCTTCCAACCCCCCTCACTCTGCTCCCTCTCCTTTCTTTTTTCTTTCCAAGAAGGTATTTCATGTTTGGATCAGAAACCCTTGAGGTGCTGGGGGAAAGGAAGTGGATCTGGGTGGAAGCCCCCAACTCCCCCCAGCCTCTGCGGTGGTGTTCATTACTCCCCCTGCTTCTGCCTGTCTGCTGGCCATCACAGCTTTGGGAACTGACCCACTGCTATCTCAGCTTGATCCAGGTTTGTTGCTTGATGCCTATGCTTCAGCCAAGCATAACTTCTGCTTTTCCCTTCACCATGGATCTGACTGAGTTTCTGCTGCCTCCTCCACCTGACCTTGGCTGGCGGTCCCCTCACCCCTGGCCATTGCAAGGCCTATGGCTGGCCACTGAGCCTCAGGTCAGCTGTCTTCTGAGTTACCTAAAGCCTCGGATACAGGTGGGACCTTCCAGGATCCATCAGTGCCACATGGAGCTCCATCCTTCCTCCATCTGTTTAGTTCTGCTGTGCTGCTGTTTCTACTTTGATGGAGCTACCTCCAACTTGGTGGAGAGAGGCAGCCTAGAGCCATGGACAGGAGGCAGGACAGATGCCTCTCTGCCTTTCAGCTTTTTAACACATTTGTAGATATTTCCAAAGCTGCCTCCAACTGACTCCTTAAGGGGGCAGGGAGGAAGAGTGAGAACCTGAGTACCTGCCTTCCCCTCTGCATTCACCTGGCTCCCTTCTCCTGCATTCCCCTGGGCTGGATGGGGCCATCTTTAACCTAAAACTCCACAGTGCAGGTGGCCAGGCCTGGATCTTGATAGTCTCTGGGAGGAGATAAAAGAAACTGTGAATCATAATTACATAGCTTTTAAATCTCAGCAAAGCTGGCTTGTCATACTAGATCTCCAGGCAAAATCCTATTTTAAATGCCAGAAACTGAATGCAATCTCTTCTTCTGTCTTTGCTTTCTCATTGTAATGAGGAGCGCTGCTCTCATCTGCACTCCTGCCCTGTCCCACGTCTATATGTCAAGCCAATAGAAGATCATAAACACGAAATGCAAATGAGGAAGGCACTGTCACCATTTTTTAAAAACATCAGTGCTGTGAACACAGAATGTTTCTGAATGGGACTTGATAAGGCAGTGTGCTTGAGGTGTGCGTGGAGGGGGAACATGACATTGCTGGTGGGGGAGGTAGAGGCAGAGGCTGAGCATGTGGGGGAGCACTGCAGGTAGCTTTTGCTTTCATCAGAATTTGACCCAGGGCAGGTTCTGGCAGGCATTTTCTGTTCCTTCCTGCTGCTTGCTATGGAGGGGACAGAAAATGCAAACTACAACACAAGGACAGGACCCCAGGTAGGCCCACATCTGCCCTGCTGGCCTCTACTCCCTCTTCCCCCGAGCTTTTCATTCAGCCATAGCGCTGCCTGCATCCCTGCAATCCCTACAGTTTCCTGACCACTTGCCTATTTGCAATAGCACGATCAGCTCACTGCAGCCTGGAACTCCTGGGTTCAAGTGATCTTCCCACCTTACCTCCCAAGTAGCTGGCACTAAAGGTGCACACCACCACATCCAGCTAATTTTTACTTACTTGTTTTTTTTTTTTTTTTGTAGAAACAGGGTCTCACTACATTGCCCAGGCTGGTCTTGAACTCTTGGCTCCAAGGGATCCTCCCACCTCAGCCTCCCAAAGTGCTGGGATTATGAGTGTGAGCCATGGTGCTCAGTCTCCCTTCCTTCCTTCCTTGCTCCCTTTCCTTCCTTCCTTCCTTTTCTTTTTCCTTCCTTCCTTTCTTTCTTTTTCTTTCTTTCTTTTTCTTCTTTCTTTCTCTCTTTCTTTTTCTTTTTCTTTCCTTCCTTCCTTTCTTCCTTTCTTTTCTTTTGATTTCTAAATGCTTTATTGTGGATAATTGTTAGAAATATCAGGTATAGTATAATGAACCTTCAAGTATTCATCATCAGCTTCAATGTTGATCAGCTCATGGCTAACCTTATTTATCTTTAAATATCCCCTTCTTTCCACCTCTCCTTCCCACCAGGTTACTTTGAAGGAAATCCCAGACATTGTATCATTTCTAGAAGCTTTTTAATATCCCAAATGGCAATTTGCCATCTCATCTAAAATGCATAAACCCGTCACTCAGTATCTAAACTAGATTCATCATCAGATGCGTGTAGCTCAAATTTGACAACTTGAATTTCATTCAAATGTCATGTCTCTCTAGGAACTGTGCATAAATTTTTGGTAAAGGGAAGAGTTCTTTAGTAATTAGAATAATAATTCCATAATTCATCTGCTTTAATGAACAAAAATATTGGTGTGCTAGTGATTTCTTAACAAAATAGGTGGCTTGAACTGTCTTTTAAAGTGATTAAAAGTTACTTCTCTGGGTAGTTAACATTTCTGCCCCCTCCCTTTCCTCTGTGCTGTTTACATTATTAGTTTGCTTAGCAAACCTTGTCAGTATAGATAGAGCAAAGAAATTTCTACCCAATGCTGGTCTGAGTAAATGAGATTATGCATATTTTTGGATGATTTTCCTTCAAGTGGAGAGAAAGTACACAGAGTTCTTATCAGTTTTTTTGGCTCTAATTAATTGGCTTGATGGCTACCAGAAAGACCAGAGGATTGTCTTAGTTTGGGTTCACACAAAAAAGAAAAGACTGTTGTTAAAAAAAAAAAAAAAAAAAGACTTTCATTTCTCAGGGGGATCTGAGCTTGTTCTTGTGCAGAGACAAATTTTACTTAGATAAAACCATACTCTCTGCTCTTTTCTAACTACCTTCTTCAATAGTGATTGTAACATGAGCTACACCAGTACAAGCCTGGACTTGAAGCTCCCAAAATGTTGGGAGTGGCTAAGAGAAACCCCCGCTTCACCCATCACCAGAAGCTTGTTTAGTACAAGAGTTCCGGGGGCTTGCTTCTTGCTGAAACAAGACAATGTTCCTAGGATGATGAGCATGTTGGTTTTGGAGTTTGTCTCTAAATTCTGTTACGTAACCCTTGTATCACGGTCGAATTTTA
This sequence comes from Ateles fusciceps, assembly GCA_036589455.1. Lineage (NCBI taxonomy): Eukaryota > Metazoa > Chordata > Mammalia > Primates > Atelidae > Ateles > Ateles fusciceps. The sequence goes on from JAZHEH010000078.1 coordinate 13,823,364, forward strand.
AAGAAACAAATGACTAAGCAGGTGACTTGGCCTAACTGTTTAGTTTTGAAATATGACACATTCTCAAACAAGCTTACAGGCTTAAGTATTATGTGTTGCCAATATTTTGTCAGTCAACAGTTTTTCAATACATATTTGCAGGCAAACATTCTTATCATTAATATTGCTTGGAATGAAATATGAGATGTTTGGAAATAACATTACATTAAAACAATAACTTTATATATTAATACGAATTATGTTGAAGAAGTATATATTCTCTCTCCTTCCTTCCTTCCTTCCTTCCTTCTTTCCTTTCTTCCTTCCTCTCTCGCTTTCTTTCCTGGGCTCAAGTGATCCTCCCACTTGGCCTCCCAAAGTGCTGGCATGACAAGTGTCAGCCACTGTGCCCAATTATTCTCTCATTTTATAAAAAATTCTCATTTTTAAAATGTAAATCCCATAAGATTTTTTTTTGAACTGCTCTATAAAAGCCAGTCTGCAAATCTTAACTCCTATTTGCATTTTGTATTACTTAGTGGTTTCAGGACCAAATACACATTTGATTCCTAATTTTTTTTTCTCAGATCCAAGAGTTTCTGTAAATATTTAAGGTAATTGCTAGGAGACAAAATGAAAGTCTTCTAGCAAAGCCCAAATCCTACAAGGAAGGATAAGGAAGCTGGCGCTTCAAGAAGTTCATGTTGCCGGAAGTGGGGAGGACCAGCAGCCACACAATCCGCACAGTCTAACTCCCACTCATCCTACTAGTCCCTAACATTCTGTTTTTTAAAAATTATGTCTGGTGGACAGGTGTGGTGGCTTTCGCCTATAATGCTAGCACCTTGGCAGGCCAAGGCCGACAAATCGCTTGAGCCCAGGAATTCAAGACCAACCTGGGCAACATAGCGAAACCCTGTTGCTACAAAAAATAAAAAAATAAAAAAAATTTGGGCATGGTGGCTCTTACCTGTAGTCCCAGCTGCTCAGGAAGCTGAGGTGGGGGAATCGCTTGAGCCTGAGAGGTGAACGTGGCAGAGAGCTATGATTGTACCACTGCACTCCAAGCTGGACAACAGAGTGAAACTGTCTCTCTCTCTCTCTCTCTCTCTCTTATATATATATATATATCTATATATTTCTGGTGATTTCAGCAAAATTTTATAGCTCAGTTGCCATTTAATTAACTTAAACTGGGATTACACGCTAAAATATATTTAGCTTGTTTATGATTCCCTTCCCTTTGTGGAAATTAAATATGCAGAATGTCAGAAGTCATTGGCACTTGGGTGAACAATGGCAATTCTGGGGTAAAGCCAAGCTCAAACCTCACTATATTCCCTGAGCACTTTGCCTGTCATAAGGAAAAAGGATCTCTCCAGCGTTTAACTTTGGTCCTTTTGGAAGAGACAGGATAGTGTCATCTTCCACAGTGAAGATGAGTGAGCCAGTGCTGAGCACTGTTTCTTTTTGGAGAAGGGGTCTCGCTCTGTCAGCCAGGCTGGAGGGTGACATTTATGATCATAGCTCACTGCAGCTTTGAACTCCTAGGATCAAGCGATCCTCCTGCCTCAGCTTCCTGAGTAGCTGGGATTAGAAGAATGAACCACCAAGCCCGGCTTCAGTGGTGAACTTTAGCTAAGTAGTGATCTACTGCTGGATGGTGAGTGGTAAACAGGGCTCTGGAATGCTTAACCTCAGTGACCTTGTGATTACTCCCTCTGGTAAGGTCAGGGCTGGAAAGCCACTGGAAAAGGCATCTAGTAGAATCATCCTATTTTATAGATAAGAAAAGTAGCCAGGCAAAGTGACTCATACCTATAATCCCAGAACTTTGGGAGGCTGAGGCAGGTGGATCACGAGGTCAGGAGATTGAGACCATCCTGGCCAACATGGTGAAACCTCACCTCTACTAAAAATACAAAAATTAGTTGGGCATGGTGGCGTGCGCCTGTAGTCCCAGCTACTTGGGAGACTGAGGTAGGAGAATCATTTGAACCAGGGAGCCGAAGGTTACAGTGAGCCAAGATTGTATCACTGCACTCCAGCCTGGCAACAGAGCAAGACTCTGTCTCCAAAAAAAAAAAGGCCCAGATCATGATGAGATATGCAAGGGAGAATGAGCTGTGCAGATGCACAAAACAAGAACTCTGAGTACAGGACATGTTTCTCAGGCTAAGAGCTCTCCTTCTATGAGTGCTTCTCAAATATCTGCCGCCCGTAACACCAGAGTTAGGTGTGGATAATGCAAATAACACTGAATCCCACACTGGGAAAGAAAGGTATTCCCTTTCCAACGCTCTTCCCAAATCTCTCTGATTAGCTAAGGAAGAATTTCTGTAATGCTCCCTGATCTCCCTTTTTCCCTCAGGCTCAAAACAGAAGGCAACAGTAGCTGGTTAGACATCAATAAGTAACAGTGTTGTTGTGCTTATTTTTTTATATATATATTTTTGTTTTACCTTCCATTTGTGGCAGACAATACTGGTTTTCCAGTTATTGAAAGTCCCTTTTAAATGAATTAATCTAGATTATAAAATGAGTTTATTTGCAATGAAAAGATCTCTAGTAAAAATGGCACACGTGGTATGAAGATAAGGCAACACTGGTAAAAGGTAGCAGGTGACATGTTTGGAAAACACAGTACTAAGCAGATAAAAACGGGTCTGAAGGACAAAAGTGGAATTTAATACTGAGTCAGTGGCAAATATTTGCATAGGGCCTGGCTCATGCCTTTGAGGAACATAAAATGCATTTTAATTTGAGAAAACAAGACATACGCATAGTTGTCAGTAAACGAAAATAAATACATCACAAGTCAAAATGATGAACAGTCAGAGAAGGGCACACCTTGCCTCTTTTTTGCCGTGAAAAGAACATAATCACTTTAAGAGATTATTAAAGAGAAAAGGCTCCCTCTAGCCTGGGCATAGAGGAGATGTCAGCAAGGAAGTGGGACTTCTCCAAGCCTAGAATAGCACAATTTTAAAAATTAAACAGGAGAAGAACATTACCAGCGGGGATGTGGTTTCCAGCAGATTTTTAAGGATTCTGTATAGAAGCCTATAATTCAAATGTTATTTTTTCCATTTTAAAATTTATTTTAATTTTATTATTATTTTTTGAGATGGCGTTTCTCTCGTCACCCATGCCGGAGTGCAGTGGCGCGATCTCTGCTCACTGCAACCTCTACCTCCCAGGTTCAAGCAATTCTCTTGCCTCAGCCTCCTGAGTAGCTGGAATTACAAGTGCCCACAACCACGCCCAGCCAATTTTTGTATTTTTACTGGAGACGGCGTTTCACCACGTTGGCCAGGCTGGTCTCAAACTCCTGACCTCAGGTGATCCACCCACCTCGGTCTCCCAAAGTGCAGGGATTACAGGTGTGAGCCACTGTGCCCAGCCTTTTCCATTTTTTAAAAAACTATTTTTTATAACTGTAAAAACACATACTCATATACACAACAACGTGATGCATACAAATGTACATAATAATGAAGATTGCACTGTGTTACATGCGCCAAAAGGCTAGCCTGTTTGGTCTAAACTCAGTCTCTTTCTTACTACGCTTACAAATGCAGATAATATACCGAGGAGGAAAATGACATGAAGTTTATCCCTTTATTTTGTTTAAAACTTCTTTTGTTTTAAATTAACTTAAAGTTTCTTTTGCAAAGCAAAATAAACTTGGCTGTTTTGAAAGTTTGAATAAATGTGTCAGAAAGGAGCAATGAGATTTTTGAACTTATTTTTATTTACACCAGTGAACATTTTGTATTGTTATAAGATATAGTTGGAAAGTGTTTTCTAAAAACACAAAAAAAATTTAAGTGTCTGAGAGAGCTGTTGACTAACACCCTCAAAATATTAAACAATCACTAGTTAAGTATTCCGAGCTGCTGGTGGATACTCTACGTGCTTTGACTTTGAAATGGAAATTTCCTATAACTCTACTGTTAAACTTTGGGAGGACTTGAAGTATATCCTGAGATTGCGAGGCAAGTTGTTAAATTGTTACCACTTGCAAACACTTAACTGAGTGCATAGAGATAGTCTTGATACCAAACAACAAAAGACAGAACCAAAACCAAAATCAAAACCCAGAAATAAATAGTATGCTGATTCAGACAGGATTCATTGTTTTAAGAAACAAAACCAATATTGTCTCATGCAAAAATATTTTGGACATTTATTGCATGAATACTGGGGGCTTAGAAAATCAACAGGTAGTAAATGAAAAGAATCTTGGGAAATGGTCAGAAACCAGGAGGGTTCAGAGAATGAGGCAGTAGGAACACAAGCAAAAATTCGACTGCACAGTATTGCCACTGGGTTCACCTCCCATCACCCACATTCCTGTGATACTGGCTCAAGACTGAAATTCCTAGGAGAAAACATCCAGTTGGCTACGGCTATTAGAGTAACGAGAGTCTGTTAGGCAGTCTGTTAGATTACGGAGAAGGAGCATATAGCCCTGTTCATTCCCATAGTGATAGAGTCGCCACCTCCCTCTAACTATACACAACAGGGACACCCCTCAGCAGATGGGGTACTAGCAGGAAGAAGAGAGTCTCTTTGCATACGAGACTGCCCAAAATCACAATTATTCATTACAGACAATGATATAAGACCACAATGATCATGTGGTCTTATTAACCACGACTCCTAAGTGCAAAGTTTTCTGTTCACCAAGTTCACCTAATTCCTAGAACTTGGTCTCTGATACCACGAACGAAGTTTGATGGAGAAAAGCCTGATTCCAGGACTGGGGTACAAGATGGGTCAAGAATGCGGGCTACCCCTACATGTATAGGACACCAGGCAAATAGTTTCTATAAATTTTATCTAAATAAAATATTTGATTAAAAATGTATTTAAAATTCATGAGACCAGGTAAGGGATAGCAATTTATTTAGATTGATAGAGAAGAGCTTCCTACCTATGTTCATTGTTCAAACTGTACCCATGAAGATACCTCCCAGCGTCCAGGCACCATCTCTTTGGTTCTTTAATGTCAAAAGTGCCGTCCCTAGCTAAATTTGTACCAGAGAAAAGGGAGCAATTCATTACTCATGATGCCTTGGCTCTTCAGATCCTGTTAGTATTGAAACAATAGAGCTCTTGCCTCAGCAGTTCCCTGGTACCATTTACTCACATTGGATGTTGTATGATCCACTGAGCCGCCTGTGAATGCTGGCTTCTGGTGACTCAATCAGTGTTGTTCTTGTGCTTTGTGGATGATGTTCCCAAATGCCTAAAGGATGCAGAAAAATGTAAACTACTACTTGCATTCTAGACGTGTTAAATTTACCTTCTGAATTTTATAGCCTAAATGTAGAATGGCGTGTCTTCGGACCATGCCTTCTCTTGACCTCCGTAGGCCTTAATTACTGCATTCCTGGGCTTTACACTTTCAATATTGGCTGCACCCTTGCCTTGCAGAGACCACCAACAGCACGAAGGAAACACAAGGGGCTCATGGGTGATGTGAGAAGGGCAGTGTCACTTATACGGGAAAGGCCTATCTGTCTTCCATGACAGCTTCAGACTTACTGGAGGGCAAGAGATGACAGAATGGAAGGAGAATTTACCTTAGCCAAGTTAAGATCTGGCCTTTGCCCTCAGCTACGGGAAGGTGATCTCCAGGCTCCAGCAATGTCCTGCCCAAAGGGAGTATATGTGTTTGCCTGGGTGCTTTGGCTGCCAGACAGTCCAAAAATGTGATTTATGAGACAGACTTTGGGCCACTCCATATCAGTCCTAATCTCTGGAGGGACTGGAGACTAAAGGTGTTAGCCTGACCTCTGGAAAGGGCTAGAGACTAAAGGTCAGTCACATAGGCATGAGCCCCAATAAAAGCTGTGGGCACCCAAGGCTCGGGGTAAGCCTCTGTGGCTGGCAATTCTCAGTGTGCATTGGCACATGCTGCTGCCAGGGGTAGGCAGCACCATCTGTGACTCCATGGGGGAGAGGACAGCCAGGGGTCTGCATTCATACCCCTCTTGGATGCTGCCTGCATGTCCCTCCCCCTTGGCTGATGATAATCTGTGTCTTTTCCTCTTTATAAACCACAACTGAGTATAACAGCTCTCAGTAGCTTCTGTGAGCCCTTTTAGTGAATCATCAGAACTGAGGGTGGTTTTAGGATGCCCTAAACTTGCAAATAGTGTCAGAAGTGAGGGCAGTCTGATAAGACTGTTCCCCTAGGCCTTATAGTTTGGCTAACTTTGAGAACACAGCAAGGGTCTCACCAGCCCTTGGCCGAGATGGTGAGGCCATGAGCTGTAGAGAAGAATATGAACAGGTGGGTTCTGATCCCCAGGCACATATGGGCTCAAGTCTAAGAGCCAAGACAGCAGGTATCCCAAAGCTCTGAATGAATCCTGGGTCCAAATGAATGAGAATCACCCCAAATAAGCATGTCAGCACATTCTGGTAGCCCAATCTTGAGTGATTCCATGAAAGAAATAAGGTGAGGAGAGAATGAGGTCAAGGGAGTACCTGAAAGGGGAGACAGGGCACCCCAGCCACATAAAACTGCTGACCCTGGTGAGTGCCAGGAGCCAGAGGAAGACTTGGAAAATTATGAGGATAGTGGTCTTAAAGCACACAGCCTCCTGAGATGCTAGCCCAGGAGTCTGCCTGGGTTTAAGGGCAGTACTGGCCTGGGATAGTCCTCTAGGCCAGAATGTAAGGAAGTGCTCCAACCAAGGATCGGGCAGAGAAGGAGGACATGTGAGCCAGCCGAAGTGGCTCCCCTAGCCAAAGTTTGTACAATCGTGAGCACCAAAATGATTGAGCGGGAAAACTATTTACAAACGATTTAAAAATAGGAATTCATGAATTTAGATAGATAGATAGATGATAGATAGACAGATAGGAGATGAGGGAGGGCTGTCTTGTTTACCAGGGCTATAGATGAACTAATAAATGTGGAAAGGGTGCTGGAGCTAAAATATCCCCACTTTGCAAACCTTAGGTAAAAATTGAAACAGGAAAGAATCATGAATGGGTGCTAAGTCTAGGTGGACATTTCGATGAGGAGCAGAATGTTTGTATAGTTTTCAAGTTTCTCCCCCAAGAGAGAGCATCTTAGTTACAAGGGGAGGAAGAAAGTAGTCACTCTATAATGGAAAAATCAGCAACACCTAGCACCTAGACTGACTGCTCAAAGTTAACATTCCCAACAAGTGTGGGCACCAGACGTACCTCCAGATGTGATGCTCTCAGAAGGACCCACGGCACCTATGCAGCATTCTGACTGAGGGTGCAAACATCAATCTAATCACACAGAAGCAAACATCAGACAAACACACAATGAAGACTGTCCTATTACAGAAAAAATCTCACCCAGGCTTGGTGACTTCCACCTGTAATCCCAGCACTTTGAGAGGCTGAGGCAAGAGGATCACTTTTGCCCAGGAGTTTGAGACTAGCCTGGGCAACATAATGAGACCCCATCTCTACAGAAAATAGAAAAAGTAGCCAGGTGTGGTGGCACATGCCTGCAGTCCCAGCAACTTGGGAGGCTGAGGTGGGAGAATCACTTGAGCAGGGAAGGTCATGGCTGCAGTGAGCCATGTTTATGCCACTGCACTCCAGCCTGAGAGAGTGAGCAAGATTCTATTTCAAAATAAATAAATAATAAATACATTAATTAAATAAATTAATTACATAAATAAACAATAAAATAAAAATTCAACATTCTTTTTTTTAAGAAAAACAAAAAAGAGAGAGGCAGAGAGAGGACTGTATTCTTTAAAGATGTTAATGGCATAAGAGACAGACAGACTATGGAAATGCTCCAGACTAAAGGAGGCTGAAGAGACATAAAAATGAAGTGAAATAACTGGCCCCAGAATGCATCCAATAGTGGAGGGGGGAAATGTCATCAAGGACATATTAGGTTAACCGACAACATTGGAACAAGGATGGTAGACTATTAAATCAACGAACAGTTATCAGGTTACTAACTGTACTATGGTCACATATCTCTATCCTTAGGAAATACACACTGAAGTATTTAGGGGTAAATAGTATGTATGTAACCTAGTCACAAATCCTTGAAAAATACTGTTTGTGTGTGTAGACAAAGACACGCACACACATATGCACACACAGTGCACACAAATGCTAAATCAAGTGAGTAAAATGTTTACAATAGGCAAATCTGAGTAAAGGATATACCAGAATTCTCTATGCTATTTTACTTTTTGCAACTTTTAGTAAGTTTGTAATTATTTTTGAAGAAAAACATAAGATGTTTTATGTTCATCAAACTAGCCTTATCTACTCATTGGTTGCCTTTATTATACATAAAAAAATAATTAAATGTATCTGTTGCAGTTTGTACAGGATTTTGGTTGTTTTCTTTTCTCTCTTTTTTTTTTTTGAAATGGGGTCTCACTTTGTCACCCAGGCTGAAGTGCAGTGGCACGATCTCTGCTCGCTGCACCCTCCACCTCCCAGGCTCAAGCGATCCTGTCAGGCTCAAGCAATCCTCCCACCTCAGACTCCTGAGTAGCTGGGACCACAGGTGCACGCCACCATGCCCAGCTTATTTTTTGTATTTTTGAAGAGACTGGGTTTCGCCATGTTTCCCAGGCTAGTCTTGAACTCCTGAGCTCAAGTGATCTGCCTGCCTCGGCCTCCCAAAGTGCTGGCATTACAGGTATGAACCACTGTGCCCTGCTTTGTCAATCTGTTTTGAAACATAAAAGGCTGGACACCCATGATGTAAAGGCATCATCCTGAGGAAAGATGCTGAATTCATTGTAGATGGCTGCACTTGCAGGATTAAAAGCACATCCAGGCCTATGCGAACACACACACACATGCGCATAGACTCCTGCTACTAACTGTGTTTTGGAGAGAAACGCGAAGGGCAGTGGAAACTGTAGGTAGCATTCTTCAAGTCACAGATTTGGAAAATCTATGAGATTGTTTGGTCAATTCTCTTGCCTTAAATATAAACAACTTGAACTATACCAAATAAAGATCCCTAAAAAATAAAATCCAAACTTTTTTAAGATAACCCAATTCAATGTTTAGCAATGTCAACTTTCAAAGTCCTTTTCAGTGTTTACCACATCCTTTTACAATACTCAAATTCTTATCTTCTTGCTCCGTCCTCTGGGAATAGGCAGAAAGAACATTTTCACTTTAAGAATCAAAATAACCAGCTAATAAGAAGGCATGCTACAAATCCCAACGTAAACACTACATTCTCAGTGCTGGGTTTCTTCCTATCAAAAAATGGACAACAGCGTTGACTTGTGCTACGGGAGTGCTCATTAGCTACTAGATTCACTAATGAGCACGAAGTATTAAAAAGCATAAACTCAGGTGACAGTGAAAACACTTCCAGTGCAAGACAAGGTTTGGGTAGGTGGAAGTGGGGGTTGGCAGGCTTGGAACGGCGGTGGCAACGCTAGCTCTCACTGGTGCACCTGAAAGTGTGTCAAGATCCTAGCTGCCCCCAAGCCCACCCCAGATCAGTTACATCATATCCAGGCACCAGTATTTTTGAAGGCTTCCTAGGTGATTCCCGTATGCAGGCACGCTGAGAACACGGCCTTAGAGGGATGTTTCCTGCCTCTGATCTCTGCTCTCCACCTGTATGACTTTCATTTCTCTACCGCCTCACCACAAAAAGACTGTTGGGCAAGAGGCTGCATTGGAAGGTTCTGGAGAGTTCTCCCACTCACCAAGTGAAGAGAGATCTTCTCTAGGCCACCATGTTCATCTCAGTTGTTTGCTGGATCCAAACTAGTGGGACGTCCTCACACAATTCCAGGGGGCACTGTACACACCCTGTTTTCTGGGATGGGCTTTCCTGGAAAGAAAACTCCCTGTGAGTGGCGCCACCTGGAGTTGGCCAACCGGCTGCCCACAGTTGGAATGCTGGCCCAGTCGAGGTGAATAATTAATTTCACATTCCTCTCTTCCCACAATAGTGTTCCACCCCTGGGTGCAGTGTGAGTGCTGCCTGACTCCCTCCTCTACCTGGTTCTGATGGAGATGCCTGAAACTCATGAACTCCCCACTTCATGAGTTTCAGCTGGGGTGGGCTCTACAGGAAGGTGGTCAGTGAGAGGCAAGGCTGCCTCCTTGGTGGATGTTGGCAGGTGCTAGAAGAAGACCCTGAAACCTCTCAACATCTCACCCACTCACTTTGCCATTGGGATCCATCTGCCCTCCATGGGCTTCTTGTTTGGTTGAGGGGTTTTTCAGGTAGCTGCAAAAAATGGAAATGTGATCTCACAAGGAATCTAAGAAATTAATTTTGGTGCAATTAAATTAGCAATATTAACTTTGTAATGAATGGGGCTATGGGGACAGGAATAAAAGAGGCGTGTTTTTAATAAGGGGCATAGAGAAGAAGAAACATTTTATCTCCTGTTATTTTGCATGAGAGGAATTTGCGGGGCCCTTGTGGGTGTGGTGGGGGGATGTTTGTGTGGAGCAATGAAAGAGTAGAGTAGAGGGAACCAAGAAAGAGAAATACAAAGAAAATTCAGCTACTTTACAATGCTTTCTAGAGCCAGCCTGAACATTCTCTCCTTTATTCAATAAATAATTTTTTTAGCATCTGCTGAGAACTGTGTGAAGTGCAGAGAATAATGATGAACCAGGCGTTTTCCTTATCCTGAGCGGTTCACAGTGTAGCATCAGAGACACTTAGGATGATTTAAACAGCAAGTATTAGAAAACCCAACTCAAAGCGTCTTCAACAAAGAGGAAACTGTTTCTTGTTTCTCTCTGTCTACACACACACACACAGACACACACACTCTCACACTCACACACCTGCAACACATGCCGTCTTGCTGGGCAGTCGCAGGGCTGGTGAATTCCGAAGCTGAATGACGTCATTAAGAACCGGTTTCTTCCATGGTTCTTCTATGTCATCTTCAGTGTCTTCACTTCAGACCCACTCTACCCACACTCATAAGATGGCTGCCATAGCTCCAGGCATCACTGTGAGATATGAAAATATACAAAACTGTTACTTCCCTGAATGTTTTAGTTTGCTCTTGCACTGCTCTTCAGAAACACCTGAGACTGGGCAATTTATAGAGAAAAGAGGTTTAATTGGCTCATGGTTTCACAGGCTCACCAGGAAGCATGACTGGGAGGCCTCAGGAAACTTACAGTCATGGTGGGAGTTGAAGAGGAAGCTGGCACATCCTACACAGCTGCAGCAGGAGGAAGAGAGAAAGCGGGAGGTGGCTACACACTTTTGAACAACCAGATCTTGTGAGAACTCACTCACTCTCATGAGAACAGCAAGGATAAATCTGCCCCATGATCCAATCACCTCCCCACCAGGCCCCACCTCCAACACTGGGGGAGCACAATTTGACATGAGATTTGAGCAGGGACACAGACCCATACCATATGACTGGATAGCTTTTTTTTTTCGAGATGGAGTCTTGCTGTTGCCCAGGCTGGAGACCAGTAGTGCAATCTCGGCTCACTGCAACCTCTGTCTCCCAGGCTCAAGCAATTCTCCCCCCCTCAGCCTCCCGAGTAGCTGGGATTACAGGTACCTGCCACCACGCCCAGCTAATTTTTGTATTTTTAGTAGAGACTGGTTTTCACCATGTTGGTCAGCTGGTCTTGAATTCCTGACTTCAGTTGATCCACCCACCTCAGCCTTCCAAAGTGCTGGGATAACAGGTGTGAGCCGCTTGTGCTCGGCCTGGATATCTTTTTCTCTTAGTATGAGAAAATATTTTTCAGAACCATGATTTACCTGGGACTCGGGGAGGGAATTATTATCAAAACAAAATCAAGGCTCTGATAAGTATGAAATGGTAGATTATTGGTATTTTAATTTGCTCTTCCCTCCTGACCAATGAAAACAAACACCATTCCATATGTTTACTGACTATGCACATTTCCCCTCTTTAGAATTCCTTGCTTATTCCTTTACCTTCTTTTCAATTGTTTATCCTTATCCTATTGGTTGGTAAAAGTTTTTAAATACACTGAATACTAATGCTGTGTCACTTCCACGCATTCAGGTGTCTTCTTCCAGAACACCTTGTCTTTTCTTTTTCTTTTTTTTTTTTTGAGATGAAGTCTCGCTCTGTCTCCCAGGCTGGAATGCAGTGGCACGATCTCGGCTCACTGCAACCTCTGCCTCCCGGGTTCAAATGATTCTCCTGACTTAGCCTCCTGAATAGCTGGGATTACAGGCGTATGCCACCACGCTTGGCTAATTTTTGTATTTTTAGTAGAGATGGGGTTTCACTATGTTGGTCAGGCTGGTCTCGAACCCTGACCTTGTGATCTGCCCGCCTTGGTCTCCCAAAGTGCTGGGATTACAGGTGTGAGCCACCGTGCCCAGCAAGAATGACCGATTCAGATGTTAGAACCTTTTTTTTTTTTTTTTTGAGACTCTCGCTCCGTTGCCAGGTGCCAGGCTGGAGTGCAGTGGCGGGATCTCAGCTCACTGCAACCTCCGCCTCCCAGGTTCAAGCAATTCTCCTGCCTCAGCCTCCAGAGTAGCTGGAACTACAGGCACGTGCCACCATGCCCAGCTCATTCTCCTGCCTCAGCCTCCCAAGTAGCTGGGACTACAGGCGTGAGCCACCACGCCCAGCTAATTTTTGTATTTTTAGTAGAGACGGGGTTTCACCATGTTGGCCAGGATAGTCTCGATCTCTTGACCTCGTGATCCGCCCGCCTAGGCCTCCCAAAGTGTTGGGATTACAGGCGTGAGCCACCGCGCCCGGCCTCAGATGTTAGATCTCTTAAATGGATCCTCTAATTTTGTTCTTTTTCTCCCTATTTTTGTCTTCGTCCTTTTCTTCTGATTTCTAGTAAATGACTTTTATTTTATTCGCCAATAATTTGGTTGAAATTTTTTTAATTATATTTTTAATTTCTAACAATTTTTTTCTTTTGTTTTCAAAATGTTCCTTCTGCTTAGCATCCCTGACCTTGCTTCATATATGCAGCATCCTTTCTTACCTTCCGAGCATATGAATGAAAGGCTTGTTTGTTCGTTTGCATTTTCTTCTACACCCTACATCATCTCTTTCATCATAATTACTTCCCGCTATTTGGTTATTAGGGATCATGAGTTTAAAATGACCCATCGTAGAATTCTTACTGATTGTACTCATTATTTCTCCCACAATTTTGTAATGCTGGCAGGTTTTTTAAAAAGTGAGCTACAATTTACATAAAATAAAATGCATAAATCTTCAGCATATGGCTCAATGAACTGTAAAGATCAAGGTATAGTCGAGGCACGCCTGTAATCCCAGCAAACTGGGAGGCCAAGGTGGGAGGATCACTCGAGCCCAGGAGTTGGAAACCAGCCTGGGCAACATAGCAAGACCCTGTCTCTACAAAAAATTTAATAATAATAACGATAATAATGATTAGCCAGAGAGGTGGTGCACGCCTGGAGTCCCAACTACTTGGAAGACTGAGGCCAGAGAGTCACTTGAGCTCAGGAGGTCGAGGCTGCAGTAAGCTATGATCATGCCACTGCACTTCATCCTAAATGAGACCCTGTCTGTCGCCACCCCAATAAAAAGGATATACAACCATTTACATTACTCCACAGATTTCCTGTAATCCAGAATATACATTTACATTACTCCACAGAATTCCTGTAATCTATCCCAATGAATATTTCCCTTCTAAGTATAACCCCTATGTTGACACCATGAATTCATTTTACCTGTTCTTGAACTTTGTATAAGTGAAATAATGGAGTATTGATGGGCACTTTTGGGTCTGGCTGTTTTCATTCAGCATGACTGCAAAATGTGTTCATATTAATTCACCTATCAGTCTTTTTGTGTTCTTTTCACTAAGTAATATTTTATTGTATGAATATATTACAAGTTATTTTTCCATTCACCTATTAATATGCACCTGTCTTATTTCTGGATTTTGGCCACTATGAATAAAATTGCTATGACTTTCCTATACATATTTGCAATTGTTTCTAGAGTTTTAATTCAAACTTTTTCAAACCTAAAAGATAATTTTTTGAACAATGATTTTCTGAACTATTTTATTGATGCCTGTCTTCATAATCGTGTGTTGTGTCCCGCACTGTTGCTTTGGGTTCACATTATTCTCTGCTGAGGTGTCTCCTTTAATAGGGAAGGTTGGTGGCTGATGCATTCCTAATGTCTTAGTTTTGCCCTCATTCTTGAATAATAACTTGAAAAATAATTTATATTACCTTCGACACTGTGAAGATACTGCCTCATGGTCTTCTAGCTTCTGTTATTGTTGATAGAAGCATGGGGCTGTTTAATTCTTATTCCTTTTTAGGTAACCTGACTGCTATTACTCTCTGGGAGCTTCTGAGATTTTCTCTCTGGAATTTTTATTCTGCTGTTTCATTATGTTATTTCTAGGTGTGGTTTTATTTTTATTTAACCTTCTGGCATGGGGAGAATACTTTTGATCTAAGGACTTATTTGTGATGATGGAACATTCTCAGCCATCATCTCCTCAAATATTGCTTCTTTGTCATTTCTTTTCACTATTCTCTTTATTATTTCCTTTTATTGCCTGCTAAAATTTCTATTAGGTATGTAACGTCTTCATTTATTACTCTGTAGATCTTAAATATATGTATTTTAAATAGTTTAATAATTTTTTATTACTTCAATCATGTAGAATGAATTTATCTTTTGACTGTCAATTTTATTGAATGCTTTCTTAATTTTTTAATATTTTGGAATTTTGGCTGAATTTCAATGGAATTTGGGCTTATTTCTCTCTCTTTCTCTCTCTCTCTCTCATTTCCTCTCACTCCCCTTTCACAATTGACTTCACCACTGGCCCAGGTCTTGTATTGATGACAAGGAAATACTGCCTCATGATGCTGTTGAGAATATTTAAGATCGGTCAGGAAACCCTTTGTAGCTTGGCTTTATTGCAGCAAGTGTGTATGTGCTATTTATACTGGCCTATTTTAATATTTTCATTTCTTCTTATATGTTTTTATGTTTTGTTATATTGCAGCAAAGAGGAGAACCTTAAGTCCTGAACTTCTAAGGCCATCTTGACTGGAAACCCTCCACTCTTTAATTCATAGAAACCTGACTTCTATACCCAGCACACCTAGGAAACTACTTTTTAAAAGAACTTTAGTGGTCACCACATTGGTAAAGTAATAAATAAACATGTTTTAGTTCTAATCACGCTTGGTCTTTTGGCATGCTTCCTGACTACACTGCATTCCCCCAAATTCTCTGTTCTCTTGGCTATCACAATAGCACACACTTTTTATTTTTAAAAAGGTTGTAAAATACACAAAACATAAAACTTATTATCATAACTATCTTTAAGTGCACAAATCAGTGGCATTCAGTACATCCTTGTAGCTGTGTGGCCATAACCCATCACCACCATCTGTCTCCAGAATTCTTTTTATCTTGCAAAACTGAAACTTAATACCTAGTAAACAACAATTCCCCATTCCCTGCTGCCCCCAGCCCCTGGCAGCCACCATCCTACTTTCTGTTTATTTTTTTTTGAGAGTGGGTCTCGCTCTGTTGCTCGTGCTGAAGTTCAGTGTGTGATTACAGCTTACTGCAACCTCGAACTCTTGGGCTTAAGCAATCCTCCCACCTCAGCTTCCTGAGTAGCTGAGACTACAGGCATGCACTACTACACCTGGCTAAGGTTTTTAGTTTTTGGTTTTGGTAGAGATGGGGTCTCACTATGTTGCATAGGCTGGTCTTGAACTCTTGGCCTCAAGTAATTCTCAACCTTGGCCTCCCAAAGTGCTACATAACAGGCATGAGCTGTTGTGACTGTTCTCTACTTTCTATGAGTTTGACTGTTCTAGATGCCTCCTGTGAGTGGACTCATACAGTATTTGTTCTTTTGTGACTGGCTTTTCACTTAGTGTGATGTCCTCAAGGCTCACCTGTGTGACAACACATCTCTCTGCTGACTTTTTTCTAGTCCCCTCTTTGTTCATCCTTGTCTTCATATTGGTCTTCCTCAGCGTTCCCCCCCCGGCCCCTGTTCTTTCTTCATCATCCCCTCCCTCTGGGTAATCTTCACTCTCATGGTATCATTTATCATTTCCATGGAGGGGGATGGGCCTGTGTTTCTAGCCCAGACCTCTCCCCTAGCTCCGGGCTTTGCATGTCCAGTTGCCTGAGGGACACGTTTTCTTGCGTGGTTTGTAGACACCTCCAGATCAGCATGTCCCAAGTTGAATTCCTCATATCTTTTTCCCCCATAAATAAACCACTCATTCTCCAGGTTGCCTATCTTATTAATTGACACCACCATCTACCCCGACCCAATCTACAACTAAAGATGTCATCTGACTCCCTTCTGCCTCCCTTCCCATCCCCTCCACAGTAAGCTGGTCAATTCCTATTTCATAAACATCCCTGCATCTAACCCATTGTCTCCAAATATACTGCAGCCAACCGACAACAGATCACCACTTTTCTAGCCTCGAAAACAGACTTCGACTGGCTTCTGTGCCTCCAAATCTTATGCCTCCCTAATTTATTCTCCAAACTGATACTTCTCAAATGCAAATCTGATCATTCTTTTCCACTTAAAACCTTCAGTGGCTTCCCATTGCCTTGGATAAAATGGCCAAACTCTTGGCCTGGCCCCTTTTGGTCAACCACAAACCCATCTGCAGTTTGTGTTCCCAAAATGAGACACCCTACAACAAGGATGTCCACCATTTCTTTCCAAGGTCAAGAGCAGAGTTTAGAAGACAAATTCTAGAAGAATGTCCCCATTCCTTTAGGGAGGCAGAGAAGTGAATGATAACTAATTAGCATACATGCACTGGTAAAGTCAGCATGTGACCTGGTGAGCTGGCACCACGGGGCTGTGGTGCATTGCTCACGAACATGGAGCCTAACAGTAGGAGCCACAGTCTTAGGTGTGATGTGAGAAGGACTGCCCCCTTCTGGTTGTGATTCTGATTGTCCTGAGTTTTTCTGTTCCCTGGCATGATTAACTCACTGAGACATCTTTATTAGAGCCGGATCCATAGTTACAGTTTATAAAGCAATGAGAGCAAATTTGAAATCTTAATTATGTCCATTCCTGGAAAAAAATTAACCACTTTAAGAATCGGAGGGGGAGAGATGTAATTTTCTACCTCATTGTACAGGTTTGGAGTATAGCTGAGAATTGTTTGGTATGAATGCAAGGGGAAGGTTTGTGGAAGCTATTTCAGGATGATTCGATGATGAGGAACAGCCTGGCTGAGGCCCTGGAGAGCTGGTTTAAAGAGGAAAACAAAACAAAAAAAGGAAAATTGCTTGTATAAAACCTTTTTTAAAATGGATATTTTAAAAAACAAAGTTTTGGGGTGTTTTCTGTTTATTTGTTTGTTTTGTTTTCCCCTGGTTTTAGGTTATCTATTCCTTTGAGAAGCTGTAGAAAGACTTTTACCCTGGAGAGGCTCGGATGCAGAGCTAAATCAAATTTTCTATAATTTTGAGGTATCCACAGAATCTTTGGAGCTGTTTTATAAATTCACAAGACTCATAAGCTTCAGGTTAAGAACCTGTGTCTGGGAGTTCAGTGAGAAATGAAAGGATGCAGTCTATTTGGGGAGGATCATAAATAACTTTTTTTCTCTCAAAGACAGGGTCTTGCTCTGTTGCCCAGGCTGGAGTGCAGTGGCATGATCATAGTTCACTGTAGCCTTAACCTCCTGAGCTCAGGTGATTCTCCTGCCTCAGCCTCCCAAGTAGCTAGAATTACAGGCATGCACTACCATGCCTATCTAATTACTATTATTTAAAAAAATTTTTTTGTAGAGACAGGGTCTCTCTATGTTGCCCAGGCTGGTCTCAAACTCCTGGGCTCAAGTGATCCTCCTGCCTCTGCCTCCCAAGTTGCTGGGATTACAGGCATGAGCCACCATGCTTGGTGCATAAACACTTTTTAAGAGCAAAGCTAAGCCAAACAACCATGAAAGAACACAAGTATGAATTGCTAAATGTAGGAATTGGAGCCAAGAGGACAATAGTGACTGTCCCAGAGTGTCATGAAGATGCTTGAGGACCATCTCCCAAATGGGAGGCTGATTATATTTAAATTGCAAAGTTTTTGCTCTTTTTGGTTAAAAAAATCTTCATGCCTTGAATTTAGTTACCAGCTCAAAAAGGTAGAATGACCTGGGGTGGGAAATGGAACATTGAGAAGTTTGACCAGGCGCAGTGGCTCACATCTGTAATCCCAGCACTTCGGGAGGCCAACATGGGCAGATCACCTGAGCTCAGGAGTTCAAGACCAAACTAGCCAACATGAAAAAACCGCGACTCCACTAAAAATACAAAAATTAGCTGGGCATCGTGACACATGCCTGTAGTCCCAGCTACTCAGGAGGCTGAGGCAGGAGGATCACTTGAACTGGGGAGGTGGTGGTTGCAGTGAGCTGAGATTGCATCACTGCACCCAGCCTAGGTGACAGAGCAAGACTCTGTCAAAAGAAAGAGAAAGAAAGAAAGGAAGGAAGGAAGGAAGGAAGGAAGGAAGGAAGGAAGGAAAGGAAAGGAAAGAAAAAGAAAGAAAGAAACATTGAGAAGTTAAATTCAACTATTCTTGTAGGAAAAGTCCAACACTTCCATTTATTTATGATTGTAATGAAGACAGGACCACATTTGACAATAGATTCTAATATATTTAAGACCTCAATTAAGTAATGAAATGATTATCATTGCCTGGGGCACTTATGCTGCCCCAGAAAAATGATGCTGCATTAAAGCATAATATGGGACAAAAAGAATTCTGGAAAATGTGACCTTTGAGATATTTTGACATGCTTATCTTACAAAATTATTTTTCATGAATATTAATAAAATATTCAAACCTCCTTTGTGGAAAAAGTCACTGCGATGAGCTTTTATGTGTGCAGTGTTCTTTAGCTAGGGGCATCAGCAAACTTTTAGAGTCTAAGAGTTTTTCTTACCTTTCTTGCACTACAGTTTCTGCATTTGTAAAGAGGAGCTCTTATAGAAGCTCAGGTCTGTAGACAGCCTTGAAAAGTCACCTCATCAGTCTTTAGGCAAGTTCCCCACCAAAGCAACTCTGACACCCTTGGATGATGCACTCAATCTCAGTCAATTCACTGAGTTTCTGGAACTGGAGATGCCCACTAATATTGACTCAGGGTCTTCAAAAGATATGCCAGTGCCCAAAAGCTCTGTCCATGGGCATCACTCTCATCCAACCACTGCCTCACCTGCTGCTCATCTTTTCTTTGTGACTCCAGACTGAGCTGTGATATTGGCCCTTGCACTTGGCCTCCCTGGATACCAGCCCCTCTCCTGTGTTATCTGGTGTCCTAACAAGGCCTTGACTATGAAACTCTTCTTACCCACCGGTATCCCTTTAGCCCTTGCCATCTCAGTGCCCACCAGCCTGACTTCTAGTTGCCAGCCCCTGCCTCTTTGCCTGGGATGTCCTCTGGCTATAGAGCCTGCTGTGCTCCAGCCTACAGCTGGCAGAAGTGCCAAGGAATCAATCACCCCGAGGAATCAATTAATCCCCGAGCACTGACAGGAGTAGTTGATCATTACCCCAGCCTCCTTACCTTTCCCAGGGAACCACTGTGAGCCGCATGGTCTATACTGTTTTCCAGAGTTCCCCAGCGGTATTAAGCTCCATTGGCGTATACACCGGTGCCTTTTTAAATAAAGTCACCACCTAATTACCTGCCTTGACTTCCTTGTCTTCCTTCCACACCTCCCAATCTGTGTTTCCTTGGTTCGCTTCCAAGATCCAAGTTTATTGCATTTATTGTTTGCATAACAATAAATGCAATAAACTATTGCAATAAACTTGGGTTCAAACTCTTGTCTCAGAATTTGTCTCTGGGAGTGAAAACTAAGACAAGAATCTCAAACTTACCATGTTCAAAACAATCCTGAACCCTCCTTTGCCCCTCTATCTTCCCATCGGCTCCACACATACCCACACCTGAACTATTTCTTTCCCAGTCTTCCCCATCTTAGCTAATATTCCAACCAGCTCCCCAGTTGGGCAGGCTACAAACCTAGGAGTCATCTTGAGTTCTCTTTCCCTCTCATATTTTATATTTCACCTATCAGGAAGTCCTATTGGCTCTAGCCCCCAAGATAAATCCTGAATTCAGCCACTCCTCATCAGCTTCACCACGATAACCCTCACGCAAGTTACCATACCCTCACACCCTGACTGCTACAACTGTGCCTTGCTGTCTCCCTGACTGTACACCCACCCCTACAGCCCATGCACACCCAGCAGCCCAGGGCAATCTTGGAAAGTATAAATAAATCCTTGCTACTCCTCTGCTTAAAATCCTCAAAAAACTCCCCACTGCTACTAGAATAAATACTGAACTCATGGGCAATCAGCTCCTGCCTTCTCTTCACTCCCCATCTTTTATGACATTTCCATGGATGGATTTGTATTTTTTCTTCCTATTGCTTGCACATGCCAACCTAACTCTTGTAGTGTTGGGGCTTAGAAAATGATACCTCAGGCCAGGTTCAGTGACTCACACCTGCAATCCTAGCACTTTGGGAGGCTGAGCGGGGAGGATCGCTTGAGTCTGGGAATTTCAAGCTGCAGTGAGCTGTTATGAGGCCACTGCACTCCAGCGCGGGCAACAGAGTAAGACCGTCTTTCTAAATGAAAAAAATTAAAAAAAGAAAATTGACACCCCAAAATATGTCAAATCAAGCTTGTCAGCTCAAGCTGAGTGTACCTGGGAAACAGCAAATATGGTGGGGGAAGGAGGTTCTCCCTAAAGTTCCCCTATCTACCTGAATGCCAGATCCTCCAGAAGATATCCAATTGTTGTTAATTCCTTCCCCCAGATAGCTCATCAACCAGGTATCTTTGCAGGAAGAAAGACTAGAGTAGACTCTATACCCAGAACCCATGCTGTTGCCTATTCTTCAAGCCCATTCATCTCCCGTAAAAATCATTTGCTCTTCCTCTAAAAATGCCTGTGTCTTCCCTTCCCTCTCCCCCTGTGAAGAAGATATTTAAACTTCAACCATCTGGCCCCCCTTTGAGTTTCATACGTTGTGTGTCTTATGTGCACTTGCATGTTAATAAATTTATATGCCTTTTCTCCTGTTCATCTGTCTAAAGTCAAGCCTATTTCAGAGAGCAAAGCTTCAGAGGGTGGATGGAAATTTCCTTTCACCCTGACATAGGGCTTTTACATTTTCTGTTTCCTCTACCTGGAATACTCTTCCTTTACATGTTTGTGTTTCGTTGCTATGGATGTTATATCACAGTGCTGAGACTCCTCTGCAGAAATTAAGAAATTCCCTCAGCTGTTCAAAGTGTTGCCGGCAGATAGCCCTCGGCTGTTAGCTGCCTTCTGGCATTGGCTCTGCCAAAGAGAGATGCCTCTCCCAAGGTCAGGCTTCCTTTTTGGAGGAGCCCACATCCAATGACTGATTATCTCATGGGCATAGGCCTGTCCCCCTTGCCCTAACTCAGGGCAACTCTAAAAGGCTATCTCAGCTCCAGAGTACCCTGTGGGGCTGGCTGAGGCCTTCATGGCTCAACTTCTCCCTTCTCATGATGCCACTTCCTTCCTCTCCATTCATGGGTGCTGATCCCACAAACACTCCCTGAGAAACTCGTGCGTGCTAATCTGCATTCCAGAGTCTGTTTCCTAAGGATCCCAATTGGTGATATTAATCACTGAAGGATCAGCCCAATGTCAACCCTTTAGAGAGGGCTGACCACCTAATCTAACGTTGTATCCCATGGTTGAATGAAGACATACACACGTGAAAACGTTACAGAACAGCATGAGATTGAAGTCACCATCTGAGAAGGGGTGCAGTAGGAGACCATGCAAGGGAGACATCGGGGAGTGGGGTCAAAGGGCTCAGGGAAGCTTCATGGAAGGGCTTGGATTTCCCACAGTCCTGGTGAATTCTGAGTTGACGTGTTAAGATTGAGGGCACTCTTTCCTTCTCTGGCTAGATGTTTAAAAACTAGAGAAGCATGATTTGAATCCTGCCCTTCAAGCGGGGCACTGATAGACACTTGGACAGCACTGGTCTTGGACTGATCCACTCATCAGTGACCACTGTCTCTTGATGGACAGTGATATGTGACTTCACATCTTTTACTTGCTTGTTAGGGGGAAATCAATAAAAAGAAATGTATGAAAGACTTTTTTTATATGTGTTTTGGAATCAAAGTGCTATGATAATGTGAGCAAAGCCATTTTCTGCATGGGTGAAAAACCCAGCTGCTTGTGCCCTGGGGTGTTGGCAGGGAGGCAGTCTGAGAAATACTGCATGAAGGGCTCTCTGAGCATCCCACAGGTGGAGCCAGGAGGACTCTGTACAGCACATGCTGTAAAAAGGTTACTCTCACACTTGATTCCTCTCCGGATGCAGCACACTTCCTGGTCACTTCTCTGGGACATTAGTGTGTGCTACACTGAGAAATGCAAGCTCATTTCAGCAACAGCCTGAGCAAAATACCTTTTAAAAGGGCACACCAGATTGTTTGTAATGAAAAGGATAAATGCTTGAGGGGCTGGATGCCCCATCTTCCATGATGAGATTATTATGCATTGCATGTCTGTATCAAACATCTATGCACCCCATAAATATATACACCTACTATATACCTGCAAAAATTAAAAATAACATTTTTTTTTGAAAGGGCATACCAGCCGGGTGCAGTGGCTCACACCTGTAATCCCAGCACTTTGGGAGGCTGAGGCAGGTGGATCACTTGAGATCAGGAGTCCGAGACCAGCCTGGCCAACATGGTAAAACCCCGTCTCTACTAAAAATACAAAAAATTAGCTAGGTATCGTGGCCCACGCCTGTAATCACAGCTACTCGGGAGGCTGAGGCAGGAATTACTTGAACTCGGGAGGCGGAGGTTGCAGTGAGCCAAAATTGTGCCATTGCACTCCAGCCTGGGCAACAGAGTGAGACTTTGTCTCAAAATAAAATAAAAGGGCATGCCAACTGTGGGAGGACATGACATCATGCAATCCTAATCTAAAGATAAATTATAAGTGAATTTCTATCATCAACCACTGACTTGTATAATAATCAACTAATGAAAAGTATTTGTTGGATACCTAAGTGTCCAAAATAGGTGGGTTACATTATTGTTCTTCTCTATTACCACTAACAACTACAGAGACGTTGAATAAATATTGATGATTCATGGATTACGCGATTAGTTTACATGTACATTTACTAAGTAATGGTGTCTCCTGTTGTACAGCGTTCATTTCCATAGCCTGGCATAGAATTTACTGAGAACGTACAGGATCCCACTCTAGATTTTAACCCATGACCCATAGGCCCCACCCAACCCCATGGCCCTGACACCATATGACCTTTAGATACAAGAACTGGGCTCAAAAGAGTATTATGTTGAAAATGAAAATGCACTGTTGCACAAAGAAATGCTCACTGGGCATCTTAGAGCATTCCCATAGGCAATCAGTGGGGCTACATTGCACAATATGCTTAGCTAAGCCTGGAAACTTGCTTTAACCAGATAAAAGAAGCGCCATTCCAACTGCCCTCGCAGTTTCAGCAGGAGGGCAGCCTCCTTACCACCCTGCCGCAGCCCACAAAGCACTCAGCTCTGCAGCGTTTCCAAGTTGTTGCTGGCAGAGCTGCCCACCTGGACCCAAATGCCAAGGAACACATTATCTCCCATATGTGCTAAAGCAAATGAATTACTAATAACAGGGCTGCGTTTTAGATCTCGAAGTGCTTTCTCCAGCACTCTGAGCCCTACCACAGTGTAAAAATATTGCAAGGCACTAAGAACTTTATTTTTCCAAATAACATTTCCTTTCCACAAATTAAAACTACTCAGTAGCAGCTGTTTTGACAAAGCTTTAGTACGGAACGCTGCTGAGGTATTTATACCATGTTCTGCTTAATGAGAGGGCAAGAGGTACCCTGAGGTCTCTCTTCTCAGACATCACTAATCTAGCCCAGAACTTAAACCTGGAACAGGTGGATGTCCAGGGAACAGCACATGGAAAGGAGGAAGAGGAGGTCATTTTTACAGCGTTGTAATCACAGGGCGCTCTCTGCTGAGGCTCAAGTCCAAATGATATAACCTTTTCATTCAACAAAGAGAATGAAAGGAAGCAGATATTTCCAAGTGATGTGTTAAAATAAATATTATCTGGAGCAGATCTGGTTTTATACATGGAAGAGGGAATGCAAATGCATAATGGACCCTTTATATTCTGGGATTGGAAAAATTCAAATATATGCTAAATCGATACTCAGATATATGTTAATATATCATCTCCCTGGCCCAGCTGCAGTGTCTGCAAAGTCTCTGCTCCAACGCTCAGAACTCCCAGCTGTGAAAGCTTTGGACCATATTTGGCCACTTTGGTAGCTTCTGTTGGGTGTTTCTGCCTCCTAGGGGGGTGATGGGGAAAGGCTGTCATCTGAAGACACTCTTACAGTTTGCAGAAACACCTAAGGAACTGTTGTGTGGAAGAAGTACCAGGTCTGATTTGAATCGTTTAGAAGACAGAGCCTCCGTTCTTGCTTAGTAACATACCTGATGGATGAGATCATAGTGATGGTGTCAACATAGCAAAGGGAAAAAATGTGTCCATCAGAAGAGGGACGAGCTAACAGAGCACCTAAAGAAAGCAAGTATCAGGAGAAGCGTGGATGCCATGCCAGCCTGAACCCAGCACCACCCTAGAGGTGTGTCCTTCCATCAAGCATCCGGGTGTGCCACTGGGAAGCAAATTCTCTGTTGTGGAGATAAACATGTTTAGAAAATAGATCTGATGTAATTAAGCACTGAGTTCCCATAGCTCATTTGGTTTTAGCTTTAGTTCACCTGTGGGGGACCATGCACTCTTCATGATGACTTGAGTATTTTTAGATATATGTCACCTTATCATCATGAATTATGAGTTACCAAGGAAGTTCACCATCAGTCTCCATAGGCTTGGCTAATTGGAGGACTCCCCTAAGAACTGAATCTCACGCTGCTGAGAAAATCAGCGATTGAAGATTTCCATGCTGAAGACTCTAACCTGGACCATGGAGAATTCATCATGATGATGTCATTGTGAAGTTCTTTTGGATATAAGCAAACAAAATTGTCTCACAACACTCCCGCATTGCTGAGCCTAAGAAAACACCATGTCTGCCACCATAAAGATGGGGAAACTGAGGCAGTGAGCTGTTAGTAATTTGTCCCAGTAATACCCTACTAAGGGCTGGATCCAGGATCCAGGGATGGGACAACTGACTCCAACATCCAGCTCTTGCACCGTAGCAGGCTTACACTTGTAGCTCTGCCATGGGAAGCTGTTACGTCCTCCTCTAACCTGGCCTTGCTCATCTTTCTACTCCTATACGTAGCACACTGCCCAACATGACAGTGAGCCCTCAAATGTTCTGAATAAATGAATAATGAATGACATGTCTGTGTTCTGGCTTCACAACCTCCCAGCATTTGAACCTAGCTAACACCCTGAACGTTGGTTGTCTTATGCATGTCATGGAAACACTAATGCCTGCCCACATCCTCGAAGTGTTGTTTAAGGAATCTAATGAGCTTGGGCTTGTGTGCATGCTTTTATACGTGGTAAAATATTATCTAACTATAATTATTGAAAGTGACTGAACCCTGAGAGATGTATCCTTACTGCTGTATCCAAGAGCACAGAGATTTTCTTTTGTTCTAGATGCTGTGATAAGTTCCTTCTGTCTTTCAGCTGTCAGCAGTTTCAGGAGGTGGGTACCTTTCTTAGTGGCATTGTATAGATGGGGCAGCCGAAATTCAGAGAGGTTAAAGAATCTGCCCCAAGACACATAGCTAGTAAGGGAAGGGATGGGATTTGAACCTAGGTAGTTAACCATTACACTATACTCCCTCCCCCAGCAAATGGTCTTTCCTATGCTAAATGGTCTAATAGCTAAATGATCTTTCCTATGCTGTCAGGAAGAAAAAAGATTAAAAAATAATAATAAAATGACCGGACATCAGAGCTAGAAGTGATTATCCGGCCTAATCCTCTTCACTGAAGAAGTGATGAGACTGATGTGCCCCAAGAAAAAAGACTTGACCCTGAAATGTAGGAACTTGGTTGTGAGTTTGGTCCTTGGAAAGTGTTTTTTCTGCCATCACATGACTTGAAGGGTAGAGCAGATTCTCTTCCTCCCTGACAGGATCGCAGGGACAGCCACGTCATCCCAGAGAACACCCCAATTCCAGTGTGGGGGCAGGTCTATTGCTTTAGATTCTCACTCTTCATGTTTCTAATCCCTTAATGCCAAGGGTATTTCTTTTTAAAAAAATAATTTCAACTTATTTTAGATTTGGGGTGCATGTGCAGGTTTGTTAAATGACTATATTGCATGATGCTGAGGTTTAGGGTACGATTGATCCCACTGTCCAGGTAGTGAGCATAGTATCTAATAGTTTTTCAACCCTTGCCCCCCTTTCTTTCCTCCTCAGGGTCTATTTCTCCCATCTTTATGTCCATGTGTACCTAATGTTTAGATCCCACTTGTAAGTGAGACCATCCAATATTTGGTTTCTCTCTCTCTCTCTCTCTCTCAATCTCTCTCTCTCTTTCTAGCACCTCACTCTGTCACTCAGGCTGGAGTGCCGTGGAGTGATCTTGGCTCACTGCAACCTCTACCTCTCCAGTTCAAGCAATTCTCCTGCTTCAGCCCCCTGAGTAGCTGGGATTAGAGGCACGTGCCACTACACCAGGCTAATTTTTGTATTTTTAGTAGAAATGGAGTTTCACCAAGTTGGCCAGGCTGGTCTCTAACTCCTGACCTGCCTGCCTTGGCCTCCCAAAGTTCTGGGATTACAGGTGTGAGCCACCGTGCCCAGCCTGGTTTTCTGTTCCTACATTAATTCACCTTGGATAATGTCCTTCAGCTGTATCCATGCTGCTGCAAAGAACATGATTTTGTTCTTTTTTATGGCTGCATAGTATTCCATGATGTATATGTACCACATTTTCTTTATTCAATCTACTGTTGATGGGCAGCCAAAGATGATTCTTAAGCAAATATGGAGGTAGGGGCATAAGAGGCTGTCTCTGCTCAAATCATTACTTCGAAGCATAAATTGGCTTGTTAGATTAGCTAGAGCACCCTTATAGGAAATCGTTTTACATTAGTAGTAAATGAGGGAAGAAAAATGATGAAGGGAAGGGTGGGGAAGGTAGGTTCTCAAGCGCAAGACTTGTCTAGGCAAGGCTTTGACTTTGAGGTTGTGAGAGAACTGGGCACGGGAAAGAACAAGGAGAAGTTGAAAATCAATGGACTGCAAAGTAGGAAGGAAGTTGGAAAGGGGGATAAAGAAGTAAAAAAGGTCATTGATTCCCTCTTTAACCCATGTCCAGCCCACTGAACTGTTCCCCAACACCATTTGAGGGTTCTAGTAGAGACAAGCTGTCTGCCTTCTCCTACATCCAGCCAATGCCCTTTCTTACCTGGAAACCCTGCTCAGCTGGTAGGAAGCCTCCCCAGGTATGCAAGTGTACAAGCCTCTGGGCCTCATTTTTCTTAAGGTAATGGAACAGTAGAAGTGAACAGGAGCATTCTCTTTCCCTGGGACCTTTAGTGCACAGAATTCCTGCAAGATTCCCAGAACGGAAGGTTAGCTTTCCTATGATAATGAGAAAGAATCTGGTGCAATGAGAGTGTTTCTAGTATTTTCCACCTAGTGTGTATATCACCTAGCATGTATTTTAGTAGTGATTTTTTCCCTTTTGCATATTATATAACAAATGTCCTAAATTTTATATAAATTAAAATTTATGCAATTATATACTGTGACATAAATATAGGCCCTTTATGAAAAATCAAGCAATATAAAAGATGGAATTAAAAATTATAGTTCTACTTCTGCCATTCCACTTAGTTTTCAAAGGTTAACCATTTAGCATTTTAAGACGTATTCCTATCAGCCTCTTAATATGCGTTTACATTTAACTAAATTTATCTGTCCATTATCTGTATTTCTTATGTTTTTTTAATTTTTTTGAGATGGAGTCTCAATCTGTCACCCAAGCTGGAATGCAGTGGCATGATCTCGGCTCACTGAAACCTCCACCTGCCGTGTTCAAGTGATTCTCTTGGCTTAGCCTCCAGAGTAGCTGGGATTATAGGCACACCCCACTAAACCTGGCTAACTTTTGTATTTTTAGTAAAGATGGGGTTTCTCCATGTTGGCCCAGGCTGGTCTCAAACTTTTGACTTCAAGTGATCCACCAGCTTCAGCCTCTCAATATGCTGGGATTACAGGCATGAGCCACCGTGCCCGGCCTGTGTTTCTCACATAATTTTAGTGTTTTGATTTTTTTCATTCTTTTTTTTTTGATAAACCAAATAGACTATAAACATTGCTTTTCAACCTGCTTTTAAAAAACTGTCCTGAAAATCTTTGCATATCAGTAAATTTGCCATTACCATATTCTTTATAACTGTTGGATAGTGTTCTGTAGTATGGATATCATTTATTATTATAATTTGAGACAGAGTCTCACTCTGTTGCCCAGGCTGCCATGCAGTGGTGCAATCTTGGCTCACTGCAACCTCTGCCTCCCAGGTTCAAGTGATTCTTGTGCCTCAGCCTCCCAAATAGCTGGGACTACAGGCATGTGCCACCACACCCAGCTAATTTTTGTGTTTTCAGTAGAGATAGGCTTTTGTCAAGTTGGGCAGGCTGTTCTCAAACTCCTGGCCTCAAGTGATCACCCACCTCGGACTACCAAAGTGCTGGGATTACAGGCGTGAGCCACCGTGCCCAGTCTGGATGTTATTTGCTTAACCAGTTTTCTACTGTGAGGCATGTCTGTTTCCCCAGCTTTTTCATTTTTGCAAACTGTGCCAGAATGCACATTTTTGTACCTATATCTCTGTGCACCTGTACAAGCATGTTTGTAGGGAAAATTCATAGAAGTGAAATTGCTGGGTCAGAAAGTATGTGTATTTAAAACATTTACCGATACTGCCCAATTATCCTCCAAAAAAGTCTGTTGCAATTTATACATTTTCTACATAGCTTGTCCAATACTGGATATTATCAATATCTTGCTAGTATGATGAGTAAAAACGGTACATGGTTTTGGCTAATTTGCGTTTTCTGATTACTAGTGAGACTGAGCTTCTCTTCACATACTAATGGCCATTGGTTTCCTTCTTTTGTGGATGAAGTCCTAAGGTTTTACAAAGAAGCAAAACATACCTCTCTGTATAATAAGATACTACTATAGACTGAATGCTTGCATTCCCTATAACTCATATGTTGAAGTCCTAACTGCCAAGGTGATGGGATTAGGAGGTGGGGCCTTTGGGAGGTGATTAGGATATGAGGATGAAACCTTTATGAGTGGGATTACTGCCCATTTGAAAATGACCCCAGAAAGCTCTGTTACCTTCTTTCTTTGCCATGTGAGGATCCAACAAGAATTTGGTAGTCTGTAACTTGAAAAGTGGCTGTAACAAGAAACCAGCCATGCTGCTACCTGGTCTTGGACTTCTCAGCCTCTAGAACTACTAAAAATAGATTTCTATTGTTTATAAGCCACCCAGACTGTGGTACTTTGTCAGAGTAGCCTGGATGAACCAAGACAGATACCTGTATCTTCTAAAGCATGAATAAAAGGCAAAAAAAGTGCCAGGTGTGGTGACTCACGCTTGTAATGCACTTTGGAAGGCCAAGGCAGGTGGATCACGAGGTCAGGAGTTTGAGACCAACCTGACAAACATGGTGAAACCTCATCTCTACTGAAAATACAAAAATTAGCTGGGTGTGGTGGCATATGCCTGTAATCCCAGCTACTCAGGAGGCTGAGGCAGGAGAATTTCTTGAACCCGGTAGGCGGAGTTTGCAGTGAACCGAGATTGTACCACTACACTCCAGCGTGAGCAACAGACCAAGACTCTATCTCAAAAAAAAAAAAGGGCAAAAAAGAGCTAATGTTATTGATGGAGTTGGACTGTTATATGCATTTGGTAACTTATTATAGAAATAATATTGAGAAGGTTGCATGGATACAGATGAATCCTAATTTGAATAGAGGATAAATTTGTAGAGAACACTTCCTTTAGGCAAATCTGATATAAAATATGAAAATCCAGACTTAGAAACAGATTTATTCAGGAAGTGATTATTTGCTTTACAAATGGTTTTACCATAGGGTTCCCTTATATAGTCAGCTCTTCTGTGTGTATTTAAAAGAAAATGCCCTCTTATAAAAATGTGTTTGCACACACAGTGTTAAGAATACATCTGACACATAAGGAAATGTAGGTCTCTGCTATGCTTACAGGTGAAGCTGTTGCATTTTTAAGGATGTCTGTTGCAATGGCGAAGGGTATAGAGTGTGTTTTCTCCACTTTTCTCTCCCTTTTGAAACAGCAAAGAAAATGTATAAAGAGTGACGTTCTGCCCTCTGGTAAGCTCAGGTTATTGATGGGATCAACTTGGGTGTGAACCAGCCTGGTTCCCAAAAACCTGGCACTCACCTGCCCTCAAATTCTCCAGGAAGACAACCGGTAAGCCTATGGCTTTTTTATGGTCTTGGTTAGTGATGGCCAACTCCTCTTCCAGCCATAGCTCTACCATCAGAGATGTCCCTGAGGTTCACGATTACGCCTGAAATCTCCTAAAAGGCATAATGTGCAAACATTGTGAACTTGAACTTTAATTGCATGATTTTCCTCCAAGGCCCATCTTGTTACCCACAGACAGATCCCTGCCTTCTACCTTCCTGAGGTCCTAGAAATGCTGTTGTACAAACCTCTTTGCTAATCTCCACCTTTTCCTGGGGTAGTGGCCACTTTATGTTGGAACTCAAAGCCTCAAACACTGAGCTAGTCACTAACAGTGCTTTAAATGCTGCTACCTTAGTTACACAGGTTTCCCCATCACCAGTGGGAAGGTCCACAGGCAGGTTTTTATCTCGTTGTATATACCTCACTTGCCTAAAAGTAAGCAGCTATGCCTCTCCAGGACCCAGAGGTATGACAATATCCAGAACTTTCCAGATTATGAAATAACATGTTTTCTCATTTAAGAGGGACAAATAGAATAGACTCTCTCCTGATCTAAGAGTTTGTTAAAAATGTCCTTTTCTTTGCAAGTACTTCCATTACTTATGAAATGTTCACCAATTATATCATTTTGCCAACTTCAGTATTATAATAAAATCAACTTCAGGTAAAGCTAGTTGTCTGTCATTGTTCTTTGCAGCAGTATTCTCTTTATGTTTCTGAATGAATTTTAGATTATATTAAGTTCGATAAAGTAAACGATTCAAATTTTAACCAGAATAGTGTTAAAACTCTGACATGTAACTGGAGAGAATGATCATCTTTACTGTATTTCCTTCTGCTTTAAGGAACATGGTATTTTGCTCCAGTTGCATTAGGTAGGTTCCCAAGCATTTTATGTTTTTGTCTGCTTTTAAAAACTTCATAATATTTTAATTATATATTTTTTTGGTATGGAACTGAAATTTGGAGATAGCGCTCATAATCAGACATTCTATTGAACTTTTAGTCTTTACTAATTTTTGTGTTTACTTCTTTGGGTTTATTATAAACACATTTTTCCATTTGAAAACCATCTTTTTATTTATTTATTTATTTTCTTTTTTTTTTTTTTTAGAGTTTTAAACCCTCCTGGCATATCTTACCAGGTTCCATGACTTTAACAACCAGCCATATGCAGAAGAAAAGATGAAGGCTCATGTTAGGAAGCAATTATCTAAGACAATGGGATCCTGGAGGTACAAGCGACTCACAAGTCAAAGGAAGGAAGACTTTCAAGGTGAGAGGATTCATCCAGGAATTCTACTTGTCAGAATCTCCCTTGAAGAAATAATTTTAAAATGTGAACAAAATTTGATGTGTAGGAGTGTTCAGAGTATGACTTATCCAAGCCAGCACTTGGAAACAATCTAAGCCATCTACAATTAGGAAATCGATAAATAAATTATGGCACTCCATGTAATGAAATAGTATGTGAGCATTAAAAATAGTATTTGCAGCTGGGCATGATGGCTCATGCCTGTAATCCCAGCATTTTGGGAAGTTGAGGCGGGAGGATCGCTTGAACCCAGGAGTTTGGCACCAGTCTGGGCAACATAGCAAGACCCTGTCTCTACTAAAAATTTTAAAAACTAATTGGGGATGGTGACACGCACCTGTAGTTCCTGCTACTCAGGAGGCTGAGGCAGAGAAAACACTTGAGCCCAGGAGGTCAAGGCTGTGGTGAGCCATGCTGGTGCCACTGTCTTCCAGCCTGGATGGTACAACAAGACCCTGTTCTCGAAATAATAATAAGAATATAGTCATTGGTTGTTTATTTTAAAAGCAAGACATCAACTAAATATCATGTAAACTTGAACTCTAAGTACATGAACACAGAAAAAAGAATGGAAAGACGTTACTTGTGGTTATTTCTAGATTATGGCAGTCTGAGTCATTTTCTTCCTTGTATTTTCTTTATTTTTGATTCTCCACAGCAAGCGTGTAGTACTTTGTGATCAAAGAACACTGCTATGGCCCAAACGTTTGTACCATCTGCCCCCCCATTCACATGTTGGAGCCTAACCCTCACTGTGACAGTAGTGGGAGCTGGGGCCTTTGGTCATAAGAGCAGAGTCTTTTGATGACATTAGTGCCCTTATAAAGAAGAGACTAGAGGGATGATCTTTCTCTGAAATACGCGAGGACACAAACCTGGAGGTAAGCTCAAATTAAACACCGAATCTGCTGGCACTTTGATCTTGGACTTCTCAACCTCCAGAACTGTGAGAAATAGGTGTTTGCTGTTAAGTCCCCCATGGTCCACTACTTTTGTTATACAGCCCAAGCAGACTAGAACAAACATCATAATATTTATTATAAATACAAAAATAAAAATGAGGAGAAGGAGGGAGAGGTTGGGCTAAGTAGCAAAGAGAAAATCCAAATAGGATTTGACTATTAGAGTTAAACCACCAGGGCCCGGGTGCTCCAGGCGAGCCCAGCCTTTCAGCCATCCTTGGCAAGGCAGCAGACACCCCAGGATGAGCTGTCCTGAGCAGTTACTAAATGACCTCTGTGGCCGACATATAGAACGGACAAATCACCCAGCCACGCCCAGCCTGAATTCCTGATACACATAATTGGGAAATTAAATAAAAGGTTGCTGTTGGAAGCCAGTATATTTTGGATGAGCTTTCTGGGCAGCCATAGATAACTGGAACAGTGGAGTATGGCTATTTTTGCATGAGCTGCTGTTCATTTGCATAGGGAAGTCACTGGGCATCCTTGCTTGGTGAATTTCCTTGTGGCATTCATAAAAACCATGGGAAAACTCTGGGAAGTGCATGGGCTTCCACACTGGGGAATTCCAGTCAGAAAAATTCTATTTTTCACAGTCCTCAGCCTTTTATATCACCCCTTAAAGAATTCTTCCAGGAAAATTTCCATGCCTTTCCTCCTCTTTGACTATCCACTAGCTGCTTTAATTACTTTAATTGGACTTAGATATGAAGCAAAGGTTATTGGATGAGGGAGTGAAGGTGCTCTAAGGAGGAAGGGGCCCTATGAAAATGCTGAGTGCTGGCCTAACAGGAGAGTGACAATTCATTAGGAGGGGGACTTCCGGTTCTGAAAGGAGCATTTTCATTGTCCTTACTGTAGATACTGCATGTCTGGGCTGGTTTTGATTCCCCTCAAGGAATTCTCCTTAAAGTGTGAGGTGCAGTCCCAGTTCCTGCGTTGTTAGAGCTGGGATGGTCCCCACGGGATCCTTTAATCCTACCTTCGTATTTCACAAAAGAGGAAACTGAGCTCTCATATGTGTGGGGGACGGGGGGGTAGGGGAGGGAACAGATTCTGAATGATAGTTTGTAACTGGCAGAGAAGTGGCAGAAAACCCAGTCCCTGACATACCCTTGTATCATGTCAGTATAGGTATGAGAAACGGGAGAAGAGGAACAGAAAATCTTGATTTTTAGCACGTAATCGGGAGGTTCATTCACCCGCCAGTTTATGAACTTGCTATCCCTGCAATAGGTGCTGGAAATTTCTCCCTCATGAGAATGGATAATAGGTAGTGACGTATTTGACAAGTGTCAGTGGGACCTGGGGTTAGCCACATCTATGATGAGTGGAGCTAAGCAACCAGGGAAAATGCAAGAATTCAGGGAAAGTGGGAAGAGGCTAGGGGCCTCCCACCCTGGAGAGCCAGGGCAGGTGGAGGGCCCACCCCTGCAGCTCCCTGGCCCTGGCCCTCAGGATACCTATTACTTAAAGCCTTTTAGAACTGCCAGCAGGACATTGT
Organism: Ateles fusciceps; assembly: GCA_036589455.1. Classification (NCBI taxonomy): domain Eukaryota; kingdom Metazoa; phylum Chordata; class Mammalia; order Primates; family Atelidae; genus Ateles; species Ateles fusciceps. The sequence goes on from JAZHEH010000078.1 coordinate 13,857,666, forward strand.
GTTTGCTGGGAACACGCTCTCTGAAAAATCTTGCATTGGGTACACGCCTTTTGTCAGCCATATGCTGTTTTCTCTTTTAGCTTCTGAATATGGATGTGTGGCTCTTTGTGTGATTAACAAAGTTACATAAGGTCTGATTCAATAGGTAATATTTACAACCATGCTAATTTTCTTAATGACACTGTAGGGTGAATTCTCTTTTTGAAATTCTATTCTCCCAGGTATTTATCTTACAGCTTGTGGTGGATGTTGAGTTTTGTTCATCTTAATTCAATTACTAAGACGAGATGAAAATTAGCAACACTTTACCCTCCTTCTGATCTTTCAGGTTCTTTATGAAATTTTAGATTGAGGGGAAAAAGAGAGTTAAATTTGTATCTATCAGGTATCTCTAAGGAGCATAAATGTATTTAAGATGTTCGATTATGCCCCAAATTGATCTCTAAGGTGATTCACATAGACTATTCTTAAAAAGGAAATGATTCTGAGCTAATATAATAATTTCAAACAAAAATGAAATGCTGGCTGGGCACAGTGGCTCACACCTGTAATCCCAGCTTTATTAAATGCTGGCCAGGCACAGTGGCTCACACCTGTAATCCCAGCACTTTGGGAGTCTGAGGCGGGTGGATCAGCTGAGGTCAGGAGTTCAAGACCAGCCTGGCCAACATGGCAAAACCCCGTCTCTACTAAAAATACAAAAATTAGCCAGGCATGGTGGCATGCGCCTGTAATCCCAGCTACTCAGGAGGTTGAGGCAGGGAGAATTGCTTGGACCAAGGAGGGGAGCCTGCAGTGAGCCAAGATCGCACCACTGCACTCCAGCCTGGATGACAGAGTGAGACTTTGTCTCAAAAATAAAAAAAATAAACTAAAATGCTTCTGGTCCCAAAGCTAGATGAAGTTACCTCATTTCCGCACGCTGTGTATGTGGTAAAAATGATGTTTGTTCTGTTTGTTCAGACCTTGCCTTTGTTTTGTAGCACAGGCATTTTGTTTTATGTTCCAGACAACATCTGTCTGCTGCAAAATCTCAGCCAGTTCTGTGTTACCTGAGCAAAGGAGACGTGTTAAAGGCCCCTAGAGGCCCATAAATTAATTCTAAAAACAGCAACGCAATCAGTTTTCTGGGGCTGAGCATGGGGAAGTATGATTCTGGAAATCAATTCGTGTAAAAAAACATAAAATAAAGAGGTTGGGGTTGTCTAAAGCAATGATCTTTGCTAAATTTAATGCAGAAGAGGAGGTTATTGAGATAACTGATTATTCCTGCCCACCTTCCTCATTTCTTTAGGGTTTCTCAACTGCATGGTCAGCAGAGAAATTATTTATTACCATGGTTCATGAGACTTCACTGTTGGAATAATTTGACAAAGCCATATTGGCCCTGTGGGGGGAAAAAATGGTCTTATAAATTACCACTTCACACCAGCATGTATTTGCATATGTGGGCTAAGCAGACTCTGTTCAATCTCAAAAACACTCATATAAGGCAAACTCATCATGCACTGTTTAGAACTCAGCATTCTCAAAAAGTTAAAGCATCAAGCATAAGAATTCCCAAGTCTAAAGAATATACAGTTGGCAGCTCCTTCTGGGGAAAAAATATGATATGACATTTGTACAACTATTTTAAAATTTAGTCAAAAATTCTAAAGCCCAACACTTGGAAGCAATGGCTGAGTCTTGGAAGAGCTCTCTGCAGTGATAGGAACTCAGCCAGAGACCTGGGGGGTCACTGGAGCCCTAGTTAAGCCCAGGGAAGGATGCAGTGCAGAGCCAAGACTTGCTTGTGATCTTTTGCCAATTGGAATTGCATTGACATTGAAGTGTTGCTGTAAAGGCAATGGCCTGGAATATGAAATGTGATCAGAACTGAGGAGAGGGAACATAGACAGAAATTCAAACTGATAGGGCAGGCTACATAAGGTGAAAGTGAATAGGGGGCAGTTGGGTGCTGGTAAATGTTTAACAGCCAGCTCTCTGGAAAAAAGTATATGTGTTTTTTATACATTTTACTGATATAAAGGATATGTAGGTCAGGTGCGGTGGCTTGCACCTGTAATCCCAGCACTTTGGGAGGCAAAGGCAGGTGGATCAGTTGAGGACAGGAGTTCAAGACCAGCCTGGCCAATATAGCGAAACCCCACGTCTACTAAAAATAAAAAAAACTTAGCTGGGGCATGGTGGCTCACGCCTATAATCCCAGCTACTTAGGAGGCTGAGGCATGAAAATTGCTTGAACCCAGGAGGCGAATGTTGCAGTGAGCTGAGATCATGCCACTGCACTCCAGCCTGGGTGACAGAGTGAGATTCTGTCTCAAAAAAATAAAAAAAAACCTGAATTTTAAAAAGGATGTGTAGCTTACAGTTTACACATAATAGTAAGATATACAATGCTCTTTATTATAAATTCCATATAGCCATTTGATTCTCACAGAAAGTTTTGCTCTTTTTGTCAAATTCTTATATCCATAGTCAACCTATGGTTGTGTCAACGATCGTTTGATAAATGGAGTAAATGGGGTTGTACCCCAATCTGATACCTATTTTTCCAGTAAATTATTTTCACTAAGTCTAATATGTAATTCACCGTTTAGACTTTCTCACTCTCATATACATTATATTCATTAAGCTGAAACCTCTTTCAGCTTTACCACAGGTCATTCTGTCATTTTGGCATTTTAGGGATCTGAATCTAAAATATAATTTTATGATATATCAGTAAAAGTCGTATGACAGAGTGAGCATTAATGTAAAATTTTGTTAATTTCTTTACATAATTATAGAAAAAAGTTTTAACCTAACATACTTACCTTAGTTTTCAATTTATACCTCTATGTCACTCTGACTTGCAATTTCCTCAAAATCCGCTATCAGTTTTAACAATTCTATCATCAGAAACAGTGCCATAAAATCAGACTATGAATAAATGGTTGATAACTATCCAATTCAGCAAAGGAGTTACTCATGTAATTGATGGACGTGTGTAGTTAAGAGATGAATGTTGGTTGACATTTTCACGTACTTTAACATGTAAGATGAAAGTGTAACAATGAAGATGAATGCTAGAATGTCACTAATTCATCATGACAGGAGCAACTTCTTTCCTGAATTAGATCATAGTTTTCAATACTGGAACACTATTTCCTCAATTTTTTAATGCTATTCAGAATGTAACAGCTGCATTTGTGCCACACTTTTAATTTTAATCTACATTCTTAGCACTTTATTTTTTTAAGTCTATACAATCAACAAAACAGTAAATCAAGCCCCATTTTCCCAACATTCACATCTTGAAATCCTAACCATGAATATAACAGTATTTGGAGGCAGGGCTCTTGGGAGGTGATTAGGTCATGAGGATAGAACCCTCATGATGGGATTAGCTGCCTTCTAAGAAGATACACAAGGGCTTGCTGTCTGTCTCAGCTCTTGGCTATGTGAGCACACAGCAAGAAGACAGCCATGTGCAAACCAGGAAGTGGGCCCTCACCTGACAGGGATCACTCTGCCCCTAATCAAGCCCCATTTTGGAGCATTGGCCAATTGATATGGTGTAAGTACTTTTACTACCATCAGTTTCAAGCTATCACCCTGATATCACTGGACTCAGAGTTACAAAGGGATGCACAGTAGCACAGCATTCTGTATTTCCCCCATACAGATTTGACAGGTGTAAACATTCTGTATTTCCCCCATACAGATTTGACAGGTGTAAACATTCTGTATTTCCCCCATACAGATTTGACAGGTGTAAATGACAGTAAAGTTCAGTAAGATCACAAAGTGATGAGTTCTGAGTATTTATTCCCTTTGTTTTAATATGATTCATTTAGTGAAAAGTTTACATCATTTAATTGTTTAATAAATCCAGGCACTTTGGGAAGCCGAGGCAGGTGGATCACGAGGTCAGGAGTTCAAGACCAGCCTGGCCAAGATGTTGAAACCCCGTCTCTACTAAAAATACAAAAATTAGCTGGGCGCAGTGGCATGCACCTGTAATCCTAGCTACTCAGGAGGCTGAGGCAAGAGAATCACTTGAACCTGGGAGGCAGAGGTTGCAGTGAGCCGAGATCACGCCATTGCACTCCAGCCTGGGTGACAGAGTGAGACTCCATCTCAAAAAAAAAAAAAAAAAAAAAGAAACCATATTTAACAATTGTCTCTGAAAATTCCTGAACATTTAGCCACCAGCTCTTCACAAGCTGGCATAAGCCACACCCCCTGGTGGAGGAATAGACCATAAGGGGAGAAATGTAAGGTAGACTGGTGGAAACTGCTGGATGCCCTCCCTTATCTCTGAGCATTGGATTCAGAATCTGTTTGGAAATGGAGGTGATTCAAGATGTGATATGGAGACACCACTTTATTTGGGGGCTCACTGGTTCCTGGGCATGGAAATGGGCCTTCACTCCAGGCTTACTTCCAATGGAATAGGAAGTGTTTATATCCCCCTCGTTCTTGCTTGATTGGCTTGAAACAGAAGTGAGACTGGGCCCTAAGTTGCTGTAGGGTTGTCAGTAGGTTATGCCAATAGGACCTATAGAGAAGGCAGAGGAAAGAGAAATCAGGCAGAGCTGTCAGAAGGATGCCTGTGGTGCTGTTCTGAGGTGAGCAGGTCTGTGCAAACCTACTCCCAAAGGCCCAGGGAGCTGGGAGGCTGAGAAGGAGGCTGATAAATCCACTTTTCTTGAAAGAAACATTTAATAGGGACTTATGAGTAGAAGCCATGTCTCTGGTGGCTATGAAAGAGTGGATCCTTGCCCTTGCCCTTGCCCTCCAGAAAGTATTCCTTATACAGCAAGCTTTTAGGGTAAAGCATGCAGCTGATCATGTCTCAGATCCTCCTATGAAACTGAAGACTGCTGGGGAAGTGAGATAAGCATCTTCATGAGGAGTTTTTCTACGCTACAGGTATTATTTCTTGACCTTGATGCGGGAACGCCTTGGTGTGCTGCAGTCAAACATTGGTCATTATGGTGGTTTTGCTTCAAGATGGCATCACTCTTGCCATGCAACAGGCCATTTACCAACAGGTGCCTACCTCTACTCTGCACCTTTAAGCTAGCCCAGCACACCCATGCACACACCAGCCTCCTGGCCCATGGAACAACTCAGTGGACACACGAGGTATTACGGTACGTGTAGGAATTATTTCAAACATTTCTGTGTGTCTACAGCCTGCTTCTCTCTCCCAAGTGCGCTTTACAACCTCACTGGGACCTGCTGATATGGGCACTGAATCTCTGAAGCTCTGACTCTTGCATACATCTCGAGGCTCTGGCTTAAAAAATACCTTAAAAATCACGATGGCAATGGTGCAGTAAAATAGACATCTTACAAACTGCTGGTAGGTAAGTAAATTAGGACATCTTTTCTAGAATTCAATTTGCCATACTTGTTAAGAGAATGTTAAAAGAAAAGCTTTAGCCGAATTAAATGTAAAACAGTTTAACTGAGCAAAGAATGATTCATGGATCAGGCAGAGTCGCCTGAGCTAGAGGAGACTCAGAGACTTCAGTACAGCCACGCAGTGGAAAAAGATTTATGAACAGAAAAAAGGAAAGTGATGTTCAGAAAACAGAAGTGAGGTACAGAAACAGCCGGATTAGTTACAGATGAGCGTTTGCTGTATTTGAACATAGTTTGAACAGTTGGCCACATTTGATTGGCCAAAACTTGGTGATTGACACAAGAGTAGGCTACAGTTTGTTTACAACTCCATTTAGGTTATAGTTCACGATGTACAGAGGAACCCTTAGGCAGAACTTAAAACATATAAGGAAGCAGCGTTAGGCTAAACTTGGTTTAACGAGTCTTTAAAATGTCCATAGTGTTTGCCTCTATAATCCTACTATGTATGTTATAGAAATATTCAGAGATGCTGCAAAGGTATTTATGCAAAGGAAATGCTTTATTTGTTTAGTAAATAGGAACAACCTAAATATCAATAATACCATGATATTTAAATTAATTATAAGTCCATACTAGAAAATATTATACGGACACTGAAAAATCACATTTTTACATAACATTTAGTAATATTGTGATAGAAAGTGGAAAAAGCAGGAAACAAAACTGCACATGCAATACGATCCCAATTTTATTTAAAAATTAACATATATAGTAAGGTTTTCAAAATGGGAAAATGGGGGACAAGATCAAAAAGTAAAAACAAAAAAAAAAGAGAAAAAAATTTACATATATAATAGGAAAAACTGAAAGGAAATAAACTAAAATGCTACCAGTAGTTATCCATATTCATTGTGAGTGATTTATGTTTTCCTTTTTAAAAATTTCCATACTGTCAATTTTTCTAGAATCACCATGTATCATTTTTAACATAAAAACAAATTTGGTGGCTCATGCCTATAAACCCAGCGCTTTGGGAGGCCGAGGTGGGCGGGTTGCTTGAGCCCAGGAGTTTGAGAGCAACCTGGGCAACATGGCAAAATCCTGTCTCTACAAAAAAGTTAAAAAATTAGCCAGGCATGGTGGTGCACACCTGTAGTCCCAGCCAGTTGAGAGGCTGAGGCGTAAGGGTCATTTGAGCCCAGAACATCAAGGTTACAGTGACCCAAGATCATGCAACCGCACGCGAGCCCAGGTGACAGAGTGAGACCTTGTCTCAAATAAATAAATAAATAAACAAAAATGCTAATTTAAAAGATATTGACTTGCAACAGCCTGTAGCTCCCTAGCATGTCATGCTGCACATAAAGTTTGCAAATCTATATATCGATAGCATTTTCCCAAATAAATTCTCCTCTAATTTCATAAATATAAGTAATAAAAAATGATTGAATTTACTTAAATTTACTTTACAATCAAATTGAGAATATAAACAAAAGATAGTTAAACATAAAACTTTCCTTTCATCACAGCAAAAGAAGCTGCTAATGGGAAATAATTAAAATTAGAGGATATGTTGATATTTGGATTCCCCTGAACATTTTCTAGGAGAGCCTTTTAAAATATAAAAGAAGCCTTCTGATACCTACTTGAAAATATACATGTAAAAGAAGCAGATACACTATGGAGAGAATTTTGTTCATTGAGTGGTTCTGCTTTACAATTCTGTTCCGCACTCATTCAAGTAATGTTGAAGGCTTCACTCTGTCATGCTGACGTTGTGTCCAAGACTGTGAGAACATTTTACCAAATAATATTTGGAAGCTAGGCTCAGTATCTCAAGAATAATAGCATTTTAATTTTTAATTACATTTTCCGCCATTACAATCAGTATTTATTAAGTGGTCCAAAAACGAAAATGACACACTGCTGAGTGCTGTGTGAATTATTCAAAGGAAAGTTTTTAGAAAAGTAAACCCAGCCTAGAGGATGACTTTCATCATTCTTTACTGTCTTCCTCTCACTTTGCCACACTTCTGCTCTGCCATTATTCTCTCATATCCTGATGTCACCCCAATTCACTCTTTTCTTACTTCCTTTGGCTCTCAGATTTTCCCCACACAATTTCAAGCCTGATTATGGTTTGTCTCTTATTATTCGCTTTTAAAAATGTTTTCATTTTAATTGATATGTCAGCACCTCAAAAAGTGGTGCTTTCAACAAAAGAAAGTATCATCAGAGTGAACAGACAACCTACAGAATAGGAGAAAATTTTTGCAGTCTATCCGTCTGACAAAGGTCTAATAACCAGAGTCTACAAGGAAATTAAACAAATTTTCAGGGAAAAAAAACTATTAAAAAGTGGGCAAAGGACATGAACAGACACTTCTCAAAAGAAGCGATTCATGCCAACAAACATGGAAAAAAGCTTAACATCACTGGTCATTAAAGAAATGCAAATCAAAACTATAGTGGGATACCATCTCATGCCAGTCAGAATGGCAATTATTAAAAAGTCAAGAAACAACAAATGCTGGTGAGGCTACATAGAAATAGGAACACTTTTACACTGTTGGTGGGAATGCAAATTCATTCAACTATTGAGGAAGAGTGTGGCAATTCCTCAAAGACCTAAAACCAGAAATAATACCATTTGACCCAGCAATCCCATTACTGGGTATATACCCAAAGGATTATAAATAATTCTATTATAAAGATACATGTATGTTCACTGCAGCATTATTTACAAGAGCAAATACCCAAATGCCCATTTAATAACAGACTGGATAAAGAAAATGTGGTACATATACACCATGGAATACTATACAACCGCAAAAAGGAATGAGATTATGGTCTTTGCAGGGACATGGGGAGCTGGAAGCCATTATCCTCAGCAAACTAATGCAGGAACAGAAAACTAAACACCACATGTTCTCTCACTCGTAGTAGGAGCTTAACAGTGAGAAGACATGGACACAGGGAGGGGGAACAACACACTCTGGGGACTGGGAGAAGTGCAGGGGAGGGAGAGCATCAGGAAAATAGCTAATGCAGACTGGGCCTAATACCTAAGTGATGGGTTGATAGGTGCAGCACACCACCATACCACACATTTACCTGTGTAAGAAACCTGCACATCCTGCACATGGACTCCGGAATAATTTCTTAAAAAGTTTAAAAAGTAGTGCTTTGCCATTTTCTTGTATCCCCCTAGGCACTTCAACCAGCATGGAGCAAACAATTTACACTGGAAAAAGTCTTGTGGGCTTTAATTGACTTTACTCTCCTTTCAGAGGCTAATTTAGGATTATAAATTCATTCTTTGATCTTAAACAAAATAGATAATACTCTGGAGCTCAATGGACCTGTCAAAAGGACCCTTCAACTATAACCCAAGTTGTTATTTCTTTTTAAATTAAATTTAGACTATTTGCAACTTGATCAGAGACTCTAAAAAGCCACATCTTGAATAATTGACTCTTAGGGTCCACAGGGGGTCTCTAGAAGTTCACAGAAAATGTGTATTCTGAAAAAACAATGCCTGGATTTCAATATTTTTTTGCACCAAAATAAACACACACTAACTTGTTGTAACATGCTGGACAGGATCTGGTTTGAGACACATCAGTTTGAAAAGAGTTCCTATCACAGCAAAATGAACACTGCTATAAGTGAAGCAAGAATAAACATTGAGTTTATGGTGAAGCTTGGGTGGAAGAATGGTGAAATCATTGATGCTTTATAAGAAGTTTATAGGAACAGTGACACGAAGAAATCAGCAGTTTACAAATGGATAATTCACTTTAGGAAGGGACGAGACTACGTTGAAGATGAAGTCTGTAGTAGCAGGCCATCCACATCGATTTGCAAGGAAAAAATTCACCTTGTTTATGTCCTAATTGAAGAGGATCGATGATTAAGAGTACAAACAACAGCCAACACCACAGATATCTGGACTGATTCAGCTTATACAATTATGACCGAAAAGTGAAAGCTGAGCTAACTTTCCATTCCATAAGTGCCAAAAACCGCTGTGCCCAGATCAGCTTCAGACAAGAGCAGAGAATTCAATGGAAATTTTAAACAAGTGGGATCTAGATCCTGAAGAATTTATTTGAAGAACTGTAGCAAGAGATGAAATATGGCTTTGCCAGCACAGTCCTGAAGACAAAGCACAATCAAACTAATGGCTACGAAGAGGTGGACGTGGCCCAGTCAAAGCCAAAACAGATCCATCAAAAGCAAATGTCACGGCAACAGTGTCTTGGAATGCTCAAGCCATTTTTCTTGTTGACTTTCTGGAGGGCCACAGAATGATGACATCTGCTTGTTAGGAGATGTTTTGAGAAGGTTAGCCAAAGCTTTAGCAGAAAAACACCTGGGAGAGCTTCACCAGAGAGCCCTTCCCCACTGTGACAGTGCTCCTGCTCCTTCTTCTCATCAAACAAAGGCAATTTTGTGAGAGTTTTGATGGGAAACTGTTAGGCATCTACCTTACTGGCCTGATTTGGCTTATTCTGACTTCTTTTTGTTTCCAAAGATTACTGACATGGCTAAATTCCCTCAGTTTTTTGTTTTGTTTTGTTTTTTGAGATGAGGTCTCACTCTATTACCCAGACTGGAGTGCAGTGGCATGATCATAGCTCACTGAAGCCTCAAACTCATAGGCTCAAGTGATCTTCCTGCCTTAGCTTCCCAAAGAGCTGGGACTATAGGTACACACCACCACATCTGGCTATTTTTTTTTTTAAAGACGGGGGTCTTGCTATATAGCTCAGGCTGGTCTTGAATTCCTGGCTTCAAACAAGATTGCCTCAGCCTCCCAAAGTGCTGGGATTACAGGCATGAGCCACCATGCCTGGCACTGACCCTCAGTTGTTTAGGGATGAACTCAAATGGTTAGTATCATTGCTTACAAGTGTCTTCAACTTGATGGAGCATATGTTGAGAAATAAAGTTTATATTTTTTACCTTTAGATTTTAATTCCATTTTTCCATGAATTTTGTGAAGTCCCTTGTATTTCCTTTCATTCAAAAGTACGATCAAAGTCCCAAAAGAAATGGAAAGAAGGAAATGTCAATGAATATAATACCATTTCCCCAGCCCCTCAGCCATCAAGTGGAGCAAAAAATACAGAAACATTTCTGGGAAAATATAAATGATGATAATTACCTCTAAGTGTACAAGAAAAAGGAGGGACAGGGCATCTCAAGTTGTGTTAACACTTTAAATCTGGGTAGTGGGTACAAACATGCCTGTCATATAAATTACTTTTCATTAAGAAAAGAAAGAGGGAGAAGGGGACTGGACATGGTGGCTCACAACTGTAATCTCAACATTTTGGGAGGCCGAGGTAGGATCACTTGAACCCAGGAGTTCAAGACCAGCCTACACAATATAGCAAGACCCCCATCAATACCAAAACAAAAAACAAACAAAAACATAAAACAATTAGATGGGCCTGGTGGCATGTTTCTATAGTCCCAGCTGCTCAGGAGACTGATGTAGGAGGATTGCTTGAGCCCAGGAGTCCAAGGCTGCAGTCAGCTAAGCACTCACTGCACTCCAGCCTGGGTGACAAAGCGAGACCTCGTCTCAGAAAGAGAAGAAGAGAGAAGAAAAGAGAAAAGAAAGAAAGAAAAAGAGAGAGAGAGAGAAAGAAAGAAAGAGAGAGAGAAGGTACTAATACTTATATTTTAATCAATCAGATAACTAGGTGCCTGGGCCCTGCATCTTTCCTGGAAACCAGCCCAACAGGTGGGAATCTATTTATAGTCTTCAGAGTTTAAGCAGACCTTAAATTATATATAGGTACAGGATAAATGCAAATCTTTAGAAAGTGTTACAGTAATTGATAGTTACAGGATAAATGCAAATGTTTAGAAAGTATTGCAGTCATCTGTGGGGCATGTCCTGAGCCCAGATCTTCCCAATAGACTGGTAGCAAAACCTATCTCCTGGATAGAGAAGGTGAAAGTGCTTGATTCGTTCAAAAGGTAACTCAGCAGCAAAAGCATTATAAAGGAGTTTAGGAAATTTGGCATAAAAAAGTGGGCAAGAGAAAAATATATCCCAGTGGAGAAAAAAGGTAAGCAACTGCAACCTATAAGAAGCTAAACAATAGGATGAGACTCTTTCCACCTCGATGTTTCTGAATGTTGAGAGGGGGAAAGCACCATATGATGGTCTAAAGAATGCTGCACATTTAGGGCCTGTAGCAAGCAGAAATGTTCCTGTTACTGCCTCCTGGAATAAACAGCAAACCCTCTTGAGAGGTATGGGAGGCGGCTCAGCCAACTGTAGTGTCTTCTCAGAGTGAGTTGAAGCGGTATTGAGAGCCAGCCACGGCCCCAAACCACTTATCACGTTCAGTCTGATTCACATGGAAATGAATGCTACTTAGGAGTAATCTGATGTTGACATTCTTGGCAGAAAACCAGAAAGCATCTGTTTGTTGAGGAACCTCTATAAGTAGTGCATGGCTGTCTACATAGATGGCCTTGATGAGTAGATTGAATCTCTTGGACCTGAGTTTAATACCCCAGTAAAGGGATTTGGGATCTCATGAACTCTGGAAAGTTTGTGTCCACATGCTGGCCTGGTCAAGATCTATGTATTTTGTGTGCATGTGTGCCAACGAAATCAAGTTTACTGAAGAAAAATCATTGTGTCTGTAACTTAAAAACAATAATAGCAACACTACGTATAAGCATTTTTGAGGGGCCAGACCCCTCCATGTTGTGCCACACCCTGGTTTTATTTAATTCTCACAGCAACACTTTGAGATGAAACTATTATTATTATTCTAGGTTTAAAGACGAGAAAACTGACCCCCAGAGAAGCAATGTCCCCAAGGTCACACAGGTGGTAAGTGAGGGAGCTGGCGCCTGACCCCCAAGTCTATCAGACCCAAGCCTCTGCTCTAATTGCTGATCTGACAGTAAAAGACACCCTCGTGTGAGCAAATTCCTACTATTTCTCTAAATTTAGTAACTTAAAATTCAGCTTTTTTCCACCACTGTTTGCCCTTGAAAATAATGTGATGTACTCCTTCATACCTCCTTCCACAAGAACTAGGTTAGCACTATATATTAAAATTAGTAGTATTGGAATTATATATTAGTAACATTCTGTATTATATATTCATTCCCTTGGTTTGCTATTAAGTGGCACAAGCTGGGTGGCTTAAAATAACAGCAGTTTATTTTCTTTTTCTTTCTTTCTTTTTTTTTTTTTGTTGAGACGAGTCTTGTTCTGTCGCCCAGGCTGGAGTGCAGTGGTGCTGACTGCAATCCCTGCCTCCTGGATTCAAGTGATTCTCGTGCTTCAGCCTCCTGAGTAGCTGGGATTACAGGTGTGCACCACTATGCCTGGCTAATTTTTGTATTTTTAGTAGAGACAGAGATTCACCACGTTGGCCAGGCTGGTCTCGAACTCCTGGCCTGAAGTGATCCACCCACCTCGGCCTCCCAAAGTGCTGAGATTACAGGAGTGAGCCACCGCACCCAGCCATACTTCCCCACCATTCTGAAGGCTAGAAGTCTGAAATCCAGGTGCCAGCCAGTCCAGGTACTCTCTTAAGGCACTTGGAACAGACCCTTCCTTGCCCCTTTCAATGTCTGCTGGAACCAATCATCCATGGGCTTCTTTGACTTGCAGACACATTACTCCAATCTCTGCCTCTGTTGTCTCATTGATTTCTCTGTGTGTTTCTGTGTCCAAATCATTCTTTTCTCATAAGGACACCAGCCCTTGGCTTTAGGGCTCACCCTAATCCAATATGACCTTATCTTAACTTGATCACATCTGCAAAGATGTTTCCAAATAAAGTCATATTCTGGGGTTCTAGATGAATGTGGATTTTGAGGGAGTCACTATTCAACCCAGTACACTATCCAAGAGGCTTACCAGCTCTCCTGGCCCCAGTCAGTGCCCCAGACAAGGATAACTACTTTTAGGAATATCCCATCGTCTCTGGGGTCAAATTACAGCGTCTGTCCTTCCTGTGGGCCAGAGCAGCCTCTAGACCTCAAATCAACAAACAGCAGCTCCTGGAAATCTCTGAAAGTCACAGACCAAGGATAAACATTAGCTTGATATCACTTTTCTACTTTTCCTTCCAAAAAATTCCTGGGCTCTTCCAGCTCCAAGATCATCAATCCAGTGGCAGGTGTTAGTGCTTCTCCATGACCTTTATGACTAAGGACACTTTCCTAGTGATGACAACTTGATCGCAACAACACAAACCATCACCTTCCATGCAAATGAAGGGCACAGAGGAGTTTCAAATACAGACCTCCTCCCCTCCCTGGCTCCAGAGCCTCATGGACTGTAGGACCAGGCCTGGAAGCCCAGAGGACCAGTCCGGAAGCAGCTGCACCATCCTCCCTCATCAGTCAGTGATTCATTGCTTGCTCTGCATTCAACCTGGGCCTTCCCCATCCAGAGCTGCAGAGAGGGGGAGATGAGTCTGGTCGCAATCCCATTTCTGTTGCAGGGAATGTATCCCTCAAGAGAAGAAGACTTTCTGACCCTAGAGACTTGGGAAATGGACTCCTTCTTCCAGCATGTTAGTTCTGCCTTTGTGTCCTCTGCTTTTTCCACCTCTCCGTCTGCTGCTGAAATGCTGAGGTCCCTGACTTGGAGGTTGAGCCCTGTCACGGCTTCTTTCTGGTTGGGGGAGAAATCCTATCAGACACCTCAGCCACACATAAAGAATCTTGAATTAAATCATGTTCCTAAAGCCTGGAATCCATGGCCTGGCTGTAATGGATTTGATGGGCCACCCCCAGTCTTTTTGGTAAAGAACCAAGCCCAGCCCAGGAGTGCACTGCAGTTGCTCAAGCAGGCTTCCCTCCCCCTCATTCAGAACTGGCTCCAGCCATACACCTGGGATCCAGCCTACCTGTCCCACTCCTTCATGCCTCCAGCAACCCAGCTGAGAGCCTTCGACCCCCTCTTGATCCTGCTTTCTGCTTCCCTTACTACCGCTAAACACCAGATCTCCTTATGCCCAGCTCTGCCTGATTTTCGCACCAGACAGCTTCTGATCACCCTGCTCTGCCCCAACTATGGGACCTGGTGGAGCTGATGACAACCTGATAGGAGCCAAGCAGGCCAAGTGCCTGGTGCTCATTGCCTTTACCTGAACCAGCCTCATTAGGATCCATAGGATCCCCCTGCGCAAATCCCAGGAACCAGTGGGTAGGGCATGGGCCCTTTTCCCTTTCCAACTGCCTTGTGCTGCTGTGGTTCTTGGAGGCTCCTGTCGCAGGGCACTGCAGTGGATTAAGCCCCTCTATGGCGGGAAAGTTAGTCCTCACTCCTCTGCACACGAACTCTTCCTTTGATCTCCCTGCAGCAAACAGCAGCTCATTCTGTTTCAACTCTCCCCAGGGATGTCTCAGCCTCACCCAGGAACAAAGTCTTCCTTCCTCAGTCTTGTCGCATAATCTTAAAGACACCGAATTAACTCTGGCTCTAGCATAAATAGTTTCCTTCTAGGTGGGTTCATCTGTTCCTAAAAGTTGAAAGTTGATTTTTTTTCACTTAACATACCTTGACTCCCTTTCTACATCTCTGCATAAGCTATGCCACGCACTGTGTGAGGTCTGAAGACACAGTCCTCTTGGGGTTTAGAGGATGGGCTATAAGAGCTCTTTCACCTTTGGTTGTTTATCGACTGCCCTCGTGATGGATTGTTTGGCCATTTTCAATGGTTGCACAACTACAAACTATCCTACAATGCACTTCCTTACACCTGCATATTTGCACAGTTGTGTGAGTATTTATGTATGGTAAATTCCTGGGAGTAGAATTGCTGGATCAAAGAGAATGCATTCTTGAACTTTTTAAATCATTTTTCCCCATTTTTAAACATTTTGTATAGATTTAGGGGTACAAGTGCAGTTTTGTTACATGGATATATTGCATAGTGGTAAAATCTGGGCATTTAGTGTAACCATCACCTGAATAGTGTATTTACATTGTACTCATTACGTGATTTCTCATCCCTCACTCTATCCCCCTCCCACCCTTTCAAATCTCCATTGTCTATTATTCCAAACTCTGTGTCTATGTATACACATTATTTAGCTCTCTCTTATATGTGAGAACACGTGGTGTTTGACTTTCCATTTCTGAGTTATTTCATGTAAGATAATGGCCTTCAGTTCCATACATGTTGCTTTGAAATATATGACTTGACTCTTTTTTATGGCTGAGTAGTATTCCAGGTTTTCTTTATCCAATCATTTATTGATTGACACTTAGTTTGATTCCATAGCTTTGCTATTGTGAAGAGTACTGCAATAAACATAGCAATGCAGGTATCTTTTCAATGTAATTATAAAATCAATTTTGTTGAGATATAATTTCCATAAATGGGCCTATATAAAATGTACCATTTAATGAATCTTAACGTATATATACCTGTTTATATATACACATTTATGAATATATATTAATATATATACCTATAAAGCTACTAGCACTATCAACATACAGAATATTTCCATTCTTCTTTCCCATGCATAGTCTATCTCTCTATTTATATCCTGCTCCAGGCAAACACTGATCTGCTTTCTGCCACTATACATTGGCCTACATTTTCTAGATTTTTATGAGATAGGGTCTTGCTCTGTTGCCCAAGCTGGAGTGCAGTGGTGCAATTATGGCTCACTGTGGCCTCCACTTCCTGGGCTCAAGCCATCCTCCTGCCTCAGTCTCCCAAGTAGTTGGGACTACAGGTATATTCCAACACACCTGGCTAAATTTTTTTTAATTTATAGTGGAGATGAGGTCTTCTATGTTGCCAGGCTGGTCTTCTAAAGCACTGGGATTACAGGTAGGAGCCAGTGTACCTGGCCCATTTTCTAGATTTTTTAAAAAGAAGAGCTACACAGCATGGGCTCTGGCATCTGGCTTCCCTTGAGATTCATGTGTTGTTGCACATATTAGTACTTCCTTCCTTTTTATTGATGAGTAGTATCCAGTGGATGGAATGTACAGTATGGGTAGGGCACAATTTGTTTATGCATTTTTTGGTGGACAGACCTCTGGGTTGTTTTCAGTTTTAAGCTACAATGAATAAAGCTGCTATGAATATTTTTGTACACGGTATTTTGTGGATATTTGTTTTCATGGACTTTGGGTACCTATGAGTGTAATGACTGGTTGGTTCATGTGGTAGGTATATATTTAAATTTATAAGAAAGTAGCTAGTTTCCAAAGTGGTTGTACCATTTCTTAATTCCTACCAGCAATGTACCCATAAACTTCTGATATTTTCAACCAAATTCCTCTTCAAGATAACTTTACTAACATTCTCCAGAAGTAAATACGAGTTTCTATGTACCACACTCTCACCAACATTGTAGATTCTCAATGCTTTTAATCTTTGCCAATCTAATCATTAAAACATGATGAGTCACTGTTTAGAAATGCATTTATGTAATCACTTGAGATGATGGCATCTCTTCCTGTATGTACTCACCCTTGTATTTTGCCCTCTTTGAACTTTTCATATCCTTTGCCCATTTTTCAGATGTGTTACTCATGCTTTTCTCAGAGCTTTCTCTACATTAGTACTATTATTGCCAATATTCATTATATTTAAATCTTTGGTCCGGCTGGAAGATATTCTGATATAGGGAGTGAGATGGGAATCTAGAGGAATTGCTCTTCAGCAGGCCTGAGGCCTGGTCCTGCCAGAAGACAATCACCTCTCGGGAAGTTGAGCTTCAATTTACCTTGCCTTGCAGTAAACATTTAAGGAAGTCCTGGAGCTGTTTTGAATAAGTTGCTTAGATCTGATGACTACCAGGCACATAGTCAGGATCTCCAGAACAGGTAGGAGAGTCCAGGGAGGGCACAGAGACACCCAAGAACAGGAGGGTGCATGCTTCTCTTACTAGGAGATTGGTATTCCAGGCAACTGTGTTCTCATGGGGAGGTCAGGGGCCTGGGAGCCTCCACCTGGGTGCACGCTGCCCTCAATCCACTTTGTGTGACCATGATTTTCAGACACTTTTCAGTAGCCTCTGCCGTTAAAGAAACTTTATATCCTTGGCTACATTTTTGGCATCTTTACATCAAGTACATCACCCTCCCATGTTGGAACCTGCTGAATTTTTTTCTCCAAATAGCTAGTCAACTGTCCATGGATGCCAGGTGTTAAAGAAGATATCTTTCCCTTCTGGTTCTAATTCCCATTCTGAAGCTCTATTCTATTGCCCTGTTTATTACTGCAATACCTCTATTTTTTTTATGAGTTTGCTTTCTAATAAATTGTAATTGCTAGTAGGACAAGTCCTTTCCGTTATCCTTCTTTCCAAATATTCCCGAATATATTGTTCTTTCATGTTTGCACTTCCAGATACACCCTACTGTAAAAGTGATACTTGGAGAACCTTTCCTTGGAGGGCACAGGAAACATCTATATTTGGTTGGTAATAAAACTCGTAAGCTCTGGGCCCCAGAGGACTCTTTGGTCAGTGCTGCTGTGCTAGGCTTGGGCAAAACTAGGTCACAGCTGACAAGATCACACCTAGGATCTGGCTTGCAGATAGGGAGGACACTTGGTGGAAGGAGATAAAATTCCGCATTTGATGGTTTAGCTGAGAAATCATCATGGGCTGGAAAGAATAAGAGTTCTATGTTCAAAGTCCTGGACAGTGGTCAGGCAGCAGGGTAAGGAAGCTGTTTATAGAAGTGAAGAACACGAGCACAGAATTCTCGGCAAAGGACATGGACACAAAGGTGTCGCAAGGTTTGGGTTTTTCTTTTTCTTTTGTACTTTAGGTTCTGGGGTACATGTGCAGATCATGTAGGATTGTTGCATAGGTACATACATGGCAAGGTGGTTTGCTGCCTCCATCCCCCACATCACCTATATCTGGCATTTTCCCCCATGTTATCCCTCCCCAACCTCCCCCACCCCCCACTCTCCCTCCCCGAGCCCCCCGGCAACAGACCCCAGTGTGTGATACTCCCCTCCCTGTGTCCGTGTGTTCTCATAGTTCCACACCCATCTGTGAGTGAGAACATGCGGTGTTTGATTTTCTGTTCTTGTGTCAGTTTGCTGAGAATGATGGTTTCTAGATTCATCCATGTCCCTACAAAGGACACGAACTCATTGTTTTTTATGGCTGCATAGTATTCCATGGTGTATATGTGCCACATTTTCCTTGTCCAGTCTATCATTGATGGGCATTTGAGTTGGTTCCAGGTCTTTGCTATTGTACACAGGGCTGCAATGAACACATGTGTGCATGTGTCTTTATAATAGAATGATTTATAATCCTTTGGGTATATACTCAGTAATGGGATTGCTGGGTCAAATGGAATTTCTATTTCTAGATCCTTGAGGAATCACCACACTGTCTTGCACAATGGTTGAAGGTTTGGGTTTTTTTTAAGAGTAAATCTTGAAATGTAGACTGTGTAAAAAAACAGGAAGATAATGACAACAGAATGGGATTTAGTATTGGCAAAGGCAGTGAAGACAAGTGCTTCCAGTTCCCAAACAGGCTGTGTTTATGCCGGACTTTGATCCTTAACAAGGTGCTTTTGGGCCCATCTTATTTTCCCATAAAAATGTTTTTGTACCATGGAATACTATGCAGCCATAAAAAGGGTGAATTCATGTCATTTTCAGGGACATGGATGAAGCTGGAAACCATTCTTCTCAGCAAACTAACACAGGAACAGAAAACCAAACACTGCATGTTCTCATGCATAAGTGGGAGTTGAACAATGAGAACACATGGACATAGGGAGGGGGAACATCACACACCTGGGCTTGTCAGGGGCTGGGGGACTAGGGGAGGGATAGCATTGGAGAAATACCTAATGTAGGTGACAGGTTGATGGCAAACTCATCAAACCCATAGCAAACCACCATGGCATGTGTATACCTATGTAACAAGCCTGCACGTTCTGCACATGTATCCCAGAACTTAAAGTATAATAATAATAATAAAATGGTGTTTGTAGCTGGGCGTGGTGGCTCACACCTGTAATCCCAGCACTTTGGGAGGCTGAGGTGGGTGGATCACCTGAGGTCGGGAGTTTGAGACCAGCCTGGCCAACATGGCAAAACCCCATCTCTACTAAAAATACAAAAATTAACTGGGCGTGATGGCACACACCTCTAGTCCCAGCTACTTATGAGGCTGAGGCATGAGAATCACTTGAACCCAGGAGGCAGAGGTTCCAGTGAGCTGAGATTGTACCACTGCACTCCAGCCTGGGCCACAGAGCGAGACTCTGTCTCAAAAAAAAAAAAAAAAAGTTTGGACAAGTAATAGGGGTCCTGACCAATGCTTGAAACTCAGTTTTAGAAACAAATTAAAATAAACACCATAATTCACAAGGAGCACAGTCTGGGTTTCTTGGTGACGACAAACACTAGTCAACTCTGGCAAACTGACGTAGGAAACACAACGTATTGAAAGGATGTATGGAATTAATGGGAACACTGAAGAGCATGGCTTGGGAAATGGGTTGGGAATAAAGGAGCACCAGCAGCCGGGAACACTGCCAAAATCTGCAGAGAGGGACCATCTGCTAGGCCACCATTGCTGCCTCACAGCCCCACCCCCCGACGTTCCCCCACGGGCCACTGAACACCTGCTGCCTTGGCTGGGGACAATCTTCAATGTATCTTTGCATCACTTCTTGAGAGTCAGAGTCCTGGGTGGAGAACATGACTGGCCAAGTCTAAGCGCACCTCTTATCACCAGGGAGGAAGGAGAGGGAACCTCTGCTACCCTTCTCCTCACATGATGGGGTGCACCACCTACTTGCCTCATATTTTAACATTGCTGCTGAGAAGGAAGGGTATTTGGATGCAAGATAACAAAAACAAATGAGGGAACAACAACAACAACAAAATGCAACTGGCAAAAAAAAAAGGAAAAAGAAAAGCCTACACATTACCACACAGTGCAAAGCTTGCTGAAGTGTTGATAAAGCAAAGAAGGCAACGCAGTACCAACCATCACATGCCATTTCCAAACTGCACTGAACAGAGCATGCTGGGGCACAGTTCAGCCCAGCCATACATCCTGCAGGTTTCCTTACAAACACTAACACTCCCTGCTCATGACACCCAGCTTTCCTCTGTCATGGATCACTTACAGTATTAACTGTGAGTATAACGGCAAAGTCATAGATGAGTTTAAAAATCTGTATCTCAAAACTTTTATATCCAGGTGTCTCTGGTTTTCTTTAAAACAGCCACCTTATGAAGTTATATATTCTCAATCCCAACACATAAGTCATTACTCAAAACTCCTCTCTCAGATATGCCTTTAAAAAATTGCCTTTGGGCAAGACAAGGTGGCTCACACCTGTAATCCTAATACTTTGGGTGGCAGAGTTGGGAGGATCACTTGAGTTCAGGAGTTTAAGATCAGCCTCATAGTTTGGATATGATCCGTGGCACAATCTCATTGTAAACACAATATTTACAGTGACTGTCATTGGGTAGTGGTGAATTTTATTTTTTGACAGAGGGTTGGTTAGTGGTGAATTTTATTTTTTGACAGAGGGTCTCACTGTCTGGAGTGCAGGCTGGAGTGCAGTGGTGTGATCTCAGCTCACTGCAGCCTCCACCTCCCGGGGTCAAGGGATCCTCTCACCTCAGCCTCCCAAGCAGCTGGGACCACAGGCATACACCATGATGCCTGGCTGGGTCTTCATTTTTAAAGTCTTCTGTGTCATGGTAAACTTATACTAAACAAATTTGTATGGTTTAATCTGTCTTGTTATAAGGGCCTCAGCCATAAACCTTGTGATGAATGAGGAAAAAAAAATCTTTTCCTCCCCTATAGTAATCATGATACAAGCTAAAGAGTCCAACACCTTGCCTGGCACACAGTAATGACTCAGCAGATGGTGTCATCGGTGTCATAGTAATTTGTACAGAGAAAGATTAGTGGGGCCAGCTTCATGGCTATGCAGCCTGTGGAGTCACTTAAGCCGCATAGTCAGGAGAGCTCTACCCATGGTTTTTTGTTGTTTTTTTTTTCTGAGACAGAGTCTCACTCTGTTACCCAGGCTGGTATGTAATGGTGTGATCTCGGCTCACTGAAACCTCCACCTCCCTGGTTCAAGCAATTCTCCTGTCTCAGCCTCCCAAGTAGCTAGGACTACAAGCATGTGCCACTACACCTGGCCATTTTTTTTGCATTTTTAGTAGAGATGGTGTTTTACCATGTTGACCAGGCTGGTCTCAAACTCCTGGCTTCAAGTGATCCACCCACTTTGGCCTCCCAAAGTGCTGGGATTACAGGCATGAGCCACTGCGCTTGGCCTCTGCCCATGGTTTAATGCTCTGCTGTCATCATCTTGAAAGTCTTAGTGCTTTCCCAACCAGGGACTCCCCATTTTCACTTTGTACTTGGCTCTGTGAGTGGTGAAGCTGATCCTGAGGATAAGAGCATTGGAAATCCATTCGCAGGCAACCTTCTGGCTTCACAGCTCCAGTTGAACTTCCTGGTATGCTCTTTTCTTATAAAGCATGGTCTTAATTTGCTTTTCCCAAAAAGAAGGTCCTGAGGGAAGGATTTAGGTGTAAATAATTTATTTGGGAGATAATCTCAGCAAGCATAATGAGGAAGTAGGGCAGTGAGAGAGGGCAGGAGGGAAGGTCATAAAGGGCATATTAACAAGAGAGTCACTGGAGTGGGCAACGGGTGCTCAGATCTGCTGAGGAGCCTCTGAGTCACCAGGGAACACATGCCTCAGATTTGTGGCATCAAGGAAGTGGTAAGGAATCAGGGGCATTTATCCACCCATTCCCGACCCACACTGCTTAAGAGTTGCTCCTGGGGAATAAAGCCCCCAGTGCTTTTTGGCCTGCCCCAGGAGTGGGTCTGAAGCCCTCCAGCAAAAAGACTCAGAAGCCAGGCCTGGCACAGTGGTCCGTGCCTGGAATCTAGCACTTTAAGAGGCCAAGACAAGCAGATGGTTGAGTCCAGGAATTCAAGACCAGCCTAGGCAACGTGGTGAAACCTCATCTCTACTAAAAATACAAAAATTAGCCAGGCATGGTGGCATGCACCTGTAGTCCAAGCTACTTAGGGGGGCTGATGCAAGAGGATCACTTGACCCTGGGAGATCAAGGCTACAGTGAGCAGAGATCACACCACTGCACTCCAGCCTCTGGGTGACAATGCAAGACCGTATCTCAAAAAACCTAAACCAAGGAAACAAAATGACTCAGAAGCTGGAGACTGGAAGCCACTGAGGTGATGGAAAATAAACCCCAATACATGTTTGGCCTTGGATTTCTTCTCCAGCTTCAAAACACACTGTGTATCCAAATATCATGGTCTGGTAGAAGTTACTCTCAGTTAGGAGGTAGGATGGTTGGGTCTTAATTCTGATTCTGTGTGAGCAAGCCAGGTCCTCCATTTCCCTGGGCCTCTTGTCCCATCTGTGAAATCAGAGAATTGAATGACATCTAAATTCCTTCTACTCTCAATGTTCTATTCTAATTCATTTCTGTAACCAAGAATGTTGAGCTTGGGGAGGAAAAGTGCCAATCCACCAAACAAGTAACTCATTAAAATAGAAGAGTCTCATTAATTTTTTTCTGAAGAACTGAATTCTTTAAAATAGGGAAGCATATTGAATAGGAGAGCAGGAGCAGCTGTTCTGTTTTTCTCTGAGGATAGAATGAAAGGGACTGGACTTATACTGTGCCAAAAGAGATTTATTTAAATTAGACATTAAGCAAGTTGTGAGACAATGCAACGTGTTACCCAAGGAGATGCTGGAACCTGCTCTCTAGAGACAATTTTTAAAGGATTGTTTTATTTTTGTTCTTCAAACTGTACATGTATGTTTCTATCCAGCGTTTTGTATGTACATTTCATCTCACCATAAATTGAGAAGGTACAGTGAGGTCTTTCTAGGAGAAAATAGCAGATAGGAGGCAGTTGTTCAGCACCAACCACCATCCCCAACCTATGGCCATGTCAGACATTACTAATTAATCGCTGCTCTCTTCCTGTTCCAGCTCAGGCAAGGCCTCCTCATTTATCTCAACACCATGATCCAGGTATCCACCATCAATCAATCACAGTTGG
Organism: Ateles fusciceps; assembly: GCA_036589455.1. NCBI lineage: Eukaryota > Metazoa > Chordata > Mammalia > Primates > Atelidae > Ateles > Ateles fusciceps. The sequence goes on from JAZHEH010000078.1 coordinate 13,881,120, forward strand.
CCAGTGTGGTAGAAACCTATGTACCTTCTCAGGTCTCATGTGACTAAGGGACCTCTTCCCATGACAGTTATGACTATTTCACTTGCATTCATGGCTGACTTCAAACAATTTGTACAGAATCCTATGAAAAGATGATGTTCCTGAGTCTCCACAAACATAAAAGTCACAGTGCTCCTGCCTGGGAACTTCAGCATGTTAAGAATTATCTGTTCTTATTAAAATGTAGATTCCAGAATCCCACCCCCAGAGATTCTAATCATTATGGGAAGAGGCCGAGAACCTCCATTCTCCCCGAGTGATTCTGTATGACCGAAGGATCTGGTGATTACTCTCTGGGAGACACTGACACCAAAGGAGGGCAGGAGTCACTGTACAGGCTCAGAGACCTGAGTGGGAACTAGTGTTCTACATTTGAACTCTCAGTTCTAGCTTGATCCTGTTCAGTCCCATCTGGAGTCCAGCTTCCAGGCTGGCCTAGGCTCTGCCGTATCTTCTTGCACAGAAACAAGCCCTTTTTGGCTGGTTCTCCGGGCTGTCTCTGTGATTCAGGTTAAATTGAAATTGCAGGAAGCTCTCTATTGTTTATTACCTGCTCAGCAGGCCAAGACACTTTGCTCTTCACTTTCCTGTGGCTTTCCTCTTAACTATCTCAGATATTTCAGATCCATATGACTGACCTGTCCCTGGACTTTTCTAGTGTATGATTTTTCTTTTCTTGACTCACACTTGCCTTTTTCACAGGAGGACACCAATCAGTTTCACACTTTGTTTCCCCAACCTTCTACAGATTCATAACTATTCATCTCTTTAACAAAGAGGGCTGATAACAAGGACCATATTCAAAATATTTGACAACTGTTCAGAGTGAAGTAAAAAACAGGCACCTGGCACATACCCCAACCAGTCAGAACAGGCACCAGCTCTAATTAGCCAGTACAGCCGCATGCATCCCCACCTGGTGTGGAAAGCTGAATAATGGCCCGTTGTCCTAGTCCCCAGAAGCTGTGAATATTACCTTATATATCAAAGGGACTTTGCAGGTGTGATTAAGTTGACCTTGAGATGGAGACATCATCTTGGATTATCCAGGCCTTAAATGTAATCATAAGTGTCCTTATAAGAGAAGGACACAGGGAGATTTGACCATGTAAGACAGAAGACATATAACTATAGAAGCAAGATGCTTCACAGCTGCTTTGAATATGGAGGAAGAGGACCTAAGCCAAGGGATGTAGGTGGCATCTAGAAGTAAAAAAGGCAAGGAAATAGATTCTCCCTTAGAGCTTCCAGAAGGAGCCAGCCCTACCAACACTTTGACTTTCATCCAATGAAACTAATTTCAAACTCTGACTTCCAGAACTGTGAGAGAATAAATTTGTGTTGTTTTAAGCCACTAAGTTTGTGATAATTTCTTACAGCAGCCCCAGGAAATCAGTGCACCTGGGAATATCAGACTGGAGATGGCCACGTGGGGGTTGGAGGCATGATAGTTGGCCATCACACACCCTGGCTGAGCTGAACTGTGGACCCAGGGTAACATGGAGCCAGGAAGAGGCAGGGATGGAGAGTCTGAGATCTGCTTACGACAGAGGCAGTACAAGTGCAAGAGTAAGATGTAGCCAGAAAAGTACTTATGGCCACAGTCAACGCAAAACTGTAATCAAGTCCTATACGTATCCTCTTTGTCACTAGAACAACACTTTAGACTGTCTAGGGCACAACTCACGGGCTCAAGTTACTGCTGAGTGCAAAGGCTTGCCTCCGCCTTGTTGGTAATGGGGAGTACAGAAAAAGTCTTCTCTATTCCCTTCCAAGAGTCCTGTCCCCTTTTCATGATACATCCAGAAATCCTCTAGCACCTGTAGGGTCTTGCACTGGCACCATGGGAGCTGGCTTTGTGTTCTCTGAAACAGCTCTCTGTGGGGTGCCTCATGGGCTCTTCTGGGATTCCCACTGCTAAGAGCCGCCCTGATGATCTTTTGCCTCTGGATGATACAGGCCTAACGATAGATGTATAGATCAATGGAATAGGATTGAGAGTCCAGAAATAAATCTTTGTATGTATGGCTAATTGATTTTTGACAAGGTTACAAAGACAAGTCAATGGAAAAAGAAGAGTCCTTTCAACAAGCTGGGACAACTGCATAGCCACATGCTAAAGAATAAATGTTCAACTCCATCTTACACTGTATACAAAAATTAACTCAGAGTGGATCGTAGACCTGTATGTAAAAGAGAAAACTATAAAACACTTAGAAGAAAACATGGCATAAATCTTCATGGCCTTGGAGTAGCCAATGGTTTCTTAGATGTCATACCTAACGCACAAGCAACCAAAGAAAAATAGGTACATTGAACTCCTTCAAAATTAAAACTGTGTGTCCTTCAAAGGACTCTATCCAGAAAGGGAAAACACAACCCACAGAATGGAAGAAAATATTTGCAAATTGTCTACTGACAAGGAATTTGTATCCAGAATATACATGGAATTCTTACAATTTAACAATAAAAAAAAATTTAAAAATGGGCAAGGGATTTAAATAGACAGTTCTTTTAAGAAGATATATAAATAGCCCATAAGCACAAGAAAAGATGCTCAGTATCATTAGTCATTAAAGAAATACAAATTAAACCCACAATTTTACACTTATGAAGATGGCTAAGATGAAAAAGACAGAAAATAAAAAGTTTTGGTGAGGATGGGGATAAATAAAACTCTTATACATTACTGGTGGGGAATGTAAATGGTGCAGCCATGGTGGAGAACAGCTAGGCAGTTCCTCAAATGACTTTCCCTCTTGCTCCATGTTCCCACGTGGGGGACAACCATCACTGTAACACTTCCGGTATCTTCCTCCATTCAATTCCCCCCCAAGACACACACACACACACACACACACACACACACACACACACACACACACACAAATGAGACAGAGAGACAAGGACTGGGGATGGAGGCATCCTCACTTCTGACCAGGGGCTAACCTCTCTCATTGTAGGAGGGAACTTGGCCTGGGAAGGAGATAAATTGTAATGGAAGACAGAGAAGGAAGAAATACAGAATAGCACTCAATAGTGACCTCCCCAGGCCTGTTTTCTACTGAGGCATTCACTTTCCTCCCCCAGGCCTCTGTGTCGTGGGGCCAAATTCTGTTCTTTGCTAAATGGCCTAGGATTTCCTCTTGGTATCACAGGCTTCAAAGTCTCTTGGTGCTTCACACTCAACTTCCTGTCCTCCTGGCCAGATTTTTGTCCTGACAGCAGGGTGTTTCCTGGGCCTTCTCACCACCTGCCTCTTTCAGCTTTGAGAGGCTGGCCGGTCTGTGGACCATTTCTCTGACCCGTCCTTCCTCTCCAGTGTCTCTGAGCCCGCCTTCTCACCTGTCACAGCTCCTGCTTCCTGCCAGTGCCCTGAGTCTAGTGGTTGCAGCCCCTCCTCTGGTCACTTCCTCCCACGAGGTTCTGCCTTGGAACCACTGGTCCTGGCCTCTCCCTGTGTCTCCCTACTCCCCTTCTCTGCAAAGCCCTGGCAGGACGAACTAGGACAAAGGGACTAAATGGAAGGGCTAAGAACTCTGGGAGACAAAAGGAGGCTTTGTTTTCATCTGCTCCCTGCTCCTGGCCAGCCGCTTTGCAGAGCTGTGCCATCCACTGTCATGTGCATATTCGCCCCCTGATCCACAGCACATGGCCTGGCCTTTCCTGCCATCTGTCCAGCAACAGAACTGCCTGGCTGTGCTCACTGCAGACTGTAAATAAATGAGTAGTCTCCACTTCTAAGAGAAAACCAGAGCACAGAAAGTATGTTAATTCCATTCCTAACCCATTTACATGCATATATTAATATGAATCATGTTACTGCTCCAGCTGTTTCATTATTACAAATACTCTTTGGTGATAAAACCATCAGGTATAAATAACAAACAGCTCTCCTTCTAGCCTGCACCCTTTCACAACTGCCAACACCATCTTGCTCAACTCTACCAGAAAATCTGCTATAGCCATTAGGAATTTAAAGCTCTCCCCCCTTCCCCTGCCAATAAATTAGTTTCTTTCAAATGGATATTAACTGCCATGTTCCAAGGAAAATGTCAGATACAGTGGGCTATGGTAGCTTGTGGTGCTGGAAGTTATTTTAGAAGAACTTGAATCCAAGCACACAAGTTCATATGCTCACAAAGATCAATGCATATGACACTCTAATGAGTACTGGATCTTACATAATCGTTGAGCAGATGGGCTGTAGCCATGATTTTGTGCAAATGTAAATTATCCTCTAAATGATATGTGCTTGAAAAAGATACACCAGGCTCAAATTTCCAAACACAGAGGGGAAAAAACAACTCACCAAAGCCCCATTATTTACTCAGCTGGTTTTGAATGCAAATCTCCTAGCCAATGTTTTGAAAAATTTATCCCACAGTCTTAAGAAGAGGGAGAAGTCAAGGGCTCTGCACGGTTTCATCTTCCGTTCCCAGCCTTCAACAGCAAGGCATCTGCAGAGAGGAATTTTGCTATTTATTGGGTACAGTCCAGGAAGGTTCACATGCTAATCCTTTTTTTTCCTTTAATATATTTTAAATGGAGGTGTAATTAACACACAATGAAATGTATAGCCCTTAGATGTTTCAAATGAATAAACTTTGACAACTGTAAATGTCCAGGTCACCCACACTCAAAACAAGATATAGAACACTTTCATTACGCCAGAAAAGTTTCCATCCTTGCCCTCAACCAGGCAACTGATGATTTTCTTTCTATTACTATTGAATTAGTTGTGTCTATGTTAGAATTTCATGTACGTAGAAGCATACAGTAAGAACTCTTCTGCTTTTAGCTCCTTTCATTCAAATAATGTCTTTGAGATTCATTTAGCTTGTTACATGTATTTATAGTTTGCTCTTTAAAAAAATTGCTGAATATATTCCATTGTTCCGTGAATGTATTCTATTATTGGAATTAGAATCCAATAATAGAATGTATTTCATTATTCCATTATTCTACTAAATAGACTAAAATTTGTTTATCTATTTACCTATATCTGGACATTTGGATTGTTTCCAGTTGTTGGTGCTAATTCAATGGGAAAAGGAAAGTCTTTATAATAATATTGCTGGAACAACTGGATATATGTGTGGAAAGAATTGAACTCCAATCCCTACCTCACTCTGTTTATAATAGTTAATTCAGGCTGGGCATGGTGGCTCACGCCTGTAATCCCAGCATTTGGGAGGCCAAGGTGGGTGGATCATGAGGTCAGGAGATTGAGACCATCCTGGCCAACATGGTGAAACTCTGTCCCTACTAAAATACAAAAAAAATTAGCCGGACGTGGTGGTGGGTGCCTGTAGTCCCAGCTACTCGGGAGTCTGAGGCAGGAGAATCGCTTGAACCCAGGAGGCAGAGGTTGCAGTGAGCTGAGATAGTGACACTGCACTCCAGGCTGGTGACAGAGTGAGACTCTGTCTCAAAAAAAAAAAAAGTTAATTCAAAATAGATCATACATCCAAATGTAATAGCCATAGCCACAAAATTACTCACATAAAGCAATAATAACTTCATGATCTTGGGATGGGCAGAGTCCTTGGACAGAACACAAATAGCACTAACCATTAAAAAAAATGGATTTTATCAAACTGTAAAGTTTCAGCTCATGAAAAGAGAAGACAAACCACTGGCTGGGAAAAAATGCTTGGAACACATATATTTGACAAATGATTTATATCCAAAATATATAAACAGTGCTTATAGGCTTTAATTACATCTCAATTTTTAAAAAATGCCTACAAACTGACAATAAAAAGAAAAACAACCCAATTTAAAATGGCAAAAAAACCTCAACAAACACTTCACAAAAGATGCACAAATAGCCAGTAAATCCACACACACACACACACACACAAATGCTCAAAATCTCTAGTAGTCCAATTTTTACAAATTCTTGTGTAAAATTCATCTGGTGAGCTGTTAAAGCGTTCTCATTTCCCCATCACACTGGAAGATATGAAATGCCAAATGGAAGCAGATTTTGTTATGTGAAGACTCAGTTCTCCAGCCCCCTCAGACTGTGCGCTTTCTGCTTAGTAATTACAAAGCATTTGCCAGAATTGCTGAGGTGAATGTACCTGCAGCTGCCAGAATCTATCTTTGTGTCATTTGTTGCTGCAAAAAGGAAAAACTGAGAGCTCATAGCTTTGGGCCATGCGTGAGAAAAGAAGGGAGTAGCTTGTAGGATGCAGGCAGGGCAGGTCAGCCCAGAAGAGAGAAAGTGTGTAGGGATTTTATCTTTAATGCAGCTTTTACAAGCAGAATAAAATCAGAATCTCTAAAGGGCTAACTTTTCATCACTAACCATTCAAAGAGAAAACATGAAAGGCTTCTTTCAGGGACTGGACTTTAGCTTTTCTAAAGAATAGCAACGTTTAGAATTTTTTTTTTTTTTAGATGGAGTTTCACTCTTGTTACCCAGGCTGGAGTGCAATGGTGCGATATCGGCTCACTGCAACCTCCACCTCCCAGGTTCAAGGGATTCTCCTGTTCAGCCTCCCGAGTAGCTGGGATTACAGGCACGAACCACCACTGGTCTCAAACTCGTGACCTCAGGTGATCCGCCCACTTCAGCCTCCCAAAGTGCTGGGATTACAGGTGTGAGCACAGCCTCCGGCCACGTTTAGAATTTATCAATGTAACTACTTGGTGGGGCACCGACTACATTCGCAGCAGGTGCTCCTGTAAGCACGGTGAAGGTATGACTGAGTGGTACACATCCTCAGGAAGCTTCAAAGACTCTAACCAGACTGTTTTTCAACCAGTTAGTCAACCATCCATACCAGGTAGCTAAGGAGAAGGAGTTTTCATTGGTGGCGGAAACCGAATAGTGACTAAAGTGTCTCTCGACCAGGGCATTCAAAACATTAGAATTTGGTTATTATTAGGCAGGTGTTTTATGTTACTCCCTAAATCTGGGAAACTAGCTGCTGAGATAAGTAACAAGCATTTTATTTGGATCTTGATTGGAATCAGATTTAGATTAAATTCAGGTGAGAACAGAGTCTCTGCCTTCTAACTACATTTTGAGAACTGCCTAAAGGAGGAAGAAGAGATGTGCTAAGGAGGCTCTTGGCAATGGTGCTGACTCCACAGAATTGAATTTAACAGGGGGCACAGCAACATCTAATTAAAGCTGATTTGGGTAGGAGGATCCCGAATAAAGAAATTTATCAGATAACGATGCTTATCTATTGAAAAGCGTTTTTTAAAAAAACTTACTATTTTATCTAACCCAATATACTAAAAATATCACTCCAACATGTAATCAGAGTGAAATTGATTAGTGAGACATTTTACATTCTCCTTTTTTGCACCAAGCTTTTGGACTCTGGAGAGTATTTTATATGTGCAGTACATCTCAAAGTGGCATGAATTTCTAGAGCTCAGTGGCCTCATGCAGCTCATGGTCTACTTGCATATTGGATAGCATAGGTGTGGGATCTCACAGCGCATGTTTGGCCTATCGCTGCTCTTGGACATGTGAATTTTCCTCCAAAAAAAATATTACAGCTCCTCCTGTAATCCCAGAGCTTTGCGAGGCTGAGGCAGGAGGATCATTTCAGGCCAGGAGTTTGAAACCAATCTGGGCAACATAACAAGACTCTTTCTCTACAAAAAATTTAGAAATTAATTGGGTGTGATGGTACACACCTGTAGTCCCAGCTACTCGAGAGGCTGAGGTGGGAAGATTGCTTGAGACCTTGAGTTCAAGGCTGCAGTGAGTTGTAATGTTGCCATTGCACTCCAACCTGGGCAACAGAGCAAGACCCTGTCTCTAAAAAAACAACATACATATATGTGGTTCCTTAAGGGCAAAGCCAACATCTATTTCTGTTGGCAACTTCCATAGAGCCCTGCCTAAAAGAGATGCCTGTAAGATACTACACAATTAAAGTTAATTGAGTAAGAACTTCTTGATTCATCAACTGTCTCCTGAATTTTTGCTCAGAATGTTAATATTCCTTAAACTGCCAATTTGTGACTTAAAAAATATTTTTCTCTGCTTGGTTAACTTGGTTATATGCTCAGCTGTATTTTCTGCATTTTATTTGCTTGAGCGCAATGGTGAGATCTCGTCTCACTGCAACCTCTGCCTCCTGGGTTCAAGCAATTCTCTTGCTTCAGCCTCCTGAGTAGCTGGGATTACAGGCGCCCACCACCACACCCAGCTAATTTTGTATTTTTTTAGTAGAGATGGTTTTCACCATGTTGGTCAGGCTTGTCTCGAACTTCTGACCTCAGGTGATCCACCCACCTTGGCCTCCCAAAGTGCTGGGATTACAGGTGTGAGCCACTGCATATGGCCTTATTTGCTTTCAAGACAGCCTCTGTTTTTCTTGTAAGTCACAGATGAGTGTGCCACCCTACACTTCCTCCGCCCACGGGCTGCCTCCTAGGGACTGTCCTTCCCCCTGTGGGAGGCCAGTGAAAGTAATAACCAGGAGAGATGCCAGCTGTGTTTCCCACACTCGCTGGATAGAATCCCCCGAGTGCTTGTTAGGGTCACAGGTTATTAGTAAAAGTAAAAAAATGTTTAGCTTGGTTCATCATTTCAGTTGGAAAACTTTCCAAGATAAAATAATTTGTTAAGTCTGCAAAGTATTTTATCATTTACAAAATATATGTGAGCTTTATTTCCTTTGCTACTTAAAACAACCTCAAGGGGTCTGGAGGGTAAATGTCAGGCACCTGTTTGTCGTGTGAGGCGCCGAGACTGCCTGAAGTCCCACAGCTGGGAGCTAGTGGATAGAATTTCCTAACACAAGTCTTCCATTCCTGGTGTTTCCCAAATGTTGAAGGCCCAACTGTTTGTAGTTAGAGATTGATTCCATGAAATACTCAAATTATATTGGCTCGGATCCTGGCTTGCTAATTGTCAGGGATTGGCGCCCTTCAGTATGTCTTCCAGAGAGTTCTATGAGTGCCCTGGTGCCACTGCCCACCTTCCCAGGTCCCTCTCAGCCTGCATTTTGACTGCAACCCCACTGAGCCATTTGCTACTCATAGCCCTTGAGCTCTCTCTGCCCTGTTGGGCACCTCTGCCCTCTGCTGGTGACCCCTGCTCATAACAACTCTCCAGCCATCTTTGGGGCTCCCTTCCAATGTGGGACCTGCTCTCCCCATTCTCCCTAAAGCATCTCAGGCGCCAGGCAGTTACTTGCAGCCAAACTTCCTTGATATGTTGTTCAGGGGACAGAAAAAAGGAAATACAACCCAAAACACAACTGATACTTCCAAATAGACGTGGCTCTGAGCTTCCAGCCTGGACCCAGTCCGAGAGTGCCTCACCAGGTTTAGTTCTTAACTGTCTTTCCACATCAGTGCGAGCTCCAGGCAGCCATACACTGCCCTGGGGCCCAGAAAAGCGGTCATGAGTCCCTTTCCTCACTGCCTTCCCCTGTCTAAAGTTCACCTTTCAAGTTTTCATTTACTGACGTAGAATTAGGCTAGTAGGATTGTCAGCAGAGATGGCCTCTTTTTCCGGGGAGTCTGTCCTCCTCGAGCTTGCATTATGGCCTTGAGTGGGACAGATGAAGTGACACTGGAAAGTAGCCACCCAACATCCCTGTGTTCTGTGGCATTCAGACTTAAATGACTGCCTCCAAGAGAGTCCACTTCCTTCGCACAGGCTTTCCTTTAGTGTGAGGTCAAGTTCAAGGCTGCAGACGCCTACTGTTCCCACGGAAACACAGATCTAGGTCTCCAGCTTGCTGGAGAACATACACAACTCCCCCAGAATTATGGGGCAATATCTTAAGGACACAGAGCAATGTCACTCCCTGCTGAGAAAGTACAAGTCTCTTCTAATAACAAATGTCTGCAAAAAGAGACACTGAATTTGCAAAACCAAGAAAAAGCTTAACTCCTCAGTCTAAGAAATCTGTAATTGGACCACTGTGTCCAATTCAGGTTTGCTCTCCACAGAGGTCCATGCACCCCTAGCACCTTCGCTTTCCCCCAGAGAGAGGTTTTCCCTGACAGAGGGACAGAAGGGAACAGCCTGCCTCAATGAGAAATTTCATATCCCCCTCTTAGGAAGTGATTCTCTTAGGAGACAGTTTTTGCTGCCAACTTGAACGTGCTGCTTTTACCAACTATTAAACCCACCCAGGCTTCCAAAAACAGATGCAGTTGTAGTGAGGGCAGCCTGTGGTAGCCAGTGCTGAGCAAGTCTAGTGTTCTGCCCATCCTCCTGGGAGTTCTTACACGGTGTAGATAGAACAGAACTTCGCCTCCGCTGGGTGACTCAGGCACCCAAACACCAATTACTGCACTGTTCTGCTAATACAATGACGCCTTCAGTGAAACTGGACTGGGCATGTCAGTTTGCCCTGGTACTAAATGGCCCCAGACAACTCTCCGTTGAGTTCTGTCTCCTCCTTTATAGCTGTTTTAGTCTGTGTTGTTGTAACAGAATATCAAAGACTGGGTAATTTATAAAGAACAAAGATGTATCTCTTACATTTCTGGAGGCTGGGAAGTCCCAGGTCAAGGAGGCTACAATCTGGCGAGAGCCTTGCTGGTCATCCCATGGTGGAAGGTGGAAGGACAATAGAGCACACATGAGAATGGGAAAGGGGGAGGGTGCCAAATTCATCCTTTTTATCAGGAACCCACTCCTGTGATAACTAACCCTCTCCCATCCTAACCGCATTAATCCATTTATAAGGGCAGAGCCTCGTGGCCTAATCACCTCTTAAAGGTGATTACCACCACCCACCTCTCAACACTAGCATTGGGGATTACATTACTACACACTGGAGTCAGCTGGGGAGCCTTAAGGCCTTCCCAACCCCCAGGCTTCCATTGCTGGAAGATTCTGATACAAGTGGTCCTGGGTAGGCCGGGCGTGGTGGCTCACGCCTGTAATCTCAGCACTTTGGGAGGCTGAGGCGGGCGGATGACAAGGTAAAGAGATCAAGACCATCCTGGCCAACATGGTGAAACCCTGTCTCTACTAAAAAATACAAAAATTAGCTGGGCGTGGTGGCACACACCTGTAGTCCCAACTACTCTGGAGACTGAGACAGAATTGCTTGAACTGGGGAGGTGGAGGTTGCAGTGAGCCGAGATAATGCCACTGCACTCCAGCCTGGCAACAGAGTGAGACTCTGTCTCAAAAAAAAAAAAAAAAAAAAAAAATGGTCCTGGGTATGTCTTGGGCATTGGGAGTTTCAGAAGCTTCCCAGGTGATTCTAATGTCCAGCCAGGGTTGAGACTCCAGGTGTGAAGATGAAGGGACTTCTTCATAGGCTAGTTAATACCCTGTGGGAATCCGTCAGCTCCCTTCCCCATAACATCTGACAGCTATTTCCACCATTAGGAGTCTCCGGAGCTTTGCCTTGTCTATACTTTTAGCTCCTTGGAATATTTGAGTCTTTAAGGATGTTTTCTGGACCTTTCCTTTCTTGAATAATGTATAGAACATGTGATTAGAAAGATTAAACTCTTGGTCCAGAGTCTGAAATTGTTGCAGATAAGATTTTATTGGTCATTGATTTGGGATCAAATCTTGGTATTTAAGAAATCTGAGCCACTTCCTAAAACAGAATTTTATCTTGAGCTATAGAGAGCACACTCTGTCCCCAAACATCACAGCTTCCTTCCTCATCTTCCAGACTTGAAACTCAGGATTCTTTTTCAGCATAGAGGTCTGATCTAAAAGGCCAAAGAGTTGTAGTTCCAGCTTTCCTACTCACTTCCTGTGTGACCTTGGGTAAGTTGCTTAATCACTCTGGGCTCTATATGCCTCATTCTTAAGTTTCCAGTAATATATGTCATAAACTTAATTTTATAATCAATGGGCTGTCGTGATCATTAAGGATTGTAAATGCATGCTTTTTTGTAAAGAAAGAAATTCAGCAGTATTATTACAAGGTAAAATACCTACTGTGAATTGGTGTTAACCCTTCTCTTCTTCCTTTCTTTTCCACAAGTTGAACTCTAGTTTAAGGTTTTAAAACTGTATACAGAGATTATTGAAAGTGATTTCTGAGACTCCTGTAAAGCACAAATAATATACTATTTTAATTTGGGGTGGGATTTCTTTTGTATTAAATCTATTTAGGATTAGAACTGGGAACATGTGAAAACAAAGTTGAATGATGCAAAGTCCAGCCTTCTGAATGGAAGACTGAGTTTTGGGAACTACTTGGGAACTGGACAGCCCCTCCCCCTGCTCTGCTATATACAAGGAAAAATATTCCCAGCAAGTGGACAGGGCTCTTCCCAAGGCTAATTTCCCAGAGCCATTTTGTAATGCAATTCAGGTTTCTGACTCTCTGATAGCAACATGTTGTCCCAGTGTTGTGCCTGCAGGAAGGACATCTCTTGCAGGCCAGGGGAGGTTAATGGCAGACCTTAACCCTCATGGTGCCAGAGGACCAATTTATTTTCAGATGTCCAAGGCTGACAGAGGAAAATCAGAAAGAGAAAAGAAAAGTGAGCTTCCACTTTGAGTCAAGACCATCCCAGTTTCTTATCTCCACGCCTTCATCCTCAGGGCTCAGGGATCTCCCCCTCCACCTCCACACAGCAGAGTGGGCAGGAGAGAGCCCAGCTGTGACCTCGTGCACCTGGATGGGGCCCATGGATTTCATTACACAAATGGAGGCTGAAGTGAAGGAGAGTCAGACAGACCAGGGAGAGGGAATGCTGAGGCCTGATGGAGAGAAGGGATTAAGGATCCACACGGTGTGGGGGAGGGGAAGATGGAGGCGATGGGAGAAAGAGAGGTCCCCAAGAGGGAACACTATGCAGCCACACAGCACGCTGCTCTGACCTCCCTTCAAGGCAACCTGCTGCACGGAGAGAAACCCATTCTGTTTCACAGAGAGAAATGTTCTGTTTCACAGAGAGAAGCGTTCTGCATCTTCTGATCTGTTTCAGCCCTCACAAGGAGCCCCCAGGACCCCCACTGTGCTCCTTCAGTTGCTCCCAGCCCATCACTGAGCACAGTGAATGCTCCTTTGCCTTGAAGATCCTCATCTGCTGGGGATCTTCAGGGCTGCCCTGAGATTCCTCCTCCCCAGGCCTCCTTCCTCCCCTTGCTCCTCCCACAGGTGTCAGGTCTGAGCTGTACTCTGAAGGCGTTCTCTTTACCTTTCACAGCTGTGTCCCCCAATCGATAAATCTCTTGTGTGTCTAATTCCGTCTTAGTGTCTGCTTCTTAAAAAACCCAAACTGGGCCAGGTGCAGTGGCTCATGCCTGTAATCCCAGCACTCTGAGAGGCCGAGGCTGGTGGATCACAAAGTCAGGAGTTCGAGACCAGCCTGGCCAAGATGGTGAAACCCTGTCTCTACTAAAAATACAAAAATTAGCTGGGTGTGTTGGCGGGTGCCTGTAATCCCAGCCATTTGGGAGGCTGAGGCAGGGAACTGCTTGAACCCAGGAGGCTGAGATTGCAGTAAGCTGAGATAGTGGCACTGCACTCCAGCCTGGGCAATAGAGCAAGACTCTGTCTCAAAAAAAAAAAAAAAAGAAAAATCCAAACTGACACTGCCCCTCTGGGATGTCCACGGGGAACTTCTACACAGGGGTGTCCTAGTTTATGTGCGAGGAGTCCTTTCCCTCTGCCCACTTATAATCTCCCCCTGTCCCACTATGCAAAACAAGATCCCTCTCACCTCTCCAGAGTATGAGTATGAACGTTGCCCCAGGGGTATTAAAAACAGCTCAGGTGCCAAACAAGAACAATGTGAAACATTGTCATCAGCCTTCTTCAATCAAGATCCCATGAGCAATGATTGTTTCCACCTTAAGTATATTGAGGCTAATGGACAGATCATGGTGTAAGATACGGGGTGTTTTGTTTATGTCATTATGCTCTTGCTTCACATCTGTTAAAGACCAGGGTGGCAGAAGTGATGTCAAGTTTCATTCAAACATTTCCTGGAGCGGCCATGAGAAGGCTTCTCACAGAACTCCAGTTCCAGGGAGCTCAGTTGACTCAAGAGCCCCAGTTCCTGCACTCTGAAATCCATTGGGACAAATGTGCACGATTCCACTGCCATGGGCTGCTCTCTGCCAACTGCTGAATGTGAATGGGAAACTGAGGCAGATCTGCTCCTGGGAGACTCGGGACTCCTCTGATGGCCAGCTTTGACTCCGAATTCCCTGGTGGCCTTGCTGAACCTTCTTGAGGCTACACAGCAGCCACGGACACTTCCACCCTCTCTCCTTTAAGCAGCCTCCCATTCACACTGCCATCTGACCGGTCCTAGCCTTTCCAGCACCGCCACCCCACCTTCACTTCCTGTCACCCTTGTTTCCTCTAATAAAATCTTTGCATGCCAAGTCTCTGCATGTGTAAGCTCATCGTGGGTCTGCTTCTTGGAGAAACCCACTCCAACACAGGTCCCTTCTTCCACCGTAAGCCACCCCCCTGCCCTGGCCGTCAAAGACGGCAGCCCTCCTAAGGTGAAGCACGTGGGCATAAAGCCGATGTGACCTGACAGAGCTGAGCCTTCCTTCACCCACACAGGACAGTCACAGCGGGGCTCCGTGGCCCAGCTCTCCATGTCTCCTTCAGAAATGCAAGGATGCCATCATGGAGAATGCAAGTCAACGGGAAGATTTGGATTAAAAACTAAAGTTGAACATTTTTTTCTTTTTTGAGACAGGGTCTCACTCTGTCACCCAGGCTGAAGTGCAGTGGCGCAATCTTGGCTCACTATAGCCTTGACCTCCTGGGCACAAGTGATCCTCCCGCCTCAGCCTCCTGAGTAGCTGGGACAACAAGCACATCACATCACACCTGGCTAAATGTTATTTTTGTAGGAATGGGGTCTTACTATGTTGCCCAGGCTGGTCTTGAACTCCTGGGCTCAAGCAATCTGCCTGCCTCAACCTCCCAAAATGCTGGGACTACAGATATGAGCCCCTACTATGCCTGGCAAAGTTGGACATTTTCTTTTTTTTTGAGACAGACTTTCTCTCTTTTTGCCCAGGCTGGAGTGCAATAGCGCAATCTTGGCTCCACCTCTTGGGTTCAAGCGATTCTCCTGCATGAGTCTCTCGAGTAGCTGTGATTACAGGCATGGGCCAGCATGCCTGGCTAATTTTGTATTTTTAATAGAGATGGGGTTTCTCCATGATGGTCGGGCTGGTTTCAAACTCCCAACCTCAGGTGATCTGCCCTCCTTGGCCTCCCTAAATGCTGGGATTACAAGTGTGAGCCACCGCACCTGACCAAAGTTGGACATTATCTAACAGAAAGTAAGTCTGTTTTGATGATGAGACTTGGCCTTGCTATTTTGATTACACAGCGGACATTTTCCGTACATTGAATGACCAAAACTGAGGGGCAGAGTGGGGTGAGCCCACATGTTCAAGCACGTAGTTTTAAAAGTATAGATTTTTGCTGGGCACAGTGGCTCACACCTGTAATCCCAGCACTTTGGGAGGCTGAGGCAGGTGAATCACCTGCGGTCAGGAGTTTAAGACCAGCCTGATCAATATGATGAAACCCCATCTCTACTAAAATTACAAAAATTAGCCGGGTTTGGGGGGTGTGCACCCTGTAATCCCAGCTACTCAGGAGGCTGAGGCAGGAGAATCGCTTGAACCCAGGAGGCGGAGATTGCAGTCAGCAGAGATCTCCTCATTGAACTCCAGCTTGGGCAACAGAGAGAAACTCTGTCAAAAAAAAAAAAAAAAAAAAAAAAGATTTTTAAAGGACATTGATAAACCAGAATTGAAATTAATGATATTTCAGGTTTTCCAACCTTTTCTGAATATACCAGGTATGAAAATATGCTTCCAAAGTAACTGTTATAATTAAGAATTACTTGGTAAGTGTTGGTAAAGCTTTTTGGTTTATTTCCTAGAGAGTAAGAGAAATTAGTCATTCTAATGACTGAGTAACAAATCCTCTTGCAAGTCAAGTGGTTTCTAGTCCTTTGCCTTGAGCTAAATTGAAGGAGTACTTAACTGAGCTGTCAACTGATAGATGGAAAATATGATTTTGGCAGATATCTTAGAAGGAGCTTAGCTAAGAGAAATTCTTCTCTTTCCTCCTACTTATTTATGTAAGCGAATGTTTACCAGCACCTGAATCTATAAAATTAAGGATAAAAAAGAAATTGTTGCTAACTCTGCCTCATTCATTCCCATATATGTGAGCTCACTGGAAAACACCAACAAATACTTTCGTCTAGCTCACTGAGAAATTCATTTCAAATACAATTTTATTTTTCCTATTTAAAAATTATTTTCATGTTTAATAACTTGTGATATTTTTATGTTATGTTGATTAATGTGTACTACTAGTGACATTCATGAGGGCCAAAAAGAATTTTTTTTAACACTTAGGGCTTAAGGATGCAGGAAAAAATGTCTTATTTATAAAATTTTCATTTCATATAGATATTTTTGTGGCAGAGAAGTAAAACAGGGTGATCAGCAGGCATTAGAATATAAAAATGTATTACATTAGAAAATACATCAGGGAAAGGCAATGAAAATATGAGTTCAAGAAGAAAAAAGTATAAAATTTTAGACAACTATAAAGGAGCTCATTTATGTGGTTATTTTTTTTTTTTTGGAGATGAAGTCTCATTTTGTTACCCAGGCTGGATTCTAGTGGCCTGATCTTGGCTCACTATAACCTCCGCCTCCTGGGTTCAAACGATTCTCCTGCCTCAGCCTCCCAAGTATCTGGAATTACAGGCACCCACCACCATGCCCAGCTAATTTTTGTATTTTTAACAGGGATGGGGTTTCACCATGTTGGCCAGTCTGGTCTCAAACTCCTAATCTCAAGTGGTCCACTCACTTCAGTCTCCCAAAGGGCGGGGATTACAGGCGTGAGCCACCACATCCGGCTTGTTTATGAATTTTTAAATGGATAATAGATATCAAATCACTATGATGGTTAATAACACTGGATACGTTTAAATAGTAAATTTAAAATGGTTTCATTTAAAAATGCTCATAGTTATAACATGTATAATAGGTCAGAAATAATATTCTGTGCACCTACTTTAACTGATTTAAGCTATGATGCCGATGGACGTGGCTTTTCGTGATTTACTGAGAGGAGATGCAAAATAAAAAGTCTGAAGGCCAGGCAGCTCAAGAGTTCTCAATTTTGGTTGCCCATTAGAAACTCCTGCCTGTAATTCCAGCAATTTGGGAGGCTGAAGTGGGCAGGTCACTTGAGGTCAGGAGTTTGAGACCAGCCCGGCCAACATGGTGAAACCCTGTCTCTTCCAAAAATAAAAAAAATTAGCCATCCATGGTTGCAGGCACCTGTAATCCCAGCTACTTGGGAGGCTAAGGCAGGAGAATCGCTTGAGCCTGGGAAGCGGAGGTTGCAGTGAGCCAAGATCATGCCACTGCACTCCAGCCTTGGTGACAGAGCAAGACTCTCTCTGGAAATAAATAAATAAACAAGTTCAAAAAAGGAGAATATCCTGGAGTGTTTTTTCAAAAATATATTGATTCCTGTGCCCCACTCCAGACCATATAAATCAGTCTCTAGGAGAGGGACCCAGGCATTGAGATTGTTTAAAAATACTCAGGTATTTTTAATGTGTCTAGGCTTGAGAACCCCTGGGGGACTAGAAGAATAAGGACCCATCCAGGGTGACTGGAAGTTATCTGGATCTAATGGAAAGATCAGGCAGCTGAGACTCGGCAGCCCTGGGGCAAGAACAGTGAGAACTCCAAAACTTCGACGCCTCTCTTTAGTCTCTGGTGAAGAAGACCTGAGGAGTCCAGCTGGTTGCATTCTAAAAGTGCACATGGCCACTCCATGGCTCAGTTTCAGGGTCCCAGAAGCCCCCTGCTGGGCTGCTCCTGCTTCTCCTGGTGCCGGGATTGCTCTTTGTCATGATCAAGGTGAGACACCCCTTTGCTGGACCTGTAGAATGTGAGGCTGACTTCAGAGTGGGGAAGGCGAGAAGAGAAGAAGGATTTGGAGACAAGAAGACAGGGTGGAAGGGCATGCTCCCAACTCCTATAGAGTATATGGATGGGGTGCACCAGGGGCATGGATTATGTTGATTCTGACCCACTCTAAGTCCCTTGGCATTATTTGAACTTGTCTAGAGTCTACCCAGCTCCCAAGAAACAGAGACACCCAATTTGCATGAACAATGGGTCCATAGCAGGTAGGGAGAGCCAGAAAGAAAACCAACAGGGGAACTAGGAGTCACGAGACTCGTGGGCACCAGGGAAGGCTCCCTCTTGGCTGGCCGTGTAACCCTGGGACTTTGTCACACAGACAGGCAGAAGGAAGTGAGCACTAACCTCTTTTCCGGCTCTGTGATTACATTTAGTGGCTGCAAAAGTAATTTCGGTTTTGCCATTACTTTTAAATGGCAGTAACCACAATTACTTTTGCACCAACCTAATATTTCAGTGGTCTCCTGTCTTGTAGGAGTTTATAGATGACTAGAGTCCATTGTCAACCTGCACATCTTCTAGGTCTGTCTTGTCTGTTTATATGAAGCACGTATTCTAACAGAAGTGTTAGCTTAACATGGTCATGGTCATGGGCAGCTGAGAGAGACATCTCCACGACCAATCGTCCGCCCCTGGTTTACTTATTGGATTTACAAAGCCTCGCACATCTTTCTCTCGTGTCATATGCAATCAATATCTGACATCAAGCACTGAGATTCATCAGCCACACCTAATTCTGGGAAAGGCCAAATGAGAAAGTTGTATCTCTCACACATGACGCCTCTCTTTATGTTCTGTACCTGGTGTATTAGTTTCCCGTGCCGACCTAACAAAGCACCACAAACCAGATGAGTTTAAACAACAGAAACTTATTCTCTCACTATTCCAGAAGGCAGCAGTCTGAAATCGTTATCACTGGGCCATAATAAAGGGTTGGCAGGACCATATCGTCTCTGGAGTTTCCAGAGGGAACCTGTTCTTGCCTCTTTTGGTTTCTAGGAGCTGCAAGCATTCCTTGACTTGTGGACACATCACTCCAATCCCTGCCTCCATCTTCATGTCACCCTCTCCTCCACCCCCCGTGTGTGTGTATGTGTGTGTATGTAATCTATCTCCGCCTTCTCTTTTAGGGATAAGTGGATTTCTAATCCAGATAATCTCCACATCTCCGGATAATTAATGTAATCTCATCTGCAAAGATCTTTTTTCCAAATGATGTACTATTTACAGGTTTCAGAGCTTAGGACCTGATATCTTTGAAAGCCATTATTCTGTCTACCATACCTGGTAAAGAGATGTTACTTAGTTATAAAGAGTTTTCCATCAGTCACTGAAACTTATGCACTGTGTGGTCTCTGGCCACACCTTTCCCTTGTGAGTTTGGCTTCTGGGCTCCTAAATGTCTAATTCGACCTCTAACAACAATACTCAACTTGATGGCTTCTAAAACCCTAGGTGTCTGTCTGAGATAGATAGGAATCTAGACAAAAATATTTCAGATACTTGTTATCAGAGGGGGAGTATGGATGGGGGAATAGGATGATGTGTTCCAGAACTTGACCTGGGAAGCAATGCTGTGAGTCTACAGGGGGAGCCCAGGAGATTCATTCATCAAATTACTGCTCTGTGCAGATGTGTCATTTTATGGTAAGGGTGTCCTTGAATCCTAGGTGTCCTCCAGGGAACTCTGTGTGGTGGAGGGACAACTTTCTAGGCCACAGGACACCTTTTTTTTTTTTTTTTTTTTGAGAAGGAGTCTTGCTTTGTCACCCAGGCTGGAGTTCAGTGGCACAATCTCAGCTCACTGCAATCTCTGTCTCTTGGGTTCAGGCAATTTTCCCGCCTCAGCCCCCTGAGTAGCTGGGATTACAGGTGTGTGCCACCATGCCTGGCTAATTTTTGTATTTTTAGTAAAGATGGGGTTTCACGATGTTGGCCAGGCTGGTCTCGAACTTCTGACCTCAGGTGATCTGCCTGCCTCAGCCTCCGAAAGTGCTGGGATTACAGGTGAGAGCCACCGCACCCAGCCTGACAACTTCACTCCTTTTTTTTTTTTTTTTTAGAGACAGGGTCTCACTCTGTTGCCCGGGTTGGTGTGTAGTGGTGCAATCAAAGCTCACTGTGACCTCAAACTTCCAGGCTTAAGCAATCCTCCCGCCTCAGCTTCCTGAGTAGCTGAGACTACAGGCGCAAGCCACCAAGCCACCAGCTAATTTTTAAAATGTTTCTTAAAGATCGGGTCTCAGTATGTTGCCCAGGCAGAGGACAATCTTTTTTTGTAATTTTTAATTTTAATTTGTGGGGTCCATGTGTGGGATGTACAGGTTTGTTGCATAGGTAAATATGTGCCATGGTGGCTTGCTGCACCCATCAACCCATCACCTAGGTATTAAGTCCAGCATGCATCAGCTATTTTTCCTAATGTTCTCCCACCTCCCGACAGGCCCCAGTATACGTTGTTCCCCTCCCCTGTGTCCATGTGTTCTCATTGTTTAGCTCCTACTTGTAAGTGAGAACATGCAGTGTTTGGTTTTCTGTTCCTGAGTTAGTTTGCTGAGGATAATACTTCCAGCTTCATCCATGTCCCTGCAAAAACATGATCTTGTTCCTTTTTATGGCTGCATAGTATTCCATGGTGTACCATGGTGTGTATGCACCACATTTTCTTTACCCAGTCTATCATTGATGGACATTTGGGTTGATTCCATGTCTTTGCTATTGTGAATAGTGCTGCAGTGAACATTTGCGTGCATGTATCTTTGTAACAGAATGATTTACATTGCTTTTGGTGTATACCCAGTAAGGGGATTGCTAGGTCAAATTGTATTATTTCTGGTTCTAGGTCTTTGAGGACTCATCACACTGTCTTCCACAATGGTTAACTAATTTACTTTTCGATCAACACTGTAAAAGGGTGAGGACAACTCTGAAAGGGGTACGATTGGGCTGAACAATCTGTAGCCAGATCACCTAAACCTGCCCCGGGAATGGTGGCAGGAAGAGAGGGAACAAGGGAACAAGGGGCAGCAGAGGGGAACATGAGCTCATGCTCCATTTTTGGATACTGTTGGAAAAGAAAGCTGAATAACAAGAGGGCAGAGATGCAAAATCTTGATAAAGGATCTCCATCTGCATGGTGCTTTTCATCAACAAATGGTTCTGAGGTGCAATTAGCAAATGTGAAAGGATCTCTCAGGACAGTCACAAAATGGGTTGCTAAGTTTGGAAGCTTCTCTGAGTACCCTGCACATGGTAAGTTCCCATTAAATATTTGTTAATGCGTTGGTGTTTCGACTTGGGAAAGAAGGGTTTCAGCCATGCACAGCATTATTTTAGCTTTGGGTGGATGGTGGATCCTCGCTATCCTGTCCTGGCGTTTGCTGTACTAAAAACTCTTTAATTTGAATTTGGGTAGTTTCATATCATATTTGGTTTAACACTGAACCAACACTGCCAACACTGTGGATAAAGGGTTTTCTGTTGGGTTTTAAGAGCACCAGCTCTATCCATTTGTGGTGTTTAATCCATTCTGAATCAATTATATAAACCAAATAAATGACTCAATGGTTTTCTTATTTACTAATCTTTTTACTTGTTTATTTTCTCAATGATTCTAAGCCATTCTGCACTATCTTAGTATCCACTCCTTGACACTCTCTCTCTCCCTCTCTCTCTCTCTCACACACACACACACACACACACACACGCACATACACACACACACAGAGTGTGCTGTCCTTCATAATTTGGTACCAGCTACAAAATGACTAATAGGCAATTATAGTTTTCTCTTGAGAGTCTACGGAATATGAAATATTAACAGTCCTCTGACTGGGTGTAAGTGTTTGGTGATGATTTTAATCACATTGGAGTTGAAAAAAGGCATCAACCTACTATGATCTTTCTGGAATGGAACCAAACCAGGGACTCTCCTGGCTGTGACATGAGTGAGAAGAGTCAAGGTCTAGGCCTGGCTCTGCCACTAATTTCCTTCTCTGTCCAGGGACCTACTACAAGCTGCTCCCCAGTGGCCATGTCTGTGCTACCAGCTTGCAGCGGGTCCCTGGGCAGAGGAAAGGAGTCCCTGGAGCTCTGTGTCTATCCGCCTCGCAGACTATTCTCACCCTAGCATCAGGTCCTAGCTTTAATGCCATTCCTTGGGGATGCCTTTCCTGACTCTGGGTCTAGCACAGATTCCCCTGCTACCTTCCTCCAGGCCCTGATCACGCATCACCCTATTCATGTTTTCAGTACCTACTATATTCCAGGCAGTGAGCTAGATGCAGGCATGCGGTGTGAAAAAGATTGCCTGCCCTTGTGGAGTTTAGGATGGGTGGCAGGGAGGGGCTGGAGGTAGACAACAGCCCTGCATGCAATAAAGGTAGATTTCAGCCATCAGAAGTCACCAAAGGAGAAGAAAGGGGTCTCATGAGAAAGTTCACCGAGGGCCATAATGGGGACTGAGCTCAGGCCCAGGTCCCAGCTGGAAAGGTGAGAGCCCTGTGCTCATTCCTGCCCAGAGGTCTGCTTCAGGCCTCTGGCTCAGGACCTTCTATTCACAATGTACTGAAGCCTGCTGAGTGCCCAGCTGTGATGTGCCTCTTTCTTCAAACTCCACCCGGTCAAACCTAGACTGTGGTGGGCACAGGCCCTGACCTGTAGAGGGTGGTCTGGCTTTGTTGTAGAATTGGGCATTTCTGAGAGTTTGGGAGATTCCTTAACAAGGATCAGTATAAAGTACAACACGGTTAATTCCTGAGTGCAGGATGTGATGAGCGACGGAGGAATCAACTGTGAAGCAGGAACAGGAGCCCAAGAAAAAGAAAGGGTCTGTATAAATAGTGATGGGTCTCTAGTTTTTATTTCAATAAATATTAAAACAACTGCCAGGCATGGTGGCTCACGCCTTTAATCCCGGCACTTTGGGAGGCCATGGTGGGCAGAAGACCTGAGGTCTGGAATTCAAGACCAGCCTGGCCAACATGGTGAAAGCCAGTCTCTATTAAAAATACAAAAAAAATAGTCAGATGTGGTGGCACTGCCTATAATCCCAGCTACTCAGGAGGCTGAGGCAAGAGAATCACTTGAACCCAGGAGGCAGAGGTTGCAGTGAGCTGAGATCGCGCCATTGCACTCCAGCCTAGGGGACACACAAAAAAACCAATGGTGCCTGGTGGCCACGTCTATGCTATAAACTGTCCCCCTGACGACAAATAGGAGAACCAGAGTAAACACCTGACTACACTGGGGAAGAGGACACGGTCGTCAGGCTATGGTTGATGGGACCAGAGAGAGCACCCATCCCAAGGGAGACCAATCAGAATGTTTCTCCAGGTAGCACCCATCCCAAGCTAGACCAAAATCCTCCAGGGTTTTCCAAATTGGAGCCAAGGAAAGGACCCAACATCCAGGTCCCAGCTGTATAGAGAAAGCTGCACAACACAGTAGGAAAGAAAGAAGTTGCTATGAAGAAAGCAGCACAGATAGAATGGAGACAGAGAGAGAGATTCCTGGTGCTATGTAAATCCCTCATTCTAGTCCAGGCACAGTGGCTCATGCCTGTAATTCCAGCACTTTGGGAGGCTGAGGCGGGTGGATCACTTGAAGCCAGGAGTTTGAGACCAGCCTGGCCAAATGATGAAACCCTGTCTCTACAAAAATTAGCTGGGTGTGGTAGCAGACGCCTGTAATCCCAGCTACTCAGGAGACTGAGGCAAGAGAAACGCTTGAACCCGGGAGGCAGAGGTTCCAGTGAGCTGAGATGGTATCATTGCACTCCAGCCTGGGTGGCAGAGTGAGACTCTGACTCAAAATTAAATAAAATTAGATAAATAAATAAATAAATATCCCTGCTTCTAGTCGTTTCTGTGGTCCAGAGGGACCTCCTACCCTTACCATGACTATTGTTGACTCCTTAGGGGAAAAATAAGAAATCCTTCCATACTCTAAACTAGATTGAGTTGGGTTTTTGTTTGTTTATATCCCAGCCTCTCCAAGAGCATAGATCTTCTGCTCCATGGCAGGGCCAGGACCACACTCAGCTCCAGGCAACTGCACTGAGGACTCAGTGACACAAGTAAGCAGAGCTTCTTCCACTTCAGCAATTATTATTTTAGAGAAATGATTTGAAGACATTATTTTGAAGAAACTAATGTCACACAGAGAGCTAATGTTGACCTTAATTGTGTTACTATAAGATTAACTCAACATAATTTAGCAAATATTTCTTAGGCATCTAGAACGTAATCCTGTTCTGGGAACCAGAGAGAAGGTAATGACCAAAAAGCACAAACATCTCTATTCCTCATAGATATGACTTGATCTGTGTCCCTGTCCAAATTTCATGTCGAATTGCTATCCCCCAGTGTTGGAGGTGGGCCTGGTAGGAGGCGACCAGATCCTGGAGAGAGATTCCCCTCTTGCTGCTGTTCTTGCATTGGTCAGTTCTTGTGAGATCTGGTCATTTGAAAGTGTGTAGCACCTCTCCCTTTTCTCTTTCTTCCTCCTGCTCCAGACATTTGAAATGCCTGCTTCCCCTTTGCCTTCTGCCATGATTGGAAGCTTCCTGAGGCCTCTACAGAAGCAGAAACCACTATGCTTCCTGTACAGATTGCAGAACCATGAGCCAATTAAACCTCTTTTCTTTATAAATTACCCAGTCTCAGGTATTTCTTTATAGCAGTGTGAGATTGGATTAATGCATCCACTCTAAGCCAACTGGTTTGCTACGGCTCCTGTAACAAAGTACCACAGATTGGGTGGCTTAAGCAACAGAAATTGCTTGTCTTGCAATTGTAGAAGTTAGAAGCCTGAGATCAAGTGTCCATAGCATTGATTCCTTCTGAGGGCTATGAGGGAAGGATCTGTTCCAGGCCTCTCTCCTTGGCTTGTAGACAGGCATTTTCTCCCTTTATCTTCATGGCGTCTTCCCTCTGTCTCTGCGTCCACATTTTCTCCTCTAAGAACATATTGGATAAAAGCCCACCCTCATGATCTCATTTGAATTTGATTACCTCTTAAGGATCTGTGTTTCTTCAATGACCAATGTCCCCTTAAAAAACTGTGTCCCCTCAAAAATCCATCTGCACCTCACAATGACCATATCTGAAGACACAGTTCAGCCTACAATAACCTTTGTTTTTAAACCACTGAGATTTGGGTGCTGCCTGTTACCACAGCATAACCCAGACCACCCTGACTGATACAAAGAAACAATCATAGGTAAGACCCAAAAAGATAGCTTCTTCGAGTTGCATTTATGACTCTATCAAAAATAACACCAGCTTTCTTATTTTAAAGAAAGCTATGTGTGTCACAGCCATGAATAAATTAGCCCACAGCAGTATTCTTAGAGTGGAACAGCATTATTTTTTTCAGTTTAGGAGGCTAAGGCCAAAGAAAATGCATGTCTCTTCCTGGGCAGACAGGAAGACGCTGGCCTGGGATGACTCCCCGTCAGGGGCGGTGCCCGGCACCTTCCTGCTGTCCCGGGATCCAATATGGCGCTGGTCACCCAGGCCAACTTCCTCCCCTCAGGCTTCTCCATGAGTGTCAGACTTGTCAGGGACCCCCAGAGCTGTCAGGCCTCCTTGACTGCTATGAACTCGAGATGCCTCTTGCTCACCGAGGTATTATCCTTCAACTAGTGACAGGTTAATTCCTTAATCACCTGTTTGAGTTTCCCCCTCTGCCTACCAGGCCTCACTTCCTATTTCTGTGTGGTTCTGAGATGGTCAGAAAGGCAAGAGGACCTCTCCTGGGGCAGGCCCTTCAGACTCTGAGGATAAAAATGCCCTCTGTGTTAGTTTCTATGGCTGCTATAACAAATTATCACAAACCAATTTGGTGACTTAAAAGTTTATTCTCCCTGGAGGCCAGAAGGCCCACATCAAGGTGTTAGCAAGGCCATGCATCCTCTGAGAGCGCTGGAGGAGAATCCTTCCTGGCCTCTCCCAGCTTCTGGTGGTGGCTCCAGGCCATGCTTGGCTTTCCTGGCTGCATCACCCTAAACTCCGCCTCCATCTGCATGGGGCTTCTCCTCTCCATCTCAAACCTCCCTCTGCTTTCCTCTTAAAAGGACACTTGTTAAGGCCAGGTGGGCAGCTCACACTTGTAATCCCAGTACTTTGGGAGACCAAGGCAGGGAAGATCCTTGAGCCCAGGAGTTTGAGACCAGCCTGAGCAACATGGCAAGACCCCATCTCTACTAAAAATACAAAAATTAGCCACGGCATGGTGGCGTGGGCCTATAGTCCCAGCTACCCAGAAGGCTGAGGTAGAGGATCACCTGAGCCCAGGAGGTTGAGGCTGCAGTGAGCTGTGATCACACCACTGCACTTGAGTCTGGACAACAGAGTAAGACCCTGTCTCAAAAAAAAAAAAAAAAAAAAAAAGACACTTGTTGTTGGATTTACGCACACCTGGATGATCCAGGATGGCCTCATTTCACGATCTTTAATTTACTAACATCTACAAAGATCCTTTTTCCAAATAAGTTCCCACCCACAGCTTCCAGGGATTCAAATGTGGGTATATGCTTTGGAGTGGGTGCCACCGTTCAACTCACTACACACTCTGTGTGTAAAATTTTGCCCCTCTCTGCAAGGGCAAAATAACCTCAACAAGCTAAATTGCTCAAACCTGGAAAATTAAACCTAACAAGGATGATAACACCACTAATAAAATAGCTATCATTCTTTTAGTGCCTAGCTTCGTGAAAACTCCCCACGACAAGTGTGGGATGTAAAGAAAGTCTGTGCTTGGCCTGTTCGTCCCTCTCTTGACAGGTTTATCTCCTCTTAAACTCTGTATGGGAAAACTCACTGCTTTTCCTTCTACACTCACTCATAACACTCACTTTTGGCACCAGATGTGCATGGGTTTTTCCCACACCAAGCAATTTTCCAGTTCTCTGCAGACACCAACTCCGTGTCCTACAATTCAATTCTGACATGATCTGCCTTAAATCAGTGCAGATCCCACAGGTTAAGAGCTCAGTCCCACAAAACAGCGCCCTCTTAGGCCAGTGGGGAGTCTAAGTTGTCACCTGTGCTTCTGACCCCAACCCCCCTCCTTAGGTTTGATTATTTTTTAGAATGTCTCACAGACTTCAGGGAAACACTTTGTTACTAGATTACCAGTTTATTACAAAAGTATACAACTCAATGCAGGAACAGCCAGGTCGAAGAGACTCCTAGGGCAAGGTATAGGAGGAGAAGGAGCATGCAGTTTCCATGCCCACTGGGAGGCACCAACCTCCCAGCACCTCCACCTGTTCAGCAACTTGGAAGTTCCCTGAAATTTGTTGTTCAGGGATTTTTAGTGAGACTTCCTCACATAGACATGACCAATTATTAGCTCAACTCAATCTCCAGCCCCTCGTTCCTTGCCAGAGGATGGGGGCATGGGGCTGAAAGTTCCATGCTTCTAATCATGGCTTGGTCTTTCTGGTGACCAGCTGCCATCCAGGAACCACCAGGAGTCACCTCATTAGAACAAAAGATGCTCTCCAATCCTAGGAAACCTCAAGGACTAGAAGCTCTGTGTCAGGAGACAGGGTTAAAAACCAAATAGTAGGCCAGGTGCAGTGCCTCATACCTGTAATCCCAGCACTTTGGGAGGCCGAGGCTGGAGGATCACCTGAGGTCAGGAGTTCAAGACCAGCCTGGCCAACATGGTGAAACCCCATCTCTACAAAAATACAAAAATTATCTGGGCATGGTGGCGGGTGCCACCAAATTGTATATATATATAATTTTTTTATGATGTCACACCTCCTTCTACTTCCACCGTCTCTCCACAACCCAGGATCCATATATTCATCAACTAATTCCATCTAAGTTCCTAGTGGCTTAATAAGTTACTCCGCAGACATTTGCCTTTTACATTTGATTAATAGAGAAGGACAATGCTAAAACCAGGGAAGAAATTTTCTCATTGTAAAATTCCGGACATTGATGAGGTATCTATTTCTTGATGAAAAGGGGTGGAGTGGTAGCACTGCTTCTAGTTGTGCATGCTCTGTGTCTCAGGCTGCATCAGATTCTATCATTAAGTTAATCCCCAAGATAGACTCAGATAGCACCTGGTCAGACTGCAACCTAGCTTGGGGCTGGGAGGAGAAAAGGGGGTGGGGGGAGAGAGAGGAAAACAGAATTGGAACTCAAAATAACCTCAACAAGCAAAGTTGCTGAAACTAGGAAAATGAAAGCTAACAAGGACAATATTAATACTACTACTACTAATAAAATAGCTACCTTTTTTTTAGTGCTTACAAGAAGTTAGGCACTGTGCTGGCATCTTATAAATTTCCCAATTTGCTTTCCAAAGTCAGCTATACACGTTCAGCACGGAAAAACGTTGCAGGTGGTGCTCATGAGCTCAGTAAATAACATCATCAGCATGTGTGGCTGAAAAAAAGGTGGCATGAATTTAGGCAGTTTTTGTGAAATTGTAGTGCCCAGATCAGGGGTAATAAATAAACCTAATTTAGCAAGAGGCTACCTCTTGCACACCATTAACTGAGCTCAGGGTCTTGAGGGACACAAGATAAAGGAAGTGACTTCCAAAGTCATAGTTTCTTACTTGTGGACAGATCTTCATTGAATCCTGGCTGGCTTCTTGCTCCTTGGAGATGGCTTGAACATTCTGGGAGAAAAGCTGAAATCTTCCCTTTAGCTTTCTCTCTGCCCACTCACCATAACCCTGGAGCAGCCACCTCTGGGTTCATGCTTTGACTGACTTCCTCCTGGGGCACCCCAAAGGCCTCCTCCCCACTAGGATGTCTCAGCCCTTGAAGTTAGAATCTTTTCACTCCTTCAGGAGCCAGCTGCACCCACTCTTACTTGAGTCCCCCTTCATTGAGGTTCTGTTTTTGTTGGACAGGACCGATGATGATTGGACAAGTGGAGGGGAGAAGTGAAAACTTCCATTAAGCAATCCAAGGGAGTAAGCAGAATGGGGTGGGGATTGGCCACCAGGCCAGGTGGGAATAGCTAGAGTGTATTAGTCTGTCTTCACGCTGCTAATAAAGACATACGCAAAACTAGGTAACTTATAAAGGAAAAAGGTTCAACTGACTTACAGTTCCACATGGCTGGGGGAGTCCTCATAATCATGGTGAAAGGTGAATAAGGAGCAGAGCCACGTCTTATATGGTGGCAGGCAAGAGGGCATGTGCAGGGGAATTCTCCTTTATGAAATCATCAGATCTCCTGAGACTTACTCACCGTCAGGAGAACAGCACGGGAAAGACCTGCCCCCCTGATTCAATTACCTCCCACTGGGTCCCTCCCCACGAGATGTGGGAATTGTGGGAGCTACAATTCAAAATAAGATTGGGTAGGGACACAGCCAAACTCTATCATGGAGGAAATGGGATATTTCGCTTGGAGAAGATGTTGGGAGTCCCAAGAGCTGAACTCATGTAATAATAATTTTAACTGCCAACTTTTGGATAAATAGTTCCAGGCTTTCTCTTCGGTGTTTTATCTACATTGTGCTTATTCACCTGAACCTTCACAATCCCCTTATGAAAATAAGGTAAAGCGCCAGGCGTGGTGGCTCACACCTGTAATCCCAGCACTGTGGGAGGCTGAGGTGGGTGGATCACCTGAGGTCGGGCATTCGAGACCCGCCTGGCCAAGATGGTGAAACCTCATCTCTACTAAAAATACAAAAATTAGCCAGGTGTGATGGCAGGCACTTGTAATCCCAGCTACTCAGGAGGCTGAGACAGAGAATTGCTTGAACCCAGTAGGTGGAGGTTGTGGTGAGCCAAGATTGAGCCACTGCACTCCAGCCTGAATGACAGAGCGAGACTCTGTCTCAAAAAAAAAGAAGATAAAGCAAAACAAGACAAGGCACTGAGAGCTTAAGCAATTTGTTCAAAGTTAAGTAATCAGGGCCAGCATTCTACCAGAAGCTTTAATGCCACTCTTCACCATCAAGAAGGAAAATGCAAGATTTATTCTGTTTACGCCAAAAGACAAACATAGGGATAATCGACCAATATTCAAAAGAATTCTCTAACAGTTAGAGCTGTCTGGTAACCAGTGGGGGGTGGCCAGTGGTGCCCTAAGGCTCCCATCAGGAGAGCGTCCAAGCCGAAGTCGGCCAACCATCTGCCGTGGATATATTAAGGAGATCTGCCGTCGAATGAAGGCTGGGCCAGGAGAACTTCAGAGGATGTATGTTCTTGATTCAGTGAAGCCCTCTTGGGTTCTAGGCAGTTCTCTAAAAGCCTGGCTATCTAGGATTCCCCAAACCTGATGAACTTCTTCGCAATATTAAATCCACAACAGTCAATGTCTTCTGAATCTTACCAGAGAAAAGCAGCGTCTGACCATGTTTGTTTTCTGGGCTGCTTCTCATATTCCATTCTCTCTGTTGTCCAGGATGAATTTTACTCATATTTTCTTTTCCTTTCCATGGTTAAGAACAATGGTGCCCTTATACTGTCCGTAGAGCATTCCTGAGACATGAATAAGGCTTGAATTCTCTACTCTTAATGAATAACTCTATGTGTGCCAAATATCAATTCACACTTTATAACAAATTTTGGTTTCTTAGGCTGTGGGTTCTGAGAACTTGGTATAAGACTTCCTGGCATCCTCTGATTCACTGTGGTTTTCCATTTTTCATAGTATTTAATATCTTTATTCTGAAGCTTAAAAACACTGACACACGAAGGGGGCAATTTGAGTTTGTTAATAATAATCACAATAATGTAACAACAACCACTAACACTTACCTCCTACTTACTACACACCAGGTCCCATCCTGAGCACCTTAAATACGTTAACTCATTTAATCTTCATGACATGGCCATGAAGCAGGTACTGTTCCAATTATCCCCATTTTAAAGGTAAGGAAACAAGTGTGGGGGAGTTAAGTAATTTGCAAGAAGCAGAGACAGGATTTGATTCCAGGCAACTGATAGTGACAGGAGGCAGCCAAATCCTCAGCAGACAGGAGAAGGTCCCTGGTGAAACCCCACCTTCAAGCCAAAAACAGCCTGAAGGTTGAAAGACTGGCTGCTGGTCCCAGATGAAACCCATGACCCAGAGTGAAAACTTCTGTTCCTGTTTGCCCACATTTCCCAAGTGGTTTTTTTTTTTTCTTTTGAATAATGCCTTTTAACCAATCGAATATTGCCTTTTCCAATACCACCTACAGCCTGTCTTTCCTTTATTCTGAGCCCATAAAAGCCTCAGACTTAGCCATGTTAGAGGGGACTATCCCCCTCTTTGGGTAGGGGGACCATCCCCACATCCCCTCTCTGCTGAAAGCTCTTTCATCACTCAATAAAACTCCCCCACCTTGCTCACTCTTTGTCAGTGCATCCTCATTCTTCTTGGGTGTGGGACAGGAACTTGGGAACCGGTGCACAAGCCAGACTCGGCCCAGGTGGGCCAAATGGGTGGACCATCTCCTGTAGCAGGTAGCGTGGTCAAGTGATGGCCGAGCGGTGCGTCACTGGCTGGCGATCCCTGGCTTGCAAAGTGACCTAGAAAACAATCCAGCTTAACAACTGGGTTCCACTGTCCCCACCCTTAATCTACACCATCCTGCCTAGAGTGTGGGCCTGCTGATGACCAAGGGACCCTGGGCGAATTGTCCCCCTTCCCTGGCTTTGGCATCCTCATTTGTGACATGAAGAACAGGTCAGGTACTCTGTGACCACTTCCAGCTCTGACGTTCAGGAAACACCATTTCAAGGCAATGACAGAGTATATGGATGTGGCTCTATGTCCACACCCACGAGTCAGCCAAGAACCCTAAATTCATCTAATAGAGGAGCTCCTTACTCTGTTTTCAGAGACATTAAAATGACCTCATTTGATTCAGAAATCCATTCCTGGGTGTGGCTGTCTCTCCATAGCAATTACAATTCATTTCCCCTCATTATTCCTGAGTGCAGCTGGGAAAACGAGGGGTCAGCATGTAGCAAAACACACTCTGTATCCTAAAAGTCATTTATTAGCATTCTTTAACTTCCTTTTGACTAAATAAACCATTAATCACAACCTTTAGACTCATTTATTTACTCACCAACACATTTATTGGATGCTGTTAGTGTAGCAGGCACCATGTTAGGTTCTGCGTCTCCGTTTACATTTTGGTAAAATCTGACCTGGGTGACCACGTTAGGGCTATGCTACCTGGTGTAAAACCTCCATAGTTCAAAGGCTTAACAGATAAAAGTTTATTGCTTGTTCAGCTAAAGTATAAAACTGGTTCTGACCCAGGTTCTTTCCCTCTGATGGCGCTCCCTTCCTGGGGCATGGGAAGCATTTGCATGCAGCTCCTTGATGGGAAATGAGGAGGAGAGGAGAAGCTGCCCCTTTCTCCCACTCACCTTTGCCCCAGAAGTCACGCGTGGTCCTTCTGCTTATCTGTTACACTGGTGGAGACCTAGATGCAAGGTCTGAGTGGGTAGATGGGGATGGGGTGCTGAGAAATGTCACCCCAGCTTGGCAGCCTCTTCCCAGAGGGGGAGCTTCTCCCTTGAGGGCAGCTTCTGTGAAAGCTATTCAGTGGCTGATTTGTGGCATGCATACCAGAATGCACCCGGCAGGGCCTGCTGGACTCTCCAGTGGAGTTGCCCTGGGCAGGTAGGCAGAAATGCCCTGTCCGTGACACCGATATCCACAACAGCTCCTTGGCGATTCTTCTTCGGAAATTACTTTTCAAGCGATTTGGAAGCAAAAGTTCTTTCTTTGTCAGTCCCTCAGTGTTGACAATCTG
This sequence comes from Ateles fusciceps, assembly GCA_036589455.1. Taxonomy (NCBI): domain Eukaryota; kingdom Metazoa; phylum Chordata; class Mammalia; order Primates; family Atelidae; genus Ateles; species Ateles fusciceps. Next base: position 13,913,830 of record JAZHEH010000078.1, read on the forward strand.
CATTCTTTCTGGGCTGATTTAATTGTTGCAGATAGTCACGAGTCATTCACAGTTAAGTATGGAGCGTGAAAAGAGGGCAGAGAGTTTGGTGATGTTGTTTTGAATGGAAGTCAAGATGTATCACTAAGTGAAGGGACTGATTCTCTCCAGTGCCTGAGACATGGATTCTGAGATGGGCCAAGTCCCGGCACTGTTTTGAGCAAGGGTAGGACGGTTTGATTAAGGCAGAAGGAAGAACACTCTTCTCTAAATATTAAATACATAGTCCAGGACGAGTCTGAAGTCTCCAGACCCTTTCTGTACTTGTTTCCTCATCTGTTAATTGGGAGATGGGTGTGGACTAGATCACCCCTTGCCTTCCTTGGAGCCCTGACATGCCAGAGTCTAAAGATCAAGTTCTCTAAGGAGACTGCTTTGAATCCCACCTCTCATCTGCAGAGGTCACTGCTGAAGGATTTGGTTTAAATAGAGCCTCATTTTTGCTAAAACTCAGCCTCATGTTTCCAGCTATTTACACATTATATTTTCTAGAATCAGAGGAGCCCAGGCTGGAAACCATCCATCAGACAGTTTGGAAGCAAAAGTTCCTTCTTTGTAAATCCCTCAGTGTTGGCAATATGCACTCTCTGCGGGCCAATTTAATTCTTGCAAATGGGTCCTAGCTCTGCCACCACACATGACACAGGACAAGCCTCAGAACCTCTGCTTCCTCAAATATGACCTGGAAAAATCATAGTCCCCCTCCCCGTGGGAATGGTGTGAACTCTCAAGTCAGAAAACGCAGTGTCTGGTCATGGTGCCCGGCAAGAGAAAGCACCAGTAGATGCGCTCCGTTGGGATTGGGTTATTTTGACTATTACTAGCCCCCATTCTGCACCCGGACCTGTCCCATAGGATGCCTGTTGGTGATCTGGGGAATGGGCGGAGCCCCTGGCAGCATCCCTCTTTGGTTCTTACTAATTTAAAAGAACAGTCATAATTAAAGTGGGACATTTCTACTCCCTGCTCCCAGCTCTTATCCTTGGGGCCTGTCACACAAAAGCAGTCAGACCCCTCTTCTATGAGGCAGCCCTCAAATGCAGAATGCCAGCTAGAAACATCTCACTGTCTCTCCAGGATCCTCACACTTGTACTTTCTGCAATTGTTCCTCTTATAAAAATGAATCCCTATTTTTTCCCCCCACACAATTCTGACTCCTCCTCCTTGAAAAGGAATCAGCTTGTCTTTATTCTCTTTAAAATGGGACACAGCCATGCATGGTGGTTCATGCCTGTAATTCCAGCACTTTGGGAAACCAAGGCCAGGAGTAAAAGACCAGCCTGGGCAACATAGTGAGATCTCATCTCTACAAAAAATAAAAAAAAAAAATCAGCCAGGCGTGGTGGCGTGCACCTGTGGTCTCAGCTACTCTGGAGGCTGACGTGGGACTCCTGGAGGTTAAGGCTGCAGTGAGCTATGATTGTACCACTGCACTCTAGCCTGGGCAACAGAGTGAGACCCTGTCTCAAACAAACAAACAAATAAATAAAATGGGACATATGGAATGAAGCTGTAGGTTAGACTGGGCCTGAGCCCAGTAGAAGAGAATGTCACAACTGCACATTAAAATCACTTGAGGAACTTTAAAAATTCTGATGCCCAGGTCACACCCCAGACCGTTTATACCAGATTCCCCAGGAATTTGATATCAATATTTTTAAATCTTCTAGACGATTTCAATGTGCAACCAAACTTGAGACTCACTGTTATAGATGCTTATTCCTGTTAATGTGGCATAATATTATAATCAATTTTTACTAAACTCAAAATTGAGTCATATTTAATTTACTGTTAAAAAAAAAACAGTCAGGTACGTCTTTATTGGCAAAAAAACCAACAAAACAAAAAAACACCACATTGGTAGAAAGCCATTGACTCCAATTTTTTTTTTTTTTTTTAGAGACAAGGTCTCACTATGTTGCCCAGGTTGGTCTCAAACTCCTGAGCTCAAGCAATCCTACTGCCTCAGCCTTCCAAAGGGCTATGATTACAGGTGTGAGCCACTGTGCCCAGCCAGTTCCCAATTCTTCATTGTTTTCATTACTTACATACAAATATTTTATACTTCTATAGATTAAATATTTTTGATTAAATTTGTCACTTTCATATAACCCAGCCTGGGCATGTTGGCTCATGCCTGTAATTCCAGCACTTTGGGAGGCTGAGGTGGGTGGATCACTTGAGGTTAGGCGTTAGAGACCAGCCTGACCAATAGGGTGAAACCCTGTCTCTACTAAAAATACAAAAATTAGCTAGGTGTGGTGGTGCACACCTGTAGTCTCAGCTACTTGGGAGGCTGAGGCAGGAGAATTGCTTGAATCCGGGAGGTGGAGGTTGCAGTGAGCTGGGATCATGACATCACATTCCAGCCTGGGTGACAGAGACTCCATCGCTAAATAAATAAATAAGTAGAATTTAAAAAAACATGTAATCCAGAAGTCAACAAACTTTTTTTTTTTTTTGAGACAGGGTCTCGCTCTGTCGCCCAGGCTAGAGTGCAGCAGCGCAATTTCGGCTCACTGCAACCTCTGCCTCCTGGGTTCAAGCGATTCTCCTACCTCAGCCTCCCAAGTAGCTGGGTGCCTGCCACCGTGCCTGACTAATTTTTGTATTATTATTATTATTATTATTATTATTATTTTAGTTAGGACAGGGTTTCACCATATTGGCCAGGCTGGTCTTGAACTCCAGACCTCATGATCCACCCGCCTTGGCCTCCCAAAGTGCTGGGATTACAGGCGTGAGCCACCACACTCGGCCAACAAACTTTTTTCTGAAAAGGACCAAATAATAAAATTTTAGGCTTTGTAGGCCATGCAGTCTCTGTCACAAGTAATCAATTCTTCCATTATAGCGCAAAGCAGCAATAGACATCCATGAACAAACAGATGTAGCCATGTTCCAATAAAATTTTATTTATAAAAACAGGTAGCGAGCCAGATTCTCCCACAGGCTATAGCTGGTCAACCCCTGTGTAAGTGAGCAACTTTATTTTGGTTCCCAGTTCTGTCATATAACACATCAGCTATGCTTTCTACCTTCCTTTGGTCAACAAATCAGATAAGCAACTTCTCTTAGTTTCCATCTAAATCATTGATAAAACTGTTGAATAAGACAAGTCACATGCATTAGGATGGCTATTTCACACCCTTTAGGATGGTTATTCTGAAAAAAAGAAAATAAGAAAACAGTAAGTGTTGACAAGGTTGTGGACAAATTGGAACCTTGAGCACTGTTAGTGGGAATGCAGAATGGTGCAGACACTCAGGAAAACAGTATGGTAGTTTCTAAAAAAAAATTAAACATAGAATTATCAGGTGATATATTTCTGGGTATACACCCAAAAGAATTGAAAGCAGGGACTGGAACAGATATTTGTACATTAATATTCATTGCAGTATTACTCGCAATAGCCAAAAGGTAGAAGCAACTCAAATGCCCATCAAAGGATGAACAGATAAACAAAATGTGGTGTATACTGCTATGGTTTGGATGTATCTGTCCCTACCTAAAACTCACGTTGAAATTCGAGTCCTAATACAGCAGTGTTGGGAGGTGGGGCCTGGTGGGGAGGTGTTTGATTCATGGGGCCCTATCCTCATGAACAGATTAATGTTGTCTCACAGGTATGAGACAGTTCTAATTTGCTCAGGAATGGATTAGCTCCTGGAAGTGGGAGTTCTTATAAGGGGATATCACTGCTCTTGTGATAGTGAACTCTACCTGCTCCTCCTTTGACTTTCTGCCATGTTATAGCACAGCACAGAAGCCATCACCAAAAATCAGCACCATGCCCTTGAACTTCCCAATCTGTAGAACTATGAGCTAAATACACCTCTTTTTAAAATGAATTACCCCAGAGTCAGGTATTCTGTTATAACAACATTAAACCTGTTAAGACATGTATGTACAGTGGACTATTATTCAGCTTTAAAAATGAATGACCTTCAGCTGGGTGCGGTGGCTCACGCCTGTAATCCCAGCACTTTGGGAGGCTGAGGCGGGCGGATCACCTGAGGTCAGAAGTTCGAGACCAGCCTGACCAATATGGTGAAACCCCATCTTTAAAAAAAAAAAAAAAAAAATGAATGACCTTTTTTTTGCTTAAACAACAGAGACTTTTTTTAAGTTTATGGATACATAATACATGTACATATTTTTGGAGTACATGTCTATATACATTATATACACACATTATATGCACTTATATAATGCATAAAGATCAAATCAGGTTAATTGGTACATCCACCTCCTTAAATATTTATCTTTATGCTGGGAACATTTGAATTATTCTCTTATAGCTATTTTGAAGTGTACGATAGATTATTGTTAAGTATTATCACCCTACTGATCTAATGGACACTAGGCCTTATTTCTTCTATTTAACTGTACGTTTGTACCAATTAATCAACTTCTCTTCATCCTCACCTTTCTCCTACCCTTTCCAGCATTTGATAACCACCAGTCTACTCTCTGTCTTCATAAGATCCAGGTTTTTGTGCTCCCACATATGTGTGAGAACACACTACACTCGCCGTTCTGTGCTTGGCTTATTTGACTCAACATAATGACCTCCAGTTCCTTCAGTGTGGCTGCAAAGGAAAGAATTTCATTTTTTTATGGCTAATATTCCATTGTGTGGAATGTATACAATATAAACAATAACTCCACACATATATACCACATTTAGGAATGACATTTTGATATACGCCACGTGGATGAATCTTGAAGACACGCTGAGTGAAATATGGCAGATGTAAAAAGACAAACATTGTACGTTTCCCCTTATAAGGCGTACCTAGAATAGAATAGGCAAATTTATAGAGACAGACAGAAAGTAGAATAGAGGTTACCAAGGACTGGGAGGAGAGAAGAATGGGGAGTTACTGGTTAACGGTATCAAGTTTCCATTTGAGAAGACGAAAAAGTTTTGTAGATAAACTGTAATGATGGTTGCACAAGAATGTGAATGTACACAACGCTCAGAGCTGCACGTTTAAAAGGGGTTATTTTATATATATTTGACCACAATTAAAAACAACAAAAACAAAAAGAGCCTCCCGGGATCTCCCTCCAGCTGTCATCAATGCCTGAGTCCATACACTTCAAATACAACCACTAATCTGTAGCACAGAGCTGGTGATAGCAAACTGTGAATAAAAATAAATGAACCTGATGTCAGTTTCTCATCTACGGCATCCCTTTGCTATCATTCACAGGTGATCGTAATAGATCTCATGAATGCCTTAGCAACTCTACTCACTTACTAACACATCGATCACTCTACCAGGTTTGTCGTCTGCAGAGGAAGGAAATGAGTTTGACTTTGTCATTCTAGAAAACATGAGTCGGTGGAGGCCTCAGGACCAGCCCCAAAGCAGCACCCAGGCTGCACGTCAGGGCGTGGTTAGGAGCTGCTCCGTCTCGGGTCAGCTGCAGCTTCCTGATCTGAACACACAGCTGAGGTCTGCTCGGGCCCCTCATGACATGTATACCTATCAGCAAGGCCCTTTTCCATGATTTTGCTGATCTCTGTGCATTCGATGCAAAATGTTCATGACATAGCCAACCATTAAGACAGCTATGCAGCAGTGAAGGGAGCTGTCTCTGTGGTGTGGCGCTCCCTCTAGTGGTGAATGGGGGAAAGGTCAGACAGGCAAGAATTGTACACTGTCCATCTACGTTTGGCATTTTTGTAACACAGTTTAAGTTTGTTCTGTAATTTTCATGTTGTAACTATAACTCTAATGAAGACTCTTTCCTGTTAATCTGAAAATATGTAGGACTACGATTAACCAGAAAGAAAAAGAGAGGGAGGGAGGAAGGAAGGAAGGAAAAAAAGAATGAAGGAAGAAAAGATAATTTTTTAAAAAGAGAAATACTTTTTTATTTTTAGTTTTCAGCTTCCAAGGCAGTGCTCTATGGAGGTTAAAATTCTCTTATGACACAGATTAATTAAGGTACAAAATTAACTTCCTTTTGGTCCATCTACCAGCCCCCTTTATTATTATCCCACAATGTTCCATGATACAGTATTTCTTATATCACCACAAAGATAAAGGGATCTTTCCTTTAAACTAAAATGGATAACTACCAGCCTTGGCAACATAGGGAGACACCGTCTCTACAGAATAAAATTAAAAATTAGCTGGTCATGATGGTGTACATCTGCAGTCCCAGCTATTTGGGAGGCTGATGTGGGAGGATCACTTGAGCCTGGGAGGTTAAGGCTGCAGTGAGCCATGATGGCACCACTGCACTCCAGCCTGGATGACAGAGTCAGCCCCTGTCTAAACTAAAATGTAAAATAAAATAGAATAATAAATTAAAATTAAAATTAAAATGGATAGCTACAACAACAGATACCCTTTAAAGGCAAGGTTTTCCATCTAGACACCCTATAAAGGCTTGAATATATTTCTCTTTAAAAAAAGTGACTGACTCAATATTTTTTGAGGTCACAAACTTGAGAAATAATAAAAACTATGGACCCAATCCCTTTTTATGCCCCTAACATGTCATAAACACACAAAAATGGCAAAAAAAAAAAACCTGTGTACAATTGTATACAAAAAAATTGTGTGCAATTGTATACAAAAATTGTGCAAAGAAATGTACACATAATTCCAGGAGATTTAGCCTCCCTTGAGTCCATTCATGAATCCTGAATTTCAGAATAAGAATCCAAAAGGGACCCAACATTGCCTTCAGAATGGAAGTGTGCATGGAGCCCAGGAGACTGGAGCACATTCCTTTCCTCAAGTGCCTGTAGCCAGGTGTGAGGTGGAGACGGAATAAGGACCTGCTTGGGAGAGCAGCTTACCATTGTTAAAGGAGCTTGGGGCATTATCTCATGGTCCTTCACAACTACCTGGTGAGGTCAGTGGGGAAACCACCACTCATTGTGGGTTGACAGCCACTAGGGGAAATGTTAGAGAAAGGCAGGCAAAAAACAAAGATTTTGTCATGAAAACCAAACCTTTATAAAGCATTTGCCTCTTTCCCCAATATCCATGAAGTCATCCATCTATTTGCTGATAGCCACAGGAGAGGAAATTGTATCAGTCTGTCTCGTGCTGCTAATGTATACCCAAGACTCAGTAATTTATAAAGAAAAAGAGGTTTAACAGACTCATAGTTTCATGTGGTTGAGACGACCTCACAATCATGGTGGAAGGCAAAGGAGGAGCAAAGTCACATCTTGCATGGTGGCAGGCAAGAGAGAGAGCATGTTCAGGAAAACTTCCCTTTATAAAACCATCAGATCTCATGAGGCTTATTCACTATCATGAGAGCAGTGTGGGGAAGACCTGTACTCATGATTCAGTTACTTCCCACTGGGTCCCTCCTATGACACGTGGGGATTATGTGAGCTACAGTTGAAGATTTGGGTGGAGACACAGCCAGACCATATCAGAAATAGTGATAGAAACTGTCTTAAAATGCCTATGGGAAGCAACCGACATTCACTGAGACTATATCCATTCAGTGTAGTCATTGAGCTATACTTATACAGGTGTTTGTGGGACTAACTCTCTGAGAGGCTAGCAACTGAAAACCAGGCCTTTCCCTAAACTAATGGGTGTGTTACCAGTTGGCAGGATATCCACAGTGCCATCATGTTTCCACCATCTCTAAGCATGCCCACATAAACTCCAGCAGCTGGGACTGCCCCATTATGCCTTACTATGCTGTCGTGCAGTGACTGGTTATATATCTGTATTCCTCAGTGGTGCTCCTGCAAGGCAGGGACCACCCTAGCATACTCATGTGCATACCACAGTACCTGAAACACAATCTCATTTTTCAAACTCTACTCAGGAACCTTCTGTGTTAGTCTACATTCTCCTAGGAAGCCGATGCCAACAATATTAACAGGGGAAGTGCCTCTGTGAGAAAAAAATTAGGGAGGGAGTTGGGTAAATACGGCAGTGCTGTCGAACTGTGATACAAATCTAACCATGAGTGAAGGGGAATGAGAGAGAAGATTGGATGGAACATTCTTAGTACACCATGCAGGGCTGGACACAGTGGCTCACGCCTCTAATCCCAGCACTTTGAGAGACTAAGGCAGGCAGATCGCCTGAGGTCAGGGGTTTGAGACCAGCCTGACCAACATGGTGAAACCCCATCTCTACTAAAAACACAAAAATTAGCTGGGCCTGTAATTAGTGGATGCCTGTAATCCCAGCAGGAGGCTGAGGCAGGAGAATCACTTGAAGCCGGGAGGTGGAGGTTGCAGTGAGCCAAGATCACGCCACTGCACTCCTGCCTGGGCAACAGAGTGAGACTCTGTTTGCAGGAAGAAAAACAAAAAAACCACCATACAGTCTAAGAAAGGCTCATCGAAGTCAGGTGATGGGGGAGTTGGGGGTGGTCCTTGAGCCAAAGTCAGCCATTTAAAGAGCGCATGGCCCTGAATGAAGGTTAGGCCTTAGAATTCTTGCCACCCTCATTTGTTGGCTGAGAGCAGCAAATGGTCAATGTGACCTTGGTGCAAACATGCAGTTGGAGATCTACGAGTTCATCTGTATGGCCATCATGCCTTCTATCCTACTAGCTCATTGCAATTCTCCAGCTTCACCATGATCACCAGGCTACTGATTTCATCACTTTTACAGCATCCATCATTCCTCTGGGTCCTCATTTTCCTTCTAACCCGTGTTGTGGAGCCCTTCCCAAGAATGTCTCCATCACAGACACCCTGAACCTGTGAGCCTTCTCTCAGGTGCTCACCTGGTCTAGTAGATGTCTAGCAGATGATATTAGTAGTCTATTTCCATATTCTCCTTCCTCACAGATCCCTCATTTTGTTCATGGAGTTCACCTTCTTATCCTAAGCCATTAGTTCTCGAACTTTGCCATGCATCAGAATTGCCTAGGGTGGGGGAGGGCTTGTTAAAATACTGACTGTAGGGCTCCACTCCCAGAATTTCTGATATAAAAGATCTAGAGTGAGGTCCCAAAATTGGCTTTTTAAACAAACAAGTTCCCAGGTGAGGCTGATGCTGCTGGTCCAAAAATCACACTTTGAGAACCACTGGTCTAAATCCATCCCAGAAATCCCATGGTGCTTGCCAATGACCGATTCAGGAGATCAGATTGAAGTCACCAGCACATGGCATTCCCATGGTAAATACATGAAGGAAAAGCCCTCTCTTCCCTGGCTAGTCAGAGCGTGAGAGGGATTCCCTCTCAGTTGCTCCACATGACTGAGGAAGCGGATAGACTAACTGTCCCCAGCCACCACATCACAACCGCAGGGTGCAAGCCATGAGAAGCAGCCAATTACACAGACAGCCAAGTAGAAGCAAAAAGAATCTGAGTTCTTGATGAACTCACAGGGCCACTGAATCAACAACCATGGAGATTGACCTACGTCTGAACCTTCCTTTAAGTTAAATAATTCATTTTCTTACTGTTGAAGGTGGCTTGAGAGAGGTTTTCTGTTACTCACAATTAAAAATGTCCTAATCAATACATCTAGGAAACACCAAACCCTGATCTAGCTCCACCGCTTCTTGACTCTCTACCCACACCTAAACAGATGAATACTTTTAAAAAATCATACAAACCAGGCCAACTTGGTTTACTTCAAAATTATGACCACAGCTCTCACATGGTGCCTAGGAGTGTCTGTCACTCCACTTATAATTCCCGAAAACATTTCTGGGATGCTTATTCCACACTTCCTTCTCTCTACTCAAACCACCCTCACCTGGCCCTTCACTCTCAATCAACAGCATTGCCCAATATATCATAGAAAGGTGGACAATCAGAAAAGAACCATTCCATCCCTACCACCGTGTCTATCACCTTTCCTGGGCTTGTACCTGCAAAATCCACCTTCCCTCCTGGTGGGGGATGAGGAAGGCCACTCCTCCACTTATGCTTCAGTTTCAATCCCCTTCTGCTCTCAAGAACTCTGCCCTTGCAAATATCCCCTTCTTTCATGCCATATCGATTGTCCCCTCAACCAAATTATTCCCACTGGCAAATAAACATGATTAGATTTCATATGTCTTTTAAAAATATTCTCTCTTGCTTCACTCCAGCCACTCCTTCTTGTGCCTACTCACTTTCCACCTCTCATGGGCTCTTGAACTCTCTCCAACTGAGCTTTTGCAGTGTCCACCATTCAATCAAAACGGCACTCCTTAGAGTCATTATCACGCTACAGGGCTACCCACGTCAAAGTCAGTTCTCCATCTTCCGCTGACTACATCTGTCAGCAGCAATAGACACACTTGAGTTCTCCTTCATTCTCAAAACACTTTTAGGCACGGTGATCTCTCCCACCACGCTGGCCTTTCTTCCCTGACTAATTCCTCCTTGGCTCCCCCAACGTCTAAATATTGATGTTCTCGAGGACTTTTGCCTTCATCCTTCTCCTTGTCTATATCCATACTCCTCCTCTAAGTGAGCTCTTCCAGGACCAGGGAGATGCAGAATTGATGGCGGTCGAACTCATAGTTTCCTCTCTGGCAAGCACCAGACTCACATCCTACTGTCCACCAGATATCACCACTTGGATATCTGACAGACTTCTCAAATTTGGGGTCATATGTGAAGGGATAAAAAAAACTTGGAATCACGCTAAACAAGCCAGCAATCATTACAAATACTATGTAGTCATGACTTACATTGTCTATAAAAGCATACGATTATCACAGACTTTACTTGAGCAAGCACTACCTATTGTGTGGTTGTGGGGTAGTACTGTTTGTTGACCTAACTGCACCCACTGATATACTGAGGAGGTCAAATCCTTTTACGTCATGGGGAGCAGAAAATCTTTCTTTGGCATCAGTTTGATGAGATGCTAGATGTCTTGCTCTCACAGGCAGCAGGGGTACCTACTTTCACCCCTTTGAATGTCCAGTTTAGCTCTGTGGTCCAGTTGACAACCATCACCATAGTAACTTATATATTAAGTAGCAATAATAAATAAATACGTCTTGGAGGGCAGGCTGTCACCATTTTCTTTGATATTGATTCTGCTGTTCATGGTCTTAAAAAAGCTGCCTTTTTTTGTTTTAAAATAAGTGTACCTGGCCGGGCACGGTGGCTCACATCTGTAATCCCAACACTTAGGAAGGCCGAGGTGGGTGGATCACCTGAGGTCAGGACTTCGAGGCCAGCCTGGCCAGCATGATGTCTACTAATGATACAAAAAAAATTAGCCAGGCATGGTGGCGTAGGCCTGTAATTCCAGCTACTCGGGAGGCTGAGGCAGGAGAATCGCTTGAACCCAGGAGGCGGAGATTGCAGTGAGCTGAGATGGCGCCATTGCACTCCAGCCTGGGCAAATAGAGCAAAACTCTGTCTCCAAAAAAATAAAAGAAGAAGAAAAGAAAAAAAAAGGAGAAATAAGTGTAGCTTTACAGGACACTACCCATGTATTTTTATTCTTCTGTATGTTTAAGAGTAACTCTATTTAGGTCCTCAAAATCTCAGACTGAAATTCTGGTTGACATTACATTGACATCTTTATAATACTTGGTTATTCCATCCAAGGACACAAAATGTCTCAGCATTTATTTCAGATCATCTTTTATGTTATTTTTACAGAGCTTTAAAATTGTATCCACGAAAGTTTTATATACTCTTGTTTAGCTACAAGTTTCTTTGCAGTTTTTGTTGCTATTGTAAATGGCGTATTTCAAAATATTTTCTAGTTGGTCATTACCAAGTAGGAAAGTGCTAATGATTTGGGGGGGTTGACATTGTGTTAGGCAATCATGCTTAACTCTTATCATTTCTAATAACTTTTGTATTATTCTCTTTCCTTTTTTCTATAGCTAATCATATTATATATATATATATATATATATATATATATATATGTTGACAGTTTTATCTCTTCTAACTTTTTTTTTTTTTGTTTTTTTGAGACAAAAAAACACTGAGGCTGGCGTGCAGTGACATGATCTCAGCTCACTGCAACCTCCACTTCCCGGGTTCAAGAGATTCTCCTGCCTCAGACTCCTGAGTAGGTGGGATTACAGGCACCCACCACCACTCCTGGTTAATTTTGTATTTTTAATAGAGATGGAATTTCACCATGTTGGCCAGGCTGGTCTTGGACTCCTGACCTCAGGTGATCCTTCCAGCTTGGCCTCTCAAAGTGCTGAGATTACAGATGTCAGCCACTGTGCCTGACCTAACTTCTTTCATCTCATTTTCATACTTTATAGGATTGATTGGAATGATATCCGTAATAGTAGGCATCCTTATCTTGTTCTCAATTTTAAAAGAAATATGTCTAAGGTTTCTGTATTAAGTATAATATTTCCCTTAGAAGTTTTATAGATAATCTTGAGTTAAGAAAATGTCCTTCTAAGGCTGGGCATGGTGGCTCATGCCTGTAATCCCAGCACTTTGCAGGTGCTGAAGCAGGCAGATCACCTAAGGTCAGGAGTTCGAGAACAGCCTGGCCAACCTGTCTCTACTAAAATTATGAAAATTATCCAGGCATGGTGGCATGAGCCTGTAATCCCAGCTACTCAGCAGGCTGAGTCAGGAGAATCACTTGAACCCGAGAGGCAGAGGTTGAAGTGAGCTGAGATCGTGTCCCTGCACTCCAGCCTGGGTGACAAGGCAAGACTCTGTCTCAAAAAAATAAAAAAGAGACCAAGCACAGTGGCTCATGCCTATAATGCCAGCATGAGATTCAACATTCCTTCATGTTAAAAACTCTTGATAAACTTGTCTCAAAATAAGAGCTCTTTATGACAAACCCACAGCCAATATCATATTGAATGGGCAAAAGCATTCCCTTTGAAAACCAGTACAAGACGAGACTGTCCTCTCTCATTACTACTATTCAACATAGTATTGGAAGTTCTGGGAGGCTGGGTGTGGTGGCTCACGCCTGTAATCCTAGCACTTTGGGAGGCCAAGGCAGGCAGATCACCTGAGGTCAGGAGTTTTGAGACCAGCCTGGTCAACACAGTGAAACCCCGTCTCTATTAAAAATACAAAAAGTAGCTAGGCATGGTAGCATACACCTGTAATCCCAGCTACTCAGGAAGCTGAGGCAGGAGAATCACTTGAACCCAGGAGGTGGAGGTTGCAGTGAGCCAAGATCATGCCACTGCACTCCAGCCTGGGTGACAGAGTGAAACTCTGTCTCAAAAAAAAAAAGGAAGTTCTGGCCAGGGCAATCAGGCAAGAGAAAGAAATAAAGGGTATTCAAATAGGAAGAGAGGAAGTAGTCAAGTTGTTTGTAGATTACATGATTTTATATTTAGAAAACCCCATCATCTCAGCCCAAAAACTTGTTGAACTGATAAGTAACTTCAGCAAATTCTCAGGATTCAAAATCACTGTGCAAAAGTCACAAGTATTCCTTAATACCAATAAGCAAACAGAGAGCCAAATCATGAATGAACTCCCATTCACAATTGCTACAAAGAGAATAAAATACCTAGGAATACAGCTAACAAGTGATGCGAAGGACCTCTTCAAGGAGAACTACAAACCACTGCTCAAGAAAACAAGAGAGGACACAAACAAATGGAAAAACATTCCATCCTCATGGATAGGAAGAATCAATATTGTGAAAATGGCCATACTGCCCAAAGTAATTTATAGATTCAATGCTATTCCCATCAAACTACCATTGACATTCTTCATAGAATTAGAAAAAACTATTTTAAATTTCATATTGAATCAAAGAAGACCCCATATAGCCAAGACAATCCTAAGCAAAAAGAATAAAGCTGGAGGCATCATGCTACCAGACTCCAAACTATATTACAAGGCTACAGTAACCAATACAGCACAGTAACAAAGCAGACATATAGGCCAACGGAACAGAACAGAGACCTCAGAAATGATACCACACGTCTACAACCATCTGATCTTCAACAGACCTGACAAAAACAAGCTATGGGAAAGGATCTCCTATGCAGGAAATGGTGCTGGGAAAACTGGCTAGCCATACACAGAAAACTGAAACTGGACCCCTTCCTTACGTCTTACACAAAAATTAACTCAAAATGGAATAAAGACTTAAATGTAAAACCCAAAACCATAAAAACCCTAGAAGAAAACCTAGGCAATACCATTCAGGACATAGGCATGGGCAAAGGCTTCATGACAAAAATGACAAAAGCAATTGAAACAAAAGCCAAACTTGACAAATGGGATGTAATTAAAGAGTTCTTCTCAGCAAAAGAAACTATAATCAGAGTGAACAGACAATCTACAGAATGGGAGAAAATTTTTGCAATCTACCCATCTGACAAAGGTCTAATATCTAGAATTTACAAGAAACTTAAACATAGTTGCAAGAAAAAAACAAACAACCCCATCAAAAAGTGGGCAAAGGATATGAACAGACACTTCTCAAAAGAAGATATTTACACAGCCAAAAAACAGATTAAAGAAAGCTTAACACCACTGATCATCAAAGAAATGCAGACCAAAACCACAATGAGATACCATCTCACACCAGTCAGAATGGTGATTATTAAAAAGTCAGGAAACAATAGATGCTGGTGAGGCTGTGGAGAAATAGGAACACTTTTACACTGTTGGTGAGAATGTAAATTAGTTCAACTATTGTGGAAGAGAGTATGCAATTCCTAGGGATCTAGAGCCAGAAATACCATTTGGCCCAGCAGACCCATTACTGGGTATATACCCAAAGGAATATAAATCATTCTACTATAAAGAGACATGCACACATACATTTATTGCAGCACCAGTTACAATAGCAAAGACATGGAACCAACCCGAATGCTCATCAATGATAGAGTGGATAAAGAAAATGTGGTACATATACACCATGAAATTCTATGCAGTCATAACGAGGAATAATATCATGCCCTTTGCGGGGACATGGATGATGCTGTAAGCCATCATCCTCAACAAACTAACACAGAAACAGAAAACCAAACACTGCATGTTCTCACTCATAAGTAGGAGTTGGACATTGAGAATCACATGGACACAGAGAGGGGAACAACATATACCAGTGCCTGTTAGGGGTGGGGGGGGGGGGGGTAAGGGAAGGGAACTTAGAGGATGGGTCAATAGGTGCAGCAAACCACCATGGCACATGTATACCTATGTAACAAACTTGCACGTTCTGCATGTGTATCCCGTGTGTGTGTGTGTGTGTGTGTGTGTGTGTGTGTGTGTGTGTTTTGACGAAATAAAGAAAAAGAAAAATTTTCTTATTTAATATCAGTTGGCCTGTCTTCAAGCTGATTCCTTCTTTTGTCCATTTAAATTTGCTGTTGTGCCTCCTCTAGTGAATTTTTATTTCTGTTATTGTACTTTCCCACTTCAGTATTTCTACTTTGTTCTTTTAAAAAAAAAATTCTATTCTATCTCTTTAATGACATTCTCTATCTGACGAGACGTCGTTCTCATTCTTTCCTTTAACTCTTTACAGTTTCCTTTAGTTCTTTGAACATAGTTAAAATAGCCAGTTACCTTACTTTTCTATTTTTTGCATGTCTCAATTTTTTATTCTTGAAAACTGGATGCTATTCTTATCAAACTACCATTGACATTCAGAATATTTTACATAATATTATGTAACAACTTTGGAAATCAGAGCTTCCCCTTCTCTGCTGTTGTTTCTGTTTTGTGTTGTTGCCACTGCTGCTGTTTAATTTCTTTCCTACACTAATTCTGTAAAGTCTGTATTTTTTGTCATGTGTGGCCCCTGCAGTTTCTTGGTTAGTTTAGTAGTCAGCTAATATTTGGACAGAGTTTTCCTTAAATTCCTGCAATCAACAAGTCTCCCAGCCTGTGTCCCCATATCTGTTTTGGGCACAAAGCCTTGAACTCTCCAGCAGGCAGGGTGTGTGTGTGTGTGTGTGTGTGTGTCTGTTTTTGTCTCTTTTTTTGAGACAGAGTCTCACTCTGTCAGTGCAGTGGTATGATCTCAAATCCCTGCAACTTGTAGGGATCAAGCAATTATCCCGGGTTCAAGCAATTCTCCTGTCTCAGCCACGCAAGTAACTGAGATTACAGGAGTGCGTCACCATGCCTGGCTGTTTTCTTTTCTTTTCTTTTTTCCATATTCTTAGTAAAGACTGGGTTTCACCATGTTGGCCAGGCTGGTCTCAAACTCCTGGGCTCAAATGATCTGCCTGCCTCAGCCTTCCAAAATGCTGGGATTACAGGCATGAGCCACCGGACCCAATCTCAGCCATTTTTCTTAAATAGGCGCTTCTCAATATTTTCAGTTCTCAGCATGTTGCAAGCCTTTAGTTAATTTCCACAGTTGTAAAAAGTTTATTTTGACAATGTTCTCATTGCTTTAAGGAGTAGTGAATTTTTGGAGTTCCTTGCTTTGCTGTTTTGAAGGTATTCCTTCTTGACTCTTTCTTATAATTTCCATCTCTGCCAAAATTCCCCATCTGTCCATGTACGTTGTCCATTTTTGTTATCAGATATTTTAACCTATTAATCCTAATTATTTTAAATTCTTTGTTTGATGGTTTCAAAATATTGCTCATATATCAATCTGCTGCTATTGATTGCTTTATCTCTTGGGATTTTGTTTCTTCGCTTTTTGTTTTTTAATGTTTCCTTGAGAGCTCATAATTTTTTTACTGAATACCTGGCATCATTTGTAGGACAGTAGACACTGAAGTAAGTACTATTTATGTCTGAAATGGGCACAACTTTTATGATAGGTCATTAGTGTGGAGGGGTTGAGTTAATCTAGTCAGGAGTCAAGTCGGTTTGCACTTGTTGCTATGGTTTCTTCAAGTGAACAACCAGCTTCAAATTCTTCTAGCTTGCGTTGTGATTCAGGTGGGAGGTGAGGGGATATTCTTGCCCCACAATCATCTTTTAACTATCTCTGCCCACTAAGCCACAGAGAGGACCTTTCTACTTGTCTTTGTCCTTCCCCTAGTCATAGACTATTATTGCTTGGTACATGCTGTTAGGCTCATGGTGGGGGTTAGAAGGGGTTCTCTGTTGTCCTGGTCAGCCTCAATCTTAGGCTGGCTCTGTGACCCTGGGCTTTGCGAGCATGGTGGCTCACGCCTGTAATCCCAGCACTTTGGGAGGTTGAAGTGAGAAGATCACTTGAGGTCAGAAGTTCAAGACCATCCTGGCCAATGCAGTGAAGTCCCGTCTCTACTAAAAATACAAAAATTAGTGGGATGTGGTGGCAGGTGAGTGTAATTCCAGTTACTCAGGAGGCTGAGGTGAGAGAATTGCTTGAACCTGGGAGGCGGAGGTTGCAGTGAACCAAGATTATACCATTGCACTCCAGCCTGGGTGACAGAGTGAGACTCCATCTCAAAAAAAAAAAAAAAAACCCAAAAAACAAAAAACGACGTTCCTTTCCCTTCCCAAAACATGGCAGTCAAACTTTTCCTGCATCTCTCAGGTGGATCCTGTGTGGCAGAGAATTCCCTCCTCTTTTCCCAGTGATAGGGAATATCTGATACTGGTAATACCATCCTGGGTCTAAGGCTCTTTCCTCTTCTTCTTCCAGGGGTAGAGGGATTTTCTCCCCCCAATCTCATTCTTTCCCCAAGATCTTTTTCAGCGCCTGGAGGTGAGGGTTTGCCATCCCTTCCCAGTAGCTTAAAACTTTCTCTGTGTGCATGAAAGGTCTGGGGAGGGGGAGTGGGGTTTTGTGCTTTCCCACAGCAATGGCCAAACCTCTCCTACAAGCCCACATCACTGAGGACGGCTCTCTGGTCTCCTGCCTGCCCCCAGTGTTTCTCCTGAGCAATCAAATAATCAAAATCAGCAGAGTCCACAACTGCCTCTGTGTCTGGGTCCTCGGGGGTTCTGCACTGTCATGCGAGTCCATACTCAGCCTTCAGCAATTTAAGATGTTACCCAATTTCTTCTCACCTGTATATGTGGCAACTGCTGCCTCTTCTTCCTGCATTCTGCCACAGCGGACACAGTCCCTGCATCTCCTCTGCATGAGATGGGGCCTTTCCTTCGTGGGATCTCAGGCTATTTGATTGTCCTACATCTGCCTGAGAAGTGCTTAAGAAAAGTTATAATTTTGTGGTTTACCCAGCATTCTAAAATAAATCTCATTGTTAGGGTGACAATAATGCTCTTTCCAGCTTTTGACATCCTTAGTGGGAGAAGATCCATCACCCAGGGGTGCTGTGTGGCCCATGTGAAGAAACGTAAGCTGAAGTTGTTTAGTAGAGTCTATGTTCTTCACAAAAATTAAAAGTGTTACATTTTTTCACAAGAGCAGCAGGCACTGTCTGCAGGATTGCAGCATCATTTGTGAAAGTAAACAAGCTTACTATGAAAACAATCAAAATGTTGACAGCAGAGGAGATTAATAGCGTCATGACAGAACATATCGCACAACAGAATACTAAGCAACAGTAACATGGCTGGGTCGCTCACGCCTCTAAGCCCAGCACCTTGGGAGGCCAAGGCAGGAGGGTTGCTTGAGCCCAAGAGTTCGAGACCAGTCTGGACAACATGGCAAAACCCCATCTTTACCAAAAATAATATCAGAAAATTAGCCAGGTGTGGTGTCAAGCACCTGTAGTTTTAGCTACTCAGGAGGCTGAGGCAGGAGGATCACCTTAGCCCAGGAGGTGGAGGTTGCAGTGAGCTGAGATCACACCATTGCACTCCAACCTGGGTGACAGAGCAAAATCCTTTCTCAGAAAAAAAGAATAACAGTAACATATGACTACTGAAAGCAGCCACACTGATGAATCAAAGAAATATGACAAGCTCAAGCAGCTAGACCCAGAGAACACATATAAGAGGATGCCATTTATAGAAAGTTCAGAACCAGGCAAAAACTCACATAATATATTTTAGGGTGTATAACATATGATAAGTTATAAAGAAAAGCAAGAGAATGATTAGCATAAATTGAGAGTAGCAGTCTCTTTTTTTTTGCAAGGGTCTTGCTACGTTGCCCAGGCTGGTCTCAAACTCCTGGCTTCAAGTGATTCCCCCTGCCTTGGCCTCCCAAAGTGCTGGATGCTGGAATTACAGGTGTGAGCCACTGCACCTGGCCCAGTTACTGTTTTTAAAGTAAGAAGTTTGTAAAAAAAAAAAAAAAAAAAACAGTACAACTTAGGATTTCCATTTCCTGGTGACAATTGTCCTTATCACTTCATAGGTCTTTGAGGAAGGTTACGTGTGATCAACAATGATGTGTCATTCTGATTAAACATTAATTGTCTAGCTTCAGAGGGACAGCCTGAGTTAGGTCCTTTTCTCTGTGGTCGTGAGAACTTGACTCAGTGACATTAACTCACAGAATGCAAGCTTCATCACTAGCTCTTTTCACCTTGGGTTTACAGGGTCAGAAATGGAGGCTCTCCTGCAAAAGGGCACATTGAGAGTTCAAGTTTCTCACTAGTCCAGGCAGGAGTGGGTACATGTTTACTGCAGAATAGAGTGGGTCTAACCTGGCATAATAGCCTAGGAGCCTTCAAAGAAAGCCAGGTCCTATCTTATCTCACTAGAGGAAAATTTATCTCACTAGAGGAAAATCAGATGCCAGGTGCAGTGGTTCACATCTGTAATCCCAGTACTTTGAGAGGCAGGGGCGGACAGATCACTGAGGTCAGGAGTTCAAGACCAGCCTGGCCAACATGGCAAAACCCCGTCTCTACTAAAAATACAAAAATTAACCAGGCTTGGTGGTGGGTGCCTGTAATCCCAGCTACTTGGGAGGCTGAGGCAGAAGAATCGTTTGAAGCCAAGAGGCAGGGGTTGCAGTGAGTCAAGATTGCACCACTGCACTCCAGCCGAGACAAAGCAAGACTTTGTCTCAAAAAATTAATTAATTTAAAAAAAAAAAAGCTGGGTGTGTTTTGGCAGGGTCTAATTACTCATTCCTCTAAGAGGCACCAGAGGCCCATTATCAAGACAGGTGGAAATTTAATAAATTACTTACCCAGCACTTAGCTAGTCCCTGCTACATGCCAAGGCTCTTTATAAGTATTAGCCCATGTAATTCTCATAACAAACCTATGAAGTGGGTAATATTATTATCCCCCATTTCAAGAGGAAGACATTTGCCTGAGGGGACACAGTGAGTATGAGAGGTGAAACGTGGGCGCAGAAGCCCAGCTCCGGAGCCAAGTTTTGTCACCACCATGCTGGGCTGCCTTGCTGGTCTCTAGAAGCTCTCGCAATACTTGTGGCTGACCCATGGTTCCAGGACTTTAAGATCACCAGTTTGCATGGGCAGAGAGAGAGGATGAGCCCAGCTCTGTACCAGTGCGCAGGTGCTGGCTTGTCTTCATAGAATTTGACTATTGGCCAGGAGCCAGTGGCAGGATTTACATGACCCAAAGACCACCCCAAAATGAATGTCACTGGTGGCCCTCGTGCTAGGAGGGCTGTCTCGCCTTCTTAGTACAGACTTTCTACAGCAGCGCTGGGGACAAAATCACAGGAAAGTACAAGCAGGGTGGAAACGTGCATTAAAATGATAAGCTGGTCAAAGGATCTAGTGAGTCTGCTAGAAGAGCAAGCGTCAAGAAAGAGCTTGCAGCCTTGATCATCATGAGCAAGTCTTTCCACATCCTCACCTTTGGAATGAAAAGCTGGACCGGGAGGGAGTTCCCAAACATGGCTCTGCCTCTGAATTCCCTGGGAGACACAGCGGAAAAAAATATAGGCTTATCATCCCAACCTGTGCAATTCTGACTTGGGAAACTAGACACAACCCCTCCCAGGGTTCAAATGATTATAGTGCCTCAGCCTCCTAAGTAGCTTGGATTTACAGGTGTGTGCCACCACGCCAGGCTAATTTTTGTATTTTTATTAGAGACTGGGTTTCACCATGTTGGCCAGGGCTGGTCTCGAGCTCCTGACCTTAAGTGATCCGCCTGCCTCAGGCTCCCAAAGTACTGGGATTACAGGTGTGAGCCACCATGCCCGGCCCCAGCACAAAAATTTTTGATAGCTCCATGTTCCTTTATAATCTTGAATTGTAATACATAATTTTACATAACTGTCATTGGTATGTATACAATTTGGTGATATTTTAAATGCAACATATTTTCACCAACATTTTTCTTCTAAGGTGTGGCAGAATAGGCAAGTGTTTTGCTTTTGATATTACACAATATTGATGGACGCGATCACTTTAAAAAAAAAAACTGACGCATGAAGTTTAGTTCTTGAAGTTGCCTTGGAGAATATTTGAGAATAGTACACCAAATGTACTATTGTGTGCTTGAGGAGGCTGAAGACTGGAAGTTGCCCACACCTCATGTGGGGCTCATTCTCCACACGCTGCTTGTGAAGCTCTCCATGAGTGCTGGTGAGCTTGACTTCCCAGGAACTGGGCTTGAACCTGGAGGTATGGTATGGAGAGAGGGTAAGGAATTTCAGTGGTGAGAATTCTGGAATCATCCATGCTGAGGCTCTGCAGTGCCTGCTGCAAATTCCCAGTTCATTTAGATAAGCAAACTATCCTGGTCAACATGGTGAAACCCTGTCTCTACTAAAAATTCAAAATTAGCTGTGCGTAGTGGCACATGCCTGTAACCCCAGCTACTTGGGAGGCTGAGGCAGGAGAATCACTTGAACCTGGAAGGTGGAGGTTGTGGTGAGCTGAGATAGTGCCATTGCACTCCAGCCTGGGCAACAAGACCAAACTCCATCTCAAAAAAAAAAAAAAACAACAAAAAACAAAGAAAAGAAACGCTCATACCATTTGACCCGATAATTCCATTTCTGGGATATTATCCTAAGGAAATAATAAAAAATATTTTTAAAAATACTTTATGGACAATTTTGTTAATCATACCATTATTCATACTAGGGCAAACAAACAACAGCAACAAAAACGGCTCATTAGATCATTGCAGAATGGTTAGGTAATCTTTCGCATGTCAACTCAATGAAATATTACGTGACCACTTAAAAGGATATTGACAGAGTTTGAAACTATGTGAAAAATTGCTTCTGTTACCCTAAGTGAGCCAGGATTACACCACTGCACTACAGCCTGAGTGACAGAGCAAGACCCTATCTCAAAAAATAAATTAATAAAATAAAATAAAATAAAAAATTTAAAAAGCAAGATACAAATTTGAGACCAGGTCCAGTGGCATGCACCTGTAATCCCAACACTTTGGGAGGCTGTGGTGGGAGGATCACTTGAGACCAGAAGTTCAAGACCAGCCTGGGAAACATAGTAACACCCCCCACCCCACCTCTATGATAACAAAAAGCAGGATGTGTTGGTTTATGCCTGTAGTCCCAGCTACTCAGGAGGCTGAGAAGGGAGGATTGCTTGAGCCCAAGAGTTAGAAGTTACAGTGAGCTCTGGTTGCACCCCTGCACTCCAGCCTGGGTGACAAAGTGAGACAGTGTCTCAAAAAGAAACTAAAAATCAGGGCCAGGCATGGTGGCTCACGCCTGTAATCCCAGCACTTTGGGAGACCAAGGTGGGTGGATCACAAGGTTAGGAGATCGAGACCATCTTGGCCAACATGGTGAAACCCCCATCTCTACTAAAAATACAAAAAATTAGCCGGGTGTGGTGGCGGGTGCCTGTAGTCCCAGCTACTCGGGAGGCTGAGGCAGGAGAATTGCTTGGACCCAGGAGAAGGAGGTTGCAGTCAGCCAAGATTGCGCCACTGCACTCTAGCCTGGGTGACAGGTGAGACTTCGTCTTAAAAAAAAAAAAAAAAAGAAAGAAAGAAACTCAAAATCACCAAGATGATGAGACTTTTTTAAAAGAACTTCAGAGTAATCCATTTAGAAATGATATCCTAGCTGGGTGCAGTAGCTCACGCCTGTAATCCCAGCAACTTGGAAGACCAAGGCAGGCGGATCCAGAGGTCAGGAGTTCAATACCAGCCTGGCCAACATGGTGAAACCCTGTCTCTAGTAAAAATACAAAAATTAGCCAGGCGTAGTGATGGGCACCTGTAATCCCAGCTACTCGGGAGGCTGAGGCAGGAGGAGTATCGCTTGAATCTGAGAGGCAGAGGTTGCAGTGAGCCGAGATCGTGCCACTGCACTGCAGCCTGGGTGACTGAGCAAGACTCTATCTCAAAAAAAAAAAAAAAAAAAAAACAAGAACAACAGAAATGATATCCTAGAAATAAATGTACACTGAGATGAGAAACCTGTGAAAATGCCGAAGTGTTAGAATCCAGATCTGTGGATCCTGACTTTAGCTGCACTTTGGAATTACCTGGTGAGTGGTTATAAATCTTGATGCCTGGCCACACCTAAACAATCAAATCAATAAAAATTTTTGAATAAAAAATTTGAATAAAACATATGATAGAAATTTTGTAAAAACAAATACAACTTTCTTCCTTTCTTTTGAATTTTTTTTTTAAAAAGAAATCAAAATATTAAAGTGGTTGATTTGAATGGCAGGGAGGTAGGCAATTAATTTTTATCTTCAAGGGTTTTATTTTTCAAGTTTATTTGCTAACCATTGCTCAGGCAATAAAAACGATATAACAAGCAATTAATTAAATGTTTCATTGGCTCTGTATTGCCATGTAGAAAAATTCCAACTTTAATAAAATATACCTGCAGGGTGTGGTGTGAGCTCTGCCAGCAACTGGCTTCCTCTCTGAAACTCACATCCTACTCTCTCAACCTTGCTGACCTGCTCTCTGTGCTTTCTTGCTCCTCTCGTTTATTTTTGTTGTTGTTTGTTTGTTTTGTTTTGTTTTTTTGAGACAGATTCTTGCTCTGTTGTCCAGGCTGGAGTGCAGTGGTGCAATCTCAGCTCACCTCAACCTCCGCCTCCTGGGTTTAAGCAATTATTGTATGCCTCAGCCTCTCAAGTAGCTGAGACTACAAGCGCCTGCCACAACGTCCAACTATTTTTTCTTTTTCTTTCTTTTATTATTATTTTTTTCATATTTTTGGTAAAGACAAGGTTTCACCATGTTGACCAGGCTGATCTCGAACTCCTGGCCTCAAGTGATCCACCTACCTCAGCCTCTCAAAGTCCTGGGATTATGGGTGTGAGCCACCACACTTGGCCCTCTCTGGGTTTTTTATGGGAATGCCCTCAACTATCCCCCACTTCTCTGTAATTCTTGTTCTTTTCAAGACTTAAGCTTTGGTGCCATTATTTCTGGGGGAGCTTTCCCTTACCATGGCAGCCTGGGTTAGAGGCCCCTTCGTTGGCGCCCATGGAAGCTTGTGCTCAACTCTGTCATAACATGCGATGCCTATTTTCTCATCTGATCATCTGTTTCTAGTCACTGCAGTTCCTTGAAGCAGGATCTGTGCTTCTTCTATGTTTGTTTTTCTTAGCATCCAACTCACCAGTACTCAACAAATTAATACATCAATAAATTAATATTTCTTTTATTTTCTAAGCTTGTTGGAGGGAGCACAGGAATGAATACTTGGCTCCACAAGGCACATGTCCCTTCTCAAACACATTCTGGAGGATTATCACATCCTGTTTGCCCTTCCATGTAAAGTCCAGGGGATACCTACACTCCTCTGTGCAGCACAGTGATGGGAATAGCAGTGGATATAGTTCTTTTCCTAAGAGTCTAGTGTGGACATCAAAGCCTCCAGGTGCTCATTAGCATTTTTCTAAGAATTACTTTTTGTGTGTTGTTTCTACTAGGAGGAAGTGAAACATAAATATTAAGAAAATAATGGACTGGGCAAGGTGGCTCACGCTTGTAATCCCAGCACTTTGGGAGGCCGAGGCAGGCGGATCACTGGAGGTGAGTTCTACAACAGCCTGACCCACATAGTGAAACACCATCTCTACTAAAAATACAAATACAAAAATTAGCCAGACATGGTGGCGCATACCTGAAATCTCAGCTACTTGGGAGGCTGAGGCAGGAGAATCACTTGAACCTGGGGAGGCAAAGATTGCACCATTGCACTCCAGCCTGGGCGACAAAAGCAACACTCCGTCTCAAAAAAAAAAAAAAAAAAAAAAAGACAAGACAAGAGGGAGAAAAGAAAAGAAGAGAAAAGAAAAAAGAAATGGCTGGGTGCAGTGCCTCATCCCTGTAATCCCAGCACTTTGGGAGCCTGAGGCAGGCAGATTGCTTGAGCTCTGGAGGTTGAGACCAGCCTGGACAACACAGTGAACTACTTCTCAAAAAAAAAAAAAAAAAAAATTGGCCAGACATGGTGATGCACACCAGTAGTCCCAGGTACTCGGGAGCCTGAGGTGGGAGGATCACAAACCTGGAAGGTTGAGACTGCAGTGAGCTGAGGTCAGACCGCTGCACTCCAGGCTGGGCAATAGAGTAGGACTGCATTAAAAAAAAAAAAAAAAAAAAGAAGGAAAGAGAAACAAGGAAAGAAAGAAAGAGGAATGAAGGAAGGAAGGGAGGGAGAGAGAGAGAAAATAAGATAAGGCCAGGCACAGTGACTCATGCCTGTAATTCCAGCACTTTGGGAGGCCAAGGTGGGCGGATCACTTGAGGCAGGAATTTGAGATCAGTCTGGCCAACATGGTGAAACCCCGTCTCTAGTAAAAATACAAAAATTAGCTGGGCATGGCAATGCAAGCCTGTAATCCCAACTACTCAGGAGGCTGAGGTGAGAGAATTGCTTGAGCCTGGGGTGCAGAGGCTGCAGTGAGCTGAGATCATGCCACTGCACTCCAGTCTGGGTGATAGAGTGAGACCCTGTCAAAAAAAAAAAAAAAAAAAAAAAAGACTTACTTTGGTCCAGAATCTGTGCTGGAAATGTGAATATGATGAACAGACAAGGTACTGTGCCTCTTTGGTCTTCAGAGTATATGAAACAACTAAACCATTGCACAAAAGTGACAAGCTTTATGAGATAGAGACTGCAAGTAAAGGCAGATTTTGGAGGAAGAGTTATAGAAACCTCAGGAAAAAAGACTAAGGAGAAAATTATGTTTACGTGAAGAACTAAAGGAAGAGTTATGTTAGCTGGGAGAAAACATTTCCAGGTAGGTATGAAAACCAGTACAGAGACTCGGGTTTGAAGGTACAGAAGAGAGCCCAGGACAGTTGGAGTGGAGAAAACAAAGTGAGGGACAAAGCCAGAGCCATAAACAGAGGCCAGATCTTCAGGATCTCTGCTGCCATGTTGAATTGGAACATTATTCTGAGGCATCAGAGAGCCTCTGTGGGGTATTAAGCAGGCAAAAATCTGCTATAAATTCATCGTATTTGGGTTGATGGGAAGAGTACAGCTTGATCAATTTATCCAGATTTGGGGATTTCAAAGCTGGTAAAATGGAAGAAGAAGGGGAAAGAGAGCTGAGGATATTGAAAAGAGAGTGGTTGAAATGATGGTTCGTGGAGTCTAAAGTGGGTAAGGAAAGAAATCAAGAGTGGAGCAAAGCAAAACCAAAAACAATTCTGTCAAGGGGAACCAAGGGCAAGAACTACAAAATCAGAAACCCGTCATTAGAGACTGAGATGTTCAAGATTTCCAAGGTACAATTCCAGACGAGAACAAAGTTTGAGCGTGGCCATGGGTGTGGTAGACTAAAATGGACAGGACAAGTAGGTCATAAAGTGGAGGAGTCAGTACATGGAGAATGCAAGATGTGGAATGGATCTGCCTTGTGAAAGCCAAGGTCACCCAAAAGAGAACAGGAGCTGAAATTGAAGAGGAAGCTTAGGAGACAGGTGGCAAAATATTTGATGAATGAAAGTGGATACCTGGGAGGTGGTTAGACAGCAGGAAGAGAGAGAAAGGCATAGCCAAATGATGTAGACCTCAAAGAAGCTGATGACTTTATACAAAGACAGAAGACATATGATCTGGAGACATCAGAGGATTCCAAGATCTGACTCTGAGGCATTGAATATAGGAGAATATGCAAACTTGACCAGAGAAGACTACTGTGGTTGCAGGACATCCCAAGAGGATTCAAGAAAGTAAGAGTATTTAGGGTGGTTGGGGTAGAGAGTGGAGGGGATGGGAGATAGGGCTAGAGAAGGGGAAAAACAGTAAAATGTTGGGGTGTAGAGTAGGCACTTCATAGTTTGCCCACTCACACAGAAACTCTCCTGAAACCTCTTCCCACGCACAAGGTCACAGAGCAGATTTCCAACCACCAAGATGATATTTCAGGAACATCTCCCTGGTCATAGCTGATTGGACCAGAGGTAGACACTTACGTGAACCAAGCAGATTCTTTTCTGAGAATAGGCATTCAGTCAGTCATTAAATGTTTTGGGGCTGAAACATGTGACCCTAGGTGCTATAGTTAGCCACCTAGGCTGCCTACTAAGTGGATTGAGAAGCAAAGAAAGCTGGTTTGCCAATAAGGAAGATTGAAGCAGATGCTCATCAACGAGCAGAAGGAGAAACATTGAGTGAGTACTCCCAGGGGTTGGCTCTCCTTTCAAGGCCTGATCTGTGTTGGCAGACACCATGGCCATCAAAACTATGATGCTGTGCTGTAGAATCAAAGAAAGGAAACAATAATAATTAATGAATCAGGAGAAAAAAGAGGGAAGTTTCAGCTCCTTTGGCCTCACAGTTCTAGCTCCATAATCTTAGTCAATTCAGGCTGTTTAACAAAGTACCGTAGATGGGAGTGGTTGATAAACAACTGAAATTTATTTATCACAGTACTTTTAAAGTTCATCTGACACACCACAGGGGGCTCTGTTCCACACAGTCATTCAGGTACCCAGGCTGACAGAGGCTTCCAAAGTCACCCTGGACGTCCACCTGGAGCCAGATGGAGAAGAGTAACCACCTCACTTCAAATTCTGTTACCCCTACTTAGGGAGAAAAAAGGTTTGGAAAATGCAAGTCCTATTGCTGCTATACCCCAAAGAGCTCTTCTTAATGGAAAAGGAAGCAGGAGTCATTGGTGTTTGTCTTAGAATACTCAAGGCTGGGTAATTTACTTTTTTTTTTTTTTTTTTGCTGGGAAGCCATGTGTAATTTACTTTTAAGAGAAATTTATTTCTCATAGTTTTGGAAGCTGGTAAGTTCAAGTGGTGCTGGCATCTAGAGAGTTGTCCCATGGTAGAAGGGCAGAAGATGGAAGGGTGAAATAGGGTGAGAATGAGAGAGGAAGAGAGTATGAGAGACAGAAAGGAAAAGGGGGCCAAACTCCCCACAATAATGGCATTAATCCACCATGAAGGCTTCACCCTCATTCCAATCACCTCCAGAAAGCCCCACCTTTTAACACCACCACAGTGGCAATGAAGTTTGCAACACATCATCTTCCAGGGGCTACATTTAAACCAAAGCACTCGCCATCTACCTGGACTCTGCATTAGCTATCATGAAAGCCAAATGAAGATAGCAGTTCAGGAAAGACACAGTGATCCACTGGGTGAAATGCTCTTGACTTGTCAATAAAATGTAGACTGAAGATTGCCTAGTAGATTTGACAAGGGCAATTTTAGTGGTGTTTTTGGGTCAGATGTCTGAGTGGAGCAGGTTCAAGAGAGACAATAGGAGAAGAAGTCAAGACAAAGCATAATGAGTCTTTGGGGAAAGTTTTGACATAAAAAACAACAGAAAAATGAGACACAGCTGGAGCAGAATGTAGGGTGAAGAGAGGATTGTTTTTTAACATAGGATCAAAGAAAGGGAACATTAATAATTAATGATTCAGGGAAAAGAAGAGGGAAATTTCAGGACAAAGCCTAAGTTTCAGCTCCTTTGGCCTCACAATTCTAGCTCCATAATTATCTTAGTCAATCCAGGCTGTTATAATAAAGTACCATAAATGGGACGGTTGATAAACAACAGAAATTTATTTCTCATAGTTTTGGAGTTTGGAAGTTCAACATCAAGGTGCCAGTGTGATTTGGTTCTGATGAGTGCCCTTCTGGGTAACAGACTGAGGTCTTTTCATTGTATCTTCATATGGTAGAGAAAAAGTGAGAGAGTTCTCTGGGATCCTTTTTATAATAAGAGCACTAATCCTATTCATGAAGACTCTACCTTCATGACCTCATCACCTTCCAAAGGCCCCATCTCCTAATCTTATCACCTTAGGGGGAAGGATTTCAACATATAAATTTTGGGGCAGGCTGGGTGCGGTGGCTCACATCTGCAATCCCAGCACTTTGGGAGGCTGAGGCGGGTGGGTCACTTGAGATCAGAAGTTTGAGACCAGCCTTGCCAACATGGTGAAACCCTATCTCTACTAAAAA
Source organism: Ateles fusciceps (assembly GCA_036589455.1). Lineage (NCBI taxonomy): Eukaryota > Metazoa > Chordata > Mammalia > Primates > Atelidae > Ateles > Ateles fusciceps. The sequence continues at coordinate 13,942,939 of JAZHEH010000078.1, forward strand.
TACAAAATTAGCTGGGCGTGGTGACAGGTGCCTATAATCCCAGCTACTAGGGAGGCTGAGGCACAAGAATTGCCTGAACTTGAGAAGCACAGGTCGCAGTGAGCCAAGATCGTGCTACCTCCTGGGCGATAGAGTGAGACACTGTCAAGAAAGAAAGAAAGAGAGAGAGAGAGAGAGAGGAAGGAAGGAAGGAAGGGAGGGAGGGGAGGGAGGGAGGGGAGAGGAAGGAAGGAAAGGAAGAAGAGAGGGGAGGGGAAGGAAGGAAGGAAAATTTGGGGGGGGGAACAAATAGTCTATTGCAAAAACGTTTCCACAATATTTTGATTTTGCTATTCTTGTTATTCCTTTCTTAGAGATCCCTTTTGATACAGAATTTAATCAATTCGCATATCATTGCATTCCTTTAGGCTACTTACCATCATGAATCAAATGGCATTTCTGGAGTACCCACAAGATCAAATTTGAAGTACCCACCAATGCAAAATGGGTGTTTTTATGTATCCTCCTTGAAAGGTTGGTGGATTTTGTTAAATCTATCCAGGATTTTTGGTTCTAGCCATGTGTGTGCTTCTGGTCTCGATATACTATTAAAGCAAACAGCAAGCAATCTGATAGCTGCTTCCCAGGCTGCCACATAGAAGGCTAGACAATTTTCTGGTCATAACTACTTTCACAGCTCAAATTGTGCCACAGACCCAAGAACTTAATTTCCCCAGCTTCTAGTCCTCTTTGTGGAAACCATTATCTTTTGCCACCTTCTGTGGTCCCTCAGTAGGAAAATTTCAACTTGTCCAATATGCTGGCCATTAGCAATTGGAAATTTCACTCCTGAGAGTGCTGCTTACAGAGAATGGGACGATTTGCAGTCCATTTATTGTACTCTTTGTTCTTTAAAATTTATGAGGCCATTTGCCTGGGTCCTTATTGCTGAAAGTGAATTGACCATTAGCAGGAGACTATCAGCTGCTAAGTGGAATCTGTTGTAGGGTATTCTCAAAGACCATTAGCTTTTCACTGGGGGGCAATTGGTGTTTACTGCTTTTTGTGTGCTTCAATTGCATGCATTGTTCCCCTGAGGTTGTAAAACCTTTAAAAGCATTGAGAATAGCTTTTAAAAATCCACTTGAAAATGTGTAAGCAGTTTCACTAGATACAGCTGGTGAATAAGAGGAAGAGCTGATCACCAGGGCTTTGTTTTACTCATGATCAGTCTGGTATATTTGCCTTCTAACTCAGTGGATTCTTCTCCTTTCCCTGAGCTTCAGAGTTAACTGTAAATAATGTGTATCAAGTCATTTCACCCTAAATGCAAATACCAGTCCTGGAACAAATATTAAATAGCACCAATCGAGCCTTTTATGTTCTTTATCAAACCCCAAGGTAAACACGGCTTCTGAAAAGGCGTTCTTTCTGAGCATGCAATTCTGATATCTAGTCTCCAGGACACAAGCTTTACACTCAGCCTCTGCCTTTGCCGAAGAGTTAACTGGGGAATAGGGAAATTGTTGTGCCCTGTTCAAGAAGATTGGGTAGGCAGGGCAATGTGTAATCTCAACACTTTGGGAGGCCAAGGTGGGAGGATCCCTTGGATCCAGGAGTTCGAGACCAGCTTGGGCAACAAAGTGAGACCCCCATCTCTACAAAATTAGCCGGGTGTGGTGGTGCATGCCTGTAGTTCCAACTACTCTGGAGACTGAAGGTGAAGGATAGCTTGAGCCCAGGAGTTTGAGGCTGCATGCAGTGAGCTATGATTGTGCCACTGTACTCCAGGCTGGATGACAGAGCAAGACCCTGTCTCCAAAAAGAAAAAAAAAAAAAAAAAAAGTAGGAAGATTGGGTGGTAGCATGGTAGCACTGGGAATAAAACCCACATCTCTATAGCTGCCAGCCCAGGGCTCCCCGCCCTTCCTCTCCAGCTGTACTCATTTTAGTGGTCAAGGAGCTATAATGAAGATTGTATCTAAGACTTGCTTCTCTCTCTCCACCCTGAGCCTGATGCTCTTGCAACAAAGAAGAGAATAATTAAATGCAAAAGGAATCCCTTCTCATCGCCAGAAAGGGGAAGAGAGGAGTCTTCTGTCCCAGGCTCAAGAGGGAGGCACAAAGTCTTTGCTGCTCAGGAGTGGGGCAAAGGGGGTGGCCCTCTTCATTTGAATGCTGTGAGGGAATAGGAGAAAGACAGGAGGAGAAGGAGGAATCCCTCCTTATAGAAGGGTGGAGTGGGAGGAGATAATTCTCTACTCCATCCCCTCTGGGCAGCCCAGCCCAGGATTCCTTCTTCCTACCTGCTGCAACAGTCTCCCAACTTATCCCCCTCCTCCAACCCAGCACCCACAGAGCAGCCCTGATGAACTCTAAAATGCAAATTTAGGCCAGGCACAGTGGCTCACACCTGTAGTCCCAGTACTTTGGGAGGCCGAGGCAGGTGAATCACCTGAGGTCAGGATTTTGAGACCAGCCTAGCCACCATGTTGAAACCCTACTAAAAATACAAAAATTAGCCAGGCATGGTGGTGTATGCCTGTAATCTTACCTACTAGGGAGACTGAGGCAGGAGAATCACTTGTACTCAGGAGGCAGGCAGAGGTTGCTGTGAGCTGAGATAGTGCCACTGCACTCCAGCCTGGGCGATAGAACAAGACTCTGTCTTAAAAATAAAATGCAGGTTTGATTGCTCCGTAAAGGGGAACACAACCACTACTACCACCCCAACCCTGTGGCCACAGCAGGATAAAACCCAAACTCCACGACAGGCCTTCAGGCTGCTCCTGATTGGAACATGCTTCTCCAGTAGTCTCTCACTACTATTCAGCCAAGACTTGCAGCAGCTCCGCCCACCCCAGACCACAATCTCCGGTTCTTCTACTGGAACGCCCTCCTCCTTTCCCCAGCCACTCTTGGAATAATGAATGACCTATTTAATGTGTGTCTTCCCCCAACACATGTGTGTCTTGTCGGGGCTGTGTTACACTTCTCTGTTGCTGTTGCATTCCTAGTTTGAGCACAATGCCTAGGTCTTGAGGTCCTTGATAAATACATGAAAATTAAATGAACAAACAAGTGAAAGTCTATATGTCCTTTGTGGCTCAAACAGAAGTTTCTTCTGCCAGGGGAGCTTTTCCATAATTCCCAAAGTCTGGCAGGTGCTGGCCTGGGCACTCCCGTTGCAGCTCAGCCTCCCTGGCCCATCTCACACTGAGGAGTAATTGCCTATCTCCTTCTCTCTGTCTCCCCCAGGCCTCGAGGCTGAGAGCTTTGAGAGCCCAGAGAATGACTCACCTTCTTAGGGGCTTATTCTCGCTACCTAGCACGAAGGCTGGCACAGAGATCATACTCAATATTTGTCAAATGAAAGACTATATGCCCAACTTTTCTGATTCCTTAGTTTAAGCCACTCAAGAAGGGTGAAAAGCAATAATATCATCATCTATTCGCTGAGTGTTTATTTTGTATGGGGCATTGTGACAAGCATGCCACACCCATCACCAGGCATGCCTAGATGTCACTAGCTAGTGACTATAACTGAGGACACTCATTATTACCCAAATTGTCATGATTGTGAACACCCACTTCTCCTACCACCGGCTTAGTCTACTTTAAGATGGAAGAGCAATGTTTACCTCGCTAGCTGTCTGTTCCTCCCTCTGATTTGCCTTATCTGGTTTCTGTGAATTTAATACCCACAGCCTCTTTCTCTCTTTCACTTACTTCTTCTCCTCCTCCTTCCTCCTCCTCCTCCTCCTTTTCTTCATCTCCTCTTTATACTTTTCTCTGCTTCTTTATGTAAAGCAAGTACTTTAGCTAGATGACACTCAATTAACTTCTCTGTGTTTTCCTTTCATAAGTATAAATTGGAGGTAATAATAATGCTTACCTCTTCTACCATTAAGTGCCATAAATCTAAAAAAAAATACTTTTTTCCTAGGGTTATTGGGAATGAAGAAAACTATACATTTAAAGTACTTAGAGCAGTGCCTGCCACATAATAAGTTCTGCTGCTACTACAAATCTGTGGACCTTCCCCCGAACACACAGGCCCAGCTCAGCTTTATTCTTCACCCAGGTAAGCCGTCAGCACAGATCAGCCAGCATTTCTTCCTATTTCCAGACTCCCAGAAGATCCAGCCTAGGCCAGGCATTTAATCAGCTGTTTAAAGCGGTTGGGGGGGCCGGGGATAGTGGCTTATCCCTATAATCCTAGCACTTTAGGAGGCTGAGGCTGGTAAATCACCTGAGTTCAGGAGTTCGAGACCCCACCTGGCCAGCATAGTGAAACCCCATCTCTACTAAAAATGCAAAAACTAGCCGGGCATGGTAGTACATACCTGTAATCCCAGCTACTCAGGAGACTGAAGAGGGAGGATCACCTGAAACTGGGAGGTGGAGGTTGCAGTGAGCTGAGATCAAGCCACTGCATTCCAGTCTGGGCAACAGAGCCAGACTCCTCGTCAAAATAAATAAATAAACAAACAAACAAATAAATAAATAAAACAAAGGGGTTGGTTTTTGAAGTGGAGATGAAGTGCAAGATTATATCACCCATTATGGGCTGAATCGTGTCCACTCCTAAACTCGTATGTTGAAGCCCTAAGCCCCATTATCTCAGAATGTGGCTGTATTTGGAGATAGGGCCTTTGAAGACGTAAGCAAGTGAAAATGAGATTATATGGGTAGGTTAATACAATTGGACTGCTGTCCTTCTAAGGAGAAGAAATCTGGACACAGGAAGAGACACCAGGGTTGCACACATGCTCAGAAGGAAGACCTTATGAAGATGCAGCAAGAAGATGGCCATCTGCATGCCAAGGCAAAGCCTCAGGAGAAGCCGAGCCTGTGGACAACCTGATCTTGGACCGACAGGCTTCACAACTGGGAGACAATAAGTGTCTGCTATTTAAGCCACCCAGTCTGTGGTGTTTTGTTATGGTAGCCCCAGCAGACTGATATAGTACTCAGAGACAGTTGTTGGTCCTCATTTTTTTTAGTTTGTTTATATGAGATTAGTTTTCATGGTTCAGAAAGACCAAAAAAAAAAAAAAAGTTGCCTTTAAAACATAGTACCTAGGCTGGGCGTGGTGACTCATACCTATAATCCCAGCACTTTGGGAGGCCAAGGCAGCAGCTCGTCTGAGGTCGGGAGTTCGAGACCAGCCTGGCCAACATGGCAAAACCCCATCTCCACTAAAAATACGAAAGAAAATTAGCAGGGCGTGGTGGTGCATGTCAGTAGTCCCAGCTACTCAGAAAGCTGAGGCAGGAGAATCACTTAAACCCAGAAGACAAAGGTTGCTGTGAGCCTAGATTGCACCACAGCTCTCCAACCTGGGCAACAGAACGAGACTCCATCTCAAAAAAATAAAAAATAAATACCTGGAACACAGTCAGGGATCTACTACCAGGAATGACTAAAATTTTTGGTTATCGTCATTGCTGCATTACTGTTTTTGTTTTTGGTGGTGGCGGTCATGTTGTTATGATTTTCATTGTTGAAAGGAGGAATCGCTCAGACCACTCTACAGCCCAGAAGTTTCAGAGACTCTCAGGATAAAGGCAAAAATAATGACTGTGTTTCTACACGTACGATGTTTTCAAATGTTCAAATTCCACAGATAAAACTGAAGGTCATTTATTTGAATTCAAAATTAGGGTTGAGAATAATGATGATAGTAAAAATGGGGAAAGCATTAAAAATAGTAAAGGCAGAATAGAAATTGTGAATCAAAGCGAGAGGAAAAGTTTACAAATCTGTCAGTAATGGAGGAAATAAGAAATAAAGTCACTTTAGGTAAATCACTGATAAAAGTTTATCTTATTATATATTTATCATATCAGTTTAACAAAATACTTTCTGCAGAAACTTTGTTTTTTTTGAGGCAAAATGTTCTAGCCTCCCTTTTTCTGTGAAAATGAAGCGCGGTTGGATACTTCGTGCTCTGAGTCACTGGATTCCATGGTGTCTGTTGTCTTGCCTTAGAATCTAGCCAGGATTTTTATATTGTTTCTATGGGAATATTGTGTTTTGTATCCCAAATAACAAAATTCCAGATGAATTTTGGACTACAACATGTTTATAGCTTGGGCCGACAATCTTCCATTTCGAAAGAGAGGCTGTAGTTCCTGCAAACACTCAGTCTGGTACATCGCAACCTATCTAAAGAAAACATAAACCATCACATTACAAAGAATTGAAATTTATTCCTTACTGTGTAACTGAGTTCAAAACATGAAAGGCTGACTTAAACCCTGTTAACCTATGACTTACATATTAGTGAATTAGTCCTCTTTAATTTTCATGTATTCCAAAGTTTCTACAACAAACTTGTTTTACCTTTGTGATCAGAAAATGGATACAAAAAACAGTTTGATTTCTTTTTGAGATAAGTCTCACTCTCTCGCCCAGGCTGGAGTGCAGTGGCTCACTGCAGCCTTGACCTCCTGGGCTCAGATGATCCTCCCACCTCAGTCTCCTGAGTAACTGGGACTATAGGTGCATGCTACCATTCTTGGATAATTTTTTGTAGAGATGGGGTTTTGCCATGTTGCCCAGGCTACAAATGCTTTTTAAAAAGAGATTCTGGAGCTTCCTTTAACATAATTAAAGAAAAAAATCATTAAAGTTGAAAAAATTCCATTTGACCCCAAAAAGACTTTATTGAATCCTGCCTTTCTAGAGCAGTGCCACAAACTTCATTCTTCATGAGCTGAGTTCGTTTTTGAATGGAAGATTGAGAAGAACCGTGAAGAGGGTCATGTTCATTATTTGCACATAACCTTGTAAACTTTAACTGATCCTTTCCCATCTGTTATCAACCACACCTGCAAGATAGACTGGAGATAACAAACGGGACATTCAGGGGCATAAAACTATAGCTAAAACATTCCAAAGTCAAAGGTGCCTCTTTGGGGAAGTCTACCTAGATAGCTGGGGAATTTTTTTTTTTTCTCAATAGTTAACTTATTCACATAGCTCACAAATTTAAAAATAGAAAATGTGTGTTCCAGGGAATACTTTTTAACTCCTTCATCTCTGGATTTTTCATCTCTCCAGCCTTCACAGGTAACAACTTACTTTTATTTATTAGTTTCAGGTCTATTCTTCCAGAATTTCTTTAGGCAAATACAAGAGTATGACCTCATATACATTTTAAGCTGTGGATCATTTAAAGAGCACCATATCAGGTGGAAATGATCTTTCTTACAGAATTTTGTTGTTGTTATAAGAAGAAAATATTATAGTGAACTTTATATGATTTTCTTCTCTAGCAATAGTAGAGATAGCCCAGCCTATTAACTGGTCAATAGACCATTAGTTTGAAACATAACTCTGAACTGCTTTTCCTCATGCTTTAGCTGAGAAAGAGAATCTGCATTTGTGAGTGTGAAGGCTAAATGGGACAAGGACGTGTCAGGCTCTGACAGGTACAAATACAGGAAGATGATATTAATGATTACCTTTATGTGGGCCACGGTATCTTCTAACCTTCGTTTGATATCAATGAACAGCCTTAAATTGTGGCTCAAAAGTATTAAGCCAGATTTACAAAGCAAGATTGCTGTTATCAAATATGATTTCTACAACGGACTGATCAACCCAGCCTTCTTTTATTGCTTGCAAATGTCGCTACCATTAGCCAAAGTTTATCGAGCCTCTGTTATATGCCTTCTACAATTCATGGTGAGACTAAAGAATTGGGAGAGACCTCTGGACCTCCAGAATGTCTAAGAAGGCAGTTGATATCCTGCCATAGAAGGAGACTCAGGGAGAGGAGCATCATACACTGGGGGCAGTTGGAGGGGGGAGCTAAGGGAGGGACAGCGGGGGGGTGGGAAGGGGTGGGGGAGGGATAACATGGGGAGAAATGCTGGATATAGTATGCACCTATGCATCAATTCTACATGACCTGCACATGTACCCCAGAACCTAAAGTAAAATGAAAATAAATAAATAAATAAAGAAGGGGCCTATGGAGATTTGCAAAGGAAGTGAGGGAGGTCTGCCTTCTTTCTTTCATATACCTGAGACCAGGTATATTGAATAGCTGCATGAACTTTCGCATCCTTGTTTTGCATAAACCAATGTTAATTTATAGGTTACATTAAAAGCCTAGTACAGTCTCTTTAAACAATCTACTCTAAGAAACACATTTGCCTCACTTGTTTTATTATATATCTACATTTATTTTATGTAATTCATATTACAATTGTATATTTCTGAGCATTTAAGGCTACATTTCAGATATCAGGTTCCTTATTCCTAAATGATTAGGTATGTTTGTTTCCCCAAGAACAAGGATATTTATTTGCCTAACCACCGTACAGCTACCAAAATCAGGAAATTTAACATTGAAATAATACTATTATCCAATGTATAGACCCTATTTGAATTTTACCAATTGTCTCAAAAATGTCCTCTAACAGTTTTTATGTTTTCTGGTAAGAAATCCAATCCAGGATCACTCAAATGCATTTTATTCTAATATGTCTTCAATATTCTTTATAATGGCACAATTCTTCAGCTTTTATTTATCTTTCATCATAAGGGCATTTGTGAAAAATACAGTTCCTTTGTAAATATCTCCCAATTTTTGTTTGTTTGATGTTTCCTCATGACTAAACTCAGGTTGTGCAAAAATGGAAGGACTATAAAGGACACGAACTCATCGATTTTTGTGGCTGCAAACTTAAAATACAATTTTAAAAAATACTTTAAAAATAAAAAAAATGGAAGGACTACTATGCAAGTGATGTATTCTTTCTAGTTCTTTCACTTTTTAAATTTGTTTTTTGAGACAGGGTCTCACTCTGGCACTCACTCTAGTATGGAGTGCAGTGGTGTGATCACAGCTCACTGCAGGCTTGACCAGGCTGAAGTGCAATGGCATGATCATGGCTCACTGCAGCCTCAACATCCTGAGCTCAAGCAGTCCTCCTGCCTCAGCCTCCCTAATAGCTAAGACTATAGGCCCATGCTACCACACCCAGCTTCAATATGATTCTAACAAAAACTCCAACAGGTTTTTTTTCTTTCCCTTAGTGGAATTTAATAAATTAGTTCTAAAGTTTTATATGGAAATGTGAAGGACCAAGAATAGCCAAGGTTTTCTTGAAGAACAAAGTGAATGGACACACTTTACTAAATATCAGAATTATTACAACATTCATATACAGAATGCCATGTATATATATATACATATATATATATATATATATATATATATATATATATCACTCTGCTGCCCAGGCCAGAGTGCAGTGGCGTGATCTCAGCTCACTGCAACCTCCACCTCCTGGGTTCAAGCGATTCTCCTGCCCCAGCCTCCCGAGCAGCTGGAATTACAGGCATGTGCCACCACACCAGGCTAATTTTTGTATTATTGTAGACATGGGATTTCACTATGTTGGGAAGGCTGGTCTAGAACTCCTGACCTCAAGTGATCTGCCTGCCTCAGCCCCCTAAAGTGCTGCGATGACAGGTATGAGCCACCGAGCCTGGCTGCCTGGTTGTTTTTAATTCTGTGCTGGACTTTATATTTGCAAAATTGTTTCTAGAAATGATTTGGTGCCTATGTTGATGCTATCTTTCTCTAGAGAAATTTGCCCCTACCAGGAGCCTCGGACACTAGTAATCCAATTTCAGAGACTGAAAGGATTTGAGGTTGAGCTGCAGTCCCGACAATGGTGCGCTAACTTTCTAGTTCACCCCTATTCATAGACTGTAGCCCTTCAGGGTTCTAAAATAAAGCAAAAAGTGCTCACCAGGGCCTCGCCTTCCTGGCAGCCCTGGACCCCAGCATGCCAGTGCACCCCTACCTGCAATCCCTGCAAGGTTGTCCAAAAGCATTGCTCAGCCTCTCAGGCTCCCCTTCTTAGATCATCAAATATCAGTGGAAATGCAGCTCCCCCTCCCTGAGATTCCATCCTCCCCAGATCCTAGCATTACAACTACTCCCTTTGTACTCACTTATTATGATAGAGATTCCTGTATAACATATGAATATATGAATTTGTCCATTTAACTTAATTTTTCAAATGAACTGGCAAAAAGTTGGTCACAACTTACTCATGTGTTTTTTAATGTCTGTGGCACTTAAGTATGCTCCTTTTTTCTTTTCTCTCTCTTTTTTTTTTTTTGAGATAGGATCTTGCTCAGTCACCCAGGCTGGAATGCAGTGGTGCAATCATGGCTCACTGCAGCCTCAAGGTCCTGGGCTTAAGCAATCCTCCCACCTCAGCCTCCTAAGTAGCTAGGACCACAGGTGCATGCCACCACATCCAGCTAATTTTTTGTATTTTTTAAAATACCACATATTTAAATAATTTGCAGAGACCGAGTCTTGCCATGTTGCTTAGGCTGGTCTCCAACTCCTGGCGTCAAACAGTCCACCCACTTTGGCCTCCCAAAGTACTGGGATTGCAGGCATGAGCCACTGTGCCTGGCTTATAATGTTCCTTCTTCGTTCATAACATTATTTGTGTTCTCACTCTCTTTCCAGAGTTTTGCCATGTTATTATTCTCATCAAATAGTCAACTCATAATTGTGTCATTCCTCTCTATTGTATGCTTGTTTTATTTTTCTTTTGAGAGAGGATCTCACTCTGTCACTTAGGCTGGAGTGCAGTGGCACAATCATGGCTCACTGCAGCCTCAACCTCCTGGGCTCAAACAATCCTCTCACCTCAGCCTCCCAAATAGCTGAAACTATAGGCACATGCCACTACACCAGGCTAATTTTTTGTTTGTTTGTTTGTTTTAGAGATGAGGTCTTGTTATGTTGTCTAGGCTGGTCTTGAGCTCCTGGGTTTAAGCAGTCCTCCTGCTTCAGCCTCCCAAAGTGTTAAGATTACAGGCATGAGCCACCGCACCCAGCAGTATATTTGTTTTCTATTTCATTATTTTCTATTCTTATCTTTCTACTACTTACTTTCTATTCACTTTCTTATTACTACTATATATTTGCTTATTTTATATTCTTTTTTTTTCTTTTTTTTAGAAGTCGTAAGAGCAGACATCATTGTCTATTACTGATCCAGAGAGGAATATTATTTTTCAGCATTAAGTATGATGTTATTTGTAGATATTTTCATTATATCTTTAGTTTTTTAATTTTTTTTCTCTTTTATTTTTAGTTTTTTGAAAGAAAAAGAAAGAAAAGAAAAAAGAGAGAAAGAGAAAAGAAGAAAAAAAGAGAATGAAAGAAAGGGAAAAAGAAGAAGAAAAGAGGGAGAGAGAATGGGAATCTTACTCTATTGCCCAGGCTAGAATGCAGTCTAAAAATGAGTATTGAAAAGCTCTTTTATACTAATAATTGTGTTATACAATGGAGACAGGAAGGAATAAGGGAGGAAAATAACAAACAAACAGCCAACCAATATTTCATTTAAACCTATGAAATGCTATGCAATTGCTGGGGAGTGATTTACTCCCAACCATGTGGTCACTTTTAGAATAGATGTGATGTGTTACTGAAAAAAATGTATGTTTTGTGGATTTGGAATAGAGAGTTCTGTAAATGTTTATTAAGTTTACTTGTTCGAGGTCTAAGTTCAAGTCCCGGGTATCCTTGTTAACCTTCTGTCTCATTGATCTGTCCAGTATTGACAATGTAGTGTTAAAGTCTCCCACTATTATTGTGTGGGAGTTCAAGTCTCTTTGTAAGTCACCAAGAAGTTGCCCTGTGTATCTGGGTGCTCCTATATTGAGTGCGCATAGACTTAGGATCATTAGCTCTTCCCATTACATTGATCCCTCTACCATTATACAATGTCCTTCTTATCTCTTTGGTTTCTATCACTTTAAAGTCTATTTTTTCAGAGACGAGAATTGCAACTCCTTTTTTTTTTTTTTTTTTTTTTTTTGCTCTCCATTTGGTTGGCAAATCTTCCTCCATCCCTTTGTTTTGAGTCTCTGTATATCCTTGCATGTGAGATGGGTCTGGATGCAGCTGACCGATGGGTTTTTTGGAATGGCTGATACTGGTTGTTCCTTTCTGTATATAGTGCTTCTTTCAGAAGCTCTTGTAAAGCAGGCCTGGTGGTAATGAAATCTCTGAGTACTTGCTTGTTCATAAAAAATTTTATTTTTCCTTCACTTATGAAACTGAGTTTGGCTGGATATGAAATTCTGGGTTGAAAGTTCTTTTCTTTAAGGATGTTAAATATTGGCCCCCACTCTCTTCTGGCTTGTAGGGTTTCTGCTGAGAGATCTGCTGTGAGTCTGCTAGGCTTCCCCTTGTGGGTAACCTGACCTTTCTCTCTGGTTGCCCTTAGTATTTTCTCCTTCATTTCAACCCTGGTGAATCTAATGATTATGTGCCTTGGGGTTGCTCTTTTTGAGGAATATCTTTGTGGTGTTCTCTGTATTACCTGGAGTTGAGTATTGTCCTGCCTTGCTAGGTTGGGAAAGTTTTCCTGGATAATATCCTGAAGAATATTTTCCAGCTTGGATTCATTCTCTTCGTCACATTCAGGTACACCTATCAAACATAGATTAGGTCTTTTCACATGGTCTCATATTTCTTGGAGACTTTGCTCATTCCTTTTTACCCTTTTTTCTCTAATCTTGTCTTCTCGTTTTATTTCGTTAAGTTGGTCTTCGACCTCTGAAATCCTTTCTTCTGCTTGATCAATTCGACTGTTAAAACTTGTGCATACTTCACGAAGTTCTTGTATTGTGTTTTTCAGCTCCATTAATTCACTTATATTCCTCTTTAAATTGTCCATTCTCGTTAACATTTCATCAAACTTTTTTTCAAGTTCTTAGTTTCCTTGCATTGGGCTAGAACATGTTCTTTTAGTTCACAGGAGTTTCTCATTATCCACCTTCTGAAGCCTGATTCTGTTGATTCCTAACATTCATTCTCGATCAGGCCTTGTTCAATTGGTGATGAGGAACTGCAATCCTCTGTAGGAGGAAAGGCATTCTGATTTCGGGGTGTTTTCAGCCTTTTTGTGCTGGTTTCTTCCCATCTTTGTGTATTTATCCACCTGTCGTCTGTGTAATTGCTGACTGTCAGATTAGGTCTCTGAGTGGACGTCCAGCTTGTTGGTGGCAAAGTTTTTTCTGTTTCTTAGCTTTCCTTTCAGCGGACACCCCCTCTCCCACAGAGCTGGTCCTTCCTGGGTTCAGCTGTACTTGCTGTGAAACTCTCAGTCCTCAGCAGTTCCAACTGCTGTTTGTTTTTTTTTGTTGGGTTGGGGGAACCAGCCTTCCCCTGCGGCGACCCACTACGCCGGCTGAAACAGCGGTGTTAAGATTCGTGGTGCTTTTCTGCCGGAGAATCTCCTGGTCTGGTTCCCCACTTCAGTCCACTTTACAATCAGCTGAATGGGAGACTCTGCCTTCCCGGAGCTCCAACGCCAACTAAAAGGGCACTCATTCCTGTATACTCCGGACTGAGAACCGCCACGCCGGGGGCGCCTGCAAAAAGGCCGCGCTGGCCAAAAGAGTCACGCTGGCGACCTGTGGGTCTCCTCCACCAGGAATCTCTTGGTCCGTGGGCAATAAAAATTCATCTGAAAATGTGGCGTCCACTCACTCTCTGCACTTTCAGTGGAAGCTGCAGTCCTGAGCTGCTGCTAATCGGCCATCTTGGATCTCTCTCCCTTATTTTATATTCTTTGGCTTTATTTTATGGCTCTTTAGGTTCTTTAGATGGATACTGAGCTCATTAATTTTCAGTCTTTCATCATTTCTATCTGATACGGTTTGGCTCTGTGTTCCCACTCAAATCTCATCTTGTAGCTCCCATAATTCCCACTTGTGGGAGGGACCCAGTGGGAGATGATTGAATTATGGAGCAGGTCTTTCCCATGCTGTTCTCGTGATAGTGAATGGGTCTCACAAGATCTGATGGTTTTAAAAACGGCAGTTGCCCTGCACTAGCTCGCTTTTTGCCTGCTGCCATCCACGTAAGATGTGACTTGCTCCTCTTTGCCTTTTGCCACGATCGTGAGGCCTCCCCAGCCATGTGGAACTCTAAGTCCAATAAACCTCTTTCTTTTGTAAATTGTCCAGTCTCAGGTATGTCTTTATCAGCAGCATGAAAATGAACTAATACACTATCTTAGTCTATTTTAAACTATGTATTACATGCAAATATAAGGCTGCAAATTTTCATCTATTTTCTATGTCAGTTGTACTCCCATATTTAAATATGTGATATTTCATTATAATTCATTCAAATTTAAAAAAAAATTTTCAGTAGGACTTATTCTTTAATCTGTGGGGTTCTTAAAACAATTTGTTAATTTTTGAACATATGAGAATTTTCTCCTTTTTTTAAAATTTTAAATAGAGATAGGGTTTTGCCATGTTGCCTAGGCTGGTCTTGAACTCCTGGGCTCAAGTGATCCACCCACCTCAGCCTCCCAAAGGGCTGGGATTATAGATGTGAGCCACCACGCTCAGCCATGAGAATTTTCTTTTTTGTTTTTCTTTTCTGTTTTTGAGATGGAGTCTCACTCTGTTGCCCAGGCTGGAGTAAAATGGCACAATCTTGGCTCACTGCAACCTCCACCTCCCAGGTTCAAGCAATTCTCCTGCCTCAGCCTCCAAAGTAGCTAGGACTACAGGTGCGCACCACAACACCCAGCTAATTTTGTATTTTTAGTAGAGATGGGATTTCACCATGTTGCCCAGGCTGGTTCAAAGTCCTGACCTCAAGTGATCCGCCCGACCTCAGCTTCCCAAAGTGTTGGGATTATAGGCGTGAGCCATCGGGCCCAGCCTGGGAATTTTCTATACAAATTTGTTGTTGATTTCTATTAAATTTCATTTGGTGAGAGAGGATGCTGTGACTTCTTTCAATCCTTTGAAATTTGTTGAGGCATGAGTACTGCATAGTCTTGGATTGCCCTTGAGAATTACTGTCCACCCTCTCCTCTCTGCTCTGAATGACTGGAGGCTAATCTTTATTCACTGAGTCACCAAGCCTCCCTTACCTACCAGCTTCCATGTTCTGCCATATAGCAAGGTGGTGACTAGTAGGTTTTAGGTTTCAGAGGACATTTGAAACATTTATGGCTGCCTGGGTGCAGTGGCTCACACCTGTAATCCCAGCACTTTGGGAGGCGGAGGCGGGCAGATCACGAGATCAGGAGTTTGAGATGGACAGCATAGTGAGACCCCATCTCTACTAAAAATACAAAAAAAAAAAAAAAAAAAATGAAAGAGAAAAGAAAAAAAAAAGAAAAAAAAGAAACATTCATGGCTATATTGTTCACTATTGCTCCCCAACTGAAACAACCCAAATTTTAATCAGCAGTGGAGTATATTTAAAAAACAAACAAACATTGTGGTGTCTTATACAATGAAAAACTATACAGTAATAAAATGGCAAATTACAGCTACTTGTGTATGAACTTCACAAACATTTAAAAAAGCAAGCCAAGAAGGAAGAGGAGGAGAAAAAAGAATGCATACATTGAATAGGGTTCTCTTTTTAACAAATAAAGCGAAATAAGCTATACTGTTTAGAAATGCAAACATACATGGCAAAGTTATAAAGACACTCAAGAAAATGTTAATTCCAAGTGTGAGGATAAGGGCCCAGTCTAGAAAGGACTGAAGTGTTCTCACCTAGGAGGGACACACAGAGATGTGTCTCTGTTTATGTCTTAACTTGAGTGGTGGTTATACAGACCTTTGCTTTAACATTCTTCCTCAAGACAGGGATCAGCAAATTATGACCTGTGGGCCAAATCAGCCCAGTATCTGTTTTTATCAATAAAGTTCTGTTGGAACACAGCCACATTCATCCATTATGTATTGTGTATAGCTGCTTCCATGCTATAATAGCAGGCTAAAGCAGTTTTAACAGAGACTAAGCTAAAAATATTTACTATCAGGCCTAGAAGAGTGCATAAAACATGTATGTATGGTTTCAACCAGTGGTTGCTTTAGACCATATATGTAAATTTTGCTTCCTCTTCTGTATGGATGATATATTTCACATTTTTAAAAAAGGAAATAGAAAAGGAAAGAAAATGAATGAGATTAGCTCCTAATATGGTTAATGTGTACTCACTGATTTTATAACTAAAACCCACTCATGCTACTTCATGTAAAGGGAGATTTATTATAAAGAGATAGATCTTAAGGAACCCAACTGAACTTCAGAAGTGGGAGTAGCAACTCCAGGCAGTTTTTTTCTTTTTTCTTTCTCTTTCTCTGTCTTTCCTTTCTCTCCAG
The DNA here is from genome assembly GCA_036589455.1 of Ateles fusciceps. Lineage (NCBI taxonomy): Eukaryota > Metazoa > Chordata > Mammalia > Primates > Atelidae > Ateles > Ateles fusciceps. The sequence continues at coordinate 13,959,128 of JAZHEH010000078.1, forward strand.
TCTGGTCCTTCACAGATGATAAGTAGCTCAGTCCCTATGTCCCAACTCCAAATTCCTGGGAGAGATTTCATTTACTGCAACGTGGGTTACATTCACTGGTGGTCCAGTTTGTAGTGACATGGCAATAGGGTAGCTGTGGCCTGCGAGAAGGGTAGCATTTTTTTTTTCTTTTTTTGAGACAGAGTTTTGCTCTCATTGCCCAGGCTGAAGTTCAATGGTGCCATCTTGGCTCACCACAACCTCCACCGCCCAGGTTCATGCAATTCTCCTGCCTCAGCCTCCCGAGTAGCTGTGATTACAGGCATGCACCACCACACCCAGCTAATTTTGTTATTTTTAGTAGAGATGGGGTTTCTCCCTATTGGTCAGGCTGTTCTCAAACTCCAGACCTGAGGTGATCTGCCCTCCTTGGCCTCCCAAAGTGCTGGGATTAGGGACGCGAGCCATCCCCCGGCCGAAGGACAGCATTTCTAAGGAGAGATTGTGGGTGGGAAGCAATGATTTCATGTATGTAACAAAATAAGAAAGGAACTAGGCTGGACATTGTTCAGACGGCAATAAACAGTGGGTGAGTGACAGATGGGGAAAGACATTGCAGGGTCCTTTCAAAGTGTGTATAAGGATTAATTTGCATCCTGTATTGAAAATATTTATAAATTCTTTCAAGTCCTTGAAAGAGAAGTCTAAATGTGGGATCATAATGAATGGGAATGGTGAATTTTCTATAATGTGCAATCAAGCAAACTAGTGGAAAAACGATAAAAGGCAAAAAAGCTAACAACGACAGTGAAATAAAGCCTTCAAAAGAGTTTGATTTACAAATTAGTACATGACAGTTTACACATTTAAATAATTTTCTACACCACAATAGTAGTCCTTGTAAGTATGATAAACATGCTGCCCAGTGCAAGTCGGGATGTTTTGAATACTTACTAGAGGATATGTACTGGACCCTTCATGAAGAGCAGAAGTCAGCTAAACTACCTCGTGCTTTGAGGTGCAAATGTGAATGAAATTAGCAGGAACTCTATCCCACGTGCAGTGGGACAGGAGTAGCGCAGCTTTTCTGGCCACCTCTGGCTCAGCTGGCTCCTTCAAGGCTCACTCGTGGGTTCTGTGTGACGGGTGCCCCACCTTGACTCCCCAGATGAGAACACAACGTCCTTTTCTCTGTCTCTCCCCCCAGGTGTCATAAGTGTTAATCAAAGGTTGAGGACCTGAGCAAGAGGTGGCCGTCATCACATTGGGGGATGTGCTGGCACTCCTGGGCAAACAGCCTAACACTGAACAGTGCACACTCTCTCCTTCAGTCCTGAGAATTTCTTGGCAAACCTTCACCCCTAGGTGGGCTTTCCTCCATAGGCTGCAAGGCTTCTGCCAAGTGGCTCTGACCTCCTGCTCCTCACCCCCATCACAGACTCCCTCATTCCTCCAGCCTCCTTCCTTGGATCTCTGCCAGCTCAACCAGCCTTGCTTCATTGTGCAAAACGCTCCGGGTCACATCTAAGACAAATATGTATTCATGAGCTGTTCTTGTACCCTGGCCTCCCCAGCGGAACATCCATCCTCTATAGGACTAGCTCATGGTAAACCAGTGAATAAAATTTGTGAATAAAATTTATTCAGAGCATCTATTATGTGCTGCATTCTTAAAAATACGGTAAGTTCTTGAAAAAACTTTATACCCCCAAGAAAGCCAGCATGTTAAAAAAAATACATGCAAAAAATCATAACGGAAGTAAAACCTTACGGTAAATTGGGGTTGGAATAGATTGTGTAGGCGGTGGACTGGGTTTCCGTTTCCCTTCATTAGACAGTGGCTGCAGTGGATGTCAATTGGTACAAATTTTTCAAAATGTACCATACATGCTCAAAAGTAGAACGACTCATTAAAAGGTGCGAACATTTTTAAAGGCTGTGGACGTATATATTGCCAACATGCTTTCCAATAAGTTGTAGCAATTCACAGTCTCCCCAGCAATACAGAGGGTTCTCTGTATCTTTAGTGGCATTGGAGATGCATTCTATAATCTGTAAGTGAAAAATACTTCCTTATTTGTGCTGAGTTACTTGTGATGATAGATACAGGTGGGTGGGTAAGTAGATAGACAAATTCTAAACTTTATTATTTTGGGTTGGTTGGTTTGGTTTTGTGGTGGTTGTTTTGTTGAGACCCTGTTGAGACAGGGTCATGCTCTGTCACTCAGGCTGGAGTGCAACGGCACTATCATAATTCACTGTAGCCTCTACCTCCGGGGCTCTAGGGATCCTTCCACCTGAGCCTCCCAAATAGCTGGGACTACAGGTGCCTAAACTTGAAAAGATGACAATTTTCCACAACTGAGTGCAGTCAAAAGAATGTGCTACAGAGTCAGAAAACAAGCCTAAAAAACAAGTTTAACAGGGCTGTGAACCACAACAGCACTGCTGGAATAACGGTGCTCAGGAACAACATTTATTCAGATAAATAATTTCTCGTGTTTATGTTCTACAAGGAAAAAAACATGTATTTCACTAGATTAGTATAAGTTCTAAATAATACATGTAACAATTAGTATATAACAGGAGCTCAAAATGGTATTGTTTGCTTTGAGAAAGTTTATATATGTAATTTCATATATATATATATATATAATAATATATATATATAAATTTGTCATTGTTGTTTTGAGATGGAGTCTCACTCTGTCACCTAGGCTGAAGTGCAGCGGCACAATCTCGGTTCACTGCAACCTCCGCCTCCTGTGTTCAAGTGATTCTCGTGCCTCAGCCTCTCAAGTAGCTAGGATCACTAATTTTTGTATTTTTAGTAGAGACGAGGTTTCACCATGTTGGCCAGGCTGGTCTCCAACTCCTGATCTCAAGTGATCCACCTGCCTCAGCCACCCAAAGTATTGGGATTATAGGCCACTGCGCCCAGCATAATTTTTTTTTAAGACAGAGTCTTGCTCTGTTGCCCAGGCTGGAGTGAAGTGGCACAATTGGGCTCAATGCAGCCTCTGCCTCCCGGATTCAAGTAATTCTCATGCCTCAGCCTCCCAAGTAGCTGAGATTACAGGCATGTGCCACCATGTCCAGCTAATTTTTGTATTTTTTGTAAAGACAGAGTTTTGCCATGTTGGCCAGGCTGGTGTTGAACTCCTGACGTCAAGTGATCCACCTGCTTCGGTCTCCCAAAGTGCCGGAATTAGAGGCATGAGCCACTGCACCCAGCCGACAAAGTCATATTATTTAAAGCCATGTCTCGAGCACAGCAGATGCATTAGCAAATCTGGAAAGTATATCAAAGGTCAAGTTCAGGAAGTGACAGTTGTGAAAAATACTCCTAATCCTCCAGCCACCTAAGGAGAGCAAGCTTACTCTGATCGTGTGGATTCACAGAATCTATATGTGCCCTGACAAGATTGCCATGAGATGCTTACAAAAGTAGCCATAGTGATCAAGCCAGGCAATCCAGTTACTATCCACATGTCATAGGTACACATCATCAGCAAAAAATGGAGAAAACCAGAGAACAGTCCATGGCTATCATACCAAAAATGGTATAACACCATATTTATCAACAGAATACAGGAAACCGAATAGCGAGACACATTTACAAGTAGATACACTGACGAAAGCAAATTAAGATTCTATATAAAATATTGGTTCTATACATGAGTATATCCTGACATAATTTTAAATTAAAAAATTATTTATTTTATGTCCAACTACAAATTTTTAAAAACTTTTTATTTTGAAATAATGATAGAGTCACCAGAAGGTTCAAAGAAAGTGTACAGGGAAGTCCAGTGTACCCTATACCTAACCTCCTTCAGTGGTAACATCTTGAATAATTATAGAACAAAGTCAAAATCAGGAAATTGACATTGAAATGCTCCACAGAGCTCATTCAGATTTCATTGGTTTTATGAGCACACACATGTGTGTGTGTGTGTACTTCTACACAATCTTATTAGAAATGTAGCTTCCTGTAACCACCAACACAGTTGAGACATACAACTGTGCCATCACTGCAAGGCTGCCTCATGCTGTAACTGCCCAGCGGGTTCACCCTGCCCACTGCCTAGACAGAACCGATTTATCAAGACAGGGGAATTTTGAAAGAGAAAGAGTCATTCATGCAGAGCTGGCTGTGTAGGAGACCAGAGTTTCATTATTACTGAAATCAGTCTCCCCCAAGCATTTGGGGGATCAGAGTTGGGTTTCTTTTTTTTTTTTTTTTTTTCGAGACGGAGTCTCGCTCTGTCGCCCAGGCTGGAGGCTGGAGGCTGGAGGGTGGAGTGCAGTGGTGCAATCTTGGCTCATTGCAGCCTCAGCCTCCCGAGTAGCTGGGATTATAGGTGTCCACCATCATGCCTGGCTAATTTTTGTGTTGTTGTTGTTTTTTTTTTTCAGTAGAGACTGGGTTTCAACATGTTGGCCAGGCTGGTCTCAAACCCCTGACCTCAGGTGATTCACCTGCCTTGGACTCCCACAAGTGCTAGAATTACAGGCATGAGCCACTGCACCCAGCCAAGTGTTGAGCTTTTTAAGAAATGATATTTTCCAGAGTGGCTGTACTACTTTACATTACCATCAGTGTAGGGAAGTAGATTATTTTCTCTCTCTCTCTTTCATAGTTTGTAGTTGGGATAGGCCGCTGTAAGAAGAAACAAATGAAAAAGAGACAAATAAACAGAAGATTATTAACATGTATACCTCAGGTAGTATACAGGGGGAGATACCCAGATAAATTAGTAAATTTTGAAGAGGTGGCTTTGAACTCAGAATTAAATACCATGTCTGCTGAAACAAAAGAAGGGTGTAGAGAAAGTTGGTTATGGTCAAGAAAAACTGGCAAGTAAGAGTAAGATTTATTGTGGAGATTTAAGTCAGTACCTTCTCCATCAATAAAGGATAACCACCTCCAGTCACTTAGAGTCATCTTATCTTCCTGGGACAACATGGATGATAGGGTAACTTCCACTCTGTTTTCAGAGCTTCTCCTGTGGTTGCAGTTTCCCAAAATAATCAGCTCAAAATAAGAGAGAGAGAGTTATTATAAGAAACTGGCTCATGTGAATATGGAGGCCAAGAAGTCCCACCATCTGCCATCTGGAAGCTGGCAGCTGGGGAAAACCAGGAGTGTTCATTCAGTCTGAGTCCAAAGGCCTGAGAACCAGGGAAGCGGATGATGTAAATTGCAGTCTTAGGGAAGGAGAGACTGATGTTCCAGCTCAAGTCATCTGGCAGAAAAGAAGGGCCAAATTCAGGGCTGGGCAAGGTGGCTCACGCCTGTAATCCCAGCACTTTGGGAGGCCGAGGTGGGTGGATCACTTGAGCTCAGGAGTTCAAGACCAGCCTGGCCAATATGGTGAAAGCCCATCTCTACTGAAAATACAAAAATTAGCCAGGCATGGTGGCGTGGGCTTGTAATCCCGGCTACTTGGCAGGCTGAGGCAGGAAAATCACTTGAACTTGGGAGGCAGAAGTTGCAGTGAGCCATGATCATGCCACTGCACTCCAGCCTGGGTGACAGAGTGAGACTCTGTCTCAAAAAAACAAAAGAAAGGGCAAATATTCCCTTCCTCTGCCTTTCATTCTATTAAAGCCCTCAGCAAATTCGGTGATGCTCACTCCCATTGTAGAGGGCAATCCACTTTACTGAGTTCACCAATTCAAATTCTCATCTCATCTGGAAACCCCCATAGACACAATCGGAAATGATGTTTCGCCAAACATCTGGGAACCCCATGGCCCAATCAAGTTGACACATAAAATTAACCATCACAAATGCTAATGGTTAGATATAAAATGGGAAATGGCATAGGGAGTACTTAGAGATGGGAGGCAACATTGTCATCACAAACAGGATGGTCAGGGAACCTGCCCCAAGACAGTAACACATAAATCGGAAGGAGAGACTGGGGGTTTGAGAGGGGGAAGTACCTCACCCGTGACCCTCACCCTCATCCACTAACTTCTAACTCTGTGTTCTCTCCTTGGTCATAACTGGTTGTTTTGTTTTCATAGTCATGAGATGTTAGAGATGGAAGTGACCATTGGTGATGGCTGTAAGTTTCACTGAAGATCCCAAGTCTATTAAACAAAAAACTGAATTTTTGTGGTAACTCAGATTGACTAGTGGTGGCTTTCTGGGGCACTGCATAGAGCAAGATCCAGCGGTTAGGTCTGGGCTCAGAGCAAAGAGTGATGTTTGCCTTAAGTTCAGCAGGAGGAGTGGTGAGTGACTTTAGACAGTCGGTGGCCCATTCCTCTTCTAGTGTGACCCTCCCATTACATGATGAGAACACAGGCAGCTGGAGCATAACAGACAAGAAGTGGCTGGATTTTTAAAATGATCTTTAACATGAACACTTTCATGACTGCACTGTATCCATGATTGAGTAAAGGGAAGTAAAAGAAATGGAAGAGGCTGGGCGTGGTGGCTCACGCCTGTAATCCCACTTTGGGAGGCTGAAGTGGGTGGATCACCTGACGTCAGGAGTTCAAGGCCAGCCTGACCAACATGGTGAAACCCCATCTCTACTAAAAATACAAAAAATTAGCTGTGTGTGGTGGCGAATGCCTATAATCCCAGCTACTTGGGAGGCTGAGGCAGGAGAATTGCTTGAACCCAGGAGGCGGAGGTTGCAGTGAGCCGAGATCACACCATTGTACTCCAGCCTGGGTGACAGTGAGACTCTGCCTCAACAACAACAAAAAAAAAAAGAAATGGAGGACTCTTGGTTACAATGAAAAAAGTCCTTGCCTCCCAAACTTGCAATTTTTCTAAGGCAAACATTTTATTCCAGGGCTTGGCCAGGCCTCCAGGTGGTTTTTCTCGTCGTCTTTGTGGATTCAGCCCAGGGAGGAAAGGTACAATTGCAACCCCACACCCACAAAGATGCTCCTTGGACTTAGATAAAAGAGCACGAGACATCTTTTCTTTTTTTTTTTTTTTTTGTGGAGATGGGAGTTTTGCTCTGTCTCCAGGCTGGAATGCAGTGGCGTGATCTCAGCTCACTGCAACCTCTGCCTCCCAGGTTCAAGTGATTCTCCTGCCTCAGCCTCCAGAGTAGCTGGGACTCTAGGCATGAGCTACCATGCCCAGCTAATTTTTTTTTTTTTTTTGTCTTTTTAGTTGAGATGGGGTTTCACCATGTTGGCCAGAATGGTCTCAATCTCTTGACCTTGTGATCTGCCCACCTCAGCCTCCCAAAGTGCTCAGATTACAGATGTGAGCAACCGCGCCCAGCCAAGACATCATTTTTATCACTTAACCCAGTAAAAAAAACTGCCCACACAGATCACCACGGCCACAGAGTAGGAACAGAGGCCCACCTTCCCCTGTGCAGCCCAGGTTCCTGAAGGGATCAGAATGAAGCAACTGTTTAATGCAACCATGTTTAAAGTTCCCAAGGGATCCACACTCTTTAAATGATGCATAAATCGAGTCATTTTGTAAAATACGGTCCCTTGATTTATTTGCTTAGTAGCTTTCAGTTTGTCCACTAGGTTTCTCTAAAGAAGAATACAAATGTATTTAGATATAAATTGTTTTCAATCATTTTCTTGGTATCTACATTACCCTCCATGTAATAAATTAGGGGTTCCTAAGCCACAAACGGTATGATTGAGGGTATAAACACTTGAAGCTCACTGCAACCTTAAACTCCTGGGCTCAAGGAATCCTCCTGCTCAGGCTTCCAAGCAGCTGGGACTACAGGTGGATGTCACCATGCCCAGCTAATTTTTTAAATTTTTTGTAGAGATAGTGGTCTTACTATGTTGCTCAGGCTGGTCTTGAACTCCTGGCCTCAAGTGATCCTCTCACCTTGACCTCCCAAAGTGCTGGGATTACAGGCATGAACCACCATCCCCGGCTCCCATTTCTTTTTAGTACACTAAAATTATGAAAGGGCAGAAGAAAGAATTGACCTTCTTGCCAACAGTTGCATCAGACAAGTAGAATGATTTGAAGATGAACAAAAGGAACCTTGTTATTTTTGACTTAAATGTTTTTGAGAACAAAAATGATGACAGACTTCAGAAGATGGTCCTTCGAGGGTTAAATGGTTGAAAATCATCCTCACTTTCCTACCCCTTTCAACACACACACACATACACACACAACACACACACACACACACACACACACACAGTGTTGGGCTCAGTGACACCACATAACAATAGCAACAGGCTTGAGGACAAGTGCAAGCACAGCGGCATCAGGCTACTGTCAAGAGAAGGGAAGCTAGACTGTGCTCTGAGATTTAAAAATGGCGGCTGGGCATGGTGGCTCATGCCTGTCATCCTAGTACTTTGGGAGGCTGAGGCAGGTGGATCATGAGGTCAAGAGATCGAGACCATCCTGGCCAACATGGTGGAACCCCATCTCTACAAAAATACAAAAATTAACTGGGAGTGGTGGTGTGTGCCTATAGTCCCAGGTACTCGGGAGGCTGAGGCAGGAGAATCACTTGAACCTGGAAGGCTGAGGCCGCAGTGAGCCAAGATCGTGCCACTCTACTCCAGAGCCTGGCGACAGAGTGAGATTCCGTCCCCGCACCGCCCCCCCAGCAAAAAAAAAAGAAAGAAAGAAATGGCTTGGGTAGGTCATCAAACAACGCTGTCAAAAACCAGGATGTCTGATTTCATAGCCTCCATCACTCCCTCCAACGCCACGTGGAACACAAACTCCAACCTGATAAAGTCTCAAGCAGGTCATTCACCTTCTGCTCTGTCCCAATGTGAAAGAGGAGGGACTCCTATGGAAAAATCTGCTCTAAGCACAGGTTTACCTGTGTTGCAACATGATGAAACATTACAGACTTAGGGAATTCATTCTCAGGTAAGAATTCAGTAACTGGCCCTAGGAGCTGTAAAATATACTGGTCATGAGTCTCTTAGGTACAGTCGAAAGGATAAGATAATCAAAGTCTAACCTGAGCCAATGTCACTGACATGAGATGATTGTCAGTACCCACATCTGAATCTCACTCTGTCAATTCCCAAGAGAGGAAATGAAAGTAAAAGCATTTGTCACTTGAGGAATTTATTTCTCTGTATGCATTACTATTATTTATTACATGTTCCCACATATTCAAAGTTGCTTTTGAACCAAACTACGAAGTGAGTAAAACTTGACTTTTCTTCCTTGATTCCTTATTTTCTTGCCTCACCTTTTTTTTCTTTTGATGGTTAAATTAGTTAGCATACTAGGTTCACTGCTACTACAGAGAGAGTGGCCCCAAATAATACTGGTTTAAGTGAGATAAAGGTTTATTTCTCTGACACACAAAAGTCCAAGCTAGTATGCCTCTACCAGTCATACCAGGAATAGTTTTAGCGACTCAATGTTTACCTAGTTATTTTGCAATCTGCTACATATGTTTTTTTCATCTTCTCTTGGCGCAACATGGCTGTTCCTGATCCCCCCCAACTCATCTATATTCCCTTCTGCAGAAATAAATGAAGGGGCAAAGGGCATGACCTGGAAAGTTGCACCTGCTTAAGCCCCATTGGCCAGAATTTAGTCCTTGTGCCCACACCAAACTGCAAGGGAGACTTGGTTTAAAGCACAGAATGGTGATTTGGGTGCAGAATGAAGACCTTGAGTGATTTGGAAAAAGTTAGCTGTTCACTATGTGGTAAGTTGGTGATTAATTCCAGGCTGTACTGTGGAGGAGAGCCAGAAGGCCTGAGTGCACCAAGAAGATGCTGACAGATTCAGTGGTGACAGGAAGTGACCTAGCGCCTGGTGAGAAACTAGGGGACTCCCAGGAAAGCTGGATTGTGGTGATACAGGAGTTAAGAAGGAATTACTTAGGCAGATGGCAAGGGCATGGGAATCCTTGGTAGGGCTTTCCTTTTCATGAAAAGCAGCCCCAAATTATTTTCTAACAAAGAACAGCCGGTAAAGTTGAGCTGTAGACATAGATTAGCAAGCTGGGAGCTTGCACAGATCAATGCCAGCAGGAACTAAGGACTAGACATTTTTAAGACAGCAGCTCCATCTTCCCTTCTCTGCCAGTCACATGTACAATAAGAAGCAGACAAGATGGCCCCATCAACCAGAAAGGCCATTTGCATAAGAAGATTAGGGTGGGGAGATCATACACCAGCTATGTAAACGTCATACCTGATGGAATCAGTCTGTGAGCCCTAGTAAATCCGACAACGCCTCCTCAAACTGGACCATAAAACTCAGTGCAGGAGGCCAAGGTGGGTGGATTATCTGAGGTCAGGAGTTTGAGACCAGCCTAGCCAACACGGCAAAACCCTGTTTCTACTAAAAGTACAAAAATTAGCCAGGTGTGGTGGCGGGCACCTATAATCCCAGCTACTCAGGAAGCTGAGGCAGGAGAATTGCTTGAACCCAGGAGGCAGAGGTTGCAGTGAGCAGAGTCGGTGCCACTGCACTGCGGCCTGGGGGACAAGAACAAGACTCTGTCTCAACCCCATCCCATGTGGCACTGCCCCTTCTCCACTGTGCAGCCACCATGCTGCCCTCCCAGCCATTTCCTTCGAGCCAGGAAGTATACAGCTACCCAAGCATGTTTCTGCCTGAGGGACTTTAGAGTTTCTGCTCAAATGTCACCTCTATCAAGAGGCGATCCCTGAGCAGCCATTTTAAAATGGTGCTACTCCAAGTGAGGCAAACAGACCGGGTTTGTGAACAGCTTGCTGCCATTTGGCCGTGAGTTGAGTCCAGAAGTTTTGAAGGTGCACATCTAGAATTTTGCTGCAATGTCCAAGACCATGGCTTGCTTGTCTCACTGACCAGGGTATAGATGAGTTTGGGTGTTGTTAAGTTCACGTGCTGAGTCAAACGTAGAGTGTACTACATTCTAATCATGCATGTTAGGACCACCATTACACTTTTTTTTTTTGAGACGGAGTTTCACTCTTGTCAGTCAGGCTGGAGTGCAATGGCTCGATCTTGGCTCACCGCAACCTCCAGCTCCCGGGTTCAAGTGATTCTCCTGCCTCAGCCTTCACCACACCCAGCTAGTTTTTGTATTTTTAGTAGAGATAGCGTTTCACCATGTTGGCCAGGCTGGTCTCAAACTCCTGACCTCAGGTGATCTGCCTGCCTCAGCCTCCCAAAGTGCTGGCATTAAAGGCATTAGCCACCACACCCGCCACCACCGTTACATTTGTATAATTTATTGCATTATCATAATTTTAGCTCTTAATTAGGCTTGCCTTTCAATTTATAGTTTAGCATTATTCATTGTAAAGAAAATTTTGTATTCTGTGTTTTTTTTTTCTAGACAGACTCTCACTGTCGTCCAGGCTGGAGTGCAGTGGCACAGTCTTGGCTCACTGCAACCTTCATCTCCGGGGTTCAAGCGATTCTCCTGCCTCAGCCTCCTGAGTAGCTAGGATTACAGGCGCGGGCCACCATGCCCAGCTAATTTTGTATTTTTAGTAGAGATGGGGTTTCGCCCTGTTGGTCATGTCTCCAACTCGTGACCTCAGGTGATCTGCCCGTTTAGGCCTCCCAAAGTGCTGGGATTACAGGCGTGAGCTGTCGTGCCCAGCCTTCTGTATTTATTTTTAACCTTAATTTACTGATTGTTACACAAGCTTTATTAGACTGTTTTTGTCAAGAAAAGACTTATTTTTTCCAAAAATGGCAGTAGTAGTCAACCAAATAATAACAACAGATGTTATTTCCAATAGAGTAAAAGCAAAATTATACATACTAATTTTATTCAGATATATATTCACTCATATATTAATTTTGTGTTTGAAGCTATCATTGATGGCAAAATGCTAAGAACTGTGATATGTTATTTATAGAGCTGTACTGGCTAACTATGCTTTGAAACCATCAAAGCAGCACTTACATAGAGAGCATGAAAAGTTCAAAACCAAAATAAGAGAGGATCGTTTGAACAGAGGAGTTTGAGACTAGCCTGGGAAATATAATGAGACATCTCTTTTTCAAAGGAAAAAAAAAATCCTCTTAAGGAGAGACTAACAAATTAAAAAGCTAATGGAAGCAGGTGCTTGGTATTTCATTTAAAAACATTAGTAATTTGCAGGTATCTTATGAAACGGCGCTTTGGGTTGCCAAGATTGAAAAGCACAATTGCTGAGACATTAGTAAAAGATTGAAGCAAAGATGTTTGGGACTGGACATGTGGCTCATGCCTGTAATCTCAGTGCTTTGGGAGGCTGAGGTGGGTGGATCACTTGAGGTCAGGAGTTTGAGACCAACCTGGCCAACATGGTTAAACTCAGTGTCTACTAAAAATACAAAAATTAGCTGGGTTTGGTGGCGGGCACGTGTAATCACAACTATTTGGGAGGCTGAGGCAGGAGAATTGCTTGAACCCAGGAGGCGAAGATAGCAGTGAGCCAAGATCATGCCACTGCACTCCAGCCTGGGCGGCAGGGGAGACTACGTCTCAAACAAACAAGCAGACAAACAAAGAAGATGTTTATTTGGAAATGGGTAAATCTTTGACAGAGAAGGTAGCTCAGGCACCCAGGAACTACAGAAACCAACCAAATGAACAAATTAAGCTAGTATTTTCATTGCAACTTGACCAATGTACACATATTGCCAATGGTAATCTTCTCTCTCTTTTTTTTTTTTTTTTTTGAGACAGGGTCTTGCTCTGTTGCCCAGGCTGGAGTGCAGTGATGCATTCATGGCTTGCTGCAGCCTCAAATTCTCCCACCTCAGCCTCCTGAGTAGCTGGGACTAACGTATATGACACCACACCTGGCTAATTATTTTTCTTTTTTTAATCAGGCCCATACTGGCTGATTTGGTTTTTTTGTTTTTTTTGTTTTTTTTTTTTTTTTAGAGACAGGGTTTCACCAGGCTGGTCTCAAACTCCTGGACTCAAGCAATTTACCTGCCTCAGCCTCCCAAAGTGCAGGAATTACAGGCGTGAACCACCACATACGGCTGCCTACGGCAGTTTTTAAAAGTATATGTGTGATTTGAAGATGATGCTATCAAAAAAATAATTATTTCTTTTAACTTCATTGCCTATAGACACAAGTAGCTCTGAGCTGTTTAAAACTCTGAAGGATGATATTGGCTTAGGTGTAGTTTGCAGTTTAAGCTTTTTGTCGGAGTGAGTTCTGATGGTATAGCTGCAATGACAGAAAAGCTTTCTAGAATAGATACATAGATTAAGGCTTTTACACTGCAGTATAAACCAACATAATGCCTCCTTCATAATGTCTTACTACAAAAAAAAGTCAGTGTGACTAGCACTATCATAAGAATTATGAATTAAATAAAAGCTAATGTGTTAAATTTAAGATTATTTTTATGTAACAAATATGAAAGCTGATTATATGTAACACTGCATGTTGAGGTATGATGTTTGTCAAAAGGAGGCCATCTGTCAGAATGTTTGAACTATGAAACAAACGCTTTGCCTCTGAAAGATAAACAACTAGGTTGCTTTTTACCTTTTTTTTTTTGAGACAGTGTCTCGCTCTCTCTCCCAGGCTGGAGTGCAGTGGTACGATCTCAGCTCACTGCAACCTCCATCTCCCAGGTTCAGGCAATTCTCCTGCCTCAGCGCCCCAGTAGCTGGGATTACAGGCACATAGCACCATGCCCACCCAATTTTGTATTTTTAGTAGAGATGCTGTTTCACCATGTTGGTCATGCTGGTCTCAAACTCCTGACTTCAACTGATCCACCCACATGGGCCTCCCAAAGTGCTAGGATTACAGGCGTGAGCCACCACACCCAGCCTTGGTTCCACCTTTTTAAAGATGTAAATTGTGAAAACAACTGGGCGTGGTGGCTCATGCCTGTAATCCCAGCACTTTGGGAGGCCGAGGCGGGCAAATCACAAGGTCAAGAGATCGAGACCATCCTGGTCAACATGGTAAAACACTGTCTCTACTAAAAATACAAAAATTAGCTGAGTGTGGTAGTGTGCGCCTGTAGTCCCAGCTACTAGGGAGGCTGAGGCAGGAGAATTGCTTAAACTTGGGAGGCGGAGGTTGCAGTGAGCCGAGATGGTGCCACTGTACTCCAGCCTGGTGCCTGGCGACAAAGTGAGACTCTGTCTCAAAAAAAAAAAAAAAAAAAAAAAAATGTGCAAACAATCTTGCTGATTTGTTTGATCTCATCAGTATTTTGAATAAACTTAATATTTCCATGCAAGGAAGGAGTACAACATATTTTTCAAAACATTAAAAGGCAAAGTAGAAGTTAGAAGCTTGCCAGTACAGTTCCTTCAGCACTATGAGTATAGATTGTCATAACATGTTCCATAATTATCAATAAAATAGGTGATAACCTTGATATTTCACATCTGCCAAAACTTACCACCACATATCTTATGAATTTGACAGAATGTTTTGAATTTTGTTTTCCATCAAAAAAAGATACACAAATAGGAAATTCTTAGATCTGGAATCTATTTTTTCTATTAAAAAATAGTTTAAATTGACCTGAAATTTTACAGGAGAAATTGTTGGGACTGCTTACAGAGGAATGGTTAAAGATACATTTTGAAAATATAGCATCACTTGTTTCCTTTTGCAGAAAAGTGAAAAATTAATATCCTAGGTTTAATCCAATGCTTCAAAATTTCTTCTTCTATTTCTATTACACTGATTCTGGTTTCTCTGTTACAAATAATTTTAAAGCCAAACAGAAATAGTTTAGGACCATATTATGCTCTGTATCAGTTCAATCTGGATTAAACAAGTTAAAAAGCAAACAATCTTATTTATCCCACAAAAACATTTTCATACAGATATCCATGGTGTACACTTACAGTATGCTTACAAGTTAGCCACAGTAGCAGCCCAGCACTTTAGGATGCCAGGTGAGGGGACCACTTGAGACCAGGCATTCAAAATCAACCTGGACAACATGGCAAGACCCCATCTCTACAAAAAAAAATTTAAAAATTCGCCAGGAATGGTGGCAGGCTACTCAGGAGGCTAAGGCAAGAGGATCACTTGACCCCAGGAATTCTAAGCTGCAGTAAGTTATGATTGTGTCACTGTACTCCAGCCTGGGTGACAGAGTGAGACCCTGTCTCAAAATAAAATAAAATAAAATAAAGTGTATTATAGGTATTTAATATAGAGCATCATTATTTAACTTATGAATTTTTGGCTTTTATATTTTTTGTTTATTTGTTTGAAAAAGGGTCTCACTGTCACCCAGGCTGGAGTGCAGTGGCAGAATCTCAGCTCACTGCAGCCTTCATCTTGCAGTGAGCCAAGATGGGGCCATTGCACTCCAGCCTGGGTGACAGAGCAAGACTACAATGTCTCAAAAAAAAAAAAAGTTCGGGCGTGGTGGCACATGCCTGTAATCCCAGCACTTTGGTAGGCTGAGGTGGGAGGATCACGAAGTCAGGAGATCAAAACCATCCTGATCAACATGGCGAAACCCTGTCTCTACCAAAAATACAAAAATTAGCTGGTTGTGGTGGCATGTGCCTGTAATCCCAGCTATCAGGAGGCTGAGGCAGGAGAATCCCTTGAATCAGGGAGTTGGAGTTTGCAATGAGCCGAGATTGTACAATTGCACTCCAGCCTGGCGACAGAGCAAGACTTCATCTGAAAAAGGAAAAGAAAAGAAAAGAAAAGAGCCCCAGGGAGGGAGGCGGAAGAAGAAGGCCAAGAGAAGCCTCCACCAATCATTCTCTTTGTAGGAACATCACATTTGCCAATTATCTACACAAAATAGCACCTTCATAAGAACCAAAAATCAGATGAGCAATCACTATACCTGGTTTCAACTTCATATCACTGACAGAGGCACTGAAGAGGGTAGAAAGAAAGTCTTGAATCTCATGCCACCCCTCTCCAATACCCCAGCAGTGGCTACTTGGTGCGGAGAGAGAATCTGTGTGCTTGTGGGAGGGAGAGTGCAGAGACTGGGGGACTTTTCGATGGAACTCAGTGCTGCCAACACATGCAGCACTCAGCTGGTACCCATGGAGGGGCATGTAGACCAACCTTAGCCAGAGGGACATTGCCCATCCCAGTGGTTGGAACTTGAGTTTTGGCAATCTTGCCACCATGGGCTAAATGGCCTTGGGGACCTAAATAAACTTAACAGGCTGTCTAGGCCACAAGGACTGCAAATTCCAGACAAGTCGTAGTGCTGTGCTGGGCTTGGAGCCAGGGTACTGTGGGGGGCACGCAACCTAGTGAGACACTAGCCAAGGGTGCTAAGGGAGTACTCCCCCGCAACCCCAGGCAGTGCAGCTTGCAGCAACGAAAGTGACTCCTTCCTTCTGCTTGAACAGAGGAGAAGGAAGAGTAAATATGACTTTGCTTTGCACCTTGGATACTAGCTCAGCTACAGTAGGATAGGGCGCTGGGCAGAATCCTGAGGCCCCTATTCCAGGCACTAGCTCCTGTATGACATTTCTAGACACATCTAGGCCAGAAGGGAATCTGCTGCCTTGAAGGGGAGGACCCAGTCCCAGCAGGATCCCTCACCTGCTGACTAAAGAGCCCTTGAGCCCTGAATAATCGGCAGTGGTAACCAGGTAGGACATGCTTTGGGCCCCGGGTGAGAGACTCTGAGATGTGCTGGCTTCAGATGTGATGAAGGATATTCCCAGCTGTAGCGGCTATGAGGAGAGACTCCTTCTGCTTGAGAAAGAAAAAGAAGAATAAAGAGGACTTGGTCCTGCAGCTTAGGTACCAGCCCTGCCACAGTGGAGAAGAGCACCAGGCGGGCTCTGGGGGTCCTCAGTTCCAGGCCGTGGCTCTTGGACTGCATTCCTGGACCTACCCTGGTCCAGAGGGAAGCCCACTACCCTGAAGGGTGAGTCCCAGGCCTCCAGCACTCACCACAAGCTGACTGAAGAGCCCTTGAGCCTTAAAGGAACATTGACGGTGCCCTGGCAGTGGTCTTCCCCATGCACCTGTGGTAGTGGGGGACACGGGGGAGAGATCCTCTGTGTGGGGAAAGGGGAGGGAAGAGTGGGAAGAGGTTCTTTCTTTCTTTCTTTTTCTTCCTTTCTTCCTTTCTCTCTTTTCTTTTCTTTTTTTTTTTTTTTTTTTGTGGTTTCAGTGCTAGCTTAGCTGCAGTAGAATAGAGCACCAGATAGATTCTTAAGGTTTCCAACTCCAGGCCCTGGCTCCTGGATAGCATCTCTGGGCCCACCTGGGGAATTTGCCACCCCGAAGGGAATGACACAGGCTGACTGGCTTCACCATCAGCTGATTAGAGAACTCTAGAGCCTTGAGCAAACGTAAACAGTGGCCAGATAGTGGTTACAGCAGGCCTTGGGCAACACCCAGTGCTGTGCTGGCTTCCAGTCTGACCCAGTACAGTCCCAGTGGTGGTGGGTGGCCACAGGGGTGCTTGTGTCACCCCTCCCCTAGCTCCAGGCAGCTCAGCACCAGGAGACAGACTCTGTTTGGGAGAAAGTAAGGGCACAGAACAATAGTCTCTGTCTGGTAATCTAGAGAATTCTTCTGAATCTTATCCAAGACACCAAGGCAGTACCTCTATACATCTGCAAGAACCATAGTGTTGGCCGGGCGGGGCGGCTCATGCCTGTAATCCCAGCACTTTGGGAGGCCGAGGCGGGGGATCATGAGGTCAGGAGTTCGAGACCAGTCTGGCCAACATAGTGAAACCCCTCCTCTACTAAAAACACAAAATTTAGTTGGGTGTGGTGGTGTGCACCTGTAATCCCAGCTGCTTGAGAGACTGAGGCAGGAGAATCATGTGAACCCGGGAGGCAGAGCTTGCAATGAGCGGAGATCGTGCCATTGCACTCCAGCCTGGGCAACAGTTCAAGACTCCATCTCAAAAAAAATTCTAAAGGACCCATGTCCTTTAGAATACCTTAAAGCCTTCCTAAGAATGATGGGTAAAAAGAAGCCCAAACTGCAAAGACTACAATAAATATCTAACTCTTCAATGCCTAGATACATCCACAAGCCTCGAGACCATCCAGGAAAACATGACCTCACCAAACAAACTAAATAAGGCAACAGGCACCAATCTTGGAGAGACAGAAATATGTGACCTTTCAGATGGAGAATTCAGAATAGCTGTTTTGAAGAAACTCAAAGAAATTCAAGATAACACAGAGAAGGAATTCAGAATCTTATCAGATAAATTTAACAAAGCAATTGAAATAATTTAAAAGGATCAAGCAGAATGATGTCTTAGGAAATAAATGTACACTGAGATGAGAAAATCATGAAAAACTGAAGTGTCAGAAGAAAAGATATATAGATCTCTGGATCTCAACCTTGGCTACACTTTAGAATTACTTGAACTGTAATTGAATTGAATTGCAGTTGTAAATCCTGATGCCTGGCCACACTGAACCAATCAAGTCAGTAATTTTAAAACTCCACAGGTGATTCCAGTGTGCCTGCAGACTTGCCCATCACTGGTCAGAAACAGCCCTCTGCAAACTTTAACCTGCATAGAAATCATTTGCTTTTTTTTTTTTTTTTTTTTTTTTTTGAGGTAGAGTCTTGCTCTGTCACTCAGGCTGGAGTGCAGTGGTGCAATCTTGGCTCACTGCAACCTCTGCCTCCAGGGTTTAAGCGATTCTCATGCCTCAGCCTCCTGAGTAGCTGGGATTATAGGTGTGCATCACTGCACCTGGCTAATATTTATATTTTTAGTAGAGATGGGGTTTCATCATGTTGATCATGCTGGTCTCAAACTCCCAGCCTCAAATAATCTTCACACCTCAGCCTCCCAAAGTGCTGGAATTACTGGCATGAGCTGAGTGCTGAAATTACTGGGATGAATTACTGCACCTGGCCTGAGTCATTTGCCCTCTCCTTCCTTCCTTCCTTCCTTCCCTCCTTCCCTCCTTCCCTCCTTCCTTCCTTCCCTCCTTCCTTCTTTCTTTTTGAGGCAGTGTCTGGCTCTGTCACCCAGGTTCAAGTGCAATGGCTCCATCTCAGCCCACTGCAATCTCTGCCTCCTGGGCTCAAGCCATCTTCCCACCTCAGCCTCCTAAGTATCTGGGATTACAGGCATACACCACCACACCTGGCTAATTTTTGTTTTATTTTGTTTGTAGAGATGGGGTTTCACCATGTTGCCCAGACTGGTCTTGAACTCCTGAGCTCAAGCAATCTGCTGATCTCAACCTCCCAAAGTGTCGGGATTGCAGGCATGAGCCCCCACGGCCAGCCAAGATGCTGCATGTCTAACAAGCTTCCAACTGCTGCTGCTGCTTGCCCAGGAACAATCTTTGAGGAGCAAAGAAGGTAGGTGGCAGGCCAACGTGCAATTGATGAACAAGTAGCAGGATAGCAGACAAGACTTTGAGAAGCATTCAGACACACTATTATTTTTTTATTTTGGGAAGATATATACAAGATAAAATTTACCATTGTAACCATTTTTTTTTAAGACAGAGTTTTGCTCTTGTTGCCCAGAGCAGACTGCAATGGCGCAGTCTTGGCTCACTGCAACCTCCGCCTCCCAGGTTCAAGCTCCTGCCTCAGCTTCCCAAGTATCTGGAATTACAGGCACTTGCCACCATGCCCAGCTAATTTTTGTGTTTTTAGTAGAGATGGGGTTTCACCATACTGCCCATGCTGGCCTAGAACTCCTGACCTCAGGTGATCCATTCGCCTTGGCCTCCCAAAGTGCTGGGATTACAGGTGTGAGCCACTGCACTGGGCCTCATCATAACCATTTTTAAGTACACAGTTCAATGGCATTAAGTACAATTTTGACTGTGCAACCATCACCACCATCCACCTCCAGAAATTTTTCATCTTCCCAAACAACTACTCTGTCTCCATTAAACACAAACTCCCCCTCTCCCCCATCCCTCTAGCCCAGCAGTCCCCAACCTTTCAGTACCCAAGGACTGGTTTTGTGGAAGACACTTTTTCCATAGACCAGGGGCAGGGATGTTTTGGGGATGATTCAATCTCATTACATTTATTGTACACTTTATTTCTATTATTATTACACTGTAATATATAATAAAATAATTATGCAACTCACCATAATGGAGAATCAATGGGAGCCCTGGGCTTGTTTTCCTACAACTAGATGGTCCCGTCTGGGGGTGATGGGGAGACAGTGACAGGTCATCAGGCATTAGGTTCTCATAAGGAGTGAACCACCTAGATCCCTTGCATTGCATGTGTAGTTCACAATAGGGTTTGCACTCCTGTGAGAATCTAATGCCACTGCTGAACTGACAGGAGGTAGAGCCCAGGTAGTAATGTGAGTGATGGGAGGTAGCTGTAAATACAGATGAAGTGTCACTCATCACTTGCTTGCCAGCCACTCACGTCCTGTGTGGGAGGAGGGCCTCTGCTCTAGCCTCTAGCAACCACCATTCTATATTCCATCTCTATGAATTTAACTACTCTAGGGAACTCACGTAAGTGGACTAATACAGTACTTGTCCTTTTGTGACTGGCTTGATGTTCACAAGGTTCATTCACATGTCCGAATTTCCTACCTGTTTAAGGCTAAATAATGTTCCATTGTACATACAGATGCATTATTTTTAAGCAACGTATCTCTGTAAGAAAAGTGATCAGCTGTTTTGATTATAAAAGAACATACCCAGGGTGCTTCAGAGAAAGGGAATCTATTAAACAGCACTAAAGTCACTCCCCTAAATGGGCTGTCCTTTGTAATATGAAGATGATCTCCTTCTAGAGGTTCTGATCCGCCATCCTTTTCCCATTTGACATCAGCTGGGAAATTCCTGGTTAACGGCATAACAGGTTAGCAAGTAGTTAGCCGCCGCACTGTGATGACGAAGCTCAAAACTAAGCTGCTGGAATAGGGCCAGAGGGATGAGGTCACCAGTGAGCCTGGCTTGCATGCTCTCAGGTGACCTCAAAGTGACAGAGAAGCTTTCGGTGGAAACGCCTCAGTGACAACTATGCAAAAGCAGCCGACCCTCTGGGGACAGCTCTGGTAACCAGTTTTTCCTGGTAGAGATACTGCCGCCTTAGAAAAAGGAGGGGAAAAAAATCCCCCAAAGGAAATGAACAAGGAGTTCTTTGCTGAACTAAAATGAAAAGGTTGACACCCCAAAAATAAAACAATGTAAGAAAATTCCAAAGGAAATACTCAGTCTGCATTTAGAAATGTGAGAACTTAATTCCAGCAAGCCAGTAAGAAGCAAACTGACCACCCGTGGGGAGGTTCTTTTATGAGTCTCAAATATCAGGAAGCTTTCCCCAAGGCCCAATCCTGATGTAATCTCACCTCGATCCCTGATTACGGGGTTGACTTTTCCTTGGAGCATAAACTTTTCCCCCTGTTGCTCTTTTTCTGTGCTTACTCGGTATTTGTGAGCAAGGACTAATCTAGTTAGTGGTGGAATGGGTGGGGATTTTGTGTTCTGTGTTCCAGAAACAGACTGTTAGGGTCTTAGATCTGAGAATTCAATGGGTCTGGGATGGAATGCTTCTTCTGCTACTCAGCATCTTTGGGCAAGTTATTTATTTATACTACCACAGTTTCATTTATCTCATTGGTAAATGAAGCTGATGTTACCTTCCACATAGGATTATCATAAGGTTGACATGAGATAGTGTTTATAAAAGTGTCTGGTCAATTCTCAAAAGAAGATGTTTATGTAGCCAACAAACATATGAAAAAAAGCTCAACGTCATTGACTATTAGAGAAATGCAAATCAAAACCACAATGAGATATCATCTCACACCAGTCAGAATGGTGATATAAATCAAGAAACAACAGATGCTGGCAAGGCTATGGAGAGATAGGGACACTTTTACACAGTTGGTGGGAGTGTAAATTAGTTCAACCATTGAGGAAGATGGTGTGGCAATTTCTCAAGGATCTAGAAATAGAAATTCCATTTGACCCAGCAATCCCACTATTGGGTATATACCCAAAGAACTATAAATCGTTCTACTACAAAGACACACACACACATATGTTCATTGCAGCCCTGTGTACAATAGCAAAGACCTGGAACCAACCCAAATGCCCATCAGTGATAGACTGGACAAAGAACATGTGGTACATATACACCATGGAATACTATGCAGCCATAAAAAAGGATGAGTTCGTGTCCTTTGTAGGGACTTGGATGAATCTGGAAACCATCATTCTCAGCAAACTGACTCAAGAACAGAAAGCCAAGCACCATATGTTCTCACTCATAGGTGAGTGTTGAACAAGGAGAACACATGGACTCAGGGGAGAGGAGCATCATACACAGGGGACAGTTGGGGGGGGGGGTAGAGGAGAGACAATGGTGGGTGGGGAGGGGATAACATGGGGAGAAATGCCAGATATAGTATGCACCAAAAGTAAAATAAATTATAAAAAAAAAAGAAAGAAAGAAATTTAAGTGATATAAAGAAACCTTTAAAATCGTTGAAAAAAAAGAGTTAAAAAACAAACAAACAAACAAGATCATGTCCTTTGCAGGGACATGGATGAAGCTGGAAGCCATTATCCTCATAACACTAACACAGGAACAGAAAACCAAACACCGCATGTTCTCGCTTATAAGTGGGAGCTGAAAAATGAGAACACATGGACACGGAGGGGAATATCACGCACCAGGGCCTATCGGAGGGTAGGGGTTGGGGGTGGGGAGGAGGGAGAGCATCAGGATAAACAGCTAATGCATGCTGGGCTTAATACCTAGGTGATGTGTTAATAGGTGCAGCAACCACCATGGCACACATTTACCTATGTAACAAAACTCCACATCCTGCACATGTATGCTGGAACTTAAAATAAAATTTTTTTAAAAAGTCAGTAAAAGTATCTGGTTACAGGGCACACTATAAATGTTGGTATGCATGTCCTTTCTGTATTTCGAATCCAGGCACTGTTAAGTAGAGGGAAAACAACGAGCAAAAGTAGACAATGTCCACCCTCAAAGAGCTCCCAGTGTAGAGGGGGAGACAGAGTGGGAAAGGAACAGAGTGCTATGAGAATTATGAGAGCTATGATGAGACTCTTTCGGCGAAGCTTTCTCCCAGAAGAGGCCACTGACCTGCAGCCTGCAGGGTAAACTGGCCTTAACCAGGTGAGCCATGAAGCTTGTTCCAGGCCAAGGCCTCAAGATGGCAAGTGACCGTGCTTGAAAGAAGACGGGATAGCTGGAGCCAAAAGAGAGAAGTTGAGACAGAGGTGCGGGGGAAAGTGCCAGACTGAGTGGAGTGTTGATAGCCACGCCAGGTAGCTTTGTCTTTATTTCGAGACCATGGGAAGTCCTTGGGGGGCAGGCAGTAACTGCTGAAGGCTAACATTTCACTTTTGGAAAGCTCCTTGGTCCTACAGACGATGGCAGGCCAGGACGGTGGTGATGGAGGATATGGAGACATGAAGATGGATTGGGAGCTTTGGGGGACATAAAACCATAGGTATCACATGGTATTTGCTCTAGACACATTTGTAGAACAAATTGACAAATAGGATTGATGACTGGCCCAGACATCAGCCTGAAACGCAGGTAAAATGGTGTGTGTATAATTTGGCCATCACAAGGAATGAAGAAGTATGTACAAGTTGTTGAGCCCCAAAAATGTTCTGCTTCACGGAAGACATCAGTGACAAAGGACTGTGTAACTGATTCCGAATAGGCAAAAACTATTGAGACAAAGGAAATCAGTGGTTGCCAGGGCTGGGAAAATTGAGGAGTGGCAGCCAAAGGGTATGGGGTTTCCTTTGGAAGGGATGAAAATGTTCTAAAATTGATTGTGGAGAACACTGAGCAACCCTACGAATATGCTAAAATCCATTGAGTTGCACATTTTAAATAGGTGAATTGTATGGTATATAAATTATCTCTCTCTCTCTCTCTTTTAGCTATGTCCTACAGGAAGGAGTAAATTATATCTCAATAAAGCTGTTAACAGAATAAGCCACATGGAGAGAAGAAAGTCAGAAGAAGGCTCACGGTCATATGTACTGCTGCTCCCTGCCTGAATAGTACAGTGGGCATGACCCCCAGGGTGCTGGGGTGGGTATTTCCTAACCCAGCATCCTCCCTGGCCCTTAACCCCACTCCCTGATGTTGGCTCTGACTCCTTCCAGAGCAAATGAGATGGTTCTGTCTTCAGACTTCCAGGAAAGGAAAAGAGAGGGCAGTGTATCCTTTCATTATCATTATTTATTATCATTATTATTATTATTATTTTTTGAGACAGAGTCTCACTCTGTCACCCAGGCTGGAGTGCAGTGGCATGATCTTGGCTCACTGAAACCTCCAACTCCCAGGTTCAAGTGATTCTCCTGCCTCAGCCTACCAAGTAGCTGGGATTACAGGCATGTGCCACCATGCCCAGCTAATTGTGTTTGTATTTTTTAGTAGAGATGGGGTTTCGCCATGTTGGCCAGGCTGGTCTTGAACTCCCCACCTCAGGTGATCTGCCCACCTCGGCCTTCCAAAGTGCTGAGATTACAGGCGTGCACCACCACGCCTGGCCCAGCAGTGTATTCTTCTACCTCATTGCTCCCTACTTCACTTTATGGATCTGGGGCAAAGAACTGTCATGTGACAGCAGCTGCCACTGAACAGTGACTAAGGGGGAGGACAGAAACTCCTACTCATCCTTCAGGTCTCTATTTAGATGTCACCTTCTCCAAGAAGCCTTCTGGGACTTCCAAAAATGAGTCAGGGCCCCTCCTCTGTCTTCTCACGGGCCTGCCCCTTGTGAACACTTGTCCTACCAGGGGCTATTGGCTTGTTCCCTTGCTCTCAGCTCACTGAGCTCTCATCTCCTTCAGGGCCAGCGGGGGTGCTTGCTCACCAGTTGTACTCTCAGCACTGTGACAGAGGCTAGTGCAGATTTTATGGCCACAGCAGCCAAAACAGAGACGGGTCTGAGGGAGGTGCTAGGAGTTCGCTACTGCGGGGAGCAAAGGGAGCATGAATGAGCACGTGCAGATGACCTCACACTTCCCTAGAGCAGGGATCATGCTTGCATTGCTCAAGCTCTGGGCGTCTCTCCTTCCAAAACAACTCCAGCTTGGGCGCAGAGGTGACACTTCCTGACTGACCAACCTCTCATCTTCTACCCTGTCGCGAGGAACAGGAATCACCAATGCTCATACCAAAGTGCTTTTGTTTTATTTTTTCCTTTCAATACATTGTCTGAATTTTTGAGATTCGGGGTCGAAATGAATGTATCCTTGAGTAGGTCTCAATATACCATATAATATATGTTATATATTATTATATATATACACGCACACATACACACATGTACATATACACATGAGCTCAATATAACATATATAACATATTATGTATATATTTATATATACCTCTACCTAATATATATATATAATATATATTATATGTTATATTGAGCTCATATGTGTGTAAGTATATGTTTAAAGTGTATATAATTTTATCTAGGAAAAAGAATACATACTAGCCTAATCTGATCTTTCCTTCCTTCCTTCCTTCCTTCATTCCTTCCTTTCTTCCTTCCCTCTCTCTTTCTTTCTTTCTCTTTCTATTTTTTTTGAGACAGAGTCTCATTCTGTCACCCAGACTGGAGTGCAATGGCACGATCTCAGCTCACTGCAACCACCGCCTCCTGGGCTCAAGTGATTCTCCAGTAGCTGGGACTACAGGCATATTCTGGTTTTCCTAAAGCTCCAATATTCCTAAAGCCCACCACTTGCTACAAAGCACCACTTGGTATTCTCAATAGCTAAAAAGTATCTACATTCAATTGGAACAAGTCGCACCTACCTCTACTTTAAAAAGGCAAAGCAGGCTGGGCACAGTGGCTCATGCCTGCAGTCCCAAGGCAGGAAGATCACTTGAGGTCAGGAGTTCGAGACCAGCCTGGCTAACGTAGTGAAACCCCCTTTCTATTAAAAATACAAAAAATTAGCTGGGCGTGGTGGCGCATGCCTATAATCCCAACTATTCAGGAAGCTGAGGCAGGAGAATCACTTGAACCCGGGAGGCGGAGGTTGCAGTGAGTCGTGATCACACCATTGCACTCCAGCTTGGGCAACAAGAGCGAAACTCCATCTCAAAAATAATAAATAAATAAATAAATAAATAAGAAAGGCAAAGCAGGCTGTGCCGGGGCCACTGAAACTTTCAGTATTGCTTCCCTCTGCCACTCCCCCAACATGCCCCCCACCCCGCCCCTGCCTGGCCTCAGCCTCCAGCTGAGGATGGTGGAGTTTTAAGGTTGTTTCCTTCTCTCCTAGAGTTTACTCTGTTTTTACTGACTGTATTCTCTCTTTAAAAGGTGGTAAGTTTAGTCTTATCATTTATTTCAGCCAGGAATGTATTCGACTATGAGTGACAGTGAACTGAGAGCCAGTGGCTTAAATACATAAAGATTTTATTTTCTCACTAAAAATAAGTGCAGAGGGGGGTGGTCTGGGCCGAGAGAGTAGCACCATGATGCCATCGGGGAAGCCAAGCTGTTTTTATGTTTCTGGTCCACCCTCCTCAGTAAATGGCTTCCATCTGCAAAGTACCCTCAGTTCCAAGATTGCAACCACTTAGGAGCCATCATGATCACATCTCTGACTAGAAGATTACAGAAAAGGGTGTGTTTCTGGACTTTCAGAGAGTTTTTGGAAGTCTAAGTCTCATGTAACATTCTGTCTACACCTCATGGGTCAGAACCTTATCACATGGACACATGCATCTGAAGGCAGACTGGGACACTAAGCTGGGCATGCTGCTGCCCCCAAATCATATCACAGGATCTGTGACTAGGGAGAAAGTGGAACATGGATGGTGAAGCAGGAGAAGTCTCCACCCTCCACATGCATTAACTGCCCCCGCTGCGTGAGTGCAAAAACATTCCAAGTGGGTCTCCTTGCACCCAGGTTGACAGGGCTCCTGTGCCCTTTAACCTGGGTCAATCTTTTGCTTCTGGAACAATGGTCAGTGGACCCTTGTGACTTGAGGGGGTCTAAAGACACCTGCTCAAGGCCAGACACAATGGCTCACGCCTGTAATCCCAGCCCTTTGGGAGGCCAAGGTGGGTGGGTCACCTGAGGTCAGGAGTTTGTTACCAGCCCTGACCAACATGGAGAAACCTGGTCTCTACTAAATATACAAAATTAACCAGGCATGGTGGTGTATTTCTATAATCCCAGCTACTCAGGAGGCCGAGGCAGGAGATTGCTTGAACCTGGGAGCCAGAGGTTGCAGTGAGCCGAGATTGCGCCATTGCACTTCAGCCTACACAAGAAGAGCAAAACTCCGTCTCAAAAACACACAAAAAACAAAACAAAACAAAAAACCACACACAAAAAAGATGGACTGCTGCAAGAGCTCAAGACAATCTTCTCTTCCTCAGACTTGACTGCAACTGCTGCCTAAAATTTCACCACTAAAGAGTTATGCCGTTGAGATGAAATACTAATTTCTATTTTAAATGAAGATACTCTGAGAAGGGTTAACACATAGAGCTGCACCCTGTCATTCCTCTTTCATCTAGCAGGAGCAGAGACAGTGAGTCATGGGGGAGAGGAGAGGCAGCAGTCCCATCACAATCACGGACGTCATTGCTTGAAGAGAGAGGACCTGGTCTGAGCCTGGGCAGGACCCAGAAGATCAGAGGGTGAGTTTTTCCAGCACCTCAGTAGGGAAGGACAAGCCCATGAATAGAAGCGATTGTAAGGGGATGTAGAAAGCAGCTCCAGTAGACTTAGAATCAAAGACTTTTAGTTTTGAAAGGGAGCTTGGCGACCCTCAGGTCAAACACACCCATTTTACAGATGATAAAACAGAGTCTGAAAAAGGCCAAGTGACCTGACTGAGGCCCACAAAGGGCTTGTAGCAGGCACAGGTGTCAGAGCCTCTCCCCCTGATCCCTAGTCCAGGAATTATTACAAGTTGTTTTTTCTTTTTCCTTCCTTCCTTCCTTCCTTCCTTCCATCTTTCTTTCTTTCTTCTTTCTTTCTTTCTTTCTTTTCTCTCTCTCTCCTTCCTTCCTCTCTTTCTTTCTTTCATTTCTTTTTTTCAGAGACAGGGTCTTGCTCTGTTGCCCAGGCTAGAGTGCAGTGGCGCCATCAAAGATCGTTGCAGCCTTGACCTTTAGGCTAAAGCAATCCTCCTGCTTCAACCTCCCAAATAGCTGGAACTACTACAGGCACATGCCACCATGCCCAACTAATTTTCTTTTTTTGTACAGACAGGATCTCGCTATGTTGCCCAGGCTGCTCTTGAACTCCTGACCTCAAATAATCCTTCTGCCTCAGCTTCCCAAAGTGCTGGGACTATAGGCATGAGCTACTGTGCCCAGGCACAAGTTGTCATTTATTTTTGTTCCACAGAGGACTAGAGCTCCTTGGAGAGGGCTGAAGAGGAGAAGAAGGAGGGGGTGAAGCTCTGGGTCCTATCAGGTGTGAGACCAGGTTTCATGGGGCCTGAAGTTTATACAATTGAGGAAGGGGAGAGTTATTTAAGAAAAAAAAAATTACAAATTTTGTCCAGGGGTGGTGGCTCATGCCTGTAATCCCAGCACTTTGGGATGCCAAGGTGGGTGGATCACCTGAGGTCAGGAGTTCAAGACCAACCTGGCCAACATGGCAAAATTCTGTCTCTACTAAAATAAATTAGCTGGGCATGGTGGCGTGTGCCTGTAGTTCCAGCCACTTGGGAGGCTGAGGCAGGAGAATTGCTTCAACCTGGGAGGCAAAGGTTGCAATGAACCGAGATCACGCTACTATACTGCACCCTGGGCAACAGAGTGAGACTGTCTCAAAAAAAAAGAAAAAAGAAAAACTTTACAAAATCAATAATGCAAAATTAGGCACAAGGCTTTGGAGAGTTCCTGAAGTTTAAGTGTCATTAGCTTTATGGTAAACCTGACACAGGGGCCATCCACTGTGCCAACTGTGTCAGCTGCTCCAGTCTCTCTTGTTTTACACATGACTCTCTTGTTTTGAGGTGTTAGAGTTAAAAAAAAAAAAACAAAAAACAGCGGAAGGTGAATATAAAAAAGTTTTAAAACTATCATTATGCTGGTATCACATGACACTGGTAGAGAAAAATTTAAAAAAAAAAAAAGAAGGAAAAAACTATCATGCATATCACTGTCACTCAGCACAGCCGAGGACCAGGCAGTTTAGCCGACACAATTGCCTGCCAGCATTTGATTGTCCGCATCTTTGAGAAATTAAGTATCTCAGGTGAGTCACAGGAAAGATGCTTGTGTAGGCCTTCAGTGCAGGGACTCAGAGAGGCACAGCAATCCTGTGCTTTGACTCACAAGACGGAATTTGAGCAATTCTTGATCAGGTGCCCTACAGATGTCATAGATTGTTTAGATTTGTATACAAGTGCATTTTTAAATTGCTATCCAATGAAGCATACCTTAAAAAGGCAAGATTTTCTTCTTCATTGTTTCAGAACTGTTAAGAACTGGATAAGGAAATATGATTTGAAGGGCAGAAAATATAGATCACTTAATCATCATCTACTCCTGTGAAATTCCCACCTTTTACTCATTCATTTGGGATAAAAACATTGAAGATTATGATTAAATGCCTATATGTTTCGTGTAAGGAGAGCTCATTATTGTAATTTTGTGAATTAATTTATCAGATTAGCAACCTTGGCTCTAAAAGGTAAGCAATGGTTTTAGGTCAGTTTTAAACATAAAGAAAATGTGAAGAGGATAGTTTGGGTGAGGCATCAAATGGTGGGAAGAGAAGTCTAGGGATCCAGAGAACAAGAAAGACTCCAAAGGGAATAGCTTGGAAAATCTGTTTCAATGTTGCAAGCTTACCCCAGGCCAATTGCAGTTGGATAAAAGTAAATGTAATTGAGAAAGATAATCCAAATTCAATTTTTTTTTTTTTTTGCAGTTCTGCTAGAGAATGTTGTTGTTTTTTTAAAAAATGCATCTAAAGAACTGTATTACTTTTTAATTTGAAAAAGTAGGCCAGGCGAGGTGGCTCATGCCTGTGTTCTCAGTATTTTGGGAGGCCGAGGTGAGCAGATCACCTCAGGTCAGGAGTTTAAGACCAGCCTGGCCAACATGGTGAAACCCCATCTTTGCTAAAAATACAAAAAATAACCAGGCATGGTGGTGCATTCCTGTAGTCCCAGCTACTCAGGAGGCTGAGGCAGGAGAATCACTTGAACCTGGGAGGTGGAGGTTGCAGTGAGCTGAGATTACACCACTGCACTCCAGCCAGGTGACAAGAGTGAAACTCAGAAAGAAAGAAGAAAGAAAGAAAGAAAGCAACAAAGAAAGAAAGAGAGAGAGAGAAAGAAGGAAGGAAGGAACGAACGAAGGAACAAAGGAAAGAAAGAGAAAGAAAGAAAGGAAAGAAAGAAAGGAGTAATGCATGCCTACACTAAGGCACACTACAGTAATATTTTAGAATCACAGGAAAAGCTTCCAGAAAATGAAAAGCTGGTTACATACAAAGTATTGGGAATTAGAATAATATGAAGCATCTGACGGCAACACTGGGATCCAGAATATATTGAAACAGGCCTTCAAAATTCTAAGAAAAAAATGCATTCCAACCTAAAATTCTATACCCAGCCAAACTATGAATGCAGACTAAACGCATTTTTAAATACACATGATGTGCAGACCCCGTGGGTTGCTTATCCAACAGCTATTTCCCCCAATCCTTTCTTTCCTATTGACCGAGACCTGTTCCCACAATAGAAGCTGTAAATGATAAATATTCATTCTGTGAGACTTCCATGCAGCTAGGATCAGCCGTATGACCCAGTTTCTGACAAATGAAATTAGCCAGCTGCGGTAGCCACCTGTGACCTAAAGAGAAGACATCATCATTGTTGTGACGAAGGCAAAGCAAAAGTATGAAAAGTGCCTAGGTCCTGATGACATCATTGAGCTGGTAACCATTCAGAGAGTTAGAAATCAGATAATAACAGTCATAATAAAAATCCCATTTGTATTCTAGAATACTGTTATTTATAGTTGAAGGCATCCTAACTGATACCATAGGCCTCAAAAAAGTTCTCCACCAGAACTAGCGAGTACAACAAAAAAGGAATTCTCAGGATGATGACAGCAATCATTCTATCCCAGAGCAAGAAGACAGAGTCCACAGCTGGGAATGTCTCATGGGGAAAAAAATGTAAACTGCTGCATTCTGTGTCTGGCCATACTGAGAGGAGATTTATGGTTATGTGAGAAATTTTTGAATTGAATTAATGATAGGCACATGGAAGACAAAGTAAATGAGTAAATGAGGGGGAAAGGCAATTATATATGATATATATTAACATATGTTACACATACATAGTAACACATACATATTACATTATATACATATAATATACATTACATTATATGCCTATAATATACATTGTATTGTATACATAATATACATTATAATATATAATATACATTGTTTATACATAATATATATTATTTAATATATTACATTATATTACATATGTTACACAAATGGAAACCTATGAACATTATACACATGAATTTTATTTATGTATATATACTCTTCTGTACTTTGCATTTTCATATGACAATATATCTTGGAGATGTTCCAAACATCAGCACATACATAGAATTCCTCACATAGATTTCCATACATAGATTTCCTTAATTTTTGACAAAATGGCAGATTAGTATTTTATTGTATGGAAGTAACCTCTGTGAATGGACATTGAGGCCACTTTTGGTCTTTTGCAGACAAGGCATGCAGCCATGAATATATGTGTACATTCTCCTTTGTATAAATGTTCAAGTACATCTCTAAGATAAATTCCTGGATATAAATTACTGGGGCACATGGTATGTATCTTTAAATTTTGATGTAGTTCTGAATTTCCTTTCAAAGATGTTGCACAATTTGTACCCCCACCTACAGTGTATGAGTGCCTGTTTCCTCGTAAACATTGTCAACGTTTGCAACACCAGACTTAAAAAAAAAAAAACTTTGCCAATGTGATAAGTGAAAAATTGTTTCTCATTGTTTTATTTTGCATTGAATTTGCTTTTCTTTAACTGGGAGGGACAGCCACTTATGCTCACTGGAAATTTAGGAAAACACAGAAGGCCATGCTCATACACACATATGCTCTTGTGATTTTTTGGAAGAATTTGGATACCCTAATACCACACTTTTTTTTTTTTTTTTTTTTTGAGACAGAGTCTCACTCTCGCCCAGGCTGGAGTGCAATGGTGTGATCTTGGCTCACTACCCTGCCTCCTGGGTTCAAGCAATTATTCTGCTTCAGCCTCCTGAGTAGCTGGGTGGCATGTGCCACCACACATGGCTAATTTTTGTATTTTTAGTAGAGATGGGATTTCACCACGTTTTTCAGGCTGGTCTCAAACTCCTAACCTCATGATCCACCCACCTTGGTCTTCCAAAGTGCTAGGATTACAGGCGTGAGCCACCGTGCCCTGCCAGAATACTCCTTTTTATTGTTCCAGTGACAGCCACAAAGGCTTATTCACATCCTAGTTCTAATAAGACAAAATTTTTTTGTACTGAGGCACATTGTTTCTAGAATGAAATAAAGAGGGACAGATTACAGCCTGCAAAATAACAGGAACCAAATAGAAATATGACCATTAGAAGCCCTTAAAATACTGTTGGGTTGTGGTAAATATTTCTGGAAACCAATTTGGTAAATGCATAAACATCCAAGAATAGCAAGTGATTAAAGAAATCATCAGCAGGAGAAAATACTATACAACTATTGAAAATTATGACTATGCCAACCATTCATTCATTCTATAAGAATTAATAACTGGTCGGGTGCAGTGGCTCATGTCTGTAATCCCAGCAGTTTGGGAGGCTGAGGCGGGTGGATCATCTGAGGTCAGGAGTTCGAGACCAGCCTGGCCAACATGGCGAAACCCCGTTTCTACTAAAAGTACAAAAGTTAGCCAGGCGTGGTGGTGGGTGCCTATATCCCAGCTACTCAGGAAGCTGAGGCAAGAGAATCGCTTGAACCTGGGAGGGAGAGGTTGCAATGAGCCGAGATCGCACCACTGCACGCCAGCTTGGGTGACAAGAGTGAAACTCTGTCTCAAAAAAAAAAAGAAGAAGGAGGAGGAGGAAGGAAGAAGGAAGAAAGAAGCAGCAGCAGCAGAACCCTTAGTTAGTTTGGGGGAGACAAGGGCAAAGCTTTCCTGAAGGAAGCCACTTGGGAACTGAGATGTGAAGGGCTCAGGCAGATGAGGTGGGGCTTTTCAAACAGAAGGAGTAGCAAGTGCTCATCAGAATCTAGTAAATTTCTGCCAGGAGCAGTGGCTCACACCTGTAATCCCAGGACTTTGGGACTGGCAGATCACTTCAGATCAAGGGTTCGAGACCAGCCTGGCTAACATGATGAAACCCCTTCTCTACAAAAAAAATACAAAAATTAGCCGGGAGTGGTGGTATGTGCCTGTAATCTGAACTACTGGGGAGGCTGAGGTAGGAGAATCACTTGAGCCCAGGAAGTGGAGGTTGCAGTGAACTGAGATTGAGCCACTGCACTCCAGCCTGAGCGACAGAGTGAGACTCTGTCTCAAAAAAATAAAAAAAAAATCTAGTAAATTTCTACATGAAAACATGGTGGCATGTGCTAACAACAATCACAAGTTATTTTGGAAAATTATTCATGAACTGTCTGTATTAATTATACTCATTAAGTTTAACTGGTGTTACATTATCAACATCAGGTCAATGTAATGTTTATTATATTTCCATAGAGAAAGACAGTAAGTGGTTTATTAAAATCTCTTCCTTGTAGAAAAGAACTGTAGACAATTCTAAGCATTTGCATGCTTATGAATACGAAAGAAAGGAAAGTGAATTTTAATAACATGAATAATTCCTCTTCCAACATTTCATACATGTTGAGTCTGGGTGATTGCCAAAATAATTGAGACACATTGAGTTACTTGATGTTTAATGTTTCTTTTGCAATCTAATTTCTTATTTTAAAATGTTAGAAAAAAAGAAGTCACTAGGTAGTAAAGGAAGTGGAAAGCCTATTAACTCAGAAGGAATGTTGGAAAACTCACTGTGCCAGGGAAAATAGAATACATCATCTGTATCTGTTGTTTTAAAGCAATTTCGAAGGATGTGGGGCAGATGTTTGAAACTTGTAATGTCACTTATTGCTAGGACAGATTCACATAAGAGGTACCTTATCAGGTTTAAAATTCTGCAGCTGGTCTGGATAATGACAGTGAAGAACTTTTAACTGAGTTAATCCTGACTGCCAAGCATGGTTACAATAGTACTTAGAGCAGCATGAATCTTTCCATTGGCATTAAATGCTTTAGCTTGAATGGCCACTGGGCTTAGCAAAGAACTGAATACAAGCAGTATCACCTACTTTTAAACATATCTTTCATCGCTTATCTTTTATTCTTTTTTTTTTAATTTCTAATTTTTAAGTCTCATGAGATCTGATTTTATGGCTCATCTTACCTTGTAAAAAAAAAAATTCCAGGAAATAAATTTTCAGTAAAACCGAGCTAGCTCTCTTGGCAACCTCACTGGCTTTCCTACCCACATCATGCAACTGTGCATAAGACTGCTGCCAAGAAAGGGGAGAAAAAAAAAAGAAACAGAGGAAATTACAAACTACAAAAGCTAAAAAGCATTGTTACACTCTTTTAGAAATGGCTATTTCTGGGCGCAATGGCTGCAGTGAGCGATGGTCACCACTGCACTCCAGCCTGGGTGCCAGAGTGAGACCCCTATCTCAAAAAAACAAAAAAATAAAAAATAAAAAGAAATGGCTATTTCTGTTACATTTCATTATTTCCCCCAGCAACTTGTTGGTTACTAAATGAGAGTGACTTCTAAATGAGACCAGAGTGTTTATTCAATCCCATCTGGAAACGCTGAGAAGGAACTGCCAAGGCTGGTGAAATCAGGGCTTTACCAGGACAAAGAAGTCATCATCTCTCAGTGACTCATGTAAGATGCATTTTTAAATTGTTGCATGTGAGACACTTGCAATGATTGCCCTGACAAGGCACCCCAAAATTGGGCATGGTTCTTTCAGAAAGGACAAGGTCAGTTTGCAGATGAGCTCATTTCTTCATCAGCAATATTCACTGATACACTCTGAGAACCTCCTTCCTAAGATGCAGAAGACTTACATAAGGGGAAATGTTCTAGGATAAGGTTGTGGAGGGGTGTGTGTGTGTGTGTTTGGAGTTTTTTTTTTTTTCAGACAGGGTCTTGCCCTGTCACCTAGTCTGGAGTGCATGGGTGGAATCACAGCTCACTGCAGCCTTGACTTTCTGGGCTCAGATGATCCTCCCACCTCAGCCTCCTCCTGAGTAGTTGGGACTACAGGTGTGGGCCACCAGGCCCAGCTAACTTTATTTTGTATTTTTCGTAGCGATGGGATTTCACCATGTATTTCAGGCTGGTCTCAAACTCCTGGGCTCAAGCAATCTGCTGGCCTCAGCCTCCCAAAGTGCTGGGATTGTAGGCATGAGGCACTGCGCCTGGCCTAGGATAAGGTTTTAACATGCCCCCATCTGGTGGGTTCCATGCAAGGTGGGTTTTCTTTTTCTTTCTTTCTTTTTTTTTTTTTTTTTGAGATGGAATCTTGCTCTGTCACCAGGCTGTAGTGCAGTGGTGCGATCTCGGCTCACTGCAACCTCCACCTCCTGGGTTCAAGCGATTCTCCTGCCTCCCCCTCCCGAGTAGCTGGGATTACAGGCATCTGCCATCGCGTCCAGCTAATTTTTGTATTTTTAGTAGAGACAGGGTTTCACCATCTTAGCCAGGCTGCTCTTGAACTCCTGACCTTGTGATCCACCTGCTTTGGGCTCTGAAAGTGCTGGGATTACAGGCATGAGCCACCATGCCTGGCCCACGATGGGTTTTCAAAGGATTTGTCTCATTAAAAATGAAACTCTACCTTCTTGCAAGTCTTTTTTCAAATGCAACTTTTCAAGAAGCCTACCCTGACCATGTTATTTAAAATTGTGACTCATCCTCCCACTCCTAATCTCTTAATCCTGCTTGATTTTTATTATTTTTTAATGTATAAATCTTTTTTTTTTTTTTTTTTAAACAGAGTCTTGCTCTGTCGCCAGGCACCAGGCTGGAGTGCAGTGGCACAATCTCGGCTCACTGCAACCTCCACCTCCCGGGTTCAAGCAATTCTCTTGCCTCAGCCTCCCTAGTAGCGGGGACTACAGGCGTGCACCACCACACCCAGCTAATTTTTGCATTTTAGTAGAGACGGGGTTTCGCCATGTTGGCCAAGATGGTCTCGATCTCTTGACCTTGTGATCTGCCCGCCTCGGCCTCCCAAAGCTGAAATTACAGGTGTGAGCCGCCGTGCCTGGCCCTAATGTATAAATCTTAAGCCTACAGGTCAATGAATTCTTGCATGTGCATCTACTCATACAATTACCATTTAGATCAAGAAATAGAACCTTTACAGCACTCCAAAAGGCAGCTCCTTCAGCAGCCTTCTCCCAGTGTAGCCTGTTCTATTTTTTTCAAAGCACTGTCACCTTTTAAGGTACTTGATTGGCTCATTGGTGTACCCAAGCAACTAGAAAAGTGCCTGACACATAGTAGGCACTCAATAAATACTTGTTGAATGAAAGAATATTATTTTATTTTGAGACAGAGTCTCACTTTGTTGCCCGGGCTGGAGTGCAGTGGCACAATCTCAGCTCACGGCTTGCCACCTCAGTCTACCAGGTTCAATCGATTCTCCTGCCTCAGCCACCTTAGTAGCTGGGACCAGAGGCGCCCATCACCAAGCTTGTTTAATTTTTGCATTTTTAGTACAGGCAGTGGCTCATGCCTGTAATCCCACTTTGGGAGGCCGAGGCAGGCAGACCGCTTGAGCTGGGGAGTTCGAGATCAGCCTCGGCAACATAGTAAAACCCTGTCTCTATAAATAAATGCAGACATCAGAATGGTATTGGGGATTGGCTGCAGGTGTGGATCTAAGTACAGGTATGGATTGGATGCATCCTTGTGTGGTCTCTTCTATGTAACATTTTCTTGGACAGCTTGAGCACTTGGTAGTGGATCTGCAAGGAGGGGATACCCCCTTTTATCTGGAACCCTCTTTTGATTGCTAGGTTTGTTGGCATTTATCAGGATAGGGGCAGAGTCTTCCTAAATGGCTTCCCTCCTTTGGACTCTGCTACTCCTCACATGCCATAACCCAGTCTTGAGAACCTGGGCACCTTTCATCACTCCCCCTCTCCCAGTCAGTTGCAGGTTGTGGCTGCTTTGTGCCCTGGCTATCTCTCTTCTGTGGTGTCCCTTGAATTTCCCCCTTTTTACTTCCCCTGGCAACCCCTCCAGGCCCACCATTCATCGCTGTCCCGGCCTCCCAAGTGATACTCTCATCTTCAGTCTTATCCTTTTGGGACTGTTTCCCTATTATTTTCCCTAAAACACGACCTTGATCACGTTCATGCTCTGATCCTAAACCTTCAATGGTTTGCAGATGCTACGAAAAACAAGTCCACATGTCTTAGCCTTCCGGGCCCCATTTCCTCCCCAGCCTCGGGGCTTACCACTGCACTGCCAGCAGAATGGTACCCAGCCTCACCAACAGGCTCCATGTTCTCTTGCGTTCCTACCTTTGTTCTGTCGTTAGCTTCAGAAAATGAGTGTTGGAAGAGACCATCTGGTCCAATCTCATTTTATAAATGAGGAAACTGAGGCACGGACAGATTTGAGTGACTGACCAGCACCTAGTCAGAGATCAAGTTTGACTCATGAAAAGGAAGCCCAGAGCAGACTTGGGGTTGGTATCAGACAAGATCCAACCAGTTGGCCACCCGTTGAATACCCTCTGATCCCTAAAGTTGTGAATCTTTGAGTCCCATCAGGCATGGCGTCCTGTCGGAAGCCTCTGTGATGACCCAGTTGGGAGTCTGGACGTGAGCCCCTAGGTGACTGGGAATCTGTCTAGGAGTCCTGGCTCCCCTAGCATTTTAAGCAAACTCTAATCTTTGACTTTTCTCTATTCTTATCCCAAAGACTCGGTCCCTAGTAGGGGAGCGGTAAAGCCTACCCAAGGAGTGTAATGTCTGTACTGCCGAGGAGGCGCGATTCACCGGCTCAGACAGCAGCCAGGAACGAGGCGCTGAGTCCAAAATTTCCACCTACACCGCGTAGTTCACGTGTGACACCTTAACTCCTTTTGACGCCAAACCCAAAAAACTTGAGAGCGTTTGGACTCGGCAGAAAGCCTGCTGGCGGCAATTACAGGACACGTTTCTCGAAGTCTTGAGGCGCAGTCTCATTCTTCACCCTCTGCGCGGCGAACCTTGACGCGCATTCGGTGACCGGTCCCCAAACCTGACTTGGCATCAAGAGGACACAGCTCCTCTTACCGAGGGAGCTCAGGTCCCGGGCGCGCCGCGGCCCCGCCAGCTTTCCTAGCTGGCGCAGTCCTCCACCAGGGGCGACGGCCAAGCCAGAGAGGGCGGCGGGAAAGTGACGCTGGGCTGGAGAGGCGGGGTGGCGAGTGCTGCCCGGGTGGAGCCGAGAGCGGCCGCAGCAACCGGGTCTCAGGCTGGGCGAGGCAAGGGGGTCGCGGACGGGGCTCAGAAGACTGCCGGGGGTGCCCACCTGACTCCAGGACGCACGGAGGGCGTGGGGCAGGGGCTGGATCTGGGCCCGCCCCGGGGCTTGCCGTCCAGCCCCTCTCCGCTCTGGGGAGGCAAGAAGGGAGGGGGAGAAGGCCGGGCCCGCCCCCAGCCTCAGCCCCGCCGAGGCTCGGCGGCCGCGGCTGCTGGAGGGAGACGAGAGGCACCTCCCGGAGCGGAGAAACCAGTTTGGCCGGTCCCGCCGAGCGGAGGGAAAGGGCGGCTGCAGAGGAAGGGCGCACAGACGCGGGGCGGGGAAAGGCGGAGGAACCACTGGCAAGCCGCGAGAGCCGGAGGTGCCGCCGCCAACTGGACACGCTTCCCGGGGCCCCCGCCAGCCCCCGTGCGCCATGCAGCGCTAGCGCGGCGGCCGGGGCTGGAGCTGGGCGGGTGGTGGCAGCGGCCAGGTGCGCAGCGAGCGCTCGGAGCAGCGCGCACCCGGCGGATGCCCCAGTCGGGGCCCAGCGAGCGCCAGGTAAGCAGAGGCGCGGCGCCGGGGGCCCCGACCTCCCCAAGCCTGCTGGCCGGGCGGGGTCCTGCAGGTCCCCTGGCCGCTTCCGCCGCTCTTTGGAGATCCTAGATGCGGTGGCAGCAGCTGTCCGCGCCCTCGGGCTCCCTAGCCCGCACAGGTGTCATTTGGGTGGAAGTGCTAGAAGACCCCGTGGCCTCGGGGTCGGTGACGCAAGGCCAGCTGGGCAGGCAGCGTTGCGGAGAGGTCTGTGGAGTTTTCACCTGCCTGGAGGAGGAATCTCTCGGGGAGTGTTTGGGTTCTTCGATCCGTAGCTACACACTGTCCGGGGGTTAAGCCAGGCAGGGCTTGCGGCTCCTTGGGGGATGCCGCTGGCTTCTGTGCGGTGGCCACCGCCCCTCTGGGAGTCCCCGGTGACCGGGTTCTGCTGGGGCGCTCTTTGGGAGCAGATGCCAACGTGTCCGAAAAGGGCTTGCGGACCAAATGTATCTGACCGCGGCCCACCTGTCGGGAGGGATGGAGGGGTGAGATGGATCTCCTCCCCAGCTCCTGCTGCAGGGCCGGGTACGCCCCAGACGTCTTCCCAGCGCTTTATTGTGGGATGGGAGGGGAGGTGATGGGGAAGAGAGACACTTTTTCCGGTGACTCTCGGGTCGCGTCCGCCAGCCCCGCTGAGATGGCTGAGGGCATCTCCTTCCCTCGCCAGTTTGATGGCCGGCGCTGTCACCTCGCTGTGTGCACGCGGAGGGACAACTTGTTAGGGGTCTCGGGAGATGTTTCAGGGCATGGCCCAGTGCTTTAACACCCCCTGCCTCCACTTCTCCAACTCCTACTCCCCAAAGTGGAAGAAAAGTCCTAAAGCGTCCGCCCAGCTTTTACGAGGGAGGCGTGTGCGTGCAGTCCCTGCCGGGGGGTGAGGTGGGGGGAGGCTCGGAGCTCAGATCCGTGACAGCCGTAAGGGAGAGACTGGGGTGTAGTAACAGTGCAAAACGGGGGAGGAGTTTGACACGCAAAAGAGGAACTTGGTCCGCG
Source organism: Ateles fusciceps (assembly GCA_036589455.1). Classification (NCBI taxonomy): domain Eukaryota; kingdom Metazoa; phylum Chordata; class Mammalia; order Primates; family Atelidae; genus Ateles; species Ateles fusciceps. Next base: position 13,999,126 of record JAZHEH010000078.1, read on the forward strand.
TTTCTGCCCAGTGAGTCCCCGCTCAGCCCTACCCGACCTCCTTGGCCTGCACGCGCGGCCCTTGCGGGGCTGCGAGCCTTTCCTGGGTAGCTCCGGACGACGTCGAGTTCCTCTCCGCGAAACTGGTCTGCCTATTAGCGCGAGAAAAGATTAGCTCTCATCTTCCTGGTTGCATTGCCTTCAAAATTCTACCCCTACCCATGGGAAATTAAATAAGAAAACACTAGCAGGATGTTTGGCGAACACCCGGCACACCGTAGATTATCGAGGAAGGTTAACTGCTTTCAGGAACAAGAGCTATGAAAACTAACGCGTGATAAAGCCTCCAGGGATAGTGAATACGAGCCCATATAAATGGGGGACACAGCAGCAAATGTGAAGTAGAAGCCTAATTTTCATCGGCTAAGAAATACTTTTGTGTTAGGCCTAAGACGCCATTCATTAATTCTGGGCCTATTATTGAAGGCTTTATTAAATCCTATTACAAATGGATAGGCTGTGCACAAGATGATTAACGCTTATTAGCTGATTACTTTCTGGGGAGAAGTCAGCCTGCCTGCAATTAACTCCTCTGAATTCTGTTAATGATTTTCATTATGTAGTGGAGCTTCCCTTGCTATAATTTTGGGAAAGAATATTAACCACTTTGTTCATTTGGCATTTTCCAGTGGCTGTATTTTAGCAACTTTTAGTGATTCGTTGGGTGGGTTATTAAGGGCCGAATAAGACTCTGATGTTAATACTGTCCAACACAGATGCCACTTGTGTGAGCTCAGCTCTGGCTCCTTTCAAGGTTTCTTTCTGGGTTTTAAGGAACATACACACCTGGGTGCACTTGTTACTACGTCTTAGTGATAGAACTGGGAGAGCTTTTGTTTTGTTTTTTGTTTAATAGAGGTTTTAAAATAATGATTTGGTAAAGCAAATGGCTTACCAAAAAGGAGACTTCAGTGGTAAGGCAAGTTCAGAACTGATTCCATGTTTAATCTGGTTTTCAGTCTAGGGGATCTTAGCTCTAATGGAGTCACTACCAGATCTGGCTGTAGAATGTTCCTTTCCTTTCCTTCTGTCCATTTCTTTCTTCCTTCTTTCCCTTCATTTTGAAGCAAGGAGTAGTGGAAAACATATGGATTTAGATGACCACAGATGTCAGTTCTTTACTTGCTAATTGTATACGCTTAAATGAATTCTTAAATTTTCTGAACCTCTGTTTGCTCTTCTGTTGAGGGGGGAAGATATTATCAATCTCTTTGGATTGTTGAAAGAATTAAACTAGAGAACATGTGAATGTTCTTTATACATAGTTGGTGTTTGAATGTTGGTTTCTTTATTAGACTGATATCTAAAAATACTATTATTGCAGGTATCTGCCGTATTTTAAATATATTTTTAATATTTTATTGCCTTACTAATTAAAATTCCATTTTAGTTTTTTGTGAGCAACATTCACAGAATGTTGCAGGTAATTCTTGTAACTCCAGAGAGATTTTTACCAGTTACCTTTGCTCTTGAGTGTCAGTCACTGAAAAAGAAGCGATGCACTCATGAATGCAGGGGAACTTGCTTTTTAGGTACCAGAACAAATTGGTTTTTTAAATTTATAAATAAAATAAATAGAGATAGGGCCTTGCTATTTTGCCCATGCTGATCTTAAACTCCTGGCCTCAAGCAATCCTCCTGCCTTGGCCTCCCAAAGTGCTGGGATTACAGGTGTGAGCCACAGCACCCAGCCAATTACTTGTTTTTTAAGAAAATGAGGCCAGGTGCAGTGGCTCACGTCTATAATCCCAGCACTTTGGGAGGCCAAGGCAGGTGGATTGCTTGAGGCCAGAAGTTTGAGACCAGCCTGGCCATACATGGTGAAACCCTGTTTCTGCTAAAAATACAAAAATTAGCTGGGCATGATGTACAAGCCTGTGATCCCAGCTACTCAGGAGACTAAGACACGAGAATAGCTTGAACTAGTGATGCAGAGGTTGCAGTGAGATCATGCCACTGTACTCTAGCCTGGGCCACAGAGCAAGGCTCTGTCTCAAAAGAAAAAAGAGAAAACGAGAAACAAGACTAATATATACATATACATGTATATATACATGCACATATCTATATACATACATGCACATATATATGCTTTCTAGAATCTTCCTCCACAATGCCAGGTCTTCAGTGACAGAGGACCTCAAAAAGATGTTAGATTAGGTATTACTTTTAGCTGGGTACAGGGGTGGGGATTCAGGAGTAACTTGGTTAACAAAATGTAAAAGATAACCTATCTTTCTTTTTGTGTTATTAACACTCTTCTGGCAGCAAATTAATTTTTACTTAATAAGTAACAAAAAGCCTACAGGCATGAATACAGTTAATCTGATTGAATGTCAACAGACCTGAAAACTTACAAGATACCTAAAGATATCACAAAGAAAAATTTTCCAGGAGACTAAACTAGAAACAAGCATAGAAACAAATGCTCAAAGTAAGTCCTTAAGCAACTTAAAAGGTATCTCTTTTTAGAGAGATTTGGGACATAAATTGCTCTGGGGCCAGGCACAGTGGCTCACTAAACCTGTCTCTACTAAAAATGCAAAAATTAGCTGGATGTGGTGGCACGTGCCTGTACTCCCAGCTACTCAGGAGGCTGAGGCAGGAGAATCGCTTGAACTCGGGAAGCAGAGGTTGCAGTGAGCCGAGATCACACCACTGCACTCCAGCCTGGCAACAGAGCAAGATTCTGACTCAAAAACAACAACAACAACAAAAACTTTTTGTCATCTGAATCTTTAAGATCATATTAGTACTTTCCTTGATACTTATAAATGCATTGTACCTTTAAATAAATTGTCACCCAACCCCTCCACAATGAGAAATATGTTTCATAACTGGTCCCGGCAAGCAGTCCAGAGGCAGCAGTGAAATAGAGGTTGCCAGCCTTGGAGTCCTTTGACCTGGGTTGGAATGCAGGCCTCACAGCTTCCTAGGTGCATAACCTAGGGCAAGTTACTTTGCCTCTCTAGGCTTCAGTTTCCTCATCTGTAAATGGGATAATAACAGTACTGCCTGACAAGGCTGTGTGATGAGTTCCAAACGAGATAGTTTAGGTAGAAGGCTTAGCACACAGCTCAGTAAAAGGTAGTCATTAATATGTTGTTGCTATTGCCTTTCTCCTGGGCTGTGAAGGAAACAGGAATCATTCTACAAGTTAGTATTTATTTAGCAAACATCAGTGCCCATTTGCACCGGGCACTGGAAGACAGAGTTCCCTAGAGCAGGGGCGAGGTTCTAAATCTCCGATCTATACTTTTTCTGAAGCCTGGTGGTTCAGAGGACCAGAGTGCTTGTTGCCTCTTAACCTTGCAGGGGAACTTGTGAGGGGCCTGGTTGCTGTCTCACCTGGGTACTACCCTCCTCCTGCATAGCAGAAGCCCATGGAACTATCCTGAGCCCCCTTACCCCCCGTTTCAGTTGATCTCTTCTCTCCCTTATCCTCCGTGCTCCTGTTTTTCTATTTTTAATTTTTGTTTATTTATTTCAGACAGGGTCTTACTCTGTTGCCCAGGCTGGAGAGCAGACAGGCACGAACATGGCTCACTGCAACCTTAACCTCTTGGATTCAGGTGATTCTCCCACCTCAGCCTCTCAAGTAGCTGGGACTATAAGTGTATGCCACAGTGCCCAGCTAATTTTTTTTTCAATTTTTTTTTTTTTTAGAGACAGGATCTCACCATGTTGCCCAGGCTTCTCTTGAACTCTTAGGCTTAAACAGTTCCTCCTGAGCCTCCCAATATGCTGGGATTACAGGTGTGAACCACCATGCCTGACCCACACGCCTGTTTTGTTTTAATTACTATTCTGTTTAAAACTCAACAGTTTCTGAACCCTGTGGCTTCTTGAAAGGCTCATTGCTCTCTGTGTGGTTTTCTTAGTGTGGATCCTGGGTAGGCATTGCTAATGACAGAGAACCTTGGGTATAGCTCCTTTCATTCATTCATCTTTAGACTATGCTGGGGAATTACCTCTCTGCTTCATGGAAGCCTGTGGGGTTCACAGCTGGGTTTCTTCTCTGGTGAGAAAGCAGACCAGAGGCTGGGTGCAGTGGCTCATGCCTGTAATCCCAGCACTTTGGGAGGCTGAGACTGATGAATAATGAGGTCAGGAGTTTGAGACCAGCCTGGCCAACATAGTGAAACCTCATCTCTACTAAAAAATACGAAAACTAGCCAGTTGTGGTGGCACATGCCTGTAGTCCCAGCTACTCAGGAGGCTGAGGCAGGAGAATCACTTGAGCCTGGGAGGCAGAGGGTGCAGTGAGCCGAGACCACACCATTGTACTCAAGCCTGGATGACAGAGCGAGACTCCATCTCAAAAAAGAGAAAACAGATCCAGTGTTTGCTCTCTTCCTGCTTGGGACCTTGTCCCTCTTTGCATGGAGGAATGGTTCCCTTAGAACTTCCGGTTCTGAAGATCTGTGCTCTTTATCAGTCTCTCAATCTAGTATATTTGCATTTATTAGGTAACAAATGGGCCTGAAAGCCGTGGTGGGGGTGGGGTGGGAAGCCAGCTCTCAGTCTGACATTGACTCCTGAAGGAGAGGGTCACCTGTGTTCTGGGCAGCCTTTCAGTGGCGAAGGCCACCATCCCCCCAGCGTGATTGAGAGGCCTGGCACTTCTGCATTGAGTACTGTGGAGCCTGACCTTTGGCTAGTAGCTTGGTCTTTATTGACAGGGCTGTCGTTTATAGCTTTGTTACTTTGCTGCTGAGTGGCTTTTGTTCCACCAGAGTTGCATTTTGTTTGATTTAGTGCAGGTGGTATTTGAAAAGTTTTCTAACCTTTACTGAAAGCGAGTTGCACTAGAAAATCCTCTTTGGAAACCCTCAGGCACCAAATGCTGTCCTTCACTTAGACTGGATGCACTGTTTATTTTATAGAGTGTGGTATGATTTGTGTACAAATCCTTATTTTCTCTCCCTGGAACTTAGTAAATTACTGAGATGATCCTGTGAGATTCCTGTACATGATCTGTAGATCCAGAAGGAACACTTAACATTTTCTATAGGAACATAGGTAACCCTTTGACTTGGGTGGTTTAAATAGTCACTCACTTGGGGAGATGGGTAGGTTTTGTATATTTTGTGCTGGAAAATAATGACCCTATCTTTATATTGAAAAAGAAAAGTGTGAATCCTCTAAGTTAGGCACTAGCAGCTGCTGTATCAACCTCCACATTTATTTTTTTTAATTTTGAGTTAGGGTCTCGAGATATTACCCAGGCTAGTCTCGAACTCCTGAGCTCAAGTGATTCTCCCGCCTTAGTCTCCTGAATAGTTGGGAATACAGGCATGTGCCACTGTACCCAGCAACCTTCAGAACTTTTAATACAATAAGGACTCTGTGTGAAGTTCACGAGACTACAGAGATTGTAAGAATTAAAAGAAAATCTGTGCTCTGATTTTGGTACCAGTACAACTTTGAGAGGAGGAGAGATTCCTCATGATCTTGTCTTCTTAGTATAGAAGTTTATTTCTTGACACTTTTAAAAATTATTATTATTATTGTTATTGTTATTATTTTGAGATGGGGTCTCACTCTGTCACCCAGGCTGGAATGCAGTGCACGATCTCAGCTGCTCTCTGCAACCTCTGCCTCCTGGGTTCAAGCGATTCTTCTGCCTTAGCCTTCTGAGTAGCTGGAATTACAGGGATGGCCACCAGGCCTGGCTAACTTTTGTATTTTTAGTAGAGACGGTGTTTCACCATGTTGCCCAGGCTGGTCTTGAACTTCTGACCTCAGCCACCTCAGCCACCCACCTCGGCCTCCCAAAATGTTGCGATTACAGGCATGAGCCACTGTGCCTGGCCTTTAAAAAGAAAAAAAGTAAAATATACCTAACATGAAATTTACCATTTTGATCTTTTTTAAGTGAACAATTCAGTGGCATTAACTACATTCACGTTGTGCAACCATCACTATGACCCACCTCCAGAATTTTTCATCATCTGAAATAGAAACTGTGCCCATGGGCTGGGTGCAGTGGCTCACTTTTGGTAATCCCAGCACTTGGAAGGCTGAGGCAGGTGGATCACCTAAGGTCAGGAGTTTGAGACCAGCCTGACCAACATAGTGAAACCCCATCTCTACTAAAAATACAAAAAATTAGCTGGGTGTGGTGGAGGGCACCTGTAATCCCAGCTACTAGGGAGCCTGAGGCAGGAGAATTGCTAGAACCCAGGAGGCGGAGGTTGCAGTGAGCCACAATCACATCATTGCACTCCAGCCTGGGTGACGAGAGCAAAACTCCATCTCAAAGAAAAGAAAAAGAAAAAGGAACTGTGCCCATGAAAGAGTAACTACCTCTTTCTTCCTATTTCCTGGTCCCTATAACCTCTGTTCTGCTTTCTCCATGAATCTGACTATTCTAAGGTACCTCACGTTAAGTGGAATCACACAATATTTACCCTTTTATGACTAGCTTAATTCACTAATGTAATGTCCATAAGGTTCATTCATGTTGTAGCATGAGTCAGAATTTCCTTCCTTTATAAGGCTGAATAATATTCCATTGTATGCACATACCATATTTTGTTTACCCATTCATCTGTGACAGATATTTGGGTAGTTTTCACCTCTGGCTATTGTGATTTTTTTGCAATTAAAAAATATTTTTTTAAGACAAGGTCTTCCTCTGTTGCCCAGGCTGGAGTGTGGTGGTGTGATCATAGCTCACTGTAGCTTTGAACTCCTAGGCTCAAGCCATCCTCCTGCCTCAGCCTCCCAAGTTGCTGGGACTACAGACATTCATCACCACACCCAGCTAATTACAAAAAAATCTCTCTCTCGCTCTCTCTCTCTCTTTGTGTGTGTGTGTGTGTGTGTGTGTGCGTGCGTGTGTGTAGAGATGGGGGTCTCAATATGTTGTTGCCCAGGCTGATATCAAATTCCAGAGTTCAAGAGATCCTCCTGCCTTGGCCTCCTAGTGTTGAGATTACAGGTGTGAGTCACTGTGCCTGGCCCACCCTCTGGCTGTGTGACTAATGCTGCCATGGACCCCGGCATACACATATCTGCTTGTTCATGTCCATTTTTGAGCCCCCCTTATTCAGTTTGGTAAAATGTATCCTTCATAAATAAGATGGGCAGGACCAAGTGTTATAGTATTTAATACCATGCTTTCCTCCAGAGTAGCATGGAAATAAGAATGCAGGGAATGTGGGAGGAGGGTTGTGTTGAGGACACCTGAAGGCAGCACATGCTTCTCCTTTTCACCTGCAGCTGCTCTCACTGAGCTGGTGGTCCTATGCCATCTTTTTTTCTTTTCTTTTTTTTGTCTCTTTTGTACTTCCACTTCAAAGCCATTTTTTTTTAAAGACAGAGTTTCGCTGTCGCCCAGACTGGAGTGCAGTGGTGGAATCTCAACTCACTGCAACCTCCTCACCTGCCAGTTCAAGTGATTGTCCTGCCTCAGCCTCCCAAGTGGCTGGGATTACAGGCACGCGCCACCATGCCCATCATTTGCCATTCTGTCATCCAGCTGGCCTGTGCTATGGGTGACACTTCACTCTGTGTCAGTGTTTTTTTTTTAATGTCAGGTTGTTTTCCCCCTTAGGGTAGAATTCATGGCAAGGCAAAAGGTCAGTTAGAGACTGTAGCATGGCAGAGTTATCAAATGTTCCATGTCTATAATCATGTGCTCATGGGTGTCCTGGTATAAAAGCCAGAAGGCTTTATGTAATAATTAGATGTCAATCTGTTAAAGACAACTTAATCTGTAGTTTCTAGAGAACAGTACTCCCATATGAGTTTCTACTCATACTGTGCCCTGAAAGTTAGCCAAATAAGGATTTGCATGTTTAAAAAGCAGGTTTTCAAAGTAAAACAAAACGCACACACACAGACACACACACACACACACACACACACACACACACACACACACACACACACACACACACATGAACTCATCAAAGCTTGAAACCAAACAAAAATACTACTATCCTTGGGTGTCCACCCACTTTCCTATTTCATGCCAACTATAGCCACAAAAAGAATATTGGGGTCAACATGGTTAATTTCTTGGCAGTCTGATATTTTGTTTGTCTAGCTCAACTGCATTAAGAGCATCTGGGATTTTGTCATCAGTCTCAGGCTTTCTCCCCCTTGTGCAGAACAATGTGAAAATTCTTAAAAGTCCATTTGAGAACCTTAGGCTGTGAATGGTGACGGAAGTAGCAGCTAACATGCCCTGACTCTTTGAGGTCACTGGGACCCAGAGAATGGGAAAGGGTGCAAGTTGCCATTGTAAATAGAGTGGCCAACGGGACCTCCTTGAGAAGGTCATATTTGAGCAAAGAGTCAGGAGGAGAGAGGGTGGTCCAGGATGCTGTGGGGAAAGAGTGCCCCAGGCAGAGGGGACAGGTAACTCACTGCAGAAGCCCTAGGTTAAGAGTGCTTGGCTTATCTGGCTATTCCTCTGATGAGTGAGTGGGGAAGGGAAGGAGAAGGAGGTAAGGGCAGAGAGGAAGGGGAGCCAGGTTGTGCTGGGTTTGCCAGGCTGTGTACCGACTTTGGCTTTGATTTCTTGGAAGATGGCGGCTCAGGGTAGGGCATTGCTCCTTGGAGGGGGTGGGATCTGTGTGAAGACAGGCCAGGCAGAGGGCTCCCAATCAAGGAGTCAAGCAGGAGGCTGAGCCAGCCAAGTGAGGGTGGGAGCTTTTGCCAGGCTGGTAGCTTCCACCAGGATGGTAGCTGTGGGGCTGAGATGTCAGATTCTTGAGAAAGAGGAGAAAGGACACAGAGAGAACAGGATCGAATACAGGCATACATGCAACTTTTATTTTGATAGATCGGAGTGCCAGCAGGACTTCCGGACAGATTGGATATGGGGTGTGAGAGAGAGAAGAGCCAAAGATAACTTTCTCGGCAGAACCTGGGTTTTGCAAAAGGAAACCCGAGTTTCAAAACGCTGGAAATTCACTGGGCTATGTTCTGATCACTTGCAACTAGGTTATAAAGAGGCTCTTCAGAAACATACACATAAGGCTTTGGTTCAGAGAACTTTGTGTTTACCGTCAGCCTGCCTTCCTAGTTTGGGGGAAAGGGCATTGTTAGAAATGAGAGACAGTTTTCCAGAAGCAGAGGACTTGACTTCAATGACAGGAGGGTGGTCTGTAACCCACAGGCTGTCCCCGCCAGGGCTGTCATCGCAGGTATTGCCACTCAAGCCCCTAGTCCTCGTCCCTACCTTGTTTGTCCTTTGCCTAATTGGGAGATCAAGCTCTTTCCAGTCACTCCCCATCTCCATACACATTGATTTTTTTGTTTCAAAAAACTATATTGAGATATAATTCATATACCATACAACTCAGCCTTGTAAAATATATAATTCAGGCCGGGCACGGTGGCTTAAGCCTGTAATCCCAGCAATATGGGAAGCCTGGGAGGGCGAATCACAAGGTCAGGAGTTTGAGACCAGCCTGGCCAACATGGTGAAACCCTGTCTCTAGTAAAAATGCAAAAAATTAGCTGTACACCTGTAATCCCAGATACTTGGGAGGCTGAGGCAGGAGAATTGCTAGAACTTGGGAGGTGGCAGTTGCAGTGAGCCAAGATTGCACCATTGTACCAGTCTGGGTGACAGTGCAAGACTCCATCTCAAAAAAAAATAAAAAATAAAAATCAATAAAAATATACAATTCAATGGTTCTTAGTATATTTATAGAGCTGTGCAACCATGGCCACAATCTATGTTAGAACCTTTTCATCACCCCTAAGAGAAATCCTGTACCTTTTAGCTGTGCCTGGTTTATCTCCTGGTCCCAGCAGCCCCTGGCAGCCTCTAGTCTACCTTCTGCTTCTGTGGGTTTGCCAATTCTGGACATTTCATATAAATGGAATCATATGATATATGGTCTTTTGTGATCAACTTTTTACACTTAATGTTTTTCATGTATATTATGGTTGGGTGCAGTGGCTAACACCTGTAATCCAGCACTTTGGGAGGCTGAGGTGGGCAGATCGCTTGAACTCTGGAGTTTTAGACCAGCCTGGGCAACATAGCAAGACCCTGTCTCAATTTTTTAAAATTGTACAAAAATTAATTAAAAAATTCATCCATATTGTATTATTTGTCAATACTTAATCTCTTTAGATTGCCAAACATACTAGCTACTTTTGCACATGCTACATTCTTGAAAAAAGTGCAGGCAGTGGAAACGTGTGCTAGTCACAGATAGACTGATATGTCATAAAGGGGATGTTTTGTGCCCAGAGAGCTACAGATATGTGTGCGTGGATGTACGTGTGCATTTGTTCATCTTCACAATTGATTACAAAGTCCACAGCAACTCTGAAGACAAGGGGCCTTCTAGTGGCCTAGTGGTTTTCTTTTATTCAGTGATTCAACAATTACTTATTAAATACCCAGTACATTTCAGGCCCTGTGCCAAGTACTGGCGGTAAATACAGTGATAAACAAAACAGACATGGCCTCCCCCCTCAGGGAGCTTACAGGGTTGTTGAGATTGTGGTGAGAGAGATGGAGACTAAACAAAATATTGAACAAAAGAGACATGAAACAACTTGATATTAAAATTACAATCTGTGATAAGGGCTTTAAAGAAAAATAGGATATTTCTAAGAGAATAATGAGGACCTACTTTAAAATGGCCTAGGAGGAACCCAGGCATCCACTGTTGAATGAATGAATAAACAAAATTGGTGTACCCATATAATGAGGTTATTTCTCAGCCTTAAAAAGGAAGGACATTTTGGCTGGGCGCAGTGGCTTATGCCTGTTATCCCAGCATTTTGGGAGGCCAAGGCTGGGGAATCACTTGAGGCCAGGAGTTTGAGACCAGCCTGGCCAACGTGGTGAACCCCAGGCTCTACTAGAAATACAAAAATTAGCCAGGGCTAGTGGTGGGCGCCTGCTACTCGGGAGGCTGAGACACGAGAATCACTTGATCCGGAGAGGCAGAGGTTGAGGTGAGCTGAGATCGCGCCACTGCATTCCAGCATGAACAACAGAGTGAAACTCTGCCTCAAAAACTAAAAAAAAAAAAAAAAAAAAAAGGAAGGAAATTTTAATACATGCTACATGAATGAAACTTGAAGACATTATGCTAAATGAAATAAGACACAAAAGGACAAACAAATATTTTGTGATTCCACTTCTATTAAGTGCCCATAATAGTCAAGTTCATAGACAGAAAATTGAACAGTGGTTGCCAGGGGCTGGGGCCATGGAGGAATGGGGAGTTAGTGTTTAATGAACCTTGAGTTTCAATTTGGGAAGATGAAAAATTTCAAATGGGTGGTGGTGGTAATTGTGGAATCATGTGGATACACTTAATGTCACCGACTGTACACTAAAAGGAATTAAAGTCCAGGCGCGGTGGCTCAGGCCTATAATCCCAGCACTATGGGAGGCCGAGATGGACAAATCACCTAAGGTCAAGAGTTTGAGGCCAGCCTAGCCAACATGGTGAAACCCTGTCTCTGCTAAAAAATACAAAAATTAGCCAGGCATGGTGGTGCATGCCTGTAATCCCAGCTACTGGGGAGGCTGAGGCAGGAGAATCACTTGAACCCAGGAGGCAGAGGTTGCAGTGAGCCAAGATTGCAACACTGAACTTCAGCCTGGGCAACAGAGTGAAACTCCTTCTCAGTAAAATAAATTTAAAATAAAAGTAGTTAAAATGGTAAATTTTATGTTTTGTATATTTTACCATAATACAAAAAATGATCCAGGGAGTGGGGGTCTCTTGGAGGAGGTTATACTTAAGTTGAGACCCAGAGGATAAGAAGGTACCAGTCAGGGGAAGAGTGATCCAGTCAATGGGAACAGCATGTGCAAAGGTCCTGCGGTGGGTGAGAGCTTAGTGCTGTGCTCTAGAAATTGTGAGAGGCCAGAACAGCAGGGGTCACATGATGCTGGGGCCACCATGGGATGAGGGAGGCAGGCACTAAACTGCAGAGAAACTGATAGGAAGTCTCTAACATATTTGAAGCTTCAAACTCCTGGGCTCAGGGGATCCTCCTGCCTCAGCCTTCTGAGTAGCTGGGACTAATATCCATTTTTATCCAGTACCGTTATGTCTAGCAGTGGAGTAATGCGATTTGATTCCTGGTTTTGGCCGATAATCCAGACTGCGATATGGGGAATGGGTTGGCGGGGGTGGGGTGGGGTGGAATGAGGCCTAAAGCAAGGAGAGGAAATTTGGGAGGCCCCTGCAATGTCCCCGAGAGAGGGAGAAGGGGAGAGGGAGGATGGGGGCTTGGGCCAGATGATGGGAGTGGGGATGAGAAGTGGAAGGTAAGTGTTGCACTTCACAAGGGCAATCCTGGTTTTGGTGATGGGTTGGATTTGAAGATGTAAAAGAAGAGAATTGTCGACAATTCTTAGATTTCTAACATAAGCAACTAAAGGTGGTGGTGCCACTGAGACCAAGGAGTAGTTTTCGAAGATGAACTTAGCTTCCATCGTGTTTAGTTCGTCTTGCTGGGACACCTGGGTGTGGTCGTTGGTGATTCAGAAGTCTGGGCTGGAGACACAATTTTGGGAATTGTAGCCTGGGATTGGGTTTAAGGAGCTGCTCCAGGATGCTGGAAGCCAGTGCTTCCTATTGTTGATATCAGCCTTTAGTTTGGACTAAAATTTTGTAACTATTTTTTGGCAACAAAGTATGTACATTTGAGCAAAAAAAGCACTTGTGCAAAGTCACAAGCCCTGCTTTATGGACAAAGATGACAAGGTGGAGGGCTGATGCAGGGTGCCTAGCGGAGAAGACCCCCATACATGGCTCAAAATGTTCTCAGATGTGGGAAAGGGCCACTTTGTGTGGTTTAGGAACTTGCTGAAGTCAGGGAATTTCTTCTGGAAAACCGGCTTTTCAAATTGGCTTGTGTGGCCTGACCTAAAAACCAAATCACTCTTTTCATGTGTGTAGGGTGGTGTAACAAAATGGTGCTACCTTTGTGCTCCATGTACTCTGCTTCCGCATGGTGTATTTACCCACTTAGTCCTGTGGTGTGTTAATTTCCTGGTCTTTTTTTGCAAGCAAAAGAATTATAACTTGCATGAGGTCTCAGAACTAGTAATTGACAAAACCAGAAATTGCAGGCGTGTTTCCGGACTCACAAGGCGAGGGTTCTTTCTAAGACCTCACAGCTGAAGGTTGGAAAATCCATCCAAATGACTCAGAGATAGGGTTGCCAAATTTAACAAATAAAAATACAGGACACAGTTCAGTTTGAATCTCAGATAAGTGATGAGTAATTTGCCTTTTGAATAAGTACGTCCTATGCGACATTTGGGACTGACTTATACTAAAAATGATGTGTTCTTTTTGTTACTGTCAAATATAACTGTGTGTCTTATATTTCATCTGGTAGCCCACCCAGAAACAAACTCTTGGAACACAAAATCATTTGTAATTTGTGGACTTCGTGTATATTCAAGCTCCTTATAAAAACTCCAGGATCTGCCAAGCACTTTGTTTTATTTGTGGATGGGAGTGGGAGGAGGATTGATTTTCCTATTCTCCTAAAATGGCTGTGTTGTGATATTTTTTCCATCTTTAATATCTGTGATTTGTAATAGACAGCAGCCCAGTTTTGGGAACAAGCCCAGGAGATGTCAGCTCTGGTGAGTCACTGAATGATTGGCTGACCTCAGCTAATAATAGCAATTCTTTACATTTTTAAAATACTTTATAGTTTTAAAATCTTCTCATTTGGGAGATGGCAGGACAGGAATTATCCCCATGGAACAGATGAGGAACACGAGGGAAGCAGTGCTTGGGGGAGTGGGTGGTGCCAGGAAGTGGGTTAGGGTACTCTTTTCCTAACATTTAGTTCAATGATAAGCAGTTAATTTTCTCCCCTCCCCTCCCTTCCCCTCCCTTCTCCTCTCTTCCTTTCTTTTCTTTCTTTTCTTGAGACAGAGTCTTGCTCTGTTGCCAGGCTGGAATGCAGGGGCATGATCTCGGCTCACTGCAACCTCTGCCTCCTGAGTTCAAGCAATTCTCCTGCCTCAGCCTCCCAAGGAGCTGGGACTACAGGTGCCTGCCACTACACCCAGCTAATTTTTGTATTTTTAGTAGAGACAGGGTTTCACCATAGTGGCCAGGCTGATCTCAAACTCCTGACCTCGTGATCTGCTCACCTTGGCCTTCCCAAGGTGCTGGGATTACAGGTGTGAGCCACCTCGCCCAACAATTTTCTTTCTTTCTTTCTTTCTTTTTTTGTAATTTTGGCAAATAAGCCAAAATTACAAGAGGAAATGGTATAGTGGATCCAACACTCCCCACCCGCAGTGTTCCAGATGGAGCCCTTAGGCCCACTTTTTATCAGATGAAGTTATGTTGTCTTTTAGGTTCTTCTGTGTGTGCCATAAGGAAATCAGTAAGCATAATATGGCTTTAATTGCACTTGGCAGAGGACTAAGGGTATATAAAGATTTGTGACCGTTGGAAGAACTAAAGTATATTTTATTTGCTTGTAAAATTTTGTTTGCCACGGTATTTTTGGCATTACAATGATTTCCGGTCCAGAAAATCCTTAGAATTTAATTTGAATATTACAAAGTTTCTTTTCTTCAAAATTTTGTATTTGAATACTTGTTTTTATATCGCTTAAATATAAATATAACATAACATCCTGTCTGGAAGTCTTTGTAAATGCTTGAATTTGTCCAAGCTCTAAGTTGTTAGGGTCATTTTTCTGTTCCAAGTCGATGTTATCTCCATATCTGCTGTATTTCAATACCCCTTATTAGATGTAAAAAAGATAGTATCTCTTTCATGCAAACCTTAATTTTTCAAAACACCCTTTAACATTTTTTTGTGTTTCTAGTTTTCATGAATCATTAGAACACATTTTGTTACTGAAATAAAGGGGCTTGGCCCAGGTGCAGGGGCTCACACCTATAATCCCAGCACTTTGAGAGGCCGAGGCAGGTGGACCACTTGAGGTCAGGAGTTCGAGACCAGCCTGGCCAACATGGTGAAACCCTGTCTCCACTAAAAATACCAAAATTAGTCAGGCGTGGTGGTGTGCGCCTGTAGTTTCAGCTACTCAGGACACTGAGGCAGGAGAATTGCTTAAACTTGGGAGGTGGAGGTTGCAGTGAGCCGAGGTGACACCATTGCATTCCACCCTGGGCAACAGAGCGAGACTCTGTCTCAAAAAAAAAAAAAAAAAAAAAAAGAAAGTAAAAGAAAAAGAAATAAAGGGGCTTAGATTAGAAGATACCCAGCAAAATTCTCAGCTCTAATTTCCTGTTTATGTTAAATTTATTGGATTCTCCTCTCTGCTGCCCTGGACTAATTGGTCTCCACTTAAAAGGTAATCCTGGGATTTTTGTTTAATTTGTTTGTTTCTCTAACTGTTACAGGCACCATTTTTAGACTAGCTCTGAGCATCATATAGTTGCTCATATCCATAGTCAAAATATTAAAATTGCAGGGTTATTAATATTTAATTAACCTGGCATTGTGATAGATACTTTTGAAGCAAGGGCTATTATTTAAGAAGAACCAGGATTCAGTTCAAAAAGATAAAAGATGACAATGAAATATTTGATTATTAAAATGGTTTTACTAGAAAAGAAACATTCGTCAGGTTAATGGTACAGTTGATTCTGCTAACCTTAATTGCTATCAAATATCATTCCTCTTTTTTTTTTGAGACAGGGTCTCATTCTGTCACCCAGGCTGGAGTGCAGTGGTACAATCTCAGCTCACTGCAACCTCCGCCTTTCGGGTTCTAGTGAGTCTTCTGACTCAGCCTCCCGAGTAGCTGAGATTACAGGTGTGCACCACCATGGTTGGTTAATTTTTATTTTTATTTTCATAGACATGGGGGTTTTGCCATGTTGGCCAGGTTGGTCTTGAACTCCTGGCCTCAAGAGATCTGCCCACCTCGGCCTCCTATAGTATTGGGATTACAGGCATGAGCCACTGCGCCTGGCCAAAATATCATTCCCTTTTAACCTAGAATTCTGCTGGGACAGAACATGCACCCCATGTCTCAGGGTCCCCACACATGCTGTATTCTTCACCGGTGACTCTTTCCCTTCCTTCCCTTCACCTGCTGACCAGGTGCTACCTCCTCCTGGAAGATTTCCTGATTCCTTGTCTTTCCCAGACCCCTCCTCTGTTCTAGTGGTTCCCTGTACATTCTTATCCTAGC
The DNA here is from genome assembly GCA_036589455.1 of Ateles fusciceps. Classification (NCBI taxonomy): domain Eukaryota; kingdom Metazoa; phylum Chordata; class Mammalia; order Primates; family Atelidae; genus Ateles; species Ateles fusciceps. The sequence goes on from JAZHEH010000078.1 coordinate 14,015,311, forward strand.
ATGGATGGTACCATCTCAGAGGTGGTAGCTAGCTTTTATCTCAGGTGTGGCTTGATCAGTGGTGGTTGCCTAGACACTGGTTTTCAAAGTATGCTCCCTGGACTAGCAACATCAGCACAACTGGGGGTTGCACCCTGAACTCATTAACTCCGAAGTTTTGGGGTTAAGACCCAGTAATCGGTATCTTAACAAAACTTCCAGGTGATTCTGATGCCTGCTCCAGGTTGAGAATCCCTGGCCGAGAGGTTTTTGATGAGTAGGATTCTGAGGTGATGTCCAGCCACAGCAGGAAAAGGTATGTTAGAATTCCTTAGTGCTGGCCAGGCACAGTGGCTGATGCCTGTAATTTCAGCACTTTGGGAAGCCGAGGCGGGCGGATCACAAGGTCTGGAGTTCAAGACCAGCCTGGCCAATATGGTGAAACCCCATCTTTACTAAAAACACAATATTAGCTGGGCGTTGTGGCGGGCGCCTGTAATCCCAGCTACTCGGGAGGCAGAGGCAGGAGAATTGCTTATACTCGGGAGGTGGAGGTTGCAGTGACCTGAGATGGAGCCACTGCACTCCAGCCTGGGTGACAGAGCAAGACTCTGTCTCAGAAAAAAAAAAAAAAAAAAAAAAAAATTGCTTATTGCTATCACCTTGAGCAGGTGAGAAGCAGGACAGATGTGAGCCCAGGGGTGTGGCATCCCTGAACTATACTGTAATTGCTGTTCTACTTGTCTGTGTTTACGCTATTGGCCACTTAGGTGAGAATAGCATCTTGGCAAGACTCAGGTTGTAGCTCAGTCCTCAGTGCAGTTCTTAAATTGTAGCAGCTATTCTATAATTAAATATTAAATAGTGAAGTCAGAAACATTCCTTTCCACACTGATAGGCACTCGCATTAGCTGCCATTATGAGAGGCATGTTTTATGAGAGAATGCCATTGAACAACATCGAACCAATAATTGTTGGCTGTTTTTATAGTGACTCTACAATAAAAAGAATCCACTGTGACCTAATTAAGTGAATTTTATAGCTTTTGCTCCTTCACTAAGCTGCCAGAGGAGAATAACCAAGTTCTTTCTTGGACTTCATAACTTAGTAAAATAGTCTCAGACACAAATAGATATTTAGAAATAGGGCCGGGCACAGTGGCTCATGCCTATAATCCCAACACTTTGGGAGGCCGAGGCAGGTGGATCACTTGAGATCAGGAGTTTGAGAACAGATTGGCCAACATGGTAAAACACCATCTTCACTAAAAACACAGAAATTAGCTGGGCGTAGTGGTGTGTGCCTGTAATCCCAGCTACTTGGGAGGCTGAGGCAGGAGAATTGCTTGAACCCAGGAGGCGGAGGTTGCAGTGAGCCAAGATCGCACCACTGCACTCCAGCCTGGGCGACAGAGCGAGACTCCATCTCAAAAAACAAAACAACAACAAAAATAGATATTTAAAGATTTTTGCATCTTTTTTTTTTTTTTTTTTTTTTTTGGTACTTATTGCCATACTTTGGAAATGCAACAAAAATACTGGGAATTTTTCTTTAAGCATCTACTTGGGAAAAAATGGACTCTCTTTTTGACATTTTGGCTTGGGTTAGAGATATTTTTACAAATGGTACTTAGAAATAAAGACCATCCCATAACCCTGAGCTATGAAATATTTAGGGGAAAACCCAGCTAACACCTATATCCACTCATTCTTCTACTTTGGTTTTATGTTCTTGTCAAAAGACAAAGGATAAATAATTTTCAAGATCTTGTGTATGTTGGAGTTAGTATAACTCCAGTCATTTTCTAATTAGACGAGGCAGCATCCAGCTTAACACTAAGGTCTGGTTTTTTAAAAGTCAGTTTTAGGTGCTCGTCAACAAAGCTGGAACATGAGAAAGTTGAACTGATTTGTGGAGCTCTTACCCTGGCCTGCCTGTGAACTTTTTGAGACAGAAGACAGGCACCAGTTTATTAAAGTCTTTGTAAAAGTACACCTAACTTAACCAGATGTGACTGTTGCCCCCTGTGGAACATTTCAAGTTGTCACAATTTCAGATGCTCCAAGTGTCTAGTGCTCAAGGTCAGGGATGCTTCTAAGCATCCTACAATATGCAGCCAGTGCATCTTTAGAAAAGACAAATTAGGCAAGGCATGGTGACTCACGCCTGTAATCCCAGCACTTTGGGAGGTTGAGGTGAGCAGATCACCTGAGGTCAGGAGTTCGAGACCAGCCTGACCAACATGGTGAAACTCCTTTTCTACTAAATATACAAAAATTAGCTGGGTGTGGTGTTGGGTGCCTGTAGTCCAAGCTACTTGTAGGGCTGAGGCAGGAGAATCGCTTGAACCCGGGAGGCGAGGTTGCAATGAACCAAGATCATGCCATTGCACTCCAGCCTGGGCAACAAGAGAGAGACTCCGTCTCAAAAAAAAAAAAAAAAAGAGGAGCTATAATTAATCTAAGCCAGGTATCATTTAGAGGGTAAATCTGTTTTCCTAAAGGAATCATATTACAGTCAAGGCTCAAACAAATATATTTCACATTATCTAGAGCCTTTCTAAAAATGTATAAACCAGAGGTGACTGAAGAATTTTCTGTGTGTGTGTGTGTGTGTGTGTGTGTGTACGCACGCACACTATTCATTCTTGACTTTTTGATAAATGAGATTCTCAAGCTCACGTAGGAAGCATTGAAAATATTGATGCCTAAGTTTTCCTTGCCAGAGAGTCTTATTAGCCAAACTGGGATAAACCTGGGTGATTCACTAGTGCATAGTCAAGGCAGAGACGACTTGGAAAGTAGACAATATAAGAGTCTACCCTTTATCGGATGCGTACATGCATAAAAAATTTACTTGGCTTATCGAAATGTCTAGATATAAACCTGTGGGGAAAGTGATTGAAATAAATGAATGGCGTAACTTAAGGATGCTGGATTGGCATCTGCAATGCATCAGCTGTGGGTGGCCTTGATTAGTTTTACTTAATTTCATAGTTCATATCTGTATAGTTATTTGCTGCTGGCAAAGCATCGCTTCATGTAATATCTTATTTTCTCATAGAGAGCAGAGCATTGTTACACCTTCTGCCCTTTCTGCTCCATTCTCCAATTAAATAGATTTCACTGCAGCAGCCTTCTGGCCTATGGCTGAGGCCTCCCACATGCTTCCCAGGCTGGGTTAGGTATGGTTTTGCCAAGCTCCCACTGCAGCCTGAGCATATTGTCTTCTCCTGGCATTTACTGTATTTTAAATATGATTATTACTGTTACTTTAGAGACGGATCTTGCTCTGTTGCCCAGGTTGGAGTGCAGTGGCCTGATCATAGCTCACTGCAACTTTTTTTTTCGTTTTTGAGATGGAGTTTTGCTCTTGTTGCCCAGCTTGGAGTGCAATGGTGCGATCTCGGCTCACTACAACCTCCGCCTCCCGGGTTCAAGTGATTCTCCCTCCTCAGCCTCCCTAGAAGCTGGGATTACATGCATGCGCCACCACGCCCAGCTAATTTTTTGTATTTTTAGTAGAGACAGGGTTTTACTATGTTGGCCAGGCTGGTCTCGAACTCCTGACCTTAGACTATCCACCTGCTTCAGCCTCCCAAAGTGCTGGGATTACAGGCATGAGCCACCACACCCGGCTAAATCTCTGCAACTTTAAACTCTGGGCTCAAGTCATCCTCCAGCCTCAGCCTCCTGAATGGTTAGGACTACAGGTGTGTGCCACCGTGCCTGACTACTTAAAAAAAATTTTTTTTGAAGAGACAGGGGTCTCCTTATGTTCGAACTCCTGGCATCGACATCAAGCTATTCTCCCGTCTCAGCCTCTCAAAGTGCTGGAATTACAGGTGTGAGCCACTGCATCTGCCTGTGTTTACCATATTGAACAGTCTGTGTTAGGATTTGTGTTATAGTGAGAGATCACCATATCTTCTTCATCCCTAAGGTCCACAACTTAGTAGGCATTCAATAACCGAAGAATTAATGAATATATTAATTTCCACTTCATAGATGGGGACAGTGAGGCACAGTGAGTGCCTCAGTTCAGCACTCTCACCTCCCCTAATCTTTGTGAGCTCTGGATTCCTCCTGTAAAAATAAAGAATTTTGGAGATTTTTTTCTAACAACCCATATAGCTCAGAAACAGGTGGTTCTGTTTTATGATTTTAACAACTCTGCAGTTTTGCCAAAACTCAACAAAGCTCTCCCCAAAGATGGAGTGAAATAGTTTCAAGAATAAAGATATAATCAAAGTAACCCACCTTCTGGCAAGAATGGAATTCACATTACACTTCAATCTAGATCAGGAACTCAGTTCCAACTTCTGAGTATTAAAATTCACCTTGGGAGACTTTGAAAAAGTAGAAGTTCCTGTGTTTTATCCCTTCCCTTTCTGGAGTTCCCCAAGTGATTTTGAAGGAGACCAATCAGCATTTAAGGCCTCCTTTTTGGTGTTCTTGGAGATTACTGATATCTGACCAGCGGTGGTTATGTGAATGGTCTTCATGTCTGATTTTAACATTTTATTTTATTTTATTTTATTTATTTTTGAGACAGAGTCTTACTCTGTTGCCAGGCGCCAGGCTAGAGTGCAGTGGCGTGATCTTGGCTCACTGCAACCTCCGCCTCCCTCAAGCAATTCTCCTGCCTCAGTCTCCCAAGTAGCTGGGACTACAGGCACGCGCTACCACGCCCAGCTAATTTATGTGTTTTTTAGTAGAGACGGGGTTTCACCATGTTGGCCAGGATGGTCTCGATCTCCTGACCTCGTGATCCGCCCACTTCGGCATCCCAAAGTTCTGGGATTACAGGCGTGAGCCACCGCGCCCGGCTGATTTTAACATTTTAAACAGTGGGCTGACCCAAACAGCCCTGTTTGAGCAGCTGGCTTGGCCAGGCTGCATATATCATACGTACCTTGCTGAGACAAGGAAGTTGTCTTCTGTAGATATTCTGATGGAATCAGAGACATGGCTATTGAGGCTGGACTCTTGACCAGTTAGAAATCATTTCCTAATCAGTTAGGTTGGGGAAGGGGGGAGATGGGCATGCTGGAAAAACCAAAGAGAAAAAGAAAGGTGAAATCGCATCATCCTTCTATTGGGGTGACACTGTCCACAGAAAAAATAAAAGTATTTTACATATTGTGTACAATATTACCTCCATCAGGCAACCTCTTGGTTGAAGCCAATTAAGTTAAGAGATTTTGAGGGTTGCAAATTGTAAGGATTGAACAAGTATCTCTCTTAGGGTTTAAATGAAATCCCTCCAGTGTTTAGAGAAGTGGTAAACTATAAGGAGTCCTGATTGCTAAGTAATTATGACTTCCTTTCCCCTGATCTTTTGAGAAGCTTGTTTTTATTTCTGGTTTGCTCTCTCCACACTCCCTCACCCGCCTGCCTGGATTGGAAGCCAGCCCACCATAGTTTTCATTGTGAAATTCCCGAAGCTGCTAATATATGTAAACATACAACAGGATGTTTCCCACAGCTGTGCATAGTGACTTGGGAGATGGGCCAGAAGTCCTCTTCTTCAAATTGGGTGAATTCTATAAAATCTTCAGTTAGGTTTAACAGTAATTATACAGTTACGCATTTTTATTTTAAAGGACTTAAAAAAATTTCACAAGTTAGATATTTTTTAATCCTTTCCAGGATTTACTCAAGTGAGCAAAAGATTGAAAACTAATGTTTGCTTTATCTTTCTCCAACTTCAGATTTTAAACATTTCTCTATATTTATTGACATCTTCCAAAACAGTTTTACATATACAGACACATTTGTGAAATTTAAGATTCATAATAAATCTGTTATGAGAATTAGAAACATGGACTTCAAGGCCAGTGGTTTATTCAGCACCTAAACTCTAGCATTTATATGCCTTGGTGATTTATAACAGGTTTAGCCAAAAGAGACTGTTTAATTTATAAGTATTAACTTACCTATATTTTTTCTTTCATTACACAAGTTAAGAATGGATAATTATACCAAAAATAAGGTAAAAGTACCACGTTCATTGTTGCTAAAATAAAAAGTGAACATTAGACTATAGCTGACACCAACTTTGGATTTCAAAGGTTAATTTCACATTTTATTTTTGCTCCTTCTGGGAGCCTTTCAGCTCTGTCTGTGAGTGCTCCTAATTCTCTGCCTCTCTCAATGCTGGTTTGAGTGAAGTAATTTCTCTCTGCTGCTAGACTTCCTTTTTTTTCCCTCTGAGAGAGGGTATCACTTTGTTGCCCTGGCTGAGTGCATTGGTGCAGCCTGGGAGGTCACTGTAGCCTCCACCTCCCAGGCTCAAGCGATCCTCTCATTTTAGCCTCCCTAGTAGCTGAGACCGCAAGCACATGCCCTGCTAATTTTTTTATTTTTTGTAGAGACAGGGTTTGCTATGTTGCCCAGATTGGTCTCGAACTCCTGTGCTCAAATAATCTGCCCACCTCGGCCTCCCAAAGTTCTGGAATTACAGGCATGAGCTATTACACCCAGCCCTGCTAGACTTCTTATGCTTGGTCCATAAAAGCCTTCTCAAGCTACTTTTGGCCAAATTTGGAAGCTTTTCTAAAGTATCTCAGGATTCTCGTTAAGTGTAATTTGTGATTTCTTCTGTTTCTGGGGGAAATCCTCTCCCTTAAACAGGGGTTAGACCTAGTGATGTCCTTCTAGTAAATAAAATATGCCCACAGTGATGGGATGCCACTTCTGAGGCTGGGGCACAGAAACACCCCCACTTCCTTCTTGCTCATGCTGTCTTATCCTATCAGTTGCTGTGAGAGAAGCCAGCTGCCCCATGGAGAGACATTCATGGCAAAGAACTGAAGCTGGCCTCTGGCCAACAGCCTACAAGGAACAGAATCCTGCCAGAGACCCTGTGAGTGAGCCTGGAGGAGGATCCTCCCCAGGCCGACCTTTAGATGACTGTAGCCCTGGCTCACACCTTGACTGCAGCCTTGCCAGGAGACCCTGAGCCATTCCCAGGTTCTTGATCCATTGAAACTGAGATTATAATACTTGTGGTTCAAACTGCTAAATCTGGGGGTATTTTGTTAGGCAGCAATAGATAGCTAATACAAGGACAAAGTACGGTACAATTAAAGTTGCAGCTTGCATGTGGGGAGCTCACTATCTGGTAAATGCTTCTGTTATTGACCATCACGGGAAATCAAGATGTGACACTATCATGTTTGTTATTTCCTTATAAGTTTTCAAGCTTCAGTTTTCTTCCACCTATTATTTTTATTTTTGTTTAATTTTTGGAATAATACATGCAAATGGTGCAACCTTCAAAATGTACAAGAGGGTGGCCGGGAGCAGTGGTTCATGCCTGTAATCCCAGAACTTTGGGAGGCTAAGGCAGGAGGATCACTTGAGCCCAGGAGTTGAAGACCAGCTTGGCCAACATGGCAGAACCCCATCTCTGCAGAAACTACAAGAAATTAGCTGGGCATGGTGGCACATGTCTGTAATCCCAGCTACTTGAGAAGCTGAGGTGGGAGGATCACTTGAGCCTGGGAGGTGGAGGTTGCAGTGAGCTGAGATCCCATCACTGCATTCCAGCTTGGGCCACAGAAAGAGACCCTATCTCAAAAAGAAAAAAAAAAAGTGTCAGTCTTCCTGCCTCCTCTTAGCCCAGTTACCTACCCAAAGGCACTGGCCATCACCAGTTTATTGGTTATCTTTTTAGAAATCATCTTTGTGTTTACAAATGCATACATTCGTATTTCTTTTTCCCTCTGAAACAAGTGGAAGTGGAATTTGATTTTCAATGGCCTGTCTCAGGAAGATGGTAGATATATAACAGATTGAAATCTTAAATAGTTTGTGACTTGGATTCCAGCTCTCAATAAATAAGAAATTAGCCCGCCTGGGCACTGTGGCTCACACCTGTAATTCCAGCACTTTGGGATGCTGAGAAGGGGCAGATTGCTTGAACCCAAAAGTTCAAGACTAGCCTGGGAAACAGCAAAATCCCATCTCTACAAAAAAATGTAAAAATCAGCTGGGTATGATGGCACATGCCTATAGTCCCAGCTATAGGCTGGGAGATCAGGGAGGCTGAGGTGGGAGGAATTGCTTGAGCCCAGGAGGTCAAGGCTGCAGTGAGCTGTGATCACACCATTGCACTCCAGCCTGGGTGAGACCTATTTAAAAACAAACAAAAAAATTAGCCTGAGTAAAGAGAAAGGAATACAACAGACTGTGTAACAATCAGCCTGGAGTAGGACTTAGAGAAACCATCTGGAGTATTGAAGACATCCAGGTGAACTGCTTTTGAAGAAGCTTCCACAATGGAGTATCTTGTTGACCTTTGGGGGATTCGGGGGATGGGGTGAAAATAACACATTAGAAAATGTCCCAGACAGTTGTTCCAGCTTTTTCTGTCATTTGCTAGCCAACTTTTCCCAAAGAAGCCTTCATATTGTGAAAAAATAATTGTTTATTTTTTGTGTGTGTGAGTTGGTTCCAGTCACTTTTAAGGATCTAAGGTGAGTTAGACAGGAAAAAAGCCCTGAGAACAGATCTGAGGGAGGAAAGAAAGGGCTTGCTGTTTTATTTCCCCTCCTTTCTCTCACCTTCGTGGGCAGATCTGGGTGACTGTGGTTGATTGTGTGGATGGGCTCCCAGGATCCAAAACAAGTCACTCTTTCCCCCGCCTGGCCCTGAGACCTCCGTCACACATCTTAACCTCTTCATGTCTCTGCTTCCTTTTCGCAAGGTAAAGGAGAAGGTCATTAAACGAGATAATCAAAATGACTTTCAAGAATGGTGGAAGCCTAATTCACATGATCTCACATGGATTTGAGGTGCTACTATCACAGTCATCACCCTTAAGATTATAGCAGCATGCCAGACAAGACACAGTGGAGGCAAAGGGTAATTGGACAGAACTCAGCTGAATACCAATGGTAGTTTTGTTTCTTTAATGAGTAGTATCGGTTCCAAATGGAATTGAATCATCAAGTATGCTTACCTGGTTTGTTATGCCAAGTAACGAGATTGGCCAATCCTTCTTATTTATTGTTCGGAAACTATAGAAGAAAGCAGCCATCAAATGATGATGGTTCTTCAGTGACTCATGCCTCCTTTGATTAGAATCCAATGCAGCCTACTTCTTACCCTGGCATCATTACTAGATATTGTCTTTTATTTTGACTAAAGGAGCATATGAATGGATAGATTTTTTTATTTTATTTTATTTTATTTTTTGAGGCGCAGTTTCACTCTGTCACCAGGCTGGAGTGTAGTGGCATGTTCTCGGCTCACAACCTCGGACTCCCAGGTTCAAGCAATTCTCCTGCCTCAGCCTCCTGAGTAGCTGGGATTACAGGCATACGCCACCATGCCTGGCTAATTTTTGTATTTTTATTAGAGATGGTGTTCCACCATGTTGGCCAGGATGGTCTCGATCTTCTGATCTCGTGATCCGCCCCTCCTCGGCCTCCCAAAGTGCTGGGATTACAGGCGTGAGCCTGGCCAAATGCATAGATTTTAAAGAAATGCCTAGGCTGGGCATGGTGGCTCATGCCTGTAATCCCAGCACTTTGGGAGGCTGAGGAGGACGGATCACCTGAGGTCAGGAGTTTGAGACCATCCTGACTAACATGGAGAAATCCTGTCACTACTAAAAATACAAAATTAGCTGGGCGTGGTGGAGTGTGCCTGTAATTGCAGCTACTCAGAGGGCTGAGGTAGGTGAATCCCTTGAACCCCGGAGGCAGAAGTTGCGGTGAGCCGAGATCACGCCAGTGCACTCCAGCCTGAGCAACAAGAATGAAACTCTGTCTCAAAATAAATAGAAATGCCTAATTGTTTCATTGCTCCCTGGCAGAATCTCTTGCTCTAGGTAGATCAACCAATTTTTTGTTTCAGCCTACTCATCTGTGACCCTGATAATATGGAGTTAGAATTCCTTCCTCCTTTTTCTTTCCTCCTTCCCTGTCTCCTTCTTTCTCTTTTTCCCTTTTTCTCCCTCTCTTCCTTCCTCTTCTCTCCTTCCTTCTCTTCCTTCCATTCCCCTTCTCTCCTTCCTCCTTCCCTCCTCCTTTCTTTTTCCTTCTTTCCCCCTCTCTCTCCTCCTTCCTTTCTTTTCTCTTTTCTATTTTTGAGACAGAGCCTCCCTCTGTCACTCAGGCTGGAATGCAGTGGCACAATCATGGCTCACTGCAGCCTTGACCCTGGGCTCAAGCGGTCCTCCAACCTCAGTTTCCCAAGTAGCTGGGACTACAGGCTCGTGCCACCATGCCCAACTAATTTTTGGACTTTTTGTAGAGATAGGGTTTCACTGTGTTGCCCAAGCAGTCCACCCTTCATGCCTTCCCAAAGTGTTGGGATTATAGGTGTGAGCCACCACACCCGACCTGTCTGTCTCTCCTTCCTTCTCTTTGTCATCTCTTCTGTACCAGGCATGGCCCTGGGCGTTCATCATACAACAAAGAGAAAGAGTCAAGATCCCTGCCCCCACGGAGTTGACATTCTTGTGTGAAGAGAATAAACACACTAACATGTGTTATTAACATTGATCACATGTTGATGATGTGTGCAAGGAAAAATAAATAAGCATGAAGGGCAAAAGAGGTGAGGGCTTACTATTTGTCCGAGGGACTCAGGGAGCCTCGTTAATAAGGTGACCTTTTATGCAGTCAACAAATGTCTGTAAGCTAGTTACTGTATATTGTACTCTATTCTAGGTGCTGTGCATGTAGCTAAACAAAATAAGCAAAAATCCCTTTGCTTTGGGAGTGTACATTCTGGTCAGAAGAGATTATTAATACATTTTTATTTTATTCTATTTTATTTTTGAGACAAAGTCTTGCTCTGTCGCCCAGGCTGGAGTGCAATGGCACAATCTTGGCTCACTGCAACCTCCACCTCCCGGGTTCAAGCAATTCTCCCACCCCAGCCTCCTGAGTAGCTGGGATTATAGGCACACGCCATCATGCTCAGCTAATTTTTGTATTTTTGTAGGGACAGGGTTTCACTTTGTTGGCCAGGCTGGTCTCAAACTCCTGACCTCAGGTGATCCACCCACCTCGGCCTCCCAAAGTGCTGGGATTACAGGCATGAGCCACCCTGCTCGGCCTAGTAAGTAAATTTTAAAGTCTGATAGCAGATGAGAAGTGCTATGGACACAATGTAAAGAAGGGGGACTGGCAAGGTTGGGGTTGAAATATGGTGACGATTGATTGGGCCCCTAAAAAGGTGACATTAGAGCTAGGACAGTAATGTGAGGGGCTAAGCCTTGTGGCTACGGGGGAAGAGCATTCCAGGTACAGACACTGGGTGGCCCCAAGCCCCAGGACCAGGGAGGCAGCAGGGTGGCTGGAGATGAGGACTGAGAGGGAAAGAGAGCACATAGACTGGGTTTTACTCTGAGAGAAGTGAGAACCCATTGCAGGGTTTCGAGCTGAGGAGTAACTCCATCTGCGTTACCTTTGGAAGAATCAGTCTGGCCTCCGTGTAGGAGTTAGACCAAAGGGCGAGGTGTCTGGGGCTACCTCTAATCTGGGTGAGGGAGAACAGAGCTTCAGCCAAGCGGTTTGCAGGGAGGTGAGGAGAGGTTTTAGGTTCTGGAGACACTTGGAAGGCAGAGGCTAGGGCTTGCAGATGGGTAGGGAGGAGGGTGGGAGGGAAGACAAGACTCCAGCATGACTTTAGGTATTTTGCATGAGCACCTGGGAGATGGGGTTGCCTTTTACTGAAGTGAGGAAGCCTAGGGGATAATGGAGTTATGCAAGAAATTGAGGGGTTCAGTTTTAGGTTTGAGTAGACACCTGAAGTTTGAAATGTAGCTTCCTTTGATAATATGGAAACATTTGGGGGAACACCCTCCTCTTGAATAAAGTGCTAATAAGTGGGTATAGAAGGTCGGGGCCAAAGTACATCTCAAGGAGAAGACGATACTCAGAACCTTTGCAGAGTTCAGCTGCTTGTAGCAGTTACTCAGGCTAGAAACTGGGCACCTCTTTCAGTGTTTTTCCTCCCAGACCCCCTGCCTGGATGGAGTGAGTTGTGAAATGCTGCTTCTGCCTCTGAAAGTTCTGCCAGAAATCCCATCCTCTCTGCCTGCACTACCTTATTAACCTCCGCCTTAGCCTCTGTTGCCAGAGGACAGTAGGGATTTTCTGCAATCTTTTCTTACCCACAGATTAATACCATCTCTTCCTGGAGTCCTTGGTCAGGGTTATCTTTTTTTTTTTTTTGAGATGGAGTCTTGCTCCAGGCTGGAGTGCAATGGTGTGATCTTGGCTCACTGCATCCTCCGCCCTCCGCCTCCTGGGTTCAAGAGATCTTCCTGCTTCAGCCTCCCAAGTAGCTGGGATTACAGACGTGCACCACCACACCCGGCTAATTTTTGTGTTTTTAGTAGAGATTTAGAGTTTGTTCCACCCACCTCAGCCTCCTATAGTGTTGGAATTACAGGCATGAGCCACCCCACCTGGCCTAGGGTTATCATTTCTAAAATGCAGATCTGATGAGAACAGCCCCTGTTGTGGAGGACCCAGGCGCTTTGCACAGATGGTTCCTGTACTTCTGCTCCTCACCTCCCACCTCCTCACCTCTGCAGATGCTTCAACTTCAGGGCCCAACTCCCTTATTCCAGAATAGCTTCCTGGGCCCCCTTCCCTGCTCTGTGTCCTCATTATCCATGTTACTTCTCCACCACAGCTGACATGCTTCTGTGGGCTGAATTCCTAGTGTCTGCCTTACCCCAGACTTAAGCTTCATAGAGACAGGAGCCACATCGCTCACCAGCAGCTAAGGGAATACCTGCCACGTGGTCAGGAGGTGTTTGCTCAATGCATGGGAAGGCTCAAATGGCCTCTCCCTGCTTAGCACAGAAATTCCAAATGCATCTAGGACCCAAGGCCTTCCCAGCCCTACCTCAGTCTGTTTTCCAGTCTCCTCTTCCAGCTTTCTTCTTCCTCCTCCCCCAACGACTTGCACTTTAGTAATTCTGCACTAACGACCCTGTGTGCCTTCTGGGCTGCAGAATATTTGCCCCCAGGGATTCCTTTCCAGAAATGCCTTTCTCCTCTCACTTTCTATCTCCCAACCAGATAGTGGCCTGGCTTGAGGCTTTGACCTTCAAGGCCAACTCAACATTCCTCTTCTCTCTCTCCATCCTGGACCATCAGGTATAATTGACAGTTTTCTCCTCCAGTTCTCCTGCTAGCAATACTCACCGTGAATGTCGTAGTAAGGTGTTTATTGCCACTGTTCTTGCATGAACTACATGCTCACAAGGATGGGGTGTATACTTTATGTGTTACTTTAGATACTGTGCAACTTTATATACATATATACTTAAAGTACTATATATATTTTGTATCTTTATATATAATGCACAATTTGTTTATTGGATTGATTGGGGGGGTAGTAGAGTAACAGTGGAATTTTACATTTTAGGAGACTTGTTCCTTATAATTATCTTAGCTCTTTTGTTTTGTTTTGTTCTGAGACAGAGTTTTGCTCTTGTTGCCTAGGCTGGAGTGCAGTGGCGCAATCTTGGCTCACTGCAACCTCCACCTCCCGGGTTCAAGGGATTCTCCTGCCTCAGCCTCCCAAGTAGCTGGGATTACAGGCATGGGCCACCATGCCCAGCTAATTTTATATTTTTAGTGGAGACGGGGTTTCTCAGTGTTGGTCAGGCTGGTCTCGAACTCCCGACCTCAGGTGATCTGCCTGCCTTGGCCTCCCTAAGTGCTGGGAGCACAAGCGTGCTCTTTTGTAAAGCACTGATATGTAACAAAATTACAGGTTTGAACTCAGAAAGCTTGCAAAGTTTCTGTTTTTGTTTTGTTTTTAGCGTAACTTGAGGGGAGATTTCTAAGTATGATGTGGGTTCAGTTAGCCAACCTAACATGTTTTTTAGGAGTATAAACATAGAGAATTCTGCTGAATAATCAGTATGTTGATTGTAGTTTTAATCTTGAAAATTGGGGTAGGAACAGCTAAAGGCAGAGCTAACTGGTTTCCTCGCAGGTATTTATCTTGAGTTGTGTGCCTTAGGCTGTGTTCCCTTTTGAATGTGGTTTTTCTGGTTGTTCTGACAACACTGCTAAGTGTGCCTTTTGACGTTACTGGAGAAATAATTTATATTGTTTGATACCACTCATGTCTTTGGAAACTGGATGTGTTCTGATCAGCTCATTGATTTCCAATCTGTAGGATTACAGTTAAATTTAGACTTGAGACACCACGCAGAGCCTCCTGGTGCTGTCTGTGGCCTGAGTGAATCAAAAGATGCCTGGACAGCTCATTACTTAACAAAGAGAAAACTGCCACTGACGTTTGAAGTGCAGATGCCCAAACATCAGTCTAGTCAGCCTGATTTTTGGAAGCTTGATTAAGGGAAACTTGGTAATCTCAGACCATTTAGGAATTATTAAGAAAGTGAATTGAAGGATCAGGAAGTAAGGGAATTGCCTAGCGACAAGAGATGCACCATGCCCAGTGCTGAGAGAGGTAGGCAGACTATGTCACGCTTAATAAAATTGTCTGAATGCGTGATGGACTACTCCCATATCCTCTAAAGGAAGTAGTGTGACTCCTAAATAAACAGCTCCATTTTGAATTTAGGAAGAAGTTGTGATATAAGACTTGCCATCTTAATTCTGCCATTAGTTGCAATTAGCATTAAATGCAAATTTCTTCCTGATAAAAATTCAAGTCCAGGCCAGGTGCAGTGGCTCACGCCTGTCATCCTAGCACTTTAGGAGGCTGAGGTGGGCGGATTACTTGAACAGGAGTTCAAGACCAGCCTGGCCAACATGGTGAAACCCCATCTCTACTGAAAATACAAAAATTAGCTGGGTGTGGTAGTGTAGCCTGTAATCCCAGCTATCAGGAGACTGAGGCAGGAGAATTACTTGTACCTGGGAGGCGGAGGTTGCACTGAGCCTAGATTGTGCCACTGCACTCCAGCCTGGGCGACAGAGTGAGACTCCATTATAAAACAAAAACAAACAAAATTCACATCTATGTTGTCTGACTGTCCTTAACACTGGGGCATGTCGACATGTTTTCACCTCCAGGTATGTTGCCAGGAACTTGTGATCTGCCACAGTAGGCAGGCCCCAGAGTACCTGTCCCCTACATGTGGTTTGCCCCTGAGGGGTAGCTGCCCCACTGGCTGGCTTTCTGTGCATCTCAAGGTCCCTGTCTCAGCCTCTCCTTCTCCTCTAGCCCATTTCTACCCCTCTGGAGCTCCTGACTCAACAATTTGGCTCCAGGGGTACCATGTTCTGAGGGCAGGCTGGCCGGAGGCAGGAGAAGGGGAGCCTTGTGTCTCATGGAGTGAGGACGATCCCAAACTAGATGGAGGCATCGCACATGGTAACTAAATTCTGTGGTGCCATTGCATATAAAACACAGGCCTGTCAAGGCAAGTGGCATTTTGTGGACTGCTCTGGAAAGATCTAAACAAATTTTGAGCTATCTAACTGAAATGTGAAATCTTGGTCTGCAGTTCTCATTGGCAGCTGGGGTGGGTGGCCACCCAGGGAGGCCTGCTGGGCTGAGGCACAGAAATTCTGCCTGAGTGCAAGAAAAAGCAGTTCTCATTAGCCCGGCATGGTGGCACGTGCCTGTGGTCCCAGCTACTCAGGAGGCTGAGGCGGGAAAATCACTTGAACCTGGGAGGTGGAGGTTGCAGTGAGCCAAGATCGCACCTCTGCACTCCGGCCTGGGTGACAATGAGACCCTGTATCCAAAAAAAAAAAAAAGCATGAGGGTTTTATGAGCAGGGTGCTTGGCTGGCTGGGTTGAATCTGGGCTCTACTGCACCTTGTGAGACCATGGACAAGTTTCTTGGCCTCAGTGTCCTCATTTATACAAGGGGAATAACAGGACCTACCTCATTGAATCCTTGTACATTTAAATGTATTTGTGTTTGTTAAATGCTTGGGATGGTACTTGACGTGTAGCATAAGTTCAGTAAATGCTAGCTGGTGCTATCATTAATACATTATGATATCAGAATTACAAATAACAGTTCTTGGATCAGATCTACTATTAGCTGTGCATTTGGGATGCCCTGGGCTCAGTGCTCCTAAATAAGCTTGCTTTTCCCACACCCAACTCAGTTATCTACTCTGGAGTCATCTTTGGCTGTTTCTTGCCATTTGAGACAGTCCAGTGGCATTCGTGATCATTTAAAAATCAATTTAGAGGGAGGTGTGTGTGTTTCATGAATTAAGGCTCAAACCAGTTGCCTGCTGGCTTATTGAAGTACTAGCAGTTTCTTGCTTTACCCCAGCACCTCCAAGGAGCCTTGCACTGAGTTTCTTGCTGGTGGGTGTTGATTTTAACTAAACTTGGAATTGGTGAACGAATGGTCTTCCATTTGTAGTGGGTTTGGGGTGGGAAGGCCCGTGGGCATACCTGGAAAGGCACTAGAGGAACTAGCTTTATTTGAACCAAAGGAAGGGGTTTAATAGCAGAAGAGGGAGAAGGGAGCCCATCAGATCTGGCAGCGCTGACACAGGAGGAGATAGGCTCTGAGGATGGAGGAGTTGCGGGGCAGACAGAATGCATGGCTCTGGGGGATGGCAGCCAAGCCTAGTGGCCATTGGAGGTTTTGAGCAATGCAGATACTTGGCTCTGCTTTTTTTCTGAGCTGCTCCTCCCCTTAACATGCCTGGGTTAGACAATGGTTGAGCAAGGAAGGTATACTGTCTGAGTACACTTCCCAAAGCCACCTGTCCCTCACCATCAAAATCGGGATACTCAGCCACCCGCCTTACTCACTGGGAAGCTACCTGCCTGATTCTTCATGGGAGGTGGGGAGGTAGGCTGTTTTTATCCAGGCTGGTCAAGTCCTTGCTGAGCAGCTGGGAAAACAAGAACACCTCTGAATTTTTTTATTCGTGGAAATTATCACCTACCTCTTGCTTCTCCAGCTTTTTAACTGGTTACAGTGTTTGCTGCTGTGGTCAGCCCAAGGTGTAAGCCTTTCTCTTGGGTGTGTGTTTCATTTTACAGCATAACTCATTTCCTCCTTCCATCAATTTCCACTTCTATCCTTGGACTGGGGATTTGTTACCAACTTGGCATGCAACCATTCTTGTTTTTATTTTTAGAACTTAGAGTAAGGATTAGCTATGTAATATTTTGAATCCTTCATACTGACTTCTGTAAAATACGAAATAGAGAAAGCTCTAAAAGCTTAGCTTATTTTTTTTTGGCACATAAGCCGTAAAAATGGCCTTTTAGAATTCTAACCTGGAATATATTTTCTTCCCTCAATTCCCTTGGCTGGTTATTTTTAGGATTTAGGGATGGCTTTGGAGAATAGGTGTGAATCTAGGATTTATCTTAGTGGCTTAAAAAAATTTTTTTTTGAGACAGAGTCTCACTCTGTTGTCTAGGCTGGAGTTCAGTGACGCAATCTCGGTTCACTGCAACCTCCACCTCCCGGGTTCAAGCAATTCTCCTGCCTCAGCATCTCCAGTAGCTGGGACTACAGTCACACGCCACCACAGCTGGCTAATTTTTGTATTTTTTAGTAGAGAAGGGATTTCACTATGTTGGCCAGGTTGGTCTCGAACTCCTGACTTCAGGTGATCCACCCACCTTGGTCCTCCCAAAGTGCTGGGATTACAGGCGTGAGCCACTGTGCCCAGCCCAAAAGTGTTCTGTTTCTAGCCACTAGTCACATGTAGCTGTTGAACACTTGAAATGAGGCTGGTGCAACTGACAATCTGACTTCTAATTTTAGTTAATTTAATAGCCACACATGGCTAGTGGCCACTGTACTGGACAGTCACAGTGGCCTTGGATTGTTCTTACCTGAGCAGCAGAAGGCTTTCTGAGGAACTGGAGCTTGGGTTGTGTGAGATGGTCCTAGAATTAGAGGGGCATGTACCACTGCCCCGTTTCCCACCTGCTCAGGCTGCGACTCTGCTGGACCCATGTCTTCTCTCGGAGGTGATAAGCTCACCTTAGTTCTTAGCGCTTCAATTCTTGAATGCTGCAAGCCTGCCTGAGGTTGTCTCCTTGTTACCCTGTGGATAAACTCTAGGCTCCTAATGCCCTTTTTGATAGACCCCACCTCTCTCTTCCTTACGTATTACTTTCCCCATCACTCTCCAACTGCCCATGACACGGAAAGATTTGCAATTTCAAGAACAGGCTGTTCTTACCTCTAGACCTATGCAAATCAGACACTGTCCACCTGAAATACTCTGTCCCTTCCATGTACTGTCTGAATCCTACATATCCTCTAGGTTTCAGGCTAGATCTCAATTTCTGCAGTGCCTCCTCTGGGAAAGGCTTTCTTGACCTCTCCTAGCACAGATAGGTGCCTTTTCCTACTATGTGTCCTGGGTGGATTCCCATCACAGCACACTTAATTGAAATTGCTTATTTACCTACAAGTTCTTCCTCCTGCCCTAGAGCTTCTTAAAGGGTGGCCCCTGTACCAGCAGCATTGGCGTCACCTGGGAGCTTGATAGAAATGCAGAGTCTCGGACCCCAGCCCAGACCTCCTGAATCAGAAATCCTGAGGGTAGAGACTAGCAATTTGTGCTCAATAAGCCCACCAGAGGATTTTCATATGTGCTAAAATTTGAGAACCATTGGGCTCAACCCTTAGCCCGATGAAGGTAGGATCTGTGATTTTTGATTTTTGATTTGCCTAGCTTTTAGCACACTGCCTGGCTACTCAAGAAACAGCCAGAAAGGAAATTCCAGTTATTCTTTCGGCAACTTGTCTGGTCAGGAAATTTTTTAGCTGAAATCAGTTTAAATCTCTTCTCCTTTTTCCAAAGGAGATAAAGAACAACTGAGTACTTTAAAAAAATTATTGTCATCTGGGCGTGGTGGCTCATGCCTGTAATCCCTGCACTTTGGGAGGCCTACGGAGGTGGATCACCTGAGGTCAGGAGTTTGAGACCAGCCTGGGCAACAAGGTGAAACCCCCGTCTCTACTAAAATACAAAAAATTAGTCAATCGTGGCGGCAGGCACCTGTAATCCCAGCTACTGGGGAGGATGAGGCAGGAGAATCACTTGAACCTGGGAGGCGGAGGTTGCAGTGAGCTGAGATGGCGCCATTGCACTTCAGCCTGGGCAATAAGAGCAAAATTCCATCTCAAAAAAACAAAAATTAGCCAGGTGCGGTGGCTCACGCCTGTAATCCCAGCACTTTGGGAGGCTGAGGTAGGTGGATCACCTGAGGTCAGGAGTTCAAGACCAGCCTGACCAATATGGTGAAACCCTGTCTTTTAAAAAAAAAAATTGTTTTTTAAGAAAAAAAATTATTGTGGTAAAATATACACAACATACAACTTACCATCTTAACCATTTTTATTTTATTTTATTTTTTTATAGAGATGGGGTTTCACCATGATGGCCAGGCTGGTCTTGAACTCCTGACCTTAGGTGATCCACCCACCTCGGCCTCCCAAAGTGCTAGGATTACAGGCATGAGCCACCACGCCCAGCAATTTTATTTATTTTCTTGAGACAGAGTGTCACTTTGTCACCCAGGCTGGAGTGCAATGCATGATCTCACTGCAACCTCCACCTCCCGGTTCAAGCAATTCTCCTGCCTCAGCCTCCTGAGTAGCTGGGATTACAGGTGCCTACCACCACACCCAGCTAATTTTTGTATTTTTAGTAGAGGCAGTGTTTCACCATATTGGCCAGGCTGATCTCAAACTCCTGCCCTCAAGTGATCCACCCACCTCCGCCTCCCAAAGTGCTAGGATTACAGGTGTGAGCCACCACACTCTGCCTTAACCATTTTTAATTGTATGCATCAGTGGCTTTAAGTGCGTTCACATGGCTGTGCAGCCATCGCTGCCATCCACCTCCAGAACTTCTTCATCTTCTCCAACTGAAGCTCTGCACTCATTAAACAACTCTCCTTCCTTCCAACCCTTGGTAACCATCATCCTACTTTCTGTCTCTGAATTTGCCTACTCTGCATTCCTCACATAAGTGGAATCATACAGCATGTGTCCTTCTGTGACTGGTTTATTTTACTTAGCATAATGTCTTCAAGGTTTATCCATGTTGTAAGATGTATGTGCCAGGATTTCCTTTTAAGGCCAAATTATAGTTCCTTGTCTGTATACCACATTTTGCATATCCAGTTATCAGACAGCATTTGGATTGTTTCTACCTCTTTGCTTTTGTGAATATCACTGTTGTGAACATCAGTCTACTGTATAAATATCTGCTTGAATTCCTGCCGTCAGTTCTTTTGGGTATATACCCAGAAATGGGATTGCTAGATCCTATGGTAATTCTATGTTTAATTTCTTGAGGAACCACTATACTATTTTCCACAGTGGCAGCATCTGGGCTCACTGCAACCTCTGTTCCCCCCCCTCCCCCACCCCCCCCCCACCCCCAGTTCAAGCAACTCTCCTGCCTCAGCCTCCCAAGTAGCTGGGATTACAGATGCACACCACCACACCCGGCTAATTTTTTGTATTTTTAGTAGAAACGGGTTTCACCATGTTAGCAAGGCTGGTCTCGAACTCCTGACCTCAGATGATCCACCCTCTTTGGGCGGATCTGGGGAGGCTGAGGCAGGAGAATCCCTTGAACCCAGGAGACGGAGATTGCAGTGAGCTGAGATCGCACCACCACATTCCAGCCTGAGCTGCAGAACAAATCTCTGTATCAAAAAAAAAAAAAAAAAAAAGAAAGAAAAAACCAAGAAAAAAATTAGGCTTCCCGGGGCAGGTGGCTGCACAGATAGTCGTGGCAGAGGTGACCAAAGCCACATAATGTCCATAGTTTGTTCACTCGTCCATGCCAAATGGATCATGAGGGAGGTGATTGGGACAAAAATGCAAAAGACTGCTAAGGTGAAAGTGACCAGGCTTGTTCTGGATCTCTATTTATTAAAGTATTATAATAAGCGGAAAACCTACTTTTCCCACGATGCCCATCAGCAGTGCACAGTTGGGGATATCGTGCTTCTTAAAGCTTTACCTGTTCCACGCACAAAGCATGTGAAACATGAACTGGCCGAGATCATTTTCAAAGTGGGAAAGGTCATAGATCCAGTGACAGGAAAGCCCTGTGCAGGAACTGCCTACCTGGAGAGTCCGTTGAGTTCGGAAACCACCCAGCTAAGCAAAAATCTGGAAGAATTCAATGTCTCTTCAGCACAGTGAAGGAGGAGTGGAAGAAGGAACTAAAGGGAAAGATTGACATGTTTATGTTATGGAAAAAGAAATTTTTATAAGTTTCATTGCCAAAAAAGAAAAGAATAGTGAAGAATTGTGTCAGAGGAAGAGAAAGTTTTCCAAACTTTCTTAAATGTACTTTTTTGGTCAATTAAAACCTGCACATTGAGTACCTATCGTGTGATAAGTTGCTGTGTTAAAAAATAAATGACATCGGCTGGTGGTGGTGGCTCCCCAGCACTTTGGGAGGCCAATGCGGGCGGATCACGAGGTCAGGAGATTGAGACCAGCCTGACCAACATGGTGAAACCCTGTCTCTACTAAAAATACAAAAATTAGCTGGGTGTGGTAGTGCGTGCCTGTAATCCCAGATACTCAGGAGGCTGAGGTAGAGAATTGCTTGAACCTGGGAGGCAGAGGTTGCAGCGAGCCAACATCGTGCCACTGCACTCCAGCCTGGGCAACAGAGCGAGGCTCCATCTCAAAAAAAAAAAAAAAAAAAAAAAAAGATATCAATAGAATTGATTCCAGTAGGTTCTGTTTAGTTCTAACAAACTTGAAAATGTTTGTTAGATTTGAAAAATAAATGCATATGAAAACTTAAATGTTGAAATGTTACCTCTTGTTTCTGACACAATGTATGGAAACACAGCTCTATCTTTAGAGTACAATTTTTTAACAACCATTTCATTCTTACAATTAATCCTAAGAAATAACTTGATAACAGTGCAAAAATATATGTTTAAGGAGCTTCCTTTTCTCTTGCTAAGATTCTCATTCTTTCAACTCCTGACTTTCTTAGAACTCAAGTGCCAGTTATCTTTGGATCAAGAGAAGTAGTCTCTATCCACATCTGGTTACTATGTTTCAGATTTGTAAAAGATTGTACAAGGCTATAAAAACACAGAACCTGTGAATTACTATGTTTGGGAATCACATTCCTTTATCAGGAAATTGTGAATTTGGTAGTTGAAGTAACAGAGAGTATAGTCTGTAGGAAAGATACCCCAAGTGCTAAAAAGGAACAATTACAAAGCAAAAAAGTAGACTTGTGTTTATGGTGCTGGGCACATGCACCACTGTTCACTGTAAATATCTTTTATTTGTCATCACTTGAGGATCAGGGCATATAAGCAGCCTATCACACTCCTCTTCTGCCTTTGCTGTGTGTTCCACTCTTAAGAGTAAGAGTTAACCCAAGAGGGCATTCTTTCAACTAGGTAGCATGTGTGTCACTATCCATTTGCCAACCCCCATAGGATATACACTACAAAGAGTGAACCCTGGTGAACTATGGAATTCACATAAACTAGGGACTTTAGTTAAAATATGTCATTATTGGGGCTGGGCACATTGGCTCACACCTGTATGACTTTGGGAGGCTGAGGTGGGCAGATCACTTGAGGTTAGGAGTTCAAGAGCAGCCTGGCTATGGTGAAACCCCATCTCTACTAAAAATATAAAAATTAACCAGGTGTGGTGGTGGGAACCTGTAGTCCCAGCTACTCAGGAGGCTGAGGCAGGAGAATCGCTTGAACCTGGGGGATAGAGGTTGCAGTGAGCCAAGATCACACCACTGCACAATAGCCCGGGTGACAGGGTGAGACCCTGTCTCAAAAATATATATCTATATCTATATATATGTATACACACACACAAACATATGTATATATATGTATGTATATCTCATTATGGGCTCATCAACTGTAACAAATGTGCCACCTTAATGCAAGGTGTTAATTGGGTACACTAAGGGGGCTGAGAGGATATGTGGGAATTCTCTGTACTTGCCACTCCATTTTTATGTAAACCTGAAAGTATTCAGTAATAGTCCATTTAAAAAAAATAGGAAAATAAAAAAATCTATAGAATTAGGAAATTTAGTGCCAGAAAGGACCTCAGCCCTATTCTGGAGAGATGCAGGGACAGAGTTTCCCTATTCCCCATTCCAGGTTCAGTAGGTTGGGTTCAGGTTCAACAATCTATTGCTGTTAAAAACATATTGTGAGATTCTGATGTGTGGTCACATCTTAGAATCATCGATCTGGTTGAGAACCCCCACTGACAGTTGATAACTGGAGCCCAGGTGAGGATGTGACCTGCTAAGTCCATACAGCTTGTGGTACCATGCTAGAGAGTAGAGGATACGTCTCTCCCACTCACTGTCTCATCTCAAGGATCTTCAGAGAGGCCATTGCATTTGAATCTAAAAATTCCTTGAAGGATAAATGGCACAGTTGCCCTGATAGCAACAGCAGCAACACAGGGTGGGTGCAATGGTTCATGCCTGTAATCCCAGCATGTTGGGAGGCCAAGGTGGAAGGATGCTTGAGGCCATGAGTTCAGGACCAGCCAGGGCAACATAGCGAGACCCTGTCTACAAAAAATTAAAAATTAGCGGAGTATGGTGGTACATGCCTACAGCCCTAGCTACTCAGAAGGCTGAGGCAAGAGAGTCACTTGAGCCCGGGAGTTCAAGGATGCAGTGAGTCATGATCATGCTACTGCACTCCAGCCTGGGCCACAGAGTTGACACCCTGTTTCTAAAACAAACAAACAAAAAAAAACAGAAAATAAAACCAAACAATGCAGACTGCCCCTTTGGAGTATTCCTCTGTCTTTGTTTGGAGAAAATACTTTTTAGCAAGCTGCTTATCTGTGAAGCTGAAGACCTTTTTATGACTTTTTCCACTTTTAGTAACAAAGGTGCTCATTGGTTACTGATTCTAGGACATGTTTATTCCAGCTAGACTTACTGATCCTTATAAATGCTTTCTCTAGAACAAATTAGAATCTATTAAGTGCAGATTTTGAGTGTGAATTATGTCTATTAGGTATATTTCTCTTTTTCAGAAATAATTGTTAGACTTTAAAATGTTTGATTTACAACATATACTAAAAATCATCTTCCAGCCAGGCACAGTGGCTCACGCTTATAATCCCAGCACTTTGGGAGGCTGAGGAGGGCAGATCACATGAAGTCAGGAGTTTGAGACCAACCTGGCCAACATGGTGAAACCCTGTCTCTACTAAAAATACAAATATTAGCTGGGCATGGTGGTGGCGCAACTGTAATCCCAGCAACTCGGGAGGCTGAGGCAGGAGAATCGCTTGAACCCAGGAGGTGGAGATTGCAGTGAGCCAAGATCGTGTCACTGTACTCCAGCCTGGGTGACAGAGTGAGACTCCATCCTTTTTTTTTTTTTTTTTTTGAGACGGAGTCTTGCTCTATCGCCCAGGCTGCAGTACAGTGGCACAATCTCGGCTTACTGCAATCTCTGCCTCCCGGATTCAAGTGATTCTCCTGCCTCAGCCTCCCAAGTAGCTGAGATTACAGATGCATTCCACCATGCCTGGCTAATTTTTGTATTTTTAGTAGAGACGGGGTTTCATCATGTTGGTCAGGCTGGTCTCAATCTCCTGACCTCAGGTGATCCGCCCTCCTCAGCCTCCCAAAGTGCTGGGATCACAGGCGTGAGCCACTGTGCCCGGCCAACTCCATCTTAAAAAAATAAATAAATTATCTTCCTTATTATCCTGATGAACAAAGAGGAGGATATAACATAGCCACATTTCCTTGTCAGAATCTTCATGGAGATGAGAAGAGGTTGCAGGAGGTTTGGGTTAAGTTCCAGAACGTGCATTACTCTTGGGCTGGATCTTCTGGAAGCCACTAGCTGTTCTTACCCTTAAAGGAAACATTGTTCAGTTTGGTGAAGGTAGAAGAGCAAAGGCGAAGGTGGAGATGGGCTGGCCGTGGAGGGGTTTCCTCAGGCATCTCTGGAGCTGCAGGCTCTGTTCCCAGCTGGTGGGGTATCAGGGACAGGCTCTTTCCCTCTGCTGGATCTAGGACAGGTAGTTATCTCATCCACCCTGGAAGTACCCCAGAGTGATTGTGTTTATGAACCGTTAATCCTGAGACTTTGTTAATCATGATATTACTGTACTGAATTCATCTGTGACTTTCTTCCACTTATGTTTCCACTGCACATTAAAATCGCTCTGTGGGAGGATAATTTTTAGTCATTTTCCCCCCTCACCTTTGTATATTGGTGAGATTGGCCAACTTGGAATATCCAGATACTGCAGCACCAACCTCCTCCTTGCTGGTGTGTAGAGGATTTGGAGTGATAGCTTCTTTCTAATGCCTTTGAACTTGGGTGTTGCTGACAAAGTGAGTGGATTTCCTAGCAGCTCTCCTACGTGATGGGAATGGTAGGAGGGTGGTAGCAACTGCCAGAGACAATTTGGCTGCAGTTGGCTTGCACAGGGCAGGACTAGGAATTTCCCAACAGCGATGGTGGCCTGTTCTGAGTCATCCAAATATCTTTTCTTTTCCTGGTTCCAGATTACCTGTCAGGGATTAAAGGTTCACAAAGTGATTTTTAAAAAAACTCTCAGTGAATATTTACTTAGTTGCTACTATTGGAGCTACCACCTTAGATTGAAATTTTGCCAGCCGGGTGCAGTGGCTCACGCCTGTAATCCCAGCACTTTGGGAGGCCGAGGCAGGCAGATCACCTGAGGTCAGGAGTTCAAGACCAGCCAGGTCAATATGGCAAAACCCTGTCTCTAAAACAAAAAAAAAAAGAAAGAAAAGAAAAAAAAGAAATTTTGCTTTTGCCTAGGGAAGGTCCCTGGAGTCATAAGTGTCTGCCTAGAGGTTGATAAATTCGCTGCAGTAATATGCTAACCCTAGTTAAAATTGAGTCCTTAAAGGAAAGCTAGACGTTAAGGGCCTGGGGTGGTAGATGAGGACTTCTGTATTGGAAAACAGAGAAAGAAAGGGAAGCAAGCCATGGTGGGATCTAGGATTTCTTTTAAGTTTTTAGGGAAATGATTTATATATAGACATAAATATTTCTCTACTTGGAATAGTTGCCTGAGAAGCAACTTCTAGTGATTACAGGAGACAATTGCTGAGTGTAAAAAGCAAAGTGCAAAGGAACATATATATTCTACTTTTGTAAAAGAAGGAAACATGAGGAAAAATACAACTATCTTCTTATCTTTATAAAAAACACAGGAAGGATGAATAGAAAACAGTAAAGTCGATTCCAACACAGAGTGGGTAGGAATAAGGAGAAGGGATTCTGTGAGGAGAGTTTCTTTGTAAGTTTACCCTTTTGCATAGTTTCGGCTTTGGGGAGACTGTTAATGGTCCTATATATTCAAAGTAAATTTAAATCAAGGATAGAGGGCAGGCTTGGTGGCTCATGCCTATAATGTCAGCTCTTTGGGAGACTGAGGTAGGAGGATCGCTTGAACTGAGGACCAAATGATCCTCCCACCCAAGACCAGCGTGGGCTACTTGGTGAGACCCCCATCTCTATTTTTTAAGTTATATTTAAATATAAGTGTGTGTGTGTGTGTGTGTGTGTGTGTGTGTGTGTATAAAATAGGGATAGGGTATACCCTAAAACTGAGAGCAAAATGAAATGAAGAAATCCAGTTGTATTTCAAATGAATACCATAACCACAGTAAGAGGGAGAAAAAGAAATAATCCAGGCAGCTATGAACACAGTATTCTATGAGATATACTCCATCTTGGCCACAGTTGGGTAGGGAGGAGAATTGCAAAGAAATTCTAAACTCTTATGGTATACTTTACGTAGTGATATTGGCAAAGCAACTCTGAAACAACATTAGATGTATTTTAACATTCAACAAATTAGTTATTGTTTTGGAGAGTCAAGGTTCTCATGGAGAAAGAAGGAACATATAGATATGAAATGGGAGTTGGGGGGAAAGAACATTGTGGAAATCAGTTGGAATTGGAGGCATAGGTATGAACTGATTTCTGAAATACATGCACATATAAACATTCCCATGTAAAAAGTGTGCGTGCATAAGTATATGTGTATGTGCGTGTATATATTTTTTACTTAGCTCTGTCCATCAAAGGACCAAGAAGCAAAGCTACCTCAGTAGCAACATGCACATCAAGTGCCAAGATCTTGGTCTCTATTATCATTTCCCATTAAAAGGAACCAGGGCTACTGGGAGAAATTGCTGATTACAGGCTGGGGCAGGAGAGGGACAATTTGAGCCTGGATCATCTCATTACTGTCACAAAGCATGGACATACTCAAAGAATGATGGGAGCCTGTCACAAGGACACAGGTGCTAGCTTAAAAGTGCTTTTATTGGGCAAACCAGGGACAGTGTGGACACCAAAATAATTAAGGACAGTAAGGTATTATATGCCATTAGAAAAAATAGGAATTTATGCATTCATATTGATTACTAACTAATAAGTGAAAAGTAGGGAGGCTGTGCTTACAGCAGCATGCCCAGGCTGACTAATATAATGTGGAGGGAATGGTTGCTGTGAAATCATCCTTTCATGGCCATTGTAAAGACTGGATCAGGGGAGATCCATCCGTGAATGTCACATTTAGAAGGAAATCGCGATGAGGAATGGGACATTTGTGATGTCTTAAAAGTGTCTCCTGGCCGGGCGTGGTGGCTCATGCCTGTAATCCCAGCACTTTGGGAGGCCGAGGCGGGTGGATCACAAGATCAAGAGTGGGAGACCAGCCTGGCCAACATGGTGAAACCCCGTCTCTACAAAAAATACAAAAATTAGCTGGGTATGTTTGCCTGTGTGCCTGTAATCCCAGCTACTCAGGAGGCTGAGGCAGAAGAATCGCTTGAACCCAGGAGGCAGAGGTTGCAGTGAGCCAAGATCATGCCACTGCACTCCAGACTGGGTGACAGAGCGAGACTCCGAGACTCCATCTAAAAAAAAAAAAAAAAAAAAAAAAATGTCTCCCCCACAAATTACAAGTTCAAAAAATATATACAGTAGAGAAATCAGACAACACATTGACCACATGACCAAAGCATAAAATCAAAATGCAATCACCGACAAGGGCAGAGACCTCACGTGCCTCTAGATGTCACGTCTGAAAGGACGCAGCATCACCTATGTGATGTTCCAGCAGGAACGGAGAACTTGAATTCAATCATGAGGAAATGACAGGGAAAGCCCAAAGGTGGGAGGTTCTGTTTAAAGAGAGAGAGAAGGGATATCATATTCTTTTAATGTCAGTGTTGTAATTGACAAATATAGGTTGTAGAAATGTTTCAAATTAAAGGACATGGCTACTTAAAGGAACACCTGTTTCTAGTCTGGGTCCTGTGCTGGAGGAAAAATAATACTATAACTGACGTCATTGGGTCAATGACAAAAATCAGACTGGTAGATAACTGCAAATGTTATTATTAAAGTATCTAAAGTTGATAATTCTACCGTGGTTATGTAAGAGAATGTGAAAGACTACCCCTGGAGTATTTAGGGGTAAAGGGGGGATGACCAACCATGTAACTTAAGCTCAAATGGTTCCACAGGGAGCCTGGTGTCTGGGCACACGCAAGTCCTCTTCAGCTGTCTGTCACTGGCAGTGCTGCACTATTCATTAAGTTATGGCTGGGGACTGGATCGAATTGGAATCGCACTGCTGTGACTCTGTAGAGAACAGGAGAGAATATGGGATTCTCTGTTTTTAAGGCCTGTAAACGATTAGAATATTGATCACCTCTAACCACTTTTTAAACAGTTAAAAGTTAAAAGCTCCTTTTGGGAGCTTGCCTGTGTAAACTTAGGTGAGGCCAGGCAGCTGACCAGAGAGGGAGACCAGCCCAGGAGTCACAGATAATGACTACCTCAGTCATTAAACACACAAGTAATCCAGAATTAACTTGATTAAGCAGTCAATGTGAAACTATCAAAACCATAGGCCATTTAATCAAGGCTTTAACTTTACAAATGGAACACTTCATGAATTCATGTGTCATCCTTGCACAGAGGCCATGCTGATTTTCTCTGTATCATTCCAATATGTGCAGCTGAAGCAAGCACATGTCAAGGATTTTTTAAAAAATCTTGATAGGGAAAAAATTAAGAGATTCAGTCTCTGTTATAATCTTTCCCTTCCCAAATGGCGTTGTTGTTATATAATGCATGAATTTTACCATTTATTTAGGATGCCAGCATTAGAACAATTTAATAAGGCAATTCTGATGAGAATGTAACATGAATATATAAATAGGTTCAGCTCTGGGTTCTCCAATGCACAATTACACATTGTTGGTAAACAACCTGAGACTATTTTAGGCTGGCCGGTGTAATGTGTCTCTTATTGGCAAGATAGACACTGGATATCGTGGCAGAAGTGTCAGATGTAAAGACAATTTCTATGTCTCAAAAAAAAAAAACAAACACCATAAGCAAAAACACTTTATCATTCTGAAAAATCCCACATTTACTCACTATGTAAAAGATGCCAACTCTAAGATGCTTTGTTCATATTATATTCTAAATTCCAGACTTGGGTTTGTGACACGTTTCAGGAGATCCGAAAAAGGCAGTAATGGATACACCCCAGGCTGCTTTGCTCTGAGCCGCTGGGAGAGTAAAATATTGAATGTCTCTCTCACTACTAGGGTGACATTTTCATGTGGCCTGAGCACAGTAGGTTACAAGTTAGGTATTTCCCTTGCTATTAATGATTCAACACACGAAAGTAAATTTGAGCCCCGATGTGGGCTATAGTAACTTCTCAGCTGTCCCTGAAGTGTCAATTTGGTGATGTGTTTCTTCTCCTAGTATTTAATCCTCTCATATAAGAATAACAACAGCTAATATTTACTGAGCCTTCCTTTGAGTCAAGCCCTATTCCAGAGCTTTCTATATATTGGATCATTTTATCCTCACAGCAGCTGTAAAAGGCAGTTGCTATTGTTTTTACTCATTTTACAGATGGTAAACTGAGGAACAGTGATATTACTTCATAATTTTTTTTTTTTTTTTTTTTTTTGAGACGGAGTCTCGCTCTCTCACCCAGGCTGGAGTGCAGTGGTGTGATCTTGGCTCATTGCAACCTCTGCCTCCCAGGTTTAAGCAATTCTCCTGCCTCAGCCTCCTGAGTAGCTAGGATTATAGGCACGTGCCACCACACCTGGCTAAGTTTTGTATTTTTAGTAGAGATGGGGTTTTACCATGTTGGCCAGGCTTGTCTTGAACTTCTGACTTCAAGTGATCCACCCGCCTCAGCCTCCCAAAGTACTGGGATTACAGGTGTGAGCCACTAAAACTGATTCTTAAAAGAAAAAAATTGTAATACACAAAAAGAACAAGTAAATGCTAAATTTCCTGTTTAACCAAAGAACAACTATGCCTCCTCAAGTCCAATGCAAATGGAGTGGCCCTGACTCATAAAACATTATGGTTTTCTATAAAATTTTCGCTTTGTGAAATATTCAGATGTATTTTTTTCTGTTTTTTTTTTTTTTTGAGATGGAGTCTTGTTCTGTCTGTCACCCAGGCTGGTGTGTAGTGGCGTGATCTCGGCTCACTGCAACCTCCGCCTCCCAGGTTCAAGCAACTCTCCTGCCTCGGCCTCCTGAGTAGCTGGGATTACAAGTGTGCACCATCATGCCCAGATAATTTTTGTGTTTTTAGTAGAGACAGAGCTTTACTGTGTTGACTAGGCCAGTCATGAACTCCTGACCTTAGGTGATCTGCCCACCTCGGCCTCCCAAAGTGCCTGGATTATAGGCATGAGCCACTGTGCCTGGTGTCTTTAATTTTTTAAAAGAATCTCCTCCTAACTGTCTATGAAAAGATTATTTAATATCTGAGTGTTCAAGATGGAGCGAATGGCTGCACAAAGCATGTGTTCACTTCAGAGCCTGTGTTAGTGATCAGTACACATGTGCCTACACAATAGTGACCAAATGTTAATACATTAGTTTATTTGAAGGAGAGTTTTGTTGTTGTTGTTGTTTTTGAGACAGAGTCTTGCTCTGTCGCCAGGCGCCAGGCTGGAGTGCAGTGGCACGATCTCGGCTCACTGCAACCTCCACCTCCCGGGTTCAAGCAATTCTCTTGCCTCAGCCTCCCAAGTAGCTGGGACTGCAGACAACCGCCACCATGCCCAGCTAAATTTTATATTTTAGTAGAGATGGGGTTTCACTATGTTGACCAGGATGGTCTCGATCTCTTGACCTTGTGATCCACCTGCCTCGGCCTCCCAAAGTGCGGGGATTACAGGTGTGAGGCACTGTGCCCAGCCTTGCATTGTTTTAATTAAGATTTCAAACATATGTAGAAATAGAAATAGTAAAATGAACCTCCTTGTTCATGGCCAAGGCCAATGTTGTTTTTATCTATAGATTGTCCACTTCCTCTCTCTCCATATTATTTCAAAGCAAGCTCAGTCAATGCATCTTTCCATTCAGCCTGGTTTTGAAATTTGGTTTGTTTCCCTTGTTCATACCATGATCAAGGTGGTTTGCTGAGTGTACTTTGAGGAAAGCAAAAGTCTGTATCAAAGTAATTATGTTACTGGGTATCTCTTCCCTTGTTGACACAAATGATCTTGGTTTGTTTGTTTAATGAAGGTTTTTTAAGCACTCCACTTTCTTATCTTGAAGTTATTGTCATCTAGAATATATAGACTGTCTTAAATAATTACAGTTCTGTTAAACCTTACCCTGGGGTCAGGAGACAGTGTGATTGAGGGGAAAGGATGCAGGATTCGGCTTCGGATGCTAAGACCTGGTTCCTCTACCTCTTGTCATTTCTTAGAACCTGGATACAGCCTTGAACTCTGAGCTTGATTCTTCCTTTGGTAGTTCTTCATGAAAGGTCTACTGTGTGTCACACACTGTTCTGGGCAATGGAGATATTGCAGAGAATAAAATGAAAATAATCTACATTTCAATGACGTTTTATAGATAAGTATGTTAATGGATGTGAAAAGCTTTTGCAAGCTGTGGAGTGCAATTATAAAGGCTTTTTTCCTGCTCTGTTTTTCACTTGAAAACTTCAGTTCCCTGACGTTTCAGGTTTATAGTAGTTAATAATAAACTAAGCTTTATTGAAGGGGGAAATATTATGAATTATCTCTATGTGTATTACTGAATTTCTGAGGAAATGCATCACTGGAATGCCTCACTCAGTGGACATCTGAGGCCCCCATACTATGCACTTGATTAAGGGCTTTACATAGGATCAAGATTAAGCTTCACAAGGACCCTCTAAGGTAACCACTGTCTTCATGTTATAAATGGGAAGTAGGAAGCTTAGTAAGAATATTTTTCCCAAGGTTTGGCAGAGCTGGGATTTCAGCCCCTGTCTGTCTGTGCTCAGACAGGAGCCTTTAACCATTTCTTGATTCTGTCCCACTTGAGAAATAAGAGGAATAGGCCATGGTCTTGCACCTTTAGATGATGATGATGATGATTATTATTATTATTATTTGAGACAGGGTCTCACTCTGTTGCTCAGGCAGGAGTGTAGTGGTGCGATCACGGCTCACTACAACCTCTGCCTTCCAGGCTCAAATGATTCTCCCACCTCAGCCTCCCAAGTAGCTGGGACCACAGGCACATGCCATAACTCCCAACTAATATATAGATATATATTTTTGTAGAGATAGGGTTTCGCCATATTGCCCAGGCTGGACTAGAACTCCTGAGCTCAAGCAATCCACCCACCTCAGCCCTCCAAAGTGCTAGGGTTATAGACATGAGCCACCATGCCCTGCCTACACCTTTGGATTTTTACTCTGTTAGAAACAAAAACAACCGCAATACAAGGCATAATGCAAAGAATGGTTCAGACAGGAAGTTATTAAAGTGCAAATGATAAAGCTATTACATTAGGATTTGAGGACCTGGAAAAGGAATGAAGGTGCCTTGCTGCCCTTGTGAGTGTACTTGTGAGGGAGCAGAGGGGCCTGCAATGGGCAGGGCCAGAGCAGAAATAGCCTCTCCAAGTTCTAATACATGTGTGAAAATCTAGTAATTTCTATAATGAAGCACAACAGAAACATCTATCAATAGATTTTGAAGATAATCTGGAAGCCTTGCAGATCTCCATTTGACCTATAGAAGCCTCTTCTTGAGAGTCATTGATTCTGATTTCAGAATATGGTGGTGTAATTGTATTTGTGTTTGGTCCAGACAGCAAAATAAATTCCTTTTTGTTTTTGGGGTTTTTTTTTTTTTTTTGAGAGCGCATCTTGGCTTGCTACAACCTCTGCTTCCCAGGCTCAAGTGATACTCCTGTCTCAGCCACCCAAGTAACTGGGACTACAACTACACCACCATGCCCTGCTAATTTTTATATTTTTTTTGTAGAGCTGTGGTTTCACCATATTGCCCAGCCTGGTCTCCTGAGCTCATGTGATCCTCCTGCCTCAGCCTCCCAAAGTGCTGGGTTACAGGTGTGAGCCACAGGGCCAGTCCAAAATTCATTATTGATAGCCTAAATTACTAATGTTTAAACCATAACAAGCATGGATAATATTTATTTTTTTATTCCATGTTATTTTTTGAGACAGTCTTGCTCTGTCATCGGGCTAGAGTACAGTGGCACAGTCTCTCCTCACTGCAACCCCCGCCTCCTGGGCTCAAGCAATTCTTGTGCCTCCGACTCCCAAGTAGCTGGGATTACAGCAGGTACATGCCACCATGCCTGGCTAATTTTTTGTATTTTTAGTAGAAACAGGCCAAGCTGGTCTTGAAGTCCTGGTCTCAAGTGATATACTTGCCTTGGCCTCCCAAAGTGCTCAGATTAAAGGCATGAGCCACTGCGCCCAGCCGAACATTGATAATATTTAAATACTCGTGACACATGAAAACATGCACAAAGTTAGTTGTCATTGTTAGTGCAACATTGTTTTCTGCGTGTGAGGTTTAAGCTTTGGAAAACTAAGACAAATTCATTGTAGACAAATCTCTTTTTTGTTTGTTTGTTTTTTGAGATAGAGTTTCACTCTTGTTGCCCAGGCTGGAGTGCAATGGCGTGATCTCAGCTCACTGCAACCTCCACCCCCCAGGTTCAAGCAATTCTCCTGCCTCAGCTTCCCAAGTAGCTGGGATGACAGGTTCCCGCCACCATGCCCAGATAATTTTTGTGTTTTTAGTAGAGATGGGGTTTCGTTATGTTGGCCAGGCTGGTCTCGAACTCTTGACCTCAGGTGATCCACCCATCTCAGCCTCCCAAAGTCCTGGGATTACAGGGGTGAGCCACCCTGCCTGGCTTGACAGATCTCTTAAGATGAAGGAGGAAAAGAGTAGGTTAGACTCTAAGGATGAATGGGGTGATAGCCAGAATGAACTGATATTCAAGGCAGGCCTAGTTGAGGCGCACTTGGAGGTGAACTGTTTTGTGGCCCAGACACCAGCTGTTGATCTTGAGCGTAGCTCGGTTTTTCATTGATGAATATTGCAAAAGAGCATACGTCACAACTCTGAAATATTTGAAAGGATGGCATCATGTAAATCCAGAGCACAGTCTATTCAGAGCACTTTTAAAACATGCTTTGAAAATATTTTAATTAGCTCCAGATATCTAATAGTAAAGTTCAAATCCATGTGACATTTAAAGGCTTTTCAGTAGTTTTCTTTGAGTTGTGCAGTGTGCAGGCACTCCTGATTTACTTTTGACTGCTGATTAGGGACTATTTAAACACCTAGTTTTTTTTTTTTTAAGATGGAGTTTCACTCTGTTGCCCAGACTGGAGTGCAGTGGTGCTATCTCGGCTCACTGCAACCTCCACCTTCCAGGTTAAAGCAATTTTTGTACTTCAGTCTCCCAAGTAGCTGGGATTACAGGCTCACGCCACCATGCCCAGCTAATTTTTATATTTTTAGTAGAGATGGGGATTTACCATGTTGGCCAGGCTGGTTTTGAACTCCTGACCTCAAGTAATCCACCCAATTTGGCCTCCCAACGTGCTGGGATTATAGGCGTGAGCCACTGTACCCAGCCCTAAACCCCTATTTTATTTTTAATGGTCTTCTCTCTATTCTTAAACACTAATTCCATTTTTTTTCTTTTTTTTTTTAAAAAGAGCTCTGAAAGTGAGGAGGATCGATGTGTGAAAATATCAAGATCAGGCCAGTTAGATTTGCTATTGTTGGGAATTTAGGCCTGGCATTGATTTATTGATGGACAGCCGAGGGTTTGCTCATAAGAGTGGAGGTGGGGTGTGGGGGGAAGGAGATGGGTTGCTGGGAGGGAGAGAATCCTCTAGACAATTCAGCCAGACTCTGCTTCCTCCCCAGAACTACAGGTGACAATGACAGTGAGCTCTATTTCCTAAATAATGGATCAATCTTCCTGACTCAACTCAGAGTTCTATAGGGTGTCTTCACCTAAATCAGGTTAATTTGGGGGTAAGTTTTCAGGTTAGTAACATGTTGAATATTATAAGAGCTTATAACAGCATTAAGTAAAAGTTATAAATAGTATTATGATAACAATAGCGTTAGAAAGGACTGTTTCCTTTATCATTGGAGTCCAGTTGCATTCAAGAAAGTCATTTTCTCTTTATAGGAGAT
This sequence comes from Ateles fusciceps, assembly GCA_036589455.1. Classification (NCBI taxonomy): domain Eukaryota; kingdom Metazoa; phylum Chordata; class Mammalia; order Primates; family Atelidae; genus Ateles; species Ateles fusciceps. The sequence goes on from JAZHEH010000078.1 coordinate 14,050,790, forward strand.
GCGGGCTGATTGAAGTCTGGGTCTATGGAGAAGGGGGACTATGGAAAAGCAAAACATATGCAAACATTTTGGTTGGTTTTACATTTTATTTTATGTTAGAACCATATGTATATATATTCTCTGTACTATTTGCCTTTGTGAGGACAGGGGCTGGAGATGGAGTGAGCATTGCTCAATCAAACCCAAGCCCTCATCACCATGTGCTACTCACCCACGAAAGTACACAAAGATTTTAAAGGGGAAGCAAACATTGATTCGGAGGAGAAAATAATGACAGCAGAAAAACTTCTAGAATACATTAGCATTTTTCCTATGGCCAGGCTTTTTTTAAGAGATGGAATAGAAAGCATCTTTAATGGGCACTTTTTTAAAACTCCAGAACGTTTCAAAGATATTTTAATACACGTTGGATACTTTTACAGGTGTACCTTTTCTCTTAAATGCAAATCAGAATAGGTGTTTGCACAAGGCCTGCATGAGTCACCCCTAGTTCAGCAGCCTGGCCTTATTTGTGTTAAACACCAGTTGCAGTTCCTTCTGGTTATTCCCTGCAAATAACTCTTAAACCTGGGTAACTGCAAAATTAAATTAAATTAAATTTTAAAATAGCATGCTTAACTTTCGGGTAATTAGAAGAGACAAAAGAAAACATGGTCATTTAGGTCTTAATTATATAACTTGTTACAAAAAAAAAAAAAACCACAGCTTTTCCTTTTGTGTACATAGTCAGCAAAGGTGGATTCAGAATGTATAAAGACACAAAGTAACAAATTTGCAGTACCTGATTGTGAAGTCCTCTGTTGGAATTAAGGAATTTGAAAGGCCCTCTCAAATGTTAAAGCTACACATTAAAGCTATATATTAGTTAGCCAGGGCTGCTGTAACAAGGTACCGCACGCAGAGCAGCTTAAACAACAGAATTTTATTATCTCAAAAATCTGGAAGCCAGAAGTTCAAGATCAAGGTGCTGGCAGGGCCATCTTTCCTGTGAGGGTGCTGGAGAAGGATCTGATTCAGGATTCTCTCCTAGATTCTGGAAGTTCCTTGGCTTGTGGCAGCATAACTCCAAAGAATTTTATTCCAGTTACCCCTTATACGTCCTTGGGCAAAGAACCAACCTCTTAATATCAGTTTCTTTATCTGTAGAACAGGGATAATAATTTGATCCTCAATAAACAAAGTAAGATAATTCAAATACATAGTGCAGAGCCTGATACGTAGAACACCTAGTTAGCTCTGTAAATGCTCACCACCAGCATCCTAGGAAAACATGGGGGAGTTTCAGAAGCCTTACATCAGAAGTATTACCATGGGTCCTTAAACTGATCAGGTTTGTAGGAGAAGCTTGGACGCACTCCTTTTATTTTACCTGTTCAAAATCTGAAAGCCAGACCAGCTAGGATTGTTGACTGTTGGTAGAAGCTCTGTATATATTTCAAGCCAAATGCAAGTATTTCCAAGGGACCCATGAAATATTGACCATATGTTTCAGTAGAATGTTGGTCCAAAATTAAGAACGTGAACTCTGCTGCCTTGGAAGAGTTTGTAATCTAAGTTGAGTACTCTAAGCTGACTTGAAATACAGCACAGGAGACAGTGATTAAATATCAGATGTGGCTGTCGTCCCTTAGACTTCTCAGACACAGAATTTGTAAAGGTGTTAACCTTCAGATGGAATGAGAGGGAAAGCTCTGTTGACCAGTCTTAGCTGTTTGGGAAACCATGGCAGTATTTAGAAAAGATACCAAGTAAATGTGTTACTCATACTTGATGTGTCAATCACCCTTAGTGCCTGTTTAAGCTTTGGAACATGTTTATGTATAAATGTTTGGAAAATTTGAGACAAAATTACATATGACAAGATATCATGTGGGAATTTTAAGAGGATCTATTTGTATTTTCATCTGAAGTCACAGCTTTGATACAGATCACTAAGGAAAGCCACTGACTTTTTTTTTTTTTTTTTGAAATGGAGTTTTGCTCTTATCACTCAGATTGAGTGCAATGGTGCAATCTTGGCTCACTGCAACCTCCAGCTCCTGGGTTCAAGTGATTCTCCTGCCTCAGCCTCCTGAGTAGCTGGAATGACAGGCATGAGTCACTATGCCCAGCTAATTTTTGTATTTTAGTAGAGATGTGGTTTCACCACATTGGCCAGGCTGGTCTCGAACTCCTGACCTCGGATGATTACCACCTCCCAAAGTGCTGGGGTTACAGGCGTGAGCCACCGCGCCCGGCCTAAGCCACTGACTTTGCAAGCTGTCTTTGTCACTGGCCCCTCTCCAGGGCACTCAAGGCCTGTTGTCCTTAGTGCTAAGTAATGGTTGGGGGATCTTTGTTGGGAATCAGCAAAGGCTGTTAGAGGAAATGGTGGACCCAGACTACATTTCATGCAGGTTCGCCATCCTTAGGAGGGAGATGGAATCTTTTGTTTACTAACACACCAGAAAGGTATAATACAAGGGACAAAACATGACAGGTTTCATCTTTTCTGCCTTGGCATGCAAAGCATCCCTTCTGAGCTCAGAGGACCTCCGGATGAAACAAACCCACTTCCATGCTAACATTTTTGTTTTTTGTAATCATTTGCAAACAAACAGAATGATACTAAAATATTATAGGTGTCTGGGTATGGTAGCTGGGCATGGTGGCTCACACCTGTAATCCCAGCACTTTGGGAGGTGAAGCAGGTGCAACACTTGAGGTCAGGAGTTTGAGACCAGCCTGGCCAACATGGTAAAACCCTGTCTCTACTAAAAACACAAAAATTAGCTGGGCACGGTGGCGTGCGCCTATAATCCCAGCTACTCAGGAGGCTGAGGCAGGAGAGAATTGCTTGAACCCAGGAGGTGGAGCTTGCAGTGAGCAGAGATCACACCACTACACTCCAGCCTGGGTGACAGAGTGAGACTCTGTCTGAAAAGAAAAGAGAAGAAAAGAAAGAAAAGTATCAGTGGGCATAATCCTAACAGCCTGATCCAACTTTTCTCCCCCTTTGAACAGCACTGTGATAAATCATAAGAGATTTGGGGACAAACAGACCTGGTTGAAACCTCAATATACTGGAGAAGTAAGTCACCAAAACTCTCTAAGCTCACAAAATAAAGATAATCCCTTCCTTTTGTGTGTGTGGTAAAAATTGCATGAAATGTACCCAGTATATAAGCAATTGCTCAGCAATGTTTGGATATGGGGAGTGGATAGCTATTATTAATTGCTGATTATTTTGGAAGGAAAAACACACAGGGAGTTATGTATCTTTCAGTACAAATGTTCTAAAAACAAAGGTATTATTTACAAAGCTGCAGTTATAGAACACAATTCTGATTTCTGCCTCATCCCCATGGTTAAGACTGTAAAACATTTCCCATGTTTCATCCCATAGTGTTATTTAAAATAGCTTTTATTTTAAATAGCTACACTAAAACATAAACATTTGTAGGTCAGGCATGGTGGCTCATGCATATAATCCCAACACCTTGGGAGGCTGAGGTGGGAGGATTGCTTGAGGCCAGGAGTTTGGGAGCAGCCTGGGCAACATAGTGAAACCTCGTCTTTACAAAATTTTTTTCAAAATATTAGCCAGTTGTGGTGTCATATGCCTGGGGTCCCAGCTACTTGGGAGGCTGAGGTGAGATGATCACTGGAGCTCGGGAGGTGGAGGCTGCAGTGAGCCATGATCACACCACTGCACTCTAGCCTGGGTAACAGAGCAAGACCCTGCCTCAGAAAAAAGAATAATAATAGTAATTGTAAAGCCATAATTTTGTTGGACACTCATTTGGTTTCCATTCCTGCTTTTTATAACTAATGATGCCAATCAAAAATTTTGTGGCCAGGTGTGGTGGCTCACACCTGTAATCTCAGCACTTTGGGAGGCTGAGGTGGCAGATGACCTGAAGTCAGGAGTTCAAGACCAGCCTTGCCAACATGGTGAAACCCCAACTCTACTATAAATACAAAAATTAGTCGAGCATGGTGGTGCATGCCTATAAGCCCAGCTACTCGGGATGCTGAGGCAGGAGACTTGCTTGAGCTCAGGAGACAGAGGTTGCAGTGAGCTGAGATGGCCCCACCGCACTACCGCCTGGGTGACAGAGCAATACTCTGTCTCAAAAAAAAAAAAAAAAATTGATTGAATAAGAGTCCTTTCTATTTATTTATTTATTTGCTTATTTTTTTTTTAAAGACGGGGTTTCACCATGTTAGTCAGGCTGGTCTTGAACTCCCGACCTCAGGTGATCCACCCTCCTTGGCCTCCAAAGTGCTTGGATTACAGGCATGAGCCACCACGCCTGGCTGAATAAGAGTCCTTTCACTGAAGTATTCCTGTTGGAAAAGGCTCTGTAAATGAGGTGATTGGTTCAAATATATCTTTTGTGTTTTGGGTACATAAAGTGTTGCCATCAGGAATATACATACTAATTTCAAGGCCAGCAGCAATGTGGGTGAGGACTCATTCATCTCCACTGCTGACACTGGAAACATTGAATAGTGTCAACTGAATAGGCATAAAATGGTGTTTTATGTTTTCATCAGTTTGCCATTCTTTGATTACCCATAAGAGTAATCTTTTATTGTATCATTTTATGTGTTTTTCATTTCTGTTTACTTATGTGCCTCTTCTACTGCCTTTTCATTCAAACAAGCTGTTCCTAGTGAGTCTGGGTGGGGAATATGGTTGTCTCTCTGTAGATCACAAGTTTCAAAGTTTATATTTCGTTCTAGAAAGCTATGCTGATTCATATGTCTTTTGGGAGTGCAATCTTTATATCAATAGCTTGGTGAGTCTTCTAACATTAAAATTAATTCAGCTCGACAGACTTACTTTACCCTAGAGGGTTTGCTTCCAGGTAGCTGTCAATTATAAAGCTCTTATGATTTTGTATTGTTTAATCGTGAATATAACTTTAAAACCTAATTATAGAGTCAGTAGTAATGGGGTAAAAATGAGACCATTGTCCCTAACAAGTAAGGATGACGCTTGAATGTAAAAATAACAATGCTTTTTTCCTGGTAACTCATTATTTACTATAAAAGTACATTGTGGATTTAGGGTGAGTCTCCAAAATAAACATCTGGGGGAATGACATCATTCTTACCCTATGGGAACCAGCCCCAGTCTTTCATTTACATTTTTTTCTTTCATTTTCTTGACAAAGAATGGCAGCCCCACCCTGACTTCATTTTAAGCTCATTTTTCTAGCTGTTACCACCCTAATTCAGGCCTTTCTTTTTCTTTCTTTTTTTTTTTTTTTTTTGGAGACAGAGTCTCACTCTGTCACCCAGGCTGGAGTGCAATGGTGCAATCTCAGCTCCCTGCAACCTCTGCCTTCTGGGTTCAAGTGCTTCTCCTGCCTCAGCCTCCCAAGTAGCTGGAACTACAGGCGCATGCCACCATGCCTGGCTAATTTTTGTATTTCTGGTAGAGACAGGGTTTCACCTTGTTGGCCAGGCTGGTCTTGAACTCCTGACCTCAGGCAATCCACCTGCCTCAGCCTCCCAAAGTGCGAGGATTACAGGCATGAGCTACCGCGTTTGGCCCCGGCCTGCATTTCTTCTTGCTATGGCTAAATTCACGCACTGAGTGTTGTCGCTGAGTGTGACAGTGTCAGAGGTAATAAGGTGGAACCACTTGGTGTTCCAGGTGAAGAAACTGACAAGGAGCTGCTGTTTCCAGGGTGACTTTTGAACAGTCTCCCTTCCAGGCTCTCACCTTCCCAGCCACTCACAGTCTTCCCTCTGTCAGATGAGCGCTGTTCAGATCAGCTTTCTTTCCTTTGCAGACACCTTCAGTGGGCCCTCTCACTCCCTGGAATAAAGCCTTGTCAAGGCTGCATGGGCCACCTTACTTTTGGAGGTGTCTCCAAAACTACCTTTCCCCAGCTCTGCTCTTTTCCCCCAGATCTCCCACCTGCGCTGGTGCTGGGCCTTTACATTGCACTTACCTGCCTCAGAGTTTTTTGGTTTCTTAACATCTCTCTCCTACCCACCCCCAAGTTCTTGCTCACCTCTGTGACTCCCAGATTGCCCAGCTCAAAAAACACCTAGGAAATAATGACTGATCTCACTGCACTCTTCAGTGGCATACATTGGGAAGCATTTTACATTTTAGAATTCATTGCTGCAGGATAGATCTGCCTGTAGACCTCAAAGTTTGATTTATTTTGCTTGTCAAATTCTTCCTTTGCTTAGGGTTTTCTTGTGACTAATGATGCAGTTAGTAGGCGTGGGGAAGGGAGGGAAGCAGGTGATTTTGGGAGTGGGGGAGCAGGCTCTGATGCTTCCTGGGCAGAGCCTGAATTCCAGTCTGAATCCACGATGTGCTCTCATTGTACCACAGAGACCACAGAGCCAGGATATGTGGGGGAGAGGGCCTGAGTAGCTAGGAGCCAAATAACTGTGGGCAAGCTTTGAACCACCTGTTTTTTCATTAGTAAAAAGGTTATAGCATTGCCTGGCAACACACCTCAGCATAATTCCATGACAATTGCATGAGACAATCTGTATGAAAAATCCTTTGTCCTGGAAGGGGCTACCATATGTGGACAAGAAGAAATATAATATTACCAGGAAATGCAGGGCAATGTTGGACTAAGAAATCCTTTGAACTTTAGCCAGGGGAATGAAAAAGCTGCTCATCTCTGAAAGGTCAAGGTTTTGAGATTTCCCTTATATCTTTTCTAATGACTGCCATTGAAGTTGTACAGGATGAAACAAGAGCCAGCTGTTTTTTTTTTTTTTTTTTTTGAGAAAGAGTCTCATTCTTTTGCCCAGGCTGGAGTGCAGTGGTGCGATCATGGTTTAATACAACCTCTGTCTCCTGGGTTCAGCCTCCTGAGTAGCTGGGATTACAGGCATGCACCACCATGCCCAGCTAATTTTTGTATTTTTAGTAGAGGCTGGTTTCACTATGTTGTTCAGACTGGTCTCAAACTCCTGACCTTGTGATTCACCCTCCTCAGCCTCCCAAAGTACTGGAATTATAGATGTGAGCCACCGTGCCTGGCTTTTTTTTTTTTTTTTTTTTGGATAGATACGGTGTCTTCCTGTGTCGTCTAGTCTGGAGTGCAGTGGCACAATCCTAGCTCACTGCAGCCTTGAGCTCCTGGGCTCAAGCGATCCTTCTACCTCAGCCTCCCGAGTACTTGGGACTACAGGTGCCTGGCTAATTCTTTAAATTATTATTTGTAGAGATGGAGTCTTGCCATATTGCCCAGACTGGTCTTGAACTCTTAACCTCAAGTGATACTGCTGCCTCAGCCTCCCAAAGTGCTGGGATTACAGGTGTCAGCTACCACACCCAGGGAGCCAATCTTTCTTTGTGGAAAAGGGCTCTGGGGCAGACTTTCTGAGGAATAGGGGGTGAAGCTGTAGACCCAGAGAAGCCTTTTCTATCCTGTGAAAAGATCCTGGCTGAATTGTCCCCACCACAGTGATATCACCGATCCCTTAGTTTTATATTAGTTATCCCAGGCTTCTAGATTTTTTATGTCTTGCCTTGGGAGGAAATAAAAAATGTAATCCTGTTCCTGCTGGGAATTGTAATTATGCTGTTTCTATAACAGTATAAAGTTTAAATTCAATGTAGATCTTAAATATGTTTTATTACTATTGCTTCATGAGATTCTTTATCTGATTACAACTGTCATCAAGTTTGTCATTTTACTTTCAAGAATACTGAGCATTGGCCGGGCATGGTGGCTTATGCCTGTAATCCCAGCACTTTGGGAGGCTGAGGTGGGTGGATCACTTGAGGTCAGGAGTGTGAGACCAGCCTGGCAAACAAGGTGAAACTCTATCTCTACTAAAAATACAAAAATTAGCCAGGTGTGGTGGCATGCTCTTGTAGTCCCAGCTACTAGAGAGGCTGAGGCAGGAGAATCACTTGAACCTGGGAGACGGAGGTTGCAGTGAGCCGAGATCACACCACTGCACTCCAGCCTGGGTGACAGAGTGAGACTCTGTCCTAAATAGAGGAAGAAAGGAAAGGTAAAAGGAAAGGAAAGGATAGGATAGGATACTGGGCAGATTCTGAACAGGGTGTGGCGTGTGTCTGAACTAACTGGGATAATAGAGAAGATTTCTGCTGCCTTTTAGATGGGGGCTCTTTGGAATAACTTGGAAACAATAGTGGCACCATTGAGTGCCTGACCCCAAAATTATTACTTGTAACTAATGGTATGTGTATTGGTTATCTATTGCTGTGTAACAAGCTACTCCAAAACTTAGCAGGTTAAAGCAACACCCGCTTATTATCTCACAGTTTCTGTGAATCAAGTTTCTGAGCACAGCTTAACTCAGTTCTTCCTATCAGGATTTCTCACAAGTCTACAATTAAGCTGTCAGCCCGGCCTGAAGTATTCTCTGAAGGCAGGACTAAGGAAGGATCTGCTTTCAAGTTCATATGGTGATTGCAAAATTCACTGCATTCCTTAAGGGCTGTTGGACTGAGGGCTCTAGTCCCTGCTGGCTGTTGGTCAATGCTCACTTCTTTTCTTGCCATGTGAGCCTCTCTATAGGGCAGCTGCTTCACCAAAGCCAGGAAGGGGGAAAGAGTTGGCTAATAAGAAGGAAGTCTTGGTTTTTTATAACTAATCATGGAAGTGATAGCCCATTACCTGCATCATATTCTATTGGTTAGAAGCAAGGTTCAAGGCCAGGCACAGTGGCTTACACCTGTAATCCCAGCACTTTGGGAGGCCAAGGTGGGCAGATCATGGGGTCAGGAGTTCAAGACCAGCCTGGCCAGCATGGCAAAACCCTGTTTCTACTAAAAATACAAAAAATTTATTTTTTATACAGGCACACACCTGTAATCCCAGCTATTTGGGAGGCTGAGGCAGGAGAATTGCTTGAATCTGGGAGGTGGAGGTTGCAGTGAGGCGAGACCGTGCCACTGCACTCCAGCCTGGGTGACAGAATGAGACGCTGTCTCAAAAAAAAAAAAAAAAGCAGCAGCAAGGTTCAGGAAGTCAGGCTTGTTTAAAAAAATAAATAAAAAGAAGAAGGAAAAGGGTCTGGATACGGTAGCTTATGCCTGTAATCCCAGCACTTTGTGAGGGCAAGACAGGAAGATTGCTTGACCTCAGCAGTTCCAGACCATCCTGAGGAACCTAGCAAGACCTCATTTCTACTAAAAACCAAAAAAAATTAGCTGGGTGTGATGGCTGGCGCACACCTGTGGTCTCAGCTACTTAGGAGGCTGAGGGGGGGGAGGATCACTTGAGCTTGGGAGATTGAGACTGCAGTGAACTTGATCATGCCAGTGTACTCCAGCCTGGGTGACAGAGCAAAACCTTGTATCAATGACAACAACAAAAAAAAAAAGGGAAAAAAAGCAAAGCACCTCATGTGTATGGCACCTCACATGTAATTCCCTCATGGAATTAATTAAACAAAGGTGTGAACACCAGAACCTGAGATCACTGGGGGCCATCTTAGAGGAGTAATTTATATATAGTATGGAACATATAATAAAAAACACCATATAGCATAAAACATATAAAAATATAATTCACTCATATTATATATTACAGTATGTTAAATATTTTACAGCATTGTCTTTAATAATAATACTAAACAAAATGAGGAAAAACACATTTTGGAAATACTCTTTCTTCTTGAGTTCTTTAAAAACCATTAAAAAAAAATGATGAAGGATGGGGCGCAGTGGCTCACGCCTGTAATCCCAGCATTTTGGTAGTTTGAGGTGGGCAGATCACATGAGGTCGGGAGCTCAAGACCAGCCTGGCCAACATGGTGAAACCTTGTCTCTACTAAAAATACAAAATTAGCCAGGTGTGGTGGTGCATGCCTGTAGTCCCAGCTACTTGGAAGGCTGAGGCATGAGAATCGCTGAACCCAGGAGGTGGAATTTGCAGTAAGCTGAGATTGTGCCACTGCAGTCCAGCCTGGGCAACAGAGTGAGACTCTGTCTCAAAAAAAAAAAAAAAAAAAAGGTGAGGAATGAGTAAATATGAATATATGAACCTTACTTCCGGTCTCCCTGGACACAAATCAAGTTACACAACAAAGATACTGATCAGGGAGGCGGGCCTTCCCAGCCTCTGATTTCTCCTTGTTGTTGGGTGTAGGTACAGATCAGACCATCATAGTGGCAAAACTCAACTTTGTTTGTACTACTTTCCCTTCATTTTAGTCAATAACCTTGTGGTAGCAACAAAAGCACGTGCTTTCATGGCTTCTGACTTCAAGGTTTTATTGCACGGCAGCAGAATATTTCTTTCTTGCCTAGGTTCTCTTTCTCTCTCTCTCTCAGAGCCTCTTTCCCCCACAGACGATTTCATACATTTACTTACCTCACAGGCATTTGGTAGCCAAGCATTCAAAGATGACAAGTGATGGATGTTATCGGTTCGAATTGAAAGTCTTGCCAATTACCTCTCCTATCTTCTGGGGTTTATGATCAAGAGGACTGCATACTCTGGAAGCCAGATGGGAAATGAGACACTGCTTTATTAAAAGCAAAGAAAACCCAACACCAGGCTGTGGTATGAAGGATGGTTCTTGGCTTCTACTCTTCCCTACTCCCTTCTCTTTCTAGGCAGGCTTGCAGAAAAGCCTGGAGTCCACTAACCAGATAGCTGCCTAGTGGGGGAACGTTACAGAGGGAGAGGAGGAAGACTGGCCCTGCCACTAGGAGGAAGACCCCAACCTGGGGCGCTGACCACATGAAGTTGGTTTGGTAGGGAGTGACCACATACAGTCCTGTGCGTTCAGCTCCGTAATACAGTAACCGCCCTCTAGGAATCTGGCAGGCTCCCCTCTGTCCACTCTGTCCATCAAGGCCCCCTTGCTAGATGAGGAGCCAGTAAGGGCTGGGGAGATCCCTCCATCTATGGTAGACTCTTTAAGTCTTTGTATTGAAAGTCTTGTCTTTCAAGAAGGCTGAGAAGAGAATGGAAATTTTTACACATTGTATCTACTATCAATTAAATGCTGCTGGTGTTTTAACAGCCGGTAGTTATCTAAACTCATCCCCATAATATTTAAAAGGTAAAAATCCCCTTTTTTGTGACAGATGGGAAAAATAAGCTTCCAAAATGTTAAATAATGCACCCAAATCATAAAGTAGTGAAAAAGCTGTGATTTGAATCAGCTCCAGGTTTTTTCCAGTAAATGGTGCTGCCAATTGGCCTCAGCAGGAGGCCCTGCTCTCTACAGTGTGACTGCAGGCAGGGGGATCTGCTGTACTTGGCGTGGGAGCATCCTGAATGCTGGTCTTGAGAGCGCCACTGAAAGGTCATTTCCAGACACACAGCTTGGCTTATTTCCAGGTCATCTCAAACTGATCCTATTTTCCATTTCTTGAAAGTACATCTGCCACCTACCCACTCACTTCCTAACTGACATTGTTCTTTCCGTGGTGACTACATGCTGTGATTTAAGGGCTCTGAAACTGTTTTTGGTATACAGTTTTTTGAGATGGTGAATTTTCTGTCATCTCTACTGTGATATCTGAAATGAGGTTTTTCTGAGGATTGGGGTGCTTGAGTAAGGAGTTAGGTGGATTTGATTTGAATTAAGTCCTTTTTTTTTTGAGATGAAGTCTCACCTGTTTCCAAGCCTGGATTGCACTGGTGCGATCTCCACTCACTGCAACCTCCACTTCCCGGGTTCAAGCAATTCTCGTGCTTCAGCCTCTTGAGTAGCTGGGATTACAGACGCCCACCACCACACCAGGCTAATTTTTGTATTTTTAGCAGAGATGGGGTTTCACCATGTTGGCCAGGCTGGTCTCAAACTACTTACCTCAAGTGATCTGCCTGCCTTGGCCTCCCAAATTTCTGGGATTACAGGCGTGAGCCACTGTGCCTGGCTCAAGTCCATTTGTATTTAGTCAGAAAGATGGCTTACTTTTTTAAATATAGAATTACATATTTATTTGATAAAATTATAATTATTAAAATGTTGAAATGAAACAAGACTTCGTTTTTGGGGGGGTTTTCATTGTTATTTTTTGAGACGGAGTCTTGCTCTGTCTCCAGTGTGGAGTGCAGTGGTGTGATATCTGCTCACTGCAACCTCTGCCTGCCAGGTTCAAGCGATTCTCCTGCCTCAGCCTCCTGAATAGCGGGGGACTACAGGTGCTCCTCACCATACCTAGCTAATTTTTTATTTTTAATAAAGACCATGTTGGCCAGGATGGTCTCGATCTCCTGACCTTGTGACCAGAAAATCCTTGAATACTCATCACATTGATGATTTTTTTTAATGCTGATAAATCTCTTGCCTACTTGCAATAACATTTATTCACTTTTACTTTCAATGTCATGGTTCTAAGCAAATGGATTAATGACAAAATACCATATTGAACTGGACATCCATGTGTTACAAGGTTTACAACCATAACATCCTCAGATGAAGAAGAGATGGTGGTGTGCTGTCCCACAGACATTTGAAATTGCCTGTCTTTTCTAGGTACACAGCTCTGAACCAATTGAAAGGGATGTCATTTTCAATGCAGTAGGGCAGCTACATTACTTTGGGGCATTTCCCCACCACTACATCTAGCGGTTTATCTCACATTCCCTAAGCATGCATGATTTTCCCAGATCGACATGAATTTTGTCGGGCTGTGGGCATTTGATGTTGATCACTTGCTTTGTTGCTGTCTCTCATTAGTTTTCACTTTAATCCACAGGTAAGCAGGCATTTTCCTATAAAGGGCTAGAGAGTAATACTTTAGACTTTGAGGCCAATGGTCTCTATCACAACTCTCCTAGTATAACACTAAAGCTACTGGCCAGGCGCGGTGGCTCACACCTGTAATCCTAGCACTTTGGGAGGCCAAGGCAGGTGGATCAGTTGAGGTCAAGAGTTCAAGACCAGCCTGACCAACATGGTGAAATCCCGTTTCTACTTAAAAATGCAAAATTAGCCAGGTGTGGTGTTGCACACCTGTAATACTGGCTACTTGGGATGCTGAGGCAGGAGAATTGCTGGAATCCAGGAGGTGGAGGTTGCCGTGAGCTGAGATGGTGCCATTGCACTCCAGCCTAGGCAACAAGAGCAAAACTCCATCTCGAAAAAAAAAAAAAAGCTGCCATAGCCAGTATGTCACGAATGAGTAAGGCTGTATTCTAACAAAACTTTATTTAAAAAAAAAAAACAGGTAGTGGGCCAAATTTGGCTGTAATTTGCCAATTCTTACTAGACTATAAGCCTCCTAAGGACAGAAGCAAATGAGCCTCCTGTATGCCAGACTCTGGTAGGTGCTAGTGATGAACAAGAAAGATGAGTCCTCGCCTTTGATATCTTTAGTACCCTAACAGAGGGCTGGTTTGGTTTGGTGTACATGGTAAAATCTTGGGCAATGGTTTTTGGATGGCCTCAAATGACTCAGACTCCTAGAAAGTTCCATCTTGTATGGCTGCTGAACTTAGCTATTCATGTTTTCTCGCATCATTGCCCTCAATCTTTCATCCTTAGTTCAGTGACTTTGTGAATCTGTTACCATGTGGTGAATGTGACCTGTGCAAAGGCGGTAAAGAAATTTGATGTATTCTCACTTTGAGCTGGGAAAGAAAAAAAGAAAGAAAGAAAGAAAAAAAAAGAACTTTGATGTAAGACAACTCTTGAGACCTTGAGGACTTTATTGAAAGTTGATTTGCTCTTTCCCCAGATCGTTCAGTGTCAGCTGTAGGTACTGAGTATTCACAGACCAATCTGTTCTTATAGAGCTTATGGTCTGGTGGGAGAGACAGATAAATAAAATGTTTACAAATTATAGTAAATGCTAGGAAGGAAACCGAAATGTAAGTGTCCACGGGGGCCAGTGGTAGCAGGAAGAGGAGGGCAGAATCCTCAATGCTATGAGTGGAGGAGGACACTGAAGTTGAGACCTAAAGAATGAGAAAGAGCAATTATGCAAGGAACTGGGAGAAGAGCATTCCAGGCACTAGGAAGAGCATGTGCAAAGGCCCTGGGGCAGAAAAGGTTTTGCTTGCTTGAGGAGCTGAAAGCAGGGCCATGGGGTTCTGGAGTAGTGAGCAAGAAGGAGGGTGTGGGGAATGTGCAGAGCCCTTACAGCCGGGGAAAGAGTTTGGACTTAATTTAAAGTGATGGGAATCCATAGCGGATTAGTGCTAATCCACTTGGGCTGACATAACAAAATACCATACACTGGTTGACTTAAACAACAGCCACTTATTTTCTCACAGTTCTGTAGACTGGAAGTCCAAGATGGAGGTGCCAGCAGGGTTGGTTTTTGGTGAGGCCTCCTTTTGGCTTGTAATGGCTGCCATCCTGCTGTGTTCTCCTGTGACCCTTCCTCTGTGTATGGAGAAGGAGAGATCATGTGTCTATTTCTCTTCTAAAGACACCAGTCTATAGCTGGGCACGACACTTTGGGAGGCTGAGGCGGGTGGATCACTTGAGGTCAGGAGTTCAAGACCAGCCTGGCCAACATGGTGAAACCTCATCTCTACTAAAAATATGAAAATTGGCCAGTCGTGGTGGCGTGCATCTGTAATCCCAGCTACTTGGGAGGCTGAGGCAGAAGAATTGCTCGAACCCAGGAGGAGGAGGTTCCAGTGAGCCGAGATCACGCCACTGCACTTCAGCCTGGGTGACAGAGTGAAACTCAGTATCAAAAAAAATTAAAATAAAGACACCAGTCCTATTGGATTAGGGCTCTACCTTGATGACCTCATTAACTTTAACTACTTTTTTAAAGGACCTGTCTCCATGTAGTCACACTGAGGGGTGTTATGGCTTCAACGTATTACTTTGGGGGCCGTAATTCAATACATAACATCCAGGAAGGGTGTAAGCAGGAAAACGGCACACCTCTGGTGGTCATGTGGAAGTTAATTGTGGGAAGTCTAGTTAAGGGGCTCTCGCAGCATTTCTAGGGAGAGATGATGGTGGCCGTGGAGATGGAGAGGAGAGGACACATGGGAGGAGTCTTTGGAGCAAAAAACTATTGCCTCTGCTGTTTCATAGCTTTATTTTATTTTATTTTTAAATTTAACAAATTTTATTTATTTATTTATTTGAAGGCAAAGTTTCACTCTTGTTGCCAGGGATTACAGTGCTGGGATTACAGTCATGTGCCACCACGCTTGGCTAATTTTTTTGTTTTATTAGTAGAGTTGGGGTTTCACCATGTTGGCCAGGCTGGTCTCGAACTCCTGATCTCAGGTGGTCCGCCTGCCTCAGCCTTCCAAAGTGCTGGGGTTATAGGCATGAACCACTGTGCCCGGTCTGTTTCCTAGCTTTGATAGTTGACTTATCTGTTTTCCTCAAAACCCTGGCAGTCAGTAAGTGGCTTTGCTCCCTGAGCCTGGGATAGTACTCTGCACCTCGCAGGTGTTTACTGGGTGCTGAGTAAATGCACACCTGTCTGCAGTGTCCTGGAGTGGCAGTCAGAGACATTATAAAGTTTCCACATCCATACCATACACAGCACCTGACCTTAGGGACCATTATTTAGACCTGGGAAAAATGCCACTTATGTCACTTAGGGCTTCAAAGAAGTGATTTTTCCCTATTTGTTTCTTTGGTACACTAAAATGACAGAGCCAAATCACTCCTGTGTGTGTCTGTGTTTCACACATGTGCACACTGCAGAGAAGCTGAGTTGAGCACATTTCTTCACGTTCAACGTAGAACTCCCTGCACCTGCTTCTCACTGAGCCGGTGCAGATGCGCGTGGGTGCTGAGCTGGTTGTGCAAGGCCTTGCTTGCTTTGAGTCGTGGACATGTGGGTTGTCAAATCCATTCCTTGGTGCTTGCTTCCTCTCTCAACCTCGAAGGGCTGCAGATGTCTTCATATCCAGATGCTTAGCAGTTTGGAAGCAATGATGAAAAAGATTACTTACATAATGTTTGTATAAAATGCACTTAATGCCACAGAACCCTGAAAATGGCTAATAAAAAGCTGAGATGGGAGCATCTCTGGGGCCAGAAGTTTGAGACCAGCCTGAGCAACAGAGGGAGAGCCTACCTCTTAAAAAAACAAAAACAAACAAAAAAACCGAGTTATGGTGGCTCATGCTTCTAGTCCTAGTTACTCAGGAGGCTGGGGGAGGCATGGGCAGGAGGATTGCTGGAGCCCACAGATTCAAGAGTGTAGTAGTCCAGGTGCAGTGGCTTACGCCTGTAATTCCAGCACTTTGGGAGGCTGCAGCTGTCGGAGCATCATGAGGTCAAGAGATGGAGACCATCCTGGCCGACATGGTGAAACCCCGTCTCTACTAAATATACAAAAATTATCTGGGCGTGGTGGTGGTGGGCGCCTGTAATCCCAGTTACTTGGGAGGAAAATCGCTTGAACTTGGGAGGCAGAGGTTGCAGTGAGCTGAGATCTTGCCACTGTACTCCAGCCTGGGTGACAGAGTAAGGCTCTATCTCAAAAAAAAAAAAAAAAAAAAAAGAGTGTAGTGAGCTAGAATAATACCACTGCACTAGTGAAACCTTGTCTCAGAAAACAAACAATGGTTTGTGTCATCTGAGATGAAAAAAAAAAAAGAAAACCAACCAACAAACAAAAAAATTAAAACTCTCCAATGGTACATCTTTAAGAAATTAAAAAAAAAAAAAAGTGGGGGAGAAACAAGGCCCGGTGTGGTAGCTCATGCTTGTAATCCCAGCACTTTGGGAGGCTGAGGCAGGTAGATTACTTGAACCTAGGAATTTGAGACCAGCCTGGGCAATGTGGCAAAACCCTGTCTCTTCTAAAAATACAAAAATTAGCCGGACGTGGTGGCTTGTACCTGTAGTCTCAACTACTCAGGAGGCTGAGAATTGCTGAGCCCAGGAGGCTGCAATGAGGAAAAAAAAAAAGGCTAAAATGGTAAATTTTATGTTACATGTATTTTACAACAATAAAAACTATTTACATATGGTACCTTCAGAGTCACCTTGTTATAGATGTATAACGACTGTAGTAACCAAAACGCAGTATTGGCAAAAAAACCCCAAAAAACCAGACAGGTAAACCAATGGAACAGAATAGAGAACCCAGAAATAAATCCCCACATGCAAAAGAATGAAACTGGACCCCTGTCTTACCATACACAAAAGTCAATTCCAGATGGATTAAAGACTTAAATGGGACCAGGTGTGGTGGCTCATGCCTATAATCCTAGCCAAGGCTGGAGGATCACTTGACCCAGGAATTCAAGACGAGTCTGGACAATGTAGTGAGACCCCATGTCTACAATCAATCAGTCAATCAATAAGCCAGCCAGGCATGGTGGTATGTGCTTATAGTCCCAGCTACTTGGGATGCTGAGGTAGGAAGATCCCTTGAGCCCACGAGTTCAATGTTGCAGTGAGCTATGATCGTCCTACTACACTCTAACCTGGGTGACAGAGTGAAACCCTGTCTCTCTATTGAAAAAAAAAAAAAAAAACTCAAAAAAACTTTTTGCTAGAAGAAAACGGGAAAACATTTCTGGACATTGGTCTAGGTAAAGATTTTATGGCTAAGACCTCAAAAGCAGAGGCAACAACAACAGAAAAGTAGACAAAGAGGACTATATTAAACTAAAAAGCTTCTGTACAGCCAGGGAAGCAATCAACAGAGTAAAGTGTTTCCTGTTGAATAGGAGAAAATATTTGCAAACTATTCATCCAACTAGGGACTAGTATGCAGAATGTACAAGGAACTCAACTCAAAAGCAAATAATACCTGCAGCCATAAAAAAGAATGAGTTTATGTCCTTTGCAGGGACATGGATGAAGCTGGAAGCCATCATTCTCAGCAAACTGGCACAGGAACACAAAACCAAGCACCGCATGTTCTCACTCATAAGCAGGAGTTGAACAATGAGAACACATGGACACAGGGAGGGGAACATCACACACTGGGGCCTGTCGGGGGTGAGGGGCAAAGGGAGGGGGAGCATTAGGACAAATACTTAATGCATGCAGGGCTTAACACCTAGATGACAGGTTGATGGGTGCAGCAAACCACCATGGCACATGTATATCTATGTAACAAACCTGCACGTTCTGCACATGTATCCTAAAACTTAAAATAAAAACTTAGCAGGGATTAGTAACCAGGGATGCGGGAAAAGAAAAAAACTTAGTAGGGAAATTTAAATTTAACATGGTGATACTGAGTTAGTAGAAAGATGACTTTTAAAAAATTTAGCTCCATTTAATAAAAAATAATTTTAAAATAGTATAAACCATGAAAGTATATGTACTGCCAGAAAAGTATAAGTATAACCAATGAAAGTATAAGTACTGCCAGGAAAGCTTGTGCTTGCTACTGAAAAGCTAAGGCCAGAGGTAAAGACTGTGGACTTGGGGAATGAATATTCTTGAAGGCATAAGATAATGGCGTGAGGTGCTGAGAACCAGTAGTGCTAGGAACTTTGCATCCGTGACTATACGGCTCTTTAGAACTGTGCCACAGTACACCGTCATGCAATAGAATCCAAGTTTTCTTTGCAATAATGAGTGCCAGCAATATTTAAAAATAATGATAATACCCTTAAAAAGTAGGCAAAGGAAATGAATAGACATTTTTAAAAGAAAACATATAGATCACCAAGAAGCATATGAAAAATTAATGGCTAATGTTTATTGAGTACTTATTGTAGGCTATATACTGAGTCGAGCATTTTGCATGTATCAACTCACTTAAAATAATGTATGTCCCAGTCTGGCCAACATGGTGAAACCCCGTCTCTACTGAAAATACAAAAAATTAGCCAGATGTGGTGGTACATACCTGTAATCCCACCTACTCAGGAGGCTGAGTCAGAATTGCTTGAACCTGGGAGGCAGAGTTTGCAGTGAGCTGAGATCGCACCACTGCACTCCAGCCTAGGCAACAGAGCAAGACTTCATCTCAAAAAAATTAATGTATGTCAATTGTTAAAATTTTGGAAAACGAACAAATGTGTATGTGAATAACAGGGTGTATTCTATATATACGGCTTTATTACTTACCTAGTAACTTAATGCCATCATTAATGCGATGTCATCAAATACTTTTCTGATCATCTAAATTGTTATACATTATCCTATAATATGAGATGCCACAATTTATTTACACAGTCAACAATTATATACTCATCTTGCTTTGGCCCTTACTGTTTTACAAAATACTTGGCAAAAATCCTCATATAAATATTTGAAATTTTCCTAGGTGTCCATTTGTGAATATAAAAATTTTTTTAGCCGGGCGTGGTGGATCACGCCTGTAATCCTAGCACTTTGGGAGGCTGAGGTGGGTGGATCACCTGAGCTCAGGAGTTCAAGACCAGCCTGGCCATCATGGTGAAACCCCATCTTAAAAAAAAAAAAAATTGTTTTAGAGGTCTAAGATTTGGTGCCAAACATACAATTAGCTATATAGTTCTACTTGAGGCAATTTTCACTCAATTAAAATCTATCATAAACCATAATACAAAAATAGAGCATAGACTTCTCCTTGTGAAGCAGTTGTTTTTGCCTTAAATTTTTAATAATTATTGTGCAAGTTCTTTAGCATTCCAATGTTTTGATTTTTCTCCTCTGCTGAGTAGGAATAACAATAATACTGTTATTCATCATGGTGGTGTGGGAAGTTTCAATGAGCCCATGTCTATAAAGTGCTTAGTGTGAGGCTTGGCATGCAGTTAACACAAAATAAATGTGAGCTGCTATTATTAAAATACTGACTACATGGCACTGTGATGCTTATGTAAATGCCAGGCTGTGTGTCTGTAACTGAGGTATTCGTGTAAATATTTTCCTAAAATAAATATAGCTAAGTTTGTTCTTCTCACTTGTATAGAGTCATCTTATTCGGTAGATGCTCAAACACAAATTCCAGATACAGAGTGGGCAGTGGTAGTTGGGAAAATAGAAGGGCTAGGGAAGGCTGGGCTCAGTGGCTCATACCTGTAATCCCAGCACTTTGGGAGGCTGAGGAGGGCAGATCACCTGAGGTCGGGAGTTGGAGAGTAGCCTGACCAACGTGGAGAAACCCCGTCTCTACTAAAAATACAAAAATTAGCCAGGCATGGTGGTGCTTGCCTATAATCCCAGCTGCTTTGGAGGCTGAGGCAGGAGAATCGCTTGAAGCAGGGAGGCAGAGGTGGCAATGAGCCAAGATCGCACTATTGCACTCCAGCCTGGGCAACAGAGCAAAACTGCATCTCAAAAAAAAAAAAAAAAAAGAAAGAAAAGAAAGGCTAGGGAGTGTTCCTGGGAAGTCAGTAAACTTGGAAGATCTAAGGTTATATTAAAAGTGTTGTGTCAGAACAAAGGCTCAGAATGTTAGTGTTAGCAGAAACTGGGTATCTTAGAGCAGTGGTTTCTCAGCTTTGCCAGCAATCCACAGTAAGAAATTCAATTCTATTAACACCCACAATGCAAATAAATGTGTGAATGTGTCAAACTATTTTACCAAGCAGTACTTATTCTTACTATATGTGCTGTAATCTGATATTTTATAGTCTGTTTCATTTTAATGTTGATTGTTACCTACTAAATTTATTTCATTGGGGAGAGACCCCCTAATTTGAAATATTGCCTTAAAATATATATACTGTTGTTTAAAAGGTTTGCAGCAACATATTTTTAAAAAATCTTACCCAAGCATTTCATCAATACTGAATGGTTTTGTCCTTGTTTGCATGTTAAGTTGAATTTGGGGGTATTATTCCAGAGTTAGTGTTAGTAAAACAACGTTCTGTAAAAGGGGCATTGTAACAGGATATAGGCAGGATTCAACGAAAAACCGGGCAAGAGTCATCATAATTCACTCTGGTTTCTCTTTCCTTTCAAGCAGGTAGTTCCAATTTGCCAGCAGAATGAGTACAGAAAGAGACTCAGAAACGACATTTGATGAGGATTCTCAGCCTAATGATGAAGTGGTTCCCTACAGTGATGATGAAACAGAAGATGAACTTGATGACCAGGGGCCTGCTATTGAACCAGAACAAAATCGAGTCAACAAGGAAGCAGAGGAGAACCGGGAGCCAGTCAGAAAAGGTAACCACAGGAAGTCCTGGTGATGAAGTCACTTAGAAATCTTCCTGTGGGTCGTGGCCACACATGCCAAAGATGATCAAATCAGTCCATTTTGCGTGGTCTAGGAGGGAATCTTCTCTGATCTCTTCCTAGGATGCTACTGAGAGAATGGTGGATGGGCTTGGACAAGTACTCATCGTCCTCAGTGAGAAGGGCCGGGAGAGCATATCTGACAAGTTCTGCAGAGAAAATACATTAAGATCTTTGTTAGTGTGTATATTCTTTTGTGAGAAGGGTGTGTCTCCCTGATGGAGTGCAGTGGTGTGAACTTGGCTCATTGCAGCCTTGATCTCCTTGACTGAAACAATCCCTCCTACCCCAGCCTCCTGAGTAGTTGGGACTACAGGCATATGCCAACATAACCAGCTTGTGTGGTGTGTGTGTGTGTATGTGTGTGGTGTGGTGTGGTGTGTGTGTGTGTGTGTGTGTGTGTGTGTGTGTGTGTGTAGATGATATTTCACTATGTTGCCCAGGCTGGTCTCAAACTCCTGGGCTCAAGGGATCTGCCCATCTCGGCCTCTCAAACTGCTGGCATTACAGGTGTGAGCTACGATGCCTAGCCAGCATATATATTCTCAAAACGGAGTTATATGTGCAAGAATCTGCATGTTACTGCACCCAGAAATCTTTATAGGATACATATCGATCAATCTTTGGATGTTAACTATTGGTGGTGTTGTTAAATTGTCGGTATAAGTTATATAAATAACCACCCTTAGTGTGTATGTGTGTGTGTGTGTGTGTGTGGGCGTGTGCATGTGTGTGTATGTATATATGTGTGGTCTGTTCAGGGTCAGGCCAGGTCTGTTCAGGGTCATCACAGGCAGGTTCTAGACCAAGGCCAGCAACCTTTTTCTGTAAAGGGCCAGCAAGTAAACATTTTAGGCTTTGTGGTCTACATGGTCTCTGCCAATATTGTGTGTAAATGGCCATAGACAATATATCACTAAGTGCAATAAAACTTGCCTTGCTTTTACCATAATGCCTTTTCCTTTGTGGCTTTTCTATTTCATCTCCTGCTGGTTCTCCCACCCTGGCAAACAGATGTAGGCTGCTCTTGCAGCTCTTCTCCTTGAGCAAGCTAAGACTCTTCTCTCTGGACACCAGATCATGGTGGTCCCTCAAACTCCAGCTGAATAACCTTAGTGTCACATTCACAGAAGACATTATCATAGTGTTCTGGTTGCAGCCCTCTAGACATGCCTCCCTGCAGTCTTAGAGTAGCCTTGAATTTTAGCTGGTTTTCCCGAGGTCTCTGTTACTGCCATTCTGCCCTTGCAGGCTTTCTAGAAGCCTCTTTTTCCCCCATGCCAAACCCCACCCTCTAGTTTCTCCTCCTTGGTTTCTGCTACCTAAATGAGCTATTTTTTTTTCTAACAATTTTCACCTGTAGAGAAAGTGACATGCAATGAAATCCATTTCTGCAATGACTCTTCCTGTTCTGGTGACAGAATCTCCCCCTGTGGGGAGAGTCCTAGTGTGGGGGAGTGCATGTACCCATGGGAGCCCCATCTCACCGAAATTTAGGAAGGCCCTTGACTCATGTATGTTGTTTGTCCCCTACCTTTCCATAGCAAACATTTAGATGCATTACCCCTTAGAGTGGGTTTCTGGTTGTAATTTCAAGCTGTTGATGATTGAGCTTAAGTGCCTTCTGCTCTGAAGCAGGGAGTACTAAAATCATGATACTTGACCAAAAGTAAAATGGAATTCCTGCCAGGCACGGTGGGCTCATGTCTATAATCCCAGCAGTTTGGGAGGCTGAGGTGGGTTGATCACTTGAGGTCAGGAGTTCAAGACCAGGCGGAAGTTGCAGTGAGCCAAGATGGTACCATTGCACTCCAGCCTGGACAAAAAGAGCGAAACTCCATCTCAAAAAAAAAAAAAAAGAAATTCCCATCAATCTGAACAGGAAGGTGGCCTCTGTCATAACAGGTCCAGACTGGATATGGGTGAACTGGCTAAAGCTGAAGCAGCCAGACAAGTTACAAGGGAGTTCTAGTTGATCGCCCAAACAGTGAATAAAACATGCTTCTTCCTCATTCCTTTCCCCCCAACTGCACTGCTTAGTCTCCTATCACAGTTTTGGAATCTCTACCAAATGTAGATATCTAGGGTGGCAGGCATATTGGCTCCATGGGGTCAAGGGTCAACTTTGCTCTTGGTGCTTGGTGGCATGCCAATAGACATGTGGTCCGGGGCACAGCAAAGGGACCAGGATTGGGTGCCTGCAGAAATGTCAGAGAAGCATGTAGTGGATAGAAACTCTCACCTCTGTTTTTTTCCAACTCTGCCTGCCCATTCTGGTTGTGAGGGTCCTTTCCTGATCATTTAGTTTGCAGGGCATATGTTTTGCAGATTTCTACCCTTGGCACATAGGCATTAAAGGAGCTCAGTCTTGGCCGGGCACGGTGGCTCACCCCTATAATCCCAGCACTTTGGGAAGCTGAGGCAGGTGGGTCACCTGAGATCAGGAGAGTCACCTGAGATCAGGAGTTTGAGACCAGCCTGGCCAACATAGTGAAACCCCATCTGTACTAAAAATACAAAAATTAACCAGGCATGGTGGCACGCACCTATAATCCCAGCTACTCGAGAGAGTAAGGCAGGAAAATCGCTTGAACCTGAAAAATGGAGGTTGCAGTGAACTGAGATCCCGCCACTGCACTCCATCCTGGGTGACAGAACGAAACTCCATCTCAAAAAAAAAAAAAAAAGTCTGGTCTTGTAGTCTTTTTGAAGGGTGGTTTATATTCCTGGGCGATTTGGGTGGTTCTTCCTTCTCAAAACCCATGTCAAATGATGGCCTGTGACTTTTTACAAAAAATTCTTATTCTCATACCTCTCTGTGCCCTTCCCAAGCACACAGATGATACTCAGTAAATGCTAGATCTCTTTCCTCCCATTTCACGTCTGCCCTGCATCCCTCACAGCCAATCAGCTTCCCCCTCTTTCCTCTCTTCCTCTCTTCATCCCTCTTTCCTCCTCTTTCCTTTCCCACCATATTCTCATTAGGGGAATTTCCCGATTAAGGTCAGTGTCACCCTAACTTCTCTTTCTTTTTTTAATCATTATCTGTCTGTCTTGACATGTCACATCCTAAATAATTTGCTTCAGAGGATCTGTTCTTTAGGACATCAGAGCCTGAGTCATCCTTCGAGGTAGCACCAGGCTGAGTAACGCCAGGGACCAGTACCCGTTCCAGCAAAGCACTGCCTAAGAGGCCTGAATGTTTCTTTGATATCATTATAACACAGAAAGTTGCTTTCTTTTTTTCTTAAAGAAAGGAAATGCCCTAGCCCAACTGAGCTTTCCTGTTAAACAAGTATTTTGAGAAATCCATTCAGAGTACTTTACAGTCAAAGGACCCTTATTGTGTTTTGTGAGAAGAAAGGACAGACACAAACATGCTGTTACAGTGTGCCATGGAGAAAGATAAGCCCACAGGTTCGAATCAAGTAACTTTACTCTTTGTGTTAAAGATTGAGCAAAGATGCCAGGCGCGGTGGCTCACGCCTGTAATCCCAGCACTTTGGAAGGCCAACGTGGGCGGATCACGAGGTCAGGAGTTCCAGAACAGCCTGACCAATATGGTGAAATCCCATCTCTACTAAAAATACAAAAATTAGCCAGGCGTGGTGGCGCTGGCCTGTAATCCCAGATACTCAGGAAGCTGAGACAGGAGAATTGCTTGAACCCGGGAGGCAGAGGTTGCAGTGAGCCGAGATTACACTACTGTACTCCATCCTGGGCAACAGAGCAAGACTCTTGTCTCAAAAAAAAAGATTGAGCAAAGATTCTCAGAAATGAGTGGGAATGTTTTCAGTGCTATGGGATGAGCACCTTTGTTTCCTGATGAGCATACTTTTCAGTATGTGTTCTGGGAAACACTAGTTTTGCCACATGCTTCAGGACACTTACATTCTGTGGCCCCTTGAGACTGGTAAGTCAGAATTGTTCATCCCCCCTTTGGAGCTTCAGGCTGTGTCCCCTAGCATAAAAGGATCCAAGAAGTTTGGGGCTTTAAAGAAACCAGCTGAACTTCATTGGCTTACCATCCCATGATCCTGGTGCCCCAGACCAACCCCACAGGTAATTCTGTGTCAATCAGGAACCAGCTCAGAGATGAAGTCCTTGGGAACAAATACATGCTGTAGAGAGGGTTTCTGGATGGGTACAGATTGGCTCGCTCTCCTGAGCCTGGGAGTGGAGTAAGAACACTGCCTCGTCCTCCTTGCAATGTTCCTTTTCCGATTAACTGTCCCACCCTCCAGCTCTGCTGGCTGACAGATGCCCTCACAGGTTCTGATTCCTACAGCACCTCCTACCTGAATCCTGCTTTCTGTCTCGAGCTACCGTTCTGTCCCGTTCTCATGACCAACCTGGAAAACCATTTTCTTTCTTGCTTGCTTTTCTTTTTCTTTTCTTTCTTTTTTTGAGTCAATCTCACTCTGTCATCCAGGCTACAGTACATCACTGCAACCTCTGTCTCCCAGGCGTAAGCAATTCTCATGCCTCAGCCTCCTGAGTAACTGGGATTACAGGCACTTAACACCATGCCTGGCTAATTTTTAGTAGAGATGGGTTTTCACCATGACATCACAGCATAGCCACCCAGCATACCTGGGCTTCCTGGGGCCATACACTTGCTCAGTTTGTATACATCCTGTGCCTGTGAGGTTAACAAAGACAGGTGACTACTATATATTAAAACGGAATAATCTGATTCTTTTTATTTTTTTTGAGACGTAGTCTCACTCTGTTGCCAGGCTGGAGTGCAGTGGCATGATCTCGGCTCACTACAACCTCCAACTCCTTGGTTCAAGTGACTCTCCTGCCTCAGCCTCCCAAGTAGCTGGGATTACAGGCACGCACCACCATGCCTAGCTAATTCTTTTTGGTATTTTTAGTAGAGATGGGGTTTCACCATGTTGGCCAGGATGGTCTCAATCTCCTGACCTCATGATCCGCCCACCTCAGCCTCTCAAAGTGTCTTTTTTTTCTTTTTGAGATGGAGTCTCACTCTTGTCACCCAGGCTGGAATACAGTGGCACAATCTCAACTCACTGCAACCTCTGCCTCCCGGATTCAATCGATTCTCCTACCTCAGCCTCCCAAATAGCTGGGACTACAGGCGTGTGCCACCACACCCGGCTAATTTTTGTATTTTTCAGGTTTCACCATGTTCGCCAGGCTGGTCTTGAACTCCTGACCTCATATCTGCCTGCCTTGGCCTCCCAGTGCTGGGATTACTCCCAGCCTGAATAATCTGATTCTACAGCTTTGGAAATGGAGATGATTCAGACAGAGGCTTCAGTGTCATTAATCTTTGTTTTGTTTTATGTTTTTTAAAGCCAGCCTATAGTCCCAGCTTCTTGGGAGGCAGAGACAAGAGGATGGCTGGAGCTCAGGAATTTGGGGCCAGTCTGGGCAACATAGCGACCTGCCATCTATAAATAAGTAAATACAAAGCCAAATATGACCATGAACCAATAGGAACCAAATAAGATCATGTGTGGATATTTAGCCACTCACAGAGCAGGTTCTGGGTGCCTTGAAGGTGTGCCTGTGGGCCAGGTGCCATGGCTCACGCCCGTAATCCCAACACTTTGGGAGGCCAAGATGGGCAGATCACGTGAGGTCAGGAGTTTGAGATCAGCCTGGCCAACATGCTGAAAACCTGCCTCTACCGAAAATACAAAAATTAGCTGGGCGTGGTGGTGTGCACCAGTAGTTCCAGCTTCTCGGGGAGGCTAAGGCAGGAGAATCACTTGAACCGGGGAGGCGGAGGTTGCAGTGAGCTGAGATCGTGCCATTGCACTCCAGTCTGGGAAAAAAGAGTGGAACTCCGTCTCAAAAATAATAATAATAATTTTTAAAAAGATATACCTGTAAACAGCTGGTAGGCTAGGCATTCACCTCCATCCAGCCATTAGAGGAAGTGCCAATGACTTTTCCTTGGCTCCTTTGGTTTGTTCTCTGTACTTGAAAACATAAAGGTGCATTTCTCTAAAAAGTCTTTTCTAATTCAGAATTTTGTGCAGAATTCCGTTCCAGGGCAAAATGATCATTGGTTAAGAATACTTAAGGTAAAATACTTAGTAGTTCAGGTTTAAAGGTATCGCCACAAGAGCATCAGGACACGTAAGAGGAAATTATTCCCTTTCTTGGCAGAATTTCAGATGGGATGTGCTATCAGTGAAACAAGCTTACCTGTGTACTTGATAAAAGTTATATCTTTTTTTTTTTTTTTTTTGAGACAGAGTCTCACCCTGTCGCCAGGCTGGAGTGCAATGGCGCAATCTTGGCTCACTGCAACCTCCAACTCCTGGGTTGAAGCAATTCTCCTGCCTCAGCCTCCCAAGTAGCTGGGATTTCAGACACCTGCCACCACGCCCAGCTAATTTTTTGTGTTTTTAGTAGAGACGAGGTTTCACCATGTTGGCCAGGATGGTCTCAATCTCCTGACCTCGTGATCTGCCTGCCTCAGCCTCCCAAAGTCCAGGGATAACAGGCGTGAACCATACTGCCCAGCCTTAAAGTGATATCTCCATAAAAGAATCTGGAATTAAGAATGTGGAGTCTTTAGAGCATCTATGAATTAATATTTAGTTGTAACCAAAACACGGATAAAGATGGCTCATTGAAACATGTCAATCCTAGGATATCCTAGAGAATCTGTGAAAAGTGCCGAGGGGAGCTGTTCAACTTAATAAGATGCATTTTCCATGTTTGATACATACGTCATAGGAGTCTACTTTGGCTACTTATTTTCCTTCTTTCTCGGATCCATTGTAAATTGCCATTCTCCTCTACAGCCTAAGGACACCAGAGTAACTGATGCTTGTAAAGTCGTGGGGTGAGGGGTGTTCCTGCACTGAGGGATTACTGATGGGGATGGCTGGTGATACTGTGCTGCCTCATTTTATTTTATTATATTTTTATTTTTATTTTTATTTTTCTGGACACATAGTCTTGCTCTTGTTGCCCAGGCTGGAGTGCAGTGGTGCGATCTCGGCTCACTATAACCTCCACCTCCTGGGTTCGAGCGATTCTCCTGCCTCAGCCACCCGAGTAGCTGGGATTACCAGCACCCGCTATCACGCCCAGCTAATTTTTGTATTTTTAGTAGGGAAGGAGTTTTGCATGTTGGCCAGGGTAGTCTCGAACTCCTGATTTAAGGTGATCCACCTGCCTTGGCCTCCCAAAGTGCTGGGATTACAAGTGAGAGCCACTGCACCTGGCCTATTCTATTTATTTTTGAGACCTTGGACAACATGCTCATTTTAGAGGATTTGCTTTCCAGTCATATAATTTATGATTAATCCTTGGGTAAGAATCTCTTGCTCATGGAGACCTAACTCAGCTGTTGGTTTTCTTCCTGCTACTTTGCAGCCCAAGTTCAAAAGTAGATTTTTGATGATAGAAGTCAGTATAGGAAGACCCTCTCCCTTGTACTAACTGGGGGTTCTCAGTCCTGCCTGTACATCAGAACCACCTGTGGAATTTTTACAAACGCTCTAAGTGCCTGGAGCCAGCCCCTGTGGATATAGAGCGTTCTGGGATGAGAAATAAATTTAGTGGCCTGAATATTTTCTCCCATTCTATGAGTTGTCTCTTTACTTTGTTGAGTGTTTCCTTTGTTTTGCAGAAGCCTTTTTAACTTGTGATCTCATTTGTCCATTTTTGCTTTGGTTGCCTGTGCTTGTGGAACTCAAGAAATCAGTTTAGTGTCCTGGAGAGTTTCCCCAGTCTGGTCTGGTCTGGTCTGGTCTGGTCTTGTCTTTTAAGACGGAGTCTTGCTCTGTCGCCAGGCTGGAGTGCAGTGGTGCAATCTCAGCTTACTGCAATCTCCGCCTCCCAGGTTTAAGCGATTCCCCTGCCTCAGCCTCCTGAATAGCTGGGACTACAGGCATGTGCCACCATGCCTGGATAATTTTTTGTATTTTAGTAGAGACAAGGTTTCACCGTGTTGGCGGGGATGGTCTCAATCTCCTGACCTCAAGTGATCGCCCACCTCAGCCTCCCAAAGCGCTGGGATTACAGGCATGAGCCACCATGCGCAGCCTTTCCCAGGGTTTTATTGGAGTAATTTTATAGTTTGTGGTCTTAGATTTAAGTCTTTAATCCATTTTGATTTGATTTTTGCATATGGCAAGAGATGGAGTCTACTTTCATTTATCTACATATAAATATGCAGTTTTCCCTGTGCCATTTATTGAATAGACTTACCTTACCCAATGTCTTTTCTTGATATCTTTGTTAACAATGAGTTCACTGGGGAACTAATTTATCTCTGAGTTCTCTATCGTATTCTATTGATCTATGTGTCTGTTTTTATGCCAATACCATGTCATTTTGGTCACTATAGCTCTGTATATAATTTGAAGTCAGGTAATGTGATTCCTCCAATTCTGTTCTTTTGGCTTAGATTAGCTGTGGCCACTCTGGGTCTTTTGTGGTTCCCATACAAATTTTAGGATTATTTTTTCTATTTCTGTGAAGACTGTCATTGGTATTTTCATAGAGATTGCATTGAATCTGTAAATTGCTTTGTGTAGTATGGACATTTTAACAACATTCCAACTCATAAGCATGGAATATTATTCCATTTTTCTGGTGTCCTCTTTAGTTTCTTGCATCAGTGCAATCAATTTATAGTTTTCATTATACAGATCTTTACTTCTTTGGTAAACTTAATTCTTAGGTATTTTATTCATAGCTATTGCAAATGGGATTACTTTCTTGATTTCTTTTTCAGATTGTTTGCCATTGGAATATAGAAAGGCTATTGATTTCTATACATTGATTTTGTATCTTGCAACCTTACTGAATTTGTTTATCAGTTCTAATAGTCTTTTTGGTGCGGTCTTTAGGTTTTTCCAAATATGAGATCATAGCGTCTGTAAACAAGGATAATTTGACTTATTCCTTTCCAATTTAGATGCCTTTTATTTCTTTTTCTTGTCTGATTGCTCTAGCTAGGACTTCTGGTGAAAGTGGGCATCCTTGTCATGTTCCAGATGTAAGAGGAAAGGCTTTTAGTTTTTTTCCCATTAGGTCAATGCTAGCTATGGGTCTGTCATATATGGCTTTTATTATATTGAGGTATGTTCCTTCTATACCCAGTTTTTTGAGGATTTTTATCATGAAGGGATGATGAATTGTGTCAGTTTTTTTCAGCATCAATTGAAATCATATGGTTTTTGCCCTTCATTCTATTGACATGACATATCACATTAATTGATTTGTGTATGTTAAACCATCCTTGCATTCCTGGGATAAATCCCACTTGGTCATGATGAATAGTCTTTTTAATGTGGTATTGAATTCAATTTTCTAGTCTGCTTTTGAGAATTTTTGCATCAATATTCATTAATGGTATTGGCCTGTAGAGTTTTTTTTTTTTTTTGGATGTGTCTGTCTGGTTTTCATATCAGGGTAATACTGACCTCGTAGAATGAGTTTGGAAGTGTTTCCTCCTCCTGTATTTTTTAGAATAGATTGAGTAGGGTTGGTATTAGTTCTTCTTTAAATGCTTGGTAGTATTCTGCAGTGAATGTACTGGGTCAGACCTGGGTCTCACCACGGCCCTCTGTAACCATGATCTGGCTACTGCCTATGTTCACTCAAGGCTCTGGGGCTCTGCAATAAGCAGGTTGTGAAGCCAGCCAGGCTAGCTTCAAGGCAGTGAGTTCCTGCAGGCTGCAGCCAGGTTCAGAGATGCCATCTGGGAGCCGGGGGACTGGAATCCAAAACCTTAGAAATCTACCTGGTGTTCTACCTATTCTACTGTGGCTGAGGTGGCACTCAAACCATTAGCCAGTCCTTCCCACTCTTCCCTCCCCGTTCCACAAGCTCAGGGGGCCTCTCCCCGTGTCCACCAGCACCACAGGCCCATGAGGAGTGCTACCAGGTTACTGCTGATGTTCAGTAAAGGCCTATAGCCTCTTTGGTCAGCTTGTGGTAAATGCTTTTAGTCACCCTTCAGGGCAGTGGGTTTCCCTCTGGCAAAAAGCAAGTCCAGAGATGTAATCCAAGAACCTAAGGCCTGGACTCAGGGACCCCAAGAGCCTGTTTGTTGCTTTACTCCACTAAAGCACAAAATAGGCTGGGTGAAGTGGCTCATGCCTGTAATCCCAGAACTTTGGGAGGCTGAGGTAGGCAGATCACTTGAGGCCAGGAGTTTGAGATCAGCCTGGCCAACATGGTAAAACCCTGTCTCTACTAAAAATAAAAAATAGCTGGCCATGGTGGTGCATGTCTGTAATCCCAGCTACTCAGGAGGCCGAGGCACGAGAATTACTTGAACCCAGGAGGCAGAGGTTATAGTGAGCCGAGATCACACCATTACACTCCAGTCTGGGCAACATAGCGAGACTCTTGTCTCTGAAAATAAATAAATAAAGTGAAAGACAAAGTACCCTTTACTTTTCCCTTTGCTTTTCTCAAGCAGAAGGAATCTCTCACTATGGCCACCACAGCTGGGCATGTGCGGGGTCACACCTAAACCCAGAACATTTCAGCCTCAATTAAGACTTGCAGCCATGGATATTAACTGGGTATCATTACTGATTATTCAGGGCTCAAGGGCTCTTTCATCAGCAGGTGAAGGATCCTGCCAGAGCTGGGTCCTTGTCCTGCAAGGCAGTAGGTTTCCTTCTGATCCATGATGTGTCTAGTAATGTTCTCTGGGAGCGAGGGCCTGAAATAGCCTCATGACTCTGCCTGGTGCCCTATCCTACTGTGCCTGAACTGGTAACCAAGATGCAAGACAAAGTTCTCTTTACTCTTCCCTCTCATCTCCTCAAGCAGAAGGAAGAGGTCTTTTTTGGAGCAGTGAGCTGTGCTGTATGGGGTTGGCGGGGGAGGGGTGGCGCAAGCATTCCATTAGCTGCTCTGGCTGGTGTCTCAGTAGGTCATGTGCCTGCTGAGTCAACTGGCTTCGAGTCCATCTCAGCACTAGGACTTGCCTCAGAGTTGTAGTTGATGTGGCCTATATTGCCTTTCAAGTTTATTTAGAGCCCCAGAGCACTTTGTCCCTTGGTGATGAGGCTTACCAGAACTCAAGTTCTGACCAAGGGACAGGTGATTCCCCCTCTGGCTAGGGCTGGTCTAAATTCTCCCTCTGTGGTCTTGCATCAGCTGAGTTCAGCCTGGTTTTGCTTACTTCTGTCTGTAATAGGGCAGCACTGAGTTCAATGCAAAGCCTCGCAATTGCTGCACTGTCCCTCTCCAAAGCGCATAGATTCTCTCTCCGTGCCACGCAGTTGGTGCTAGGTTGAGGGGAGGGTTGGCACTGGCAATTCAAGAATATCTTTCCAGACTGGGTGCAATGGCTCACACCTGTAATTCCAGCACTTTGGGAGGCCGAGGTGGGAGGATCACCTGAGGTCAGGAGTTCAAGACCAGCCTGACCAACATGGAGAAACCTTGTCTCTACTAAAAATACAAAAAAATCAGCCAGGTGTGGCAGGGCATGCCTATAGTCCCAGCTACTCTGGAGGCTTAGGCAGGAGAATCGCTTGCACCTGGGGGGCAGAGGTGGTGGTGAGCTGAGATCACACCATTGCATTCCAGCCTAAGCAACAAGAGCAAAACTCCACCTCAAAAAAAAAAAAAAAAAAAAAGAATATCTTTCCTACCCTCTTCAGTCCTCTTCAGCAATATGAAATTAAAACCAGGTACTGTGAGTATCTGAGTTTTTGGTTCTTGTAAAGGTGCTGTTTTGTTAGTATATAGTTGTTCAATTTGATGTTCCTATGAGAGTTACAATTGGTGCAGCCTTCTATTTGGCCATCTTGCTCCTCTCCATATTTACTATATATAAAAACCAATCAGGAGAAGGAGTGGAATCAAACATTGCTTTAAAACAGTAATACATGTAAATGATTCTGATTATAGAAAGTCTAGAATAGAAATGAACTTTTCCTTCCTGCCTCTTCTGTCCCTCAGTCATGCAATTTTCTTTCCAAAAAAATACTGCTGGACTGGGCACGGTGGCTCACACCTGTAATCTCAGCACTCTGGGAGACCAAAGCAGGAGGATAACTTGAGGGCAGCCGTTCAAGACCAACCTGGTCTGCAAAGCAAGACCTCATCTCTACAAAAAATTTTAAAATTAGGTATGGTGGCATGCATTTGTAGTCTCTGCTACTCCAGAAGCTGAGGTAGGAGGATCGCTTGAGCCCAGGAATTCAGAGGCTGCAGTGAGTTATTATCATGCCACTACACTCCAGCCCAGGTGCCACAATGAGACTTTGTCTCTTAAAAAATGACAAAGAGAAACCATGGTAACCAGTTTCTCATATGTCCTTCCAGAAAGACACACATGCTTGGATGTGCAAATAATGCTTACAAACTTGTTTTCTTATACACCCATACACATATATAGAAACACACATGTGCATGTGTGTGTACATATATGCATCATATTGTGTGTGAATTCTGTGCATCACATAGCTGAAAGCACAAGATGGTAGATACCCTTCTGCTTTTGTCTCTCAACAGTATAATTTGGAGGTCTTTCCTATCGTATTTATGAGGTCACCGCGTTCTTTTTTTGCTGACTGCATAGGCTTCATTGTAAGGATGTTTAACTAGCTGCTCCCAGTAGGCGTTTGGGTTGTTTCTAGTCTTTCTGATAAGCAGGACTGCATAGAATAGCCCTGCAGTATGGACATGGGGGATATTTCCTAGAAGTGCGATTGTTCGGTCAGTGCATGTGTATGTTAAATTTTGAGATCTGGCCAAATTGCTCTCCATAAAGCCTATCTCAGAGTGTCTGTTTCTCTGCTCTTTTCAACCCAAATTATCATCCCATTCTTTACTATGTGCCAATATTTTTGCTATTATAGGATAAAAACTATCTCAGTGAAGAATTGCATTTCTTTTTTAGAAACCCGAGTATCTTCTCCTATGTTTAAGAGCCATTTGAGGCCGGGCTCGGTGGCTCATGCCCGTTATCCCAACACTTTGGGAGGCTGAGGTGGGTGGATCACCTGAGGTCAGATTTCAACATCAGCCTGGCTAACATGGTGAAACCCTGTCGCTACTAAAAATACAAAAATTAGCCAAGCATGGTGGTGGGCACCTGTAATCCCAGCTACTCGAGAGACTGAGGCAGGAGTAACTCTTGAACCCTGGAGACAGAGGTTGCAGTGAGCCGAGATTGCATGATTGCACCACTCCAGCCTGGGAGACAGCAGCGAGACTCCATCTCAAAAAAAAAAAGCCATTTGAATTTCCCTTTGTATGAACTGTCTATTCATGTCCTTTACCCATTCTCTCTTTGATTGTTTCTATTGTTTTTTTTTTTTTTTGATGTTAGACTTTTTATCTTTTTATTTTCCTTGTTTGCTGCAGTGTGTACCAACCAGTGCAGTTTCTTAGTTGTAAGCAAGCATTCGGAGCCAGCACAGAGAGGGCGAGGGGAGGGCTGTACTCATCTCCTCTTCCAGATGGCAGTGATCAAAGGACGTGGTGATCGTGGGAACACTCTGGAGAGCACGTAGCCATATTTAAATATATTGACAACACAACCATTTAGTAGACTCAGGGTGACTTTGAGCCACATGTCACTGGCAGCTGTTAAAATCATGTCTGTACACGTACATGGATGGTTTCGATGGCACACCCTTGTTAGCTTTGTAACTTTTAGCTAAAGGGCCATATGGTGAAGGTATATTTTTTGCTGGTGCATTTCTTATTTCTTCTCTTTTCTTTGTCAAATATTTCCATTCCAGAAAATGAGGTGAGCCAGGCACAGTATGGTGCCTGCCTGTAATTGCAGCCACTCTGGAGGCTGAGGCAGGAGGATCACTTGAGCCCAGGAATTTGAGGCCACCCTAGGCACTGGGCAACATAGTGAGGTGCCATCTCTTAAAAAAAAAAAAAAAAGGAAAAGAAAAAAGAAAATGGGGCGAAATGCCTACGTAATCCAAGTGTCCAGTAAAGTTCTCTGTTCCAAGTAGACACCTAAAATAAAATGTTTGCTCAAAAAGGTCAATTCCTCCGTGTGCTGTTTTGCTGCCCTTCCTAAAGGCGTGTGCATCAGTGTAGCACTTCTTGACTAATGTTAATAGGTATTCTGTGATTTTTAAAAAGTGCCTATGATTATATTAATTTTGGAAAAGCTATTTTAAATATTAAAGCATTTTGAAACATATTTAACTTATAAAATAAAATCAGTTTCTTTACTAAAGGACTTCTCACAGCCTTTAATGTACCAGTAAATCCACTGATCTTCCAAGAGAAGGTTGCAAGATGCTGTCTTCTGCAAGTGTGTTTGTCCACAGAACCCTGTTTTCATATTTTCATGGTGTCTCATTGAAATACAGCTCAAGGCTGGGTGCAGTGGCTCACACCTGTAATCCCAGCACTTTGGGAGGCCAAGGCAGGTGGATCATGAGGTCAGGAGTTTGAGACCAGACTGGCCAAAATGGTGAAACCCCATCTCTATTAAAAATAAAAAAATTAGCAGAGCGTGGTGGCACATGGCTGTATCCTAGCTACTCAGGAGGCTGAGGCAGGAGAATCGCTTGAACTCGGGAAGCAGAGGTTGCAGTGAGCTGAGATTGTACCATTGCACTCCAACCTGGGTGATAGAGCGAGACTCTGTCTCAAAAAAAGAAAATAAGAAATGCAGCTCAAGCAGTTAGCTCAAAACTCATAAATGAATCAGGAGTACACATCAATTTGTTTGTCCCCTGATTTGTCTGAATTAGGCCAACAAGGATCTTTAACTGGAAACAGGGTTATTGGTAACTTGACTGCAGTCAGATTTCTAAAACTGAGTAAAAATGCGTTTGTGGTTCAATTGCAAACAAAGACATACTGGTTACTTTCTCCAGAATCCCCACCATATTGGCAGAAGTGTAAAATTAAGAGATTCTTAAAACACATCGTTTTAAATACATCATTTCTGGTAACGCCTCACTGCTCCTACTTGAGGTCAGGTACCACCCTCTCTGTCTGAGTTATCCAAATCAAAATGGGCCAGGGATGAGGGTATCGTGCTGGGACCAGACAGAGCCACCATCAACTGATGGCTTAAATTATGAAGCAAATTTACAGAGCCACTGGGGGGATGGACCAAAAGTGGGGTGAGAAGGCTCTTTACATCCAGCTCCTTAACAGGGCAGTTTATTCTTTCCTCTTGAGTATTTCTAAAATTGATTTTTAAAATCCCTTATTGGCCTTTTCTGTCTTCTTGAGGAATCTTGTCTGTTTTTTTTCCCCCAGTCTTCCTGAAATTTGGAACAGGAGTTCTCAACAGTGTTTTAGAACACTACGGGTGGCTGGGATGTGTCACAAGTCATCTGTGAGCTAAAGTAAACCATTAAAAGCACATGCATTTGCAAATTACCACCAAATAGAATGGATTCAAGAGTACCTTATAAAAGGTCTTATTTACCTACTTTGAGATCTCCTTTTTGAGTGGAATGAGCAGTTCTGATTGCATATATGGCTACAGTGCTTATGAGTAGCTTTATAGTTCCATTTTTATTTTCTCTTTTGGTAAGATTGCACTTGAGCTACAAAGATACCAGGGAACGTTTTCATTTGTAATAAGACAACTGCTATGATTACCTGATGAAAAGCAACCAAAATGTTGTGAGAAAAATGTTCAATAGTGGTATTGTGGCTTTAAAAATGTAATCAGGTTATTTGCATTCCTCAATAGTCTACACTTGTTACTTTTCTCTTTTTTTTTTTTTGAGACAGAGCCTTGCTCTGTCCCCCAGGTTGGAGTGCAGTGGTGCAATCTCGGCTCACTGCAAACTTTGCCTCCCGGGTTCAAGCCATTCTCCTGCCTCAGCCTCCTGAGTAGCCAGGATTACAGGTGTGTACCACCACACCCTGCAAATTTTTTTTTATTTTTGATAGAGATGGAGTTTCACCATGTTGGCCAGGCTGGTTTTGAACTCCTGAGTCCAAGTGATGCACCCATCTTGGCCTCCCAAAGTGCTAGGATTACAGGTGTGAGCCACCACGCCCAGCCTACACTTGTTACTCACGATATCGTCTGTATTTCCTTTGGAGCAGGAGTCTAGAATATACGTCATTTTGCTGGGCACGGTGGCTCACACCTGTAATCCCAGCACTTTTGGAGGTCAAGGCGGGCGGATCACGAGGTCAGGAGTTTGAGACTAGCCTGGCTAATATGGTGAAACCCCATCTCTACTAAAAATACAAAATTAGCCAGGCGTGGTAGTGCATGCCTGTAATCCCAGCTACTCGGGAGGCTGAGGCAGGACAATTGCTTGAACCCAGGAGGCGGACGTTGCAGTGAGTTGAGATCATGCCATTGCACTCCAACCTGGGCAACAAGAGCAAAATTCAGTCTCAACAAACAAACAAACAAAAAAAAACCTTGTCATTTTAAAAGTGAAATATAATATTTCAAAAGTATATATTTTTATTATTATAGTTAAGACTGATTTTTTGTAATTTTTCACTTTCAA
The DNA here is from genome assembly GCA_036589455.1 of Ateles fusciceps. NCBI lineage: Eukaryota > Metazoa > Chordata > Mammalia > Primates > Atelidae > Ateles > Ateles fusciceps. The sequence continues at coordinate 14,088,262 of JAZHEH010000078.1, forward strand.
GTGTCTTTTAATATATTCCCATCTCCAAAAATAGTTGCGCCACACTTGTTAATTTCTCCTCTCTGCCAGTTGGTGGGGGAGTCATCAAAGCCTAGTTCACTCCATTGTGTGTGTCACTCAAGGGAGCTTCATCCGGTATGCATGTTCATGGAGAACTTACCTCGAGAGGTGCTTCCTCATTTTCTTCCTGATCTGTAGCATCCTTGCTCCAGCTTTCATAGCAGCGGCGTGGGGATGCCTTCCTCTAGGCATCATGGAGTCAGCAGGATTGATTCCTTCTGAGAGCTACAAGGGAAGGATCTGTTTTAGGCCTCTCTCCTTGGCTTGCAGATGACCATTTTCTCCCTGTGACTTCACACTGTTGTCTGTCTTTCTCTGTGTCCAAATCTCCCTTTTTGTAAAGATATCAGCCATGTTGAATTAGAGTCCTCTCTAATGACTTCATTTTAATTTCATTACATCTGCAATGAGCAATTTCCAAATAAGGTCACATTCTGAAGGATGGTGGTTTAGAACTTCAACATACGAATCTGGGGAAGACACAATTCAACTCATAACAACATGCTAATTTGCTGCTTATGAACTTTTCTCCCTTTTTTTTAAAGAATGTACATGGCAAGTCAAAGCAAATGATCGAAAGTACCACGAACAACCTCATTTTATGAACACAAAGTTCTTTTGTATTAAGGAGAGTAAATATGCGGTGAGTTGATTTTAACTTTCTGAATTGTGTTTATTGAAATGCAGTTTTCCCAGTAGCTGGCATGCTTACTACCTTCATGCTACACCTGCCTTCCATGTAACCACCTGCCTGGGGCTATTGATAATCATTTTTTTTCCACTATCTCCAGTAATGGCTATAAGCAATGATAATCATATTTCTATAGAATGTCATTTTTATTGATGTTCACCTTTGGGATGGGTAGGGGGTGACCTGAAACAAAACAGAATTATGTAGATTGAAATTTTCTCTCTCTTTTTTAAATGTTAAGCTCTCTTAAGAATGTTTTATGAAAGAATATACAATGATGGCACAGAAGCCTTATGTCTGAAAGTAATGAGTTTGAAAGGAATCTCTTAATAACTAGTCTTCCCCTTCTCTGCCTGGAATGGATTTAGAGATTTTAAAGATATTTTTGACTCAAAAATGCTTGTTACCTTTGGAATATGATAAAGAACACTTAAAGATTAAACACGAAATACAAAAATTAGCCTGGCATGGTGGCATGTGCCCATAGTCTCAGCTACTTGGGGAGCTGAGACAGGAGAATCGCTTGAGCCCGAGAGGCAGAGGTTGCGGTAAGCTGAGGTTGTGCCATTGCACTCTAGCCTGGATGACAGGAGTGAGATCCTGTCTCAAAATGATGATAATAATAATAACAAAATAGTAATAAATATAAAGTGTGGGCTTAAATGTAAGATGTATGTTTTAGTTCCGAGAGCTTCCATAACAGAGTAACACAACTGGATGCTTTAAAACAACAGAGGTTTACTCTCTCCCGATACAGGGACCAGGAGTCTGAAATCCTGGTGTTGGCAGGGCTGACTCCTTCTGGAGGCTCTGCAGGAGAATCTGTTCCCTGCCTCTCCATGGCTTCTGGTGGCCACTGGCAATCCTCGGAGTTCCTTGGCTTATAGATGAAGTCCCTCCAGTCTCTGCTTCATCTGCAAAGGGCACTTTTCCTACCTGTGCTGCTGTCCAACTTTCTTCTTACAAGGACACCAGTCCGTATAAGCACCTCATTAAATTAGAGCCTGTCCTAATCATGTATGACTTCATCTTGATTATATCTATTTCCAAATAAGATCCCATTCATAGATATTATGGTTAGGACCTGAACACATCTTTTGGGGGACACAATTCAACCCCTTACAGTAGCTTTTGCTCTTTCTTACACAGTAGGCTCTGTCCTCACTTAAATGAACATGTTGCTCTTCCTGGCTTTGGCCACGTTGTTGTCTGCCTTTCCCCTGTTTTCTAACACTCTCTAATGGGTCAAAGACTCTGACAGCAGGATTTATTTGGTTCTGATGTCTGTTTCTTGTTACTATCTCTGTCATAGACTCCAAGTAGTCATTTTGAGGCTTGCCTAGAATTAAAAGCTTAAAAGAAATCTCAGTATCTTTCTTTCTTTCTTTTCTCAAGATGGAGTCTTGCTTTGTCACCTAAGCTGGAGTGCAATGGCGTGATCTTGGCTCACGGCAACCTCCACCTCCTGGGTGCAAGCGATTCTCCTGCCTCAGCCTCCTGGGTAGCTGGGATTACAAGCATGCACATGCCATCACGCCCAGCTAATTTTTTGTATTTTTAGTAGAGACAAGCTTTCACCATGTTGGCCAGGCTAGTCTCAAACTCCTGGGCTCAAGTGGTCCACCCACCTCGGTCTCCCAAAGTACTGGGGTTATAGGCATGAGCCACCACGCCTGGCCAAAATCTCAACATCTTTCTGACAGATTATGTTCCTTTGTCACTGTAGGCTGTGGGACTTAGTGATTTTTGCAGATGTATGTGTATATATTGTGATAAATATGGCATATGGCATCATTTGGAATGACTCTTATTTTTTCCAACAGAATAATGCAATTAAAACATACAAGTACAACGTTTTTACCTTTCTACCAATGAATCTGTTTGAGCAGTTTAAGAGAGCAGCCAATTTTTATTTCCTGGTTCTTCTTATCTTACAGGTAATGCCCTTTGCTATCTTAAATCTTTTTTGAATTATAATGACTCAATAACATCTAAGCTGCAGACATATATAATGTGAATAATCTTGAAAATGTTTTATATTAGCATGAGGGTTCTGTACACAAAGGAACAGTGCCTCATACACAGAACCAGCTCAATCAGTGTTATATGAACAGCCAAAGAGAACAAATGGAAATAGTCTCATTATGGAGTTTTAAAAAATTTCATGTTATACTGATATGGGTGTTAAAACTGGTATCCCTGAAGCAAATACAACTAAAATCTGGCCGGGCATGATGGCTCACACCTGTAATCTCAGCACTTTGAGAGGCCAAGGCGGGTGGATCACCTCAGGCCAGGAGTTTGAAACCAGCCTGGCCAACATGGCGAAACCCTGTCTCTACAAAAATACAAAAATTAGTCAGGCATGATAGCGGGTGCCTGTAATCCCAGCTACTTAGGAGGCTGAGACAGGAGAATCACTTCACCTGGGATGTGGAGGTTGCAGCAAGCCAAGATCAAGCCATTGCACTCCAGCCTGGGTGACAAAGTGAGACTCCATCAAAAAAAAAAAAAAAAGACCAGGCGTGGTGGCTCATGCCTGTAATCCCAGCACTTTGGGAGGCCGAGGTGGGCACATCACCTGAGGTCAGGAGTTCGAAACCAGCCTGGCTAACATGGTGAAACCCCATTTCTACTAACAATACAAAAAATTAGCCGGGTATGGTAGTGCATGCCTGCAGCTACTCAAGAGGCTGAGGCAGGAGAATCGCTTGAACCTGGGAGGTGGAGATTGCAGGGAGTCAAGATCATGCCATTGCACTCCTGCTTGGGCAACAAGAACAAAACTCCATCTTAAAAAAAAAAAAAACTTAAATCCTTACATTGTAAAATTATTTGCACCTTAAAATTAAACCTATTTTTTGTGCTTGTCTCTCATTATTGTACTTAGATGCTGAATTTCCCCCCCCAAAATCATTGATTTTTATTAATATTTTAGTTTTAAATAAGTTATTTTGTGGACTCTTTTTACATTTAAAAAGGCCTACTTAAAAAAGTTTTTTTCATAATTGTGGCAAAGGACCCACTTATCTGGAGAGCGTGATGTTTATCTGTGCAAGACCCGTTGCTGTAATCAAGGGAACTCTGCACACACTAGTTAGTGCCAGAATCAATCTTTAGTGTCTGCCGTGCAGGTTACAAAGGTCAGAATAGCCACCTGGTTTTATCAGATTCTTTTTTTTTTTTTTTTGAGATGAAGTTTCACTCTTGTCACCCAGGCTGGAGTGCAATGGTGCAACCTCGGCTCACTGCAACCTCTGCCTCCCAGGCTCAAGAGATTCTCCTCCCTCAGCCTTCCAAGTAGCTGGGATCACAGTCGCCCGCCACCATACCCAGCTAATTTTTGTATTTTTAGTAGAGACAGAGTTTCACCATGTTGACCAGGCTGGTCTTAAACTCCTAACTTCAGGTGATCCACCCGCCTTAGCCTCCCAAAGTGCTGGGATTACAGGCATGAGCCATGGCGCCCAGCACTTTATCAGATTCTTTACAGCAAGTGTTGAATTTGGAAAAGTTTCACCTGCTGGGATTGACCCTCTAAGGTTTTATGAAAATGGGGTAGAATGTGTGTCTAGCTGGGGGATGGGAGGATGAGCGGAGAGGAGAGAAAAGAAGAGACGATGCTAAAGAGAAATGGGTACTCAATAGATTTAGGAAACCATAAGACCTGCAAGTCAGACAGTAAAGCATGCCCTGTTATCAAGGGGGGATGCTTAGACAGGTGTGTGCAGAGGTTAGCACTACAAAGTCTAAGGTGCCGCTTTGTAGGAAGTAGGCTATTTTCCCCCTCCTTCTAGCAGGGAAGAGGAGATTTCACATATTCGCTGCGATATGGGAAGAAGAATCTTTCTGTCTTCCAACTACACCCTAGTTATCTTCTCTTAAGGTCAGCAATCCAAATTAGGGTAACAGTAATAGCCGTAAGCAGCTTCTTAACTTGCACTGTCACTACACTTAATTCTTCTAGTCTATAAGGTCAGGACTGGCATGACCTCCATTTTGCAGAGAAGAGCTGAGGACTAGTGAGCTACAGTAACTTGCTCAAAGTCCCACAAGCCATAAATGGTAGAGCTGGCCAAGACTTGGATCTAGGAGTTGACTCCAAAGCCTGTCATTTATGGCTCCATGATCAGGAGGATGGTTACGAGATAACTTTATTAAACTTGCATCCCAATCTTTTATTTAAATTTGGAGGCTGTCTTGATGGAGGCGGGCTTCCTGCAAGGCCAGTTCACTTTCTTGGCTGGGCCGATAGTGATAACCATGAAGGACACTTTCTTCTAATGCTCTCAGAGATGCTCTCCCTGTTCACTTGCTTTCAGAGGTAGCTAGTACCTCCTGCCATCTTTGCCTCCAACATGGGATCCTCAGAAACCACTGGCTGAGAAACCTGCAATGTAGAGCCTACTATGCATGCATTCCTTAAAAGTTAAGATGACTTTGGCCAGGTGCGGTGGCTCACACCTGTAATCCCAGCACTTTGGGAGGCTGAGGCAGGCAGATCACCTGAGGTCAGGAGTTCGAGACCAGCCTGGCCAACATGGTGAAATCCTGTCTCTACTAAAAATACAAAAAAAATTAGCTGGGTGTGGTGGCACAAACCTGTAATCCCAGCTACTCAGGAGGCTGAGGCAGGGCAATCGCTTGAACATGGGAGACGGAGGTTGCAGTGAGCTGAGACTGTGCCACTGCATTCCAGCCTGGATGACAGAGGGAGACTCTGTCTCAAAAAAAAAAAAAAAAAAAAAAAAAAAAGGCAGGCGCGGTGGCTCACGCCTATAATCCTAGCACTTTAGGAGGCTGAGGCAGGCAGATCACAAGGTCAGAAGTTCGAGACCAGCATGACCAACATGGTGAAATCTTGTCTCTACTAAAAATACAAAAATTAGCCAGGTGTGGTGGCACATACCTGTAATCCCAGCTACTCAGGAGGCTGAGGATCAAGTGAACCTGGGAGACAGAGGTTGCAGTAAGCCAAGATTGTGCCACTGCATTCCAGCCTGAGTGACAGAACGAGACTCCATCTCAAAAAAAAAAAAACAGTTAAAACAACTTCCCCCTTGCCACTCCTACCTTCCCACCCCCCAGTTAAATATAATTTTCACAAAAAATTTACAGCAACTCTTTTTTATGTATCATGATACAAAGCCTCCTTGGTGTCCACTTAAGGTCACAATAAGACAATTTCAGGAGACACTGCCCTCTAGACTCTGTTCCAGGTGTCCAGAAGCTAGAGAGAACCACTAGAAGGAGGTTGTCAGGTGCTTAAAGAGCTTTTCCTCCACACTCTGCAGGATGTAGACTTGTGTGATGACGGAGATGAGACAGAATTAGCAAGCTTAGTATTAGAAATCAGTTATCTGTAAGCTTGATATGGCTTCATGGGCACACACATAAGCCCTTTTTTTTTTCAGACAATTCCTCAAATCTCTACCCTGGCGTGGTACACCACACTATTCCCCCTGCTTCTGGTGCTGGGCATCACTGCAATCAAAGACCTGGTGGACGATGTGGTGAGGAGTTCTCATACAACGTTCTACTCATTGTTTTGAGTTTAATTGACTTTGGCATTCTTTCCTTCCGCGTTGAGATGTTTAAAACAGCATTTCCCCATCTTTCTTCTCAAGGCTCGCCATAAAATGGATAAGGAAATCAATAATAGGACGTGTGAAGTCATTAAGGATGGCAGGTACTGTGTCTTCTTTAATTAGTAACTGATTTACAAGGATGTAATGCATAACTCTGTCTAGAAACATATTCAGAGATAATTATTAGAATGGAAAGGCTATTAGTACATTAACTCTTTTTTTTCTTATTTTTGGAGACAGAGTTTCGCTCTGTCACCCAGGCTGGAGTGCAGTGGCATGATGGCTCACTGCAACGTCCGCCTCCCAGGTTCAAGTGATTTTCCTGCCTCAGCCTCTCAAGTAGCTGGGATTACAGGCATGCACTACCACACTTGGCTTATTTTTTGTACTTTTCATAGAGACGGGGTTTCACAATGTTGGCCAGGCTGGTCACAAACTCCTGACCTCAAGTGATCCGCCTGCCTCAACCTCCCAAAGTGCTGGGATTACAGGTGTGAGCCACAACGCCTGGCCTTAAATTATCTTTTTATTGAGTATGTACCCCTGTTGTAATAAATCTAATAAGGATAATGATAAAAATAGATAAAAAGGTGACTATTTGGGGTACTACATTTTATAGGAAATATTCATTAAAATTTTTAACATGTCAACACTTTTAAAAGTTTTAAACTATAATATTGTTTTAAAGATTTTCACATGTACAAAAGATACACCCAGTGGACATAATGAACCTACCATAAATAATAAACTTAATTTCTTTGGAGGCAGACATCTAATCACTATATGTTTATCTCCCATTCATTTATGGCCAAAAATGACCTGGAGATTTAAAATACATTTTAAATATATGTTTATGCCCCAGTTCCCCTAATGTTACAAAAATTTAGTAAACAATTCTTAACTCTAGGATTTAAAAAAAAAGTTTGGCTTATCTTTCAATAAACGAAATTTTAGTTATTTTACATTTCAATATTTCTGAAATTGTAAATTAGAAATTTGCATGTAAGTCTGAAATTACAAATGAATATGCTAGCATCTCCTTGGCAGGGCTACTGGGAGGCGATTCAGTTAGATTCTTCTATCAGATGTTCCAGTTTCCTCTGAGGACACCCCCTGTGCTCTGCCCTGCTGATGCTCAAGTTCTTATAGGCGTGACCCCACTGCAGCTGCTCGGGCCATGGCCCTGCCAGATATGTGCCCTAGACTTCCAAATTCAGGGCAACCCAGAGCTCCTCTTTACTAATGTGGGTAGCTATGGTGCAGTCTAGATATATGGGCTGGTCAGGCATGGTAGCTCACACCTGTAATCCCAGCACTTTGGGAGGTCAAGGCAGGAGGATCACTTGAGGCCAGGAGTTTCAGACCAGCTGACCAACTTAGTGAGACCCCCATCTTAACAACAACAACCTCGTCTGCTAGGTTCATTGGGACACTTACTCTATTTTACTTAATGAAGTGTTTCCTAATCTTAGAATTGCAACGAAAGCCAATTAAGATCTTTATAAATTGTTGTGATTTTGTCTTTTGACACTTAAAAGGTAACTCTGGAGCAGAATTTCCTTATTTGCAAGGGAAAAAAATCCATCAAAACATATTTATAGCTTGGTATAGTCTATATTTGAATTAGACACAGTGGAAGTGCGGCTGTAAGTCAGGTTATTTTCCTCGGTGTTGACACATAAAGTCTTGGAATTAGGCCTTAGTCACTATTTTTAGCACTTGAATTTGCAGTTCTGCCTGGAGGCTCTTGCTCAGAAAACAACTCATTACTCATCGCTGAGCTGGTGCTCTGGTCACAGTTGCCTATATTAATTTAACAAACACGTGCGGACTACTTTCTGCATGTTGGAGGCAGGACAGTATCCTTGAGAAACTTAACAGTTCAAGACAGAAGATGAGACACCTATGCACATCATTCTAATAAAATCCATGTCAGAATAAAAAAGATAGAAACAAAATGCTCTGATGGTACACGGAAGGGAAAAATTACTTTAGCAAGGGAATGTCGGAAAAGATGTCAACACATGAGCAAAGCCCTGAGGATCATCCTCTGGAGAGGCTGAAGGAGTTGTGTAAACCCAAGTTGTGCTGACAACACAAAGCTCCATCAGGCAACTGCCCATAATCCAACGTGGGTATAGCCTTGGGGCCTTAAAGGGAATGCAGTGTCTTTGTCAATTAAGCCTTTACAGTTAAGAAGTTAACAGGCCGGATGAGGTGGCTCAAACCCATAATCTCAACACATTGGGAGGCCAAGATGAGTAGATCACCTGAGGTCAGGAGATCAAGACCAGCCTGGCTAACGTGGTGAAACCCCCTTTCTACTAACAATACAAAAATTAGCCAGGCATGGTGGCACGCCTGTGGTCCCAGCTACTCAGCAGGCTGAGGCAGGAGAATGGCTTGAACCCTGGGAGGCGGAAGTTGCAGTGAGCTGAGATCGTGCCACTGTACTTCAGCCTGGGTGACAGAGTGAAACTCTCTCTCAATAAAAAATAATAATAAATAAATAAATAACAAAGATAATCTAAACAGCAGAGAGGAGGCAAGCTCTGAAGCCCCACAAAGACTCTGGCCCATGTGGGTGCCATAACGTAGGTGCCCCTTTCATGGGACCAGCACGGAGCAGTGCTGCATCACTAGGAAGGAACACAGCAAGCGGGGGAACTGGACATAAGGAAAACCAAAAGGGGGTGGCAGGTATTTCCCTACCACACACGTAAGCGGCCCCCATAAACTCTTCCTTCCATGACCTAGATGGAAAGAAGATATCAAAGCCGTCATCACTGCTTCCTTCAGGGGTCAATGCACTTTTCATTCCCACTTAATATGTTTACATCATTAAAGAGCAAAATTTTAGCATTTTCTCTGTGACTTGGGCGTTTTCCAGAATCTGTAACATCCAGAAAAAATAGTAATTCCCTTGCCTATAACTTAAAAATTCAATAAATTCATCATTATTTGTAATCCTTAGGTTCAAAGTTGCCAAGTGGAAAGACGTTCAAGTTGGAGATGTCATTCGTCTGAGAAAAAATGACTTTGTTCCAGTAAGTGAGCCAATTCTGCCTCTCCCGTTCCTTGTACTCCCCCAGCCCCTGCACGCAGCTTCTCCTTCGGGGTCTGGGGTGTTATTCGTGCCGTCGTTGTTTTGGACAGGCTGACATTCTCCTGCTGTCCAGCTCTGAGCCTAACAGCCTCTGCTACGTGGAAACAGCAGAACTGGATGGGTAAGTGTGTCTCAATGGGCCTGATCTTAAAGCTGGCCTTTGAAGGCACATGCATTCCATTGAAATCAGGGCACTCTGGACCAGAGGGCTTGAGATCTGGCCTTGCCTCTGCCACCTGCTGCCTGTCCCTACCGATCTCACCTTTGCTCCTTCTGTAAAGTGGAGCTCTTACTACCTGCCTGTCTTCACCTCTCAGGGAAGGTAAAAGGATCAGATGGAAGCATGTGTGTCTGAGCCCCTTGTCAACTGCTGAGCAGTGTCCAGACAGTTATAAATAATATTGAGGTTATTATCTATGTCAGAGAAAAGAGCAGATTTTTAAAGTCTTTTCAATAGGCAATTAATTAATTAATTAATTTAATTATTTATTTTAAGACAGAGTCTCACTCTGTCACCCAGGCTGGGGTGTAGGGGTGCTATCTCAGCTCACTGCAACCTCCACACTCACTGGGTTCAAGCGATTCCCCTGCCTCAGCCTCTTGAGTAACTGGGATTACAGGTGTCCATCCCCACACCCAGCTAATTTTTATGTTTTTAGTGGAGACGGGGTTTCACCATGTTGGCCAGATTGGTCTCAAACTCCTGACCTCAAGTGATCTGCCTGCCTCTGCCTCCCAAAGTGCTGGGATTACAGGCATGAGCCACCACCGCACCTGACTCTTTATTCTTAACTATAAAACTGCTGTTATTTCCGTGAGAGATTCTAAAGCTTTACCAAGACATAAGATCCTAATGTGCCCTGTCAGAACAGATTGGTGAGGTTGAGAATGAACTTACCTAGTCTGGGGAAATTCCTGGGTGTATATTCGAGAATCCTGTATAAAGCCATCAGTCGTGAGAAGGGAGCCTCGCCCTCAAGAGCACATGTCCCTGGCCTGCCCTTGTGCCCACACACAGGGACCTTACCTTGCACTACGGTGAGGCAATTGGGAGTAAAACTACCACCTCCTGTCCCAAATAAAATTATCTTTCAAAAACATGTGATCCAGCTATTCACTCTGGAAAGGAATTTGACAGAGGCGAAATGGAATTTCTGTAACAAATATGTGTTATAGAATCATCTTAATGTGATTAAATATTAGATGCTACATTTTCAAACCTCAGTTTGGTAGTCCCAGCTGGTGGAAAGGGCCAAGTTAATGAGAAGGATGTTTGTGGGTGCCTCTGTCCTAACCTTCACAACAACCAACAGTGAAAGGAACCAACATTTCCCAAGGTCAGAAATTTTCTCTAGTTCAGGGGGATAATCTTATCCAAACCTGAATTTCCAAGGTGAACAGAGTTTGAAAATAGAAACAGCTAATTATTTAACCTTCATGTCCAGGTATGGCTAATGTAACTGTGGGTGATTAACTTCCATTTCTGACTCCAAAATTTATTCATTTAATTCATTTTTTCCCCTTCCTTTAGAGAAACCAATTTAAAGTTTAAGATGTCGCTTGAAATCACAGACCAGTATCTCCAAAGAGAAGATGCATTGGCAGCATTTGATGGTTTGTAGGAAACAAGTCGTACTTTGCTTTAAATTTTAGTTGCTTGGTTCAATTTCTATTGATTAAAACCAGAAAATCTTTTATATGAGACTAATTATGTAAATCTTATATTTTTCAAAGGTTTTATTGAATGTGAAGAACCCAATAACCGACTAGATAAGTTTACAGGAACACTATCTTGGAGAAAACAAGGTTTCCTTTGGATGCTGATAAAATTTTGTTACGTGGCTGTGTGATTAGGAATACCGATTTCTGCCATGGCTTAGTCATTTTTGCAGGTACTTTCACAGTTTCTTGGGAAATTAATCTGCTGTGAGCTTTAAAGACTTAAAGGGGAGGATTACTTTTCTGTCCTTTCTCCATCAAAACCAAAAGAAGAGCAATTTTTTTTTTTTTTTTTTTTTTTTTTTTTTTTTTTGAGCTGGAGTCTCACTCTATAGCCCAGGCTGGAGTGCAGTGGCACGATCTCAGCTCACTGCAACCTCTGCCTCCTGGGTTTTTTTTTTTTTTTTTTTTTAAATTTTTTAAGTGATTTTCCTGCCTCAGTCTTCTGAGTAGCTGAGATTACAGGTATGTGCCACCATGCCCAACTAATTTTTGTATTTTTGGTAGGGACAGGGTTTTGCCATGTTGGCCAGGCTGGTCTCGAGCTCCTGACCTCAGGTGATCTGCCTGCCTCAGCCTCCCAAAGTGCTGGGATCACAGGCATGAACCACCATGCCCGACCAAGAAGGGTAATTTTATTGACGTGCTAGTGAATTGATTTTCCCAATTGATGATCACATTGAATTCTCCATTTTCAGGTGCCGACACTAAAATAATGAAGAATAGTGGGAAAACCAGATTTAAAAGAACTAAAATTGATTACTTGATGAACTACATGGTTTACACGGTATTTATTTTCCATCTCAGTAGATCTCTCATCTAGATTGCTGTCTTTTGTGCCAATATTATTGTATGTTTTTCTAATACAAACAAATTTTATCTCTTTAGGTGGAATAGAAAAATGCTTGGGCAGTCCAAGCTTCAAATGCAGGAAGAAGGGATTTCTTTTTCTTTTTTTTTTTTTCAGAAATGCCTCACTTTTTCTCAGAAATGCCACACTTCTAACAGGAGAATCCCCTTGGGAAGGGAAATTTTAGTTATAGGGTGGCCTAAGTGCTTTGATGACTGGAACTGGAAAACCAGGAAGCCCTAGATAAATTAGTGAAGCTGGACTCCTAAAGTCAATGTAGGGTTGATGTCATTGCTGTTACTTTCCCATAAGTCAGTTCTCTTAAAAGCAAACCTCTCCCCCGGCCCCTACGTATACTGTATAACTCCAAATACAAGGCAAGGCCAAAAATAAAGTATGTCAAGGATCCTCAAGACCACTCCCAGGTTTGATGGTTCACTGGAAGGACTCAGACCTCCGTACGTAATCGTACTTACAGCTGTGACTCATTACAACAAAAGGACACAGAGCAAGATCAGCCAAAGGCTCATGGGGCAAAGTGCAAAGGAAACCAGGCACAAGCTTCCAGAAGTCTGCCACCCCACCCCCACACTCCCTTCCCAAGCCACACACACAACAGGCACTTAATTCTCCCAGGAGCAATTAATGACACCACATGTGAAATGTCGTCTATACCAGGGAAGCTCATGAGAGACTCAGTGTCAAGAGTTTTTAACAACAAAAAAAAGCTTCAGACTCCCCCACAGGAATGCAGATGGTCAACATGAACCATGCTTTTTGCACAGTTAGGCATCCTGAGCTATTCTTTTTTTTTTTTTTTTTTTTGAGATGGAGTTTTGCTCGTGTTGCCCAGGCTAGGGTGCAATGGCTCGATCTTGGCTCACTGCAACCTCCGTCTCCCAGGTTCAAGCAATTTTCCTGCCTCAGCTTCCTGAGTAGCTGGGATTACAGGCACCTGCCACCCAGCCCAGCTAAATTTTTGTATTTTTGGTAGACACGGGGTTCCACCATGTTGGCCAGGCTGATCTCAAATTTCTGACCTCAAGTGATTCGCCCACCTTGGCCTCCCAAAGTGCTGGGATTACAAGTGTGAGCCACTGCACCCAGCTTATGAGCTATTCTTATAAAAGAATAAAAAATAAGGAACCAGGAAATCCTCCCATCTAAGTTCTTAGATACCAGCCAAGGACTAACCTTGCAAGCAAGCCTTTGGAGGAAGCAATCTCAGACCTGCTGTGTTCATTCTTCTGCCCATGTGGTGACCCCCAAATATTAAGCACCCCTTCCATTTCCCAGTGAAAAACTTTTTCAAATATTTAGTTCAATTTGAATACATACTTCTAATACTTAGTATATGATTGCCTATACATATTTAAAATCATATAAAAGTAATAATTTTTAAGAAACATTTTCCCCTGCCTTCTCGTTTTGTAAAAATTGTATTTGAACTTTTCAGATTCATCTTCGGTGTCATGGTTGTGGTTATGAGTATGACACTCTCAAAGAGCCTGTTGGCACTCTGGTGTTTCCATGACCAAGTTGAGATATAGCACTTTTGGAGTCTGTGTGCAGAAATTTAAATTTGTCTCTGAAAATTTTATTCCCACTTACAAATCCCCCAAGTACTACCATGATAGTTGACATTTTATTCCTTCCATAAGTATATGCTCATAACTTCTACCACATAATACTTATTGCTTCTTAAGTGATCTTATTTTACAATGTCATGCAATACTTGTGACATTATACCTTAAGGAATAATGACCCAAATATAGGTGAAATCTTCTTGCCCTAAAAAAAAAAAATTCTAGCTGGGTGAGAGTCACCTGTGATCCCAGCAATTTGGGAGACTGAGGCAGGCAGATCACTTGAGGCCAGGAGTTTGAGACCAGCCTGGCCAACATGGTGAAACCCCGTCTCTACTAAAAAGACAAAAATTAGCTGGGTGTGGTGGCATGCACCTGTAATCCCAGATACTGGGGAGGCTGAGGCATGAGAATCGTTTGAACCAGGGAGGCAGAGGTTGTAGTGAGCCGCAATGGCACCACTGCACTCCAGCCTGGGCAATACAGTGAGACACTGTCTTAAAAAAAAAAATCCGTTGAATATTTCTATAAGCGTTCCAATTCAGCCTTGTTGGAAGTTGTTTCATGCTAAGTAAGATATCTTCCCCAAACAGTATGTCACTTCAACCTCTGCCCTCCAGGTTCAAGTGATTCTCCTGCCTCAGATCTTGAGTAGCTGGGATTACAGGTGCCCGCCACCACGCCCAGCTAATTTTTTGTATCTTTAGTAGAGACAGGGTTTCACCATGTTGGCCAGGCTGGTCTCAAACTCCTGACAAAGTGCTGGGATTACAGGCGTGAGCCACTGCGCCTAGCCGTTTTTCTAGTAATTGAGAGAATGCCCTGTAACAGAAGACTCTTTAAGGATTTGAATATAAGACACCTCCTTCTCTTTTGAAAGATAATTTTGGGAACAAAACCTCACCTTCTATGGGAGATGTAGGATATATCAGTCAACCATAGCAATCAAAAGACTTTCAAAGCATTATGTTGGCACTGTTTTTATTTTGCATATATTATTTTTACAGACTACTAAATTCTCAAACATATAAAATATTGAGTAAGATTAATTAGCATCTAGGAAATGCAAGAGGTTGGAAATCCATCTTCAGAATGCATTTAAACATTTTCTACCTTCTAGATCATTGTCGTTCTTATTCTGCTTTCTGCTGGTCTTGCCATTGGCCATGCTTATTGGGAAGCACAGGTGGGCAATTACTCTTGGTACCTCTATGATGGAGAAGACGCTACACCCTCCCTCCGTGGATTCTTCAATTTCTGGGGCTACATCATTGTTCTGAACACTATGGTACCCATCTCTCTCTATGTCAGGTAAGGCTGTCCTCTCTGGCATTTTGCCCTAATGGAAGAATGTTGTACCTTTTCCCAAGGTAGCACCTTCATTTCTAGCAATCATTGTTTCAAAGATCACAAAGGACAGGTAAGAAAATCACATTCATTCCCGAAATGAGGGTAAGAGAGGAAAAGGAAATTAACATCTGTGTGTCCACTCTGTGCCAGGCACCTTTTATCTCGTCCTTTTTGCAGTTAAGGCTAGCGAAGTTCAAAGATCGATTGCTACTCCTGTAATCATTGTCTTATTAGTAAGGCTCTTCTCACTGGGTTCCAAAGCCCAGGCTTCCCCTTCTTCCTGGGAGGAGGGGGAGAGTTAGCAGGCGATGGAAAAACTTCGTTTTCCCTTTCAGAGGCTGTCCTCACCTCTTGTCTGTGCCTTCCTTATTATCATTTCCCACACCCATGGTGGAAAACAGGTGTTTTCTGGCTACTACCTCCTAGTAGGAAAGAAATGTTCTGTCCTTCATCAGCCTCTCAAGATGTTCAATGTCCATCCCAACAACAAAGTCAGGGACATATCTCTGACAAGTGGTAAGCAGCTGATTTGGTGATACTTCTCCCTTTTTTACTTTTTCTTTTTTTGCAGTAGACTCTCACCCTGTTGCCCAGGCTGGAGTGCAATGGCGCAATCTCAGCTCACTTCAACCTCTGCCTTCCAGGTTCAAGTGATTCTCCTGCCTCAGATCTTGAGTAGCTGGGATTACAGGTGCCCGCCACCACGCCCAGCTAATTTTTTGTATCTTTAGTAGAGACAGGGTTTCACCATGTTGGCCAGGCTGGTCTCAAACTCCTGACAAAGTGCTGGGATTACAGGCGTGAGCCACTGCGCCTAGCCGTTTTTTTTGTTTTGTTTTGTTTTGTTTTAAAAGATGGAGTTTTGCTCTTGTTGCCCAGGCTGGAGAGCAGTGATGCCATCTCGGCTCACTGCAACCTCCGACTTCCTGGTTCAAGCAATTCTCCTGCCTTAGCCTCCTGAGTAGCTGGGTTCACAGGAACCATACCTGGGTAATTTTTTGTATTTTTCATAGAGATGGGGTTTCGCCAAGTTGGCCAGGCTGGTCTGGAACTCCCAACCTCAGGTGATCTGGTCTCCCAAAGTGCTTTGATTACAGGTGTGGATCACCATGCCCAGCCTTTTTCTTTCTTTAGTATGAAAGTTCACTGCCCTTGACCAATTGACTGTGAGACCTTTTTGGGAAGGATAGTGCTTTGGAATAAGCCCAACAGCCAGAGTTCATTCCTACTTCTGATAAAGAATAGCCCAGAGACTTTGGGATCACATACACACCTATAATTAGAGGCGTTTATTTTATTTTAATGTTATTACATGTGCATTTGCTTTATTTTTAATTTGATTACACGTAGTTACTGTTGTTCTTTTAACATGAAGAACATCTGTTTCACAGCAACTTTGAAAAAAACTGAGATGAGTGTTACCTTTGTCAAGGGAACTATTACACAGACAATTTAGCCTAAAACTATCAATGTGTATTATAAAAGGTATGTCATGTGACAAACATGATTTCTTTATTTTTCTTGGAAATAAAGGTCCTTTGAAAACATGTTGGAGCAAGTTCTTCTAGATAGTATCTCTGCTTTGACTTCAACCCTCATTCAGAATAAACCCACCCTCCGAGGCCCCAAGTGTGATCTGGTGCTCAGCCCTCCACCCCGCCCATACCTTCTGTACCTCAGCTCACCTCCCTGGGCTTCTGCCACTCTAACTCCCTTGATATTTTTCCTACCACAGGGCCTTTGCACCTGGTCTTTTCTCTGCTGGGACCATCCTCCCCTAGGTATCTAACTGCTGCCCTTTCACTAAAAAGGCCTCTACTCAGACAGCACCTTATTACCGTGGTCTTTCCTGACTCATTGTGTTTCTGACCTTCACTTCTCCGTCCTGGAGTTCGTCTCTCCTTACCCTGCTTTGCTTTGATTTTCTTTTTTTTTTGAGACGGAGTCTCCCTCTGTTGCCCAGGCTAGAGTGCAGTGGCATGAGCTCCCCCTCACTGCAACCTCTGCCTCCCTGTTCAAGCGATTCTCCTGCCTCAGCCTCCTGAGTAGTTGGGATTACAGGTGTGCCCCAACATACTTAGCTAATTTTTGTATTTTTAGTAGAGACAGAGTTTCACCATGATCCACCTTCCTTGGCCTCCCAAAGTGCTGGTGCTGGGATTACAGGCATGAGCCACCGCGCCCAGCCTTTTTTTTTTTTTTTTTTGAGGCAGAGTCTCGCTCTGTTGCCCAGGCTAGAGTACAGTGGCATGACCTTGGGTCACTGCAACCTCTGCCTCCTGGCTTCAAATGATTCTCCTGCCTCAGCCTCCTGAGAATCTGGGACTACAGGCACCTGCCACCACATTCGGCTAATTTTTTAAATTTTTAGTGGAGAAGGGGTTTCATCATGTTGCCTAGACTGGTCTCAAACTCCTGATCTCAAGTGATCCACCCACCTTGGCCTCCCAAAGTGCTGGGATTACAGGCGTGAGCCACCACACCTGGCCCCCTGCTTTGACTTTTTGCAGAGAACTTTCACCTCCGATACAGCCTCTCTTTATTAGTATATTTATTTGTCTGTCTCTACTAGAAAGTGGCCTCCTTTAGAGCACGGCCTTTGTTTTGTTTACAGACATGTCCCCTGCACCTAGAGCAGTATATCTGGTATGTAGTAGATACTTAGGAAATAGTTATGGAAGGGAGAGAAGTGGGGAGAGAGTTATTTTTCCATCTGTTTAACTTGTTATGGACTTTCTTTGCCCACCTAACAATTGCATGTTATGTAAACAGCTTCCTTAAAACTGAGATACGTAATGTCCCTTGTAGTTTTAAATTTCAGATGATCCTTTTAGAGTATCTAATTTTGGATATTCTATAACCTTATAATAATTTAGGGATCATGATTTAGGAGTATTTGCCAAAAGTCATTTGCCCTATTTGAGAGCACAGTGGAGTCTGCACCCTAGAGTACTCTTATCTCCCTCTGCCCTACCACTGAGGGCAAAGGTGAACGTGGCCATTCCAGTTGCCCCTCGGTGCAATGGGGAATGGGGGAAAAGAGAGTCAGCCTTGCTGTGTCCGCAGCTCTGTCTGCAGTGTTGCTGTGTCATCCATTCTGGTGGACTATGTATTCTGAACTTGGGTGCCTTAGGTAAACGTGCCCAGGAGGGAGTGGGAAATTTTACTGAGCAATTTTGAATGGAAATTACTTGTCTAAAATCAGCTTGACCCTGAAGCCTGAGAATGATGCACGTGGTTAGGAGAAACCAGAGACTGAGTGCATGGGCTTGTCCTCCCTGTAGAGGGCTTAGTTTGGGCTGATGTAACAAAAGACATTCAAAATTTATTGCTCATAGATCTGGAGGCTGGGACGTCTCAAATCAGAGCACTGGCAGATTCAGGGTCTGGTGATGGCTCACTTTCTGCTTCATAGCCACAGCTGGTGCCTTCTAGCTACTTCCTCACATGGCAGAAGGGGCAAGCAAGCTCCTTTGGGCCACTTTGATAAGGGCACTAATCCCATTCATAAGGGTGGACTCCTCATGACCTAATGACCTTAAAGGCCCCACCTCAATACTGTTGAATCGGGGATTAGGTTAGAAACCCCCTCCAGCTTACAGATTTGGAGGGGGGATTCTAACATTCAGACCATAGTAGTAGATAAGCAGCTTGCTCTTGTCTGTACAATGAGAATAAAATCTCTACTACTTGCCACTCATATCTCAGCTCTCTAAGGAAAATAATCTTCTGTCTTCCTAGCGTGGAAGTGATTCGTCTTGGACAGAGTCACTTCATCAACTGGGACCTGCAAATGTACTATGCTGAGAAGGACACACCCGCAAAAGCTAGAACCACAACACTCAATGAACAACTCGGGCAGATCCATTATATCTTCTCTGATAAGACGGGAACGCTCACACAAAATATCATGACCTTTAAAAAGTGCTGTATCAATGGGCAGATATATGGTGAGTGGAAGCCATCACTCATTTTCTGGGTGAGTGGGGGCTGCTTGCCCTGTACAGGGCACTACCTGGACCAGAGCCTGTCTCCTGGGGTTGCTGGTGCCCTCCCAATGCAGAGTCCTGCTGTGTAGGCCATTCTCCAGCTGGATGCCAGAGGAGCACCATGGACAGCACTGGGGGACACATGCGTGGAAGAGGACAGCAGCCAGAAGTGGACTCACAGCTGGGTGTAATGGCTTATGCCTGTAATCCCAGCACTTTGGGAGGCTGAGGCAGGCGGATCCCTTGAGGTTAAGTGTTCAAGACCAGCCTGGCCAACAAGGCAAATCTCTGTCTCTACTAAAAATATAAAAATTAACCAGGTGTGTTGTTGGTACACGCCTGTAATCGCAGTTAGTCGGGAGGCTGAGGCAGAATTGCTTGAACCTGGGAGGCAGAGGTTGCAGTGAGCCAAGATCACGTCACTGCACTCCAGCCTGGGCAACAGAGTGAGACTCTTGTCTTAAAAAAGAAAAAAAATTAGAAGTCTCACTACTGTATAATCTAGCAATTCCACTTCAGGTTATATACTCAAAGTAACTGAAACAGGGACTCAAGGAGGTATTCGTACATGGCAGCATTATTCATAATAACCAAAAGATGGAAGCAGCCCAAGCATTCATCAGTGGATGAATGCTTGAACAAAATGTGGTATACATGCAGTGGAATATTATTCAGAAGAAAAATTTGACAAATGCCACAACACAGATGAACCTGAACTCATTTATGCTGGAGGTTGCAATTTTTTGAATTTTTACAATCAGACCTTGGTGGTGACCTTGAGCAGTAGGACATAAATAACTCCCACACGCTTAGCATTCCAATAATGGAACACTAGGCATAAATGGGTTGAGGACATTATGCTGTGTGAAGTAAGCCAGTCACAAAAGGACAAATATTGTATAATTCTGCTTATATGAGGTACTTAGAATAATCAAATTTATAGAGACAAAGTAGAATGGTGGTTACCAGGGGTGGGTGGCAGGGGAGGGGGAAGGGCAGGGGAATTGGGAGTTTGTTTAAAGTGTACAAAGTTTCAATTTTGCAAGATGAAACAACTGCACAATAGTATGAATATACTTCATGCCACTGAACTGCATGCTTAAAAGTGGTTAAATTGGGCTGCATGCAGTGTTTTATGCTTATAATAACAACACTTTTGGAGGTCAAGGCTGGAGGATCGCTCAAGACCCAGAATTCTAGACCAGCCTGGGGAACAAAGCAAGGCCCCTTCTCTACAAAATTTAAAAAATTAGCAGCGTATGGTGGTGCATGCCTATAGTCTCAGCTACTTGGGAGGTTGAGGCAGAAAGATCCCCTGACACCACCGCACTCCAGCATGGGTGACAGAGCAAGACCCTGTCTCAAAACAGCAACAACAAAAATTGGTTGGCTGGCGTGCAGTGGCTCACACCTGCAATTCCAGCACCTTGGGAGGCCGAGGCAGGCACATCCCTTGAGACCAGCCTGGGCATGGTGACAAAACCCCATCTCTGTAATAATAATAATAACAACAACAACAATACAAAAGTCAGCTGTGCATGGTGGTATGTGCCTGTAGTCCCAGTTACTTGAGAGGCTGAAGTAGGAGGATCACCTGAGGCCAGGGACATTGAGGCTATTGTGAGCTGGGTTTGCACCACTGCACTCCAGCCTGGGTGACAGAGTGAAACCCTTACTCGAACAAAAAAATTGTTAAGATGGTGAATTTTATTATGTGTATTTCACTACAGCTTTTTGTTTTCTTTGTTGTTTTTGTTTTTGAGATGGAGTCTCGCTCTGTTGCCCAGGCTGGAGCACAGTGGTGTGATCTCAGCTCACTGCAACCTCTGCCTCTGAGGTTCACATGATTCTCCTGCCTCAGCTTCCCGAATAGCTGGGATTTCAGGTGCACACCATCATGCCTGGCTAATTTTTTTTTTTTTTTAGTAGAGACGGGGTTTCACCATGTTGACCAGGCTGTTCTTCAACCTCTGACCTCAAGTGATCCACCTGCCTCTGCCTCCCAAAGTTTTGGGGTTACAGGCATGAGCCACCATATCTGGCCTACAGTTGTTTTTTGTTTTTGTTTTTGTTTTTTGAGACAGAGTCTCACTTGTCGCCCAGACTGGAGTACAGCGGTGGGATCTTGGCTCACTGCAACCTCCTCCTTCCAGATTCAAGTGATTCTCCTGCCTCAGCCTCCCAAGTAGCTGGGACTACAGGCGCGTGCCACCATTCCTGGCTAATTTTTGTATTTTTGGTAGAGATAGAGTTTCACCATGTTAGCCAGGCTAATCTTGAACTCCTGACCTCAGGTGATCCACCCATCTCAGCCCCCCAAAGTGCTGGGATTACTGGAGTGAGCCACCACACCCAGCCAATTGTTTTAAAAGTTGATTTCAGTTCTTATTTTCTGAAACATTTAGAAATTTAATTTTCTGTAAGTTTACAAATAATAAGGCTAATAGTATATTTAAATAGAGTGTTCTCTATTTCAAATAGACTTAATAGCACAACTGTTTAAAACGATGTAGGGAAATGAATATATACTTCCTACTTGTAGGAAACTGTACACTGTGAGTGCCTTTTCTCATATGGAGTATCAGTGAGGATGGAGGGATGCTGAGGGCCTGAGGACGTGGCTCACATGTGTGGGTCCTTCTGACTTGGGAGAGGTAAAGCATTTCAAAGGATATGATTCAGACCCCTAGGATAAGGTAGTGGAGAGGGACAGGCACCAGTATTTGAGTATCTAGACCAGGGGTCAGCAAACGTTTTTGTAAAGAGCCAGATAATAAATATTTTAGCCTTTCCAGGTCATATATGGTCTCACCACCATCATTATATGAGCAAAGCCAGGAGAGGAGGGGCTTCTGGACACAGGTGGAGAATCAATTTGTTTTGTCCTGTTTGTTTCTCAGGGGACCATCGGGATGCCTCTCAACACAACCATAACAAAATAGAGGTAAGGCCTTTAAGCTGAAGAATTGTTTGGGGTGCTGGGGATGTATGTCAAGGTCGCAGCAGGGCTATGCTTCCTTTGAAGGTCTAGGGAAGACTCTTTTGTTGCCTCTTCCCTGCACCTGGTGGTTACCCACAGTCCTTGGTGTTCCTTGGCTTAGAGACTTGAAACACAACTCTGTGTCTCTACCTCTGTTATCACATGGTATACCCCTATGTGTCTGTGTGTCTCTGTATTCACATTTCTCCTTCTTTTTTTCTTTTTGAGACAGAGTCTCACTCTGTTGCCCAGGCTGGAGTGCAGTGGCATGATCTCGGCTCACAGCAACCTCCACCTGTTGGGTTCAAGCGATTCTCCTGCCTCAGCCTCCTGAGTAGCTAGGATTACAGGCATGCATCACCACACCCAGCTAATTTTTGTATTTTAGAGACAAGGTTTGACCATGTTGGTGAAACATGTTAGATCTTCGTGATCCACCCGCCTCAGCCTCCCAAAGTGCTGGGATTCCAGGCATGAGCCACCAGGCCTGGCCAGCACATTTCCCCTTCTTATAAGGATACTAGTCATTGGATTAGGACCCACCCTAATCAAGTATGATCTCATTTGATCTTGATTACATCTGTGAAGATCCTGTTTCTAAGTAAGGTCACATTCATAGGTACCAGAAGGTTAGAATTTCAATGTATCTTTTGGGGGAACACAGTTTAATCCACCGCAAAGTACCTTTTGACTGGGCATGGTGGCTCATGCCTGTAATCCCAGCACTTTGGAAGACTAAGGTAGGCAGATCAATTGAGTCAAAGAGTTTGAGACCAATGAAAACCCCATATCTACAAAGAAATACAAAAGTTAGCCAGGTATGGTGATGCATGCCTATAGGCCCATCTACTCAGAAGGATTGCTTGAGCCCAGGAGGCGGAGGTTGCAGAGAGCTGAGATCGAGCCACTGCACTTCAGCCTGGATGACAGAGTGAGACCCTGTTTCAAAAAAAAAAAAAAGTGTCTTTTTATTTAAGATAGCTGTGAGCCTCTTGACATTTAAGAATATGCTAAAATCCTAAGGTGGTTTTTACATTTCAAAGGATGCAAAGAAATGAGTGAGTGGATTGCTTGCCTTTGAAGAAAAATTCATGTCATTTGTTAAGTCAAAAATATTTTATAAAATCATATTTTGCTTTTCTTTATTTCTTTCAGCAAGTTGATTTTAGCTGGAACACATATGCTGATGGGAAGTTTGCATTTTATGACCACTATCTTATTGAGCAAATCCAATCAGGGAAGGAGCCAGAAGTGCAACAGTTCTTCTTCTTGCTTGCAGTTTGCCACACGGTCATGGTGGATAGGACTGATGGTGAGTGTTTCCCTGGCATCTCAGGCATTGGAGATCAGGTTTTTCATTTCCAGGTAATTCCTACTTATGACTCAAACGCATGTCAAGTAGTACACACATCTGTCTCATATTCGAATGCAGTGAATATTTTTCAGCACCTACCACTAGATGGTTTATGAAAGAGCAAAGTAGGAAACAAGCTTCTTGTCTCTGAAAATTTACATCTTATTCATAGTTATAGCTCCAGGTGTGTTTTTTTCACCTTATAAATGAAATCTGATTGAAAGAAATGGTTAATACTTGAATTATGATAGAAGAATCTAACTTTTCCCCACACATTATTACTGAGCATTTGCTGAGAGTGAAAAGTCAGGCCTTATCTATATAAGAAATGGACTTTGAACTTGGTTAAACTTTTCTACCAAATAATTTCAGATATATGCTTTTATTTACTAGATTCTGTTATAGTTTGGGTTTGAAATGACATCAGCCACAGCCTGGATCTCTTTAAGGTACCTTTTCCATGTAAAGGAGCATAATTAATGTAAATTTCGTGGGAACAGGCCAGAATGGCTTGTAGGTTCCTTTGCAGAAACCTTAAATGCAGTTTGTGCCAGCTTTGTCACAGCAAGTTTGTCCTGTATCAAAGAAAGCTAGTCATTTTATCACAAATGGACATAATGATCAATTATATAGACATACGTGCACTTTATAGAAAAAGCAAAAGGAGTTCTTTTGGTGTTTCTGTAATGAAGCATAGTATGCCTTCACTTCATTCCCCTCATTTCATTCACTTCATCCACTTCACTACATCTCCCACTTTTTACTTCAGTCAGTGCAACATACATAAGTCCCCCCTCTGTTCTCAATTTCAGTGTTTCATATGTAGCAGGTATGAAGTTTCCAGGGAAGGAATATGCATAAAAAGTAAATGTGGGCTGGGCGCAGTGGCTCACACCTGTAATCCCAGCACTTTGGGAGGCCAAGGCGGGAGGATCACGAGGTCAGGAGATCGAGACCATCCTGACCAACACGGAGCAACCCTGCCTCTACTAAAATACACACCAAAAAAGTTAGCCAGGTGTGGTGGCACATGCCTGTAGTCCCAGCTACTCGGAAGGCTGAGGCAGGGGAATCACTTGAACCTGGGAGGCAGAGGTTGCAGTTAGCCGAGATTGGGCCACCGCACTCCAGCCTGGCGACAAAGCAAGACTCCATCTCAAAAAAAAAAAAAAAAAAAAAAAAAAAACCCTAAATGTGTAGGCTAACACTCGGTGGCTCACACCTGTAATCCCAGCATTTGGAAGGTCAAGGTGAGTGGATTGCTTAAGCTCAGGAGTTCAAGACCAGCCTGAGCAACATGGCAAAACCACATCTCACCAAAAAATATAAAAAATTAGCCAGGCATAATGGCGCATGCCTGTAGTCCCAGCTACTCAGGTGGCTGAGGTGAGGATTGCTTGAGCCCAGGAGATCGAGGCTGCAGTGAGCCATGGTCCCACCACTACACTCCAGCCTGGGTGCTGGAGTGAGACCCTATCTCAAAAACAAAACAAAAACAAAACAAAACACCTAAATGTATAGAAGCTGTATGTGATACCTTTCAGCAAGTTTCAAAGAAACACATTTTCCAAAGATGAATCTCATATTGTAATGAAGCAAGGTTACAGAGTTCAAATTAGGGTGGACACATGGAAGGATTTATCAGCATTGTGGGGGATGGATAGAAAGGGATGATACTAGGTCATGAATCATGGAAGCAGAAGTCAAAGTCTATTTGACTCACCACGCCAATTTTCCTCATGCAATAAGCATAAAGTATGATATTACAAAGTCACCTGGTTCCCTTTGGTTTTTACTCATTAGCACAATTATTGTACACTTCTCTGAGTACATGATAGTATTTTAAGGGCTAACTGGCCAACTTAGGCAAACATTAATTCATCCTGTGGTCCCTATTTTATTTTTCCCCAGTGGGATGTTATGGGAAGAGCCCTGGACCATGTGTTAGAGATGAGTCAGCCCAGTTTGGGTCCCTGAGAACCACCTTCCTCTGTGTTGTAGTAAGAAAGTTGGATGTTCAAAGTCCCTTCCAGCAGGGCCGAGCACGGTGGCTCACGCCTGCAATCCCAGCACTTTGGGGGCCCAAGGTGGGTGGATAAGGAGTTCGAGACCATCTGGACAACATGGTAAACCCCATCTCTACTAAAAATACAAACAATTAGCCGGGCGTGGTGACACGTGCCTATAGTCCCAGCTACTTGGGAGGCTGAGGCAGGAGAATTGCTTGAACCTGGCAAGTGGAGGTTGTAGTGAGCCGAGACGGTGTGAGGCTCTGTCTCAGAAAACAAAAACAAACAAAAAGAAGCCCCTTCCAGCCTAACATTCTGCAGCTCTTTGTCCCACTGTCAGCTGAAGCCAAGGATTATACCTCCTGGGGAGTCTTTCTTCTTCCACTGTAAGATAGGCAATTGCTGTATCCACTGAGAATAGAGACCCGTTAGGTTTCTAGTACAGGAGCTTAGAGAAGAAATTGATTTTGGCTTTTAACCATAAAGTACCAAGAAAGGATCCCTTGAAAAGGACTGTAAGGATTATACCTCAAAAAAACAATTTTTTTTTTTTTGAGATGGAGTCTTGCTCTTGTCACCCAGGCTGGAGTGCCATGGTGTGATCTCAGCTCACTGCAACCTCCGCTTCCTGGGTTCAAGCAATTCTCATACCTGAGCCTCTCGGGTAGCTGATACTACAGGCACCTGCCACCACGCCCTGCTAATTTTTGTATTTTTAGTAGAGACAAAGTTTCACCATGTTGGCCAGGCTGGTCTCGAACTCATGACCTCAGGTGATCCACCCCGGCTTGGCCTCCCAAAGTGCTGAAATTACAGGTGTGAGCCATTGTGCCCAGCCACCAAATTTTATAGATATGGAAATTCAGATTCAGAAAGCACAAGGGACCTGCCTACAGCCAGCTAGCAGTTTCAAACTCATTCTAGTCCCGTCCTCCCTCCGCTCCACCATGCAGCTGTCTCCTTGCTCCCATTTCCTCTTTTATAAGAATAGAGACCAGACATGGTGGCTCCTGACTGTAATCCCAGCACTTTGGGAAGCCAAATTGGGTGAATTGCTTGAGCCCAGGATTTCCAGATCAGCCTGGGCGACATGGTGAAATGCCATCTGTACAAAAAAATTTAAAAAGAAATTAGCCAGGTGTGGTGGCACAAACCTGTAGTCTCAGCCACTTGGGAGGTTGAGGTGGGAGGATCACTTGAGCCTGGGCAGTTGAGGCTGCAGTGAGACACGATTATGCCACTGCACTCCAGCCTCGGTGACAGAGTGAGACCCTGTCTCCAGGGGAAAAAAAAAAAATTGGGCATAGCAGCAACAAGAGAGGGGAGAAAATCCTTTCATATATGTTGCCATGAACATCTGACTACTTCCACAATTTGTGTGGCCTGAGCATTGAGTACAGGTAGGGGCCGAGTATGGAGAGGATGTATTAGTTTTCTTTTTTTGTTTGTTTTCGAGATGGAGTCTTGCTCTGTCACCCACGCTGGGGTGCAATGGCTTGATCTCAGCTCACTGCAACCTCCGCCTCCTGGTTTCAAGTGACTCTCGAACCTCAGCCTCCTGGTAGCTGGGATTGCAGCCACCCGCCATCATGTTCCACTCATTTTATATTTTTGTAGAGACGAGTTTTCACCATGTTGGTCAGGCTGGTCTCGAGCTCCTGACCTCAAATGATCTGCCCACCTTGGCCTCCTAAAGTGCTGGGATTACAGGCGTGAGCCACTGTGCCCAGCCTTGAGCTTGGGCTGGAGAACAGTGGCACAATCTTGACTGACTCACTGCAACCTCTGCCTCCAGGGTTCAAGTGATTCTCCTGCCTCAGCGTCCCTAGTAGCTGGGACTAAAGACGCACACCACTATGCCTGGCTAATTTTGTATTTTTAGTAGAGACAGAGTTTTACCATGTTGGCCAGGCTGGTCTCGAACTCCTGACCTCAGGTGATCCGCCCACCTTGGTCTCCCAAACTGCTGGGGTTATAGGCATGAACCACCGCACCCTGCCTTCTTTTTTCTTTAATGATAAAAATATCTGGAGTGTTTGCTCTAGATATGATTGTCTTACTTGTGGGAACTTTACTACCTTTTATTATTTTGTTTCTTTTCTCTGCTGGAAATGTGTTTGCTGTCAGTATTATGCCATATATCACTGTGCCAGCTTAAATTGCCAAAGGGAAAGGCTTTGTTCTCACCGCTGCTGATTTGTTCCTGGTTAAATTGTTTGCCCTCTGGCATTTCTATTTGTTTGTCACATGGGCAGATTTATGAAGTGCTTTCATAGCTTCTGGTGAATGACTTTCTGGGTGGATGAATATAGAGAGACCCTAAAATGTCATCTTTAATTATTAATTAGGAAGTGATTAATACTGACTTAAAGAGTGAATCCTCTGAGCTAACTGTGAAGGAAGGAAGGTCTGTTTAGCTCTCTCTGCCACCATTACCCCAGAGCACTGACCGTTCCAAGTGAGACTGGGGTACAAACAGCTGCCCATGCATCTGTGGCCTTCATCCTGGTCAAAGTATTTTGGAAAACTAAATGCCCTTTCTGTTCAGTCAGCTGGCCATGGAAATGCTTTTCCTTCTATTTTGGGACAAAATAACTGGAGTAGAAAAATAAAAGATCTTGGGTAGGCAGAGTATTTTTTAAACATTTTATTGAAGTACAACATGTGTTCAGAGAGATATATATATATCATAAGTATACAGCTCAATAAATTTTCAAAAACTAATATGCTCTTGTAATGAGCACCCAGATTTTTAAAAAAGAACATTATCAATTCTCCTAGAATTCCCTTTATATTTCTTTCCGGTGATTACCCCTCCAAGAAAAGTACTTTCCTGACTATGAATAACACAGGTTAGCTTTGTCAGTTTTTTGGTTTATATGAGTGGAATCATGTAGCATATGTACTCTTCTGTGTATCTGGCTGTGAGATTTATTCCTATTCTTACTGGTTGTTCTCTTTCTAAAAGGGACTGTGTCTTGCTCTGTCGGCCAGGCTGGAGTGCAGTGGCATGATGATAGCTCACTAGAACCTCACACTCCTGGGCACAAGTGATCCTCCTGTCTCAGCCTCCTGAATAGCTGGGATTACAGGCACATGCCGCTGAGCCTAGCTTATTCTTATTGTTGAAATGTAGTTGTAAATAGAAGACAATTTTCCATTATTTAACTTTTAAACATTAAGATATCTGATAGTGATCAAACTAAGGTTTTTTTGTTGGTTTTTTTGAAAGGAGAATATAGCTATGGTAAAGAAAACATAGCCTGGGCAACGTGGTAAGACCTCTCTCTATTAAAAAAAAAATTAGCTGCGTGTGGTGGTGCACACCTGTAGTCCCAGCTACTTGGGAAGCTGAGGGGGGAGGATCACTTGTGCCTGGGTGGTTGAGGCTGCAGTGAGGTGAGATAGTGCCATTGTACTCCAGCCTTGGTGACACAGTAAGACCCTGTCTCAAAAAAAAAATAAAAGAAGAAAACATACTCTTTTAGAGGAAAGATAAACTGGTAAAACAAGCCAGGTGTGGTGGCACCTGTAGTCCTAACTACTCAGGAGGCTGAGGCAGAAGAATCACTTGGGCCCCGGACATCAGGGCCACCCTGAACAATAGGGGGAGACCCCTGTCTCTAAAAAGAAAAAAAAAATAGAAAAATCTTTATACACATACAAAAAGGTTATTAAAATGTTATTTTTGAGAGTAAAAAAATTTCAGAAATAAACTAAGCGTCTGTAATGGGAAAATGATAACATGTTTACATTTGTTCAAATGTTTATAAAGAATTTACAAAGAGATGGCAATATGCTCAGATACAGCATTAAAATAATCAGGATGTGAATGTATATTCAGCTTGACAGAAACAATTTCAGATACAGACATTTTAAAAGGGACTGGAAGGAATGATAAAATGTCAACATCTGTTGTTTTTCCTGTGGATAGTGGGATTATGGGAATTTCCCCCCATTCTCAGCCACTGTTTCACTTTTAGTTCACATTACTGTTTATAAGTCAGGATAAAGCAAAGATGTTTTAATCTTGGCATAACCCTTCAGAGTCAATGACTCATTTTCCTGGGGATGTTTTGGGCTTTGCAGCCCAGCTGACCCCCACAGGAGCCTCAGTGGAGGCCTCAGCACTGAGCTCTGCAGTTGGTTTTACAGCTTTTCTGGGATTTCTCTCACTTCCTTCTTAGGTCATCTCAATTACCAGGCAGCCTCTCCTGACGAAGGTGCCCTGGTAAATGCCGCCAGAAACTTCGGCTTTGCCTTCCTCGCCAGGACCCAGAACACCATCACCATCAGTGAGCTGGGCACTGAAAGGACCTATAATGTTCTTGCCATTTTGGACTTCAACAGTGAGCGGAAGCGAATGTCTATCATTGGTAGGTCCCCCTCAGAGTCTGTCTATGAATCACTCATTTAGATGCTTGTGCCCATTGTATTCAGTGGCACCAAGATAAAGTGGACAATAAGCTACTTGGCTCTGCGGAGATTTCTGCAGACTTAATTGAAACTGGTATTGTTTTCTTCATTCTTCACCATGTTCCCTACTCAAAGGGACAGCCGCAGTATCTCTAAATCTTGCAAATGCTGCTGACTTTCTTCAACATGTGAGCTGCCAGATGTTGAATCTGGGGGTGGCAGGTGGAACACCCCAGAAGCAGCAGGTGGACGTTTGTGGCAGTCTCTTATTTTAAGCAACACATCTACCTGTCATCTACCTGCTCTCTTTTTCTTTGAACACCTCTGAGCTTTCTCTTCTGTACTTGATGGCAGGGAAGGGAAGATTCAGCAGGAAAAGATTCCTGAGAAAAGCAAGGCTGTGCTTATGAATCAAAATCATACCTGCAATGCAGGCACATAACAGACCACCAAGTAAAGATAAAAATCACTTCCTAACACTGAACTGCTTTAAAGTCATAATTTGAAATAATCTCAAACTTATAGAAATGTTGCAAGAATGGTTTAAAGAACTGTCATATTCCTTCATAAGAACTGTCATATTCCTTCATATCCACCAACTGTTAACATTTACCATATTTTAAATTTCATTATATATATCTATATACATACACACATATATGTACACACACATACATACAGATACTGTTTTCTGAACCATTTGAGGTGAATTTCATTAGAAGGAGCAAGATTACATGATTTAAATAAATAAATATATATATGTGTATATATATACATATACACATATATAAGCATTCGTGTGTAATATAAGCATTCGTGTGTATATGTGTGTATGTGTATATATATGTATATATTTTATATATATGTATATATACAAAAGAGAATAAATTGCAGCCCTAATGTCCCTTTCCCCTAAATACTGTACTATATACCATAGTAGGTATTTCCTAAGAACAAGAACACTCACTTGTATATACAGTACAATGATCAGAACCAGAAAATTTAACACCATACAATATTATCTAATTGATAGACTTTTTCAGATTTTACTAGGGAAGTTCATTCTTTATGTTTGTCTGGTACAGGATCCAATCCAACATCACAGGTTACATTAAGTGATAATGACTCTGAGTCAAGGATGGTTCAATCTGTTTTTGATCTTTCAACCATTGACATTTTTTAAAAGCACAGGCCAGTTATTTTATAGGCTATCCCTCCATTTGGGTTTCTCCAATATTCCCTCATGATTAGAGCTAGGTTACATATTGTTGGCAGGAAGAGTCCATAAGTGATGTTGTGCCCTTCTCTAAGTACCACATCGGAAGGTATATATTATTGGGGATGGTAACTTTGATTACTTGGTTAAGGTGGTGTCTACAAGCCTCTTCCACTATTTTTTTTTTTTTTCTTTGAGGATTCTCGCTGTTTTGCCAGGCTGGAGTGCAGTGGCATGATCTCGGCTCAGTGCAACCTCCACCTCCCGGGTTCAGTGATTCTCCTGCCTCAGCCTCCTAAGTAACTGGGACTGTACACAGGCGCGTACCACCACACCCAGCTAATTTTTTGCATTTTTAGTAGAGAAGGGGTTTCACCTTGTTGGCCAGGATGGTCCCGATCACTTGACCTCATGATTCACCCATCTTGGCCTCCCAAAGTGCTGCGATTACAGGTGTGAGCCAACGCACCTGGCTTGATATTGAATTTTTAACCAATAAAAACATACAGGTTTAACTGTCTATTATACCCTCCTTAGGCACATTTACTGAATCCTCTCTGTGTCCCTCACACATATCTAGACTGATTTTCATGCCTGTCATCTACCTTGCCTTATAATCTAGTTAGCAATGAGACATGTATTGCAATTGTGCACTAATCAAGAAACAAAAGAAAATAATCACAAGGAGTGGTGTTATGGTCTGAATATTAAAGGTAATAAGTGTTGTGAGTTCATACGTGAGAAACTTCCTATTGGTTGGATGGAGGAAAATTCTGTGAAAGAAAGTAACTAGCACATGGC
The DNA here is from genome assembly GCA_036589455.1 of Ateles fusciceps. Classification (NCBI taxonomy): domain Eukaryota; kingdom Metazoa; phylum Chordata; class Mammalia; order Primates; family Atelidae; genus Ateles; species Ateles fusciceps. The sequence goes on from JAZHEH010000078.1 coordinate 14,119,977, forward strand.
ATAGCACATGGTAGAGAGTCAGTAAATATTTGTTGGAAGAATAAGTAAGGTTATGGAAAACAGAGCTGACTGTGAAGGAATCTTTTTATATTTATTTCACTATTATATTCAAGGTAGATAGTGACTTACCAGTTTTGTTGAAGGCAACACTTTCTAGATGAACTGATGATTTTAAGCTAGTAGTGAATTATGAGCCTAGCAACACTTCATATTAACTTTATAAATGTAGTCTTCTATTAAGAAGTCAAACTTAGCTAGGTGCAGTGGCTCAGATCTGTAATCACAGCACTTTGGGAGACTGAGGCAGGAGGATTGCTTGAGCCCAGGAGTTCAAGACCAGCATAACATAGTGAGATCTCCATGTCTATTCAAATAAAAAATTAGCCAGTCATAGTGGCATGCATCTGTAGTCCAGCTACTCAGGAGGCTGAGATGGAAGGATTGCTTGAGCTGGGTAGGTCAAGGCTGCAGTGAGCCAATACTGCACCACTGCCCTCCAGCCTGGGTGACAGAATAAGACCCTGTCTAAAAAAAAAAAAAAATCAAACTTAACTTTGAACTTTGTTGTATTGATTTCCTTCTTTTACTACCAGTAAGAACTCCAGAAGGCAATATCAAGCTTTACTGTAAAGGTGCTGATACTGTTATTTATGAACGGTTACATCAAATGAATCCTACTAAGCAAGAACACAGGATGCCCTGGATGTAAGTGTCACTTTTATTCTTTCTGCGATGGAGTCTGATCTTACTCTCTGATGCTGTCCGTTAAGTTTTCATGAAAGCTGTATGTTAACTGCTGACCCTCCCTTTGCTTTGGAATAGTTGGGGCAGAAAGAGCAGCAAAGTAGTATTACAGCCACCTGGGTTCCAGTTCTGCCCCTGCCGTTGACTTCCTGGGATATGACCATAGTGCCTTCTCCCAGCATCTGGGTCTTCAAGGTCTGTAGGATTAAGGCAGGAGAATGGCTTAGCTCTCTTCCAGTGACCTTGAGCAAGCTGCATAACTATCCTAGGTTGTAGTCTTACTATGTGTGTGGCCTCCAAGAACTCCACTAACTTCAAGGTGTAGCATGAAGGAAGGAAAGCCTTCGTGTGTGACAGGATGACAAAGCAATGTGTTGGATCATTGCCTTCTGATAGCTTTGTTAGTAAAACAGTTTGGTCTCAATTACTTCCAAGTCCTTAGGAAGCTGTATGCTTAGTCCAGTGATGTTGCCACTACTCACAATGTTTTTGGAACGCCCACTGTTGGAATTAGCTACCACTCCTCACGTTGTTTTGGTTCTGTACCACAATGGCAGGGAGGCATGGAGGACATCGGTCCAGCCTGGTGTCCCTGCCTCTTTACTAGTTTGCATCTTTGGAAAAAATGGTAGATATATTATATGAATCATTAATTCCCCCTGTGAAAGAGGGAAGGGATAATTCCCATCATGGAGGATCACTGCAAGAGAAAGCATCTTCCACAGTGGCTAGCACCTAGGAGGTACTTAATATAGGATGGGTTTTTTCCCCTTTACTTTAAGGATCAATTGAGTTTTAGGGCCAGCTAAACAGCCTTCATAGAGGAGCCTGATGAATATGTTGTCTCCTAAGCAGAGTCACATTTTAAGATTATATACTGATGCTGATGCACTTAAAACTGACGAGGTTCTTATGAGGATATGAATGATGACCATCTAATCAAATAAATGCAGAACCTTCCAAAGAATCTCTGAAAGCAAATACTCAATCAGTTGAACCACTTTTGCCATCTTGGCTAGACAAGATGGGACTATAGGCCAGGCGTGGTGTCTCATGCCTATAATTCCAACACTTTGGGAGACCAAGGTGGGCATATCACCTGAGGTCAGGAGTTCAAGACGAGCCTGGCCAACATGGCGAAATCCCATCTCTATAAAATTAAAAATAAAAATAAAGCCACGCGCAGTGGCTCACGCCTGTAATCCCAGCACTTTGGGAGGCTGAGGCAGGTGGATCACAAGGTCAGAAGTTCGAGACCAGCCTGGCCAAGATGTTGAAACCCCGTCTCTACTAAAAATACAAAAATTAGCTGGGCATAGTGGGACAGGCCTGTAATCCCAGCTACTCAGGAGGCTGAGGCAGGAGAATCGCTTGAACCTGGGAGGCGGAGGTTGCAGTGAGCCGGATTGTGCTATTGCACTCCAGCCTGGGTGACAGAGTGAGACTCTGTCTCAAAAAAATAAAAAATAAAAATAAATAATAAAGTTGTCAGGTTCATGTTTATGTCATTACATGCCAAGGCATCTCCCTTGGTCTGATATTTTCCTAGTCATTAAGAGAAAAAGGTTTTCTTCACTCTAGTGACTTGACTAAGAAGAAAGGTGAACTTTTTCCTTTAGAAACTGGAAGTGCAGTTCTGGACCCTATAGACATTTAGAAAAGCAGTCTATTATAAAGTGATATTTAGGCCAGGCATAGTGGCTCATGCCTATAATCTCAGCACATTGGGAGGCTGAGTTGGGTGGATCACAGGAGCTCATAGTTCACAACCAGCATGATAAAACGTTGTTTCTACAAAAATACAAAAATTGGGCATGGTGGTGCACACCTGTAGTACTAGCTACTTGGGAGGCTGAGGTGAGAGGATGGCTTCAGCCTGGAAGGTGGAGGTTGCAGTGAGCTGGGATTGCATCACTGCATCCCAGCCTGGGTGATAAAGCCAGACCTTGTCTCAAAAAAAAAAAAAAAAAAAAAAAAAGGGACATTTAATCCCCCCCTCTAAAATGTATTTGTAGAGAATCCATCGTCCTTGATGGTCTCTTTTTAAATTCTGATAGTATATTACTTCCAAGTAAAATTTTAAACTTGATCTTGAATTGCATAAAATTAACTATTCTTTGTACTGGTGGTTTTTTTTTTTTTTTTTTTAATAAAACAGGTCTTTGCAAATGAAACACTTAGAACCCTATGCCTTTGCTACAAAGAAATTGAAGAAAAAGAATTTGCGGAATGGAATAAAAAGTTTATGGCTGCCAGTGTGGCCTCGACCAACCGAGACGAAGCTCTGGATAAAGTATATGAGGAGATTGAAAAAGACTTAATTGTGAGTTTTAGCCTTAATAACTTTTTCTTTGATAGTCTAAGCAGAATTGAAATTTTTATTAAATTTTATTGAATATTTGATCTCATGCTTAGATAATTGTGACTTCAGCATTTGACATTGGCACAATGGAAGAAGGTTATTTCATTTGTTGAGCAAAATAGAAGCAGAACAGAACTTACCGTTATGAGAAACCAAAACACAAAGCACATTAGGAGAGGTTCTGATTCAATTCCATCATTTTTATGTCACTTATTAAAATGTATTATAATTTTTAAACAACAAAAAACCTGCATCTAATACTTATTACATTGAGAGAATTACTGAGACAATTCATATTCTACCAACTCTTGAAATAAGAAAAATATGTTGTTTCTAAAAGTTTTCCAAATTTCATGCCTAGTTCTTATAGAGTATAGATCAGTGAGAAATGTTCAACAAATAGCTAGTGTTGCAACTGGTTTATGTCAGTGTAAAGCCACAAATATACAAGGAAACTCTACTTCTAACATCCTTGATTTTGTACTTGCATTTTTGTCTCAGTAAATTAAATAGTTCATTCTTTAGGGAAAAAGTTTTTAGCCATGTTAGTTTGCAGTAAATGTGAAACATGGCAGCCTTCCCTGTCAACACTGGCCATTGGCCCCAGGAGAGCAGCAACCGGGATGTATAATTAGCCCTTCTTTTTACAGATTGGCAACCTGTAATTACAGAAAACTTTTGGTTTATTTGTTAATTCCTTTTTTTTTTAAATGTACATTCTAGCTCCTGGGAGCTACAGCTATTGAAGACAAGCTACAGGATGGAGTTCCAGAGACCATTTCAAAACTTGCGAAAGCTGACATTAAGATCTGGGTTCTTACTGGAGACAAAAAGGGTAATTCATTGTTCAGGGAAGCATATCTGTTAATTCACAAATATTTATAGCTGCCATTTCCTTTGCCCAAGATGACCTCCTCAGACTTTTCATCCTGTACAAACACTGTTTCTTTGGACGGAAGATGCTTTTTCTGAGAAACCCTCCTCTGTTATTCCAGCACACCCTTGTGCATCCTTTCCTGATCCTCCTCAGTAGCAGTTTCTTTTTTATAATTGAGCTCCTGGCCATGTTTTGCTGATTATGATTGGTCTTATCTCTCTAGCCAGACATGGGCTCCCATCCTGAAAGGGCCATCCCCCCTCGTCCCTCTGTCCTTCCAGTGCTTTGACATTTGGTGGGCACAGAGTAGAACAATACAAAGTGCTGAATAGTCACTTTTGTTTTCTTGCCGGTTTCATTGCTTGGCAATAAAATTGTATACTTATGGAAAGAACGATTTTAATGTTTAACTTTAGAATTCAACAAGCACTTGTTTGGTATTGATGCTTTACTTGGCAAGCCTTTCACAAGAAGTCAAATAACGTCTCTTGCTCTGAAATCGTCACTGGGTTACACACTCTGTGAAGTTAAGAGAAGCACAGCCCTGACCTTAAATAAATGCCAAATTGGGTGATAATATAAAAAGGAAAAATAAAAATCGCCGGGGTACAGTGGTTCACCCCTGTAATCCAAGCACTTTGGGAGGCCGAGGTGGGCAGATCATGAGGTCAGGAGATCAAGACCAACATGGTGAAACCCTGTCTCTACTAAAAATACAAACATTAGCTAGATATGGTGGCGTGTGCCTGTAATCCCAGCTACTCAGGAGGCTGAGGCAGAAGAATCGCTTCAACCTGGAAGGCAGAGGTTGCAGTGTGCCAAGATCGTGCCACTACACTCCAGCCTGGGTGACAGAGCAAAATTCTGTCTCAAAAACAAGGGAAAAAATCTTCATGTAAGGGTTGGTAGAAATTATCTTTACCTCTCTCCCCTACCCCCCCACCAATAATAGAGTAATTAAACTATGAACTAACAGTGTTTAGTAATTTAATGAACATTGGTTTATTAAATAACCAGTTTATATGTTTGACAATATAGCACATATTTTAATTGAAAACATTTCAAATTAGACTTTAACTTTCACTTGTTTTTTATAGAGAAAAGGATTTTTTTCTGCATATGATTCCTATAGATTGCTATAGAAAAACATCATATTTGTGTGAATCTGATTATGTTCATGCACTAAAAAATATCATTACTAGGTAAAATTAATTATTCAGTTCAACAGTAAGAATGAGCCTGGCAAACATGACAAAACCCCATCTCTAGAAAAAATACAAAAGTTCCAGCCTGGCCAATCTGGTAAAACCTCATCTCTACTAAAGATACAAAAAGTTAGCTGGGCGTGGTGGCAGGCGCCTGTAATCCCAGCTACTCAGGAAGTTGAGGCAGAAGAATCACTTGAACCCAGGAGGCGGAGGTTGCAGTGAGCTGAGATCGCGTCATTGCACTCCAGCCTGGGCGACAGGGCGAAACTCCGCCTAAAAAAAAAAAAAAGAAAAAGAAAGAAAAGAAAAAAAATACAAAAGTTAACCAGGCTTGGTAGCAAGTGTGTATTCCCAGGTCCTTGGGGCCTGGGGGAGCGCTGAGATGGGAAGATGACTTGAGTCCCGGAGGTTGAGGCTGCAGTGAGCAGAAACTGTGCCACTGCACTTCAGCCTAGGCAATGGGAGTGAGATGCTGTCTCAAAAAAACAAAATAAAAACAGCAGGAATAACATTTGCCTTAATTTTATTCTATTGTAGAAACTGCTGAAAATATAGGATTTGCTTGTGAACTTCTGACTGAAGACACCACCATCTGCTATGGGGAGGATATTAAGTGAGTAAGAGCCTGCAGTATGAAATTACGTAATAGCTCATCGTTCCAAATACAAGACTGTCTGAAGAAGATAGCCAATCTGGAGAAACAGGGGCTACGATATGTCACTTGGGGCAGTTTGCTCACGTTTAAACGAAGGAAGACAACAACAGACAGTTCCAAGTAATCAAGGTTCAGCTTAATTTTGAGCAGATTTTACTTTTAGGGAAAGTTGAGGCCCTTCAGAGGCCATTTTTCTTCACTCCTTCTCAGCACAGGCTGGTGCAGTGGATCACGCCTGTAATCCCAGCCCTTTGGGAGGCCGAGGTGGGTGGATCACCTGAGGTCATGAGTTCTAGACCAGCCTGACCAACATGGTGAAACCCCATCACTCCTAAAACTATAAAAAGTAGCTGGATGTGGTGGCCAGTGCCTGTAATCCCAGCTACTCTGGAGGCTGAGGCAGGAGAACACTTGAACCTGGGAGTCAGAGGTTACAATGAGTCAACATCTCGCCACTGCACTCCAGCCTGGGCAACAAGAACGAAACTCTGACTCAAAAAAAAAAAAAAAAAAAAGAAGTCTTCTTATTTCACCTTACTGGAAAAGGAAGTGAGCCTATAATATCATTAGCAAATTAATATGAATTATAGTCCTGTTTTGCTTTTTCTAGGAACTTTTACTTTTGAAAGGGAAATAGAAGAAAGGAAAAAAAAAAAAAAAAAAACCTTTGCCCAGAAGGGAATGTGTGGGTGGATTACATCATGTAGGTCCTCTGTAATCTAGTCTAGGTGGGGCAGGCCTGATAATTTAAATGTTAGCATATGCTGAAACGTTTGTTAGCTTTGAATCAGAGTCACAGCAGACCTGGAAATGTATGATGAAAAAGCCCTGTCTTGTTCTGAAGTTATAAATACGCTGCACACAGTTGCTATGATGTATTGACTGATGGCCTGACAGTTCCTTAAGCTTTTTCCTTACAACACCTCTCGCAGACCAGCATGAGGTCAGATTAAGCTGTTAACATACACATAGTTGCCAGGTCTGATAAAGTGATGAGGGAATTGATGGTCAATATTAGTTTTATTTCTAATGATGATGATAAAGCGTTTTCTAGTTATTGTAGTATATTAGGTGTTCCGTTAAATTAGACAAAAAAAATCAGTAGCCTTTTGATCTAAATCAGTTCCATTTAGAACTGATTTCATTTATGTGCCTGAACACAGGCACATAAACCATGCGCCTTTGTGTTTTCAGGTTTTAAAAAAGTAACAACAGGGCTGGGTGCAGTGGCTCACACCTGTAATCCCAGCACTTTGGGAGGCCAAGGTGGGTGGATCACGAGGTCAAGAGATTGAGACCATCCTGGCCAACATGATGAAACCCCATTTCTACTAAAAACACAAAAATTAGCTGGGCATGGTGGTGCGTGCTTTTAATCTCAGCTATTCGGGAGGCTGAGGCAGAATTGCTTCAACCTGGGAGGCGGAGGTTGCAGTGAGCCAAGATCACATCACTGCACTCCAGCCTGGTGACAGAACAAGACTCTGTCTCAAAAAAAAAAACAAAAAAAAAGGGCAAAGCACTTTGAGTAGACATTTTTTTCCAAAGAGGACATACAAATGGCTGATAAACATGTGAAAGAATGCTCATCATCACTAATCATTAGGGGAAGAGAAATCAAACCAAAGCGAGATAGCACCTCATACCCTTTAGGATGGCCATTATCAAAAACAAAACACAATAGAAAATAACAAGCATTCGTAAAGAAACCTTTGTGCATTGTTGATGGAATATATAAAATGGTTCAGCCACTATGCAAAATAGCATGGTGATGCTTCAGAAAATTTTAAAAAGGATTACCATATGATTCAACAATCCCACTTCTAGGTATATCCACAAAATAATTGAAAGCAGGATCTGAGAGAGATACATGCACACCCATGTTCATAGCAATGCTGTTCACAGTAGCCAAGAGGTGGACACAACCCAGGTGCCTATCAGTGTGTGATGGATAACAGAATGTGGTGCCTCCACATAATGGAATATATTCCACTTTGAAAAGGAAGGAAATTATGACATATGTTAAATAGATGAACCTTGAGGACATTATGCTAAGTGAGATAAACCAGTCACAAAAAGACAAATACTCTCTGATTTCACATAGATGAGGTATCTAGAGTGCTCAGATTCATTCAAACAGAAAGTAAACTGGAAGTTACCAGGGACTGGAGGGAGGGTGAGATGAGGTGTTATTGTTTAATAGCTGTAGAGTTTCAGTTTTGCAGAAAAAGTTCTAGAGATTGGTGGGATAACAATGTGACTGTACTTAACACTAATAAGCTGTACGCTTAAAAATGGTCAAAGCCTGGGATATAGTGAAACCCTATCACTATAAAAAGTACAAAAATTAGCTGGGAGTGGCAGCACATGAGTATAATCCCAGCAACTCAGGAGGCTGAGGCTGGAGAATCACTTGAGCCTGGGAGGTCGAGGCTGCAAGTGACCCATGATCATGCCACTGCACTCCAGCCTGGGCGACAGAGTGAGACCCTCTCTCAAAAGAATTATAATGAAAATAAAATAAACAAAAATAAGAAGGTAAACTTTGTTTTTTTGTCACAATTTTTTTAATTCAAAATTATCTCAGAGTCAAGGGCCTGTTTATGGTCTTATACTTTAAACACTGAAATTTGTTTTCCCCTAGTTCTCTTCTTCACGCAAGGATGGAAAACCAGAGGAACAGAGGTGGAGTCTATGCGAAGTTTGTACCGCCTGTACAGGAACCTTTTTTTCCGTCTGGTGGAAACCGTGCCTTAATCATCACTGGTTCTTGGCTGGTATGTATCATTAGTGTTTCTGTGCCTTAAACTCGAAAGAAGTTCATTTGGGCCACTTTTAAATGCTTTCACATATGAATTGCCAACCTTAGTCTCTTAGCCTATACATCAAAGTGTGGTTTTCCCAAGTTTGAGACGTAATAGTGTATGATACATGAAAGGAAGTATACCAAAGAGGTAAAAGCAGTTATCTTGGTTTATTAATTAATGGATATTTTTCATTTCCTTCTTTATAGATTGTTGGATTTTCTAAATTTTTGTTGTATATATATTTTATAAGCTGGATGTGGTGGCGTGTGCCTGTAGTCCCAGCTACTCTAGAGGCTGAAGCAGGAAGATGGTTCGGGGCTGCAGCATGCAGTGATCACTACCTGTGAAAGGACAGCCACTACACTTCAACCCAGGCTACACAGCAAAACCCCATCTCCATTAAAATATATATATATATGGCTGGACGTGGTGGCTCATGCCTGTAATCCCAGGCATGGGATTACTTTGGGAGGCTGAGGCGGGTGGATCATGAGGTCAGTTCAAGACCAACCTGACTAACATGGTGAAACCCCGTCTGTACTAAAAATACAAAAATTAGCTGGGCGTGCTGGTGCATGCCTGTAATTCCAGCTACTGAGGTGGCTGAGGCAGGAGAATCGCTTGAACCTGGGAGGCGGAGGTTGCAGTGAGCCGAGATCGCGCCATTGCACTCCAGCCTAGGTGACAGAGCAAGACTCTGTCTCAAAAAATATACATACGCATATATATATAGACACACACACACATACATATACATGTTTTGATTATAAAATCAAATTTGTTTGTCAAATATAACCAGTGACATAACCCAAAAATTATCCTTCACATAATTTAAATTTTGGGAATGGTACTCCTGGGGTAAAACTAAAATGAATATAACCACTTCCCTCTCTGATTTCACAGAATGAAATTCTTTTCGAAAAAAAGACCAAGAGAAGTAAGATTCTGAAGCTGAAGTTCCCAAGAACAGAAGAAGAAAGACGGATGCGGACCCAAAGTAAAAGGAGGCTAGAAGCTAAGAAAGAGCAACGGCAGAAAAACTTTGTGGACCTGGCTTGCGAGTGCAGTGCAGTCATCTGCTGCCGCGTCACCCCCCAAGCAGAAGGCCATGGTGGTGGACCTGGTGAAAAAGTACAAGAAAGCCATCACGCTGGCCATTGGAGACGGGGCCAATGATGTGAACATGATCAAAAGTGAGTCATGCACCGATGGCCGGTGGGGACCAATGTGCTAGAGAGGAGAAACGGCTGGAATGTTTGGGGGTGGTTTTTTTTTTAGATTTTACAGCTTAGGTTTTCATAGAGCATATGTTTCATAAAGTCACTTAACCATGACAACACCTGTGACCCTACCCCCAGAAAGCCCACAGCCCACCAGGAGGAAAAGGTATCGCTGACAGGGCTCCTGAAGGATGCTAAGAGGAAGATCAGGTCTATGGGGGGTGGGGTGGGAATTCATCCTTATATGTTTCTTCTTTTACATAGATGTGGTGTATTTTGTTCCCCTCTTACTAGTTCTCTCCCCATATTTCTTTTGAGCTTATTAAAACCCTGATATTGGCCAGGCACGGTGGCTCATGCCTGTAATCCCAGCACTTTGGGAGGCCGAGGCAGGTGGATCATGAGGTCAGGCGTCTGAGACCAGCCTGGCCAACATGATGAAACCCTGTCTCTACTAAAAATACAAAAATTAGCCAGGTGTGGTGGTGCACATCTGTAATCCCAGCTACTTGGGAGGCTGAGGCAGAAGAATCACTTGAACCCAGGAGGTGGATGTTGCAGTCAGCCGAGATCATGCCACTGCACTCCAGCCTGGGCGACAGAGTGAGACTGTTTCAAAAAAACAAAAAAACCTTGATAGTTAATAAGTTTTGTAAGACACAAATTGTTGAACTCTGGTGCTTGCTTTGATAATATTCTCCCTCACCTAAGCATCTCTTTCTGGGGCTTTCTTACCTGTGGTAAATGTGTGGGAACTTCATCACTGAGTCACCTGCTGTGAGTTTAGAGCAACATGTTTAGCATTGACGAAAAACTTCCACATGGTCTCACCATCCTCCTGATCTCCCTAGAAGGCTGCCTTTTGCTGGTTGCTAGAACTTAGGTTCACACAATTAAAAGATTTGAGTCCTGCTGTGCAGAAATACAGCTGTGCAGGTATTAAAGCCTGCAGAACCACACCTGCCGCCCTCATCTCTGTCTGAGTCCTGTTCCTTTTTTCCTCCCTCTGTTACTATAAGGAGTATCTTGTAATGAAAATACTCAAACCAGTGACCTGGATATTCGTCCTCATCGTATTGTCAAAATCCTGTGTCACCCTGGGCTTACGCTCAGTTTCAGTTTTCTTACCGGAAAAGGAAATAATCCCCCAATGCCACCTCCAGCTCTGCCATATTATTATCACTGGGCTGAAGTATTACCTGACTATACATAGGTAACTGCATGTTCCTGTAGTGCTGGGTGGCTTAAATGCATTACATACAACTAGACTTTTCAGTCTATTTTGTGACTCATGAGTCTGTCTCTTTCTTTTCTTAGTCTCTTCCTCCTCCTTGATGTATACTAAGAATATTCCAACTTTATCTTCCTCAGCAGGAGTCAGCTGTATGACGTATGTCATCTTGCCTTCTTTATCAGTGCGTATGTCTTCGTTGCTGGTGGTTTAATTCATCCCCCACAATTTTTTTGCATGTGCTTGTCGTACCATACAAACGGTATTGCTTGCTTGGAATTAGATCTGTCTCTTTCCTCCGTAGCTAGCCAGCTCTAGTTTATTTTCCATTACGTACCTTTAACTTAACTAGCTGTGCCAAAAGGACAAGTCAAACATGATTTTTATTCAGTTATAAAGTATCTGTCTAGATAATGGGAGGGGAGGGGTTTGCTTTGGAGATTTGTCAACTGATTATGGGCTTAGACTTGAAACATTTTGTTCCTCTGAGCTCACCCATACATAATGAGAGGGATTGCACAAAGTCAACATAGATAACCTTATAGGGGCTTGTTTTTCTTTCATTGTTTTAAAACTTTTATTAAGCGCTGTTATATGCCAGGTGCATTCATTCATTCATTCATTCAGAAACAAAGTCTCCCTCTGTGGCCCAGGCTGGAGTGCAGTGGCACGATCTTGGCTCACCTCCACCTCCTGGGCTCAAGCAATGCTCCCACCTCAGCCTCCCAAGTGGCTGGGACTACAGGCATAAGCCACCACGCTCAGCTAATTTTTGTATTTTTTGTAGAGATGAGAATTTGCCTTGTTGTTCAGGCTGGTCTCGAACTCCTAGGCTCAATCAATCTGCCCGCCTCAGCCTCCCAAAGTGCTGGGATTACAGAGTGAGTCACCACACCTTGTCCCAGGTACCTTTATATATAAATTATACATCATTCCTTTGGAGTAAAAATGTAGGAAACTTTGGGGGTCTCTTTAGAAGTTATATAAGTAGTATTAGTGCCTTTCTGTTCTTTGTAAAAGCTCTCATTTCTTTCAAGTGCATCAAGGACAATATACAGAAAGATTAGCTAAGTGTGTTACCACACACATGTAGTCCCAGCTACTTGTGAGGCTGAGATGGGAAGATCACTTGAGCCTGGGAGGTTGAGACTACAGTGAGCCATGTTTGTGCCACTGCACTCCATCCTGGGTGACAGAGCAAGACCCTTTCTCCAACAACAACAAAAAGAACACAGACACACACAAAGAAATTGCTGGTCACAAAGTAGTGAAATTCAAGTGTCAAAAATAATCTGAGCATTTGCTAACAGGTTTCATGTTTAGCAGGGTAGACTGGAAGAAGTGAAGGAATCATGATCCACCACGTTTTTGCCCCTAGCAAGGATCCAAGGACTATCATAGGCGGCCTTCTCCCTCTATCCTACCCGAAGATATCCCATTCCAGCTGGGTGGATGTTGTCTCTTTTTGGTCGTAGAGCCTGAGACTGTACATGAAGCATGAGAGGGATAAAGGCAAGGTGGGGCATGGTGGCTCACACCGGTAATCCCTGCACTTTGGGAGGCCGAGGCAGGCAGATCACTTGAGATCAGGAGTTAGAGACCAGCCTGGCCAAAATGATGAAGCCCCATCTCCACTAAAAATGCAAAAATTAGCCAAGGCATGGTGGTAGGCGCCTGTAATCCCAGCTACTTGGGAACCTGAGGCAGGAGAATAACTTGAACCCAGGAGGCGGAGGTTGTAGTGAGCTGAGATTGCGCCGCTGCACTGCAGCCTGGGCAACTGAGCAAGAATCCATCTCAAAAAAAAAAAAAAAAAAAGGCAAGAGGGATTATTGCTGTAGTGAGGAAATAGTCCTTTTGTTAAGGAATGATGGAGTACCTACCAGTGAGGCATCTAACACCGTATTTGAGAGGAAACTCTAAGTGCCTATACTTACATTTTACAAAAAAGGCCAATGTCACCTTAAAGTGTATCTGTTGAGGTGCTTTTGGTTGCCCTGGGAACTATGAGAGTGTTCATTTCACATCTGTCCTTGCTCTGCTCAGTGCGAAGGTTGAGGACTGGATACCAGGGCCTGGGGCAGGGGTTCCTCTCCCTCAGCCGCAACACCCAAGAGAATCTCAGCGTTTTCCTCCGTGGCTTGTTCAGGAAAGAAAAGAAGGCCACAGTTTGGCAGGAAGGAGCAGTCTGGCAACCGTTCTGGTCATAGGAAATATTTGTGCGTTTTAAAAGAGATCATAACTATTAGATGAGATGCCATTTGTTCTGTTTTTAGAACTGCAAAGTGTTACTGAAAACGTAGGTTTGGACACGTCGCTACAGTTAAGTTTTGAATTTGCCAGACCTTGTGTTCGGTAATTATGGCAGGATTTTTGAAGCCTCTTTTTAGTTGGGAAATGCCGCAGAGTCGCAGCCACTTTCCAGGGTCTGAGTAATGATAGGTTGTGTTCTCCAGTACATCTTTTCTAAATGATCTGGTCTATCTTCACAGTCATTACTTATAAGACCCAGACAAAACTAATAATTCTCTAATTTGATAGTGTTATTTATTGACTATTGGAAGGATAAATCAAATTGTGACTTTAATTGTATACATTCTGGAAACCTTTTCCCCTGTAAAGAAAAAAAAATGTCTTAAAGTCATGGAGGGCCATGAATAAGACTTTGAAAGTTTAATAGTTTCTTGGTTAAAGCTCTTCTGATTGGCCAGGTGCGGTGGCTCACGCCTATAATCCCAGCACTTTGGGAGGCTGAGGCGGGTGGATCATGAGGTCAAGAGATCCAGACCATCCTGGTCAACATGGTGAAACCCTGTCTCTACTAAAAATACAAAAATTAGCTGGGCATGGTGGTGCACACCTGTAGTCCCAGCTACTTGGGAGGCTGAGGGAGGAGAACTGCTTGAACCCAGGAGGCGGAGGTTGCGGTGAGCCGAGATCGCACCATTGCATTCGAGCGAAACTCCGTCTCAAAAAAAAAAAAAAAAAAAAAAAAAACCAACTCTTTTGATTACAAGTATTGGAGAACAATCAAAGCTAACTTAAGAATAAAGTAAATTTGGAGGGTGGGAGATGAGAGTCAGTAGGGGCAGGGTCAATAGGGGCAGCAAACCACCATGGCACATGTATTTCTATGTAACAGACCTGCACATTGTGCACAGGTATCCTGGAACTTAAAGTAAAAGAAAAAAGGAAATTTATTTAAAAAGATACAAAGATATCTTGTTGTCCAAGAAGCCAGGCCTCAGGAAGATGCTGGAACAAGGACATAGATTTGCACCAGGGACCCAGTATCTGTCTCTCTCCTCCTCTTCCCCTCCTTCTCTCCCCCTCTCTTTCCCCTGATTCCCTTCCTTTTCTCCCCCCCCCCCCCCCCCATTCTCTCCCTTCTCCCCCACCCCCATTTATTTCTCTGCCCCTTAGAAATCATCAGGAAGAAATATATTTATTTTGGCCAGGTGCAGTGACTCATGCGTGTAATCCCAGCACTTTGGGAGGCCAAGGCGGGGAGATCACCTGAGGTCAGGAGTTCAAGACCTACCTGGACAACATGGTGAAACCCTGTCTTTACAAAAAATACAAAAATTATCTGGGTGTGGTGGTGCACACGTGTAATCCCAGCTACTCAGGAGGCTGAGGCACAAGTGTTGCTTGAACTCGGAAGGTTGCAGTGAGCCAAGATTGTGCCATTGCACTCCAGCCTGGGTGACAGAGCAAAATTTCATCTCAAAAGAAAAGAAAAGAAATATATCTATTTCTTATTTCAATAATTTAGACCTTAAAATTCTAGACACAAAATGCCTGAATTCTAATTCCAGAAGATCAAGAGAGAGACTGGCTCAGCTTGGATTTTCTGTCAGTCAGGATTTACCACAGGAAGCAGACCCCGGTTGGTACTTTAAGCAAGATCTGATTGATACAGGGGACTAGGTACTTTCAAAAGCTCTGAATGGACTACAGAAGCAGATTCTAAGCTAAGACACTTACCAGAAGAGCTTCTACCTTTAAGGTTCCTTTGAAGAGCTTCTAATTAAGAGGGCTTTATAGTTGCCTATCAACATCCAGGTAGCTGGAAAGTAGATATGAGCTCTGCTGCAGAAATGCCAAAAGAGGAAGGGATGCTGGGCTCTGATTCACTTCTGCTTCCAAGTCATAAATGGATCTAAACAGTGGAACCTAATTCATAAAGAGCCTAGCTGCAAGAGAGTCTGGGAAATGCAGGTTTTTTATTTCCTTTCCCACCTCTCTAATTGGAACAAGGGTGGAATGAAGTTGGGGGAGCTGGTTTGTAGTATCTAGCATAAATTGCGTATCTGCCCATGACTGACAAAGCTGTTGCCAAAAAGGCAAGGACACAGCTTACACATAGGTGCCTGGAGCTCACCCTGTGGGTGGAAGGGATGGTTATGAGCTGGGCAAATAATCCAAATGGAATTCACCACCCACGTGAGATCCTTTCCCAAATATTTATGGAGGCCCTACTGTGTGCTCTGTTTAGCAACTTGTAACTCTGACTTTGAGTTGAGTTCAAGAGCTGGGGGTGAGGGATGGTGAGCAAGAGCTTCTGTATTTATCGTTCCATCAATGTCTGTCTGTGTTTTTTGTTTTGCTATGGAACTATTTTTATTATCTGATGTTTTGCCTCACAATCGGCTTATGATGCACAGTGTTTTCTCCCTCTGCCCAATAGCTGCCCACATTGGCGTTGGAATAAGCGGACAAGAAGGAATGCAAGCTGTTATGTCGAGTGATTATTCCTTTGCCCAGTTCCGATATCTGCAGAGGCTGCTACTGGTGCATGGCCGGTGGTCTTACATAAGGATGTGCAAGTTCCTACGATACTTCTTTTACAAAAACTTTGCCTTTACTTTGGTTCATTTCTGGTACTCCTTCTTCAATGGCTACTCTGCACAGGTAATGTAATGTTGTTGCTGTTGTTATTATTATTTACTGAGTAGAGCTCTTAAATAAATAAAAATCTAGTTCTGATAAACCAATTTGTTTCTTTCTATTTGTAGTTTTGGGGCTGTGTCTCCTTACAGTTGGGGTATAATTAAGTATGATCATGACTTCTCTAATTGTTTCTGGTGCTGTGAAAACATGTTGCCTTAGGAGGGGGATTTGCTTGTATGTTTTTGCCTTTATCTTTGGTTGCTTTTTCATGTTACCTTGACGTTAAGAGTAGTGATAACAGGGCCAGGTGCAGTGGCTCACACCTATAATCCCAGCACTTTGGGAGGCCGAGGAGGGTGGATCACTTGAGGTCAAGAGTTGGAGACTAACCTGGCCAACATGGTGAAACCCCGTCTCAACAAAATTTACAAAAATTAGCTGGATGTGGTGGCGTACACCTGTAATCCCAGCTACTTGGGAGGCTGAGGCAGAAAAATCACCTGAACCCAGGAGGCAGAGGTTACAGTGAGCTGTCCGTGCCACTGCACTCCAGCCTGGGTGACAGAGCAAGACTCCATCTCAGAAAAAAAAAAGGAAAAAAAAGAATAGTGATAACAGGCCGGGAGCATAGACTTTTGCCTGTAATCCCAACACTTTGGGAGGCTGAGGTGGGGAAACTGTTTAAGGCCAGGAGTTTGAGAACAGCCTAGGCAACATAGCAAGACCCCATCTCTATTAAAACAAACAAACAAATTTTTAAAAAGGAAGCAGAGGAGTATGCGCTAACCATACTAGCATGTGTCTTTATTGGTGACGTGGAGCCTCTGTCATCCCCTCACAGACTGCATACGAGGACTGGTTCATCACCCTCTACAACGTACTATACTCCAGCCTGCCTGTGCTCCTCATGGGACTGCTCGACCAGGTAGGAGCCTTGCACTGGCAGGGACACTTCTGGACAGAAGAGCATTCATTAGAGAAGTCACAGCAAATGTTTCAGTGCATTTTTCTGGTGTTTACTTCCTTCCATTAAACCCTATCATAATTCTGTTGTCAGGCATTAAGGGTCATGACTGTGGTTCTCATTTTATAATAAGGAAAGAGGATTTCTCTGTAGTCCCAGCTGTCCGGGAGGCTGATGCAGGAGTATGACTTGAGCCCAGGTGTTCAAGTCTAGCCTGGGCAACAAAACAAGACCCTATCTCTAAGACAAAAAAAAAAAAAGAGGATTTCTGTGACTGGGCTGAATTCATTGACACACATATTTGTTATGTTCCTTTCAGACAGTATGACCTTACTATAAAGACACCTGAAGGCAGGGCGTGCCGGTTCATTCCTGTAACCCCAGTACTTTGGGAGGCTGAGGCAAGCAGATTGCTTGAGGTCAGCAGTTCGAGACCAGCCCCGGCAACATAGGGAGATCCCCATCTCTACAAAAAATATAAAAATTAGTAGGCATGGTATTGCATACCTGTGAAGTCCAGCTACTTAGGAGGACGAGGTGGGAGGGTTACTTGAGCCTGCGAAGTTGAAGCTGCAGTGAGTCGTGTTTGTGCCACTGTACTCCAGGCTGAGCAACAAAGTGAGACCCTGTCTCCAAAAAAAGAAGAAAAAGAAAAAAGACACCTGAGAGTCCAATATGTCTCTACAATAATAACTTACTTATTTTAAAGTAAATTTAAAGCCTTACCAAAGTTTATGTAGCTAATCTATATTTGTATCTAATAGCAATTCTTAAAGAAGTGCTGTAAAGATGAAAAAATAATAATTTACAATTAACTCATCAACTTGTATGAGAAAATTTTTTCCCAAAGGATTTGCAGCGATATGTATTCACTCAGGAGGTGAAAATAGCCTCGCAACATATTTTTTGACATTACTAATTTGTTTTCTTTCTATAAGTAGCAAAGTAATAAACTTATACCTAGCTCTTCTCTGAATTAAATATTAAGTAATATGGTCTAATGCAATATTAAATAATGTGGTCTAATGCAATATTTGTGGTGTGCAGAGGTTGAGCTCTCACACTACAAATATTGCAGGATTGATTGATTATCTTGTTCAGTTTTGGCCTTCTTAAAATTTAACAACACGCTGCAACTTTTTGTGACATATTAATTATAACGTATCTCGGCTGGGTGCCATGGCTCACGCCTGTAATCCCAGCACTTTGGGAGGCCAAGGTGGGAGAATCATCATCTGAGGTTGGGAGTTCACGACCAGCCTGACCAACATGGAGAAACCCCATCTCTAATAAAAATACAAAATTAGCCAGGTGTGGCAGTGCATGCCTGTAATCCTAGCTATTCAGGAGGCTTAGGCAGGAGAATCGCTTGAACCTGGGAGGTGGAGGTTGCTGTGAGCCGAGATCGCACCATTGTACTCCAGCCTGGGCAACAAAAGCAAAACTCTGTCTCAAAGAAAAAAAAGAAAAAAAAAATTATAGCGTATCTCTGACTGCTTTGACCTGATTAATAAAACACCATCATTTTGTTTTCTCCTTAAGGATGTGAGTGACAAACTGAGCCTCCGATTCCCTGGGTTATACGTAGTGGGACAAAGAGACTTACTATTCAACTATAAGAAATTCTTCGTAAGCTTGTTGCATGGGATCCTAACATCAATGATCCTCTTCTTCATACCTCTTGGAGCTTATCTCCAAACCGTAGGGCAGGATGGAGAGGCACCTTCCGACTACCAGTCTTTTGCCGTCACTATTGCCTCTGCTCTTGTAATAACAGTCAATTTCCAGGTAAGTGGCTTTCATGGGCCATATTCAGTGTCAATTGGTACCTATCTATATTTCTGTATATAGGCTGGCGTGCACATCCACCTGACTCCCACTTCACCTCTACCACTTACAAACTATGAATGCTATTTTCATCTCTTATACCAAGCGTATTTTCTATTTCTTGCCTGAGTCAATGATAGTTTGGTTTCTGATTGTTCAGTACTCAAGCCAAATCATGCCTAACTTGCTGAATTCTGTTTTCAGGATTGTTAGATCCTTTATTTCTTGCTAATTCCCCAAAATGAGTGCTCTGTTTTTCTCTGGTTTCCCAACAGATTGGCTTGGATACTTCTTACTGGACTTTTGTGAATGCTTTTTCAATTTTTGGAAGCATTGCACTTTATTTTGGCATCATGTTTGACTTTCATAGTGCTGGAATACATGTTCTCTTTCCATCTACATTTCAATTTACAGGTTGGTATTTTCTAAATTCCAAAAATAAATGTTCGGACAAATGTCATTAGATTTTGACATAACTTCTGGTAAGTAATAAAATATACAAGGTGGAATGGCCGGGCGCAGTGGCTCACACCTGTAATCTCAGCACTTCGGGAAGCTGAGGCAGGCAGACTGCTTGAGCCCAGCGGTTCAAGATCAGCCTGGGCAACATGGCAAAACCCCATCTCTACAAATAATACCAAAAAAAAAAAAAATTAGGCAGGCATGGTGGCACACAGTTGTAGTTCTAGCTACTGGAGAGACTGAAGTGGTAGGATCGTTTGACCCAGGACGTTGAGGCTACAGTGAGCAGTGACTGCGCTGCTGTACTCCCACGTGGGTGGCAGAGCAAGACCCTGTCTCAAAAAAAGCAAAGCAAAACAAATATATACAAAGCATAAATTATTGCTAGTGAAAATTAATGTCCTGTCTGGAAATTAAATGGTGATGATGGGTTGAAAGGACATAACATGATGAGAAGAAAACAAAATAGCTTTACGAGAGTACTGTGTGTGTGTTGAATGAGTTAACTTAAGACTTAAAAGGCTAGATAAAAGCCTATTCTTTCTTTCCCATAAAACCTAATATTGGGGCCAGATGTGGTGGCTCATGCCTATAATCCCAGCACTTTGGGAGGCCAAGACAGGAGGATCACTTGAGCCCAGGAGTTCAAGACAAGACTGGGCAACATAGGGATACCTTGTCTCTACAAAAAAAAAAAAAAAAAATTATAAAATTGAAAACAAATTAGCTGGGCATAGTGGTACACACTGGTGATCCCAGCTACTCAGGAGGCTGAGGTAGGAAAGATTGCTTGAGCCTGGGAGATTGAGGCTGCAGTGAACCATGATTATGCCACCCCAGCCTGGGTGACAGAGCAAGACCCTTTCTTAAAAGATCCAAAAACCTAGTATTGGTAGGTTTTTGGAAAAGTGAGTATACATGTGTTGCTGGTAACACTGCAATATATTTTAATTTTTCCAAACATTATTTGAAAATGCATAAGGGATCAGGAAACTCTTTATACATTTTGGCCAGGTATTTCTACTTGAGGAAAATACCCCAAGATAATAAAACACACCAAGTTTTGGCAAGCTAATTTCCATAGATGGCACCACCATAACATTTCTAAATTGTAAAAAAGCGGAAAAAATAGAAATAATCCAAAACCTAAGAATATTGTTAAATTAGCTAATCATACCATGAAACACCAATATAATGAAATTCTAGAATTCAGAAGTAATCTACGTTATTAGAAATAGAAATATGTGCGCAGGCCAGGCACAGTGGCTCACACCTATAGTCCCTGCAGTTTGGGAGGCCAAGGCAGGAAGATCACTTGAGCCTAGGAGTTCAAGACCAGCCTGGACAGCATAGTGAGACCCTATCTCTTAAAAAAAGAATAATAAAGTAATTAAAAAAACAAATAAATATGTGTGCAGGGCAATAAGTAAATTGATAGAAAACAAAATAGTTATGTGACCAGTCATTACAACTGCATAAAATATATGACAAATTGACAAATGCTAGAATGAATTTGAACTGATATAAATATCATAAATATTATAAATAGAAAATATTAATAATTATGAACTGGAATTCATGAGATTATTTTTAATAGAGAGCTTGAAGTCACAATGAAAAACCATCCACATAAACTAGTTTTCCTGTAAAAGATTTGGATTTTGATGACCAGTTTTTGGGTTGTAAAAGTCAGTTGCTGTGGTAACCCTTTCCTTCTTGAGATTGAGCTCATTTTTTTGTGATTGTGTTTTTCTTTACCAACTCTGTGTGGTAAAATATTAGTAACCCAGTTACTTAGAATATTCCCATAGAGAATTTTTTAATCCCAGAAACACTTAGCAGGGTAAAAACCACATTTTAAAAAATAAAGATCATTGTTTTTACAAACTGAGAGTGTAAGTACAGAACACATGGTGAGAAATGTGGCTGTAGAAGATGGTCATTTGATTTTGAAAACTGGGTAGTTTCTATGATTATGGGATTGTATTATTGAATTGAATTATTACTTCATCTGACATAAAAATTCAGAAAACAAATTGCAGTGAAAAAACATGGCTCCAGTCAGGTCGCAGGAGGTTTTAATTCATTCATTGCCACGGTTGGTTTTGTTACCTTGGGCAAATTTTTTACCTTCTTCACAATGCAATCTCCTTATGTGACACAGGGTTAATACACATCTCTCAGAACTGATTAAACGACATGATCTGTATAAAACACCAGGTACTGGCAGTGCTAGCTTTTTTTTTTTTTTTTTTTTTTCTTTTTTTGAGATGGAGTTTCACTCTTGTTGCCCAGGCTGGAGTGCAATGGCGTGATCTCAGCTCACCACAATTTCTGCCTCCCAGGTTCAAGAGATTCTCCTGCCTCAGCCTCCCGAGTAACTGGGATTATGGGACATGTACCACCACACCCGGCTAATTTTGTATTTTTAGTAGAGACAGGGTTTCTCCATGTTGTTCAGGCTGGTCTTGAACTCCCAACCTCAGGTGATCCTCCCGCCTTGGCCTCCCAAAATGCTGGGATTACAGGCTTGAGCCTCTGTGCCTGGCCTGATTTTTTGTATTTAAGTAGAGACAGGGTTTCCCTATGTTGGCCAGGCTGGTCTTGAACTCCTGAGCTCTGGCAGTCCACCCGCCTCGGCCTCCCAAAGTGCTAGGACTACAGGTGTGAGCCACTGTGCCTGGCGAAATATTAACTGTGTTCTTAGGATTAAGGGACTCCAGTGATTCATTTGTCATGTTCTTTACAGGCACAGCTTCAAACGCTCTGAGACAGCCGTACATTTGGTTAACTATCATCCTGACTGTTGCCGTGTGCTTACTGCCTGTCGTTGCCATCCGATTCCTGTCAATGACCATTTGGCCATCAGAGAGTGATAAGGTATATAGAATACAGTCCTCTCCCAATTCTGTCCCTCACAGAAACCAAAGCATTTCCCAACAGCACCTTTCCTGCACATTTCTAAGCTCATGGGAAATTTGGTAAGAATGATTTTTCATGATTGCTTCTCTTTATCTTACAAATAAGTCTTTTGGGATTGGGAGTTTAGTGTGCTTGCTTTTTAATACAAAAATTACCAAACATACACAAAAAAGTGAGAATAGAATAATGAGCGCCATATATCTATTCCCTCAGTATAACAATTACAGTGTTAACATTTCGTCGTACAAATCAGATTTTTTTTTTTTTTTAATTTAAAGAAAATGTCACCGTCTGTAGCAGGATCCTTTGAGCTACAAGGAACAGAAAGCTGTGACTCAGATTTCTCTACAGTAGTGCATCAACATTAGCAGGCTTCAGACTCAGTTGAATCAGCAATTTAATGTTGTCAAAAAAGGACTGGGCAGGTTCTTTCTATCTCTCCCCTTGGAACATTTTATTATTAGTTTCATCTGGATGCTGGAAGATGGCCATAGCAGTTCTGGGCATCACATTTTGTGACATTTCAGTGTCGAGGGGAGATTAGATTAGAGACTCTTCTGTAGTTCCTTAGGCGCCGTGGAACTTCTCACCCAAGGGCCCCAGCACAGTGCCCTCAGGTCTTATGTGCCAAAATTACATCACTTGCCCATTCTGGACTAGTGCTTAGCAAGGGAAGTCAACCTGCCCACCTCCCATGAGAAATGTGGCTGTGAGGGGTGTTGGTGGGGCGATCTGGATGCAATCAATTTCCATTAGAAAGAAGGAGAGAGGAGAGGCTAGTGGGGCAACCTTCAGTATCCCTCGCTCTCTCTTTTGGAGTGCCAACAGTATGCAGTAACAATCCAGGAAAGAGACCCCTACTGAGTTTTCTCTTTCACTGTACCCATCTGGTCTGAACTAGAAAAGGGCACTAGCTTTGAGGGAGTGGGAATCTTGGCTTTGCATTTTCTAGCTGTGTGACCTTGGAAAAGTTAGATCTTCCCTCAGCTTTGATATATATTTCTAGGTAGGTAGGTAGATAGATCTATGTATAGATATAGAGATATAGATCTATATAATCATATCTATATGTCAACATAGATCTATAGATAGATAGATATAGCCAAGCACGGTGGCACACACCTGTCATCCCAGCACTTTGGGAAGCCGAGGCAGGCAGATCACTTGAGGTCAGGAGTTCAGGTGGTCAGGACCAGCCTGACTAACATGGTGAAATCTCTGTCTCTACTAAAAATACAAAAATCAGACTGGTGTGGCGGCGCATGCCTGTAACCCCAGCTATTCAGGAGGCTGAGGCAGGAGGATCTCTTGAACCCGGGAGGTGGAGGTTGTGGTGAGCCGAGATGGCACCACTGAACTCCAGCCTGGGTGACAGAGTGAGACTGCGTCTTAAAAGATACACACAACTATAAAGTGAGGACAGAGCTGCCTGCATCAAAATGGGGCAGGTGTTGGGGGTTTCATCAGTGTTCATTTCTGCCCACTGTCTGGCCACGCCTCCTTCCTGGCTTTGACTTTGTCTTCATCCCTTCCCATCTCTCCCCCTTGCAGATCCAGAAGCATCGCAAGCGGTTGAAGGCGGAGGAGCAGTGGCAGCGGAGGCAGCAGGTGTTCGCCGCGGCGTGTCGTCAAGGCGCTCGGCCTATGCCTTCTCGCACCAGAGGGGCTATGCGGACCTCATCTCCTCTGGGCGCAGCATCCGCAAGAGCGCTCACCCCTTGATGCCATCGTGGCCGACGGCACTGCAGAGTACAGGCGCACCGGGGACAGCTGATCCCTCACCCCCAGGCCGGGATGCGGCCGCACAGAGCACGTCTATTTTTTTATGAAAGACTCTCAGGACTTTTTGTGTGTATGTGGATTGCATTCGTCACAAAGATACTGAAGACAATAAATAACCTTTATAACAAACTCCTTGGCTTGGGCTATTAAACAATAGCAGAGCCAAGCAATAGGACTTTAAAAAGTCCTATTATTCGGCCGGGCGTGCCTCACACCTGTAATCCCAGCACTCTGGGAGGCCAAGGAGTGCAGATCACCTGAGGTCAAGAGTTCGAGACCAGCCCAATCAACATGGTGACATCCTGTCTCTACCAAAACTTAAAAAATTAGCCGGGCTTGGTGGTGGGCACCCATAATCCCATCTAGTTGAAAGGCTGAGGCAGGAGACTCGTTTGAACCTGGGAGGTGGAGGTGGAGGTTGCAGTGAGCCAAGATTGCACCACTAAAAAAAATTTACAAATAGGCTGGGAACAGTAGCTTCTGCCTGTCATCCTAGCACTTTGGGAGGCCAAGGCAGGCGGACCACTTGAGGTCAGGAGTTCCAGACCAGCCTGGCCAACATGATGAAACCCTGCCGCTACTAAAAATACAAAAATGAGCCGGAGATCGCTTGAACCCAGGAGGCGGAGGTTGCAGTGGGCCAAGATTGTGCCACTGCACTCCAGCCTGGGCAACAGAGTGAGACTCCGTCTGAAAAAAAATTGTTTAAATAATAATACAAGTCCTATTATTCAAATGGTTATGTACATTATGGTTCAAAGGGAACATTTTAATCAGTCTTAATCTAGGGCAACAGAATTACAAAGCATGTCATATTTCAGTTCAAGTGGTATCGTGTTATAAACTTACATTTTTCTTTCTGTGATCTTCAGCATAATTTCCCAGAGACCTTCCCGCCCCCACCGATAGGCCACCTCATTAACAGATTTTTCAATTTACACTAGTAATGACAAAAGACTTATCAGTGTTCATCATCTGGAAGCTAAGTGGTTCAATCACCTTTTCAAAGTTGATAGTAGACTGCCTGGTTTCATGTTCTCCTCATAATGGTGTAATAATTCTATTTAATCAAGGAAATAACTTGAGATTCCGTAAATATAAGTTTCAGTTTGTTTTTGGTTTACTACTAGGTGAAGTAGCACATTACACACTTTTACTATCAAATATTATTTTAGCAGCTTCCCATAGTACCAAATGATTTGATTCCCTACTCTCATTTTTTTAAAGCATCTAAATATTTATGGGCTTAAAAAGGGGGTTTTAAAAACTGAGGATATCAGTGATAAATTGCAGAATATTTTACAAAGCTTTCTTTTGAAAAGCAAACTTTTGTGCCTGCCTATATGTAAAGTATTTTATAAGGGACTTGAACAGAGACCTCACTCTTTTTCACTTGTCTTATGTCTTGAGAGAAAAAGCTGTTGGTAGCTACTTTCCTAAGACTGGAGAATGGTGTGTCCTTTTACATTTGAAGATAACTTTAGGTAACTGTGGAAACTCCTCAAAGTGGTAAAATTAATTTTTTTCCAGACATTTTTCTCATTCTGTGCCTTTCACACACTAGTTTCCATAGTTCAGTAATTCTGTTTTTTACCATTGGGCTGTGAATGTTCACAATATCAGTCCTGTTGAATTCCTATGAGGTAATCGCAACGTGTATATAGTTCATTTTCTAGGTATGATAAAAGAATGTACAGCTCTTTATTCTGTGGAAGTAAAATTCTGAACATTTACAACTTTTCCTTGTAAATGAAAAATTGTAAGTTTTTTTTTACAGAAAAGTTAACTTGTGTCATTCTGTTAGTTTCAGATTTCTCTCCTGTTTTTGCAAATTGTGGGAAAGATTGACAATGCAAATGTGTCAAAGACTTATACTGTTGGGTGCAATATTAACAATTTTAAAATGCAAATTTCTTTGGATAAATTATTTCTATATTCTGTAAATCTGAGTTTGTATATTTTTGTTTAAAAAAATGATTTAGTAAAATCTTTGAAAAGTATAATCTTCTAAAGTATTTAAATTGGCCATTGTCGTTACTGTTTTTTTGTTTTTGTTTTCAAGATTTGGAGTTTCACTCTTGTTGCTCAGGCTGGATTGCAATGGCATGTCTCAGCTCACCACAACCTCTGCCTCCCAGGTTCAAATGATTCTCCTGCCTCAGCCTCCTGAGTAGCTGGGATTACAGGCATGCACCACCAGGCTCGGCTAATTTTTTTTGTATTTTTAGTAGAGATAGTTTTCTCCATATTGGTCAGGCTGATCTCAAACTCTGGACCTCAGGTGATCTGCCCACCTTGGCCTCCCAAAGTGCTGGTATTACAGGCGTGAGCCACTGCGCCCAGCCTGTTGTTGTTTTTTAAAATAGGATATATGACAGAAGAATCTAGTCCCACACTGTTTCTAGAGGAATGTAGGGGTCCTTTAATGGTGAGAAAGGGACAGCGAAACTAAGTGTTAGGGAAGAAGTGATGGAGAAAGGGTGATCAGGACCAGGCACTGTGGCTCACGCCTGTAATCCCAGTACTTTGGGAGGCTGAGGAGGAGAATTACTTAAGGCCGGGAGTTTGAGACCAGCATGGGCAACATAGCAAGACTCTGTCTTTACAAAAAATAAAAAATCAGTTGGGTGTAGTGGCATGTGCCTGTAGTCCCTGCTGCTTGGGAGGTTGATGGGGGGAGGATCACCTGAGCCCAGGAGTTTGAGGCTGCAGTGAGCTATGATCATGCCACTGTACTGAAGCCCGAGTGACAGAGCAAGACTCTGTCTCTAAAAGAATTAAAAAGGTCAGACTTTAGAGACAGAGGGGTAAGGATTTAGAGTTAGGAAGATCAGCTGGGCATGGTGGCTCATGCCTGTAATGCCAGCACTTTAGGAGGCTGAGGTGGATGGGTCACTTGAGGCCAGGAGTTTGAGACCATCCTGGCCAATATGGTGAAACCCCATCTCTACTAAAAATACAAAAAAGGAAGACCAAGTCTGGGCCCAGGAGAGTGCATCTTAGTATATTAGACTAGGGATAGTTTTTCCAACAGACCTCAACTCTTAGAACTAAAGGAAAGGTAACCCTCAACCAAAAGTAAGGGCTAGTGCCAGGTGTGGTGGCTCACACCTGTAATCCCAGCACTTTGGGAGGTCAAGGTGGGCCGGTCACCCGAGGTTGAACCAGCATGGCCAATGTGGCAAAACCCTCTCTACTAAAAACAAATCAGCCAGGCGTAGTGGCTCATGCCTGTAATCCCAGCTATTGGGGAGGCTGAGGCAGGAGAATCACTTAAATCTGGGAGGCGGAGGTTGCAGTGAGCTGAGATTGTGACACTGCACTCCAGCCTGGGTGACAGAGCGAGACTCCGTCTCAAAAAACAAAACCGAAAAAGAGCTGGGAAGTGAGCAAATAGTCCTTGAAATACATGATGAATCACTGGCAAAAAAAAATGAGCAGATAGGAGAGAGTGAGGAAGGAGGTGGGAGATCTGGGGTTTGTGGCTGCAGGAGTCTGACCAGGCTGTGGGACAGACAGCTCTTGGACTCGAGGGAAGCCGTGACCCCACCAAGAAGATTTTCTCTGCGTCAGAGACGGGAGACTCTTTGGGAGGCATAATTAGCAGCAGGTGATAGAAAAATATCAGTCTTGGAGTGCTTGGGATGGGAGGAGATGAGCAAATTATTAGCCTCTGCAATAGAAATGGCAGAAAAATCAAGCAGACCTGGGAGATGATACCTAAAAAAAAACACAGGCCACTTTTTCCTACAATGTACTACTGTATTTAAGTTGTTTGAGAGATAAATGTTTTTAATCAAAGAGCACCATCTAAAGGCTCTTAGTCTTGTTCCACACCAGAAACTGCTCAGTAACGACATCTGATGGGAATAAAATGATTCCTGAGAGACTCTAATGTGATAGCAAAATGTACCCTAAGGGAATCGAAATCTATTTTAACAATTGCTGCCTTCATGTGATGTAAATGAAACTTAGGAAAATTGTTAGTCAGCTTCTAAAGTCCTGCTAGAAAGTTTTGGTAGCACTACAACTTCTGGGGCATTTATAAAAATAAAAAGGCCCATCAAAACACTGAAAACAACACAGCATAGATCTCAGGACAAAGTGGGGGGTTGGGGACCTTAAAAGTAACCACTGTAATGCATTCATTTTCTTTCTGCTAAAAATTATAGTAAAGGCCAGGCGCGGTGGCTCACGCCTGTAATCCCAATACTTTGGGAGGCTGAGGCGGGCAGATCACCTGAGGTTGGGAGTTCAAGACCAGCCTGACCAACATGGAGAAACCCCGTCTCTACTGAAAATACAAAATTA
This sequence comes from Ateles fusciceps, assembly GCA_036589455.1. Taxonomy (NCBI): domain Eukaryota; kingdom Metazoa; phylum Chordata; class Mammalia; order Primates; family Atelidae; genus Ateles; species Ateles fusciceps. The sequence continues at coordinate 14,148,242 of JAZHEH010000078.1, forward strand.
GCTGGGCATGGTGGTGTATGTAATCCCAGTTACCTGTAATCCCAGCTACTTGAGAGGCTGAGGCAGGAGAATCACTTGTACCTGGGAGGTGGAGGTTGCGGTGAGCCAAGATCACGCCATTGCACTGTAGCCTGGGAAACGAGCAAAACTCTGTCTCAAAAATAAAAACAGTAAAAATAATTTTCTCGATTAGATATTTCTCTAAAGAAGCAATATAAACGGTCAATAAGCATATGAAAAGATGCTCAACATCGTCAGTCATCACGGAAAGTCAAGTCAAAATTGAAATGAGGCCGGGCGCGGTGGCTCATGCCTGTAATCCCAGCACTTTGGGAGGCTGAGGCAGGTGGATTGAAGTCAGAAGTTCAAGACCAGACTGGCCAACATGGTGAAACCACATCTCTACTGAAAAAAATACAAAAATTAGCCAGGCGTGGTGGTGTATGCGTGCAATCCCAACTACTCTGGAGGCTGAGGCAGGGGAATTGCTTGAACAAGCGGGGTGGAGGTTGCAGTGAGCCAAGATCACGCCACTGTACTCCAGCCTGGGCAACAGAGTGAGACTCCATTTAAAAAACACACACACTGAAATAAGATACCACTTCATACTCATTACACCCACTAGGATGGCTATAACAAAAATAAAAACAAAAGTGGAGAAACTGGAACTCTCATATATTTCTGGTAGGAGTGTAAAATGGTGCAGCCACTGTGGAAAAACAGTCTGGTGGTTTTTCAATAAGCTAAACAGAATTATCCTATGACTCAACAATTCCTCTGCTAGGTATATACCAAAAACAATTGGAAAAAGAAGTTCAAGGCCAGGTGCAGTGGCTCATGCCTGTAATACTAGCACTTTGGGAGGCTGAGGTGGGTGGATCACCTGAGGTCAGGAGTTCAAAAAGGCCAGGCACAGTTGGCTCACGCCTGTAATCCTAGCACTTTGGGAGGCCGAGACAGGCAGACCACTTGAGGCCAGGAGTTCAAGACCAGCCTGGCCAACATGGTGAAACCCCTGTCTCTACTAAAAGTACAAAAATTAGCTGAATGCAGTGGTACATGCCTGAAATCCCAGCTACTAGGGAGGCTGAGACAGGAGAATCGCTTGAACCTGGGAGGCGGAGATTGCAGTGAGCCGAGATTGTGCCATTTCCCTCCAGCCTGGGAGACAAGAGTGAAACGCCATCTCAAAACAAAACAAACAAAAAAAGAAAACAGGTGTTCAAACAAATACAAACTAATGAATGATCATAGCAGCACTATTCTCCATAGCCGAAAGGTAGAAACAATCCAAATGTCCATCAGCAGATAAATGGATAAATAAAATGTGGTGTATACATACGCAGGAATATTATTTAGTCGTAAAAAGGAATGAAGTACTGAGAGATGCTATAACATGAGTGAAAGTTGAAAATGTGCTAAGGGAAAGCAGCCAGACTCAAAAAGTCACATCTTGTAGGATTCCATTTACCTACCCAGAATAGATAAATCCACAGAGACAGAAAGCAGATTAGTGGTTGCCAGGAAGGGCCTGGAGGAAGGGGGAGATGGAGGAGTGAGTGTTTAGTGAGTGTTTAATGTTAGGGTTCTCCTGAGAAACAAAATCTATAGGATATATGCATACAAACAGCAGTCATTTGTATACATCTATGGGGAGGATTTGTTGATTCTGACAAATTAGTCTCCATGATCGTGAGGGCTTGCAAAGGTTAAGGACAGGCAGGCTAGCAGGTTGAAGTTCTGGCAGGAATTGATGTTTCAGTCTTCAACCTAAATACTGGAAACTGAGGCAAAATTCTTTCCTCCTCACGGACCTCAGTCTGCTGATTTAAATGTTAATACCGTCATAGCAATATCTAGACTTATTTGACCAAACAGCTGGGCACCATAGCCTAGCTAAGTTGACACAAAATTCAGCACCACAATAAGTATAGGGTTTTCTTTTGGGGTGAAGAAAATGTTTTGCAACTTGATTGATGTAGTTACACAATATTGTGAATACACTAAATGCCACTGAGTTGTGCATTTTAAAACGGTTAATCTTATGTTAATTTCACATCAATTAAAAATAAGGCCAAGCATGGTGGCTCATGCCTGTAATCCCAGTACTTTGGGAGCAAAGCAGTGGAGTGGAGAAGAACAAAAAAATCTGTAACTGGTTGTGATCAATTAGTTGTAACCACCACTACACTCAGACTAACACAGCTGTGGAAAACAGTGCCACTATGCCCGGCTAATTTTTGTATTTTTGGTAGAGACGGGTTTCCACCATGTTGGCCAGGCTGGTCTTGAACTACTGGCCTCAAGTGTCCGCCCACCTCGGCCTCCCAAAGTGCTGGGATTACAGGTGTGAGTCACTGTACCCAGTCAAGGAAGAAGTTTAAAGGGGAAGAATAATTTGAATGCAACTGGACAAAACAAAAACAAAAACACAATAATGGCAGGGCTCGGTGGCTCACGCCTGAAATCCCAGCACTTTGGGAGGCCAGGGCAGATGGATCGCTTGAGCTCAGGAGTTTGAAACCAGGTTGGGCAACATGGTGAAACCTGGTCTCTACCAAAAATACAAAATTAACTGGGTGTGGTGGTGTACATCTGTAGTCTCAGCTACTCGGGAGGCTGAGGCAGGAGAATCACTTGAACCCAGGAGGCAGAGGTTGCAGTGAACAGAGATCACGCCACTGCACTTTAACCTGGGCAACAAAGTGAGACTCTGTCTCAAGAAAATAAAAATAAAGCACTCAATATATTAGAAGTATAAAAATTGTAAGAACAGAAATCTAGCACGGTTTGAAGGTGTTATGGAGGCATTCTTGGAAAACCCAAGAGGTTCAATTAAAAAACTATAATAAGAATTCATCAAAATAATGGAAACAAATATATAGATAACTTTCATTTATACAAACAATAACAAGTTAGAAAATTTAATGGGAAAATATTGTAATTACAATTGCAACAAAAAAGATAAAATATGTAGGAATAAAATTTACAAGTAAGCCATATGCAAACAAAACTATAAAACAAACAGTGAATTGAGTAAATAAAAAGCATATCCTGTTCTTGGATAAGACATCACATCAGAGCCAGGCGCGGTGGCTCATGCCTGTAATCCCAGCACTTTAGGAGGCTGAGGCAGGTGGATAACCTGAGGTCCGGAGTTGGAGACCAGCTTGGCCAACATGGTAAAACCCCGTCTCTACTAAAAATACAAAAATTAGCCAGGCGTGGTGGTGTGCACCTGTAGTCCCAGCTATTTAGGAGGCTGAGGCAGGAGAATCACTCGAACCTGGGAGGCAGAGGTTGTGATGAGCCGAGATTGCACCACTGCACTCCAGCCTGGATGACAGAGTGAGACTCTGTCTCAAAAAAAAAAAAAAAAAAAAAAGGACATCACACCAGAAAGGGTCGATTTTCCCTGCAATAACCTATAAATGGCATATGATCCCCATAAAAATGCCAACAGTTTCCTGTAATAGGCTGATTCTAAAGTTCATGTGGAAAAATTAATGTCAGAAAACCATAAGCAATGAGGTGAGACTACTTCTACCAGATATCACACCATATTATAATTTCCAAAACAGCGTGGTTCTGATGCATGATTACACAGACATCCCATGGAACAGAATAGGAGATCCAGAAATAGACTCAAACATGTGAACGTTTACTACATACAGAAGTGGCATCAAAGATGGGTGGGGGAAAGATGGACTTTTAAATAGATGGTGTTGAAACAACAGGAGAACAAATTAGATATCTCATACTGTAGTAGAATAGACTCCAAATAATGAAGAGATTTAAATGTAAAAAACAAACAAACAAAGACTCATAAAAGTACTTGAAGAAAATCATGAGAATATTCAAATACAGCCTTGGAGTGGGGGAAAGACTTTCTAATTAAGACTAAAAATCTAAAGCCTCAAAGGAAAGGCTAATAATTTCAAATACATAAATAATTTAAAAATCTCCATTATGGCCAAAAAGAAAAAAAAAAGGTGTAAGCAAAGACAAACGGCAAAGTGGAGAAAAAGTGTGCAAGTCTTAGTTAAGGCTGCTATAACAAACTACCACAAATTGCATGGTTCATATAAGCAACAGAAATTTTTTCTCACAGTTCTGGTAGAAGCTAGGAAGTCTTAGGTCAAGGGACTGGCAGATTCGGTGCCTACTGAGGAAATGCTTTGTGGTTCACAAACGGTGCCCTTTGACTATGTCTTTACATGGTGGAAAGAGCAAACAAGCTCCTTCGGGACTATTTTATAAAGACATATTCCCTCCTGACTTAATCACCTCTTAAAGTCTCCACCTCCTAATATCACCTTGGAGGTTGGGATTTCAGCATATGAATTTTAAGGGGGCACAAACCTTCAGACCACAGCAGTCAAGGATGTGAAGAAAAAAAAAAGTCAGAGAAAAAGAAACACAAATGGGGCCAGCAGTGGTGGCTCACACCTGTAATGCCAGCACTTTGGGAGGCCGAGGCAGGTGGATCACGAGGTCAGGAATTCTCAATCAGCCTGGCCAACATAGTGAAATCCTGTCTCTACTAAAAATATAAAAATTAGCCAGGCATGGTGGTGCATGTCTATAGTCCCAGCTACTCAGGAGGCTGAGGCAGAAGAATCACTTGAACCCACGAGGTGTGGAGGTTGCAGTGAGCCGAGATCGTGCCATTGCACTCTAGCTTGGGCAACAGAGTGAGACCTCATCTCAAAAAAAAAAAAAGTACAAAAATTAGCCAGGTATGCAACTATAGTCCCAGCTACTAGGGAGGCTGAGGCAGGAAAATTGCTTGAACCTGGGAGGTGGAAGTTGCAGTGAACTGAGATTGCACTACTGCACTCCAGCCTGGGCAACAGAGCCAGACTCTGTCTCAAAAAAAAAAGGAATACAAATGGCTCTTAAATACATGAAAAGATGTTTCAACTTACCTGAAATAAAGAAATGCAGATCAAAATTATTTTGATAGGCCATCTTCACCTATTAATTTGGCAAAAACAAGAAAGTTTAATAATATACTGTTAAGGCTGTGGCAAAACCAGCCTTCTATTTCATTATTGATAGGTATACAAATTGATGAAACTCTAGGAAAGGCAATTTAGCCATAACCATTAAAATTTTAAGTGTATATTCCCTTTGACCTGGCAATCGCACTTCTCAAATTCATCCTGCAGATATATTTGCCCACAAGGGAAATGACATGTATGGTGATTATACTGCAGCACTGTTTCTCATAGCAAAATATTGGCAGTAAGCTAGCAATCCATCTGTTTAACTACAGTTAAATGAACTAAGGTCCATCCTGACAACAAGATACAATGAAACTATAATGGGAGCTAAGGGAGAAGAATGAAAGATCTTCATTCATTGTGGAGTGAGAGGAGCCGGATGAAGAACTGTATGTATGGTGACAACCTTTCACATACAATAGAAAAAGAGGAGGTGATGAAATTGATGTGTAAAGTCGATGCAATTCCAATTTCAAATCCCTCAAGAATTTTTTTGGTAAAAATTGATAAGCTGATTCTAAAATTCATCTGGAAATGCAAAGGACCTAGAATAGCCAAAAGAACTATGCAGAAGGAAACCAAAGTTGGAGGAAGAACCCTTCTTGATCTTGAAAACTGTTACCAGGGTGGGCTGAAGAACCACTTGTTGGGTACTATGTTGACTGCTTGGGGAACAGGATCGTTGGGACCTCAAACTTCAGAGTCATGTGATTTACCCATGCAACAAAGCTGCATATGTACCCTTTATAATAAAAGCCAAAATTTTAAAAATAAAATAAATGTCAAATTAGGGACAAAAAAGAGAAAACTGTTATAAAGCTATAGCAATCAAAACGGCATAGCATTGGCTTAAAGAGAGCAGATAGATGGAACCTAATAGAGCCCATAAATAAATCCGCACATCAATGGACAACTGATATTTAATAAGGTTACGACAGCAATGAGGTGGAGAAAGGATGACCTTCTCAACAAATGGTGCCAGGACATTTGATATCCAAATACAAAAAAATGAACTTGGATCCCTACCTGAAACTATACCTTGTCTTCACAAAAGATCTGAACAGACACTTCAACAGAGAAGACATAAGTAAGGCAAAAAAGCACATGAAAAGATGCTCAACATCATTAGCCACTAGGGAAATGCATTAGAAAACTTTTTGAGGTGATGGATTTGTTCCCTATCCCCAGTTGTGGTGATGGTTTCACAGGTATATACATACGTTAAAACATATCAAATTGCACATTTTAAATGTGTGTACTTTGTCATATATATATATTGGTTTGGGGGGGTGTTTTGTTTTGTTCTTTTTTGAGATGGGGGTCTCACTCTGTCACCCAGGCTGGAGTACAGGGGCACTATCTCAGCTCACTGCAACCTCCACCTCCTGAGTTCAAGAGATTCTCCTCCTCAGCCTCCTGAGTAGCTGAGATTACAGGCATGTGCCACCGTGCCCAGCTAATTTTGTTAGTTTTAGTAGGGACGGGGTTTCACCATGTTGGCCAGGCTGGTCTCAAACTCCTGACCTCAGGTGATCTGCCCGCCTTGGCCTCTCAAATTGCTGGGATTACAGGCGTGAGCCACCGCACCCAAGCTGTTGTAAATTATTTATGCCTCAAAAAAAAAAAAAAAAAAGCTGTTTTAAAGAAAGGAAAGAAGGAATAAAGGAGGTAGAGTGGGAGGAATGTAGTCATATTTTCAACAAGAATTTCTAGATATAAGAGACTAGCGAAAGTGGTTATGAGGAATGAGAATTTTGAACATGGAATTACCTTTTTACACTTTTACAATTAAAAATATTTTGAACCATATGAATACATTTCTATTTAAAAAATTAAACAATAAAAAATAGAAATGATTTTTAGGCCAAGGGAGTAATTTGAGTTAATATTTTTCCTGCTTAAGTCACAAAGCTTCCCAAACTGAGTCTCGCCCAAACCCACAAGCTTCTCCCTAGAACAGCAACCCCAGCTCTTCACATTGTCCTCTGGGGTGACTGGCAGTGCCCAGAGATGGGGACTTCCTGTTCATGGTTATAGGCAGAGAGCAGTGTGTTTTGCTAGGCCATTTATATGCACACATATTTTCTTTGCCCTCAGAAGAGTCTGGGTAACATCTTAAAGTCGTGTCAAAATAGTGCAAAGCACCAATGGAATTTGAAAGAATGTTTCAAAGACCAGTATGGATTTACCTCTATATTGTCCAATTAATTATCAGCTAAGATGACCTCAGTAATAAGATGCACAGGAAGAAATAACTCTCACAGTTTTAAAATTATCAGGAATTTTGCTTCAAAACCTGAATCAAATAGTAATGCAGGTATTAACAATAAATATGAGGAAGGAAAATTTTAATATGAACAGAAATTTAAACTTCCTGATCTAGGATGGTAGTTAAAAATCCAAGGTAATGGCCAGGCACAGTGGCTCATGCCTGTAATCACAGCACTTTGGGAGACCAAGGTGGGAGGATTATTTGAGGTCAGGAGTTGGAGACCAATCTGACCAACATGGTGAAACACCATCTTTCGATTAAATTTAAATACAAAAATATTAGCCGGGCGTGGTGGCACATGCCGGTAGTCCCAGCTACTCAGGAGGGTGAGGCAGGAGAATTGCTTGAACCCAGGAGGCAGAGATTCCAGTGAGCCGAAATTGCATCACTGCACTCCAGCCTGGGCCACAGAGCAAGACTCCATCTCAAAAAAAAAAAAAAAAAAAAAATCCAAGGTGCTCGGGCCAAGTTTAAGATATAGATTGTCTCACTCCTGATAACCTGTTTATGATTTCCATTTGGAAAGATGTCAGTGTTCCTTTGGCCCCTGATGTTGTGAGAATGTTGCAATTATTTTAGGCTGTTGTAAACCCTGAATTGTCTCCTTGTTTCTTTTCCATGAGAGGATTAAAGATATTGGATCTGGCTTGTGAAGTGTACGTGGGAGGGTTTTTTAGTCTAGCATTTCTCATCAGGAATCAATTCTCCCAGTTGATAAGAATCAACCTTTAGAACAGAGGTTGATTTGCCCACTGGGAGTCATCTTGCAGTTTCATTATAAAATGGTTCTGCTGAGCCAAGCTGCATAATGAATAAACCAGTCTATGGAAATCCTATAGGAGGTTTGCTGTTACCATCCATTTGGGGGTTCCTACCTACCTTCAGCTTCCTTATTTAAATTTTGTGTGAACAACATAAAAACTTTGTGCTTATTGAAGAGTTTAATAAAAACAACACAAATGACTGTCTCTAAAGGAGCTTTGAAAGTTCAAGATTCTAGAAAACTTGTATCAAGATTTTATCACTGCAAACATCTTGAGTAAATAGGAACTCAGAAGGGCTCTTTTATATTTACTGAATTTGTCAAAGACTGAGCTATTTTATAGGATTTTGTGGCTTTGAGTGAAAATATTTTTATGACCTGTTCCAACAACAACAACAAAAAAACCGAAAAATAAAAAACCCAAACCTGATTAACTAAGATATCATCAGCTGAGCTTCTGAGACCCACAGAGACCCCTTAAGAGCCTCGACTCCTACTAAACTAATACATGATTGTTCTTCAAACTAACCAAGAGGACTTCATTGCTTTTAGAGAACACAATTAATTCTGCTCTGAAAGTTTCCCCACCTCTATAGAGAAAATGTTCTTTATTTGACTCTGTCTTCACCTTTCTTAACAGCGATCCCAAATCCTAAATCGTACCCAGATCAATTCAGTGAAGAAGCTAGCCTGGGCTAAAGCTATTTATACCTCTAAAAAGCAATAGGGCCAGGTGCAGTGGCTCACGCCTGTAATCCTAACACTTTCGGAGGTTGAGGTGGGTGTATCCCTTGAGCCCAGGAGTTCGAGACCAACCTGGGCAACAGGGAAAAATCCCCAAACCCCATCTCTACACAACACACACACACACACACACACACACACACACACACACACACACAAATTAGCCAGGCAATATGGCGTGTGCCTGTAGTCCCAGCTACTTTTGAAGCTGAAGTGGGAAGATCACCCCTATCTCGAAAGAATAAATAAAAAATAAATAAAAATAAGAAGCAATGGCAAGCCAGAGCATACACAGCTTGGTAAACCTGTAAGGATGTTGGGGTGAACCCTCAGAGCAGAAGGAAGCCCATGGAAGGTTGCTAGACAGAGAATGAAATGAAAATGTGTTTATATCTGTAAGTGTTCACCCTGGCTAGAGTGTGGAGATTAGACTGGAGAGGTGTGGGGGAATCCAGAAGATAGGTGGAGAGGTTAGCCAGAGGGAGGATTCGACTTGCATTGCACTAGAGGGAAAGGATGGATGTCAAAGCATGAAGGTTTGTAGGTTTCAAGGGAGGGCTGTCAGAGAGCACTCATTTAATGACTTGAAGCAAGAGACCAGTCATTTGCTGAGATTCGGGGCTGTGGGAAGGACCTACAGTTTGAGACATTCTGAAATTCTGTCCAGAAAGCCCCCTGTTGAGGGAAGCGAGGTTTAGTGAGGGGGGCGAACTGGGAGAGGAGGTCCACCAAGCAGCTCTTAACAGTTTGAAGGCTTAAAGTTGTGATTCATGCATATCATGGAACGAAAGAATAACAATGATTAATTCTTAATGCCATTTATATCCCAATTCAGAAGGCTTACTGATGTCAAGCACATGTTAGGCATTTTGGTACACTTGATCTCATATTATCCTCACAATAACCTTCTCAGTGAAGGGTTATTATCACTTTACAATTGAAACATCTGTGGCTCAGAAGGTTTAAGAAACTTGACCAGGGTCTCCAAACCACAAAAAGAGTTCTGTGATCTATGGAACGTATCTGGCTTCATTCAGAGCTCTGACTGTACAGGTGTTACCACTGTTCCCCCTTCTTAAAGAGTGAGATCCAGCGGGACTTTCAAATGATTGCAATTTTTTTAGTGTGAGATAAGGTGCTTACAAGCAAGCAGCCTGTGATCATGAAAAAGCCTGGGAATCACTGAAGCAAATCTAAGTGCTTAAACTTTACAGGAAAAAGAAAGTTACGATTTCGGTCCTCAAATTAATAGTTTCATCATAATGATAATTCCCACTTTTAGTTTGCCGTTTACAAGCCAATTTTATTTTTTATTGCATCTGTCATCTATCTATAATTTATTTATTAATTAGAGGCAGGGTGTCGCTCTGTAGCCCCAGGCTGGAGTGCAGTGGCGTGATCACAGCTCACTGCCGCCTCAACCTCCCTGGTTCAAGAGATCCCCCACCTCAGCCTCCTGAGTAGCTGGGACCACAATCCCATGCCACTAAGCCTGGCTAATTTTTGTATTTTTTGAAGAGGAGTGGGGCGGGGGGTCCTCACCACGTTGCCCAGGCTGGTCTCGAACTCAAGGTCTCAAGCAATCCCCCCCCTCCACGCCCCTACTCTCCGCCTCTCCCTCCGAAAGTGCTGGGATTACAGGCGTGAGCTACCGCCCTCGATCTGATTTAAAATAGTACTGAGATTTTCCAGTTGCTTCACTAATTTGTTAAATTCAGTGAACTCTGCATGGACCCCTCCCCGATTCCCGGTCCTGGGACGGGGGAAAGGAACCCTAGAGACGCTCGCAATCATGTTTGCCTGTTCTCTTTCCCAAGCCTATTTTGAGGAGCAAAAAACCAAATGTCCAAGAAGGCTCTTTGAAGATATAAGTTTGCCTGGGGACAGCGCCTGGAAGGCAGTGTCCCCGCGACTAGGGCGAGCCCCGGGTCCCCACCACCTTGAACTCCCCAACACTCGGAGAAGCGGTGCCGGGAGCAGGACCAAGCAGGAAATGCAGTACCAAGCGCCTGAAATGCGGAACTGGCCCGAGACAACATGGCGGCGTCGGCGTCAAGTGCCCTAACCCCGGGCAGGCGGCCAGGTACGGTAGCCTGTGGGGGACATCATATTAAAAGAACAAAGACTCGCATCCTGTGAAGTAATCTTCAGCACAAACCTGAGCGCGCGCGGCGACCTCACAGCGAGGACCGCAGTGGGAGGGCGCCCCTTGCTGGCCAGAATCGGAATGAGGAGACTCACTAACAATGCCGTTCATTCTGGCGGTCCTGAGTAGCTAGGATTACAGGGGTGTGCCACGATGCCAGGCTAATTTTTTTAAAATTTTGTAGCGATGGGTGTGGGGGGGGGCGTCTCACTATGTTTCGCAGACTGGTCTTGAACTCCTGGCCTCATGTGGTCCTCCCACGTTGGCTTCCCAAATTGTTGGGATTACAGGCTTGAGCCACCGCACCTGGCCATTCAATTATTCTTTTAAGCCACACACTTCTGGGTAATAGAGTATGTGTTAGTCTACTATTGCCACAGTAAAGAGGTGTAACAAAATGCCCCCAGAACTCAGAGGCCTAACCCAACAACCGTTTATTCTCACTCATGTATCTATAGGTCACTGATGTGGGCTGAGCTCAGCTGGGCCTGCCTCCAAGCTGAAGATTGGGTCCCCGTCTTCTCCAGATGTCTCTCACCCTCCTTGAACCAGTGGGTCAATCAGGGCATGTCCTTCTCATGGTGATGGTGTTCACAGAAAAAGCGATCTTGATCCAGACCCCAAGAGAGGGCTCCCCCTGAATTACACGCAGGAAGGAATTCAAGACAAGTTGCAGGGTGGAGTGAGAGTTTACTGAAAGCTCCTCCATTACACAATAGGGCGTCCTTAGGAAGCAAGCAAAGGAATGCCCTTTCACTTTTGCTTTTCTTTTTTTTGAGACGGAGTCTCCATCTGTTGCCCAGGCTGGAGTGCAGTGGCGCAATCTCGGCTCACTGCGATCTCTGCCTCCTAGGTTCAAGCGATTCTCCTGCCTCAGGCTCCCAAGTAGCTGGGATTACAGGTGCCCACCACCATGCCCAACTAATTTTTTTATTTTTAGTAGACAGGGTTTCACCATGTTGGCCAAGCTGGTCTCAAACTACTGACCTCAGGTGATCCACCCGCCTCGGCCTCCCAAATCCCTCCTGGGATGACAGGCATGAGCCACTGCGCCCAGCCTGTTTAAACGTTTTCATATATAGGGCTTTTGTCTATGTAAAGGCTAAACTAAGCTGTACTTACATGCATGTGAGCTGACAGCATGACAAAATTTATTTTATTGATTTAAAAAAACACTGTCCTTGACATTTTAGGGTATAAGTACATTAAAGCATAACTATAATTATCTTGAAAGCATATGTTATGGGTATTGGGACATCTGGTCTTTCTGTTGTGTTATGATTGTGTCCTTGCAGGTATCTTTAGGCTGTTTCTCAACTGTAAACATCTTATGAGCATGGGTTGTGACCGGCAAGGAATGTGCCTTGTTAGTCTCAAGATGGAGCTGAACTGAAAATGGTGTCACTCTAGCCCTCCTAGGCCCCTGTTTCCCTAACAACGGCAGAAGCAAGAAAACAAAGTCAACTGTACAAACACAGTCTAAACCTTTGCGTGCATCATACCTACCAGTATCCTATGGTCCTTCTGTATAGGAGAGGGGAGTGTGAAAGGAAGATACCTTGGACCCCCAAAATCACTAAGGAAAACTCAGCTGGAAACTGCTTAAGGCAAACCTGCCTCTCATTCTATGAAGTTATCCCTCTGCTCACTGAGATAGATGCATACCTGATTTGCCTCCTTTGAAAGGGCTAATCAGAAACTCAAAAGAATGCAACCATTTGTGTCTCACCTATCTGTGACCTGGAAACCCCCTCCCGGCTTGGAGTCTTCCTGCCTTTGCTTCAAGTTGTCCTGCCTTTCCAGACCTCACCAATGTACTTCTTGTATCTATTGATTGATGTCTTGCGTCTCGCTAAAATGTACAAAACCAAACTGTGCCCCGACCACCTTGGGCACATGTCATCAGGACTTCCTGAGGCGGTCACGGGTGCATCCTCAACCTTGGCAAAATAAACGTTCTAAATCAACTGAGACCTGTCTCTGATTTTCTGTGTTCACAGAAGCATGTCTGATTATTTTAAATAATAATCTAACACAAAGCACATGGTTAGAGCACTGAATTCCATAGGTATGAACTCACTGTCACACATCCTTTACTGAAATGTGTCCCCAGGTGAGAGATACTGTGTACCATAGAGATGCATGCAGCATTCTGTAAGTCCGTACATGTGGGTGCTGCAGGCAGAGAAGGCACATCCCTGAGTGGACTGAGTCTATACCTGGGAGGCATATCGCTGCTTCCTCCAGGGGTCTGATGTAATTTACTTGCCATCAAGTGGCCAGCTAGTCTCCCTAAAGAATCGTGTCCTGGCCAGGTGAGGTGGCTCACACCTGTAATCTCAACACTTTGGGAGGCTGAGGCAGATGGATCAAGAAGGTCAGGAGTTCGAGACCAGCCTGGCCAATATGGTGAAACCTCAGCTCTACTAAAAATAGAAAAATTAGCCGGGCATGGTGGCGGGCACCTGTAGTCCCAGCTACTCAGGAGGTTGAGGCAGGAGAATCGCTTGAACCCAGGAGGTGGAGGTTGCAGTGAGCTGAGATCATGCCACTGCACTCCAGCCTGGACAACAGAACTAGACTCTGTCTCAGGGAAAAAAAAAAAAAAGAATCGTGTCCTATCAGGTTCTCAAAGTTGGCTTCTGCTGTTTGCAGGTTGGGGTACTTAACAGTGACAGTGGCCAGCCAGATCAGCCAGGATGAAGGGCAGTCCATGAGGCTGAACACATGCACAGCCTCTATCCTGTTACTATAGCCACTTCGTATATGGGCTCTTTGACCAAGAACGGGGATGTTTTGGGGGAGAAGTCCAACATCCACAGATGACAGAGACCTCCATACCGGATGCCTTCTGATGGATGTTTGCATAGGACAAAATCTTCACGTTCAGTGCCCATTCAAAAAGATCCATCCACATCCCCACCAGACCTCCTGTACCTAATCTTTACTCTTGTTCTTTCTAAATCCCTGATCAACTGGCCAACCCTTGAGCCAGTGTCCATCAGTCCTTCAGGCCATCTCTACTTAGCTGAGAAGTGGAAAAGCAGTCACAGTGCTCAGTTCCACCATCTGAGATGACTTCCCCTCACCACTGTCTTTTTATGGCTTCTCCCAAGCAAGGCTACAGTAGAATAGCTGTTCATGTCTGTCATGTGCCAGCATATTATGCAGATGTCAGCATGAGCCCCATTTTTTCCATCCTGTACTAACTGGACTTAGAGAAATCCTGTGAGTCTCTAGGTGTGGACTGAGGAGGGGGTAGGAATTTAAGTGACCTTCTTGTACAGACCTATATACACTTTTTATTTCACAATGGAATGTTGCTGTGTAAATTCAATTTTTTTTTTTTTTTTTTTTGAGACAGAGTCTCACTCTGTCACCCAGGCTGGAATGCAGTGGCCCGATCTTGGCTCACTGCAACTTCTGCATCCCAGGTTCAAGCAATTCTCCTGCCTCAGCCTCCTGAGTAGCTAGGATTACAGGAGCATGCCACCACACCCAGCTAACTTTTGTATTTGTAGTAGAGACGGGTTTTTGCCATGTTGCCCAGGCTGGTCTTGAACTTCTGGCCTCAAGCGGTCTGCCTGCCTCGACCTCCCTAAGTGCTGGGATTACAGGTGTGAGCCACCGTGCCCCGCCTGTACATTCAGTTTTAATGATCAAATGAAACGAAATTCCTGAAGGGCAGTTCAGATGAGTTTCTTGGTGCCACCTGGCAGGAATAGTGGCCCTCAAGTGAGGATGCAGCCAGCCTGCAATGAGGAGCTAGGGGAATAAAGACCCCAACCTCACACCACCCCTCTGTTCTTCCACAAGTGTTCTCCATTGGCTGCACCTGACCAGGAGTCAGAGGACGAGGGAGCCCATTGATGTGGTTCACATGAGTCAGCCTCTGGGGCAGAGCAGGAGAAATTCATCTGGACAGGTCTGTGGTGGGCAGCCTCTAAGATGGTACCCACTGAGCTCCACCTCTTGGTATTCACCCCACGGCTGGTCTGTGTGACCGGCAGAATATGGGGGAGACAATGACATTCCACCTAACAAGTCAGGTTAGAAATGGCACTGTATCCTCAGTTTTGGTCACTGCAGTTGGGAGCTTTCTAAGAGGGCCCACAATTCCCACCTGCTGGCATCCACGCCCGTGTGAAATACCCTTCCTTTGAGTGTAGGCTGGACCAAGTGACTTGATCCTAATTAATCGAATATGGCAAAAGTTTTGGGATATCCCTTCTGAGATTAGGCAACTGAAGGTTCTGACTTCCATCTTGCTTGCCGGCTTTAGCCAAGCAAGAGATCCATGTGGAAAGAATTGAGGGAGACCTCTGGCCAACACCCACCTGTGGGCGTATGGAAGGAGATCCATCCCAGGTGAGACTTAAGAGTCTCAAGTTAAGCTGACTGCAGCCCCAGCTGACACCCTCACTGCAGCCTTTGGAGAGACTCAGCTCCAAGTCCTCAGCTAACCCATGCCCAGATTCCTATTCCACAGAAGTGTGAGACAACAAATACCATTTGATGTTTTGGGGTAATTTATTATAAAACAAAAGCGGCTGGGCACGGTGGCTAACGCCTGTAATCCCAGCACTTTGGGAGACCAAGGCAGGTGGATCACGAGGTCAGGAGTTTGAGACCAGCCTGGTCAACGTAGTGAAATCCCATCTCTACTAAAAATACAAAACAATTAGCTGGGCATGGTGGTGGGCGCCTATAATCCTAGCTACTTGGGAGGCTGAGACAGGAGAATCGCTTGAACCTGGGAAGCGGAAGTTGCAGTGAGCTGAGATGGCACCACAGCACTCCAGCCCAGGCCACAGTGCCACTCCGTCTCACTCTGTCTCAAGAAAAAAAAAAAAAGGATAACTAATATCCTCTCTCTGATCACTTGCTTTGGGTGAAGTCAGTGGCTGTATCATTAGCAGCTCTATGGGGAGCCCACCTGGCAAGGAACTGAGGCTTTCTGCCCTTAACCTTGTGAGTGAACCTGGAGGCAGATCCCGACCCAGCCAAGCTTTCAGATGACTGCAGTCCCTGCCCTCAGCATGATTCAGGACAGACCTGAGCCAGGACCCCTAGCAAACCCACTACCTTATTTCTGACCATCAGACACTGTGCAAAGTAGGACCTGGCATGGTGGCTCACACTTGTAATCCCAGCATTTTGGGAGACCATGGCAGGCAGATCACTTGAGGTCAGCAGTTCCAGACCAGCCTGGCCAACATGGCGAAACCCTATCTCCACAAAAAAATACAAAAACTAGCCGGGTGTGGTGGCACACACCTGTAATCCCAGCTCCTCGGGAGGCTGAGGCAGGAGAATCGCTTGAACCTGGGAGGCAGAGGTTGCAGTGAGCCAAGATGACACCACTGCACTCCAGCCTGGGAGACAGAACTGAAACTCTGTCTCAAACTGCTAAGGTAATACATGTTTGGGGTTTTAGGCTGCTAAAGTTTGGGTAATTTGCTTTGCAGCAATTGATCCTAATCCATGAGCCAACAGAAAACAGCAAAGAGGAAAAGGGAAAGTTCATAAAATTGGCTGAAATATTCCTTAGGGATAGTATTTGGTATACATTCATTTTTTTTTTTTAGACGGAGTCTCGCTCTGTTGCCCAGGCTGGAGTATGCAGTGGCACAATCTCAGCTCACTGCAACCTCTGCCTTCCGGGTTCCAGTGATCCTCCTGCCTCGGATTCCTAAGTAGCTGGGATTACAGGCACATGCGACCACGCCCAGCTAATTTTTGTATTTTGAGTAGTCAGGGGTTTCATCATGTTGGCCAGGCTGATCTTGAACTCCTGGCCCCAAGGGTTCCAGCAACCTCAGCACCTCCCAAAGTGTTGGGATTACAGGCGTGAGCCACTGTGCCCGACCCTGGTTCAAATTCTTGATAGGCCGTGAACCTATGTATGGAGTTATTTTTTGAGGAATTTTCATAACAAAAAGGGTTTTCTTTGCTTCAGGGACAAATTCTGGTATTCCACCAAATTGAGAATAATCGGCCAGACATGGTGGCTCACGCCTGTAAGACCAGCAGTTTGGAAGGCTGAGGCAGGAGGATCACTTGATCCCCAGGAGGTGGAGACTAGCCTGAGCAATACAGGAAGACCCCTCCCCTCCCCCATCTTCACAAAAATAAAAAAATAAAAAATAGCTGAGTGTGGTGGCATGCACCTGCAGTCCGAGCTACTTGGGAGGCTGAAGTGGGAGGCTCGCTTGAGCCCAGGAATTCGAGGCTGCAGTGAGCTATGATCGCACCACTGCACTCCAGCCTGAGCAACAGAAAAGACCCAGTCTCAAAAAAAACACACAAAAAACAAAAAACAAAAAAAACGAAAAAGAAAAAAGTTAAAAATAATGACAGACCCTTTATTAGCACCACCTACATGCCTGGACAGTGAACTTACATCATCTTTCACAAACAGAAAAACTGAAGCTCATTCAGATTAGGTAATTTATCCGAAAACACATGGTTAGTAAAAGGGAAAACCCAGGTTTGTATTCCAAAGCCCTCGTTCTTTCCACCACATTATTATGGCCTCCCTAACAGTGATCCTTATAACTTTAAACGAACTTACACCATAGTTCCTGTCCTGAACACCGAGGGACGTTGGTTCACGGAGGTTAGAAAGTTAATGCTCCACCGCCACGCACCCAGTCTCGCGACATAAACTCAACCAGCCTCCAGTATCTGGGGATCGGGGTCTGGTTTGTAAGAGGGCCCGCACGCCTCCAGCTGGGGCAGAATTGGAAGATTCAGAAAGGAAAGTTGGAGAGGCGGGGGAAGGCAGGATTCAAAAGCGAGGCTGTGCCGGAGTCTCGAGGGCCTGGGAGCCCCGTGCCAGGCTCCGCCCTCCAAGCTGCGCAAACGCGCAGGGTAGGGCGTCTTCGGACCTGGAAGTTGCCTCTGCCCTCACCAAAGATGGCGGCTCCGGCGCCGCTCGCCCACCTCTCGTAACCAATGGCACCGCGGCGCTCAGCTGACTCACGTGGGCGCCCTCTGCCCTAAGCTGTCTGATGCAACGCGCCTGTGGCGGAAACTGCTGGTGCACGTTGGGGTGCTAAGGCGGCGGCAGTGGTGTTGCGTCTGTGTCCTTGGAGGTGATCACGGCCACTGCAGGCATGGTGCTAGGTGGGTAAGGCTTGGTGTGTGGCGCGGTGTTCCCTGTCTGGGGTAGGAACTCTGCTCCAGCCCGGTTCCGGCGCTTTTCCTTTTTTTCTTTTTTTTTTTTTTTTTTTTTTTTTTTTTTTAGTTGATAGTATGAGTGCCCAGAGAATATTTCCCTACGGTTCCGGCGCTTTTCTTAGTGCCTGCCGGAGGCCGCCAATGTTTGGGGTCCAATTGCAGGGAGGGTCGGAGGGAGGGTCCTGGCCCTCGCTGGGCCCCGGACTTGAAGAGCCCGGCCTGGCTCTCCCCAGCTCCCCGGCCCCGGGCTGTGATGGCAGCGGCTCCGGCCCTGCCCTTGCCGCGCTGCGAAACATCCCTATTGCGCTGAGGCTCAGGCGCTGGGAGGGGTTCAGACGCTGGGTAGGCCCCACTCCTGCAGTTCTTCAAAGACATCGTCAGGAAGGGACTTTAGGATTCCAGTTTTTTTTTTTTAGACGGAGTTTCGCTCTTGTTGCCCAGGCTGGAGTGCAATGGCGCGATCTCGGCTCCTCGCAATCTCCGCCTCCCGGTTTCAAGTGGTTCTCCTGCCTCAGCCTCCCGAGTTGCTGGGATTACAGGCATGCGCCACCACACCCGGCTAATTTTGTATTTTTAGTAGAGACAGGGTTTATCCATGTTAGTCAGGCTGGTCTCAAATTCCTGACCTCGGGTGATCTGCCCACCTCAGCCTCCCACAGTGCTGGGATTACAAGGCATCAGCCACCGCGCCGGGCCTCCAGTTGTTTTTCTCCCAGCCTTATTTTTTATTAAGGTTTCCGGAGAGACCATACTGTATAGTAGAAAAAAAAAAGAGGAGACCTAAATGGATGTCACTGTTCAGACCTACTAGTTGTAAAGCCTTCTGAAATTTTCCAACCTCAGAGCTTCAGTTTCCTTTAAAGACTAAAGGGAGCAGGTGTTTATTTGCCGTCTCTACAAAAACTGGCACTAGGATATCTAATTTGTATGTGTTATTTTATTTTATCCTCAGTACAGCCTTTCAAGATGGGTATTGTTGTTCTTATTTTATAGATAAAGAAATAAGTGGCCGGGCACGGTGGCTTACGCCTGTAATCCCAACACTTTGGGAGGCCGAGGCAGGCCAATTACGAGGTCAGGAGTTTAGACCAGCCTGGCCAACGTAGAGAAATCCCGTCTCTACTAAAAATACAAAAAAAAAAAAGTTAGCTGGGCGTGTTGGCAGGTGTCTGTAAGCCCAGCTACTTGGGAGGCGGAGGCAGGAGAATCACTTGAACCCGGGAGGCAGAAGTTGCAGTGAGCCGAGATTGCGCCATTGCACTCCAACCCCGGGAGACAGTGCCAGACTCCGTCTCAAAAAAACAAAAGAAAAAAGAAGAAATAAGCTCAGAAAAGTTAAATAAGTTTCCAGAGTCACCCTGCCTTTAAGGTACAAAATCAAGATTCCAGCATAGGTCTGACCAACTTAAAAGCCCTTGTTTTATTTTTGGGTGCCCAGGTAGATAGAATAAATATCACAAATTAAAATGATCAGAGTTCATTTTGAAAACCTGGATTTTTAACTAATGTTTTTATGAGATGGACATTATTGAAATGCGGGAGTGGGGTAATAATTAGGATATTAATTTCTTACGGACCTCAGTAATTTTTACTAATCATGCTTGTTCTGTTTACAGAGGCAAAGAATGAGTAAAGTAGTAAGGCGACTAATAGTTAATGGCCAAACCAGTAACTTACTCTCATTTTGTCAAACAGCAGAGCTGTACGTCTCCTGAACGAGAGGGTGATGATGCCACGGGAGATGGTACCAAGGAGAAGCCATTTAAAACCGGTCTAAAGGTAGAGTCTCTTCTCATTATGAAAATGAGACTGCATTTATTAATGACTTATGTCAAACACTAGGTTCCAAAGAGAATTTTCAGAAAAGGGAAAGTAAGGAATGCATACATATATATGGCTTTAAGATTGTTAGATGATCAAAGTCTAAACTTGAACGTTTAAAAAGTAATCTTCTTCTTACCACATGGCATTTCACCTTGGAATTTTTCTCTCCAGTGAGTTAGATTAGTGGTTTTTCAATTCTTACAAAGCTAAAAGTTACCTTTTCTCAGTCACACTGAGCTTGTGGCCAGGGGGCTCTCCTGAGAGGGCTTTTGGTGAATTTACCACAGGCTAGAGTATGATCCTGAGATTTAGGATCTGGTTTATACTAGCACACTGGGAATGGATTCATTTGTCAGACCTCACTCATGAGTCTGGAGCTTGAAGCTAGAATGCCAGTCTATTAATGTGCTATTATTTCTCAGGATCTAGAATGTTTGAATGAATTTTGCACGTTCTCAAAGGGGTTTGTCAAGAGCTTGGACTCAGGCCAGGTGCAGTGGCTCATGCCTGTAATCCCAACACTTTGGGAGGCTGGGCAGGTGGATCACTTCAGCCCAGGAGTTTGAGACCAGTTGGGCAACTTGGTGAAATCCTATCTCTACAAAACACATAAAATTAGCTGGGCATGATGGTGTGTGCCTGTACTCCCAGCTACTCCAGACCTGAGTTGAGAGGATTGCTTTAGCCTGGAAGGGGGGGGGAAGTGGCAGCAAGCCATGATTGCACTGCTGCACTCTAGCCTGAAGTACAAAGTATAGGATAAGACAACCTTGTTAAAATAGACCATGGACTTAGCTGTTGAACTTACATGCTAGAATCCATTGACTACAACTGCCACATAAGGAAGATGGTTAAAAGTTCCAAACTTGGGTCTGGGCTTTGGTGCCTCACATCTGTAATCCCAGCACTTGGGAGGCTCAGGCTGGAGGATTTCTTGAGCCCAGGAGTTTGAGAACAGCCTGGGCAACATAGTAAGACCTTCATTCATCTCTACAAAAAAATTTAACTTCTTAAAAATTTAATTAATTTAAAAAATAGAGACAAGCTTTCCTTCTGTTGCCCAGGCCTCCCAAAGTCCTGGGATTCTAGGAGTGAGCCACGGCACCCAGCCAGCTACAAAAAATTTTTTAAAAAATTAGCCAGGCATGGTGGTATGCACCTGTGGTCCTAGCTATTCGGGAGACTGAGATGGGGGATTACTTGAGCCCAGGAGGTTGAGGCTGCAGTGAGCCATGATTGCGCCACTGCACTGCAGCCTTGGCAACAACAACAATAAGAAAAAAACTCTTTCCTTGAATTGTACTTGGAAAAGCAGTGCCTTGACACTCCCTTTCTGTGCTTCCCCTTTTTTGTTAACTATGTTACCACATTTATAGTTACTATCAAGTCCTCCTAACCTGGGAGCATTCTCCTCTTTTAGGTCATACCATATGGTTATACTTTGGTGTGTCATACATGGGCACTTGTTTTTAATTTAATTTTATTTTTTTCCCCTGGGATGGGATCTTACTGTGTTACCCAGGCTGGAGTGCAGTAGCACAGTCATGGCTCACTGTAGCTTCAACCTCCTGGGCTAAAATGATCCTCCCACCTCAGCTTTCCAGGCTGGTCTTAAACTCCTGCGCTTAAGCAGTCCTCCTGTCTTGGCCTCCCAAAGTGCTGGGGTTACAGGCGTGAGCCACCACACCTGGCTGCGTTTTACTTTTTAACTTAGGGGAAATCTTTCATTTCTGGATTGTCGGGTGCCTCATTGTGGCTTCCCAAACTGACAGCACCATACATGAACATCTGCAGAAGGTCACTGCTGACAAAAGTGTAGCATTCTGATTTGGAAATTTTGGCTCTTTCAATTTCAGTGATACAAAAGGAGGGGTGAGTATAGACTGTCAGGTAGTAAATTAATTCTGAATGACCTACATGCATTCTTACAATGTCTAGTTGTTAAAAGGATGAACTCTTGGATATTTTCAAAAGATCCAGATTCCCTCCCTCTCTGCAGCAGTCATTGACCTGAGAAAAAGTCCGTTTTCCAGGCTTCAGATCTTACCACAAGAGAATAATTCATTGCATTTATTGTTTGATTTAATGACTTGGGAGAGATTTTGAAAGAATATTTGAGGCTTTAAAATATTCATCTTTTATATACTTGCAGCTATTTTTTTGAAACCGCAAATGATAAACTATTAAATGATGTGTAGCACAGCAATGCCTAATATGTCCCATTGGGGAAAGAAGTATTCTACATGCGAGAATTTTTCAGATTAAATGAGCTTAGCTTTTTGTGTCCTTGGCCATTGTTTTGTTGAAAGTTTCAAAAATGCCTGAGACTTGTCTGATTTCTCACAGAGGACTAACCTTTTAGATGTCACCTGAAGTTGGCTTTTGCTGTCAGGTGTCTCTTCTGTTGCCCATGTACCTGTACTGGTGGCTACAGCCACTTAAGATCTGTTGCTTGTAGTCTTCTTGTCCTGGGGAACTGTATAGTGTGTACCTGAACTTGGAATAGCTGAACCGTGCAGTGCCTACCTGAACTTGGAACTTGGAACTTGGAATTGTTTTTGAGAAGACCTCAAAGCTTCAGTTCTAACCAGTGTGCTGCTTGAATGTTCAACCAGTCACTCTGCCAACATCAGTTTTTGGCTATTGGGGTATTTATGGTTAGATTGTTTGAGTTGCCTTATATTTGAGATGTTATTTTGATTTTAAGTATTGTACAATGTTCAAGAATTGTCTTTTTTCTCCCTCCCTACCCAAGGCTTTGATGACAGTGGGAAAAGAACCATTTCCTACCATTTACGTAGATTCACAAAAAGAAAATGAGGTAGAGTAAACCAAAAACTTTATGCAATTATATTTTGGGAATAAATTTTTATCATGACACAAAGGTCATGATGATAAATATCTGTTTTATTTCTCTAGAGGTGGGGATGTTATTTCTAAATCACAGATGAAGAACATTAAAAGATGTGGCATAGGGAGCAAATGAAGAGTGACTCCCGGGATAAGAAAGAGGTGAGTCCTGAACTTGCCACCGTGAACATTGCTAGAGCTCTGGAAACCGTGTTAACAAACTGCTTCATCATTAAAATTAGGCAGAAGATAATTTACGAAGAGAAAAGAACCTGGAAGAAGCCAAGAAGATTACCATTAAAAACGATCCAAGTCTCCCAGAGGCGAAATGTGTAAGTTTGTTTATCATTTCAAATACCATGGACTTTGCTACATCAGCTCATTATTTCTGTGTTTGAGGGGCATGCCACATGGTTTGTTCCTTTACACTGTTTTTACTTTCCTTTTATTTTTTCTTGTTTTTAAATTTTATTTATTTTGAGACAGGGTCTCACCCTGTTGCTCAGGCTGGAGTGAAGTGGTGCAGTCTCTGCTCACTGCAACCTCTGCATCCTGGGCTCAAGCGATCCTCCCAAGTAGCAGGGACCACAGGCATACACCCTCATACCTGGCTAATTTTTATTTATTTTTAATTTTTGTAGAAACGCAGCCTCCCGTATTGCCCAGGCTGGTTTCAAACTCCTGGACTCAAGGGATCCTCCCACCTCAGCCTCCCAAAGTGCTGGGATTACAGGTGTGAGCCACCGTGCCCGGCCTACTTTCCTTTTAGAAAGGACATAGAGAAATAATGTTTTAGTTATGGAGCTAGTTCTTTAGGGATTCATTTTATTACACAGTTGAGTAAATGAATGTTGAATGAATTCTGTCCCAACTGAATGCCAGCAGACTGGGGACCCAGGCCTGGCTGTGCTGCATGATGGTCAAGTGATTTAACCCTCGCTAGTGTCAGTTTTCTTATAAAATGAAGAGGTTGAAATCCATGATTTTCATGTTTTATTTAAATAGAGTATAAGTTTGTGAATCGTGAAATTAGGTTCACTCTTCTTCCTTTTGTTCTTTTCTGGAACCCAAACAGATTGCTGGATGACGAATGAATATGATTTGATTTCCAGTCGTTCTTTATTTATTTATTTATTTATTTATTTATTTTATTTTATTTTGAGACGGAGTCTTGCTCTTGTCACCCAGGCTGGAGTGCAATGGGGCGATCTCAGCTCACTGCAACCTCCACCTCCTGAGTTCAAGTGATCCTCCTGCCCCAGCCTCCCAAGTAGCTGGGATTACAGGTGCCCGCCACCACATCCAGCTAATTTTTGTATTTTTAGTAGAGATGGGGTTTCACCATGTTGGCCAGGCTGGTTTCCAACTCCTGACCTCAGGCGATCTGCCCACTTCGGCCTCCCAAAGTGCTGGGATTACATGCGTGAGCCACCACGCCCAGCCAGATTTCCAGTAGTTCTTATTGCTGATGAATTTTTGTATTATTTCTTTAGTGATGGAGCTGGCGTTTTTTGGCTACATTCACCAGCCCCTTCCTCTGCTCATCTCCTCTCTCCTTCATCCCCCATACAAAAGCTAGCCTTTTTAGATACCAAGTCCTGGAAGGTGTTGAAGAACTGTGGGGTCACGGAAAAGGATCCACGTGGACTGGGATTGTTACTATTGTGGGAAGCAAGTGCTCCACTTATGACAAATTCAATTCCCTTGTTAATTGCTTTCATCTAGCAATATCTGAAATTCTCCTGGGTGTTTCTCATTACCAGTTTTGCACTAAGAAAAGAAGACTTGGATTTAGTTTGTTTGTTTGTTTAAACCACTCCAGTAGAGTGAAATGTGTTTGGTTCTGACCTGCAGTAGAGGGGCTATCCCCAATTTGCACCATTTGTGATTTTTAACACTTTACTACCATCTGTCTAATATTATTGAAAAAGTTGGTGTGCACAAATTACATTATTGAGCAAATGTTACTTATTTGAATTTGACAGGTGAAGATTAATGCATTAGAAGGATATCGAGGCCAAAGAGTAAAGGTGTTTGGCTGGGTCCACAGGCTACGTAGGCAAGGTAAATGGCAAAGCTTTTCCTTCTTTTTAATTTTTAAATATTCCTGGTCTTACATGAAGAAAAACATACAAAGGTTTGCAAGGGTTTTTTTCTCCTTTTTTTTTTTTTTGAGGCAGAGTTTCACTCTGTTGCCCAGGCTGAAGTGTAGTGGCACTGTCTTAGCTCACTGCAACCTCCGCCTCCCGGGTTCAAGCGATTCTCCTGCCTTAGCCTCCTGAGTAGCTGGGATTACAGGTACCTCCTACCACACCTGGTTGATTTTTGCGTTTTTAGTAGAGATGGGGTTTCAGCATGTTGGCCAGGCTGGTCTGGAACTCCTGGGCCTCAAGTGACCCACCTGCCTTGGCCTCTTAAAATGCTGGGTTTACAGGTATGAGTCACTGTGGCCGGCGCTCTTTTTTCTTTTTTGGTATGCTGGCTAGACTTAAACTCCCCCAGTTATCCTCCCACCTCAGCCTCCTGTGCAGCTGGGATTACAGACACATAGTAGTACCTCAACTGGCTTTAAAGGATAGAGTGATTTATATCTTAAATTTGTTCTTATTTAAAATGACTATTGAAAGTATAAAAGTTTTTAAATGCTTTTTTAATGGTTAGCAATTAACAGTGATGAAGATGTGTCCAGTAAATATTTGTCTAATTGAGTTTTAATAATAATAATTATTATTATTTTGTGACAGAGTCTTACTCTGTTGCCCAGGCCAGAGGGCAGTGGTGCAATCTCAGCTCACTGAAACCTCCGCCTCCCAGATTCAAGCCATTCTCCTGCCTCAGCCTCCTGAGTAGCTGGGACTACAGGTGTGCACCACCATGCCCAGCGAATTTTTTTTTTTTTTTTTTTTGTATTTTTAGTAGAAATGGGGTTTCACCGTATTGGCCAGGCTGGTCTTGAACTCCTGACTTTGTGATCTGCCCGCCTCGGCCTCCCAAAATGCTGGGATTACAGATGAGAGCCACTGCGTCCAGCCGAGTTTTAACTGTTTAGCGAAAACCAAGGGATGTTACTATAGGAAATTTACATCTTGGTCTGAAACTTGGCCGTAGTTTTGACTCTTATAATCAGTATATTTGCATTTTCCCTTGGTTCTGACATTTTGTTTTCTCTTTGCCTTATTATAATATTATGATATATTTTTAAATATATAAATGTTGCTTTTACTATTTATTATAAGGGATTAGCAAATCTTTTATTAAAAAGTAGGACTAGCCAGGTGTGGTGCTCACACCTGTGATCCCAGCACTTTGGGAGGCCGAGGTGGGTGGATCACAAGGTCAGGAGTTCGAGACCAGCCTGGCCATTATGATGAAACATCATCTCTGCTAATAAAGTACAAAAATTAGCCGGGTGTGGTGGCAGGCACCTGTAGTCCCAGCTACTCGGGAGACTGAGGTAGGAGAATCATGTCAACCCAGGTGGCGGAGGTTGCAGTGAGCCGAGATCATGCCACTGTACTCCAGCCTGGGCAACAGAGCGAGACTCTATCTCAGAAAAAAAAAAAAAAATTAGCTGGACATGATGGCTGGCGCCTGTAATCCCAGGTACTTGGGAGGCTGAGGCTGGAGAATTGCTTGAACCCAGGAGGCGGAGGTTGCAGTGAGCCAAGGTTGGGCCTTTGTACTCCAGCCTGGGTGACAAAGTGAACCTCCATCTCAAAAAAAAAGAGGGGGAGGGGGCAAAGAATACAAATGAAATGTTTTAAGTAGATCTCAGTGAAGGACCTTTGGGACATAAATAAGGAAAAGTGATTTTGTTCAAGAACATTTATGCATCACCCACTGAGTGCACAGTACTGTGCCACACGTTGCAGGGGATTCAAGGGTGGATAAGCCACAATCCCTTAACTCGTGTTGCCTTCTGTCTTGCTTTCCCTTGGTTGTGTGGATCTTGGGGATCATGTATGATTTGAAAGTCCAATACAATGAAAATAAAGTATTTTACAAATACTTTGTAGTGGTATTACCAGTGGGTACTTCCAGGGAAGGGAGCCATGTGGGAGGTGGGAACTTCCAATGTTTAACCTTGGAGTTTTCTTTAGATAAGGTTAAATCATGCTGGGTGCAGTGGCTCACACCTGTAATCTCAACACTTTGGGAGGCTGAGGTAGGAGGATTGCTTGAGCCCAGGAGCTTGAGACCAGCCTGGGCAACACAGTGAGACCCTAGTCACTACAAAATAATTAGCCAGGTGTGATGGCATGGTACTCACTCATGTGCCAGCTGGAGTACAAAGGCCAGCTACCTGGGAGGGTAAGGTGGGGAGGTTTGCTTGAGCCCAGGAGGTGGAGGCTTCAGTAAGCTATGATTGTGCTGTTGCACTCTAGCCTGGGTGACAAAGTGTGAGACCCTATCTTAAAAAAAAAATTATGAAAAACGAATCTGGTTTTCATAATTTGAGAACAGTCTGCCTAAATTATTATTTCTCATTTTTAGGAAAGAACTTAATGTTTCTGGTGTTGCGAGATGGAACAGGTTTTCTTCAGTGTGTCTTGGCGGAGTGAGTTGGTAAATATTTCCCCTTATTTTACGCCTGAAAATTGGATGTTTTTAGTAGATTCCTTTATTCTGGGAATTCTAGAATCTGTATACGTTTATTTAAAACTTTTATTATGTTGACAGTGAATACATCAAAACATCACATTGTATCATAAACATGCAATTTTTATTTGTTTATTATACCTTAGTAAGGCTGGAGGGAGAAAACTTTTGTTGTGGAAAATTTCCAGCACATTAAAAAACAGAACCATATACAAAATCCTCAAGTGCCCAACACCCAGCTTCTGTAACTACCAATATCGCTAATCCTGGTGTGATGTTGCCTCTCAGACATTATATCATTTTACTGAAATACCCGTGCTTATGCATCGCTAGGAAAAATAATGCGGCTGGGCATGGTGGCTCATGCCTGTAGTCTCAACACTTCGGGAGGCCGAAGTGGGTATATTGCTTGAGCCCAGGAGTTGGAGACCAGCCTGGGCAACATGGTAAAATCCTGTCTCTACAAAAAATACAAAAATTAGCCAGGCATGGTGGTGCCTAACTGTAGTCTCAGTTACTCGGGAGGCTGAGGTTGTAGTGAGCCAAGATGGCACCACCACCCTCCAGCCTGGGCAGCAGAGGGAAACTGTGTCTCAAAAAAAAAAAGAAGGAAAAATAATGTAGTCTCCTACTATTATCACACCCTCCACCAAATTCATACAGCTACTAAACATTATCTAATATCCAGATTCTCGTTATCAGTTCATAATGCCTTTCTATAGGTGATAGATTTGAATGAGGATCTTAACAAGATTAACATGCTGCATTTAGTGATATGACTTTGAAATTTTCTTTAATCTATAACTCTGCTCCCTTTGCATTCTCTTTCTTTTGCCCCCCCACTATTAGTATGCATTTGTTGGGAAAACCCTAGTGGATTGTCCTGTGGAACTGCTCACATTCTGGATTTGGTTGTTGGCATCCTTGTGGTGTCCTTTAGCTTGTTCTTCTAAGTCTCTGTATTGTTTATAAATTGGAGGTTAGGTCTGATTGGGTTCAGGTTTTTGACAAAACTACTTCGTGGGCAAAGCTGTATTCTTTTAGTTGCATCATGTCCAGAGGCTTGCCTTTTTATTTTTTATTTATTTTTTATTTTTTGAAATGGAGTCTCACTCTGTCACCCAGGCTGGAGTGCAGTGGTGCAATCTCAGCTCACTGCAGCCTCCACCTCCCAGGTTCAAGCCATTCTCCTGCCTCAGCCTCCTGAGTAGCTGGGAGTACTGGTGCCTGCCACCATGCCTGGCTAATTTTTGTACTTTTAGTAGAGATGGGGTTTCGCCATGTTGGCCAGGCTGGTCTCGAACTCCTGACCTCAGGTGATCCAGCTGCCCCGCCTCCCAAAGTGCTGGGATTACAGGTGTGAGCCACCAAGTCCAGCTGGTTGTCTTTTTTATGAGTAGTGGGTTCAGGTGTTGGCAGCCTGACTCCTTCCTTTTAAAGTTCCCCATCAGTTTTTCCTAATGGCTTTAGTAAGAAGTGATTATAGTAGAGACGGGCTCTGTATGGTTTTGTTTGTTTTCTTGAGAGACAGGATTTCTCAATAAGAGGGCAATGGCATCGTCACAGCTCATTGTAGCCTTGACTTCCCAGGCCCAAACAATTCTCCCACCTCAGCCTCCCAAGTAGGACTGTAGGTGAGAACCACCGCATCCAGCTAATTTTTATTGAGCTCTCCCTACGTTGTCCAGGCTGGTCTTGAATTCCAGGGCTCGAGTCAGCCTCACACCTTGGCCTCCAAAAATGTTGGGATTATAGGCGTGAGACACTGTGCCCAACCTGTATGTTATTTTAATAGTTTGGATTTAAAATAAATAAATAAACTGTCCAGATGCTTTAAGTGAGGTGGGTCAGTGTCATTTATGCATATGTATGTATGTAAAGTGTGTATTTACATTTATATGTGTATGTATAGATAAACCTGTCTTCCACAAAAATAGCTATTCTTTAATATTAAGAATCGGTGGCAATCTCTTTATTTTACTAGTATTTGACCAGATAACTTGTTTGTAAATAATCCCTTTAACTTTCTATATGGTAGAATTTTTAAATCAATGTGAATAACTAAATTTGAACTTTGACCTTTTAATAGTGTCTGTGCTACAATGGAGTACTCTTGTCCACGGAGAGTAGCGTTGCAGTGTATGGAACGCTAAGCCTTACCCCAAAGGGCAAGCAGGTGAGCGAATTGAGTTTCACACTGGGTGAATGAATAGTTTGTTTATTGGTTTGTTTTCCAGTGTCTTTGGATCTTTGGTGTTTGGCATATGTATTAGGGTTCTCAGAGGGACAGAGCTCATAGGATATATGTATATATGAGAGGGAGTTTATTAAGGAGAATTGGCTCACATGATTCCAAGATGAAGTCCCACGATAGGCCGTCTGCAAGCTGTGAGGCAAGGAAGCCAGTAGAGGCTGGGTCCAAGTTCACAAGCCTCAAAAGTAGGGAAGCCGACAGGGCGGCCTTGAGTCTGGCCAAAGGCCCAACAGCTCCTGGTAAATTACTGGCGTAAGTCCAAGAGTTCAAAGGCTGAAGAACCTGGAGTCTGATGTTCGATGACAGGAAGCGTCCTGCACGGGAGAAAGATGAAGGCCGGAAGACTCAGCAAGTCTGCCTTTCCACCTTCTTCCTCCTGCTTTTCTAGCCACGCTGGCAGCCGCGTAGGTGATACTCACCTACACTGAGGGGTGGGTCTGCCTCTCCCAGACCACTGACTGGGAGATTATGTTAATCTCCTCTGGCAACACCCAGATACACCCAGAAAATACTTTAGTATCCTTCATTCCAGTCAAGTTGACACTTAATATTAACCATCCCAGCATGTAAATACAATAAATATGAAGTACATGCCAAATTCAGTGTCCCTTTTCCAGTGAAATATGTACACTATACAACTCATGTGATAGTAAGAATACAATGATTTCTAGCCTTACAGAATTCCTGAGTCATCCTTATGGAATATAATACAGCCACTGTGCTGTAGATATCTGAATTACTTTATAGCTAGATGGAAACAAAAACTTAACAACCCACCTAAAAATTTTTGGAGAATTGTAGTCTAAAACTGAAACTTTCTTAATAGAATTTTAGAACCTATTTTGTTTTGTTTTGTTTCAGACAAGAGTTGTCTCAAAAGCTGGAGTGCAATGGCGCGATCTTGGCTCACTACAACCTCTGCCTTCCCAGTTCAAGTGATTCTCCTGCCTCAGCCTCCTGAGTAGCTAGGATTACAGGCACGAGCTACCACGCCTGGCTAATTTTTTGTCTGTTTAGTAGAGGCGGGGTTTTACCATGTTGGCCAGGCTGGTCTGGAACTCCTGACCTTGTGATCTGCCTGCCTTGGCCTCCCGGAGTGTTGGGATTACAGGCGTGAGCCACCGCACCCTGCGATTTCTCTTTTTCTTTTTTTTAAATTTTTTTTAGACTAAGTCTCACTCTCTTTGCTTAGGCTGGAGTTTCAGCTTACTGCAATCTCCTCCCAGGTAAAAGCGATTCTCATGCCTCAGCCTCCCAAGTAGCTGGGATTACAGGTGCCTGCTACCACGCCTGGCTAATTTTTGTGTTTTTAGTAGAGATGGGGTTTCACCATGTTGACCAGGCTGGTCTCAAACTCCCGACCTTAAATATCTGCCCACCTCAGCCTCCCAAAGTGCTGGAATTACAGGCATGAGCCACTGCGTCTGGCCTGTGCATTTCTATTTTTAAAAGATATTTGTGGCTGGGCGCATTGGTTCATGCCTATAATCCCGGCACTTTGGGAGGCCAAGGCAGACAGATCACCTGAGGTTGGGAGTTTGAGACCAGTTTGACCAACATGGAGAAACCCCATCTCTACTAAAAATACCAAATTGACCCAGCATGGTGGTACGTTCCTGTAATCCCAGCTACTCAGGAGGTTGAGGCAGGAGAATTGCTTGAACCCGGGAGGTAGAGGTTGCAGTGAGACAAGATTTGTGCCATTGCACTCCAGCCTGGCCAACAGGAGTGAAACTCCATTAAAAAAAAAAGATATTTGTGGCAGGGTGTGGTGGCTCACGCCTGTAATCTCAGCACTTTCGGAGGTTGAGGCATCACCTGAGGTCAGGAGTTCCAGATCAGCTTTGCCAACATGGTGAAACCCTACTCTACTAAATACACAAAAATTAACCAGGCGTGGTGGTGGGCACCTGTAGTTCCAGCTGTTCAGGAGGCTGAGGCAGGAGAATCGCTTGAACTCGGGAGGTGGAGGTTGGCCAAGATTGCGCCACTGCACTCCAGCCTAGGCAGCAGAGCGAGACTCTCTCAAAAAAAAAAGAGACAGTTGTGTGTATGTGAATGTGTATTTATCCAGAGAGAATATTCATAAAAATATCAGTATAAAACTAAACTATTGGGTCTATTTTTAGAAGGGTAAGGCTGAGAATTATGAGGTTCTTAAAAATCTCAGCTTACCAAAACTTTTGACATAAATTAAAATCCTCTCAATACTGTTAATTTTTTATTTCCTTTTCCCTCTCTGTTTCTCTGGACACCACTTTTAATAAATGCAGGCTCCAGGTGGCCATGAGCTGAGTTGTGACTTCTGGGAACTCATTGGCTTGGCCCCTGCTGGTGGAGCTGACAACTTGATCAATGAGGAGTCTGACGTTGACGTCCAGCTCAACAACAGACACATGATGATCCGAGGAGAAAATATGTCCAAAATCTTCAGAGCACGATCCATGATCACCAGGTGCTTTAGAGATCACTTCTTTGATAGGGGGTACTGTGAGGTAAGTATGCGTTCGTCAGCTTTTGCAAACAGTACATTTTTGCCATTTTTGAAACTTGAATGGCAGTGCTCACGATAGGCATTGATTGACTCTTTCTTTGCGTTTGATCAGGTTGCTCCTCCAACATTAGTGCAAACACAAGTAGAAGGTGGCTCCACACTCTTCAAGCTTGACTACTTTGGGGAAGAGGCGTTTTTGACTCAGTCCTCTCAGTTGTACCTGGAGACTTGCCTCCCAGCCCTGGGAGATGTTTTTTGCATCGCGCAGTCATACCGGGCAGAACAGTCCAGAACACGAAGGCACTTGGCTGAGTATGAAATTGTCTTTTTGTTTTTATTTCTTTTTAGGTAATATTTATAGAGAAGAAATCTTAGTGTAGGTAAATGATGTCTATGCTTAAACAAAAAACTGATATATTAAGAGGTTAATGGAAGAACATAGTACCAAGTCTTGCCACCTTAGATCAAAGCTAAGGTCTCTTTTCCACTTTGACTTGGTCTTTTACATTTAAAGGAGTAAACAAGAAATTGCTATTCCGTGGAGAAGAGGGGAGTCCACAACTAATTTGCAAAGTTGGGAATGCATAGCATTGTTGGAATTTTATTGACAGTTTACCACCGTTAAAAGCCTTGCTGGAGAGAAAACAGTGCAGGAGCAAAGCAGCACTGAGCTAGTGTCTCGTTCTTCAGGTACACTCACGTGGAAGCCGAGTGTCCTTTCCTGAGCTTTGAGGACCTCCTGGACCGGCTGGAGGACTTGGTCTGTGATGTGGTAGATCGAGTATTGAAGTCACCTGTAGCCAGCATAGTGTATGAACTCAACCCGGTAGGTGCAGGGTTTATGGAAAAGAAAAAGTCACAGTCCTTTTTTGGAAGACAATGAAGTCTTCACCTTCAGTTTTTGTAGGTTTGATGGCTTGGTGAGCTGAAATAAGTGACTGATTATTTTGAAGACTAGACATTGATATTAGTCATTGTCAATAATTTTATAATGTTTTAACTTATATAGGAAGAGGCTCATATGTTTTCCATTTTAGGAATGTCTACATAGTTTTCTAGTCTGAAGTTATATAGATACGTTTTTTTTCTTTTCTTTTTATTTTGACGGAGTCTTGCTTTGTTGTCCAGGCTGGAGTGCAGTGGCGCAATCTTCAGCTCACTGCAACCTCCGCCTCCCAGGTTCAAGCGATTGTCCTGCCTCAGCCTCCTGAGTAGCTGGAATTACAGGCACATGCCATCACCCACGGTGAATTTTTGTATGTTTAGTAGAGATGGGGTTTCATCATGTTGTCCAGGCTGATCTCAAACTCCTGACCTCAAGTGGTCTGCCCCTCTCAGCCTCCCAAAGTGCTGGGATTACAGGCATGAGCCACCACATTTGACTGAAGTAATATTTTATAATAATGGTGAATAGATTTTTTTAAATGGAAATTTTAGTGTTAATGTTTATGTATATGCATACATTGTAGTTTTCCTTTCTACTGTAGAACTTTAAGCCCCCAAACGGCCTTTCAAACGGATGAACTATTCAGATGCTATTGTGTGGCTAAAAGAACACGATATAAAGAAAGAAGATGGAACTTTCTATGAGTTTGGAGAAGTATGTATTCCTTTCTCTCATTGTTTCCAAGGTGGGATTGGGCTTCAGTGGTTCTCTTCTTCTGGTTAATGAACTAGTAATGTGGGCGGTGTCTGCCTATCCTCAAATAAATGGTAACAGCAGAACCTGCTTCATGGGATCACTTGCAGATTTGCTGAGTTAACAGATGTAGAGTCCGCCTCAGGACAGTGCCTGTTCTGTAGCGTCCAGTAAGTATGAGTGAGTTTCTAAGCTGCCTTCACGTCTCATGCTTGGCCTCTTCCCCCTTCCTTCATTGTTCTTCCTTGGCCACAGCTTGTAAGCTCTCCTTATTCTCTAGGCTGGCAGGAGTGCTTTAAAAGACTATGAAGCCTTTGAAATCACATGCAAAATGTTGGTATATGGATATATTTGTTTTGGTTTTCTGGAGAGTATCTTTTGCTTTTAAAAAGAGGTTCATCCCCTCCCCCAAAACAGTACTTCTTAATGTGGAAGGTGAGAAAGAAGATAGCCATTGGTTAATATGCAAAACCAAGAGAGAAGGTCTTTGTGGAGAAGGAAGCCGAGTGAGTGCCCCAGATAAACAGCATTTCGGTTTTGCCTGAGAACCACTCTCCCAGCATGCACTCAGGTTGCAAATTTTCTTTCTTTGGAACAGTGTCTTCATCTGTCGTCCAGGCTGGAGTGCAGTGGTGCGATCACAGCTCACTACAACCTTGAACTCCAGAGTTCAAGTGATCATCCTCCTCAGCCTCCAAAAGTGCTGGGATTACAGGTGTGAGCCACCATGCCCAGCTAATTTTTTATTATTTGTAGAGATGGCGTCTCCCTATGTTGCCCAGGCTGGTCTCAAACTCCTTGGCTCAAGCAGTCCTCCGACCCCGGCCTCTCAAAGTGTTGGGATTACAGGCATGAGCCACTGCATCAGGCTCAAGTTTTCAACACTATGGTAGGCCTTCTTCCCTGTGCATTTAACCATTTCTTACATAATATTTGCACATCTAAATTGTTTTACAGTTGAAATGTGAGTAGCTACTGCTAACTAGTTTTGGGTTTTAGAAGGAATTAATAGAGAGGAGGAAACAATATACTGGGTCTATGTAAAGCACTCTTATTGCTTTTGTGAATTCGGTGGTTTGTTTTTAACAAGATGGAGGTATTGCTGTGTTGACTGGGCTGGTCCAACTCCTGACATCAAGCAATCCTCTCACCTCTGCCCCCCAAAGTGTTGAGATTATAGGTATGAGCCACACGGTGCCCAGCCTGTGGATTCAGTCTATGATGTGTAATAACAAAAGTTTGTATTGAGAACTTGAATACTTTTAGTGTACCTGTTAGTAAAATCGTGTGGTTGAGTGGATTTCACAAGCTGTGGAGTCAGAAGTTTCCCGCAGGTGGGCTTAGCCCCCACCTCTTTTCTTTTGTGCTATGTAACTGAAGGCCAGTGGCCCCGCTCTCAGGTTCCTTATCTCTACCTTGGAAGTAACATCTGTTTTGCAAGATTGTGGTGACTACAGGAGCTAAATGCCTAGGCAGGACCATGGCACGGGGGAGCCTGTCAGCATTTACTGCACATTGCTATCATTCCATACATGTGAGGACACTAGAGTAGATATGTGGTCCTCAGGCTTTAGACCAGTTTTCCCCTTACTAAATCTTATGCAGAACCCCGCTGTGTAAAGCAGATACAAGCTGAGAAACTAGAGCTCTCCCTCCCGTCTCCTGGAAGCAAGGGCTCCAGGCCTGGAGCTTGAAAACAGGTGTGCTGGGTGATTGCTACCTCCATTTCACTTCTTCCATTAAACAAATCTATGAGTCTTCTCCAGTTCTCAATCCGTTTTTACTGGGACAGGAGTTTTCCATTTGAGCTTATGTGTTGACTTTAATTTATATGTGGTACAGAAGGATGTTTTGAGAGAGAAAGCGATGAGCTGAGTCATCATCTCTATTCCAGGTATGGTTATACTTAGCAGTTTGACATTGGTTATTTTTTAGGATTGTGTCTTTCTGTCATCAGAGGCATAAGTGATTGATTACAACAGGAAAGAAGGGCAGATAAGAGGAGAGTTTAAAGATTAGTGTCATAGTAATATACTGTGTGTAGGTCAATGATGTTCTGCAGCATTCATGATTATCTTATGCCTTATGGGACTAAGTGGACCTAATTCGCTTCAGAGCTAGACAAACAGGCCACTGAGAAAATTACTGAGCCGTGTCTAGTCACAACTTGGGGTTGGCTTTTGTTTTTGTTTTTTTGATTTTGCTTCATCAAACAGCATGGTGCTTGAGGTATGCTGTAAAGGGGAGGCAGATCTTTTACAGTTCATTAAATAACTGAGTTTTAAGAATATGTTTGTTTCTTTTTGAAAGAAATTATTCTTTACACAAATGTGTGTGAGTTAAAGGTAGGTGTGTATCCTCTACTCTGTTGAATTGATAGGAGGAAGGACTGGTACAGGATGAAGGAGCTGCTTCCATCTTGTTGCGATTCAAGTCGTAAATGTTAATGAAATCTTGTTTAACCTCAGGATATCCCAGAAGCTCCTGAGAGACTGATGACAGACACCATTAATGAACCAATCTTGCTGTGTCGATTTCCTGTAGAGATCAAGTCCTTCTACATGCAGCGATGTCCTGAGGATCCCCCGTCTTACTGAATCTGTCAGTTTCTGTTTCAAAGAGTATCAATAATTTTGCTTCTCAGGGGGGTGGGGACTGTCATCTGGAATCAGATACAGCTCATGGCACATATTTCATTCTCTATCTAAATGACAATATTTAAAGACGTTGGGTTGTTCCCCCCCTCTCCTGATTGGGGTTGACACGCTTTGTTAAATTAGAGAAATGTAAATATTTGAATATTACATAATCATAGTGCCTCCTTTAGCCCTCAGAGCTTAATTGTAATATTCATTGGAACTCTACAGCAGTGCTGTGTCTGATCGCTTGGTAGTAATTAAGTATCCTCTTTTGCTTATATTTAAAGGTCGACGTGTTGATGCCCAATGTTGGTGAGATTGTGGGAGGCTCAATGCGTATCTGGGATAGTGAAGAAATACTGGCAGGTTACAAAAGGGAAGGGATCGACCCCACTCCCTATTACTGGTATACAGATCAGGTAAAACCAATCTATTAAGTACTCTTAAAATTTTTTCACTGTAATCGTTCCGTATATATTGAAATTTTTAAAAGGGGGGAATTCAGGGTGTACTTTGCTATTTGAATGAGCTGTATTCAGTTTCCATGTTATGCTAATGTGGTGTGTGAATATTGCCAGCTTTGTCTTGACCAAGTTATCTATTAATTTCATTTGAAAGCCGGTTTAACGGCTGGCTTGTTGATTGCAACTGAGTTTTAAAAAATTGATCCTACCAGTATCTAGTATTCTTCTTCATTATCCTCTTATAAAGAGACATTGATTTAGTTTCAAAGTTTTTTAAAATCTCTTCTTTCCAGGGTGGTACTTAATCCCTGGTTGATTTTCATACCAAATTATGTCTTTACACATGGTTCATGAAGGCATAGAGATTAAGTGCTGGGATTACAGGCATGAGCCATCAGATTGGCCATAGTTCAATTCTTACTCACTCCTTTCACGGTGGAAAATTTTAACTACTTTAGATGAAATTTTTAACTAAGTGTTTACTCCTCTTTCTTTTTTTTTTTAAACAGAGAAAATATGGCACATGTCCTCATGGAGGCTATGGCTTGGGCCTGGAACGATTCTTAACGTGGATTCTGAATAGGTATCACATCCGAGACGTGTGCTTATACCCTCGATTTGTCCAGCGCTGCAAGCCATAACCCGTTTCTCCAGAAGTGTGGAGGAAAAATTGTGAAAAAAACAGGCTGCCCCTTTAAAAAAGAAAACAAAAAGCCAAAATCTTCCTTTTTTCATTCCATTGGGTTTTCTCTTTTTCTTTCTGCTACCATAAAAAGTACCCCAAATCACCTGAACATCGAGTGGTACTAAGGTTGTCATCTTAAGAAAAGATACCCATTACAAAGTTTGGGGGAAATATCTGGCATGAAACTGTAGTTAGGGATACATTTCAGCATTTTATTCATTTCATTCAAGTTAATCATTTTATTCAAGTTATATCTATGTAATTCAACAGTTTTAGATTATGGTCTAAGATATTCCAGTAACTTAATCTTTCTGTCCTTTTAAGTGTACCTGGAATTCTTTGATTTATTTTATGGCATCAATGGGTTAAAAATCTTGGAGGGGAAATTGGCAATATGGTATTAAAATTTGCTCATATTAGACCACAGTATGATTCAGCAGTAGACACTGGAATCAAATGAATACAATCTTTTGCATCAGTTATTAATCTTTTCTAAGTCTGCATAGCTGCTTATAAGTCTGAAGCATACTAATTGATACGGAAGAATTTGTAAAAACAGAGTTGCCTTAAAGGTGTTGAAGTAAGAGCATAATTTTGGGGAGAGTTCTTCAGTGATTCACAATATCCCTCTTAGCATTAGTTTAAGATAAAGAGGCAGACTGATCTTCCCTCTTTCCTGGTAATTCCTAAGTAAGAATAAGTAAGTTCCAAAAGAATTTGCAGCTGGAATCTTAATAACAACTTTAAGTGGCTGTTTCAGTTGCTACCACTATGTCGTTACATCTAATCTGTGCTACCTTATTAACTCACAGCAGACTTACTGGATGGCTTCATTTCAGATTTAGTTAATTTCTCCCCAAATGCATGTCATGTATTCTCAATAAGCTGTATTCCCAGCTGTCAATAAATGAACATAAATAAAAACTCTTTGCTGGCTTAATTTTCTTAAAGCTAAACATGTCTGTATCACATTAGTTCATGCTTTTGCAATTCTTTTATGTTTTTTATGATGTATATATATATATATATATATATATATGTGAAATTTGGTACTGCTAAATTTGGTAGATATTACTAATATATGGTAATGAGAAGGACTTTTTTTTAAAAGTTAGATTTGTGGGTCATGGTTAAACCTTTTTTGTAATCTTTTGTGTTACTTTTGGACACATTAGATTTTATCCTGTTTTGCAATTAAGGGAAATGACAGGTAGAAATGAGGCATTTAGGCTGGGCGCAGTATATCCAAAGAGATTTGGATATATTGGGTTGTCTATCAGTTACGTCTTCCCATCTTCTGGAGCCTCTACTCTAGGAACACAGTTGTCATCTTGATCTTTCATTACCATCCTGGGTGTTCCCTTTACCGTTTTTTTGTTTTTTTTTTTGTCTTTGTTTTTTTTGTACTGGACATCCTTTTCCTGTATTCCATGTTTCCTGTTTTTCTCAGTTTACATCCTCATTTTGGTGGAGCACACCCTCTGGTAGTTTTTATTTTTTTTCAGTCAAGGCCTCGCTCTGTTGCCCAGGCTCTGGAGTGCAGTGGTATGATTTTGGCTCACTGCAGCCTCCACCAACTGGGTTCAAATGATTCTTCTGCCTAAGCCTCCCAAGTAGCTGGGATTACAGGTGTCTGCCACCATGCCCAGCTAATTTGTGTGTTTTTAGTGGAGACAGGGTTTTGTCATGTTGGCCAGGCTGGTCTTGAACTCCTGACGGATGATCCACCCACCTCAGCCTCCCAAAGTGCTGGGATTCCAGGCCTGAGCCACCACACCTGGCTGTCCGGTAGTTTTGAGAAAGGATTCATGGAAGGTAAATTCGTTGAGACCTTGCTTTTCTTAAAATGTTTTAAATCTATCTTCACATGCTCTCCGTAAAGAATTGTGGGTTAGAAAGCATTTTCCAGCTGGGTGCAATGGCTCATGCCTGTAATCCCAATACTTCGGGAGGCCAAGGTGATGTTTGAGACCCAGTCTCTCTTTTTTTTTTCTTTTGAGACATAGTCTCAGTCTTTCACCCGGGCTACGCAATCTTGGCTCACTGCAACCTCCGACTCCTGGGTTCAAGTGATTCTAGTGTCTCAGCCTCCCAAGTGGCTGGGACTTCAGCCACAAGCCAGCACGCCTGGCTAATGTTTTGTATTTTTAGTAGAGACGGGGTTTTGCCATGTTGGCCAGGCTGGTGTGAGACCCAGTCTCTACAAAAAAATTAAAATATTAGCTGGGCGTGATGGTGCATGCACCTGTAGTCCTAGCTAGTTGGGAGGCTGAGGCAGGAGGATCTTTTACCCTGAGGAGTTTGAGGCTGTAGGGAGCCATGATTGTGTCACTGTACTCCAGCCTGGGTGACAGAGTGAGACCCTGTCTCTAAAAATAATAATGAAAGCATTTTCTTTCAGAATTTTGAAGTCTGGCTTTCTGGTGTTATTGAGAATTCCTGAGCATTCTGATACATGGTTCTTTACATATGACCTGTCTATTCTGGAAGCTTAGTTCAGTGTCTGATATTTCATGATGACATTTATTGAGAGTAGTTATCTGTTCTAATGGGCCCTTTCAATCCAGAAAGCTATGCCCTTCAGTTGTGAAAAAATTTCTTAAATTGTTTCATCAAAAGTCTCCGCTCTGTTTTCTTTGCTTTCTCTCTGCAACTGCTATTTAGATACTAGACCTCCTCTTTTCAATTTTCCTTTTAAGACAAGTTATCACTCTGTCACTTGAGCTGGAATGTAGTAGCATGATCATAGCTCACTGCAGCCTCCACCTCCCGGGCTCAAGTGATCCTCATGCCTCAGCCTCCTGGGTAGCTGGGACTATGGGTGCATGCCAGCACACTCAGCCAATTTTTAAAACTATCTGTAAAGATGGGGTCTCCCTATGTTACCCAGGCTGGTCTTGAATTCTTGGCTTGAAGCGATCCTCCCACCTTGGCCTCCCAAAGCACTGGGATTACAGTGGGAACCACCACACCTGGCCATTATCTTTTTTCTTTTTTTTAATTTAAATTTTATTTTATTTTGAGATGGAGTTTTGCTCTTGTTGCCCAGGCTGGAGTGCAATGGTGTGATCTTGGCTCACTACAACCTCCGCCTCCCGGGTTCAAGCAATTCTGCCTCAGCTTCCCAAGCAGTTGGGATTACAGGTATGAGCCACCGCACCCAGCTAATTTTCATATTTTTTTAGTAGAGACAGGGTTTCACCATATCAGTCAGGCTGGTCTCGAACTCCTGACCTCAAGTGATCCACCTGCCTCAGCCTCCCAAAGTGCTAGGAATACAGGTGTGAGCCACCATGCCCGGCCATCTTTTTTATTAAGATGCTAATTTGGGGGAGTTTTCCTCAACTCTTCAGTTCTTCGATTGAGTTTTTTATTTCTGCTAACCATAGTAAAAATATATTTTTAAAAGTTATTATTCTGGTTTCAGAAAGTCCTATCTTTAGTTTTTTCATCTAAGTTTTCTAGTTTTCTTCCTTCATCATTCCAGTTTCCTCCATGTTTGGTGGGTTGCTTTTTTTTTTTTTTTTCCCTGCTTTGTTTTGTCTCGGCCGTTCCTGTTAGAGGCTTTCTTCAGATGGCTGGTGCTG
Organism: Ateles fusciceps; assembly: GCA_036589455.1. Classification (NCBI taxonomy): domain Eukaryota; kingdom Metazoa; phylum Chordata; class Mammalia; order Primates; family Atelidae; genus Ateles; species Ateles fusciceps. The sequence continues at coordinate 14,189,390 of JAZHEH010000078.1, forward strand.
GTTGGTTATCTGCTGATAATTCAGAGATAATTCGGACAGGAGAGTAAAATGTGCATGAGATGCTCCAAGCATGTGAATAGGTGTGAGCCTTACTGTAGGCCGATCTGCCTAGGCAGGCTAACAGGGGAGGCCCATGTCACTGTTAGGTTTTTCGTTTTAGGCTGGTTGGGTTTCCTGTGGAGGGAAAAGGAAGAGGGCTGGGTGTCTGCACCTTCAGTTACTACAGTTCACTAAGCTGTTTTCTGTGGTGGCCCCGCTCTCAGCTGTGCTTGGGATTTGCAGTCCATGACCCTCTGTTACCTCTCCAGGAACAAAACATCTAGTTGGCTTTGGCGGTTTGGGGGGGACAGTCACTCCACTGCAGGGTGGGAGTCTAGGCAATCTGCTACTTTAACAGACTTCCTTTTAAAAAAAATTTTTTTGTTTTTGTTTTTGTTTTTTGAGACAGGGTCTCCTTGTGTTTCCCAGGCTGATCTCAAACTCCTGGGTTCAAGGGATCCTCCTGTCTCGGCCTCCCAAAGTGCTAGGATTACAGGCGTGAGCCACCATGCCCAGCCTGCTTTAACAGACTTTCAGTGCATCTCACTCCAGTATCTCCTTTCATCCCTACTTCCCATTGGCACCTGCTACTGCCAGTCCTGAGCCCCCTAGCAGAATCTGGATGATTTTTGTCTAGGGATGGTCAGCTTGGGACTCAGTTTTCTTGGGTCTGCCAAAACATTAAGTATTTATTCATCTGCTGCCGCTTTCGAAATTCTCTTGTGGTTCACTTTTTCTTTTTCCCCAGCCTTTTAGGTTTGTGCTTGAAAACAAACAAAAAACACCACCATCATGAATAAAACCTCTATCGTCATTTTAGTGGGGTTTTTGGGAGAGAGTGAAACCATACCCATGTGTTCAAGCCCCCGCCTTTACCCAGAGGTCATTACTTTGTATTTGAAGACCAATCAAAAGGGAGTGAGCATAAACAAAAGGGAATAAATGTTCATTATTAGCTATTAGGAAGGAAAAACAATAGCAAGAATGATGAATTCTATGTAAATGGGAAAAGAGCAGTATGTAACTCAGAAAGGTTGTAAGTGAAATTTAACTGGGTTATGGGAATGTGTAGATATCTATTATTCTTTGTATCTATTAAAAAATAATTTCCTTACTGTATCCAGGCTCACCCACAAATTTGAATTTATAATTGTCTCATAGCTGCCTACAGCGAGCACCTCTAACAAATCCACGGCATTGGTGACAGGAACACCTGGGTGAGTAGTGAGAACGCCATAGGAGCTCTCTGACCCCTGCTTTCTTTAATTTTTTTTTTTTGTTTGAGATGGAGTCTCACTCTGTTGCCCAGGCTGGAGTGCAGTGACATGATCCCAGCTCTCTGCAACCTCTGCCTCCTGGATTCAAGTGATTCTCCTGCCTCAGCCTCCCTAGTAGCTGGGATTACAGGAGCACGCCACCACGCCAGGCTAATTTTTGTATTTTTAGTAGAGATGGGGTTTTGCCATGTTGGGCAGGCTAGTCTCAAACTCCTGACCTCAGGTGATCTGCCCGCCTCGGCGTCCCCAAAGTGCTGGGATTACAGGCGTGAGCCACCATGCCTGACCCCTGCTTTCTGTTACCTTTTTCTCTTGTGAGATGCAGCCTGAAGGCATGGAGCCAACCCTGGCTTGGGAGCCAAACATACTGGGTCCAAATACTGGCTCTGCCCCTTGCTAGCTGGATTTAGGCAAGTCAGGGGACCTCTGTGACTCTGTTTGCCTCCTCTGCAAAATAGGGTGGTACCTCATCTTTACAGGCTGGTTGCAGTGATTCCATGTCTGGCACTTAATAAATGGAAGCCATTACAATTATTGTAACTTTTTTTTCCTGCTGGCTAAATGTGTGTGTGACCCAGAAGCCTGTCCTAACTTTCCTTGTTGCAGCTACTTTAGTCTGTGGCTTGTAGGCCCTAGCCCAGACCTTGTTACCAGGCTCTCTGTGAGCTGGCCCTTGCTCAACTCCAGGCCTCAGTAGTCATCACACTAAATCCTTCAGATCGTCCCCTCCCGCTTACCACCCAGCAGCTGCAGAACACATCTTGCTGTCACGAGGTTGCTGACCTCCAAGGCCTGTCCCCAGGCAGCTGCACCGTCTTCCTGGAAATGATGCAGAACTCCAGCAGCTTCTCCCTGGGGGCTGTCCTGACAGCCCTGCCCCTTGCCTCCCACTGCTGTATGGAACCCAGAACAGACCTCTGTACCTTTTATTTCTCTTTGTTTAGATAGCTGTTTCTCTGCTGGTATATAAGCTGCTTGTAGGCAGTGGTGGGCTATGCAAGGCACATAGCAGGCTCTGAAAAAATGATGAATGAATGTCTAGCTTCAGTCATTATTGCCATATCAATGACCACTAAAACTTTTTAAAAAAATTCGGCTGGGCACAGTGGCTCAGGCTGAAATCCCAGCACTTTGGGAGGCCGCGCGGTTAGGTGGATCACTTGAGGTCAGAAGTTTGAGACCAGCCTGACCAACATGGTAAAACCCTTTCTCTACTAAAAATACAAAAAGTTAGCCGTGTGTGATGGCAGGCGCCTGTAATCCCAGCTACTCAAGAGGCTGAAGTAGGAGAATTGCTTGAACCTGGGAGGTGAGTAGAGCTGAGATCGTGCCATTGCACTCCAGCCTGGGCCACAAGAGTGAAACTCCATCTCAAAAAAAAAAAAAAAAGAAGAAAAGAAAAAAAATTAGCTGTGCCTCTTTGTCCTTTCTGTTTCCTGCAGCATAAAATATATGCAGTTAGAAACAAAAAAAAAAAATGAGAACAGCAATGAAAAAGAGCCCTCAGCTTTGTCTCAAACCAGCTCCGCTGCTAACTAACGTGCTTCTCTTTTTCAGCCTCATCAAGGCCAGAAAGCTTGGAGTTACTGATTCCACCCACTTCTGATCTCTGAGATGCCATTACTTGTGCCTGTCCTCTCGACTGCTCTGTATCTTTAAAAAAAATTTTTAAATTTATAAAAATTACTTTTAATTAAAACATTTTTAAATATATTTTTTGAGACAGGGTCCTACTCTGCTGCCCAGGCTGGAGTGCAAGTGGCATGATCACAGCTCATTGCAGCCTTGGCCTCCTCAGCTCAAGTGATCCTCCTGCCTCAGCCTCCTGAGTAGCTGGGACTACAGGTGTTCACCACCATGCCCAGCTAATCTTTGTATTTTTTGTAGAGATAGGGTTTTGCCGTGTTGCCCAGGCTGGTCTTAAACTCCTGGGCTCAAGTGATCCTCCCACCTCAGCCACCAAAATGCTAGGATTACAGGCGTGAGCCACTGGGCCTGGCCTTCTGCATACCTTTTGCTCCTCTGTCATCTTCACTTCCATTGCCACTCTGCTCCTCAAACCTCACCTGTGGCATCTCTGTCCAGCTCAGTCTCCCGGCCTGGCCCTATTACATCCTATGACCCATACCCTGCTTGCTCAGTACTCTTCTCCACCACAGCCCTGAGCAGCTGCTTACCGCCCTCACTGTCATGGCTCTCGATGCCTCTGCTGGCCTACGAAGGGCCAAGCCCTCAGTGCATTCAGGCTGGGACCCTAGCCTTCTCTCCTATTCCTTGCCGTACCCTGTGCCATGGCCATGTGAAGGTATTGCTCCTGGTTCTCATGTGCTTTTCTGCCTTCATGCTGTCTCTGCACATTCAGCCTGTCTCAGCCCCCTTCTTGTATGTTCTGATACCTCCTTGATGGAAAGCATTCCTTCATCCTCTCAGCCTGAAACCCTCTCTCACTTTTATCAGGGAAACTTCTGCTCACCTCTTGTTACTGCATTATAAACAGATTTACTAGATACATCCATTTGCCCTCAAAATCCTAGCTGAGAAAGGAACATCTCTGGGTATCAGAACTGGAGGAGAGGAGCTAGAGAGAATCTCAAAGTCAGAGCTGTTAGGTCAGGAAGGGGGCTCTGGGGACAATTGAGCCCATCCAGATAAAGGCACTAAGGGGCCCTTTAAAAAAAAAGGTTTCATTAAAGTATAACATTTATAGAGAAAAGGGCATGCATCATTGGCATGCAACTCCATGAATTTTCACAGTGAACACGTCATGTGCCCAGCTCCTAGAATGCCCATGCAGCCACAGGAAGGTGGAGCTAGGGCCAGACCCCTCCCTGAAGCAGGGCCGCAGAGGCCCAGCCCTTCTGTGAAAAGTAATCTAGAAAACTGGCCCTCTGCCCAGAGATGCACAAAGAAGCCTGCCATCTTCCGGGGGCTCTGGGAAGTGCCAGCTCCCCTGGGTGTGAATTTATACACCTGCAGGGAACAGGACAACCAAGCTGAGATATTCACACAAACCTGGTCTAAGACTGGTGGGACCCCTGGGTCCTGGAAGAAGCAAATCAGAAAGGCCCCTTAGGACCCTTCCACCACCCAGGAAGCAGAGGACTCTGGAAAAAACACTCAGTATGAATGAGCTAAAAAAAAAAAAAAACCACAATGGGCACATTTAGTCATGCATTCTAAGTGAAGACTGGCTCAGGAACTCAGTTTATTCCTCATATTGGAGACAAAGTGAACCTTCTAAAACAAGCACATATCACTCTGCTAAATGGAGGTCACACGGAAGACACAGCCTTTCAGTACCTGCAAAGTTCTGCATCAATCCGCCCTGGTTCCTCTCCCCACCTCCCACTCAAGCCATGTGGCCTTGATAGCCTTGTTATGGAGTTGAGTTGTGTTCCCCCAAAGACATGTTGACATCCTAGCCCCCAGCTACCTGCAAACATGAACTGATTTGGAAACAGGGTCTTGGCAGATGCAGTCAAATTAAGATGAGGTTATTAGGGTAGGCCTTTAATCCAAAATGACTGGTGTCCTTACAAGAGAAGACAGCTTGTGACTGTGGAGGTTGGAGTGCTGCGTCTAGAAGTCAAGGAATGCCAGGGATTGCTGCCACCACCACAAGCTGACAAAGGCAAGGAAGGACTCTCCCTTTTAGGTTTCAGAGAGAGCGCAGCCCTGGTGACACCCTGATTTTGGCATTTCTAGCCTTTAGAACTGGAAGAAACACATTTGTCTGCCTGGTTTGCGGTATTTTGTTACAGCAGCCCTAGGAAATGAATACAAGCCTCAAACGTGTTTCAGCGCTTGCTGGTCCCTCTGCTCGCAAGCCCTTCCCCAGACAACGCCCTCACTCCCTGCAGGTCCGTGCTGAAATGCCACCTTTGCAGAAAGGCTGGTCCTGACTGCACTGCTGACACAAGCAATTTCGGCCTCTCTCCCTTCCTGAGCCTCCTTTAGCTTTCTTCACAGTCCCTAGCCATAGCTGACAACATGTTGTATGTCTTTTCTTCTTTGCTGTAAAATGATCGTCTGCCTTGCCTTCTAGAAGTTACCTTCTATGAGAGTAGACCGTCCAGTTCATTGCTGCACACCCAGTGCCTGTCATGTGCCTGACACAGAGTGGAGTCTCCTACACGTTTGTTTCATAAGCGAATGAGTTGTTTGAGAATGTCATTTGTTTTCTTTTTCACTCCTTATCCTCCACATGACCTGATATAATGCTTTGCTCATGGTAGACAGTCCAGAAATATGGGCAGATGGATTAATAAACCCGTCACCACCGTAGGGCTGAAGGCTCGGCAAGTCAAAATGCATGGCATGTTGGCCTGGATTTGGTGGACTCTTTGTTGTTAAATGTTTCTAGGGATAATCGATCGGATATCTCTGAGTAATCATTATAGCTTACCATTTGTCGCACGCAGCCACTGTTTTTCTTGCTCTGAATCCCTCCTGACACCCCCCCTTCCTCCATTCTTTTTCTGATTAAGGAATCAGAGTTGAATAATCTAAATTTATTTTGCGTAGCTCAGAGGTGCCAATCATGGCAAATAATGAAGAGATTTCCCACCCCTTTCCCTGAAGCACTGAGCTGAAACCAACAAATTCATTTTATTTAGGATCACAGGCTGCACTCAGATTGGTGTCTGTGACAGGTGAATGCTTTATTCACTAATGAAGCCACCAGGCCCCAGACAAACCCTCTCCCTCCTAGTCAGGGTGCTACTTATCTCTGTTAGCCCAGACACTGTGGTTTTATAGCCTTCTGTTTGATAATGGAATTGGTGTGTAATTTTGTTAAAAATACGTTTGGTCAGAAAAAAATCATATTATGTATATCATATGGTTCTGCAAATTTCTTGGGCCTTTTGAGGGCTTTTCTGTAAGCCAGTATTTAGAGTTCACAATTTCTGGGTTAAGGACTGTGTTTTCTACCAGTTTGGAAAGGACCAACGTAAAGCACATTTTATGTGCCCTCATTTCATAAGAACATAAAAATTTACTCATTGGAAAGCTGTTATATTTAATGTTTGTATGAAATAAGCCATAGATTAGAAATAACAATTTTCATGGTACTCTCTGTTGGGGAAAAAGAATGAAGTTCTGTTTTCAGTCATAACCTATGAGTTCTTAGTATGTGCACCAGAAGGTTTTATACATGAGGAATTCTGAATTCTGAAAAACTTCTGAATGAGTTTTAAAAGTCAATAAAGGCACCTGTAATCCCAGCTACTCAGGAGGCTGAGGCAGGAGAATTGCTTGAACCTGGTAGGTGGAGGTTGCAGTGAGCTGAGATGGCGCCATTGAACTCCAGCCTGGGCAACAGAGTGGGACTCCCTCTCAAAATTAATTAATTAATTAAAAAAATAAAATAAAATAAAATGAGAAGTCAGTAATAATGAAAGTACAAGATGTGAATAAAGGAAATGAAATGATGCTGATTCATTGAAAAATTCTGTTGATCTATTTAATAAAGTATGTTTTGCTAGTTCCTTAATCCTTTCTGGACAGGAACAGAGTTAACCCACGCCAACTGTTGATTTCGTTCTGGTGAGTCTTGGTACCTTTATGCCTTGTCACTAATCATCAGCATTTGCCTGGGAGGGACCAGAAGCCCCCTTATCTGTACCCAGCACGAAGGGCCCAGCACCCTGGATGGAGGGGGTGACTTATCCAGGGCCTGCTAGAGGGGACAAGAGCCTACATAGCTCAGACGTCTAACACCCCGGCCGTTTTATTCTCTGGCCTTGTCTACATATCTGCCAGCACAGCATTGCAAGATGTGCAGTATTTTAATTTCGTTTCTTTAGAAGAAATGGGTACAGGCTGGGCACGGTGACTCATGCCTGTAATCCCAGCACTTTGGGAGGCCAAGGTGGGTGGATCACTTGAGGTCAGCAGTTTGAGACCAGCCTGGCCAACATGGCAAAACTCCGTCTCTACTAGAAAAACAGAGACAACAACAACAACGACAGAGGGTTCAGACTGTAGGTCGAGAAGTCTATTATCCATGAAGGTCACCTCTTTAAAGAGCAACTTAAAACCACTATGATTTTGGTTATGCGGGTAGAGAATTAGCCACACGTATAGGAAGGTGGGTTGACACCTGGAGCAGGTTTTACTGTGCTTTTCTAGGACGTCTGCTTGGATGTGAAGATCATATAGGTAATATGAAAGGCTATCCATTTAATTTGACATTTTGCATTGGGCTTATAACCATCAGGAGGACTAACTTTAATAAGAAATAAACTAATTCCATCAGTAACACACATTTAAGCTAAAGAAAACTGAGTTTCAGCTGAATCTAGACTCCATCTTTCCTGAATGTTCCATATGGCTTGCTCCCTTTGCTCAAATGTGTAAGAGGCCTTTGCTTGAATGTGTGAGGACTTCTCTGACCCATCTGCTTCAAATTGCATCAGCCCCTTCTGCGACCCTACCTCATCTCTTTTACCTTGCTTCATTCTCCTTTTGTCCTGAGAGGGAAAAGAAGAGGGGGAGGGCGTGGAAGGGCTCATTCTTCTAATGCTGATCACTACTCAAAATATTACATATTGTGATTATTTTCTGTGTCTCTGCTAACTCCATGTAAGCCCAAGTCTGCTCTTTTCACTACTGTTTTCCCAATGCACATTGTAGGTGCTCAATGCTTGTTCAATGAATACCGATGCCAAGACCTTTCTGTACCAAGGGCTGGTTTCCTAGTCCACAATGCATTGAACATATGCGGGCAGGGTGGGCTGGCGGAGGTGTAGGAACAAAGTGAGGGGTGCGTACCTGTTCCTCCCCCGTGGTCTCAGTGTGCGACCTTGGGGGCGGGGCGGGCGGCTACCCTGAAAAGGTGCGCGGATATGAAACAGACAAACCTCATCATATCGTCCCTCCAAGAAATGCACTTGCAAGGCTGGCCTTCACTTTTCCTAATGCTTTTCTGTGAGTCTCACCTGTTAAACTCTGCTACACAGAGAGGCTGCAGAGAAACTGAATGACACGAGCATCTAATATAAAATAATTCCTTTTTCTATTCTAAGATAAAGCAAAACAGGACCTGCACACTTGTGCTGTGACGAGGCAGGCAAACTGGAGAACTGAGGCAAAAGCATCCTTATATCTAAATAATAGGGATGGAAACGTCAAAAAAGTTCTTTGCTGAGTCATGGCTGAGGCTCTTGCCTTGGCTAGTTAGGCAGAGGCAACCAGGGCACCCGTCCAGCGCAACTAGGAGTCCAGCAGGTTTTGCAGTGACCTGCGATGGTGATGCGGAGCGGGCTTCCAGCGCAGCCCCGGGCCCTTTCTCCTGCCGGGAGCGGCGCCCAGTCGGGGCGGGCTCTCCGCGAGGGGCGTGTCTCTGTCTGGCCTCGCCCCCGAGGCCCCGCCCCGGCCCGGCTTGGTGTGGCCTCGGCCCCGAGGCCCCGCCCCGGCCAGGCAGCGAATGAGCGGGCGCGCCGGGAGGGCGCGAGTGGCCGCGCGGGGTCAGGGGGCCTGGGGATGCGCGTGGGGAGCGCGGCCCAGCTCGGCTGCTGCTGGGCGGACACCTGGGCGGGTTACCGCAGGAGGAGCCGGGGCTGTCCCGGGAACGCTTTCACTCGGCCCAAACATGGCTGCGGCCCTGCGCGCCGGGAGCACCCTGCTCCGCGATCCGCGTAAGTGTGTCTGTCGCGGCGGCAGCCGGGCCGGGGTTCCTGCGACGGCGTGAGCAGAGTGGGCAGCTGACTCCGGGGCGCTCGCGCCCGGGGCATTCCGGGAGCGGCCGTGGGGAGCTGCGAGCAACCGGGCGAGGGGCGTCTCGGAGAAGGGAGGCGACGGGCTTTGCCCTGGGAGGGGGTGAGGGCAACACTCCCGGCTCGGGAGGCCTTGGGGAGGGCCCCCGGATCCAGGAGGCGCAGGTTCAAGTCCCATCGGTCGGCTGGGTGGCTGGGAGCAGTGGCTGGAATTTCCCAGAGCTTTGGTTATTGTCACCTGTAATAACCAGATTGTGGTGAGGATTACGCAAGGGAAGGTATGTTACGGCACTGCCATAGAGGACAGTAAGGAAGGCATCGTCAACCTCATCACCGTTGACATCTGCCCCGTAGTTCCCTCCCTGCTGAGGAAAGCCCATGGCCCTTGGTCCCTCGGTGCCCACTTCTCCTTGGCAACAGGACCCACCGTGGAGCAGCTTGGGGGTAGGGTTTTCTAGAGATAGTTGGAGAACATGTAACACCCAGGGACAACCTCCCCACGTTTTTAATGCAAACTGTGAATAGTTTGTGACCACAGGATGAGCTGATGGGACTGTGGGTCTCGCACACCTGGTTGGGACAGCATTTCTAAGTGCCATCTTGAGCAAGGCACCTAACCTTGCCTGAGCTTTGGTAAATGTACTTTGAAATCATATATATATATATATATATACACATATTTATATTTAAAGGCTTGCCTTGAACATGAGCATCTTGCTTGGCACACAGTAGGTACACAGGAATCCTCAAAATGTCTAGCCATTCATGTAGAAGGCTGCCACAAATAAGATGCTTATTTAATGCATCTGAACGGTGACTGGACACAGATCTGACATCTTTTTCTAAGAAGTTCATCAGCCTGACAGCTACTTGGAGTGGAGAGAATCCCCTCTGAACCTCCATATCTCATTAGAGGTGGCTTTGTTAGGAAAATAATAAGGATCCAGTGCACAGTGAGGCTAGCTCACTAAGGGTACTGGGGGACGAAGGGCATTGTCTTTTAAGAAGAGGCAACACACTGCGAATTGTGGGACTGAAAGAAGTATTGAATTAATCTTTTCTTTTATCGACCTTTCCTGTGGCAAATGAAGTTTGACAGGTCCTAGATTTGAGGTCATGGAACAATATGTGAAACTTTAAATTATTTGTAGTCTAGGTTAAAAGTGGGAAGATTCAGAAACTCTAGCAGAAGTAGATTTGGAGTCCATTTGTGTTACAGACTTTGAGTTGAAGGTGTAGTTATGTTCATCATTGTAGTTGTTAGGAAAGGATTGACATCTGTGTGAGAAAACATTGAGGAGTATTTCTGAAAATGAGTTCTGAGAGTAAAAGTGGAAAAGCAAAGTTTTATACTTTATGTATTTAGCATATTACAGAGTTAGTAAGCTTCCTGGAGTAAGCCATATATTTCTGTCTGTCTGTTTAGCTATCTATATGAAGTATTTTTTTTTTCTTGGTGCCTTTTTCTTTCCAAACTTTAAACTTTTTTTTGTTTGTTTTTTAAGAGATGGACTGTTGCTCTGTTGCCCAGGCTGGAGTACAGTGGTGCCATCATAGTTTATTGCAGCCTTGAACTCCTGGGATCAAGTGATCCTCCCGCCTCAGCCTCCCTAGTAGCTGGGATTACAGGCATGAGCCAGTGTGCCTGGCCCTCTAAACTGTTTTTTACACTGAGCATATATTGTCTTTTGTAATTAGAAAAAAATTCTGGGATAATAGAAGAGTTTTAGTGTTTACATAAAAGACATTATTTTGGCTCCATTTGAGCAACTAACCAATATTTTGAAGTACCCACCATGTTTATTAATAGTTACAATATAGAACCTTACTGTTAATTTTTAAAATGGTACATATTTTATAAGTACTTTTGAAATAATCCTCATCTCTTATGTGATAGAAAAGAGCCATTGTAGATTTAAGTGCTTGTGTACCTCGCCTTCTACTGCCTTCTGCCTCACCCCCAAGCATCCAAAATATTAATTTGGTTTTGAAGAACCAATTGATACTTATGAACTTTTTTTTCTTTTTTCCTTTTTTTTTTTTAATGGAGTCTCGCTCTGTGGCTTAGGCTGGAGTGCAAGTGGTGTGATCTCGGCCCACTGCAACTTCCACCTCCCAGGTTCAAGCAATTCTTCTGCCTCAGCCTCCCAAGTAGCTGGGACTACAGGCATGCACCACCATGCCCGGCTAATTTTTGTATTTTTAGTAGAGATGGGATTTCACCATATTGGCCAGGCTAGTCTTGAACTCCTGACCTTGTGATCTGCCCGCCTCGTGAGCCACCATATCTGGCCCAACTTTTTTTTTTCTTTTTTCTCTTTTCTTTATTTCTTTTTGCAACAATGTGAAGTCATAACTTATGAACTTTTTAAGTCATAGGTATACTTTTGAATGATCACCTATTGGATTTGTCCAGGAGTTATGAGGTTTGAGACCAAGTCTCACTATGTTGTCTAGGCTGGTCTCGAACTCCTGAGCTCAAGTGAACCTCCTGCCTCAGCCTTCCAAGTAGCTGGGACTATAGGTGTCCACCACCGCAGGAGTTATGAAGTTGTGTTTTCTTATGTCATCTTGTGTTTTGCTGCTTATCGCTCAGTTTGATCATTTTTATTGTTTGTAGGCCCTTTTTTCTTTTTAATTAAAAAAAAATAGAGATAGGGTCTCAGATAGGGTCTCGCCATGTGGCCCAGGCTATTCTTGAACTCCTCGGCTCAAGCAGTCCTCCTGCCTCGGCCTCCCAAAGTGCTGGGATTACAGGTGTGAACCTCGATGCCCCGCCTGTTTGTAGGCCTTCTAAAGGTAGACCAGTTCTCCATGTAAGGAGGCGGGACAGAATTACTTGGTCTTAGTTCCTAAGTGGGCAAGTCTATACTATTGGATATTCTTCACGTCTTTGCTTAACCACATGCAGCGTGGCAGGCATTGTTCTTGGGGCTGGACATATCCCCTCCACCCCCCCCTTATCTTTACAGCAGCGCTGCAGAAGTAGCCTTATCACTATTTTACAGATGAGAAGAGGGAGACTTGCAGTATCTCAGTGAGTTGCCCAGGCCCAGCCAACAGCCTCTTGGTCCCATGTGGGATTTGCTCAGATCTCTCTGGTTTCCAAACGTACTCTCTACACCACGCAATGCTGCCTGTGCCATCAGATTCTCTTTAGCTGTGAGCTGAGTCTTTTCCAGAGTCTCACTTGGCCCTTTGAATGTTTAAACTCCTTTAGCCTGGACACATGCTAATCATTTGGTAGGAGACACTCTTCATTTCTCTAGGACCTTCAGATCGTTAGGGGAGAGGAGTGTTTGAGATGAGTCCTTGAAGCGCGAGTGTATTAAGTCCTGAGTGGAAAGGGTCCTTTGGTAGCAGCATCATTCTCCTCTCAGAATCTGGTGAACCATGGAGAAAATAATTTCGTAAGTAGGACATGGTAATAGTTAAGCAGCCTGAAAAGCTACCAGCTCCCAAATTTTACTGGGAAATCCTCATCTACTAGTTGGAAAATCTAGTCTTGCCCCATCGCTTTCTTCTTTTTTTTTGACTCCTTAAATTATATGTAGAAATGGGAGTCTTGCTATGTTGTCCAGGCTGCTCCCAAATGGCTGGGCTCAAATGATCCTCGCATCTCAGCCTCCCAAATTGCTGGGATTACAGGTATAAGCCACTATATCTGGTACTCCCTCCTTTTTTTAGGCTCAATGGAGGAAATGTTATTTTATTACAGGTTGAGTAATTATCCTGAATGCTTGGGACCAGGGGTGTTTTGGGTTTCAGATTTTTTTTGAGATTTTGGAATATACTTACAGATTGAGCATTCCAAATCTGAAAATCTAAGATTCAGAATGCTCCAATGAGCATTTCCTTTGAGTGTCATGTCCGTGCTCAAAAGGTTTCAGGTTTTGGAGCATTTTGGATTTTGGATTTTCACATTTAGGATGCTAAACTTGTACCAGCAGTAAAATTGTGGAATGCCAAGGTTTTATTCTCTTGCCCCATGGAATCTGATACAATCTCATTCACGTAAGGCATTAGGGACATTGCAGCATGATTAGGAACTTGGTTAAATCCCATCATGAAGTTCAGAATTAGACTTATGTAAGAGATGTGAGTTGGTTTGAGACTTGGAATTGAACTTCTTTTTTTTTTTTTTTTTTGAGATGCGCTCCATTGCCCAGGCTGGAGTGCAGTGGTGTGATCTTGGCTCACTGCAATCTCCACCTCCTGGGCTCAAGCGATTCTCCTCCCTGAGTCTCCTGAGTAGCTGGGATTATAGGCGCCTGCCACCACACTCAGCTAATTTTTGTATTTTTAGTAGAGACAGGGTTTCACCATGTTGGCTAGGCTGGTCTTGAACTCCTGACCTCAGGTAATCCACCTCCCTCAGCCTTCCAAAGTGATGGGATTATAGGCATGAGCCATCGTGCCTGGCCTTCTTTATGGAAATCCAATTGGAACTTTAAGTTCTTTATGGAAGTGGGATATTTTACCACCTTTGAATTGGTAAAGGTGATTCAGCGTAAGCTGACATAATTGGCTCTGCTGGGGATGTGTACAATCTGGATGTATGGAAATCTAATGGCCTGGAGATATTCTCTTACATTGTACAGATGTGTTGGTGATAAAAAAAATTAGAGCAGGTATAGTTCCTGTCCTCTAGAAACTGACAATTGAAACTAACGCCAGCATTAATCACGTGGTGAATGCTGCAGAGCGCTACACTCCTCTGCTCTACTCCTCACAAGAATCCCTGTAGCAAGGTGTCATTTGACAGCTGGGGAAACTCAGGCTCAGGAAGACCTGGCCCCAGATCACATTGCTAGTAAGTGGCAGAGCTGGATTCAGAGTCAGAGCTGCTTGACCACAGCCTGAATTCCTCCTCAGGGCACCTTTGCCTCTTAGGAGGAGGAGGGCAGAAGGAGACTGATTGCAAGCTGGTTTCTAACTGGCTGGTTTGAGAATGGCAGAGAGGTCATGTGCATAGCACCAGGCACCATAGTAACCACTTTCTCATGTGGCCATCTTCAGTACATCCTATATGGCTTCAGTTTCATTTCACTGGATGCTTATGGACCAGTACTCTTCATATGCCAGCTGAGTATGGCACATGGACTCCTCAATTGAGGTGGGTCTTCAGGCCCACTGCCACCTCCTGTGGGGCCCAGGACAAGGGTATACTTGAAGGCACATATATGGTATGTGGGATATAGCAAGCTAACAACCTGGGAAATAGGTTCTGTCCTCCTATGTTGACAAAAAGACCTTCATCACTACCTGGAATGGTGAGCTCTTGAACTCTCTGAGCTCCGGCAGAAATGTAGAGGCCTTGGGAGAGCTGCCTCTGACTTGCACACTTTCCTGCTTCTCTTTCCTACCACCGGCTCTTTCTGGCCTGGTGAAGAGTCTGGCACACAGCCTGGATGGATTCTCTGGTCTGCATGCCCACCCAGTTCCAATCTTACCCCTGCTAGCTATCCCTTGGCCACCATTCAGGTCAAGACTTGCTACACTGATGGCACAACCTCCCTCAGGAGGATGGATCCAGAAAAGAGGGCTGCACAGACCCTGGGAGTGGGTGTGGAGCTTGGGGGGACAGGGGAATCCTGGGGTGCTGGGAGCCTGGTCTGGCATGTGGGATGTGGACTCCCAGGGTGGGCGGGTGGGAGCATGTCTCCTTGGTGGTAGAGGCTGCATACCCTGCGGGGTGGGCTGCAGTGGGAGGAGGGCCAGAACCGGCCCTGGGAAGCAGAGGCCCCTTGTCAAGGTCCAAGGGCAGGACTGGGTTCTCAGCACCATTGCTTACCGAAGGAGGCTTGGAGGCAGAAAGAGAAATGCAACTATTTGAAAACTGGCCCACTTGCCACTCCCTAAATGGGCAGCTTTTCACCTTTTCTGCAGTCCCTTCTCCTTCCACTGGAGCAACACGCTACTGTCAGTCATGTTGGTCACGTGCAGGGCTTCTTGTGAGGGATTGTATCAAAATCTGCAGCCAAGGTGGGGGAAAGGTGTGTAGCTTCTAAAATGCTTCCCTACAGGCTCTCATCAGCCATCCCAGGGGAGCGATCCTCCACCCCATCCCCTTGGAGGCTTTAAGTGCCTTTACCTGCCTGCAGAGAAATGCTAGGAAAATCAGTTCTGCTATCACATCTCTTCAAATTTTAAAGCCAGGAATTATGCTCTGAGGACCTCTTCAGAAGAAATTACTTTCCAGCTAGATTTCATGTGAGCACTTTAATTTTGTCACAGTGGCGTCCGGCAGCTGGAGGGCCTGTCAGCCATGGAGGTGGAAGTCGGGTGCAGCCGCAGTAGCTGCCGCTGCAGAAACAGCCCAGCATGCCCTGGGTGCAAAGCCTCAAGTTCAGCCGGAGAAGAAGTATGAGTCTAACATCAGGTACAAATAAGGATTTCTCTTTCTTGATGCAGACATCTGTACATACAAGCTGCCTCAGAGGAAAGGTGCTGGGAAAAGCCAGTACGGAAGGAGCCGTGTACTGTTTTCTTGGCTTCCTTTCAACAGCTGTGAAAACACAGGTTTTACACCCTCCTTCCCCACAACAGGGCTATTGTTAAAGACACAGAGCTGAGTCCAAACAGTCTGCAAATCGTGTTAAGAATTCAGTTCTGGACTATGTCACATAACACAAATTATATATGCTGGAAATGTATTTATGAACCTAACGTAATTATGCCTATGAAATGTATGTTCTGTACAGGATAATGAATAACTGATCAACCAAGAATTTCTATAGGAAATTAGAGTATTGTTTTTCATTCGTTAACACAGTGAATGTAATTATAAAGGATGTAATATGATTTATCATTTATTAAAGAAGTGAAATACACATTTCATACCTCGGCTCTTCTGTTGCTAGTGGCTGACAGCAGGCATGGCATTGTTGCAGGTGTCCTGTTCAGTAACAGAAGTCACAACTGCTCCCAAGTCCTCCTCTGTACAGAAGCAACAGAGGACTCCATAAAGTTATCGAGATGAGTAAATAGAAACAGCACACTTGAACATCAGGCAGAGAGAAAGAAAGTTGCTGTGACCTATTTAACTCCATGACCTTTCTGC
Source organism: Ateles fusciceps (assembly GCA_036589455.1). NCBI lineage: Eukaryota > Metazoa > Chordata > Mammalia > Primates > Atelidae > Ateles > Ateles fusciceps. Next base: position 14,205,487 of record JAZHEH010000078.1, read on the forward strand.
TGGATCACACATTGTTTGATGAAAATTGTACAAGTATGAAAATAAATATATATATATGTGTGTGTGTGTGTGTGTGTATATATATATATATATATATGTATATATTTATTTTTGAGACAGAGCCTCAGTCTGTCACTCAGGCTGGAGTGTGGTGGCATGATCTTGGCTCATTGCACCCTCCACCTCCCAGGTTCAAATGATTCTGATGTCTCAGCCTCCCAAATAGCTGGGAATACAGGCACATGCCACCACACCTTGCTAATTTTTATATTTATAGTAGAGACAGGGTTTCACTGTGTTGGCCAGGCTGGTCTTGAACTCCTGACCTCAAGTGATTCACCCGCCTAGGCCTTCCAAAGTGCTGGGATTATAGGCATGAGCCACCACGCCCGGCCATTTTTTTTTTTTTTTTTTTTTAAGAGAGGGAGTCTTGCTCTTTCTCTTAGGCTGGAGTGCAGGCCTACAAGCGTATACCTCCCAGGTTCAAGTGGTTCTCCTGGCTCAGCCTCTCAAGTAACTGAGATTACAGGTGCATGCCACCACACCTGGCTAATTTTGTAATTTTAGTAGAGACAGGGTTTCACCATGTTGGCCAGACTGGTCCCGAACTCCTAATCTTAAGTGATCCACCCACTTTGGCCTCCCAAAGTGCTGGGATTACAGATGTGAGCCGCTGTTTTTATTTTGAGAAGGAGCGTTGCACTGTCTCCCAGGCGGGAGTGCAATGGTGTGATCATGGCTCACTGCATCCTTGAACTTCCCCGGCTTAAGCGATCTTCCTGTCTCAGCCTCCCAAGTAGCTAGGACTGCAGGTGCACACCACCACACCCAGCTAATTAAAAACATTTTTTTTTCTTGTATAGCTGGGGTATTATTTTGCTGCCTAGGCTGGTTTTGAACTCTTGGCTTCCAGCAATTCTCTGCCTTGGCCTCCCAAAGTTCTGGTATTATAGGTGTGAGCCACCATGCCTGGCCAAAACCAAAATGTTCTTCTTTTGTGTTTGTTATTTTTTGCTGTATGATCATGGGTATGATGACTGAGTGCTGTGTAAACTGAAGTTGGTTGGGGATGGGCCTTAGATAGCCTCTTCATCTGGCAGCATGCCAAGCAGGGCCTCATTCCTTTCCTCCTGGCCCCTCCCAGCCCCTCTCCCCACCTCAGCCTCAAGCACTGAGGGTTGGGATTTGATATAAACTGAAGAAGTGATTCAGTGTGGAACCCTGGAAGAAAAATTATTTCATTTGTGTGTTATTCTAGTGGCAATAGTCATTACTATAAGTAGCCTTAATATTATTAAAATTAAATGAAAATCTTCAAATTCTACTAAGTAACTTTAGAGCATATTTATATAAAAGAAATGGGTTGATTTTAGAGAATAGGCAAAAAGAAAAAATACTATAAACATTACGAATAATCTTACCACCCACTATTTTGTCTCTCTCTCTCTTCTTAAAAAATAAAATAAAATAGAGATGAGGTCTTACTGTGTTGCTCAGGCTTGTCTTGAACTCCTGGCCTCAAACAACCGTCCTGCCTCAACCTCCCAGAGTGCTTGGGATTATAGGTGTGAGCCACCAGCCAGGCCAATTTTGCCTGTATGACAATTAATATTCACTCAGTATGTGTTTAGCAAGGTGTGACAGTACTGTACATCATATATTTATAACACCCTCTTTTTATTTACTTTATCATCATATAAATATAAATATATGTCTATATTAGTAACTGAAGAATATTTTATTAAATAATAAACTACCCTGTCCCACATTATGGGACATATAGGTGATTTCTAGTTTTTTTTGTTGTTTTTTTTTTTAACTCCATCACCCAGGCTGGAGTGCGGCAGCGCTATCTCAGCTCACTGCAACCTCAGCCTCCTGAGTAGCTGGGATTACAGGCACCTGCCACCATGCCTAGCTAATTTTTTCTATTTTTAGTAGAGACAGGTTCACTGTGTTAGCCAGGGTGGTCTGGATCTCCTGACCTCGTGCTCCACCTGCCTCGGGCTCCCAAAGTGTTGGGATTACAGGTGTGAGCCACTGCGCTCAGCCCTGATTTCTAGCTTTTTAATATTAGAAATGGTGAAGCAATGAGTGTCTTTGTGGATTATTCTGATGGCAGACATTATGAAGGCACTGTGCTGCTTAATCCTTGGACTGGACTAGACTACAATCCTAGACTCAACACTACACTAGGTTAGGGGTGGACAGATTTGTTCTGTAAAGGGTTAGGTAGTAAATTTTTCAGGCTTTGTGGGCCAAACCCTCTCTTTTGCTGCTATTCAACTCTGCTATTGTCATGTGAGAGCAGCCATAGATATTACGTAAACAATGAGGGGAACTGTGTTCCAGTAAAACTTTATTTACAAAAACAGGCAGTAGGGGTGTATGTGCATACACAGATTTAGTGCATGGGCTGTAGTTTGCCAGATTCTTTTCTAGAGGCATTGTAGACCCACGGTCCAAGCATGTCTTACAGGTTTAATGAAGAGCTGGGATCTTAATCCTTTTTCTTGAGGCTGATCATATACAGTAGAATAGAATTATGGTTTATTGACAAGCTTAAGTTTCTGTTATGTGCATTTACTATTTCAAGGAAAAACCTTGTATTTTGAGAGTCCCAGGATATAAAAATGGCAAAATGTTGAAACCTTTCCAAGTGAGAAGTTCTAAATATGTTTTGCTGTATACACTTTTATGTCCAAACAAACGGAACAGGAACATTCAGACCTTGGTCTCAGGTGTGTTCTGTCTGGAGGGAGAGGAGACGGAGACCCTTGACTAAAGCTTTCACTTCACATTCTGGAATAGAGGGGGTGTCACACTAGGGCTTACTAATGCGCCATTCATCATGCACAACACAGTTTTGAATTAAGCGCGTGTGTATTTAGGTATTTTCAAGTCATGTGCGTCTCTTTCATGTATAAGATCAACATGGGTTTGCAAAACCATGAGCCGGGCAGAGTAGCATCCCCTTTAAAGCCACTCTTGTTCTGAGCTCAGGTGTTATAGATGAAAAACAGCTCTAAATCCTGTTTGCACATTGAAACCCTCTGTGGCTTAGGTAAGTCTTTTAGCCTGAGGTTTTTTTTTTTTTTTTAACCAGTAATCTGTTAACTGGCAGCAATCCATGGGAAAATGCACTTAATTTATTTTGAGTCACAGATTTTGAGGGCGAAAAATAGGATCCCAGGAGAAGACTGGTGGTCTAAGTAGAAAGATTAAAGGAATATTCGCTTCACAAAAGAATGCATCTGGAATTTTCAAATATCAAGGAAAGAAACCTCAACACCCCTGTTAATGCAGTCGTAGGAGTGGAGCATGGAAGAGTGATAGAACATCATCTTCAGTGCAGTCGTTTGGTTTTGTAAAAAGGGGATTAAACCCTCTTCCTCTAAGACAGTGATTCTCAGTAGGGGGAAGGGGGCATTTTTGCCTCGTGGGACAAATTTGGCAATGTCTGGAGAGATTTTTGGTTGTCACACTGGGGTGGGGTGTGTGCTGTTGTTGTCTGTAGGTAGAGGCCAGGTATGCTGCTAAGCCTCCCGCATTGCACAGGAACAAAGGACTCTCCAGCCCCAAACGTCAGTAGTGCTGAGGTTGAGAAACCCTGGTCGAAGGCAATGATGTGAAAAGGGACCTTAGTTAATCTTTATGATGGGGTCTACATGAGAAAATCCCTGACCTCATTGTAATGCAACATTTTTCCTTCCCCAGGAATTGATTCGTAGGTTGAGAATTCAGATTTTTACCTCATTCACTTACAATAGGTTTGATCAAGAAAACAGTTTCCACCTGTTTACATTTGACATGCCTTGCTACCTTATATTATTGCCAGATGTTAATAATTGTTTAAAATTGCCTATTAAGGTGTCATCATAAGCCCGGGGCAGTGGCTCACACCTGTGATCTCAGCACTTTGAGAGCCTGAGCAGGGAGTTTGAGACCAGTCTGGGAAACATGGCAAGACTGTGTGTCTATAAAAAATTTAAAAAGTAGCCCGGCATGGAGGCATGTGCCTGTGGTCCCAGCTACTCAGGAGGCTGGAGAGGATCGCTTGAGTCAGGAGGTCGATGAGCCTTGTTTGTGCCACTGCACTCCAGCCTGGGCAACAGAGTGAGACCTTGTCTCAAAAAAACACAAAAACAAGTGAAAAAGATGCCATCATAGTATTATTAGTTTTCAAGCATATTAAGAATGGTCTTCTAGCTGGGTGCAGTGGTTCACACCTGTAATCCCAGCACTTTGGGAGGCCAAGGTAAGCGAATTATGAGGTCAGGAGTTCAAGACCAGCCGTGGCCAACATGGTGAAACCCTGTCTCTACTAAAAATAAAAAAATTAGCTAGGTGTGGTAGTGCACACCTATAGTCCCAGCTACTCGGGAGGCTGAGGCAGGAGAGTTGCCTGAACCCTGGAGGCGGAGGTTGCAGTGAGCGGCAATCGTGCCACTGCACTCCAGCCTGGGTGACAGAGCAAGACTTCATCTCAGAAATAAATAAATAAATAAAAAGGAATGGTCTTCTACACAGGCTCTGTCTCCACAGCGTTGGTTTAATCACTGCAGTAGTCAGGTGGTCTGGTGTGGGAAATTCAGGACGTGGACCCCTCAGTATTCATAACAGGGTTCAGATAAAATTCAGGCTGGTTATTTATCAGCTGCTTTATTGAGAGTGAAAGAGGGTATAACCATATAATGAAATATTATTTAGCAACAGAAAGTGAAGTATACTGATTCATGCTATGACACGTAGCATGAACATTTTATGCTGAGTAAAACCAGACACAATCATGAACATTTTATGCTGAGTAAAACCAGATACAATCATGTGATTCCATTTCTATGAAATGCCCTGAATAGGCAAATCTATAGACCCAGAAAGTAGATTCGTTGTTGCCACGGGTGAGAGGGGAGGGAATGGAGAGTGGCTTTAATGGATACAGAGATTCTTTGTGGGCGAAGGTGTCCTTGAGTTAGGTAGTTGTGATAGTTTTCTGCCCTTCCAGATGTATTAGAAACCTCTGAATTGTTCAGATTATGGTGAATTTTATGGTATGTGATTTATATCTCAATTTTTAAAAATGGAAAAAAAAAAACGGTGAGTGAATGAAAGACATGCTCCTTGTTCTTTAGTTTCTCAGTCACTGTCATCCCATGGCTACCTGTGCATGGGGACACACAAGGTCTTCTGGTGTCCCCCCCGCCAGTGTGCCAGAGGTACCTGGTCCTCTTCCAGCTTTACCTTGCCCTCTGGAGAGGTTTAGGAGTGGGGAACTCCCGGCCTGGCTCACTTCGGGCTGTGTAGATTCCAGACCTCAATCTGGATTTTAGGTTTGCATTTTTGCAGAGTACTTTGTTTTTTTAGTTTTCCGGAAGCTGCTTGGCTGAAAACTTTTGTTCTGGAGCTCTGGTTCCTTTTTGCTTCTTCCTGCTCATTCAGTGGTTGATTCTTTAGCCTGGGACTAATTAGAATGTTAGCACCAGTTCTTGTAGGAATTATCTTCGCAGTGAATTTACACGCAGGATGGAGAGGTGAAGTTTATCCTAACAGGAGCCATGGATGAAAGAATAGAGGGAGGTCCTGGAGAAGATAGCAGAGGAGCAAGCAATAACTTCAGTCAGGCCTGGTGCAGTGGTTGATGCCTGTAATCCCAGCACTTTGGGAGGCTGAGGAGGGCTCCTGAGGTGAGGAGTTTGAGACCAGCCTGGCCAACATGGCGAAACCCCGTCTCTCCTAAAAAAAAAAAAAAAAAAAAAATACAAAAATTAGCCCAGGTGCCTGTAATCCCAGCTACTTGGGAGGCTGAGGCAGGAGAATTGCTTAAACCTGGGAGGCGGAGACTGCAGTGAACCAAGATTGCACCTCTGCACTCCAGCCTGGGTGACAGAGTGAGACTCCATTTCAAAAATAAAATGTAAAAAATAATTTCAGTCAGTAGTCATTTAATTTAATAATTGACTAAAGACACAGGAGCAGATGCAAGAGTGGGGGATGGGCTGGTATTAGACTGTGGGGTTTTAAAATGATGGGGGAGCCCTGCTCTGTGTAGAACTTACCGTGTGCCAGCATGTGCTAATGACTGAAAATGTTACCCGCTGAATTCTCAAAACAGCATTTTGAGGCAGGTGGTGGGTGCTGTGGTTTCCAGATGAGGAAACCTGAATTTGGGAGAGGTCAGGTAACCTTCGTATTCATAAAGCGTTCACATGTACAGGTGCTTTCGCCTCAGGACAATTTTAGATTTCTACGTCAACTCTCAGTCCCTAAAGATTCGATCTCCGTTCAGGCTGAGACTTTAAAAGGGAAACATTTCCAACTGAGTGAAGACGATATCATGGATGAAGCCAAAAGACAAAGGTCGGAGTCTGAGCCAGGACCATGGGGAACTGGAGGCCACAAATGTCCCCAAATAGATATCTGTGTGATGGCAGTGGAAAGAGCCATAGTATTTACCTTTGTATGGAACAGGTTAGATAAGAGTTTGCTGGCTGAGCCGGGCGCAATGGCTCATGCCTATAATCCCAGCACTTTGGTAGGCTGAGGCGGGCAGATCACCTGATGTCGGGAGTTGGAGACCAGCCCGACCAACATGGAGAAACCTTGTCTCTACTAAAAATACAAAATTAGCTGGGCATGGTGGCACATGCCTGTAATCCCAGCTACTCAAGAGGCTGAGGCAAGAGAATCGCTTAAACCCAGGAGGTGGAGGTTGCGGTGAGCCAAGATCACACCATTGCACTCTAGCCTGGGCAACAGAAGCGAAACTCCATCTCAAAAAAAAAAAAAAGAAAGAAAGGAGTTTGCTGGCTGAACCAACATTCCACCCTCAAAGAAAATAAGTGTGACAAATTAACCATTGTATTTTATTTTATATAGGAAACCGAAAACTGGAATATTAATGCTAAACATGGGAGGCCCTGAAACCCTCGGAGATGTTCACGACTTCCTTCTGAGACTCTTCTTGGACCGAGACCTCATGACGCTTCCTATTCAGAAGTGAGATACAAACACCGCGACGTTATGATAACCTTGGCACTACATTGTACCTTACATGTGTCTCTCAGTTCTGTAGTTTTAAAACAGTAAATAGTTTTAATGCGTATCTGGTAATGGTTAAAGCAGCAGCATTGTTTTCTATTGCGTATCAGAAGGATATGATATCAGAAAATTGCTGGGGAGAGAGTAAGTTAGTGAAGATTCCCCTTGAGCCCTTTCGATCCCCAGAGCCCTGGAAACTGCAGTTGTCTTTACATAGCTTAAGTACCTTTAAATATTTTTAAAGATATATTTGTACTTGGCACTTAACGGCTGATTAACACTCAGGGAAGCAATGATTATTATTCATTTGTACTATAAATATGGATTGTTGCTGTCCTTCTTTTCCTTTCATCCTTATTTCCCTTCTTCCCTCTTTTTTCTTTTACAATAGATTTTTGTAATGAAAAATTAATACATGTATGTGATAAAAAGTACAAATAGTATAAAAGTAATTACAATAAAAGGCAAGTGTCCCTTTCACCTTGCCCTCCCAGTTACCCACATGGAGGTAAATGCTGTCACATCCAGAAATAGCCCATGCATATCCAAGCATACCACACACACACAAACACACACACATCCACACACACCCTCCCTGACTTTGTTACACAAATGTGCATGTACTTATATACTATATTTGACACTTTCCTTTTTTTTTTTAAAAAAAAAAAACAATGCTGTATCTTGTTTCGTAACAGATTATATTGATATATAGATCTGGCTCATTCTTTGATTGCTATTTAGAATTGCATCGTATGGCTGTAACTTAGTTTGATCTGTGCTTCATGATAGACAGGTTGTTTGCAGTGTCACAGTGAACATTCTTGCACATACATCTTTGCTTTTATATGCAAGTATATCTATAAGACTAATAGACCTTTTTTTTTTTAATTAAGAGGAATGTCTACTTCCTTGGTCTTATATCCTAGTTCTCGTTAGGTGTGGGATCAAAATGTGTTACGCTAGTAGCTGGCACACATCCAGGTTCTCTGCATGGGTGTTGTGTGTCCTGAATCTTCAGGGTGTGCTACTGAAACAACTTGTGGAGCACAGCTGGGTTAATTCTCAGAGAGGGTCTAGCTTTTGCTCCTTAATCTGCACTAAGAGAGCTGGCTATTGTCAGTGACCTCAAGCTTCTATTTTAAAGGCTTAATCTTGTTAGGCTCTCTAAAATTTTGCTTACTTTTTTATTTGAGTAGAAAACATTTCTCAGGTTGCTAAGGTGGAATAAAATTCACTACCTGTATGTTAAATGATTTAGTAAGCTGGCACCATTCATCGCCAACGCCGAACCCCCAAGATTCAAGAGCAGTACCGCAGGATCGGAGGCGGATCCCCCATCAAGATGTGGACTTCCAAGCAGGGAGAGGGCATGGTGAAGCTGCTGGATGAATTGTCCCCCAACACAGGTATGGTGTTTCTTCATTAACATATAGCTAGATTAGTTCTTTCAAAGCAGTTATGACATTCAAAACAGTAGTAGATGCTAAATGCTTCATATGTACTGGCAACTTGATTGGTGATGTTTCTACGTAATACATGGTCAGTTACTTTAGGTCTCCAGGCATTATCCCTTGACCTTTAGCCTTTGCTATTACGTCTTACATTACAAATAAAAAAAGCTAAGGATTTGGGACATTAGTTTCAAAAGGAAGTTCGAGATGTTTGTTAAGTTGAGCTAGAGTATAAGGCACAAGCAGCATACCATGAATAAAAGATGCGTATATCATTACGCTGGAAAGAAATCTTTGGCAAATGGATCGAGGCTGCTGCTATTGCCTTTTCTTTCTGGTTGGATAGCTAATTAGAACATTTAGAGCAGAATTAGCTAGCTCTCATGGAAGCCACCAGACACTAAGCAACTTGCAGTGATGCTTTCAGCTCTCAGAATACCACTGTTGTAAGGTATTGAAGGTCCTTGTTGGACGTGGCACTGAAAAGAGGATTGTGCACATCTGGAGAACCTCTATGCAGAATGAACCACTAAATGCATGGATGAAGTAAACATACCATGTTAAACACATCAAAGACACACAGCTGATTGCAGGACACACTTTTTGTATAGTACTAAGACACAAAAGCACTAGCAATTAATTTTAAGCATCATCTATTATACACTGGACTGATATGAGAAATGTTAAAACCGAAAAAAATGTGCATCTCAGGACACATGAATTATATTCGTTGCAAATATATCTTAGAGCTTTGGGATCAGGATGGGTGTGTGACACTGGGGACCCTCAAGGAGAACAGCTTCACTAGGCAGGACCAAAAGGAGCATTTTACTCTTTTCTGACCTCACTGAGCGAGCGTCCACTCCAGCTGCTCTCAGAATCCACTGGTGCCCATGGCACAAAGTAACAAAGGGCCCTGGCCCCTTCGCAGATCACCTCACTTGGAAATTTGTTCGAGTGTGCTTCTGCACATCCGGCTTGCTTCCTGCTTTCAGCTGGGGCTCAAGGGCATTTCTGATGTGGTTCCTCCGCACATGCCACAGTGCATCTTTTAAAATGTCAGCTCTCCACTCACACCTACCTGATAGAGAACAAACTCCAGTCATTAACAGTTTATCACGATCAAAGGCTTTTTGTGGGCCTGGCTCAGTGGCTCACATCTGTAATCCCAGCACTTTGGAAGGCCAAGGTTGGTGGATTGCTTGAGCCCAGGAGTGCAAGACCAGCCTGAGCAACATGGTGAAACTCTGTCTACACACACAAACAAAACAAAACAAAACCCAAAAATTAGTAAGGCATGGTGACACATGCCTGTAGGCCCAGCTGTTTGTGAGGCTGAGGTGGAAGGATCGCTTGAGCGAGGGATGTTGAGGCTGCAGTGAGCCATGATCCACTGCACTCCAGTCTGGGCAACAGAGTGAGACTCTGTCTCAAAAAAAAAAAAAAAAAAAGGGTTTATTGTGAACCAGATTTGCAATTGCTATGCTGCCGTCAGTGGGAAGAAGAGGCAGAAAGGTTCCCATTTTTCCCTGTTTTTGTGTTACTGTAGTACCCATTATTATAAAGAGCCCTAGTGAGCATGGGGGTGGGGTGCACCCCAGCTCTTTGGGAGGCTGAGGCAGAAGGATTCCTTGAGCCTAGGAGTTAGAGCCTTAGTAGAGTTGTCAGACTTGAAAAAGGAAAACAGACAGAAGGGCATCCTTCCCGCCACCTCCTGTCTCTGCGGCGAGGCTGCTGGGGTGCCTCTCCATCTCCTTCTCATTCCTCCTCCCTTCTGATCCTTTCTTTCTCTACAGTTGTAAAGTTCCCTTTTGATCTATGTTTATTCATTTATTTCTATTAAGAAAAATTCTCTTTAGGCCAGAAAATGTGATGATTGCAAACAGATAAACGTGTTTCATGCTGTCATTTTTTAGGGAAGTGGTTGTTGCTTGATAGCCAGTGTGGACGTTTTGAGACTTGCACTGGTTTTCATAGAATTGACCAGTTAACTAAGACAGTGAGTTATATCAGGAAGTGGTTTCCTGTAGTTACATTGCATTGCAGAAATGTAGAGAATAGATAACGGAAGTAGATGAGAAGTATAATTATCTGATGGAAAGTCTAAATCTCAAATATGCTTTACAAATTATAGTTTAATGGGTTAGCTTGTAACTGCTTTCAGTGAAGTTATAAGTAAGGGCTACTCATGAAATAATTCTCTTCTTTACCGGATGCAGTGTGGTAGGAGTGTGGCTCTTTTCTCTGAAGATGTTGGCTTTCCCCCTCTGGTTCAGGCAGTTTACTTATTTCACTAAGCCTCAGCTCAAAAATGGGGGATGATAATAGAATCCAACTCCTAGATCCTTGGGAAAATTAAATAACATAATCCTGAAAGGCATTAACATGGCAAAAATTCAAAATACATGAGCCTTTTTATTGTTGGCACAGGTTCATGATTTCATACAAATTAAGAAGCGTTTGCTGTGTTTTTCAAACCTTTCTCTCAAAAAATCATGTACATATCGGATATTTGAACTATTGTACATGCTAAATTAATGAAGTTTTGCTGTTTAAAAATTTAGTTTCTCTGTCTTTTCATAGTTCTTGTGGAAGACTATTCATTGGACAGCTGCTCTGAGGGTATCTAGGCTAGGCCAGTAAGTGATGTGTTTTGGGCTCACTCTGGCCAGATGTGCCTACGAGATGTGGTGTTGGTTAACGTCAGAGAGGCTCCTTCCCATACCTGCATCCTGCCAGGGACAGCCAGCACAGTGTGAAACCCACCCTGATGGACAGGGGTCCTTCATGAACACTGTTTGTTGGTTCCTCAGGATATGCCCAGTCGGGGATATTGCCGCTTTTTTTTTTTACAATATGTGTTTACAAGCTGTCTTTAGAAAGCATTAGAGGTCTGTCGGGGGGAAATGGGGAGGGACAGTGTGGGGTGGGGGAGTTGGGGGAGAGATAGCAGGGGGAGAAATGCCAGATATAGGTGATGGGGGAGGAAGGCAGCAAATCACACTGCCATGTGTGTACCTATGCAACAGTCTTGCATGTTCTTCATATGTACCCCAAAACCTAAAATGCTATTAAAAAAAAAAGGCTTTAATCTTCTACAAAAAAAAAGAAAACGTTATCAGTTTTTTCCAGGGTATTTTACTCTGTCTTACTTTAAAATGTGGCCGCCCGCCCTGTCTTTATCTGCCACGGCAGCCTGTCTACCTCTTAGTATGCACGATTTGAGGACTCCCCAGACCCCAGGCGTTTAGACTATAACCTGCAGATACTGGACAGGAGAAAAGAAAATGTGAGAAGCTGATTGACCTGCAGCACTGGGAATGGCATTCTGATCATTGTATTGTTTCAAAGTAGATTTGAAAGCAGTTTCCCCTTGCTTGCTAAACCTCAATTCAGATCACCAGGAGTTGCTTCAATGGATTTGACGGTATGGTAATAGTTGGCAGTTTTTAGCATGAAGCACATAGTCTGAACAATTAGTCATTTGGAGTTTGCTTATGGGATCACGTCCTCTGATGTGTTTTAACTGCTAGTGACCATTTTATGCAAGACAGCATGAAATTGGTGGCCTGAAAATGGACCGAGAGCTACAAATGATGCAGTTTTACTTCCTTCCTCCTTTTTGCCATCCCCAACCAGAGAATACTGAGTCTGACCAGCTTCTCTGCACACACATGCCTCTCTCACCTAACGGCATTCTGTTTCTTCCTTGGAAATGTGTTCTGTTGGCTCGTAGTTCTCTGGGTCAAGTTAGGAGGAATGTCGTCCTTGTATGTATCTATGTATAAATGAGATAAACTCCCATCTTTTCCTTCACTTTAACTTAGATGTTTCTTGTGGCAGTTTGTGTCACATTCGTAGTTGCAGTCCCCGCTAATGCTTTGGACGGTAACATTATCATGGTTTTAGTACTACCTGACATTCATGTACTGATTCTCACTGTCACCTCTGAGTGTAAGTTATATGTAATCCTATGAAAAGGCAAGGAACCAAGACTAAGTAAGTTTAGGAAACTTGTAGTTTTATGACTTTATACATGCTTAAGCAATTAGGTGGTGTGAATGTTTTTGAAATACAGGAAAGGGAGACGCAGGAGGAAGAAGAATATAGAGGAGCATATTGGTGAAAGGACAGGGAAGGGACAGGGAAAGAACACGAGGATATGCAGCAGGTGTGGGCCATTTAGATACCATGAACTGTGGCTTTAAATCCCATGTGGTACCTCCAGATTAAGCATTGTTTTATAGGTGTAATGAGGAGAATCATTTTAATCATTTGTTGTCAGTGAATTTTTTTTTACTTATCCAAGAGCTCTTGCATTGTTTAATATAAACAAGGTGGCCTGGGGATTCAGGGAACTGGGTAATAGCGGGGTAGGGGGACCTGGGAGGAGCAAGAAGCATGGGGTGGGGGATCCAGGCTCTAATTCCAGCTTGACCACCTGCAAGGTATGACTTTGGGCAGTTCACTTAACCTTCAGAGTCTCTGTTTCCTTATCTGAAAAACGAGGTTTAAATGATTAAAAAAATAACACACAGTGTCTACCATGGTGTCTGGTATGCAAGAGGAAGGCCTGTTTTAGAATAAGTGTTGTGTTTCCTCCTTTCTCTTGAGGCTCTCTCATGCTAGCCAAAAACAGAGAATTAGGAACAGAAGTTTGAGTTTTAAAAACCACTGTGCAGTAAAGGTGTGTGGGTGGGGTGCTGATCCCAGGAAATCCTGGTTAGAAGTCCACATACCAGCTGAAGAGTGGATAAGAACCAAGGAATATGCTAAACTTGCCTTCACCGTCAGTGCCATAGGAAATTACATTAGCTCTTCTTTGTTCTGGGCATTGCATTATGTTTGGTGACTCTGAGGAATCTATATAAAGATTAATACTTTCTCCTTTCCACATGTGCTTCCTAATAGCCCCTCACAAATACTATATTGGATTTCGGTACGTCCATCCTTTAACAGAAGAAGCAATTGAAGAGATGGAGAGAGATGGCCTAGAAAGGGCTATTGCTTTCACGCAGTATCCACAGTACAGCTGCTCCACCACAGGTAAGCCATCTCTCTCTCACAGTGGACAGGTACATATGGTGCCGGCAAAAATAACGAGGAGTCTAAGTACTGAAGGAGAAGGATGAATCATTTGCAATTTGAATGGCAAATCCAGCCTGTCTTCTTTAAACACGAGAGTTCAGGTCGGTCCATTTGAAATCTCATGGTCCATCTGTCCCTTGAATTATTGGCCACTTGGCTGGGAATTACAAATGGTGGGTGGTAGGCAGTGGCTGGTAAGTGCTCAGTGCTTTAATGCCATTGTGTAATGGATCAGTAATGAACCTTAAGGCACTTTGTAGGTTTGTGTGATAAACCTTCTTTTTATGGCTACCCAGATTTTCTTTCTTTCTTTGTCTCAAAAAAAAAAAAAAAAGAAAAGAAAGAGTTTTGCTCTTGTTGCCCAGGCTGGAGTGCAATGGTGCAATCTCGGCTCACTACAGCCTCCCCCTCCTGAGTTCAAGAGATTGTTCTGCCTCAGCCTCCCGAGTAGCTGGGATTATAGGCATGTGCCACCACGCCTGGCTAATTTTGTATTTTTTAGTAGAGATGGGGTTTCTCTTTGTTGGTCAGGCTGGTCTTAAACTCTTGACCTCAGGTGATCCACCCACCTCAGCCTCCCAAAGTGCTGGGATTATAGGCATGAGCCACTGCGCCTGGCCACAGATTTTCTTATTGATGTAGCAAAGACTGTAACTGTTCCCATTTTGAAAGCAAAGAGGCCCACACAACATGGGAAATACTGGTATTTTGTTGTTGCTGTTGTGCTGATATATTGGTTGGTTGCTGGTAAAACTAAAGCCCAGTTTGGGGTTTCCTTTGCAAAATTCTCTGTGTTCCTGATTTTGGAAAATGTTGCTGCTTGTTGTTTTCTGTATATTTAACTGGAGTTGAAGAATAATCTGTGTTTGGCAATCTCTGTATCATTCATTGTAGGCAAAGCTGCTGCTGTCACCCACAGATACATTTGTTTGCATTCATTGCAAGGATTGAGGTCAGCACATTCTTAGTCCCAAATTGCTTTTGGATATTAATGTTTATCATTCTCTGTAACCATAAGGAGAATCAAAAGGCTATTGGAAGAAAAAGTCAAAGCTTGTTATGTGCCTTAAATATTTGTTCAGGGAACCCATTTAAACGCCTGAGTTCTCATATACCCTCAAGAGTTTGAATTATCATTTTTTTTCTTCTTTCTTTTTTTTTCTGAGACAAAGTCTCGCTCTGTCATTGCAACCTCTGTCTTCCAGGTTCAAGCAATTCTCCTGCTTCAGCCTCCCGAGTAGCTGGGATTACAGGCATGTGCTACCATGCTCAGCTAATTTTTGTATTTTTGGTAGAGATTGGGTTTTACCATGCTGGCCAGGCTTGTCTCAGACTCTTGGCCACAAGTGATCCACACCTTCCTCAGCCTCCTAAAGTGCTGGGATTACAGGCATTCTGCTTAAATTATTATTTCTTTTTGAAATGTGCCACTATGGTTTCAAAATGTCTGGTCATATGTTACTGGAGAATGAGTCAGATTTTGTGAATTTGTAAGCTCTACTTTTGCCTTGCTTTAAGAAATATACTTCAATATCTAAATGCCTGCTTTCACAATGAGATAAATTAAGAAGATTGTTATTTATATGACAGAAGACTGGCTATGGTTTTCATTTCAGGGCTGGCTCTAACAAGTGCCAGTGTATGCAAAACTTCAGCGTATGCTTAGTTTTTCTCAAGTGTATCTCATATAAGGACCTCTATCCAAGTTGTGGAAGGCTTTGGGAAGCACATTACTTCTTTGAAGCCACCCAAGTGCTGTTTCTCTGTTGTATCTTTGAGACATGCACTATTGCGGCAGAGCCAGTGTATGTCTTTATCACAAACAGATTTCTCCGTTACATTTTCACCTCCTTAATGACTTCTTTGGGTTGTTTATTGAATGTTTCCAAGCAACCTGAAAGCGCTAATGTAGCTTCCAGATGCCCCCTTGCACATATGAAAATGATACCCACCGTGAAGTGTGGTTTATAATGTGAACATGGTGGTGACTTCTTTTTGATTTCTAGAGAGATTGTTTCTGAACCTTGAATGAAGTCCATTTGAATTCTTCTGATTCACTGTATTCTACTCGCCAAAATGGAACCTGTCTATCCTTTTGGAAGTTGAGTCTTATGAGGGTATATTTGATTTAAAATATGCTCTCTCCTGACTAACATTTTTAAATTGGAAACCTAACTAATAGTTCTTATAGTTAGAGAGCCCAGTGGATTGATGATGGAAAGCATGGAGAGGTGGAGGTTGCCGTGAGCTGAGATCACACCATTGCACTCCAGCCTGGGCAACAAGAGCAAAACTTCATCTCAAAACCAACCAACCTAACAAAAAATCATTACAAAGCTTTTATTGTAGCATAGAAAATATTTATCTCAGAATATTAAGTAAAAATGCTCAAAATACTCAGCATACAGAATTGCATATGTATTGCAAATTGCAACTTTGTAAAACGAAATAGCTATGAAGAAAAAAAGAACTATGTTAGAGTTAAACAATGACTGTGATTAGCATGCTGGGAAAATGCTCAGTTTCTTTTTTCTTTTCTTCCGCATCCCATACATTTTCTATGATGGGGTTGATAATATTTGTAACTGTAAAAAAAAAACATACTTTCTTTCCTTTTTTTTTTTTTCTTGAGACAGAGTTTTGCTGTTGTTGCCCAGGCTGGAGTGCAATGGTGCAATCTTGGCTCACTGCAAACTCCGCCTCCTGGGTTTAAGTGATTCTCCTGCCTCAGCCTCCAGAGTAGCTGGAATTACAGACATGCACCACCACGCTCTGCTAATTGTGTATTTTTTTAGTAGACAAGGGGTTTCTCCATGTTGGTCAGGCTGGTCTCAAACTCCTGACCTCAGGTGATCAACCCACCTCGGCTTCCCAAAGTGCTGGGATTACAGGGATGAGCCACCACACCCAGCCAACATACTTTCAATTGTAAGACTTGTCCCTGTAAATATCACTGCTTATATTTCATAACTGTACAGCCATCTTGTTTTTCACTAGAACTGACATCAGTAATCTTTGAAAGTCCTTTGAAATGGATTGCTTTTTAGTGATCTTCATTTTCAGGGTAGTTAAATCTATATGCACTTAAGAGTATTAAAATAATTGTAATTAGACTGATTCAGTATAGAAGCAGTTACTGCTTTGAACTTACATATACTACCTTTACGAGTCTGTTTTTTATTTTCACTGTGATCAAAATGCATCTGCTGAGTGGCCTCTGTATATTTCAGGCAGCAGCTTAAATGCCATTTACAGATACTATAATCAAGTGGGACGGAGCCCATGATGAAGTGGAGCACTATTGACAGGTGGCCCACACATCGCCTCCTCATTCAGGTAAGCCAGTGACTGCCAGCCACCCATCACCCCATCGTCTAGTGTGAATCATCTGCTCGTCCATTCTGGGTTTGTGGACGTCGTTCTGAGCCTTACTGTTCTCTTGCTTAAATTGTGTGTCAGGGATTAAATAAAAGTGTTACACCCTTGATTTATTATGAAAGAGAAAATGAGTTTAAAGATTAAAATGATTAGACTCTTCTTCTTCACGTTAATGCTGTTAGTCCCAAACCATAACAAAATGATATTTTGAGTTTTGAGTTTCCTGTGACCAGAAGATCATTAAAGATTGTGCATGGTGTTTCAGCTAACTCACATTTAGAGACTGAATGACTAACCAACGAATTAAATTTTCTATTTTCTAAATCTTTTAAAATGTCAAAAGGTTTAAAAAAATGTAAAAGTAATATAGCTACGTTCTGAGACATGAAAATAAATTGAATGTTTCAATTGAGAAAGTTTCACATATTAAAAGAAATTTCATATTTCTTCTATACAGTTTACATTTATAATATTTTATTAACAGATGCTTGATTTTAAGAGAATAAGTTAAAATTACAGTTCTAAAATTAGTAGCTTTGAACTTAATGTTACCGTATTCTTTTCTGCCTGTCAAATATGAGAGGGCAATTGGTAAAATATTGCCCTAAATTATGCAAATATAATTTTGTTCTGCTAGTAGAAGTTTCTGTTTTTGAGTTATTTTAGGCAGGGGTAATATTAAGTCATTTAGATTTTATCCATTTTATTTTTCACTCCTTGAAGGTTTTCTGACTCCTGGCAAAAAACCCTACTCATAACTTCTTTAGAAGTCTGGTGTCACTGAAATCTGTGACCACTAGATGGTGCTAGACATCATTGAAATCAGGCCAGCTCTGCCCAGAGCAGTGTTCCATAGGCATATAAAGGGTTAACACTTGGGTTGAAATCCAATTTTAAGTAAAAAGTGAAAAGAAGGCTTACCCTTAGGGGTGGGTGTAGTTGTGGTCTCTGTGTGCACCACTGACGGCTGTATTGCTGGGTCCAGCCAGTACTGCCTGAAGCACCAGCAGCCCGGGTTTTGCTCTGGGAGGCCTGTGATTGGAAAGGGGGGGTGTTTCAGGTCAGCACTGACATGTGGTAGCAGGGAATGGAGGGATCTGCACAGCATCTGCCTGCCCTGAACGAGTGAGTAATTAGATTTGCATTAAAATTCAGCCCTTTGAAAAGGGGGGAAGCAGGACGATGGAAAGGTCTCTTAACTGAGGAAGTCTCTGTTCATAAAATGAAAGGGAATTTTAGAGGCATTTATCTGCCCTTCTAGATGGTGTGATTGAAGGCTCTGAGAGGCTCGGTGCCTCTTTCATTCTGCAGAGGGGTTGTGTGTAGAAAATACTGCAGATGGGTTTTAGGTGATTTAAATAGCACTTCTCCTTGCCCACGGCGCCTCGAGTTTTGAGGATGGCTTAGAGGCTGTTGCAAGCCGTATGATTTGTGTTTTTACTTGCAGTTTTGCAAGCCAAGAAAAAAACAAAACACTAAGCTTTGGATATGATGTGACATTTTTGGAAACCAGAAAACAAAACCCTGAACTAAAACTAAAAATATAGTTAAAAACTACAAATTCTGTTTTGAATTCACATTTCTACTTGGCATAGGTAGTAATTACTCCAAATAGTCATTTTATTACTGTTTTCTCTAATATTGGTATTTATCTAGCTGCTGGAGTAATTGGAGCAAATATATGTTCTAGGCTCCTGTCTAAACCTTGCAGTGGGCCTCCTTATCTAGGCTGAGGTCCAAAAATAATCTTTTCTGAGCATCCTTAGTTTCCAAACACTGCAAAGACGAGAAAATACTGGTTTTATTTGTGTCTAATCCTATCACATTTACTGAGAATTTACATTATAAATTCTGAAAAAAGAACTTACCTTTAAGTACCATTTTATGCCTTAGGACATTTATTTACCAAATTTTGAGAGTTCTGGAAAGATTAATCATATCTCAATATTTATCAGGGAATAGTTTGCTTATCCCATAGTTTTCACTGACACTACCAACAAGTGCAGATTTACATGTTTCTGATAAATTGTCCTTTATAATTTTTAAAAAGTCATAAAGGACAGTTTGGAAATAATTTTAGATATGCAGAAAAGTTACAAGATTAAAAACAGTATCAGAAACTCTCATCTACTCTTTTACCTATATTCATGTATTATTATTATTTTGAGACAGGGTTTCCCTCTGTTGTCCAGGCTGGAGTGCAGTGGCACGTTCATAGCTCACTGCAGCCTTGACCTCCTGGGCTCAAGTGATCCTCCTGCCTCAGCCTCCTCAGACGCCACAGGCATGTGCCATCATGCCCTGCTAATTCTTAAAAACTTTGTGGAGATTAGGTCTTTCCATGTTGCCCAGGCTGGTCTTGAACCTCTGGACTCAAGCAGTCCTCCCACCTTGGCTCCCAAAGTGCTGAGATTAGTGGCGTGAGCTAGTGCGTCTGGCCTATTGACATGTTATTAACGTGTGTATCCCACTTGGTTTATCATTTACACACTCTATGTGTGTGTGCATATGTGTGTGTCTCTGTATTTGTATATACATGCTTTTCTTTCTGACCCATTTGGGAATAAGTTATGCATATATCACCATCATCTACACCTAAACACTTAGGTGTGTGTTTCCTAAAATCAGGAATATTCTCTCACATAACCACAATACAACATTCAAATTTAGTAAATTTAACATCAATACATAAACTTTTACTTAACTTACATTCATATTCTGATTTTGTCAGTTGACCCATTTCTGTCTTTTGTAGCATTTTTCATAAGCTAAATGACAGAGAATGATTAAAGTATAAGATGAAAGAAAGCCCCGTCAGCACTAGTATTTCAGCACCTATCGACGTGAATCAGAAAGTGCTAGCTAGACGAAGGGAGCTCCCTGGTCTGGTGGACAGAGGTTTGGAGCGGGAGGCAGGAACCATGTTCTCTCCCAATTTCCCCAGATGGGACTGAATGGGTCCCTGAGTTTACCATATCTTTCCCCGCTCTGTGAATTTAATGGGTGTGTATCACCTGACATCTGTTACTGTGAAGGTTTTTATAAAAATTGACTTGATGGGGCTACAAGGCTCAGAAGAAAATGTAAAAATAGAACAGTATTTTATTTCTCTACTATTTCTGACTAATGTATTTAATGTGGTATGCCTGAAAGCCAAACCAAGGAGGCTTTAGAAAGACCCTGTAAGCTGTTTTCCTGCTAACGGAGCAAATGAGAGGTCTTAAAACAACTTCTCCTTCCCATCTGTGTTTCCTTTCCATCTGGAAGTGTGCCCTGTCCTTCCCGAGGGGGAAGCACATCCACGGCGCACATTTGCAGTGAGCCATTAGTGAGCTTTAGAAGTTTCCCAGCAAATTCCCCAGGCCCCTGAAACCGTTATGATCCATTTTGATGATAAACCAATGCTGGGAGGCTGGAGCGTTTGCAATTTTTTAAAAAAGAGAGTTCTGATTTTTGAGGGTTGCTCTGAGATTTTTGGTGTAGCCTTCATTTTAAAAATATTTTCTTTTTCCTTCCGTTTCTCTCCTCCCTTCCTCTTCATCCTCCCTTCTTGTGATTCCCGCAGTGTTTTGCAGACCACATTCTAAAGGAACTGGACCATTTTCCACTTGAGAAGAGAAGCGAGGTGGTCATTCTGTTTTCTGCTCACTCACTGCCAATGTCCGTAAGTAAGAACGTTTTGTTGTATGACCTAGTGATAGAGGATTGCGTGATTTCATTTTCTAAATGTGTAAAATGGGTCTAGCTTCCATTATGTCCTAAGTCCAGTGCAAGAATGAATTCTCAAATCTCAGACATGATGCTAAGTTTTTTTTCCTGATACTTGACTTGCTGCTAGTTTAACTAGCCTCACTTCTTCAAACCTCATAACAATGAATTCAAATTTTAATGTTTTAAATAGATCTTTTCCTTTTTTTTTGAGACATATTCTTGCTCTGTCACCCAGGCTGGAGTACAATGTCACGATCTCAGCTCACTGCAACCTCTGCCTCCCGGGTTCAAGCAATTCTCCTGCCTCAGACTCCCAAGTAGCTGGAATTACAGGCACCCACCACCATGCCTAGCTAATTTTTTGTATTTTTAGTAGAGACTGGGTTTCACCATGTTGGCCAGAGTGGTCTCAAACTCCTGACCTCAGGTGATCCACCCATCTTGGCCTCCCAAGGGCTGGGATTACAGGTGTGAGCCACCACACCTGGCTCCTCTTTTCTTTAAAATGATAACTTGAAGATATATTCAAATGTAAGACTTTCTAATAAGTGGAACAGTTAAGAGAAGGTTACTTTTGCCTGTCCTGTCATCAGAGCTCAGCGTGATGTTGCTGTGTGTTGAGTGGGAGGGTCTCCGTTCAGACGAAGCCCCTCAATCCCATGCTTTTGTCCTCAGGGTTTGTTAGGGGCTATTTGAATTCCAGGCAGCCACTGCAGTTTGCTAAGACCCAGGACCACATTTTTTGCAAGTGAATACAGAGGATCAGGTTGGGATCTGGCTGCTCCTTAGTTCATCATATTACACTAGGCTGTTCATCCAGAAGCTGCAATCTGTGCCATAGCTGTCTCGTTGGAAACAAGAATGATCAAGCTAGTGTGCTGTATGGTAATATAGAAGTGCTTGGAATAAGTAACCAGTTTCATCTGCTCAGAACTAGCACTGTGTCCTAAAAACAGTGCTTTCCAAGCCAGAGAGGTGGAGAATTATATCTTCATAGGTGTGATTGAGGTTTTAACAACATCTGGAATGGAGCCAACCTCAGTGTCTGGGGCCATGCTTGTAACTGGGCCTTACCGCCCCCTGGTGGCCATCAGGGACAAGCCCTTGTAGATTTTCCACTCCTCGTCTCTGCTGGGCCTCGTGTGTTTGGTAGGAGGCTCTGGAAATAAATTCTTCTCTCTGGACCTCTCTTCTGGAAGCCCACCTATTTTAATGAGTTTGCATTTCCTTTTTTGGTGTGAGGCAGTCCTTTGCACATGTCCATCCTCCTGCCTCCTCATCCTATGTATGGTGAGACCTTGCCTGGGTTGCCAGAGGGAAGCTCTTGAACCAGCCTGGAGCAAACACATTTGCTTTTTTTTTTTCCTTTTTTTTTTGAGATGAGGTCTTGCTCTCTTACCCAGGCTGGAGTGCACTGGTGCGATCATGGCTCACTGCAGCCTCCACCTCCTGGATTCAAACGATTCTCCTGCCACAGCCGCCTGAGGACCTGGGACCACAAGCACACACCACCACACCTGGCTAATTTTTTGTATTTTTAGTAGAGACAGGGTTTCACCATGTTGCCCAGGCTGGTCTTAATATCAACTGATCCACCTGCCTTGGCCTTCCAAAGTGCTGGGATCACAGGCATGAGCAACTGTGCCTGGGCAAAACCCATTTTTGTATGTGGGGGATTCCAGGTGCTGCCTTGCCTCCCCCTCACCCTGGTCTCACTTCCTTGGTCTTTCACCTGGAGGTGGAGCACGCTGCTTCCAGGTTATTTTGCTGCTCAAGCATTCCTGTGGGACCGGGGAAATGCCACGATGTCATAAGGATAAGTCCGGCGTGGGGAGGACAGTTGGAGAATTGAGAGAGAACGCTGACCTAGCACGCTCTTCTCTTCCCCTACATTTACTTCTAACGGCTTCTTAAACTTTTATTTTGAAGTGATTTTTAGACTTACAGGAAACTGGTTAAAAGAGTACAGAGTTAAAAGAGTACATACATCCTCTCCTCAGCTTCCCCAAATGTTCACATCTCAAACAACCACTCTACAGTTATCAACACTAAGAAGCCAGCACCAGCACGATACTATTCCCTGCACTCCAGGCTTCATGTGGATGTCACCTCTCTTTCCAAAACTGTCTTTTTTCTCTTCCAGGACCCAGTCCAGGATTCCACACTGTGTGTGGATGCGGGGTTTCCTCAGCACCTTCCAATCTGTGACAGTCCTTATACTTGGCTTTGCTTTCATCACCTTGATTTTTTTTTTTTTTGAGACAGGGTTTCACTCTGTCACTCAGGCTGGGAGTGCTGTGGTGCAGTCAAGACTCACTGCAGCCTCGACCTACCAGACCCGGGTGATCCTCTCACCTCAGCCTCCCGAGTGGCTGGGACTACAGGCGTGCACCACCACACCCAGCTAATTTTTGTATTTTTTGAAGAGACAGGGCTTCGCCATTTGCCCAGGCTGGTCTCGACTTCCTGGGCCCAGGTGATCCACCCACCTCAGCCTCCCAAAGTGCTGAGATTACAGGTGTGAGGCACCACACCCTGCCACACCTTGATAGTTTTGAGGAGCCATTTTTAGGATGTCAGTGGTTTTGTGGCGCGTCCCTCCATCTGGGTCTGTCTGAAGTTTTCTCATGATTAGATTGCGGTTATGCATCACTGGCACGAACCCGCAGGGGTGCGGGGCCCTGCTCTGTGCGTCACACCCGGGGGTCCATGATGTCAGCGTGCTTTCCTACTGGTGATGTGACCCCTGGTCCCTCGTTAAGGTTGTGTCTGCCATGTTGATCCATCCTACAATTACTATTTTTCACTTTGTAATTAAAAATATCTTGGAGGAGATACTTTGAGACAATACAGAGATTCTGTTATTCCTCAGACTTTGCTCTAATCTTAGCATCCACAGGTAGTTCATGTTTGTGGCAATTACTGCTGTTCTAATGGCAGCTTTGTGTTTTCCTTCATTCCTTCTACATTTATGCCTCCCATGGCTTTTAAACGAACCAGTAGTAATAATCATAAAATAGTTTGTCAGTACATATATACACACACCTGTGTGTATATATATATAGTACACATGTATATATGTACTATATATATATACTATACAGTATTATACAGTATATAACATACTGACATATATGTAGTATATATATAGTATATGTCAGTACATATATACACATATATATGAGTCTTGACAGAGCAAGACTCCATCTCAAAACATTTATATACACACACATATATATACGTGTATATATATACACGTATATATATGTGTGTGTGTGTGTGTGTGTGTGTGTGTGTGTGTGTGTGTGTGTGTGTGTATATATATATGTATATATGTTTTGAGATGGAGTCTTGCTTTGTCACCCAGGCTGGAGCACAGTGGTGCAATCTCGGCTCACTGCAACCTTTGTCTCCTGGGTTCAAGCAGTCCTCCTGCCTCAGCCTCCTGAGTAGCTGGGATTACAGGGCCGCCACCAAACACCAAACCTGGCTAATTTTTGTATTTTTAGTAGAGACTGGGTTTCACCATGTTGGCCAGGCTGGTCTTGAACTCCTGACCTCAGGCGATCCACCCACCTTGGCCTCCCAAAGTGCTGGGATTACAGGGGTGAGCCACCGCACCCAGCTTGTCATTATATTTAATTTCGCCAATATTTATTGAGCACCTGCTATATTCCAGGCACTGTTTCTATCCATATCATAGGATATGGAAATGAAGAAAACAGACAAAAATCTTTGTCTTCAGAGAGCATGGAGAAAAGATAATAAACATAATACATACGAAAATAGTATGGTAGATTAGCAGGAAATAGATGCTATAGAAGAAAATAAAGCCAGGTGAGGGCTGGGGAGTCCGTACACAGTAAATATTTAAAGCATTAAAATTTGCATTGAAAAATTTCAAAGGTATTAACAAGGGAATGTGTATGAAACATTTGCTGTGCACAAAATGTTTGCCTGTTGTCCATTGTTGCAGGAAGAGTGGAGAGAGAGGAAGTGGAAGGTGCAGGCCGTACTCTTGGAGGTGCCTGTAACCTGCACCCAGATGCTGCTTTCCTCCTAATTCCACTGGGGTTTACCGTAAATCCAGCAGTTCTGCACATTGTCCATGCAGCCCTTTTTCAGTTCCTGTTGTGAAATCACTACTGACATGACCACCAGTGTAGAAATTCCCATCCTGCCCAGCTTTTCTGTGTCATCTTCATATTTCAGATAAGAGAGAGAGAACCATCCTTAGTTAGACCCATGAAGAACATGGAAGTCTGCACCCTCTTAGGGACCTTAGAGATGACTGAGTGCAGGTTTTTCTTTGGCTGATGAAGAAGTAGAACTAAGGAAGTTTGGTGATTGAACTCACACCATATCATCATTGTGCAGGAGACAGACAGGGAGGACTTTGTTCCAGGGCTCATACTGTGTCAGCACATGGTCAGGGCCTTCCCAGTGTTGGTGACTGAACACCCATTGTGTCTCTGCTGCAGGTGGTCAACAGAGGTGACCCGTACCCTCAGGAGGTGAGCGCCACTGTCCAAAAAGTCATGGAAAGGCTGGGGTATTGCAACCCCTTCCGACTGGTGTGGCAATCCAAGGTAGGTGGCTTCCACACTTCTGCGGGCAGCCAGCTCTTTTGGTAAAGTTTATTTTATGAGTTAGGTATGAAATGGTAGGTTTGGCTCTTCCACACAGACAGGCTATTCCATAACCTGATTCCTCACCATGGGCAGAAAGCGAGTAAGGTAGAAGGGGAAGTCAAGTGACTCGTGGAGTTCCATTGGTTTAGTATTTTACTTTTAGCTGCAATGACAGAAACTGTTATTTATTTATATTCAGGCAACTTCTAGGATTCAAGCTTCTATGTGAAAATATCAAAACCTATTCAAGCAGTGTAAAGAGTGGCCCTTGCCCCCAGTGGCAGTGTGTGTGCCCGGGGTGGCAAATGGAGGTACTACAGACCATCAGGATGAATGGTCCACTTATGCTTTCGTCTTCCTTTCGCATAGGTTGGTCCGATGCCCTGGTTGGGTCCTCAAACAGATGAATCTATCAAAGGACTCTGTAAGAGGGGGAGGAAGAATATCCTCTTGGTTCCTATAGCATTTACCAGTGACCACATTGAAACGCTATATGAGCTGGACATCGAGTACTCTCAAGTTTTAGCCAAGGAGGTAAATGCACCTATCTGCCTTAATCCCACCATGACTTGTTTTAAAAGGAAACTTTCTCTACAACTAACTAATGTATCATTCAGAAATATTGTTTACTATATTTGTTTGCATGTACGGTGTCCTCATTCTTCTGAACAATACATCATCTGAATAATAATCTCAACACATTGAGTTAATTCCATATCAGCAGTGGGAGAGGAAACCTGTGTGTTATTGAACCAGGTGACCCAGGGATCACTGTGGCTGACATTTTGTTTAGTTTGAGTTACTGGGCTCCTTGAAAGTAATAACAACTACATTTCTTTAAGAAAAAAGAATTGTACTTCTCACTAATTCCAAAGGAAAATGGTTTTGTTTTATAACTTCTTTTCTTTGCCTAATAGTAACCTTTACTCAGGGCTATTACATGGCTGCTTGTTGAGTGTCAAGGCATACAGGAGTCATTGTAATTTAAGAGAAGAGCATGAAATGAATGTGGAAGCAGTATGTATTGTGATTTCCTTGACCTCCTTTATGCACTCACTTAATCAGCTGCTTGCTGCTGGGTTGTGATCAATCTGATTATTGAAATAACAAATACCATCTTTGGCCAGGCACAGTGGCTCACGCCTGTTATCCCAGCACTTTGGGAGGCTGAGGCAGGCGGATCACGAGGTCAAGAGATAGAGACCATCTTGGTCAACATGGTGAAACCCTGTCTCTACTAAAAATACAAACATTAGCTGGGTGTGGTGGTGTGCGCCTGTAGTCCCGGCTACTCAGGGGAGACTGAGGCAGGAGAATCGCTTGAACCCAGGAAGCTGAGGTTGCAGTGAGCTGAGATTGTGCCACTGCACTCCAGCCTGGCAACAGAGCGAGACTCCATCTCAAAACAAAAACAAAAACCATCTTTGGTGTCTAGTAATATGAGATGGTTGTGAATTGTCATTCAGGGTGGAGAGAAACTATTTGTTCATCTATGTCCTGGCTTCTGAGAGCCAGCCTAAAACCTGTGTGCAATATATAGCTTTATTTTTATGGGGAGTGTGGAAGCGTTGATATCCAAGAAACCCTTTCCTTTCTCTCTGCCAGAGTTTCTGGCCCTGGTCACCCCATGTGTGATAGACGGAGGCCTAGCCTGCAGGAGACTTCACCCTCTCTGGGACTGGGTAGCAGGTGCAGGGCAGGGCAGAGAGTGGGTGGGGGCAGAACTTGAGCCAACACCCGGCCCCCGTGGATTTGAATTTCCATGCTGGACATCAATCAG
The DNA here is from genome assembly GCA_036589455.1 of Ateles fusciceps. NCBI lineage: Eukaryota > Metazoa > Chordata > Mammalia > Primates > Atelidae > Ateles > Ateles fusciceps. The sequence continues at coordinate 14,232,567 of JAZHEH010000078.1, forward strand.
ACATGGGTGAAGCTAGGGAGCACCTAAGTTTCTTGTCAGTGGTTCTGATAAAGGATTTGCAGGCAAGTTGTAATCGGCTAAGAAGTGGTTGCAGCATTGTCTATGGATTTCATTTAAAGATGCCTTCTGTATCTTACCATGAGCTTGGCTAATTGTGAACTTGCTAAAACTTCAGTGAAAATATAGTTTAATACCAATATGTTTGGAAAACAATTTTTTTATTTTAACTTTTTTGTGATTTTATAAATTTGCTTAAAGATGAAATCTGGCTCTGTCAACCAGGCTGGAGTGCAGTGGCACAGTCATAGCTCCCTGCAGCCTCAAAATCCTGGGCTCAGGCGATCCTCTCTCCTCAGCTGCCTGAGTAGCTGGGACTACAGGTGCACATGGAATTTCATTGTTGCTACATATTTTTCTAGTCAATGTATCGCTGACTCTCCCACCAACATTGTTGGAGGATGTCCTTTGCCAACATTGGTTATTCTGTTGTAACTGACTTTTGTATGAAGTTTGAGAATGCAGCCTCTTAAGTTGAGATCCATGTATTTGCTGAAACTCAGTGTTTTTCTCATGCCAGTCTCCTGATGTAAATGCTAATCTAAAAGGTCAAGTAACTGAGGCCAGCGTCGTGGCTCACACCTGTAATCTCAGCACTTTGGGAGGCCGAGGCGGGTGGATCACCTGAGGTCAGGAGTTTGAAACCAGCCTGGCAAACATGACGAAACCCCATCTCTACTAAAATACAAAATTTAGCCGAGCATCGTGGCACGTGCCTGTAATCCCAGCTACTCGGGAGGCTGAGGCAGGAGAATCACTTGAATCTGGGAAGTGGAGGTTGTCGTGAGCTGAGATTGTGCCATTACACTCCAGCCTGAGCAACAGATCGAGACTCCTTCTCAATGAATGAATGAATGAATGAATGAATAAATAAATAAAAACAACCAAGTACTGAAAAGCTACCAGACAAAAAGGGAAATAGAAGCATCCTAACTATCTGAGTAAATCATTATTAGACCAATTTCAGTTATTAGGCAGTGAATATTTTTGGAACTGGGAATAGGGATGGTACTGAAACAGTCCTCCCATGTTTTCCTTTAGCTTTTTCTCCATAAGAATTTATTTTAGGCCAGACTTGGTAGCTCACACCTGTAATCCCAGCACTTTAGGAGGCTGAGGCGGGTGGGTCATTTGAGGTCAGGAGTTCAAGACCAGCCTGGCCAACATGGTGAAACCCTGCCTCTACCAAAAATACAAAAATTAGCTGGGCATGGTGGCGGGTACCTATAATCCTAGCTACTCAGGAGGTTGAGGCAGGACGATCCCTTGAACCCAGGAGTTGGAGGTTGCAGTGAGCAGAGAGAGTGCCGCTGCACTCCAGCCTGGGCGACAGAGCAAGACTCCATCTAATAAAAAAGAAAAAAGGAATATATTTAAAAACCCAACTCTGAATTGGCTGAATTGGGTCCAATATACATTTTATAGTCAATAAGTTAATATACTTCATTTTTGCACTTGGGATCAAAACAAGTATGAAACTATATTAAAAGAAACATTGTACTTAGGGGAAGTCTGTAAAATTATACATTAGAAAATAGAATAAAAAAAGAATGGTAAGCAGATTTCAATTGAGAATTTCATCAAGTATAGCCACAGAAAGGATTAGAAAACAAATCACCTGTGGGAAGGTAACGGGAAGGGGAAGGACAGAGGAATTGAGGAATAATTTATAGTAACAGAATCAACACAGAGCCCTGCCCTGTGACTGTTTTTCATTCATGAGCAAGTCTGTGAACACTTGAAGTCAGACTTTGAATTCTGTGTGTGTGTCTGTGTGTATTTTTTTTTTGTAGCAGTTTCTTTGGGAAAAAAAAAAAGAAAATAAAACATGTCTGTGTTTTTCCTCCCTTTTCTCATTTGATTCAGTGTGGAGTTGAAAACATCAGAAGAGCAGAGTCTCTTAATGGAAATCCATTGTTCTCTAAGGTATCTACAGTGTTACAACCATTTTAGTAGAACATACCAGAGAGTAATCCTCTGAGAAACTCTTGCAGAATATTGGTTTTTCTCACATATTAGAACATTTGGAGTTCCAATTAATTAGAAAAATAAAATCGAATTTTATCCTTATCTGCTCAGTCTTCTTCCTGCAGATAGCCCCAATTTTCTGATTTCTACCCACCTATAACTATGTCTAATTTCAAACCTGCTTTCCAGAGAAAAGGTCTAGTGGGTGGGGTAAGAGGATTTCATTTCCTGAAATCTCTGTTTTAACTTTCTCTAAGCTGAGGATTCTCAGGAAAGGAAGATATTGTAGAATTTTATCCAAAATGCTCACCGCTCAGATGAAAAGAAACCTCAAGCCAGAGCGCTGACCTGTGCAGATGGAGGAGGGGGCGTGGCAGATGAGCAGACCCTGTGCTTCTGATGCCTCCTTGCCTCTTGTCTGTCTTCCAGGCCCTGGCCGACTTGGTGAATTCACACATCCAGTCAAATGAGCTGTGCTCCAAGCAGCTGACCCTGAGCTGTCCGCTCTGTGTCAATCCTGTCTGCAGGGAGACTAAATCCTTCTTCACCAACCAGCAGCTGTGACCCCCGCCGGTGGACCCTGTGGCATTAGGCAAATGCCCAACCTCTAGATACCTCTGACGCCGAGAGGATGTTGTTTAGAGAGCAAGGAAGGAAGTCGTCCTTCCTTGATACATATACAGGCTTTGGACATAAATTGTGTGATTTCTTGAGGATTGGACTCTATTGATGGATTTCTATTTTTATATAACTATCCAGTAAGCATTTATATTTTCTCTCTCTAGGTATTTACTAGTTTGGAATGTCCACTAGGACCTTTAATAAGTAAGTTAAAAATTTATCTTATGAGACACACCTATTTTAAATACAGATTTTGGCTTTATTGCCCCAAACCCTCCTGAAAGGGTACAGAGAGCCCCCTCTGTGGGCTGTCAGTGTGAATGAGATCTGTTTACAGTCTTGTGCATATAGTTGCTGTTTTTTAAATGAACATAGTTGAGTGTTTGAAATGAATTTGAAAAAGAAATGTTACTTAACGTTTCCCTAATCCCATGGGTTATAGAAAGCTAGGGAGGCAATGTGGTTACCTGCAATGGCTGCTTTTGCCAGCGAGGCCACCATTCATTGGTCATCTTGGTATTTGTGTGTGAATCTTACTTTCCTTGATGTAAAAAGTAATCAAGTATGCATTTCAGAAGTGCTCTGAGAGTCCCCGTATACCCAAGGCTAATAAATGCGTAGAAGTACAGTGTCCGTCTTACGTGCCTTGGTGGGAGTCCAGGGTGCCACAGGGAAAGGGCTCCTGCTGCTTCCAGTGTCCATGGACAGCACTGCTGGAAAGGCCAACGATGAGCTTCCCCCTGGAGCTCCTCCCGGGACCTCGCGAGCCTTTCCACCTGGCGGCTTCTCTATCTTAGTCTAATGCCTTCTTTCTGCACATTTGTTTTAAGAATTCTTTTATAAAGTCAACAATGCTTTGTAACCTTGAATGCTTCCTTAATTTATGATTTTTTATTATAAAAATTATATAGCCATACAATGGGACATGTGAAGAATACAGAAAATTAACCACTTTAATGCAATAACTATTATCATAATATTGTATTTCATGCCAGTCCTTTCCTGTAGATATTTTTAATGCCATTGCAACCTTGGATTTGTGAGTGAAAAGTGTTTCTAAAAAATACAGAAATAATGTCAGATCAGAATCTGATATTCTATATTTGTATTTAAATGGATTAAAAGATTCCTGGTGGTTCTGTGAAGAATTTGTAATGATCACTTTCTCTTTCCTCCAAGCTCAAAATTTGTTCTTCAAAAGAGCATTTCTTTGATTTTTTTTTGTAAAGCAAGTTTATAAAGTAGAAGTATTAGGCTATTCATAAATCTTTTATATTGAGAATTGGCTATGTTAGTAAATATTACAACATCATTAAGGTTTTAACTAAGTTTGATTCATGCTGTCTGTTAAATCAAAACTGATCTAAATTAACCAAAATTATTAAATGTGAGGAACTTTTTTAATACAGGGAAAGAAACATGGCATCCACTGGAGTTAATAGTCTTCCTACATCGATGACAGCCCTCATGAGTAGCATCTACATTTTAAAATTTCAAATTGGCTTTTCTGTTAGTTAACTGGGTTTCTAGAGAAAGATACAAGGCATAGGCAATTGTTTAGGGTTTTCCTCTAGCCTTTTCCATCACCTTTTTGGGGTTTAGGTTCATAGCAGGTTTGAGTGACTATCCACCATGAAGTGAATTCTCTGGGTTAGTGGTCTGGTGCTAGAAGGCAGGTTATTTTTGGAGCCACTCTCACTCCTTTAGGAAACTTCCCAAGGGTCTGCTTCAATTTTTCAATGACTTTAGAGGCGAAAAAGTATTTTTATGGAGATGATGCAGAAAACTCCAATTCAGGAACCCTTGCAAGTATATCCGAAGTACTTATTTGCTAAGGAAACTTCTGAATTGATAGTACTGGGCTGTCTGGAATAATGTCCTTGATACTGAGTTGGGACCAGACCAGCTTTTATAGTGACAGACAAAGAGGGATTTATTGAGACCGCTGCCTGTGGCATTTGTTGCTCTAAGCAGTGTTACCTTTGATTGTTAGTAACCATGGATGGGTAATGGTCATATGCTAGGCTAGCGTTTAGTAGGACAAAACATTTTTAGGGCTTTGAGAATTGTCTACCTGTTGGTCAACTTTGAAATACAAATGTTTGCCCTTGTAACTAGCAATGAACTGCTGGCAGTTTCTTCAAGCTGTGTATGCACAGATCTGACTTCTAATTGATGAATCAACTTCTACAGAAACTTTGCAGGGACGATGTTGATGAGGCAGTTTAGCTCTGCATGTATAGTGCTCTTTTAAAGAATACGCATTCTTAAACTACTTAACTTTTAAAAAATCAAAATAAATTTCTGCACTCAAAATTTGCTTCATATCAGGAGAAATGAACTCATTATGGTTTGGGCTTTTTGGGTTTTTTTTTTTTTTTTTTTTTTGATGGAATCTTGTTATGTCACCCAGGCTGGAGTGCAGTGGTGCAATCTCAGCTCACTGTTACCTGCACCTCCTGGGCTCAGATGATTCTCCCACCTCAGCCTCTCAAGTAGCTGGGACTACAGGAGTGCATCATCTTGCCTGGCTACTTTTTTGTATTTTTTGTAGAAATGGGGTTTTGCCATGTTGTCCAGGCTGGTCTTGAACTCCTGGGCTCAAGGGATCATCCTGCCTCAGTCTCCTAAAGCTTGTGGATTACAGGGATGAGCATCCGCACTTGGCCCTGAACTCATTATTAAAAGCCCTTTAAATGTGAGGCTGCGTGCAGTGCCTTATGTGTGTAATCCCAATACTTTGGGTGGTTGAGGTTGGAGGATTGCTTGAGCCCAGGAGTTCAAGACCAGCTTGGGTAACTTAGAGAGACCCTGACTCTACAAAAACAAAGTAAAAATTTGCTGGGTGTTGTGGCAACGTGCCTGTAGTTCCAGCTGCTTGAGAGGCTGAGGTGGTAGGATTGCTTGAGCCCAGCAGTTTGAGGTTGCAGCGAGATGTGATTGCACCCCTGCACTCCAGCCTGGGAAGACCCTGGCCCCAAATTAAAAAGAAAAAAGAAATACTAGAGATTGAGTCATTTATAAAGGAAAAAGGTTTAATTGATTTGGTTCGGCATGTCTGGGGAGGCCTCAGGAAATTTACAATCATAGCAGAAGGGGAAGCAGTTATGTCTCACATGGCAGCAGGTGAGAGCAAGCGAAGTGGGGAAGAGCCCCTTATAAAATCTCAGATCTTGTGAGAACTCACTATCACATGAACAGTATAGGGGGGAACTGTCTCCATGTTCCAATCCCCTCCTACCAGGTCCCTCTTTCAACCTGTAGGGATTATGGGGATTACAATTGGAGATGAGATTTGGGTGGGGACACAGAACCAATCACAAATTATTCCACCCCTGCCCTTCCCAAATCTCAAGTCTTTTCGTATTTCAAAACCAATCATGCCTTCTCAACAATCCCCCCAAAGTCTTAACTCATTCCACCATTAACCCGAAAGTCCCCCAAAATCTTAACTCATTCCACCATTAACCCAAAAGTCCCCCAAAGTCTTAACTCATTCCACCATTAAACCAAAAGTCCCCCAAAGTCTTAACTCATTCCACCATTAACCCGAAAGTCCAAGTCCGAAGTCTCATCTGAGATAAGGCAAATCCCTTCTGCCTGTGAACCTGTAAAATTAAAAGCAATTTAGTTACTTCCAAGATACAATGAGAATACAGACATTGGGTAAATGCTCCCATTCCAAATGGGAGAAAGTGGCTAAACACCAGGGCTACAGGCCCATGCACCACTGCACTCCCCTGTGCAAGTCTGAAGCCCAGCAGGGCACTCATTAAATATTAAAGCTCTGGAATAATCTCCTTTGACTCCATGTCCCACATCCAGGTCATGCTGATGCAAGAGGTAAGCTAATCTTTCTTATAAATTGGGTACTTAATTTGAGAAACCATAACTTAAGGCATGTAAAAGAGATCCTTTGCTCCATCTGATGCCATTGTGCTTATCCAAGGTATATTATTACTCGCAAAGGGTGAGAGATTAGGCTGCAGCCATACCCCAAGTGGAGTGAGCAACAAGACCTGCCCGTGCTCAGAGTGTGGACGACCGAGGCACTTGCATTCCTGCGGGCTCTGCTTGCTATGTGAGATCCTCTCAATGCGACAAAGGACCACCTCGCACAGCGACAGTTGGAGGGCAGAATTTAAAGCTGGCAGCCATAAGAAAGCGAATGTCTGCGTGTGTGCCCGGGGGCACATGAAGGTGCAGGTGCATCAGCCAGGAGCCTCTGATTCACCTCTAACCTTCTCCCCTCACCTGAAACACCTTCTGCCAGAATCCTGAAAGTGGCCCAGGAACATGGCTCCCTATATTAGGTGGAAATGGGAAATTCGTTGAGATGTCACAAGCTGGAATAAGAAAATTCTGAGCTCACCTGGAAACCAATGCCCTAAATTGAGATTATTCAGCTTCTCAGTTGTTAATAGTAAAATGGAGACCTGAGCGTGCATAGATTTTGGTATTTGTGGGGGATCCTGGAACCAATTCCCGGCCAATATAGAGGGACAACTGTATACAGTCCTTGAAAATATTAACTATATTCACCATGCTGTATGTTACATGCCCAGAACATATTTATCCTGCATATCTAAAACTTTGATCATTTTACAAACTTTTTTTTTTTGCCAATTTTCTCCAGCTAGACACTTGTGCGATATGGCTATTATCTGACCTTTGCCTTAAAAGTTGTGCGTCTTTTCCATATGCATGTATTTTGCAAAATATAAAGTGTGCAGAGCTATATAGCACTGAGCCAAGTGGTGGGTACCTGCGGGTGCTCCGGAGAAGTAAATTGATGCTGCTAATATTTGTTGAATGGCACGAGTATGTTGAGCAATAGCAGGTGGTGCCCTTCAGCCAGACCATCGCTCCGTGCATGTGACGCATCTTGACAAAGAGTAGTTCTGGGAGGTGGTTGCCTCTAGAGAACACATTCCTAATATTCTAGGGTCCCATGAGAGAAAGAAATGCTTTCGCTTTTGATGTGGGGCTCTTATTAAGCCTTTCTTCAAGGAAAAGGAAATGAAAACAAATGCACCCCATGATAATCAGCTTCTTACAACATACTGTGGTAGTACCGGCTTAGTTGTTTTTAGCTGGAATCATTAGCTTTCATTTTTAGAATAACGGCTATTGGCTAAATTAGGCTACAGTAGGCCATTAAGATGGACGTTGGAATTAAAAACGTTTTTGGAAAAAAGCCTGCGTTAAGCCTTTGTTATAAGCCCTTGGGCAGAGATCTGGGTCCTGTTTCTGATTCCTTGTGAGCCTTCACTCTGACAGTTTTGTTTCCAGAAACATACTCTTAGCCTGTTCCTGAAATGGGAACAGACAGGCCAACTTCTCCGCTCCAGTCTCCCCTGTGGATCAAAGGTTTACTTTCTTGTCATATTAAGAGAGAATAGATTTAACCTAGAAAATCCATGGAGTATTCTGTATTTTTACCTTTTCCTCATTAAAAAAAAAAGGGTATATATGGCATGGAATTGATTGCACAGGCATGTGGCAGGTTTGCTTGTGAACCAGTTATTAAAATTTCAAGTTAACAATCATGAAAATCATAACTTTGAAATTAAGTTATATTAAAAACAAAGGTAACATTCAAAATTCATCACTTTCTAATTATTTCACCCTGCGTTTTTTGCTGTTGATTAGACTTAAGAAAGTGATGGGAAGAACGTTAATAACACAATACAAAAGTTGTATCTGTGGCCATCACATTGTGAATAGCACAAACACTTGAGGAAATAGTCTTCCAGTGTTTGAAAACTATTCAATTTATCCAAGTGAAGTATTGACACACAAAGAAATTGTTTCATATTTGCATTGCTCCTTAATGTAAACAAAATGTCAATATGTCTGAACTATACTTGTTGATTAATTGCAACCATAGGTTGGCTACAGATACAAGAGCTTGGTAAAAATCAACAAAAGCATTCTCTGAGAATGAATTGGCTATATGGAATTTATAGGAAAGTGTATTGTGTATTTTATTATTTGTAAATTGTGTGTTCCACATCTTTTAGGTCAGTAAACATACTCATACATACACATAGGCATAGATTGTTTTTACAGGTTGCAGGTTAGTCACCATTTACCAGCACACTGCTGCCTAAAAGGAAACTTTTCTGGGATGATGGAAATAATATCTGTGGATTGCCTACTTCTATTGTTCTCCACATTCATGATATAGAGAGAAGCTCTCTCTATAATCACTGCCTATTTGGAGTGAAAGCTACCCCACAGTGATGAGGGGTATTAGTCTTTTTAGTAGGATTCCATTTGTCTCCACCAAAAAGCCATGGACTGTGGTACTAACAGAATCCATGGAAAGTGATTCCCAATCAATAGTTCCAGCCAGAGGGCTAAAAGGGACAAAAACTTTCCAATGAAAAGTACATTTTGGCTGGGTGCAATGGCTCATACCTGTAATCCCAGCACTTTGGGAGGCTGAGGCGGGCAGATCATGAGGTCAGCAGTTTGGGACCAGCCTGACCAACATGGAGAAACCCCGTCTCTACTAAAAATACAAAAATTAGCTGGGTGTGGTGGTGGGCACCTGTAATCCCAACTACTTGGCAGGCTGAGGCAGGAGAATCTCTTCAACCTGGTAGGCGGAGGTTGCAGCAAGCGGAGATCGCATCATTGCACTCCAGCCTGGGTGACAGAGCGAGACTTCACCTCAAAAGAAAAAAAGGTATGGTTTGTTCTACTTCTCATCTCATCTGGCCCTGGAAACTTGTCACAGTGTAAGACCACACACAGCAGTGGGTAAGCACCTACTTCAGGGGAGCATGAATTGCTCATTCTCAAGATTAGGCAGTGGGGAACAAAGTGGTCTCTTCCTGTCCATTCCTCTGGGAGGGCTACACCTTACAGTGTCAATGACTATGCTAGTGAGAATGAGACGGAACCTTGTGTGCTGAGCTGTAGAGCTCCAGCTGAATCTGAAGGCAGCCCACCTTTTCACTAACATCGGTGAGATCCTCTCACCAACGTGTCCCCATCATACCCTAGAGTTTTGGATTGCATGGGTCCTATTTTTCCTGAAGCAAAGCAATCTTTTCCTGAAGCTACACTTTGCAGACAAGCAGCTTCTTTTATTTGTATCTTTCTCCTGTCAATTGCATGTCAGAAATGAAAAACTGTGTCAAATAGTGAATTCTAACCCCTTCATACGCCTCAAAACTTGACACACACAAAGACAGCTACTCTATGCAGCCACTTCACCTTGTGGTGTCCCCCAAACCTCTCCCTGGGCCCCTCTTCTGAACTCCTATTTCACTCTGTGTTTCTGTGATGCTTTCTTCTGTTTCCGGTTGTGGTGTTATCCTTTGCTGCAATCCCTTGATCCTCAGGAGCTAGGACGATCTTCAAGGTTTTATGCCTGATCCCTTCTGAATCTCCCAAAGGCCAAGTACCGAGCTGAGCCGTGGTGGTATCCAACAGCAAAGGCTAGCCTGGCTTTACCTTCCTGAGAGCTGAATGTCTCTCCAGGAGCGTGATCAGACACCTCATTGCCGCTGTAGAACATGAGGTAGCATTTTGAGGGTATGTGGCTGCTTGGTTACATTCTCTTCTCAAAAAAATTTAAATGGGTTTCCCCAGACTAAGGATACGCACAGCCAAATGCTCCTGCCTGGTCTTTTCTGTCTGCATTAGAGCCATCTGGGCCAAATTATCTCCTGATCGTGTTTCACTCCCAGCTGAGTCGTCTTCAAGTGCAGAATAGAGATTGTTCATGAAGCACCAGTGAAGGTGGCCCACCGACTGGGAAGCTGGAGGACAAGGGCAACAAGTTACCAAGCCTTTCAACTCAGGGAAGTCTGACTTCCGGGCAACACTGGGTTGTCTGAGACAGATGTGGGTACCGCAGTGGGGGAGCAGGATATTCTTCTCTCCCCTGCTCAGAGCTTGGTTGTCTGTTTCAACCATTGTTTAGGTCCATCAAGTTTAGAAACAAAAGAAGTGTACTAGGTGGGCTTTGACTCTGGAGAAGTCAAAGAAAGAGAAGTCACAGCAAGAGGAAACACACTTAAGTGATTTCAAGGAGGGGTGGAGAGTGGGCAGATTGGCAAGCTTTGTAAAGACATAAACAGTTTTCTGAATAATATGTTATTTTAAAGCAACATAGCCTGCTTAGTCTGTGTAGCTGTATTCCTGTTTCATTAAAGCAGGGGTCTGGAGGGGTTGACCTTTATTTGAATACATAGATTTTTTCTTTCTGAGACTGCAACCAGTGGTGTGCTGACAAATGTTTAACAACGGGCTCTATGGGAGAAAAAAGACCCTGATTTGTAGCATTTGTGATTTCCATGGTGTAAATACTACCACTGCTGCTGGTGCCAAGCTACCAACGTGACGTTACTGATCATAGAGTTGGGAAGAATCGTTAAAGATTGGCTTTCATGAGTCAGCAGGAGCCAGCTCCTGTATGCTGCTGACTCTATTCCTTGTCAGAGGTCTCACTCACTATGTATTCTGGAATGTTCCCCCACACTGCTCGCTTCCTTTCCTGAACTGAGTGGAATCCTACAGAACTTAAGAAGTTAAGGGGGCATGGGGGAGCCAAAGGAGTTAATAAGACAGATTATTTTCACAGCACTTGGAGCATCCCCACAATGGACATTGGGAGCCTGGAGCAGATACTCTGTGGACCACGGCCAAGGGCAGCTTCTCTTCAGAGAAGCCTGAGTGTGCCTGCCTGTGAGTCACAGGGAGAGGCTCTTGGTTCATTGTATTTCTTGCTCTCTCTCTTTCTCTCTCTTTAGAGATGGGGTCTCCTTTTGTTGCCCAGGCTGGAGTGCAGTGGCGCCATCATAACTCACGGCAGCATTTAACACTTGGGCTCCTCCTGCTTCAGTTTCCTGAGTTGCTGGGACTACAGCTGCATGCCACCACACCAGGCTAATTTTTTTTTTTTTGATTGTTTCAACATTTTATTTTTTTAGTTTCTGAAATACAAATCAAAATACATTTTTGTTACATGTCATTTTAACAAGCTTGACATTCTTTTCAGTACAGGATGATGCAATATAGGTACTTTAAAACTTCCTTTTAAGAAAGCCATACGTTTTCAGAGTAAACAGCCCATCAAAAAAAAAAAAAAAAAGAATACATGGGTATATGGGCTATTGTTTTTCATTATTTTAGAGCACACCCTCCAACTTAAAATTTGGTCCACTAAAATATGTGAATATCCTTCCTATCACAAAAATAAGTTAAACCTCATGGTTGAAAAAAACAGAAATGTTTGGCATAGACCTGAGTGAGCTTGACAAAAACAAGTTAGGATGTTTTAACTGTATGGAGGGACATTACAGAATCCACATAGAAACATCTGGCAGAACAAAGAGCTTGTTGCTACTGGAGCTGTTCTGTTTCAGAGAGGGATGTAAGGTACATGGAGGGTGCTGAAGACTCACAACAGCCACAGAATTAGTTACTCAAAATTAACTAGAATTCAATATAGAAGAATATATGACAACAGTAGAACAATCTCAACAGTTATTCAATGCCTGGAAAACAAGTTGTAAGCTTTGAACAAGTAACTCAGCAAGAACAACAGTCATATTTGTAAGACTTTGAAGGTGAGAAAACTTCATCATTCATAGATAATGTCTTGTGCACAAGTACATTAGTTTCCAGGACACTGGGGACAACAACACAACATACAAAGTAAGAATAAATCCAAGCTGTTTAACCTTCTACCATTCTCTTGAGTATTAAACCCAGGCCACCTTTGGCCACTTGCAGGGGTGTCTTTTCTTCTTTATTCTCAATGTAAATACTTGCTCCCTGGGACACCAGCAGTTTTGCTTCTTCCACTCTCTCCTCATCACAGGCTAAGTGTAGAGGAGTGTTACCCTCAGTGTCTTGGATATTTGTGGATGCTTTGTAGTACAGAAGGATATGAATCATCTTCAAGTTACCCTTGGCTGCTGCCCGGTGCATTGCTGTAGCCTCATAATGGTCCTTAGCATCTGGATTAGCCCCACCTTCTAGTAACATGACAGCAATCTCATGCCTGTTTTTGGAAGCTGCATAATGTAGGGGAGTACAGCCATTTTGATTGACAGCATTCACTTGAGCACCTTTTCCCAGAAGGGCTTTTACAATCTCATCCCGGCCAGCAGAAGCCACAATATGAAGAGGAGACCAAACTGCATCGTCTTTATCATTCACTGGCACTCCAAGTTGCAACAAAAATTCAACAATTTCTGTATGTCCAGCTGAGCAAGCCCAGTGCAATGCAGTTCTGCTGTCCTGGTCAGTTCTAGTAGCCAGGGATTTATTGGCCTGAATACTCTCCTTCAACTCTTCCAGCTTCCCGCTGTAGGCCAGGTTGCAGACCATTAGGTTAGACACACATCCCTCCATTTCGCGTTCCCAGTAACTCCCACACCAGGCTAATTTTTAAATTTTCTTTTTTTTGTTGTAGAGATGGGGTCTTGCTCTATTACCCAGGCTGGTTTCAAACTCCTGGCCTCAAGTGATCCTCCTGTCTCTGTCTCCCAAAGTGCTGGGATTACAGGTATGAGCCACTGCGCCCAGTCTTTGAATTATTTTTTGTATGTTTGAAAATCTTTAGCATTATAAGACATATCCTCTTCCCACCTGAAAGAGGGTGTGAGAATCACCTGAGACATGTAAAACTGCAGTGTAGACTAGAAAGGGCTTTGTGTCTGTAATGGGCTATTTATTCATTAACATCTATGAATGTTGGGACATAGTAGCTAGGTCATAATTTTAAAAAATATTTTTCTTACAAAAAATTTTAAAATTTAGAAAGATACATAAAAAGGGGGAAATTACCCATGATCTTATGACACTTTGATGAAGCTAAATCCACATATTTTATGCATACTTTAAAATCATAAAAATACTCATGTTCCTTCTCTTCTGTGCTCTGTATTGTTCAATTAATATTTCATGGATGTGTTTTATTTGTCATGACCTGTTACTAAACTATAATTTTGGCAAATATCCTTATAGACAAAATCTTTGCACATACCCTTGATCATTTCCATAGAAAAAGTTATTGGAAGTGGATTGTCTGAGTCAAAGGATATTCTTGCAGATGTTTTTTAAAGGATGAAATGAGATCACATATGCAATGTGTTCAGTACAGTGCAGTGCCTGAGATACGTGTGTGTGTGCATGAGTGTGTGTATGTGTGTTAAAGGCCCAATAAATTGTAGCGATGATTAACTTGTACTAATTTGGTTAGCACACTATTGTGGTATTGTTTTTCGTGGTGGCTTTATTCTAGGAGGTGGAATGTTACAGTGTTTTTGTTTTTTTCTGGGGTTATTATGAAGAGAGTGTGGTGTCAGGAATCAAGGGGATCAATTCTCTCGTCCTGTTTTTTTTTTTTTTTTTTTTTTTTGAGACAGGGTCTCACTCTGTCACTCAGGCTGGAATGCAGCAGCACAATCCTGGCTCACTGCAGCCTTAACCTCCTGGGCTCAAGTGATCCTCCTTGCCTCAGCTTCCCAAGTAGCTGGGTGTATTAGTCTGTTCTCACACTGCTGTAAAGAACTACCTGAGACTGGGTAATTTATGAAGAAAAGAGGTTTAATTGACTTGTAGTTTCTGCAGGCTTAACAGGAAGCATGACTGGGAGGCCTCAGGAAGCTTACAATCATGGCAATCATGGCAGAAGGCGAAGGGGAAGCAAGGACCTTCTTCACATGATGGCAGGAGAGAGAGAGAACGGAAGTGCCACACACTTTTAAACCATCAGATCTCGTGAGAACTCATTATCATGAGAACAGTAAGGTTGAATCTGCCCCCATGATCTGATTATCTTCCACCAGGCCCTTCCTCCAATTCCACATGAGATTTGGGTAGGGACACAATCCAAACCATATCACTGGGACTACACGTACACCACCATGGCCAGCTAATTCTGTGTGTGTGTGTGTGTGTGTGTGTGTGTGTGTGTGTGTCTGTAGAGAGGGCATCTCCCTGTGTTGCTCAGGCTGGACTCAAACTCCTGGGCTCAGGAGATTCTCTCACCTCAGCTTCCCAAAGTGCTCAGATTACAAATGTTAGCCACCGTACCCGGCCTGTCCTGCTCTTTCTGTTCCTCGCTACCATTTACTTTTGGTCACTTGCCTTGATAGGGTTATGGGTATAGGAAGAAGTGACAGACGACAAAGCCATTCATTCTTATTATCAATAATTTTGCAAAGAGTCTGAGTGTTAAGAAAGTTGAGTCAGGTTAGAAAAATTTGGGGATTATGTGTGGATTTTACTTACCCTTTCTGAGCCTACAGGTACCTCAGCTTTGCCTGTGTGTGTCCCAAGAGCCCTCCTGTCCCCAAACAGCTCTCAGCAGGCTCCCAGAGGGCAGAGCTGTCCATCAAAGCTGGGCAGACCTCCAGCTCAGGTAACCACCTCACTTACACAATTGTCCCTTAGGAAAAGGCAGCAGGGAATGTGTTCTTCCTGTTTCCACCCTCCTGAAGATTTTCATGTCCATGCTAACCCACCGTGGGCCTGGGCCAAGGCCAAGTTGCCCATCAATATTTTAAAGTAGTGGTGTTATAAAATGTATGGAAGACGCACAAAGAACAAACCCCTGAAGTGACAAGCCCGCTGAGAAGGGGTTTTGGCTAAAAGGAGATCTCCCACTTTGAAACAGTGTGAGATCAAGCGCCTGAGCTAGTGAGGCCCTTTGTATGCATGGGACCTAGAGCTTGGTGGAAAATCTGACCTGGTTTCAAATCCCACCTACAACTGTTAATTTATTTTGTTATCTATTAACAGTCTCCTGGCAGCTTACTTTTATGTTTAAAATTAAGTGCTCGATTGATTATTTTCTAGAACAGTGATGGGATGTTGTTCTATAGTTAAGCCAATCCATTAGTGGGCTCTCTCATTCCTGATCTCTTTTCCTTCCTTTCTTGGTTCATTTTGTGTGTGTGAGTGTGTGTGTGTGTGTGTGTGTGTGCGCGCGCGCACCTGAAGTTTGGGGGAGTCAGAGGATGGAGGAAAAGGCTTTATTCTGAAATCAGAGGAAAGTAGGGCTTTTATATTTCTTCCAAATTATATATTCACAAGGATTTTTCAACACCTAAGGAGAAGTAGTTATTTCTTGGCATGATTCATCAGTGGTAGCGGTATCCCAGAGGATTTTATATTATGGGGATTTCATTTTATCAAAAATATTAGCATAAGCTGCTATTTTTTAAAACCTCTATTTGCCTTTTATCTGCTTTGGAGGCATCTTCAAATATTTCTATATTTCCAAGATTTGCTTCTGAGGATTGAGACTCAATAACTTTTTTTAAAAATTGGGTTTATTAAATATTGGTCAGATTAAAAAAAATGACATATGTAAGGCAGAGCTCCTGACTCTTGTGCTTGGGCAGGTTCCTCGGTGTGCTTGCAATTTATCAGTTTCTTCAGCCTGGAATGTGGCCAGGTGTGGCCTGAGGTGGCCTGAGCTCCCAAGCAGGGTCATCTCGACCACCAGAACAGTGCTGTCTGGGCTCCTGAGAGCAGCATGAGCAAAGGAGGATCTGACCCCCTGTTTTACCGGGAAAACATTTGAAAACGCTGAGTCAAGTGTCAAGGATGGCAATGAAACACATTCATTCCCCCAGTTCACAGCCTGAGAAGTAGTCTGTCCCATTCTTTTTTTTTTTTTTTAAATCTCTGCTTAGACTAGCATGCCATTCCTTTTTTTAAATCTGCCTCTTAGTTAGGGCAGATGCTCATTCCAGTTTATAGATGAGAAAAGTAGGTACGCGTGGCTAGTTAGGAACAGTCAAGACTGAAGCCCACGTTCCTCCATTCCCAGCCTGTAATAATGGCTACTTTCATGCATGATCACACCTGTCCGGAGCACTGGCTTTTTACACATCATCTCCATTCATCTTTACAACAAAGCTGTGGGTAGATGTTGCTATTCACGTCCTCAGACTGGGCTTCTAGGATATAATGATCCAGGGAAGAAGCATTTAGTCCATCAGTGCTGAAGTGATGAAACATCCTCATATCCTGTCTGCCTGCTGGAATGTTCTGTCTCAGAGCCAGCAAGTTTCAATAAGGAAGCCCAGCCACCTCTGCCTTTGTACTCTTATAGCCCAAGGACTCATTGGCAACAAGCAGGCAGTCTATACTATGGAACTTGCTTTACATAGAGATGTGTTTCTGAAAATGTCCATGGAAACAGAATGCATTAGTCTGTTTGCATACTGCTATAAAGAACTGCTTGAAACTGGGTAATTTACAAAGGAAAGAAGTTTAATTGACTCACAGTTCGGGATGGTTGGGGGAGACCTCAGGAAACTTACAATCATGACAGAAGATGAAGGGGAAGCAAGGCACCTTCTTCACAAGATGGCAGGAAGGAGAAGTGCCGAGTGAAGGGGGAAGGGCTGCTTTTGAAACCATCAGATCTCGTGAGAATTCATTGGCTATCATGAGAACAGTATGGGGGAAACTGCCCTCATTATTCAATTACCTCCACCTGGTCTCTCCTTTGACACATGGGGACTGTGGGGATTATGGGGATTACAAGTCAAGATGAGATCTGGATGGGGACCAAAGCCTAACCATATCACAGAAGTTTTTAAAATCTAATTGCATTTAACATATATTTGGGAGGGTTAGGATCTATAGGAAACCTTCACTGAAGCAAATAATCTTTTCCCGGTACTCTCCTGACTTGACCAATTGATCAATCTACATATTGACTCAGGCTAGAATATGTCTTGGCTCAATTGCCAGATCTTACTGAGTAAGGATCTAGGTTCCATTGGGCAAAAGGCCTTCCAATGGTAAAGAGCACAGCTGGGGCTGGGGCTGACTTACCAGGGGGCCATTCAGCGCCCATTCTTACCAAAGCGTGGAGATTTCAGTTCCGCAGAACCTAATGCCTTGGCCTATTCTATGCAGGTCTACAAAAACTTGACTACTCTTGTTCTATGCAGGCCTACAAAACTTGAACAAGGGATACTTATTCTCTCACCATGCTGGAGCCCAGAAAGCCTAAAGTCAAGGCGTCAGCAGGGCTAGGGAAGAGCTTCCTTGGGTCTTCCAGCTTCTTGTGGCTCCAGGCGTACTTTGGCTAGTTGCTGCATGGCTCCAACTCTGCCTCCATCTCCACCTGGCCTTCTCTCCTGTGTCTGTGTCCTCTCCTCTTCAGATTTTTTTTTTTTTTTTTTTTTTTTTTTTTTAATCATAGCTCACTGCAACCTTGCACTCCTGGGCTCAAGCAGTCTTCACACCCTAGCCTCCCAAGTAGCTGGAATTATAGGTGTGAGCCACTCAGCCTGGCTCCTCTTCTGTTTCTTGTAAGGATGCTTGTCATTTGGGTTAGGGCTCACCTGGATAATCCAGATGATCTCTTCAAGATATACTTAAACTAATTACATCTGCAAAGTTGCCTTCTCTAAAACAGGTCCTATTCAGAGGTTGTGGGGGTTAGGACATGTTAGGATCTCTTAGGGGAGCACCATTAAACTCACTGCATGCCCCCTTCTTGTCTTCCCCTGAGACTGTTCCCACACCGCTCAGGTTCTGTAGGCTCAGCGTCTCCTGCGTGTGAGGCTCCATGCTGTGGTTAGAGCACAGAGATGGGGTCTCAGGACTGAGGTGGGTGCTTACAAGTACAGGCCTGGAATCTGAGAGAGCCCGAGCCCAATCCCAGTTCCCCCATGTATCAGCTGTGAGATTTGAGCAAGTAACTGAACCTGCCCGGACTCTATCGCCTCATCTCCAACACGCGATAGTAACATCTACCCACAGCTTTGTTGTAAAGATAAACCAAGATGATGGGTAAAAAGCCAGTGCCATGGCCCAGTGTGACCACGCACTGGAGTAGCCATTAGAGTGGGCTGGCGCTGGAGGAGCCTGGGCTTTGGTCCTGACTGTGCCCAACTAGCCCTGTGACCTCTGGTGAGTGTCCCTCAGCCTCCATCCAGAGCACATGGAGAATGTGTAAAGAGATTGAGATTAGCCAGGATAATTTCTTAGCCTTTCCAGCCACCATGGTCTTGGGCCAGAAAGACTCTAAGACCCTGGTTAATCTTATTTTTGAGCAGCTTAAGCAGCAGTCATGTATATTCCTTAGACTGGGCTTCCAAAATTGCATGGAGAATTTTGCAGAGCATTTCAACATCATGCTTGCTGCTTATGAATCATTTGTAAAATGGGGCTTCGTCCACTGGGTTGCATTTTGCCTTTCTGAGAAGGAAACAGGTTGTGAAATCCCCGAGTTAAGGAACAGGGATAAAGAAGGAGCTGTTTAGTTCATTTTCTTGTGTCTAAATAAGACCCCTTGGAAACAGAGAAGTCATGCAGTGTTAAATCCAACAGGATGGAGGTTATCCCGGCACCTGGGCAGGACCTGTGCAGAGCAGGCCCTCAGAAAGCACCAGGGCCATTCAACTTACAGAAATGGAAGCTCAAAGAGGTGAAGTGACTTGACCAAGGTTACACAGAGTTGGTCTTCCAAATCCAAGGCCAGGATTTTTTCTTTCTAGGCTCCTTTCTAGGATTCTATCTCATCTGAAATTGCTTTGGGGTACCACTGTTCAGGACACATTTTTATTAGACATAGTCATGCTACTGTTCAGACAGAGTTAAAAATATATTCACAGCTCCTAGCGACATAATAATCTGGTGCAAGGTTAAAAAGAAAGGAGCAACCTGCATGAGATAGAGCAGAGATTCTTCCAGATGTAACCTCCACGATGAAGCTCTCGATGTACCTACACAAGTTTTCAGATTCTCTGTTGAAGACACAAAGGCCGGGCACGGTGGCTCATGCCTGTAATCCCAGCACTTTGGGAGGCTGAGGCAAGAGTGTCACTTCAAGCCAGGAGTTCAAGACCAGCCTGGGCAACAAAGTAAGACCTCATTTCTACAAAAAAATTTTTAAAAATGGCTGGACGTGGTGGCATGCACCTGTGGTCGCATCTACTTGGGAGGCTGAGGCAGGAGGACCGCTTGAGCCCAGGGGGTTGGGGCTGTAGTGAGCTGTGATTGTGCCCACTACACTCCAGCTTGAGCTACACTGCTAGATCTTGTCTTAAAAAAAAAAGCCGGGCGTGGTGACTCACGCCTGTACTGTAATCCTAGCAGTTTGGGAGGTCGAGGCGGGAGGATTGCCTGAGCTCAGGAGTTTGAGACCAGCCTGGGCAACACAGTGAAATCCCATCTCTACTAAAATATATAAAATTAGCCAGGTGTGGTGGTGTGCGCCTGTGGTCCTAGCTACTTGGGAGGCTGAGGCAGGAAAATTGCTTGAACCTGGGAGGCAGAGGTTGCAGTGAGCCGAGACTGCGCCACTGCACTCTAGCCTGGGCAACAGAGCAAGACTCTGATTCCACAAAAAAAAAAAAAAAAAAAGGAAAAGCAAAGAAAGAAGAAGACACACATTTTAATTGCAAACCCAATCTTCATTTAAAAGGGGATCTCCTTCGCTCTCCATGGTTCTGGTCTCTGAACATTTGCTACTACAGATGCACTTGGCAGACTTCTCAAGATCTATTCCAGCATCAGCATGGTATCTAGATATCTAGAAACAGACTTAAATATTTCTTTTTTAAAAAACCAAAACTTTAATAGTCATGAAAAACAGGAGCTCCTCCTGCTCAGCTCTCTAACTGTTTGAACAGCATTTCTCATCAATTCAGAAATGAGTCTGACCTTTGCCCTGGGAACATGTGTGCCAGGTATCAAGGACTGGTGAGGGACAATCTGTGTCATGGGGGGGTGACATCTGTTCTACAGAATGTGACCTTCTTTGTGGGGCCAGCCTTTTACCTATATGGCAAGTCCTCATCTTCCTTACCTGCTGCCTGCGCTATGGACTTTCTGTCTGTCTCTGAGGATGGTTCTGGTGGCCACGAAGGAAGCTCTTGGCCTTCAGTTGCTCTCCCATGTCCGTGAATGGTAGGCTTAGCACAGGAAAAACCTTTGGGAAGGAAAATGCTGGATTTCCCTACGGCGCTGTGGTATTGACCAGCGTGTGTGTGAGTGTGTGTTTGTGTGTAGACGGGGCGGAGGAGGGGGAGGACACAAATGTATAAATCACATCTTGCAAATCCTTCCATTCTTAGCCCACTGTAAACTCAGGTCTTTGCTTTTCTCAAGCTTTGATTTATGTGTTGGGATCATGGGGTTTGTGTACCTTCTTCTGGCTGTGAGTTTGGATTTAGCAGGGTGC
Organism: Ateles fusciceps; assembly: GCA_036589455.1. NCBI lineage: Eukaryota > Metazoa > Chordata > Mammalia > Primates > Atelidae > Ateles > Ateles fusciceps. The sequence goes on from JAZHEH010000078.1 coordinate 14,253,397, forward strand.
TTTATAAAAATGTTACGTGATTTGCATGCTCTGGGCTGATTGAGATGCATTCTTTATAGGATGGTTTTTTAGATGGATGGTCTCTGAGGTCCTCCATTCTTTTGTTTTCTGGGGTTCAAAGGTCACATCAAAAACCTCCCGGCCTGCTGCCTGATGTGACCTTTGAACTCCAAAGGGCACAAGATCGTGAGGCCATAAAATAAGGCACAAACACTAACGGTGTCATTCTGATTGTCCTCAAAGGACAGGAGTTTAAGGCTCGGCCATATGATTCAGGGTAGAGGAAATACTGAGAGAGCAAAATACAGGAAGCATCAAACAACGAAATCTCAAACCATAGCCTGGAAGGTTGTAAAAACGCCTCTGGGGCTGGACACTGGACTAATTGCTAACAATGTCAGCCACATGTTTCTACAGTGATTTCTGGTAAGACAGCTCCGGAAAGCTCAAACATGCAACCTGCAGACTGCCAGGTCATTTTTTCATTGCATCACCATCAGTGCGTCCCTGTTTCTGTACACTGCCTGCCCTGGCCAGCATAAAGCCAGCAGGAGGGCATTGTGAGGGCCTCCATGCTGGCACAGCAGAGTTCAAACTCACAGGAAGGACATCAGGGCAAGGCTGAAATCTGAGAGCCGCAACCTGGCGGCTTGGAAGGAAGAGCTCTATCTTTGCTGTTGGTTTTTTAAAAGGGGAAGGAGCACTGGCTCGGAGTCAGACCTCCAAAGAGTGTGTTATTGGGAAGGGGAAGATCTCTTTGGAATAATGATAAAGGTCTCCTTGTGGCCAGCTCAAATTTCAGGGCCAGCCAAAACAAACACACAAGGGAAATGCAGTGGAGCCCTACAAGGCCCAGCTTGGAAAGTGAAGGCTCAGCCTCAAGATCTGTGACACCAGATAAATTAGCCAGAATATTCTGAAACCATAAATGAACTTCTACTGATTTATGCAGAGGTTTCCAAGGTCTTTCAAAAATGCATGTGAGGAGCATTTATACTCCCTAGTGGCATGGAAAATCTTTTACGGCAGCAGAAAGAAGCAAAGTGAGTGTGGCTGAAAGCCTACAGCTGCAAATAACCGGCCATCTTCATAAAAGCTCATACTCAGGACAGGGTGTTTTGGGGGGGGTCATCCTTAGAGAGAGGGCAGAGGCCACTCTCCACTGCACAGAGGGGGAAACTGAGCCCCAAGTTGGGATGACTTAGAGACATCTGTCCCCAGATGTTATTCTCATGCCCAAACCGAGTGGAGGGAAGGGATATTTTAAAAGAAGTGAATGTGTAGAAATCCAAGCTCCCCCAAAGGGCAGGAGAAAGGGACACTCCTGACCTGAAACTTAGACCCAAGGCTGTGGGTTTGAAAGCTTAGAGTGCCAGGTGGATGCTCAGGAAGTGGAGGCCGAATACTTGGGAGCTGATTGCAGCTGAGGAATAAGGGGTCCAGATAGGGAGATGGCCAGAGGAAGAATGGGAGGACAAAGGGGTGAGCCGAGAGAAAGAAGAAGAGACTTAGAGGGAAGACGGCTGACAGAGTGGCTCCTTCTTCTCAGCTGGGAGGGATTTGTGAATGTGGAAATAGAGGAAAGATATTTTCTTTGGAATGACTGGGTTTTATTTATTTATTTATTTATTTAGAGACGGAGTCTCACTTTGTCGTCCAGGCTGGAGTGCAATAGTGCGATCTGGGCCCACTATAACCTCCGTCTCCTGGGTTCAAACAATTCTCCTGCCTCAGCCTCCCAAGTAGCTGGGATTACAGATGTCCACCACTATGCCTGGCTAATTTTTGTATTTTTAGTAGAGACAGGGGTTTCACCATGTTGGCCAGGCTGGTCTTGAACTCCTGACCTTGTGATCCACCTGCCTTGACCTCCCAAAGTGCTGGGATTACAGGCATGAGCCACCATGCCCGGATTATTTTATGTCTTTTTAGAGACAGGGTATCGCTCTGTTGCCCAGGCTGGAGTGCAGTGGAGCTATCATGATTTATGCAACCTTGACCTCCTGGGCTCAAGAAATCCTCCCACCTCAGCCTCCCAAACAGCTGAGACTTCAGTTGTGCACTGCCTTGCCAGGCTAATTTTTGATTTTTTGTTTTTTGCAGAGACAGGGTTTCGCTATGTTGCCCAGGCTGGTCTTGAACTCCTGGCCTCAAGTGATCCCCTCACCTTGGTTTCCCAAAGTGCTATGAATACAGGTGTGAGCCACCACACCCAGCCATGACTGGATTTTATTCTTAGTCCAGGCTCTGAGTATTTAGGCTTAGCTCCTGGGAAGAGTGAGCAGTAAGGGCAAAGCTCTTCTCCATCTCTGTCTCCCTAGAGCAGCTATTTTGAAGAAGGGGCACAGTTTGACTGTGAGTGGTTCTCGGTTCCAGCGTTTGATGCACCTGTGTCTTTGAAAGGTGGTATCTGTGTAGGGGTGAGGCCAGGTCTCCTGTCTCCCCTAGTTGCCCAGTCACCCCCGCCATTGTCTCCTGATACTTGCTCTCTGAGAGGTTAGAGGACCTCACCTGGGTCCTTACACATGCTTGGACTTTGGCCAGCATTATTAGCTCAAGCCTCTGAGTTTCTCTGGTTTGCTTGAGTGATAAAATAGTCACTCTGTGGGGAAAGAGGAAGACAGAGCCAGAGGCTGTGGCTGAGAATGCCTTCCAGTGGGGCCTGTTCTGCGCACAGGGTCGGGAGGATGGCTGCCCTTCAAGTACCTACAGAGCTAGTTACCCTGGCCCACAGGCCTGTTTGAAACCCACCTTGTCTCACAAGACCAGGTTAAATTCCCCCACCTTCAGGAAGTCTTTCTGGACTAGCCCAGCCCAGAGGAATCTTTCCTTTCTGATCACATGGACTGCCATTCTTTCAGTGTGTACCATGCTTGGTTTACTAATGTTAATCAAGCAGACTGTCCATGTGCAAATATATTTATATCTGTGCATATCAACATCAACATCTAAAGCCCTCTCCAGCTGGACTAAAGGCTCCTCCAGGGCAGAAACCTTGTATTTCCTCTTATTCATCTCCCTTTCTAAAAATATTTCTTGATTAATTGATGTTGACTTCTTGGGTGCACTGTACCTCCTCTTTTGATGGACATTTATTTTATTAGAAGATGAGTGGGAGACCATTGATTTAACATGCTCCCGCTGGGGCAGGCACAGTGGCTCACACTTGTAATCCCAGCACTTTGGGAGGCTGATATGGTTTGGCTCTGTCCCCACCAAATCTCAATTTGAATTATGTCTCCCAGAATTCCCACATGTTGTGGAAGGGACCCAGGGGAGGTAATGGAATCGTGGCACTGGTCTTCCCCGTGCTATTCTCATGATAGTGAATACGTCTCATGAGGTCTGATGGGTTTATCAGGGGTTTCCACTTTTGCATCTTCCTCATCTTCTCTTGCCACCACCATGTAAGAAGTGCCTTTCACCTCCCGCCATGATTCTGAGGCCTCCTCAGCCATGTGGAACTGTAAGTCTAGTTAAATCTCTTTTTCTTCCTAGTCTTGGGTTTGTCTTTATCAGCAGCATGGAAATGGACAAATACAGAGGCCAAGGCTGGAGGATGGCTTTCAGGCCAGGAGTTTGAGACCAGCCTGGGCAACATATTGGGACCAAGTCTCTACAAAAAGATTTTTTTAAAGTTAGCTAGATATGGTGGCTTGAGCCTGAGGTCCTAGCTACTCAGGAGGCTGAGGCAGGAGCATTGCTTAGCCCCAGGAGTTGGAGGCCTCAATAAGCTAAGAAAGTGGCACTGCGTTCCAGCCTGGGTGACAGAGTGAGGCCCCTGTCTTAAAAAGAAAATGCTCCTTCTGGTAGAAAGTAGAATTATAGTTATCATAGGCTGGGAAGTGTGTGTATGTGGAGGAGGAGGGAATGAAGCGTCCAAATGTGCAGTTAGATAGAAGGAATAATTTCTAATGTGCAATAGCAGAGTAGGGTGACTGTAGTTAATAACAATGAATTGTATATTTCAAAATAGCTAAAGGAGCAGACTTGAAATGTTCCCAACACAGAAATGGTCAGTGCTCAAGGTTATGGAGATTCTAAATATCCCAACTTGATCATTATACTTTCTATGCATGCAACAAAAGATCATATGTACCCCAAGCAAATGCATGAATGTTATGTGTTAGTTTAAAGCGTGCCCCTCCCCGTTGCTGTGCTTCATGATTCTATGTGTGTGTGGAATATCCACACCAATCACAGCACAGTCCTGTGTCACTTCTACACAGCAAGATGGGACAGGGCTGGAGATGGTGCTCCTGGAGGGGGGGATGCAGGCCCAGGACAGTTCACTTTTGTGGGAGTGAGGAGTGAGTCAGGCTTGGGACAGGAGCTCGGGCACCTGGGCCTCACCCTCAGAGATTCCTACTGAAGTGGTCTGAATGGGGACCCTGGCCTCAGTATTACTTAAAAACTCTCAATGTCGCCAATGTGCAGCCAGGTTTGGAGGTGACAGACACATACATGGTGAAGTCAGACTGTCTCCTGGTTCCCGTCTTTATCTGCTCCAGTTCCCGGCAGCACAGGTCTGCAGGTCTCTGAATTGCAACCTCAAATTAGAGGGAGAGGAAATCTGATTGGCTGAGCTTGGGACCGTGTGTCCATCTTGGTCCAATTAGCCACCGCCAGAGAGATGGGCCATAAATTATAAAGCTGGCCACAGAGGAGCCTACCCCTTTAGATCTGGGGTGTATTTCCCATGAATGGGAAGGTTGTGCTGGGCAGACATCCCCCAAGGTGACTGGCACAGCTTGTGCTATGTGCTATGAAACTCTTGTTTGTTTTGAAGTCTGTGAAGTCTTTAAGGGCAGACATGATTTTCTGAAACCCCATGTATTAACCATGTTTTTGTTTTCTATATTTTAGGATGCTTTGACATCTTGGGGCCTTGTGGACCTAGGAAGGGACTGCCCTTCCCAGGGTTGGCTATTTCCTACAGGTAACAAACAACCTGCCTGCGAGATGCCTTTGATATGCAAACCAACTCATCCCAAGTCCATTCCCCAAACTGGATCCTTTCATCAGGCTCAGGAAACCCTAGATAGCATCCTCCTACCCAAAGTCATCTTAGGGCCAGATACCATTCAACTAGGGACCACCCTGTTAGCCCAGAGCCTCCTGAAGTCATTCAACCTATCCAATCCTAAACTTGCTCAGTGGCTTACCCTAAGTTGCCTGTTCCTTCTCTTGAGAACTACAAATGAAGAAAAGCCTTCGCCCATGCTTTTCTCTCACTCCTGCCTCCTGACCCAATCTGGTGCCTCCCTCTGTGGCCCTGAATGGTGTGGCGTGGTGTGTCCCCTTCTCTTGGGAACTGTAAGTAACAAACTATCTTTTCAGTGGTGGTCATCTCCTAATCTGCTGGTCTTACCATATGACATTGTTTGAATATTTGTCCCCTTCAAATCTCACGTTGAAGTGTAATCCCCAGGGTTGGAGGTGGGCCTGGTGGAGGTGTTTGGGTCATCAAGGCAGGTCCTTCATGAATGGCTTAGTGCCACCCCCTTGGTGACCAGTGAGTTCTAGCTCTGAGTTCATGTGAGATCTGGTTGTTTAAAACAATGTGGTACCTCCCCACTCGCTCTCTTGCTCCTGCGCTCGCCCTGTGAGATGCCTGCTCTCTCTTTACCTTCTGCCATGAGTGGAAGCTTCCTGAGGCCATCACCAGAAGCAGGCACTATGCACCACGATTCCTGTACTGTCTGCAGAACTGTAAGCCAATGAAACCTCTTTTCTTTATTATTTACCCAGCCTTAGGTATTTTTTTTTATAGTAATACAAGAACAGCCTAATACACCATCTCTGAAAAAGAATAACCCCCTGGGTATGTTTTAAAAAATCCCAGCATCTGGCAAAGTACCTGTTACATAGAAGGCAAGTGATAACATGCACATGTATGTTTATTGCAGAACTGTTCACAATAACAAAGACTTGGAACAACCCAAATGCCCATTAATGATAGACTGGATAAAGAAAATGTGGCACATATACACCATGGAATACTATGCAGCCATAAAAAAGGATGAGTTCATGTCCTTTTCAGGGACATGGATGAAGCTGGAAACCATCATTCTCAGTAAACTAACACAAGAACAGAAAACCAACGCCACATGTTCTCACTCATAAGTGGGGGTTGAACAATGAGAACACATGGACACAGAAAGGAGAACATCATACACTGGGACATTTTGGGAGATGAGGGACTAGGGGAGGGATAGCATTAGGAGAAATACCTAATGTAGACAACAGGTTGATGGGTGCAGCAAACCACCATGGCACGTGTATACCTGTGTAACAAACCTGCACATGCATCCCAGAACTTGAAGTATAATAATAACAATAATAAAGAAGGCAAGCGATAAATACTTGCTGAATTAAATATATGAATGGATGGATGGACAGACAGATGGACAGATGGATGGACAGATGGGTGGGTGGGTGGATGGATGGTTGGATGAGCAGACCCTTGAGAGTTTAGAGGGGGCATGGTACGAAGTTATATGCCTGATCCAGTCCTGGGTGATGGATGCCTAGGCCTGTCCTCCCATGCTCCTTCCTCTGTCTTAAAAGCAACCACAGGCAATTACAGTGGGATAACCAAATGGAGAGGCCAGGTGACTCCCTGAAAAATAGCAATCAGACTGAGACCCAGGGCAGGGGTGTGGGTTGAGCGTCCCAGCTCTTGTGGGACACTGTGTTTGTAGGTAGAAATGATGGAGGGATGTGCACTGACATTGTGTCACTGTGCTGGGACTGGCTCTCCCTTCTCCTCACAGACTCTCTCTATAGGATGAAAGATTCTGAGCACCAGAGAATTGTTCCATCTAGTCAAATTGGGGGAAACTGACAAACTCCATCTTGGTTCATTAAACCCATGGATGAGTTATGAGACATGGAGGGGAAACCATGCCTGATGCAGGCTTAATGAACCCAGGGTCTCCAGTGATGGATGGATGGATGGAAGTGAACATTCATCTACTCTCACTTGCTCCAATGATGTCATTTTTAACCAACATTGAAATTCATCCAGAAACCAACCCGGACACAGAGCAGAGATAAGGGGGGTGAGAGAGCCTCGGGAGGAATGTTAACCAGATTCCAGAAGGCTGCCAGTCAGTCCTGCTGCGAGTTCATTTAAATGCTCAGTTTAGCTCTTGAATTAAAACAAGACAGGGCTAAAACTTTAATCAATCCAGTTCAGCCACCACACTCAGGCATGAGCAGAGGATAAAATGAAGGTCACAGGAGAAGTCCAGGAGAGAGAATTTGACAGTCTGCGCAGATGAATGAGGTTATGCCAAATGGCCTTTGAGATGAAAAGGAGGCCCCGGCCAGCAGTTCATTTAGAACAGGAGTGGCCATCTGTCGATAGCTGGGGCCAGATTCCTGATCCTTGCTCTTTTGGAGCGTGCAGGGGTGTGTTTGTATCCGTGTCCGTGTGTGTGTGTGTGTGTCCGTGTGTGTGTGTGTGTGTGTGTGTGTGTGCGCTTACCTGCCAGAGTGGAGAGATAGGTAAGAAGCTGCTAAAAGAAAGAACTCCTCTTTCATGTTCACCTAGTTAGAGATTTATGTTACTTAGCAACTAACTTCCATGGAGGATCCCTTCTTCCCTCCCTCCCTTCCTCCTTTCCTCCCTCCCTCCCTCCCTCTCTCTTTTCGTTCTTTTTCTCTCTCTTTTCCTTCCTTCCTTCCTTCCTTCCTTTTTTATAGAGTCAGGATCTTACTCTGTTGCCCAGGCTGGAGTTCAGTGGTACAATTATGGCTCGCTGTGGCTTCAACTTTCTGGACTCAAGTGGTTCTCCTACCTCAGCCTCCCAAGCAGTTGAGACTATAGGTATGTGCTACCACACCTGACTAATTTTTTTTTTTTTGTTGAGAGGGTCCCGCTATGTTGCCCAGGCTGGTCTCATACTCCTGGCCTCAAGTGATCCTCCTGCCTTGACCTCCCAAAGTGTTGGGATTACAAGCATGGGCCACCATGCCTGGCCTTAATTCCTATTTCAATGTTCAAGTTACTTCTTCACATAATCAGTTGATTTTAGCCTGAATTCCTGAGCTCAAGGAAGGCGTGGCGATTTTGAAACCAGTGCATATACCTGGTGGCGGGCCAAGGCAGCAGTGGTGTGGCCTTAAGGAGCAGCAAGGATGCTGTATTAGCCAGGAGTCTCTAGAGGGACAGAACTAATAGGATATATGTAAATATGAAGGGAGTTTATTAAGGAGAATTGACTCACATGATCAAAAGGTAAAGTTCCACGATAGGGACAGCAAGGTGAGGAGTAAGGAAGCCAGTGGTGATCAGTCTGAGTCCCCAAACCTCAAAAGAAGGGAAGCTGACAGGGCAGCCTTCAGTCTGTGGCCAAAGGCCCAGGAACCCCTGGCAAACCACTGGTGTAAGTCCAAGGGTCCAAAAGCTGAAGAACTTGGAGTGTGATGCTTGAGGGCAGGAAGCATCCTGCACGGGAGAAAGATGAGGACTGGAAGAGTCAGCCAGTCTGCTCTTCTGTCTTCTCCTGCCTGGTTTATTTTAGCCGCACGGGCAGCTGATTAGATGGTGCCCACCCAGACTGAGGGTGGGTCTGCCTTTCCCAGTTCACTGACTCCAAATCTCTTTTGGCAACACCCTCACAGACACAGCCAGGATCAGTACTTTGCATCTCTCAGTCCAATCAAATTGACAATATAACCATCACAGATGTATAAAGCAGGGGAAAAGGGATACCAGGATCCAGAGACCAGCTTCTCCTCTGAACTTTGCTCAGCACCCTGCAAGCAAAGGTATGGGGAAAGCCAACTGTCTGCTGTGGCTTAGGAAAAGCCCAGAGGTAGGGAGTGGAAAGTGGACACAGAGGCTAGTGGTGCGGAGCCAGGAGGATGCAGTGGAGGCCTCGAGGACCATCAGCCATATCCAAACACTGTCCCTCCTGGGCACCCTACTCTCATTGCCTTGACCCCTCAGTGCCCTCTAGGACTTAGACACCTCACTGGGACAGGAGAGAGAGACCCTGTGTTAACCAAGGCTGCCTCCATCCTGTCTGTCCAGACAGCCCATCCACTGTGCCTTGGCCTCCCTGCTCTCTCTCTGACTTTCTCCCACCATCTCTTTCTCTCTCTCTTACCTGCTCCAGCCACACTGGTCTGGCAATGCCAAGAGTCTCCTGCCTTGGCCTTTGCACTCATTCTTCTTACTTCTTGGAATGCTCTGTGTGCAAATGTGCTCAGGGCTCCCTTTCCACTTCAACTGCTCAAATATCAGGTTTTCAGAAAGGCTTTTCTGACCATCTTAATTAAAATAATGCCACCATCCATCACTCTCAGTCCTGTTTTATTTATCTTCAGAGCACTAATCACCACTGACATCATATACATACAGGCACACACACACACACACACACACACACACACACACATGTCACACACACAATGTGTGTGACTCACTTTATCATGATATTCACTTTAGTGTGGAGGTCTAGAACTAAACCCACAATATCTCTGAGATGTGTGTGTGTGTGTATATAGCTTTGAAGCCAGGCATTGACTTCTTCTCTCTAGCTATGAAAGCCCTAGATGGCATCTTCTTCCAATATAAGGGTGTTTCATCTACATTGAAAATATGCTAGTGTGGCTGCTTTCATCAATAATCTTAGTTAGATCTTCTGGATAACTTGCTGTAGCTTCTCCATCAGTGACATTTTTATCCTATGAAAATGGCTCCTTTCCTTAAACCTCCTGAACCAAACTTTGTTAGCTTCCTACTCCTCTTTTCTTCCTCTCTTTCTTCTTCCTCTTGTTCTTCTTCCTCTTGTTCTTCTTCCTCCTCCTCTTCTCCCCCTCCTCTTCCTCCTCCTTCTCCTTCTTCTTCTTTCTTCTTCCTCTTTCTCTTCTTCTTCCTCCTGCTCCTCCTCCTCACTCCTCTTCCTCCTTCCTCCTCCTCCTTCCTCCTTCTCCTTCTCCTCCTCCTCCTCCTCCCCCTCTCTGTGTTTATAGAATTGAAGAGACTTAGGGCCTTGTTCTGGATTAGGCTTTGGCTTAAGGGAATGCTGTGGCTGGTTGGATCTTCTATCCAGACCAACTACAACTTTTTCTACATCAGTAATAAGGCTGTTTCACTTTCTTATCATTTGTGTGTTTACTAGACTGGCACATTTAATTTCCTTCAAGAACCTTTCCTTTGCCTTTTCAACTTGACTAACTGGCACAAGAGGCTTGGCTTTCAGCCTGTCTTGGTTTTCAATGTGTCTTCCTCACAGTTTAATCACTCACAGCTTTTGATTTAAAGTGAGAGTCGTGTGACTTTTCCTTTCACTTAAACACTTAAAGCCCATTTTAGGGCTATTCATTGACCTAATCTCAATATTTGTGTGTCTCAGGGCATAGGGAGGTCGAATAGTCAGAACACATAACATTCATCTGTTAAGTTTGCCATCTTTCATGGGCACGGTTAGTGGTACCCAAAAACATAGTAGTAACAGCAACGATCGCTGATTACAGATCATCATAACAGATACAAGAATAATGATGAAAAAGTTCAAAATACCGCAAGAATTACCAAAAGTTGATACAGAATCATGAAGTGAGTGCATGCTGTCAGAAAGATGGCCCCGACAGACTTGCTTCACGCAGGGTTGCCACCAACCTTCAATTTGTAAAATACACAACATCTGTGAGGCGCACTGCAGCGAGGCGTGCCTGCAAATTTATTTGTTTGTTGATGTCTATTTCCTCCATTAGAACATCATTCCACAGAAGCAACGATTTGGTCTTTTTCATTCACTGCCGTATCCACAGTGCTCAGGGCAGCACCTGTGCAGGAACCCCTCCTGAATGAGTGGCGGCTGGGCACAGCCTTCTCCACTGCACCGTGTGGACGTGAGCAGTGTAGGGAATGCAGCTTCCATCTGCCCCCTGTGGCTCCTGTTGCAGCCTTCTGCCTTCAGGACCCACCATTTAAGCCTATTCTTCCTTCTCTACCTCTCCAATGCCTCAGTCCAGAGAAACTTTATCCAGCCTGGGGCAGGGCTCTCTGGCTCTGACTGATCACATATTCTTCCAAATCTATTATTTATGCCTAAACTGTATGCCCTGAGTCTTTCAGGCCTGAGGCTTCTTATGCTCAAAAGCCAGGCTTTGAAATACAGAAAGCTTCTTCCCTTCTTAAAACTATGGTCTCTGCTGTGAGTTTCCAGAAGCCTATTTTGTAACGCAGAAGTGAAAGCTTGATTCCTTTTACTGCATTTTGCAATGTCATCACTTCACTAATGCGGGCGTGCGAACGTCCCTGTGGCTGCCTACATCAGAAGTCAGGCCAAAGGGTGAATAAGTAGGGTGAGGTTTTAGATCAAAATATTATCAGCCACATACTCTGTAGTATAGCGACACTCATTAAGTATTGCAAGTGTAAATGACCTTGGAAGCACTTCCTAGTTGGTGCCACAGCATTAGCAAACAAAGCTAAAAATAATAAAGCCCAGTGTTGCTGGGGGGTGTGGGAAACACCACGCGTTGGGAAAGTCTGCTAATAGTGTAACAACAACTGTGAACATTATTCCCTGATAATGCATTGGTAATATCACTTTGGGGAATATACTCCATAAACATAAGCCAAAAGGGGCAAATGAAAAACCATATTTTTTTCAAAGATAATCATGGCATTATCTAGAAACAATGAAACTATCCAAGACGGGAAAGTGGTTAAGCACTATGACCTGTCAAGACAATGGGATAGAAGCTAAGTCTTTGGGCTTAGGGTAGGACAGCTTTGGGAAGGGTAGGTTACTTTAACAAATAACCACAAACCTTGGTGGCTTAGCATGATAAAAGTTTATTTCTTACACTCATTGCAACCCAATGTGGATCTGTAGGGGAGAAGGGTTTCTGTATACCATCACTCAGGGTCCTGGGCTTCTGTGTTTAGTGGCTCCACCATTTCCTTCCTGTATCTGATAGATCCGTGAGGGAAGAGAGGGAGAACAGAGGATTGCAAGGGAGGCTTCATGAGCCAGATTTGGAGGTCTGGAGGCAACATTACTTCTACCCACATTCTAGGAATCAGAACCCAGTCACATGGCCACATCTAACTACAAGGGAGACTGGGAAATGTAGTCTTTATATCAGCGCGGGGTGAAGGAGAATTGTTTGGTGAACACATAGTAATGACTGCCACACTGTCAATGGGGTATGCGTGTTGACTATGCTGACACATGGGCACTTAAAGATTAAATCATATTAAATAGACAAAGCCAAACACAGAAACACTAATTAGGACTGATTACTAATGACTATATAATTGCAATGATGTATACTGACCAATTCAGAAGTGATTTTAAAGTACTGTGGGCTTTGTAGTTGTATGTTTTGTCCATACCGTAAAATAAAAGTTCACAGGGCAGAAAAAACAGTGGTTATGGATTCATGTGACCAGATGTGGAGTTCCATTATGATGTTTACCTTTTTGAGACTTTTCCATTAACAACACAAAAGCTTGTTTGCAGCAACATGGGTGAACCCAGAGGTCATTGTGCCAGATTGTGAAATAAGCCAGATATGGAAGGACAAATACAGTATGATCTCACAAATATGTGGAATCTAAAAAAGTTGAACACATTGAGGCAGAGCTTAGAGCAGCAGTTGCCAGGGGGTGGGGGCTGGAGAAAACAGGAAGATGTTGATCAAAGGGTTTTCAACCTTTCCATTATAAGATGACCAAGTGCCGGAAATCTAATGGACAGCATGAATGGTAATGGATGTATTAATTAATTTGATTGTGGTTATCATTATACAATGTATGCATATATCAAATCATCACATTGTACACCTTGAATATATTCAATCTTTGTTAATTTTTTTTTTTCTGAGACAGAATCTCACTCTGTTGCCCAGTCTGGAATGCAGTGGCGCAATCTTGGCTCACTGCAACCTCCACCTCCTGAGTTCAAGTGATTCTCCTGCCTCAGCCTCCTGAGTAGCTGGGACTATGGGCATGTGCTGCCACACCTGGCTAATTTTTGTATTTTTAGTAGAAACAGGGTGTCACTATATTGGCCAGGCTGATCTTAAACTCCTGACCTTGTGACCCACCTGCCTTGGCCTCCCAAAGTGCTGGGATTACAGGCATGAGCCACTGCGCCTGGCTGTGTTAGTTAAATATTTTTAAATAAAAAGAAATTAAAAATAGAAATGGAGTGTCAGTATGAAAAAATAAAAAGAGGGTTTTTCTCAATTATCTTTTCCTGATTATAAAATAAATACCTGTTATTGTAAAAAATTAGAAAAATGTTTTTTAAGGTATGTATCATTGTTCAACTCACTGGTAAACACAGTTGATTCTACTTTACAGTTCTTTTTCCTAGGCATACATTTATATATTTGAGATACTATAGACCATTTTGCAGCAGCATTTGCCATTTAACACTATTGCACAGGTATTTTTCCTTGCCACTAATATTGTTTTTCAATTTTAGTGTCTTTACAATATTTCATTATGTAGGTGCACTATAATTTCAGCCACTCTCCTGGTGGGGGACATTGTTTCCATATTTTGCTGGTATAACTCACTCTCTAAGGAATATCTTTTACAAATGGCTTAGCCCACATTTCTTTCTTTTTTTAAAAACTGTACTTTAGGTTCTGGGGTACATGTGCAGATCATGCAGGATTGTTGCATAGGTACACACATGACAAGGTGGTTTGCTGCCTCCATCCCCCCCATCACCTATATCTGGCATTTCTCCCCATGTTATCCCTCCCCAACCTCCCCACCCCCTGCTGTCCCTCCACTAGCCCCCTCCAACAGACCCCAGTGTGTGATGCTCCCCCTCCCTGTGTTCTCATTGTTCAACATCCACCTATGAGCGAGAACATGCGGTGTTTGATTTTCTGTTCTTACGTCAGTTTGCTGAGAATGATGGCTTCCAGATTCATCCATGTCTCTGCAAAGAACATGAACTCATCACTTTTCATGGCTGCATAGTATTCCATGGTATACTATGTGCCACATTTTCCTTCTCCAGTCTATCATCAATGTTAGCCCACATTTCTAATTACTTTTTAGGATGAAGTCCTTAAAAAAAGGAATTACTGGGTCAGAAAACGTGAGTGTTTTCAAGGTTCTTGATACACATTGCCCAAACTACCTTCCAGAAAGGTCATATAATTTGTATTCCTCTCTCACTTCACCTTTGTAGCATCTGGTACTATTAATATTTCTATTTTTTGCTAATTTGATAAGCAGGAAATGATCTCTGGTGACTTTTTAAATTTTTTGGATTCCTTTTGTGGCTGAATAGCTTTCTTATGTGTATTAGCCAGACATTTGTATTTTCTCTTTTGTAGATTATCTGTTCATAATCTTTTCTATTTTTCTTACTGGTTTGTATGAATGCCTTGTGTAGTAAGAATATTAATCTTTTGCCTGTCACGTATGTGGCTAACATTTTTCAGCTCATTGTTTGCTTTAAATTTTTCAGCATCTAGATGTTCACAGTCTTTGTGTGATCTAATATGTTAGTCCTTTTCTTTGTGACTTCCTTCATTATTTTATACTTAGAAACTTATTTCAGTGCAGGGATTAAATAAATATCTATCCACATTTTCTTATGGTTTTCATGTTTTTCAGGTATTATAATTTTAATATGTCAGGTTGTTTATTTTATTTTATGATGTGAGACAAGAATTTGGATATTTACACCACCAAGAGAGCCAACTTTTTTTTCAAAATCACATTCAAATAATTCATTCATTTCTCACTGACTTGTAATACCTCCTTCACTAGCTATGAGGCTCTTATTAAAGTGCAGATTTTAGAATCTGTAAAGTGAAAATAACAATCTGTCACTGACCACCCAGAGTTGTCATGAAAATATACTATTTATTTGTAGATAAATCTATAAATCACATGTATATATGTGAACAGAATGAGAGAAATAGGTTGGGCATGGTGGCTCACGCTTGTAATCCTAGTATTTTGGAAGTCTGAGGGGGTGGATAGTTGCGCTCAGGACTTCAAGACCAGCCTGGGCAACATGGCAAAAGCCTGTCTCAACCAAAAACATAAAAAATTAGCCAGTCGTGGTGGTGCACGCCTATAATCCCAGCTACTCAGGAGGCTGGGATTGGAGAATTGCTTGAATCTGGAGGGTGGAGTTTGCAGTGAGCCGAGATTGAGCCACTGTCCTCCAGCCTGGGCAACACAGTAAGACTCCCTTTCAAAACAAAAACAAAACCCAATAAACAGATGCCACTTTTGGGGTGGGGGATCAGTTTTAAAAAGCAGATGAAAAAATGACAGCAGTAAGTATATTCAGATTAAAAACGAAAATGACCTGAATTCAGGTTTAGGTCTGTTTCCTGGGGGAGCTGACCTGACCTGAATGAAGTTCTCCCAAGAAACCTTTTCCCTGGGGGCAAAGGCAGCAGCGAGCTGGGCACCAAGGCTGGTGTGGAGAACATGACTCATGGGCAGATTTGTTTCTCAATTCCTAGAAAGCTCTTTCTCATGAGACAAAATGTAGGGCTGGAAATGGGCTTGGGTTTAGAAGGTAGGGGGAGGAAACGGGGGAGGAGACATGGGAAAATGGCTGCACATTTTTGAGGCATTTTTTTCAGCATACAGACTATTAAGTGACAGCCGGGTATGGTGGCTCATATCTGAAATCCCACCACTTGGGGAGGCCGAGTAAACGGGTAGATTGCTTGAGTCCAGGAGTTCAAGACCGGTGTGGACAACATGGCGAGACCCCGTCTCTATAAAAAGTACAAAAAACAATGAGCCGAGGGCAGTGTTCTGCACCTGTAGCCCCAGCTACTTGGGAGGCTGAGGTGGGAGGATCGCTTGAGCCCAGGAGGCAGAGGTTGCAGTGAGCCGAGATTCTGCCACCGCATTCCAGGTGGGCAACAGAGTGACACTCTGTCTCAAAAAATAAATAAAATAAAATAAATGAATAAATAAATAAATAAATGAAAGTGGTTTTCAAAAGGTGACATGTTCCAAATGTTTAATCAGATCTGGGCTGGTATACTCCTGCCTAACGTGCTCTGAGATTTTTCTGGAATTTTGGTCTGACTTTGGTTTGCACCGTGCCTCATGAATGAAAGATCCCTTACACTCTACTCTCTTACGGATTTGACCACGTCTGTAGGTTGTAAAACAAACCCCAGAGTTCCACTGTTCACAGCCTTCTGTTTTCTCAGCTTTCCTTTTTCCATTTCAAAACAAAACTAAGTCATATTGCTCAGTATTCAAAAAGCTATGAGTCTAGACAGGAGATTATTAAGTGTTTTTTTTTTTTTTTTTTTCATGGAGGACAACAGTAAAAGATCTAATATCCACTCCACATAGCCCTGAGTAATTTTTTTCTGTCATCTTTAAGAATGATGCACAATGTGTGAATATGGCCCACAGTTGGGGCCTAATTATGATTCTCCAGCGAGTGCGCTGCATTTTGGAGGAGAGTCTTAAACGAGCACTTAAGCAGTAATGCCTCTGAGCACACCACTGTGGATCTGGAAGAGGGCTTTGATGCCTGCACCCGGAGCTGCCTACGCCCATGCTGCTCCCACAAGCACTTTTATCACCAACTTATTAGACCATTATGGTCTGCGATTGTTTTTTACTGCCTTTGATTTTTTTCTGTTGTCAGACATGAGGAAAGTGATGGGTAATATGATCCAAAATGCTCTTGTTTGTTTTAATCTGCTGTTTTAATATATTATGGCTTCCTGCCATTACCCTCCTCTAGCAAGGCCCTAGGGTCCCTTGGAGACAGTGGAAGCCTGGAATGTGCTGGGCACTTTGGGGATTTGGTGTAAAGCGGTGGCATGTGTGCTCCTGCCAGGTGGGACCTCAGAGCCGGGAGTGGAGCTGGCAGCTGGGTTCAGAGGCTTTGGAGGCCACTGTAAAAAAGAGTGGCCTGGGGACTGGGCAAGTGGAACTTGCTCTCCAATAGATCTCTCCGAACTGTGAGTTCCAGCAGGTGTTTGTATGGATTTGAGGTCAAAAACCTTCTTGGGCTTGAGGTGGGTTTAGGGCAGCTTCCCAAAATCCAGCTTGGCAATGGTGAGAAGAGATACCCACTCCACGAAGTGCTTCAGAATGGAGCCTTAGGGTGAGGTGTGGTCTTGGGTGATGGCATCTGTGATGATTACCCATAGTCGTGGCTCTGTCACTAACTGAGCACATCCTTTCCCTCTCAGAGCCACTTGGTCCCCCATGTCTACATGAAGAGGACAAGATTAGACCCTTCATAATCCCCAGCCTCCCATCAGCTCCCTGGCTGGCCTTCTCGATATCTTAACATAGGCAGCTGTTCCTGTTCCTCTTCCATCATATGAGAAACTGTTGGCTTCTCAAGGGCAGTGGCCAGCAAGTTGGGGAAGGCCATGAACAGGGCTTTGTTTAAAAAAAAATGTTTAATTCCAGCCTGGCCAATATGGTGAAACCCCATTTCTACTAAAAATACAAAAATTAGCTGGGTGTGGCGGTATGCACCTGTAGTCCCAGCTACTCGGGAGGCTGAGGCAGAAGAATCACTTGAACCCGGGAGGTGGAGGTTGCAGTGAGCTGAGATGGCACCACTGCACTCCAGCCTGGCTGACAGAGCGAGACTCTGTCTCAAAAAAAAAAAAAAAAAGTTTTAATTGACACATAATAATTATACGTATTTCTGAGGTACATAGTGATGGTGTCATACATATAATGTACAGTGATCAGATGAGGGTGATTAGCATATCTTTGCTTTTGCAGTGACCACCAAAGTCATCCTGAAAAACCTGTCAGAGAGACGGCAGAGCTTGGTCCACTATACACCAAGCTGGCTGCCGGCAAGGAGGTTGATCAACTCTGATGGCCTGCAGCCACAGAGCAGCCACACCTTTAATAAGAGACCCCTGCCTTGAACTCTTCATTTAATCAACGAACAAATAGTGAGTACTGAGTATGTGTGCACATCAGCTCTTTTCCTCTTCATATCAGCCCTGAGAGACATGCAGGAAGGGTGTTTATGTCCTCTTTATAGATGAGGCAACTGAGGTGCAGTGTTGGGGGCCATTGCCGGAACTGACAGTGACTATGCAGAGACTGGAATCCACTTCCCTTCACCATTAGACCAGTGCTTTCCTGCTCTATTGCAGACGGCACATCACAGAAAAACCCTCACTTCTCAATTTCACCAAACCATTTACCGTTAAGGGAGAAGGACAGGAGTTGGCCACATCTCTACACATCTCATTAAAAATGTTTCAATTTAAGAACTCTGGACTGGGCATGGTGGCACACGTCTGTAATCCCAGCATTTTGGGAGGCGAGTTGGGTGAATCACTTGAGGTCAGGAGTTTGAGACCAGCCTGGCCAACATGGTGAAACCCCGTCTCTACTAAAAATTAGCCAGGCCTGGTGGCGGGTGCCTGTTATCCCAGCTACTTTGGAGGCTGAGACAGGAGAATTGCTTGAACCCAGGAGGTGGAGGTTGCAGTGAGTCGAGATTGCACCACTGCACTCCAGCCTGGGTAACAAACTGGAAACCAAACAACAAAAAAGCAAAAACTCTGTGAGGAAAATTAGAACATACCTATGTACCTGGGCTCTGTTTAAATTTCTTTTGAGATGGATCACTATTTGTTAGTGTAAAACACTATGCTTTGGCCACAAGTAGCAACAGAAATTCCAGCACGAAAATAAAAGTCAAAATGTTCATTATCTTATGGGTAACAATGGCTTTAGGGGAGGAGGAATATTTCCCTTAAGGTGATTGACTCTTTGGTGCAAGATGGCAGATGAACACAAAATCCCAGTGAAACGACAGTAAAGACATCTAAAAATGAAAAATCCATAACAATACTAAGAATGGAATTGTTAAGCTCACGCGACTTCGATTTACGTGTTCATTTCCTCTCTCCTGTTCTTTCTGTCATCACTTGAATGCTGGATCCCTTGGAATGATATTTTATCCCTTAATTTTAATCTCATATATATAAAAGTATATATATATACTTTTTTTTTCTCCCTTCTCTTCGGGAAAGAGCAGCACAATTTGAAATGCCAAGAAAAAAATGGAAAAACCAGAGAAGAAAGGTTTGGTTCAAATATAAAATCAGCAAAAATGCGGCCTGGTTCTGAGAAATTGATGGAATGTAAGGAAAGAGAATCCATTTGACCTTCTCCTGGGTGCATTCTTCGAGAGAGAGTCGGCTAGCAACATGTGATCATATTTCCTTTTCAATGGGTCTGATCACACTCTTTCTATAGTGATCAATAATTATATAATCACATTTACATAGGTATAACTAAATGCTTGCTAGTTTCAATTTTTATAATCAAAACAGAAGGCAATTATAGTTATAGATAGAATGAGTGTCTAACAATTGACACCGCGTAGGTGATGCTCAAGCTAGAGGAATTCAAGTGAACAGAAGGGGGAGGGGCCAGCGTAGGTGCAACTTTCTTCATTTGACTTTGGGATGAGGGAAGAGATATTGTGTAAAGAAGATGGGACAAAAATAAAGATTATGTATATTATTTAAAAATAAAAAGGCAACTAATTGAAGAACCAAACACAATCATATAATGAAACTCAGAATCGAGAGAGATGATTGAAAATATTGCAAGTGAACTAAACTCCTCCTCTATTAAATAATGCAAATAACTTGACATTATCGAATCCTGGCAAGCTAAGAAATTGAAATCTATGCATATTGTTTAGAATTATGGTGGTAATTTATCAGAAGAATTTACAAAACAAGCTTAAGAGAGTTTCCTCTGAAGTATAGGACTTGTGTGGGAGAGAGTAGACAGAGGTTTACTTTTTATTTCATACCAGTATATGCAGTTTAAATTTCTTTAACCTTATGCATATATAATGTCATATTATTTTTGAAAATATAAAAATTGGTGTTAAGAATAGGTATAAAGAAAGCCCTCATTAAGGACTTGTCTCTGCTGGTGACATTTGCTAGCTTGGGTCTTTAGCTAATGATGTATCTCCTTGTCCTTTGTGGGTCCCTAGTCTGTGGCTGAGTTCCTGTTCTGTGTACTGACACACTCCATCATTCTAAATCAACATGTGCACTTAACAGCACTATTTAAGCCTTAATAAATATTGTATCATCATTTGCGGGGGATGGGGTGGAGAGAGATGGCAGCTCATATATAAGAGAGGACTTTTCTTGTCAGGGCCATTGTGTATATACATGTCAAAGAGATGGACACAGAGAGGAAGCAAATTTTCACCGAGGCTTTTGAAAACATAATACGGAAACTTATAGCACCCTTACTCATTTCCTCGGGGAAGGGAGGAAATTCAAGAGTTCCCTAGGCTGTCCAGGGCTCATGCTTCTGGTCCCAAGCAAATCCACCTTAATGTGTTGGTTCGTGGGCCCTGAATATTCTCAGCAGCATGAGGCCATGGTGTCTGGGCACTTCTCAGAGCTTTCTTATGAGAAGTAGCATCCTACCCCTCCACCTTACCCATCATCAGGCCTTGCCCTGGCCAGGGAATGGTGGGCCCCACCAAAGCTAGGTCTCCAGGACTCAAAACAGAGGCTCAGGGCCCCACTTTCCAAGTGTCCTTGGACAATGAGCTGGCTGTCAGCGCTTGGCTAGTTCTGGACCTCCTGCTCTGGGGGTGACCCTTCCCATATTCATATTTCCACCTGCCTCGAAACCTCATATTCCTTCTAATTTGGGGGCCTTTTCCATAGAAACTCTTGCCATTTCACTTAGTTCTTGCCAAATGGTTGGAATACGTATTTGGTTTCCCAAGGTAGCTACTATGAAAGAATCAGTACACATTTGGATGCATGCATTCTAATCTGTTTGTTAGAAAATCAGAGCTATGGAGTTTTTATGTTCCTAACAGTCAAATCTACCAGTGTTCTAGTGTCTTCTGATCATCTACACCTTGCTGCTGATCCCAGTACAAGTTAGTGCGAGAGCCTTCATGTGTAGAATTTCTCATAGAAGTCTCTTGTATTTATTGGGACTCCTTTTGGTTCCAAGCCACAGAAACACAAATCAAATTAGCTTAAGCAACAAAGGGAGTTTATTGGCTCTTAGCCAAGGAAGCAAGGTGGATATATGTTCAGTCATAGCTGAATCCAGGGTTTCACACAATGTTTTCAGGGATCCGTCTCTCTCACCAACTCTGGCTCTGCTTTGCTTTGTGCCCTGCCCACTTTCACATGACTTTCTCCATGTGGGACCATGATGTTTTCTGGGATCACCAGGCTTATACTTGTATAGTGTGTGATACAAAAGGAAACTGAATTATCTCTTATCTTCTTTGTTTATTACATCTTTTTTTTTTTTTTTAGATGGAGTTTTGCTCTTGTTGCCCAGGCTGGAGTGCAATAACAATATCTCAGCTCACTGCAACTTCTACCTTCCAGGTTCAAGCGATTCTCCTGCCTCAGCTTCCTAAGTAGCTGGAATTACAGGCGTGTGCTACCACGCCCAGCTAATTTTGAATTTTTAGTAGAGATGGGGTTTTACCATGTTGGCCAGGCTGGTCTCAAACTCCTGATCTCAGGTGTTCTGCCTGCCTTGGCCTCCCAAAGTGCTGGAATTACAGGCATGAGCCACCACACCTGGCCTGTATATTAATTCTTATGGAGAACTAGTATCACTTGAGTCATAAGACTTTGTACAAATACTCTAAATGGGGGAAGAAGTAGGGTGATAACCTCCCTGAGCCATATACCCCTCTCTGCAAGCAGCAACAATCACAGACAGCTCCCCCAACATCACATCTCAGTATTCTTTTAGTTAGTTCATTTCAACTAAATTTACTTCAATGTGTATTTGTTGAATGTGTATTGTGAGCCAAGCCCTGTGCTATGCATTGAAGATACAAAGATGAATAAGCAGAACAACACCTCCTTTCAAGGTGTGCAAAATACAACTGGGAAAGTAAACACTTGAACAATTAATGATAGCACCATGGGATAAATGCTACAGTAGAAATCCTAATAAAGTATGAAAAGAGCACTGGATTGTGGGGGAGAAGATAAGGAATTGTTAGGGAAAAAGAAGACATTGGAGCTGCACCTTGAATGATGACTAGCTCTTCAATTTGTGCCCCTGCTCTGTGTTCCCTTTTTTCTCCTTTCTTGCCTTCTTTTGGGTATGTTATTAACACTGTTATTCCATTTTTTCCTCCTTATTAGTTAAGAAGCACTACATTCTTCTTTTCTATTCACAAGAAGCTACTCTAGAAGTATAATATGCACCCTTGAGTTATCAAAGTCTAATGTTAGTTTCTGGTTTTGCCCCACTCTGGAGAAGCTTGGTTATTTTGACTGGGTGCTGGGCATTGTGTTTGAAAGATGTTTATAGAAATGCTTGTAGCTGGACACGGTGGCTCACGCCCGTAATCCCAGCACCCTGGGAGGCCGAGGTGGGAGGACCACCTTAGGTCGGAGTTCGAGACTAGCCTGACTGACATGGAGAAATCCCATCTCTATTAAAATACAAAATTAGCTGGGTATGGTGGTGCGTGCCTGTAATCCCAGCTACTCGGGAGGCTGAGTCAGGAGAATTGCTTGAACCTGGGAGGCAGAGGTTGTGGTGAGCCGAGATGGTGCCATTGCACTTCAGCCTGGGCAACAAGAGCCTAGCTCCGGCTCAAAAAATAAATAAATAAAGGAAATGTTTATGACCTCATATGGTGTTATCTTCCCCCAGAGAGATGTTTGCTTGTTTGCTTGTTTGTTTCTGCCACACTCCTTGGGAATGCTAGCAGTTTTGGGCAGCAAACTTGATACACATTAAAGCTTTGACATTTTCTTGGCTGAACAGATGACCACATAAGGACTGATTTACTTCCAGCTATCTAAATGCCTGTGATGCAGTCCTTAAGCATCCCAGCCATTGGTAGGCCCCCCAGATTCTGTCTTTTGTCCCCTCAGCTTTTGAGAGACTGCCAAATGCACAGCCCAGCATCTCAATTCTTCTGCGTCAGCACATGCTCCCAGATTAAAGCTCTCCCAAGCGATGTGCATCTGTCTAGGTGCCTGGCGCCTCCCACACTTTGGTTAGCCATTTTTCACAATCTTAGGTCTTTGATGCTTTTAATACAATATTTCTGTATTTCATCCAGATTTCCTTGTTATTTCCTGAGGAAGGAGTTATCTGAACTACCTAGTCTTCTTTTACTGATAGTGAGCACCTCAACAGGCAGATGGGATAGAGACGGATATTCCCAGGCAGTGGGAAAATACATGGAGTTGAGAAAGCGCATGGGAGAGTTTGGGGAGAAGTAAATGATGACGCATGGCTGGAGCAAGAAAGAGGGAAGTGGAACAGGAGGCTGGGGAAGCAGGAAAGATGCCAGCTTATGGTGTTTAGACTGTTCAGTAGCTAACTGAAGAGACTTCAGGTTTTCAGAGCAAGGGGACAACATAATCAGACCCGTGCTTTGTCACTTTAACTTTAGCTGTGGTATAGATAACGTCTTAGGGGAAGGCAGGGAAGATGAGAAAGGAACAAGACTAGCTAGAAGATGAATGTCCTCATGTTTGATGAGGTAGGACAGGAAATGAGGTCACAAGGCAATAGACAGAGTCAGGAAAAATTTTAGGAGCAGAAGCCAAGAGACTTGTTGATGTTCATAAAATTCCTTGTTGAGCTTTATATGTTGACATGCAGTCACTATCGAAACCTGTTACAGACATAGAGCAGGAGGATGAATTTATCAACTTACCTGTAACTAAATCATCCTGGCATCTTGAATGCTCAGAAAATCAGTTCTCTGGAGCTCTAATAGCTGCAGAAAATCAAATAACCATGGGAGAGTGAGAAGTTAGGGGGCATATATATATACTCATCCTTTGTCTCATGTTGATCTTCTCTGGCAAGTGTGGAAAGTCCCATACTGTGACAAAGCCTTTTTTTTCCCCCCTTTAGGCTGAGGAAGCCTGAGAAAAGTAAGTTTAGGGTTCTGTGATTGAGCAATCATCAAGCTCAGATAGGAAAAGGCAAAAACCAATTGGAAAATTGGCTGTCTTGAACTGGGGCTTAGGGATAATAGCTGACTCACCTTGGCTCCAGAAATAATTATCTTTATCGGACTCCCAACATTCCCTGCTGCTTTTGTTTTCAAACGGAGGTCCTTGGAAGCATCATCCAGCAAAAGTAATTTTAGATGATAACTTCAGTGCCTTTGAGGGGCTGTTTGTACATGATGGCAAGAGCTACAAATAGTGTGACATCATCAATAACCAATAATGCAGTCACTGATGCAGTCTCTTACCAGGGAAGGAAGGTGGTCCTGGGAATTTTTTTCTTGGAATGGCCTTTTGAAAGCCTGCACTACACTGTGACTTGGGGCAGGCTACTTAAACTCTTTGTGAGCCTTTGTGAAATGGAGGATAATAGTAGTTCCTCAATATTACAAGATAATAGTTTCTTGTAGTAATTAAAATGAGATATGACCGGGCATAGTGGCTTGCACCTGAAATCTCAGCACTTTGGGAGGCTGAGGAGGGCATATTACTTGAGGTCAAGAGTTCGAGATCAGCCTGGCCAACATGGTGAAACCTCCTCTCTACAAAAATACAAATATTAGCCAGGGATGGTAGCAATGCCTGTAATCCCAGCTACTCGGGGGGCTGAGGCAGGAGAATCCCTTGAACCTGGGGGTGGGGGGGCAGAGGTTGCAGTGAGCTGTGATAGTGCCATTGCACTCCAGCCTGGGTGACAGAGCATGACTCCATCTTAAAAAAAAAGAAAAAAAAAAGAGATACTACATGTATAAAGTGCCTGGGACAGTGCCTGGTGCATAGTGACTTCTCTGCAAGTATTAGCTATTATTTTCCTTTTGAATGTACTCATGGCATCAAATCTTTCACTTATGCAGAAAACACTTTTGAGTATCACCTATGTGGAAGACATCATTCTAGATTCTGGGGATATGAAAAGGAGTAAAATTCAGCACTTACTTCCAAACAACTCACAGTGCAGTGAGGATGATGACCAGTCAAGGGATATATCTCCAACTGAAGGATCATGGAAGGGCATGGGAGAGACCTTCAATCCAGACATAGGCCTTAAAAGATGAGTAGGAGTTCATCAGCCAATGAAAGGTATTCCAGAAAGAAGGAAAAGCGTATATAAAGGGCTAGGGGCAAACAGGTAGATGGTGCCTGTAGGTACCTGCCAGTGGCTCTAGGGTCGGAGGCTGGTTGGTAACAGGTGAGGCTGGTGGACAGATTTCAGATCAAGAAGACCTATGAGAGACACACTAAGACTTTGGACTTTATCCTAAAATGTTTATTGGAGAACCATTGGAATTGTTTTAGGAAGTGACAAAATCAGATTAATGATTTAGAACAAGTGATCTTGCTGCAATGTAGACACTGAGTTGGAGAAAATCCATTCTGTAGGCAGAAAGATCAGTGGAGACACTTTTTAAAGATCCAATACTGAAATGATGAATGAGAATCCTTGAGCCAGGCAGTGGCAGAGGGACAGAAAAAGGGGCAGATCTGAGAGATATTGAGCAAGTAAAATTGTCACCAATCAGGTAAAAGATGAGGGACACAGAGAAACCAAGGACAACTCCCAGTTTCTGAGGACCTGGACAGAGGAAGCAGAAAGTGGGGATGAATCCCAGGCTGGGGTGTTTTCACATGTGTGGAACGGAAGCCCACAGAAGCAAAGGAGTTAAGAGCTTGGGCAGCGTGTCACTAGAGATTAAGTTCTATGCTCTGGACTGGATAGAAATCAAGATGGCAGGAGGCTGGTGGATTGAGAATGGAACAGGTTGAAAAATACTCTGTTGAGAATGGATGTTATTTTGATTACAGTTTAAAGTCATTTCTAGTCAGAGCTTCTGAAGAAAGTGGGTGATCAGATAGGAAGCTATAATATTAAAAGAAACCACAAAACCAAGCTCTAACATTGAAATAGAGAAGCTGGTTTTCTTTTGTGATTGTTCAACTAGCGCTGGAGTTAGTCCTATGAAAGATCCATTAATTGGATTTTTCCTTAATTTAATTGGATGATTTATTAATTGTAACAAATGTACACATTTTGAGCCATGGCAGTACTGTTGGAATGAGGGCTTTGTCCCTTAAGTTGACTACTCTAGATATGTAGGAGTAGTTATTCCAAATACGTTTACATTACTTTAGAATGTTATTTAAGCATATTTTGTGTGTACCTTGACTCCCAATTGGATTATGAGCTTCTGAAGGAAAATGTATTATCTTAAACTTTTTGTGTGTTTTTGGCTGTTAACATAGACGTTGGGCGCAAATGAGAGTGCTCATAATTATTTGTGAAAAGAATAAGAAGACAGCGTACTTATCTTGAGAATAAATAGACAGTAAATACTGTGCTGTCTGGACTTTTCTCAACAGGAAATCTTTGGAAGTGAGCATTTTTGATAATCTCTATTGCAAATCATTGAATGCAGTCATTGAAATTCAACTGCAGTGCCAGCACATTTGAAAGAGGTCTGATAAAAATGCAAAGTCTATGCTGTCTCCAATGACTTCAGTCAAATAAAATAAGCCTAGAGGGGAAAATAAACCTTTTTCTAAAACTTCACACAGGGAAAAAGTTTCCTAAGTTTTTGAGAAATGACTAGTATTTCCAAAATGGAGTTGGATTGGGAATGTGAGAAGCCAAAGGTAACCACTGTGAAAAATAATGGGGCAATTGGGAAGCACAGGTTACCTTAATCAGGCTTGGAGAGGGGGTGATAGAAATGTAAATCTAAAGCTGCCTCTAGATCCCCTAGCTAAACAGAACTCCTCGAGGCAGAATCAATTTTTCACTGTTCGATGATGACTGCATTTTCTATAGGTTGAAAGCACAGAGGTAGGAAAGTTTCAAAGTTCTCAGGAAATAACAGGTGAATGAATTAAAAATCATTGCTTTTGCCAACACGCACTCCCTGGCCTTTTTCTTCCCCCGAAGAGTTTGGTGTCTCCATCCTGCCCTGCCTCTCCTGGACACAGTTTGCAATTCCAGCTACTAATTAGCTTGCTATTGTTTCCCAGTTTAGGAGGGAGGAGGGGCAAAGAGATCCAGGGCTACTGGAGAACAGGCCAGGATGCGAGATTTCATGGGGGACCTCTAGGGAGAGCCCAAAAAGGCAAGTGAGAGGACATCAAAGATAAATTCCCTCTGCTTCAGAACTTTGCTGAGGGTCTGCTCTACATCACACTCTGTGTGTGTGTGTGTGTGTGTGTGTGTGTGTGTGTGCATGCACATTATTGATCTGATGAACATTTTTTTTTCTTCCTGAGTTGGCGTTTGAAGCATATTTAGGGAATGCTGAACCAAGCTACTGAGATTGGGACTTTTGTAGGAACTCTGAGACTATTGTCTCCATTGCAGTGGGAGAAGTATAGAGACAGGTAATTTCTCACAAAGATGTGGCTGTTCCTCCTGAGCCCAAGCTTGGCAAGGCCCAAGTGAGGAAGGGAAGCAGCTTGCAGCTCTGTGTCCCTGCAAATGAACTCTTCACCCTCGGTCTAAGATTGAGTTGAGCTGAAGATTTTGAAAAGATGGGAAACTCAGGGCATAAAGTGGGGAAGAAGAAAGATATCCCACTTTTTTTTAAATTTTATTTTTGAGATGGAGACTTGCTCTGTCGCCAGGCTGGAGTACAGTGGCACAATCTCAGCTCACTGCAATCTCCACCTCCCTGGCTCAAGCGATTCTCTTGCCTCAGCCTCCCGAGTAGCTGGGACTACAGGCACGCGCCACCAAATCCAGCTAATTTCTGTATTTTTAGTAGAGACAGCGTTTCACCATGTTGGCCAGGATGGTCTTGATCCCTTGACCTCATTATCTGCCCACCTCAGCCTCCCAAAGTGCTGGGATTATAGGCATGAGCCACTGCGCCAGGCCAGATATCCCATTCTTTAAGTATGTGCTGTATATAGTGCCTTCCTTCCAAAGTCGACATTATGGAAGGGGATGGGGGAAGAGTAACTTCATAGTGGAGGAAACTGACAAACACTACCTCAGCCAGGTGACCCAGGTCAACATCAACAATGGAAAACCATGTCAACAGTGTCTGCCCCTGATATGATGTGATAAGAATGGGACTCTATTTCCGTGGTTGCCCCCAAACCCACAGCCTTACTCTATTCATGAGAAAAACATCAGATAAATCCCAATAGGAGGACAGTCTATGAAATACCTGGCTGGTACTCCTCAAAACTGCCAAGAGTGTCACAAATAAGGCAAGTCTGAAAAACTGTCTCAGCCTAGAGGGGCCTAAGGAGATAGGATGCCTAATGTAACATGGAATGAATGAATCCTGGAACCGGAAGAGACATTAAGTAAAAACAAAGGAAATCTGAATAAAATTTGGACTTTAGTTAATAATAATGTGTCATTATTGGTTCATTAATTGTAACAAATGTACTGTGCTAATGTGAAATGCTAATTATAGTGGAAAGTGGTTGTGGGGGAATGTGTGAGCTCTCAGTATTATCTTTGCAATTTTTCTCTAATCCTAAAACTGGTTTTTTTTTTAGACAGAGTCTCACTCTGTTGCCCAGGCTGGAGTGCAATGACGGGATCTCAGCTCACTGCAACTTCTGCCTCCCAGGTTCAAGTGATTATCCTGTCTCAGCCTCTGAGTAGCTGGGATTACAGGTGCATGCCATCACACCCAACTAATTTTTTTGTACTTTTAGTAAAATGAGGTTTCACCATGTTGGCTAGGCTGGCCTTGAACTCCTGACCTCAAGTGATCCACCCGCCTCAGCCTCCCAAACTGCTGGGATTACAGCTGTGAGCCACCTCACCTGGTCAAACCTAAAACTGTTCTAAAATCTAAAGTTTATTTTAAAAATCAACGTCCACATGAAAATATGCTCCACATTATCAGTCACTAGGAAAGTGCAAATCCAAATGAGAAGGAGATACGGCTTCACACACACTTAGGATGGCTATAATCAAAGAGGCAGACAGTAATAAATGTTGGCAAAGATGTGGAGAAATTGGAATTCCCCAGCGTTACTGGTGGGAATATAAAATAGTGCAGCTACCAAGACAATGCATGGGGAAAGAATAGTGTTTTCAATAAACGGGGCTGGGAAAATATGTAAAAGCTGGACCTCTACCTCACAACATATGCACAAACTAAAGTGGATCAAAGATGTACCTGTAAGGGCTAAACCTATAAAACTCTTAGAAGAAAAAGTAGTTGTGTAAATCTTCATGATGTTGGATTAGAGGATAGTTTCTTAGATATGGCAGCAAAAGCAAAAGCAATCAAAGAATGTGAACTGAGGGGAAGAAGAATGAGCGGGAACTCCTTGGATGAACTGGAATCCACATCTGTCCCTCACTGCCTCCTGAAAGCCAACTTTCATGATGCTGGTGCTGCAGAAGAAGCTGGCAGCCTTCATGGAGCTGCTATCACCTGCCCAGGATTTGGAACAGCTGAAGGAGGAGCAAGGGCAGGAGCTGCCGGGTGGGCTGCTGCTCTGCACCAGCAATGGGATGGGGGAGAGCCTGTGTAATCTGCAACAGCGCCAGTCACCGGTGGCCTGCACTGTGCTTCCTAGCATTAAATAAATTTTTAAAAGCCTGCTGCTTTAATTTGATTTCCAGTTCTTGTGCAAAATATCTCTTATGTTTATATGAACCCACAACTAAGCAGGGAAGAAAAATCTGGGAAATTAAGATCTAAATGGACACAGCCCAAAGCCACCACATTTCTTCATTTTCTCTCTCTCTCTTTTTTTTTTTTGAGACAGGGTCTCGCTCTGTCACCCAGGCTGGAGTGAAGTGGTGTGACCACAGCTCACTGAAGGCTTGACCTACTGTACTCAAGCAATCCTCTCACCTCAGCCTCCCGAGTAGCTTGGAGTACAGGCATGTGCTATCATGCCTAGTTAATTTTTGTGTTATTTATAGAGATGGGAATCTCACTATGTTGCCTAGGCTGATCTGGAGCTCCTGGGCTCAAGTAATCTGCCTGCCTTGGCCTCCCAAAGTGTTGAGATTACAGGTGTGAACCATGGCACCCGGCTTTTCCTCTTCCCTCCCCCTATACCTCCCCTTCCTTCCTTTCCTTCCCCCTTTCTTTTCTCTTTTTTCTTTTCCTCTCCTCTCCTCTCTTCTCCTCCCATTCCCTCCCCTCCTCTCCTCTCCTCTTCTCTCCTCTTTTTCTTACAGGATCTCACTCTGTCACCCAGGCTAGCGGTGCAAGCATAGCTTACTGTAACCTTGAATTCCTGGGTTTAAGCGATCCTCCTGCCTTGGCCTCCTAAAGTGCTGGGATTACAGGCATGAGCCACTGTGCCCAGCAGCATTTCCTCTTTTTTTTTTTTTAATTTTTCTTTTTTTTTTGAAGCAAAGTTTCACTCTATCTTGCCAAGGCTGGGGTGTAATGGCACGATCTCGGCTCACTGCAGCCTCCATCTCCCAGGTTCAAGCAAAGTGATTCTCCTGCTTCAGCATTTCCTTTTTACAGCTTAATTCCATTTAAAATTCCATGCATCATCCTAATTCTCTCTTCCAGGCCTTTGCTTCTTCCACTGCGCTTATTATAACTTTCAATTATTATTCTGCATGCTTATTCTTTAATGGTTTCTTATATGCCTCTGCACTACTTATCTATAAACTCCCCAAAAGAAAGGACTTTGTCTTATGTACATTTGAATCCTCAGAATCTAATAATCATGATGACAATTGTGATAATAAACAATAATAGCAATCACTTGTAAGAGCTCACGCCATGTGTGAGGCCCAGTTGTAGTGGTTTATGTATATTATCTTTTGCCTTATTGAACTTCAAGTACTTGGCAGAGAGCAGGTGTTCTGCCTCTGGCCTGAAACTCCCAGTGGGGGATGGTGCTCTTTGGGATCTCCAGGGCTCAGTTCAGTTGCCTAATGATCCATAGGAGTGGATGAAAGGGATTTCCTAGTGGCTACTCCTTATTCTGAGGTAAAAAACATATTGGAGGCTGGGTGCGGTTGCTCACACCTGTAATCCCAGCACTTTGAGAGGCCAAGGCAGGTGGGTTACTTGAGGTCAGCAGTTCGAGACCAGCCTGGCCAACATGGTGAAACCTAGTCTGTAATAAAAATACAAAAATTATCTGGCATCGTGGCACATGCCTGTAGTCCCAGTTACTTGGAAAACTGAGGCAGGAGAATCACTTGAACCCAGAAGATGGAGGTTGCAGTGATCTGAGATCATGGCACTGCACTCCAGCCTGCTGACAGAGCAAGACTCTGTCTAAAGAAAAAAAAATATTAAAGTAATGGGGCTTTGCAAAATCCCTTTTCTTACCTGAAGGCGCTATTTGTTCTAGAGATTTTGTCCTGACTCGCCTCTGTGGACATTTGGACCTCAAAAGCACTGCCATTGAGAGCATAAGACCCTCTGAGGGGGCTCCCTGCTGTCGGTCCAGACTTTCTGACACCCTAAATGGTCTTCCAGCAGTCCAGGCCCATCTGTCTGACAGTCAGGCTCATTGTCCATCATTTGCTAACTTGGTAGGAATGAACTTGAGCTTCAGGACATTGGAGCCAACTTCGGAGTCGAATGTTATTGAATCTTCTTTAAAAGTTGCTTTTAAACACTCTTTGCTAATATATTGCTGATAGGCTTGTGTTATTTGTGGTTCTATCGCTTTATTGATCCCTGTGTCCCTCGGGCAAGCTGAATGACTGAGGAAGCAGGAGCAGTGCCACGATGAGCACGAACGCCTCTCACAAGAGTCTGAACCCTGTGTGCTTCTGTTTCTCCAGGTTGTTCCTCTTGATTTAGGCTGAGACTGTTTAGGGAAAAAGAAAATACCCTTCAAGCTGAAGTTATAAAAGTTAAAAAAAGTTTAATGATGGAAGACATCAGATAATCCATTAAAATGGGTGGCAGCAATTCAGGAGTGAAGAAAATTTTCCCGAAGGGCAGGAGAGAGTCTGTCTTTGGGTTCTCCCACTTTTCTTTCTACTTACACCCCCTACCTGAAGCCTTTCTAGTCTAGGCACCCAGGCCACTGAAGCTACTTCCTGTGAGGAAGATGGTCTGATGGATTCATCTGGAAGGTAATGGTGATTTAATATGCTAATCTTAGCATAGGTTATGTGCACTTTCAAGAAGAGTACCTTTTAAATGAGGGACGTAGGAAGTGTCATGGCCTGCTGGTTTGAGTGTGGACTGGGAGAGTCTTTCTGGAGAGCTGTCTGTCAATATCTGGTCAAGTTTACAATACACTTACCTGATATCCAGCAATTCCACTCCTGGTATTTACCCCACAGATGTTCTCATGCAGGGCCATACAGGAACATGCACAAGAATGTTCTCTGTAGCAAAGTTTATGATAGTAGAGAGTAGGAGGCAACCTGGGGATCCCTTTCTGGAGGTGATGGATGGGAACAATGTGGTGATGCATTCTGTGGATTACTATGTAGAACTCAGAAGCAATGCATCAGAGTACACACAGTCATATAAATGGATCTCGAAAACAGGGTGATGAGTAGAAACCATAAGGTAGAGTGAGATAATCTAATATAATACTAGTTACATAAATTAAAAATATATGCACCAAATAATGATGATTTTATGTGAACACATACAAACAAAATGATAACATGGCTATGAGAGAAGGAAATGGGCATGGAACACTATCTCATTCTTAGACTACTGACACTCAGAGTTGGAGAATCTTTGTAGTGGGTGGCCATCCTGTGCATTATAGGATGTTTAGCAGCCTCCCTGACCTCCACCCTCTAGATGCCAGCAACACTTCAGCTGTGACAACAAAAATGTCTCTGGGAGAAATGCCAAATATCCCCTTGGGAGAAAATCACCCCCTGGTTGAGAACTACCTGTGTAAAGAATAAGGCTAAAAAGAAACTATATATATATATATTATATATATATATATATGTGAATGAACTTGAGCTTCAGTTCATTCATATATATATGAATGAATATATATATGCAAGAGATGTACCTTAAAGGAAAGATAAACAAAAACGAATACCCAGAGGACAACATTTAATGCCCCTCCCCCAACACACTGTGAATGGTGGGGTTTTAGATGAGAGCAGGCAGCACTTTTATCTCACATTCCATAAAGGCTACTGTCCATTCTCTGTGCGTGTAAGGTTTTCTTTTCCACTATGCATGCAGGAGGTACAAAGTCATTCTTTGTTCTTAGACTTGTGGTGTTTGAAAGCTGTCCCTGAAAGAAATGTCTGAGTGTAGCTCAGTCCTAAGTGGCTAGATGGCCAGATTGGGTTTGGAAGATGCAGCTGCTTCTCTGAAGGGACTAGTTGCCTCTCTGGTACAGTAGACCATGAATGTCCTTCTTCAGCCCATCAAGGAACAAGGACCTGGGGCCTCCTGTCTCCTGTTCAGCTCTTCCCCTCTCGGTAGAGGAGAGCCTGAGGGGCTGCTCTAACCCTGCTGAGCAGAAACATCACATGACCCACTCTCGACTGCTGTTAATTCTCTGCTGGACCTGCTGTAGAATGCTGAACAAGAAGAGGCCCAGCCAGAGAAAGGCAGCTGAGGAGCAGCAGGCAGTCATTAAGCGTGGGAAGGAGGATGGTTTCGGAGGCTGTCCATGGTTCTGATTTGACCTTCCCACAGCAGATCTTAGAGAACGTTGATATTTTATATTGCACATTTTTCCTTAGGAAAGGAATGTCTCTAATTGAAGAATAGGCCAGTTTTGGAGAGAGGGGTAGTAAGGGGAGGCATATAAATGGGTGTCTTAGGTTAGGTTCTCTGGGAAACAGACTCTGAGAGGCCAATATTTACATGTGGAGGTTTATTGGAAATGTTCTTGGGAGTAACTCCTTCCCACCGCCCCGTGATGGGTGAGGAAAGAGTTGGCTTGCAGTTTTGGGGGGAAGCTCAACTCAGGGAGAATATATTAGGAAGACTCTTTGGTCACAAATCCAGTCCATGTTCTCCAGCTCAGCTTTAACAATGAAGCTGATTTTTAAAAAGACTCTCATTTTTGTGTCTTATTTCTATTTGATATAAACTCAGAAAGAAAAGGCAGTAGTGTTATTTACTGGTCTCCAGAAAATTCAGCCAGAGTGGTGAAGGTGAAGATGCTAATGACAACACTGGCAATGATGACTTTTGAGACCATTTAAAGCTCACATGAAGTTACTCAAAGTGCCTCTGTTCAGAGACATATTTGTAGCCACTAGTTCATGCTCATACCAGGCTCTGTCTAGTTTCATGATGACAGCTCTTGCAATTCTGTGAATATGCACAGCCAACAATGATATCTTACCTGCACTTCTGTATGCTTCTGTATGGTTTGGGACATCTGAAATCATTGGTTGTAAGCCCCATGGAGTTCTACACACATGTCCTGAATGGAGTTTCCCAAGGGTGAAATGAAGACTTGGAAATGTGAGCAAATTCTGAGCAGCCATAAACCACAGCCTCACAGCTGTGAGTGCATTTAGTGGAGATGTTGGAAGGGTGTTAGCACTAGTTACTTTCACTTCTACCCATCCCAGCTGCTTAGCAATCAGAATTCCGTTGAAAGAACACAGGAGTCATAGTCTTAATCAGTGAGTACTAATATAAGCTCTGCCATTGGCTGAAGGAAAACTCGACATTAGTAATAGCTTAGCCTTGGAGTCAGTCTGTCTAGTGTGTGAAGCAAATTACTTTATTTCTCTAAAGAGCAGTTCCTTCATGTGTATTGTGTGGATAATTACAGTACTTGTCTCACAAGATAGTAGAAAAAGATGAGATAAATCATGAAAAGTTTAGCACAATACCTAGCACATAGAAAATATCTATACACGTAAGCTGTCATTATTAGATGAGGCAGTGGAAAATGATTTAGACCTCTAGCACTTAATTATTCAATGGGAATAATAATACCTGCACTATAGGTTGCAGGAAAAAATGAGATGAATAAAGGCACACAAAGTGTCATTATGTTAAAATTAACATAGAGTCTTTAATCTTTTCTAATACAGGATGGGGCTGTGTTTTCTCTTTGTTGCAATGACTGTGACTTATTTTAATAAACTTTGGCACAGACAGCTTGGTGTTACTCATGCATCTGTTTGTTCAAGCTTCAATTTGGGGGCAGTAAATCACCCTAGCCAAGAAGAGGGAGTTGGTGAGCATCATTTCAGAGTGGTCTCACTGCAGGGTGGTCACAAATAGTGCTTCAGCCATCCACATCTCAGTCCACTCCAAGACACTCGCCTATCACTGTATCATGGAAAATGTTACAAATGATTCTGCTGACTGGTAAAATTAAAGGTATCTGAGATAGGTGAGTTGGGGAAGCCCTAACTCTGCTCTTGCATGCACAAAGTATGACTTCAGTAAAACCTTTAGCTTGCTTTAGGGAATACAGGAGAGGTTTGATCCCTAAAAGTTCCTGTGTTTCATTGTCGGTCTAGAATATTACCTGCTGTCTGATGCTGCCCAAGGACTAATAAAAACCTGCCTCCAAATGTTCTTAGGTCTATCTGGAGTATGGTTAAAAATCCCAATAATACAGAGACGTCACACTTCACAGAACTCCCACAGGGGGTGGTATGTGTGGTTCTGTTCCTGATTTGCTGAATAAAACATGTTAAGTAAATACTTGTCTGTGGCTACATTTGGTCTCAGACTCACTTTCTTCAAAACATGGGAGGAAGTCATGGGAAAGTAGCTGACTCTTGCCCACCTCAAAACCTTTGGGTGGGTACCATTAGCTACCACAAGAACCTAAATGTTGTGCATAACCAAATTGGCTTAGTCGGCTCATGATAATTTTTATGAATGTCATTTCAGGGCAAAACAAGCAAGTTTATAAATTCTTCTACTAGTTGCACTTCCATTGTCAAAACTAATTGTTAAGTGACGGCTTAGGCCTTGTGGCATGCATCACCACAGTGCCACGATGCAGTGCTCTCCTGTCACCAGGGGGATTCATATTTAGTTGACACTTTCAGATGGGCTTTGAAGCTGATGATCCTGGGCTCAAATCCTGGCTCCACTGCTGTGTTACCTGGGCCAAGTATCCTAACCTCTCTGAGCCTCAAATTTCTTTTATAAAATGATGGTTGTCTTTCATAGTGATATATTCATATATATCACACTGCTTAATTCATACAATAACTTTGTGAACCAGGCAGGACAGTAATACAGTTTTATGTTCTTGTCCCCCAATTTATTGATGGGAATTTAAATGACTTTCCCAGGGCCACATATCAGTAAGAGGTAGGCCTAGGATATGAATGGACATCTTCTGACTCAAACCGTTGGTTTCTCACTCAAATCGGAGCCAGAAGTATTACTGGAGGCATGATTCAAACACTTACATATTGATAATTTGAGGAAAATACTACCTGGGGTAGTTAGGTTAGTTACCTGGGAGCAGCCACCTGGGGGCAGAAATGTAACCTACTCCCACAAAGCTAGATTACTTGGCCACACACTGAGTTATGCTCAGTTTAGATTTAGTAATAAAATTGTAGTGTTTGGAAATCTAAATGAAATGAGAGAGGCCTTTTTGGACTAGCCCTGTTTAGCATGATCCCCATTTTTTCTGAACTTGGCATTTTCTTTCTTTGTATGTGTGACTTATTTGCAATATAGCTGATATGGCTCCACAGCACAGATGACTTAGTAAGTATGCTTTATCACTGCAGCCTGAGGAAGCATGCCTTACTAATTTCCAGGTCTCCATGGTGCAGCACCGAGTGACCAGGTGCATGGGGTCACTCTGTGCTGACATCTGACAAAACCAGATGTCAGCTCTGATATCTGAGTTTGAATGCTACTTCTGCCTCTTGGTCCCAGCGTTGTTGCACCCTGCCCTAGCCTGTGTTTCCTGCATGATTGTTGTGCAGATCAAGAAGGGGGATTCTAGAGGTGACAGTATAGTGGCTGCCTCTAAGGTTGGCAACCAACATCATTAATTCTAGAAATAGTTGTGCTCAGTGAGCCACTGTGGACTGACCAATGCTTCCTCATGCTTAATAGATCCACGTGGATTTATTCCTCCTTTAATTTTCTTTTTGCAAGTGATTTCCCCCCTTCTAGCCCCACTTAAGGAGGAAAGAATCCAGGGAGAAGACAAAAGTGAGAGAAGGGACTTGCAAGGGCAGTTACCAATAACTTAAAGCATTTTGACTAAAGGATACTTCACACCATCAAATGGCTTTAGCCAGAGGCTAGACAAATGGTCTCATGTCAATGAGTTTCTAAAGTGTGGAAGTATTTTACTTCAGTGAGCCTAATCTCTCATTCAAAAGTCCCACGTAGACTTTTATATTTCTCTTAGTGGAGCTATCCTGATGTGGCTGAGACCAGAGATCCCTAGCATTGAAATTGGCCAGCTTTAGCTGTTTCCTTCTCTGAGTAACAGCGATAGACCATTAGAGGCAGGAAACAGCAAGGTGGAAGAGGTTTTGCTGATTATCTAGTTTAGCCTTGGCATAAGCTGAGACTATTCATGCAACTGTTCTCTTAAGATGTTCCTTTCTGATCACAGGTCTGCAAATACGTAAGGGCTTGACATTAGGGGAAGAATGATGCAAAAACACATTACGGTAAAGATTTCATCCTAGAACGAAAGACCATGCTGCTTTGTATTCAAGATCTCCATGATGGACCCCAAGGTGGTACTAGGCCCAGTGATGTTCTCAGCATATGCCTGAGACAGCCCAAGATTCCTCCAGCAGAAAGAACTCCATGTGTGGCTCCTGCCTTCCCGCGGCTTCGCACCCGCCCTGGACATGGGATGGCTTAGTGAGTGGTCGCAGCCACCAGCAGCTGAGGCTTCGAGTTTACCTGCCAATAAAACCAGTATCTAAATCCCTCTGGTTTGTGGAAGGCTTTTTCAACTGTATAAATTCATCCTGTTATGATACCTACTCTACAAGTTTGAAAATTGTAAATTGTTTTTTTCATAAAATGAGTTCAAGCGACACAATAAAGACATTTGAGGGAGTTAACACAGATAAGCATTGAGTTGTGAAGAAAAAACAGAAAAACAGTAGGTTTTGAAATAATATTTTGCAAACTTGGCTGCACATTAGAATCTCTGGCAGAGTTTTAAAAAATACAGATTGTGGTAGATTGTAAAAAATGGCTACAGTCTTTCACTTCTTGGTAATGTGTTTTTCAGCTTTTCCCATCAAGAAGTGAAATCTCTTTCCACTCCCACCCCTGTGAGTTTGGACTTATGGTGTCCTTCAGTCAGTAAGATGCAGCAGAAGTGATCATACCAGTTCCATGCCTTGGTCTTAAGGGGCCTTGTGTGATTCACTTGATCTCCTGGAACCCTCCCCCAGGCCAGGCTGCTAGGTGATAAAGGACAGTAGAGCTCAGCTGATTAAACTAAGGCCATCCTAGATTGGCCAGCCCCCAGCCAACTGGAGAGCTGACCACTGAGCTCAGTCTAATCAGAGCTACCCAGCTGAGACCAACCCAAATTGACAACCAACAGAATTGTGAGTTATAAATAGTTGTTTTTTAAGCCACTATACTTTACAGTGGTTTGTTCACACTAACTCTAGCAAAAGCTAACTGATACACCAATGTTTGAGGCCCATCCTTGTGGAATTGGATGAATTGGTCTGAGATGGACCTTAGACACAGTATATTTTAAAAGCTCTGGGTGATTCTCATATGCACCCAGTGTTGAAAACCACCAGTCTAGATGAAGACACTTAGTGCTTCATGGGCTGGGTTATAGGTTGAGTTAGACCAAGGGTTAACCCAACGGGACTCCTTTGAAGCTTGTGGATATCTCAATTTTTTCCCTTAAGTTAGTGGTGTATAGGTGGTATTTGATTACATAAGTTCTTTTGTGGTGATTTGTGAGATTTTGGTGCATCCATCACCCAAGCGGTATACACTGCACTATATTTGTAGCTTTTATCACTCATCCCCCTTCCCACTCTTCCCCCCCAAGTCCCCAAAGTCCATTCTTTGTATCATTCTTATGCCTTTTCGTCCTCATATCTTAGCTCCCTCATATCAGTGAGAACATACAATATTTGGTTTTCCATTC
Source organism: Ateles fusciceps (assembly GCA_036589455.1). Lineage (NCBI taxonomy): Eukaryota > Metazoa > Chordata > Mammalia > Primates > Atelidae > Ateles > Ateles fusciceps. The sequence continues at coordinate 14,292,367 of JAZHEH010000078.1, forward strand.
TGAGTTACCTCACTTAGAATAATAGTCTCCAATCTCAGACATCTAAATTTAAAATGAATAAACAGGCAGGCTGGGTGAGAATCCCAGCACTTTGGGAGGCCAAGTGGGGCAGATCACTTGAAGTTAGGGGTTCAAGATCAGCCTGGCCAACATGGTGAAACTCCATCTCTACTAAAATAAAATAAAAATTAAGCTGGGCACATGCCTGTAATCCTAGCTACTTGGAGACTGAGATGGTGGGAGGATTGCTTGAACCCAGGAGGCAGAGGTTGCAGTGAGCCATTCATTGTGACACTGCACTCCAGCCTGGGTGACAGAGCGAGACTCCATCTCGGAAAATAAAATAAAATAATAAAATAAAATGAATAAACAAACTCATTAACTTAGAGAAAATAATAAGCCAAGATATAATCTGTACAAAAACGTTAATATTTTTAAAAATCTAGGGCAAATGCAAAGATGTAAGGGACTTTTGATAAAAACCATGTTTAACCTTGACCTCATACAGGTGGAGAAACGGAAGCCCAGAGGGTTTCAATGACTTGCTCAAAGCCATACAACTAATTTGTGGCAGGGTTTAGATTCTGTATGAGGCCTTATTATTTTTTTTCATCTATTTTTCTTGACTCTTCCATAGGGTGCCAATAAAATGATCCTTCTTTTGATTTACCATATATGACCTCATACAGAATCTGTGCAAAGCCTAGGACAGGATAGCTCTAAAGTGTTAATAGGTTAAGGAAAAGGTAGCTTTTATGGAGCGTCTGTCTTTTGTGATTTATAACAAGGATGACAGGTTTGTCGATTACAAGATGTGTCTTGCCTACTGTCAGAGATAGAAATTGTAGTCTCACTAAGAAGAGCAACTTTACTGTTTTTTTTTTTTTCTTTTTTATGAAACCACAATGGGATGCAGTAGGGGGGAGAGTGCTTAATTTCTTCCATGAAAAGAGAAAGAAGGTAACTGAGCCATGGTCAATGAATTAAAGCAGTTTATTTAACATTAATTGCAGAATTTACAGCACTACCATTTAATGATAGGAATAAAAATAGAAAGAATCCAGTGTAAGTGATGTCGCAGACAAAACATCAGGGTAGGAAATGAGCAAAATTGAAAATGCAATTAACATTCAAAGAAATCTTGCAAAAGGACTGGGAGCTTATCAGGGAGTGGGCATCCCCTTGATGATGAAGTGTGATCCTCATCCCCCACCCAGGATTTCAGGGCAGCCACCGAACATATACCCTGTTGACCGTCCCTGGAAAGTCTTTCAGCACAGTCTGACTTAACATGTTTGAGATGCGGCAAAATCTGGCATATGCTTTGGAAATACAGCTCAGGCTGAAAAGACAGTAATAGTGTGGATTTGTGTGTGGGTTTTCTTTTGCAAAACAGAAGGGAGTGCAAATTTTAGGGGTGTGTTTTCCTGATTTTAAACATGAGAGGTGATGTCAAAGGGATCAACTGAAAAGAACAGTATAAAGTTTTCTCCTACGATTTTCTTGGAGATATCTGTGAAAGCAAGAAAATAAAACAAGAGGCATATAGGTGACTCTCTAATCTCTTGTCCTTTGGAATCTGGAAAGAGACCTATAAAAGGTAGTTGGGTTTCTACTAAAGGGCCGAGTTTCTAGAATAGCTACCTAGAAGGCAGGGTGGCAGATTATGGTCTTTGAGCATATGGTCAAAGGAGGCTCACACTCTATAGCCATTTTCCCATAATTTAATGGGTCCCATTTTAAATTTTAAAACTTTAAACAGACCTGGGACAAATTCTTCTCTCTTTACCTTCTTTCTTCTCTCATTATAGTCACTTTTCAATACCATCAAGCAGTCAACAGTATAGAAGAGAGGATGCAAGTCCTGCAGGCCAGCAGGTGAAACTTAAAGATATTTTAAATAGCAAAAGTAAACACATCTGAGGCCAGGGCCTAAAGTGGGAAAAGAGCCAGGACTGATTTGGATTCTGAGAACAAAACTTGATGGAAGAAAAGACACTGAAATTTGTTTTCACTCACTTTGGTAGAAATATAGTTTCTCTTGTAATAATTCACTGACCAAGGAAGGATCTACAGTACCTATGTTAATAAAGTCTTATCTTGCTGGAAATATTTGAATAGAAAGAATGAAAAAAACAAAACAAAACAAAACAGACACGCTCTTTCTGTCTGGTCCAGGATAACACTTTTAAGAAATGCAAAGGGTGAAGAAGAAAATGAATTGAAATGCTGGTCAATCCCTAATTTTCTTTTTTCATGAAACTCTTTGGCATCCTAGACCTGGGGGAGAAAAGACTGAACTGCTCTTGGATTGAGGGAAGATTAGGTGATTGGAGATATGAATTAGAAGAGAAACCAACACCAAGAATTTGCCTGTATCATCTCAGTCCCTGCATCTAAACTTCAGTGGTTATTTATCAAGTTATCATTGTGAAGCTTGTGTTATTTCAGAAATTTCAGTATGCCAGGCGTTTTACAACGTTTCATGGTAAGAAGTTTGCTGGCACCACTTGGACTTGTGTAACACAAAACAGCATAGTAAACGAAGGAAATACTATCCTACCTTCAAGGAAGTATCTGTTAATGATATGACTACCCATCCAATTGCCAGATAGTATTTGGATTTCTTTTCTTCCCAGATGGCAGGATCCTTATCATAATCTGAAAAAACTTTCCTAGAGAGTAAGCTGACTCTTAAGCTAAAGGCCAAATTGGACCAAAGCAAAGGATATAGGGGGAAAAAAACCCCACAAACTCTACAACTTTTTGAATAGGACTTTCAAGCAGAGATAAAGTAGGCATGGATGCGCCATGTTTTTGGCTGGGGTTCAGCCAGTCCCCTAACAGAGATCAACAGCACAGGCAGTGTGCACTGCCCCGCCCCCTGAGATGGGAGCAAGGCACAGGGAGATAGCGGGGTCTCCTTTTCCATCTTGTATTTTCCAGATCAAAGAATTGAGAATAACTAAAATATAACCTAGAAACAAAACAACAGAAAACCCCATTCCATACCTTGCTTTGTTTTCTAAATAATCATCTCTAAAAGGTATAGATGGGATAGCTAAACAAGATGCAGAGGCTGGTGGGAAGGAGACTTCTGATCTGGAAGAGCCCCACTGGATGGGGGGGACCTGGACCCTTTGCAACCCCAGGATGAAGGAAGAAGCCTTCGGTACTGTCCCAGGTGAAGCCACCAGAAGGGCTGCAACAACCTTGACTGGGTAGAGTGCAAGGTGGGGGAAAGGTGAGTGCCTGGTGAGCCCCAGAAGATTTAAGGTTACTATTTTCTTTTTCTTGCCTTTCATGTATGAATTGGAGTCTGCCTTCGTGCTGGCACATGCTTAAGACGAGGGGGACTGCAGGGAAGTGTTGGCGTCCAGAGAGAGTGAGGTTAGAGAGTTTTGGCCCAGTTCTCTTTAAAGCTGACAGACATAGAGGTCTCTTCCTAGTACCAAAACCTACCTTTCAGCCCATCATCTGCCTTTTCCCAGGCCAGGCCCATGTTTCCCCCAAGAGGGCAGAGGGGGAAAACCAGGTCAAGCTGAGGTAATTTCGTAGTTTTGTGTCTCCAAGGAAAAGGACATCCACTGGCACAAAGCATTGAGTAAAAACCCTTTAATAACAAAATAACATTCACCATGTAGCTACTTCAGTTGTCTGGGAAACTCAGCTTACACTTGATTCAAGATACCACTTTCCACAATGTTAAAAAAAAGGACATAAAATGGCATAACAAAATATACCTTGGATTTCATAAGACAAGTCTTATTGGCAAAGTGTAACGAGCCAGACCCATGCAATTGCCTGTGATTTAAAAAAAGCTGGGGGGCGCGGGCTGGGTACACTCACGTGTCAAACACCCCTCTGTTTTCTTTGAATCAAAAATGCATTTGAATTTGGTAGATTCTACAATATCTGCATTTAGAGGAACAGTTTGTGGGTTTGTGGGTGTCAGGAAAACTTTGCTGAAACAAATATCAGTTTTATTGTGGAAGAACACATAAAGCTTTCTGGAAGAGTAAACACTAGTACAATCATCAACTGTCTTACAAAAGCCGATTTTAAAAATTCTTGTATGTGTTCCCATCTTTGGCAGATTAATAAGGGAAAAAATAAAAAGACTATATATCAAAATTTACATTACCACAATCTACTTCGTAAGGCCAAATAAAAATATGTTTCTTTGTATTATTCATGACAGCATGTTCCTGATATATCCTCATTGACAGATAATATGAATGCTGTACTGTCAGTGATTTCCAATATTTTGCATAGCAGACTGCTGCTTTTCCACGAGGTTTCCTAGCCTGCATGCTCCTATGCAAAATAAAGTGTGCTTGGCAGTTGATTTGGCTTTATGTCGAGCATTTTGGTTTGGGAAACATGAAACTTGGGACTGGGTCTCCAAACCCAAGTAGAAGAAAGAACAAGTTTGCCCAGTCCCCTGCAACTGAAAAATACATTTGACATATAGAGACCTCATATAACTGGAGGATTTAAGGAAGATGGTTTGCCTAAAGTGGGTTTCAAAACAACTTCTTATAGTCCCTTGTAGAAGGTAGATGGAACATTGTCGGGTAGGTAAAAACTAAGTTAGAGTCACCTCCAAGTCTAGGGAGGGAGAGCCATGATAGCTGCACATGTGAAGTTTTGGGAAATGGCTGCTTATTTTTGTCCAAATCACTGGAACAGTTGGTGAGATGTCCGGGAGAGTGGACAAAAAAGCCAGAGAAGAGTGCCATTTGAGTTTCTACTGGGAACTGACCTGATGACAAAATACTAGAAGAGACCACACACAGTCAAAAATAGCCATTCCCAAGCAGAGATCAAAGAGGGCCAGAGCTGGATTATTCGCACCTCCATATACATGGCCAGTTAGGTCTAAGTTCATGAGCATAAAGCCAAAATAACTCCTTTTAGTGGAAATCAAATATGCAAAGGTGAGTTTTTCAATACTTGCTTTCAAACCCCTCTCAGATATGGTGATATATCTGGGTTATGAGGATCCCAATTTGTGGAATGCAAATTGGCTAACTCAAAAATTTGGAATAACCTTTCTCATTATAAAGTCTGAACCCAATTCAATGTGACTCATTTTGAGATTCCAACAGACGTAAAGGGTATTTTCGAGGTGAGACATCTCCCAATAACACCAATATTACCACCGTCTGGGGCTGACCTGTGTACATTTCACAGTTTAATGTATACACAACTGTTCCACAACCGCTAACAAACAATAGACGCCCATGCACAAATAAAGTCCACTGAACCAAAGGGGAAGATCTAAACTCAAAATGAAAAATGTTGCTATTAAGACCACAATGCATCACACTGCTAAATTTTTAGCCTCATGCATAAAATTATAGCACTGATTGGCAGTTGCTAATTATAATACTACACTGTTAACACAGAACAATTAATTGTTCGGACCAAGTAGCACAAATGTAGAAAATAATTATTCTTTTCAACAGAGCAAATGAACACAGATTGTTTCTTCAGCAAAATATGAAACCGTAAACTTTGGGCTCATTCTGCAACTTTCCCAATCCAGCATAAACAAAATCCAAAGGGGGGGAAAGACATACATTTTTCTTTTTTAAGCGCACCTTTTTTCATCTATTACAAAAGCACAACCTAAAACGTATAAAGCTTTTTTTCTTTTTCTTTTTTTAAATCACAGTTACCAAAAGAAACAGTGAATAATTTATTACATACGCTATAATAACATTACTCTAAACACTATTGTCTATGAGGTATATCTGAGAAAATTAAGTAAGGAATTGCGCGGGTCTGCATTGCCAACGTGCCCGGGTTCATAATAAAGCTTTGGAACCGTGAAGAACTAGAAAAAAGGGAAGAACGAGGGAGGCAGAGGAGGAGACATAGAGAAAGAACCTTTGGTATTAGTACAAATCTTGTTCTTTGCAGGGTTGCATTGCAAAGCACCACAGTACAGTAAGCCCACCAATTGACTATATGGAGGCCCAGTTGAAGCTGAGGTATTCACAGGAAGAATTAAAAAAAGCACAGAGAGGTCCAGACTGGCTAAATCGTTGCTTTGGTTCAAGCAAGGCACTCGTCCGTGGTTATGTCACACTTTGCAAGTGAAGCATGAGGCTGGGGGATTGCTGAGGAGGTGTCTGCCAAGTGGGGATGTTTTCTGTGTTCAGGCTGCCATGGCTCTTTCTAGATCCTCTCTCGTATGGGTGTGGCAGTAGGAAGGTTGGGGAAGGTGATGTTCACTTATAGGGGAGCTCTGCTGCTCAGTGAATCAAGTCATTTTTGCTCTGTCTCCCAGGGATTCTGAGAGTTCTATTTCCAATAGGAATTTGGGGAAGAAAACCAAAGCAATGTGTTCTTTGGAAGGAAGGCCTTACAGGTCTGCCTTGCATAGGGGAGAAGATGGGGCTTTGAGCTTGTTTGGACAGGAGGGAACTTTCACATCAGGTGGCACTTGAAAACTTCAGAAAGAGGGTAACAGTGTTTCCTACAGTTTTTGAATCTGTCATCTATATTCCTCTACTAGTTATGCTTTGTTGAGGCATGGAACTGATGAGTTGATTGGTCTTTTCCTCTCTTGCTTCTTTGTCTAAGCAGTCTCTTTATAAGCTCAAAGATAACTACATATGTGAAATGCAAAAGAGTAGCACTCAAAAAGAGCTATATAGACTAGAGGTGGATCTTTGCATGTGTCTAAAACCCATTTGGTCAAAAGCTGAGAGACAGATTCATTGGCTAACACACAAATCATGTTGATGAATGGATCTTAATAGTGATTTAATCATTTAATGGAATCTAAAGAAACTTGAAGAAGACCAATTAATTTCATGAGTAAGAAGGAAAGAGAGAAGCAAATTTAAGTAACCATTTCTTAAACTGGCATATCCATTCCTTTGTAATTTTGGGGTCATTTTTCATTTACCATGAATAACCCTTTGTTATCAAATGATGTACGGCTTAAACTTCTCTCATCAATACAGAGTTGGCTTACAAATGAAATGTCAACACCTATAACTGAAAAGGAAAAGGCTGAAGAGCTTAAATGTCACATGTGCCAATGGTGGTCAAATTCCCTTTCTTGATAAATACTGACTTTAAAATACCCATAATAATCAAATCCAACAAGCCAAGAATGAACTTTCTTCTCCCTCTGAATTAAAAACTTATTTATACAATGCTTTGTAATGGAAAATTTCAAAAGTGATTACACTATTGGGATCAACATGTATTTCCTAGGGCAAAAAGTCTTTGTGTTGCAAGGCAGGCCACCTTCACGAAGCCACTAATCATATGTGACTACGTTGAGATACTAATGGGACACTGAAAATGCTTGTGACTATTTTTACAGGCTGAAAATGTTCAGAGATAAACCCCAGTCCCTGTTCATTGCTAAAGGATTGCCACTGTTCTATTTGTCCCTCTGGGATCTGTCTTATGCACAGCAGCACTGCACAATAAGTGGAGTGCTCGGACAGGAACCAGGAGGCGTGTTTGGCTTTCACTCTCGAGAGTTATTTGATTTGGATAACTATTTCATTCCTCCAGGCCACCAGGGCTCGGACTAAATGATTCCTAAGGTTTCTTCCAGCTCAGCTACTCAATGGTCAGAACTTCTGAGGTTCAGTAACTGGCAATCTTCACTGTGATAGCTCCCAGCAGGGATAGAGGCCATGGCTAGGAATGAAGGCCATTTCCAACCAGTTTCCTTCCCCAATTTGGAATCACAATTTAAGGAACCCAATTACAGCAGCATCTGAACTCGCATCCTGAACATGCGGAGGGGACAGCAAACAAATAAGACAAACACAGAAAATATCCCTTTCCAAATTAGCAGCCACCGTCACACAGATAATTATTTCTTTGGGGTATCTGAGCTGTGGCTGTACATACCATATGTCAGAGAAAATCGTTCAAATTATAAAAGAGCACAAGCAAAATGCAGACCGCACAGAGAAAGAAATCTTTGGTATCTTTGGTGTCATCAACACGATTAAAATTACAAATGGAAAAAGTCAGTGAGGTAGCCTCTTTGGTTCTCACTAGAAATAGAAAGTTTTTCCTTTTTTCTGCTTTTTATTTTTCCTTTTTTGTTTTGTTGCTTTACATACACACAGAGTTCATTCTTGGAAGCAGCTAGTGTAAGGGTTTCTCTCTTTTGCTTAACGAGTTTTTTTTTTTTTTTTTTAAATTTATGTTTCCAGTTTCTGTATAGAAGCCCCGAAATCCAGGCTGGTGAAGCAGGGTCTCAGCTTATGTTTTCTGAATGCACAGGTTCAGGTTGAATAGTCATTGCTTGTCCACAAAATTTGCTCTGTTGTTCTGACAGCAAACAAACTGCAGTGCTCTCTGTTGTTTTAAATAAAAAATATAAACTATATAGTGCACCTTTCACAGATGCTGAATAAGTTAAATAAATAAGTTACAATATGAAGGCTCTGAGGGCCACAATAATTAAGAGGTGAAGTTCACCTGGTACCAGGTGGGGCTGCAAACTTAAGTTAAATAATTTAATAATTGTTACTTAGATTATTTTAAAAGCTAATTTAAGAGGGAAGAATATCCAAATTCTCTTTTTTGTAACCTGTATTTCTTCCCTGTAACAGAATTTCACTGCTTTATAAAGCAAACTAAACTTCAAGAGTATTCCAAGTAGAATTTTGCATCTCTGATGCACCATCGGTCTAGGTTTTGATAAATAAGTACAAGGACTAAAATCAAACTAAGAAAGGATGGTCAAATAATTACCCAAATCCTATACATTTATGTACTAGAAACTAATTTAAATAAGTTAATTACATGAATGATACTTAGATTGTTTGGTCATAACCCAGAGTCAAGATAAAAAACATTTTGTGGGGCGGGGTGGGGGTGTCTTCATTTTTTGACTGACAACATGTATAACCTCTTTTGATAGTCTAAATAAAAATAAAGCAGGAAATTATAACCTCTGAAGCTTTCTCATGTTAAAGACCACTTAGATGCGACAATCATGAAAAATATCACCACTCCCCGCTAGCTAATGCAGCCTCCCCAGGACCGCAGTACCACTGTCTCAACCCTGGAAACCAGAGCCCACTGTCTCCCCATTGGTTTGCGCTTGACTTTACTATTTTTCTTCTTTTTCTTTGTTTTTTCTTTTTTTTTTTTCCTTTTTTTCCTTTTTCAGGTCTTTGGATTTAGCTTTAGTTATGAAAGATCCAGAATAAAGCTATTCAACCGAAGTCATCAAGCACAGGTGTCATCCTAACATAGATGATTAAATAATATAAAAGGTTTTTTGAAAGTTGAGTTTATCTTGGATGGGCCCAAATGAAATGAATTCCAAGTGTACAAGATGAAGATGCTGGGATACTTTTGTTTTCCCTGCACTTTGGTTTTCAATGTTACAATAAATATGAAAACAAGGTACATTGTAAAAGTACCACATACATGTTAAATGATGATTTAAAATCTATTTATTGTAACAGATTACAGTTTATATGTATGAAGCATGTCTGCACACACTTGTATGTACACAGTCTAGACACCTATAGGTAACGTGTATTGTTGTAAAGACGTCTATGAGAATACATGTTAAAATATGTATCTAAATTTGTATACATCCAAGCTGACAGACCATATAAGCTTTAGGCAGACTTATATGCCAAGGTTTATGCGATCTGAAATGCCTGCTGCTAAAAATGGGAGCAGAGTGGAAGACTTCCATAGGATGAACAAACTGGTAACAATGTGTTTTTTTCTTATACACATTTTCTCCACTAAAAAAAAAGTATTAGCTGGTTAATTCCAAACAACTAACTCCAAAACCTCTAAGGAAAACTTGGGCTCTAGCAATAACTGCTTCAGGCTGTCAGTCATTTTGGTGTCTGAGAATAATGAGCCTCATTTAAGGTCCTGTGTGATTCACACAACAGCCCATCAGCCTCAATGGTAAGTTCTGGATCTACCTATGTGAGGTCCTATATATTTTAATAATGACTTTTGTATTTTATAAGTATTCTGAGGCTTTCTAAAACAGATAAACCCTCCCCCTCTTCCCTCCCTCACCTTGGAAACAAACAAATCATTGATAGAGAATAGGCATTGAGACATCCATATTTAAAGCCAACATCATTATCCTATAAGAGTTATACAACCAACTGGGGTGCCATTCTTTATTCAGTAAGGATTTTTGTGGCCGTATTGTAAAATCAGAATCTCCTGTTGTTTCAGAGGTGACTTGGTCTTAGCTAAAGATACAAAATTACTAACCTATCAAGTTTGGCAGACAAATATCAGAAAGTTATAAGTACATCAGCTCTATCCCTTCTTCTACCATTTCCACTTACTCTTCCTGGTTAGGCTAAGAAGTCCGAGTCACACAGCATCAGCAACAACAAAAACAAAAAGTCAGCTCTAACCTGTTACGAATCTAGAAGGTTATTGCCAAGGTAGTTGTGTCTGGACCTTGTGGTCAACCTCCACCACATGTATCATCTTTTTCTCCACTTTTTGATAGAGTCCATTATTCTTCAACAACATTGCAAACAGGCCTTTTCTTCTTAGATTTTAAAACATCCAACTAGTCAAACTCCTGAAAATCCAAGTTCACTACAAAGGCATACTGTCATGACACTTTGGTAATGATAATCAAACAGACATTCCTATAATCCTACAAACATTTTCAAAAGTGGGGAAGTTCCCCCCTCTACCCAGATAACAGTGATTTTAAAATCTGTTCAACTTTAATTTACTGGCACTAGGTGGGTGCCCAGTATAGACAAGGGAAAATAACTGATTATCTAAAAGGTATTTATTTTTGGCTTTGAAATATGTTGGTTGACTTAGAAAAGTAAGGGGGTGTGTGTGTGTGTGTGTGTGTGTGTGTGTGTGTGATCAGATTGACATTCCAAATTTTTATTTTATTTTAGCTTGAATTGAAAATTATTTTGAACTTCCTAAAGCCTACAACTGCCAAGAGCTTGCAGGGGAAAAGGCAGCTTAGAGGCAATTCTTTCTGGATTTCTCCAGAGGAAGTGCCATGCTTCCTGGCTCAACTAGCCTGTACCTTTAGGCATGGTGCAAGCTAAACACTTCTTTTACACTTTGGAAAAGCTTTAAATATTGGTGGTGAGTTTTTATTGTTGTTACTGTTTCCTTTTAAAAAGAAATATACTGTCTCTTTTTATTATTATTATTTCCTGGAATGAAATAACTACATCCCCAGTACCAAAATCACACTAAAACAAAAACAATGCAAGCCTATTTGTGTAAAGGAATGAAGGAAATTATTTTTCCACTCAATTTCTGTGAGAGTTTGGATTTCTGTTGCCTCAAGAATGTGAAATTTAGTTAATTGTTCTTTCACACCATCCCTTTTGCTGATGGCTGAGGAATGCCTGGAATTTTCCTTGGATTGAGGTAATGGATCCTAAACTATAACCAAATCCAAATGAGTATTTTCTCTGAAATTATTAACTTAAAATAAAATTTAAAAATCCTTGAGTAAACTCACTGGGTTAAATTCTATTACCTTTCAATATAGCATCTTTTTCTGTTAGATTTCTAACAAATTGAAATTCTGCAGGGCTTAAAATTTTGACACATAACTGTATAGATACACACATATATTTATATATGTATGTAAATAATTTTTTAAAAGCAAGCACTTCTCTCTGCTATGACATTATCTGGTATGAGATATTTATTAAAGCTCCTTGGGGGAAAAATTCTTGCCTTTTTTTTTTAAAAAAATATTATGACATGTTCTTCTGATCACCAGAGGACTGGTTAGACCAGTGTTGAGATATCAGGTCACAAAGGCAGCCTCTATTGGTCTAGACATCTTCAGAGGATGCCGGAGACCCAAATGCTGAGATTAGAGTGTCAAAGAATCACTAACCAAATCAAGCAGGCTCCATTCCTCAATCCAGTCTGGAAAAGAGCAACCATTTCCACTGGCTACATGTTACAAGGACTCATTTAGAAATACCCAAGTTGAAATCAACCCACCTGGGAACATTCCTCTGTTGAAATATGCTCTTTTCTTAGTCCTTTGACAAAGGAAACATGGAGGATGAGCAAGGGACAATGGGACACAAGGGAAAAGCCAAGGAACAATCTCCCAGGCAGGATGAATTATAAAAATTGTGGAGAGTTACGTTCTCTCACAGCCCCTGCACAGGGAGACTCACATAGGGAGAATGAGGAGGTGGCACAAAGAACAACAATGGGGCTCCCCCAGAGGCAGGACTCTGGGAGTCTCCCAAAACTTGCTTCATATTTTCTCTCCAGGATTGAGACACTCTCCCTCACCCCACCCAACACCACTGCCCACCCCAGTGCCAGCTGTGGTTGCACATAGGCTTGTCAAAATACAAATTGGTAATTACACCCTGAGGAAATCTATCAACCCATTGCAACAGAAGCTGGACTTCCCCTGTGAGAAGTCCCTTTGGTGGATCTGCTCACCAAGGGGGTTTGGCACACCTAGATGGGACAGGGCAGCTCCTGGAGAACAGATTTCTGGGCTGGCCTCATATTCTGTAACTGGTGAAAATGGATTAGTGAGCCTTCCCAGCAGTTACAGAAGATAAGCACCCCACTGTCAGGGCCCAGTTCTGGGCTGAGTCTGGCGGATGTACCTCACTCACCACCTTGTCAAGGCTGAGGCATAGAATAGAGATGATTCCGAATACAAATAAAGCTCATTTACACCATGGATCCATTTATCAACAGGTTAAATGCTAAAATGCTTGATCTTGACTTAAAACCTTTCCCAGAAACTTCCACAGAGATCTGAATACTTCAAATCATCCACAGTGGCAAATTAACTGGAATGGCATGAAAAATGAGAAAAATTCTGAACTGAATACTTCACAAATGAAGCACTGGACAAAAACAAGACATGAATTTGGACAGCAATAATCTTGGGTTATCACCAATGTCAAGTTGATCTATATATGTATTTATATATTATATATATCTTTCTTTAGAAATGCAACTTTACAGCTGATTTTTAAAAAGCTAATAGAAAAGTAGAAACTGGCAATTATTTTTACATGTTTCCCCCCACTCCCAAATGAAGCCCTGTTAGGATGTAGCAATCACGTGAAAACGAGGCTGTAAATTCCTCTATAAACTCTTTGGTTCTGTGGCTAGGGAGAGGATGCATCACCGAGACCCCTATCCCTGACCCTCACTCCCTTTCCCTCCCCTGATGATCAGACTCTGAACATAGAAGGAACCAAGTCTAAGGGTTAAGCAAAGAACATTCAAGTGATAATGCTATTCCCTACTCTCTGCTGAGCAGAGACAAAGAACTGTTCAATATCCCAACATCTTAAACTTGGAGTGCATGGAAACTTCTGAGAGATTCCATGTTGGGGTAAAAAGCTATAAAACAAAATTAAAGGGAAACAATAAAATCAAATAAATGGCCCTTTCCTTTTGTTGCTCAGAGAAACATAATTGATTACCTTTATACAGATCAATGGCGCTATTAGTATTTTAGCCAGGCAAGAGGAGATAATGAACTGAAATAAAAGGTGTGAGAAATCCTCATCTTTGGTATTGTAGCTGTTGAGGTTTCTGTTGCTCTGTTCCGTGTTCTTTTGAAAAACTGCATAGGCACAAATTAAAGACAATCTTCAACTTTAAGATTACCGTGTGAGTTGTCAAATGAAGCAGCAGCCACTGAGGCTCTTCCTTATTTCTATCTTTATCTCAACCCTTTCTTTAAAATCTGCTTCCAAAAAATGTCCCAAGAGGTCTGTTTGAACAGTGTGTCTCGCTGTTTCTTTGTTTTTGTTTTTGTTTCTGGCGTGCTTCCTTCTTATTGGTGGTGATTTCCATTGATTTACAGATTTATTTATTCATTTTTAATGGGACAGTTTTGTTTGTTGCAGAAGTAGGTGCAGAAAAAGTTTCTTTGGTTTCGATTAAATAATTCATAAAAAAGTTCAGTCTCAAGTGTCTGTAAAGAATCATTGCAGCGTTTGGCTTGCTTTGAACACCCCCATGGTGCCCACCTGGGGCCGTTCACTGGTAAATATGCACATTGTGACCTTCGCAATCTCCCAGAGTTGTGTAGGCAGCGCTCTTCCACTTGCTATGGGAAGGTGACAGCTGGCATGGCAAAGCCACTCCTCTGGGTGGCTTGGCTAACGTCTTTGGCATAGCTGGTCCGCTCAGCCTGATGGTGCGCCAAATGCAAGAGCTGAATGCCATTTGGAGTTGCAGAGGTTTTCTGATTTCTAAAAGTAATCACAGTATTTTTAGGCTAGAAAATGACAAGTCATAAATGTCTTTGGTTTGCAGTGTTCTGCTTCTTTGGTGTGCTGTGTTTTCTCCAGATTTATTCAGCTGTTTTGCAAGGATGATTCAGACAACAAAAGAGATTTAGGACTAGATGACAGTGATGAGCAACATGTATGGAAGTTTGAATGATTTTTTTTTTCTTGCTAGAAAACACAGAAAACATCCCTACTAATGGGATAGATGAGGAAAACCCCAAATCGGAAAGAGTGAGAATAGATTACATGGTGGTCATAATGCACAGTAGGAGGGACCAGATGACTGATCAACCATGAAAGACATATTAATGATCTAAAAAAATCTAGATCTTTTAAAATGCTGCATTTGCTCCATGTACTGTAACAGTTAAATTGGCCTCCTGAGTGTGCATCTGCATTATGTACAACAGAATCTGTAGCAAACTGCAATGTGCTTGAAGCCATATTCTCATCAATTCCCTAATGACTTCACAATAGGTATCTTGAAAACCCAGATGCGGTGAACCCAGAATGTTCTTACTTCTGTTTATCTTTGTTGTGCTTGATACTTTGAGCTCAAGTGAACTGATTGGTTTTTTGACGGATCCAAGACCATATGAGATTTTCAGGAGGTAAAGCAAAAAAAATTGTAAGCTGGGTCAACTTGAAGCTTTCTAAATCATTCAATGAAAAGATGTCAGAGTTGGAAAAACAGATCCTTGGATTGTTTTTCTAATGTCCATGTTTAAAACTTGTGCTCAGTAACTACCACTCTGATGTTTTTTATGTTATAGCTGTGAACTTGGACGTACTGTGGTATAATGAGGCTAAGCACGTGGAAAGCAAATGAGGTCATTCTTGTTGCTAGATTCTTCTCTTATTGTTGCATCTTGGAAGCCTAAACTCAGAGTATTTACATAGGCCAAATTCCCATTGTTTCTCAGAGGAACTCTGACTGCAAGACACTGACAGGACCTGAAGTGGGACGGATGACATTTTAAGCAATCCTGATCTTGGGTGACACCATACTGGAATTAACTCGCTTCAGGAAAGCCCCATTTGGGTTTCTGGGATGCTTAGCATGCTCAGAGGACAGTGTCTGGTTCTAAGAGATTAATTTTTCAGCTTGCACTTGGACTCCATAGCCATTAAAAACAAAAAAACACCTGGCCTATGATTACAGCTAGAATAGAAGTTTCTTTGCAAGAGAATTGTGCTTTCAAATCACCAGTGAAGGGCCCCAGCTAGGAATCCGGTGTCTTTTCCTTTGTTTTCTTTTGGTATCTGTTGTCCTCATTTGGAGGTGACTTGTGCCCAAGTGAGAGTCCTTCCATCATGCTTTGGTACACGTGCTGGAGGTGGACGAGGAGCCCCCGGTGCTCAGATCGTCTTGCCACTTCTCCAGGCTGCGGCGCCGGGCATTCATGAAGAAGTTGCTGACGGTCGTGAGCTCCAGGCCCAGCTGCTGGGAAATGGTGATCTGCATCTCCTTTGACGGGCGTTTGTTCTCCTTGAAGATGGCGAAGAGTGTTCGGCGTTGGAGGTCAGTGAACACCAGGCGGGATTTCTTCTGGGAGTTGTTCCTGTCTTTGTTTGGTTCTTGCTCTTTGCGTTTGCACGCTTGAAGGAAAAGAGAAGAAGGAGAAGAGTCAGTGGGCTCACCCGAGAAGGTGATCCATGGAAAACATTGACAAAGCTGTACAGAGAGATGTAAACCGTTAAACTTTACTGTGCAAACTGCCCAGCTGTCAATAACCAGCCTTTCCCGTCATCCCGGGTTGATGGAAGGCATCAGTGAGTGAGTGGGGGATGGGAGAGGGAGAAAGCAGCAGGGCTGTTTCACATAGTCTGGTTTTGAACTAACTGCACTTATCTTTCCCTTGCTCCAGCATATCCTTGAAACTCTTTATCTCTGAAATCAGGTGCTGTGAAGGCAGGGAGGACTCCAGACCCCAGGGTGGGGGAAGCCTGGTGAGGCAGTTCCTCTTTCATATTCACCCTCTGGAATTGTTTACAGCTGACTTGAAATTACCTTCTGGAGTCAAAACATAAAAGTGCATAGTTTTCCAAAATCAAAGCTTCTATCCACATGACTCTAAAAATTGTTAACAGAATGAAATTAGAAGTGAATGATGATATCATCCCAACCCAAATTCCTTTCATCCAGACTTTTGAAAAATTAGAATAAAACAAAACAAAACGGAAGACCAAGGGAGGGGAAAGACTATAGAAAAATTGGTTTAGCCAATTCTCATTTGGCTAGTTTGAAATTGGAAGCCAGTACAAGACAACAGGGGATAAGGGTGGGGGAAGAAGCCCAACGTTACAATAGGACTTCAGGCTTGTAGATATGTCAGTCAGTATATGCAGAGTCTCTTTGATTTAACAGAAATGAGTATCCATGCCTGGGTTGACATATGCAATCAAGGACATTATGTGTCATGACCTCTCCCTTAGTCTAAAAGTTCCTAGAAGGCAGCAACCAGGTCTCTGTAGTATTCCTGACTGCCTCTTTTGGAGCCATGAATACAATGAATGTTTGGGACAATGAGGACAAATGGCTTCTTGACTCTTTCAGGGAATCTGCACACTTCACAGACAGGTTCGGTGTCTCAGAAAAGTGACCTGTAAAGGTTAAATAATACAGTATTACAAATCGCAATGTTAAAACATGAGAATGTGTGTTAAAATCACTTGAAATGGCTGGGCACGGTGGCTCACGCGTATAATCCAGCACTTTGGGAGGCGGAGGTGGGTGGATCACGAGGTTAGGAGTTTGAGACCAGCCTGGCCAACGTGGTGAAACCCCATCTCTACTAAAGATACAAAAAATTAGCCGGGTGTCGTGGTGTGCACCTGTAATCCTAGCTACTCGGGAGGCTGAGGCGGGAGAATCGCTTGAACCCAGGAGGCGGAGGTTGCAGTGAGCCAAGATTGCGCCATTGCACTCCAGCCTTGGCAACAGGACAAGACTCTACCTCAAAACAAACAAACAAACAAACAAACAAACAAAAAACAAAACAACAACAAAATCACTTGAAATAAGTCCCAGCTCCCCACTAAGGGTGTGGTGAGAGTATGGCCTCAACAGAAAGAACTGGGGAAAGGCCAGGAAGGAGCAGAGGCCCAGATAGGGCAGTCACCCTCAGAATCAATCCCACTGGATATTCTGGTTGGAGGTTGAGAATCCCTTTGCACTGAACTGACATTCTCCCAAGCCTGGCACCCAGGGTGCTGCTCAGATGATTTTCCATGCTTCTCAAAGCCCTAGCTTGTATATTTTGTTTCCTGGCCTTTGGTCACAGCATTTCCTATTCATTGAGTTCTGTAGGCAGCATCTTATGCGGAGAGTCTGCTATGGTGTCTGAATGTTTATGTCCCCCACAAAATTCATATGTTGCAATCCTAACATCCAAGGTGATGGTATTAAGAGGTGGAACCTTTTGGAGGTGATTGGGCCAAGAAGTTAGAGCCCTCATGTATAGGGTTAGTGCCCTTATAAAATAATCCTGAGAAAGACCTCTTGCCCCTTCCACCATGGGAGCCCACAGTGAGAAAGTCTTCTCTATGAACCAGGACACAGACTATTGCCTGACACTGAATCTGCCAGCACCTTGATCTTGGACTTTGCAGCCTCCCAAACTGTGAGAAATAAACTTCTGTTGCTTATAAGCACTAAATTGTGGTATTTTGTTGTTGTGGTTGTAACTACAGCCTTACCACACAAAGACAGGGTTTAACCTGAAGACAAACACTTACGGGAAAGATATTTGGCAGCTGAATTTCCTTCTACCTAACTGGCCACCCTCCCTGCTGGATGCTGTGTGCTATAAAGTAATATGAAGGAATCACTCCTGAAATAATCAAAATGCACTGATACTCTCAAAGGGCAGGAAGAGGAGAGCCCCTAAATGGGAAAAATGTGAGGCTGTATCAGCTTTGCTAAACTCTTTCTTCCTGATTTTTCCTTCTCTCATTTCTAAAAGTATTCATACTGTCTTCAAAAAGTAAACACACAACACATCCACATAAAAACAATTTGTTTTCATCTTGAAACTCATTCTCTTGGGGCCTTTGGGCTTTCTTGGATGAGGAATGCTTCCCCTGCAATGGGAACTCAGACAGAAAGGGCTAAGACGGCTCACTGCCATCCTTCTTCTAACAGCTTACTGGTAACGATTTCTTCTTTGCTCATTCCTGTGAGGACTGCATATTTTTGTTGGATTCTGATGATTCCTGTGTGGTGGTAACATACAGAAATAGCCTCTGTAGGGTAACCTTGTTTTGAGGTCTACTCTCTCTTGCTCAATCTGAAATCCCCTAGAGAAGTGCTGCTAAACTTTAAGGTGCATAGGAATCATCTGGAGGGCTCATGAAAGTGCAGATTCTCATGCAGTCAGCCTGGACAGGGTCTGGGATTCTGCATTTCTCATGAGCACCCAGGTGATGCTGATGCTGCTGGTCCACATGCTTCGGTTTGAGTTGCATGGGTCTGCCTGATTTCTACAGTCTCAGAGGAACATGCTATGCAATGGAAAGCTCTGGATTCAAACTTGGGCTTCCCTCCAAGACCTGGGGTCTTGCAAATTATTTAACCTCTTGGTGCCCGTCTTCCTCATCTGAATAAGGAAATACAAATGCTCAGTTCTAGAGAGGCTTAAGTGAGATAACAGGCACATCTTCACTTCACACTTTCCTTCCCATTGTATTACCCCAGTAACTCTGAGCTAGGCAAATCAGGTAAGATGATTTTCATTTTAAAAGGAAATACATGGAGACCTTGGAGTGTAAGTGATGACACTGACACCACATCCCAGGTTTGCTGCAGACCCAGGGAAAGAAAGAATGAAACCCTCTCTTGTAGGGAATGGCACCCACACCTGACTACACATCAGAGGGGACCTCTTTGCAGGGCAGCCTCTGGGTCTCCACCCCTAGATATTCTGATTTTCATCATGTGGGGCCAGGTTCTGGAATCTGTGCTTCTATAAACCTCTGCAGGCCCTTTTAAGATGTAGAAAGCACTATGCTTGCCCCTACTACCACTTCAAGTTCCTGGACCACCATTCCTGCCCCTACCCCTGGGACAACTGGTACCAAGCCTTCATCTGGAGGATTCTGAATAAACAGTGATGGATGATAATCTCCTGATAACAAAATCCAGGCAAATATCTTCTGCAAACATTGGCTGAGGTCTTCTGTCAATTCATGCTCCTTTGGATTAACCACATAGCTCTCAATTTTCATACCGATATTGATTATTCTTCAGATAATGCTGTCTTTGTACTTTTAATAGGGTGATTAGACGTGTGGGTATATAGGTCCACATTGGCTTGTCAGATTATATTTTGTGTGAGAATATATATATATATATATATAGAACATTATATATATACACACACACATACATACTTAAGAGAAAAATGTTAAAGACTTGATATGAAGCAAACTGCACATAAAGAACAGATCAATACATCCTGCCTATGCCTTCCCAACAGCTTTCAGAAGCCACCAGATGCTACAGCAGCAAATGCAAAGCTGTAGCTTGGAATCTAGAAGTGTACAGCAAGTCCAAAAATCCCAAATAATCAGGCAGTATGTCCATATGTTGCCCAGGGTTTTTATAGCCAGCAATTGGCAGCCATTGATTCTGACAAAAGCAGTTGGTCAGGACCTAAAGGAAAATAAAAACAGGAGGGGAGAACACCTGCTTTGAAAGTCTAAGAAAAAGTAGACAGATCCAGTGACATCTGGGAGCTGGTGTGAGGTTGTGACCTCAGCATCCTCAGACCCGGGCTGAGAAGCCAGGTGTGCCAGGAGGCACAAGCAGAGTGCAAATGACTTTGGTGCTGTTCAATTGCTACACTCTATAGTCAACATGTGTCCATTTCTGAAAAGCCAGGAAAGTGCCAAGTAGCTCCCTCCAACCCAAGGATGCATTAGAAACCCAATGAAACAGCAGGTGTTCCACTGGCATTGATGGATTCAGTCTTGGCACAGTCGCATGCTGGTTAGGGTCTCCTGGACTCCAGCTGCTCAAAGCCAATTCTGCCATGGAAGGTGCGAGGTTAGCCCAACCCTGTCTAGACCATTTGGATCTGTTTCTTCTCCTCTGGTCTTTTAGGAGGAAAGCAGGGAGGGCATGCCAGAAGCTGATGTGTCACTACCTGATGGGGAGGTGGGTGTAGACCCCAAAAGCCCTCAGCCGTTCTTGACCTCCCTCCCTCTCACAGGGAAGCAGGTCCTATGTAAGACCATGTGGAAGGCCAAGAGCTTGCTTCCATTTTAAAGATGAAGAGAAGTCATTTGTTTACCTATAATAAGGTTACCTATGCAGATTATAGTACCTTTCCCCACTTTTTGAAAGAAATATTGACTCAGATTGGTCATGCTGGCTGTGTCCTGTGACCCAGGACCTGGTACTGGCAGGCATGCACACATCTGTGTATAATCTGTGATTAACAAGAAGGATGGCAGACAGCTACTGCCTAAAAATATAGGTTCCTTGGTAGATGAATTTTTCAAATGACTGGGTTGCCAGGGTAAAATGAGGGAAGCCCTGGCTTGGGGCACAAGCCCCCTCTGAGATCTTGAGATACGAACTTGCTTTTTCTCTGGTGGCCACTGGATTTTTGTCCCTCAGGAGGTCAGAAACAGGACAAAGAAAGTGCATCTCCAAGGATGTGCTGCTCCCCCATAGCTGATCTTTGCCAGCTCTAACCTGGAGAGAGAGAACGTCTCTCCACGACTTTTCTCCATGCCTCCTTTCTCCATGCCTCCCCCATCCCAACCCAGCTCCCTGAGGGGCCAGGTCTACTTTGCTTCCAGAGTGGTTGCTCCTGGGCATTCTAGGAGCTCAGCTGCCCTCTGACACCCAGACTGACCGGGCCTGGCCCTGTCCATTGCCTACCCACGGGCAGCACCAAAGTGTGTGGTCAGAGTCATGCAGCAAAGCTCATCAAGCCAGGGATGAGTCCCATCCAGAGGGGGATGCAAAGGGAGGCGGGACAGGGTGAGGGACCATGTGAGACCGGAGAACACCATGGAGGGCAGGAAAGGCCATGTGGTGTCTTGTGCTCTTCCTTCTCCCTCAGCTTGGGGAGGGGGCCTTGCTGCCGACTGCAGAGGTCAGTAACTGAGTAGCTTCCCTGGCCAGAAAGGCTGCTTTTCACCCATCATGCATTTTCCCTCTAGTGACAAAAGTCTTTGGATATTTGCATGCTGAGCGATAATGGGGTGTTGGAAGCCAAGGCCTCTGTGCTGGTGGGGATAGGAAGCAAGGAGAAGGATGGGAGAGGGCCCATTCCCGGACACAGGGTACAGTGACCTCAGTTGTGTGTGTGTGTGTGTGGTTGTGAGTGTGTGGTATGGAGGGTAAGGTAAGGGGGACAGTATCTGGTTGGTTCAGGGAGGCAGATAAAGTCTGGGGAATTACACTGGAACCATGTCACCTTGACACCTGGTTCCACAGGTGCAATGGTGTTAGCTCTTCAAGGCACCTGAACAACTTTTATCTCTCTTAGCAGCCTGCTCACAGAGCCACAGAACCTTAGTGTTTTGTCCAGTCCAGGGTTTCAGTTTCACATAGGGAACTAAGGCACAATGAGGTGAGTCCCTGCTGAGGCCAAAGTCTGGATCCCCCCACTGGGACTTTCTTTCCACATCATCTTTGAGAGGAAGGTGGGGCAGAGGTATGGATTCCCAGTTTACCTTTGGTGAAGGACACAGGTTTGTTTAGGGTGACCTAGTTAGCACTGGATCCTGCATTTGATCTTGGAAAACCCTTTCCCAGCCTCCTGGAAAGCCTGTGAAGAGAGACTCAACACTGGATCAGAATCCTCCAGTCCTCCCTGCCCTGGAACTGAAACTCCCCCACTCAACTTGGATAGGCTGTCTTGGCCCAGGCCACCCTGAACAGGGCAGCCCTAGCTGACCCAGCAGCTGACTGCATATGCGCACTTGAGTCCAGCTGAGATCAGCCAAGCATGGCCTGTATCAGCAGATACACCCCGCCAACAAACAGGCTTCTGGGCAAAAATAGATGTTTATTGTTTTATACCACCCATGTTGTGGTTCTGTGTTTTGCAGCATTATTGTGGTAACAGATAACTGATACAGAAGACCAGAACGACCTTTGCCTTTCTGTCCAGGGTTGAGTCAAATGTACTGTAAGAAGCTCAGATGGAAGACAAGACCCAGTTTTCTACTTCCCGTCAGTCACTTATCAGCTGTAGGACTGTGAACCTTGGTTCCGTCATCTATAGAGTGGGGGATGCTAATGCCCACCACTACAGGACATTAAGAGGCTTGCTGTAACACTTGACACACAGTAGACACTCAGGAAATGTGAACATTCATTCTTCCTTCCTTAGAGAAAGCAGAAAGAAGGTGTGTAAGGTGAGATTAAGAATTCATGATTCCAAGTCTTTCTCAACAGTAGACCAACTGCCCAGAGGCCTAATGGCAAATACAAGGTTAAAGATGTTTGGTTCCTTTGTGAGGTTGTCTCATAGCCTATTCCCAGCCTCATATAAGAGGAAAGACTACGATGTGTTTTTACATATGTGTCAGAGATCCTAATAGGTTTTGGACCACTGGAGTTTCCTAACATCACTAATTTATGTCCAAATACATTCTACATGTGATGGGTATTGTTAGCCCCTAATAAATAATGCACAAGTGCTCTATTCTCCTTGCATTCAGTAAATACTTTCCCTGAATAGTTCAATGTGATCTTCCCAGGGCAAGGGTCGGGGTGGGGAGAGAGACCATCCAGGGTGTGCATTTGTCAGCAGACACTTAGCCTCCAAGGATACAGGTTTGAAAAGTATGCCTACAGAAGAGGCCTTTTTACGTTTCAGCTGAAGAGCTCGAAGCTCCCCTCCTAGGAGGGCTTGTGCAAAGTGGGGGAGCATGACCCTTTCCACTAAGGAGGTAACACTCCTGGGAGAACACAGGGGCTGCTGTTCCATTGGAGAGATTCACTAAGACAGTCAATTGGGGTTATGTTGGAAAAATCAATTACAAAAGTAGGTTCACATTCGTACCTCTGGGCTTATTCCCTGAGAAACCTACAGGTGCTTAAGGTAAGAAAAATGGAAATAAAACCCCTTACTTCCCTGCTGTGAACCGGTGGCCCCTTTAGTACTGACAGAATGGCAAGATGATGGGAGAGGTGATGGTGTCCAGGAGAGCACCTTCCTCTGGAACTAATCTGCATGATCAAGAGCCTTTAAAATGAAAATAATAAGATTCCTTGAATTCAAACAAAGAAAAAAGACAATAAAAGAACCATACACTCTGCTAATACGTACTTGATGTCCAGTAAGCCACAAATGCTGGTAAATAGCAAGGCATGCTTCTCAGGGCCAGCACATAATTAGGTGTCAGCACATTGCCACAGGGACCTGGGAAGTGGGGGCCTAACACACAGGACTTGGGGCTCAGGTTCTAAGCAGCTCCCCTAGCCACTCAGGACCAGCTGGTACCAGAAGCATTGATCACCCACCTGGGAGGAGCCAGGCCTTGATGGAGGGGTAGGGGCTGTCTTAAAATCATTATTCGATTATTCTGTGTTCCCTAAATTTTGGAAACTATAAAAGTTCCCAGTTAGATACCTTGCAGGTTTCCTTCTTCACTGTGATTTCTGCTGCATTACCAAAGGCCACTTGTTTCAGATGACCGTGGAGCCAGTAACATAAGCCTGCCCGCCACCCCCAACCACCCCTAGAGCTAAACTCGGCCCTCGTTTCTCCAAACGTGCTGGCCTGAGTCAGATGAGAAACTTAATGGCTTTGTCTCAAGGTTGAGAGCTGACTTTCCTCAGAAATTTGGCCTTCATATACCAGATGCCAATCCATGCAGGCAGTGGAGCCAGTGACGTCCAGACCAATATCCATTTGGGAGGCCAAGGGCAGAGACAGGGTGAATGCTGTGCAAATGGATATGGAGCTGTTCTTGGTTGTTGGGCTCCCCACCTCCTTTCACTCCCTTGTAATTGTGGGTGTAGGCACAGCCCTGGCAAGACAGACCTCTAACCCATCTGGCAAATTATCCTGCACAAGGTACTCCAGCATGAACCACCTAGGGGCTGGTTGGAGCAGCACTGCCAACTGGCTTATTAGAGCAGATATTGAGGGTGGGAGAACGGTGGAGCAAGAAGAAAAAGGAGAGAGGAGGGAGAAGGACCAGAGGGCAGGAGGGGCCATGCACGAGGCACACATGCACAGTCCCCTCATTCTGGAGATGCTGGAGAATGGGGGTAGAGTCCCCCAAGTTCAGAGATGCCCAGAGCCCTGGGAGGTTCTGCGCTGCCCTGGAATGTCAGTGGGAGCCGTGTCTTGGGCTTCACCTCTGACACAGGACAAATCTCTGACCCTGGGGGGTTTCTTGTAGTATGCACTTCTTCTCATGGATGATAGGCCAGGCATGGTGGCTCATACCTGTAATCCCAGCACTTTGGGAGGCCGAGGCAGGCAGATCACAAGGTCAGGAGTTCAAGACCAGCCTGGCCATTACGGTGAAACCCTGTCTCTACTAAACCCTGTCTCCACTAGAAATATAAAAAATTAGCCAGGCATGGTGGCGTGTGCCTGTAGTCCCAGCTACTTGGGAGGCTGAGGCAGAAGAATCACTTGAACCCAGGAGGCAGAGATTGCAGTGAGCTGAGATCACGCCACTGCACTCCAGCCTGGGTGACAGAGCAAGACTCTGTCTCAAAAAAAAAAAAAAAAAAAGAAGGAAAGAAAGAAAAGAAAAGAAAGAAAATGTGGATGATAAATGGCACATCTCTGTTCTTCTCCACACCGCCGCCTTTGATTTCACTTGGACATTGGGCGGGTTATGAACAAGCTGGTCTTGACAAGCGTTAGAGCAACTCCCCAGTGTCCACTTACTGTCGGATGGAGGCAGACCGCACAGCGACCATTCTGTGTTCCCAAGCTTCAAAGACATTCTCTGAAAAAACAAGTTTTATTTCCTGTCTCTATTTTTACTTTCAATACAAAGTCACTGAAGGGGACTCAGGAAATGAGGGTTCTTGGATGTCTAACGACTTTCGTATATGGAGGCGGGGTCTGACAAAGGCCCAGAGTGCCCTTGGTGGGCAAATCTCCCAGGGGGAGGTGCAGGCCTCTGAAGCTGCCTGCAGGTGCTGCCTGTAGGAAGCACACTGGAGCCTGCACACCGAGTGGATATGTACCTCTCACCTCTGCTTCACTCTAGCAGAAGCTAACAAATATGAGAAACCTCACAGAACAGGCTTCTAATAGCAGATGGTCCAGGCCAGCTGGTAAAACCACAGAATCCTAGAAAGACAGGATTTTAGAGAGCAGTTGGTCTAACCTCGTTTGTAGAGGTAAGAGATCAGAACTCCCAGCAAGGACCACCTATGTAGTGACACATCCCTAAGAACCCATATTCCCTCCTGGACTAGAAAGGAGGGGCTTTT
Organism: Ateles fusciceps; assembly: GCA_036589455.1. Classification (NCBI taxonomy): domain Eukaryota; kingdom Metazoa; phylum Chordata; class Mammalia; order Primates; family Atelidae; genus Ateles; species Ateles fusciceps. The sequence goes on from JAZHEH010000078.1 coordinate 14,318,068, forward strand.
ACTTCCCACCTTCCTATTAGAATAAATCGTTTGGGGCACTCAGCCTTTGAAATCACAATTCTTGGTCATCTCTTCTGCCTATGCAGAAGCCTGGCAAAGAGGGATCTTCAGCTCTACTGCCAAGCTGCATTCCTGCAAGCCATCCAGGAAGTTGTGAGTTGCTAAAACAAATATTTAATTCCAGATACAAACATCTGGCTTAAGATGACTAGGAGAGCATGGGGCAGCTTCTTCAACTTTCTACTAAAACCATCTCGAAGTTCTATAATAAAACATAAATCTTAGCACACCAAAAACTAGGACTGCAGTCAGCCTGTTGTGGGGGTTCTGGGGAATTTTCACTTAAACGCAAGGCCAATGGAACTAGGTTGAAAAGGGACATCAGGATTGAAAAATAACGCCAGAGTCCTCCAACTTTTGAGAAATTTAAATTCAGCAGTCATCCATCTACTTAGTAGGTGCTGCCTTTTGAAAGAGCCGGAGTGGTCCCCCGCTCCCTTCCACCTGCAATTAAGAACTGCAAGTCTCAGAAAACAATTAGAAAAAAAAATTGTGGGGTGGAGGAGGGACACCAAGGCTGGTGTATCATTCTCTTGCAGAAGCAGTTTCCAGAGCACTCAGGGTGAGTACAGGGACAAGAGGAGCCCTCGATGTGCCGTACACCAGGGGTTGCCACATGTATTCCATTTGATGAGCTTCTCAGCAACCCAGGATTGGATGCAGGAGAGGAATGCACATCAGTCCAGCAGGGCCACATGACAAGGAAGCTGGTTAGATGGAGGCTTGCTTAGGAGTATCAACTGGAGATTTAGTATAGGGCTTAGAGAACGAATACACTAACATCCCGAAGGAGGTCATGAGCAAAACATACACCCTTTCAATTGAACACGGCAAGCCAGAATGAGTCTTGTCTCATTTGAGAATGAATAAACAGGACAAAAGAGACAATTGAAAAAATAGTAGAAGACAAAAGAAATCATTATCTGAAAATCAGAGAAAATTTAACAGATAATATCATCTAGAAACTTAAAGAACATTTTAGAGAATCATTTGATATAACAATATGATGCAAAAGAAGTGGCTTTTATGAAACAGGAACAGAAAGTTATTAAGAAGAAAAACAGACAGCAATTTGTAAGTAACCATATGTCATGAAAAAGAAGTAAGATAAAAGATGGGCTGGGCGAGGTGACTCATGCCTGTAATCCCAGAACTTTGGGAGGCCAAGGCAGGCGGCTTGCTTCAGCCCAGGAGTTTGTTACCAGCCTGGGCAACATGGCAAAACCCTGTCTTTACAAAAAAATACAAAAATTGCTGGGTGTGGTGGCTCACGCCTATAATCCCAGCACTAGGGAGGCGGAGGTAGGCAGATCACCTGAGGTCAGGAGTTTGAGACCAGCCTGCCTAACATGGTGAAACCCCGTCTCTACTAAAAAGACAAAAAAATTATGGCAGGCACCTGTAATCCCAGCTAGTCGGCAGGCTGAGGCAGAAGAATCTCTTGAACCCAGGAGGTGAAGGTTGCAGTGAGCTGAAATTACGCCACTGCACTCCAGCCTGCGCGACAAGAGCGAAACTCCGTCTCAAAAAACCAAAACCAAGACAAAAAATTAGCCAGGCATGTGTGGTGCATGCCTGTGGTCCCAGCTACTCAGGAGACTGAGGTAGGGAGAACTATTGAGCCTGGGGGTTAGAAGCTGTGGTGAGCCATGATCGTGCCACTGCACTCCAGCCTGGGTGACAGAACGAGACCCTGTCTCAAAACAAACAAACAAACAATCCTCTCCCCCCAACAAAAAAGAGGAGTAAGATTTTAAAATTTGCAGGAAAATGAGAAATACAGTAGTAGCACTGGGGGAAATTGAGAACAAAACTGACACTGTGGTGGTAATGCTAAAATTTTATGCAGTTCAAATGGTCTTTCCTGTAGAAAGGCATTCTTAGTTATTTAATAACTCAAAAATTCTATCTATAGACTTTCAATGAAAAGAAAAATAACTTGAAGACATACTCCAGCTTACTAAGAATTTAATCAAACTTAAAAGCTCAAGAATGTGATATTGACTTAACAAAGAATTGGCTAACAGCCCTATGTGGCTACGAATATCCCTGAGCTCATTGCAAACATACAAAAAAGTTTTATTACATGAATGAAGAGCACCTCTTGGTTAAGACTATACTGATGAATCTGTAGGAAGGGAGAAGGGTCGGTGTCTCCATTCACAACCAAATCCTGATGTGTAAAAACAAATGGTTTCATTAATGTTTTTCATCTTTATGTGAATAATATAGTTTGAACAAAAGACACGCCTTTGGAAAGTATCTCTGTCTTGCACAGTTTACCATCAGATTTGAAAGTCCAGTCAAAGACAATTTCAGACAATCAAACATGAAAAGCAAAATAAAATATGCCTATAAAAAAAAAAAACAAACTAGAAAGAAATGTTTCAAAGTGTTGAAATTTCAGATGAGGTGTGTAAGCACCACTGTGATTTAATATTACATTGGAAAAGCAGCCAATACAATAAAATAAGAAAAAATAAATAAGAAGTGAAAATTTAGAAAGAAAATCTATAAAGGAATTTAGGAAACTGAGTTGAGTGCTCATTATTTCACAGGCACAATTCTAAGTGTATAAACTCATTTTATTTTTACAACCACCCTCTGAGGCAGTTTATAATTAATGATACCAACGTACAGAGTGTTAAGCAAATTACTTCAAATTATATAGTAAATAACGGGCTAGGATTCAAATTCAGGTAGTGTGACTCCATACTTCTTTTACTTAACAGCGTCTTCAGGCAGAAACAGAATCCTCATAATTGTAAGTTAATATGAGGTCTTTTTTTTTTAACCTAGAAAACTCAAGATTTTGAAAGGCAAATTACTAGAAAGAATAAAAAAGTTCAGTAAGATGGCCAGTTTCAAGATGAACATAGAAAATCAATACTGATTTTGTGTACCTAAAAATCCAAGAGAATACATGATGAGCTGTTAGAAGTAGTATGAGAATTCAGTAAGATTCTAAGACTCAAGTCAGTAGACAAAATCAATTGTATTTCTCTAGAACACACCAAACAATAAATGAAAACAATTATCATTTACAATAGGATCAAACCATCAAGAATGTACATAGAATAGATCTAGCAATAGGTATACAAGACTTTGACAGAGAAAACTACAAAATTTTGTTAGAGAAATTAAAGGATATTTAAATAAATTGATTGGAAGACTCAATATTGTAAAGAGTTAATACTTTCCATATTGATCTACAGGTACAATGCAATCTCTAATCAGAATCCCAGCAGATTTCTCTCCCTCTCTTCCTTCCTCTTTCTTTCCTCTCAAGAAGAAAGGAAAGTAAGTTTGAGTTTGAGAAGCTGACTCTGAAATTTAACTGGGAATGCAAAAAAAATCAAAGAATAGTTAAGCTATTCTAGATGAAGAAGAATGTTGTTCTTCTTTCTGTTTCAACCTACCAAGATCTTTAATGAGGCTACAATGGTGTAGTACTTCAACAAGGACATACAACTCCAGACCACAGGAAAGGAACAGAAACCCAGAAATAGATCCATACACATATGGAAAATGAATTCAAGGACAAGACTGGATATGCAGAACATGAGGAACATGTGTTCTCTCCAATAATGGAGAAAAGAAAATAGGGTAATTCTTCATAATCACAGGAAAGATTTCTTAGTTGTCAAAAAGTACCAACCCAAAGGAAAAATATTTCTATATTGAGGCCCATTAAAATTAAGAATTTCTCCTGTGCAACATAGTGAGACCCTGTCTCTACAAAAAATAGTTTTAAAAAGTTAGCCGGTAGTGGTGGTGCATGCCTGTAGTAGTCCCAGCTACTTGGGAGGTTGAGGCTGGAGAAGTGCTTGATCCAAGGAAGTGAAAGCTGCAGTGAGCTATGACTGTGCCATTATACTCCTGCCTGGGTGACACAGAGAGATCTGTCTGTTTAAAAAAATTTAAGAGCTTCTGTTTCTCAAAAGACACCAATGATAGTAAAAAGGAAAGCCACAGATATTTTTGACATATATGACTGACACAGGGCCTGAATCCAGAATATATGCAATCTTCTGGAAATAAATAAGAAAATGCCAAGCATTCCAATAGGAAAACAGGCAAGAGACTTGAACAGGCACTTCACAGAAGAAATCCAAATTTTCAAAAGTTACATGAAAAGATGCTCAAAATTATCAATAATCCAGGAATTGCAAATTAGACAACATTACACACCTACCAAAATGGCTTAAATGTAAAAGTCAATACCAAGAGCTGGCAAGGACACAGCCCTGTGGGAGTTCTCCTAGGCTGCTGGTGGGAATGCAAACTGGGACAGCAGGTTGGAAGACTGTTTGGCAGTATCTGCAATGGTTGAATATATATGTGCCCTACGACCCAGAAATTCTGCTCATGGAAAGACTCTCTTGTAGCAGATTCTGTCATGTGCTGGCACACTCTCTTGGCCTTCAACACTGAGGGGCACGCCAGCCCAACTTCTAACTGCCAGTACCTTCAGCTCTTTGCTTGAGGGCTTTCTCTGGCTGCCAGATCCTACCCTGCCCACATGCAGTGCAGGCCAGAAGGGCTGGGGGAAGGGTCTAGGAGATTCCCTCAATTAGTAAATAATTGGAGCTGCCAGATAAATACCCAGCCCAGCACTCTTATTCTCCAGCTGGAACAACACTAAGGCATGTTTTCTATGGTGTTTCACAGAGTTACTCAGCAGGATTAAGCTCAAGTTGCCCACTCTAGTAATGTGCTTCATGAAGTGACTCTTATTGGGCTTCTTTCCCGTCTCTGTCTTGCTTCTCTACTCTTTTACTAGTGTTTTCTGGAATCACCTTTCAAATAAACTACTCGTACTTGAATTCTTGTTTCAGAGTCTGCTTCTGAAGAAACTCAAATTAAGAAAACCCCATAGAAATGTATGGTTAAGTACATTAGGATGCATGTACATGTACCAGAATGTTCAGAGCAGCTCTGTAATAAGACTGGAAACAATCCAAATGCCCATCAGCTGGAGAATTGATTAATGGTGGCATACGAGTTTAATGGAATATTATAGAGCTATGAAAAAGAAGGAATGACTGCTACTACATGCAGCAACACACAACAGCATTAAATGTTGGAAAAAGAAATCAGACACAAAGGAATACACATGATAGTGAGTCTATTTATATGAAGTTAAAAAAAAAGCAATGCAAAATTATAGTGGTTAGGATACTTGAGTATCAAGAACTACAAAACCAAAATGCAACAGAAAAAAACCTCCACAACAATAACAAGTAACTAGAAATAACTCTAACCAAAAAATAAAAAGGCCAAAATTAAAACTTATTTTTCCTTGCTGAGGACATAAATAAATATTTGGGGTCCAGGTGTGGTGGCTCACACCTATAATATCAGGGAGGCTGAGGTGAGAGGATCACTTAAGCTCAGGCATTTGAGACCAGCCTGGGCAACACAGTGAGAACCTATCTCTACAAAAAATACAAAAAATTAGCCAGGTGTGGTGTGTATCCCTGTAGTCCCAGTTACTCAGGAGGCTGAGGTAGGAGGATCACCTGAGCTAGGGAGGTCAAAGATACTGTGAGCTGTGATTGTGCCACTGCACTCAGGCTTGAGCAACAGAGTGAGACCCTGTCTAAAAAAAAAAAAAAAAAAAAAAAAATTAGAATAAATAGAACTCTGTGCTCTATGCATAATTGAGAAGATCAAAATAATATATAAATTCAAGCTAATTCTGTAATTTCTATGAAAAAGTGAAAATACAAGAAAGGCTAAGAAGATGTAGAAACAGAAGATGAGGAGAGAAATATGTTCTATCAGAGCTCAAGATATATCATAAAATGAAAGTAATTTAAATAGTATGATGTTGACACAGGAATTAATAGATCCATAGAACAGAATGGAGTGCAGAAACTGACCCAAGTATATAAGGAAATATAATATAAAGAAAGTATTGCATTTCAAATAGTGAGAAGAGATGAATTATTCAGAAACTGTTGGATTAGTTGGCTATCCATTTGCAATTTTAAAAAATAGATTCCAATTTCACATAATTTACAAAAAGAAACTTCAGACAAATTAAAGAATAAAGATTCAAATGTTTAAAAATGACCCAAAGCCAGGCATGGTAGCTCACGCCTATAATCCCAGCACACAGGCTGAGGCAGAAGGATTGCTTGAGCTCAGGAGTTTGAAACCAGCCTGGGGAACACAGCGAGACTCCATCTCCATTTTAAAAAACAGTAAAATTAGCTGGATGTGGTGGTAGGCACCTATAGTCCTAGCTCCTGGGGAAGCTTTAGTAGGAGGATTGCTTGAGCCCAAGATTTCAAGGTTGCAGTGAGCTATGATTGGGCCACTGCACATCAGCCTAGGCAACAGAGTGAGATCCTGCCTCTAAAAAAAATACATAAATAAAATAAATAAAAATGACCCAAGAAGCAAAACACATAAAGTAAAACAACAGCAACAACAAAAATATTAATTTGACACATCAAAGTTAAAAGGAGCATTATTAAATTTCAAAATAATACCATGGGAGAAAATATTTTCAATATATTATAGTTTATCCCTCCCTTTAGATTAATGTTTGCTTTATATACCTGGGGGCTCTAGTGTTGGGTGCATAGATATTTATAATTGTCCTATCCCCTTGTTGTATTGACCCTTTTCTCATTATGTAGTGACCCTCCTTGTCTTTGTTTACAGTCTTTGATTTGTAGTCTATCTTATCTGATATAAGTATAGCTACTCCCGCTCTTCTTTGGTTTTCAATTGCATGAAATATTTTTTTCTACTCCTTCACTTTCAGTCGATGTGTGCATTCATGGGTGAAGTGGGTTTCCTGAAGGCAACATATAGATGGGTCTTGTTTCTTTATCCATTCAATCACTTTATGCCTTTCAACTGGAGAACTGGGACCATATTTGCAATTTATAAAGCAAAAGATTTGCATCAGAATATATAAAAAACAACCCCCCAAAAGGATATGAACAAGACATTCTCAGAAAAGGAAATCTATATATGACCAGCAAGTATATGAATATATCAAGGCTCACTAGAAATCATAAAAATATAACAAAATAAAGCAATCACAAAATGCTATTTTTAAATCCAGCAATGATGCCAAAAAAGTAAAGTGGCTAATATATTAACTTTTGGCAAGTGTGGGGGAAATAGGAGCTCTCTCCTCCATTGCTGATGGGGAGCCAATTTGGAAGACAGTTTGGTAGTGTCTATCAAAATTATAGTATGTGCATCTCTATGACCTCTCACTTTGCTTCTCAGTGTTTGCCCTAGGAAGCATTCCCACAGGTACACAGGGAGGAATGTACAAGGATGTTCACTCATCATTGCTTAGCAAATAAGGCAAACAACCAAAAACGATAAACAGCCTAATTGTCCATCAATACAGAAATGGCTAAATAAATGAAAATAGCCATGCCATGGGACACTCTGCAACAAATTTGGGTTGGGAGAACCGCAATTATATGCAGAAGCTGGGTAGGCATACTATGGAATGAAAGAAGGGAGCTTTGGAATGATGCTTACAGTGTGATGCCACTTACGTGAAAACAATGCACAAACTTTGATATCTATCTCTCTGTCTTTCTACCTATTTATATACAATTTATATGAGTACATATGCAGGTAAATAAATGGACTGGAAGTACCTGGATTGGCAGACCCACTCTTTGTAGCCAGCAGAGTGGTTACTGCTGGGAAGTAATGAAGAAGACTGGTATTAAAGGAGATGGGCAAAGAGGACTTCATTCTGATCATCAATGTTTTGATTTTCATAAGTAGAATGTTTTAGCGCATTGCTTAACTAATTAAAAATAACTTTAACAAAAGCAAAACATTAATGTGGTATAATCTCCGAGTGGCAGAACTTTTTATAAAAAATGTTTTTAAGAGATGGGGTCTTCCTCTGTTGCTCAGGCTGGAGTACAGTGGCTATTCACAGGGAGTATTCCACTACTGAGCAATATAAGAGTTTTGACCTGCTCTGTTTCCAATATAGGTTGTTTTATCCTTCACCAGCCTGGTGGTATCCCACTCCCAGGAAGTCACCATACTGATGCTGAACTTAGTGTGGACAATTGATGGGCACGGTGTACTACAGTCCAGAACTCAGGCTCAAGCAATCCTCCTACCTCAGCTTCCCCAGTAGCTGGGATTGCAGGTACACGCCACTGCACCCAGCTTTTCTTCTATTTTTAATTTTTTTAAAAAATAGAGCAAGCAACATAAATAATCTTTCTTTGAAATTGTGGTAAAATATACATAACAAAATTTACCATCTTCATTACTTTTAAGGGTATAGCTCCATAGTTTTAAGTATATTCACATTGTTGTACAATCTCCAGAACTTTTATATTTTGCAGAACTAAAACTCTATACCCATTAAACAACTCTCCATTTCCCTCTCTCAGGCACCTGGCAAGCACCATTGTACTTTCTGTTTCTATGAGTTTGACAATTCTAGATACTGCATATAAGTGAAATTATACAGTATTTGTCTTTTGGTGATTGGCTTATTTTACTTAGCATCGTATCCTGAAGACTCATTCACATTGTAGTATGTGTCAGATTTTCCTTCCTTTTTAAGGGTAAATAATATTCCACTGCATGAAAACTCCATATTTTGTTTATCCATTTGTCTGTTGATGAGTTGTTGGGTTGCTTTCATGTTTTGGCTGTTGTGAATAACACTGCAGTGAACATGGGTGTACAAATATCTCTTTGAGATCCTGTTTTCAGTTCTTTTGAAGTATATACTCAGAAGAGGTACTTCTGGGTCATGTGGTAATTCACGCTTTAAAGTTCTGAGGAACTGCCATACTATTTCCGTAGTGGCTACACCATCTTACAGTCCCCACCAACAGCGCACAAGGTTCCAATTTCTCCCCATCCTCACAAACATTTGTCAGTTTTTGTTTTCATTTTGTTTTGACAGCAGCCATCCTAATGGTAATGAGGTCAAATAAACTTTCAATTGGAAGAAATGGATGTCAGAGCTCTGGGAGGGAACCAGGTTTCCAAAGTCCAGCTCAGTGTCTGGCCACACGTCTGCTGAAACTGAAGAGACTCCACCTTCATTACTCTATGTGCAAGTTCTCAGGGCAGATTTTACTCTAACCTGTCCTTACCCCAGGTTCCAGAAGATGTTAAAGTGATGTTCAAATCCCTGAACTCCCTCTCCTGCCCCTACTTCCTTTTCTCTAAGACGACCCTCTCTTCTGCTTCCCTAGACCCCTCTAGAGGACCAGGCCTCACTGCAGGCTTCCCTTTCTCCCTGCATCCAAAGGGCAGGATGAGGGTGCAGCTGTAACTAGACCACATCAAAGCTGCTCGAGATGCTCCTGTGGATCAGAACTAATGGCATTAGGCAATCACTCAGGGAACAGAGCTGCAATTACCCTTGGATGCTTTCTCCAGGATGACCACATGCAGAACACCAAGGAGAGAGTAATGAATCACCAAGTGAATTAACTGGAAGCCACTCTAATTAGTGTTATAATTTTTCATGAAAACACTAATGAATATGAAATAATGTGGCCATGAAACCACTAGGACAATTAATGCTTGAAAGTAATTTGGGGTCAGGAAAGGATACTAGAGACTGTTTAAATAAACTTGTATGTTGAGAATTCAGTGGCTCACAGCTTCAAAATATTATCAAATAAAGTTGCTACTTCAGAAAAAGCAACATCTGGATGTCTGTAGATTTTCTTTCTTTTTTCTTGTTAAGGTTCCTCATTTGGGAATAAGATGATGGTGTGAACCAAAACAGGAGCTCTCCAGGCAGTCAAGTCAGAATCTAAGTAAAGATTTGAGGAACAAGATAAAGAAGCAGGGTCCAGACATATCAAACACAGAAAAGACGATAAAGAGGAAGCCATTCTCCTTAGCACATTTAATCTCATGATCACCTGGGTGTCTATAAAAATAACTTTCTGATAAGACCCCTCAAAGGTGTGATTACAGAGACAGATGAGTTGAGCCTTGTTGGCTCAGTTGTAATTTTTATATGTGAACTTCCATCAAATATAGGATGTCTGCTGAATACATACCAGACTTGCAAAATGGACTCTATTCCAATGTAAGCCTGTAGGGATTCAGTCAGAAGCTACTGTGTGCAAAGTCAACTTCTGGGTTCTAAGCATGAGCCCAGTAAAATGTCCATAATTATTAAGGGGGTCTTGTAGGACACTGGGGGTGGGAAGTAAATAGTCTGGCTGCATGGTTGGCCAGTTTGCAAAGAGCATGACCAGTGATGAGCGTAAAGTCTGGCAATCTTGCTCATCCTAAATCTCACCTGAGAAAATGACACAAAAATTATGTTGAATACAGATGTGCCCATGTGTAACTGCAGAACTGAGGAGACAAGAGGCAATGTACCAGGTGCCATATACCCTTATGGCATCTCATTTAATCTGCACACAAACCAGATAATGTCAGGACCTACCTTCTCCTCCCACAGAGGAGGGAACTGAGGCTCTTCAAGATTAGTCCCCTACCTGACATCACAGAGCTAGTAAATGGTGGGTCAGATGCAAACTGGATCTGTTTGGCTCATGCTGTCATTGACAATGCCAAGCTTTATTCTTAGTATATAAAAGCTACGAAATGTTGGTGACTCAGGCCAAATTTCCTGCTGATGTATGGAGAAGCTACAAAAAATTAATCAATCAATAATAATAGCAGCTACTTTAGCAAGTATTTACCATTTACCAGTTGTTCTAAGCATCTATATGCATTAACTTACTTAAGGCTCACAATAACCTTACAATGTACCTACTGTTCTTTGAGGCAAAGCCATAAACAAGAAACCTTAAAGACCTTGGAAGACCTTGAAGGTTCTAATGAATTCAAAAATGTTCAAAGGCTAATTAACAATGCAACAAAAAGCAGTTCTTTGGAACAATTTTTTTTAAATATTAAAGCAGCGTTTATGGAATGCCAATTCTTCAATTACAGCTTGAACACCATTGGTTCTCTTGTCATAGAATTTAATGGAATAGCTGTCTCAAGGAGAGGCAGGATAAAAGCTGAGGAGGGCTTGTTCTTCTGTCCTCAGTAGCAGAGTGGGTGGAGTTGAAAAATAAGGAATTGTTCCTATGTCTTGTTTCCAAAGATGCATATGGGAATACATCTTCTGATAATTTACCCTATTTGCTTTCAAACCCAAGTTGGAATTCTACGCCTTTGGCCATGCAAATAAGACTTTGGTATGCTCCAAAGAAAGCTAGCTGCCTTGAGCTGGACTGTGAGTGTGTAAACAAGAGTCCTATGATTCCAGCTAATGCATGAAAGAAGTTATGAATTTAGTTCGCAATGCTCAGCATCTGAATAAATCAGCCTGCCAAACCATAGGCACAAAAATACAAGGACTTTCTGGAATTACAGGGTAAACACGTTCAATAATTAGGGACAGCTTGTTATGAATTACAGGAGACATACAACTGCCTACTAAGGGTGCCATTTCTTCACATTCAGGGGAACTGCGAGCACTGAGTATCGATTCATAGGATGCCGTTTCATATGTATGCAGGACAAATCTAGCTAAACAAAGTTATCTGCCCAGTGGAACTCAAAAATGTTTCTCAATTTAATTTTAAACAGACTTCGATGTGAAGGAAATTTAATTATGTGAGTAATATAGAACACAATGAAATGTCCATCAAAATTGCTTCCAAAGGCTTAAAATGTTTTCCTTTTCAGACAAAATAGTCAGAGCGGCTAAGATATCTATGTGAGTACAGTGTCTTAAGAATTGGGGCTTGGAAATCAATTTGATCACCTCTCTGAGTTAAGTATGCACAAATTACAGCAACTGAGATCCATATAAATCAGCTGAAGTAGCCCTCTGTACACCAGATCATTAGAGGACAGGCAGGGAAGAGGGAGGATGCAATAATCACATGATCTGGGGCAAACTCACTAATGAACTGCATCCCTTAACACCCACATTAAGAATCAAGACAAAATTGTCAAGTATTTTTTAATATTGCTTATGATTAAAAACAAAAAGCATGCTCCAGATGTAGAACCTAAGATTAAAAAACTTAGACATCGTTGAAGTCACAAATGAGCAAATCTTTTGATCTTTTTGATATCATTTACAACATGTTTCTATACTTATTGGTAAACACTAAGCAGTGTTTGCCTTGTTTAGATTTTCTTGACATAGAATAACTGAGATCTGAATTGGATGCCTCAACTTCTGTAGGCAACAGACTTGGACCTTTGCTCCTCCGGAATTTGATAATTATTGTAGTAGAACAAAATCTGAAAGTTTAAAGTGAAATCTTATTTTAAAATACAGGTTGAGGCTAGGTGTGTAATCCCAGCACTTTGGGAGGCCAAGGTGTTTGGATCACCTAAGGTCAAGAGTGTGAAACCAGCCTGGCCAACATGGCAAAACCCCATCTCTAATAAAAATACAAAAATTAGCTGGGAGTAGTGGTGGGCACCTGTAATCCCAGCTACTTGGGAAGCTGAGGCAGAGAATTGCTTGAACCTGGGAGATAAAGGTTGCAGGAGCCGAGATCGCACCACTGCATTCCAGCCTGGGTGACAGAGCAAGACTCTGTCTCAATAAAATAAGATAAGATAAGATAAAATAAAATAAAATAAGATGCAGGTTGAGCTATATGCAATCACATGGTGGGGCTTGAGGGGATCTCCAACTAGGACACTAGAGCAGTGGGATGCTGGGGAACATTTAGCCTTGCATATTTACTAAGTGCAAACTACGTGTTAGTCACTGTGGTGGGGCTAAAGGGAAGATGCAGCAGAACAAAGCTCATGGTCCCTGCTTGCTATGATCTAGCTGAGAAGATCAAGAATGTCACAAACAGTCACAGTACAAAGAGGCATGGTTCCTGTCAAGGTGGGCATAGGTTGTTAACTGTGAATGTGAAATACCCCCACACTTATCTTCTGTCTGTTGCCAAAATTAGGCCTACACTATTGGACATCCCTGATGTCTGTATATCACCATAGCAGTGGTATCTTCCAATAATAAATGAGCGAAAATATGTGGCATGAGGTAGAGTGCAAAAAACAAAACAAAACAAAACAAAGCAAAACAAAAAACTCTCTAATTTCTCAACCTTGTCTTTTCTGTGCCTTTGGTGCCAGCCATGTCTAGGCTGTGGTGCCCTAGTCAGACAACAGAGTGGCCTCTGACTACCTTATTGGGAGTCTAAGGTCCTTCAGGGAGGCCTCAGAGCTGCATACTGCTCAGCTCAACCCTGCCTGTCTCTGCCTCAATGTCAGAGGAAACTTGGTTTGGCTATGCAAGGCACAAAAATGACAGTCACCAATGTTAATTGCTTACTTAGTTATCATGCAGCACAGCAATGCATTCAATTAGAGGCAACAGAAAATAAGTCTGGAATGTTTTCATTTTAACACTAAATTCTATTCATAAATGCTTAGTCTTCAAATTTGTTACTCATGTGATATGAATGTCAAAACATAACTGTAAAAAAAGATGAAATATTACAAGGCAATATATAATTTACATGTAAGATGTATACCAAATAAATGATCTTAGTTTCAGTTTCCTACTAAAGTTGAGATAATAATAAACTCTGTTCTCACTCAATTCCATATGGATATTGTAAAGGTAAGTGAGGATTTATCCATTCAAATCTTAAATGTACAGTAAAATCAAAGAGGACAAGGGTAGTTCATGTGTTCTCACTCTTAACTACTTAGTTCAGTACAGTGTAGGCAGCAATATATTCATCTAAGGAAAAGAATAAACATAAAAATATTAACCTCTGACTTTTTTCTTTACAGGTAACTTTAAGTTATTAACAATCTAAGCACTTGTAGTATCTCAAGTAATGGCCATTTAAATGCAAGTTTAGTTTACTGATAATTAAAAATGACTTAAAATAGGAAAGTAGTCCCTCTGATCTGCTTATATGATTGCTGGCACAACTGCTCTGAGGTGGGTAAAATTTTCCACTTTGTATGAAGCAGAACAACCTTTGCTATTAACCAAGATACCACGAGCCCTGTTTTCTCCATATTAAGCTTATGACTCATTTCGGATTAACATAGAAATCCATTTTAAGTTATGTAAGCCAATATTTCTATCAATGACCAAAACATTTATAGAAAAGAATACCTCTTTTTAGATGGGGCACAGTGGCTCATAACTGTAATCCCAGCACTTTGGGAGACCAAGGTGGGTGGATCACTTAAGGTCAGGAGTTTGAGACCAGCCTGGCCAACATGGTAAAACCCGATTTCTACCAAAAATACAAAAATTAGCCAGGCATAGTGGCAGGTGCCTGTAATCTCAGCTAGTTGGGGGGCTGAGGCAGGAGAATCAATTGAACCCTGGAGATGGATGTTGTAGTAAGCTGAGATCACATCACTACACTCCAGCCTGGCTGACAAAGTGAGGCTCTGGCTCAAAAAAAAAAAAAAGAAAAAAAAGAAAAGAATACCTCTTTTAAAGAGAAGAAGCTAAAAAAGAATAACTGATGTAAGTAAATATACCCAATCTATTCGCCCATTGAGTGACTGAAATTAGGGTCTTCTATAAAGATAGGCAGGAGGCCATTAGATGACTTACTCAAAAAAGAATGCCTGGTATGGTTTCACCCGTGAATCAGCAGCCATGGGAAACCCGAAGATATACTATCTCCCCCTCCAGAGCCATGGGGGAAGAAGGAGAGACATAGAAAAGAAAGGGAGACATAGAACTAGAGAACAGTGTAAGACCAGAGCCAACAGGCTGTTCTGTCCTTTGCAATGATTGCAAATCAAGTTCAGAAAGAAAGAGAAAGGAACGGGCCAAAGTTAGCTGGGAAGACTTTGGAGAAGGAGGATTGGAGGCAACTAGGAATAATAGGACCTGGAGAGGGATGGATGAGATAAGAAATTCCAGGTAGAAGGAACAGCATGTGCAAAGACATGGACAGGACAGTGAGGACAACATCTGAGCAGAATAGTGAGGAGAACTTCCTGACTGGGGTGGGTTACCTTGGGGTACTAGAGCCAACTGGCAAAATGGGTCCGTAGTCTAGTGTCTAGTAATGATCATTTCACATCTCTTGCTCCACTGGTGATAATCTGAAGATTTGGATAAGACTCAACCCTACTTTGAGATTCCCTTTAGAATTAATATATGGTTATAACATTGTAATTTGGGAGGAAAATGACATTAATGAGAACTTGACATTGTGAAATTCTTCTCCTAAATGATGTGCAGGGGCTGATGATTCTTTTTCAGATGCTGTCTACAATAATTTGGGGAAATACAATGGGTAGAAATAGTGTCATATAAAAGAAACATATTTGTTAACTTATTCACAGATATTTATTGGCTGCCT
Source organism: Ateles fusciceps (assembly GCA_036589455.1). Classification (NCBI taxonomy): domain Eukaryota; kingdom Metazoa; phylum Chordata; class Mammalia; order Primates; family Atelidae; genus Ateles; species Ateles fusciceps. The sequence continues at coordinate 14,333,457 of JAZHEH010000078.1, forward strand.
CCTCTATGCTGTATCCAGCCTCCTCTTCTGGATCTTAATCTAATGGGCTGACACTGACAAGTCAGCATGTGATACCTATCTATGTTCTAAATGCAAAGGGAGGGAGGAGATCCCAATTTAGAAGGACAGAGAAGGCTTCACAAAGGCAGGGACATTTATGTACGGGAAGAATGGGATCCTGAGAAGGCAGTAGAGGATTTGGTCTTCAACAGGAAGTCCATCTCTTCCTCTTCAGAAGAATGAAAGAAAGGACGAGAAGGGTTAGTTATTGAAAGTGAATAAATAATTCGCTCTTGTCCCCTGAACATGAACTGAAATGAACTCTAGTATACATTAGGAGGCAACTGCATCCAAGAAGAATTTTTCCTCTACATCTTTTAGATTTGGGGATCTATGGCACTAATTCAGAAGAACATCAAATTATCTTACTCCACACATTTTTCAGTATTTGGAGTCAAAACAGATAATAGGAAAGGTCTTGTTTATGTTACAGTTCTGTCAAAATATCTTTTCAAGAGCATACTGGGTTCACTACAAAGGAAATGTATTCAGTACAAGTCCTTGTAGAATGTAATGCCTCATTTTAATAAGATGCAGTGTTGCATATAAAGTAGGCCAAAAAGGCTACACTTACTGTTGCCAAATCTGTTTTTACTGGAAAAGGTTTTGACAGTATCACCCAACAACTCCTCGGAAGGGTATGTCTGCAAATTCAAAGATTACACAGCTGTAAGAAGCTTCTTTAGTAACTGCTTACCACATGTGTTTAACACCCATTTTTAGATCTGTTCCTGTTCATTTTTAGAACAATATTTGGGGTATTTAGACACACAGAAACATTTTTTTTTTCAACATCAAATTTGAATGTTCTACCAGGGTTGTTTTTTTTTAGGCTGGATTTTCCCTCCTTTTACACAAGAGACACTTGGAACTTAAAGATAAATTGTCACAGGGAAAAAAATCTCACTTATCACACCCTTGACTTTAAAAGGAAACGTACTTCTCTGTTCCAATGCTCCACCTCCCTGAGAACCACTTTAGCAATAAATTAGGTCTGAACTAAAGTTCTTTGAAACAAAGCAAACATTTTACATTTTAATTAGCTTTGGGAAGTCAAGGGCCATTTTACTCAAAACCCAAAGAAATGTGAGTTATGCTCAATCATCGACCAAAAGGACTCACCTGTGTCTTTTCTCTGAAATAAAAACAGAAATAAAGCAGAGCAACTGATTGAAAAAGGCCAGAGTCAAGAGTCAGTGCCTACTGTCAGCTCTCACCCTGGCCAGTGCCATATGACTGCTTGGAGGAAGTCACTCAACATCTCTGGCCCTTTGTAGGGTGTCAGGGGCAGAACAGTGGCAAGGTTTTTCTTAAAAAGAGCCTCATTACTAGGCTCTCAAGAAATCAAGTCCAGTTTTTGATTTATTGAAGGTGGTGATGCTCCACAGTTTGGCTCTCCCTGTGACATTACTGCTGATATAATGTGAGAATAGTGTTTAATGTAATGAAGTCATGCTTTCAAAAATCAGGAGCATGCAACTGGGGAAACAAAAGCATACATTTGTGTATACCTGGGGGTGGGGGCGTGGGGCAGGCAGACAGTACTGCTTGAAAGGAAATCCTAAATCTAAAATATCCCGTTAAGTGCGGCAACATGGAGAAAAATAGTTCAATACCCCGCCCCCCAGCGGAGGTAATGTCCTTCCTCTTCAGAAGGAAAGAGTCTTTCAGCATCTTTTGTCTTCTCACTCAGACACCGCCTCTTCTTCCCTTTATTATCGCTAATCTCACACAGATAACCGAAAAGCCACAGGGCTCCAGAGGAAAATATGAGGTCCTGCACTGGGGCGCTGAGTTCTACAGAGCTGGAGTTACTGGTCAAGCTGTTGCCTGGATTTAACCCGGATAGAGGGTCCATCTCCCTTGTGTAGGCTGAGGTGGAGATTCCCTCAGACAGCGGTCCTCCATGGCGCTGTTCGTGGTGCTGAAGCCCGTGCCGGGCCGGGAGGCAGCAACCCACCCACAGGCGGTCTGCTACCAGGGACTCCAGGCAGGGGTCCTTGTGAAGCAAGTCTGGAAACAGTTGCCCCCTAACAGAGCTGCAGCCAGCTCCACAGGCTAGCTCCAAGTTTAGCTCACTGGCTCACTTCTTTGCAATTGCAAAACGGCTGGTTCACTTTTTCTCTTCCAGGGGATTTCACAAAGCCCACGTGGAGTTTGCTGATTTGGCATATTTCTTTCTCCATGTCCTCCCTGTAGATGCTAATTTTCTCCCATCCTCTCTCCTTTGTACAATATTTTACCTTTGCAGAGCACCTTACAGTTGGCACAGCCCTCACTGGCACAATCAACTGAGCCATTTTTCTTCCACACATAACCATTCCTTTTCCCTCCCACAGCTATTTTTTTATTTCTTTGCTTCTCCTCCCCCAAGCACAGTCTAACTAAGCAGACTATTGCCTCAACGTGCAGGATGAGCAAATCACCTCACCTATGACAGCAGAACTGTTGATTTCTTCCTGGCAATGAATTAGAAGAGGCAGAGGTTAGCGTTTCAAAGGACCAGGAAAAAAGCCCTTTAAGCTATTCCTAGGAAGATAATATTTGTATGGGTGGTGATCTGGAGGGTGGGGAATGGGGACACAGATATTAGGAACAAAGTGAAGGAAGGGGCTTGGACCTTGCGGGAGGTGCAGGGCTTAGTGCAGTTAGAAGACTTCCGGCAGGTGGCACTCTAGTTCACCTGCTGGCAGTGGAAGCCCTGACTGTGCTCCCGGCTCCACTTCAAACCTTCCTTCTGCCAAACAGCCCCCAGCCAAGTTTGGAAGTCTGTCTTCCTCCTGATCCAAGCACTTAACCGAACTATAGTCCTGCTAAAAGCACCGTCTGCACAATTCTGTTTACTGTAATGCACAGTAATGAAGGGAACATAAATAGAAAATAAAGGGGCAGTGGGGGCATTTTTGTGTGTGTGTGATTGATGGTGCTCAGACCAAAACTGTTTAATCATCAAAACATGATTCAGCAGTAGGGAAATGTAAACAAGTTGTGCAACTGTTTGCTTTAGTCAAAACCCTGGAAAGGGCCCAGAGGGCTGGCTCAAGCCCCTGGGAGGGCAGTGCCAGCAGGATGAGCCCCCACCCTTCCTTCCAGGGCAGAGCTGCTGAGCCTACAGACTGACTGGCGTGACCTTTGGCTTTTGCAGCACACAGGCAGTTGGGCCAGGGTTAATGGCACTTTGCAGGGAGCTCCAATTGAGTAAACAAAAAATGCTTTGCCCTGTTCTAATGGAGCATATTATTCTGAGGCCTAAGCCTTCATCCAGGCTCCTGCAGCTGCTCTGCAGGTCAGTGCTACCAATAAAGCAATTAGCCAATGAGAAAACTCTTCTTCCCAAGGGGGACTCCAGGGTTTTGCTGCAGTTACTATGCTTTGCTTTGGTTTTTTAAACAAGTGATCCAAGTTGATCTGAGCCTCTCACATCAGACTCTAGGATGAAGACAGTGAAATTGTGTGTTTGCTGAGTGTGATGTTTTAAGGGACTGATCCCTTGTTCAACACAGCTTGGAGAGCTCACTGCTTCCTGTTCAATTAACCTGAACCATAGCTGAACTCTGCCCTTTGAACTTGCTCAGCAGATAAATACATTAGCTCACCTACAGAATCATTAATATTTTTCAATCACATAAAACAAACATGAATGTCCAAAAACAACCCAAGAGATAGCCAATTAGGAATAGCTCATGTACCATGTTGAAAAAAAATCAGAAATGGATGTTATTTAGAGAGCAAAAAAGGGTCAGGGAAGAAATGAAATGGATTGTGCCAATGGTTCTGGAGGCATAGGAGACTTTCATTTTCATATCTGCGAGCAAGAGGGAAACTGAGCAATACCTGGCAATTCCTATCTCATCCACTCTGCTCCACAACAAGAGTTCTACCCCCCTGCTTCCCACTTTCAGCAGAACACAAAACTCCAAACCCTCTCTCTTTTTAAGTGACTTCAGTGTTTGTGCTCATATACACAGTCCAAAATATTGCATTTCTGGGACAAATCTTTTTCTGATTTGCTACAAATGAACCAAAATAACTGTGGAAACATCACTGCTTTTAAGTGAACCAGCTTAAATGAAGCAAACTAGTGGTTTGATTGAAATAATTTTACAGTAGAAAATGATGTTCCTGAGACATTTTTACTCTAGGAATATAAACAGACTTTCTTTGGTTAAAAAAAAATGCCAAATGCCTCTATTTTGTCTTTATCCCTGCATGCCATTTTAGAAGAATGAGAAAAACATCCCCAACTGGGTCATTATACATTTCAGTTTGATTTAATTTCACTTCCCACAATTCTGCCTCTTTACCCCCCTCTCTTCCCACCCTGCCTTTTCATTTTTGTTTGGTTTGGAGTGTGAGCTTAAAGCCCAGCTATCCTAGATGAGAACACTTAAAGGAATATCACAAGCATGAAGGGTAAATCTATTGAACGAGGGTCTTTAACTATGTGGTTTCCTTAAAGGGAAAGGTTGGATCAATAGGATCAATATGAAAGGTTTCCCTGGCCCTGCATAAAAGGGTAAGGGCTTCTCTTTTCACTGGTTTAACTTTACTCTCTGACAAATGCAAATCAATGGATCTGTGTTTACAACAGATTCCCTAACAGACTCAACTTGGGCAAAGCCCAGAACCTCACCCTGGGGGATGGTGACTCCAAGCTTGCTCCAAGGGGACACGCTAGGGCAGAGCTTCCTGCCCAAGGGCCCTGGGGTGGAGTGTGGAGCAAACTGGCAAGGGCTGCCAATCACCTTTAAAAGAAGGGTTTGCTACCCACCCAGATCATGCTGGAACTGAAGGAGTTGCTGCTGCCTGCGGCCTCTCCAAATAGGGCAGAAAAATGAGCCATCAAAGAGGTTCCTTCAAGGATGTCAATGCAACGTAAGTAATAAAGCCCACATTCTAGAATTTGGTAAGTCAGTCAACCTAGTTTCCTATCCATAGTGATCTCCGAGGCTAGCTGCACAGAGAAAACTGTAAATGAAATATCTACAATTGGAGCAGCACAAGTATTTGTGCTCTAGGAATGCTTCTTCTGCCGTTTCTTAAGTGGTAACTTGTTCTCTTAGTAATAACAAGGAAACCACTAACACTATGGGTTCTTTTCCCCTTAATTTTACCTTTTCCTTTAAAAATGTGATGCTTTCCAGAGATTACATGACTTCAAGTCAATACCAGTTACAGAGAAATTATTTTTCTTCCTGAAGGAGAAAGTATATGTATATTTGATTACAAGAGGCAAAGTCCAATGCTGATTAAATTATGTTGGAGGTGTGCTTCCAATCCAAACAAAGTCTGCTTTCCACAGAAGAGTAATGGATCCTCAAATGGTGAAGAGGCGCCAAGGTGGAATGCAGAGCCTTCCTGCCCTCTGGGACAATTTGTGTGGGACTGTTTTTCATAATAAATGTCCACAACTTCTAGGAATCCTGCTCCCGAAGTAAGGCTATCTCTATCTGCACAGTCCACAGCCTGCCTCCAAGTCTTGCCCATCTGTACCACGTCAGGCATTAGATGCACTGAGTCACCCAATCCATTTCCCTACCTCTTCCCCACCTGCCCCTACAAAAACCTGTGCACATTTTCAGTTATTGCCTTGAATGAGACTGAGAAATCAAAAAGCCTTTCCCCCAAAAGGTACAGAGGTTGGTTAGGGAAAAAGCTTGGGTGATAAGATGGGATGACAAGGTCCCCCAGGGTGAGTTCGTCTGATCAAGCTCTGTACCTGACAGCATAAATCACCCGAGGGCTTCCTCATCATAGACTCTCCCTTCCAAAAAGAGTTATTTCCCTGGAGGAAGCAACTTTTCCCAAGTCAGGAAAAACAAAGGTTCCTAAAAAGGGTTGGAAGTCAGCACAACCCAGGGGGAGTCTAGATGAAGTTTAAGGCCCAAGGTACCTCCAACTTCACCCTCCTCCCCCGGGTCCTTTATCCAGACAATTATTTCTATTTATTCCCTCCTAATATCCCTTCCTTTGGCAAGAGCCCAGAAACTAAATCTCTCTGCTTCTCCTTTGAGGTTTTCCTTTCTCCAGGGATCCCCCTCCATGATACCACTTTTATGAAGACAGTTTCTGCTAACTCCAGCCTCTAACAGTAGAGTGTGGAGCCTAGGACTTCCTTCCTGAGAGTTCTTCAGTCCTGTTCCTCTGGTCTTCCTTTAGAAGAGGGGTGTTTAAAGCCAGAAAACCTGGTGGGGGAGGCTCTCTCCACATTAAGGGGTAACCCTAAAATGAAGCCTTGGTTTGAAGACAGCAGGAGAGGCTGGCTCTCCTTCACACAGGGCTGAAGTCTGGCACTTGGGATGGTAAAACTGGACCAGGGTGCTGTTGCCTCAGGGTAGACCCGGCTCAAGAGGAGAGTGAAGCAGCTGCTGGTCCCTTGTAGGGACACAGAGAATCTGGGATAATTAGTTTATCCTTTGCCTGGCCCTCACCATTCACCAGGAATCCTGCCCAATCTTGGAATTCTAAGATGGGAGTGGGAGAGAGTCTACAATTCCACCCTCTAAAGGCCCACTCATCCCTCCCAGAGCCTAGGAGTCTTTCAAGTGAGGACTGTGGGGGAGAAAGCCAGTTGTCTGCCATACCAAAGGGAAACCACCTACCCTCCTCACTTTACACATCTGATTACACAACTATCTCACTGTAGTTTGAAAGGGGCCAGTAGGGCACTTTCTGACTAGGAACAAAGGTGGCATTCCAAAGCTCCCTTCTTTAAGGAAGAACACTGGTGGGAAGATGAGGAGGAAACACCAGCCTACCCTCTGCCTCCACTCAAGGCAGAACAATGCATGATTTGCTTTCCCATCTCTCCTTTCCTTCCTCTTATTAATTACTGTTCTTGGAGAAGGAAGGAAAACACTGCTTTCCCTCCAGATTGAGAGACCCTCTTGGAAAAGCTCAGCCTTCCGCAATAGGAGGGATTAATAATTAAAAAAAAAAAAAAACAACAAAAAAACAGAACAATTAGTTCTCATCCCACCCCCCACTTCGATCCCTGCTCCTTTTATTTTTTCCATAAAATTCACCTTAGTGGTCCTTCTGGAAAAACAAGCCACCTTTTGGCCAGGGAAGTGGTTGGCAGGGTGTGGTGGTGTCCCCCAAGCGGAAGGAAGAGCTTTAGAGCTCTTTCTTTTACCCGAGATGGGCCTGTGACCCAGGCCTCTGCTAGAGGAGGTCCAGGGGGTGGGGAAGGGGTGGAGGCAGGGGTTCCCCGCTCTGTTTCTCTTAACTTTTTCCTGTCTCAGCCAAGGTAGGACACAAGATTCTTCCCCCTGGTAGACCCGACCTGCCCAGAGCAGAGCCTGCTATTGGAGGGATGAAGCTCAGGCTTTTGTTACTAGGACCACGTTTAACTGTCCAACAAATTCATCTGCGTAAAAAGTCTGCACGTGAGACTTTTAGTACGAGAACCGATGAGGATGGGAGGGGATCTGCAGCTAATTAAGCTCCGCCGTTAGCAGGCAGCTTTAGCCACGTCATTTTCAAACTTGGGCTTAGTCACGAGGGTTCAATGGCAATGGCCAAGCATAGGAGAGCTAGGCACCGGTCTGCGAATTGGCTAAGCGGACCCAGCCACTCAGAGGGACTGCAGAAAGTGCAAGTAGCGGTGTGTAGCAGGGACAGGAGGAGAGGGCGGGGAGCCCCCGCGAGAGGAGAAAACCTCAGGGAAGTGGCTGGGGGCACGCGAGGGAGGAGCTGCGGTCAGACGGGAGAACGCGCGAGGAGCTAGGAAAGGCTCGCGGGGCCGGGGCGCTGGCGAGCGCTCTTCTGGGAAGAGCGCGCCGTCGGGCTTACTGGAACGCGCCGGATCAAGTTCCAGATCAATGAAATCTGGGTCCACACGTTTACGTTATTGTTGCCAGCATTAATGCTCTTTTAATCTTCTAAACATTATCAGCATCGATCTCCCTCCCATATACACATTTGTTTGAGAAAGTGACATAACCACACAGTGGAAAGCCTGGAATAAAAATAAACGCCCAGCCTCTCGCGTCGAGGGCGCCTGGCTGCCTGGGCTGCAACTCCTGCTCGGGTTCACTCTCCTCCTTCGGGTCCCGCCTCCTCTGCCGCTCCCGCCCAGTCTGCTGCGTGTTGGGAAGGTGTTCTCCCGGCACCCGGGACTTGATGAAGCAGAGACTGCAGCAAACTTTTCAATTATTCATCCAGGCAGCCAGCAAGCGAACATATAGTCTCTTCTGTACTGGTGCAGGTTGCGTTCAGCCTCTCCAGCTCGGATCTCTAAACCGCCAGGAGAGGTGGGGCTGAATCCGGAGCCCGAGCAGCTAGAGAGGAGGTGGGAGGTTGTGGGGTGGGCGAGAGACTGTGCGAAGGGGTTCCGCTTTCCTGGGCTCGGGAGGTGCCCATTGGCCTGTGTCACCCAAGGACGTCCCCAGCGCAGCGGGAGACAAGTACGAACGTGGTGCCCCTAGCAGGAGCTGCTGTGTACTGCCAGGGCTGTGTCCCGCCACTGCGGGCTTCAGGTGGCCCAGGCGACGTCATGGTGGGTTGGCTAGGGGCCCTCGGCCGCCTGAACAGAACTGGCTTCAGACTAGCCGCTGGAGGCTTGCTGCCAGGAGTGGGCCGCGTGTCGGACTACGGACCTCTGGGGGGCGGGGGCAGGCCGCTGGGGGATCCCGGCTCAGTAAGAGGCGGAAACCTCCACAGGGAATCCAGCTGGGCGCTCTGTTGGATTTTTGGGCATTGGAAGAAACCACGCCTGTCACCGAGGCCTCGTTTTTCCTCCGTGGGACCCCCGTTCAAGTTCTAGCCTGGGTTCTCTCATTCCCTTCTTGCTTGTGTTTGTGCTTGGTTTAGAGGTCTCTGGGGCCCAACGCTGGAGTGTGTGCGCTCGAACCCACGGGAATTTGTCCTGGCCGCCTCTTGTCAGGTTGATAAAAACCGCCCTGCGAGGGCTGGTCTTGGGGAACCTCTGCGGAGGCCTGACCGGGTGGCGTTGCAACCACTTGCCGCCTACCCACCCTTTCCGAATGAATCCGTGCATTTGGAGTCAACTCCTCTCAAATCTAACGTTGGGGCAATCTAGTTTCTCCGAAGTTTTCTCCCTTTGCCTTTCAAGTGCCACCCTTGGCTGTGACTACACCGGCAGGTTGGGGAGGAGGACCCGCCTCTGTTGCGACAGGCAGTACCTCGCCTAAGGGTGAGCTTTGCCGGCGCTGGACAAATCAGATCTCTTCATTCTCAGCCCCCTAAACCCCGGCCTGCTTGGCTCTTTGGCAAGACCAGGGGCGGGGCCAAAATGAAAGAGAAAGGGAACCTATAATCTATGAGGGAGGGACGGAGGAGAGAGAGAAGAGAGAGAGAGAGAGAGAGAGAGGGGGTGGGGGGGCGACGGTGAGGGCCCTCCGAGCGTCCCGGCGGGGATTCCGATCGATCGATACTCCGGGGCGGAGAAAGCCTCCGCTTTTCTTCTCCATTTGCTCCTGTCCCCTAGCGCTCCGAGCACATAATACCTACTTACCAGTCTCAGCTTCTGCGTCAGTGTCTGAAGAGACTGATCTACTGACCTCAAACTGAAAAGCCTCCTATGTAATAATAACCACTCAACACACTTGTAGTTGCTGATAAAATGGCCAGATAAAAAGGCTAAAGCTCTTGTCCCTTTCAACCCAAGGTAATAAAACAGACACACATTTGAACGGTCGAGCAAAGCAGGGTCCTCAGCAGGTCTTTCCCACTCTCTGGAGGAGGCGTTGTGTCTCGCACGAAGGCGGCCTCAGCTCTCCTCTGCAGAAAATCTAGCGGCGTGGGCCGTGCTCTCCCGGATCTGCCCCTGGGGACTTGCACTCTGGGCGTGGGTGGGGCTGAAAACCCCCGGGGATGCCACACATTTTCATCTAAGCAATGCTTGGCATCATCTAAAAGCTGAAACTCGCTAATAGGCGAAGCATTACTTTGCACATCACTTTCAGATGTATATGGGCATAAGGCAATTGTTTTTAAAAAGCTGTGTTCTTTGCGCGACCGGCATGAGGGGGCGGCAGCGCTCTGAGATGAGCAGGAGTAGAGTAGCTGTCATCCTGCCTTTAACTGTACCCTCAAGACCAGCTGCCAAGTTCCTTCTGGTTGCCGGTGCCCAAGAAGCTGGTGGGTGCTAAAACCCAGCGGAGAAGGCCTAGGACATTTGGGGAGGATCTGTGACAAAGGGGTACTACAATGTTAAGAACTAACAGTAAGCCTCCAGTTTATTTCTCACTGCTATTATTATTACTCTCCACTCGCTGCTGCTTTCTCTTGCCCCGAATCAACAGCAAATCAGAGAAAACTGTAGGAGAGGATGAAGAATAAACTAAAGGAGAAAGATTACCTAGATTTCTAAATGCACTCAAAGTATCTGGAGTCTACCGATTTGGGGGAGGCTCTTTTTCAGGAAAGCTGGTTTTCCTTACCTTCTTAGAGTAACACTGCGGGGTGATTACTGACTGGGAATCGGAATCTACCAGCAGCGGCCAAAGGAAGATGCTGTCAGAGAGGAAACGCCCCCTCCCCCAAGCCGGGGTGAACCTGCTGCCAGTCACATTCCCCAGTCCTGTCGGGCGTCAGTCGAGTGCACCCCACAAGCCAGGCTCAGCAGTGCGAGGAAAGCCCGGGGGATCAGGGGTGGAAACCTGAGCTCGCGGCTCCGAAAGCGAGCTGTGCGTGGCCAACCACGCGCATCCCAAGATCCTCGCTATGCAAACAATCACCACCACGAATGGTTCCCCAGATCGCCCGCGGATCCTGGAGATCCCCCCCCTCCACCCGGTCCACGAGAAGCCGCCCATCCCGGCATATAGTAGGGTATAGCGTGTCCTTCCCAGTGGGGGGGCCTGGACATTTTTTCCCTCTGGGTCTGTGGCTGGCTCCTAGGGGCAGCGCAGTCACCACACACACCGCGCGGGTCCGTGCGCACAAAAGCGCGCAACTGCGCGCCAGTCGCAGTGACTACTGCATCTTTCCCTCTAGCTCGCTCACCCGCCGCCCACATAGGAGGGAGGTTTCTGAGCTCCTAGAACAATAGAGGGCTGTACCTCGCGGCTCCGCCGCTAGAGGAGGCACAAAGAGCCGAGCCGGCTCCAGAACAATGTAACCCGCGCCTCTACTCATCCCCTCCCCGCTGTCCGCCAGCCCTCCCCGTGGCGGCCGAATGCGCACAATCAGCGCCCGCTTAAAGCAAAGGTGGAGCCTGCAGTCCGAGACCAGGATGCATTAACTAATCTGAATTTTTAATTTCTCAGTACCTCTTTCCGCGAGTGCCCAGGATCTCCCGGAGCCCCGGCAAATTCTGCCAATCCCAGCAAACGCTGCGGGGCAAGGGCGGCCGGTGTGCACGGCAAAGCGCTTTCCACCTCAGTCTTTTCTCCCACGTCCTCCCAAAGCGGTGAATAGGACTGTCTCAACCTGACACCCTGCCCTCGCTGTAGATAGTGACACTGGAGCGGGCCCGAGCCCGTCAAGCCCTGTCAGAAAGTCCCTGCGCCAACGCCAAGGCCAGAGACGGGCTCCGGGAGCGCTGTTGCATCCCGGCCGCCGGTTTCCCGTGCGGGCAAGGCTGTGCCTTCGGCCAATGACCAAATAAGTTTGCCTGTATGGTGGGTGGGGAGAGTAGAGTGTTCTTTTCCCTCTGGAGAGCAAAGCCTCTCAACTGCCTCTGCACAGGGAGACTAGGCAGCCCGGAAAATTGAAATGTGTTGTCTAAAAAAGACTTGAAGAGCACAGGGTTTTGAATAAGGGCAGGTCCCGGTTTCCGTGAGTCTAGGTAAGACAGGGCTCCTAGAGGAAACCGCACACCCCCATCCCGCCTCCAAGTACCTGGGAAGAGGGGAAAGAGGGCAAAGGTTGACACACTGAGAGGAGGGCGAATGAAATGGGGGGGGGGTATCGGTCAATGAAAGCTCAGGGACAAGAAGAGAGTAAGGAAGAAAAAAAGGGAGAAGGGAAAGTAAGGGGAAGAGCAGAAGAGAAAGAGGAAATGGAAGAAGAAATTAAAAGGAGAAGAAAGAGGAAGTGTGTGAGAAAAGAGAAGGAAAGAATCAAGTGAAGTGACTCGGTGCGCAGCCCTGGGCCACAAGCACCCGGAGCCCTCTCCCCCGCAGCCTGGCCCCTGGCTAGCCCCGGCCTTACCTGCCAGGCGTAAGGCGGACATACGCTGGAACTCGGGCTCCTGCAGCCACTTCCACATCCTGCGGAAGGTCTCCCTGCCAGATTTGAAGTTTACTCCACGGTTTTGGATTCCGGAGCAGGTCGGAGAGAGTCCCCTGAGACCGGCACAGCACCCTCTGCGCGAAGATCGCCTGCGGGATGCTGTAGCGCTTCAGCTCCGCGGTGATGCGCTGGGCCACCTCTTTGGTGTTGATCTCCTCCAGCTGGCCCGACGTGGCCACCTGCGAGCCCGAGGAAGACGAGGGTGGCCGCTCGCGACTGGGCGCCAGCACCGGCCCGTGGGACTGAGTGTGGCCCGGGTGGTGCAGGCCGTTGAGGTGCGACATCATGGCCGCAGGCGGGGTGCCCAGGCCGCGGGACAGGTGTTGCTCACCGCGGGTCAGCATGGCAGTGTGGTGCGCGTCGAAGTTGGGACTGAGCATTTTGTCGTGGCCCGGCGGACCGTAGTTGGGCAGACTCTGCTGCGCGTTGTGGAGGCCACCTAACCCGTTGCCCAGCGGCGTCGCGGCCAGCGGGGGACAGGCTCTGGCTCATGCCGGGCATCTCCTTGTAGGGGCTGTAGAGGTTGTTCATGGCCGGGAGCCCGCGCTCGTCACGCATGAGGGTGAAGCTGCCACTGACGTTGCTGGACAGGCGCTGGTGGTGGTGGTGGTGGTGGTGGTGCGGGTGGTGGTGCGGGTGCGGGTGGTGGAACTTGTCAGACACGGTGGAGATGGGTGGCAGCGGCTGCAGCGGCGTCAGCGTGGTGTAGGTGTTGCTCATGCCCATGCCAGGCGGGGACGAGTCGCAGGACATGCTCATGGCGTGGTGCAGCGGGATGGAGAGCTCGGGTCGGTAGTCGCCGCCGTCCAGGATCGAGGCCATGCTGGTGACCATGGCCGAGCGCGATGCCGCCGCCGCCGCCGCCGCTGCCGCCGTGCCCAGCTCCTGGTGCGCCGTTGGCGGCGGCGGAGGGCCCCGCAGCGAGCCAGCGGCGCCGCGCCCCGCGTGGTGGGGGCTGGGGCTGGCTAGCAGCTCTGGCTCATGGCCCGGGCCCCCACCGCCGCCCCCGCCGCCCCGCCGCCGCCCCGCCACTGCCGCCGCCGGCCGGCCCGTGCAAAGTGCCCAGACTTTCCATTGTCAGCTCCGGGTTCATGGCGCAGCCTTCTAGGTCTTTGGTGAGGCATCGATAGGCGGTGTAGGCAGCCTTCATTAGTCCATCGGGGCCCGGGGGCGGCAGGGGCGGCAGGGGCGGCCGGCGCGGCCGGCGGGCGGGCAAGACTCGCGTGGCAGGGCTCGGCCGCGGGGAGCGGGGGCGGGCTCGGGAGTGCGGGAGTGCGTGGAGGGGGAGCGCGCGTGCGGGTGTGCGCCCCGGGCTGCGGGCGGGCTCGCCCGGGGGTGGGGGCGGGGTGGGGGCGGACGGGGCGTGCGTGCGGGAGAGGGGGAGGGGACGGGGAGGGAGGGAGGGATCACCGGGCCCCGCCGCTCGGGCCGGCGCGCTGCCTCGCCATGTCCGAGCCCGCTCCGGCGCCGACGTCTTCTGTTTGGGTGAGCGGGAGCTGTCCAGAAGGGCTCTGCCGCTCGCCGGGGCAGCCAACCTACCCTCCCGGACCTGGGGCGGGACCGCGCCCGATGGGCGCCACGCGCAGCCACTCCGAGGCCACGGCTGCCCCGGTAGGCGGGCCTTCTATGGGCAGCTGCCAATGGCTGTGGAGGGGGCGGGGCCGGGAGTTTCACGTTTGGCTGACGGCTCGGTGCCTTTTTCCTCCTTTGCTACTGGAATCAAACGTCAAGGAGAGGGAGGGAGGGGGGGGGGGGAGGGAAGGGGGGGCGCTGGGGAGAGGGAGGCTGGAGTGCGAGCGAGCTAGCGAGCGAGATTCGGTGAAAGAAGCCGCGCTGTGTGCCCGCTGGGCAGCTGCGATCCGGGGTAAGGGGCATTGCTTCAATAGCCTTCGCCTCACCCCAAAGCTTTCCTGGAGGCGAGTAAGCCGGGAGCAAAAGACTCCGCTGTGTGCCGGTGTAGACAAACACTCTCGTTAGCAAGCCACTTCCCGAGAGTCCCTAGCTGGGAGCCAGTAGTTTTAGCCTTTTAAAATGCAGGCGCTAATGTATTCTAATGCACGGTAAATTCCCGAGGCAGGGGCGTGCATAATCTTTGCGGCCAGAGCTACTGTAGCGCTCTCGCTGCCAGCGAGCTGCGGCCGGTCGGCGGCCCACGGGTGGCGTGGGCCGCAGAAATGCATGCAAACTTAACACAATAACATCATTTAATTACCCGGCGAGCCCATACATCTCAGTTATGAGGCTTCCGAAGGGCCCTGATAGATTGCAAAACAAAACTAGAATTCCGGGAGCTGCCGTTTCAAGGTGACCAAGTGCTTCTCCATCAGCGACTTGGAAGAAGAGGGAGAGTGTAGAATTGGTGGGGTGGGGGTGAGGAAGGTCGCTGGTGTTCCTAGTGAGCAAACTTCTCCTGGGGGCAGAGAGTAAGCCCACCCGCGGATCCATCTTACTCCTAACACACGCTACACACACACACACGCGCGCGCGCGCGCTTCTCTCGAATCCCGGGAGAGGAACCGCGGTGGGCAGAGGACAACAAACCCGAGCTGACATCTGCATATTCAAACCTTGTTTCTGAAAAGACTAGCGCCCCGGCCGGCCCGCAAACGCTCCGTAAGCCGAGGCTTTAAAAAGTGCACCTACGTCTTCCTAGCATTTCCGTTGTTTGGCAACCCCAGGTCTGGAGGTGGGAGTGGAACTGGGGGACAGAGGAGTTGGAGATTTCTGTAGCCCGAGTGGGGGTGGAGGGGTGGTTGAAGCCAGCCAGAGAGGCCAACCCCCAGCATAAAGCCTTAAAAGTAACAGATTCTTCCAAAGCAGGTTGCGCTCTGTTTGCCTCCGAAGATTCAAGCTAGCTGAGGTTGCGCAGATGTTGCCTTTGTTTAAAGAGACAGTAATTAAGGACAGGGTGGACATAAGTTTGAGAAGCGTGACCTATTTTCTTTTGATCAGCTGTCAAAAGAAGAGCAGGGGGTCTCCTTAAGACAGCCCCCTTCAACCACTTCCAGCTGTTAGAGAAAACTTGATAAGAAAACAAGGGCACAGACTGGAATACTGTATGTCCCTTCTTGGTGCTAAAGGAAGGTTTAATTCATTTGGAAAACAGTTCTTGGTCTCTCAATGACCTTTTCTGCCGCCCTCCTCTCCCAGCTTCAGAGGAACACCCCCACCCCCACCCTGTCACATGAATGTACAGTGACGTTATTCATAGATCAACTTTATTGAGCTCTGGCCAATACGCTGCCAATTATTCTTTCAAATAGCATCTTCTCTGTGTTATCAAAGCCTGAGTAAGAAAGCGACAGATCCCCTGGTTTGCCAGACAGGCTTTTCTGGTTGCTCACATCTTTAGTGTCACAAAAGGAGACAGGTAAAATAACTCAGGTTTTGGTTTCTCTGTTTTGCCTCTCCTCCTTACCGCTACTGTCTCTATCCTACTGTCTCTCTTCCGCACTCCCTGCCTTATCTATGGCAGCTGGACACTTGGGATGATTTTAATCAGTTAATGTTTGAAATATAACACTGAGTTGAACAGAAGTTCACAAGAGTGCAACCTGCTCTTGTTCCACGAGTGCACAGGGACTGAAATTCAGCAGGAGAGAAGCAGAACTAGGAAGTAGTGGGTCTGATATGCCCAGTGCTAAGGTAGCCTACACTGCTACACTGACTTCAGGCTCAGTGAGCGGCCAGCTACCCTAAGCTGACGCTTCCTTCGTACAGAAACCTAGGTATATAAATTGCCATTTAAATAATTTTTCAAAATGATAAACTCATTTGCCAGGACACTGAGATAAATCTGCTCCTGGGAATTATATTTCCGTGAGCCTGGGAGCAGAAAGGTGAGTTGCTTTTTCTCGCTGCCTTGCTTACTTCCTTTCTCCCTCCTTCCTCCCTCCCTCCTCCCTCTCTCCCACCATCCCTCCGCCTTCCCTCGATCAATATTGGCGATCTCAGGGGAAATCATGAAATCGTATTGGTTTCTTTGTGTATAATTTCATTGGGCTAGATTAAAGCAGATTTTTCACGTTGTTTTTCTAATGGTGGTTTGAGGTTTTATGTTTCAACCCAAAATCCATTTTAAAAGGAAAATGGATGTGTTTGTTTAGTGAGCCCCTAATTTTTATTGAATTAGGTTTGGATGCCCTTTTCTCTTCTTTCTAAAAAAGAACAATATTTTCTACTTCAAAGCAATTTTTGGAATATCAAATGTGTAACACTATTTTCAAGTATGCTTTTGAAATATTTTTGGTGTTCTTTCTCTATAGTTCTTTAAGAAATATAAGAGAAAGTTGCTTTTAATTGCTCCTTGTTTAGCATCCATACTTTAACCTTCAGAAGTTCTGTAACTTGGAATTTTTTTCTTTTAATTTGAAGTTACACTCCTCTTCCCCCACTCCCCACCAGCATTTGATTTACAAACACACTGTATAGAAATGTGGTGCGGTAAGTGCTAGTTTACAGCTATTAGAATCTGGACAAACAGTTGTCCAAGCATTATGTCAGGACTTGAATATTCACTTAGCATACCACATTCACAGGTCCAATTCTCTTCAAGATCAGAAACTTGAAATGGGTCAGAGAAGACGCATGAAAATAAAATGCAGCTCGACAACAAGGCTATTATAGGCTATTGCACTGTAAAGAGATAAAACTCTAGAACTTGAGGAAAAGGCTAAAAATATTTACTATCGAGGTTTTCATATGTGATTTATACATAAACTTATTTTTAAATATAGAGAGACACACACACAGAGGTGAACATTCAATTGAAAGAGAGACTTTATAAATTATTCACAGAAAAAGATAAACAGACCACAGAGTAAACCCAATCTGCATAAGGGGCCGAATGGCTTTTGTTTTTACTATACAACAGTAACCACGACCCAAATCTAGGGAGAGTGGGACTGCTAATTTCTACCCCCAGTGCTCAAAAATCTCATCATGTTTTGTGTTAGGGTAGGACACATTTGTGCTACAACTAGGTTATCAGAGCAACACACACATGCACACACACACACAAAACATAATGGTAGGTAGATTTGGGAATATTTTATTTTTGTCCTTCCCAAACCATCTGGTGTGTGAGTGTGAGGGGTATGATGAGGGATCTGTGAGCTGCAGACCCCATGCCAGTCCATAGCGTTTCTGGCAATCAGCAGTCGCCCATGAATTGCAGCTGTCTGTGCAGCTGCCCAACAGAAATCTTCAAAGAGAAAAAAAAAAAAAGTCCCCTCTTATCAAACACTTCTTTCGTTGGGGGTAAGTCAATATCATTTCTTTGTCATTCTGAGAGCGAGGATTATTCGAGGAAAAGCTTTTGTTGTCTGTTGTAGCTGCTGCTGCGCCTGCCTTTTTTTTTTCAAAGGAAGGAGAGCAATTTTCTAGCCATTGAATGGTAATGGTTTTTCAGAAAGGCCTCAAGCGTTTGTAAGAATGGGAAAACAAATGCTGTTTGAATATTGTGGGGGAATTTTAAGAGGACAAGGAAACTCTTAGGTCGCTATATGGAAATAATAGTAGTGACAACACAAGGTTCCTTTTCACGGCAGAGCATTTTCTTCCCTTTCCTTGGAGCCCCTGGTGATGAAGACACGGCAAGTCTCTGTGATTACACGTGCATACGGACGGTGGGTGCCTGTGGCGGAAAAGGGGCCCTCGGAATTGCGGCTGTGTTTGAGATCTTCATTAGCTTCAATTTTCTTCTGTCTGAAAGCTCGGGCTGGTTGAGCCTAGGGGAGAAAGAAACTAAAACTGAAGCCTGGCCTCACTAACTCTCTTCGGCCTCTCACGTCAGAAATTCACCGCCACAAGTCACAATTCACCGTCACAATTCACTGTCACCTTCCAGATTTGCAGTTGGATCTTGGAAAGTTTTTGTTTGTTTGTTTTAAGTTTTCTGGGTGGTGAGGCCAAACGCGCCCTTTTCGTCTCCTTCTTCTCCGTTAATCTTGTTAAAATTCAAAACGCCAGGTTAGCAGAGCTGGCAGAGGACGCGGGGGTAGGGAGAGATATGGGGTTGTTAGGCTTGTACTAACCCTCATCCGGCCTCTTAGGAAAAGGAAAAGAAGCTTCAGGAGGCCCTATCCGCTGGGGGAAGGCTCTCTCCGAGTCCCAAGCCAAGCGCCTGGCTTGGAAGGTGGGGGAGTGGGGCTTCGGGAAGCAAACTCGACAATTTCCTTAGTAGTCCAGAAGCTGGGAGTGGGCAGGCTTGAGGGAGGGGAAGGGGAGGAGATCCCACCCCAAAGAGCTTTGGCACCTGCTCTGGAGAGTGTCAGTCTGCAGGGGAAAGCGGAATCCCAGCTCTGCCTAGCTAAGCAGCTAGCGCGTCCACCGGTCTAGTTTTAAAGAAAACCAGGGCTGCCGACCTTGCTCGCCCTCCTCTATCCATATAGATAGGGGACTGTTGAAGTTTTGTGTCTTCGGGAACCGCTTACTTCTCCGACACACATACACACACACACTCACACACACACACGTACATTTCTTTGCTACTCCGGCTCCCTGCCCTCCCTGGGTTCCCACAGCCCCCTTCCGTGAGAGTTTGGGTGGAAGTGGGTGGCCGGGCCTCTGATCCTGGCCGGTCCCCGGAACTGGGTTCTGGGACTGCGGTCTCTGCCAGGGACTTTTCTTCCTCTGAATTCGGGGGCCCACTGCAGACCCTTTCTGCAACGCCCCACCCACCCGTCTTTCGGCTGCTAAGGCTGCAGAAGCTGATGGGAGAAATAATTCTCCCCTTTGGGAAAACGTAAGTCAAAGGAGGGAAGCTTGAGGATTCGAACCTGCAAATATCCAAGGGCTTCTTTTTGCGAAAGGGGTCGGGGGTGCACAGCTCTTAGGGGAACGGAGATTTTGCTCTAGAAGAAAGTTGCATTTTAAATAGACAACTTAGTCTGAGAACGAAGACAGAATTTCTCCGCACCGACTTTCAGTTTTGTTCCGGCTATTTGTCTCTTCCCCAAAACCCCATAGCTTGATTTTAAAGTTGTGAGATCTGGCGTCACGTTTCCTCTTTAAAGGAGGGTTCCAAAAGTACAACTCAAGTATGCTTAAAATAAACTTTTCCTCTCCTCCAGTTGTCACCCCACAAAGAAAAACTGGCGTGATGTCCCTTTGTTCTGGTCGAGTTGTGCGTGAAATCTTTTTGTTGTCCTTTCCAAAGGAAGGCAAAAGTTGCAGTGATTGTAAAAAGCACAAATTTAACTCCCTGAAAGTGGAGCTGTTTTCAAGTTGCCCTGAGACACTAAGCACGGGTGTTGCTTTTATTTCTTACCCCTCTTAAAACTATCATTTATTTGCTCTGGAAATAATATTTGATTGAAGATTCAATATTGTTTAGGCGTTAGTACAAAAACTATTACATCCCCTCCCAATGAAAATCCGAGAGTTAAAACATCTTTGCGTATAATTTCAATTGTCTAGCTACCATGGAAAAAAATTTCATACGGAGTATTAAAAAAAAAAAGACAGATATATTTTAAACTTGAGAAATATTATCTCTGATTTCAAAAGGCAGTATTTCTATTTGAAAACTAACAAAACCAACCGAGGGGTTGAAATAAGTATGTGAATCAGATCGTTTTTAAAAATCATCTATTTTATCAGATTCCTCGAGTATCATCTCCCAAAGAAGTCAAAGAACCAAATGTATCTGAGCTGATCTTTTGGGGGTAACACGATCAAAAGTAACAGAGTGCATTCAGATTATTTTAGGATCATTTTAGTTTTGGATAAGTGCCTCGATGTCACTATTACGAATGTTGTTTTGCTTGCAAACGTGGAAGAGAAAGCGACTCTGGCGGACTCCAGGGTTGCAGGTGGCCGTTTCGCAGCCGCGGGGGCCGTGGTCGTTGGACAGAGGGACCTACTCCCCTTGGCCCACGCGAACCAGCGCCCGGGTCTGGCTCGAGTGGGCTCTGCGGCCTCGAGGGAGCACGAGCGCCGAGGGCGTCCCGCCGGCCGGGCTGGGAGAACGACGCGGGCGGCGTTGCCGACTCGGAGGGCTGCGAGAAACCTGTTCGGCCTCGAGGAATCGTTGTTGGCGTGGTGGCTACGGCGTCGAGGCCGCGGGCGCGGGGTGGCGGCTCCCTTTGCCGGCTCAGCGGAGCCCGGCGGCCCCTAGGCCAGCTTCTCGGGGACTGGCCGGCGCGGCCCCGCGGCTCGGGGAGGCGGAGGGGAGCCGGCCAGGATTGATGTCTAAATCAATGCGGTTTCTAGGCGCTTCTCCGGCTCCTCTCCATCTTCCTCAAAGGCAAAGCGCCTGCCGAGGGTGGAGTTCCGCGCCCCTTCGCGAAGTCTGCGCGAAGAGGGTGTCCGCGGGCCCCGCGGCCATGGCCCCACGCCGGGCACCCGGACCACGCAGCGGCCAGGAGGGTCCTGATGAGCTGGGAGCACAGCCTCGGCGGGGCCCCCGCCTGTGCCCTCATCCTCCCTTTCGCTCCCCCACTCATGCGGGCTTGCTTTCCCCACGCCCGGAATGGCGCCCGGTCCAGGCGGCTCCCCCAGCCTCCGCTCGGGGCAAGGCTTGTCCGCTCTCCGCGCTGCCCACTGGCCCCCCCAATTTGACAGGATCTGAGAGGGGCGACCCCTCGTCTCCGACTCCAGGCAGGCCCAGCGGCCTTTGATTTAATTATTCGCTGATGAATTAGACAGCTGCAATTGTCGTGAAAAGTCAGCGGCCACTATTGATTCCAGGGCCGAGGGGGAGGGGCGGGGACGGGCGGGGAGGCAGTCCAGGCCCTCGAGTGTCCTCGGCTGCGCGACCTCTCCCGGCCCCGGCCGCCAAGCCCCAGGGCCTCTCTCCGCGCTAGGCCCGGCGGGCCGGACGTGGCTGGTGCTCGAGGGACCGCGGGCCTAGTTCCCGGCTCGGGCCTGCTCTCCCACCCACGGGGCGGCGGAAGCGCCGGGGGAACTGAAGACGAGGTGGGGGCGGCAGAGACTCCCCCTCCGGGCCTGCGGGGAAGAGGGCGGCCCCCGGGGTGCTCGCCGGGCGTCCCTAGCCCGCCCCCGGCCTGGCGCCCGCGGCCTGGAGGCGGAAGGGCGGGCGGTGGGCGCTTCCGGTCCTCGCTGAACCAGCGCCCGGCTTAGGGAGGCCTAGGGAGGCCGCGGAGGGGCTCAGGGCCTGGCCGGGCGAAGGTCAGCTGCTGGCGGGGCCGCTCGGGCCGGAACTCTCCGCCGCCGCACGGACAACTCGGCCCGGGGCCCGGCTCCCGGCACAGGCCGCCCTCCTTGTAGTCAGAGCGTGCCGAGCCGGTGGAACCGCGCGAGTTCCCGCCGGAGCAACAAGTCCTGGTGCTCCGAGAGCCCCGAGGGGAGTGGGGTGCCGACGCCCCTCTCCCTGCCCCAGGACCCAGTCAGGAATGTCTGTTTTGAGAAGGAGGAGAACTGGGTGTCCTCAGAACGATTTGGCACAGTTGCGTGGAGAATACGTGCTAGAGAGCCACCACAGTTAGAGCCTCACAGTTGACACAGCAATGAGGAAGTGCTTGATGTATTCAGACAGCCTGACGAAAGCCTTTTTAAATTATTATGATCTACATCAGAAAAGCACTGGAAGCCGCAGCCTAGTCTTTTGGTATATACATTTTATGTTCTCTTCATGGGTGGTTTTAAAGCCAAATGACTTCATTACAATTTGAAATTGTTTTTAATACTGTGTTTTTTAAAAGTCATAAATTATGCAGGAAACATATAGAGTGTGTTGTGTGAAAACATGAAAGATTTAAGCTCTTTATCCCCAGTATTTCATATTTTTCTCTCTCTGAAACGTCTCTTAAGTATTTACTATCGTCTTTTGTTGGTGAATGTGGTCTTCAGACTTTATCCTGGAAAGAGTTGAGCATTGACTCTCTGGAGATCAGATATAGAGAGTAAAAAAGGAACCTCGGCACTACATCTCCTGCTACATAATCCATGGGGCTGAGGATAGGTCACTGCACACAAAATGGCCTTTCCTCTATCCCTTACTGACATAGACTAATGGATTTGTAACGGTTTTCCCACTATCAAGACTGGGGAAACCTGTTTTGGGGGCTTCGTGTTCACAGAGACTAAACAGGATGCACTGTGTCAAATTCTTCACCTTATCAATCAACATAATTTGAAACAAGGTAGTGGAATTATTAATGGAATTCTGAAACATCAGGTTTTGAAATACCATTTGTAATTATAAAATTTCCCTTTTATTCTTGGAGAAAGATGTGGGTTATGGTTGACTTCAATTTCTAGTAAAGTAGAGGTGGGGTTGGGGGGAGACATTTTTAAGAATTCACAGCCTCCTCCTTGGTTAGAACTCTATAATTAAAGCAAATATTCTTTGTATTTTGAGGGGACATAGTTTTTGCATTTGCAGTTGTTGCTCCTTTAGCGTCTGAACCACTTTGGCCTCCACTTTACCTGGTTAAAGTCAGCTCCTATCTGAAGTTTCAGTGCTCATTTCTAGACCTCTACACTGAACCATTTCTACTCCCGCTGTACTTGGTGAATGGTGAACTTTCTATTCGAAGTTTCAGTGCTCACTTCTAGACCTCTTTGATGCTATTGCATCTGGCGAATGCCAGCTCATATTTGAAGTTTCAGTTACCATTTCTAGACCTCAACACTGAGCCATTTCTACTCCCACTGCTCCTGGTGAATGCCAGCTTCTACCTGAAGTTTCAGTGCTCATTTCTAGACTTCTTTGATTCTATTGCATCTGGCAAATGCCAGGTCATATTTGAAGTTTTGGTTACGATTTCTAGACCGATACACTGAGCCATTTCTTCCCCAGCTATACCTGGTGAATAGTAAACTTCCTATCCGAAGTTTCAGTGCTCATTTCTAGGCCTCTTCGATGCTGTTTCATCTGATGAATGCCAGCTCATATCTGAAGTTTCAGTTACCATTTCTAGATCTCTTCTGTGCAATTATTTGCATTTCAAATGTCCTTCAATTTTTTTTTTTTTTTTTTTTTGAGACAGTCTTACTCTGTTGCCCAGGCTGAAGTGCAGTGGTGTAATCTTGGCTCACTGCCACCTACGCCTCCCATACCTCAGCCTCCCAAGTAGCTGGGATTACATATGTGAGCCTCTATGCCTGGCTAATTTTTGTATTTTTAGTAGAGATGGGGGTTTCACCATCTTGGCCAGTCTGGTCTTGAACTACTGACCTCAGGTAATCCACCCACATTGGCCTCCCAAAGTGCTGGGATTACAGGTGTGAGCCACTGCACCCAGCCTCCTTCAAAAAGTCTTACACTTTATTTCATGCCCTATACTTTCCAGCTCTTACTCCCCCAGCTCGTATTCTAAATTTTATTTTTTAGGGCTTCTTTTTTACTTAAATGATTCCATTCATAGTGATAACTAACACCATGAGATCGCATAGCATACTTTGGAAAAGTCATGTCTAAGCCTGGTTTAGATTTTTTAAATTTTCTTTAACTTGATTCTTGCATCAAGAAGGATTTGTCCTTGTTAGATATTTTAACTTAACTGGAAGATAAATGAGACAGTAACCAGGTGCAGTAATTAGGATATGAGAGAGTGCTTGGAAATTGTAAAATGTTCTACAAAAATTATGATAATAGTCAATCGATTCATTACTTTTTTTTCATTTAAGAGTTACTTGAGTGCCTACTACGTACCTAATAGAATTTTTGGTTGCAAGCAACAGAAGCTGCCTTAGATGAACAAGTAGGAAAGGATGTCTGAGGAAGAAACCAAATAATTCACAGAAGTGACAGGAAGTTAGGAGAGTCAAGCAGAAACCAATTCCTAGTTCCAAGGGAGACTAGGAACAGGAACAGAGCCAAGATCTTGCCCTGCAATAGACTGGTTAGGAAGCCTCTGCTGACCCACTTGTTTCTGCTGCTGCTGCCGCAGTTAAGAGTAACTTTCACACTACCCTATGTTTTTGTGTCACTTCTGCAAGAGCCAATTAGGGTGTGACCTCTCCTAGAGCATATACAAGAGTCCTAGCCACCAGGGACTGAGAAGGGGGCACTGCATTCCACCTGTACTGAACACTTCAGGGAGTCACCTCAAAATAGAGTGTTTGAATAGTAAGCAGTAAAAACAAAAACAAACAAATAAAAAGCACCTAGAAATATGCCACCACATAAATGCTCACAAGGGAACCATAAGTTAGATGTGGTTCCCATTCTCACGGACCTTACATTTTAGTGAGGTGATAATGATAACTTCATTTTCTGTACAAAGAGAAAAAAAAACTATCATTCAGATCCCATTTCAAAGTAATGGGCTAAGTTTGCCTGTTGTTTTGTTTTGTATGATGATTGGGTTAATTTCCTGTGGGCTCTTTAGATATCTTAATTCTAATCCAAATAGTTTGGGGGTTATAGCCTTAAAAATCTATTTCTGATGGGATAAAGGTATAATGATTGACTTCACATTCCAAAAATCAGGATTCTCTTTTTAAAAAATGAATTTGATTTCCAAATGACCTATTATATGTCAATAAATGGGTTTGTTGCTTTTAGTTTCAAATTATGTACTGAATTTTTGGTTCCTCTCTGTATTTTCAGACCAAGAAAGGCAGAAGATACTGAAGACACGGAGAGAGGAACAGAAATGGTCTTAATTTAAAGTGACCACTGAGCCGAAATTGCCTCAGAGTTATTTGACTTCTTAAAATTTACTATAGATTTTTGAATGGGCATTCTTTTTTCTGAACAGATTTTAAGTTATCCCCGTCCAAGAACTCAGGAAAAAGTATTTGATGGAATAAAATCCTTGTTTAAACCTTGTTTCTTCAAAGTGGAACTATAGTGAAATTTACTATGGGCTCATCGTACTCATTATAGTATCTGACTGAAGGATGCTAGGACAGTTTCAAGGGTCATGTTTAACCTTAGTTTTGTTACACAATATAAGCAAACAGCAGAAACCCTGGATATTTTGTATTCTTGGTGTTTTTTAAAAAATTGAGTGACCATCAAATGAACACATATTAAACCAGAGTCATTTGCTTTGTTGAGCCTTCATATGATCAATTTTAAAAGTGAGTAATACCTTGGAATACCAATCACTTAAAAATATATATACTGGAAATATTTATTTCTGCATGTTGGGGTTGCTTACAGTGGTGGGTAGCTGGGATGGGGTGAGTACAGTGGTCAGTGAAGGAGTTACATTTTATAGGAATTTATTCATCCTTAATAGGGTAAGATTTCCCTTAGCTTCTCCTCTCCTCTGTGCTACTTCAAGTCCCACTCATATTTTAATACTGTGTTTGTAAACTTTCTGGGTGAGACTCAGCAGGAAATTGATTTTGTGTTGTGATCCTAGTATATGTGTGTGTATATATATGTTACATATCTTGTATATATGTTATATATGTAATATATGTATACAATATAATATATGTATGTGTGTATATATGCACACACATTTCAGGAAGGAAAGACTTTTTTCTCATTTATATTTTTAATTGACAAATTTTATATGTTTATGGTTTACAACATGATGTTTTGAAATTTGTTTATATTATGGAATGGCTAAATTGAGCTAATTATCATACCTATCACCTTACATATTTATTTTTTGTGGCTAGAACATTAAAAAATTTACTCTCAGCGATTTTCAAGTATGTAATATGTACATTGTTCTTAACTGGAGTCACCATGTTGTGTAGTAGATCACTAGAACTTATTTCTCCTAACTAAAATTTTGTATCCTTTGACCAATGTCTCCCTTCCCCCACTCCCACTCCCCAGCCTCCGGTAACCATCATTCTACTCTCTGCTTTTAAGGGTTTGACTTAATTCAGATTGCACATGTAAGTGAGATCATGCAGCATTTGTCTTTCTGTGCTTGGCTTATTTCACTTAACATAATATTCTTGAGGTTCATCCATGTTGTTGCAAATGAAAGGATTTCCTAAAAAGGCTGAATAGTATTCCACTGTTTGTGTGTGCATATATATGTATATATATATATATGCGCGCGCACACACACACACCACATTTTTAAATTAATTTGTCTGTTGATAGACACTTAGGTTGATTTCATATGTAGCTATTGTGAACAATGCTGCAATGAACATGGGAATACAGATAGCTGTTCAACATACTGATTTGATTTCTTTTGGATATATACCCAGTAGTGGGATTGCTGTATTCATATGGCAGTTTTGTTTTTAATTATTTGAGAAAGGGAAGGTATCATTTTAAATACCCTATTGTAGCCAGAGTTGTGTTTGAAATTAATTACTAAAGTACAGAAGCTTTCTGATGGTGGTGGGGATGTGTTTTGTTTTTTTTTATGTCTGTGGTTTGTTTTTGTTTGCTCATTTGGTACATATCATCTAAAGCTTGGTACTGCTATTGGTCTATGTGGATTATTGGCTGTTTAGGTAGTAAGCATTTGAGGATGCCATCGTGGGGGGAAGTCTCTTAGTCAAATGCCATAATACTCTTGATCCTATCTTGTCCAATATTTTTAGCAAAGTCTTTACTGAAGGTTAGAATGATGCTCATCAAATTTGTAGGTGACACAGAGAGAATGTTTTAAGCATAGCTAACATATATTGAAAGATGAAATCAAGATTCAAAATGGAATATGCATGTTAGAACTACAACCAACATCATGTAATTTAGCCAAGGACCAATATAAAGCCCTTTATTTGGCTGAAAAATAGAAATCAAGGGAGGTTCCTGGATTGTGACAAGAATGCATGTGAGAAAGATGGAAGCATTTATCTACTATAAATGCAGATGACTCAACAGTATTATGTGGAGTTAAAAAAGATAATGCATTTTTAGGCTGCATTACTAGAAATATGGTATACAACTTACAAGAAAGGTAGCAAATTCCCTGTATTCTAGGCTGGAGATTAATCTAACTCTAGGTACCTAATTTTAATATAGATATCAGTAAGTTAGAGCTTACATAGGTCATTAGGATGTGAGGGAAGAGGAAATCATGCTTTAGGTGGAAGAGTTAGAGCAAATGTTTAGCCTAGAGAAGAGGCCAATAATGTGCATGGTTGCCACTTCAAATATTTGCATAGCTGTCACGAGGCAGAGGGGGTAGTTTTTCCTGTTCTAAGTCAGAGTTAGGACCAAAGGGTAAAAGTGACAGAGGGGCTGATTTTGATTGCAATGATTAATGTTGTCGTAGAGGACAGCAGCTTGCCCCATGGAGTGAATTCTTTACTCATATGACTGTTTAACAAAGGCTGGCTACCTGGCTAGGGTGCCATTGGTAGAAATCAGTGGAATTAGGCAACAGGTTGAAATAGATTATCTCTTTGGTTGAATCCCAGGATTCACTGAATTGAACATTAAAAAGAATAATATTGTGCTCTCTACTCTTTTGAGTTCAACTTTTTTAGTTTCCACAGATGAATGAGATTATATAGTATTTGTCCCTCTTACCTGGCTTATTTTATTTAACATACTGTCCTCTAGGTTCATCTATGTTGTCTCAAATGACAGGATTTCCTATTTTTCAAAAATAGGTGAATAGTATTGCATTTCATATATATACTGCATTTTAAAATCCATTCATCCATTGATGGACACTTAGGATGTTTCCATATCTTAGCTATGGTGCTGCAGTGAACATGAAAGTGCAGACATCTCTACAGCATACTGATTTCAATTCCTTTGGATATATACCCAGTAGTGGGATTGCTGGATCACATGGTAATTCTATATTTAGTTTTTTGAGGAGTCTCCATACTGTCTTTTCAAAATGGCTGTACTATTTTACTACTTTAGAATACTACCAACAGTATGTAAAAGTTCCCTTTCCCCCACATCCTTAGCAACATGTTTTCTCTTTCATCTTTTTGCTGGTAGCCAACCTAACAGGTGTGAAGTGATGTATCATTGTGGTTTTAATTTGCATTTTTCTGATGTTTCTAGAGGTCGACCATTTTTGTGTGTGTCTGTCATTTGTATGTGTTCTTTGGAGAATTGTCTATTCAAGTTTTTTTTGCCCATTTTTACATAGGATTATTTATTTTCTTGTTATTGAGTAGTTTGAATTCCTTGCGTATTTTGGATATTAGCTCTTTATCAGATGTCTGAATTGCAAATACTTTCTTCCATTCTGTTAGTTGTCTCTTCACTCTATTGATTGTTTCCTTTGCTGTGCAGAAGCTTTTTACTATGATGTAATTCCACTTGTCTATTTTTACTTTTATTAGGGAGCTCTATGTTTTAAAACTATCACACCATTTATTAGGGAGCTCCATGAAAGCTGAAAAAGACAGAGAGGAGCTCTGAAAAAGCTGAAAAAAGTTGAGAATGGGGAAAAATCAAGTATTTGTCCATGTTAATAAGTGTCTATTATTCATTCAAGAGGAGATATTGGACAGGCAATTGGATATAAGTCAGGAGTCAAGGTTAAAAGTTGGGGCTAGAGATAGAAATTTAAGAGTTGTCTGTGTATAGGTGATATGTGAAAGCCATAGAGCTGGTTGAGATAATCTAGAGAGTGGATGTAAATAGGGAAAACATAAGGATCTGGAACTGTTTGGAAACATAAGGAGAATACCAAAGAGGCTGAGAAGGACAAGCCAGTGAGGTGTGTGTTTAGGACGTTGCACACAGTGTGAGCAGGGATAGAATGGCAGGAGATAGTGAGGGTAGAAGAGTGACAGAGGACAGCAGAGGTTGAACCAAGAAATGAACATGAAGGAGAGTAAGTGTAAGTACCTTTTTTTAAAAAAAATGGAATGTTTTTGTTAGAAAGTAGTGTCAGTTGTAGTGATGAAACTGGGTCCAAAAAGAGCCTATGATTTTCCTCCTTTCCCTATGTCCAGAAAAAAAAAACGAGAGAGAAATGCAAAAAGACTGCAAATTGCACAGACGCTTTTGCATTAGATCATGCAAATCAGAGACTAGGCACTTAATCATTGTTATAAGTCTCGTCCCATTATCTTGTATTTTCTCAACTAAAGTTTTTGGATGACACCTTTGCATTCTTGAGACACTCTTTTTTTGTTGTTTGTTTGACAGGGTCTTGCTGGAGTTCAGTGGCCTGATCACAGCTCACTGCAGCCTCGACCTCCTGGGGTCAAGCAGTCCTTCCACCTCAGCTTCTATAGTAGTTGGGACTACAGGCATGCCACCATGCCTGGCTAATTTATTATTATTAGTAGTAGTAAAAGAGATGAGGTCTTGCTATGTTGCCTAGGGTGGTCTTAACCCACCTCTGTCCCCAGAGTGCTGGGATTACAGGCATAAGCCATTGTGCCTGGCCCAAAACACCCTTTGATTGCTTTTTTGTGACAGCCTGCTTTTCTGCCTGTATCTCTGGTCAGTCTTTTCAGTCTTGCTAGCTGTTTCTCCTTTATTTGACTTCTAAATGATGGATTTTTTTAAGGCTTGCCCTTAGATTCTCTCTTGTTTTGATTGTATATTCTTTTCTTCCTTATGCAAGGAGATCTTCCATAGCATTAAGTAACATTTATTTGCCAATGATATTCATGTTTACATACAGAGTCCAGAACTATTTTCTGAGCTTCAGTCAAATATACCCAACTGCTCAGTTGATATTTGGGTGTCTAATAATGACCTAAAACTCAACATGTCTAAGGACTCTTGATTTCTGCTTCCCAAAATTGCTCTCACAGTCTTCCCATCAAAGTAATTGGTAACTCTATATTCCCAATTTTTTAAATTAAACTTTTAATTTTGAGACAACTGTGGATTCACATGAAACAGTTGTAAGAGATAGTACAGAGCTCCCTTGTACACTTTACCCAGTCTTCCTTAATAAAAACATCTTGCAAAACTAAGTACAATATCACAATCGGGATATTAACATGAATACAATCAAGATACAGAACATGTCAATCATCACAAGGATCCTCTGCATTGACTTTTTAGAGCCACTCTCACTTCCCTCACATATCCATTCCCTCATTATCCGTAGGAAACCACTAACTAATCTATTTTCCATTTCTATAATTTGTCATCTCTAGAATATTACATAAGTGCAACCATATAGTATGTAGCGCTTTGAGACTGGCTTTTTATTCTGCTTAATTCTCTGGAGAGCCATCTAGTTTGTTGTGTATATGAATAATATGCTCCTTTTCATGGCTAATATTCCATGGCACAAATGTTCCACAGTTTGTTTAACTATTCAGCATTTGAATGTTGTTCCAGTTTTTGGCTCTTATGAATAAAGCTGCTATGAACATTTATGTACAGGTTTTTGTGTGAACATACGTCTTCATTTCTCTAGGATAAATGCCCAGCAGTGTAGTTGCTAGGTTATTTGGTAGTTGCATAGTTCATGTTTTAAAGAAATTACACACTTTTTCCAGAGTAACTGTGCCATTTTACTTTCCCACCAGCAATATGTCATTCAATTTCTCTGCATCTTTGCCAGCTTAGGTATTGATATTTTCATGTTAGTCATTCTGGTAAGTATATGACATTGTATTTTAGTTTTAATTTACATTTCTCTTGTGACTAATGATGTTGGGCAGCTTTTCATGTGCTTTTTTGTCATCTGTATATATGTTTCAGTAAATGTGCATACCTTTGCTCATTTTCTAGTTAGATTTTTTTTTACTGTTTTTGTTTTTTACTGTTAAATTCTGAGAATTCTTTTTGTGTTCTAGATATTAGTCCTTTGTCAGTTGTGTGATTTGCAAATATTTCCCCTAGTGTGCAGCTTGTTTACTCACCCTGTTAACAGGACCTTTCACAGAGCAAGCATTATTAATTTTGATGAAGTCCAATTTATTAACTTTTTCTTTATGGACCATACTTTCGGTTTCAATGCTAAGAGCACTTTGCCTGGTCCTAGAGCTTGATGTTCTCACATTTTTTTCTTTAGTTTTATAGTTTTGTAGTTTTACATGTTACATTTAAATCTGTGATCCATTTTGAGTTGATTTGTATAAGGTGTGAGGGTTAGATCCTTTTTATTTTATTTTTTGCCTGTGGATGACCAATTACTTCAGCTCCATTCATTGAAAAGGCTATCTTTCCTTCCGTTGAATTGTGTCTGCACCTTTGTGAAAAATCAATTGGGTATAAATTGGGTGTATTTCTGGGTTCCATATTCTGTTCTATTGGTCTATGTGTCTATCTTTTCACCAATGTCACACAGTCTTGATTACTGTAGCTAGACAGTATCTTGAAATCAGGTAGACGAATCCCTCCCACTTTATTCTTTCCTTTAAAATGGTTTTATCTGTTTTATTCCTTTACCTTTCTGTATAAATTTTAGGTTAATCATGTCTATGTCGACAAAAATCTTGCTGGGATTTTGGTTGGAATTATGTCAAACTTGAATATCAACTTGGGAAGAGTTGATATCTTTTAGTATGTTGAGTCTTCCAATCTATGTACATATGTCTGTTCATTTATTTATATCTTTCATTTCTTTCTTCAGTGTTGCATAGTTTTCAGCATATAAGTTCTGTGTGTGTGTGTATATATATATATAGTTACATTTTCCCCAGTAATTTTATTTTTTGGGGTGACAAAAATCATAAATATTATATTTAAAATTTTGATATCTATATGTTCATTGCTATTTATAGAAATACAGTGGATTTTTCTGTTTACCTTGTCTCCTGCAACTTTGCTGAACTCACTTGTTAGTTCTAATTTTTAAAAAATAGATTGTGATTTTCTAAATAAACATTTAGACATATGCAAATAAGGATCATAGTATTTCTTCCTTTCTTATCTGTGTAAGTTTTTCCTTTTTTTTTTTTTTTTTTTTTTTTGCCTTATTGTACTGGCTAGTACTTCTAGTACTGTATTGAATAAGAGTAGTGAGAGTGGATATCCTTCCCTTGTTCCCAGTATTAGGGGCAAACACATTGTCTTTCACCTTTTAGTGTAATGTTAGCTGTTGGATTTTGCAGATTCTGTTTATCAAGTTGAGGAAGTTCTCTTATAGTTCTATTTTTTTTTTCTTTTTTTTTTGAGACAGAGTTTCACCATGTTGGCCAGGCTGGTCTTGAACTCCTGACCTCAGTTGATCCACCTGCCTCAGCCTCCCAAAGGGCTAGGATTACAGGCGTGAGCCACCACGCCCGGCCATATTTCTATTTTTATAAGAGTTTTACCATGAATGGATGTTGAATTTTGTCAAGTACTTTTTATGCATTGATTGATATAGTAGTGTAATTTTTCTTCTTTAGCCTGTTAATATGGTGGGTTACCTTGATTACTTTTGTAGTATTGTACTGGCTTTGTATCCCTGGAATAAACCCCACTTGGTCATGGTGTATAATTTTCATATACTGCTGAATTCTGTTTGCTAATATTTTGATACTAGGATTTTTGCATCTAAATTCATAAGGGATATTGTTCTATAGTTTTCCTTTTTTATATTGTCTTTGTCTGGATTTGATGTCGGAATAATACTAGCTTCATACAATGAATTGAGAGTTGTTCTTTCATTCTTGAAGGAATTTCATAGAATTGGTGTTAATTCATCATCTCACACTTATTAGGATGGCGATCATCAAAAAGACAAGAGATAAATTTTGACAAGGCTGTGGAGAAAAGGGAATACTTCTATACTGTTGGTGGAAAGGTAAATTAGTACAGCCATTATAATAAAAAAGGATATTCCTCACAAAATTAAAAATAGAATGACCAGGTAATCCAGCAATTCCATTTCTGAATATATATCCAAAGGAAATGAAATTAGTATGTCAAAGGGATATCTGCAATCTCATGTTTATTGTAGCATTATTCACAGTAGTCAAGATATGGAATTGACCTAAGGATCTATTGAGTGATGAATGGATGAAGAAAATGTGGCACAGTAGTCCCCCCCCCTTATCTGTAGGGCTTATATTCTAAGACCTCCAGTGGATGCCTGAGACTTTTGATACTATCAAACCCTATAAATACTATATTTTCTCCCATATATATGCATATCTATGATAGAGCTTAACTTATAAATTTGGCACAGCAAGAGATTCACAACAATAACTAATAATAAAATAGAGCAATTATAACAGTATACTTAAATAAAAGTTATGTAAATGGATCTTTCTCTACCTCTCTCTAAATGTCTTTTGTATGTAATATTTTTGGACTGTGGTTAACTGGGTAACTGAAACCACAGAAAGCAAAGTTGTGGATAACGAGATTACTATGTGTGTGGGTACATAATTTTTTTTTACTCAAATAGGTACATATATGTACCCCCACACACATACACACACTACATACATATATATGTATGTAGTGTGTGTATGTATATACGTGTGAGAAAAAATATACATATTTATATATTCATCTATAATATACAAATATATATATATATTCATCCTAAAAAGGTGAGAAATGTATATAATGGAATGCTATTCAACCTTAAAATACTATTCAGCCTTAAAAAGGAGAGAAATCCTGTTATTTGTGACAACGTGGATAAATCTGGAGGACATTATGTTAAGTGAAATAAACCAGACATAGATAAATACTGCATGATCTCACTTAAATATGGAATCTATAAATTTTATCTTATAGAAACAGAAAATAGAATGATGGTTATCAAGGGCTTGTGGAGGGTGGGTTGGAGAGGTGTTGGTCAAAGGATACACAATTTCAGTTAGACAGGAAGAATAAGTTGAGGAGACCTACTGTACAACATGGTGACTGTACTTAATAACACTGTGTTGTATATTTGAGAATTACTAAAAGAGTAGATTTTTAAATGTTCTCATCACAAAAAAAGATAAGTGTGTGAGGTAATGGATATGTTAATTAGCTTGATTTACCCATTCTGGAATGTATACATATATCAAAACGTTATGTTATGACCCATAAATATATGCAATTTTGTCAATTAAAAACTTAAAAAAGGAATTGATGTTAATTCTTTGAATATTTAGTAGAATTATCTGATGAAATCACCTAGACCTGCAGATTTCTTTTTTGAGAGTTTTAAACTTGCAAATTCAGTCTTCTTAATAGTTAAAGCACTATTCAATCTATTTCATACTGGAGGCTAATTTGTGCATTTTGAGGCATTGGTAAATTTTATCCAAGCATTAAAATTTATGTGTGTAGAATTAGTCATATGATTTTCTTATTATTATTTTGGTTTCTTCAGGGTCTGAAGGAATATCCACTATTTCATTCCTGATATTGGTAATTTGTGCCTTATGTCTCTTTTTCTTTGTTAGTCAGTTAAAGATTTGTCAATTTTATTGATCTGTTTTCAGAGAACTAGCCGTTTGTTTCATTGATTTTCTCCATTGCTTTTCTGTTTTCAATTTCATTGACTTCTGCTCTATATTTCCTCCCTCCTATTTGCTTTGGGTTTATTTTGCTCTTATTTCCCCAGCTTCTTGGGATGGGAGTTTATTGATTTAAAACTTCTCCTCTTTTCTAATGTAAGCATTTAGTACTATAAATTTCCCTGTGAGCACTGCTTTATCTGCATCCTACATCTTTTGAAAATTTTCATTTTCATTTAGTCATGTGTATCTTTAAATTTTCTTTGGACTCCTCAATGACTTATGTAGAAGTGTTATTTAGTTTCCAAGTGTTTAAAGATTTCCTGTTACTTTTGTTATTGATTTCTAGTTTGCTTCCTTTGTGGGCAAAGAACACACTCTATCATTTCAATTGTTATAATTTTTTAAAGGTTTGCTTTATGGCTCATAATATGTTGTATGTTGGTTTATGTTCCATAAATCCTTGAAAATAATGTATATATTTCTGTTTTTGAGTGGTGTGTTCTATAAGTGCTGATTAGTTCCTATTGGTTGATGATATTATTGAGTTTTCTATCCTTGCTGATTTTAAAAATATGTTCTATCAGTTATTAAGAGGGGGGAGAGGTGCTGACATTTCCAGATATAATTGTGGACTTGTATATTTGTCCTTCAGTCCTTCAGTTTTTGCTTAACATATTTTGCAGCTCTGAGTCTCGTGAAAACTCTTCAGGATTGCTATGTCTTCTTATTAAATTGACCTTATCATGATGTAATGTTCCTCCTGCTGGTAATTTTCTTTGTTCTGAAATTTACTTTATCTGATATTAATATAGCCATGTATTCTTTCTTTACTATGTACATGATCTATCCTTTTCTATCATTTTACTTGCAACCTATCAATTTCATTATATTAATATTTGAATTGTGTTTCTTGTAGATACCATATAGTTAGGTCATGATTTTTTTTTTTTTTTTTTGAGATGGAGTCTCACTCAGGCTGGAGTGCAGTGGTGCGATCTCGGCTCACTGCAACCTCCACCTCCTGGGTTCAAGTGATTCTCCTGCCTCAGCCTCCTGAGTGGCTGGGATTACAGGCATACACCACCACACCCAGCTAATTTTTGTATTTTTAGTAGAGATAGGGTTTCACCATGTTGGTCAGGCTGTTCTTAAACTCCTGTAGGTCATGGTTTTTAACCCACTCATCTAATGTTTGTCTATTAATTCATATATTTAGATTATTTACATTTAACATAACTATTGATATATTGTGCTTAATTTTTTGCTTTCTGTTTATTATCTATTTTTCTGCTTGTTCCTGATTTATGTCTTACTTAAA
This sequence comes from Ateles fusciceps, assembly GCA_036589455.1. Lineage (NCBI taxonomy): Eukaryota > Metazoa > Chordata > Mammalia > Primates > Atelidae > Ateles > Ateles fusciceps. The sequence goes on from JAZHEH010000078.1 coordinate 14,369,212, forward strand.
AAATTATTAAAATTCTATTTTAATTTATCTACTACATTTTAAAATTTGTATCTTTATATAGTTTTTGGCATTTGCCCTAGGTATTATATTACATATATGTAATTTACCACAGCCTGCTCTCGTTGACATTTTACCAGTTCAAGTGAAATGTAGAAACTCTACTTTCTCGTTTTTTGTAATTGAATATTATTATTATTATTGTGGTAAAATACACACAACTAATGTGCCATCACCACCAATATCCAGATCCAGAATATTTTAATCACTCCAAAAGGAAACCCCATACTCATTAAGCAGTTACTCCTTTTCTCCTCACCCCTTATGTACTGGCAGAAATTAATCAACTTTTGTCTATGGATTTGCCTATTCTGGACATTTCTTTATTAAGTTCTGGGATACATATACGGACTCTGCAGGTTTGTTACATAGGTATACATGTGCCATGGTGGTTAGCTGCACCTATCAACCCGTCATCTACATTAAGTATTTCTCCTAATGCCATCCCTCCCCTCTCTCCCCACCCCCTGACAGGCCCTGGTGTGTGATGTTCCCCTCCCTGTGTCCATGTGTTCTCATTGAGAAATTTTACTTTCTTTTGCATACCTTACTTTCCTCATTTATATTTGTTTTGAATATTTCATTTACATTTACTTAATACTACTTCAGACTGTGTTATAATTTTTGCTTCAACTGTCAACCATAATTTTGAGAAATCAAGAGTAGAAGAAAAATTTAGTATATTTACTCATATTTTTGCTTTTTTGTATATTTCTTTCTGATAATCCAATATTTTTTTCTTTTCTAATATTATTTCTACTTAGACAATTTTAAAAAGCCATTCCTTTAGGGTAGTTCTGCTGGAAAAAAATTATCTCAGTTTATGTTCATCTGAGATTGCCTTAATTTATCTTTCATTTCCGAAGGATATTTTATCCAGATATGGAATTCTGGGTTGACAGTTCTTTTCTTTCAGCACTTGAAAAATATTGTGCCATATTTTTTTCTGGCTCCCATAATTTTTGATGAGAAATCCACTGCCATTTGAATAATATTTTCTCTATAGGCAAGATATCATTTCCCTCTTTCTGTGCTTTTAAGATTTTTTCCTTTATCTTTAGTTTTCAGAAGTTTGACTATGATTTGTCTTAGCATAGACTTCTTTGGGTTTATATTGTTGGGGTTTACCATGTTTCTTAAATCTTAGATGTATGTCTTTTGTGAAATTTGGAAATTTTTTGCTGTATTTCTTCAAGTACTTTTTCAGCACTGCCCTTTTATCTCCTGGGACTCTAATTATATGAATGTTAGCTCTTTTGTTTTAGTCCCATGTGTTCCTAGGACTCTATTTATTTTTCTCTAGTCTATTTTTTCTGTTGTTCAGATTTGGTAATTTCTATTGTTCTATCTTCTGTTCCACTGATTCTTGCCTCTACCCACTCCACTCTGTTGTCTAACTCATCCACTGAGTTAAAAAAAAAAATTGATTATCTTGTGTTTCTTTCTTGAGGTGATTTGTTCATTTGTTTCAAGCATGTTTATAATTGCTCAGTGAAGAATAGTTATGATGGATGCTTTAAAATCTTTGCTATATAATTCTAACATCTTTGTTATCTTATTGTTGGTGACTGTTGCTCTTATTTTAAAATGAATGTTGATATTTTCTTGGTTATTTGTCTAAGTGAGTTTTTACTGAAATATGGATGTTTTGAGTATTATATTATGAGACTTTGGATCTTATTCAAACATTTGTCTTAGCTAGCTTATTTTGACATTTCCCAGGGGGAGAGTAGGAAGACTGCCTCATTATTGGCAGGTCATGGTAGATGTCCAAGTTACTCTCTTGGGGAGCTGGAAGACTGGTGAGTAGAAAACATTTAGGCTAAAGCATAAAGGGAAAAAGTGTGTAAATAATGAAAAACGTATAAAAAATTTACTTAATGAAAAGGCTTAACACATGTATTATTGGAGTTTCAGAATAGTAGGAGGGAAAAAATGGGGTAGAAGCAATATTTGAAGAGAGAATTCCCGAAATCCTCCAAAACAGATGAAATACATCAACTAACAGTTTTAAAAGCTCTATGATAATATTATGCAGCCATCAAAAACTATGAGATTGTGTCCTTTGTAGGGACATGGATGAACCTGGAAACCATCGTTCTCAGCAAACTGACACAAGAACAGAAAATCAAACACCGCATGTTCTCACTCATAGGCGGGTGTCGAACAATGAGAACACATGGACACAGGGAGGGGAGCATCACACACTGGGGTCTGTCGGGGGAAATAGGGGAGGGACAGCAGGAGTGGGGAGTTGGGGGAGAGATAGCAGGGGGAGAAATGCCAGATATAGGTGATGGGGAGGAAGGCAGCAAATCACAATGCCATGTGTGTACCTATGCAAAAATTTTGCATGTTCTTCACATGTACCCCAAAACCTAAAATGCAATAAAAAAAAAGCTCTATGATCTTTGAAAAGGATAAATACAAAGAAAACTCTCGTAATAGACTTCTAACAAATTTTAAGGAAAGCCTGTGAAAAAAGACAGTGCATAAAAATCCAAAAATATAATTGGCAGAATAATAATATGAAAGCTAGAGGCAATAGAATGGCATCTTTAAGGTGCTAGGGGAAGAAGCTGATCTATACTTTTATACCCAGTGGAAAAATACCCTTCAAATGTGGAGGCAAAAGAAATACAATTCTAGATAAACAAAATTGAGAGATTTTGTTGTTCACAGACCTCTAGAGTCCTTCAGGCAGAAGGAAAATGATGACAACTGGAAACAAATGCAGGAAGGAGTGAAGAGCATTGGAAAGAAGAAATATGTGGCTAAATAAGTGAACACTGATTACACAAAACAATAATGTGTTGTGGGCTGTAACATATATTTATGTTAAGTATTTACCAACTCCAGGCCATAAAGTCACTTATCCTCATTTCATCTATAGAATAAGAGAATTATACTCCCTCTAGCTTTCTGCATTAGGAGGTAAGCTATACTTATCCCTATTTCACTAATGAGGTATGTAACAACCAGAGAGGCTAAGTCACTTGTCTGGGACAGGCCTAGAAATAGTTCTCCTGCTTCCTGGTCAGTTCTCTCTCTCTCTCTTTTGTTTTTATGTATTCATTTGATCAAAATGTAAACAATTTTAAATTACCCTGCTGATCATTGGGATAGAAAGCTGAATGAGACAAGACAGTTTACTGTGAGAATTCCAGATGGTGACAGTTTTAAAGTGTTTCGTAACAGGAAGGATAGTGTACAAATGTGAACTACTATTGTTATTGAATATAATTTACAATTCATATAACATTAAGACTGAAGCAAAGAATCTCTAATTGAGAAGACTTTCCCCTTATCTAGTGAGATATATATAGATAAGTAGGTAGATAGAGAAATAGATAGAGATAGAGAAAGAGAAGAAATGGTTCTCTAGGTTTGAATAGCATCCTGCCAGCTATGGCTGTAATAAGAACCTATTGCTGGAGAATTAATAAATGTTTATATCACTTTACAGTTTCAAAGTATTATTGTATACTTTATCTCATTTATGCATCACTACAACTCACTGGGGTAGAATACAGGGCAAGCATTTTTATTCATGGTTTATCTGTGAAGAAACTGAAGCCTGGAAAGGTCAATGGGCTACTTAAACTCACAGCTAGTAAGTGGCAAAGCAAGGACTATTACTTATGCTATTCCACTTACTGGTCTTGACTCAGGGATCCCTCTGTCTCACACCCTCAGCCATCTTTAAGACTAGAGTCAGACAAGACAAGACTGATGATAATTTTACAGCTGGCATATTTTGGTGGTGGCTAGATTTCTGAGTGGCCAAACGCTGTCTATAACAATGCAATGATTAAACCCATACTGTGTGTTGTACTATGCAATGACTTTACCTATTTGATCTCATTTAATCCTTACACAAACCTATGAGATAGGAACTGCTACTATCCTCATTTTACAGAAAGGAAAACTTAGAATTTGGGTAAGTAATTTTATCATATTGCTAATAAGTTGCGAAGCTGAGATTTGAATGGAGGTCTGCCTGACCATGCCTCTACCTACCCCTCTATATGGTCAATCTATTAAAAGTTCTGTTACTTAAGAGTGTTAGGATCAGATGTGAAATTCTTCTGGGGATTGGATAAGAGGAGGAGAAAGCAGGAGTGAAAAGCTTGGACAGCAGCATGGTGGGTACTTGGACTCTGTGTCTCACCTTGTGGTCTTGCTAGTGAGAGGAGTATTTCCCTTTAGCCCTGAAACCTTCAAGTCTTATAGCCACTGTCTGTTCATACAGCTGGGTAATTTGCATATTGGTACACACAGCATCGAAGAGGATTGCAGAATTTGCTTGACATAAAAGTGACCATTTATATGGTATGATGTAACAGAGTTTCTGAATTTTTTTGGTCAAAAATGACGTTTTCCTGGCTTCCCATGGCATCTGAAATTTCTGTTTCTTGTCATTTCTTTAAGGTCAGCCAGTGAAGATCTTGTGAAAAAACAGGCACCACCCTGAAAAGGCACATATACTAACCATCAAGACTTTAGCACTAGTGCTTCCATCACGTTGTTCTGGCATAGAGCAGTAACTCAGGTAATGGAATCCAGCACGGATATATTTTCAGGTGTTGTGAAAAAGTCAGCTTGAGATATGGCTGCTGTGATTTTATGGGGATCAGTGTCTCAAGTTAACCAAGTGCAAGTGAATCTTATAGGTCTTCCAGGATAGTATCAGTGTAGATCATTAATGTGAATAAATAACATTTTATAATAGGCATGAATGAAAAAAATTCTGTAGTATGTTTCCTCTGTGAGATAGAGACCTGTCATTCAAACACCAAATGCTACACAGTATCTTAGGTAGTTATTCTATAATGATTACAGCTTTTTCTATGATAACAGGTGGTAGCTCATGCTTTGGACTCGGTCCTGTGGGGGAGAAATCAAGGCTGAACAAAGCTCCTGGCCTGGCATTTGCAGTGACTGTTTATATGGGGGACATTCCAAGTTTTGCAAGTGAGATGAGTTCTGGAAATTAATGTGTATGTGGAAGGCAGAAGTAAAAGGTAAGATTTGAGATAACTGGTAAAGAAAGCGATTTGGTTGACGCAGAGACTGGGACACTAATAATAGATACAGGGAAGAAGATGAGGGATAAGAGAAAAAGCCTCAATCATAGGTAGGAAATACATAGCTTAGGGCTGTCTAAACCATCCTTATTTAGAGACATACTGGCATTTATCTGAGGGTTTTAAAAAATTTCTATCAACGTGTTTCCTCATAATATATACATCGACACTGAAGTGGATCAGTGACACAGAGATCCAAATTCATGGAATCACTTTAAGGAGATAGATAGACATGTTTCTAAACCACCCAGCTATTTGGCTAAATTAAGGTCCCACTTAAAAATATTACCCGGATTTAAGATAATCTTAGAGGATTTTGATTCCATTAAAAAGTTTGAGCATAGGATAGATATAATCCTTGATTTCTCATTTAATAAAATGCAAAGGAAAATGGGTGCACCTACACCACAACCCTGAAATATCAGGTGGTTAGAAGTAACTCTTGAATAGAATACTTTCAGACAAATAGAAATGCATTTGAAATCACTGGGTGATGTCTCAGGTGGTTTGGGGAAATATAGCTCCTTCTCCCCTTTTCCAGTCTAATGAAAAAATTAAAAAATCCTCTCTTCCACAGAACATTACAGAAGCACTTTCTAGTAGCGACAGGTTACCAAGGCATGTATTTCTCACTGATCATCCTGCCTTGCAAGTCAGGAAAAAGGTTTTAAATATTTACCAAGTGGCACACACTGCACTAGTTGCTTTGTAGTTACATGAAATGGAAAAGAGGAACCCTATTCATGTTATGGAGACAAGGCTAACCCTCTGAAAAAATATAAAACATTACATATTAAATATGCTGCATTGTAATCATAATTGCCATCATTTCTGTAACATGTTCAAGTTTTCCAAGTCATTTGCAGGCATTTTAGCATTTGATTCTAGCCATATGTGGTGTGTTTACCATGTGCCAGATATTGTAATACATGATTTAATCTAGTCTTTCTAGGAACTCCATGAGATAGGTATTGTTATCTTTACCAAGAAGAGTCTCATGAAAGTTTTGAGGGTAGTCAGAACAAGCTTTTAAAATAGATTTGAAAACAGGATCATGGAGGTTAAATGACCTTCATAGAGTCATTTGACTTTAATGACTTAGTCTTCTAGGTCATCCCTTTCTCATGGACCAGTCTGTGATGACACCAGTGTGTAAACTTTCTGACATGAAAATGTCCTTACCTTACTGTCTTTATTGGCCCTTTTTGTTAGAAGGAGCAGAGTGTTTTAGAAAGTGTTTATTTAATAATCTCTGTACCCTCGTAGATTCAAAATGAGGCATGGAGGGAGGATTACCAACCTAGATTTTGAGAGGGTAGCTAGGTTTGAATAAATGGAGAACCTAAAGGAGATGGAGCCAAGACAAGAAACTCCCCCTGCTCTCTGTTCCAGTGCTGTTCTGCTTGGGCCATGTGGTACTGGATGTGAGTGAGGCTGTCCGAGATTGTGAACTGGGAAACAGACTAGGAGACAGAGTTGAAATAGACTTGACACAGAAAGTTATTGCAAGTGTTTTCAGAAGCTACATCTGTAAGGTGATGGAGCAACTAACTTGTATTCCTGTGGCAAAAAAGGTCTCAGGTGGCTCTACAGACAGAGGTTTGGAGCAAGGACAGCCTCATAAAGCTAATCCTCTTTGCAGCCTGGGGCCAGACCTCTGTATCCCTTCATAAGCCAGTCATTGGCCATAGGCTGTCCCCTACAAGGGGCCGTCATCCTGGATGAGGCAGTTCCCTGCAGCTGAGGTAATTGTTAGTGAGTAACTCAGCTGTGAGTCCCCCAGCACCCAGTATTCTAAGTTGAGTGTGTCTGTGCTGAAGAGGGGATCTAGGTGGAGATCTCCTTAGTGTGTGCCCCATCTAGCCCTCATGTCACTCAAACCCACTTCTTAAAATAACTGCACTATGTTTGGGAACATCCTCTATAGAATTTTGGTTGGTCTTGTTTTCTGGGAGCTTACAAGTGAAAGTTTAGTAAGAAATAATACAGCGCTTGTTGCTGCAGTTTGATCTCAAGGCTTATCACTGCCCCCCCCCCGCCCGCCTTTTAAACACACTCATTCCCCTCAACTCTGGCTATTCCCTGTGCTGGTCTAGGTAACTTACCTGCTAAAAGCAATGAAACCCTCATCCCAGAGGGTCCTGAGGTTCAAGTTAGTGTGCCCTTCTCAGTCTATGGTTGTTATTCTTATGCATTACCATTAAATGGTGAGCATGGTAACATCAAGAGACTTTTTAGTGGACCATCTGACTGCCAAGCACATTGTTTCCTACTTCTGTTGTGTACAGAAGCAAAGCCCTTCCTGCTGGGCAGGGCCAATCACTGTTGCTAGATGGTTGGTTGATTACTTGATTGCTGGTTCTTGGTATGAGGATCCCAAAGTAATTAGTGGCAGTTGTAGCTGAAAGTTCAAAGGGACTCTTAACTGTGTCCTCAGGTACAAGTGTTCCTCTTTTGGGAGTTAGGATCTTTAGATCTACACAGCCTAACCTTGAGTGGATAGAAAACAAATATCCCAGGAGGGTTACTGGATGCAGTGTTGGTAAATCATTCCATCTCTTGGTTCCTGGACCTGTGTATTCTACCTCCTGGAAACACAGAATCATATAGGTCACTTAGGGTATATGTTAAGACCTGGATGAGAGTGCACCATCCTTCCAGGGTATAAGCTCCAAAAAGGCCCCTTTACTGTATCATTAAGAGGGCATGCCACTGGTCTTTCAGGTCAGTGTCTTCTCTGTAGTGCAGTATGTAAAGAACCAGCGGATTCCATGGTCTTATATCCCTTTGTCATACCACTTCTGCTGTTAAATGGGTCACGTGGTCTTGAGGTACTGTTTTATGAAATCCCATGTTGGTGCATTAAACAACTTTCAAATCATTGGAGAGCAGTACTGTCCAGGCTTAATGGCAGAAAAGAAAAACACATAGCTGAAATAGGTGTCTATCTCAGCCAAGATAAATTGCTGCCCTTTTCAGAGTAGAAGTCCAATGTAACTGATTTGACACCAAATGCCTGGTTGATCTCTTTGAGGGTTGGTGCCACCACCAGGGGAATCAGCACTGGTTTCTGTTGCTGGCAGACTGGACATTTGGTGATGACAGTGGCAAGCAGCAGCGACAAGTAGCTTTGAAAAGCTGGGCCCATGCATAGGTTTCATTCATGCCGTCACTGCTACTAAGTGTGATCAAGCACCATCCCAGCACTGGGGTGGCTGGTAAAAGAATAGGCTGAAGTCAGTTGGCCAATACATTCTGTCAGCTTAGTTATTTAGTGTCTTCCACCAGAGATGCTGTGAAATGAGAATCAACAAATAATATAAAGATCTTTATCGTTCATATTCTCTTCCTATAGGTTATTCACATGCCTCTTCTTAGACCTTGTCCCCAGTCTTCCAAATGATCTGCCTCAGAATAACCAGCTAGGTCATTGTCCATGAGTTATTGGATAGCCTAGCCTTGGACCACTTATCTTCCCATGTAAAGTGGCAACATCTGAAGCTCTGACTGCTGGGAAGATTTGCCTTCATTGCCGTCTTCTGGGCCACTCAAGAGTGTGTTGAAGTGCGGTAGCAACTCAGTCCTTTTCCTCCTACATCAGCTGGTCCTGAAGGACTCCCTCACAGTGAAGGAATGGTGCTAGGGCACCAGGGATGGAGAACATGTGGGCCTGGACCACCTGCTCATGAAGCTTACACATGTCCTCTGAACTTGCTCATGCCTCATCCCTGTTGTTCCAATTCCATCTTGTAACCAATTGTTTTTGTGTGTGTCTCAGAAAGATATGATGTTAATAGTACTATGCCACCTACAAAGGCTCAAAGACCTGTGGAAATACATTCCATATTTTCTGTGTGGAGGACTTAGTAATAGCTTGTGAAACAAATGTTGGTACCAGTTGTCCATAGTTGAGCTACATCTGAGAAATTTGACAAGAAGTAAAAAGAATTTCAGAGGGAGCCAAAATACTTCTTGTCTTCAAGCAGGTAGGACTGGTTGAAGGCTAGATGATGAAGGAGGCAAAATTTGTTTTTGCTTTCTATATAATTTTGTATTTGAATATTTTCATAGTAATAATTATAGCGTGCTTGGGCTTTGGTGTTCAAAAGACAGAGATTAAAATCCTAGCTCCACTGTCTTCCAGCTATGTGACCTCAGGCAACTTATTTAACCTGAGATCCAGTTTACTAGCTAAGATTGTAATGACTAGTACATACCTCATAGGGTTACTGTGAGGGCTACAAGACATATTCTTTATAAAGTGCATAGCTTCATGCCTGACACATAGGAGGCACGAAGTGCTGAATGAATGAGTGAATAACTGGTATTATTTTGAGCTGATATGTGTAGGGTACCCAGTGCAGCACCTGTTGTGAAGAAAAAGTGAAGGGAATGAGAAAAAAGGATCAAGATGAGTTTGAGTATCACAAATGTTAGCACCTCTGCAAGCTGGGTGCTGACAGGTACTTGAGAGTGAAGGGCAAAGGGTGACCCTGGTGATATGTTTATATGTCTTGCAACTCCTCTTCCCTCAATCTCTCTCTCTCTGTGTTTGTGGTCCCAGCATCCCCAGTATTGATGCCTCACCCTTCCTCAACTACTCCCTAGTTCTCCTGAGTCCTCCCCACCCCATCCCTCCTTATCCTGATGGGATCACCCTCCTGCCTTTCCTGCTTATCAAAGTCTTACTCATCCCCACCTCCTCTATTCAGCCTTCTGGGGTGAGTCAGGCCATGTAAATCTTCCTCCTTGCTACTTTGTATCAAATGGTCAGACCTGCTGTTAGTACAGAAGGGGGTCTATGCTTACTTCACATGTGTATTTCTCATTTTCCTCTGAAGAATTTAGAGTGGCCATCACAGTGCTCAAAAAAAAAAAAAAAAAAAAAGTACTGGCTCCATACATTTTTATTGAATAATTTCATTTTGTCCGTTTAAACCTTCTCCCAAATAAACGGGGAAGTCTCTGTGTAATTTTCAGAGTGACTTTGGAGACATCATGCTGCTTGCCTGAGTCTCAATGTCATTATATGAAAAAAAAATGGAGTGGTGAGTTTGATCACTGAGGTCTCTTTTGGTAAGAAAAGAACACGATCTGTGAAACCTGAGGCAATACTTCATAGCTGTCACCTAGATGTTTGCATGGCTGACTTCTTCTCATTCAGGTCACCTAGTCACTCCAACATATGAGCCCAGCTTTTAATTTTAGATAGTGACAGATTTTGCCTCCCTCCCTTTGTTCTTTCTTTTTTATTTGTTTATTGTCTGTATCCTTGCTAAAATGTGAACTCCAAGAGGTTGTATCTTATGTTTGATTCACAGTTGTATTCCCAGCACCCATACCAGTGCCTGGCACATAGTAGGTGCTCCATAAATTTGTTCATGGCATGAATGAGGTCCATTCAACTGGATAAAGGCAATTATACTTGAACTGCTAGTAGTCCAGACTCCTTACCACTGGAGAAGTTATTCTAGTTCATCATATTTTCATCTAGAACTGCATGTAAGTTGGTCTGGCTAAATAGCAGGAAGTGCCACAGCACCTTCAGCTGCTTAGACATTATGTTTGGTATGTGTTCTTCTTGCCTTTACATTAGTGCAGTGTGACTTCTTGGTGACTCCAGCTTTGTGGAGAAGATCTGAGGATTTGTTTAAATGTATGCATTATTTGGGCCAGGCTTCTCTTCTTTTCAAGGCAGTCTGGACTTATCATTTAGGAAAACCTGTGGATAACTTTTCATCTCCACTGGCTGGTTCATTGTACTGTCTAGTTGACATAGTCTCCCAAAAGATTGTTAACTTGTTTGTATAGTGGCTGCTTTCCTTTGCAGTGCTTCATTATTTTCTTTTTTAATTTTTAATTTTTGTGAGTACATAGTAGATAGTAGGTATATATATTTATGGAGTACATGAGATTTTATTTTTATTTATCTATTTTTTTTTTGAGACAGAATCTTGCTCTGTCACCCAGGCTGGAATGCAGTGGCATAATCTCAGCTCACTGCAACCTCTGCCTCCTAGGTTCAAGCAATTCTCCCACCTCAGCCTCTCGAGTGACTGGGATTATTGGCACGCACCACCATGCCTGGCTAATTTTAGCATTTTTAGTAGAGGCGGGGTTTCATCATGTTGGCCAGGCTGATCTTGAACTCCTGACCTCAGGTGATCCACCCACCTTGGCCTCCCAAAGTGCTGGGATTGCAGGCTTAAGCCACTACTTTTGGCTGAGATGTTTTCATACAGTTGTGCAATGCATAATAGTCACATCATGGAAAATAGGTTCTCTATCTCCCTCAACCACTTATCCTTTGTGTTACAATCAAATTATACCCTCTTAGTTATTTTAAATGTATAATTAAATTATTATTGATTATAGTCACCTTGTTGTGCTATTAAACACTAGGTCTTATTCATTCTTTCTAATGATTTTTTTTGTGCCCATTAACCATCCCCTCCTTCCCCTTCCTCTCATACCTATTCCCTAGCTACCCTTCTCAGTCTCTGCTAACCATCTTTCTCCTGTCTATCCCCATGAGTTCCATTGTTTTGACTTTTAGATCCCACAAATAAGTGAGAACATGCAATGCTTGTCTTTCTGTGCCTGGCTTATTTCACTTAACCTAATGACCTCCAGTTTCATCCATGATGTTGCAAATGATAAGATCTTATTCTTTTTATGACTGAATAGTACTCCATTGTATATATGTACCACATTTTCTTTATTGATTCATCTGTTGATGGACACTTAGGTTACTTCCAAATCTTGGCTATTGTGAATGTGCTGCAACAGATATGAGACTGCAGATCTCTCTTTGATATACTGATTTCCTTTCTTTGGGGTATATACCCAGTAGTGGGGTTGCCGGATCATATGGAAGCTCTATTTTTAGTTTTTTGAGGAACCTCTGAACTGCTCTCCACAGTGGTTGTACTAATTTACATTCACACTGACAGTGTGTACGTGTTCTCTTTTCTCTGCATCCTTGCCAGCATTTGTTATTGCCTGGCTTTTGGATATAAGCCACTCTAACCAGGGTGAGATGACATCACATCTCATTGTAGTTCTGATTTGCTTTCTCTGATGGTCAGTGATGTTGAGTGCCTTTTCAAATGCCTGTTTGTCATTTGTATGTCTCCTTTTGAGAAATGTCTATTTAAGTCTTTTGCCCATGTGTAAATTGGATCATTAGATTTTTTTTTTTTCCTGTTGAGTGGTTGACATCCTTATATATTCTTGTTGTTAATCTCTTGTCAGATGGGTAGTTTGCAAATATTCATTCTGTGGGTTGTCTCTTTACTTTGTTGTTTCCTTTGCTGTGCAGAAGCTTTTTAACTTGATATGATCCCATTTGTCCATTTTTACTTTGGTTGCCTGTGTTTGTGGGGTATTACTCAAGAATGTTTGCCCAGACCAATGTCCTGGAGAGTTTCTTCTGTGTTTTTTTGTGGTGGTTTCATAGTTTCAGGTCATAAATTTAAGTCTTTAATCCATTTTGATTTGATGTTTGTATATGGCAAGAGGTATGGTCTAGTTTTATTCTACTGCATATGGATATCCAGTTTCTCAGCACCAGTATATGTTCTTGGCATCTTTGCTGTAAATTAGTTCATTGTAGGTGTGTGGATTTGGTTCTGGGTTATCTGTTTTGTTCTGTTGGATTATGTGTCTGTTTTTATGCCAGTACTATGCTATTTTGTTACTAAAGCTCTGAAGTATAATTTGAAGTAGTATAATGTGATTATATATAGTGATTCCTATATATAATCACTATATATAAGTATAATGTGATTCCTCCAGTTTTGTTCTTTTTTTTAGGATAGTTTGGGCTATCCTGGTCTTTTGTGGTTCCATTAAATTTTAGAATTGTTTTTTCAATGTCTGTGAATAATGTCATTGGTATTTCATAGGGATTGCATTGAATCTGTAGATGTCCTTACCTTACTGTCTTTATTGGCCCTTTTTGTTAGAAGGAGCAGATTTTAACAATATTGATTTCAAGCAATTCTCCTGCCTCAGCCTCCCAAGTAGCTGGGACAACAGGTACGCATCACCACACCCAGCTAATTTTTGTATTTTTAGTAGAGACGGGGTTTCACCATGTTGGTCAGGAAGGTCTCGATCTCTTGACCTTGTGATCCACCCGCCTTGGCCTCCCAAAGTGCTGGGATTACAGGCATGAGCCACCATGCCTGGCCTTTCAGATTATTTTTTATTGCCCATTAACATCCTTTTCTTTCTGATTAAAGTATTCCCTTCAACATTTCTTGCAGGACAAGTTTGGTGTTGATGAAATCCTTCAGCTTTTATTTGTCTAGGAAAGCCTTTATTATTCCTTCATGTTTGAGGGATATTTCCACTAAATATACTAGTCTAGGGTAAACTTTTTTTTTCTCTCATCACTTGAAATAAATCATGCCACTCTCTCCTGGCTTGTAAGATTTCCACTGAAAAGTGTGCTGCCAGACATATTGAAGCTCCATTTATGTTATTTGTTTCTTTTCTCTTGCTGCTTTTAGGATCCTTTTCTCTATGTTGACCATTGGCAGCTTGATTATTAAATGCCTGAGGTAGTCTTCTTTGGGTTAAATCTGCTTGGTGTCCTGCAACCTTCTTGTACTTGGCTGTTGATATCCTTCTCTAGGTTTGGGAAGTTCTTTGTTATTATTCCTTTTAATAAACTTTCTATCCCATCTCTTTCTCTACCCCCTCATGAAGGCCGTAACTCTTAGATTTGCCCTTTTGAGGCTACTTTCTAGATCCTGGAGGTGTGGTTCATTGTTTTTTATTCTTTTGTCTCCTCTGTGTATTTTAAAGTAGCTTGTCTTCAAGCTCACTAATTCTTTCTTCTACTTAATCAATTCTGGTATTAAAAGACTCATGCATTCTTTAGTAAGCCAATTACATTTTTCAGCTCTAGAATTTCTGGTTGATTTTTAAAAGTTATTTCAATCTCTTTGTTAAATCGATCTGGTAGAATTCTGAATTCCTTCTCTGTGTTATCTTGAATTTCTTTGAGTTTCCTCAAAACAGCTATTTTGAATTATCTTTCTGAAAGGTCACATATTCCTGTTTCTCCAGGACTGGTCCCTGGTGCCTTATTTTTTCCCAGATGGTCTTGATATTTGTAGATGTTTGTCTGTGTTTGGGCATCAAAGGGCTAGGTATTTATTGTAGTCTTTGCAGTCTGGGCTAATTTGTACCCATTCTTTTGGGAAGACCTTCCAGATATTTGAAAGAACTTGGGGTGTTGTGATATAAGCTGTATCTGCTTTTGGGGGTACACCCCAAGCACAGTAAGGCTGTGATTTTTGCAGACTCATAGAGGTACTACCTCAATGGTCTTGGACAAGATCCAGAAGAATTCCCTGCATTACCAAGCAGAGACTTTTGTTCTGTTGCCTTACTTTCTCCCAAACAAATGAAGTATCTTTTTCTGTTCTAAGTCACCTAGAACTGGGAATGGAGTGACATAAGCACCCCCTGTGGCTACCAGCAGTAGGACTGTACTGGGTCAGACCTGAAGTCAGCATAGCACTGGATCTCATCCAAGGCCTGCTGGATGAGCCAAGGAGTGAGCCAAGTCCTGCTGGATGAGCCTTGGCTGCTGCCTATGTTTGATCAAGGTCCTGGGACTCTACAATCAGCAGATGGTCAAGCCAGCTAGGTCTGTGTCCTTCCCTTCAGGGCAGCAAGTTCTCCCAGACCCAAGGCAGGTCCAGAGGTGCCATCCTAGAGCCAGGGACTAGAGTCAAAAACCTTAGAAGTCTACCTGGTTGTCTATTGTACTATGACTAAGCTGGCACTCACACCACAAGATGCAGTCATTCCCACTATTTCTCTCCTCTTCCTAAGGCAGAGGAGCCTCACCCCATGGCAATCACCACCATAGGCCCATGGGGAGTACTGCCAGAGTACTGCTGATGTTCCCATAAGGCCCAAGGGCTCTTTAGTCAGCTTGTAAATGCTGCCTGGCCTGGAACTTACCCTCACTTTTTAGGGCAGTGGGCTCTCCTCTGGCCCAGGGCAGGTCCAGAAATGCCATGCAAGACCAAGTTCTGGAATTGGAGATCCCAGGAGCCTACTTGGTGCTGTACCCTCCTGTGGACAAGTTGGTACCTAGGTGCAAGACAAAGTCCCTTTTACTTTGCCTTCTGCTTTTCTCAAGCAGAAAGAGTCTCACCCTGTAGCCATCACAACTAGGAATGTGCTGACTGTCACCTGAAGCCAGTGAGTCTCAGAGTCTAACCCAAGGCCTTCTATGTAGTGCCTGGATATTGCTGCTGGTTATTCAGGACTCGAGGACTCTTCAGTTAGCTGGTGATTAATCCTCCCAGGTGTGGTGTTTTTTTTTCCTTCAAGGCAGCAGATTTCCCTTCTGGCCCAGGGTGTGTCTAGAAATGTCATTTGGGAGCCAGGGCTTGAAAAGGGAGCCTCATGACTCTGACTGGTGCCCTGTCCTGCTGTGGCTGAGCTGGTATCCAAGATGCAAGACAAGGTCTTTCCCACTCTCCCCCTCTCCTCTTTACAAGTGGAAGAAAAGAAGGGTCTCCTTTGGAGCTGTGATCTGTGCAGTTTGGGGTTAGGGGAGGGGTGATTCCAGCACTTCCTTAAGTGTCCCAGCTAGTGTCTCACTGTAAATCACATTCCCTGCCAGTCCACTGGCTCTGGGGCCCAGTTCAGCACGAGGACTTTCCTAGTAGTTGCAGTCCTTGTGGCCTAGACTGCCTTTCAAGTTTGTTTAGGTACCCATGGCACTTTAGTCTATGGCGGTGAAGCTGGTGGGAACTCAAGATCTGACTGTTAGGATTGGTGATTCTCCTTTGGTGAGAGCTGGTTTAAATGCTCTGTCTGTGGATGAGTGTCAGCTGAGTTTGGTCTGGTTTTGCTTTCTGCAGCTGGTATCACTGCTTCACAATTGCTGTACTCTCCTTCTCCTCAGCAAGCAAAAATGCTCTCCACACCACACCACTGCTGCATGAAGGGTCGGGGGTGGCAGCGGCTATTCAGGATGATTTTTCCTACCTTTTCAGTGCCTCTTTCAGCTACGTGAAGTTAAATCAGGTACGGTGTGTGCTCATCTGTTTTTTATTCTTATGAAGGTGCTTTTTTGGTGAGTGTAGATAGTTGTAAAATTGTATCCTTGCAGGGGGGATAATTGGTGGAGCCTTCTGTTCTGCTATCTTGCTCTGCCCCCTTGTCGTTATTTTCAAAGAAAAATAGTATTCACCATTGAGCTTTGCTGCAGATCCGCTCTGCTGAGATTCTGGAGATGGATGCTTGCTTGAGTCCCAGGGCTGGTGGAATTTAGCACCTTCCTGAAATTGAGTGTGCTTTGGGTTGAGTGGTTGTCTGGAATAGCTACAACCTCTCGCAAGGAGACAATCTTGTCAAATTGTATAACTAGGGTGAAGGGAGGGTGAGAAGAATGACATGTATGTTCCAAGGACTGTTAGGAGAGAAGGAAGCTGGAGATCTAGACTTTTCCATAATTGACAAAGAAGGAAGACCTGTCTGACAATTTTACAGAGTCCTTAAGTAAAGCTGCTGTACAAAGCATAGCCATAATCACTACATTTGATAAATCACTGAAGATGGAGCCCAATTTTTAAATGTTCTCCTGGTGGATGTAGCATCATTCATACATTCAGTTAGTATTTACTGACTATGCACTGAATGAATTATCCTGTTGCTGGGTCTGTATAGAATGCATTATCTAAACCAACTGTGAGTTTGAGATTGACTAAAGAGAAAAGTCAGCGATATTAATAAGTAATAATAATTATAACTATCATTGAGTGCCCACTTGCTGGATAGATATTGTAGAATTTGCATAACCCCTCCTCCCCCCAACCCCTTCCGCTGTAACATTCTTGCAAAGCAGAGGTTCTGGGACTATTTGTGCCAGAGCTGAGAGTGGAATCCAAGCTTTTCTGACAGCATAGTTTTGGTTCTCTCTATGAAGCCATACTCCTCCCCACAGGGACAGGGGCAGAGATCAGACACAAGTCAGGAACAGCAGCTGTGTGCTGAAATACTGTGAGTAGAGTCCAATCCACCCAGCCTCATTGAGCATGCAAAAATCTCATGGGGGTAAATCTAGCCTAGGCAGACATCCTGGAAAAGGTGTCGCCTTGGCTAAATCTTACAAGGAATGGAGAATTTGAATTCATAGGAAAATCAATTTGACCTTGACTTGGATTTGATTTGCACAGAGATGGAACAAAACTGACAAATAGGAAAGCTACCTTCCTTCCTTTTCCCTCCCTTTGTCTTCAGTCGCGTGAGAGTGTCTAACTTAAAGGAAGTGGGAGAGGTCCTCTGTCTCAGGTCTCTCTTGTAGCCTGTGCTAAGGTAGCAAAACCAGTCTCCCAATGCATCTCTTCCTCCCTCTCCCCTCAGACTGGAGTTCTCATCCTGCACTTTGTGGTTTTCACTTAACGAATGTTAATGAGATGGCATTGTAATCACCGGATTTTATAAGTATCTCATCCACAAATTGGACCACAAAACCCAAATGAGCCAGCTGAGCATCTATATTCCATGAGCCTGTGTTTTCCCCACAGTCTTAACCAAAGGATGTAAAACGTGTTCTTGCTTTGAAGCCGTTCAGGCCCATGGGTGTTAGATGCAGGAGACAACTGCTGTTCGCCGGGCCCTAACTCAAGTGGCTTGCTGGGTTTGAGCCTTTCACACAGTCCTGGGTGATATAAGGGATTTAGGCTTGATCAATTATACCCTTTTCAAGTTAACGCTAGAAAAATGAGAAATTGATTTTTTTGACGAAACAATATTTTAGAAATTTAGGATATAAAAATGGGATTTGACCTCTCTATCAAGTCAGCTATCATCATGATGATTACAGTCTACAATTATGCCATATTTTGTATGTCATGGCCTAATGCGATCAGCTTGTCAGATTTGTTCAGGGAAAGGGTAGAGCAATGATAAAGCATCCAGCTGTGTCTGCTTTGTGGGGCGAGGGGAAGACTGGAGGATCCATCCTGTTCAGCAAATCTGCTAGAGTGAACATCCTCAAACACAGGTATCAGATGCTAACGATCCTGCTTAATCTCTGCACAGATCTAATAAGCAAAAGCTATGTTGAATACTTTTTCTGGAATTTTAGAGTTTTGCCTAGCATTTTATATTTTTACCCAATGCACTCTTATTATGACAGCCAAACAATGTGATCTAACAATGAGCAAATTGGTGACATATATTGCAGACAATCTATCGACATAACTGATAGGTTAAATAGCATTTTGAAGGGAAGACTGAGCCTTACTTGTTTTTGTATCCTCAGGACTTAGCACACTGCTGGACCCATAGAACGAGTTTAATCTGTGCTTGTTGAATATTTGTAAATCATATGTCAGCCTTGGAAATATCTAAAGAGTATTTCTTAGCCTTTCTATTGCAGCTTGCACTATGAAAGAAATCCTAATTTGTAAAAACTGGCCAGTAAAAAACATTGCTTACTTTGAGAAAGTGACTATTTACAAGATGGTTAGTTATCCAAATGTTTGAGTGACCTGGTAAAAATTTCCTTGTAAATGAAACAACAACAACAAAAAAATACAACGGGAAAGATTATATTAATAGAAACATGAGAGATTGTGTTAAAAACGACAGTGCAATGAGAACAGCAACAACAACCTCTCTTTAGATATGGAACCCTGAATGATGGTAACATTCTTATTATTCACTCCCAGGTACTTAGCCAATTTTTCTCAGTACCATTTGTTTAATCACTGATTTAAAACGTCATTATAATCAGATACTGAATTCTTGGATCTGCTTTCAGAATTTTTGTTCAAGAACAGAATATATTGATTTTTCTGTCTACTCATTCACTGGTAATACACTTTTAATTATAGTAACTTTTTAATATGTTTTAGTATCTGCCAAGGCCAGTCATTTATTACTAACTGTTTTTCAATAATTTTTGGATTCTTTTTTCATGGTTATTATTCAGGCTGAGCTTAATAGTCATTTTGTCAAGTTAAGCTGGCCTTTGCCTTGATCTCTGCCTTCTATTACCATTATCCGGTTGAAATTTCTATTGGAATTTTGTTAAAGTTGCCTATTACGTTATTTAAAAATGAACTAATTCATGATATCATGTCTCAATTTGATGTCACATCTCCCACTAATGCTATGGAGACAACACAGTGTCGCAGGAGAGCAACTTGACTAAGAATGGAAGCATGTGAATTCTAGTTTCTGCCCAGCTGTGACTGCATGCCTATTTGTGCTGCAGTTATCTCATCACAGACATTGAAAAACATAAACTCTTTTAGAAATTGGAGGCTTTATTACTTATGGTTTTTTTTTTTTAATGATTTGTTGTTGTTCTTTGTTTGATAGACTATGGATATCTTTCCAGTTCTAGGATTTTGTGCCAGATTAAAAAATGAGATTATAACTCAATATACAGAGGACTTCTAATTCTTGTCAGGGAGTAGGAGGTTGCAAAACACCACTGTTTCCACCTTAAAAAGAAAAGCCAGATAAACTACATAATCATTACTTTAAAAACGCATCAGACACAGTAGCCAAAAAGTAGAAGCCACCCAAGTATCCATCAATGGGTGAATGGATAAACAGCATGTGGTATGCATATGGTGGAACACTGTTCAGCCATAGAAAGGAATAGAATTCTGGCACATGCTACAACATGGATGAACCTTGAGGACATTATGCTAAGTGAAATAAGCCGGCCAAAAAAGGGTGAATAGTGTATGAGTCCATTTATGTGAGTTACCTAAAGTAGTCAAATTAATGGAGACAGAAAGTAGAATGGTGATTGCCCAGGGCTGGGGAAAGAGGGAAATGGGAATTGTTTAACGGGGACAGAGTTTCTGCTCAGGAAGATGACAAAGTTCTGGAGATGAATGGTGGTGATGGTTGCAAAACAATGCAAATGTGCTTAGTTCCGCTGAACTGTACACCTAAACATTGTTACAATGATAAATAGTATGTTACATAAACTTTACTATAAAAAAGCAGAGAGTCAAGGGTGGAAAGAAACCTGAAGGAAATTTAACCCAGAAAGTAATGAGCTTTTCCTAGGAAGGAAGAATAGGGCAGTGGCAGGAGGAGAACATGCCAACTGGACTCCAAATAATTTAAAAAAATACGTTAGAGTTTTATTGAGTTATAATTGACATAACAATAAATTGCAAATATTGAAAGTGTAAAATGTGGTGTTTGACATCAGCATTCACCCATGAAATCTTCACCACAAAGTAATGAATATGCCTATCATTGCCAAAAGTTTCTTTCTGTCCACTTGTAATTCTCCCTTTTAACCCTCCTCATCCATCCTTCCATTCCCAGGCAGCCAATGGTCTGCTTTCTGTCACTGTAGATTAATTTGTATTTTCAAAAATTTTATGTGAATGCAGTCATGCAGTAGTCACTGTTTCAGGTTTGGCTTGTTTCACTCAACATGATTACATCTATATTGTAATTCATCTATATTGTTGGGGTATATTACATCTATAGATTGCATCTGTAGATTACATCTATATTGAGATTCATCTATATTGTTGGGTGTATCACTAGTTCCTCTCTTTTATTGCTAAGTAGTATTCAGTTGCAGAGCTATACCACTGTGTTTTTATCCATCCTTCTGCTGACATGCATTTTGGTTGTTTACAGTTTTGGGCTGCTACAAATGAAGATGCTGTGAACATTTGTGCACAAACTTTTGTATAGACATATGCTTTATTTTCTTGGGTAAACACAAAGGAATGGGATGGCAAGATCATAGAGTAGATATATGTTTAACTTTTTAAGAAACTACCAAACTGTTTTTCAAAGTGGTTGTATCATGTTACATTTGCATCAGCAGTGTTTGAGAGAACAAATTTCTGTGTTTTCACCAATACTTGGTAGTGAGTCTTTTTGATTTTATCCATTTAAATGAGCATGTAGTGGCATTTCATTGTGTTTTAATTTGCATTTCCCTAGTGGCTAATGATGTTGAGCATCTTTTCATGTGCTTATTTGCCATCCGTATGTCTTCTTTGATGAAGCATCTGTTCAAATATATTGTTTCCAATGAACTTTTCATTAAATGTAAATTATTTGAATATCCTACATACATGGCCTTTGTTGTCAGACTAAATAAACACATGCACACACAATCGATGTACTTCTTGCATGAAACACACTTTATGAAGATACAAACAGATCAAAAGTAGAAGGGTGGAAAACCTATACCGTCCATATTCTAAGCATAAGAAACTTTGTGTAGCTTGTTAATATATTAAAGAGTGACTTCAAGTCAAGAGTATTACCAGAGATAAAGAGGGAGCTATTATAATGATAAAAGGGCCAATTCATGAAAAAATGTAGTATTCCTAAATGTACATATGCCTAACAAGATAATTTAAATATTATGACATAAAATCGACCTTTTAAGGGGAGAAATAGACAAAGATACAGTCATATTTGGTCATTTTATACCCCCTCAACAATCGACAGAAAAATCGGTAGTAAAGTAAGAAAATTGAACAACATTGTGTTCTCTGAGTTTCCTAGATATGTGGTTTGGTTCTCAACGATTGTTACTTCAAATATTTCTCCTGTCCCATTACATTTTTATTCTCCTGGTATTGCAATTATGCATGTGGTGTACATTTTGATATTGTATTAGAGTTCTTGGATGTTCTGTTATTGTTTTCACTCTTTTTCTTTTCTCTGGATTTCTGTTTGGGAAGTTTCTATCAACCTGTCTTCAAGTTCACTCATTCTTTTCCTTGGCTATGTTCAGTCTACTCATGAATCCATTAAAAGCATTCTGCATTTCTATTATAGCATTTATGATTTCTAGAATTTCCTTTTAAAAATAATTATTTTCAGTGGACACATAAAAGTTTCATATATTTATTATGTGCAACATGACGTTTTGGAACATACATACCTTTTGAAATGGCTAAATCAAGCTAATTAACATATGCATTACCTCATACTTATCATTTTTTATGATGAGAAAACTTAAAATCTCTTAGTGATTTTCAAGAATGCAATACATGGTATTAACTATAATCACTATGTTGTGCAATAGAATTCTTGAATTTATTTTTCCTATTTAACTGAAATTTTGTATCCTTTTACCAGCATCTCCCAAACCCCGTTCCCTAGCCCCTGGTAACCACCATTATACTTTGTAGCATTTCCTTTGGATTCTTTATTAGAGTTTCCATTTCTACCCATTACCCATTTGTTCTTTCATGTTGTCTTTTATTTCCATTTGAGTCCTTACAATAATCATAGTTATTTATAATTCCCTGTCGGTTACTCCAACATCTGTATTATTTCTGACTCTTGACCTAATGATTGTCTCTTTGGATTCTGTTTTTCTTTCATTTTGTTCTGCCTTGTAATTTTTTCTTGAAAGCCAAACATGCTGCTTTGGGTAATAGGAACTGAGCTAAACAGGCCCTTAGTGTGAGAATTTATGTTTATCTGGCTAAGACTTGGATTGTGTTTAATATGTCCTGTAGTTACAGGTGCCAGAGGCTTCAGCTTCTTGTATTATCTTTGTTTTTGTGTCCTCTTGACTTTGGGCTTTCCTAAGTTCTTCCCAGAGAGTGCCTATGTTTTTGCAGCTCTTTTAGCTCTAAGCCCCTGTTACTATACTAGTATTCTCTTGGTTTAGTAGTAAGGTGTAGGAAAGAACATTCTCTAATCTAAGTCTGAGTCTATTAGTGGGCCTGTGTCTCAGAGAGTTGAACTTCACAAATGTTTCTTCAGTCGTATTTCTTTTCCCCCCCCCTCCAGTTCCCTTTCCTTTCCCTGGCTACACCACTCCCAATCTATTTTCTTAAATCTCTGACCTCTGTGGATTTCATTTTTTTCCCTTTTAGGTGAGACAGGAGGACTACAGCAGGCTAGAGTGGGAGGAATTCTCTTCCCCAGCTGGTATAAGGCCCTGGCAAAATATTTTCCCCTGGAGAGGGGGCCTTTATTATAGATAAGGCTCTCACTGGGTATACTTTATAATGATTACCTTCCCTCCACCACCCCTTCCAGAGCTATAAGCTGTATGATTCCTTTTACATGAAGTCCAAGAACAGGCAAAATAATCCATGGGGCCAGAGATCAGAATGTGTTTTCTTCTAGGATGGGAGAATTGACTGAAAGGGGCCCAATGGAAATTTTCTGGATTGAGAGAAATGCTTTGTATGTTGTTTTGGGAGTTAAAATTCATGAAACTGAACATTTAAAACCTGTATATTTTATTATATGCAAATTATACTTCAACTAAAAAAAAAAGAAAATCCAGCCTATAGATATGGAAAAACACAGCAATGTTAGCAGAGTGTCTGTAGTCATGAAGTTATGGAGAAGCCAGTACAGCCTGGCTGGCTGGTTGGTGGGGATGGTCAACAACCAGCTCCCCTTTGGGAGGTGATATCTGTCATTCACTTCCTTGGGGTTTACTCTCCCCCCTGTATGGAAAGAAGTAGCTGGATTAGATGATCAGTAAATAGAATGATCATTTTATTATATATTGCCCAAATCACAACATTAGAATGAATTAAATAAAACTCTATTGATAATTATACCAGTACAAGAATTGGAAACTGCTCCTGTCCTGGGCAAGAGGGATGAATTGCTGCCCTATAACTAAGCATTTCTAAAATGCCTCAGGCCGTATGAGGTGACAGTGGCATATCAGCAACAGTCTGAATCCAGGAGTTGGAGTGTATTAGTGATCTCAGGAGTTCTGTTTGATCTGATGCCACATCAGGATCTATCAGCATGGCTGATACCACACAGCTGTGAAAGGGGTTTTAGAAATGCTTCCAGCCCTTCCAGTCTATGGGCTGCTGCCTTCTATGCCTGTGAAATAATACAGACTTCCTAATAGGAAGACATTGACATTTCTAGGTTCAAAAGTATTGTTAAAATGAAGCTAATATCTCAAATAGGATGAAAAATGGATCCTGCTTTCTCCTGCCCTGATAATATGAAAATAATGAATCTTCTTTACAACAGTCACCTTTTAAAAAAAGTCTTGGAAGGCAACTGATTAATCTGTATTTATAAGAGCCATAGAGATTACAAACTATTAGTGTCACCTCTGGCTGCCAAAGATTTGAAGGGACTTAGGAAAGGTCCTAAGTGACTAGGTTCTAACTATTCTTAAATATTAGAACATCAAGTTGATGGGATTCGATTTACTAAAAGAGACATATGACTAGAATTCGGTTTTAGAAGGCATCCAATGAGTAATATACATGTGTATGTAAGTGCTATAGGGAGTAGAAAATATTTAGGAAGTGGATAATGCTCCAAAAGTGAGTGACCTTCCCTAGGTTGTGGGAGGGAAGTGGAATTTAGAAGAGGGAACAGACATCCTGCTCAGGGTTAGGAGGACAGACACTCTTATAAATAAATAAGTTTATTTATAAATAAATACAGCCTCTTAGATGAACAAGAGGCAGTCTTCCCATTTTTGTGCTGCTAAATAGGATCTCTTTTTCCCCAGACATGACCCCAGGGGGTCTATCCTGGGCAAAGGAACCAGGAGGGGGTGATTCTGGTCCCAGGAAGGGGGAGGCACACTTGGTTCTGCTGTCCCTGTGCTTTTTCCAGCGTGATATCATGCCTTTGCATGACAAGGGACTTAGAGTCCAATCTTGCATCTCCATGGCTTCATGACTACAGACACTGCTAACATTGCTATGTTTTTCCATATCTATAGGCTGGATATTCTTTTTTTCCTATTGAAGCATAATTTACTTGAAGTCTCATGGGACTTAGAGTCCAGTCTTGCCTCTGTCATTTACAAGATGTGTGACTTAGGAGATGTCGTTTTGCTTCTCTGAGCCTCTGAAATGTCTGAATTCCATTCTAAATTCCAATGTTAGTATTCTCTGGCTCTGAGTCTGAGAAGCCCACACTTTCGGTGCCTGTTTACCTGGAAAGTATCATCTCTTGGCATCCTCTTCTAGGTACTGAAAGGAGTAGGCTGGGGTTATGTTGACCAAGACGTTTCCTCCTGCTTCCAGCTTTGAACCAAGTCTCAAAGTGCCCCGAGTCCTGGTTCATGGAGCTGCTGGTTCCCACTCTTGGGCTCCCCAAAAGGAACACCATGGAGTGTTAATGGGGCACCACTGGCATCCAGCCCAAGTGGGTGATTTGGGACAAGTTTCTGTGGAGACTGAGACTCCTGTGTGTAGCTGTTGTTTAGCTTCTGTTGTATGGCTGAACATATTTGTTGATGGATGAAGACACCTTCACATTACTTCCCCCAGTCAGGATGGTCACTTACAGATGGGACTGAGCCATAGGCGAGGCCTTGATATCCCCTGAGGGAACTTTAGCATGTCCTTAACAGTATTCTGAATGAAATCATCAGGTTTTTTGGGGGGGAGAAGGCAAAGGGGTAGAGGGGAGAAGGCAAAAAATAAATGTTCATAAATCATAAAATCAGATCATAAAATAAATGTTCACTGGAGAAAATTTACAAAATTACAGAAAGGCACAAAAATCCCAACATGCAGAGATAACCATTGTTTTGTTTTGTTTGTTCTTTGAGATAGGGTCTCACTCTGCCACCCATACTGAAGTGCAGTGGTATGATCATAGATCACTGCAGCCTTGACCTCAAGGCTCAAGGAATCCTTCCACCTTGGCCTCCTGGGACTACAGGTGTGGGCCACCATGCCCAGATAATTTTTGTATTTTGTGTAGAGATGAGGTCTCTCTTATATTGCCCAGATTGGGGTCTTGTCAATTTGCCCAGGGTGGTCTCAAACTCCAGGGCTCATCCATCCACACACCTCAGCCTACCAAAGTGTTGAGATTGCAGGTATAAGCCACTATGCTGAGCCAGCCATTGTTAATTAACATGCTAATTAAAGGGATAAGAGGGAAGTGGCATGATTGAACATTGGCAGGTGAAGGGATTTCTGGATATATAGACTCATGAAAACTATCTCTACTATTCTATTAGCGTCATACTGTGTGCTGACTTCTCAGAGCAATAACAACCACAACAGAACTTTCTGGCTGGGCCTGGGACAGGCCAATCACTGTGGAGTAAATTATCCTACAACTTGCTGTTTAGTACAAAGACCACAAACTGAGCCACACTGTCTTCCTATGTCTAAAACTGCATGAGGCACTGTCAAGGAGACAGGATGAGCTGCTACAGGAACTTCACGGACGTGACTTAAGAAGAGCCACAGGTAAATCTCAGCAATTGTGCAGTTAGAAAACACTGTGTACCTGCTATGAATGCATCAGAGTAAAGGACATGAAGAGGTTTGGGAGGTGGTCCTGGCCCCCAAAGAACTTACATTAGTTGGGTTACAGGGTACACAGCAGAAATCCAAAGCAAGATGAGCTGAAGTCCAAAGAAGCAACAAATACAAGGAATGCCATCCATGGTGGGGACTTTAGGCAGGGTAGGAGAATAAGTCCACGTCAGGAGGAGGGAATAGGAGTGGGGGAAGGCAAGCCTATTTGGGGGAGGTCAGGTCTGTAGCTGGATACCAACAGGTTAAATTGAGGCAGTTTCTACATGCACACCATCCTTTGGTAATAAATGTTTTTGAAAACTTAAAGTCTAAGGTATTGGGTTAATCTGGATAAGCTAGGTTATGCTTTGATAATAAATTAACCCCCAAATCTCAGTGGTTTAACAGCAGAAGTTGATGTGGCTCACTTAAACACTGCTGGAAATGCAAAATCATGAATATGTTTTTAAAGATGCATTTTTTTTTCTCTGATGCTATCAAGAATCTGCCCACTCCAGCTCCTTGCCTCTCTTTCTACAGATACTTTCTCCCTACCTAGAGGGACTGAGTTAATTTCTGTTTCTTCATCACCATGCTACTTCCTATTGTATCTCTTGGGCTTCTTTATGTCCCCAGACTGGCAGCAGAGGAGGTTAGATTCCTAGTTCCCAGCTCCTGGGGTTATTCTGATAATTGTCTGATTGCCCTCCCTAGATGGGCTTGATTCTTGGGGTACTGTGGGGCTTGGTCAGTCATTCCCAAGGACCTGGCTTAGGTTTGGGGGGGCACCATAATAAGGCTAAGATTATGACTTGTGCATCTCAAGAGTGATCTTGCTTACAAAACAAGGTGAAATCTGGAGTTGGAGTTACATCCATACAGGGACAGCAGAGAAGGGGGCACCAAGCTGGGAGCTGAGTGAGAGGGAACTACAGGGTCTGTGGGTGAGGCAGGTTAGTGTAGGCAGAAGGAAAGAAATAGAGGAGGACTTCCCTGAAGCAGGATCCTGGGACCATGTCTTAGTTCATTTGGGTGGCCATAAAAAATACAGTAGACTGGTTGGCTTACAAACAACAGAAATTTATTTCTCATGGTTCTGGAGGCTGGGAAGTTCAAGATAAAGGTGCTGGCAGAGTTGGTGTCTGGTGAGGGCCCACTTCTTGATACATAGATGGCATCTTCTCTCTGTGCTCTCTCATGGTGGAAGGGGCAAGGCAGCTCCCTGGGGTCCCTTTTGGCACCAGTCCCATCCATGAGGTCTCTACCTTCATGATCTAACCACCTCCCAAAGGCACCACCTCCTAATACTGTCACCTTGGAGCTTAGGATTTCAACATGAGTTGGCAGGGGTCGGGGGTGGACACCACATTCAGACCATAACAGACCACTTAAAGGGCTGTCAGAGAGGAAACTCTACCTGCAACATGGAAACAGTGTAGGTATTCAGCAATAAGGAGCACAGGGAATTACAAAGGGCAAAGAGAATGATCCTTTGTCCCTTGTTTGTAATTCATGATTTTCTTCTTCAGATAACATCCAGATCAACCTGACCCTTCTCCTTTTATACCAAAGACTCACTGAACTTACCTCTTCTATCATCCCTTCTCCCTCCCCTAGTGTTTGCTGCATCTGTCACATGGAAATACCTTTTTTTAGGGCTGGATCAAAAGAATGAGAACAAATAAACCATGTAGCAGTCCCTGGCACAAGAGGATAATTTCCTGGTCTAGACACCCAGGTTGGGTGTATGTGATGTGGTATGCCTCCAATCTGGATACTCTAGGCTACTTGCAGGAAAGATTAGTCAGGCCATGTCCTCTTGGAGGTCTTCACATTACATATACTTTTGTCTCCTAAGGATGAAAGATCCAAGCAGCCATTCTGGTATTGATATATTTGAGAGCAGAAAACATCCTTGTTCATGTTCCATTTTGAAGAACACAGTACTTCCAATAGGAGACAAGTCTTGTAGACATTTTAGTTTCTGATTTTCTATTGAATTCTGACTTTTCTCTCCTTTAAGTCATTTAATCAGCAACTGTTTCTATTTTCTACAAGTTGTTAAAGATAGTTTCAGTGTGTTCCATTTCTGAGAAAAATATTTCCAACTAAATTTCCACCTTAGTTCCCAATAGGTTTTGTGTGCTGACTAGGTCATAAAGGTTTCTGGAAGCTAGATCAAACATATTAGTATGTGTGACTCAAGTTGTTTAAATCTATATCTATATATCTGTGATATCTGTTGCAAAGATGAGAATGAGTTTTAAATTGATCTTTAAGGTGTTGAACAACTGTGTCCACTGAAACATTTTAGAAATTTTTTTGAACTTATCACTTCATGTCATAGGTTGATCAACTTTCATATTTTCTCTATCCATGGTTTTCTTTTCAATGTGGTGCATGCCGCCCAGATGGATTTATACTAGATCAATATCTTTGGCTCTGAGCATATCTTTGGTGTGGGAGATAAGTTCTTGTATATTAGGAACATCTTTGAAATTTGTTGATCTTGGTGGTGGTGTTTGATTTGTTTCTGAATCTGTTATTGGAAGCACATCTATTTACTGTCTGAGACAGTGGAACATTGTATAAAATATAATTTGAGGACATAACTTCCATCACCCAATAATGCTGTTGGACTTTGGAAAGGTAGATTTGTTTCCTCTGAAGGAGACCAGTCACATCTGGAGTACATCTGAGTCCGTGTGTCACTGAATTGTGTTCCCTGAGCTCTACTCTGTGAATCCTTGAATTACGTGGCGAAGGGTACTGTTGTAAATGGATGTAGTGAGTTGAATTGTGACTCCAAAAAGATATGTCCACTTGGACATTCACAATGTGTTCTGGAGGGAAGGGTCTCTGCAGATGTAATTAAAGTAAGAATCTTGATATGAGGAGCGGATCCAAGATGGCCGATTAGGAGCAGCTGAGGATTGCAGCTCCCAGTGAAAGCGCGGAGGGTGAGTGGACGCCGCATTGCCAGACAGATTTTTATTGCCCACAGACCAGGAGATTCCCAGGGGGAGGAGCCCCACGGGTCGCCAGCGTGGCTGGTTTGGCCGGCGCAGCAGTTTTTGCCGGCGCGACTGTTTTCGCCCGCGCTGCTGTTTTGGGCGGCGTCCCGGCGCAGCGGTCCCCCATACAAAATACGTGGGTCCGGGTGCCGTTTTAGCTGGCAATTGGAGCTCCGGGAAGGCAGAGCCGCCCATTCATCTGATTAAAAAAGGGGACTGAAACAGGCAGCCAGGCCGGGAGATTTCCCGGGCAAAAAAAAAAAAAAACGCCACGAATCTCCGCGCCCGCGGTTTAGCCGGCGCAGTGGGTCGCCGCACGGGAAATCACACAGATCCCGGCGCCTTTTCAACAGGCGGCTGGAACACCTGGGAGACTCTGAGGCAGGGAGCCAGGTGATCAGGCTCGGCTGGTCCCACCCCCCACAAAAAACAGCCATCGGAAACGCTCTGGATCGAGAGTTTCACAGCAAGCACAGCTGAGCCCGGGACGGCCCAGCTCTGTGGGGGAGGGGCGTCCGCCATTACTGAGGCAGTCTGCCGCTACAGAGGTAGTTTGCCATTGCTGAGGCAGTTCTCACTACACCGGTATTAACAGGACTGCAGGGAAGTTCATACGGCAGCTGGGTGGAGCCCACAGCAGCTCAGCAAAGCCTCTGTAGGCAAACAGTGACTAGGCTGCCTCATCGCTGGGCAAGGCAGCCCTGAGAAAAAGGCAGCAGCACCAGGGAAACTCATAAATAAAGCCCTAACTCCCCGGGACAGAGCACCTGGGGAAAAAGGGGTTTATGAGTTCTGCTGCAGCAGACTTAAACGTACCTGCCCAGCAACTCTGAATGAACAACGGAGCTCACAGCTCAGCACTTGAGCTCCTATAAAGGAAACTCTGTCTCCTCAAGCAGCTCCCTGATCCCCGTATATCCAACGAGTCACCTCACAAAGCAGTGCTCAGACGGACATCTGGCGGGTATTCTTCTGGGACAAAGATAGCAGAAGAAGAGACTGGCAGCAACCGTTACTGTTCTGCAGCTGCTGCAGGTGATCCCCCAGGCAAGCAGGGCCAGGAGTGGACCTCAGCAGCCCTACAGCAGAGGGGTCAGACTGGTAGAAGGAAAACTAAGAAACAGAAATAAATAACTTCATCATCAACAAACGGGACGTCCACTGAGAGACCCCATCTGAAAATCACCAACCACAAAGACCACACATAGATAAATCCACAAAGATGGGAAGAAACCAGCGCAAAAAGGAGGTAAACACCCGAAACCAGAATGCCTCTCCTCCTACAAGGGATCACAACTCCTCACCAGCAAGGGAACAAGGCTGGATGGACAATGAGTGTGATGAAATGACTGAATCAAGCTTCAGAAGGTGGGTAGTAAGAAACTTCTGTGAGCTAAAAGAACATGTTCTAACCCAATGCAAACAAACTAACAACCTTGAAAAAAGATTTGACGAAATGCTAATGAGAATAACCAACTTAGAGAGGAATGTAAGTGAATTGATGGAGCTGAAAAACACAACACAAGAACTTTGCGAAGCATACACAAGTTTCAACAGCCGAATTGACCAAGCAGAAGAAAGGATATCAGAGGTCGAAGATCAACTCAATGAAATAAAACGAGAAGGAAAGAGTAGAGAAAAAAGGGTAAAAAGGAATGAACAAAGTCTCCAAGAAATATGGGACTATGTGAAAAGACCTAATCTACGTTTGATAGGTGTACCTGAATGTGAAGGAGAGAATGAATCCAAGCTGGAAAATACTCTTCAGGATATTATCCAGGAGAACTTCCCCAACATAGGAAGGCAGGCCAATATTCAAGTCCAGGAAATACAGAGAACACCACAAAGATATTCCTCAAGAAGAGCAACCCCAAGGCACATAATCGTCAGATTCACCAGGGTTGAAATGAAGGAGAAAATGCTAAGGGCAGCCAGAGAGAAAGGTCGGGTTACCCACAAAGGGAAGCCCATCAGACTCACAGCAGATCTCTCAGCAGAAACCCTACAAGCCAGAAGAGAGTGGGGGCCAATATTCAACATCCTTAAAGAAAAGAACTTTCAACCCAGAATTTCATATCCAGCCAAACTAAGCTTCATAAGTGAAGGAAAAATAAAATCCTTTGCGAACAAGCAAGTACTCAGAGATTTCATCACCACCAGGCCTGCTTTACAAGAGCTCCTGAAAGAGGCACTAAACATAGAAAGGAACAACCAGTACCAGCCACTCCAAAAACATACCAAACAGTAAAGACCATCAACACAATGAAGAAACTGCATCAACTAACAGGCAAAACAGCCACCTAGCATCAAAATGGCAGGATCAAATTCACACATAACAATATTAACCCTAAATGTAAATGGGCTAAATGCCCCAATTAAAAGACATAGACTGGCAAACTGGATAAAAAGCCAAAACCCGTCTGTGTGCTGTATCCAGGAAACCCATCTCACATGCAGAGATACACAAAGGCTCAAAATAAAGGGATGGGGGAAGATTTACCAAGCAAATGGAGAGCAAAAAAAAGCAGGAGTTGCAATTCTCATCTCTGATAAAATAGACTTTAAACCAACAAAGATCAAAAGAGACAAAGAAGGACATTACATAATGGTAAAAGGATCAATGCAACAAGAAGAGCTAACGATCCTAAATATATACGCACCCAATACAGGAGCACCCAGATACATAAGGCAAGTTCTCAATGACTTACAAAGAGACTTAGATTCCCACACAATAATAGTGGGAGACTTGAACACCCCGTTGTCAATGTTAGACAGATCAACAAGACAGAAAATTAACAAGGATATCCAGGACTTGAACTCACACCTGGATCAAGCAAACCTAATAGACATTTACAGAACTCTCCACCCCAAATCCACAGAATATACATTCTTCTCAGCACCACATCGCACCTACTCTAAAATTGACCACATAATTGGAAGTAAATCACTCCTCAGCAAATGCAAAAGAATGGAAATCATAACAAACAGTCTCTCAGACCACAGTGCAATCAAGTTAGAACTCAGAATTCAGAAACTGACTCAGAACCACACAGCTTCATGGAAACTGAACAACTGGCTCTTGAATGTTGACTGGATAAACAATGAAATGAAGGCAGAAATAAAGATGTTCTTTGAAACCAACGAGAACGAAGACACAACATACCAGAATCTCTGGGACACATTTAAAGCAGTCTCTAGAGGAAAGTATATAGCAATAAATGCCCACATGAGAAGCAAGGAGAGATCTAAAATTGACACCCTATCATCAAAATTGAAAGAGCTAGAGGAGCAAGATCAAAAAAACTCAAAACCTAGCAGAAGACAAGAAATAACTAAGATCAGAGCAGAACTGAAGGAGATAGAGACACGAAAAACTCTTCAAAAAATCAACAAATCCAGGAGCTGGTTTTTTGAAAAGGTCAACAAAATAGACAGACCACTAGCCAGATTAATAAAAAAGAAAAGAGAAAATAATCAAATAAATGCAATAAAAAACGATAAAGGGGATATCACCACAGATTCCACAGAAATTCAAACCATCATCAGAGATTATTACAAACAACTCTATGCACATAAACTAGTAAACCTGGAAGAAATGGATAAATTCCTGGACACATGCATCCTCCCAAGCCTAAACCAGGAAGAAGTCGAAACCCCTGAATAGACCAATAACAAGGTCTGAAGTTGAGGCAGCAATTAAGAGCCTACCACCCAAAAAAAGCCCAGGCCCAGATGGGTTCACAGCCGAATTCTACCAGACATACAAAGAGGAGCTGGTACCATTCCTTCTGAAACTATTCCAAACAATCCAAAGAGAGGGAATCCTTCCTAAATCATTTTATGAGACCAACATCATCCTGATATCAAAACCTGGCAGAGACTCAGCAAGAAAAGAAAACTTCAGGCCAATATCCATGATGAACATAGATGCAAAAATCTTCAATAAAATACTGGCAAACCGATTGCAACAGCACATCAAAAAGCTTATCCACCATGATCAAGTAGGCTTCATCCCGGGGATGCAAGGCTGGTTCAACATACGCAAATCTATAAACATAATCCACCACATAAACAGAACCAAAGACAAAAACCACATGATTATCTCAATTGATGCAGAGAAGGCCTTTGACAAAATTCAACAGCCCTTTATGCTAAAAACTCTCAATAAACTAGGTATTGATGGAACGTATCTCAAAATGATAAAAGCTATTTACGACAAACCAACAGCCAATATCATACTGAATGGGCAAAAACTAGAAGCATTCCCTTTGAAATCTGGCACTAGACAAGGATGTCCTCTCTCACCACTCTTATTCAATATAGTACTGGAAGTTCTAGCCAGAGCAATCAGGCAAGAAAAAGAAATAAAGGGTATTCAAATAGGAAAGGAGGAAGTCAAATTGTCTCTATTTGCAGACGATATGATTGTATATCTAGAAGACCCCATCGTCTCAGCCCAAAATCTCCTGAAACTGATATGCAACTTCAGCAAAGTCTCAGGATATAAAATCAATGTGCAAAAATCACAAGCATTCCTATACACCAATAACAGACTTAAAGACAGCCAAATCAAGAACCAACTGCCATTCACAATCGCTACAAAGAGAATAAAATACCTAGGAATACAACTAACAAGGAACGTAAAGGACCTCTTCAAGGAGAACTACAAACCACTGCTCAATGAAATAAGAGAGGACACAAACAGATGGAGA
The DNA here is from genome assembly GCA_036589455.1 of Ateles fusciceps. Taxonomy (NCBI): domain Eukaryota; kingdom Metazoa; phylum Chordata; class Mammalia; order Primates; family Atelidae; genus Ateles; species Ateles fusciceps. Next base: position 14,403,342 of record JAZHEH010000078.1, read on the forward strand.
AATATTCCATGTTCATGGCTAGGAAGAATCAATATTGTCAAAATGGCCATACTGCCCAAAGTAATTTACAGATTCAATGCTATCCCTATCAAGCTACCAATGACCTTCTTTGAAGAACTGGAAAAAACCACCTTAAACTTCATATGGAACCAAAAGAGAGCCCGCATAGCCAAGTCAATTCTAAGCAAAAAGAACAAAGCTGGAGGCATCACACTCCCGGACTTCAAATTATACTACAAAGCTACAGTAATCAAAACAGCATGGTACTGGTACCAAAACAGAGATATAGACCAATGGAACAGGACAGAGACCTCCGACGCAACACAACACATCTACAACCACCTGATCTTTGACAAACCTGACAAAAACAAACAATGTGGAAGCGAGTCCCTGTTTAATAAATGGTGTTGGGAAAACTGGCTAGTCATGTGCAGAAAGCAGAAGCTGGACCCCTTCCTGACACCTTACACTAAAATTAACTCCAGATGGATTAAAGACTTAAACATAAGACCTAACACCATAAAAACCCTAGAAGAAAATCTAGGCAAAACCATTCAGGACATAGGTGTAGGCAAGGACTTCATGACCAAAACACCAAAAGCAGTGGCAACAAAAGCCAAAATAGACAAATGGGACCTAATCAAACTCCATAACTTCTGCACAGCAAAAGAAACAGTCATTAGAGTGAATCGGCAACCAACAGAATGGGAAAAAATTTTTGCAGTCTACCCATCTGACAAAGGGCTGATAACCAGAATCTACAAAGAACTGAAACACATTTACAAGAAAAAAACAAACAAGCCCATTCAAAAGTGGGCGAAGGATATGAACAGACACTTTACAAAAGAAGACATACATGAAGCCAACAAACATATGAAAAAATGCTCATCATCACTGGTCATTAGAGAAATGCAAATCAAAACTACATTGAGATACCATCTCACGCCAGTTAGAATGGCGATCATTAAAAAATCTGGAGACAACAGATGCTGGAGAGGATGTGGAGAAATAGGAACGCTTTTACACTGTTGGTGGGAGTGTAAATTAGCTCAACCATTGTGGAAGACGGTGTGGCGATTCCTCAAGGACCTAGAAATAGAAATTCCATTTGATCCAGCAATCCCATTACTGGGTATATATCCAAAAGACTATAAATCGTTCTACTATAAGGACACATGCACACGAATGTTCATTGCAGCACAGTTTACAATAGCAAAGACCTGGAACCAACCCAAATGTCCATCGATGATAGACTGGACAGGGAAAATGTGGCACATATACACCATGGAATATTATGCAGCCATCAAAAACGATGAGTTCGTGTCCTTTGTAGGGACATGGATGAACCTGGAAACCATCATTCTCAGCAAACTGACACAGGAACAGAAAATCAAACACCGCATGTTCTCACTCATAGGCGGGTGTTGAACAATGGGAACACATGGACACAGGGAGGGGAGTATCACACACTGGGGTCTGTCGGGGGAAAAAGGGGAGGGATAGTGGGGGGGTGGGGAGTTGGGGAGGGATAGCATGGGGAGAAATGCCAGATATAGGTGATGGGGGAGGAAGGCAGCAAATCACACTGCCATGTGTGTACCTATGCAACAATCTTCCATGTTCTTCACATGTACCCCCAAACCTCAAATGCAATAAAAAAAAAAAAAAAGAAATACAAAAAAAAAAAAAGAATCTTGATATGAGATCATCTTGGATTTGCGTGGGCACTAAATTCAATGGTGAGTCCTTAGAAGAGAAGGGGAGCAGACACAAACACACACAAAAAAACCATGTGAAGATGGAGGCAGACACTGGAGTTATGCTTCTAAACATCCAGGAATGACAAGGGTTTGGCAGCTACCAGAAGCAAGGGAAAAGCAGGAAATACATTCTTTCTCAGCGCTTCGAAAGAGAATCAACTTTGCTGAAATGGTGATTTCAAGCTTCTGGCCTCCAGAACCTCAAGGGAATAAATTTCTGTTGTTTTAAGACACCAAGTCAGGCCTGGCATAGTGGCTAATGCCTGTAATTTGACACTTTGGAAAGCCAAGGTGGGAGAATTGCTTGAGCCCAGGAGTTTGAGACCAATCTGGGCAACATGGTGAGACCCTGTCTCTACAAAATGTAAAAAGTTAGCCATCCCTGGTGGTACAAGCTTGTGGTCCCAGCTACTCGGGAGGCTGAAGTGGGTGAGTTGCTTGAGTCTGGGCAGTTGAGGCTGCAGTGAGCTGCCTGGGCAACACAGCAAGACCCTGTTTAAAAAAAAAAAAAGGACACCAAGCCTACATTAATTAATTATGGCCACACTAGGAGACTAATACGATGAAGGTCAAATGAAATATTTTACATATGGTAAGAAGCTTGTTACTTAAAGCAGGGGCTGGCAAACTGTAGTGCCATGGGTTAGATCTAGTTGCTGCCTGTTTTTATAAATAAAGTTTTATTGAAACATAGCCATGCTCATTCATGTATATATCATCTATGTCTACTTTTGTGCTGCAACAGTGGAGCTGAGGAGTTGCAACAGAAGCTGTAAGGCCCACAGAGATGAATATTTAAAATTTTTTGGGGGGTGAAAATACAAATTTAGTTAAGAAAGGACAGTGGTAGATAGGAAATCCTGTGGCGACTGCTTTGGCTACCCTTAATAATATCTGCTTTGAAAATCTGAATGTTCATAGTTTGAATTTGCTTGAAGCAAATTCACATCTCTCCTATGGAAGTAGCGATATTGATTAAAAGAGGTTCAACAAAAGCAACTGATCTATAGGATTTGTGTAGCCTCAAGGTAGATTGTTTAGTTCAACCTCCTCATTTTGACTTCTTGGACTTAATGTGAATTGGAAGCATTATTAGGTTGGTAGGATCGAGTAAGCAATAAACATACTCTCAGAATAAGGAAAAGAGCTATCTATCATTGTATTGAAGGTCCATCTCTCCCAGATGGTCCTGGGTGCTTCTTATTTGATTAGTAATGAGAATTCAATTGGATAGGCTTTCTGTCTTGAGTGTGTGAAGTTCTCCCAGATTCTGAACAAGAGATGTGGTAACTGAATTGAAGTAGCACGCAACAAGAGCTTATTTATTTTCCTTATTTAGTACACAAAGAGGCGTACCTCTTCTGTTGAGGAAGTCTTCCTTAACGATGATGTGTGTTTTTCTCCTAACTTTTTGGTGAGTTTTCTAGGAAAATAAAGATTTAGAAATTTGGTCATTGAGTTTCTTCTCAAATAGTCCTGAAAAAGACCCCTCTTATAAAAATTGTTCATACCTCTTGAAAAGTGACTTCAAGGGATTTATCTAAGGAAATAATCAAACATTTAATTCCAAAGATGTTCATCAGAACACTGTTTATAGCAATGAAAAGTTGCAAGAAACCTGCATTTAAAACAGCAGTTAAGAAGAAGTTAAATAAGTTACAGTGCTTTCATGTTTTGAGTTAATCATAGAATATTTACTGACAGTGAAAGATGCTCTTGATATAATCTCAAGTGAGAAAAAAACTAGAAAACAATAGTATGTTGTATAGAACAAACACACACTCAGAAAAAACAGTTGAAAGGTTTAGGTCTTTTAAAAATATTCTCTTGCTTTTCTCTATTTTCTATTTTTTGATGAATACTTTAGTAATAAAAATAAGTTAATTTAAGTGAAATGAGCAGACTGTCATTTTAAATACTTTTATTTAGAGTTGAGAATTTGTAGTTGATATGAAAAATAGCTTTTTTCTTTCTATAAAAATTAATAATGTACTTAAACTATTGCTCACTAGGGAGAGCATATCTGAATAAGTCACTTTCTCTCCCCCAAGCCTCAGATTCTTCATCTGGAAATGAGAGAATTAAATTGACCGAATCTCTAAGTTCCTGATCAGCTATGCCATTCTGAGCAGTATGAGTTGATGTTCAGAGCAGCATATTCCTTGAGCCAGCTTCTTCGGCCTGGGAGCCTTGGGCTAGGTTGGATCTTCTATGAGGGGGGATTCTCTCTCTCTCTCTCTCTCTCTCTCTCTCTTTTTGAGACAGAGTCTCACTCTTTTGCCCAGGCTGGAGTGTAGTGGCATGATCTTGGCTCACTGCAACGTCTGCCTCCTGGGTTCAAGCAATTCTCTGCCTTAGCCTCCCGAGTAGCTGGGATTATAGGCACCTGCCACCACACCTGGCTATTTTTTGTATTTTTAGTAGAGATGGGGTTTTACCATCTTGGCTAGGCTGGTCTTCAACTCCTGACCTCGTGATACACCACCTCAGCTTTCCAAAGTGTTGGGATTACTGGTGTCTGCTACCGCGCCCAGCCTCTCTCTCTTTTTAAAAAATCTTGTCTTGATCAAGCTATGGTAATGCATTTTCTTAGAAAAAACATTTCTACTTTAAAAATTTAATTTGTACTAATCAGCCCCAGGCAGAGAGCCTGCAATAAACTTGGTGTCAATTTCATGTTTTGCTGAAGTTTGTGAAGTGTTTTGTTTTGTTTCAGAACTTACCATTTCTCTCTCTCTCTCCCCTCTCTCTCTCCTCTCTCCCTCTCCCTCCCTCTCTCTCCTCCTCTCTCTCTCTCTCTCTCTCTCTCTGTGTGTGTGTGTGTGTGTGTGTGTGTGTGTGTGTGTGTATTTTCCAAGGATCATCAGCTGCGCAAGTAGTTTTTCAGAAAATATAAGCCCTGAGTATTACATTTGACCTCTAAAATTTTTGTTGTCCTCACTCAAATTTAATGGGGTCATCTTTTTCTTTCTGTCTCTCTCTTTCTCTTTACAAGATATACTCCTGTAATGTGTTGCACCATTTCCCCAAGAAGATTTTTAAGTTCCTTCAGGGTAAGCATTGTAATTTTGCTAATTTTATATCCTGTTTATGTCTTGCCCAGTGTTATGTGCAGTGAACAGTAAGGATTTTAGGTTTGAATTAAAGACCCACAGGCCCTCTCAGATGTAACCATGTCTACAGAAGATGGAATGCTTTCAATCATGCTGTATTTTTTTTTACCCTACTTGAGTTTCTCCTTTTGCTGGCAATTGAAATCAGCCAGGAACAAGAACAGGATGTGTTTTTGTGTATTAATATGCTGAGACATTTTTGTCATTGGAGCATAGATATTGAGAAAATAATTCCTAGGACTGTTCATTCATTCCTTGAGTCTATAAATGCTTCCTGAGTTTTGTTCACAGTGATGTGGGTACAAAGATGGGGGAAGAGGATGAGAAAGAGTTGAAGTGTTACACAGACTCCATGGTGCATCTGTCCACCCATTTATCCGTCTGTCCATCTCTCCTTCTCTCCATGTGCCCATTCATTCATCCATCTGTCCATCCTGTGAACATCAGTTGCGAGCCTACTTAGTTTATAGCACTGTTCTAGGCATTTGGGGTGTAGTAGGAATAGACAGGCAATGTTTCCTGCTTTGTTGAAGGTACAGCTTATCACATAGTGAGTGACACAGATCAACAATGAGTAAACAAGTTAATGGTATCATTAAGAAAATGCTATGAAGAAAAACAGCACAGGGAAAGGGCATAGAGGCTGAAAGCAGCAGTTGGGAAAGGTTCTATGGGGAGGTGATCTAGGGAGAGCGTGGGATGGGGTGAAGGGTGCAGAGGAAGGAGCACTGGACTGTGAGTCAGGCTGAGTTCTCATTTTGACTTGTCACTAACTACACAGCATGGACAACTCCTTCAGCATCTCTGCCTCACCTGATTCTTGACTAAATAAAATGATGTATGTAATAGTAACATTCAAGAGCAATGTATTGTTATTAATAATGTTAAGGCCTGTTGCATGAGTAGCATTTAAAGGACCAATGGAAAAGTTATGTATGGAGACTTCGAGTATTTCCTGCTTGCTCATGGCTGTAGACAGCCAAGCCCAGCCTTTCTGGAGTCCTACAAATTGTTTTATATTCTAGCGTTTTGAGGTCTTTTCCTTGGAAATTCCTTGATATATTTTTCCAAGGAAAAGACCTCAAAACGCTAGAGAATATAAAACAGGAGGAAGCATTCAGTCTCTTCACTGGATCAAGTGTATGTGTTAGCACATGTATATGTGTGTGTGTGGGGTCTTCTATATGTGACAGAGACAACCAGCAGTGTTTCCCAAAGCACAACAAAACAGTTTATTTAAAAACAACGCATTCAGTACTGTGTTTGGTACACAAGGCAATGAGGCAGGCACATTCACACTTCGCAAGTACATTTGGGGAGCTATCGAAGCAAACCATTGCATTTTCTTCATAAACTACAGTCACAATATACACGCAATTGCCTCTGTCCTTGTTCACCAAGAAGGCAGAAGATATTTACAAGTTCCTCAGTCTAGCAGTGCTGGCTCTCTTGGGTCTCTTGTGGCCCTCACAGTCTGGCAGCTTGTTTCCAAGGGCAGGCAAGGCTGCCTGTCACAAGAGAGGTCAGTCTGATTCGTAAGGCCCTCGGCTTCTTCCAAAGAGAAAGAGAACTTCTGATAGAGTTGGGAAAGAGGGAAGCCTTCAGTATCAGTATCTCAGCATAAAATGGCATTTTCCAAAACAAATGCATTAAGTGTGTGAGTGAGGGGGTGAGGGGGCAGGGAATCATGGTATTAATAATATAAGAAGTATTTATTTTCCCCTACACATACTTCTTGCTCATTTATTTAATAACTTACATTCTCTGTTCTTCTACTTTTTGACCTTTTGGCTTCATCATTACTCTTAAAGAGCTTTGTTCCTCATTCTATACTGATATACTATTCTTTAAAATGATGCTAAAATGAAATGGTGAAACCAAAGTGAGAGAAGATATCACAAACATTCTTTTGTCTTGACTTCTAATTTATGCTTTCACAATGGACTGTCAATGTCCATCTAACCAATGGAAGCAGCACAGTGTGGTGTAGCAGAATCAGTGGTTGGGAGACCCAGACTCTGATTGCAGTTAGCTAGCTTTGCAGATAAGTCACTCCAACTTTCTGAACCTCACTCGTCTCATCTCCACATGAAGGATGTTGATCTGGAATCCTGACCTGAGATAACGTCTGCATCTGTAAAGTTTTGCTATGGACTTAGGTGGTTGTCCCATGTGAGTAAATGATAGAGTATTGTGATGTTTCAATACGTCTGTTGTGTGTCCTGGGAGAATTTCAGTGCTAACTAGTGATGCTTGGTAACTGGATCTCAGCCTGTCAGTAAACTTCTCCCCGGGCTCTTGGCTGTAAGGGCTCTTGTGCTTTTCTGCACAGTATGAGTTCAGATCTGGATCTTGAAATATGGCAAAAGAGCATTTCTAATATGGGGTACAGTTATTCTCAGTCTTACAAAATGGTCTAGATTCCATATTTCAGAGGGAAACTGTCTCTTCTTCTTCAAGTACTTCAATGACTTTATTCTACTTACACACGTTGACCAGACCTCTCTCCCACTGTCTGCCAATTTTTCTTCCCTACCAATTTTCTTCCCTAGGCTAAAAATATTATGGGAGTGGCTGGTTCCTCAGTAACGGTTTTGCTGTGAATTTGTTCATAATAAAACAAGGCCTACCTGCCAAGTCCCTTGTGCTTGCAGCTGTGGACTTCTCTCTTTGGTGTCAGGAAAAGAGCCAGAGGGTGAAGGCATACCTGTGCTCAGGCTGCATGCAACTTCTTGGGAATACAGACAAATATCTGAACATGTGGCTGACTCATTTAAAATAAAATATAACTTGCTCAATGTACAGAAACAAGCTAATTTCAATGACCATTAGGAAGAAAGCAAACAGAGATGTAACCTGGCATTTTACATATAGTATAGAAAATTTCCAACTTGCATTTTAAGCATTTACAGTTTAGAAATGCCTTACGGAACTCATAGGGTATTTTATTAGAGCAAGGAAAGGAGATTTGGTCCTTCATGATCTAACTTTGATTTACTACATGCAGAATAACAACTTATGGCCACTCACTGTGTCCAAGGAATTAGGCAAAAATTTTTCCCCAGCATTGCCTTCCAAAAGATTTAATTAAGCCCACCTAAGAATGGCTTCTACCAGAAAAACTTCCAATTTGCAAACAAAGCTTGTTCTGTAGATTACCAGGGTATCTGACTTCTAAACACTCAGTTGGAAGTATACTCACAGCTAGTGGTGAGGAAGAACAGTTGCTCTGTTGCTCAATGCCAGGAGACTGCAGTGGTCAAATGTGTGTTGGTCGATTTTTGTTTTTCATGGTCCAGTCTTGTATTAGCTTAGCTAACAGCAAAGCATCACATGACAATTTATCCTGCAAAGTTTGTCCAGTCAGCAATGAACTTGCCCAGAAATACTCCTACTCAGTGGTATTTCTTGACCACTGGAAACTTTTCTGAGGGTAAATCAACTCCAGCTGGGTGCAACTTAAACTCTAGGCATGCTGTTTACTGGGTGTCCCCTGGTGGGGTAGAGACTTTGGAACCTCAGAGCCTTTCCAGATATATAGAGCCAAGTGAGCTTACTGGGTGCCTTGTTCTTCCCCTGCTCCTTTGCAGACACTATTTTGTGGATGCCTGTAATTTTGTGTGGGTGTCAGAAGGATGAGAGGGATAAGTGGATAGGGAAAATGACAAAGGTGGGGAAACAAATGATGAACTATAGGTATAGATTTTTTTTTTTTTTTTAAAAAAAGATCAGCCAAACATGGTTTTAACTGGTAGTTAAATTAAAGAATGTTTTCCTGGAGGGTCACCCTTAGAAATCAGAAAAGCCATGGTTGGTAATCTCCTAAGGTACTGAGGAGTCTGTTGAGACATTCCTAAGAGTCATGTGGAATATTTGAACACCTTAGGACCCAATAATATGCTCTTTTACTAAAAATCAGTAAAACTAACCAACATGGAAATGCTCCCCCTTGGTGGAGGGGACATTTAAAAGTCCCCTGCAAAGCTGCTGCTAGCTTCTCCTATTTGGTATTCACTGACTTAAAAATTGTTCAGGCAGTGCTATGCTGGAGCTGACTCATGCTGTATTGGAGCCAACTGATACTGGCTCTTGCAAACATTTTGTTGTGTTTTCAGCTGGTTGACATTAAGTTAGTAGCTTGAAATTGGCTGAGATGAGAGTATTTACACCACGGAAATTGGTAGGTGCTAAAAATCTGGGTTGCACTGTTTTTCAGAGCCAGTTGTTAAACATTTGGCAGCACACCAAAGAGCTAAAACTGTCTGAGAATCACACAGAAGAATCAAAGGAACCCTTTGGTATCACTGTTGTCTAAAGCCTTTCTATGTGCACAGCTATAGAAAGAAGTCTGGCCAAAGCTTCATTAGGATGGTGGCGCATTATGCAACAGAGGCGGGTACAAGGCCGCTAGTACTAACTGACCACCCCTCTTATACTGGATTAGTCTTAGAACTGGAGTCTCTTGAATTTCCTCTATTGATTGGTTTCATTTTAGCCTGAATACCTTTGTGTTTTGGATATCACCTGAGACTGATAAATCAGACCCCTTAGAGAAATATTTTAGTCTCTAGGAATGACTTCCAAATGGAATCTGCATGAACCATTTAAGTTTCCTGCTTCTCACTCTCACCAGTTTTAAAGTCGAGTGACCTGAGATCTGTCTCTTAGTTTGAAATGTAAAGAGGGAAATATGAAGAGCTGGCCTTGAGATAAAGCGTGTATTAAAGCTATGCTCTCCGCCTTCCTTGTCTTCGGGCTTGCATCCCTTCTGACTAAACAGATCAGTTACTGTTTGCTTATAAATCAGCAGCTGGTCAATTTAGCTGAAACAGTTGAATTGTTGAATCACTAAGACTGTGTCTATATTGCCATTTACCATAATAACTTCAAGGAACATGTGAAACCGATGGCACAAGGAGGGATAAGCATTTAGCTACTTTGTTCAAAATGGTATACATACTCCCGACATATATATTATTCGTTTTGAAATGCTGGCCACATGAATCACCTGGGAATCTTTGTAAGTTGTGACTTATCCCAGGACATTATGAATCAAAGGTCTGGAGTGGGGGAGCAAGAGTTGTATTTTGAAGAGTTGCTCTATTTCACACAGCTGTGTTTGCTGGGGGATCAGCTGCATAATCCGAGTCCTAACCCCAGGACCCCACGGTTACCTTAAACTGAAGTCAGTTAATCTGCAGCAGCTCTTCACTGTGACGCCACTGTCATCAACAACAAGAGAATAGGCTTCATTGAGGAACATCTATTCAAACACATATGTCTTCAATCATAAGTCATCACAATAAAAATAAATTTTCAGAAATACTGCATAATACAACAATACATAATACAATAATGACTTCTAAAATGTTTCCTATTTCAAATGTTGTATCTATATGGCAAAGCAATCGGAGCGTAAGGGAGGCATAATGAGTCATTTTGGTGCTTCGTACCAACTGATCTGTGGCCTTGATTAATTGGGCCACAGAGTCCAGACAGGTCAATCAGCTGGCCAAGGTGCCCTCAATCCCTCAGCAGCCAGGGTGCTCCATCCTGAGCTCTCCAGCCACAAACACACAGCCCCTTTGTAAGCAACATAACAGTTCTACACATTCAGGGAGAAGTAGAGGCTTAAACAGAAATTTTTGCCTAGTGCATTCAAATAATTATGGGAAAAAAGGTTTTAAGAATGCAGAATTATACAGAAAATTGCTCAGTTTGTCATTTTGCACATGAAGACCCACAAAATTATTTGTATATATTCTTAGCATATTGAACCAAACACAATATTTCAAAGTCTGCTGTTGAGATTACCTATAAAATAGAAGGCATTTCTTAACTCAAGGGACCCCTGATGAAAGTTATATATATGGAGAAGTACCCAACCATTTTCAGCCTTCAACTTCTAAATTATGCATACACGTTACTAAAACAAGGCTTTATTAAGATGAATAGCTTATTGGGTAAGATTCCAGCTGTCAAGCATGAACCACTAGTAACTAAATTGTTATTTACCAAATCATGATTTACCAAGGGAGTTTTCTTTCATCTCAGGGAGAAGGTAGGTGGTAATTGGTGGACAGTTGTATACTCACACAAACACTTCCCTTATTGTTCTGTGTTGGGAAGTAATTTTCGGGAGGGGGAGAACCTTTTCTCCTCTTTTATAGCCTTTCTAACTTATGTGCCCTGCAGATCCCAGACCAAAATCACTTTCCCTGTGAGCCCAGCTTCACTTGATGCTGATAAGGCCAAGAAGTTCTAGAGGAGGAATCATAATTTCTCCACTAATTGACTATGTCATCTGGGGCAAATCACCTAGCCTCTCTGTTTCTCCATTTTCTCATTTGCAAAATCAAGAATCAAAACTGGAGAAGCTGTAGGCCTCTTCATTTCCAGTGTCCTAGCATTCTACAACGTTTTCCCTGCTTCCTTTGACTTCAGATCGACACTGCTTTGTTGTCTGAGAGTGCCTAATAATTAGTGGCTTGACTCAAATCAGAAGAAATGTTCTCTCATTCTTTGGCTTCCCCACCAAATTAGGTTTGTCTTGGCACTCACATTCATGGATAAGTGGTGGCTTGGGCATAAGGAGGCTGGAGGCAGGGGCAGCGGTTCTTCCTTTGCACATCCTTGCTGGTAGCCCCATGGCCAGGTACCTGACATCAATGTCACAGACAGATGGCACAACAGTCATAGTCAGCACTGCCAGGCACACAACGCTACTAAATATACAGCACTTTTACAATAGTCACAGACACTTACGACACAGACACAAGGTGGAGAAATGATAGACATTTCAATAATCAAATATGGGAAAGATTTTTTGGGGCATGGGAGGAATTCTTGACACCACCATTTAACACTGTCTCCCTTGGATCTGTGTCTGCATATGACACTCAGAATAAATGATGAAAACCGAGGGTCTAGCATCAAGCAGGTTGCCAAATGTTTGTGATTATTCCCCCTTCTGCAACTTAATTGGTTATCTGTGTTGGTGTTAGGGGTAGACAGCCTTGGGGGCTTTGTGGTAAAATGTATTCCAATAGTTGGAGGTGGACTCTGCTGTGAATATCCTAAAAGGGAAAGGCTCTGACAAAAGGATATAATTAGTCTAGAACCAAGAAATCAAGGTTAATGCAAAAGCCAGGGCATGTATCTGTAGCTGACTGAGGAGGAAAGAGCCAACGGTCCTGAGCTCATTACTGCTCAGTTCACTGCACTTGATTACACAAGCCTGGGAGCTGCAGGACAGCCAGCTGCCTTTCTAATCAGGACACTTGGGGCACACAAAGTTTTTTGGTCATAAAAGTGGTCATATAGATTTGAAACAGTCTTTAAAAACAAACAGAGATTTTGCATGATCAGCTAGAAGCTGTTCTTCAAAAGTGAAGGGTGATCATTGGGATCATCTCCAGGAAGTCCTCCTTAAAAGCAGAGATGAGCCTGATCTCTAAACCCCTCAAGTTCTGAAGAGAAGTCCATTTCCCCACTATTCTGAGTTTTCATTAAAGTGATAGATGACACGGTGGTGGAGGATGGGAAAGTCCTCCTATTCTAAGGTTAAGATGGAGCCAAGAATGCAGTGAGATTTTAAAAATCTCTCCCAAACTTAAAAAAAATCCTTGGCATTGTGATGAGATAAAATTTAAATAGTCCACTACAGAACAATAAACTGTTTTTAGAGATTATGGTCTTTTCCTCTTTTAACCTGCTTTCGTTTAAAGTGTCTATGCATTTATATTTCGTGAAAACGAATGGGCATGCTGGGATTAAAACTCCAGAGTCAGAATCTGGCCCATCTAATATTGGCATTAATATCACTTAGCTGTAACCAAATGAACTAAGAGCACAGGAACAGCCAACTAAACACTTCTGTCAGTTAGCAATCTCTCAGTGATCCCAACAGAGCGCAGTGTGAGGATGGTAGTACAGTCCTCTTCAAAGGGTCAGGAAACAGGGGCCAGGTGCAGGGGTTCACGCCTGTAATCCCAGCACTTTGGGAGGCTGAGGCGGGTGGACTGCTTGAGGTCAGGAGTTCAAGACAAGCCTGACCAACATGGTGAAACCCCGTGTGTACTAAAAATACAAAAATCAGCTGGGTATGGTGGTGGGTGCCTGTAATCCCAGCTGCACGGGAGGCTGAAGCAGGAGAATCACTCGTACCCGGGAGGCAGATGTTGCAGTGAGCTGAGGTCGTGCCACTGCACTCCAGTCTGGGTGACAGAGTGAGACTTCATCCCAAACAAAACAAAACAAAAAAAACAAAGGGACAGGGAACAAATATGGTGTGGTTGTGATACCCATTAAATTATACTGCTGAATTAAAAATGTTTTTAATATCTCCTCTTATAATTATATTGTAATGTGTGTCATAGTTGGTAACACGTTGAACTTGGTAGTTTATTCCGTTAGTTAATATCTGGATCTATGCAAGCTGCTCTAATTAGATTGCTTTCTGAAAAGAATAATAAGGCAGTGTTAGGATCAGGCAGAACATGAGCATAAGGGTGGTTGTCTTTCCTTACCATATTTGGTTTAATTTTAGGCATGATCATACCTTCCTAAAGAGGGGCAATGAGCTGATCACTGAACTGCAGCACATTTTTAAAACAGTTATTTGTCTCATTGCAAGCAATCTAGATTTCAGGAAAAGAATGAGCTTCCCCACTCAAATTCATAACAAATATGCTTGACTGGCATTTGGAAAGAAGAAAGAAACTCTTATTAAAATTTAACATCAACTGGGCCAGACTTTGGGCTGAATTGGAGGAACAAAGTGCTGCTCAGTAAAAATCCAGGGACGGGAATGATTTGATTTCTACTCATAAGGCTGAAATAAAGAAAATGAGAACGGCCAGTGACTTCCTTCATGGCACGTCTACATAATCTTGGATTCCAACTCTTGCCACTGCACAATGACTTTTTCTTTTGAAATGCTTAATTTGTAGGTGTATAGCTCTGACTTCGGTGGAAAGAGGAAATATCCAGTGCTACAATGTTCTCAAAGAGAACAAATGGTTCTGGATTGGTGGTGGTACACACAATGATATGGAAAATGATAGCACCTCAGCACTATTCACATGGGTGCCTGGCCTGGCCAAGCTCCTCCTCACTTTATCCCAGCTGGAATGGGTAACATGCTTACCGCACTTTAGGGTATACAGGATTCCATAACAACGTCTAAATATTCTTCTTCCTTTTCCTTTATGTGTCCCAGGGTCTTAAGCTGATTCATTGCCTCTGTATTCTGAGATGAGACCCAGCCCAGGGCATGGGTTGGGATCATGGGAAGGACTATGTTTAGGCTGGAATGGCCTTGAGATGTGGCCACAGTGCTATCATTTGCCATAATAATGCCTATGTCAAGAGATGCAATGCCACCCACAACCTAGGCTTTCTTTGTGATCATGAAAGATGCACTGCCCTATATCCCACTCACCACAGAGGGACCATACTGCTGTAGAATGACTGAATGGACTAGTGAGGACTGCATCAGAGGCATTTTTTAAACAAGGAATCACAAGGGGGTCCATCATGATTTGCTCATTTTGTCATGAAACATCAAAGTTACCCAGAACCTTAAACACATCAAATACAAATGCAACACATACAGGCAAAGCGAATTCAATAGGATTCCTAGCAAATTATTAAATTCCACGGTGGTAGGGCAGGGAGTGGTTGCAGAGAGAGAGAGAGAGATGATGATGATAAGAGAGAGATAGGGAGATAGATAGAAGATGAGATATGCAAACCAGTTTTTTACATTTCCATTTTTCACAGTCTGATCCCACCAGGAAAACAGACACTGCCCCAGTTGGCCAGAGGCCTCTGATTATGAGGACTGTGTCTGAGCAGAGCTGCAGAAACTATAGCCCTGGTCCTCATAAAAATGAGAGGCAGTTTATTATTAAAATCTAAACATGAAAATACTTCTAAACCATTTTGTTAGCAGCATAGTTCCAGATGCAACATTCCTTTTATCAATCAAGTCTAAACCATGTGGCTTCAATGCATGTCCTGCTAAATCTGCTAAAACTCTTTAAGAGCAGTGCAAAAGAAGAAAAGACATCTTTCCCTTTAAATGGCAGACAATCCTTATAAAACATTCTCTAGGGTTCTTATTCTGAAGACTATTCAATTTGATTTGGGGCACTTTTTAAACAGCCATTTGGCACTTTCCGTTCGGAGTCTTAGGCACAGTGTGACAGAGTCAGCTTGGTGAGCCCTTCCCCATGCATTCGGTACAGCAGCTGAAACTCAGCAGGCAGCTGGTGGACTCCTGCCACTTGGTGGTAAATTTGGTTCCTTTTTGTCATAGTAATGGTATGGAAGATCTTCCCTTGTGTTGGGGTCAAATCCAAAAGGCCAAAATCCATACAAGTGGATCTCTTCACATATTGCTCACGCAAGGGTGTACATAAGAATACCTGTGCTCAGTCGTTTAGGTGACAAATGTTTGTTTTTCCAGTACCTGCGGAAAAATAAGTACATGTGGATTCAGAGGTCAGCGTTGAAGGTGTCAATCAGCAAGGTCAATCTGACTGGGCTGGGGTAGTGGATTTGTCAGTGTAACTTTTAAATAAAATAGTACTTGCTTTGAAATCTTTTAGGCGACAAAAAAAAAAAAAAAAAAAAACCTCTGGGCACAACTGGCTACATAATTTGTGAGATCCAGGAAGAAATAAAAATGTGGATCTTGGTTCAAAAAGTATAGTGCAAGAGCAAAGTATTAAACCAAGTGTTGGGCCCTTCTGAGCATGGGATTTCCTGGGATCACACTTTTTATACACCTTTGAAGCTGGACCTTGGAGCTGCCCCTGCCCATGGGATTCTCTAGAGTAGTGTGGCTCTGCCTCAGCGGTGACACAACAGAAGGCCACCAAAAGAATGACTGTGTTTTCTTACATAAAGGGCTCTTGGATAGGGTGAAGGAAGTTGTTTAATCCAAGGAGAAGTCCTCTGTCCCTTCCTTTCTCAAACCTAGAACTAAATCCTTCATTGAGGGTTTAGAAAGACTGTGAAGCTTTATTTTTCTTCACTGTCTGTAAAAGATTGTATTCCTTGCTTCTCTGTCTTCTAACTAGGGGTCCCCAAGGCCATCTTCAGCATGTCACAATCTGGCATGTTAAAATTTTTTAAATTCTGAAAGTGTATAAGATGTATTGAATGTAAATAATAAATTATAGTTGTTATTCCTTCCATATTTAAATAATGTTAATACTCCGAAGCCTTCCTGCTGATAAGCCAAATATTTGAGGCTTCTATGTGTTGTGTGTATTTATCACTGAGATGCAGGCAGAATTAAACTATTCATGAGTCCAGTTTCTATGGACTGTATTTCCTTCCAGTTTTCATTGACTCCACATATTTTGCTGAAGTCTGAGTAGCTATGAAACATTATGATTAACTCCACTTTTGTGGCAGGCAGTCACACAGGCTAGTTTCTGAAAGTTTCTAAGCACATGTAGTTCCTTCTTCACTACTTGAAGCTTTCAGAGGTGAACATTTCTCCTTCCAGACAAAATTTAAAAGTTCAGTCTTGGTTTTAATATTCCTGTCTAAGGAGTTAGAATGACTCTGACAACCATTCTGGTTGTCTCTACCAACCTGTCCAATGGGTAAATAACTTCTGCACCTTGTACCTCAGTTGACTCATCTTTAAACTTAGGAGCTGGGCTACATTACCACTTAAAAAGGTGACTATATACCCTGGGGAACTGGAACAATCCCAGTTTGTCAGTTATCTGTGCTGTAATTATTAATAGCATCCTCTTTCTCTTAAAGAAAAAGTTCCAGTTTGGGCTGTAAATTATGGCATCACTCCACTGTTGAGATACACACCAGTTTATTAGACTATAATTCCTCCTCCTATGAGAGGTTAATGAAACAGATCTTACATATGGCGAAATTTAGGAGACTACAGGATGGGAATAATCTATTGTGGAACAAAGATCTTCAGAATTCCCTGTTTACCAGGTCTCCCAGAACCCACCCCCAACTTGTAATAAAATCTGGGGCTATGTTAGGACACTGAAGCTCCTTACATAGGGGAAACTGAAGTTGAATTAATTTTCTCCAGATAAGTTAAAGGAAAAAAAAATTCTACAAATAATCTTGTTTTATAAAATGCCCTGGACTAGTGCTTCTCAATTCTGACTGCATATTGGAATCATCAGGGGGAGTTGTTAAAAATACCAAGTACCTGGTCTCCACCTTCTTGCCCACCAGATAAATTACATTAGGATCTCTTGAGGCAGAGCCCAGACAATAGTATTTTTAATGCTCTCAAGTGATTCTAACGTACAACCAGAGTTGAAAATCACAAGACTAGATGAAAATATTGCATCCCTGGCTGATCTGGCTATCAAATTCCAAGAGATAACAACATGCTCATAAAATACTTTTTTCCATGTTTTTGCACTCAAGTATCAGATTATAAAGGCAGATTGTGCAATTTATGAGTTACCTAGGTGGTTTGCTAACCTCGAATATCTACAAAACCCATAAATTTAAGTCAACTGCATCGTTTCTAAAAAAACCACTTGATTTGTCTCTAGCCATTGGCATTCTTGGAATATAGCTATCTATTTAAAGAAAATTCTTGATTTGTGGTGATTTTCATGACTGCACCATAGCTTTACTACCAAGGGAGAGGACAAAGAATAGAGACAAGAGACTCATGAAGCACCAGTTCTTCCATTTGACACTTGGTTACCAGCTGTGGGTAGATGGAACTTCTTAGCTAGAATGATTCATTCATTCACTCATTACAAAAGATAGGAGTTTCTCCTAACTACTAACTAACCATAACAACTAAAGAATTGGATGGCTCCCACCCCCAAGAGATTACAACATTGATTTGCCATCTGGTAGGGTATGAGTAAAATGCAATAAAATATACACACCTGTTGACATGTTGCATTATATCTCCCGGCCAAGCCAATTGGACTTTTAACTGACCTCTGTGTTCAACAAAAAAGTCAACTAATGTCCTGGTCACAGTTGCTGAAGTGTGGAAGAAAATGCAGGGATCCAAAGAATGGCCCCGTCAAGCTTTTTTAAACTCAGGAAAAAGTTATTACGATCCTGAATAGTCAAAAGATTGTTGTAATATTTTTCCAGGATGCTGGGGTTGAAGGTGGTAAGGTTGGTTTTTCTTCCAACATCTCTTTGGAAAGCCTCCGTAGGGGCGAAATTGCAACGGAAAACAAAATCTGATTTATCTATTTCTTGTCCACACTGGCTCCCTGTCAGGATCCCACTATTTCCAACCACAGCACAAATATTATAATGCTTGTTCATAATGGGTGACACATCTGGAAGCAGTGACCGGAAGTTATTGCTAATAGAGAAAACATATTTATGGCTGGAATAATCATAGTGCATCAGTTGTCCAATCCGAACACTACTCTTGGTCAAAGAAAAATTTTTTATTACATCGACATGCTGAAGAATTTCTTGCCTAAAATAAAGAGAAATTCATTAAAAGCATTCCATTCAGAAGAACTGATTTTCCATCTTTTGTCTTATGCTGCCATTGCATTCAGAGAGAATCTTAGACTCATTGAATCCAAAAAAGATTATACATACATAATTGTGATCCTTGAAGGGAGGACTGCTTCAGAATCTATACATATTCTAATCTTTCAGCCAATTTCTGGGTGTATTCTTTGAGGCTTGTAAATGCAACTTTCAGTTTTAGCTGCCATACCTTGGTTTTCTACTCTACGTGAAAAGTGTATCTTATTTAATCAGCAGGGAGGTATAGACGAAACTGTGTCAGAAAATACAGAGAGACAATTTACACAGGCCCGAAAGAGCTCACATTAATGCACAAACACTAGTAACGTAGAGTTTATAACTAGGGTCTACTTGTTTGCTACTGGGCTGCAGTGCTCAAAGAATATAAAATATCACTGGTGTCCAAATAAGAGCCAAATAGATATGAGTCGGTACAGCACTATCTATTATTAAAATATGAAGATGGTAATAGCAGTAGGTATAGCTGAATATTTAATAGAAATGAGATGGTAATCTCATTAAGGTCATTTGAATAATGAAACAGGGATTGTTTTCTACTTGATTATATAGAAACACAATTTAGTTGAAGAAATTTAATCCTTAGAAAACAAGGCTATTATAAATCCTAAAAATATGTCCATATTCTAACAAGTACATAAACAAGGCAAGACTGATACTTAGAACTAATTTCAGGTTGCTTTCATATTGAGCTTTAAGTAAAATTAAGTATCTCTTCTTAAAGTTTCAGCTATTTATAATATTCAAGAGAGACCAGTAACATGCTACTTTGCTGCTAGATTCTCCAATATTAAATAAACCCATTGAATTTCTTGAAACTTTTGCCTAAAAATGTAGCAGGAATTAAATGAAATGCTTTGCATATCATCACATTGCCTGGAATTTTATTTTAAAAAATGACTTCATTCTTCAAAATATAGGCAACAGCAACTGAAATCTTTAAAACTCCCCAAGTTACCAGTACCATTCTTACAAGCTGTTAAAAAGGTAAGGCAGATTTTAAACGCTACTTGTAAAAATTTAATTAAAGATTATCTAAATTGAAATGAGGGGAGTTTTGAGAAGGAAATATTCTTCTGACTGGTCATTTGGGTCACATGGCCCAGTTGGGAAGAATATTTTTTATTACATTAGAAACATGTTTTAGGGAAAGCTAGAATGTGCTCTCCCCATGAAAATTTTCTGGGTTGTCCATAAAATTAATATTGAATTAAAACCATCCCAATTATTTAAAAAAAAAAACAAAACAGCACTTCCAGAGTTTTAGATTGATCAATTTTCATGAACTAATTTATAATTAAAGTGTTTTTAAAATGTTAATCATAATCATATGACTGTATGTTGACTTTTCAACTAAACAATATTTTCATGATACCATGAATATCCACTGCATTTGTTTTAATTCTGCCCATTGATTAAACTTTTAAAAGCGAGAGAGAGCAGTCACTAGAAACGTTATGACCAAAACACAACTCCCGAAATAGAGCAGTTCGTAAAATAATTATTCACACTTCTAATGAATACACTAGATGGCTCACATCCCATTTAGCAGTACAATCCCACCATGAAGGAAGGAGTAATGAGTTATCATCATTTGCTAAGAGTAGACCAGAATCACTGAGAATAAATATATTTGAACAAATCTCATCTTTCTTCCTTCCACCTAAAAAAACAAAAAACAAAACCAATAGCCAAAAACCATCTTACGTGTATAAAGTGAAGCTGCTACAACTAGTATGAATTAAGTTAGGTAGTTTTACAATAAGTTTAAAGCTGTAAAGATAATGAAAACAGGCAAAACCAAAACAAAACCAGTTAAATACCTACATATATTTGGGCCAGCATTTTTACCAGCAATTTGATGGAGACAGATTATGGCATTTTCCGTGTGTTTCAATGAAACAATACCGTTTTATTCTATTTTTCAAGTTTTTTCTTTTCAGTGAGGGAATGAAAATGTGTTGAGTGGTCTTTTTGCAACTAACCTTTTGTATGTTTTTAAGAAATAGATGGCCTGGGCAGTACTTGCCAGACTTGTTAGCTGTAAATCATGGTGCTCAGTCAAGCCCAAGTGAAGTACCTTTTTTTTTTTTCAAATTGGTCCTCCTGATGTGTCCTTTTTATGAGAGGGCACTACATACACAGGAGATGGTTCCTGACCATTGCTTTGTGCAGTCAGGCCAAGAAAACAATGCAGATACACCTGGTGGTGAGGGTGGGAGGTATAGATGTTTTTTGTTTTAGATGTTTTTGTTTGCTTGTTTTTGTTTTGTTTTGAGCTCCAGAATTCTTAAAAGCACCTTGTAGGTCTTTTCCGCCTATCCTACCTTTGATGTAAAAACGCTGTCCGATTAAATGTCCACTTAGAAGGTTTCTCTTGGAGTTCCTGGGTGAGAGAATTCGTAATGGGCACAAATGACGGGTCTAGAAACTTCAGCGCAAATTGTGACCTGGAGAAGAGCATGAGCACAGACAAGCGTGCTGGCCTCAGCTCGGGGAAGCCGAGGTAGCCATTAAAGTCCAGCGGTCAGGGCGGGGCGGCTGGCACGCGCGCGGGCTCCGTTCCGTCCCGGAACCCCTCTCATTTGGTCCACCCTCTGCTCCCACACACGCCCGGGAGAAAGAAAGAAAACTAGGGAACCCTGTCTCCATTGTCCATCTCTCCGGGTGCCAGAGAGACCATAAAATGGCCGTCATGTGGAGAGCAGGGCGCACGCCGGGCGCAGGCGGCGCAGCGAGGACCAGGGAGTCAGCACCGCGGACAGCGGCCGCACTGCCCGCCAGACCCGCGACGCCCCCCGCAGCCTCAGAGAACTGATTTTGGGGGAAAGGGGCAGAGGAAACCGGAGGCCCAGGGCACTGCCGGGGGTGGCTCCTGCCTTAACCTCTTACTTCCCGAGCCCACGTCCGATTTCACTTCCTATAACTTGGCTGGGGACCCCGGGGGTCGCTGGCCAACTCCGCTCCTCCGCCGAGGCGGGGCTCCTCTGGGTTCCGCGCCTCGGTCCTGGCTTGGACCACAGGTGGCACTTTGGAGTTGCCACCTGCCCGTCAGGAGGCCCCGCTGGGAGAGTTCCCGGGGTCACAGGTAGGGGCGGGGGCTCTCGCAGAGCTGCGTCAAGCTGCACCTGGAGCCTTCCCAGATCGGCCCTGAGCCTGGCAGCGACTCCGACCCGGCGAGGGTGGGCGGCCCTTCCGAGGCTCGCTTCCCGCAGGGGGCGGGGGGACTGCAGAAATCCCGGAAAGGGGGGGTCGGTGGCAGCGAGGGAAAGGGTCGAGGGAGAACGCCCCATGGGCTTCCGGAGAATAAACCCGCGCATCGTTTGATAGCGGTGGGGGGAGGAGAGGAGGAGGGCGCGAGGGGAGTCCGGCGCCTGCGCCATTAAACCGCCCGCACCGCCCCGGGCCCGGACCGCGGAGTCTGCGGACAGGGCGCGGGGAGGGCGCGGGGAGGGCGCGGGGAGGGTGCTCCCCCTCATGCCTGTCCACCTCGGCTCGTCGCCCCCTCCCGAACGCACACACCGCCTTTCCCCTCCACCCTCACTGAAAGCCTCCCCCCAACCCCCACTTCTGAAATGAGGGAAGGGATGCCGAGAAAGAATACGAGAAATGCAATCGCATCGATTAGGACCACAGCTTCCAGGGGCTTTGGGTTAAAAAAATAAAAGGGAGGGGGAAGGGAGAATTAGAGAGAGGAGTGGAAGGACCGCGCAGTTATCTGGCCCAAAGAGTCTCGGAGAAGCAAAAACACCCCCCTCCCCCACGCCTCCCCTTCCCCCAAACACCCTATCAACCAAATTCCCGAGGGCGCTCGCACGGAGGCCCGCACTCACCGGAATCCCGCGTGGAACATGTACATTCGGGGCGCCCCCGGGCTGGCGTACTTGGGAGTGGTGAAGATGTTCTCCTTTTTCAGGGATACGTAGCTGATAAGCGATAAAATCAGCAGGGCGACGCTGAGCATGACCAGCCCCAGCACACTGGCGACCCGGGCCATTTTGCAGTTTCTCATCCCGGGCTGGGATGGGTTCAGGGAAACCGGGGGAAATCGGTCCATTGAGCGGCCAGCAGCTCGCTGGCGTGTGTGTGTGTGTGTGTGTGTGTGTGTGTGTGTGCGCGCGCGCGGCTTGTGAGCGCGTGTGGCGGAGGAGGGGGACCCGGGCGGGGGTTGTGGGGGAGCGGCAAGGGCCGGGGGCGGGGACGGGCAGGAGCCCTGGAGAGGAACGGGACCCCCCAGGCAGGGGCGCGCGGGACCGAGCTCAGAGCAGGAAGATGGAGGGGCTGCGCGGCGGCGTGGCGATGGAGCGCGCAGCGCCGTGCGTCCCCGGCCGCCGGCTCAGGCTCCCCCGCGCGTTTCCAGCGAGGCTGCCATCTCCGCCGCCGGCTGCAAGATAAATGTGATTGGAATAATGTTACAGTTCGATCTAAGCACAGGATTTAATTAATGAACTCTAATCTCCCAAATAACCGGGAGGAGGGGGTGCTGGG
Organism: Ateles fusciceps; assembly: GCA_036589455.1. Classification (NCBI taxonomy): domain Eukaryota; kingdom Metazoa; phylum Chordata; class Mammalia; order Primates; family Atelidae; genus Ateles; species Ateles fusciceps. The sequence goes on from JAZHEH010000078.1 coordinate 14,426,245, forward strand.
AGAGGGAAGGAGGAGGGGGAGGGGGTGGAGGGAGGAGGACTGAGTCTGCCAAGCTGCAGCATGGCCTCCCCGGCTGAGGGTGCTGGCGAGGAGGTGGCTGTGGGGGAGCCAGGCGCCCAAACTTAGTTTAATGGACCATTCATTACTTTATAATATCACGGAATAGGGGAGACAAATAACCGGATTTGCCGTCCTGAAGGACAAACAACAGCTGGGTGCTTCTCAGAGAAGCAGAGATAACGGTTTTTGGAAGGCAGCTGTTTAAAAGCATCTCCCCTCATAAAGGCACGGCGCCCCCCCCCCCCCCACCTTCACCCTCCCACCCCCAAAGGAAGCTTCAAACAGCGACTGGGCCTGCCTGCCTTGGGAGCCCTTAAAACCTTCTTGGAATTTGTGAGAATGACTCACCTGTCCACCTTTTATGCCCGTCACATACTTCACTTATGCCTAAAGAGTGGATAGTGCCTAGTAAAGTTGCCAGGTGGCCTGTGAGTGGGAGGGCCTGCCTTCTTGTCTCCCTTTCCATCTCCCAGTGGATGGACAATGTGCTTGGCCCGAACTTGACCGGCCCTGGTGGAGTCAGCCCTGCTTTAACTCTCCAACGCCCATTTTTCAGACCCATCCCTGGGGCCAGGCCTCCTGATGGGCTAGGTGGCTTGAGCTTCTCAGAACCTGAGGCCATTAAAAATACACAGAACCCTTTTATGAAGGAGCCTAAGAACCAAATGAGAGAGGCTGCCTCTGAGGGTGGAAGGAAACGCACTGTCTAACACTTTGCATTGCTTGATCTTAAATTTGTTTTAGCATATTCACATGATTCTTGTTTTAATATCCATTAGAAATACAAATTAATCCATTTTTTTCAGTCTCGCAATTGGGTGCACAGGGGAAACTCACATGTTTCTTTAGCTCTGTCCTTTGCAATTATTATTATTTGTTTAATGGTCTGTGCCACCCTAGCTTTACTCTTGACTTGGTCCTCCCAATACTGGTCAATAAGCACTAGTGAAGAAAGCTGGAGGTGAGAAAATTGGCCTTTGAGTTCTGATAAAGCAAGTAGAAATTTTTCCAGGGTGGTTATGACTTCTTTCTCGCCTGAACGTCTTGCCTTGTGGGCTTTGGTGGACCTAATGTTATGATCTGTCTGGGGGCTGTAGATTCCTTGAAGGGATGAGCTCTTGGGTTGTAAGCTTCTGAAGAGTAAGTGGCGTCTTTCTTCCCCAACATGGTTTCTTACACACGTCGTTCTTGCTTAATGTTTGAAGACCTGATGAGCTCCCTTGTGTAACATATCTATGTGGTTGTGGACAGTGGCACACAGAATGTTCCTATTTGTTTCCAGTGACAAAGGGGGTCACTTTGCACCCACTAGAGACTTTTTAACCAAAATGTAAAAATGTGGGTCACGAGGACACAACCTCCTTTCCCCTATGGGGCTTTTTTATTATTTTAAAAATTCCAGAAAAGTCTTGCATGCCCGAATATGACGAACACTTGAACTGTATTTTTTGAATTGCTATTTTTTTAAGAAAGAAAAAAAAAAAGATTGTACAAGTAAAGTGTAAAATGCCAAAGGGAGTAAGATCTTAAGAGAGTCATCTAGGAATGACACCGGCTAGAAAAAGTCTTCTTGAACAGGAGGTCAGGGGAACATGCTACCAAGAAGCAGCCTAGGGTGGTGTTATACCTTCAGGCTCTGGAGCCAGAAAGACCTGACTTCAAAAGCATGCCCTGGGTATTATCAAAAACACAAAAAATAACAAATGCTGGCAAGGATGAAGAGACAAGGGAACTCTTATATACTGTTAGTGGGAATGCATACTAACACAGCCACTATGGAGAACAGTACGGAGGTACCTGAAAAAAACTACAAATTGAACTGTCAGAAGATCCAGTAATCCCATTACTGGGCATTTATGCAAAGGATGGAAATTAGTATGCCAAAGATATCTACCACCATGTTTATTGCCACAGTATTCACAATAGCCAAGATATGGATCAACCCAAGTATTCAGCAACAGATGAATGGATAAAGAAAATGTGGTATATATACATAGTAGAATCCCATTCATCCATAAGTAAAAATGAAATTCTGTCATTCTTGGCAACATGAATGAGCCTGGAGGACATTACGTTAAGTGAAATAAGCCAGGAACAGAAAGTTAAACACCGCATGTTCTTACTCATACACAGAAGCTAAAAAAGCTGACCTCAAAGAAGTAAAAAGTAGAACAGAGAATGCTAAATGCTGGGGAAGGGCAGGGGGAAGAAAGGATAAAATATTTATTAAAGGATACAAAATTACAGCTAGATAGAAGGAATAAGTTCTAGTGTTCTGCAGCACTATTAGATGACAATAGTTACCAATAATGTATTATATATTTTTATATACCTAGAAGAGAGGATATTGAGTGGCCCCCAAACAAAGAAATGATACAAATTTGAGGTGACAAATATGTTAATTACCTTGATCAGATCACTATATATTGTATGTATCAAAATATTACTATGTACCTATAAATATGTATAATTATTATGTATCAATTAAATGCTTACAGCCAGGTGACCTTGGGTAGGTTACAGCTTCTCTGTGTTTCAGTCTCCTCATCTGCAGAACTGAGGTAAAAAATCTCTCTGGGTTTGGGGAAAGATTAAACAAAGCATATAAAGGCTTTTGTACCCTGGTCTGTATTAAGCAGTTAATAAATATGAGCTAAGAGTTTGGGTACGTTTTTAGTGTCCTTTTCTCTGACCCTGCAAATGTCCTGCTACAGAGTGCATAAGAAAGGATGTACTTGGATGAAATATTTTCTTGCAGAGAATAGTAAAGATCAAGAAACTCTTCAGTTCCCTTTATAAAACAGCATTACAGGCTTTCCTGAGACATCTGATATGGGTTCACTCTGCCTGGATTTAAAAATTGATGTATTACTTAATGCTTAGCACACCTCTGTGAACCTTCTCAAGAAAGTCCTAGGAGGATGATTTTCATATTGCATACAGGCCACTGAAGGTCACATGATATAAAGGGACCAAATTAGCCAGAAAATAAATAGGCAGGCAGGCAGGCATCCTTATTACATGTGCCAGCCTTATGGGTGAAAACAGACTGCTCAATAATTACCAGGGGAATAATTTTGGTGGCAATGCTTCAAAAAAAAAAAAAAAAACAGCTGTAGCTACTGGATAAGGGATTTTTCAGGCCTGGGATTGTAGCTATTTAATAATTTAAAAAATAATTAGGACATTTTTACAAAATATCACATCAAATTTCATTGGAAATCAGCTCTGTGCAAGAGTATAGGATAGTGAAAATAAGAAGTACAGAAATGAAAAATCCCCCCAAATTTAATGTTTTCTAGGAGAGTGTTATTCTAGACACAGGAACTTACTTCCCTTCTTCCATTCTCATAAAAGCCTACCTTTTGCAAACATGACTCTGCTCCCTGGGTAGCCCCTCACCAACCCATACTGACCAACAGCAATTTTCAGGAACCATTTAGGTGGGAAGACCAGAAACGGTGGTGTCTTTTGTTAGAAACAGCATTGTTCCTTTGGGAAGCTGAGGCGGGCAGATCACTTGAGGTCAGGAGTTTGAGGCCAGCCTGGCCAACATGATGAAACCCTATCTCTACTAAAAATACAAAAATTAGCCAGGTGTGTGGCAGGTGCCTGTAATCCCAGCTACTTGGGAGCCTGAAGAAGGAGAATCATTTGAACACAGAGGGTGGAGGTTGCAGTGAGCCAAGATTGCCCCACTGCACTCCAGTCTGGGTGATAGAATGAGGCTGTCTCAAGCAAAACAAAACAAAAAACCCAGCATTGTGTATTCACTCATTTATTTCTGTTTTCTTTAAGCATTCATGAAAGGAAATGTGTTGGTTATCAGACACCATGCTTGGCAGACTCAGGGGTCATAAAATCATCCTTGACCCCATGATGCTTATGGTCTTGTCGGGGGAGAAGGATGTAAATGTAACAGAGGTACTATGCGAAAAGCTCCACACCAGAGGACTGCCGAGGATACTGGGCAACATGCTCTGTCTGGGAGGTTAGCAGAGTTCTTCATAGGGGGCAACATTTGAGCTGGATTTTAAAGCATGAGCAGGATTCATTAGGTACAGAAGTTTAGAAAGGTCATTCCAAGTAGAGGGAAGACTACAAGCAGGAAAGATTATGCTGGGTTTGGGGAACGGCAAGAGGTAGGAGGTGACTGCCACAAGAGAAGAGCCTAGAAGGCTAGTTGGAGTCTGATGGGGATGGGCCTGTGGGACATGATAAGAAGTTGGTCAGGATCCTCTTGCAGCACAGCTCAGAACCATCTGAAGTTCACAGGGAGGAATGACTCAATGTGATTTGCACTGAATGGATGTCAAAGCAGCTGGAGTCAGGCCCATGGGGAGGTGAGATGCCAGCTGCTCCTGCAGGTGTCAGCTGACACGCCCCATAGCCCTTCAGCCTGTCCACGTGCTAGAAGCTCCAGTGTGCCTTAAATTATCAATGAACCAATTGGCCATTTTATGTTATGAGACAACCCCTGAATAAGGCATCAGGGAGTTGACTTTCTGGAGGGCAAGTGACACCTCCCAGACAGCACGGAGATCATCGTGTAGGGAACTCAGAGGGAGTCCACTGAGGAGCTGCTCTTGGCCACACGTGACCGGAGTCCTTTCTGCCTGCTGTCGCCTAACACCTTGGTTTCTAGTAAGTCTAACAGCGAGCTCAGAGGAAGGATCTTGGAGTCTTCTGGTTTTTTACCTATTTCCATATAGAAGATAAGCACTCTATGAATTCAGTGGTGGGAAAAGTCACTGTGGTCAGAGAAAGTGTCACAAAAGCTCTCAGATGAAACAGAGGCATGAAAGTTCCCAGAGATGGAGATGGAAAGAGAGGACGGGGCAGGCAGGGGCAACTGAACTAAACAAAGATGTGGGCAGAAGAGGGCAAGACTTGACAGGAGCCAGTAAACAGATCAGCCTGCTTGGAGTAAAGTCAAAACAGCCAAGACGTGTAGGGCATTTAGGTGCCGGGGCATTGTAGGTATTATCTATAATCTTCGCCACACTTCTGTGAGAAAGGTATAAAATTATTCTCTTTTTATAGTTAAAGAAATTGACATTAAAATAGGTTAAGGACTTGCTCAGGGTAAAGCCCCTGTGGCTGGAAAGCCCACCCTTTCCACTAATCCACTCTGCCTGTGAGTGAGTCCCAGGACAGAGAGCTGGAGATGTGTGCAGCCTGGGGAGGTGGAAACAATCTTCCACTGACAATGACGACGATGATATCATCTCACACTTAACTGCTCACATGCTATGTGTTGAGTATAACGCTGGGCATTTTACATAACTGATCTCATTCAATCTCTATTCCATTCCCCTGAGGATTAAATGACTGCCACCATTTCGAGAGTTCAGAAACAGGCTCAGCAAGGTTGACTTTATCAAGGCCATCTTGCTAGTGTGTTCCAGAGAGGATTTGGCCCCAGTGTGTTCCACTGGTACTCCAGAGCCTGGAGGAAGAGGGGCTTTCACCTTTCTCTGGGTTCCTGAGGAAGGGAGGGCACGTTGGCAAGGGTGGAGGGGTGGGGCAAATAAGGAGAGGACCAGAATGGCACATAAGAAATGCAGAGGCCTCCTCTGGGTCCTGGAGAAAGCTGAGTGGGGCAGGAGCCTGGGAAGGGAGAGAGAGCTAGCCATCCTGTGCAGACAGCCCTGAGACAGCATCTTATTTTCATTGTATGCTTTTAGTGTCAGCACAGCACCCACCTGGTGCTCAGTGTGAAAAGAAGTCAGGAAAGTTTGCTGTATGGCATCCCTGAGGTTTAGGCCAGGGAGAAGATCAGCATCCAGTACTGATGGTGGAGAAAGATCTGCTCCAGTGGGATGGATGAGCTGACTCGCTTATTGAAGAGGCCATGTTTAATTAAATTAAGTAGGTAGATTAAGTTAGATTAATATTAATACATGCACACAGTACAAAATATAAAGCCTAGGAAGGATGAACCGTGAACAGTCAAACTCCCTTCCGCCGTTGTCTCTCAGAGCCTCAGTTGCCCTCCCAGAAGCCGCTGCTGTTGCTGTCCGGAGATGATCTATGCATCAGCTACTAAGCATATGAGTATGTACTCATTTTTAAACATAAATGCTGAGACCAGTTTAAAATGATATTTACTTCAGGGTTTTTTTTCTATATCTCTACAAAAGACATTTTGCACAGCATTTTAACATTTCAGATGTTTGCACTGATTGCATTTTCTAGAAGCTGGGGAATTACTCATTTTGCGCCTACAGATGAATGCTTCTCTTAAAGCTCAGTGAAGTGTCTGTATGTGAAAGGAATATGGAAACTTCAAACAGTCTTTTTCTTCGTTGAATAAATAAAATATATTTGGAAAGCCATCTTAAAGCTTAAGGCTTTTTGCAGCCTGGTCTCTAGGAAATGGTTTGAAAGGAGCTATTACCCTCAATTGTGTTAGTCTTCCAGATCCTTGCATAGAATTTTAACTTTTCAAATGTTAGCAGCGATTACTTTTTCTAGAAGTGAAGGTATTATACTTGGAGGAACTACTTGAAAAATAATCTCACAGTTTAGTTTTAAGCTGTTGTGTCTCTTCATTGCACCAACTGTGTGTATAGGCAATCACCCACGGTTACAATAGCCACAATAACATTACTAGGTACTGTCAGGGGACGTGTTTGAAAAAATATCTAATTTTAGCTTTCATCTTGAGTTTTTGGGCAGTTTTTGTGCCTTGTGCTTCTGAACGTATAATTGTCAACAACATCTCTTTGAGAGCAGGGGAAAAATACTCTTTGTTTGTGTATAACAATATAAAATGGTAACGTTTCCATGTAATTTTGAAAAATTTCCTGGCATTTGCTGATGTATTGATGAATTCTGCTTCCATAGAGGAAACGATAGGAACTGTTGAAGAATGAACTGCTAAGCACTCCCTTTCCTGGGCTTTGGGCCCCCTGCTCCAATTATAAGCACATACCTCAGGCTGAGATTTCTTGTCTTGTGTTCACAGGGAATTCACAGAGGTCACTGGACTTCCTAATATTGAAAAACTCAGTCTCAGTAGCAGCAAAAAAAAAAAAAAAAAAAAAAAAAATCGAGTTATATCACGTTTTATATTATGGCTCTGCATGTTCTATCTCAAATCATGCTCACAGTAATGCTGTATGATAATATTTTTATTCTTTTCCATTAATATAGGAGAAGGATACTCAGGAAGGTCAAATAACTTGGCCAAGACCACAGCAGCTTTTTTTTTTTTTTTTTGTTTTTTGAGATGAAGTCTCTCTCTGTCACCCAGGCTGGAGTACGGTGGGGTGATCTTGGCTCACTGCAACCTCTGCCTCCGGGGTTCAAGCGATTCTCTGCCTCAGTCTCTTGAGTAGCTGGGATTATAGGCACCTACCATCATGCCCAGGTAATTTTTGTATTTTTAGTAGAGACAGGGTTTCATCATCTTGGCTAGGCTGGTCTTGTACTCCTGACCTCGGGATCTACCCTCCTTGGCCTCCCAAAATGCTGGGATTACAGGTGTGAGCCACCCGCCCAGCCCACAGCAACTTTTTAAAGGATGAGATTTTAATATAGGACTGAATGACTACAACATTATTCCTCTTTCACCAAACCTCATTTCCTCCCAAGCCAGAGGCTCAGGCTCCTGTACCCTGGGGCATGAAGGATCCTTCTTCAAAGTGGTTATTTGTCATTAAGAAAGGAGCCATGGATTTGGTACTTCCATTGGCTTCTGTACCCCTTTCTCCCCATGGTAAGATTTTTACAAGGATGTTTGAGCACAGGGAAAGTGATTTCTCATTGGATAAGAAGATCAATGTACCCTTGTGAAGCAACCTTATATCTTAGTTTCAAAATCCTATTTTATCCTGTGGTTTTATAGTTTTACATGACAAAAGCTCTGAGTCCTGTTGGAGGTGGTGTAAGGTGAGGGGGTGGTTGGTTTGGGTGTCTGTACTTCCGTTTGGAGAAGGGCAGCTTTGAAGTGAGCCTTTCTGCTGGTAGAAGAAGTTGGGTGAAGAATAGCAGAGGAGTTGCAGGCGGTGAATGTAATTAGCACCTTCTTCCTAATTGGAACCAGAGTAGAAGGAGCCAGGGCAGGCTCAGAGGAGAGACGAAGGTAACTGATCTTCCCCAGGATATCTCTGATGCTTCTCCAGTTATCTGACACCTGGCTTCACTCCTAGTTAGCAGTTTGTCCATCATTTTCTTTTTGCTCTGAATTCAATCTGCTAATTGGAAAAAAGAAGCTCAACTAATAAGTGTGCTATTACCTCAACAAAGAATTGTAGTTTTTGGTGTTTTCACCTAAGGAAAATGTCAGCCTAAAAGTGAGTAGAAAGAACTTTGTAATCCTATTCTTCACATCTAAGATCATCTATGATTAAAGAAAGCCTCTCTCCTGGACCTTAGCCACCACAAAGAGGTTCCACTACTCACCTGGGTATACAGGTGTTACCCCAAGGGCAGTCAGAGTTTGCAGAAGATTGAGAGAAGTGTTGCTTTGTTTCTTGGAGACCTAGCATGGCATATTATTATGTAGGAGGGCATATCCAAGTTCCCAAGTAGACCTCAAGGTGGTCACTGAAAAAACTGCTTGGTTTGGCTCAGATCTTTGCCAATCCTTCCCCATCTGCCGAAGAAATCAGCCTCTTCAGATCCTGCAGCATTGCTTGCTCTCACAGATGTCTCTCAATCTGTTCTGCTTTCCCTTTTCTCTATAACCACAGGGTTGACAATCTAATGGGGATCTTACCACAGTAAACTTCCTTTTTAACCTTTGCAGCAGCATCCTTTAAGTCTAGTTTCATGCCAGAAGGCTGTGTGGTTCAGCAGTTTTAGGCAGAATCTGCAAGACTATGGAAACTGCATCTATTATAGATCCAGTGCAAAGCTAGCTGTGAAAAAACGAGAGTTGCAAACAGCATTAGACCTTTAGATAGTAGCTGTGAGCACTTATCAAAGGGTGCTGACTTTGTGAGCTCAGTGTGGAAAGGGATGCTGGTTCCACATAGGTCTTTACAGTTGATAATCACTATCTTCAGGACCATCTTTGGGGAAAAAAAGCTGACAACCATATAAATCTTACATTTTTTATAGCACTTCAATCTTTTTTCAAAGTACTCACATCTATTATCCCATCTTGACCTCCCAAGGAAACTGTGAGTTGGGCACAGCAAGTATTTCTATCTTGATTTCACAGATAAGACACAAAGAGGTTAAATCACACAGTAAGGCAGGAGACTGAGGCTAAATATCCATGTCTGATGTTAAGACTGCTAGTCTCTCTGAAAAAAACACACCCTTCTTTTTATTCTCTGCAATTTAGCTTCTACTTCTATCACTCTGCAAGAATCACTCCCTTATTTCCCTTGTCAGAGTTCCCTTAATTAATTATTTAAATTGACAAGTCACACCTGTATATATATATATGGTGTACAACTTGATGTTTTGAAATATGTGCACATTGTGGAAATGCTAGATGGAGCCAATGAACATGTGCTGGAATCCCTTTCTCTAAAGCACTGTTTCTTGACTCTACCTGCCTCTTAGCATCATCAGAGTCACTGAAATATAATACTGATGCCCAGGTCCCACTTCGGACCAATTGAATCCGGATCTTGAAATTAGCTCCCAGGCACCTGTGTGTTTCAAAGCTCCTCAGGTGATTCTGATGCACAGTAAGTACCAAAAACCATTGCTACAAGCTTACCAATGGCAACCCTTATGTCAAATTCAATGACTTTTTCTTTGCTACTAGCTTGGGGCCATTTGACACTAATTTCTTCTTTAAACTCACTCCTCTTTTGGCTTCCATAAAATGACACTTTCTCCATTCTCTGTTTTCTGATGGCACCTTCCCTGTTTCAGTTTTTGGTTGTTCACCATCTTCTTTGTATTTTCCCAACTCATCCTCACCCTTTTCTTTGCATGGTCACACAGGATGCAGAAAACAGTATGGAGAGTTGTGCAAAGGATCATTTCTTTTCAAGGGCTTGGCTATTTGATTGTATGCTGTGTGAGGGCAGAGGCTTTATTCTAATAATGGCTGCAGCTCTAGAACCTAGGACTGTGCCAGATACACACTCAGTAACTGAATGAATGGTCACATCAATGTGACTGAATGTCATCTCCGTGTATACAGTCCTGTCCTGTGTTCTGGTTCTGCCCCTCTAACGTCATCTCTTGGATGTGCCATCATCTTCTCAAAACCAACTATTCACATCACCTTCCTTCCTCCTATGAACTTGGTCTTTCAAATGTTCTCCATCCACTTTGCTGCTTCCAGTAACCTCATCTTCCCAGTTCTTTGGGTCAGCTTTGACTCTCTTTTCTTTGTTATCCTGCCTTGTGTCAGGGTCTATTAAGCTGATTCTGCCCTGTCCATGGCTGTTGGTGGAAAGCAGTACATGGCTATGCGCCCATGACTGTGATCCACACACCCATTGACCAATTGCCCATGTGGTGACCAAGGAGGAAGGCTCCGGGTTCCCTCTGGAACATGGAGACAGAGCATGGAGAATACTGATTGGCAGATATGGAGGAACTACGAGTATTGCCTGTGAGCCAACTCGCTTGGACAGTGAATGGCTTTCTAGATTCAGCTCCAAATCCCAAGAATCCTTTATGGAAACTCAGTTTTTCTTAAGGCTGTTGACATGAAACTCTGTTCTGGCAACACCTATCCATAATTAATTACATTAATGTTAATGCCAGTACTTCCTCCTTTGAAAATAATATATATATATTTTCAATTTGCCTCTTTCTTTTTGTACCAACTAACAGAGATTCTAACCGACTCCTGCCTAAACCCGCTAATACCTTTCTAGCAGGTGTATTTACTCCTTCTTATCCTTCTGTTTTGCTGTCCCTCCTGCCTGAACTTCCTAGCTTCCTTTCTCTAGCTTCACCATCTGGGGAACTCATATTTATCTTCTTAGAAAGTTTTATTTTATGAGGTTAGGGAGGAGAAATGGTCCAGGAATTAAGTAACAGAATGGGTCTGAAGTCAGCCAGAATCCAGTTAGTTCAGGGACTAATGAACCAACTTGATGACCTAGGAAAAGCTACTGAGCCTCCCCATGCCTCAATTTCCTCACCATAAAATGGGAACTCACAGTAACTATGACAGGGACGATTGAAGGTGTTCAGCGAGTTAGCATGTGATGCCCATAGCATTGTGCTGGGCAGATACTAAATGCTGAAGATGTGTTCACTTTATTATTGGCGTCTCCTCTAAGCAAGCCTCCCGTTTCCTGCCCCTCATTCTCCACTCTCCAATAAAGAGTTCGAATTAGGCAAATCTCTTATCTGCTTTCATTCTCTTATTAATGATATATTTTCCTCTTAATAAGCAACCTTTTGCACACTGTGTTTCACAATTGGATTATTGCATTGAAACTCGACTCCTCCACAAGCTCTGCATCTTCTCTTACCTCAGAACACACTGAGCCTCCTGACTGGTACCTGTAATAGGCACTGTTGGCCGATGCTCCAGCACCTGTCTCCTCCTCAAGATCAGTCTCTGGGGCCAGGCACGGTGGCTCAGGCCTGTAACCCCAGCACTCTGGGAGGCCCAGGTGGGTGGATCACTTGAGGTCAGGAGTTTGAGACCAGCCTGGCTAACATGGTGAAACCACGCCTCTACTAAAAATACAAAAATTAGCTAGGCATGGGGCACGTGCCTGTAATCCCAGCTACTCAAGAAGCTGAGGCAGGAGAATTGCTTGCACCTGGAGGTGGAGGTTGCAGTGAGTCGAGATCACACCGTTGGACTCCAGCCTGGCGGCAGAGCGAAACTCCGTCTCAAAAAAAAAGGATCAATTTCTGGTGAGTCTAATCCCACTATTCTAATTCCATATTCTTTCCACATATTCTCTTGGGAGCACAAGCCCCTTCTGGCCAATGAGATGTGAAGGGAGGTGTCTGAGAGGATTTCTGAGAAAGATTACATCAGTTTTAAAATAAGACCTGGGGAACAGCAAGAGCGGCCCCTCTTCCCCTGAATGTTGTGCTTATTGGGAGATCTGGGATGATGGCGGCCATTTTGTGACCGTGAGGGGAGACAGCTAAGGACAAAGCTAACGCTGAGGATGAGGATACAGTGGAAAGGTGGAAGGATCTGGGCCCCTGAGGGTGTCGTGAGCCATGGAACTAACTGATCTTGCAGCTTCCATTCACCAAAACCTCTAGCTATGTGAAAGAAAATGAAATATTCCTTATTGTTTAAACCAGTTGATTTGGGGTTTAATTTGGCCAGGGACATTCTAATACAGTGCCCATGACACATTGTTTAAGGTCTGGTGTTTATGTTTTAAAAATCTGGTTCCTGGTCCTTGTCACTGGGACGTCTTGCAGAGAGACGTTTCTAATGGTAATGGATTAGGGCAGTGGTGCATCGCCTCACCACCCTGCGCTTCTCGCCCCGGCTTGGCTTCCACCTTCTTCAAGCTCAATAGGCTGAAGATCTCCAGCCCAGCTGGGAGGGGGGAGAGGGAAATGAGAGCCCATGCCCAGGGGCCAGTAGCAGCCGTGGGAGAGGGAAACAAGCGTGGCAAGAGAACCCCGAGCAATGACTGCCATTGCTCAGCCCTGCGCCAGGTGCACCGCAGATGTCACCACTGAATTCTCACACATCTTCCCACCAACAGCCTGCGAGTAATGACCACATCCCCATGTTATCAGTGCAGAAACTAAAGGCCGGAGAAGCTAAGTAATGTACCTAATATCACAAAGTGTGGAGGTCAGGGCTTATTCTGAGGTTCAGGTTTGAGAACCATGAACCCCTGACATCATAAGCTCAGTTGTGTGTGTGTGTGTGTGTGTGTGCGTGTAGTGTGTGTGTATGTGTGTGTGTATGTGTGATCACTTTTCCTAGGGGGGGCATCTGTGATTCCTTGAAAAGTTTAAGGCTCACGCAGCAAATGGGGGAGCTGGGCTTTAACTCACATCTTCCTTCTGAAGCCCAGGTTCTCCCTTGTACTCATGTATTTCCTGCAGGGTGTAAGGCCCAGGCCTCCTTCCCAACACAGCCATTTCTCTGACTGCTTCTATGGCACTCCACTCTGCTTAATCTGTGAGCACCTTCCAGGTGTTGCCTGCAGTTTAATGGGCACAAACTTTTAGGACAGTGTTGTAGGTTGAACTGTGTCCAAAATCAAGGTGTCGGCAGTGCTGGTTCATTCTGGGGGCTCTGAGAGAGAAGCAGTGAATGATACAGACAAGATCTCATTCTCATGGTGCTAATATTGTGTGAGTGAGAGATAATAAATAAACAGGGTTAGTGCATATGGTGCTAAGTGCCACGTAGAAATGTCAAAGGAGTGGGAAGTCAGGGAAGGCCTCTCTGAGGACATGAACACAAGGAACCAGCCAGGCATTCCAGGAAGAAGGAACAGCAAGTGCAGTGGCCGAGAGGTAGGCCTTAGCTGGCATGTTTGAGATAAGGAAGTTTAGGGTGGCTGGAGAGTGGTGAGGGGTGGAGATTGGCATCAGATCCTATGTACCCTTGTACTGATGCTAAATGGAATGGCCCGTTTTCAGTTCTGAATTTACTAGGCTGTGAGCGTCATTGGACATTTGTGATCACCTCCCTCCTGGAAATGGGTTTGTCTCTAGATTTAGGGACTTCCTGCTCCTATGGGCTTTCCTGCTCCCTCACTGACTTTTCACAATTATTTTTTGAATTGTCCTCATTTCTCCAACCTCTCAGCCAGAGGTCTGAGGACCCCAGAGCTCAGAACTCAGTCTATTTTCTATTTATACTCATTCCCTAGATGAACGCAGAAGCTCAGGACTTTAAGCATTTATACATGCTGAAAATTTCCAAACTTATGTTTCCAGTCTGCACCTCCTCAGATATTCCTGACTTACTTTTTCTCCTTACCACATATCACTATCTGATATTCTAAATATTTTATTTATTTTCTCACCAATTCCTGGCCACTATTATATAACTTATACCACCCCCTCCACCAGCATTGGATTAATCTGAGGCAAATCACAGCCATCATATCATTTAATCCATAAATACCTTGACATGTATTTCTAAAAGATAAAGACATATAAAATACAGCCCTAGTAATTCATTCCTATCATCAACTATCTAGTCAGTGTTCAAATTTCCCCAGCAGTTTCGTAAACAATTTTTTTACATAATAGCATGTAGTTAGAAAAATAAATCAGTTAAAAAAAATTTACTGTAGTGAATTATACAAAACATGAAATATACCATTTTACCCATTTTTAAGTGCACAGATCAATAGCACTAACTACATTTGCATTGTTGTGCGACCATCTCCACCATCTATCTCCAGAGCTTTTTCATCATCCCAGACTGAAACTCTGCACCCACTAAACGCATCAGTAATTTTTTTTTCTCTTTTCTTTTTGAGACAGAGTCGCTCTGTCACTCAGGCTGGAGTGCAGTGGCACGATTTCGGCCCACTGCAACCTCCACCTCTCAGGTTCAAGCGATTCTCCTGCGTCAGCCTCCCAAGTAGCTGGGACTACAGATGCCTGCCACCACACCCAGCTAATTTTTGTATTTTTAGTAAAAACGGGGTTTCACCATGTTGGCCAGGTTGGTCTGGGACTCCTGACTTCAGGTGATCTACCTGCCCCGGCCTCCCAAAGTGCTGGGATTGTAGGCGTGAGTTGCCAATGATTTTTAAATAGTGGGTTTGTTTGTATCAGAACATGTAAGACTCATAGATTGCATGTGCTTGGTATCTCTTTTTAGTTCATAGATTTTCCCCTTTCTCTTCACCGCCCCCCCACCACTTTTGCAATTTGCTATTGAGGAAATTGGATGTTTTGCTGTGGATCTTGCTGATTGCATTGATGTCATTTAACATATTCCTCTGTATTTCCTGTAAACTGGTAGTTGGATCGCAAGCCTTCTTCAGGTTCAGGTTTGTTTTTTGTTGTTTGCCTGGAGTACTTTATAGGTGGTGCTGTGTCAGAAGTCCTGTGGTGTCTGGTTGTCTCCCTTTTTGTGGTGTGATCAGCCATTGATGATCATGACCCAGATCTTTTAATTCATTAGAGGGTTGCAAGATGATGATATCTATCATTTTTTTCCACTTATTATGTGGAATATTCCTATACCATGAAACATCCCATCACCAACTATAGAGTTACGTTGAGGCATTGCTCATTCAGGGGCAGCTGGTTTTCAGAATAATACATCTAGCATCCCCAAAATGTGACCACTGAGAAAACCAGGAGAGGCAACTGGAGTAGCTGCCAGGCTGAGGACTGGAAACAGTGCTGAGGTTGAGGACAGCCAGGCTACTGAGGGCAAGCACAGAGGGTGGGGGGGGCAGAGGAGACTCCTGCTTCTCTAACCCAGCTACTTGCACTTTCCACTGGTGGGGGTTTTGTGTGTGCTGGGGTTTCTTTAAGCCGCAAGATGAGTGTGGTGCATCTTATTGGGGCTATCAATTTCACTTGAAGAGAGGGGGAAATATTTTTGACACTAAAATAAATACAGAAACTTTATGAAATAAGGTATAAAAACCACATGTATTTTAAGGTGAAAAATAGATTTTTCTCTTTTGCTGTAGGTCTTTTTATGCATTATTTTCAGACCTCAAGGATTTGTCTTTTTATCTTCTGCTGGTGGGAAGCACTGCAGCAGAACATTGCTTATGGGTCTGTTCAGCCTGAAGGGCCAGAGGCCGAGGAGACAGGCTAACTCGATCCCCGGTGAGACTGTGAGAGAAGCCGACTTGGCCTCCAGCACAGCACCCTGGGCCAGGAACACATTCTGGGTGTCGAGGTCAGTCTTCACTGGGGGAAATCTGATCCCACTCAGGGATGCAGTTTCAGCTTCACCTCTCTCTGCAGGCAGCTCTTGCCTCTCTATTGCCCTTGGGGCTGGAACTAGGGAGAAGTTTTTCACTGACTCAGAACCAGACCCTTTTCTGGGGAAAGGGGGGTTCTTTCTGGACACGATCAGCCCTGATTATTGGGGATTTAAGCAAAAGGATATCTGCCTGTGTGGTGTAGAAGGTTACTGCAGGAAGGGAACTGCCAATTCCTCTACCTAACTCCATTGTTACATATGAGGATCCTGGAGCCCAGAGAAGCAATTGGTTGGCCTGGTCAGTGACAAGGATAGATTAAAAATCCCATCTTGGCTTCTCAGTACAGGATTGTTTATGCTCCCCAGATGCCTTTCATTTGAGAGGCACTGAACGCTCCATCTGCTCCAACAAGGCCAGGTCTTGCTACAATGGACAGAATTTACAGAACTGCCTTTGCTAGGGATCTATCCTAACAAAATAGCCAGTGAATTATACAAAAATGTATGCACAAAGATTTTTACAGAAACATCATGGAAAATAGTAAATACAGGGACAAATCAAAGAGCAGATGTTTATATCTATTATGGAACGACCATCTAATGTGATAATGTATATTGTTAAATGTCTTCTTGAGAAGGGCATGCACTGGTACAGGTTCTCAGTTATGGGTACGTGACTAGTGGAAACAGCAATGTGATCTCTGAATGCTGGACTTTGGGTAGTTTTTATATTTTTAAAATAATTTTCTGTGTTTTTCAAATTTTCTGCAATGAACATTCATTATATTACTTTTACATTATTTACCTTTTAAAATGTTAAAAATATCTTTGACTGATTGTAGTTACTAGTTAGTGGCAGTTGCCAATATTTCTGCTATTTCTGAGTTCTCTGGTTAGCCCCACACCTTGCCTCTAATTTGGCTTTTCTTTTTGTTGGAAAATGTCCCTTACTAGTTTATTCAGAAAGCATGTGAGTGGTTAAAGAAAACTATTAGTTGGTTTTTTTTTTAGTACTTAAAAAGTCTTTATTTTGCCCTGACTCTTGAAGGTATATGGTATTTAGCAAGGTATATGGTTTTTATTACATTTTCCCTCAACACTTTGAAGATACTGTTGACTTGTATTCTGGCATCCATGCTGCTGATGAAAAGCTTGAGGTCAGTTTAACGAGCATGTCTTTGTAGAAAATCTTTTCGTTTTCCCTGTCTCTCTCTCATCGCTTTTATGATGTTATCTTTAATGTTCTGCTGTTTCACAATGCTATGTCTAAGTGGGGGATTTATCTTTGTTTATTGTGCTTGGCACTTGGGGTACACTTTCAGTCTGAGACTCAACATCTCTCATCAATTCTTAGCCATTTCCTCTTTGAATATTGCCTTGCCATCAGTTTTTCAGTTCTTCTAGAAGTCTAATTACATGTGTTTGAAAATTTTCCATCTGTCTGCTATGTTTTCCAACTATCCTTTTACCTTTTAAATTCAGTATAAAATTTATATTCACTGAATGCATAGATTTTAAGTGTATTATTTGATTAGTGTATGCACCTGTGAAACCACAATCCCAATCAAAATTAAGAACATTTCCACCTTCAAGAACATTTTCTTATGCCTCCTTCCATTCAATTCCCATTTCTCATAGACAACTGTTCTAATTCTTCCCATCATATGATAGCTTTTCCTGTTCTCAAACTTTGTATAAATAGAATCATGCAGCATATAGCTTTTGTGTCTGGTCTATTTCACTTAAAGAGTTTTTGAGATTCAACCATGTTGTTGCATGTATTAGTAGCCCCCCTTTTTTTTCTTTTTGCTGAGCAGAACTTTATTGTAGAAAAATATCAAAATTTGTTTAATCAAATTTCCTGACTCATTGGGGCTGAAGGTTGGAGGGAGAGTCTGTTCTATTGCCTTTTTTTTTTTTTTTTTTTACTCTTAGTCACATTTCCTATGTCTTCACATGCCTAGTGATTTTTGACTGTATGTTGGACATTGCAATGATATGTTGTGATGACTCTGAATTCTGTTACTCTCCTCTGAAGAATTCTAACATGGAGTTAAATCACTGCCTGATCACTTTGAACATGTAGGGGCATGGTTTTGCCTTTAATAAGAGGGAGTGTCTGTGTAAAGTTCAAGGTGTTTAGCAAGCCTCCCCAACTTGATAGGTCTTACTCTCTTGGAATGGGCATCTGATATCTCTGCTTAGTTATTTTACCCTTTCAACTTGATTTCTGCTTGTCTTTTTTGAATCCTTATTGGGAATGTGCAGTTTAGGAATGAGCCAATAATTTAAGGGGAGTTTGTATGCAGATTTTTGGCACCTCATGCCATGGCTTCCTCCTTTCCAGGATATCCTTCTCTAATTTCTAGCTGTCCTGGAACTCTATCCTCTGACACCTGAAGTCATTAAGACTGCAGCTTTCTGCTTGAGATCTAGGGACTCTTCACTGTATGGACTGGGGTCTGCCCTTAACTGAAAATGGCTGTATGTCAACCAATGTGGCTTCCTCCTCTCAAGGGACATATCTCTTTCAGATTTTGCTGGCTTTTTGTTGTTCTTCAGTGTCTTCCAGTATTTGCTTTAATATTTTTTACAGAGTTTGTAATTGTTATGTGGGAGAGAGTTAGTCTGAAACAAGCTACAATATTATAACAGCAACTGAAACTGCCCTCTTAACTTTTTCTTTTTCTTTCTCTGTTGCATACTATGAGCAAATTATTTTGTCCTATATTTAAATTTTCTAATTATCTTTTTTTTTTTTTTTACTATATCAAGTTTAGAACTGTCTCATCCATTGTGGTTTATTTTTCAAGCTTTCTATAGTTACCTTTTATAATTACAGGTTCTGATTAATTCTGCTGTCTAATTTAATAATCTGTTATTATTTTTGATAGATACTATTTCTTTCATTGTTTCAAGTTATTAGCACAGAAGTATTTAATAAAAAATCATTTTCTTATTGCTCAATTATTTTAACTTTTTGTGAAGTGATTTCATCTCTCAATTGTTGATTTTTCTTATTACCTTTTGCAGCATTAGTTTACATTTCAAGTTTTGGAATATCAGTTTGGAGATTCATTTTGAGTGAGGTGGAAGTTTTCCCTCCCACCCCCCTATGGCTAAGTCTGATACTTTAGTAGGTATCTCTACTTGCCTCCTGGGGTATCTCAATCAGAACTAAGTGTTGGAGTGTTGGCTTGGGGATTCCAACCCGCAATAAACTTCTCAGCAACTTATTAGGCAAAAAATACGTCCTATCTTACATGCTTTTGTCAGAATATAACTAAAGGTCCTCACAAGTGATGGGGTCTATGTCCATTTGCATTGATCCTAAACTGACCTTTGTGACTTCCTCAATCAATAGATTATGATGGGGTGATACTATGTGACTTCTGAGTCAAGACCATGGAAATGCCATGCACTTCCACATTGCTTTTTTGGGATGCTCACTCTGACTTTTAGAACACAGCCACCATGCTATCAGGAAGTCCAAAATAGCCCTCGTGGAGAGAACACATATAGAGGCCAGCCAACACCTCACCTGACATCTCGAACTACAGCCAGCATGAACCTCCAGATATGTGAACAAAGGTGCCTCCAGGTGGTGATTCCAGCCATTAAGTCACCTCCAACAGAGGCTCTAGACATCCTTGCTGTGCCTTGTCTGCATTCCTAAGCTACAGAATCCATTAGCAAAGTAAAATGACTTGTTTTACCCTACAGAATTGTTGGGTGATTTGCTATGCAAGAGTCATAACCAGAATGATTGTTTTGTCTAGCAGTTTGGCCCTTTGAAACACCTAAATAATTGTTGGCTTGCGACTCCCAGCCACAATAACATTGCCAGTATGTCAGAAGTGTTCACTGAGCCAGTGGGTGGCTTGGCCCAGGTCCTGGATGTGAAGCAGTGCCTGATTCTCTCTGCCTCCCTAGGTGTGCGCAGCTTCAACTCAGCATCAGCCCCTGGCAGGGGTGCGTGGAAAGCTTTTTCATATCCCTTCACAAGCAGGGAAACCCCAGCCCATCCCTGGTTTCAGTGTCAGCCTCACCTCATGGAACTTTGGGTCCCGCTAACTCCACAGGGACCAGCCCCTCAGCTGACTGAGTATGTAACCACATCAGACCAATCTAGTTAAACTTTTAGGTAACAAAGTTGTGAGTTGTTCTGCAGTTGCCCTGGATCTCCAGGATGAAGCTCATTTAATTGGTACCTGCCTAGATGAACAAAGTACGCAACCATGGGCAGAACCTAAGTGCTCAGGTGGAGGAGCAAGAACTGAATTAAGAAGGAGACACTGAATGACAGAATTCAGGATCCAATCAGATGGAGCCCTGGCATCACCTCATTATAAGAGGGAGACAGATTTGAGCATTTCCTCCTGTCCCCTGCCGGTTGACTTGCAATAAAGCTTTCCTTTGCTCAAAAGCTGATGCTATGGTACTGGCTTTACATCAGGCAGTCATCAGCCCACTGGCTGCCTGGTAACAAGCACATCCTTTTGAAGTGAAGGCCCAGAAAGCCTGATGCTTCAACCCTGTTTCTGTTCTTTTCTGTTCCTAGTCCATGGGGATGTTTTGTGTCTTTTTAATTTTTAAAATTAGATTTCACCTTTTCTGTCATCATTGTGTTTGAATAGAAGTGGGGTGGGGAGAATGCACACCATAAATTTATAGCACCATTATAGCTGAAAATCCTTCTACATGACTCATAAAGTCAGGAAAAACAATCAATGAAATCAATGCTAAACCACCTCTCAGTTCTATCAATTCTATACTCATTGCCCCCTTTTTAGAGCCCACTGTTCCCCTCTTATACCCCACTCCTGTGTTTCTCCATTGATCTCTGTCACCAACTGGGAAGAAATCGGGTGGTCTCATTTGCTTATACTAAAAAGTCAGGGAGTGTGGCAGACAGAATAATGCCTTCCCCAAATGGCCATGTCTTAATTCCTAGAACTTATGAACAGACTACCTTACAGGCAGAAAGGACTTTGCAGGTATGATTAATTGAAGGAGTTTGAGATGGGGAAATTATCCTGGATTATCTGAGTGGGCCTGATATAACAAACAGTCCTCGTAAGAGGGTAAAGGCAGAGGAAATGTGACAAAGGAAACAGAGCCAGGAAAGATGTGCTGACAGGAAAAGAGAGTGAGAGAGAGAATGAGAGAGAGAGAGAGAGAGAGAGAGAGAGATTGAACTATGTTGGAAGATGCTATATGCTGGCCTTCAAACTGGAGAGAGAAGCCCATGAGTCAAGGAATGTGGGCGGCTTCTAGAAGTTAGAAAAAGCAAGGAAATGAATCCTTTCCTAGAGCCTCCAGAAAGAATGCAGTCCTGCTGACCTATTTTGGACTTCTGAACTCTAGAACTGTGAGAGAGAATAAGTTTGTGTTGTTTTAGGCTGTAAGTCTATGATAATTTATGACAGTGGCAATAAGAAACTAGTACAAGGACTAAAGGCTTAACCTCTCTAGAAATGTTTGCAATCTAAAATGGGACCAAAGAGGATGGCATTACTTAACTCAAATGAATGGTGCTGTCGTGGTGGAAATCCAGCTGTGCAGATGGCTCCATACCTCACCTCCAGGGCCTGCACCAGGCATGTTCTATGTCTTAATGCCTGAGCTTCCTTCATCAATGCCATTGCTTTGGAATAGGTTTTGTTTCTCTAGAAGATGTCTTCTACAATGTGGTTGAGCTAGGAGGATACTAGTCCTGGAGCAGGAATATGTTTTAGAGTCAGTACAGACACCATAGAGGAAACAGGATTTCAAAATTCATGAGGTTCTCAGCCTACAGGCTGGAGGCCTTACCGGGCCCTGGGTCCCTCGGGAAGAGATGGCAGGCTGATGGAGGGAGTCACCAAAGCCCCTGGTGAGCCCAGCAAGGTCTTGCCCTTCAGTCCTACAAACCAAGGGAGGCCGTATGGTGGCTCCTCTAACGAACTGTACGGAGGAACAAGTTGCAGTAGGAAACAAAGGTGATTTTGCTTCAGATTTTTCAGAGATAGCAATATGTCAGCAGCCCCCAGAGAGGCTGAAAGTAAATGAATCAGTGCTAGAAAGTGAAGGATACCATCCGCACTGAATGGTGAAAAGGACTCCTGAACAGTATCTTCATTGATTTTTTTCTGTAATTGACACAGCATCCTGGTTTGCCTTCAGGCTTCAGAAGGAGAAAACAGGGAGCCCATGTACACAGAGCTCCCTTGTGTTGGAATTTAATAAAAAAAAAAAAATTTCCTGGAATGAACTCCCTTTTCTTTCCCTTCATCATTCCTCTTTCTCTCTCTACTGTCTCCCTCTTCTTTCTGCTTCCTTCATTTCTCTCTCCTTCCCCAGGTCAATTTCTCTGTCTCTCTCTCTCTTTCAGTCTCTCTCTCTCTCTCCACACACACACACACAATTTCCTTTTGTTCAAAATAGGAGCTTAGACAATAATTACCACGATATAGGCAACCTGCTTTTGCTGGATGTGACATCGAGGACCTTAGGAAAGAAAAAAATAGCACATTCCATCTTTCATGTTGGCTTAAATCTCATTTGAACAGCAGCTCAGTATTTTTCTGGGAAAATATATCACTCACAGTTCCTGTATCTGAGAACTGCCCTCTGGAGTAGCATGCAGAGAGAAGGCCCAGGATCCCTTTGGGGGCTCCATCACACAGGAGATGAGATGGAAGAATCACCCCCTCACCTGCAGAGTCACCCCCTGTGGGCCTTGGCGGGCAGAGCCTGGTTTCTGGCTTGTTGCTAGTTACAGATTTCACAGATGAGGAAAGCACAGGTCAGTCAGGTAACTTTAAGGGGGAGTCTCCTGAAATGAACCCCTGTGTCGGACCAGCCTGATAGCTGAGGGGGGACACTGTTCCTAGCTTGAAGCTACTTTGATAAAGGCTGGGAAAAAAAGATCATTGAGAAGGACTATCTGCGGATTTATCAGCAGCTGCTGGGATATGCCCAGGGAAAACAGGATTTGGCGCTGGGGAAGGCAGATTGTCTGATAATCTCTCTTTGTACCGGAAATGTTTGCCTAAGTGTGCTCAGAGGCATCAGACAGCATTTCAGACATTTCAGCATAAAAATATTCCATTAGGCCAAAAGCTAAGTCTTGGCACAAAAGAAGTTCAAAAATTAAAATGAACCTTGGGTGTTTTTTCTGCCTTTTGTTTGTTTGTTTTATAGTTGGCCCCAAATTTGCCTTTGGTACCCATATTCACACATTCAACAAATATTTATACATTTCTTGCTATGTGGCAGGCACCGTGTGCTACGTGGTGAATATGATGGTTAGCAAATCTGGTGAAATGTTTTTTCTGGTGAAGGAGATGCACTTTGATCCAAGACTTCTACAAATGTAAACTACCAGCAGGGTAGGGGTTATGGAGGAAAGGTGATGGGGTCACAAGAGGGATAACAGAGGGAACTGGTTCATAAAGGAGGTCAGAAAACAGTTCCCTGAAAATGTAATGACTGGAAGCTGAAGCTGGAAGCTGAAATCTGCAGGAAGCATAGGAGTTAATTAGGGGAAGGAAATGGAAGAGTGTCTAAGACTCAGGTAAGAATGTGCTAAGGTCCTGTGGCATGGTGGTTTCACGGAGCTAAAATAAACCACAATGGATTAGCTAGCACCAGGAGTGGGGGAGAATGGTAAGAAATAAAGTTGAAGAGTCAGGCCACGGGCCAGGCTGTGTTAAAAATTTTGATCTTTAACTGAAAAGCATTTGAATGGCTTTTTAGCTGCGTGTGTGTGTGTGTGTGTGTGTGTGTGAGAGAGAGAGAGAGAGAGAGAGAAGAGGAGATGGACAGAAGTGGATGGAATCCATAGATATTTAGATTTCTGGCCCTAGCAAACTTATGGATGAAGGGTGGTAGCATTTGGTGATGCAGAGAACCAAGGAGAAGGAGTGAATTTGGGATGAACGTGAATTTGATATGAGTCATGTTGGGTTTGAGGCATCTTTGAAAAACCTAAATGAAGATGCTGGGTTAACCTCCCCCATGCTCACAGCCCTTGTTGTCTTGGGTTGTCCTTCCAAGTGTCCTGGTTGGTGGGAGGCCTGTCCTCCACAGGGGCCAGCCTGCTAAGCCCTGTACTCTTGCCCTGAGCAAGGCTTCTTAGAGGGGTGTGCCCTCCCAATAGTTCTGTGTCCTGTTTGAAAGGAGTCTGAGAAAGAAAGGCGGCAATGCCTCTGCAACGCCACGGTGAACCTCCTCATAGGTACCTGTTGTTTCACGCCAGTTAGAATGGTGATCATTAAAAAATCTGGAGACAACAGATGCTGGAGAGGATGTGGAGAAATAGGAACACTCTTACACAGTTGGTGGGAGTGTAAATTAGTTCAACCATTGCGGAAGACGGTGTGGCAATTTCTTAAGGATCTAGAAATAGAAATTCCATTTGACCCAGCAATCCCACTATTGGGTATATACCCAAAGAACTATACATCGTTCTACCATAAAGACACATGCACACGTATGTTCACTGCAGCCCTGTGTACAATAGCAAAGACCTGGAACCAGCCCAAATGTCCATCAGTGATAGACTAGACGAAAAATGTGGTACATATACACCATGGAATACTACACAGCCATAAACAACGATGAGTTCATGTCCTTTGTAGGGACTTGGATGAATCTGGAAACCATCATTCTCAGCAAACTGACCCAAGAACAGAAAGCCAAGCACCATATGTTCTCACTCATAGGTGGGTGTTGAACAATGAGAACACATGGACTCAGGGGAGAGGAGCATCATACACAGGGGACATTTGGGGGGTGTAGGGGAGAGACAATGGGGGATGGGGAGGGATAACATGGGGAGAAATGCCAGATATAGTATGCACCAAAAGCAAAATAAATTTAAAAAATAAATTAATTAATTTAAAAAAAAAGAATGACAACTGAGCCTCTCGAAGTTACAAAGCCCTTTCTCAACCACAGGACTACTGACATTTTGGACAGGATAACTCTTTGTTGTGGGAGGCTGTCCTGTGCAACATAGGATGTTTATTTAGCAGTATCACTTCCTCTACCCACTAGTTGTGACAATCAAAAATGTCTCCAGATATTGCTAAATATCCCTTGGGTGGGGTGAAGGCAGAATTGCCACTGATTGGGAACTACTGCCATCTACAATTTTATTTGGCCCTGGTCATATCTAGGTGGGCAGAGCATTTTATCCTTACCTTTAGATGAAAAAACTGAGGCTCAGAAAGGTTAAGTTGTGTGCCCAAGATCACACAGCTCTAAATCTGTAGAACTGGGATCAGAGCCTAATTCCTTTGACTCCTAGTGTGGGCCCCCTTCCATTTTTTTAAAACAATACTACTTTCTAGTTAAAGCATATCAATAATGATGAATTTCCTGGCACTGTGGCAAACTGCTAGAAGAAGATATTTTCTTATTCTACCTAGGTAGCCCTTTCATCAACTTCATCAAATGAGGTTGATGCCACAGAACATCCCAAATGCTAATGACAGAAATTGATAGTGCTAAAATGCTTTTGTGTGTGGAGATGGTGGGAGGATCAAATATCACGTTCAATATTCAAAATTCTAATAAAGGAAGTGGGCTAACATTTATCATTGACTCATTCTTCACAACCACTCTGTGGTATTGTGGAGGTAGGTATCATGGGTCCCATTTCATGGACAAGTAAACTGAGGGACCTTAACAGTTACATGCCCAAGGTGGCTCAACTAGCAAGTGGTCAAGCTGGGATTGAACCTCAGGATGGGGTAAAGGTAAATTCATGTCCCCTGAATGCAGCCCTGCTGAATCCTCATGGGGTGCATGGCCTGAACCAGATGGTCTTGAAGCACCCTTTTAATGCTCCCATTTAATGATTTCAATTACAAAAACACTGTTAGGGTAAAAAAGCACCAAATATAATCCTAATGTGAATGATCTGTTGCTTTATGCTGTTTTTCCTTGAATACCAGCAGTGCCTCTGTGGATATGTGGAATACTGATATGGGTTGGCTGTGTCCCCACCCAAATCTCATCTTGAATTGTAGCTCCCACTATTCCCATGTGTTGTGGGAGGGACCCAATAAAGAGTAATTGAATAACGGGGTAGGTATTTTCCATGCTATTCTCATGATAGTGAATAAGTCTTACGAGATCTGATGGTTTTATAAAGGGGAGTTTTCCTGCACAAGTTCTCTTCTCTTGTCTGCCGACATGTGAGATGTGCCTTTGACCTTCCACCATGATTGTGAGGCCTCCCCAGCTACGTGGAACTGAGAGTCCATTAAACCTCCTCTTTTGTAAATTGCTCGTCTTGGGTATGTCTTTATCAGCAGCATGAAAATGGACTAATACAAATACTAATGTCCATTTTTGTCCAGTCTTATTAAAAAATTAAACTCCAAGTAAAGCAGTAAAATAATGCTTGTGGAACTTTCTTAACAAAGGACATTGGTCTAATCCACTCCTTTTTCCTTTCTAGCAGTCTGCTTCAGCTGAGGAAGGAGATGAGATTTGCTGGGAAATAATCAGAAGTGAAATGATTTAAAAATGGCTTAAGGAACCGGAAAGCAGGATAGACACTGAGCAAACTCTTTGGGTGGGAGGAGGCTTTCCTAGCCTCCCATTGGGTGGGAGGAGGCTTTCCTAGCCTCCCATGACCTCCTTTCACTCTGGCTCCTTTGTTCTGTACTTCCTCCCTCCCTCCTGAAAGAGCACAGTACCCTAAATCAGAGGATTGATACTCCAACTACACATTAGAAATGCCCAGGAGACTTTAAAAATATACACAGATACTGAGTCCCCCTCCAAGATCAATTAATTCAGAACTTTGGTACTGGTGCAGGTGATTCTAACGTCTCACCAGGGCTGAGAACCATTGCCATCTTTATCAAACTCATCTGTCCTGGTTTCCATTCTTTTTGGAGACTTGATGAGAGCAAGCTGTTATTGTGAGAAGCTGGATTAGACTAAGGTGTTAGAAGTCAGAATCGTTTAATGGGTCAGTTTTTGAGGTAATGTTTTTGTATCTTTATAGGAAACCTGGTCTATTCCTGCCTCGTCCTTCCCTGCTAAACTACAGGTAATAAAGGACCATCACTGTTAGTCAGAGTCCCAACCAGACTCCTCTGGCAACATATGGGGACATTCTAACCACCAGTGAGGTAGGGGTACCTGGGGAAGGTCTGATGCTCACAAAATTGGCTCCCCAAATTGCTACGATTAGCCACTTCTTCCATCACACTTCTGAGCAAGAGCCATGGCTATGCATGTGCTCAGCCCTGATCCAGACAACAGACAATCCTGACTGAGGCAGACCTGGCACATCAGCCCAGGGCAGCAGAATTAGGTTAGCTGCCAAGGATGGAATAGATCTCACATTAGCAGTTGTGCCCCCTTCTTTCCCATATTAACCTAGCCCATATCCCTGGATTCAGCCTCAGTTTCCCTGCATGAACCACTTGTTCCATGTTGAGGCTATAGCCTTGCACTCAATCTCATTCAATCTCTTTGTGGATTAAGCTCTGTCAACAGCCTCCATGAACCAGATTGAGCCTTCTCAGATCTGCAAAGAGACCTCTTGGCCATGCCTCTTGGGTCCTGACCATTGGCTGGTCCACTTATATCCTGGCAGCAGATCCTCAGCCAGGTCTGTTTCCGCAGTCCTTGCCATGACTACCCTTGATTGCTAACAACTTCCCCCAGCTGGCCCATCTTCATAGCTTACCAGCCCTGGATATAATAGAGGGGCAATCATGGATCATAACATTCAGAACTAGGGCTCCCATTTGCCTTCAGTAGTAACACGTCATCAAAGGAAGTGGGAGAACCATAGTAGAACCACATATTACTATGGAGAACAGAATTTGGGAAAAGCCACTGGTAATCAACATGATGAAATGAATGAGAGGCACCAACAAATCCCAGAACCAAGTAGGCCAAGTTGAACCATGTGTCTAAAGCCAACGAAATTAAAAACCATAAAGCTTCAATTAAGTGTTAGTCTGTTGAGTAATTTACAGAGTTGAAGTTTCACTAGGAGTCAAGTACAGTTATACACCATATAATGACATTTTGGTTAACAATGGACTGCATATCTAGTGGTCCCATAAGACTAAAACGAAGCTGAAAAATTCCTATCACCTGTGCCATCTTGATGATCCTGACCCTGTATAGATCTAGGCTGATGTGTGTGTTTGTGTCTTAGTTTTTAACAAAAGATTTAAAAAGTAAAGAAAAAAAAAGAGATTTAAAAATATAGAAAAGCATATAGACTAAAGATGTAAATGATTTTTGTACAGCTCTACAATATACTGTGTTTTAAACTCCATGAAAGAATAAAAAAGTTTAAAAATTCAAAAGTTTATAAAAAAGCTAAAGTATGCTAAGAGTAAGTTGGAATTGAAGAAAGATAAATATTTTAAAATAAATTTAATGTAGTCTGAGTGTATGGTGTTGATAAAGTCTACAGTAGTGAACAGTAATGTTCAAGGTGTCACATTCACTCACCGGTCACTCATGGACTCACCCAGAGCAACTTCTAGTCCTGCAAGCTCCATCCATGGCAAGTGCTCTATACAGGTATACCATTTATTATCCTTCATACCGTATTTTTATTGTACCTTTTCTATGTTTAGATATATGTAGATATACCAGTACTTACAATTGTGTTACAATTGGCTATAGCATTCAGTACAGTCATATACTGTGCAGGTTTTTAGCCTAAAAGTAACACATAATATTGTGTAGCTTAGGCGTGTAAGAGGCTATATCATCTATGTTTGTGTAAGTACACTCTATGATGTCCACACAATGATGAAATCACTTAATGACGCATTTCTTAGAGCATACTCCAGTTGTTAAGTGACACGTGACTGTATTTGGCTAGAGGAAAAAGCTTTATGCTTTGCCTTGAGGCTACCACACTGGGGCTGGGCCACTAGGCTGCTATTTGAATTTATCTCCCACACTGTTTAGGACAGTGATCCAATAAAATAGCTGTTTGAGTCATGTGGTTCATGGAGACAGTTGGATTTCTCACTTTCTCAGGAGCTGTGTGGTGTTGCCCTACAGGGTCCAGGCCTTTCCCCGGACAAGGTTGGAGAGCAAAATCCAAGCACAGTGGGGCATGGAATGACCAAAATGTGTGAATTCATTGGTAAACATCTCTTGTTTGTTAGGAGAAAGAATTCTCTTGACAAAAGCAAGGGCGAGGGTACACCAGAATCCCATCAGGTGCTGCAAGGGGCCAGCCACTTCTTCCAATTGCTCTGATGCAGAGGGGTCTTCTCTCCTGATTCTCTCTGAACTTGGTTGAACTGTGTTTCCCAGTTGCATCTCAACATAGCCCTGTGGGGAAAAACAGAGCCATCGAGTCAAGCCTCCTTTCCTCCCTGTCCTAATAGCATTTACCCGAGGAGCTTTCTCCTCTTGTTCTGTTTTGGGGCTCTTAGCACTGAGTAGAGGTGGATAGAAAAGTGTATTGAGATAGAATTGAACTGTTCCAACTGTGCTAGTGACAAATATTCATTTTAGCATAGTTATATATTCCAATGACATTTCTTTCCTTTATACCCCTACCCTACTTCATAACTGAGAAAACTGGCATCAGAGAAGAGGGGTAGAAAGAGTGAGTTGAGGGCAGTGTCAGATGTGTCCTAATGTTCTACCCCATCCCTCTGAGCAGCTTCACAGCAGCAAAGACCACAGCTGGATATAGTCATCGTTGTATCCTCAATGCTTACGATAGCACCCAATACACAGAGGACTCCCAATAAGTGAAAAGCAGCCTATACATGTAAAATATAAAGGCATGTAATGATCTCTGCATCTCTCTCTATTTCTGTAATTCTGAATAGTTTTTTATTATTCCAGAGATGGCAGCTTGTGCCCATTGTTCATCACCTGTTACAATGTATGGATGGATGCATGAGTGAATGAAAAAAGATTGATAGAGGATGGATAAATTTATTCTTCTTCCTTGATTTGAAAATGTGGAGATGGTTGCATCAGAGCCTCCATGTTCATTGTTTTCGAGCTATTGGATCTCTTTTAAGGTCATCTGGAGATAGTATCAGGAAGAAGCTAGTGTTCGTGGCCTTTTTCTTCAATAAGGTATTTTGTTCACACCAGGGACCCAGTATTCTCACTATCTTTTATGGGTATTTGCATTGAATGCTTAAAGAAACAAAGTCCTACTGGAGGCATTTCAGGTAACTGTCAGTATACAGGGAGGTATGATTTTGAGCCTTCTGAGTCTCCTCATATATAAAGGATGAAAGAGAAAGAGGGACTAAATCCAAGATACACTTTCAGTGGAGACCCATGATGGCCTCATGGCCACTTGGATGTCGAAGGTTGATTAGAAGATGGTTTCCTACTTGGGTGGCTGGTTGTGTGCTGACAAAATTATTCAAGGTAGGAATATAGGAGGAAGGTCAGGTTTGAAGCCTGGTGAATGCAGTCGAGAAGTGTGTTGGGAAGTGTAATTAATCTAATTGACTTTGGTAAACTTGCAGGATATCTAGGCAAAGAAGACTAGCAGTAGATGATTGGAAATGTAGGTCTGGAGGCCAAAAAGGTGCGGAGGGATGGAAAGAACACTGAGAAGTCATCAGTGGGAAATCAGAAGTCAATGATGTGGGAAGAAATGAGACAATCCAGAAAGAGTAGTTGATAATTGGATTCCATATGTTGACCAGCTGCAGTGTCCAAATAATTTATCAATATCTTTACTTGGAGTCCTCAAAGTATATTCTCCATGATACATATAAAGACCTTGAGGCCTGAAATCACTTTAAACTCTAGTATAAATGTGAAAAGACAAAAGTATTAAGAATACCTATAACCACAAAAATTGGTTACAGAATAAGCAACATAAAAAAGTAAATTCTGACATTAATAACAAAAGGTGAAGGCAAAAGAGTAATCGTGTAGAATTACTGTATGCAATTGAAATTAAATTGTTATCATCTCAAAATAGACTGCTATAACAATGAGAAGTTTTGTGCAAACCTCATGGCAAACCCCCCAAAAAACCTACAGCAGACACAAAAAAGATAAGGAGAAAATAATTAAAGCATATCACTACCAAAACACCATCAAATCACAAAAGAAAACAGAGAGAGAGAGAAACAAAAGATTTACAAAACAGAAAACAATGAACAAAATGGCAATAGTAAGCCTTTACTTATCAATAATTGCGTTAAATATAAAATGGATTAAACTCACCAATCAAAAGGCATAGTTGTTGAATGGATAAAAACAGCAAGATTTAATTATCGCTTAGCTACAAGAGACTCACTTTGAACTTAAGAACACACATAGGGAGAAAATGAAGGGATGAGAAAAGATATCACATGCAAATGGTAATCAAAAGAGAGCAGAGGTGGCTGTACTTATATCAGATAAAATAGACTTTAGGCCAAAAACTGTCGCAAGAGACAAAGAAGGTCATTATATAATGATAACAGGGCCAATTCAATAGGAAGATGTAACAATTATAAATATATATGCACTCAACATCAGGGCACTTAAATATATAAAACAAACATCAACAGACATGAAGGGAGAAATAGATAGCAATATAATAATAGGATACTTCAATACCCCAAGTACAATAATGAACAGATCATCCAGACAAAAAAAAATTCAATAAGGAAACAGCAGATTTAAATAATACTACAGACCAAATGAACTTAACAGACATGTACAGAACATTCCACCTAACAGCAGCCAAATACACATTTTTCTCAAGCATAGACCAAACATTCTCCAAGACAGATAACATGCTAGGTCACAAAACAAGACTTAACAAATTTAAGAAGATAAAAATAATTCAAGGTGTCTTTTGTGACCACAATGGAATGTAACTAACAATCAATAACAAAAGGAAAATGAACAAATTCAGATATGTGGAAACTAGAACAGCCATTGGGTTAAAAGAGATATCAAAAAGGAAATTAGAAAATACCTTGAGACAAACAAAAATGAAAAAAATAACATAACAAACCTATTGGAAGTAAAGTAAGTAGTATTAAGAGGGAAGTTTATAGTGATAAATACCTACATTAAAAATGAACGGTCTTAAATAAATAACCTAACATTACACCTTAAGGAACTAGAAAAAAAGATCAAACTCACTCCAGAATTAGCAGAAGGAAAAAATAAAAGATAAAGATTAGAATATATGAAGTTAAGAATAAAAAAAATAGAAAAAAAATCAACAAAATTAAGAGTGCCTTGAAACTATAAACAAAATTAACAAAACCTTAGCAAGACTAAGAAAAAAGAGAAAATTCAAACAAATAAAATCAGAAATGGAATAGGAGATATAACTGAAGCCACAGAAAGAAAAAGATCGTAAGAAACTATTATGAACAATTATATCCCAACAAATTGGACAGCCTAGAAGAAATGGCTAAATTCTTAGAAGCATACAACCTACCGGTTCTGAATTAAGAAGAAACAGAAAGCCTGAACAGACCAATAACAAATGAACAGACTGAATCAGTAATCAAAAACCTTCCAATAAAGAAAAACCCAGAACAGGATGGCTTCACAGGTGAATTCTATCTAACATTGAAGGGAGAATTAATAGAATCCTCTTAAACTCTTCCAAAAATTAGAAATGGGAAGACTCAAACTTTTTCTGAGGCCAGCATCACTGTGATACCAAAGTCAGATAAAGATATCACAAGAAAACTACAGGTAAATATTTCTGATAAATGTGGATGTAAAAATCCTCAACAAAATATTAGCAAACCAAATTAAACAGCACATTAAAAGCATTATACAACATGACCAAATGGGATTTATCCCTGGGATGCAAGGATGGTTCAACATATGCAGATCCATCAGTGTGATCTACCACACTAACGGTATGAAGGATAAAAACACATGGTCGTCTCAACAGAGGCAGAAAGAGCATTTGGTAGTTTTCAACACCCTTTTATGATAAATACTTTCAACAAATTATGTATAAAGGAACTTACCTCAATGCAATAAAGGCCATATATTTAAAAACTCACAGCTGACATCATACTCAGTGGAAAAAAATTAAGAACTTTTTCTCTGAGATCTGGAACAAGGCAAGGCTGCCTACTCTCGCCGCTTCTAATCCCGATAGTACTGCAAGTCCTAGTTATATCAATGAGACAAGAAAAAGAAATAAGCGACATCCAAATCAGAAAGAAAGAAGTAAAATTATTTGTTTGCAGAGAACATAATCTTATATGCAGAAAACCCTGATGACCTCACCAAAAAAAAAAAAAACAAAAAACTGTGAGAACTAATAAATGAATTCCACAAAATTGTAGGACACAAAAATCAATGTACAAAAATCAGCTGCATTTCAATACGCTAACAATGAATTGTCTAAAAAGGAAATTAAGAAAATAATCTGATTTATAACATCATTTATAACATTTATAACAAGATGAAAGACTTGTACACTGAAAAGTATAAAGCATTGATGAGAAAAGTAAATCAGACATTTACAAATAAATGTAAAGCCATCATGTGTTCAAGAATTGGAAGTATCTATATCATTAATATGTCCAAACTACTCAGAATAATATAGCTATTGAATGAAATCCTCACAAAAATCTCAATGACATCTTTTATAAAAATAGAAAAAATAATTTTAAAATTCATATGGAACCAAAAAACACTGCAAATAGCCAAGGTAATTTTGATCAAGAACAAAACTGAAGCCAACACACTTTATTATTTTAAATCAAACTACACTGAAACATAAATTGTCCCCCCATAAATATACACAATTACAATGTATTGATTAAAAAATAAGTTAAACATTGAAAAAAGAATACATAATAATCATCAAGAACAGTGGCCCGATAAATGAAAGAAAGATCTTTACATAAAAAAGGTTAAAAATATGAAAAATTATATTACAAGTCTCCAATAATCAAAAAAATATGCTACTGGCATAAAAACAGACATATAAACCAATGAAGCAGAATAGAGAGCCCATAAATAAATCCATGCATATATGGTCAACTGATGATACTCAGCAAGGGTACCACGGATAAACAATGGGGATAGAATCTGCAATAAATGGTGTTGGGAAAACTGGATACACACATATACAAAAAATGAAAAGACCATTATCTTTCTTACACCATATGTAAAACTCAACACAGGTAGCAAATTGAGTTAAATTCTGGGTTGAAAATTTTTTTTCTTTAAGAATGTTGAATATTGGCCCTCACTCTCTTCTGACTTGTAAGGTTTCTGCAGAGAGATCTGCTGTTAGTCTGATAGGCTTCCCTTTGTGGGTAACCCAGCCTTTCGCTCTGGCTTTCTAGGCAGTTGGTGGCCAAGGGAAGAGAGAAGCAGTAGCATGTTGCAAACAAAGTGAAAGAAAAACTCACTAAAATTGGGGGCTTGAGAATGTTTGCGTGCTGAAGTCAAGCACCAGTGAGGAGGGACCCAGATATGAAAGTGAATGACAAAGCTTCCATATTCTTCCCAGCCAAGTAACATTTCCCATTTTGTTACTTAACATCCTGTGCTTCAGTTTTTGTATCTGTAAAGTGGGGGACAATAATAACAGCTGCTTCAAAGGGCTGTGGAGAGTGGAGCGTGCCTGGCACTGCATGGTAACATAAGCGCTTATTATCATCATGTCTTCCCCTTCCTCCTCCTTCCCACTTTTTCTCCCTCTCCTCCTTCTCCCCCTCCTACTCTCCCTCCTCCTCCTTCTGTCCTCCACTTCCTTTTGTCTTCCTCCTCCTTCTATCCTCCTCCCCTTCCTTCTCCTTTTCCCCTTCCTTCTCCTCCTCCACCTCTCCTTCCTCTTCTTCCTCCTCCTCTCTTCTGCCCAACTCTTCTCATCTCCTTCTCCCGTTTTCTTCTCCTCTACTCCTCCTCCCTCCTCCTCCCTTTCCTCCTTCTCTTTCCCCCCTTCCCCCTCCTTCCTTTCTTCATTCCCTCCCCGTTACATTCTTCTATCTGCGGTATCTACCTAGCCTCCTCCCCCACCGAGACCACCTGTACCTGGGAGCAAGGCCCAGGCAAAGGAGCACCGCAGCATGGCTGCCCGTCCCAGCCTGGGCGGGTAGCCCGGAAGTGCTGCGGAGAGGAGAAGGATAATTTAGTTCCTCTGCTCTGCCTCTAACTCAGCTTTTTGACTGTTTCCTTCACAGTCTCTAATGACCATGATTTTTTTTTTCCACAAAAAAACTATACTTGGTCCTCACAGCATATGGTGCACTGACAAAACTCTGTGTAGTGAAGTGAGGGGGAAGGCTCAGCTTCATGTCTTTTCATGAAAAAAGGTGTTTTAAGTGTGGATAACAAAACCTTCATCCTTTTTCTGGCTGTCAGTTCCTGAGTCTTTCCCGCTGTGTGGGGCAGGGCACAGAGTTCAGGGCTGGATATCAGATGACCCTGGTTCCAGGAAGCAGCTGTGTGATCTCAGAAAATGGCTGTGTGTCTCTGAGTCCAGGTGATTTCCTGTGAGGGCACTTAACTTCAGTTTTTATGGCCAATCCCCACTTCTTGGCCCTCTGGGATCCACCCTGGAGGTCACAGCGCCTCACTCACATCTGTCCGTCAGTAGCTGCTCAGCAAGTCAATGTTGTCAGTTATGAGGGGGAACCCACTGAGGAAAGGCAGGTTAGGGTTTTTAGGGGATCCCAGAAGGCCCAGCTGCATTCTGAGATTCCCCCTTCTCATCAGGGAAATCCATTATTTGTACTTGAGTCCTTTCATTTCAAAGCCAAGTTCTGGGGGAGTGAGGCATCTTATTTCAAGTCTTTATATCTCAGCATGAATAAACATCAGATGTTTTCCTGAGAGGAGGGCTTTAGAAGGGAGACCACCAAGGCCTGGAGGGGGAAGGTGGGCAGAGTGGAGGGGCAGCAGGCCACTGAAGGGGAAGAGGGGGAGAGGGAGGAAGGTGTCTCCCACATACCATACAGTTTGTTCAATCTGGGGGCCAGGGGTCATATGTGTCGGCTGTGTTGTGACTGTAACTGTCTTTCATTGCCAATCAGAATTGTGGAGCCTAGAGGTTCAGAATGGACTTCAGAGCTGAATGGAACTGAGTTGGAGGTCCCAGAACAACCTACTAGTGGAGAGACCTTGCACAGATTATTAAAATATTGTGGGGGCACCTCAGTTTCCACATCCTCGGTCTTCCTCCTTAGTAACAATAGCAACGAACAGTTCACAGACTAGGAAAGTGAAGCTCAGAAAGATTATAGAACTAATCAATGTCAGAGCTAGCATGCCAACCCAGGCAGCCTGGCTGTGCTCTTAGATCTTACACTTGTTGCCTCTCTAAAGTCTTGGCTCTGATCTCATGATACCCTACCCCACCATCCACTTCCTTTCAATGTTGCAACCACTCATGAACCTCACAGTCATCCCCCTTGTTCCTTGAAGTCTACCTCCCAGCTGGCTGTTACTCTCTCCAATAACATTCCTGCTATAATTCTCTCTCACGTTAGCCTACCTGATCCTTAATCTCCCTCCTTCCAATTCATCTCACTCTTCTGCCTACTGTCCTCCCAAGTCATACCTCTGGATGTCATTACCATCAATCTCTCAGTTCTAGTCATCTCACTCTGTGACCACAACACCGCATCTGTCAGTTCATTCTCTCTGTCTCCCCAATTTGATAATGCTTCCTTGCCCAGTATCTACTGTGAAAAGAAAAACCTTAGCCAAATTAAATTTAAAGGAGTTTAATTGAGCAAAGAATGATCCATGAGTCAGACAGTGACCGGAGCCAAAGTAGGCTCATAGACTCCAGCGCAGCCATGTGGTGGAAGAAGATTTATGGAAAGAAAAAGGAAAGTAATGTACAGAAAATAAAAGTGAGGTCCAGTAACAGCCGGATTGTTTACAGATGGCGTTTGCCTTATTTGGCGACCACTGACTAGCCAAAACTCAATGATTGGCACAAGAATAGGCTATAGTCTGTTTATAATTCCATTTAGGGTATAATTCATGATGTACAGAGAAACCTGAGGCTGAACTTAAAATATGCAAGGAGGCAGCTTTAGGTTAGAGTTGATTTAACAGTAGAATCAGCCGAGCCTGCCACTTTCTCACTGTCCTTCACCTCCCCCCACCATGTCCTCATTTCCTTCCTTACCCACCTTAAATTTTCACGGCCCATCATTCTATTTACATCCTTACTGACACCCTCACCTTGTAAGCTGCTCTCTCTCAAAGGCGCAATCCTGATGAAATCCAGCTGTCTCCTTGCTTCACACCTGTACAGCTGAACAGGATGGGAGACATACATGCAACCACACTGACTAGTTTTACCTTGAATTCATGACCAGTAACTTCAAGGAAGCAACTTTTCTACATCTCCAGAGTTCACTTCTTCTGACCATTTCATATTTCACTGTTTTCCACTCTCTTCTCAAATTTCCCCATCTTCTCTCTCAGTTGGTGACCTGGGCTTGCTATTTCACTGAGAAGGTAGAAGCCAGCAGAAGACAACTTGCACGCATTTCCATTGCCAAATTCACTCAGCTACGCATCAGTGCCCAGA
Organism: Ateles fusciceps; assembly: GCA_036589455.1. Taxonomy (NCBI): domain Eukaryota; kingdom Metazoa; phylum Chordata; class Mammalia; order Primates; family Atelidae; genus Ateles; species Ateles fusciceps. The sequence goes on from JAZHEH010000078.1 coordinate 14,463,588, forward strand.
AAGTACTGCCTTCCCCTCATCTTACTAGGGATGAGCAATCTCTGTTTTTCTGTGGTCCAAAACCTCAATTTGTGCACTGGATTTCATCCTCACTCCTCTTTTAGAGAACACGGTCCTGGAGATTGTCCTTCTCTCTCCTACACGGTCAGTTTTTTCCCCCTCCCTGCTGGGCTAGTCCCATCATCATGTAAACATGTAACTTCTCACAACCTTAATAAAACACAAAACTCTCTTGCCCATCTCTAGCCATTGCCTCATGCTTTTCTCCCCCTTTCCAGCAAAATCTCTGAAATGTCTATACAAGTTGGCCCTCTGTATCCATGGGTTCCACATCCATGGATTCAAACAACTATGGATCAAAAATATTCAGAAAAAAATTCACAAAGTTCCAAAAAGCAAAACTTAAATTTGCCCTGTGCTGAGTACTGTGCTGAATCCATGTCAATGACGTGGTATGTAGGCCTCACATTAGGTATTATAAGTATTCTAGAGATGATTTTTTTAGAGGATGTGCATAGTTACATGCAAATACTATGTCGTTTTATACAAGGTACTTGAGCATTCATGGATTTTGGTATCTGTAGGGGGCCTTGGAACAATACCTCATGGACACCAAAGGGTAAGTGCACTTGCTATCTAATCACTTTCCTCCATTCTCTCTTGAAACCAGCATAATAAGGCTTTTACGATTCAACAATCCAAAGGTCTTGCTCTTGTCAAGGTCACTGATGACCTCCATGTTGCTGAAACCAATGATCCATACTTAGTCCTCATTTTATTTGCCACAACACTTGTACTTGATTCAGTTTCTCCTTCTTTTCTCTTTGACACACTTTCTTCACTTGATATCTTGGACACTACACCCTTCTGGCTTCTGTCCCACTTCATCAACTGCACTTTCTTAGAATCCTTTGCTAGCTGCCCCATCTTGCCAACTTCCAGATGTTGGCATGGGCCACAGGCTCATTCCTTGGGCCTCTTTCTTTCTCTCTTTCCTTACTTCCTTAATCATCTTATCTAAGTTCTTAACTTTCAATATGCTGATGACTCATGTGTTTCTATTTCCACACTGGTTCTCATCCCGAACTCCAGAGTCAGATCCAACAGTCAACTTAATGGCTCTACTCACCGTCATTGAAACTGAATTCCTGATCTTCACCTCCAGACTTTTCCATCTCAGCTTCTGGATGTCAATTGCATCCTTTCAGGTGTCCAGGCCAAAATCTTTGAGTCAGCCATTATTCTCTCTTTCTCGCACGCTTCATGTCCAATTTATCAGCAGATCCTGTTGGCTCTCCATAGCAATATATCCAGGACCCAACCATTTCCTGGACTCTGTGCTTCCCACTTACTACCCTCCCTATTTTGCATGGCGGTCAGATGGCCCTTTCAAAATGCACTTCAGATTCTGCTACTTCTCTGCTCAAAAGCTTTGAAGAGATTTCCATCTTAGACTAAAAGCCAAAGTCTTACAAAGATCTTCAAGGCCCTATGTGATTTGGATTTTTACTCCCTGTTATGCTTCTGATCTTATCTCTTTTCACGTCTTCACTTGTTCGTTTCTCTCTAGCCACAGAGTTCCTTGCACTTCCCCAAACATGAAGAGAATACTTCTGTCTCAGGACCTTTGCCCTCATTATTTCCTGTGTCTGCAATGCTCTTCCCCCAGATATCCCCATGGCTTGCCCCCACCTTCCTCTCAATGAGAACTTCCCTTACCACCCTGGCTATAATTGCTAACCTGTTTAATTTTTTCCATAGGGGCTATTGTTATTTGATATTCTATGTATTTTTCTTATTGTCTCTCTCCCCAAAAAGCATGTAAGCTTCATGAAGGGAGAAATTATTATAGTTTTGCTCACTGCCTGTCTCTAGCACCTGAAACAATGCCTGGGACATAGTAGTTGTTCAACAATCATCTGTCGAATGAATACAGAATCTCCAAAATAGAATTTCTTTCATCATTGACTTGCTGGTAGATTAAGTAATATAATGTGACTGTCACATATTAATGCTTAATAAGTAGGAGAAATTGTTTTTTCTGTTTATTAATTTGTTTTTTAAAATTGAAAAATAAAAATTATATCTATTTAGTGTGTACAACATATTCTGAAGTATGTATATATTGTCCAGTAGTGAAATAAGGCTAATGAATATATACATTACCTCACATATCATTTATTTGTTGTGAGAACAATTAAACTCTCTTAGCAATTTTCAAGTATACATACATGGTTTCAGCTACAGTCAACATTGTACAATAAATGTCTTGAACTTACTCATCTTGTCTAACTAAAATTTTGTAGCCTTTGAAAGACATCTCCCCAATTCCCCCCACCAGCCCTAGTAACCACCATTCTACTGTTTGCTTCTATGAGTTCGACTTTTTTAGATTTCACATATAAGTGAGATGATTTGGTTTTTCTTTCGACATCTTTCTTACTTCACTTGACATAATGTCTTACAGGTTCATCCATGTTATCACAAATGACATGATGTCCTTATTTTTAAGGCTGGCTGGCTGGTATTGCATGTGTGTGTAAAATAACATTTTCTTTATCTATTTATCTGTTGACGGACCCTTAGACTGACCCTGTATCTTGACTATTGTGAATAGTGCTGCAGTGAATGTGGGAATGGAGTTATCTTTTCAACATACTGATTTTGTTTCCTTTGTTTATATACCTGGCAGTGGGATTGCTAGGCATTTCTATGATTAATTTTTTAGGTCAGAAGGCATTTCTATGTTTAATTTTTTAGGTCAGAAGGTATTTCTATGTTTAATTTTTTGAGGCCCACTTTGATACTGCTTTCTACAATGGCTATACCAATTTACATTTTCATCAACAGTATACGAGGTTTCTCTTTTCTTTACATGCTTGCTAACACTTGTTATCTTTTGTCTTTTTGATAATAACTATTCCAACAGGTGTGAAGTAACGTCTCATCGTAGTTTTAATTTGCAATTCCCTGATGATTAGTGATGTTGAGCATTTTTGTCATATACCTGTTGGCTATTTGTATGTTTTCTTTTGATAAATATCTACTTGGTTCTTTTGCCTATTTTTTAATTGAATCATGTATTGTCTTACTATTGAGTTGTAGGAGCTCTTTATATATTTTAGGTATTGATCCCTTATTAAATGTATGGCTTGGGTCACAATTATTATTGATCCCCATTTCAGAAAGAGGAAAAATGCAACCATGATGGTGATCATATTCTGTATTGACTGTAACTTTACAGTTATAAAGAGTTTGATTAAAGTTATGTCATCAGACTATTAGTTATACTCTGAGAGAAATTTAGAAGACCTCAGGGTAGGTTATGAGGATTAGCAAGAACTAAAGCATTTAATGAAAGTTAAGAAAACTTTTATAAGAAGCAAAATTGAGATGCATGGGGGAAAGTAAGTTTCTCAAGCTTACACCATAAGGAAGTGGTGGTAGGGATTTGAAACAAAGTTTATCTGAAGCCAAATTTTGTTCCCCAGTTTCATGCCCCTGTCTACTGGAGCATGATGATCCTCATGAAGGAAATGGGTCAGAGGCAGGATTAGAAAAGCATCCCTTCTCCAGGCTGACTGGCCCTGGGGAACCTGCGCAAGGCTGTAGCCACCCAGTTTATCTGGAGAAGGAATGCTTACCTAGCTCTGCCCCTGACTGTGGTCAGTTACCTATAAGACATTGAAAATAATCAAGAGCTCTGCTTGCCTCTAAGTTTTCCTTCCATCCAGAAGGGCCTCCCAGAAGGCTCATGAAAGCATCCACGAAAGAAACAGTAAACTGGATGACAATAGTAACTGACTCATGAAGACAGGTGCTAGAGTTTGGTGTGTTTGACTCCTCCAAATGTCATGTTGAAATTTGACCCCCGTGTTGGAGAGGGTGCCTAATGGGAGGTATTTTGGTCATGGGAGTGTATCCCTCAGGAATGAGTTGGTTCTGTCCTGGTGGTAACGAGTGGAGGTCAGCTGACTTAGGTACCCTGGGGGAAATGAAGTATACAGAAAATGAACAAAGAAAACCAAAACCAAGAGTAGAAGCAAGTTCTCAGGCCAGGCAGCCATGAAAGTTCCCATTCTAGCACACATTCATGATGATTCTGATTAGAATTCGAAAAAAGACCCAAAGGCTTTTCTTAATATTATTTGTGTTCCCTATTGAAGCTTTGAGGCCAGAAGCCATGTCTTATTCATCTAGCATGATGCCCAGAGTACAGTGGGTGCCCAGGAGACCTGTTAAAAAATGAATAAATTATTCAGAACTGTTTCCTTATCAGGAAGCTAGAGAAAGTGGGTGCTTTTCATGCTCATTTTCAAAGGGTGTGTTGGGATGCAGAGGTATTGTCTCTGTGAAGCTGGTTTTGGGGAGGGGTGGTTACGAATCTGAAAGTATTTTTAAAAGCCTATTTAGCCAGAGCCTGTTTGTGTGCTGGGGTGTGAAACTCTATGAATGTATTATCAGCAGGGCCTTAGATGGGTTTGTGTGATTTGCTTTGGCCAGAAACAGGCTCCTTCACACATTCCCCCGGGGGCAGAGAGACCAATAGGCCTACCTGCTACTCTGATGATGCCACACACCCACAATTAATGCAGGAGAGGTTTTGATATTTAAAGAAATGGTGTCAATTTTCTCTAAAGGTGTAATGTCCAAAATGGTAGCCTCTAACTAAATGTGGCTATGAGCACTGGAAACGTGGCTAGTGCAAATTCAGATGTGCTGGGGGTATAAACCAACCACCAGATACTGAGGATGTAAACAAACAAAATAATGTAAAATACCTCATTAGTAATTTTTATATTGATTGCATATTAACATGATAATTTTTGGAAATAATGGGTTAAATAAAATTTTTGAGTAATAATAATTATTATTCTTTTTAATGTGGCTACCATAAAATTTAAAATTACATATATGGCTCACATTATATTTGTACCAGACAATGCTACTTTACAAGATACCCTGTCTGGATGGCCATTTCTTGAATGCTTGCATTTCACTTGGGTCTTGAAGAAATTGTAAGATCTGAAAAGATAGGAGAATGGAATTCTACATGGGAAAACTGCACATAGCTGGAATAACAAAGTGTATTTACCAAAAGATGGTAGGCCAGTTGGCCTCAGACCCACCCTAGGTCTCCTTGCACTTGATCTTATTCTTTGAAGACTCAGGTGTCAGTTTCACTATTATTTCAGTAAACTAGTAAGGAAAGTACAATTAATGGCTGCTAACATTTACTGAGAACTTGCTATGTGCCAAGGGTTGTGTTAATTGCTATATACATATTATTGCATTAATGAAGTAGGCACCTGACTATCTCCATTCTACAAGTGAATAGAGCAGACAGATGGCACACAGAAGGATAAATGGGAGTCACAGGAGGTGGAGGGTAAGGGACATGGAGCAGTCATGGGTGTTGCCACAGTTTCTGGCTTGGCAATGGTTGAACACTGGGCCCACAACCTGGTTGGGGATGGCAGGAGGGACTGGTTTACCTGGTGTGCTTGCAGCAGGTGCCTGGCAGAATGCTTATGTGTCACATGTGCTCATTAAGTATTGTTAATTTTTCGTCTGAGTCTTCTCTTTTTTCCCTTCCTTTAATTCTGCTCTCTTCCTTGTTCCCATCACTCCTTCCCAGGAAAACGTCTCCATATTATTGCTGTGCAGTGGACAAAGAATGGTCATTAGCTTCAGGTGTGGAGCCGCATTCCATCACGTATAGGCTGGGTAACTAATACGCACCTCACAGGGTTGTAATGAAATTTAAGAACATGTTCATGTAACGAAACTCCAAGCATACAGAAGGTGCTTAATAAATAATAGCATGCCTCATTATTTATTCTCTTCTTGTGCTGCACCTCTATGGCTCTCTAGTTTCCAGATCTTAGTTGCAAGGGACACTGATGGTCTGGGGGCCTAGAAGTTCAATGAGAGTGATTTCCATGCTGATTTCCATTCTGACCTCAATCAATTCACAGACCAATTCACCCTTTGCTCTGTCTGTAAGCTCCTTGGAATCTAAAAGAGCCAGTCTCTTTTGGTCTAGAAAAAATACTTTTCTTAAGCAATTTCTGTACATATTTTGAGGACCCTTTTGCCTTTTAAATTGCTATTCATATTAACAGCCCACAGCAGCTACCCTTTGGAAGTTGGTGACCTACTTTGCGTGTGCATGTAGCAAACACAAAGCAGAAGCCACAGCAATATCATAATTTTGAAATGTGACTTTCCTTTGGATCCCCATTGTCATGGCCCTTTGACCAGCCATTTGCCATCGGCACAGGGGAAGCCAACTGAGGCCATTTTCTTCGATGCGAGGTGAAATGCAGCATGCTGCATCAGAGCCCAGCCTAGTGCTGGCAGACCTGGGTTTCACGTCCAGCTCAGGCACTGGGTCTCAATATTCTCACCTTTCTCTCTGGGTCCCAATATCCTTACCTGTTTAACCAGGGAATGGCCCCAGCTCTCAAAATCTTTAATGAGAACTCCAGAAGACAGGGACTCTATCCTTTTTTTTTTTTTTTTTGGTAGCTGGGTATTTGGTATCTAGCATAATGTCCAGCATATAGTAACTACTCAATAAATTCTTGTTGGATAAACGACTGCCCCTGAGCTGTTTCAGTTGCGACCACCTGCACAGTAGGTGTTGCTGATCCTAAAACATCTCTTGGAAGAGATGAATAATAAGGGGACTTAACACATGTACAGAGTTGCATTGGACAAGGTGAGACATTCTTGGCATTTTCCCATCTTTCTTATCTCTATGCCATGTACAGACTCTGCCTGAATCTACACATAGCACCAAGTCATCAAAAGAGGGATAACAGTAAAACAATTTAATTCAGTCAGAAACTCCTGGGTGTATTGAAAACAATGAATAGAATGTACATATTTAGTATATTTTTTGTCTGGTAAAAAAGAAAACTACTTTATTTGAGTTCAAGTGAAGGATCCCAGCAAACGCTTATTTAATTGCGTCAGTTTGTAGGTATGCGGTATCCACTGTAAAGGCTGAACGGTTACAGGCTGTGATTATTTGGTTGGCAGACCTGAGAGCGATATTTCCTTCTCAGCAGCTTGGTGACCTCCCCATATGTCTCGTGTCCAGAGGCGGACAAGAGCAGTCAAGGAGACCTCACAGACTTTATGGGTGAAGTCCATTAACTTGAATCCCTTAACCAAGCCCATGCCTATAAAACATTCCTGTTACCATTAAGTAGGCAGTGAGCTCATAGTCTTCTGCCTTTAAGAGGCGATGATGTGCACTGGAGCACTGATCCAGGGAGATTCTCAGTGTACTCAGCATCTGATAAGTAATCAATAGTAATCAATAACCTAGGATGGAAGGTATTTTGTACCTAGAGTGCGAAAGGAGCATATTGTACCTAAACTTATGAGCCCTCTCATGTACAGTCAAAACGAAGAAAGGATAGCAAATTGGGTGCTTATATCAGACCTTGTAAACAGACAGGCAGGCATAACTAAACCGTTGGGGAGCAGATGTAACAAAACAATGCGTTGGCTGGAGGAAGAGTGACAGAATGGAACCCTGAAGCTCAAAGACTTCTCTCCAGTTCTCTGTTTCACTCCCCTTCTTGCTCTGCCATTCTCCTCCCTCTCGCTCTCGCTCTCTCCACACAACACACATTCTTGTTGCACAAACCAGAGCAGTGAGATACATAGAGCATCACAAAGAAATCATAAAAATTGAACAGGCATCATCCTAATAGGATGATTTTCACCCTAAACCCTGTCTTATTTTACTTTTAATTTATGGCCGTTGTCACATTTGATCCTTTCTATTTTCTTAAATGCTTCCCCCAGAGATCCCCAAGAGGGGATTACTTTCCTCCTTCCTTCTTTCTTCCCCTTTCTGTAGGGTGAGCAGACCCAGCCCCCAGGGCGTGCTCTGGGCGGAGCTAGGACAGAGGCAACTGCAGGACGTCGGGATGTCAGCGGCTGCAAATGCCCAGTGCTCCGGGCGCACAGTGTCATTTTGCCTAAGGCGGCTAAAATGCCAGAGAGTGAGACTGTCAGAGACACCACCCTCTGGGGAACACAGCAGCCACTGCAGAAGACCTCATTCCACATTGCTTTTGTTCTGAATAAAACCAAGTTCCTGCATTGGACATTAGATAGACACTTTAAATGGTAGGGGAGGGGGAGCTAGCACTGTGTGATTTTATGTTTAGCTACCATCTGTAACTAGATCTGCAGAAAATGTCTGAATCTGCTAGAGAGAGGCAGGGTGACTTTTGGGGGCTAACCTGGCTGGGAGTCTGGGAACCAGACTTCTAGCTCAGCTCGCTCTTGTACTAGCAACCTATGTGGCCCTGAGCCAGGCCTGTCACCTCAGCTTCCTCATTGTTAAGTGAGAAAGATGACCCGGATCATGCCACCACCTCCCCGCCCCCCGAGAGATGCTACGTGAGAACTGGGCTCAAGGCTCAATTTAGGCGACAGCACTGCCCACTCTAGTAATAGCCAACGCTTAAATACTACTTGGTTTTGATCTCAAAACATAATAACTGTTTAATCCTCGCAGGCAACTATGAAGCACATGCTGTTGTTATTCTTATTTTACAGATGAGGTTCAGAGAGGCTAGGTGATGTACCTCAGGTCACACGGTGAGTAAGGGACAAAGCTGGTTTCCAGGCCATGCAATCTCACTTCAGAGTCCGAGTGCCTAACCCCCACGTCGCCCTGTGCACACTGTGAGAGTCAGGCAGGGCTCTGAGAAGTTTGGCAGTAAACAGACCCATTTAACCTTTGGTTAAGCCAGCAGTTCTCAAACTGATGTGACCAAAGACTTTCAGGAAGCAGGAGTGTGATGGCTGAAAGCACAGAGTCAAGTAGGACATGGTTGGGCTTATATCTTTCCCTTCTACTTAGAATTGCTGTGGCCTTGGGCAGGGACTAAACCTTTCTAGACAAGAATCTCCTGAGCTATAAAATAGGGATAGTGATGACAACACCATTGCTGGGAGGAATAAAGAACCAATGCATGAAAAACTCTGCATAGTGGTTGGCATATTGGCATAATAGTGTGAATATAAACTTTTACACCATATATTCTGTATATACCCATATATGATATGTATATATAGAAATACAGTAAAGGTATGTATGTATATTGTATACATACATGTAGATATAGATACAGACAAACACATACTCACACATCCTAGTTTACAGAACTAATATTCCTAAAACACCTTTTGGGAATTACTAGGCTAATAACCTGTAAGGTTATGACCCCTTCCCCACCCATTTTGATTTCTATATATATATATTTTTTTGAGACAGAGTCTTGCTTTGTTGCCCAGGCTGGAGTGCAGTGGTGCGATCTCGGCTCACTGCAACCTCTGCCTCCCGGGTTCGAGTAATTCTCCTGCCTCAGCTTCCTAAGTAGCTGAGACTACAGGCACACGCCACCATGCCTGGCTAATTTTTGCATTTTCAGTAGAGACGGGGTTTCACCGTGTTAGCTGGGATGGTCTTGATCTCCTAACCTCATGATCCGCCCACCTCAGCCTCACAGATTTCTGTTTTAATTCTGAAATTTTTAAGATCTTATCAAGGCATATGTGGGCTTCCTGTGTGTAAAGAACCTACTTCCATAAAATGCCACAGCTGAGAAGATCCTTCAAGATCATGATGTCAAACTCACTTGTTTTATAGAAATCTGAGGCCTGGGGAGGTCTGGTGACTCGTCTGAAGCCACTCTCCATGGTGCCATCATTGAAAAACAACATAAACATAAACATAGGAACTCATAGAGCTGTGGGATAACACCTCATCACCACTCTTGCCTTGGGATAGGGTGGGACTTAAATCTCAGTGAGCTTTTAGAGCTAATATTCACAGGCAGGTTCCCCATAGCTTCAGGGGCAGGGTGCTTTAAGCCTTCTTGAAAACCCACCCACCAGGTTGTCATAGGGTATCTAAGGACCCCCAAGACCCTCTGTTCCAGTGAGGCTCTTCATGGTGTCTCTATGATTGGCATCAGGAACATGAACATTCTCTAAAACCCAAGTTACATTGAAGGAAGAGGTTGCAAACTCCTTGGCAATGCTGGCCAACCCTGTAGCACGGAGAGGTATTGGGCCCCGTTGGAGACACTGAAAGTGCTCATCACGAGTTATTAGGTATTAGCACAGGCCCTCCCTGAAGTCATTCAAGTCCCCAAACCCAACCATGCTGGTCATCAAAGCAGGCGTCTGCCTGGATTAAGCTTTCTAGGCTTACAGTTTGTCTGGAATCGTAAGCATGGGTAAGGTCTTGCTCTTAGAATTGCTGCTAGAGTCTCTTTCTTTCCTCCCAACCTCAGTGTCCATGTCCACGTCCACTTTGGTCTCTCCAACATGGCATCTGCCTGCAGCTTTACACCTGGCCATACTGGGTCCCACCTCTGGCTTTTGTCTACTGTGGCTAGCCTTCCACCAAAGGTTTGTATCCCGCTTTCATCCTGTTTTCACCTAGGTGGGACAATAAACTGACTCTAGGCCAATGCGATGTGGGCGAAGTGATGTAAACCATTTGCAGGCCTGGACTACATAAACCTCCCGTGAGATTCTTGCCCACCTTTCTCCCCCATTTGCTGGCTGGATGTTGAGGCCCCGGCTGGCCTTAATAGGCATGCACTAAAGATAGTGGAATTCCTGGCAGCCTGGGACCCTGACTGACTACATGGAGAATAGTCCTGCCCTTCAACCCCACTGCCACATGGCCTTTATGTGAGCTAGAAATAACCTTCTATTGTGTCAAGGCACTGATATTTCAGAGTGTTTGTTAATGTATCCAGCATTTTTCTAACACATATTCATATTTCCTCTACCAGTCATATTCCTTACTCCTAAATCCAGCTCCAAGTCTGATCTGTTTTGTCTGAAGTCCTCCTGACCTCACTGATCTCAGTGTGCCCTGTCGCCCACATTTCTGTCACTCACATCTTCACACTCAGGCTGTTCCCACTTTGCTACGCACGGGCTTGTGGTGCTAATTGAAGAGGACAGAGACCTCGTTCTATACTCATTCTGCATCTCCCAAAATGCCTAGCGTCAAGACCAGCAAACAGTAGGCACTCAATCAATACTTGATCGATCTGAGAGAGGCTGGAATGATCCATATGAAACTCCAAGTATCATCTAAGAGCTCGCTGATTAAATAGATGAATCTTGCAACCTTTCTTTAATGCCACCAAGGCAACCTTTGCTTCTCAGCCTGGAGACTCAGACTTGGGAGGCCTCCTTGCTGGCCAGTTCCTGGATGGCTTCCCAGGTTCCAAGGCGCTCCGGACCACTCTCCGATGGCCAGGGCATCCATCAGATGACCTGCTGACTGCAGGTTATTCTTTGTTCTCTCTGCTCCTCCTGCTTAAAAACAACAACAACAACAACAACAAAAACAAAACCCAGGCAAGCACCTCTCTCTAGGGCTCCTATTCCCCCTCTCTGCCTATTTAGAGAAGAGTGGCATAGAAGCATCTTCCAATTACTATAATTGTCTTTAAAAATATGTATTTATGTTATAAAGCCTCATAGAAGCCTCATGACAAGGGGCCCTGGGAGCCCAGGCACAGGACTAGGGGTCTTAAATGTTGCTTAGCAGCATACTTTGAACTGACCATTTCCATTTAGGCCACTCTGCTTCAAATGCTGCAGCAGCTGACAGGTTAGTGAAAAATTCAGGCATACCAAGTAGCTGGCATCTAGGTCATCAGAAATCTTCGAGTCATTATGCTCCATTTTATTCATTTATTTTAGTTATGTTATGATTTCTTGTAGTATAAGTAATTTTTGTTAGATGAAAAACAATTTGAGAACATGGAAAAGAAAAATGAACATTATATGAATGAACATTATATGAATGTTCATGAGATCACCCCACTGCACTCCAGTCTGGGAGACAGAGTGAGACCCTGTTTCAGGAAAGAAAAAATTCTGCATGCTTGTGTGATTATTCTCTTGGGATAAATTCATAGAAGCAGAATTACTAGGTTGAAGGAAATGTCCATTTTAAAGTTGTGTGATACCTATGGCCAGAAAGGTCACATCAATTTATCCATCAGTATTTCAGCTGGTTTGAAGTGTATTCAGTCAGACTGGTTTGTGTATGTGGATACAAATGGACAAGAGGTGGGATGGGGAGAAAGAATTAAAATAGTTAATATATTTTTAAAGCTGTTTGCCTTAATTCAATCTGCTCTGGTTGAAATTTTGCTGCTCTTTAAAACAGACCAGTGGGTTTAGATCCAGTTTTTATCTGACATGAGGTTGCAAAACATCTTATGTTGTACACTTACATGAGTGTAAAGGAGATGAATTTGTTTTCAGCATAATTAAATTGGGCAAAACAGCATGTCCTGGATAGCTGCATGTTTGTGGTGTGCAGTGGTGTGTGTGTGTGTGTGTGTGTGTGTGTGTACTTATTCATCCTGTGGTTTGTAGCCCTTTGAGGCAAGGCCTGGTTGTTTCAATAGGAGAAAAGAAGAAACCTGCTTTTGAGACGCTCAAGGGAAAGAAAAAGCAAGGTGAAGTGTGGGCCATTGATCTCATCAGGAAGAATGTTGGAGCCAGGAAGAGCCACATTAGGGAAACTGGCTTTTTGGTGTGTGCAGATGTATTAAAATTCTTCCACTTAATATGTCAAAAATCTTTTTTCATGGCAAAAAAAATTGAAACCATTAATCTCTCCCCCACCCCCAGCCCCCGCCGTGCTCCAATTTCTGATCTGCCTTCTGACTCCCACGCTGCCTGTCTTCTGGCGGATGGTGAGTGGGTCAGTTAGCCTCTGCGGTGAGTATGGATGCCTCACTGCAGGGAGCACCTCCGCCCTGTGGACCAGACCCTTTCTACAGCCTAAGTTCCTGTGTCCTGATTTGCTTGGCCCTGAGGAAGGAAAGGAGCCGCTTTATTCATGAATCCCTGAGTAGGATTGCCTCTGGAAGCAGGGCACTAGCTGTCTGGTGGAGAGGAACAGAAGATGCAGCTTCTGGTTAAACTCTTCCCTGGCCCATCCCATCAGTCTTCCAGATTATGAGTTTGAGACAGTGTCATGCAGGGAAAAGAGAACTGGAATTACGTCAGGAGTTCTGACTCTGCCAGTGACTGGTCGGTGACTTTGCCCAAGTCGTTTAACCTCTCCAAACCTCAGAGTCCTATTATGTCAAAAGGCAATGACAGGGTCATTTGTGAAGATGGATTAGCTGATCCTTCCAGACCCACTGACTCTTGATAGATCTTGTATGAATTCTCAGGTGGAAGTTGCTCTCTTATCACTCTTCCTCAGTACCCTCCCAGCACGTTGTTTATATGGCTCTCACTACCCCAAGTGATGACAGTTTTCATGGTCTGTGCTCTCTGCTGGACTATTGCTCTAGTTAAGGTACTGCTAGTGGCCATGATAATTAAAGCCCCCAAGTTTTATAGGTTTACAATATAAGTACATTTATCAACCACTTGATTAATGGGGACCTCCATTTAGGAATCCAGAGACCCAAGCTCCTTCTATTTTGTGGCTCTGTCATTCCTTAGACCATTGTATAAATCCAGCCAGAAAATGGGATGAATGGGTGGAGGAGCACAGCTCCTTCTTAACCATCTTGGCTATGAGTGGCTCATATTACTTCTGCTCACATTTCACTGGTGAGGACAGTCACGCAGTTCCACCTAGATGCAAAGGAAGCCACAGCCGCTGCACCCCAGAGACAACTCTATAGGACAAAGGGAGAAGAACTATGAACTTCTGACTGTGACTCAGCTCACAGTCATCTAAGATCCTTGTGAGGGCAAGACATTGTTCTCCCTATGTCTCAGCACCCCACATGGCTCCTGACACACATGTTCAGTATAATAGACTTGCATCATCTGTGTATTTCATTTCTGTAAGTTTAGCTGCATAGAGAAATAGAGAAAGGAAACAATCTAAATAGTACCTGCAACTCTGCTGCAATCCCAGGCAATGGGTGTATGTCAAGAAGAACAGGCTGCAAACCATAGGCTGTGGGCCAAACCCTGATCACTGCCTGCTTTTGAAAATAAAGTTTTATTGGAACACAGCCATGCCCATTCATTTACTTATTGCCCCTGGCTGCTTTTGTGCTGCAGTGGCAGACTTGAGGACTTGTGACAGAGACTGCAAAGCCTAAAATATTTGCCCTCTGGTTCTCTTCAGAAAAAGTGTGCCGACCCCTGCTCTAGTGAGAGAGGGTGAGACAGGAGACTCAACTCGTGGTTTTCTTTTGTCTGTCTCTGTCCCCTTCCCTGCTTAGAGTGAGCATCTCGTGCTACTGGTTGTGATCGTCAGCCCCGTGTTTAAAGCCACATGTTTGTACAGCATGGTGTCTAAACATGAGCCAACTCTGTGAATGCATAGACTGTGTATGCTGCACAATTACTGAAGGAATGTCTAAGGGCAATGTTTACCTTATGCACTTTCTTCAGAACCTACTGCTCCTCTTAAAATATGACTCTATAGTAAAGGCACATTGCATGAGTACATAAGTGGATATACCAACCCTTTGCAAAGTTAAAGGGATACTACAAACCATGGATTTACTGTTACTTTTGATTCTAACTTATATTTTAATAAGCAGGTGCCTTCCATCTCAGTGGTCCTCAACTTTTTTGGCATCAGGGACTAATTTCGTGGAAGACAAATTTTCTGCAGACCGGGTGGTGGGTGGTGGGAGAGATGGTTTCGAGATGTTCAAGCACATTACATTTATTGTACACTTTATTTGTATTATTATTACATTGTAATATATAGTGAAATAATGATACAGTTCATCGTCATGTAAGTCAGTGGGAGTCCTGAACTTGTTTTCTTGCAACCAGGCAGTGCAATCTGGGCCTGATGGGAGACCATGACACCCGAAGTGTGTTGCTTATATCCTGTCTACTCTGTAATCTCATTTTGATTGCTGCCAGTGCTGAAAACCCTGCCTCACAAAGATAAGATATTGGAAATGGGAGCAGGCTTTTCAGTGCTTCTGTGGCAATCTCAGGATATTCTACCTTGACTCTAATCCACAACATATAGAGATTTGAAGTTGTCTCACACATACTTTTTAGGCCACCAGATGAAGCTGTACAACTGAAGTACATCCACCCACTTGCCACTATAAAGCCACCAGATGCAGCTTAATTGTCAGCTGCTACTCACTGATAGGGTTTTAATATGAATCTGCAAGCAGTTGATTTATTATAGTCTCTGTGCAGTCAAACCTCCCTACTAATGTTAATCTGTATTTGCAGCCACTCCCCAGCACTAGCATCACTAACTCAGCTCTAACCCAGATCATCAGTCATTAGATTCTCATAAGGAGCATGCCTTCTAGAACACTCACATATGCAGTTCACAATAGGGTTTGTGCTCCTGTGAGAATCTAATGCTGCTGCTGATCTGACAGGAGGTGGGCTCAGGAGGTAATGCAAGCAATGAGGTGCAACTGTAAATACAGGTGAAGCTTTGCTTACCCACCACTCACCTCCTGCTGTGCAGCCTGGTTTCTAACAGGCACAGACTAGTACCAGCCCATGGCTTGGGGGTTGGGGACCCCTGCTCTATCTGTAACCAAGGAGGATAACCTCTCAACCCCAGATGCTCTATAGAAGCTCATGCCCTGCAACTTTTGTGCCTGGTTGCCTTTCTGGCCTCTTTGAATAGCTCATTGTCACAAAATAATAACTTTTTTTTAAAAGATGGAGTGGTGCATTACATACTTTCTGAATAGCAAATAGGAAAAAATAATTTGACATCTAAATATGTGGTTTGAAGTTAGAGGACTTCAAGTACTCACCTGCCTTAGACTGAGAAGACAAGCCATTTGGCTAAAGGCTGTGTCTACATAGGTCTCAAGGGTCTAGCAGGAACTTAATGTTTCATTTGGATGTGGTGGGTCTGATCTGTTGTGACCCCAAAGTACACCAACTCTCACTGGGGTTTTGATAAGCCTGGTTGAACCCACACCCCAATGAGACTCAAATAGAGAGCCTATGTACTTATTCATATTCTAAGGACATTGTTTTTGATCAAAATATTTTTGAAAACTTTTCAGATTTGTATTTAGAATCTGTGGCACATTCTTTTAAATATTCTCAATTTATTTGGATTTGGGAATGGGCTTTTGTTTGTATTTTTCAACTAGTTTTTTAAAAAAACTTTTAATTAAAATATACAGCCCTCATTCATTGCTGATGGAAATGGAAAGTAGCACAGCCATTGTAAAAGATAGTTTGGCAATTAAAAAAAAAACCTAAACATACTCTTATTATACGATGCAGCAATTGTATTCCTCAATACTTACTCAAATGAGTTGAAAACTTACATTCACACAGAAACCTTCATGTGAATGTTTACAGAAACTTTATTCATAATTGCCAAAATGTAAAAGCAACCTAGATGTCCTACAGTCTGTGAATGGATAATTAAACTGTGGTACATGCAGATAAGGGAATATTATTCAGCACTAAAAAGAAATGAGCTATCAAGCCATGAAAAGACATAGTGAAAACTTAAATGCATATGACTAAGTGCAAGAAGCCAATCTGAAAAGGCTATATATTGTATGATTCCAACTATATTACATTTTGAAAGAGGAAAAACTATGGAGACAGTAAAAGATTTAGTATTTTGGGGGGGGGGTTAGGGGGAGAGAAGGGATGAATCAATGGAGCACAGAGGATTTTTAGAGCCATGAAATGAGTCTGTATGATGCTATAATGGAGGAGAGATGTCATTATACATTTTTCAAAACCCATAGAATGTATAGCACCAAGTGTGAATCCTAATGTAAACTATGGACTTTGGGTGATAATGATGTATTGTCAATGCAGGTTCTTCAATCGTAAAAAATTTATCACGCTGGTGGGGGATGTTGGTAATGGGAAAGGCTGTGTGTGAGTGGGGCAGGGCGTACTACATGTATAGGGGCATGTGTACAGAGTACTACCTGTGTACTGTGTGTGTAGTTCTGCATGTGTAGTACTGCGTGTTCAGAATTCTTACTCTGACCCCTGTGTGTGTAGGGGCATGGCGTACTGCATGTGTAGGGGCATATAAACAGAGTTCTGCCTGTGTACTGCATGTGTAGTACGGTGTGTGCAGTACTGCATGTATAGTAATGTGTGTACAGAGTTCTCACTCTGCTCCCTGTGTGTGTAGGTGCAGGGGGCAGAGTAAGAACTCTGTACTTTCCACTCAATTTTTCTATGGATCTAAAACTGCTCCAAAAAATTTAGTCTACTTAAAAAATACATACCATACATACAGAAAGTGAACAAATAATCAGTGTACAGATTTATACATTTTTACAAATTGAACACTTTGATTTGTTCACTTTCTGTATGTATGTGAAACCAACATCCAGATCAAGAAACAGAATACCAACATATCCCTAAAAGTCTCCAAATACCCACTTTCTGTCACTGACAACTCTCTATAAGAATAATGATTATGCTGATTTTTAACAGAATTTTTAGTTTTTCCTGTTTTTGAGTGTTATACACATGGAATCATGCAGCATGTCTTCTTTGGAGTCTGTGATGGTGAGATTCTTCCATATTGTTGCTTAAAGTTGAGCTTGTTCATTCCCTTTGCTGGATGGTGTCTCATTGCTTAGCAGAAAGCTTTTAACCTAACTGTGAAGACGCTTCCCTTGGGGCCTTCTGGATGTAGTTTAAGCAACTGAGACTGTCTAGGACCTTGAAGTGAAGTAAAACTCTCACTGAGAAATAGAAGTTTTTATATCTTTATTTATCAAGTGAGTCCAGTTTACTCCAAGGCACATCCCATGTCCCATGGCTCTCTGATGAAGCTCAGAATTTACCCCTGTCCCCACAACAAGCTATGGCTTTGTTCCTATCGGGATGGACCATCATGCCTCAGATCTGACCTTGCCAAAAGCTGGTGAGAGAATTCAGTCAAAGCAGTTCTTCAGCAGAGGAAACAACCGTCCTATGAAGTGAGGATAATAATAAAGAGATCTTTTGCTTCCTCTTGCAATTGATTTTACCTCTCTATGCCTCAGTGTTTCAATCTGAAAATGGAAACACCTACATTCTTGGTCTTATAAGGAAACTATCTTAGTCTGCTTGTGCTGCTGTAACAGATTTCCTGAGGCTGGCTAGTTTATAAAAAACAGAAGTTGATTTCTTATAGTTTTGGAGGCTGGGAAGCCCAAGATCAAGCCACCAGCATCTTGTGAGGACTTTCTTCCTGTATCCTCACATGGTAGGAGGGCAAGAGAAACTGAAAGCTGACTGAAACATCTCTTATAAAGGTCTTAAGGTCATTCACGAGGGAGTCCTCATGACCTAATCATGTTTTATAGGCCCTACCTCTTAATACTATCACATTAGCAACACCTGAGTTTTGGAGGACACACATTTAAATTATAGCAGAAGGCCAGGTGCAGTGGCTCACGCCTATAATCCCAGCACTTTGGGAGGCCGAGGCAGGTGAATCACCTGAGGTCAGGAGTTCAACACCAGCCTGGCCAATATGGTGAAACCCCGTCTCTACTAAAAATACAAAAATTAGCTGGGCATGGTGGTGCACACCTGTAATCTCAGCTACTCAGGAGTCTGAGGTGGGAGAATCGCTTGAATCCAAGACTGCCACTGCACTCCAGCCTGGGTAACAGTGAGACTCCCTCTCAAAACTGAAATGAAATGAGATGAAAATTATAGCAGAAGCATGAAACAATCAATTAAGAGTGATGAGAGACTTCTGAGAGATTCCTAAAAGCAAAAAATATGTGAGTGTTATTTTTGCTGTTTAGAAGTTGTGTGAATGATGATTAATTTTAATAAGATTGCAAATACTCTTGAAGACCTCTAAGCATGGTGTATTAATTGCTAAATGTGCTAGAACCTCCCCCATATCATGCCCTTCTGTGGTATCCTGATCACACGCACCATCCAATCACACATATAACTGTGGTTTTTTTTTAAAGGAAATAATAATTTTGGAACAGGGAAACACAAAAGGTAAGAGAGCAATTAGTAGCATGTATGTCATGAAGCACCCTGTAGATCACTTATATTAAATTCCAAGTCCTTTTATTAAAAAACACAAATCTTTTCATTTTTGTGAACAGCTTCCTAAAGACCAGGATGGTTAAATAAAAGGTAATCTGGAGTAGAAGGGAAGTATGAAAGAATTTCCAGAGCATGTCGCTCACTCCTCACTGTGGGCACAAACTACCCCAGGCATGAGCATTGGGTTGACACTGGTTGGCTTCGGTAGCAGATGCCCATAGCCCCTTGGGTCTCCTAAATGCCAATGGCTTCCTCCTGCAAGCAAACATGATTTTGTTTGAGGGCCTTCTTGGCCACTGGAGTGAATTGCTCAAGAGCCCCCCTCAACCCAGGCCAGATAAAAGTTGATGGTTAAGCTTTCTCACTCATTGAGTATGACAATCCTGAGGTATGTTTTACCTACTGTCCAAGTGGCCCTCAAAGGCATTGAGCCTCAATTTTCCACAGTGGCAACCTGGGCATTCATGAGCTTTATTGGCCTCCTTTGCTTACTTTTCTCAATTTCCCACTAGCCTACTATGCTCTCTGAGAACACATTCCAAATAAACTACATGTCCAAAAACCCTTGACTCAGGGATTGCTTCCAAGGAAACCCAAACGAAAACACCTTTTTTGAGTGATATATTTTGGTGCCCAATCTAACCATTGAATATGAACTCTTGTTCATAAGGAATAAGAAATGAAAAAGAAAACGTTGGAAAATTTTTGGTGTCAGACTTTCTCATCCTTGAAGCTTGCATGGGAAGAAATCAGAAAAAAAAAAAAAAAAATTACCTGGGAAAAAAGATTACCGAATCAGAAATCTCCAAGTTTGGGTGTATCTGTGGAACACAGTTGTGTTGACAATAGAGTTTGGTGAATTAAAAAATGATTCTTGTGATGAGAAAATTAGACTTTCCCAATAATAAAAATAATCATTCAACATGAATTTTAAAAATCATCACAGGTAATCCTGATACAAACCCAGGACTAAGATCTTCTACTCTATTCATTTAGGTTTATGACATTAAAATGCATTATGGGTATTGAACAATGAGAACACATGGACACAGGTAGGGGAACATCACACATCAGGGCTTGTCGGGGATGGGGGGCCTAGGGAAGAGATAGCAGGGGGTGGGGGTGGGGGGTGGGGAAGGATAAATGCATTATGGGTATTGAACAATGAGAACACATGGACACAGGTAGGGGAACATCACACATCAGGGCTTGTCTGGGGATGGGGGGCCTAGGGAAGAGATAGCAGGGGGTGGGGGTGGGGGGGTGGGGAAGGATAACATTAGAAGAAATATATAATGTAGATGATGGGGGGGATGGATGCAGCAAACCACCATGGCATGTGTATACCTATGTAGCAAACATGCACATTCTGCACATGTACCCCAGAACTTAAAGTGTAATAAAAAGAAAGAAAGAAAAAATACCATTATGATAGCACTGTTTATTGTCTGTTTCTGTGAGCCAGGCATTGTGCTATGTCCTTTGCATATGTTTTCTGATCGAATTCTGACAACAACTTTTGAGGTAGGAATTTTTTGTTGTTGTTTGTTTCCTGCATTTTGCAGATGGTGGGTCTGTGTTGAGAAGTTAAGAAACTTGCCTGAGACTGCACAGTTCCCTGCTTTGTAACTGAAATTCAGGCTGAAATTTAGCTTCTTGCTTTTCTTAGGTCCGACGTGTTTGTACACTTTCTCTCTTTCTTAGTGAAACTTGCAAAAGTTGGTCTTGTCAAAGGACCAGTTTTGTTTTTGTTGATTAATTTACACGTTCTTTTAAAATTATTTTTATTTCCTTTCTTCTACTTTCCTTGGATCATTTTGTTGTTGTTCTCATTTTTGTACTTCCTGATTTGAAAGTTGAGTTCATTTAACTTCAATATTTTGTGCCAATAAACTTCTTTATTGCTATTCATTGGCTTCTAAGTACCACTTTGGCTGCATCCTGTAAGTTTTGTCCTATAGTGTTCTTGAGTTGTAAACAGTTTGTAATTGTCTTGTATTTCTTCTCAAGCTTGGGGGTTATTTGAATTTTTAGATTTTTTTGTGGTTCTCTATTTGTTTTGGATTTCTAACTGTATTACGTTGTGGTAGGTAAATATTCGACATAATAAAAACTTTTTCTTTTTGGTCTATTAACATAACAAGGGAGGTTATTGACTCCATAGCTTTTACCTAAAATTGAAGAAACATCAATTATTCATGTTAAAGAATGGGAGGGGTGGCTGAGAGGGATTATGAGAAAACCAGAATCCTTCTTCCTACCTGCAAGCCTGTCACTGGTACAGACCATTAAAAATAATTTTTGTATCCCCTCCCCACCTTTATATTTCTTAGCTTGGTGACTTGGTCAAAATAAATCTTCAACATATGTTGAATTGAATAGTTACACCCATCATAAAACAATTAGCACTATGTACTAATATAAGAAGCATCAGCAGAGAGAGCAAGAAGAATTAAAGACAAGATTGGGGTGTCCAGGTGTCACCAACTGCCCTGAGGGAGGAAGTAAGGCTTGAACAGCGCCCTGCAGGAATAAGATGAAGCAAAGTGGAGTGCGGCAGGGTGCTTTCCGTGCAAAGCGAAGGACCACCAACCTGGTGGTGGTGGCAGTGCAAATCATGTTCATCTGCATGAAGGGAGAAATGTAACAAGTAGTTTGACTGCAGCAAAGAATTTATGCTTTAGAGTAATGGGAAATCAGGGTGATTGAGCAGAATAAGACCAGCATGTTTGGGCATTTTAAGTTTAGAGCAAGAACTTTAGTTTCATGTGGGAAATAGGAGTCACCATTGATGAGGCTCGATGAGTATGTTAAAGGGGTTAATCTATCAGAGATGGGCTACATGGATTAGAAAGGGAGAACAGAGTGATAATGAAGATGATGGCATAAGTATAGGGCACATTTCGAAGGAAGAATTGGCAGGACTTGGGGACTAATTAAATGTGGGGGTTGAAAATTGGAAGGAGACAAAGATGACTCCTTGGTATCCAGTCTGGTGGGCTGGAAGATGGTAATGACACTCAAGACACAGGAAAGTAGATTTCAAAAAAAGACCATGAGTTTGGTTTTAGATATGTTAAGATTGAGAACCTCTGAGGGGACAGGTTTGAAAATCATCAGACTGGAGCAAGAGAGGTGGCAGAAAGGTTGCAGAGAAAGCTGCAAAAACCAGGGAGAGAATTTTAAGGAAGCATGTGCACCTGTGTGTGCACCTGTATGTATGCATGGGAGGGCAAGGGTTGGTGGGGGGAGTTGTCAACTGTGTCAAATGCTGTTCAGAAATGAGAACAGCGTGGTTAGACAAAGTACTTGAGATTTAACCTTAAAGAATACAGTTTCAGTTAATGTAATGGTGACAGGCAATCAGGTTGATCAGGTCACAAAGATTTAGGGAGAATGGGCAGCAAAGCAGGGGAGGCGATGGGCCTAAAGGGAGTAAGTTATGTTACTTTGTGTAACTATCTTGCCCTTTAATTTCCCTGAAAGATTTAGACAAACATCTTAGAAATGAAAGTGGCCTTGGAGAGTGAGGTGCTGGGAGAGGCCCGCAGAGTGCCTGCCACAGAAACTGAGGAGGAGTTTCAAGATGTTCAAATGGAACTTCCTGGGATCATGGTAGGGAACAGAGGGCTGTAGGCCATGAGAAGTTGGCATAAGAGAAAAAATGTAAGCCACTGAAATCTTCTAGACTGGCAAAAACTGCGTCTTGGCAGTAGCAAAGCCCACGAAGGAGCCAAGTTGGGTTGAATGTGAGGGGGAGTAGACTTTGAGTGCTGAGTGATCACTAAAGCTGGTGGACTCAGAAGCATCTCATCTTTGGAGAAGATGGAACAGGAGGGAGAGGTAGCCCTACCCCTGTGGAAGCTAGGGATGTAGTGGTTTGGGGGTTTCCGTGGTGATCAGAAGTAACCATTGATGCCTCAACAGTCTCCATTTGTGGGAATTTTTTTCTTGAAAGGCCTTGTTGGCTCATTAAGATTGAGGCAAGAAACAGCTTCTCATTTTGATGGGCCTGAAAGTTCAAACTTTTTTTTTTAGGTCAAACTCAGCATGGATGTGAAACTTCATTAGCTGTACCTCAGCTCTGAGAGGAAGCCTCACAGGACTCACTATTTCTAGCTCAGGAAACTCAGGGCTCTTCCAGAGGGAGTATGTTGGATAATGTCATGTCTCTGGAGGGCTGTGAGGTTTTTAAGAAAAGTGGGTCTTCACTCCTTTCTGCTGAGCCACTGGGATACACCAGGCCTGTCTGTTTCGCATGCATGCTGGTGCTTGTTGCAGACAAAAATATGCTGGTCTGAGGGTAGGTGGTTTTGGTTTTAGATCTAGCCCGGTGTACTTAGTCAAGTCATTGATCCTCTCTGCACCTCAGTTTTCCTCATTTGTAATGTAATGGGTGTGACTGTCATATGGATAAGTAATTTATCAGAGCTTTTTGTGTTAATGTTTGCTGCGAGTCAAGAATGAAGCCATTGTCACCAAGAAAGGAAATTAAGCAGCCCATCTGTTTTGCAGGAGGACCCTGGTGCTGCCTTGGGGCATGTGGGATCCAGGCCCAATTCTGCCATTTTTAGTGGCAAATCACCATTCCCCAGACCTGTTCCTCTGACTTAAAAATAGATGGTGCAAACTACTGCTTAAAAATACACAGGAAGTACTATGGGGTCTTTTGATATGAGACAAAAAGCACAGGGCTTTGGAGCCTGATGGAATTAGCCCTCTGAGATTTCAGAGATTTCGCTGGACAAGGGCCATATGAGTCCTGGGAGTGCTTGCATCAGGGGATTGGGTCCACCATTCCCTGTGGAAGGAGGCCCTTCTCGGGAGAGGCATTTCAAGTGTCGTTGTGTGACTGGCCCATCAACCACAATAGCTGGGCTAAATGGTGATGCTAACGCAGTAACTTTGGATTTTACGTTTTCATCCAGAGAATTTTTCTGCGAGAAAGACCAAGTACTGAAGTGCCTCATAGATTCCAGTGAACAGTTTGCAAAATAGGTAGATGCAGCCTTCAGCAAAAAATGAAAGTGCAGTCCAGAAAACAAAGGGAGAGATTGTCTTCCATAGAAGAAGTTTCTACTCGGTTCCCACTCTGATTTGCTTATGCAAATGAAGGATGTAGACTTGCTTAGTTCTGATTGGTTAGTGCTGAGTTATGATTGGTTGCTGTAGGTCACTGTACTACAACCTAGTGGTTAGTTCAGGTGGTGTAAGCAGGAACAGGCAGCTATAAAAGTGCCAAAGTTACACAAATGTGGGTTTTCTGGGAATTCAGAGTACAGAATAGATCTTACTCTATTCTGAATTTAGGTACAGTTAACCACTCAGAATCCATCTTTTATTATTATTATTAATAATTTTTTAGAGATAGGATCTCACTCGGTCAGCCAGGTGGGAGTACAGTGGTGCATAGTTCATTGAAGCTTTGAACTCCTGGATTCAAGCAACCCTACTGCCTCACCCTCCTGAGCAGCTGGGACTACACACATGCACCACCATGCCAAGCTAATCTTTAAATTTTTCATAGAAATGGGGTCTCACTATGTTGCCCAGGCTGGTCTCAAACTCCTGGCCTCAAGTGATTGATCCTCCAGCCTTGGTCTCCCAAAGCACTGAGATTACAGGCATGAACTGCTGTGCCCGGCCAGGATCCATCCTGAAGGATTGGATCTTTCATGGTTCACATGTGTATATGTGGGAGTGGGGTGGGGTGGGGAAGTGTACATATTTAAAGAAGATGTTATTTATAATATCTATAGAATCTTCCATTTATATGATGGGATCATTCTAAACTTGGGAGAGAAAACTTCCTTGATCCTGGTCCCATTCATTTACCACTCTTGTTCTTTCCTCCCCTTTGTAGACAAACTTCTTTTATTTTTTTTTTGAGACAGGAACTGGCTCTGTCACTCAGGCTGGAGTGCACTGATGTGATTATGGCTCACTGCAACCTCTATCTGTCAGGCTCAAGCCATCCTCCCACCTCAGCCTCCTGAGTAGCTGGGACTACAAGCGTGTGTCACCACACATGGCTAATTTTTTCACTTTTTGTAGAGGTAGGATTTCGCCATGTTGCCCAGGTTGGTCTTGAACTCCTGAACTCAGGCGATCCTTCCACCTCAGCCCCCCAAAGTGCTGGGATTACAGGCATGAACCACCATGCCCAGCCTGTAGACATGCCTCTTAAAAGGCTTTCTATGCTTGCTTCGGCAGCATATATACTAAAATTAAAACAATACAGAGAAGATTATCATGGCCCCTGTGCAAGGATGACATGCAAATTCGTGAAGTGTTCCATATTTTTCCCTAGAAGAAAACCTAGGCAATACCATTCAGGACATAGGCATTGGCAAAGACTTCATGATGAAAAAACCGAAAGCAATGGCAACAAGTTAAGCCAAAATTGACAAATGGAGTCTCATTAAACTAAAGAGCTTCTGCACAGCAAAATAAACTATCATTGGAGTTAACAGGCAACCTATAGAATGGGAGAAATTTTTTATATAAATTTGTTTAAGTTCCACAATTTGCAAGGAACTTAAACAAATTTATAAGAAAAAACAATCCCATCAAGCAGTGGGCAAAGGATATGAACAGACACTTCTCAAAGACATTTACAGAGACAACAAGCATATGAAAAAAAGCTCAGCATCACTGATCATTAGAGAAATGAAAATCAAAACCACAATAAGATACCATCTCAAGCCACACAGAATGGTAATTACTAAAATGTCAAGAAACAATAAATGCTGGTGAGGCTGTGGAGAAATAGGAATGCTTTTACACTGTTGGTGGGAGTGTAAATAAGTTCAACCATTGTGGAAGACAGTGTGGTGAGTCCTCAAGGATCTAGAACCAGAAATATCATTTGACCCAGCAATTCCATTATTGGGTATATACCTGAAAGAATATCAATCACTGTACTGTAAAGACACATGCACATATATGTTTACTGCAGCACTATTTACAATTGCAAAGTCATGGAACCAACCCAAATGCCCATCAATGATAGACTGGATAAAGAAAATGTGGTACATATACTCCATGGAATACTATGCAGCTGTAAAAAGGAATGAGATCGTGTCATTTGCAGGGACATGGATGAAGCTGGAAGCTGTCATCCTCAGCAAACTAACACAGGAACAGAAAACCAAATACCACATATTCTCATGTTGACAATGATAATACATGGACACAGAGAGGGGAACAACACACACCAGGGCCTGTTAGGGACAAGGAGAGGGAACTCAGAGGACGGGTCAATAGGTGCAGCAAACCACCATGGCACACATACAGCTATGTAACAAACCTGCCTGTTCTGCACATGTACCCTGGAAATTGAAGTTAAAAAAAAAATGCTTGCCCATATTTTCTGTCTCTAATTCTTCACCCTAGTTTCATATCTCACCTCTCCTAGCTTCTACCCCCATCACTCCACAGAAACACTTCTCGCTGAAGTCTCCATGTAAACACTGAATAGTATTGCTCATAAACCAGGTTTTCATTCCTGTTTCACCTTATGCTCTTTCCCTGGGTAATTTCACTTATACCCTGGCTTTGCTAACTCTCTAACGGCAGATGCCACCCACCCATAGTCTATTTCTGAGTGAGGCCAAACTTTTTCCTAACAGAATAGACTGGGTCATCTTGATTAAAAGTACCATCTCAATTTTGCTAGCTTGACTAGAACAGAGAGATCATTTAATTTCTTGAACCCCAGCATGCCCACCTCTTGGGGTCAGAATGAGTTTCCATTTTTAGTTACAGTCCCCATAGAAGCCATGAAACATACATGATTCTCTCTCTCTCTCTCTGAGTGTGTGTGTGTGTGTGTGTGTGTGAGAGAGAGAGAGAGAGAGAAAAACGAAAGAGAGAGACAGGACCTCACATCTCACTCTGTGGCCCAGACTGGAGTGCAATGGTGCCATATCGGCTCAGTGCAGCCTCAACATTCTGAGCTCAAGTGATCCTCCTGCCTCAGCTTCCTGAGTAGCTGGGGCTACACCTGGCTAATTAAAAAAAAATTATTTTTTGGTAGAGACTGTGTTCCGTTATGTTGCCCAGGCTGGTCTTGATCTCCTGCCTCATCCTTTCAAAGTTCTGGGATTACAGGCATGAACCATTGCACCTGACCCACATACATGATTCTTTAGAGAAAATTAAATGATCTCTCTTTTCTAGTCAAGCTAGCAAAATTGAGGTGGTAACTTTAGTCAAGATAATTCAATCTATTATGTTAGGAAAAAGCTTGGCCCCACTCTGAAATAGATTATGATCTAGTTGGAAAGGCAAAATATATGGTATGTGAAAGAAATACATCCCATACAACCTGTGTGCAAATATACAGAAGAGGAGAGGGCATGAGCAATACATGACATTCAGTTACTAAACAGAATCTGACAAAACGAGGTGCTGGAGTCCTTCCCATTGCACAAAGATATCTCTTAGTCAGAAAGAGAACCCAGCATTCTGTAATATTCTTTTAGAAATTAACACCATCACTAGCTCTCATCAAAATAACACATGAACAGCACATCTAAAAGCTATTTAGCAGAACCACTCAATATTATATGTGAGATTTGAAGATGGCCACTTTGAAATTGCCCCTTTTAATCACAGACTGGAAGCAGCAAGATGTAGGAAAAATTATTCTTGCCTCAAATTAATTAGCTCTCTGGTTGAAAGCTTTTTCAATGAAAGAAAAGGAAAAATAATTAATGCTGCATAAAAAATGGTGATGAAAGAGGGCAATATGTGAATGCAATGACTATTTAAACCAATCGAAGCCAGCGAAGCCTTGGAGAATTTCTTCAGGGATACTGGTCATGGTGACCCACTCAGAAAGAGAATTTCTTTTACTCCTAGGCTAGTGGCTGTGGGGACTTGTTAGAAGGAGAAGCAGCACCATGGTAGTCACAGATTTGAATCTGTCCAATGATTGATTCTGTAAAAGAAGACTGGCCCAGGGCAAACCTGAACCAATGGAAACTTCCTTTCCAGGCGACTATCTACTGTTTTCAAATACCTTTCTGTTAACCCTCGGGTCCTGGACTGACTGTGGAATCTTATTCAGACCTAGCTGAGCCCCTAAACTTTCCTGCCAACCTTCCCTGGCAAGAGGGGGACCAGTCTGCTTGCCAGTGCCTACAGTGTTAGTTCTAAGAGCCAGTCATTTCTGAGGAACCCTGAAGCCTTTGCTAGAAGAGAGACAACCCCCATCTCTGATTTTAAAATACAGGTTTGCCAGGATTGATTAATTTGATTTGATTGTGCAAATAAAATTATTTAGGTTCTTTAAGGCAGAAATGCTCAAATTTAGGCATGCATCAAAATCACCTGGTGAGGAGAGCATGATGGGTGATGGTTAGGAAAATCAGATTCCCAGGCCTGACCCCTGAATATTGATTTTGATATAAATGATCATTGGCACACACTTTGAGAAACAGTGCTGAGAGTATTGTAAGCCATTCAGGTTTCCTTAAAAGGCTCCCATAGTGGACAAGTAACTCATTCAAATTCTCTTTGCAGATTAGTCCTAGAGGCAAACCAAAGTTTTTAAAGGGGAAAAATCATGTAAAAGGTAGTTTATCTAGAAAGCTGACAGCCGCTAGAAGAATAAACGTGCCTGGAATAGACATGACATCTTAATCATTGGTACTGAGGAGCTATAATGCCAGACTATAGAAAGCTTAAATAAAACTGTAGCTCTTTTTCTTTTATTAAAGAAAGAAAGCCCAGGAGTACAATGCCAGAACAAGAACTAATTCTGGAAGCTTGCTGGTATGATATTGTCAGTCACACCAGTGATGTGGATAAAAGCTTTTAGCACATGAATAATTTCAGTGAAAGGGCTTTATCACTTTTTATTTGCTGGGCATTTACAGGAGAATAAACATGCTGGTATATATTATATATGGAGTGAAAGTCAGCCGCAAATGAAAGCAAAGACCCCCAGACCCAGTTACCAGAACAGACTAGGGTTGCTTAGCAACCAGGCAACTGGAGAATTCTCTCTCCCTTTCTTTCTTTTGTTTTTAGATTGCAGTAACCTTTGATCAATTTTGGCTCTACAACAAGAGCCTTGGATATTTTGAGAGAAGTGTACCTGCTTATTTGTAGTAACAAGGACATAGGCCGTGACACCAATTTCTGTCTCAGATTTCATGTTAAACAGCAGAACAGCTTCAAATTCCTTTTAAAAATCTTATTGCTGGTGGGCTGGGTCTCTGATGAATCAGAAGTTACATGATAATTGCTTCAAATTGCGCTAAAAGACGTTTGCTGTCTGTCAGTTGCCCTTGTTTCTTCTGCTCATTGACCAGCTTTGGAGGCCTAGGTCTTGGTTCCAAATCTGCTTCCTGAGAAGCAGCATCTGAATCCCAAGTCCTAAATCCTCCAGTTAGAAGAGACTTTAAACGGGCATTCCTTTCAAAGACATCATGGACTTAGGGAATACTAAACTGGAAGGGTTGTTCAAATCATCTTTTCTGGTTCCTTCTCTCTTTACAGATTCTTTCAATTCAATTCTTACAAGGCAACTTGCCAATGTCCACATGCTCTGCTACCAACCAAGAAAACTCACAGATCCTTCTCCTCAGGGAGCTTTAAAGGTATGAAGAGCAAAGAAGGGTAGAAATAATGATCCAATTGGATTCCTATGCCCAACATAGAAGGAAAATATCTGACGGTTTGCATGTGATATGCCACTGGAGATTCCATGGGATAGAGCAGTTACTGGCTTCCAAGGATTGAGCTGCTAACAGTTTGGGTTCTAGAGGTCGAGCTTATTTCAATAAAATTAACTTTCCTCAATCAATCAGTCAAGGACTCCTGATTAAAAGAGGAGAGACCTTCCCGGTTAATAGTGCTATTTCCTTAGTTTGAAAGAGATAAATGCATGAGATCGTGATGTGAAGGAGGTAGAAGGCGAGAAGTTAGGAAAGGTGGGGAGTGTGCCTTTCTGAACTCTATGATTCTTCCTCTGCAGGGTCTTCTCTCAGCCCGAAACAAGTGGGGTTAATGTGAGCAGTTCAGTTCCTTTCCTCTTTAAAAACAAAGGTGAAGAGGAATCTCTGGCCCCAGATGCCTCTTGGTCTTGGATCAGCTTTGGAGTACACATTGCCTGGATGAGGAAGGCTAGTTTCATGACCTCTCCATGGCTCAGTTTAAATGAAGAGTGTAATTCCCACAAGAATTTTGGAATATAGCTGTAAAAAGAATAGATTATAGGTGTAAAAAGAATGGCCTTGGTGTTACTCTCCCAACATTGTCTAAAACACCCAGTTATGGCAACATCCTTTGATATCTAAGGACCTTAGGCACAGGATAAAGAAAATCATTTTTCCAAATCAGCTTGCTGAGTATTGCTGGGGTCTAGAAGGGTTGGAGGTCTGTCTGGTTCACACCCCAGTTTTCTTCTCTGAAGTCCCACATCTAGGTGCGTCTTCAGTGCGCTTTACGTTGCAAGCACACAGCAGGTCTTTGCACTTTGCTGAAAAGAGGATGAGCAATGCTCTCCTACCCTGCAGATCCTCAGAGTTCAAGCCTGTTCTTGTTAGGCTGGCGTCTAGCACCTGTCACTTGCCTCCCTGTCCTCAATTGCTCTCACCTGAGCAACTGACTGGGTGGGGAAGCACTTTGAACTTAAACTGTCTTTCTGTTTGTGCCTTCAGTTGAGCTTTAATTGCAGTTCTCCACCTGCTTCTGCACTCCAGGAAACCCCTGGGAACCCTCTCATGGCTCCTTTAAAACCTGGAGAATCTTAGGGAGGCTAGTCAAAAAAACTCAGGGGCCTGAGAAGGAGAATCCGCCGTTCATTTCTTTGTGGCTTGCCACCAACTCCCTAGCGAGCTGATTCCTGCTTCCATGAATAGGTTAACACAAGTGAAATTGCATTTTAATCATTATCACTTTCTTTTCAGGAGGATTTAGGATTATGAGGCTACTGTTGCTAAAACACTTTCTTTCTTCCCTTGCTGCAAAAGGAGTTGAAACTCAGAAATAAATAGGTCAGCGGAACAGTGGAGCTGTTGAAAAGCTCACAGTCACACAGGGCCATGGTTATGAGTGGTTGGGGTAAATATTTTACAGCTGGGACTGTTCCATTCTAAGGCCTAAAAATTTATAGCAAACCTAACCTAGTTACTGACAAGAACTACTCCTAACACACTCTTCATGCCCTGGTTGATGCCGGAGCTGTTCAATTCAGTGTGAAAACAATTTAATTTAGAAAATAGTATCAACCAAATTGGTAATTCTGTGGTGTAGGGGCAAATCAGAGGCCTGGCTGACTCAATTCTTTGCTTTTCCCTAAGTTGAGTTAGAATCATGTAGAGGTCACTTGTAAGCCTTTGTATCTTTATCCTCAGTTACTAAGTGCATACTTAGAAAGGAAGAGTCATAGAACTGGCATAATGAGGAAAACGGACTACAGAGAAGATGACGATAGAGACGTACATTGTCTGGGTTTCAGAGACCCTAGGAATCTCTATGGAAAAGGCTTTGAACGAAATGTGCCCCTCAAGATAAACATTTTCTATAATTTTAGCTCCATCAGATGTTGGAAATAACATTTTCTTAAGGGCCTCACATGGAATTAACCATTTGAGTAAAGTATGCCCATCTTTAATATATTTTTGTCTTTTGGTTTTAACCAAAAGACATTTGTGTGGACTTACAATTTGGGAAATTGACATTAACTAAATGTAAACTCCAAAAGCTTAGGTTGATCATCACAATTCAAGTGGAGGAAAGTAATAGGGGATGGGAACACAAGCGAGTTGCCATCTCTGAGTTTTCCTGCAGAGTCTTCCACATAGTACCTGAATTGGTAGGTAGCATGTGGAGACCCAACAAAAGGAGCCCAAGTCTGGGCAGTCCTTTTGGGCAGCACTCTGATTTCAGATCCATAGGCAAGAAGGATGTGGTGGGCACTGAGCATCACCGAGTCAACCTTGGTGGATTCCACAGAGCCTGAAACATTGGGAGTTGGTGCGTAACGCATGGTAGGAGGAAGAGGCATTTCAGGAGGATGCCAGGCAGCCTGGGAACATTTCAAGGTGGATTTGTGAAAGGTAGATTTCCAGTCCCCAATGAATATGAGCCAGAACATTGTTGTTGTTTAATTTCCCTAGCAAGTCTTAAGAACTTTAGGAAAGCAAGATTGTTTCTGAGATGTGTTTTCCACATTTGTACCCTTCGACCTAAAGTGACGATCAGGAGAAGGAATTAAGGTTTTTTCCAGTCCCCAAATTTTCTGGCTTCAGATACAACCAGTAGAGTGAGAGGACAACTTTTATCAGCTCTCAGAGGACATGTACAGAGAATGTATGGACTCTCCCCAGGCCAGGGGTAGTCCAGGAACCTGTGTCTGCAATGAAATGTGATACCATCTGGCCCCCTGGGACTCTGTGAAGACTTGGAGCAGGCATCATCACAGAGCTGGACTTTGCCCTCCAGCTTCCGGCAGCTCCATCTTCTCATCTTCCTTTATTTCTCCCAGAAGGGGTTGGCCTCATGTTTGTATAACTGGACATTCCAGCCTTATCAGAGAACTAGACAAATGTTTGTCTTTAGGGACTTAATATGTACAGTGTACTTAATTGTCTTAGTCTGGGCTTCTATAACAAAATACCATAGCCTGGGTGGTTTATAAATAACAGACATTTATTTCTCACAGTTCTGGAGGATGAAAGTCGGAGATCAGGGTGCAACTATGGTCAGGTTCTGGTGAGGATCGTCTTCCAGCTTGAAGATTGCCATCTTCTTTTTGTGCCTTCGTATGGTGGAAAAGAGGGTGAGAGCTCTCTGGTGTCACTTTCATAAGGGCACAGATCTGTTCATGAGGGATCCACCCTCGTGACCTAATTATCACCCAAAAGTCCTACCTTCTAATACCATCATACGGGGAGTTAGGATTTCAACATATGAATTTAGGGAGGACACAAACATTCCATGCATTGCACTTAAGGTACAAGAGTGACCAACCAAAACACAGTAGTCTCTCAATTAATCAAATCTATATTCATTCATTAAGAATCTAATTTCATCCTAGGCTCTGGTATCAGCCTGCCAAGACTGAATCCTCCATCGGCTACTATCTATAGATGAGTTACTTAATATTTCTGTGCCTCAATTTCTCTATCTTTAAAATGGAGTAATAATCTACAACACAGAGTTTTCATAAGAATCAAATGATATAATATATATATAGGGCTTAGAATAGATCCTGGAACATAAATGTGTTCAGTAAATGTGTTAATGTTATATATTGTTACTACATATTATTGATGGACATGCTTAGTGTGTTTCAGTATTCACTGGGGAAGGAGAATGACTTTACTTCCTTTAACATGGTAATTCTGCCAATCCTTTTCACAGCTCTGGTTATTCTCCTTGGTGATAAAATAGTTACATTGTCTCTTTCAGGGCTTGGTGATATAGTAAAAGGCCCCATGGTGGTCAGGCCTCTTCTTTTAAGGCTAGAAGCGAAGAAAACAGAACCCAATCTTAATCATTTGAGAGTCTATTAAAGAAATCTTTGAGACTTTCTTTCAGGCCAGCTTAGTATTAGTGATATTCAAATAATTCTGGGGACTGGAGTGGGAGTCTGGTCATTCTGTGTTAACACCTAGCTATATCCCAAATCTTCTAGTGCCTCACTAGGAATGTTTCTGCTGGAAGACACTTTAGATGTTGGGGGAGCATTCTGTCCTCAGATGGATAACTCAAGGGCTGGGGGGGGGCGCATGTAGTGGGACCATAGAGAACCAGCTAATTAATGGGGTAGACACATTAACTGAATTTCTGGGGCAACTGAAGTTTCATCAAGCCTCTAGGTTTTCTTTGGGCTTTGAAAATTCCCACCTTGAAGCCAGAATTACGTCTCTGTTGATGGAGGATGTGTCGAACTTAAGAAGCTCTGTTCTGAGGCCAGGGCTCACTCTTTATTCCTTTGGGCAAAGATGCAGTGCCCAGGGTTGTCATCTGCCAGATTGGGGTAATCATAGCACCTGTCTCGTATTTGCAGGTAATCATGGCAGCTTAGAGGTAAAGCCCTTAGTGGAATGCCTGGAGTATGGTCGGCACCATGCAAATGTTTGCTATTTGAATTACTAAACATTTTTATTGAAGAGGAAACTATCTGGTTCAACAAAAATTCTAACTAGGTGGGTTCTGGTTAATTGAGAGTACTTAGTAAAGAGGCAAGTCTTATAAAAGGTGCATTTGTTTCTAACCCTCAGAGAAAGAGAAAGTATGACACAGTCAGGTTTAGAAGTATCGGGCATTTAAAGGGTTTCTTCTAGGGGATATTCTTCTACCCAGAAGAGGGTTGTATCTATACAGACATTTCTGAAGTACCAGTTGATCATGAAGGTGAGGGCTTATCTTGTCTGTAGCTGTTATTTGTTGCTTCCAGGTTTGTGGGCTGGGCAACTTGCATCATGACCTGAGAATTTTCTCTTTCCCTTTGCTGGGTTCTGTAAAGAATAACTCTTTTGCCCTAAGAGCAGGTCCCCACAGACGGTTTAACTTGTAGCACCTCCCAAATTGGATGACCAAGTGGTTTGTCCCAGCAGGACACGACTGTAACCTCAAGTACGTGAGTTAAAGTTAGTCACTGGGGCTAGTCTGCAGCAGCTCAGGGAGCAAGAATTCCTGGAGCCTCTATTCTATACAGTGCCCAGAGTCAATATGGCTGCCTTCCAGGTTCATTAACTGCTATTAGGGGGACACAGAGAGGAGAGCAATCAATGCCTGCTTATTTATGATGCCCTTGTTCTTGTCATTCTTATTACTATTTCGATGTGTAATGTGTTCTGGTCTGTCACAATTATACAGAATGTCATCCTTCATATTTAATAGTTAAGAAATAAAATTTTAATTAAAATTGGAAGTTTTTAAAAGGGCAGTAACATAGAGCAAATTCTCAAGGGTAATAAGGTTGATCCAGACATTCATGGATTTTCAACTCTAGGGTGGATCACAATGAATTGAGTAATGGGAGGATTTAGAGAGTCTCGTTCTTCCTGTCAGTGTCTTCAGCTTTATGGCAAAGAAGGTCAAAGTATATTGGTGTCCTGATGGGAACCACAGTTTTGTGATTGAAGAGGCCACTGAATACTGTATCTTCTGGAGTTGTGAAGCAAGGGCGTTTTGAAACATGTGATTAGCATGTGAACAACTGCCTATTCTTTGATGAACACACGTGTTATTTATTGGTTGGTACTATTTGGCATTTTCATTGTTCCATTGCTTCGTTTCTTGTCAAAAGGGTAAAGAAGTCTATGTAGGAAACAGAATCTTGACTAATTAGCCAGGCATGGATTTCCGCCCCCCATAAACTCATTTATCAGATATGCTCCTATTTTAGTCAGTTACCTTAAAAAGCAAATACTCTTTATCAGACATGTCTCTATTTTAACCAATTACTTTATTGCACTTTTATTACAAGTGCAAAGGTTAAGCAAAGTCAATGCCTGCCGTCTACAGGGCCCTTAGTCACAGCAAACACTGCTGATCAAGGAAGCTTGGAACCAAGGCTTCTTATTGTCCAAACTGTCATTAGTGCCTAAGTAATTATTATAAATATCTTTTATATGTCAACCATTATGTTGAAAGTCTTCTCAAGTTCAAGCACATGAGGAGGAAATCACCTCCTCTTGGATTTCTCTGATAATCTTGTAAAAGATTATTTTCTCCACCCTAAATGAATGTGCTTAAAATGGTCTTTTGTGAGCTAAAGCTTATGGTACTACCTTGTCATAAAAAAGAAGTTGTTAGAAGCAAAGGTATTAATTACGCACATGTTGATTTGGGCTAAAATCCCAGTTTTCATTTGAATTTAATTCTTTAAATTTATGTGGCTATTTGCCTATTTGTCTCAGACCAGCCTTTTGCTCATTCCAGCAATCACACATACCACATAATTCGCTGTTGCAAAGCCCCTGCAATAGATAGGAGATAGAAAGGGGTGGGAATAGAAAAAATAAATGGAGATATTTTAAGGGTTTAGAGGGCTCCTAATGTTCATGCGGAGAATGCTTGCCCCAAATTCTAATCTCCCTCTGCTTTTGTTCCATTTTGTAACAAAGACTTTGGGAAGTGGTGAGAGGTCCTGGGCAGTGGGGGAAACAGGCAGAGGTCTTGAGTTGATAGCATTACTTTTGGTCAGCATGGCAGAATTCTGATGGATTTTACCACCAGCAGCTCTGTGATCTTGAGTAAGTCACCACACCTTTTGCAGCCTTAATTTGCTCATCTGTATTTCAAAGGGTCCTACTAGATGAGTATTTCATCAAGACCCGCCCATCACCGTCACCTAGTGCTTGTTAAGAAATGTGGCCTCTGGCCCCCACTCCAGGCTGGAATATTTGCTTTTTAAGGCGACTGATCACTAGCGTGAGTCCTGAGAATCTACTTGTTTAACTCACTTGCAGGTGCTACTCATGCACCTGACAGTCTAAAGACCACTAGCTGGATTGTGCTCTTGAAACCCATGCTGCTGGTAGGAACAGAGTACAGGTGGCTGATACAGGTGTACATGTTGGTGGGTGGGTCTGGGCCCAGCTGACAGCAGTAGCTTGATGGGATGTTATTTCAGGAGAAAAGGGAACAGTCTTCTGGCCTCTGATCAGGGAGGAAAGAGGCTCAAAGTCTGGCTGAATCTGTATCAACTTCCCTGAAACACTCCACTTCTCCTTTGGGGTGAGTCTGTGTAAGAAGACTACACGTCCAGGAGGAATGCAGAAAACTCCAGGTGTCTGTTCAGCTGCTTGTAGACCAAATATTCTAACATCAGCTTTACTCATATTATGTTTAGATGTTTGGGCATTCTGTGGACATGGCGTTTTTCTCCAGAGTTCTGTGAAATCTGGACAAAGATTCTCCTTTGTACCTCCCCCCTGTCCCTGCCATTCTTCCTTCTGCCTCATTGTGACAGATTCCTTATGGACATTCCTGAGCTCATTGAGGCAGCTGGCTTTGCCTCTCACCAGGCTGCTCAACGGAATGAGGAAATGAGAAGAGATCTTGCAGTCCCATGAATGTAATGCTTAATTTACTGCAAAAAAGGACAAGTTCAGTAGGTAAATAACATTCCTCTACACCAAGAGACGTGATTCATTAATTAAAGATTAGCCAACACGAAACTGAGAAAGAGGAGTGAGCCGGGTCATGCTGCGATTTGGGGTCTGAATCATTTCAGCAGGAGTCCCCCAGGCTGCCCCATACAGAGCAGCTACGCTCGCTTCTGTTTCCCCAATGCTCCCTGGTGGGGCTTCCGGCCAGCATCAGCTCTGCCGTGTTTGTAAGTATTTGCCTCCCTCACTATTTTGTGAATTCATTTCTTTGACTCAGAAGTGGGCACAGTGTCTTGCTCTTCCTTATCTCTCCAACGCCTAGCAATGCACACAGCACATAGTAGCCTTGTGCATTGGTCTACTAGGGCTTCCATAACGAAGTACCACAGACTGGGTGGCTAAGCAACAGCAACTTGTTTTCTCACAATTCTGAAAGCTAAAAGACGTATCTGTCCAAATCTCTTCTTATAAGGACTCCAGTCAGATTGAGTTAGGGCCCATCCTAATGACCTTATTTTCATTTAAATTCCTTCCGTAAAGACCCTATCTTCAAATGCAGTCACATTCTATGGTCCTTGGGGTCAGAACCTGAATGTCTGAATTTTCGGGGATGCAATTCATAACACCCTTCAATAGATGTTTGTCGAGGATAAAATGAACATACTAGTGCAATAACAGTCTGTGTCTATACCGTATTTATAAACAGACCCCTCTCCTTTATTTCTTCGTGACACATGTAAATAGGCATGGAAAATACATATCTTATTGGACAATAAACAGGAGGATATATTTTTAAATAAAATTATGGCTATTATGGATCAAACTTGGGATTTAGACCAGAGTCACTGTAAGGGCTGGTGGCTGCATAGACTGTACTTGGGTTTCTTATCTCCCTATGTTATTGAGCTCCCTGAGAGGTTCATAGCAGCCCTTTCTGCAGGGCGGGGATTCAGGGAGAGACAAGTTTGCACTCTGTACCACTTTTCCGTGTAATATTTCAACTTCTCCTAAGGTGTGCTCACTTGAATGTGTTTCTGTTGAGAGCCTGCACTACAGTGAAGTTGGGAATTTGAAATTCTGACA
Source organism: Ateles fusciceps (assembly GCA_036589455.1). Classification (NCBI taxonomy): domain Eukaryota; kingdom Metazoa; phylum Chordata; class Mammalia; order Primates; family Atelidae; genus Ateles; species Ateles fusciceps. The sequence continues at coordinate 14,501,795 of JAZHEH010000078.1, forward strand.
CAAGTCTCAAGCCCCAGTGATCTGTGAAACTGGAGCAGCTGGAACTGCCCATGGTTTATCTAAACTGCCAATCTACGAAGTTCTGAAAATCCTTCTCACTCTTACCTATGTCACTGTCACCATCACCTTTGTCAGACTCTGGTTTTGAGAGTAGGTTGCATTTCCTAACACTTGTTTATGTCTATAATTTGCTCAGGGCCTCCTACCAACTCCAAGAGGTAAGAAAAAAGAGGATCATTATTCCTTTTTGTAGATGGAGAAATGAACAAAGAGATTAAGGGATACGCACAATTTCTCTGACTCATTTTCTTTCCCTATCTTGCCAACTCCAGAGCACTTTGCCCAGATGGTCCTTTCCTGGGTCTTACTTCTTCATACTTTGTATTATATGCTCCCCTGCAGAGCTCCTTGAAAGCAGGGCCCATATATCTAACCTTTATGTAGTTCTATGTGCTTGCACATAAGAGGTGCTCAGTTATTGCTTGTTGGATGTACTAATATGTAGTCATAACTTGCATAACAGCATCTTGGTCAAAGATGAACTGCATATATATATGATGGTGGTCCCATAAGATTATAATAATATATTTTACTGTACCTTGTCTATGTTTTGATATACAAATACCAATGTGTTGCAATTGCCTGCAATATTCAGTTCAGTGACATTCTGTACAAGTTTGTAGCCTAGCAGCAATAGGCTACATGACGTAGCTTAGGTGTTTTGTATGCCATGCCATCTAGGTACATATAAGTGTACTCTGTGATGTTTGCACAACAACAAAATCACCTAATGCTGTATTTCTCGGAATGCCTTCCCATTGTTAAATGACAGGTGACTGTATAGCACATATAGTACCATTTATTGAGCAGCTGCTTTGTGCCGACTACTGTGCTTTGCACCTCAGTATACTTCATCTCATTTAATTCTGCGTCTTCTGCGGAGAGTATACTTCTATCTTCATTTAACAGATGAGAAAGTTGAGGCTTACCAAGGTTAAGTGATTTATCCAAAGTCATGGAGCTGGTAAGTGATAAAACCAGAATTTGAATCTGGTAGGTCTGTCTGGCCCAGCTCCTGGCTGCTTCATGACCACCCTATATGAAATAGTTGTTGTGCAAAGAATCAAGAATAGACCAAACTGGAAGCCAACTTTCCCTGCTCTGGAGTCAGTGCCCAGAGCCCAGTGAAGCTGATGAGCATCCTTTAAGGGAATTCACGGTGCAACATTTTCCGTTTTCAAACAGCTCGGATTTGCTGCCTCCTACTCTCTGTTTGGCTAATTCTAGTTATTTTTTGATGCAAATTTGCCTCCATCAGGACACACATATACACATACACACTCACACTGTTCAGTTCTGGGAGCTCATTGCCAAGCATGAAAATGAATCTTGACATCTTCAAGTTTCAATCCTTTCCCAGATATTTGTCTCACTCCTGTTTGATCCTTCCATCTCCAAGCAGCCAGCATGAGAATTTGGGAGTTTTCAATTGTGTCCTTTTCCAAGGGCACAGGGGAAATTCCCCAAGTCACTTTAAAAGACTCAATCTGCTCATATCCTTCGCCCACTTTTGAATGGGCTTGTTTGTTTTTTTCTTGTAAATGTACTTTACAAAAGAAGACATACATGAAGCCAACAAACATATGAAAAAATGCTCATCATCACTGGTCATTAGAGAAATGCAAATCAAAACTACATTGAGATACCATCTCACGCCAGTTAGAATGGCGATCATTAAAAAATCTGGAGACAACAGATGCTGGAGAGGATGTGGAGAAATAGGAACGCTTTTACACTGTTGGTGGGAGTGTAAATTAGTTCAACCATTGTGGAAGACGGTGTGGCGATTCCTCAAGGACCTAGAAATAGAAATTCCATTTGATCCAGCAATCCCATTACTGGGTATATATCCAAAAGACTATAAATCGTTCTACTATAAGGACACATGCACACGAATGTTCATTGCAGCACAGTTTACAATAGCAAAGACCTGGAACCAACCCAAATACCCATCGATGATAGACTGGACAGGGAAAATGTGGCACATATACACCATGGAATATTATGCAGCCATCAAAAACGATGAGTTCGTGTCCTTTGTAGGGACATGGATGAACCTGGAAACCATCATTCTCAGCAAACTGACACAAGAACAGAAAATCAAACACCGCATATTCTCACTCATAGGCGGGTGTTGAACAATGGGAACACATGGACACAGGGGAGGGGAGTATCACACACTGGGGTCTGTCGGGGGGGAAAATGGGGAAGGATAGTGGGGGGGTGGGGAGTTGGGGAGGGATAGCATGGGGAGAAATGCCAGATATAGGTGATGGGGGAGGAAGGCAGCAAATCACACTGCCATGTGTGTACCTATGCAACAATCTTCCATGTTCTTCACATGTACCCCCAAACCTAAAATGCAATTAAAAAAAAAAAAAAAGACTCAATCTGCAAAGCAGACAGTGAAAAAAAATAAAGTATTATTTTCTCCCTGGAATTCACAAAAAAAGCTCTTTTATTTCAGTAGGAAATTTATTGCCAACAGTATAATTATGGCAGAATGGATTATTAGTAATAAAATTCTCAAAGTATATTTCAGAAATTATAGTCATAAGAAATAGTGACTAGATTCCCATTTTCCCCTTCCTCTAATAGCAAGCACCGCTGAGCCCTGGGAAGGGTGTTTCACCCATCCTCAGCCAGGCCAGCCAAATTCTGCCCGTGGGTGTGTTTCCATAGCTCACACCGCTGGGAGCCAGGTGTGTGCTTCTGCAGGCTGAATTTGGCTGTAAATTATGTTTTGTTTTCTGTCAGCTGCCTGACAGCTAAAATCATATTTGCTGTCAGAGGTGACAGGGGCCACAATAGTGATGTATTAAAGGGCTGCAGAGTCTCAGGGGAGCAGGCTGGGCAGGCTTCTCTTGCTTCTCTGCTGTCACCTGCTTCCTTCGGCATCTGGCCTGAGCTAGCGTGCCCAAGGCGCCCACGGACTAGACCAGGGCTGGATGGTCAAGGCATGTTTTGTGTGAGGGCACCACAAATGAGATGCAACCTCATTCAAGTCACTGAAAGCATGGCCAGAATTCCATATGAATCTCTTAATAGGCTTAAGATGTTGGCTGGATCCTACCCCTTAATTGCACCATGTGACAAAGTGCAAAAATCCATCACTGTAATTACTTTCACTGGATTCCAGAGCATTTTGACTATATTCAAATGCATGTGTAAACCCACATATAAGCTTCATTTGCCCTAAATGATGGATTATTTCTTGTCATCATCCCTATCCCCATCCCCCAGCCCCTAGCGGATGTCTATTTTTTCATTTTCAGAGACCAAAGTAAAGTGTCTCTTGACAGGTGACACCCACAGCTTTTTTACTTCCCCTGCTCAGTAAACAGAAACATGGTATCCTTTGATCTTTCCAGCCCATTATAAGCTTGTATCTGTGTAGTCTTTCCTCTGTATCTGTCTAAATTTCTCTTTTCTCGTTTTCCGGATTCCTACCATATTTGCAGGAGCACCCTGTAGGCTTACATTTGGCTCCTGAAGCATAGTTGTTGGAAACCTAGGTTGTTAGTCCATTTTATGCTGCTATAAGGGAATACTTGAGGCTGTGTAATTTATAAATAGATTTATTTGGTTTATGGTTCTGCAGGTCATACAAGCATGGCACCAGCATCTGCTCAGCTTCTGGTGAGATCTCAGGAAGCTGTTATTCACGGTGGGAAGGCAAAGGGGGAGCGTATGTGTGTCATATGGCAAAGAGAGGTAGCAAGAGAAAAGAGGGGAATGAGGTGCCAAATTGTTTAGCAATCAGATCTCGTACTAACGAACAGAGCAAGGACTCGCTCATTACTGCAAGGATGATGAGAAGCTGTTCATGAGGGATCTACCACCATGACCCAAACACCTCCCACTTGGCCCCACCACCAACATTGAGGATCAATATTTTACATGAGATTTGGAGGGGACAAATATCCAAACTATACCACCCAGCACTCTGTCAGTAGTAGCTACGACTTCCTGAGCCCTTACTAAAGGCCAGCCATCTTGCTATGCACTTGATCCCCATCTTCAGATCACCCAGGGTGGAAGCAAGAGAATCAGAGTTTGAACTGAGGCCTGGCCCACCTCCAAAACCCATGCCTGCACCTCCCTGTCTTTGTTTTGAACAATGGTTATGTTAGGACACTCAGCCGTGCATCCCACAGGGCCCTGCACTCAGAAAGGACTCATGTTTGCGATTTGATGATCTGTGGTTGGAAATTCTTAATTGTTTTGTTCTGGAATTTGTCTAATGGAACAATAGAGCACATGCTGGGGACTTGGAGCCTCAGTCCAGCACAAGGCCACTTCCCACTTCCCTTCCTCTCCTGGACCGGTTCTCACTGCCCATTCCCAGTCCTCTAGCATCTCAGGCCCTGCTAAGCCTCCTGCTCCCTTTCCATCTCCCCTCCTCCCTTTCCATCTCCCCCTCCTCTCAACCACTGCCACCGTTCATCTGGGTGTTGCCTCTGGCAGGGCCTGAGTGTGGGTGCAGAGAGGGCAGAAGGCAGGTGTGTGCCCTGCACTATCTGGGGTAGCAACTCTCCTCATCCTGGCTGGAAGGGCCAGAGTGCATTAGGCAGGTGGCTCAGCTGGGACCTCTCATTCAACTCCAATTCAGATACGGAGCATATCCAGGGGCAGAAATTGCAGTCCTTTGGGGATTGCCGATCTCCAGTGGGTGAAGAGCCAGACCAATGGGAAGAGGAGACTGAAGTCCCCACCCCTGGCCAAGGCCCCACATTTTCATCCTCTCCTGGGCCCAGCTAATGATGAACCTGGCTCTGTTTAGGTCCAGGGGTTTATGGGGACAAGTCATAGGAATTAGAACATGGTGATTCAGGGTATGGAGTGAGGACTCTCTTAGGGGAAGGGACTCCAGTGCTTCAACCTCACTTAGCTTAGTACTTTTTAGAATACAGTAGAATTCATATCTTCTATTTGAAAAAAAAAAAGATATAAATCAGTAGAAAAAAATGTGATGTCTAAAGACATCACAAACCAGAGAAGTGAAACAATGGTAGTGAACAGATGGGAAAGGGAGAGGCATTAGGTGTCAATTTCAAGACACCGAGTTTTGTCCTTTTGATTTTTTTGGTTTCTGTAGCTCAAGGAGGTCACTGTGTGTCAGCCTCTGGCCCAGCACAGGATGATCTGACATGTTTACAGAGGTAGTGCCCTGCTGCCCCATTCAAGGTCAAGTTCAGATGTAGCACCCTGTCTGCTGTCCTGTAGCTCCAAGTTTTTTGGATGTCCAGAGCATCGGGGCTGGAAGGAAAGGGACTTGTCCAAACTTCCATTTTTCCCAGAAGAAAACTGAGGCCCAGAGATCTGTCCCTTACCTACCCACTCACTGAGGACCGACACCACAGGTCTCATGGCTCTTTACCTGATTGAAAGGGGTAAGAGCTCACAAAGTATTTAATAAGTCCTAGGTGTAGAACTAAGCACTTCATACACATTAGCTCACTTGGTCCTCACAAAAACTCTACAAAGAAGATATTTCCAGTGAGTCTCATCAAAGGTACATTTGACTTTACACATCCAACTACGTGTCACCTTCCTGGAGGCTGCCATACAAGGTACCACAACTTGGGTGGTTTAAACATCAGAAACTTATTGTTTCACAGTTCTGAGGCTGGAAGTCCAAAATCAAGGTGTCAGCAGGATTGGTTTCTTCTGAGGGCTGTGAGAGAGAAGGTGTTCTATCTTCTCTCCTAGCTTTTGGTAGCCTCAGGTGTTCTTTAGCTTGTAAATGGCCTCTTCCTGTGTCTTCATATCACCCTCCCTCTGTGCTTAAATTTAAGCACAGGTCTCTGTGCTGAAATTTTCTCTCTCTTTTTTGAGACAAGGCCTTACCGTGTTGCCAGGCTGGAGTGCAGTGGCACAATCAAATCTCACTGCAGCCTCAAACTCCTGGGCTCAAGCAATGTTCCTGCCTCAGCCTCCCAAGTAGCTGGGACTAGGTGTGCACCACTATGCCCAGCTAATTTTTCTGGTATTTTTTGTAGAGACAGGATTTAGCCATGTTTCCCAGGCTGGTCTTGAACTCATGAGCTCAAGTGATCTGCCTGCTTTGGCCTCCCAAAGTGCTGAGATTACAGGCGTGAGCCACCGCACCTGGCCAATTTTAGAGGTTTTCAAGGGTAGCTCCCACCAAGAGGGATTCCTTCCTTAGGCACTGACAAATTGCAAATGTCACTGCCTTGTCCCCATCATGAAAAATGGCAACCCTGGAAACTCAGAGTGATTCAGGTCTTTCTTCAAGGTCACATAGTTACTGTACAGCAGGGAGGGAATTTAGTCATTGAGACCAGGCCTAGCCAACTCCACAATCTGTGCTCTATTGTCCATAGTTTGCCGCTGTGTCAAGGGGAGATTGCGTCTCTCCCACCACAAGCTCTAGGACTAAGCCCTGGAGTCTGCAGGGAGGCTGGGGTGGGATTTGGGGAATCTGTTTCCCTCTCAGAAGGGAGAGCATTTGTTCTTTATTCTAACTCACTTTGTTTTCGGAAAGAACTTGCCATATAGAGGCCCAGCCTGGGACTAGCTCCTGTATTCCTCCTTCTCTCTTGGGGTTTAGAGTTGCCTGAAAAGACAGGGAGAACCATCCTATTCCAAAGACAGAGAGAGATCTCCATTGAAAAGGGTTCTAGGGAGCAATATTTTTTTCCACAGATCAGTTTTAGGAATTAGTTTCTGTGAAATCCAGCATTTCTAATCTTGGACTAAGCAGGTGCCTAGGAGAGAAAACCATTCAACCAAGAACTTAAAGTCGAGGCAGAGGAATAAGAGGCAGGGGAGAGGTCCAATAGCTGGACCAAACTTAGAACAGACATCAGAAAAATTAAGCCAAAAGGTGGAAGGTTGGAAACTTTGGGACCTATCAGGTAGAAGCATATGAATGTTGATTTCAAGATCAAGCTCATTTTCTGGATCTGGACATAGGATTTACCTAAGGAGTAAATCAGATCAAATGTTAATCCTGTCTCTGGTTTTCTCTTCTTTATTTCCATCTTTCAGGTTCACAAAAGGTAAGAGTTAGTAGGTATGAGCATCCAAGCAATGCCTTCAAATTTACATGTATATAAAACAACCCCACATATCCAAAGACATCGTTTGCTGAGCCTCTCACATACACAGACTCTGCCGGAGTCCACAGAGCTCATCCTTTATTTGCGATTCCTTTTCGACATATGTGCTTGGAATTCAAAGGAAACAGGATCCGCAGGGGGATTGATTTATTTCTATTTGAAGACTGAAGAGAAGAGGCCCAGGAGTGTCTGATTGAGGAAGCTGGGCAGGAATCATGTAGGCTGGGCCCAGGGAAACGCTAGCCACAGAGACCTGCCTCTCCCTAAAGGACAGCCCCAGTGCCACTCCACTTCTACAGGGGCAGGTTCTGAAATGGAGGAGCTGAAGGCTGCCCTATGGTCACATTCTCTTTCCTCCCACTGGAGGACAGGGCACCAGCAAACAGCATCAGGGAGGCAGGAAAGCAAAGCATTGGCCTTAATGTCAGAGAGAACCAAGTTCAAATCCACACTCCACCACTTATTAGATGTTTGACCTCTGGCAAGTAATTTACCCTTGCTTGGACTCAGTTTTCCTATCTGAGAAATGGGGAAAATAATAATACTTCCCTTTTAAGGTGGTTATGAACATGAGATAAAATCATGCATGTGAGGTTTTTGGCATGTAGTAAGGGCTCAATGAAGGATGTGTATTGAATCAAATATAATTACGATGGTCTCTGTAAAACAAAAGTGGGGGCTGGTGCTTGTGCTTGGGTTTTGCATTGAAAATGGTCCTAGACAACAAGCTGATGAGAGTCCCCAGGGTAGATCAGGGTGAACTCAGGAGGCTGAGATGCCTTCAGTACCAACACAACAGTCATGGATCCCTTCCACCTTCTTGGTTGGGAAGTTCTGGCCACTTGGAGCAGCATTTAGACTCTGAAAATGCATGAAAGATGCAGAAAATAGAGCCCATGCTAGACTTGGTTCTCAGGAGAGTCATAGCCAAGGTCTCCTCTTGGAAGTCATGCTAAAGTGAACAGGGCAACTTCTCTCTCAGGCAGAGTAAAAGTGCAGATCACTTCCCCATTGGAGTCATGCCTTCGGTTACAACAATGGCAGCCTATCTTCATGGAGGGAGACTTACGCTACAGACACATCTCCAGGGGGATGGAAACTGGGTCATTTGGAGAATTCTGGAACAGAATGCTGAGTGGTACTTTGCTGTGGCATCAGAACCAGCAACTAGGACCCACAGGTGAAGACAAGGGCTCTAAAAAGACTTGCAAATAAGCGAGGGTCTGGGGTCCCCACTGGCCCACCAAGAGATGGCTCAACAACTCTGCTGCCGCTACCCCCATCCCACGGCTCTCTCCTCAAGCCTCCTTCCCTCAGTCAACACAAGGAAACTACTGAGCAGGCAGAGGCAGGGGAGGGAGAGGAACTAACAGGGATTTGGAGTTTATTGATCCAATGGACTGCTGTGATTCCCTCCTCCACATGAGAGATAGAGAGGGATGGGGCTTTTAGAGAATCCCTCATGGAGACTGGCAATGCCTGCAGGAAGGGGAGGCCAACATCTCATTTTCTCATTGCTCATGCTGAAGCCACAGATGCACTGATCTTCCTGAGAGTAACTGAGGAGGGGAGAAAAGGCTTGGAGAAGGAGAGAAGGTGGGCAGAGAGAAAAGGCAGCAGCACGGTGCCCTGAACCCCCATGGTTTGATGAGGCATGGGGCATGAGTTGCACATAGGCCGAGCAGACCTGATAGGAGATTCCCAGGCTTGAGTTCTTTACCAGCTCAAAAGCAGGAGCTGGTGGGGTGGGTGTCCAGATTAGAGACCCACTTCCCCCACCCCAGAACTCCCTCCATGATTTTCATATGTTCCCAACAAGAGGCCTGTCACACAGCGGGTGTGATTAGGGAGTCAGTGTCAGTAAAGAGAAGACCCTGAGGTGGGAGGATTGCTTAAGGCCAGGAGTTCAAGATCAGCCTGGGTAACATAGGGAAACCCTGTCTCTACAATATAAATTTAAAAATTAGCTGAATGTGGTAGTGTGTACTTGTAGTCCTAGTTATACAGGAGGCTGAGGTGGGAGGATCACTTGAGACCAGGAGTTGGAGGCTGCAGTGAGCTGTGATCGTGCCACTGCACTCTAACCTGGGTGAGAGTGAGATCCTGTCTCTAAAAAACAAAAGAGAGAGAGAGAGAGAGAAGAGAGAGAGAGAGAGAGAGAGAGAAGACCATGAACCATGACAACTCCAGGTGAGTGAGACACATTTTTCCCTACCCTAACAACTGAAGTAGGGGGAGGAGAAATAAATAATTGTGATCCCCTCCCATCCAAGTCCAAAATACCCAGGGGGAGGAGAGAGTATGAATGTTAAATTGGATATAACATTGACCTAGATTAGTACTGAGTAGGTAAGCCTTTTTCAGTGAAAGGGATCAGAGGGCTACTTTGGGTTAGCTATAATGGAGTGACGGAGGCCGGTGGGCATGGCTGGGCAGAGGGAGGGCTTGGGCTGAGGTGCAGCTCCACTGATGAACCTGCAGGGTGAATGGTGTCCTCCAAAATTCATACGTTAAAGTCCTAGCCCCAGAATCTCAGAATGTGACCTTATTTGGAAACAGAGTTGTTGCAGAAGATCAGGTCATACCAGTGTAGGGTGGGCCCCAATCCGACATGAGTGGCATCCTTATAAAAGAACACTGCGTGAAGATTGGAGCTATGCTGCTACAAGCTGATGAACTACCAGAAGCCAGAAACCAGGAGAGAGGCTGGGAACACGTCCTTCCCTAGCACCTTCAAAGGGAGGAGGCCCCGCTGACACCTTGATTGCAGACTTCTATCCCCCAGAACTGTGAGACAATACCTTTGTATTGTTCTAAGTCACCCAGATTGTTTCACTTCCTTATGGCAGCCCAGGAAACCGATATGACCAGTCCCATGGGGAGCTCTTAGGGGGCTGGGATGGCCCTTTGGGGTGTCTCAGTTGAGTCTAGGGGCCTGTGAACCTCCTCACTGGCCAGTCGTTGTATGTGCACTGCTCCTTATATTCAAGGGTCACAAGCTGGGAGGCTGTTCCCTCTGATGGAGGCTCCTTTCTAGGGAGCTGCTCAACTGTGAGCCATCAGCAGCCAACACTCCCTGCCAGGACTGAGCCTAAGGTACAAGAAGTGAGGCATCACCAGGTGCAAAACTTCAGATGGTGCCACACCTAGCAATCAAGATAAGTAATATTTTGATGAAAAATTATATAAAGAAGTTAACCATCCATGATGAATAAACATCTCTCAAAATATTAAGTCAAACAGGAGCAGTAGTACTAATGTTTCCCTTTGCTGTGGGCTGTAACATGGCTTGGCATGGCATCCCCCTGAAGCTGGGGATAGGAGTGCCTTGGGCTTGAAGGAGACAGCTGAGCGGTACACCACAGTGTTCCCTACACCCAGGAAGAAAGAAAGCCAGGTTTAGGACCTAGGCAGTAGGATCCCACAGCCTGGATGCTTAATCACCACCCTCTACTGCCTGGAAGCATCTAGAGGAAGTATTTTAAGGGAAAGAAATGATGGGAAGAACAGAGGCACACACTCAGAGAAAGCGGGAAGTGTCGTAAAGAGTGTTGTGGCACAAATCAGGTTTACTAGTTGCTCTGTGAAATGTCAGTGCCTACTTGCTTGGGGAGGCAAGCAGCTGGGAGCTGGGTCATAACGTTCTGGGGTCTGTTTTATGGACATGCAGACCCTTCTGAAGTCAGATCAGGAGAGGCGGGTGCCACCTCGGCCACCGAGGAGGTTATGGTGCTGCCATTGGCACAATCGAATCAAGGTCATGATGTCAAGGACAAGAGTGTTGGCCTGTCCCTCTCTCGCCATCAATCCAGGCTTTCGAGTGATGTAGGGCTCCTGCCTAGACATGTTCCCAGCTGCTTAAATGACAAATCTGGTAGGTTTTATGTCCCCAGTGCTGGGTTTTTGAACTTGAGTCCAATGGGCTCCAGGCTGGGATGGATGGATGGACAATCTCTTCACATTGACCCCTACCCTTCATCCCAAAGGCAGCCTCCCCAAGGCCACCTGAGTAATTCACTCTGCTCCTTCCAGGCCTTGATTTCTGCTCCTCCCCCCATCCGCTGCCAGAACCTAAAACAAGAGGCAACCTTCCCTTGCTGAACTGTTATAAATTCCCAGCTTAGCAGATTTCAGGCTGATTGCCTGGGCTCAGTTGTCTCTGTAAATGAGGCTCCTCACTCATGATGGATGGCCCCGCTCTCTGAGCACACATTTTACCTGACTGGAAGCACCACCGCTAACTATTTAACAATATTGTTTCTCAGCCAACTCCTTTGGATGGCATTGTCCCTGGGTTGATAATTTCTAATCAATAAAAATTGTCAGCAGGAACTAGTAACCCGCCTCATGGTGAATGACAGAGAATGTGTCTTGGCCTTGAGCTCCGAGGGCCCCTTGCCTTCTGAATAAACATAGCACCGAAGGTTATTCTCTGTTCTTCTCGTCAAGCTTAAATTTAGCAAAATTAGGATATGGATTTTCCTTTATTCTCTGTGATCACAAATGTAATGTCAGAATTTTTTCCCAGAGAGCTTTTCATCCCCCCCTCTACTTCATGTCAAGTTTGTCAGAACCATAATTTATTCATATTTTTGACCTCCAGGGAGGACAATATCCAAAGGGTCAGGGAGTATTATTGGATGTCAGGATGGAAATTCACCGTGCCAGCTCCCTTTACAACATTACATTTAATCAAGCCACACAAATGTGGCTGAGACATTCCCCGCTGCAATTACCCCTGAAGGGTTACCACTCCTTATTAGGAATTACACAATTTTTATGCATTTACCAACATCCTCAGTGAGGGAAACAGTCGGAGCCTGCCTGGTTTTTTCTGTAAGGAAGCGGAGGTCTGTGGTTTCTGCCCTCTTCTTGGGTCACAACGGTGACCTCCCCAGGAGCTGCTTCGAGGCCAGGACAGGGACGAGGGGTCATGGAGCATCCTGCAGTGGGCCGGGCCATCTCCTTTGTGTGGCCCTTTGCCAGGCCACTCTGAGATCTGGCTTATCCTTGAAGGGCTCACGGTACAGTGCTTTTACACAGAATGTCAAAGCCCAGGCACCTCCTGAAGCTTAATGATTTTCTGAGGACTGTGCAGAGAGGCCTGGGGGTTAGGAGGAGGAACAATTAATCAATGCTAAATAATAACAATAGTTATTCTGATTCATGAAGGGAATAAATCCCTCATTTCTGGCTCATAACAGATACAGTGCAAGCGTACATGGCAAACCCTGTGAGCTTGTTAGAATTTTTGCCAAGCCACATCTTGCCTGTCTTCCAAAGGGTCCTGTTTTCCCAGTCATTTTAAACTGCTTGGAAAGAGCTTTCATAAACCCCACAGTATTTTGATTGGTTTGTCCCCATCCCCCTTGAGGTAGCCTGAAGATATGGTACTGGATCAATTCAGGCAGTGGGTGAGTATCAGGCTAAAGGCTTTGGAGCCAGCCAGACCTGTGTCTATATAGTGGTCCCATCACTTTCCTTCTATATAACTTTAATTGCCTCACTTAACCTCACTGAGCCTCAATTTCCTGCTCTGCAAAATGAGGGCAGTCATTGTGCCTACCCCTAAGAACATTGAGATGGTATAATATACTGAATATGAATTGAGGTGGGGAACATTTTATTTTCTTTGAAGCTGGTACAAGAGAGAGCCTCTGATGTGAAAAGAACACCTTGATTAGCTCACTTGGGGTTCGGCACCCAGGGCCTGGGTATCAACTGTATCCAGGCTTCAGAGGCAGACAGAGACTGCACACAAAGGAAAGGAAGAAGAAATGGGAAGAGGGGGGTGGGAGTAGGGACTTTGTGGTCGGGGGATGGTGGCAGAAGGAAAGGGCAAATAATATGGGCAATGGTGTGCAAGCACTCTTCCAAGTGACCTTTTCTCCCAAATCTTCCAGAGTCTGAAACACTCAGAAACTGCCTGGTGAAGTTGTATTCTTCATGGACACTGTACTCTTGAATTCAAGTGGCCTAGGTCCCAGAGACAGGCGACAGGGGAGGGGGAACCCTGTAACTCTCGCAGGAGGTAAGAGAAATCTTCAGGAAGAACTTGGGCTTCAAAAGGTAATAATGATCAAGAAACTGTTGCTGATTGCCATGATCAATGCCAGGGGTCCCCAACAGATGTTTAGCATTGTGCGTGGCTTCTGGTAAAATGCACAGTAAACTGTTGCTTTGATAAATGTTAGAACTGTCCTCCCAGTGTGGATGAGCTGGCACGGGAGCTTGATTCTCGAGGAAAATCAGGACCGGAGAAACAGCCTCCCACCTTCTAACACCTATAGACTTTTGAGAAAGAACTAGAAGAACCGATGGCTGTTAATAGTACCAAAAAAGTGGGCCATTGAGAAATGGGTCCTGTGAAGAATTTTTATCTTGTCAAGAGTTTGTAGGTCTCGTATGTCTTACACATGTATTAGTATAGGTCGTTTGTATTGTGAGTTTATTTTGTAATTCAAATGTACCTGCTAAAGTTTCTGGCAGCTGAGGTGGGAGAAGCCACTCTCCCTGTTGCTTTCCATCTAGGGGGCAAAGCAAGGGTCTCTTCCACACTGCCCTCTGCTTGCAATGCCCTCCCCCTCATCTCTGCAGATCTAAACCCCACCGAACCTTCCAGGTCCATCTTGGATGCTATTTCTCCGTAAAGATTTCCGTAATCCTATAAAGGGTGCCTCTTGGTTCGGCACACCCACTGTAGCTGGAGCTGCCCTCTACTGTGGCACTTGCCACTTTTGAAGAGCACACCGGTTGCACAGTGGACCTGTGACATTCACAAGGGGTGTGCTCGGGGTCTTTGCCATGGACTACAGCCACGCTGACACCTCGATTTTTGACTTCTGGCCTTTAGAACTGCAGGAAAACAAATTTCTGTTGTTTTAAGCCAGCCGGTTTGTGGTACTTTGTTACGGCAACCACAGGAAACTAGGACAGCTGGTTTATGCTGAGATCGCGTGGTGACAGTGATCTTCCAGGGACTCTGTCTGCTGGCCAGGGAGGATTCTTTGGGTGGCACCATGGCTGTGAGGATATAGAGGAGGTGCAGGCCAAGATGCAATCACTGCAATGACCAATGCCCCCTAAGAAAGCAGCTTGCATTGTGCTTCCTTACATCCTGCAGCCATGCTGGGCGGCAGGCTCACAGCTGGGAGACCAAACTTCTGTCCCCAGCTCTGCCACTCACCTTGGTCAAGTCATCTCTCTGCTGTAAAATAGGGACACACTGCCTTGGAATTTTTCCTTCACTTGTGAAGCTTGGCATAATCTCTCCAACTAGATGGACATCCTTGGAGGGGAGAAATGTTATCTCCTCCCTCCTGCCCCATGTACTCAGTATTTATTAGGTATTTATTGTACAAAGCCAAAGGCGGATATGGCCACGTCTGTTTCACTTACTACTCTAGATCCAGTGCCTGGCAGGTACTTGGAGTTCAATAAAGGTTCACTGAACAAATGAGTGGTACATTAATAAACAAAGGCTGGGTACTGAGCTACTGAGTAAAAGGACTGAACCCTGGGTCTGTCCCGTACAGGCTGCTTGGTGTTCACTTTGGGGTAGGATGCACATTGTGCACCTGGAGTGTTTTCAGTCCTGGTTGTGATTATCTTTTGCATCTCAGATTGAGGGGGATGGGGGAGCAGTTCTGAGGGGATCAGGCCGAGCTCTGCTATTGACCTCACAGCGCTGAGGCCTCCAGTTTTCCATCTGCTAATAGGAGAATGGGTGTGGATGGGGTGGGGACAGAAGAGTCCAGGATGGGTTCAGAGGGTGGTGGTGTGGCAAAGTTGCCCCAAAGACAGGATGGGATTTGATGGGATTTGGCTTCTCTGGATTGCCACAGCCTGGAGAATGTCTGAGTATTCCCATTGAACTTTGAGTTGAAAATGACCAACCAAATGAAATTAATTCGGCACTTAGACTAAGATCAGGAAGGCATCAACAGAGATAAATAAATATCAAGGCAGTCTCCTCTCTGCAAGACCTCCCTCCTTCCAAACTCCCTCTTTTCTTTTCTTCTCTTTTTAGAGCCAAAAAAACAAATATCTTCATATTTCCATCTTGTGGCCCTGCACTCAACTGGAAATACATTTTGATGAAATTTGAGCAGGTTTGCCTCATTAGGTTTTTCTGTTCATCCTTGTCAAGATTTCCCACTTGACCACTGTGGCATTATTTCCTTGGTTAGCCATCTCAGGGGAGAGGGGTAGTGGCTGAGAAAGGAAAGGTTTAACGAGGAGTTGCTCACCCTGCATTGCCATCAGCCCCTTCAGCCCCCATGGAAACAGCACATTCAATTTAAGGAGGACATCAGATTACAAGTTCTGCTGACCCCTTCTCCCTCACCCGACCTCGCTGCTCCTGAGCCCAGCCTCTTTGGGGAAGTGGGAGTGGGAGGCTGTCCTCCTTGGATTGAACCTGGATGGAAAATCAGCTCCTAGGAGCTCAGTTTCCTTGAAACAGAATTGATGGCTCCCTCTTTTCCAGAGGAATGTTTACAGCTCCAATTTCTACAATTTACATCCAGCCTTCTTTCCCCAAAGCTTCTAGCACTGCTCGTATCAGAAGGGACTACTTATTTCCCGAAACCTTTTTGCATTATTAGTTTCATTTATTATTTTTATGTTTTCTGTTTAGTCCATGTACATATAATTTCTCTGAGATCCCTGGAGCAATTGACAATGAGTTGGGAGCCATCATCTCTTAGCAATCAGAGGCTAAGATGCAGTCAGGTGCTCCAGGGAAAAGGTTTCCAGCCTGTGCATTTAAAATTAGCCCCAATTAACCCCTCATCAACTAGCCCAAAAATATCCATTCAGATGTTACCAAACCGTTTACACCCCTTCTTGTCTGTTTGAGAGAGTGTAGGGCTTAAGTGGAGAAAATGTGAAGTTTAACTTTTCAGAGAGCTTAAATACCCTTCTTTCACATTCGTTCATCTTTTGGGGATACTTAAAGTCTGTGAAAACTGGAGTGTAAAAGCTCCATAATTGTTTTTAAGTAGAAAGGCAATCTGATTTTACTTTGCTTTTGAAAATTGTGGTATTTTCATGAAATACATGAAACATAAGCAGAACCGCTGTGTGTCCTATAAGACCTGCTAGGACTTTGCAGAGGAGCCTGTGCTTGGTGACAATAATCATCACGGGAAGCCCCCCCATCACTTTCAGAACCAGCAAAACCCATTGACTAAGCAACCTTTCTAGAATAGTGTTTAGCAGACACATTTTGAATTATCATGAGCGCCAAAAAATCTCATAAATGAGCATAAGCTAGGTGGGATGGCTCACACTTGTAACTCCAGCACTTTGGGAGGCCAAGGCAGGAGAATCACATGAGGCCAGGAGTCTGAGGCCAGCCTGGATATCTTAGTGAGAACCCCATCTGTACAAAAACTGAAAAAAATATATATTAGCCAGGCATAGAGGCATGCACCTATAGTACCAGCTACTCGGGGAGGCTGACATTGGAGGATTTCTCAAGCCCAGGAGGTTGAGGCTGCAGTGAGCTATGATTGTGCCACTGCACTTCAGTCTGGTTAACAAAGTGAGACCCTGTCTCAAAATAAAGAAATTAATACATTCTTACCTGGCTTCTAAGGAATAGTAGTGTCCCTTAAAAGGGTTTCTGTTTGTCTGTGTGCAAGAAAATTGCTGAGAGCAGCTGTTTTGGTGACTCAGTCTGGAAAATAGCTTCTTTGGTCCTTGGAAAGTCCCAGAAGAATCACAATGATTCTGTCGATAGTGTCATGGCGGGCATGTGGGAGGCACATGGAGTCGAGTGGCAGGACCATTGTGTCCCTCCCAAGAGGAGAGAGAGCAGGGTTTGGAGGAGCTAACAAATGGCCCAGAAAAGGTACTCAATTAGGGCTGGATAAAATAACCACTTCACAGTATTCACAGGTGAGATCAGAAATCATAAGGTAGCCCTGGTGCCAATCAGCAAGGTCTATAAATATTTGTTGTATTGAGTGTGATGCAAGCCTCCTTCTCATGAGTTAGTTTTGGCTGAGGTGGCCATAGAGCTTAGAAGGGCTGTGGGATCCTGGGGTGAGGAGGGCAGCAGTAACTCAGAAAGGCAGGGCTGAAACCTCTTTACCTTCCTCCGGTAGACTGAGCCCTACCTACACAGTTGGCTGGGAGGACAAGTAGAGGGTTACACGGAAATCCAACAGGTATAGCCTCAGAAGGATTTTAACAATAGTCATGGCCATACCTGTCCCCATAATCAAGTCAACATTATCAAAATGCTTTTCCAAAGAACCGACTTTCATGGTAACTTTTCCCCTTAATCAATTTGGAATGGAAAAAGCAAGGCAATTCTTGATTGTTCTGGAAACCTAAAGTCAGGACACTGACCATAAATAGCTATCACCAAGTGCCACAAAGATAACAGTGCTGGCTGGGTTCTAGACACCTGGCCCTGCTTACCTCCTAAGTCATCATGAACCTGGGTAACATGACGAGCTCATGTGGCCACTCTAGCAGCTTCTTATAAGGCTTGAAAGCAACAGCGATCCAGAGAATAGACATATGGCCTAGACTTTCGGCTTCCTTGAGAAGTTCTGTTTCCCACATGAGAAGGGAGGAAGAGGACTCAGAGAGTCACTTAATTTTCTGCGTAGCTGCAAATAGTGTGGAGTGTGCAATTTTATTTACTTGCTTAGACATCTGGAAAACTGAGGTCACAGTTTCACCTAAAAGCAGCTGCAAGAAAAAAAATGTCAATAGGCTACAGCTTTGCCCTCTGAGAACAAAACCCTTCTCTGGCCCATCTTCCAAAGGGAGGGGCTCAGGTGGAGCTTCCTGGCTGTGGGATGGTGAGGGATGGAAGCTACCTCTCAACCCCTATAACAAAGAGATTGCAGGCAGGCCCAGAAGTTGTGAGTGTGAGAGACTGTCTCATATTTTTTTAATGAAAAAATGATACTTCATCTTTCTAATGACAGATAACTTGGATGTGACTTACAGTAATATATGCCTTTTTTAATACATGGCTCATCATCTCAGGGTGACGGCAGTATGAAGGATGGTGCAGCAGACAAAAGGTTAATAGAGCATCGGGCCTTTTTTAATTGAAAAAATGACTGAGGGGCCCCACAGCAGACCAAGTGGTAATAGTATTACAGGCTGTAAGTACTGTTCTGGAGACATGCTATTCATTTGGGGGTAGAGTAATGGACATCAAACCAAGTCCCTATGCCTCAGCATGAACGGGAGTCCATTCCTAAGGAGGTTAATAAGAAATATACAGTATTTTTCGAAGTATTCTTCAAAATATGTTCACAGTATTTTAAAGAGTGCTCTAGGAAAGGATCCAGTGTGAAGCAGATAATGTCTTCCTTTTTTTTTTTTTTTTTTAACTGGATAAAGATATAAAAATGAGAAAGTGGGGCTGGGCATGATGGCTCACACCTGTAATCCCAGCACTTTGGGAGGCTAAGATGGGCGGGTCACTTGAGGTCAGGAGTCCGAGACCAGCCTGACCAACATGGCGAAACCCCATGTCTACTAAAAATACCAAAAAAAAAAAAAAAAATTAAAAAAAAATCCAGGTATGGTGGCATGTACCTGTAGTCGCAGCTACTCAGGAGGCTGAGGCAGGAGAATCATTTGAACTGGGGAGGTGGAGGTTGCAGTGAGCTGAGATTGCACCACTGCACTCCACCCTAGGTGACAGAGACAGACTCCATCTCAAAAAAAAAAAAAAACAAAAACAAAAGAGAGGGTGGGCAAGGAAGTGCTCTGAGGGTGTAAATAGGAACTTCTCCCTTCAGCTTGCTCTTTTTGTAACTGCATTTGTTCATACTGAGACTTTCAGAATCTCCCAGGTACCTCGGAATCTGCAGCCTTCGAGCCATGTGGTACATGCAGCTGCTCCCATGAATGAGTGAACATGTGAATGGCTCAGCCCTAAGTAAATAAGGGCTGTCGCAAAACTGTCCCCAACTCAGGAGGGGTTGATCCTCTCAAGCTCACCATGCTTCTGTGCCACTCCTGGCTGGCACCTTGTTACCCTTTACACAAGTGAAGACAGATGGAATGATTAAATGGAATGAATATTAGGCATCTCCTCCTGTACACAAGGCCCAGGATAAGGCATTACCTCAAAAGATGTAAAGGTGAGTAGACAGAGGACTTCCCAGCAAAGAGCTGACTATCTAACAACTATTTTCTTTTATTTTTGAGACAGAGTCTTAGTCTGTCACCCAGGCTGGAGTGCAGCAGTGTGATCTCAGCTCGCTACAACCTCTGCCTCCCAGATTCTAGCAATTCTCATGCCTCAACCTCCCGAGTAGCTGAGATTACAGGTGCACGCCACCATACTCGGTTAATTTTTAGTAGAGGCAGGGTTTGACAGAACCTCAGGCAGAGGGAGCGCTGAAGTCATGTTGGTAGCTTGAAATTGGCCATGGTAGGAATATTTACAGTACAGATACCAGCCAATGCTTCCAATCAAGGCGTTGTTTTTCATTTCTGGAGAATTGGTTGTTAAAACTTACCTGCAGTGCCTCTGCTTCCACCTCCACATTCCCAACTATCAACCTACATCTTCTTTCCTTTGAAACCATAGTTCCTGAGAGTGGTTTATACTTCTCTACCCCCACTTTCCACAAATTGTATCTACTTATCTCCAAAAGCAATGAAATTTTTGCCTCCACTCTTGCCACCAAAGTCAGCAGTGACCTCAGTCCATTTGAACTCCACAGCATTTGGAACTGCTGACCTTCTCTCCTTCTTGATAGACCTCCTTCTACATCTCCTTTGGCTGGTGTTGGTTTCCCTGCCTCTCTGATTAGCCTTTGCCATTTCCTCTGGGTCCTGTGGTTGTGCCTTTTCTCTTATTCCTAGACTTACCAATCTAATCTACTTTACGATGTCAAATATGACCCAAATCCTCTTGATGTCTGTAATGATGCTTTATGTGCAATGCCAATGCACCACATCTCCTCAGCCCACTGGATTTTAGTGGAGCTATGCTGAACAGCTCCATGCACCCAGAAAACTGTTCTGGGTGTCTCTTCACCTTCTTGTCTCGGAGATTTTTTTAAAGCTGTAGAAGGCCCAGCTTGAGTGCAGGAAGTATGGCGGAGTTAGCACTCTCTGCGTGCAAACCTCAGCCAATGGGGGATGTGAGTAAAGGGATAAATACTCCAGCTTCTATACTTTAGAGGGATAGTTCTGAAGTGCTGTGTACATAGTTTCTCCATCTCCAATGAGCCTGAGCACTGAGGTAAGCAATGCAATGACACAGTCTTTATTGGCTTTTCTTCATCCCTGGTCTCATTTTTGCCTCTTCTTCACTCTGTTTCCTGGCATCACCTCCCAACTAAACCAGCTGTACTTATGGCTGTGTCTCAGATTCCCCTTTTGGGAACCCAACTTAAAATACTCTAAGGCTGAAATTTTAGTGTCAGACTCACTTCTGATCTTCCTATCTGTAGCACCTACATCATTTCAAGACCAACCTGATGTTAAACACATGATGCTGACTTCTGTCCCTCCATCTCTGCATGCTGGATCAACCCATAGCAGCAGAGTCCACTCAGGTTCCTAAGCTAGAAATCCCAGAGCAGATTTCTCTCTTTTGCTTCAGCCACCTCATCAAATTATTCAAGTCTTCTAACATGGAAATGGCTTTTGAATCTGTCCACTGGGCTCAATAGAAGCGGATAGAAAATCATCAACTCACTAAAGGCCTTTTCTCCTCCAGCAAAGAAATTTTGCAAGCATTTCCCTTGCACGCATGCGCGCGCACACACACACACATACACACACACACACACACACACACACACGTAGAACGGCAGTTTTGTAGGCTCAAATACTTACAAAATATCAGAAAAATGCTCTTTCTCTGCGAGTACATATACCGTGGTTGAGATGTTTTCTTCCCTCTTTTATAAGAGGCTGCCATTTCAACCACTAAAATCACAAAAAAAGTTATGGCTTAGTTTTATAAGCTTGTTTTTTTTTTGAAATGCTGAAATAGTAGTTGTAATATGACAAAGTCTATAGCCCATTGGACAAATTTTGCTTTCTTAAGCTTCTGGGGTCTGGACCCTCTTACCAGCCCTGAGGTCCTGGCAGGAACTTAGGTAGAACAATATATAGACGCACACATCTGATACTCCAAATCCTAACAGCCAGGACACTACTCTATTTTCAGGGCTGCTAGACCAGAAGTGTCACTTTTTCAAATGTCACCATGCATGGCACCCTTTCCCCAAAAGACTGCAATTTTTTAGATCAAAAGCTAGCCTGGAGTTCTCCTGAGACAATAACTCCCGAGGAATTTGGGATTGGGAGTTAAAGAGGCTGACTCACTCAGTTGCCAACATTGGCTCTTATGTAAAACTATTAGCTAATGCAGATTCTCTTGGCTATTGAGGGGCCATATTGAGGCTACCATATTGAGGCTACCATATCGAGGCTATCACATTGAAACAATGATCAATGGTTGACATTGACAAGCATCAGAAAAGCCAGTCTGAAGAAAGAAGCAGGAGAAAGGTGCAGAAAGAAACATAGATGAGACCCAAGAGAACCCAAAAAGGCACAGAGTCTAGTTGTTTGACATTATAAACAATACTTTAATGAATATCCTAACACATACACATTTTTCTATATCTCTGATTCTTTTCTTATGATGAATTTCTGCAGATGGATTGCCTGGGCCAAAGAATTTTTATATACGTTGCCCAGTGGCCCTGAAAAAATTTTTGTATCAATTTTTGCTACTACTTACAGTCTGTGTGTGAGTTCTTGTATTTTTTTTTTTTTTTTTTTCTGAGATGAAGTTTCGCTCTTGTTGCCCATGCTGGAGTGCAATGGCACGATCTTGGCTCACTGCAACCTCCGCCTCCCAGGTTTAAGCAATTCTCCTGCCTCAGACTCCTGAGTAGCTGGGACTACAGGCACCCACCACCACACCGGCTAATTTTTGTATTTGTAGTAGAGATGGGGTTTCACCACGTTGTCCAGGATGGTCTTGAACTCCTGACCTCATGATCCACCTGCCTTGGTCTCCCAAAGTGCTGGGATTACAGGAGTGAGCCACCACACTTGGCCAGAGTCCTTGTATTCTTATATTCTCTAGATATTATTCTTTAAAGAAAAAAAATTGGGGACTATTTGAATAACCTAAACATTCTCTTCATAGGAAAGGAAAGAAAAATGGAGGTTTGATATATGGAAAGATGCCCAGACTCACTTGTAATTGAAGAAATGTAAACTGAAACTATCCTAAGATACCACTTTTCACTCATTGGTTTGGTAAATTCCAGAAGCTTGATAACATACTCTATTGGCAAGGCTGTGGAGAAGCAGGCACACTCATACATTTTGGTTGGATATGTAAATTGATGAAACCTTTGTAGAAGGCAATTTGGCAGTAGCTTTCAGAATTAAAAATGCATGCAGCCTTGGTCCCAGTAATTTCACTTCCTGGAATTCATTTTACAGATACCCTGGCATAATTGAGAAATGATGTATGTTCAAGGTTACTCATTGCAGCATTGTTTATAAGAGTAAAAACATAGGAAAGCATCTAAGTAAATTATCATACATCTATACAATGAAAAATTATTTAGTGATAAATAAGGAGAAAGCTCTTAACACACCCATATGAAAAATTCTCTAATGTATATTGGTAAGAGGAAAAAGCAAGGTATGAAACTTTATGTATACTATGCTATAATTTATTTAAAGAGATTAAAATAAAAAATAATAATGCATACTGGTATTTGCTTGTATATATGAAAAGAACCTCTGGAAGTATACACTGGTAATTAATATCAGCAGTGATATAGTTTGGGTGTGTCCCCACCCAAATCTCTCCTTGAATTGTAGTTGCTGTAATACCCATGTGTCCTGGGAGGAACCCGGTGGGGGTAATTGAATCATGAGGGCAGCTACCCGCATGCTGCTGTTCTCATGATAGTGAATGAGTTCTCACAAGATCTGATGGTTTTATAAGGGATTTTCCCCCTTTGCTTGGCAAGTCTCTTCCTATTGCCATGTGAAGAAGGATGTGTTTGCTGCTTCTTCCACCATGATTGTAAGTTTCCCAAGGCCTCCCCCTGCCATGCTTTCCTTATAGCGGCATGAGAGTGGACTAATACAAGCAGTTACCTGTTTAAGGTGTGATCAATCCTATCCACGTCGGGGACAGGATGGGAGAAAAATGTTCACTGAATTCTTTGCTATTTTTTTTTATTTTGGAACTAAGTAAATCTATTTACTGTCCAAAAATAAAAAGCACTCATTTTCCAATTTAAAATTTTAATTTGCCTTAAGATATTTCATAAGTTTGAGCATGTTTCATAGATATATTGGTCATTTTAATTTATTTTTTAAATAGAGTCTCGCTCTGTTGCCCAGGTACAGTGACACGATCATAGCTCACTACAGCCTTGGACTCCTGGGCCCAACAATCCTCCCACCTCAGCTTTTAAGTAGCTGGGACTACAGGCACATACCACCATGCCTGGCTATTTTTTTTTTTTTTTTTTGGTAGACATAGGGTCTCATTATGTTGACCAGGATGATCTTGGACTCCTGGCTTCAAGGGATCTTTCTGCTCCATCTCCCAAAGGACTGGGATTATAGGCCTGAGCCTCCACCTGGCGCCATTTGCATTTCTTGTGTGGGAGTACCTCTTTCATATCATTTGCCAATTAAAATTGAAGCTTCTTTTCTTATTTAATATAAGTTCATCTATATATTAAGACACTAACCTCTGTCTTCCGTATATGTTTCAAATGGTTTCACTAGTTTGTTGTTTACCATTTAAATGTTAATAATATTTGATTTGATATGTTGGAATTTTATTATATAGAGTTGAATTTATCTGTTCTTTTATTTGTAAACATTCCTTTGCAAATATGATTTTTAAATGATTAGCTTTTCTAATATTTACCTGTATTTTCTTTGAGTTTTTTAAAGAGTTATTCTCATGTAAATTCTCAATTCTTTTGGAATTTATTGTTACATACTGTATAAAGCTAGACAACAGCTTTTCTTTTTAGCAAACAGCTAGCCAGCTGCCCTTAAACTATTTACTAAGTCATCCTGTGCCCACTAACTTGAAATGCCACCTTCATTGTAAATTATTTTTTCTCTTGGGGCTATTTCTGAGCTTTCCATTTTGCTCCTCCATTGATCTAATCTGCCTAGACCTGCAGCAGACCAAGCTGGTACTTGTTAAGGAGCCATTGTGGGCCAGGTGTCATGGCTCACACCTGTAATCCCAGCACTTGGGGGTGCAGAAACAGGTGGATTGCTTGAGCCTAGGAGTTCCAGACCAGCCTGGACAACATGGCAAAACCCCACTTCTATGAAAAAATAGAAAAATTAGCTGGGTATAGTGGCACATGCCTATGGTCTCAGCTACTTGGGAGGCTGAGGTGGAAGGATCAGAAGTATAACCTCAGCTCAGGGAGGATTCTCAATGGAGAATCCACTTAATTCCAGTTTGGCCACTTAATAGCATTTCTGTGTTATCTTCAAAAGTCATATATTCACTCTGACCCTCAGGATCTTTGCTGCTGAAATGAGGATAGTAGTCCTTACCTCATAAAGTTAGTGTGAGGATTAAAACAAGTGATACTTTTAAACACTCCTGGCACAGGGCTGACATATAGGAGGGCCTCAGTAAAGCTTTGTTTATTCATTCTTTCAAGGTCTTTTCATCAAATATATATGAATGTTTTGATTGATTCATTCTTTCCTCCATTATCACAAGCTTGGTTCTGCTGAATTAACTTCTCTCATAATGGCTTCTTAGAAAAGAGTCTAGGCAAGACTGCAGATGGGTTCCAGATAGCTTAAAGCCAGATAAGATCCCTAACTACCTCCAGTTGGGGTTTCGACCATTTTAGGTTTTGTATAGTGAGAAGGACAAGATAAAGACAAATGATGCTGAGCTTAGTGAGAAGCATAAGCCTCTGATAGGTGTCCATGTACATATATGTCTGTGTGTTCCTATATGTATGTGTGTGTGTGTGTGTGTGTGTGTGCATGTAAATGAATTCAGTGTGTTTGTTTCCAGAAATGGCCAGGTAGTGCATATTCCAGAGACCCAGAGAAAGAAAGATAAGGTCTTAGGTGTACCTCGGAAGGCAGTCTCTTCCATGTTCTCTCTCCCCCTCCCCCACTCTTTTCCCTCCTACCTTTCTTTTTCCTCAAGCCCACACCTTCTGCTCTCCCCAGAAGACTTGGAGTTGCTATCATATTTCTGTGGCAGCTCCTGGAGCTTCCAAGCTGAGGTGTCAATCAAATTTCCCTTTTCTTTGAAAGAGCGTGGTGGAATCTGTCAGGGGAATGGAAGAAGGTGGGGGAGGTGGGAAGAGGCAGTGGGTGTCAAATGTGAATGTGGAGGAAAATGAGTGAGGATGGAGAGCAGGCCCTCACAGGCTCTGGGGGAGCCTCCACTGAACTCCCCCAAACACAGCGGCCTTCTCCCTCATCCAGTCTCCTGCAGACATTGCACACTCTTTGATTCAGCTCTGTGGCTGTGCATCTGCATGTTTTTTTACTAGGTAAACAGCTCACGTTTCAGGAGTTAATTATTTGCTGCCCCCCCCGCTTCCACCAACCCCAGGTCCTAGCACGGTGCCTGGAATATAACAGACACTCAGCAAACAACTTGCTATATGAATTAGTGCATGCATGAATCCTATGTGTGTTCTGTTGGTTGACAGTGAGTTTTCTACAATGCCACATGATCATGCCACTCAGCCCTTATGATGTGGCATGGATAAGCATATGCTGCACCCCTAAATAGACTGGCTTGTCCCTGGGTGTTAATGGGGTGACTTAGATGTCCCTCTTTTCTTCGGGGATAACCTCATTGAAGTATCTATCCTGGCTCTTGGAATCGATGTAGAAGTTGCAGGTCTGTGCAGTCTTGAGTGTCCTCATCCCCCTAAATGAAGAATCTGCCATGCAGTTTACAATAGTTTCAAAATGAAGGATTTTAGGATAAACCGAGAGGCGTCAAGCCATTCTTCAACCAGCTGTGTGATTCTGAGCAACAATGTCACCACTATTTTCAGTAGCTTTAAAGTGAGGAATAGAACCCATCTCAAAGGAATGGCCCATGGGAAGGGCTAAGAAAAGTGCTGAGTATATGGTAGGTGCCCAATAAATGTTAGCAATTCCTAAGCTACATCCAGTATGTTGGAGTAGATGAAAAGGAGGAGGGTGGGGAGTGAGACTAATTCCAGGAATTCACCTTTCTGATTCTGTAACACACGTTGCGTTGGTAATAAGGATGACTGAGAGTCCTTTTGGGCATTGGAGGAGGTAGAGTAAACTGAAGAACAATGTTCTTTTTAGACCTATAATCACAGCACATGAGTGCTCTCAACCAGGTCAATGAGTGAGAATGTTTTGTGCTCTTTCTGTTTTGGGGATCTTCACAAAGTTCTGGAGATCGAATTTTTTTCATATTGATCACTCGGTGCACATTGATTGAACACCTACTGTCTGTCAGGGATACGAAGATGAATTAGACACAGTTCCTGGCCCCTGAAGTGTTCCCAACCTATTTGTAGAAACAAGGTAAAAACTCAGAAAATTTTCAATTTTGATCCAAGAGTTGAACAACAGCTCAAAATATTCTAACATGGGAGTGGCTGTTGTTTGCGTAGTGAGTGGTAATAAGTGATACACTTCAGGCTGGTGAGGGGAAGACGCCTTAGGCAAAGAGGTTTGAGAGGTCATCTGAACCCAAGAAAGAGGGACTCTTGAGATAGCAGTGAGGCACAGGAAGCTGTGTCCTGGGGACAGTGAGTGGGCCTGTCTGGATGGAAAGGAGGGTTCATGCAGCAGGAGAGTGGCCTGGTTGGACAGGCCAGGGTTCTGCTGTGGAGGCCTTGAGTGCTAAATCAGAGAGCCTGGAATATATCAGAAACCATGGGATGCTTTTGAGCAGGGGGAGTGACACAGCGAATGTGACATTCTCAGAACTGCCACTTAAGTTCTTTCTGAGCATGCACACCTTCACTGTGGATATGAGACTCACACCTGAAAAAAGCTAGGTGTTCCTAACTGGGGCTCTTCCTACACCCCCAAGACTACTATAGGCTGGATACTGCCCACTCAACCCCCAGCTCTGCTTTCTCAGAGACTATTTTCTAAAATCTGTGACTGAAAGATCATGGCTTCTTTTGGTCCTCCCAACAGTTCCCTGTTAAGCAAGGAGGGACAATACCTTGCCTAGTTTACACATCAAGTTAGTGGTGGATCTGGGACACACCTGGGCTCACCAGACCAGGTTCCCACCCATGTCCAGGACACTGACCCCTATGTCATAGGTGCCTCCTGGGGGATCTGGTGTGGAAGCAAAAGGCTGACATGGCCAAAGTATTCACCTTTAAGGGAATTTGACAAAATCAGATCAGAAGTCATTTTCTCGAAATTGGTCTTTAAAATAGCTGACAGGCTTTAGGAAATGACTCAAATAAGAAATTATACTTCAAGGTACCAAAGAAAAGGATGTCTTCAACTTCTCCCCAGTCTCAGAAGGCTGATGTTTGTCCATGAACATCAGTTTGGGGATTGGTGGATGATGAGTGGCAGACAAGCAGACCATTGGCTACACAGACCGCTGATGAGCAGACCCCTGTCCAGCAGGGCCTGATGGCAGAGAGGCCGATTCATGGCCAGGAGCAAATGGTTGCCATGGACACGGCTAGCTTAGCCCTGGAGCCCCTTGGATAAGGCCCAGGAAAAAGCTCATTTCAACCCCTTTGTGGCCCTTTTTGAACCAGGTCTGGAGACCATCCAAGAAGCTAAATAAGCAGGAAAGCTGGGAGACAGCAACCCAATATGGCAATTAGCCCACATTGGCCAAGCAAGATGGATTTTCAACTTCAAGGAAATTGGCAAGAGAGCAGAGGGAACCCTTACATTTTTCTTTCTCATTCTGGGTCTCTTTCCAGTCAGTTGAAAAATCTATTTTGCAAAATATATGGGTCCAGAAAGAACCCAAACCCAAGGAGAGTTTTTGCCGTTTGATGTATTGCCCCCTTTATTTAAAATGATGAAAGAGAGAAAATATTTTTCAAAGTGACATCATTTATCTTATGATAATCAATGAAGCCCTCATAAACTAATATGTTAAAGAAAACATTTAAGCCTAAACCAAGCAAAAACACAAGAGGGGTCTTAGAAATAACCCCAAGGCTCCAGGGGGAGACACCATCGCCTACTTGTTTTCCCTTTCTAGGTCAGTTGTGTTCAGTCGTTTTGATTTTCAGGACCCTCCTTGCTGCCTGCCAGGGTGGCTGAGGACTAGAAAACCACAGGACAGTGGCTCTTAGCCTACTTGTACTGCCATAAATATAATGAGATGCACTTGGCGCCCTGCTCCCTGGTACTGACCTTGATTATTGCCGAGTGAGTGAGGGTCGCAAAGCCTCTGCCCACTTCTTTTCCTGGGAAGCCAACCAAACAGGTTTGATTTTCCTGGAAATCCCTGGGCCATAGAATATGAAGCCTCTGGCAAAAGTGGGTTCCTCCTCTCCCTTCATTGCTATTCAAAGCACATGTTGTTTATTCATGTTATCCCCATTTCGCCTGGCAGAAGGGGAGGTGTTTGGAACAAAACTCTCCCTCCCCCTCCCACCTGCCCCCCCACCAGCTTGTGGGGGAGGCAGCCCATGAGTCTGTCAGGAGAATCACTTCTGAGTACTTTTCCATTTTCAATAGTTTCTGACCCAATTTAGCATGCAAATGCCCCAAATGCAATGAAAATGCTGCACTGCACTGGGTTTGCCTTCCCATTCAGGCAGTTACAGGATGGAGAGAGCAATCTAATGTCCCTGACGGCTGAGGGAGGAATGTTGCCTTGTATTTTCTGGAATAAGAAAGCTTCAAGGCAGGTGCAGTATGAAGTGAAGGGAGAGGGAGTCTGTATATTTCTGATTGTGACTTGAGAGGACTGCTGAGGCTTCCTTCCACCAAATATCTTACTTCCCAAAATATCTCAGTGCCTGATGTTTCACCACTGGTGTTTTATGCATATGCTTCCATACATCCGTCTGTCTGTCTGTGCATCCTTCTATCCATCCATCCATCCATCCATCCATCAGTCCATCTTTTCAGTCTTTCTTTTCTTTTTAAGACAGAGTCTGACTCTGTCACCCAGGCTGGAGTGCAGTGGTGCAATCAGGACTCACTGCAGCCTCCACCTCCCAGGCTCAAGGGATCCTCCCACCTCAGCCACCTGAGTAGCTGGGACCACAGGCACATGCCACCATGCCCAGCTAATTTTTTTTTTTTTTGTAGACATGGGGTTTTACCATGTTGCCCAGGCTTGTCTCAGATTTTGGGGCACAAGCTGCTCCCATCTCAGCCCCCCAAAGTGCTGGGAATTCTTTATCAACTCCTAGACATCTTGGAAGATGCAAACCCTTTTGAAGTGACACACTGAGTCAGTAGAATCTGTGGGGGGGAATGACAGGACAGGATGCTTTCCCTTTGAGACCTTGAACAATAGGACTTCCTCCTTGGTTTCTTCTCTGAACCCTAGGAAGTGTTTGAGGCTCCTAGGTCACAGTGGAAACTTCTGCCAGCTTTGGTTTTAATTATACTCTAACCACATTTCAGGCACCATGCTTAACCGTTTACACGCATTCACTCATTTATCCTCTCGACTATACATTGCATGAAAACAGGAATCTGTTGACAGTTTTCCCAGTGCTAGAAACATTATAGCCCCTAGAACATAAGCTCAAAAATATCTGTTACATGAAAGAATGATTCTCTGAAGAATCTTATGTTCTTAATCATCATTCCTGAGTGTGTGGTCTGTGCTCACGCAGCATCTAGAGAAGGCTGTGCTTACAGGCAAAGGCAACATCTCTATCTTTACCAACTTTAGTTGGCAGTCAGGCCATCATGAACTCATGCCTGTAGTCACTCATAATTTATTGAGTATCCTCTGGATTCCAGGGACCATGTTAGGCACCAAGGACAGGACAATAAGGTTCCAGGATCATGCCACCATGAGGTGACAAAGATGAAGGAAAGGCCGAGAGAATCCCAGTGATGCCTGCATGACATCATTGTTCTTGACCAAGATCAGCAGCCCCAAACCTTCCAACATGTGTTGGACCCACTGGAGTAGGCGCAGCCCCCTGTTTGCCAAGGGTCTAATATGGACAAACGAAATATAAGTGGATAAGCACCAAAGAGTATGGGAAATACCCAGGGGGCCTGGGGACACAGAGCAGGGGCACGGTGCAGGACATTTCCACAACCACTCTCTACCCTTCTTCAGCTGCTCTGGGCCTGGGAGGCTGACCTAGAGGTCTAGGGTGGGCTTCCTTGTCCTCTAGCTCCTGTTGGATTGGGCCAATGCAAGTTTCTGCCAGGAGATCAGAGGGTGGGGGAGGAAAGAGTGGGATCAGGGCAATCACTCCCTTACCACCGCTTCCTCCTTGCATGGGCCACCCTTTGGGGCAGCCAAGTTCTCCTGGTAAAGGCCACAGATTTTGTGGGGCAGCCCTCTTCTGCAGCTGCAGCTCTCTCTGAGACTTACAACCTGCTTCCTCTTTTAGCCCTTCAGACCTAGGGATGGAACCTCTCTCTGCTGTGCCAACCCCGGGCATTTGGCATCCTTTTCTGGTTTCCCTTTACCCTATTCATACTTTGTAAGAACTCCTCTGCTGGTTCCCCATCGAACGTGTCATCAGTTTCCCTGGGGGACCTGACACACACTTCTGCCCCATCATGATGCTGGGCGTATCTCTAAAATCATATAAGTGCATACAAAACAGATGCTTTTACATCACTGTGTCATATTTTATCCTCACAAAAACCCTGCAATTGAAGCAGGAGAGGAAGTCTGAGGCCCCTGGGATGAGCATCTGCTGAAGATCTCACAGCTAGTTGGTTCCAGAGCTAGCATCTTTGACCTCTGTAGTGGCAGGCTGTAACCTAAGGAGGGGTTGGCTCTCCTCTGTCTGGGGCCCTCTCTGATGCAGGGACTTGGTCAGCACAGCCTCCCTGAGCTTCCATTCTACCTGTTGCCCCCCTCCCCCACCCCCCCCACCATGCTGCAAAATGGAAAATGCTGTACCCAGCCAGCAACAGCCCTTTGTTCCACACTAATGAAGCATGTTCTATAGGGAGCTAGCGTTCCACTTTGATTTTCAGGACTTACAAATGATGGTCTACAGCACATTGTTTGCTAGAATTACCCAGAGCTCAGCTTTATCGCACTCATTCTGCCTTATGGAAAGAAGCCGCAGCAGCAATCGATGGGTTTTCCATGGTCTCTGACTATCCACTAGGTCTTATTTTACTGGTTTTATTTTGCTTATGCAGTCCCAGCTGTGATTATCAATACGCGCATTCAAACTGCTCCTGGCTTGAATTGTAGCAACAATAAGATTGGGGGGCAGGTGTGGCGATCTACCACTCTCTGGCAAGGATATAGTCTCTGGATTGAGGGAGAATGGGTGAGGGAGCAAAAAGGAGGGTGGTAAGGAGAGAGCAGCTCCAGGAGGAGGGAGAGAGAAAGGAGAAAAAGCAAGGTAAGCCTCAATACCAGCATGCAGAGAGCCACTCCATTTCAACGCTCCAAGTGAACTTGAGTCCCAGCACACCCATCTCTGAGCTCAGACTCCGCATTCAGAAAAAACGTCTGTCTCCAGCTGTTCCCTGTCACCCTTAAATCCTTTAAATACAGTCAGGATGAAGCCAGCAGGGTTGCAGGATAAATTAACATGTTCAAGCAATTACCGAGGCTTTTTGATAATTCAAGTACAAGGGGCTTAAGTGTTGGGTCTGGAGGAAAGAGAATGAACTTCTGAATCCCTCACATTGTTTTTTAAAGTCTTAAAGGAAAAAAGGAAATGTTTTCTCGGTGGGGTGGGGATAGAGGTGAACATCGTGCCACAAACTGATTTGTAATGGCCAAGCTGGTCTGAAATGTTCATTCAAATCTTCAATCAAATGCGTACATGTTTCTTTAGCCAGCACTCCTGCATTTAAATTGTGTGCATGTTCTTATTTATCCCTTTTATAACACACATAAGTGCATGTTTAGATTTGGGATTCTCTTGGATATCCATATTTGACCAATAGACTGTCTATGACACTAAGTAGGCATGAAAATACAAGGCGTGTGTATATGTGCATATCGCCAGGAGAAGTTGTAATCAGGAGCCAGAAAAAGCCACAGCAGACATGTGGAATTCAGTTATTATATTCATATCCATAGAAGTTGCATAGTCCTAACAGAGAGGAAGACAAAAAATAAATTAGAATGGGATGGAGTGGCAAATAGATTATTAAACCCCATTAAGTATGTGTCTACCTGAGGAGAGGTTATAGACACTGTACGACTTAAAAAATTATCTAACATCATAACCCAGGAAGCTGGGGTGGGTGGTGATGTGAGGACCATTTCACTCTTTGAATTTTGGAAATCATAGCATTGTGACCCTAAAAGTGGCTTTAGCCTAAATGCTGGCTAAGTTGCTGATAAAAATTGGGTAAAATTATGGTTAACACTGCTGGTCATTTAAGAAACCTCATCTAAAGGAAAACAACAACAACGAAAATAAGTTGGGAAAGTAACCCCCAAATTTGTTTAGGATGACAACTTTGTTTGCTTACCGTGCAAACATGTTTTAACCCCAGGAATTTTTTAAATTAAAAATACAAATGTTTAAACGACTCAAACTGATAGCATTGATATTTTTGTATGAAGAAATGTTGTGCATTTTTGTATATTACATTTGTAATGTATAAGAGAATTTACCTTCTTAGTAACAGTTTCGTCTCATGATATTAAAGTGTGAACTGAGTGATTCATTATGTGATTTTAAGTGGAAATCTTACAAAATTAATGTACAGTGTTAGAGTACAGGAGAACTTAGGGTTCATCATATTCATAAGTTTAACATATTACATTTATAAGAACTTAAGTTTTTGAAAGATTTTGTTTGTCAAACAAGCACTTTAAAAGGAAATTGAACATATTAAATTTGTAACTGTAGTTTAAAGCATTTAAAGGAGTTCAATTAACCAAGTTTATACGTGGAATCAACAATGAACCAAAGTCTTCTTTAAAGTGGTTGCTACAGCTTGTTAGACTTACACAAGGAATAATGAAATGCATAAGCTGAATGGTTATAAAAAGCTTAAATTGGCTTAAATTTGGCTCTTTGAGGAGAAACAACAGAATACAGTGGTTAAAAGCTTGGTTGCTGGAGCCAAACTGCCAGGGTTTAAAACCTAGCATTTCTGTTTAATTGTTGTGTGATCCTGGACAGGGAAATTAACCTGGCTGTGCCTCAGCATCTTCACCTGTAAAATGGGAGCGTTGACATTAACAACACACTAAATAAGTTAATAGGTGTAACCTCTTAGAATAGTTCCTGCCATGTAATAAGCACTCATTAAATGTTAGCATTCATTACTAAGATATTGAGAATCTTATTTCTAAAACTAAACCTGCAGCAGTCTTTCTGCATACCAAAGCCTACTCATAAGAACATCAAAGACCTCACAGTGACATGCATGTCTATATAAGGTGCCCTGGCACAGTTCCAAGAAGTGCTTTGACAAGTGAAAAATGCAGTCAGTTTCTCTCTCTTTAGTTCTAAGTAGGTGGCACTGAGTGGCGTCACTTGTCTGGGCCTGTCGAATGTCACCAGTGCCCGTGCAGGTGGTACCACCTCCAGAAGTGCCCAGTCTTCCAGCTTGGTTTCAGTAGCTCTCTGCTCTAGACCAGTGAGCCTCTGGCATCACCTGTCGGAGGACATCTGCCAGCAGCAAAACATTCTCTTAGCACTTCCTTAGCGAGTGGTCATGTTTGGTATCTACGGATTCAGAAGTTATGTAATTTGAATTTGAGAGCATTTATCTTTTGTGTTTTAAATATCTTTCAATTTGATTATAAATATTTTCAAATATAATTAATCATTCCACAGGATAGGGAGTTTTGCCTTCAGTAATAGCAGAGTAGATAATTCAGACTAAACCTTTTACTCAGAACTAGAGAAGGTGGGCATGACCTGAAATATATCCGTTTGAACACGGCTTTGAAGAGTCAGGATGTCAACAACCGGCAGAAGTAGGAAACCTAGAGAGACGGCCTGACACTGAGGGACTTGACTGACTGCATGAGTACCTGCTTTGGCTTCTTTGACAGAGCCAAAGAAAGTAGGTAGAGCGTGCAAGGCTGGAGGATGAAATCTGGGGTCAGGGCATAGCAAAGAAGTGGAAATTACTAAACGTACTTTATGCTTATAATGGACATCCAGTAGGCTAAACCCTTAAAGTAAGGGTGAACCAAATACATACCATCCCTTGTAGGACTGAACACATAAAGAAGAAAAATGAGATCGAAAACTTTTATTGCTAGATATCAAGCCTTACAAAGCTATAATAATTTAAACAGTGTGTAATTGGCCAGAGGATAGACAAATAGATCAAAGCAACTGAAGAGGAAGTTCAAAAACAAATTCACGCCTATACAGACACTGCATTTTTACAAAGACAGCACTGCAAGGCAGAGGAAAAAGATGGGTTTTTAAAAATAAACAGTACAGGCTATCCATAAAGGGAAAAACTTGAATCTTGGCATTAAGCAAAAGAAGTCAATTCCAGACAGATCATTGGCCTAAATGTGAAACAAAAAACTTCCAAAATATAACATAGAAAAAGCGCTTCATGATTTCAGGGTAGGTATGATTACTTAAACAGGATCCAAAGAGCACTTGCTATAAAATAAAAGTTTAATAAATTGGACTACATTAAAATTTAGAACATTTTTATTTATTTATTCATACATTATGTTGACAGAAGCCAGACACAAAAAATACATATTGTGTACTTCCATTATGTAAGGTTCAAATGGGCAAAACTAATCTATGATGGTTATTTTTCGGCAAGAGGCTTGAAAGGGGCTCTTGAGGTGTCAGTAAAGTTCCATTTTTTATCCTGGATTACTGATACACAGTGAGTTCACTTTTACTTTTTTATTTTTAAGACAAAGAGTCACACTCTGTCACCCAGGCTGGAGTACAGTGGCACAATCATAGCTCATTGCACCCTTGACCTCCCAGGTTCAAGTGATCCTCCCACCTCAGCCTCCAGAGTAGCTGGGACTACAAGCACGTGCCGAGTTAATTTTTGCATTTTCAATAGAGACAAGGTTTCAGCATGTTGCCCAGGCTGGTCTTCAACTTTGTAGTCTTAAGCAATCCACCTCAGTCTCCCAAAGTGTTGGGATCACAGGCGTGAGCCACTGCACCCAGCTGAGTTAACTTTTTGATAATTCATTTTTGGTCATTCATTCACTTACGATTTTTACACATTTTGCACTGATATTTTTCAGTACATTTTTTTTAGTGAGAGAAACCAGTACAATGAACTCTATCTAGATTCATCCAGATTCAACAGTTACCAGTGTTTGCTTCATCTCTTTGTTTTCTTTCTGGTATAGCCATGTATTGGATCACTTCACCCCTACACACACCCGCAGGAATCTTAAGGAATATGGACAATTTCTTACATAACTACAATGTCACTTTTGAATCTAACAAATTTCACAACAATTACTTGGTATAATTTCATAGTTGTGACTATTTTAAGTGACTTTGTGTGACTTTTTAAGAAAATCACGGTAGTTCCCATGCGTATTTGAAAACTAGTTATACTCACAAGAGAAAAGATAGAAGTGGCCAATAAACGTATGCAAAGTTATTTATGAGTTATCAAAGAAATGTCCATTAAAGTAGTAATTGAATACCATTTGCCACCTATAGATTATAAGATAGGGAAAAAATGATCATATTGAGTGAGAGCTGCCCTGCTGGTGAGATTTACAAATAGGTGCATTTCTGGAGGGCATTTTGACAATTCATATCAAAAGCCTTGGAGAGGAGTATATCCAGAAATTCCACTTCTCAGATTTTAACCTAAGGAGAAAACAAAGCAAACAAGTCTGGAAAGATGCATGGAGGTTAGTATCAAACCGCTGTTAACCAGACTGAGTGCTGGAAGCAACATTAAATATAAAAATATCCCAAATCGTAAGTAGATTTTGTTTTTGAAGGAAAACATCATTTACAGATCTGTGCGGGCAAGATCATAATAATAGCTACCATCTTTAGTACTTACCACATGCCAGTCATGTTACAAATGTCATCTAATTGAATCTCACTACAAACTTGAGGCAAATACTGTTACAATTCCCATTTTACAGATGGAAGAGCAATAGACATCTGTAGTAGACTGTCTTGCCCTCAAGCACTTGCTGTGCTTCCCCACCTTTCTGCTGCCTGGCTTTGCTGCATAATTTGCTTTGGTCAATAAATTATGAGCAGCAATGATGTAATCCACTTCAGAGCAGAGACTTGAGTCATTATGTGATTCTGTCATTTATTTTTTCATTCTGCTGCAAGATCAGTATGTCCCAGACAGGGGTTGTTTCCTCAGCCTGGGTACCAGAGTAAAATTTGGGGACAGTGAGTGAGAAATGAAACTTTTGTTTATTTATGCTACTGAGATTTGGGGGTTATTCATTACTGCAGCACAATTTAGCCTAGGCTGACTGACAACAACTAGGTTAAGTAAATTGCCTTAAATCACCGAGCTACTAAGTGGATGAAATGGAAACAGAACCCAGTCACCACTGCACCCAACAATCTAAGTATGAATTTATTCTGCCTTTTCATTGTGCATTTTGCCCTTAAGATTTTGACAACCCTTCCAATTACCCTGTGGCTCCTATGCCCACTGTCTTAGACCCGTCTTCTGCGTCTTTTTGCATGTATGTAGAAGCAGTCCCATCCTGAGCTCCAGTCTTGAGCTTCAGATTTTGGCAAGCACATTAGTCAGCATTTTCCAGAGAAACAGAACCAATAGGCTATATATAATGAAATCTATAAGAAGAGTTTTATTATAGGAATTGGCTTATGTGATTATGGAGGCTGAGAAATCCCACAATCCACAGTCTGCAAGCTGATAAGGAAAGCAGGTGATGTAATTCAGTCTGAGTCTGAAGGCCTGAGAATTGGGGAGCCTGAAGGCATAACTCCCAGTATCCGTCTGAAAGTTCAAGGTCTAGGAGCACCCATGTCTGAGGGCAGGAGAAGACAGATATCTCTCCTCAAGCCAAGGGAGCAGATTTACTCTTCCCCCGCCGTTTTGTTCTATTCAGGTTCTCAACAGATTGGATGACATTCACCCACATTGGTAAGAGTGATCTTCTTTACTCAGTTAACCAATTCAAATGTTAATCTCTTCTGGAAACACCCTCACAGACAAACCCCAAAATAATATTTTACCAGCTATCTGGGCATCCCTTAGCCCAGATAAGTGACCACGTAAAATTAACCATCATAGCAAGGAACTACTTCTAAATAGTAGCTGAATTTTAGAAGTCTCCCTATAAACCCAGGAGATCGAGCACATAATTGTTTCTTTCTTGCTTTATCAGTTTTGAGATTTCCTGCATTGTCACAGACTATAAGGCCTGTGTACACGTTTCAGGCTATTTAGAGAACTGGCAATAAGTTATTTCCATTAAGTGTGCAAGAGAAGCCAGGCATGATGGCTCACACCTGTAATCCCAACACTTTGGGAGGCTGAGGTGGGTGGATTGCCTGAGGTCAGGAGCTCAAGACCAGCCTGACCAACATGGAGAAACCCTGTCTCTACTAAAAATACAAAATTAGCCAGATGTGGTGGCCCATGCCTGTAATCCCAGCTACTTGGGAGGCTGAGGCAGGAGAATTGCTTGAACCCGGAAGGCGGAGGTTGCGGTGAGCTGAGATCGTGCCGTTGCACTCCAACCTGGGCAACAAGAGCAAAACTCCATCTCAAAAAGAAAAAGAAAAAAGTGTGCAAGAAGAAGGTGAAGAGAAGTTGTAACTAAATATTTGGGGCAGGAAGAAAAAGAAACATTTAGCCTTGGAATTACACATCAAATTATTTGGATGCAAATACAGCTTAATGGTATTACCCAAGGCAACTCTGGAGCAAGCCTTTGTAATTGCTGAATTCAACCAGAGTTCAATAAGGAGTTAAACACCAACTTATACCAGTGAACAAAAACTGGGGTGGCCAGTCATAATCTCCCTCAACTCTACAATCACCAGTGCGTCATTCGGTTCCATCTTAGTCTCAGTGAGTCCCTGCCTCCTCCCATCTCTGCCCTGTAACACACACACACATTGACTATCATTTTTTTGTGTATTACAGTCAATCAATAAATTTACTGTATTTAGAATTACAGGGCAGTAACGCTAGAAGAGATCTTGGGTATCATCTTAGTCAAACTCTCCCATTTTACAAATGATGGAACTGAGGCCCAGAAATCATTAGTGACCTGGCCAGAGTCAAATTTGAACTACTCACTTGTGGACGTGAGATGAGAACTTAAGGTACCATACTTCAGCCGTTCTTTCTGTCTTTTATATTGCATTGTTAATTCAAGAACATAATGAACGTTCAGCCTGAGCAACATATTAAGAGCCCATCTCTACAAAAAATACAAAAATTAGCCAGATGTACTGGCTCACACCAGTAGCCCCAGTTACTTGAGAGGCTGAAGTGGGAAGATCACCTGAGCCTGAGAAGTCAAGGCTGCAGTGAGCCATGATCACACCACTGTACTCTAGTCTGGGCAACAAAGCAAGACTCTGTCTCAGAAAAGAAGAAAAAAAGAATACAGTGAACAAGGTTTTCTTTTGGAGTGATGGAAAGTGCTTTGGATCTAAATGTGTTAGTTGCACAACAATGTGAATGTGCTAAATGCCACCAAATTGTTTACTTTAAAATGGTTCAATGTATGTTCTTTGAATGTTCACGTTGTTAGAAAAAAATCATTACAAAAAGAAAACAATGAGAATGAATTCTTTTTGTATTATTTTGAATTAATAAGAACTCATTATTAATTGCACACCAATAAGTCCACTTGAACAGCATTAATCCCTAAGGCCAATATTATTAATTCAGTCCCCCAGAATCATGGTGGTCTGCTGCACGACACTAGGTAAATAAGGCTCAATGTGTTGGCTTTCATCTCTTCATTTTAAGCCTAGCACTGTTGTTTCCACGGTACTGTAATGTCAGGGAATTACATTTAAGCCATTCTTAACTCCTCCAGCCCACATTGATCTTTCCCTTCTCTGAAACTCCAGCACTTATAACCTAAACTAGATGATTTAGAACTTAATTATGTTTTATATTGTGCTGTCCTTTAATTGTTTGATATAGGATAATCTTGTCTTACAATAAGACTGTAAGAACTTTGAAGTTAGAGACTCTTGTCTTAAACTTATTTATTAATGCATTCATTCATGAATGCATCTAAAACCACTTTTCACCACCTATTATGTGCCAGGTGCTGAGAGAACAAGATGCATCACCCAGCAACAAGGAAGTCGGTGTCTGTGAAATCTCCTTGGTGCCTGGCATGGCACAGGAGCATGGTACTTCAGCATCCAGCTTACAGCTGAAAGACTTTGTCTCACTACAGAGTCCCTTTCTTGGGTTCCCTATTTCAGGTCTCAATGAGAGCATCAATCATCCTTCTCAATTGCTTTTCCATGGCCCTTCTTGTCTTCATTCCCACTGATGCTCCCTGGTGGGAGCTTTGCAGGAGCTTTCAGACAGATCTCCCTGCTCGTCCGCCCACTGCTAACTCCCTCTCGCTATTGCAGCCAGAAAGATATTTCTCAAACTGCGCTCTGAGTCTATCACTCCCTTATTATAAAACTTCCTACTGGTTTCTCTGTGTGCTTAGGAGAGATGAAGCCCAACCCTCAGTCAGACTTGCAAAAACCCTTTGTGTTTGTACCCTTCTGATATTTCCAGCCTCATCTTTCCCTGTTTCCCCATCATCCATCATCCAAGCTCCAGCCACCCTAAACTTTCTGCAGTTCCTCATCCTATGCCCAGCCTCTGATCCTTTGCACATGTTCTTCCTTCTTCCTGCAGCATCTGCTCTCCTTCCTTTCTCTCCTATCTCCTCTGCCTGCTAACTCCAGGTCATTCTCTGGGTTTTAGCTTGGACATCACTTCTTGCTCACTGACCTCTTTCAGGAGCTCTGAAACCCTTCTGCAGTCTCAGCTTCCCATGCCAACAGCCTTATCATACTGCATTAGAACGTTCTGTTTTCTTGTCTGTATCTCCCTTCATCTTCTGTACTAATTGTTCCATGCGGGAAGGGACTAGGTCAGCTTGTTTATGGCTGTCATCCCAGAGCCCGGCATATAATAGATGCCTAGTGAATATCTGTTGAAGTAATTGAATTCGATTATACTAAAGAGACGATTGCACTAACTTGTGTCAGAAGCATTCAAACCAATGTGACTCCATCTTGTGTAGGGGCTGGATAAAATAAGGCTGGAATGCATTCCCAGGAGGTTAGACATTCTAAGTCACAGGATAAGATAGGAGGTTGGCACAAGGTATAGTTCACAAAGACCTTGCTGATAAAAGGATGCGGTATAGAACCCAGCCAAAATCCACCAAAACCAAGATGACCACGAAGGAGACTTCTGGTCGTCCTCACTGCTCATTATATGCTAATTAATAATGCATTATTATTACTAAAAGACAGTCCCACCAGCACCATGACAGTTTACAAATGCCATGGCAACATCAGGAAGTTACCCTATATAGTCTAAAACGTGGAGGAGCCCTCAGTTTCTGAAACTGCTCACCCCTTTTCTGGAAAACTCATCAATAATCCACCCCTTTTTAGCATATAATCAAGAAACAACTAAAAGTATTAGTCGAGCAGTCCAATTCACTCAGCCTATGGAATAGCCATTCTTTAATTTCTTGCTTTCACTTTACTCTATGGCTTGCCCAGAATTCTTTCTTGCATGAGCTCCAAGAACCCTCTCTTGGGGGTCTGGTCTGGATCAGGATCCCTTTCTGGTAACACTTGGATGGCTACCTATCTCTCAAAAATAGGAAGCATCTCCTCCCAGGTGAATGGGTTGAAGAAACCAGTTCCTTCGGTTTCTTGACTCACACATCTAAGGACTCCCTCTAGCATGTCAGGGACACATGGCCCTCCCTACATGTGAGAACTGAAGCACACCTGGAGTTCCAGAGTAAAAAGGACCTGGAGACCAGTGGAAGATCAGAGAGCCTACACCCAGGAAAGGGCAGACTTAGCGGGGGAGCAGGAAAGCTGTGCAAATCTTTACAGTTTTACCTACTGAAGAAAGTTCAATGTGGGGCCTCCTGATCCCACAGTAAGCTCTGGATGTCCAGGAGGGGGCCTCCTACAATGAGTTGCTACCATTCCAGAGTTTTATATCCATTGGCTGCAAGCACCATAACTCTCATTCTGCCACACTGGGGACAGGAGCGTGGAGCTCAGCAGGTTTCAACTACAGCATTGGTGTCTGTCTGACAGGCATCAGTGTTACCAGAATGGGGGTCCTGATCCAGACCCTTAAGTGGGGGTTCTTGGATCTCGTGCAAGAAAGATTTCCAGGCAAGTCCACAGAGTAAAGTGAAAGTGAGTTTCTTAGAGATGTAAAGAAGCAAACAAATGGTACTCCATAGGCAGGGCAGCAGTATAGGCCGCTCGCCTGAGTATACTTATAGTTATTTCTTGGTTATATGCTAAGCAAAGGGTGGATTGTTTATGAGTTTTCCAGGAAAGCGGTGGAGATTTCTAGGAAGTGAGGGGCTCTTCTCTTTTTAGACTATATAGGATAACTTCCTGACATTGCCAGGGCATTTGTAAACTCTCGTGGCACTGGCAGAAGTGTCTTTTAGTATCTAATGAATTATAATTAAAGTATAATGAGCAGTGAGGGTGACCAGAAGTCACTTTTATCACCATCTTGGTTTTGGTGGGTTTTGGTTGGCGTCGTTACCACATTCTGTTTTGTTAGCAGCGTCTTTGTGACCTGTATTTTGTGCCGACCTCCCGTCTCATTCTGTGACTAAGAATGCCTAACCTCCTGGAAATGCAGCCTACTAGGTCTCAGCCTTATTTTATCCAGCCCCTATTCAAGATGGAGTCACTGTGGTTCAAACACCTCTGACACCAGGACCCTGCACCCAGGTGATCAGCTGCGCCAGCTTCACACAGGAGATGAGCTGTGTGGTATGGGTTTGGCACCACCAAGGAAGCCCAGCTATCCACAAATGTCCTCTCCTGTCCAAAAGCCCCATCCCACCCCCCATGGTTGGAGCTTCTTCCCTTCATCTCAAGGCTTAGATTGCAGTGAAACTGCTGATTTTCCCTTGGATGATTGCCTGGTGGGTTGCAAGTGAGAAATCCAAGATCAGGCTCCAGTAGGGTGTGATGGAAACCCCAGGAAAAAGATGGAGTTTTGCAAGG
This sequence comes from Ateles fusciceps, assembly GCA_036589455.1. Classification (NCBI taxonomy): domain Eukaryota; kingdom Metazoa; phylum Chordata; class Mammalia; order Primates; family Atelidae; genus Ateles; species Ateles fusciceps. The sequence continues at coordinate 14,544,288 of JAZHEH010000078.1, forward strand.
GCCAGGGAAGAGCGAGGAGGGGATGGCACCCTGATTGGGGTGGAATACGGAAGGAATAGTCAAAGGTCAAAATCCTCTCTATCACTCTGTGATGTCCAGTCCTGACCACTCACAGAGGCCTCTGTTGAACGCAGTGACACTTGGTGTAGGGTCTGCCCTGCCCTCAGGTAATTATGGAAAAAACCCCAAATTCCCTCTCAGGTTTGGTATATGATGGAATGCTAAATATCAAGGTGGAAGATTTTCCCATAGCATTGTAGGCAGGATAAAATCCTGAACTGAGCATTCAGGACACCCCTCACAGTACAGACCCTGGGGCAAAAGAATGAGGTCACAGGCCTCACTCTTGGCAGGGAGAAGGTTGATTTTCTTCATCATGAGAAGCTATGCTTTGCCCAGTGCGGAGGAAAGGCTTGCAGACACTCTCTCGGCACCTGCTGGTCCTGGCTAGGAGGAAGACAAGTCATTGTTCATTTCTACCCGGGCTGGAGGTGGAGCTGACCGTGCAGTCCCAGCTCTCACACAGCTTTCAGAAGGGGGACCTGCACACATCCTGCCAGCTTAGCCCCCTTAATCGCCTAAGCAATGTCTTAAGGTCTGGCTTGTTAATGCCTGTTCTTTCCTATTCCACATTATTGCCCACCTCCTTTTTCTTTGTTTTGGGGCTGCAAAGTCAGGGGTTTGTCACCAAGGGACTGTCAGCAGGGAGTGTGGCCTCAGTGAGTTGCAGATTCACTTAGGGATGTCCCCAGCCCTCAGAAGTGAGATAAAGAGCAGCCCTAAGCAGGTCTCCTGCCGCTTCTCCACCTCCCCGACTAGTAAATTGCTCAGAGGAGAGATCAATGGGTCCAAGAGAAATTTCATTTCTCTTCCTCCCTCCGTGGGGTGTCTTTGCTGCCGCATCCTCCCGGCTGTAAATGCAATTCAGGAACTGGCTACAGTGGGCGGTGGGTGTAAGAGAAGGAACTCTCAGCAGGAGCCAGAAGGGTTTTCTTTTACCTTTGTCAGCATTACACCAAATGATACCACGACCTGGCATTTTGCATCACGGCATGTCAGGAATCAATGGGCCACCTGGGTGGTTGGCAGGTGGGGGAGACAGAAACAGAGACCACGTCTTGGCAAGCTGGGAGGAAAATGAAAGCTTGACTTAGCTGTACCAGGGGCCAGGCATTTTTGCTTTAAATCTCTCTTATTGTAGTCCCACAACACAGGAAGAAATGCTTATCTGCTTAATGCTTGCTTTCCCCCACCAAGCGGTAAACTGCAAGAGGATGGAGACTGTGAATGAATGAATGAAAGAGATAGCAATGGGGAGAGATGCAAGACATGAGGGTCCAGTTCATTTCATGTTGTATAAAGCAGAAATAATTACTTTAATTTTTAATATACTTACATGGCAACTGAAATGCTTACCATAAAGTATATGGCGATCATTAAAAAATTCGGAGACAACAGATGCTGGAGAGGATGTGGAGAAATAGGAACACTCTTACACAGTTGGTGGGAGTGTAAATTAGTTCAACCAGTGTGGAAGACAGTGTGGCCATTTCTCAAGGATCTAGAAATACAAATTCCATTTGACCCAGCAATCCCACTATTGGGTATATACCCAAAGAACTATAAATCATTCTACGATAAAGACACATGCACACGTATGTTCATTGCAGCCCTGTGTACAATAGCAAAGACCTGGAACCAACCCAGATGCCCGTCAATGATAGACTGGACAAGAAAATATGGTACATATATACCATGGAATACTACGCAGCCACAAAAAACGATGAGTTCATGTCCTTTGCAGGGACTTGGATGAATCTGGAAACCATCATTCTCAGCAAACTGACCCAAGAACAGAAAGCCAAGCACCGTATGTTCTCACGGTGGGTGTTGAACAACGAGAACACATGGACTCAGAGAGAGGAGCATCACACACAGGGGACAGTTGGGGAGGGTAGGGGAGAGACAACGGGGGGTGGGGAGGGATAACATGGGGAGAAATGCCAGATACAGTATGCACCTAAAGTAAAATAAATAAATTATTTAAAAAAGAATAAAGTGATATCTAAACAAAACATAAACCATTAAGTCCATGAATAATTCGGTCTGTCTTGGGATGATTTGTCTGTGCATTGGAAATTTGTATTAGCTGCCTTTGTGCCCAAACTGACCACAGTGGCTTTGTATTTTGATCTTATATGTATATTCCTTCTGGGTTAAGTAGATACATCTTGGATAGGACTGTTCATTCTCAGAAATAAACTCCTGATCTCAGTCATTTAGAGAAAAACTCTTGGAGGTGGTTCAGTCTTGCTCAAGAGTAGCCCTGCCACATCAAAATTCCAGGAATGCCAAGTGGATCGGTGTAAAGATTTGATCCTGATGCGGATTGGATCAGGTCCTGTACAAACAGTAGGGCTAGCTACTGCACAAGCCTACCAGACCACCTCTGGTCTCCAGATGTCAGCTCTTCTCAGGCTCCTGCACACTCGCCACACCATCTGCTCTTTCTTTCCGAGTTGAGGCATCTGCTGACCCAATGCATGGAGATTGGACCAAGTTCTCATGAATTATTTTCAAGAATGGGCACATCACTTTTTTGTGATTGTTCATCTTCTTTGCACAGGGCATTTTACAGGTTTGTGATTCTTTTTTATCTGCTATATTCCTGCTCAGGAAAGAAACATTAAAGCCGCCACATGGCCACTGAGTAGCTAAGAGCCCTCATTGGCTCTTTTTCTTCCTATCCAATCTTGCACCCTCACCCTCCTGCCATCCCCTTCCTCCTCCATGTCTTCCGGGGGATGAACAATGGCAAGGCCCTTGCAGAGGTGGTCAGGCACCCTTAGGGGGTTACCCAAATGAATCCCAAAGGGTCCACTTGTCCCCTGTGCCAGCCATGGAGGCTGGACTCTTATTTTGAGATTCATCCCTCCATCACTGGTAGAGTTCAGGGTCTCTAGCATGGCTCTGTCATATCTTCCAGGGAGCAGCTCAGCAGCCACTTGCCTTCCAAAGTGACAGCCCATGGAGGAATGGGTACAAAATGTAGGGAGAACAGGATAATAAGAAAGAGGGTTGCCAGGAAGACCAGGACTGTGGGTGTTAGGGAGGCAGGGGGGGCTGGAAACGAAAGAAGGCAACAGGTAGTTCAAGGAAGAATGGAAGAGTAGCCACAAGAGTACCTTACTCCTTCAGAGAGGGCCACAGCATGCCTGGGGACAGGCCATCTGAGCCCCAGGCAGTGGCCCAGCTGTTGACACTCCCTGGATCAGCTGGAGGAGTTCAAGTTCAAGGTTGTTATACAAACAACCAAGCAGCTCCTGCTGCCTAGACTATCCTGCCTCCCATCAGGGTACTGCTCCTGAGCTCACCCCAGGTTTTAGATGCCACATGTTACACCGCTTCCTGTTTGGATCAAGTTCCCTCCTTTATCCTCTTTGCCCTGAGATTTATTATTCCACAGCGATGGTGTTGAATTGCATTCAAAATCAATTAGCACAGGTACTCAAAGATGAATGCTTAGGCTCTGAAGAAAGGTGATGAAAACATACCATTTAAATAGAAATCAATTTTCCTTTCATGTATTTCTTCCTTGCTGCTGCCCCAAATTAATAGTTTTTAGATATTTTTGCGTAAAGGGAAGACTTCTTTCACATAAACCATTTCCACACTATCTCCTCCTGCCTCCCTTGGCTTGCAGTGTAAGGCATACTCCCGGCTTGTAATATTACTGCACGCACTGTCTCCACGGCAATATTTAATGCCATGGTCATTTGACTAAGCTCAGCAGCACAGGGTGCTGGGTCAGCCTGGGAAAAGGCCTTTGGACTTCTTGCGTTGTGTCAACAGCAGGTAGATGGTTTGGGAGACAGTTACTCCATTCCCACAACATCCAACATCAGGGCTGCTGATAATGATGCCCCCATGACATGCTCAGTCATCTCTCTGCCTTCATCTTCATCAGAACGTCTGAGCGGAAAAATTAGATTCTCCAGGAAGAGAGGCTGCCAAAAAAGAGAAGTAAAGAAACTGTCACTCAGGGGAATCAGAACCTTTACAAACGTAGATGTCAGAGCTGCTACAAATGGAGAAAGAGAGACAGAGAAAAAAGGAACTCTGGCAGTAAGGGTGGAGAAATGATTACGTTTGTGATAAATTAGCCCAGGAAGCCCTTCTCCAGTTCCTCTTTGCTTCTTTCCTACTTCTCCCCGCCCAGGAGCTGGGGCACTTACTGCATTCCAAGCATTCTACCAAATAGTTTGTATATTTGGCCTGTCTAAGCTTCTCACTGACTAGGTGAGAAGGAGCTGTGATCATGCCTATTTTATAAATGAGGAAACTGAGGCACAGAAAGGTGAAGTAACTTTGTCCAAGATTATAATGGTTAATTTTATGTGCCAATTTGACTGGACCATGGGGTACCTGGACATTTGGTTAAGCGTTAGTCTGGGTGTTTCTGGATAAGAGTCTAGCTAGGACTTACAGCATCAGCTCTCCTGGTTCTTGGATCTTGGGACTGTTCAGCCTCCATACATGAGTCGATTCTTGTAATAAATATATGTAATGGTTCTGCTTCTCTGGAGAATCCTAACTACCAGAAAAGTCATATAATTTGGACCCAGAAAATCTGATTCTGGATGGGTTCTTTAAAATGTCTGTTCTCTGCCTTCTGTTAAAGGCACAGGCCCTGGAATTGTTATAGAATTCTATGGGGATTTGTTGAGGGGGTGAGGGGACATTTTCATGCCACCTCTAAGAAGCCCTAAGTCCTGGAAGATGCTTAGAAAACCTCTTAGCATTCTGAGCTTCAGGGGGAGTTTTGTCCATACAAACTCTCAGGACAGGGATAAGACTACCGTGTGAAGGGGGAAGGGCCACAGCCAATGGACACTTGAAGTTGGCCTCTCTGTAAGGCTGACATGACCTCCATCCCTTTGAGGAGTACAGAGGAAATACTGTCAGGCAGAAACCTGACATCCTTCTAGGGGAGCATCTGGACCTCTGGGAGTGTCCCCTTCTGGAGAGCATCCAGACCCCTGGAGTGTCACCAGCACTGCCCTCCTCATGGTCACCCTTAAAGACCAGAGATGCAGCTCATGTTTACCCCCAGCTCTTTGCCTTCACTTGACAAATCACAGCCTGGCTGAGGAAGAATGAGCTGCCCGATCAGGGCACTTCAGTTTCTGGGGTCTGGCAAGGTATCCAACCAATATTCACCCAGTTAAATTTCCCTGGGACTGAGGAGGTTGGATGCACCCCGTCATCTTCCCTTACTGTTTTAGAATCCAGTGTGGGAAGGAATCCATTACCAGGGAGGTCTGAATGTTCACACTCTTCACTGAGCTTCAGTTTATATTTTTTCTTTTGAAAAAGGGAAGGGGCTTTCTTCAGTTGTTGTAGGCATGTTTTTATGCTAGAGCTTTAAATTGTGCTTCTTAGTTGTGTTTTCAGGACATGCAGTTCTCCCCCTGCCAGCCTTTTCCAAAGCACATTGAATGAAGCGTTTTAGAAATTTCACTGCAGAATGTAATTATTGCTCAGACCCGTTCTGGATATGTCTGGCACTCATTTCTCTCCTCATTCTCCTTCATTAAAACATATAATCAGATGAAAGGGTTGCCATGAGTGGGAAGAAGAACTTCCCAAAGGCAGCCTCTCTTTATTAAAAAAATGTGTCAGCAGCCCCCTAGGAGAGCCCAGGGAGGCATTAGCTGTGGCACTAGGTCTGTGAAATCTGACTGCAGAGGACCTTAGAGCTTGACCCACTTATAGGTGGTAAACATGGCATCAAGTCATCAGGCTCATCCTGCTCTTAACTGCTGTGAAACTGGCTAGTGTATTTGGATCTGAAAGAAACCTGAGACATCTGAACCTTTGCTGGATCCAAACAGCACAATACAGGCTTCCACTGAAATGCTCTAAGGGCCCTTCTGTGCAGGCAAAACTAAAATCAAACATCAAAACAAAACCTGTACAGCAAAACTTTAAAAGACTGACAATATCGAGAGTTGACAACAATGTAGATCAAATAAAATACTCATATGTTAATGGTGGGAAAGGAAAATGGTACAGCCACTCTGGAAAGCAGTTTGGCAATTTCTTACAAAGTTATTTATATACTTACCATGCAACCACACAAACTATTCTATTCTTAGGTATTTGCCCAAAATAAATAAAAATACATATTCACACATTAACTTATACATGGAAGTTCAGGGTAGATTTATTCTTTTTCTTTTTTTTTAGGCGGAGTCTCACTCTGTCGCCAAGCTGGAGTGCAGTGGTGTGATCTCAGCTCACTGCAAACTGTGACTCCCTGGTTCAAGTGATTCTCCTGCCTCAGCCTCCCAAGTAGCTGGGACTACAGGCACATGCCACCACGCCCAGCTAACTTTTGTATTTTTAGTAGAGACGGGGTTTCACCATGTCGGCCAGGATGGTCTCGGTCTCCTGACCTCAGGTGATCCTCCTGCTTTGGCTTCCCAAAGTGCTGGGATTATAGGCATGAGTTGCCATGCCCAGCAGATTTATTCTTAGCCCCAAACTGAGAGCAACCTAAACATCCATGAACAGATGAATATGTTAACAACCATGGTATATCCATTCAATGGAATACTCTTCAGCATTATAAAGGAATGAACTGATGCATACTGATGGATAGATTTCAAAACATGCTGAATGAAAAAACCAGACATCAAAGAAGAAAAGAGTAATCTCATCTATAATGACAGAAAGTGGATCAGTGGTTACCCAGGGCTGGAGTAAAGGAAAGTGGCAATTGACTAGAAAAGGACATAGAGGGGCTTTGCAGGGTGATGGAAATGTCGTCTATCTTGACTAGTGGTGATGGCATGAGTATATAAATTTGTCACAACTTATCAAAATTTATACTTGGATACATTTTGCTCTATATAAATTATACCTTAATGAAGTTGATTTTAAAAACAGAGTCTCTGTCTCATGGCTCTGGGATCTGAATTAGAGAATTGATTCAGCAAATTGATGGAAAGAGAAATTTAACATTCTCTTAGCTTCTGTTTCTTATTTAACAGAGACCAACGACCAGAGGGGTTGAGACTTGCCCATCCTTATATGGTTTCCTAACTTACAGTACTATCCTCTTTGCAGTAGACCTCTGAATGCTCACTCTGGAAGTAGAAATTAGATGTCCTAAAATGCCAGCATGTTGTAGAAGGGAAGAACTTGACACCATGAAGCTCAGCATGGGGTCCTGAGTAGGGGCCTCTCTGCCTGTCTGAGGGAGTCATCTCCAGGCTTTCTCTCCTCCCCCTTAACTCTCCTCCACTCCTCAAATCTTTCATATCTTTAAGACCCAGCTCTTAGGTAAAGCCTCCTAGGATTACCCCAATAACCGCTTTTTCTTCTGAAATCCCTCAGTAGGTGTACATTTGCTAAGCAGCTGCAGAAAAAGGTCTTGAGTAGCTATTTCTTTCATTACTATTTTCATATTCCCCACATCTGGACACATAGTAGGTCCAATGAATACTTGTTGAATAAATGAAGTATTTGTTAAGGACAACCTCTACACCCATTGGGTGCTTAGGAAGACACAACCAGTCCCTGGAGCTCAGGTACCAACTCTCTAGAAGCAGAGTTTCAAAGGGAAAGGCAGTGTTAAAGCATCGGGAATGGTTCTCAGCCTTGGCTGCACAATCACATGGAAAGTTCTAAAAAATGCAGACACCAAAGTTCACTTGCAGCTTAGAATCAGTCTGGAATAGGGGCCTACACAGTCAGAGATTTTACATTTCTCTAGATGATCTGAACGTGTAGCTGAGGTGCAGAACCAATGAAATAGAAGGTGTAATCTGCCTTCTAAACTCTATTCATTAGCAAAAATGAGACTGTGTCAGAGCCTTCTTTGACCACGAGGTGTGGTATCAGAAGGAAAATCATCTTTGCCTCTCCAAATTCCTGAAGAAAATTCGTGACATTCTCCCCCCAACACACTTGCCCCACCAGCTGCTCTATTCGCATTTCCAAGAGAATTTCCAGAACTTTAATGTTCATTAAAGTCTTTGGCAGGCATCAGCAGACAAGATTAGAATTAGACACGAACTCTTTCTTTTGTTTGACAAAGGGAAAAACAGCTGATATCACAGCCTTTGGAAGCTCCTCCTTTAAGAGAAGTGTGGCACAGGGTGCTTGTTTCAGAGTTAATTGTGCCATTTAGCTCTGTGCCATTGAAGAGAGTGTTCCAGGTGACTCAAACCCTGTTGCTTCCACAGAATACAGCATTAATCATTTAGGAGTTGTGGAGGGCCAGGTGAAGTTGAATTAATTGCCCTAATACCTATAGAAGGAATCAAAGATTGGTAGAATTGTCTCTTGGGACTTCCAGCTTCTGAACCTAGATGTCTTTTCTGGGAAACTGAGAGCTCTCTTATTCTTCATTCCGGTTGGCTCAACAACCTGACTGTGTTTCAAAGTGCGGTCCCCAAATCACTTGCATTATAGTCACCTGGAAGACTTATTGAAAACACACATTTTTGAGCCTCACTTCAAGTACTCTGGATCAGTGACACCCCTGGGGGTGGGGACCTGGTATCTGCATTTTAAATAAGCTCCCAAGGTGATTCTTCCCCCTCCTTAAGTGTGATGATATCTGATATAATGGAATAAGCACCATGTGTTGAGTCAGAAGGCCTGACCATGAGTTCCAGACTTTAACACTAACTTGCTGCGTAGCAATGGGCAAGTCAGTCTATCTAAACCACTATAAAAAGACTGTGTTGTGAGGGTTAAAAGAAATATATGTGAAGATCTGTATACAGTGGGCCCTGCATAAACTCTAGATGAATCTAAACATGGCCCTCTGCTTGATTCATTTATTCTTAAACTTTTATTATGCACAATTTCAAATATATACAAATGTAGAGAGAATAGCATGTACCCATGTACCCATGACCAAGTTTCAGCAATGATCAATGCATGGCCAGTTATGTCTCACTAATGCTCCCTGCCTGCCTACTCCCTGAATTTTTAAGTAAACCTCAGACATCTTATTATTTTACCCATGAATATTGCAGTGTATGGCTTTACAAGGTAAGAATTCTTTTAAACGTAAACATTATCACACCTAAAATACTATTTTCTCGAGATCATAAAACATCCGGTGTTCAAATTTCTCTGATTATCTCATACACACACACAACACACACATACTACACTTTGTATTGGTTGACGTATCTCTTGCATCTTTTTAAAATACATATTCTTTCTCCACTTCTTTTTTTCTTGTAATTGTGCTTGTTGTTATAGAGAAAACTGTCTTCTATAGCACGGGTTCTCAACGTGTGGTCTCTATCACTTGGAAGCTTATTAGAAATGCAAAATTGCAGGCCCCACCCCAGAACTCATGAATCAGAATTGCCTAGCTCCCAAAAGCTCTCTAGACATTTTTCTTTTTTATTATTCCTTTTTTTTTTTTTTGAGATGGGGTCTCACTATGTTTCCCAGGCTCGAATTTAACTCCTGGGCTCAAATAATACTCCTGCCTCAACCTCTCGAGTAGCTGAGATTACAGGTGTGGGCCACTGCACCTGCCTTTCCAGGTGATTTTCATGTAGTTTAAAGTTTGAGATGCATTGTGATTGATTCTTTTTGGTGTCCATTAAAATGGTCTAGTCTTCTCTATGTTCATGTAAATTAGTAGTTAAAGCTGAAGGTTTGATCAGATTCGCGGCTATTTTTTTTTCTTGCAAGACTATTTCCTAGGTGAAGTTGCTCACCCTCTGCTTTAGATCCCATTTGTATTTATATCTTACCTGCCAATGCAGTGCTTTGAAAATAGATCAGTCAGTATATGCAGATCAAAGAGCAAATTTCTTGCCAAACATCATTCCTTATTTTTCTAACTATTTTTAGTATAATTTCTAAATACTTCCTAAACGGTTCCTCTTTGAAATGAAATCTTCATCTGAAGCAACTATGATTCAATCACTGGGAAACTGAAACATTAGTCCCATTAACCTCTTACCTCCTTCTAAGGGATTCACACCCACCTGCTCAGGATACATCAACAGATGCATCGGTTATCTTCATGGGGTGGTTTTTGATGAACTTGGAAAAGACCCCTGCCTAAAAACCCAATGGCCTACCATAGTGCTGAAAACTCTACCAGTTGAGATTCATTCCTTTGGGTTAAATGGATCAGCTCTCCAGTTAATTAAAGTGTAAAATTCTTCTGAGGGTAACAGATTTACCCATTTTCAGTCACTAGTATCTCATGCTTATAGTATGGGTTCCCCAAAACTGCTGTACAAATTGCCGTAAACTTGGTGGCTTAGAGCAATAAGAGTTTGTTCTCCCACAGTTCTAAAGGCTACAAGTCCACAGTCAAGGTGTCAGCAAGACCACCCTTCCTCGGAAGCTCTAGGAAATAATTCCTTTCTTGCTTCTTCTTGCTTTTGGTGGTTGTAGGCATTCCTTTAGCTTGTGACAGTATCACCCCGTTCTCTTCCTCCCTCTGTCTTCACATGGTCTGCTTCCCTTTGGATCTCTCTGTGTCTTCTCCCCCATCTAATATGGACACTCATCATTGGATATAGGGTTCACCCTCAATCTAAGATGATTCCATCCTGAGATCTTTAACTACCTCTGCAAAGACCTTGTTTCCAAATAAGGTCACATCCTGAGGTTTTAGGCAAATGTGAAATTTAGGGGAACATTACTCAACTCATGAAACCAGCAATATATTTTTTGGCCAGGTTATGGAGGAAAAGGGTGAGAGAGGTTGAGGAGAGATTTGGGACACAGTTGACTGTCCAGCTGCCTTTGCCATCGGGAGTTTGTGCAGCACGAGGGTCCCAGCAGACTAAAGACATGGGGCAGCACCCAAGAGGGAAAGCGACCCACAGAGGAGGGCTAGGAGCCCCTGAGATGACCCACACTGACCTCACCATCTGGTCGAGGGCTCGTTCTATGCCCATAACAAGATGTATCGTTTTTCTTACTTTATTAATTCTGAGTCAAGATATGGTTTTTCACAAATTCCATGTCATTTTTAATAGAAATATTCTAATGCCTTCTGTCCAGCTAATGCACAACCAAGTGCCTGAGAAGTCCTGGGGTATCACTTGAATCTTGTTTTTAATTTAATAATAGCCTATGGTACTCATTTTTCAACATCTTAAAATCATGTCCAATGAACGACTCCTTTTTTTTCCTCCTTCGTAATCAACAGCAGGGGATAAAGGAAAGCAAAATGCCTATTGTTTGAGAATGCACAGCTCTTTATTCTCTTCAGCCCAGGCAGCTGTAGCTCCATAAGCACCAGGAAGCTAACTTCCCAGACTGGGGAAGAATCTCAAATACTGATGACTTCACCCTCAGCTTCTTTGGTCTCACTTTTCTGTTTTCTGATACCATCCTCAGCTTATTTCATTTGTTGCATTCGTTGAACACCTTTTATGGGCAGGTTGCCGTGTGCAGAGAAGCAAAGTTGAGCACAGCACAGTCCTAGTCGATAAGAATCTCACAATACAGCTTGAGAGATGAATCAGAGCCATCTACTTACAAAATCAAATATTTAAGGGTTGGAAAGAAACTTTCTAAACCCCTGGTTGTATTTGGTCTGTGGCGTCCTTCTCTGATCCCCCAGAGTTCCCTCTGTTCTGGAGCAGGAGGGAAGTAGAAAGGGGTAGAGGTGCTTTTCTGCCTCCTCATCTCCTTGAGAGAAGAATTTGAATATTGGTAATAATAGCTAATATTTATCAAAGTTTACTATATGGCAAGTATTTTCTAAGCATGTTATATGCATTACTCATCTTCATCTCCATTTTCCAAGAAAGGAAACTGAGGCACAAAGAGGTTAAATATTTACCCAAGCTCCAAGACTGCACAGCTAAAAAGTGAATCCAGGCAGTCAGACCCAGAAGCCTTTTAGGAATTAGGAATTTGGCCATTTACTCTGAAGCTGGTTAGTTCTACTCAGCCCCCTAAAATCCCTTGAGAGAGGAAAACTCATCATTTAGGAATAAAACAAGCTTGCATCTGGTCTAGAGGAAGCCTTTCCAAAATGGAGGAGGAGGCTCTGAAGGTTTTAGTTCAGGCCTTCTAGGGAGGACAGCATGAACTGAGTTTCGGCCACCTATAGACATGGCAGGGGACTCCTGTTCCCATGCACCATCTTACTTAGCCCTTATTATTACATCCCAATGGTGCAACAAAGTTGGTCAAAAGAGAAAAGAAAGATGAGGATAAAGCCTGGGGTACATGCCCAGTGGGGGAGTGGACACGTAGGTAGCATAGGAGAGAAAGAAAGATAGAAGCAAGGGAGGAGAGAGGCTCAGAAAGTAGGGAGGGGATCAGTACTACAAAGAAGGCAAGAAAGATGAGATTGCTAAATGGGCAATGGGCATTAGGGTGTCAGGCTATTTGGAGCTAAGGAAAGGGCTGGCTGGTTAAAGCAGAGTGGATGAGCGTGCACCCATAGGACCTGGAAGTGGGGGGAGTGTAGCTCATGGTGGCAGAGAAAATCCTAAGGATTAGCTTCTCTGGAAGGCTAAGGCTTGGTGGATGAGCTGGTCAAGCTAAGGCAGGGCCTCAATAGGCAGGGCTTTAATAGACACACTGTGGGCTAAATGGTGGAGCAGAGATGGGATGGGTGGGTAGGGACTGAGTATTCCAGGGATCCCTTGGGAACAGGAAATGCCTGGAATATCCAATGATAGGGCAATAGGACAATATGGGAAGGCACATCCATATGGTGGCATGTTTTGCAGCCGTGAAGAAATGACACCTTTGAAAGATATTTGACAACATGAAGAGTGTCCCCATAAACATTATAGGGAAAAGAAGGATAGAAAATGATATGGTATGATTCCAATTTCCTTGAAAATGTGTGCATATTTGCACTGGCAGAAAATACACTTCAATACATGTGACTTTTAAAAATTGTTTTTGACATGTTCCAAGTTTTCTAAAACAAACGTGTTACTTTTTCAATGATTAAAAGGAGTACAGATGGCTGATGGTTTTGGCTAAACTGTAAGTATTTTCGTGCTTTTTTATTCTGTTATCTGACTCTCAGAGAACTGGGAGGAAATCGCTTCTCCAATGGTTAGGTCCATCAAACAATGAGAGGAACATCACGGGTTGATCATGTGCTAGGTTCTCACATCTAGGCTAGGCTTGGGAAGAGATGGGGAAAATGCAAAGTGGCTTTAAAGTCCCTAAGACAGGAGGAAGCACACAAGAAAAAACAGAGCCATGATGATGTGGCCTTTGCCTTTTCGGGAAGAAAAAGTGTCTGCCTGTGAAGCTGGAGTGATTGGAGAAGTGGGACTTCATCTAGACCTGGGGGAGTGAAAAGGTTTGGAAGGGGAACTCTCTTGCTTTGGGTTAGAGCCACTGTATACAGGCTTGAATGGGGGGACAGCCAGAGGTGTGTTGGGTTCCAGAAGTGAAAAGATGACTCTGTCCAGTACTAGACAAGCCACTGGAGTCCCAGTGCCTGCTGGAATCATCACTACTGAATGTCTGTGCTTTGCGGTTCACACAGGCCACAGCTTCAAGGGGCGTGAGAAACAAGGCCCTGGAAATGTAGACTGCCCCAGTGGCTTCTGCCCTCCCCTCCACTTCTGTAATTTACTAACCCCAGAGGAGGAACAGTTCCCGAGAGATGATGAGAGGAGATGAAAGGGGGCAGAGCTTAAATGCTGTCAAAGCTGGGGGAGAAAGGGGGACATCTGCTGTCAGACAGCTTGTTGCCTCCAACTAGTTTGCTGTCTACAATCGCCTCTGACTTTCAGTCTCCGACTTAGGTGTTTCCTGCTACAGAAACAACTTCTCTTCCTTGTCCTTCTCCCTACCTCCTCCCTGCCCCTGCCCCTGCCCCTACCTGATGTGATATTGGCGCTACCACAGAGACCACTCTGGGCTGCTGTGGGCAAGAGGGTGCATTGGAAGAATGGATGTGCCTGGGACTCTATTAGCATCTCTGCTCAGAGTTAATGAAGGAGGCAGGTCCTGAAAGCACCTCCTTTGGGTTGAAAAGGCAAGGACACATCTCTCCATTTGGCACCTATTGGGCATCTACTCTGAGCCAGGTGGGGCTAGGTGCTCTGGGAAACATGCGGTCAGTGAGCAAAGAGACAAAACTGCCTGCCTTTGTGGAACTTCTAGCCCTGAGCACAGAGATAAGCACATAAATAATCAACATGACAGTATGGCAGAGATTGCTATGCACTTTGGAGAAAACTGAAGCAGGGAAAGAGAACAAGTGGTGTGGGGGAGGAGGTTGGCTCCTTTTTTGCTCCTAAACTTTCCTCACTGGCCAGCCCTAGTGTCTTCAGACAGAAGCTCCTAGTGCACAGCACTGGGAGACATGAGACTTGTGACTGTGAGCAGCTGCTTGCTGGTTATACCTCTTCCAACCAGAGGACTATCCCAGAACAGCCCTGGTCTTGATAGAGGAGGGGCTGTACACACACGGTGCTGTGCTGCCCACTAAGACCTGCAGGTATCTGACGGTGACTGGAAAAGCCAATGCCAACAAGTAAATGGAGTCCTCCAGGATCAGGGCAATGGTTTTTCCTCTGTCCTCAGGAGGTCCACCATGACTTTATCCTCTCTGCCTATCCAGCATGCCTCTGACTAAGCGCGATGAGGGTGGTCATGGGACAAGTCTTCATTTTGCATCTGTCTTCTTCACTTCTGAAAACTCATCCCCCAGAACTAATTTGCATGGCTGGAAGGCACAGGGTGCAATTTAAGGAAGCTGGGTGAAGACCTGTCTAACCAAACAGTCCTCCCAGTCAGCGCCAAGGCAGAACTCATGCTAGGTCCTACACAGAAGGAATTGGTGACACAGGCAATGGAAGTGCCAAGAACACCAAACTGAGACAAGGAGACAGCTCAGAGATTGGTCAGAGCAGGAAAGCCCTGCCACCCTAGGGCTGGGGAGGCCAGGGAGAGGGTGTGTACTGGAACCCAGAAGCCAGGCCATCTAAAGGTGCTGGAGCCATGGGCTTCGGCTGCTTAGTGAGACTGAGTCCAGGATTGAAACACTGCCCAGAAGGTGCACCGTCACCTCTGGAACACAGATGGGAGGCCTGCCCTAGCCTCTCCACACCCTCTCCTGGCTCTGGCCACGCCTCTCTGGTGGTGAGTTTTATGTGTAAGCGTGGCTAGCCTGTAGTACTCAGTTACCTAATCAAATGCCAATCTAAGTGTTTCTGTGAAGATATTTTATACAGAAAGCTAACATCTACAATTGATTGACTTTAGGGAAAGTAGATTACCCTCAGTAGTATGAGTGGGCCTCATCCAATCAGTTAAAGGCCTCAAGAGCAGAAACAGGTTTCTCAGAGAAGAAATTCTGCCTCAAGACTGCACCACCAACTTCTGCTTGAGTATGTAGCCTTGCCAGGCTGCCTTACAAATGTTAAACTTGCCAGCCCCAACAACCATATGGACCATTCCTTGACACAAAGCTATCTATCTACCTATCTATCTATCTTTCTGTATCTATCTATCATCTATCAATCATCTATTATCATCATCATCTATCAATCATGTATTTATCTGTTATTTATCTATCATCATCTATCAACTATTATTATCTATCATTTATTTATCATCTATCTACCTATCATCAATCCATCAGTCATGGTCATCTATCAATCACCTACCTATTTATATCTCATCTATCTATCTATCTATCTATCTATCTATTTATCTATCGATCTATGTATCTATCTATCTGTCTATCTATCTATGTGGCTATCTCTTATTGGTTCTGTTTCTCCAGAGAACACTTCTTGATATAGTGTCCCAGTGACCAAAACTACATGGACACTGCCTGGCAAAGAAGCCTGAGAAATGTACCTCTTTGCGATTCCATGCAGAACAGAGGAAGGCTGGGAAATAAATCTGATAAGCATCATAAGTAGTTTAACTGGAATGACATTCCATTCTGTCCCATATTTCGCTGGATGCTCATCTTCATCTACAATTCCCAGGGGTTTGCATAGCAAAAGCAGCTAGCACATCTCACTAAGTCCCAGGCCCTGTGCTAAGTAATTTGCATGTATTAGCTCATTTCATCCGCTTGCCTGTCCAATGAGGTAGCTGCTATTATTATCTCTTTTGTGCAGAGGAAGACACTGAGAGTGTATTTAACTGCCCAAGGCCACACAATTAGCTTCAGTGGTAGAGCTGGGACTAAGCTCCAAAGCCTCCTGGCTTCTCTCTTTCAGACATGAAAGGAGTGTAGTTAACAGTTTATCTATCTGGCAATCTGACAGTCCTGCATTTGAATCCAGAGTCTACTTATCTTTGCAACACTGAACAAATTCATGTACTTTGCTCAGATTGCATTTACTCATCTATAAAATGGTGCTATCCAACAGAGTTGAGAGGGCTGAAGGAGGCTACATCCATCAAAGTGCTCTTTAACCCACAGACTGCAACACAAATCCAAACATTCTCTTCCTCACTCACCTTTCTGTCCTTTTTCCTTCCACTCCGAAGTGTTACTGTACATGTTTCTGCTTTCACTTGGCCACATACTGGTCCATTTTGTTTGTCTCGCCAGGTCTATACCAACTGATTTTGCCCAGCCTGACACCCAAACACAGTGGTGGTTTTCGACATTTTCACCATCAGCCAGACCAAGGGCTGGAAGGAAACAATGTATGATTTATTGTGTCTGGTGCCCATGCAGTAAAATGTAGGCTGGGGGCTTCCCAAAGCAGGAATACGGCATTTTCCAGAAGCACCAAATTTACTTCCAGCAGGTTCTCATCGGCTCCCTTCATTTTAAAAAAAAAGTTTGTCTTTACCTCTTCCTAGCCCTGGAAACCTGGGTTCACAGTTAGCTGCTTTCTTGCACACAGTGCATGGGTCATGAAATAAAACCTGGCCTTTTGGTTTCTTTTCTCTAAGTATTGATCACTGTTCTGAATTTTCCATTCCAACTTTTTCCCGCTATGATTTATTTTTTAAAAAGGAAGCAGGTCATGCTTCTTCAAGCTTCTCTTCCTTTCCTTGGCTGTTTTTTATTTTTACCTACCTACTAAGAAGGGAAAAATCATTGCAGGATCCTAGAATATTAGAGAAATAATCTGAGTTTGCATTTCTCAAACTGGAAGATATATACCTAGGGATGGGGATGGGGAAGGATCTGTGGCCTTGTACCGGAGGATAGTTTGTAAAATATAAATTAAACATGGAGCGTCTTTTTGAAACATTAGCTCACCATCAAATTTGGCAGAGAATTTTTTATATTAAAACAAAGATTTATTATGGAGTTGATTATAAAATTCACATGAACTTTCAGGTGAAAGACTGAGACTCTTATTTCGAGGACTTCAGGTAGGGCAGGTGAAGCTGGACTCTACACCAGGAGTTGACCTTTCCAGGTCTCTGAATGCTTGTAACCAGTTTACAACCCCAGGCCGGAAACTGAAGGTTTCTTATTGGAAAAAGTCCCAGAGAAGAGACAATCTTTAACAACATTTGGGGAACCCACCCTCAGGTAAAAAAAAAGCAGGGTTCCCACCTCATCTGCTGTTTCTGCTCTACTATTAAAGACGAATGAACAGGACAGAATCGCCAGAGTCTTGGACATGGGGAGTTGACCCTCAGTTCTATGTCTGCCTCCTCAAAGTCTGTTTTTCTGTACTCTAAAACCTGGAAAGCTAAAAGCGACATTTCCCAGATCCCCTTGCAGCCAGGGTGTGAAAGAGAATTTGATTCCACCAATAAGAGGCATCTGGCAATTCTGGAAGGTGGAAGGGAGGTAGAGGCCATCTTCCTAACGCTTAGGGCTCTCTTCTTGCCAGCAAGCAAGGTGATGAAAGTTTTAGACAACAGTCTTCCCCAGGACCAGTCTCCAGCTTTGTGAGAGGTGGTAGTGAGCTGTGGCAGCGTCCTGATCCCTGGATCACACGTGTGACAAAGTGTTCTTGAATTCAGTTCTTCCTGTTACAGCCTCCTGTCTCCTTGCCCCTCTGAACGTGGCAAAGGTAGGAGTCCCTTGACAAGTAGGTCTCTGAAGTTGTTGGGAGTCCAGCATAAAATCCTAGAGCCCAGTCCTCTAGGTAATTTTAAAAACACTCAATTCCCTTTATTAAATCCCTTTCTCCTTCAATAGCCAGACTGATTTCTGTAAGCTCTGACCAGTATAGTATTATGTGGATTATGCAAAGCCTGCTGCTTTTTACTGATATCCATTTTCTTTAATTGTAAAATTCCTCTTTAGAAATGGTCTCATGTTAGGTGGCCATATTTCCAGCTAAAACTTCTAAATTTAAAACTCCTAAATTCCTGTTTTAGGAATTTTAGAGTTAAAGAAATTTAGGAGTTTTAAATTTAGGAATTTTAGCTGGAAATATGACCACCTAACATGAGACCATTTCTCACTCTCCCTGGAAGCTAAGTGTTGCCATGTGACAACCAGCCATATGTCTGGCCAATAGGGTGTGATCAGAAGTGATGTGTGCCCCTTCCAGGTCATGCCCTGAAAGCCATGAGCATGTATTCCCTTCTCCTTTCCTTCTTTCCCTGTGGGTGGGGATGCAGTTGTGATGGTGGGGGCTGAGGTAGCCAACTTGGACCCCGAGACAAAAGCTATCTGTTGAGAATGGCAGAATCATATGATCACGACAACCTATGTCTACACAAGTATATGACAGGAAAATAAAATTCTGTATTGAAGTTTGGGTTGTGGGGGACTCTGTTATAATAGCTTAGGCTGAAATTTAACATAGGGAACCTGTCATTTTAGGAAAGTATCCAATAGGAAAGACAATCTAACAAGGAAAAAGGAGCTCAGGAAACAAAAAATATATAGAACAGAAGAAAACTCTTAAAAAAAAAAAAACCCTACAGTAGTTAACGCTCTCAGGGGAATATATATTATATCTATGAAAAAATAATAGTATAGTTTCTTTTTAAAAATAATATTCAGAAAACATCAAAGAGCTCTTAAATTTATATAACCAAAAAATTTTTTTAAATCCAGGGAAAAGTTAAAAAGCAAGAAAGAAAAGAAAAATGGGAGTATAATGATCACAAAGTTAGGAAATAATTTTAGTAGGTCCAATATCCTACTAAAAGGAATCACTGTGAATTAAAACCAAAAATGGAAGAGTTGAATTACATAAATAAAAGTAAACTGCTTCCTGTAGAAGAATATGAGTTTCCAAATTAAAAGGGAAAACTAAGTGCCTAATACAATGAAACATGCCAGTTTCAGAACACCTGGGATAAGACCCCAAAAGTTACCACAAGGAGAAATACGGGTCTCATATAAAATGTTTGAAATTAGAATGGCATCAGACTTCTCAACAGCAACACAAAAGCTGCAAGGCATTAAGACATCCCCATAAAAATCTCAAGGAAAAGTAATTTTCAGTTTAGAACTTTCAGTGTAGCCAGATCATCCAAAACCATGACCATTATAGAAATAAAATAGCATTTTTGGATATACAAGAGATGAAAAATATTCTCATTATCCTTCAGAATGAAGCTATTGAAACATGGTTTTTCCCAATGAGGGAATAACCAAAAGACAGGACATGAGATATTAGAGACAAAAAATGTGGGGGAAAGGCTGTTATGGGTTGAGTTACATCCCCCTCAAAATTCATATGCAGACGTCCTAACCCCCAGGACCTCATAATATGACCTTATTTTAAAATAGAGTCATTGTAGATGTAATTAGTTAATATGAGATCATACTGGAGTAGGGTGGGACCCTAATCTAATATGGCTCAAGTTTTTATAAGAAAAACGCCATGCAAAGAGACAGACACACACACAGAGAGAACGCCATGTGAACGTTGAAGTGATGCTGTCACAACCAAAGAATCACCAGAAGCTAGGAATGAAGTTGGCCCAGATCCTCCCCCCAGTGCCTTCAGAGCCAGCAAGGCCCTGATGACATCTTAATCTCTGTCATCCAGCCTCAGAACTGTGAGACAATAAATTTCTGTTGTTTGTGCGTGGCACTTTTTTTTTTTTTTTTTTTTTTTGAGACACAGTCTGTTCCGTCGCCAGGCGCCAGACTGGAGTGCAGTGGCGCGATCTCTGCTCACTGCAACCTCCGCCTCCTGGGTTCAAGCAATTCTCCTGCCTCAGCCTCCTGAGTAGCTGGGACTACAGGCGCGCGCCACCACGCCCAGCTAATTTTTGTATTTTTAGTAGAGACGGGGTTTCACCATGTTGGCCAGATGGTCTCGATCTCCTGACCTTGTGATCCGCCCGCCTCGGCCTCCCAAAGTGCTGGGATTACAGGCATGAGCCACCGCGCCCGGCCGCGTGGCACTTTTTAATGGCAGACTTACCAAACTAATGCAGAGGGGAAAGGACATTAACAGATACTGGAAATGATGGTTGCAAAATGACAGGTGGGTAACGTGTCTAGTGAACAACCCATTCATCTTGGAGCAGAAAGACAGAGGTCTTCAGGAGGAAAACCATATAAGTATATGTATGTGTGTGTGTATATATATATATATATATATATATATACACACACATACATATATTCTGTTTTCCCAAGTGAAAGGTAATCCAGGGGGAAGATTTACAGCTCTGTTAGAGAGTTTGGGAAGAATTAGTGACAGATACAAAGAACAATAAGCCAACCAGAATCCAAATTAAAACAATGAAAGGAGGCAACTATTAACTCCAAGATAGACACACAAAAATGAAATGTAATTATATAGCACACTATGTGGCTCGGCAGTAAACAGTAGCTACCCAGTCTTAACAAGGTATCCTTAAATATTGATATAACCCAAAATTGTGATGTAACTCTACTGGGAGGATGGGAAAATGGAAGGGATAATAAAAATCCATCAACAATATTAAAACATTGATAAAGGGAAGAAATACAATGTAAGCATATTATTTGAAGGTAAATAACTAAACAGCTAAAAGAGTTACAAAAAATATCTGCCATAGGAGCAGGACTTTAGAATAGTCAAAACACACAAATACTGTTTTAAGTCTTTCAGTATTCTTTAATTTTCAAGTGTTTGTGTGTGTGTGTGTATGTTACTTTGAAACAAAAAAAGCACTTTTTAAAATAAAATATTTTATCTCCTTTCTTCTTACTGAGAGGGAAGATAGAGAATAATCATCTGCGCTTCCATTACCCTTTCTTTGTCCTTGACAAAAGTTGTCATACCTGATAGCCTTCTCTTTAGTTTAACTGCTTTTGCTATTTCTCTCATGCCTCAAATTATTTCCCCATCCATTTAATCACTTCAGTCATTTTTTTTTCTATACTCATTCCAGTTTTTCCTCATGCTTCCTAAGAAATGAGACTGAAAACCACATAAGGTCTGCTCTGTGGGGGCACTGAAGAGCGTTGGCTTCCTGGCTAGATGGATTTGCCTTCTGCCATTCATTGAAGCCATGTGGCTTCTCTCGCCATCTGGGGGTCTAGCCTGACCTACAATCTGGACAAAGACCAATCTTGTGCCTGAGTAGTTCAGTGTCATTCTTGAGTCTTGCTTCACGTGTCTTCATTGCACTAGTCTGTTTTCTGTGAGTTTGTTATGATCTATCATCTACGCTACAGATAAAAATGGGTAATCTAAAGAACATCTCTTCCTTTTGGCTCTTTCTTTGTCTCTCTCTCTCTCTGTTTATTCTGAGAACATGGCAAATGTTAGGAGGCAGATCCTGCTTTCACCTCTGCACACACCCAGTCTTAGTATGGTATAAACACAGAACTGGATTCTGGCATTTGTATGGATGGAGGAGCAAATTACTGAGTACTTGCTGGTTGTCTGTTTGCAATGGAGGGCATAAATTGGAGTTAAGCTTCCTTGCTCCAGTCTCCAAATATTGCTGCTCATATGCCTAAGCTTTCATTCATTCATCTGAGCAACATTTATTAAGTCCCTATGGTGAACAAACTCTAAGTAGGCAAAACACAGGTTTGTTAAATAGAATTGTGTGACCATGAACATCAGCTCACTGAGGCAGTGGAGCAACAAGGAGAAGCACATGGCAGGGGCTGAATCCATGGCCATCTTGTAAGCTCTGGGGTTGCTGACCCCTGGCCTGAACCACAGCAAGCCAGCTTGTCACTGAGCCCGTCATGTGGGACAGAAGCAACTGCCTTGCTGAGGCCTCAGGTCGATTACATCTATTGCTTCCACCTTATCTACATGGCCTGTCACTCTATCATAGAAAGAAATTAAATTGGTCCGACTTGATTTACTCTTTACATGGCTGTGTTCATAAGCTCCCTGGGCCTTGCCCCCTTCTGCTTGACTGCACATTGATTGCTTGATGATTTGTTCTAGCATCTTCCCCAGAAGCCAGGTTAAGCTTATCAGGCTATAAGGAATGTGGTCATCGTTTTCTGCTTCCTAAAAGAAGGGCATCGTGTTTGCTCTTTGTGAAGCTCCTGAGGCAACGCCCCTTCTCTATGAAGTCTCAGAATAATTGCTGGTTTCTCCCCAATGGTCCTGCCGATTCTCCAGGTCCATTCAGATTGAGTGCTGTGAGTGCTGTGGGTTTCGTTTCAGGCAGTTTTTTGTAAAGAATGTCCTGGCCTATTTCAAGTATACTGGCCCTCGCCAGGACTCAGGGGGTGAGATTCCATGCCTGCAAAACAAGCCCAAGGGCAAAAAACAAGGGAAAGCCTCAAAAAAGCAGCATTCTCCTGTACTCATCTACCACTGGTTGGCTGAAAGGGGATCAGAAATCTTGAGAATTATTGGGAACTGGTTCTGTATGAGACAAAATGTCTGCTTGTGGTTGCTTTCTGAGTGTAACCCACAGACCTTATATCAAAATGTAGCATCTTTTAGTAAAGATGGATGTAAAACTACACATTAGAACCTCTGCTCTTTTGAATCTTTCTGCTACCTGTTTGCCCTCTTTGTCCATTGGGAATGGTATTTTTCTTTTGTGTAATGCAAATGAAGAATGCTTCTGGTAAAATTTTGTAAAAGCCTGTCTAACCTTTCTGCTCTTGTGTCCACAGGATGAGGCCACTTCTTTATTCCTCTGTTATTTGTTCTTTTCCTCCCCTTTCTCCCTCTCCTTTCCCTGCCCCACCTGTTCTCACCTCCTCCTTTTGTAAATCCCTAAATACATCTCCATCTCTCTTCCATTCCCATCTTTTCTAGGTTCCAGAATTTTTCTCAAGTCTCCTGAGCTGCATATTTAAAGGGCCCCTGCTTCCCCCCATATTTCTTTACCCACCTTATTTTTTCCTTCCATTAGGTAGTGAGAAACTTCTTAATGAATTCCTTCAGTTTATAGAAATTCACTTTTTAAAGGTTCTTTCTTTAAAGCCCTTACCACAGTATAAGGAGCTGCCTGGAGTCCGTGTATCTGCATCGCTTTACATGGAATAAAGTCTTTCTCAGACATTTATGAGAGATAGCTTTACTGTGTATAGTATTCTTGACTGATAGGTTTTTTTCTCAGATAAGCAAAAATGGAGGGGAGTTTCTTCTTTCTTCTTCGCTATCAACTTCTGGTTAAGATTATAAATTTGCTTCCAGCTCTAAATCTCTAGTTCTCTTCCTTTAAGAAAATGAATCAAGATAAGCTAAATTTTCCTAATATATCTTTAGAATTTGGCAATTTTTGTCCTGATTATTCTGCAGATATTTTAGTATAAAAGATATCTTTGCTCAAACATGTGTGTGTGTGCACAACACAATCATTCCAAGATCCAAATTTGTATTTCTTTGGGGATCTCATTTCCCATACCAGCTTATTTGTAGATTGACAGTATGCTTTATACTTCTATAGGAAATGGTTGAACAATTTTCTCTCAAAGGAACTAAGAAACTCCAACCACAGCCTAAAATTTCCTTCCAGCATCATCCCTTTCCAATATTGTTCCCCTCCCACCCCAAGTCCCCATATACACAATTTTTCCCCATTTCCCCTTCCTTCATTTCTTCTTGCTAATCTTGGGCAGATAAAACCACTTGTGAGATCTGAGTCATGTTAAAAGACTTGCTTGTCTCTTCCTACTCCCTATCCTGTCCTGTCCCACTGCCTGGACCTTAATTAGTTCCATCCTCTTGTGAAGCATCTAATTCTCAGAAGATGATGTGCCGTATTTAACTCACTAAGCTACCATCGTGCCCCAACCTATCAATCTGACATCATTTATCAGGACTCTGAAGAATTTTGACATGGGACAATTAAATCTTGATGACCCAAGAGAAAAATTGCCATCTGCTATGCCATCTGGGGAGGTGAGGTCAGAGTGAGGAGTAGCTTCCAAAGGCCAGTTAGTGGCCCTTGAAGCTCCAAAAACAGGGGGCAGAAGAGTAAGAAATTGAAAAGCTAGGGGCATGGACAAACTTTATCAGTAACATTTGGCTATAGTGGAACTGAATTTCTCCATTAAAAAAAATAAAAGAGAGGTGGGGGAAGGTCCATTTGGTGATTTGATACAATCCATGCTGATACAAGGTAGATGGTACATATTTTCCTCAAATGACTTTAAGTTCACTTTTGAATTATTCAAGGGATAGGATGCCGATTGGAGGTGCCTTCTGAAAGGGCTGTTCATATTCCAAGTTGAGGGGCAGGCATCTACTCAGCTGAAATTCTCCCATGTTTGATTCCAATCAATTGCTACTGCCAATAAGCACTCCTCCCTAAAGTAGCAGGGTTTTGAGTGGTGCTCCTCAAACTTGGTAGTTTGCAAAAGGAAATCTCTTCACCCTACCTAAACCAAGTCAATGCCTTGCAGTTGGCTCAGTGGTTTTCAAACTTGGTTGCTCATTGTAGTCACCTGGGGAGCTTTTAAAACTCTTACCCCATCAAGATGGCTGACTAGAGGTGCCCAATACTTGCCTCCTCCACAAAGAAGAACCAGAATAACAAATAGATAACTGTACTTTGAGTGAAGCGTCTAAGGGAAAACACTGGAATTCAACGAGAAAAGTGGCAAAGATCCTCAGAAACATGAGAACTCTAGATGGCAGCATAGAGAGAGAGGCAAAGTATCTGGTGGGAATAAACTCAGAGCCAAAAGGGACACCACTTTGCAGGGAAAAGGTAAGTGGGAGACTCTCAGTATTCCCCATTGCTTCACAGATGCCTATAATCCTAGCTACAGCAAAGCCCCATGGTCATTGCAGGCCATTACCACAGTATAAGGAGCTGCCTGGAGTCCGTGTATCTGCATCGCTTTACATGGAATAAAGTCTTTCTCAGACATTTATGAGAGATAGCTTTACTGTGTATAGTATTCTTGACTGATAGGTTTTTTTCTCAGACAAGCAAAAATGGAGGGAATTTATCAATACTAGACTAGTCTTACAAAAAATGCTGACAAAAGTTGCACATGTGAATGCAAAGATGATGACTACTATCACGAAAACACACTGAAGAATAAAATTCACTGGCAGAGCAGATATACAAATGAGAAAGGAAAAAGGAATCAAACCTTATCACTATAGAAAACTACCAACTTGGCCAGGCACAGTGACTCATGCCTTTAGTCCCAGCACTTTGTGAGGCTGAGATAGGAGGATTGCTTGAGTCCAGGTGTTCAAGACCAGCCTGGCCAACATAGTAAAACCTCAGTTCAACAAAAAATACAGAAATTAGCTAGGTATGGTAGCACATGCCTGTAGTTCCAGCTTCTCAGGAGGCTGAGGTGGGAGGATCACTTGAGCACAGGAGGTTGAGGTTGCAGTGAGCCATGATCATGCCATTGCACTTCAGTCCAGGTGACAGAGAGAGGCCCTGTCTTAAAAAAAAAAAAAAAAAAAAAAGGTAGAAGAAAAAACACCGACGGGAGATATAAATAATAAAAGGAATAAAAGAACAAACAATATATAAAACAACAATTAATAAAATGACAAAAGTAAGTTCTTATCAATTAATAGTTTGAATATAAATGTTTAAATTTCACAGTTAAAAGATAAAGATGGACTGAATGAATTAAAAATGCCAACTATATGCTGCTTAAAAGAAACTCACTTCACCTATAAAGACACATTTAGACTGAAAGTGAGGGGATGAAAAAAGATATTCCATGCAAACAAGAGCCAAGAATGAGCAGAAGTAACTATGCTTCTGCTATAGATAAAGTACACTTTAAGTCAATACAGTTTTTACAGTTTTCGAGTTAAAGATAAAATATACTTTAAGTAAAAAACTGTAAAAACAGACAAAGAAAGTCATTATATAACAACAAAGACATTAATTCTGTAGAGAAATATAGCAATTGTAAATATATATGTACTCTACACTGGTGCACTCAGATATATAAAGTAAATATTATTAGAACTGAAGAGAGAGAGATATTTCAGTACAATAATAGTTGAGAACTTCAACACTTCACTTTCAATATTAAACTGATGACCTAGACAGAAAATGAAGAAACTGTAGACTTAAATTGCACTATAGACTAAATTGACCTAACAGACATTTATAGAGCATTTCATCTAATAGCTGCAAAATATACATTCTTCTCATCAGCAAATGGAATATATTCCAGAATAGACACAGGCCATAAAACAAGTCTTAGAGAATTTTTAAAAATTGAAATCTTATCAACCATCTTTTCAGACAACAATGAAATAAAACTAGAAATCAACCACAAGAGGAACTTTGGAAACTGTGCAAATACATGTAAATTAAAGTAAAAATTATGAAGAAAAGTTTAAAATATATCTATTTTTTGAGACAGAGTCTCGCTGTGTCACCCAGGCTGGAGTGCAGTGGCACGGTCTTGACTCACTGCAACTTCCACCTCCCGGGTTCAAACGATTCTCCTGCCTCAGCCTCCTGAGTAGTTGGGATTACTGGCACCCACCACCATGCCCTGCTAATTTTTGTAGTTTTAGTAGACATAGGGTTTCGTCATGTTGGCCAGGTTGGTCTTGAACTCCTAACCTCAGGTGATCCACTTGCCTTGGCCTCCCAAAGTGCTGGGATTACAGGTGTGAGTCACCGTGCCTGGCCCTAAAATATCTTGAAACAAATGAAAACAGAAACACAACTACAACCTATAGGATACAGCAAAAGCAGCACTAAGAGGGAAGTTTATAGCAATAAACACCTACATCAAAAGAGTAGGAAGATTTCAATAAACAGCCTAACAATACACCTCAAGGAACCAGAAAAGCAAAAACAAAACAAACTCAAAATTAGTAGAAGGAAAGAAATAATGAAGATCAAAACAGAAATGTTTTGATTTTTTAGTCTCAAGAGAGACTAGAAAATATATAAAATATTAACAAAAATCAGTTTTTTGAAAAGATAAAAGAAAGTTGACAAACCATTAGCTAGACTAGGAACAAAAGAAGGTCCAAATAAATAAAATTAATAATGAAAAAAGTAATGATACCAGTGATACTGCAGAAATGCAAAGAATCATTAGAAATTATTATATGCCAAAAAATTAAAAAACCTTGTGAAAATGGATAAATACCTGGAGACATGCAACCTACAAAAATTAAACAAGGAAGAAATAGAGAACCTGAACAGGCCAATAATGAGGAACAAGATTGAATCAGTAATAGAAACTCTCCCAATAACAACAAAAAGCTCAAGACCAGATGGTTTCACTACAGAATTCTACCAAACTTTTAAAAAAGAACAAACATCAGCTCTTCTTAGACTATTTCAAAAAAAAATTGAAGGGGAAGGAACTTTTCCAAACTCATTCTTTGAGGCCAGCATTGCCCTGATACCAAAACCAGAGAAGGGCACAACAACAAAAAAAGTAAACTACAAGCCAATGTCCCTGATAAAGACAGATGCAAAAATCCTCAGCAAAATACTAGCAAACAAAATCCAACAGCACGTCAAAAAGATTATACAGTATGATGAAGCAGGATTTAACCCAGGGATTCAAGGATGATTCAACATATGCAAATCATCACATCAACACATTGAAGAACAAAAACCATGTGACGATGCCAATAGATGCATGAAAAGCATTTGATAAAATTTAACATCCTTTATTATAAAAACTCTCAATAAATTAGGTATAGAAGAATTATTCCTCAACACAATAAAGGCCAGATATGACAATCTCATGGCTGACATCTTAATGAATGGGGGAAAAGTTGAAAGCTTTTTCTCTAAGAACTGGAACAAGACAAGGATGTTCACTTTTATCATGTTGTTCAACAGAGTACTGGAAGTCCTAGTTGAGCAATTAGGCAAGAAAAAGAAATAAAAGGCATCCAAGTTGGAAAGGAGAAAGTCAAATTGTCCCAGTTTGCAGAAGACATGATCTTATATAGAGAAAAACCTAAAGACTCCACCAAAAACCCATAGGACTGATAAGCAAATTCAGTAAAGTTGCAGGATACAAAATCAATATACACAAATCATTAACATTTCTGTATACCAATAGTGAGCTAGCTGAAAAAGAAATTAAGAAAGCAATTCCATTTACAATAGCTAAAGAAAAAATACCTAGGATGAAATTTAATCAGTTATAAGTAACTAAAACAGCATAATACTGGCACAAAAACAGACTCATCAACTGATGGAATGGAATAGAGAACCTAGAAATAAATCCACATATCCACAGCCAACTGATTTTCAACAAAGGTGCCAAGAACATATACACTGGGGGGAAAGATAGTCTCTTCAATAAAAGGTGGTGGGAAAACTGAATATCCATATGCAAAAGAATGAAATTAGACCCCTATCTCTCACCATATACAAAAATCAACTCAAAATGTTTTAAAGACTTAAATGTAAGACCCCAAACTATAAAACTACTGGAAAAATGTTTGAGGTGATGAATATGCTAATTACCCTAATTTGATCATTAAACATTGTATGCATGTGTTGACATATCACTGTGCACCCCATAAATATGTGCAATTACTATGTGTTAATTAAAAATAATAATTTTGTAAAACCCTCCCATCCCAGAACAATTAAATCAGAATCTCTGGGGACTCAGGCAATAAAACTGCCCAAGTGACTGCAATGTGCAGCCAAGGTTGAGAACCACTCAGTTTGCTGCTCTATATTTTCAGGCAACCCAACTTAGGAGGGGCTAAGAAGCCTGTTGAGTCTCTTTCTTCCCCCACACTCTAGTGCATTGATTCTGTTGCCTCATTCTAATGGTTGTCAGTCTTGCTGTTTGTGTCACTCTTTTAAACTGAGTTTTTGCAGAGCTTTTTGGCAACAAACTTGAAGTGATTTGAAGACTCAACACCGACAGCTAGCAATTAGTACAGTGCAATTGGCAACAGGTTATTTACATATAATTTGTAAATGTCTCTATAAGCTGCTGCTGTAACATGCTACTGAGGGATTTTCCATTTGCTATTGGGTTGGAACACTTTGATTCTATCCAAGCTCTTACATAATCTCAGGACAAACTTCTTACTTGCTTCAGTGAACACTCCCTGTTTCTTTGGTATTAACCTGATGTTATGACATGCTTCTCACATATTTCTCTCAAAAAGTTATACCTAGTGCTACCCCATTGTGTTTGAGCCAGTCAGGTTTGATCTGAAAGACACCAACGTGGCATTACTTAGTGGCCAATGTCATACACATTGATCGAAATCTACAGCCCTCCTATGAAGGTTTGAAGAGTGAGCCATCGCAAAGCAGTTAAGATCCCCTACCCAAACCACTGCAGCCAGAATCTTCTCCTATCTCTGGCCCAGCACCCCACTCAGGGTAGGCACTTACCTCCCCCAGCTTTCCTGTCTCCTGAAGGCTTGGGTTCCCTCTTCCCGGGAGTTTGTCCCATCCCAGGAGGAAGCATATAGTAAGTTTTCTCTCTGGACTGGAAACTGCCTTTCACGAGAGATATCCTGCCACCTCCCACCTACACACCTACCCGGTGGCTTGATTCCCAACTCTTGGCCTTGACTCACCTGCTGCTTACCTGGTTTCTCTTCCTGCTTACCTGCTCCTACCCTGACCACCAGCCTTCAGTCGCCCAGACTCCCTCCTATCTCTGAGCCTGGATCAAGTCTGTTTTCCTTGGTCCCTACTTGGCCTTCCTAGCCTGGTTATCTGTCCAGCTACCCCATTTTCACCCCCATGGTGAGAAAGCCATCTTCAGCTCATTGTCAGCCTCAGAACCCTGCTTCTTTCTGCCTTCTGTCCAGCTGGTCATGTTGGTCCCTAGAATCCATGCTCTGCCTTCACCTGTGATGGTCTTTTGCTTCCTTCTCCTGGGCCTTCCCCCTCTTTATTATCAGCATTACACTTCCCAGTTCCATTTGATCCAGAATGTGATGGGGTCTCTAATCCCAGCAGTGGTCTTGAGAGAAATTCTCCTGTTCTCTCTGCCTTCTGCCCTATTGCTCTGGTACTCACAGGGCCCCCGCCCTGACCTTGCAGACTGACAGAACCAAGGGCTAGAATCTCACAGGATACGCTGTGATCAAGAGCCTGGGACAGAGATATGGAAATCCAATCTTCCCTGAGCACTGCAGGTGTCTACTTCTGCTCTCACAGTCATGGCTGCACCCTCCTCAGAAATTTCCAAGAACAAACCAAGGAGCTGACTGAAGAGGGTAAGAATTTGGGCACAAGCAAGAGGCACAGTTCCCAGCAGCTGGCATCAACTGTGCCCTTGGTTATGAGGTCACCCATTTTAAAACTCTGAGACTAAGGGAATCCAGCCATCTCCTGAGACCAGCCACTGTTCATGGGGCCACATTGTTGGCCAAGAGATAAACATATTTATTCCCCCTCTATGGCAACTTCAGACCCAAGAAAGCAAGGAGAATAAAAATATCTTCCCCTGGGAGGTGATAGGAACCCATGTTAGAAGTTACCCCATTGAAAGGACCCTTGGTTTTTTCTTTACAGGTCTGTTGGCACCTTAGTCACATTTTGGCCAAAAGAGCTGGGCTTTTGAGGAGGGAAGGAGCATATCTGTTCGGTGTCCTATATAACAGCCGTTTCCACTCTTGGCTTCCACTATCTCCCCTGCAGGTTAAATAATCCCAGCTTCTTATGGAGAAGGTAAACGAGGCCAAGCCAGAAATCATGGAATGTTGGCAGTGGACAGGGGCTATGGGCCAACCAGCCAACTGGCAGAATCTACCTGTAGAGCCAGGTGTAGGATCCTGAGGCTGCAGTGCAGACTGGTCACAGAGAGGGCAGTCATTGATGATGAGTGTCTTCTGCCACAGGTGCAAGACTGGCATTAAGTGCTGTATATTTACTCACTCTCATCTGGCCCTACAATTTTATTTCCAGAGAGATTAGATGACTTGCCTAAAGTCATATAACTAGTTAGCCAAGCCAGGAATTGAACTAAAATTGCTGATTTCCACTATATTGCCTATAGATGGGCACTTTCTGCAGTGTGCCGTGAAGTTAAATGCCCATATTTACAGTAGACACTGCAATTCACTTACGTGAATGGAGCATTCCTACAAAGCTCCTTTATCTTGGTAGCTTTGTGTTCTCTACAGGTACAGTCTCAGCAAAGCCAGCCATCTCCGTATCTCTCTCCCTTTCTTCCTATTTTTCTCTCATTTCCCTGATGCCCTTGAGATTCTGTGACATTCTGAGTCAGCACCTGTATGCTGG
Organism: Ateles fusciceps; assembly: GCA_036589455.1. Classification (NCBI taxonomy): domain Eukaryota; kingdom Metazoa; phylum Chordata; class Mammalia; order Primates; family Atelidae; genus Ateles; species Ateles fusciceps. Next base: position 14,575,800 of record JAZHEH010000078.1, read on the forward strand.
GCCTGTCCCTGTCTTCTGCTGTGAAGCCAGGAGGTAGGATGGAGGTGTGGTTAAAAATACTGCAACCAGACTGCTCAGATTCCAATCCTGACCCTGTCACTTACTAGCTGTGTGACGTTGGGAAAAAGATTTAATTTCTCAGTGCCTCAGTTTCCATGTCTATCTAATAGGGCTCCATTTTTTTTTCCTATCCATAGGATTGCTGTGAGAATAATGTGTGTTAATTCTCACAAAAGCTCTTAGAACAGTTTTTTATGCTAAGACTATAAAAGTTCCTGTTCCTATGAACACTCACTACAGGTTGGCAATTACCAGTATTCCTTCATCATCTCTCACCTGCAGGAGACTCTGCATCCTCCCTATGATTCCACTTTTGCCACTCAAGACAAATCACAATATGGCTTCTCCTGCTTTGACCCTGCTGATGGCATTCCAGTGCACTTACACAAGCTCTTCACCAAGGCCTACTGCATATGGGCCAGCATCCTTCTCTCTCTGCTTTGCTCTCACTGTACTAGTCTCCTTTCTGTTCCTCCACACAGCAAACTCCTCCTACTTCAGGACCTTTGCACATGCAGATTCCTCTGCCCTGAATGTTTTTCCTCCTTCTTTGCATTCTGGCTCCTTCAGGTCTCAGGATAAAGATCATCTTCCTAGAAAGGGCTTCCCTGACCATTCTCAAATGGAAGAGCAAGAGGAGTCAGGTGGAGAGGTTAAGCCTCGGGCCTGCAGCTAACCACTCATGAGGGCATCTACCAAGAACAGTGGTGTCTTGGGGCCATTTTCCACAGCTGCCATGTTGTATGGCTTCAGTGGGGGCGCACTAGAGGGTGTCAAAAACACTGGCCTTGGTCACTTCCCCTCTCTAGGCTACATTTCTCTCTCTTATGAACTCCTACATCTCAAAAGCTACTTCCAGCTCTAATATTCTATGATTTGTGTCTTTATCTAACCACACCCTACAGCTTAGCCACAGAACAAAGCATAGAGACATTCTTGTGATAGAATACAGCATGTAGGTGTGGGCAGCTGAAAGAGCTTTATGTGACCAACAAAGAGCCTGCTGACCCCTCTCCACTAAGAGGCAGTTTCAAGAAGTCTAGCCCTGGAACTGCATGCTCACCTAATTCTTTTAGTCCCTTTCTGCAATGGTTTCCCAGGGAAACCTAGTGTCATTTCTGCAGATGGATCACATATTCTCTTATTCTTACAACACAAAAAGAAGTAAAAGGAGATGTAGGCAGAGAGGACCACTGAAAATAAGATGGAATCAAAAGGGTTTTTCTCTTTTAACAATTTGATATTGTCTAAGGCTGCCACCCTGGTAAGTATGCTGTTCTTTTCTTTGAAGATATTCATCAAAGGACAAAAACAGGCACTTCTCAGAAGAAAATATGTAAATTACCAATCCAGACATAACGTGAATAATCCCACCAATATGCTGAAGGCAAATTAAATCTATAGCAAGGTAGTATCGGCAAAGATAAAAAAGATACATAGTGTCGCCAAAGACTTGGGAGAGATTAGACAAATTGGAATCACTTAGAGTTTAAGAAATTGCATACCTTTTGAGCCAATAATTTCATTTCTAAATATTTCTACCATAGAAGATATCTCACAAGTACAAGAAGTTTTATGCATGTAAGTGGTCACAGCAGACTTGAGAGAGAAAAAATACTGTAAACATTCTAAATGTTCACCAATAGAGACCAGCTAAATAAGCAATGGTGCATCTGCTGCTTCTTCTTTTTTTTTAATTTTTGTCTTTTGAGACAGAGTTTCGCTCTGTCTGCCAAGCAGGGGTGCAGTGGTACGATCTTGACTCACTGCAACCTCCATCACCCAGGCTCAAGCAATTCTCCTGCCTCAGCCTTCTGAGTAGCTGGGATTACAGGCATGTGCTACCACACCTGGATAATTTTTGTATTTTTAGTAGAGATGGGGTTTCACCATGTTGGCCAGGCTGGTCTCGAACTCCTGACTTCAGGTAATTCACCTGTCTTGGCTTCCCAAAGTGCTAGGATTACAGGTGTGAGCCACTGTGCCCAGCTGATAGCTCATCTTTATACAAAAATATCAGACAATAGGAAGTTTGGGCAGATATTTCTAAGCTGTTCCTGAAAGATGCCCATGATATTTTTTAAAAGAAAAGAAATCAAACCATGGAAAAGTGTTACAGCATTTTTTTTTGCAAAAGTAATACATAAGGAAGTTGTATATATTCAGGTATATATTTACACACACATAGAAGGATCCAGAGGTCTCAGATTCAGCAAAGCCATCCTAGACAGCTGCTAAACTCCTGGCTCCAGTGAATTGGGTAGCATCTCTGAGGAATCATCACTCCCAGGGGACAGGCTTTCTGGTCTCTAAAGGGACCTTAGTGGCCATCTATTCAAACCCTTCATGTCAGAGACCTACAGGCTAAGCCCCAGGGACTGGCCGGAAGGCACAGAGCTTGCTGAGATTTGCTGCACTTTAACACATTAAATGCCTGGCACAATTTTTCATGATTGTGACATTAATTTGACACAATTAAATGCAGAGCTGGAGTAGGGGTGGCTGAGTCATTTGTGGAATAACTTCATATGATGGAATGTATGATTAAATAAGTTCAGCCATTAAAAGTGATGTAGTAGAACAAGGTTTATTGACACCAATACATGAAATATTTCTGAGTTAACAGAGCAGGTAATCATAGTATATATAGTTTGAATTATTTTAAAAGCTACATATGTGTATAGAAAAAGGGCACAAGAAGGTGGGTTTAATAGTTAATCTTCATGGTGAAGTTGCCTATGAAGTGTAGTATATCAGAGTTTCTGATTTTCTACCCAAAACAGATGTCCAGTAGGCAGTCTACAAGATGGCCCCAGTGATCCCCCTCCTGGTATGCACGCCCTTGTGCCCCTCCCTCCCCTTTTGTGGGGGCTGGATTTAGTGACTTCCTTCTAGAGAATAGAATGCAGTAGAGTTGATGGGATGTCACTTTTGATATTAGTATATAAAAAGACTGTGCACTCTCTCTCGCCCTCTGACTTGCTTTGAGGGAAGCCCACTGCCATGTTGCAAGCTGCCCTGTGAAGAGGCCTTCATGACAAGAAACTGTAGGGTCACCTGGACAACAGCCAGCAAGGCAATGAGACCCTTAGTCCAATAGCCCACAACAACTGAATCTTGTCAAGATTGCAAGTAGGTCCTTCCCAAGGTGAGCCTTCAGATGACCCCACAGCCCCTGCTGACTTCTTGATTGCAGTCTTGTGAGACATCTTGAGCCAGAGGCATCTACCTAAGCCATGCTCAGATTCCAGTCCCACAGAAACTGGGAGATAATAATTGTTTGTTGTTTTAAGCTGCTTAGTTTTGGGTTCATGTATTACATAGAAGTAGAAATTAATTCACTTATATAATAATAGTTTAGAAATTACTTTTCAAAAAAAATTCTAGAGGCAAATCTGCCAACAAACTTAGCACTAACTTTTTAGCTGCAAATCTCCTTTCTCCTGTTTAGTGCTTTCTTCTTGACATTGCCAAAACTAGTCATATCTGAACACCTGGATTCTGGTGCTTGGCTAGCTATGGAATCTCCTACCTCTCTAGGCCTCAGTTTCCCCCACTACATGAAAAGGGAAGGGGCTTAACCATCAAGGACTGGCTCAGTCCCAACTTGCATCCAACCCCCTCCATGCAAGGACTGCCTGTCTGTGCCTCTGGTGAGTTTTTCACCTTGTCTCTGTGCATTTATTCGTCTATTTTTCTCTGCACCTCTTGTAAGATATAGAGGCACCAAAGCTATGAAATTCACATTCTAGAAAAAATAAATAAAGCTAAACTGAAGGAGTTTAGCTTTTTTTCCTGGGAAAAAATATAGCAAGGAATTCAGATGCAACAGTTAGATTTAGTGTCAGATTTAGGGAGCTTCTCAGTCATTGGTCACTCTCTGCAGCCACTGCAAAATAGAAATAAGAATTTTTTCAAACACAGCTGCAGCAACCCAAAAGCCACACTTTACATAAAGTCTCTCCCCAAAGTTCCAAAGCTGAAGAAATTGGTGCTTGTGGTCCGGCCTCTGGGTAAAATTAGGCCCTGCTTAAGAACGAGGGGCCAAGATGAGCTTCTAAACTTCTCCAGACTTAAAGTTTTCTGTACTTTAGCACCTCAGCCCACCAGGCATCATGAGAACCTGGGATGATTCTTTATGAGCCTGAGCCCATTAAATGTACTGGGAAAGTGCTTCTTTTGTCATTAATGGAGTTAAGCACGCTGAGGGGAAAGAGATCAAATGAATATCTCAAGCTTCCGTTCTGTAATCCCAGAAAAGCAATCTGATCAGGGGCCCAGTTAAATACGGTAAAAAGCACAGACCTCTGTTAGTCCTCCAGAGATCCAGAACTGGTCTATTTTCTCTCCAGTGTGGGTTATTGCATAAGCCCAAGGCAATCCCACTGCAAGCATAAAATGGTACATTTTGAGGGTGATTAATCACTAAATGTTCACTAGGTCAGGGATCTAAGTGGCCTGGGCACTCACAGGATTAGGGTACTCACAGAAAACTGATCCCATGCCAGACCCACTTTTTGCTCATACTCCCCTGAGAGTTTGATGCTGGCCTTTAATAAATGGTACAGAAGTCAGCTGGTTTGTTTCTTGCTCTTCTTGTGATGACAGTCCTTCATCTCTTGGCAAGGTACTTACCTTCCTGTGAGACTGCAGCAACAGAAGAGCAATAATTATAATGACCACTAGCCACTACATATGCATTATCTAATTTAAATGCTAAACTATGGGGTAGATGTTATTAAATCCATGTAAGAGATAAAGAGATTGAAGCATAACAATATTAAATCATTTCCAAGGACATAAGTAGCAAATGACAGACCTGGGTTCAAGCACAGGCCCTTACGACTCCAAGCCTATGTATGTTCCTTGCAGTATACCCTGGATGACATCATTACATGTACTTTTCCAAATTCATGACCTCCTGGCTGATCTGGGGGTTGCAATATGCACTGCACCAGCATCATCTCTCTTGGAAATTCCCTTTGGCTGTGAGAGAAATGGGTGAGCAAGGTCAGTGGTTTCCAACCAGGCTGAACATCAGAATCCACAAAAAGAATGCTAAGCCCCATTTCACCTCCAAGACTTTCAGATTCGTGCATCTAGAATAGGGCCACAGATCTGAATTTTTTAAAGAAGGGTTCTAGTTGACTCTGACAGTTACATTACATGGGGATATTATGGAACCACCAAACTGAGTGGCCTTAAAATTGTCTTCAAGAACTAAGGCTCGAGGGCAGGAGGACACTGGGGGAAACTGCCTGGCTGCCTGACCCTTCTCTGAACTCCTCACTCTCTCAGGTGACCCCTTCCTGGGCCCAGCCACCCATCCCTCACCTTTTCTGACTTTCCTGGACCAGGATGGGAACTCACAGCAACAGACACCCTGGGCCAACATTAGGCCCCACCCCACTGACCTGCCTCTGCCTAACCTCTCATTTTGGTAACTTTTCTTTGGGTTTAGGTTCCTGCTCCCTGTCATCTAATCCTTCCAGGCCTTTTTGTTGTTGCTATGGTTGTTGTTGTTAGTAGCTAATACATATACACAATACAAATCTCCAAGGTTATAAAAGAGGACACTGAGAATACCTTCTTCCCAACCTATTACTCAGCCACCCAGATCTCTTCCCCCAGAAGCCTCCTCAGATATATTGTATAAAAAGAAATACAAGGCCAGGTGCAGGGGCTCACCCCTTAATCCAAGCACTTTGGAAGACTGAAGCAGAAAGATAATTTGAGCCCAGGAGTTCGAGACCAGCCTGGACAACAAAGTGAAACTCCATCTCTACCAAAAAACAACAACAAACAAACAAATTAGCTGTGCATGATGGCACACACCTGTAGCATGTAGTTCATTGGGGAGGCTGAGCTGGAAGGATCACTTGAGCCCAGGAAGTCGAGGCTGCAGTGAGCTGTGATCATGCCACTGCACTCAAGTCTGGGCCACAGAGCAAGACCCTGTTTCAAACAAACAAACAAACAAACAAAAAGCAAAAGACAAAAAGAAATACAAATGGTAGCTCACTATATATATTATTCTTTGTTTGCTTATTTTGAGGAAATTGTCTTAAAGATTGTTCCAGATCAGTGCCAAGGAAGTTTCACAGCTTAATTTTCTATTATACGAGTATGCAGTGATTTATTTTAGCCATCTTCTATTGAAGAACCTTTAGGCTGTTTCTAACAATGCCACAGTGAATATTTTTGTATGCATGTCATTTCTCACATGCATGAGAATATCTGTAGAAAAAAAATCTGTGAAATTGTAGGCCAAAGGGTATGTTGTACTTAACTTCAATTTCCTGTTCTTTCCAAGCCAGTCTTCTAACTCCTGGTACCCCAGGTAACAGAGATCAGGCCTCTATTCAGTCAGTCCCCAAGTCTTTAACCTGGGTTCCTGACTTCCTGCAGCTGGAGGCTGCAGGGGCATTTCAAGGGATCCAGCCAGTGCACTCACCTTTACCTGCTCAGTGTGTGCTCTGCCAGGCCCTCATCTCAGCCTTGATACTCAGGCTTCCACATCACAGTGTGTTGTAAAGTTTTTTTTCTCTCTCTCTGAAGGGCTTGCCTCCAGATCCTGGGATATTATTCCCTGCCTAGATTTCAAGCTCTTGGGAACCCTTTCCTATGATAACTGACCTCAATAGACATCTCTTTCTATCCAGGTTCTCTCTTTTTTTCTAATTCAACCAAGCCTAACGCTTCACCTCTCTTAGCTAACCTGCCATATTGAAACTCAAGACCTACCACAACTCATATGATCTAAACCTCCTCACAGTAAAACCACAGTGTAAGTGACATTTGTCTTAGGGCCTTTCTCTCTATTTTCTCTGGGCCACTCCATGCCCTTAAGATGCTCTCTGGCTCCCAGAGTTTCCTCTGGACACTTTGCCTGGATTCCCCCTTCTGTCTTTAGCAGTGCTTTGTGTCCAGTTTTTTATATTCCCTTCATTCTTGTTTCAGAACATATCTGTCTTATCTTTCATCTCCCAAGGGTCCTATTAGATAAACTCATCTTCACTGGCAGATAATGTCACCCATGTGATCATCCTCCTAGAGATATTTTCATCTTGGTATGGAGCCTCCAGAGCTATCTTTGCTGAAAGAATGAAACTTCAGGAATGAAAGTTGGCACACATAAAGGTAGGTCAAGGGTGAGATATTTTAGGAAAAGAGCAGTGGGTCTTACAGGTAGCGTGGCATGGCACTAAGAAACACAAAAGAAAACAGGTGTTCCAGGTCACCATTTCTCACTGAGAGATGCCAACAGTCCCTCACTTTGCAGAATCCGCTTCCTCACTGTACATTTTTCATGGTGATGTTGAGTTCAACTAAGATAATTGATGAGAAAGTGCTTTGCAACCAGGAAAGACTTGTTCAGGTACAAGGTATTCTTACTCTTCCACCAGCATCCCACAAAGCCCAGAGCACTGAAACTGCCTAGAATTCCAGGCCCTTGCAAGGCAGCTACTTGGCAAAAAAGAAGACAAAAGTGTTCTATCTTGTCTCTGCCTCATTCTCTAGAAAGTACTGATAGCAACAGATAAACCGATGAAGCTTTTGTTAAAATCCTTACATCATCAGAGTCAGCTCTAATTTTTTTCATCTTGCCTCAAACATTTACTTTGATTTCTTAGATTTATACAGAAATAACTTCTTTTATGTTACAGGTAGATATGCTATTTGAATTTGTTTTTGAGTGCTAGACATTTAAGCGTACTTCCTGTATCCTATGGTTCTATGATTTGGAAAACATCCCTTGTATCTGCCAGTCAAACCGTGTCTTTCTGCTTATTCAGTTTGCTGTGGGGATCCTGACTGCCGTGGGGAGTGTTTTGGAACAGCCTAGATGAGAGCTGACAGCTTCCCTCCTCCACACTAACTTGGGATTCCCAGAGCGCTCTGGCCACAGCGTCTATCCTAAACTGTACAAACCTGGTATCTTGGATGCGGATGTTTTCTTTGTTTCTCTGTATTGTTCTCTTGCTTTTGTTCTGATGTGTACATTACATTTGGTCCAGGTCACTGCCTCCTGGATGATCTCCTCAAGGGAGGCAGGAATTATAGGAATAAGTATTTTGTTACAAGCCAGAATAATATTAAATGAAAAGAAGAACAAATGCTTCTTTCTAGAAGAGCTTTAGAGATATCTTTGGCTTCTAATTTTCCCCAGGCCAACTCAAAAGAAAATCAAATCCCAAAGCTCCAAAAACTCATTTCTATCCCTACTTGTTCTCTACTGCAAGCCCATGAGAAAGGCATTTTGGGGGAAACTAGAATCCTGTTAAGTTATAAGATTTTTTTCAAGTCACATGGTTAATAAGTAGTCTGACCAGGATCCTGGAGCAATACAAGGAAAATAAGGACCCTCAAGCCCCTGCAGCCTTGAAACCCAAGTGAAGCCCTGTGCCAGTGAGCATGGCAGGAGGAATTCTCTGTTCATTGTGAGAAAGCTGAGTCTTGAAGATGATTCCATATCAACATACAGGCAGTTCCACCACTGAATGGTCTATCAGATGGGAATGCCATAATTTATTTTCACCAATTGGGAAGAATTGGTATTAATATCAAACCACAGTACTATCATACCCAGCTATAATTTGCAATGTGTGTGTACCTGTATGAATGAATAATTAACAGTTAAATAAATCTATATATCTATCTATGTGTAGGAATATCTAATCATATAATATATGCTCACACAAGTAATAAACAATCTCTCTCTCTCTTCTTTTTTTTTTTTTGAGACAGGGTCTTACTCTGTCACACAGGCTGGAGTGCAATGACATGGTTACGGCTCACTGCAGCTTGACCTCCCAGGGATCAAGCAATCCTCCCGCCTCAGCCTCCCAAGTAGCTGGGACTACAGCCACGTGACACCACACCCAGCTAATTTTTGGTTTTTGTTTTTTGTAAAAACAAGCCTTCGCCATGTTGCCCAGACTGATCTGGAACTCCTGGGTTCAAGCAATCCTCCCACATCAGCTTCTCAAAGTGCTGGGGTTACAGCCGTAAGCCACTGCACCCAGCATAAATAATCTCTTATTTGTTCATCCATGATGTTGTCTTTAGCTTTTTAAAATAAATCCTTTTGTTATTCTTTTATAGTCTCAGATTAAGAATTTATCCAAGTTTTGTATATTCCTTCAAGGAGTTATTTCAATATCAAAACCCAGCACATCTTTAAAATCACTTCTGGGTATAGATATTAACTTTTTTGGCATTTGTGTTTTGGTGTTCCATATTTACTCAGTTCTCCTTTTACATTCTCCCTGTAGAATAGGAATATGACCATGGCAGGATGGAGGGCCAGTAGCAGTAGGGGCCTTAGTGTATTTTCTATATTTATCCACCATTATTTAAAACCTGGTATTCTAGCTTTAGGGGAGAACATTGAACTCCCATTTGGACATGTTAAGTTGAAGGTGTCTGTTAGACACCCAAGATGAGATATCAAGTAAATATCATCTGCCCTTGTTTTTCCTTTCCCAAACTGGGTCTCCTTCGTTCCATCTCCACATAACATGGTCCTCAAACCCTTTGTAATCTTGGGCCTCTACTCCAATTCTTCGAATGTTCCTCTTGACTGTGGCAGCCAGAATTAAATAGAGTACCCCAGATAATGGCTGACCAGCAGGACAGACCTGTGTTTGTTATATAATTCTTAGAGACTATAGCTAATGTCACTGGTGCCCAGCCCATAGCTTCCTGAGCCTCAGCATTTTAGTGCATGGTAGCCTGACTTCTAACTGTCAGCACCTATATATCTTTGCCTGAGGACATTCTCTGACTGCCAGAACCTGCTTTGTGCACAGTCAAAAGTGCCAAGGAGTCAACACTCTCCAAAGGAGCCTTTAGCCAGTAACTAAATGAAAGGTAGAGTATAAATACCCCAGCTCCCTCATCACTCAGCTGGGGTAGCCCTGAGATTCATGCTCTCCACCATTCTCAGAGTTTCCCAGCAGCATCCTGTTCCTGTTACCCTCCTCACTACTGACCTGATGCTCATCCTTTCTTGGCTCCTTCCCCGTGTCCCTTCCCCCATCCCATATGGGAGGAGGTTTCTGGGGTTTACCTTCCAAAGTAATTATTCTTACTGGAATTCTTATTTCAAGTTCTGCTTTAGGGGCACCCAAACTAAGACAGTGCCTAATGCTGCATCAGTTTCTTTACCAGTCACATGATGCTGTTGTATTCTTAGGGTCAGATAAACTCCCAGCTTCTTTTTATGTCAACTGCTACCAAGCCATAGATTCTCAATGCTGCGCCTTTATTATTGATTTTTTAACTTAAACTCAGACCTTATGTTTATTCCTGTTACACTCTTCGTTTTTTTCCCATATTCCAACCTAACAGAATAAGTTTAAATATTGATTTGTTCTTTCGTTGTGTTAACTATCCCTTCCAGACGTGAGTCATATGTAGAAATCTGATAAGCATGTTTCCCGTACCTTCCTTCACTTAAAAAAAATAAAAAGCTTTGAACAAGGTAGGATTAGGAAAAGAATTCTAAATTAAATTTCTCATATTGTTCAATAATCAAGATTCAGTAAGAATCCTCATTTGTAGTGATTCAAACTAACTGCACAAGTTCAACCCAGAATTTACAAATTTACACATAGGAATATCAGGCAAGCTCAGCTCACTTGCTTTGCTAAAATAGAGAAGATCTACAATTATGTCATCTCTCTGATACATGAGCCTATAGCCCTATCAGAAAGGAAATGTGGTACATTTGGCTTGTTATTAGCAATTTTATTTTAACTACTAAGAACTTCTGGATTCATTTCTAAAATCCTCCAATCTTCCTTTTAATAATTTGATCTGGAATTTTATCAGGAACCTATACGTGCATGTCAGGGAAGTTCAAGTTTATGGTTTCCAGAATCTACCCCTTTCTTTTATTTGAGAGTAGGAACTTTGGCTGATATGTTATTTTCCTATCCTCATTGCCATAATTTCTCAACAACAGTAAGTAGTATTAAGGTCACATTTGCAAGTTTTTTGAGGAGCCTGGAATGTAACTTTTCTGGAGACTTCAACCCATTTTAAGTGATGTATGCCACCTGTGTCCCTCATTGCCTCCCTTCAGCTGAGCTCTCCCCAGTCCTGGGAAGGCTGATTCTTGCTAAAGAACCCAGAGCAGCCCTGTGGCCCCATATTCCTACATCAATCTTCTCGAATCTGTGTTCCTCCCTCGCTCCTTTATCTTTTTACATCAAACACAGGGCTCAAAGCTTTTGATATTCTATTCGACTCTTCAGGACTCCAAGCTCCTCTGACCCAGCCCTTTACTTCCACCCCTAACCCCTGGCCCACTCTGCTCCAGGGCTCCTCAAAACCTCAAACTCCACTGTAAGCTCTCTGAACAGCCACAAGGATTTTGGGGTTTGATTTTGTTTTGCTTCTTACTCCCTTTTCATTTTCCCTGGTGTTCATATTCACCAATCAGATTCATTTTTACCCTCTCCTATTTCTCATGAGAAATACTTTCTTTATAACCTTTTACCTTGGATTCAAATTCGTTTTTCCTCTGAAGCACCTGAGGTGAGGTGGGTATCTCTTCTTGTCCTAATCTTATCCACTCACCATGATATGATTTGGCTGTGTTCCCATCCAAATCTCATCTTAAATTCTGGCTCCCATAATCCCCACATGTTGTGGGAAGAACCTAGTGGAAGGTAATTGAATCACAGGGGTGGGTTTTTCTCCTGCTGTTTTTGTGATAATGAATAAGTTTCACGAGATCTGATGGTTTTATAAAGGGAGTTCCCCCTGCTTAAGCTCTTTTGCCTGCCGCCATGTAAGACGTGGCTTTGCTCCTCCTTTGCTTCCACCATGATTGTGGGTCCTCCCCAGCCATGTGGAACTGTGAGTCAATTAAATCTCTTTCCCTTATAAATTACCCAGTCTCAAGTATGCCTTTATTAGGAGCATCAGAACAGACTAATATACACACCAATTTTCCTCCTGCATGTTCCTCACTTCTGCTAGCACTGTAAAAGACTGACTCAGTAGACTGGAATCACCCTGAGGACAGGGATAGACCACTGTTCATGTTTGTGTCCAGCACAGTGCTTGGTTCATCCATGAAGCTGTGTTACTGGAGGCATTTTTTTCTTTCATGATTAGGGTTATTTGCCATGAATGTTGTCTAGCAAGGATATGGTGGGTGACAGGATTGGGGATTCTGCTGAGGCCTGGAGAGCAAGAATTTGTTTTCCTGGTACAGGTTCCCTCTCTTCCGAGCAGCCCAGCCTTCTTCCTTGGGAAGCCTTGGGAAATAAGCTGGCAGGGATGTCTGCCATCAGATTGTTTTCTGCTAAGTAACTCGTGGAGAGGAGGTGGAAGCCAGCCTGCAACCCACAGAGTATGTACTGCCCAGGGAGCCTCTGACCCACACTGCTGAATGGGGTGCTAATAGGCACCTGCCAGTCTCAGAGTCAGGGGGAGCCAAATAGAGGACGGAGGTGGGGGTGAGGGAAGGAATGGGGAAGTGGGAGAAGAGGGAGAGAAGAAGGGAAGGAGGGGGGAGGAAAGGAGGAGCTGGCCAAGATTCCTGACTCTGCTCCCAAATCCCTTTGCAAAGCCATTACCAAAATTGATTTTAATAAATGAAAGATTTACCTGGGTCGAAGACTGTTTTTAACTGGCAGCAATTAATTAATTAACCATCACCAGCCTGGGACATCATAATGGGATGATATTTTGATGCTAACACATTATTGAAAAGGACAAGCCATGTTTTTTTTTTCAAGTAATCAATTAATCAACCCCAAATGAAGATTCAGACCACTGCCTATGCTCACAAGCACTTAATAGCTTCCTGCTCTGAGACTCCAAATACCTGCTTTAAGACTCTATGCCCTGTTAAACAGTTTGAGTCAAGTCAGTCAATGTTAACTCAGTATAAAAAAAAAAATCACAATAGTTAACTTTAAGGAATCCCTGAAACATCTTCCTCATAATTAATAAATGAAAAATGTTCCTGCAACTAATCAATAAAGTTGTTGAGAGAATTGATCGGATGGGGAACTCTTTTTGTGGGTACAATTTTTCACCTTTTCAGAACAAAAGACTCCCTAGTGTGCTATCAACATGATAGACACTTAGGAGTCTAACCCAAAGGGGAAAAAAATAGAAAGATGATTAATTAAAATCTCTGGGAGTGACATCTACTTTTATTCTGTGGGTAGAGAGCAGGCTCGGGTGTGAAGGTGGTGAATGTGAAGCTTTGGGAGAAATTAGGGAAGCCAAGTTGCCCGGGGCTTTCCTCACTCCTTGTCCTGGAAAGACTAGAGAATCAGTCTCCTAGAAAGCTAAAAACAGAACTAAGTCATGGAGGCCTGTGTCATTCAAATCTGTGAAGGAGCATGGTAGCCTTGCTGTTGCAGTTGGGGTGCATAAAATGCAGGGAAATATGCTGGAATGGAGCTATATCTTGTAGAAGATCTTGATGAACAAGTCTTCAGCATGATCCAGAGCAAAAAACTCTGAGTGCTCTACTGGGTCCCAAACCTAATGGCTCCTTATAATTATTTGCACAAATTCTTGGGCTCATGCACGTCTCCTGACCCAGAATCAGTGAGACTGGAGCCTAGAAATCTGTGTTTTTAAAATGTGCCCTAGTGATTTGACTCTGGTTCATATCAATGTGCGGTTACCACTGATGTTATTCATTTTCCCATCTCCAGGTATAAATGTAGGTAGTGGGTGATGTGTATCATCACTAACAATGTGTATTTTTCTTTTGTTGGACACATCTATTGAGCTCTTACTGTGTGCCAGGCATTGCACTGAGCACTTAATGTACAGTAGTCATTTAATCCTCACAGCAGTCCTGTGAGATAGGCAACATGATTATTACCATCTTACAGATGAGTAATCAGAGATTCTTAGAAAGCTAATTTGCTGAAGGTCACACACCTAACAATATGCACCCTCACCCCGCAGGCTTTGAACCCAGGTTTGTCTGGTTCTTGGATATGTGCCCCTACCACCCTGCATCTGTCCACAGTAAGTGACAGGCAGAGGACACAGGGCAGAGTTGTAGGCTGGCAGCTCTGAGCATGCAGAATTTGACTGGCAGACCTGTAAGGCAAATGGCCTCTCAACTCGCGAGCTATGGAGTTTAGCTAATATGATTAAGTGGATTAATGTAACATTTTGTTCCTCTTTCTAGGATACTGAATATCATTCTCTTTTAAACTACAAAATGATAAAGGTATGAAAGAAGGTAGACCAGAAGGACAGTTGTAATTTTCCCAAAATATTTCTAGCCCATGAGCTTGTTCTTCTATTAGAGTAACCATAATTTAATTAACCTGTGACAATACAGTATTCTTGGACAATTGGAACACTTCTTAAAAATGCAGGGTTTTGGACCTACCTAAGATCTACTGAAATAGTCAGGAGATTTGCATTTTTAACAAGCTTTCCAGGTCACTCTGATATCTGGCTAAGCATGAGAAACACTGATGTAGCACTTCACCTACTGGCCCCATCTCCCATTCCCAAAAAGATGTTGGTTGATGGTATAATAGGGAGCATATTGGACAGAAAGTATTCTAGTCATTTATTGCTGTGTAACAAATTACCCCAAAAGTTAGTGACTTATGGTGCCTGGTGATGGAGCGAGACTCTGTCTCAAAACAAAAAACAAACCATTAAATATCTAAAAGTAAACATTTATTTAACTCGCCAATCTGCAATTTGAACAGAGGTTAGCAGGGAAGGCCCATGTCTGCTCCACGCAGCCAGTACCAGTTGGGGCTGGGGTGAAGTGGGGCTGGGGTGAAGTGGAGCTGAAAGATTCACTTCCAAAATGTCTTGCTCACATGGCTGATAAATTGGGACTTGCTGTTGCCTGGGAGTTCAGCTAGGGGCTGAAAACTAAGTATCTTGATTTCTCTCCACATTAGCATATCCAAGGGCTCTTGGGCTTCCTCACAGCATGGTTGCTGGGTTCCATTAATAAGAGGAGTTCCAAGAGACAGAAAGTGGTAGCTCCCAGTTTCTTAAAGTCCTGGGTTGGGAACCTACTATGGTGTCAATTCTGCCATATTCTATTGGTCAATCAATCACAGAGCCTAGATTCAAGAAGGGACACAGATGCCTTCTCATTAAGAGAGTTCACATTGCTATAAAGAAATACCTGAGACTGGATAATTTATAAAGAACAGAGGTTTAATTGGCTCACAGTTCCACAGGCTGTACAGGAAACATAACACTGGCATCTGGTTGGCCTCTGGGGAGGCCTCAGGAATCTTACAGTTAAGGCAGAAGGCAAATGGGAACAGGCACTGTCATGTGGCAGGAGGAGGAGCAAGAAAGAGAAGGTGGAGGTGCCACACACTTTTAAACAACAAGATCTCAAGACAACTCACTCACTGTCATGAGAGCAGCACCAAGTAAGCATTTTTAAAATAAGCCGTTTTCATTGCACATTAAAATAAAGTATATTTAGAAAAATATTTCTACATAGAAACTTCTTTGAAACTCATCTCTTATGTAAAGAAAGATGAACCTGCAATTATACAGTTATATATCCAAGTGAGAATTGAAGAGGATCACTAAAAACTCTCTTGATTTGGTTAGCGTTCTTTTTCTGAGATGTCTGTCTGACTTCTCCCTGGGTTATGATTCCTCTGGTACACTCAGAAATTCCTCTGTAAACAAGATCAGCACTTCTTCGTGGTTTATTCTTCCTGTCTCCTCTGATCACCCCTCTCTGAAGGAGGGCCCTGCAAACATCCACTAGAAAAAAAATAGAAATGATTCTGAGCCTATATCATGGTTATGCATAGAACCTGTCATGTGGATTCCGGAATCCACATCCAAGTAGATCCACCTGCTCTTGGTAGTTTATGAAGTGCTTCATTTTCATGTATCACCTTACAGGTGTACATTAGGTCTTGGTAAGAGTTCGCCATCGTGTGTTCCAGGTTTTGGTGTGAGGGAGCAACCTCCCTGACCTCCCTGGTCCCTCTAGCATCACAAGGCAGAAGCAGTAGCATCTCTCCCATCTGCTTTAGTGAGGAAATAAAAGGTACTGACCAAATCCCTCCATCTCTTGTCCCTACCCTTCCCTAACTTGAGGAATTTTATGCTCTTTTAGGTAGACCTTTGAGAAGAGATTAAATGGAACACCAAAGCAGCTACTCTTCTCCCCCACATTCTTTTGAAGAATGACCTTTAAATTCTGAGCAAGCTACTCTATGATTCAGTCCTTGTTCAGGGCAGCCCAAGGGAGGGGGATGGCAGAACAACTGAGCCTGTGTCCAGCAGTGGAGTTAACCTCCCCAGCCCCCTTCAGAACTCAGGGGGATTTCTGAAATAGACCTAAAACTGCAGCCAAGCTAAATAAGCTCCACAAGGACATGGACTTGGACATGTGTGAAGGGATCTCAATACAATATAACCACTGAAAAACTAAAACAATTCTTACAGCAGAGTTTCCCTATACCTAAATGCTTTGGTGATGATGTATGGACATTGAGTCAGAGGTCCTTAGATAGCCATGTGGCCCAATATCCTCATGCTCTTTGCGAAAAACCTAGGACTAGCAAGGTAAAGGTCCTCCTTCAAGATGACACAACTAATTGCAGAAAAGGACCCAAGACAGGTATCCTGACTGTGGTAGTTTTAAGATATGATACCCCAATTCTTCAGTACTTGCTATAATTTGGATATGTGTCCCTTCCCAAATCTCATGTCAGATTATAATCCCCAGTATTGGAAGTGGGCCTGGTGAGAGTGATTGTTGGATCATAGGGGAAATTTCTCATGAGTGGTTTAGCACCATCTGTTTGGTGCTGTTTTCATGACAGGGAAGAATTCTTCCCTGCCTCTTCCAGCTTTTGGTGGCTGCTGGAAATTCATCAGCTGCCTGTGTCTTCACACCTCTATGTCTTCTCTTTATATAAGAACACTAGTCATTGGATTGAGAGTCATCACATGCTCACCACAGTATTGTTTGTGGCAGCTGGCAACTGGGGCACACTCAAGGTACCCATCACTGCTGGGAATTAATAAGGAAAGTGTGGTTTTAAAGTGGCCTTTTATTCCACATCCTGCTTTCTCTGCAGATCCAAGAGGCCTCTCCATCATTAGATAGGCCACTAGACCAAGACTTCAAAATGCCTCAGTACTTGATATCTTGAAGCGTAAGTTCCATCGTAGCTTAGCTCAGCCCATCCCTCCAGGCTTACACCATTCTATTGTTTCCAGGCTCCTTTTTAGGGAAGAGGCAGTGTTCAATCTATCTTTGTTTTCCTTCAGATCTTAGCTCAGTGCTCTACACTCAAACATCATTAAATGCACGCTAAATCTATTAAGTATATAATACTATTACCTGGAATTTATTTGTTAACTCTACATAAGATATATTGAGATCACTTGAGATAAAAATAAATGTTTGTTTCTTAAGAAAATAATCTATTTTTAGAAAGTAAATATAATTTAACTCAGTTGCCCTGCATAAATAGGAAATCTGATTATTCTTTGATTTTACTTTTCCTTTTTAAAATTTAATTCACAGAGAGATGACCAATTATGAATGACCCCACAGCTTAATAACATATCTGTTAATGTTCTTTGTTAAAAAAGCCAGTGAATTAAATTAGGTATTAACGGGGTTTGAATTGATTTGAGGAACTGAAACAAATGGATAGTTTACCCTGTTGTGATCTAGTTCTAGGTACTTTTTTTGCAGGCTAACTTCAAGTTTGGAAATAAAGGGGAATCCTATTTCTGCCTCTTCAAAATCTATTCCTCTTGGGCCACATAATGGTATTAGACACTTCATTATATGCAATTAATAATGAACACAACAGCCAAAATGTTGACTATGGTTGGTGCATATAATTCATTCCTTCATTCATCTATTCACTCATCCAACAAGCATTCACAGTCACCTACTATGTCAGACATTGCACTATGTCCTAGAGATTTAGAGACAAAATGGAAATAGTCTGTTCTCAAGGAGCTGCCAGAATGGTAAGAAGAGGAGGATATGTAAACAAATACAGTATTACTGGGGTAGTGGTAGGGTGTGTGCAGAAAACAATGGAAACACAACATGGCAGATCTACCTGGAAAGAGCCAGGAAAGTCTTTGTGGTGAAGGTGACTCTTACATTAATGTAGAAAGGATTGAAGGACATCTAGGGAAAGGAGTTCAATAGGAGAGTCAACATTAAGATTTGGAGAGCAGAGAAGAAATTGATCCTGGTAATACCAGATCCTGGTCATTAACTTTTAGGTAGTTGTGTTAAGCTGGGTGAGTGGCTAAGATCCCCCAGCTGATACCACAGGTAGCCTAAGAGGACCAGGGTGGAAGAGAGCTGGTGGGAATCCTACCCAATGTAGTTGACCAGGGAAGGACATGTTGGAACTGTTGGCCAGTCCTGGAAGCTGAGACCCTCATAAGAAGCTAACCTTAATAGTTTAAGAACACAGACAGATCTGAGTCCTAATATAAGCTCTATGGCCTTAACAGTTTGCTTAAACTCTGTTGATCTCAGTTTCTATACCCACAGAATGAAGGTATTAATAGTACATACCACAAGGTTATTGGAGGAGTTAAATGAGATAGTGTTTATAAAGGAGGACCTGGTATACAGAAAGCAATCATTGCATAATATCTATTGTTATCATTTTATTATTAAAATAAATGTGAAAATTGAGGAACAAATTTTAGCCCTTTAACTACTAGATTGTAACGTAAGCATTTGCTTGTTCCAGAAATATTTATTGAGTACCAGTGATGTGCCAGGCATAGTTTTGGTGCTAGCAGGGAAGAAAACAATACCTGTGGCCTAAAGAGCTCAACCTGACATGAAGAACTCAAGGGAATCTTGAACTTTGAGTGGGGCAGAAAATGCATTTTCATTTTCACTAAACTAACAAAAATGTAGCATTTTCTTTAATTGTGAATTTAGGCAACAAACCACACAAGTATTAGCAGTGCCTGTGGCTTTGTTACTAATAAAAATAAGTCTTTTTATATCACATTATAGATCTCTTATAGGCTTAGAAATATTTATTAGAAATAACATTACTTTAAAAAGTAGGAATTGGGCGGCCACTTTTAGATTCTGTTATGTATTTACAAAGAAGCACATGAAATCCTGATATCCTAAATTTGAAAATTTTTTATTTTGATAACCATATTTCAATATAGTTGGTTCTTTTATGATACTATGTGTTCTGCCTTATGTATTTATAAAACCTTACTCTGAAAGGAATGATCTGTAGACCCCCAGACTATCCATGGGGTCATGAAACAAAAAGGTTAAGAATGCCTGAAGTCTATTCAGTTCTGGGAGTGACAGATAAAAAGTAAATCCCATGAATATATAATAGAATGCCAATTAGTGAGTGATGAGCTCCATGAAGACCAAAAGGCAGGGAACAGACCAGATTGGAGGGTTGATTTAAAGAGTAAAATCAGAGAAAGCTCCTCTGAGGAGGTGACTTTAACACACGGACCTGCAGGAAGCCAGGGAGGGAGTCGTGTGTATGTATGTGGGTGGGGGAGAGGGCTCTGAGCTCAAAAGACAGCAGGGGTGAAGGCTCTGAGGGTGCTTGGTGCATGTCTGGGATGAAGAGGGAGGCTGGAGAATGAGAGTTATGGGTCAGGTAGACCTTGAGGCCTGGGGGAGACTTTGGGTCTCTGTCTTATGCAGTCATGGATCCCCAGAACCTGGCCAAGTGGGAGCACAGAGTAGATACTGAGCGAATAAGGCATTCAAGGAAACAAATTCCCCTCCCGGGCAGTTTTTCTTGAATTACTTGCCAAGGAAGAATTCAAGTAGCAGCAGCTAGTTGAGGGACCTAATACAGAAGTCAGCAGAAAGAGCTGACCTGCCCTGAACGTGGCCCTAGGACTGCGGCCAAGGAAAGATGCAGGGATGGGCTGCTCTGGGGTGTTGGGTAGAACTCAGGATGCAGGCTTTTTTACTGTCTTGTGATTTGATAAAATAACTAACACGGCTTTCTCTTATCTCCCACCATACAATAACTCTGCACCTCTCACTCCCATCACAATCCCACCTGCCAGAGACAGTTAGTCGAAAGTCACAGGGCATTGGGCAGGCCCCAAGTGAGCTGTCATAATCCCAACTGAGAGATGTTGAGCCCTTATCTCATGCCAGGCAGTTTTCTGAGAACTTGACTTATTTAATTCTCACCAAGAAACTTTCTGAGGTAGGGGATGTTATTATCCCCCACTTCACAAATGGGGAAACTGAGGCCCAGAAAGGTTAAATGGCAGCCATAGCACATAGAACCAGTCAGCAGCTGAGCTGGGAGTGGGCTACACGTGTCCTGACTCAGGAGACTCCAGTGCCATTCTTGTAACCCCCTGCAACAAACTGGTTGTGGGTAGTGACGGTGCCAGACACCCAAGGGACCCCACAACCGATGTCAGAGGAACCTGGGCTAGACTGCCAGCAACTGCTTAGGAAGGGCTCCAGCCAGACAATCTTCAGTTTCCTCCTGTCCACCCCACTCCTCCACTTGCTACCAGCATGACATGAAAACCAGAATTGAGAGGTGGATCCAAGATGGCCGATTAGGAGCAGCTGAGGATTGCAGCTCCCAGTGAAAGCGTGGAGGGTGAGTGGACGCCACATTGCCAGACAGATTTTTATTGCCCACAGACCAGGAGATTCCCAGGGGGGAGGAGCCCCACGGGTCGCCAGCGCGGCTGGTTTGGCCGGCGCAGCAGTTTTTGCCGGCGCCACTGTTTTCGCCGGCGCTGCTGTTTTGGGCGGCGTCCCGGCGCAGCGGTCCCCCATACAAAATACGTGGGTCCGGGGTGCCGTTTTAGCTGGCAATTGGAGCTCCGGGAAGGCAGAGCCGCCCATTCATCTGATTAAAAAAGGGGACTGAAACAGGCAGCCAAGCCAGGAGATTTCCCGGGCAAAAAACGCCACGAATCTCCGCGCCCCGCGGTTTCAGCCGGCGCAGTGGGTCACCGCACGGGAAATCACACAGATCCCGGCGCCTTTTCAACAGGCGGCTGGAACACCTGGGAGACTCTGAGGCAGGGAGCCAGGTGATCAGGCTCGGCTGGTCCCACCCCCCACAAAAAAACAGCCATCGGAAACGCTCTGGATCGAGAGTTTCACAGCAAGCACAGCTGAGCCCGGGACGGCCCAGCTCTGTGGGGGAGGGGCGTCCGCCATTACTGAGGCAGTCTGCCGCTACAGAGGTAGTTTGCCATTGTCCAGGCAGTTCTCACTACACCGGTATAAACAGGACTGCAGGGAAGTTCATACGGCAGCTGGGCGGAGCCCACAGCAGCTCAGCAAAGCCTCTGTAGGCAAACAGTGACTAGGCTGCCTCATCGCTGGGCAAGGCAGCCCTGAGAAAAAGGCAGCAGCACCAGGGAAACTCATAAATAAAGCCCTAACTCCCCGGGACAGAGCACCTGGGGAAAAAGGGGTTTATGAGTTCTGCTGCAGCAGACTTAAACGTACCTGCCCAGCAACTCTGAATGAACAACGGAGCTCACAGCTCAGCACTTGAGCTCCTATAAAGGAAACTCTGTCTCCTCAAGCAGCTCCCTGATCCCCCACATATCCAACGGGTCACCTCACAAAGGATTGCTCAGACGGACATCTGGCGGGTATCTTTCTGGGACAAAGATAGCAGAAGAAGAGACTGGCAGCAACCGTTACTGTTCTGCAGCTGCTGCAGGTGATCCCCCAGGCAAGCAGGGCCGGGAGTGGACCTCAGCAGTCCTACAGCAGAGGGGCCAGACTGTTAGAAGGAAAACTAAGAAACAGAAATAAATAACTTCATCATCAACAAACGGGACGTCCACTGAGAGACCCCATCTGAAAATCACCAACCACAAAGACCACACATAGATAAATCCACAAAGATGGGAAGAAACCAGCGCAAAAAGGAGGTAAATACCCGAAACCAGAACGCCTCTCCTCCTACAAGGGATCACAACTCCTCACCAGTAAGGGAACAAGGCTGGATGGACAATGAGTGTGATGAAATGACTGAATCAAGCTTCAGAAGGTGGGTAGTAAGAAACTTCTGTGAGCTAAAGAACATGTTCTAACCCAATGCAAACAAACTAACAACCTTGAAAAAAGATTTGACGAAATGCTAATGAGAATAACCAACTTAGAGAGGAATGTAAGTGAATTGATGGAGCTGAAAAACACAACACAAGAACTTTGCGAAGCATACACAAGTTTCAACAGCCGAATTGACCAAGCAGAAGAAAGGATATTAGAGGTCGAAGATCAACTCAATGAAATAAAACGAGAAGGAAAGAGTAGAGAAAAAAGGGTAAAAAGGAATGAACAAAGTCTCCAAGAAATATGGGACTATGTGAAAAGACCTAATCTACGTTTGATAGGTGTACCTGAATGTGAAGGAGAGAATGAATCCAAGCTGGAAAATACTCTTCAGGATATTATCCAGGAGAACTTCCCCAACATAGGAAAGCAGGCCAATATTCAAGTCCAGGAAATACAGAGAACACCACAAAGATATTCCCCAAGAAGAGCAACCCCAAGGCACATAATCGTCAGATTCACCAGGGTTGAAATGAAGGAGAAAATGCTAAGGGCAGCCAGAGAGAAAGGTCGGGTTACCCACAAAGGGAAGCCCATCAGACTCACAGCAGATCTCTCAGCAGAAACCCTACAAGCCAGAAGAGAGTGGGGGCCAATATTCAACATCCTTAAAGAAAAGAACTTTCAACCCAGAATTTCATATCCAGCCAAACTAAGCTTCATAAGTGAAGGAAAAATAAAATCCTTTGCGAACAAGCAAGTACTCAGAGATTTCATCACCACCAGGCCTGCTTTACAAGAGCTCCTGAAAGAGGCACTAAACATAGAAAGGAACAACCAGTACCAGCCACTCCAAAAACATACCAAACAGTAAAGACCATCAACACAATGAAGAAACTGCATCAACTAACAGGCAAAACAGCCACCTAGCATCAAAATGGCAGGATCAAATTCACACATAACAATATTAACCCTAAACGTAAATGGACTAAATGCCCCAATTAAAAGACATAGACTGGCAAACTGGATAAAAAGCCAAAACCCATCACTGTGCTGTATCCAGGAAACCCATCTCACATGCAGAGATACACAAAGGCTCAAAATAAAGGGATGGGGGAAGATTTACCAAGCAAATGGAGAGCAAAAAAAAGCAGGAGTTGCAATTCTCATCTCTGATAAAAATAGACGTTAAACCAACAAAGATCAAAAGAGACAAAGAAGGACATTACATAATGGTAAAAGGATCAATGCAACAAGAAGAGCTAACGATCCTAAATATATACATACCCAATACAGGAGCACCCAGATACATAAGGCAAGTTCTCAATGACTTACAAAGAGACTTAGATTCCCACACAATAATAGTGGGAGACTTGAACACCCCGTTGTCAATGTTAGACAGATCAACAAGACAGAAAATTAACAAGGATATCCAGGACTTGAACTCACACCTGGATCAAGCAAACCTAATAGACATTTACAGAACTCTCCACCCCAAATCCACAGAATATACATTCTTCTCAGCACCACATCGCACCTACTCTAAAATTGACCACATAATTGGAAGTAAATCACTCCTCAGCAAATGCAAAAGAATGGAAATCATAACAAACAGTCTCTCAGACCACAGTGCAATCAAGTTAGAACTCAGAATTCAGAAACTGACTCAGAACCACACAGCTTCATGGAAACTGAACAACTGGCTCTTGAATGTTGACTGGATAAACAATGAAATGAAGGCAGAAATAAAGATGTTCTTTGAAACCAACGAGAACGAAGACACAACATACCAGAATCTCTGGGACACATTTAAAGCAGTCTCTAGAGGAAAGTATATAGCAATAAATGCCCACATGAGAAGCAAGGAGAGATCTAAAATTGACACCCTATCATCAAAATTGAAAGAGCTAGAGGAGCAAGATCAAAAAAACTCAAAACCTAGCAGAAGACAAGAAATAACTAAGATCAGAGCAGAACTGAAGGAGATAGAGACACGAAAAACTCTTCAAAAAATCAACAAATCCAGGAGCTGGTTTTTTGAAAAGGTCAACAAAATAGACAGACCACTAGCCAGATTAATAAAAAAGAAAAGAGAAAATAATCAAATAAATGCAATAAAAAACGATAAAGGGGATATCACCACAGATTCCACAGAAATTCAAACCATCATCAGAGATTATTACAAACAACTCTATGCACATAAACTAGTAAACCTGGAAGAAATGGATAAATTCCTGGACACATGCATCCTCCCAAGCCTAAACCAGGAAGAAGTCGAAACCCTGAATAGACCAATAACAAGGTCTGAAGTTGAGGCAGCAATTAAGAGCCTACCACCCAAAAAAAGCCCAGGTCCAGATGGGTTCACAGCCGAATTCTACCAGACATACAAAGAGGAGCTGGTACCATTCCTTTTGAAACTATTCCAAACAATCCAAAGAGAGGGAATCCTTCCTAAATCATTTTATGAGACCAACATCATCCTGATACCAAAACCTGGCAGAGACTCAGCAAGAAAAGAAAACTTCAGGCCAATATCCATGATGAACATAGATGCAAAAATCTTCAATAAAATACTGGCAAACCGATTGCAACAGCACATCAAAAAGCTTATCCACCATGATCAAGTAGGCTTCATCCCGGGGATGCAAGGCTGGTTCAACATACGCAAATCTATAAACATAATCCACCACATAAACAGAACCAAAGACAAAAACCACATGATCATCTCAATTGATGCAGAGAAGGCCTTTGACAAAATTCAACAGCCCTTTATGCTAAAAACTCTCAATAAACTAGGTATTGATGGAACGTATCTCAAAATGATAAAAGCTATTTACGACAAACCAACAGCCAATATCATACTGAATGGGCAAAAACTAGAAGCATTCCCTTTGAAATCTGGCACTAGACAAGGATGTCCTCTCTCACCACTCCTATTCAATATAGTACTGGAAGTTCTAGCCAGAGCAATCAGGCAAGAAAAAGAAATAAAGGGTATTCAAATAGGAAAGGAGGAAGTCAAATTGTCTCTATTTGCAGACGATATGATTGTATATCTAGAAGACCCCATCGTCTCAGCCCAAAATCTCCTGAAACTGATAAGCAACTTCAGCAAAGTCTCAGGATATAAAATCAATGTGCAAAAATCACAAGCATTCCTATACACCAATAACAGACTTAAAGACAGCCAAATCAAGAACCAACTGCCATTCACAATCGCTACAAAGATAATAAAATACCTAGGAATACAACTAACAAGGAACGTAAAGGACCTCTTCAAGGAGAACTACAAACCACTGCTCAATGAAATAAGAGAGGACACAAACAGATGGAGAAATATTCCATGTTCATGGCTAGGAAGAATCAATATTGTCAAAATGGCCATACTGCCCAAAGTAATTTACAGATTCAATGCTATCCCTATCAAGCTACCAATGACCTTCTTTGAAGAACTGGAAAAAACCACCTTAAACTTCATATGGAACCAAAAGAGAGCCCGCATAGCCAAGTCAATTCTAAGCAAAAAGAACAAAGCTGGAGGCATCACACTCCCGGACTTCAAATTATACTACAAAGCTACAGTAATCAAAACAGCATGGTACTGGTACCAAAACAGAGATATAGACCAATGGAACAGGACAGAGACCTCCGACGCAACACAACACATCTACAACCACCTGATCTTTGACAAACCTGACAAAAACAAACAATGTGGAAGCGAGTCCCTGTTTAATAAATGGTGTTGGGAAAACTGGCTAGTCATGTGCAGAAAGCAGAAGCTGGACCCCTTCCTGACACCTTACACTAAAATTAACTCCAGATGGATTAAAGACTTAAACATAAGACCTAACACCATAAAAACCCTAGAAGAAAATCTAGGCAAAACCATTCAGGACATAGGTGTAGGCAAGGACTTCATGACCAAAACACCAAAAGCAGTGGCAACAAAAGCCAAAATAGACAAATGGGACCTAATCAAACTCCATAACTTCTGCACAGCAAAAGAAACAGTCATTAGAGTGAATCGGCAACCAACAGAATGGGAAAAAATTTTTGCAGTCTACCCATCTGACAAAGGGCTGATAACCAGAATCTACAAAGAACTGAAACACATTTACAAGAAAAAAACAAACAAGCCCATTCAAAAGTGGGCGAAGGATATGAACAGACACTTTACAAAAGAAGACATACATGAAGCCAACAAACATATGAAAAAATGCTCATCATCACTGGTCATTAGAGAAATGCAAATCAAAACTACATTGAGATACCATCTCTTGCCAGTTAGAATGGCGATCATTAAAAAATCTGGAGACAACAGATGCTGGAGAGGATGTGGAGAAATAGGAACGCTTTTACACTGTTGGTGGGAGTGTAAATTAGCTCAACCATTGTGGAAGACGGTGTGGCGATTCCTCAAGGACCTAGAAATAGAAATTCCATTTGATCCAGCAATCCCATTACTGGGTATATATCCAAAAGACTATAAATCGTTCTACTATAAGGACACATGCACACGAATGTTCATTGCAGCACAGTTTACAATAGCAAAGACCTGGAACCAACCCAAATGCCCATCGATGATAAACTGGACAGGGAAAATGTGGCACATATACACCATGGAATATTATGCAGCCATCAAAAACGATGAGTTCGTGTCCTTTGTAGGGACATGGATGAACCTGGAAACCATCATTCTCAGCAAACTGACACAGGAACAGAAAATCAAACACCGCATGTTCTCACTCATAGGCGGGTGTTGAACAATGGGAACACATGGACACAGGGAGGGGGAGTATCACACACTGGGGTCTGTCGGGGGGGAAAAAGGGGAGGGATAGTGGGGGGGTGGGGAGTTGGGGAGGGATAGCATGGGGGAGAAATGCCAGATATAGGTGATGGGGGAGGAAGGCAGCAAATCACACTGCCATGTGTGTACCTATGCAACAATCTTCCATGTTCTTCACATGTACCCCCAAACCTAAAATGCAATAAAAAAAAAAAAAAAAAAAAAAAACCAGAATTACAGGTAGACAGAATACGATTCCAAATGGCAAGAAATATAGCTGCCTGGGGAATAGCTGGCTTACTTGAAGCTTGCTGACTGATTTGCTGACATTGTGAGGATTGTTCAGAAGGTTCTGGAATGCAGACTCTGGCAGGCCAGATTAAAAGCACATCTCTTGTCATCACGGGTACTGGGGACCACTCAACTCTCAGTCCTGAAGGACCACTGGGGTGAGGACTCCTGGCCACCAGTCAGAGTCCTGTAGCCAGATCTCCTATCACTCCAATCCTTCAAATGGGAGCAGTTGGATTCAAAAGAGGTAAAAGGAATTGTCCAGGATCACACAAATCAAGTCACAGAAGAGTACCACCAAATCCTAATAGTCGTATTGGCTTGGAAACCTCTACTCCTCTGAGATAGATCCTCCAGGCCACCTCATCCCAGTAGGGTTTGCTTGTGCACAGTGGTAAACATTGCCTGCTCTCCCAAGCTCTGAAATGGGAGTGTGTGGAGTAGGCTCAGAGAAGGAGAAAGGGAGAAGAACATGGATCTTCAGTGACTTTCCAGAATGTTCTGGGGGTGTGAGCCAGCATCTAAGATCTGCAGGTAGACACTTCCAAAGTGACAGAGATCTTCAGACATTCAGGAAAAGGATCTCCACCAAGGCAGCCTGGAGGACCTCCCTGAGGCTTGGATGGGACTGCTCTCCACTCCACTGATAGACTTTTCTAGAAAAATGGCACAGTGACAGAGCTGAGGGACCCAGGGGCCTTTCAAGGCAGTGGAAGCCTTTCCTGTGTGTGCCTGGGGCTGTGAAAAAGCAATTCCTTGGCCCAGAGAGTCTTTGCAGTGCCAGGTCAGTGGGGCAAGAGTGAAGGCCTCACACAGCCTGGGGAGCTCAGCCTAAAGATGGGGCTCTCCTAGTTCCCAGGTTTTACTTACAGTCTCCTTCAAAAATTTGAATTCCTGCCTCCATAGCCAGCAGTTCCATGGCTGAAGTGTGCGCTCTTCATGGTAAGGACACAGAGGAGGAGGCTAGGCTGGGGCCACAAGTACAAGGAACAGGTGACTGCCCATCCGTGAGGCTTGAGGGTCACAGGGCCTTGCTTGGACCAGTGCAGCTGCATCTCCACTGTGTTTTTATTTTAACTTTTTATTATGGAAATTCTCAAAGACACAAAAATGGAATTGTGATACAAATCCCTCTGCAGCGCCACCCAGCTTCAATAATTATCCACATTTGGTCAGTCTGGTCACATCCTTCTTCCTCTGAACCCCACTGAAGTATTTTAAAGCAAATTGCATTGTGTCATTTCATCTATAAACACTTAAATGTGTTTCCCTTATCAAGAAAGACTTGTGGAAACACAACCACAATACCGTTGTCACACTTAACAAGCCCTCTGTGATCAAATTTTCCCAGTTATCTGAAAAATGCGGTTTTATGGTTGGTTTGTTCAAAGCAAGAGCCAAATAAGGTCTACATATTGAATTTAGTTGATATGTCTCTTAAGTCTCTTTCACCCTTAAAAATTTATCATGAGGAGTGCCTGGCTCCAGCCCCTGATAGCAGCCGGACCGAGCCCTTCACCCATCCCTATCCTGTGGCTGCCCCAGCCCTGTTCACTGCCCAGGGAACTCTCCAAACACATGCTGGCTGGAAACCTAGTGCGAAATCTGCTTCCATCATGGAAGCTGGAAGGCTGGCATCTGTGGAGGCCTTGTCCATTTTTGTGTATATTGTACTTACATGCTCAATAAATCCTCTCCCAAGAATAGTATTTTAGAGAAAGAAGAGCTGCCCTTAATACTTAGAGTGCAAAGATTTCAGACAATTAGCAATGTACACTACTAATAAACTCTTCTATCACACTCACTGGCACCAGGCACTGTTCTTCAGTGTTTCATGTGCATGAGCTCATTTAACCCTCATTATAAATCCAAGAGGTGGGTATGCACTCACCATCTTACAGGTGAGGACACTGAGGCATAGAGAGGGAAGGTGATGTGCCCAGCTAGGAAGTGGCAGAAATAGAAAGGAAACCCAGGCAGCCTGGCTTTGAATCTCCACACCATCCGCCTGGGACCCCAGCATACAAGCTGGGTGGGTTCAGCTGTGTGGATCTGACTCTGAACACACAATGGGATTTCAGCAAAGAGTCAAAGAGCTGACCTCAGAAATGATTGACTTTGACATCTGCACAGGGAGAAGCAGACCCCTCCCAGTCCCCCAAACACACACACCCTCTGGTCCAGCTTGGGGTCTCATAGAGCCCACAGGGCTTGTGTTGGCTGGGCTCACTGCAGGAGGGGGCAGAAAAGCCAAGGGAGAAGCTGAGGCTGGACTGAGAAACCCAAGCTTCCCCTTGCCTGGGGCAGTGCCTCTAGCCAGACCTTTCTGCTGGCACAGACTCCAGAAGCCAAATCCCATTGTTATTAATGCTTTAGTGAGAATCAGCTTTGACCAATTTTTGGACGACTGTGAAAACAAGGATTCTAAGAACAGAGATCAGGAAGGTACTGAAAATAGCGTTTCTGTAGGGCAGACCCAAGGTCACACTTGTCATTTCTCAGCTCCCAGTCCCATGCCACCCCCAAGAGCAGCCACAGCAGAAGGTGAGAGGTGACAAGGGTGGCCCCACGGCCTCCCTGAGTCAAGGCCAGGCCTTCGAAAGAACCTGCCTCCTGTCAGCAATGGGCCCAGCGGACTGGAAGGAACTGGCTTAATAAATGTTTAACTTTGGCATTTGGAGCAGGGCAGGCCTTGGCCAGGCCCCAGAGCAGCTCTGAAGTGCTGTGGGGCCCACTGACACTTCCCTTCCCTTTCCAAGGTGTTCTCATGCCAGCAACTACCTGGGGTCTGCCAGACTGGAGCAACTGTCTTTGCAAGGTGGTGACCTTCTAAATCCAGATCCATTAATGAACCTGGCGGCCCTGGGAGCCCCAGAGGCTGCACCCTCTGCAGTGGCTTCTGCCAAATTCCTCTTGTTGTTTTTGATTCTCTTTTCCTCCTCCTCCCACTTCCCATTATGCCTGACATTTCTAAGGCCAAGTTTTGTTACAAGCAATTAGCCTGTGTCAGGGATCTGGGGGAGAGGGCTGCATGCCAACTACCGGCTGAGATAGGAAGCACCAGCATGGGGAGGGCTGCCTGAAAGCCGGCTACCAAAGCTTTGGCCCCTGCGTGGTGGCCCTGCACAGACCACCGCTCCCTGCACCAACAGTGGGGACAGGCCCCTCGGAGAGGCGAGCCACGGGTACAGGAGCCCCTAAACGAGAGTCCACCATTCTCTACTCTGGAGCCCTCCTCCTGCTTCTCATCTAGAAATGTATCCTCCCAACCTGAGCCTCCCAGGCCCTGGATGAGCCCAAAAGCCAGAGTTCATGGCCTATTTCCAGTCCTTGAAAAGGGAAAAAGAAAATATATTTATCCACAATAAGCTGTATAGGCTAACCCAAAAAAATATTTTTAACTTCGCCTGGAATTATTTGCTCACTCAGTATGGTTGTCTAGACACTCGGGTTGTCTGTTTGGTTTGCTGACAAATAAAAATGACGAAATAGAGTATTTCAGAATCAGTGCATTCTCTGGGGTAGACATTTCTCACACAGAGGGTGGTGTTTTGCAGGAGCCACCAGGGAGGAGGGAGAGGTGCTGAATCCACTGACCATCCAGCACCTCCTTCCTCAACGCAGCCTCTGGTGCTTCCTGATCTCCCAGTACCCGACTTAACCTCCATCCTCAGGCCTCCAGAGAGGACATGCAGCCATCACAACCCACACTTTGGTTGATCTCATCCCTTTAGTGTCAGGATACAATGAACTAACTTAAGGAATCAACATGCACTTCTAAGAGAGGGCCCAGGGGCTCACCTAGCCTTTCCAGGTCACGATAGGGGATTTCAGAAGTTGAATCTTAAAACTTTTGCCTTCTTTACTGGTGGGCCATAGGTGAGCATTTCAGAAGGATGATGAAACTGAGGCCCAGGAGGCTACGTTGGCTGTTGAAGGTCCCAGACAGGTTATGTAGATGGCCGTTACCAGAACCATGGTCTCCAGCCTTTCAGCACAGAGCTCTTCCCATGTTGAGGATGCCACTGAGTCCCTGCCATTCACGTTCGGCCCATGTTCCATCTACAGTCCATGACAGAAATATGAGAAGAGGATCGTGTGGTGTGTATGCAACAGCACCACAACCAGAAACCTGAAAATAATCTGTTTCCATCCTGAAGCAAATCGTGTTCTCACAAACCCATTCACAGCCCAGCTACTAGCTCCCCAGACAGCAGGAGGCTGCCTGCCTTGAGAGATCAAGGACCAGGGAGGAACGAAGAAGAAGTGCATGTGAGGGGGGAGAAAAATCTTAGTGGAAGCTGAGGGCAAAGAGAGCTAAGCTGCAACCTACTGTGCATATTAAATCACTGGAATTCTTTGTGCGAGGGATTTCTTTCTCCCTAGCTGGGTGAGGTTTCGGAGATGCTTTACAAAACCTGTCTTGGCTTGCCTTGGGGAGGGCTGTGAATGTGATCCAAGAGTAGAGAGTATTGGGTAACTGATCTCCATGCCCATACTCTATAGATTGCCAACCCCTTCCCATATCAGCCCATGGCATTCCTGATACCTCCCAGAGATCTTCTCGCCTCTCTTCCCGTACCACTTCTAATATTGCTTCCCGTTTCTTGGTCTCTTCTTAATTAGGCCAGATCAGCTGTGTTCATGCACAGCCCCAGCTGGTGGTTTCCAGACCATGCAATGGTGCTCCGGCCCAAAAGCTCTGCTGTGAAAGGCAGGGAAAATTCCTCTTCCAAATTCCAAAAGCCAAATCCCATTGTTATTAATGCTTTAGTGAGAATCATCCCAAAATAGAAGGGATGTGATTGTTACCCACTTTTAGCACCTGTTCAATATTTTTGAGGTAGGATGGTTTTTATCACCAAGATTTAAAAAAACAAATTAGAGGAAGCAGCAAGAAATATGCAACTGAAACATCAGTGAGCCAGCACCTCTTCAGTGGGCACTCACCAGTCAGCAACACAAGCTCCTCCCACACGGGCTCCACCTGGACCGCCCGACACTGACCATCGGTCTAGTAAGACTCCCATTGAATAACATTCTTTACTCTCAGTCATAGAGCCTACCCTTTATACCCACAGCTGCCTACAGCCAATGATGGAGCTAAAGCTCTGATCCAAATAGAACCCCATTCTCCCTCTTCTAATTCTGTGATTTTGAGTCACACCAAGGGACAGGAAACAGAAATAATGTGTTTAGTCATCAGGCTTCATAGAAACACTGCCCAAATCTGCTGTCCCCACTCATCACTGGTGCCTTCACTGGAGGGATAAAGAAGAGGAGAGGCTGGAGCAGTGATTTAGACCTGCTGGCTCTTCCTAATTATCTGTGAATTGGCAGTGGGGGGTAGGAAGAGTACCCAAGAAATGATAACTGAAATTTCAAAGATTAAATAGATGGGAAAAGAAACCAGGTAAAGTTATCTTCTTCCTCCTCTCTTCCTGCCAAACAAAACAAAACAAAAATGAGTAGTTAATCAACATCACCTATTGTGTTTAGTAAGAATCTGGAAAACAGCCAGTTCCAGGAAGTGGAGAGGGGGATGGATGCAGAGGGAAGTGGTTCTGGGTCTCCAGAGAGTGTCCGATACACAATGGTTCCCAACGTGTGGTTCCCTGGGGCAGCAGCACCAGCATTACTGGGAACCTGGTTGGAAATGCAGTCTTAGTCCTCACCCCAGACCCACTGCATCAGAAACTCTAGGAGTGGGCCCAGTAATGTGCATTTCAATCACCACCACCCTCTGGTTAGCCTTGATGCTCTCACTCAAGTTTGAGAAGCGTTCAACCTGAGATGCACTCCGGCTTCCTGCATGGGAAGCCATTCAAATCAGTGTGAAGATTCTCCAGCCACTTGCTCCCTACCACCAGCCACTCCTGCCATTCCCATCCCTCTCTCCTACCCTTTCCCTTGGCCTTTCCTTTTGGGGGGCACCATCCCAGCTTGGCCTATCCTTTCTTTCCAGGTCCTACCCAAATCTCTCTTCTTCCAAAGACCCCCGAGACACTTCAGTCCTAGGAAACACTCCCTGCTATGAAGCCACATGCACTTACATCTGTAACTGTCATTCTACACTGGCCTGCCTATGGTAGATACTCATTTTCCCAAGCCCATAAGTGCCTTGAGTGCAGGGTCCTTGCCCTCAAAGTTGCCAGGAGGTGGGCCCAGAAATCATTTCCTGCAAAGGAGATCCCAGAGCACGTGTGAAAATCAAAAAGGATGCCTGGGGAGAGGAGCGGGCCTCCCAGTCTCCACCGATTATCCTGCTGGCACACGGCCCATAGGCAGGCCCTCCCCCGCAGGCCCAGCATGTTATTCCCCACGTGGATTAGAGGCTGAACACAAACAGAATACAAAAGACAAAAGACAGGGAGCAGCGTTCCTGTCAGAGTCTATAAAAGTCTTGGAAGTGACAGCCGAGCTCTTGCCTGCTGCTGCTGCCCTGAAATCCAGAAAGAATCAATTTCAGACCCAGGGCCAAATGGTGCCCCAGGGGGCGTGCCTGTGACAGGTGCTGACTCCGCCCAGACCCCAGGACCCACCCAACCGGGAGATCTGAGTGGGGGGAGGGGGCAGGGGGAATGGAAGAGTCGCCTGGCAGCTTAAAAGGAAACACACACACCTCTCTGTCTCTTTTTCAATCTCTTTGCTTCTGTTTCTCTGTCTCTTTCTGTCTCTGTCTCCGTCTCTTCTCCCTCCCCCTTTCTCTGTTTCATCTTTGTCTCTGTTTTTCTGTTTCTCTGTCTTTCCCTCTGTCTACCTCTCTGTTGCTTTCTTTCTGTCTCACTGGTGTCTATTACTGTATTCCTTCTCTGAAACTTTCTTTACTCATTATTAGGATTACAACTAAAATTTTCTTTCTTGCTTCATGAAACTAAACTGTGACCCTGACTGTGCCACCTACCCTTTCAGACTCCAAGTCCCCCAAAAACATACATTTTCAATAAATGCTTGTAGTTCATTGATAAGAACCTATAAAATTCCAAAAACTGCATTTGTTTATCCTTCTGGATTGCAAGAAAGGAATTATTTAGCAGGGACCAGTGGGCATGCATGCTGCATGCATGTGATGACCTCTCTCAAGTCACAGCACAGTTTTATTTGTTTACATATTTATTTTCAGAACACAGCAGCGTCCATCTTATAGGTTAGCATTTTCCATTTGCCAAACTCATGCGGTGGGAAGAGGAAGCACTCAGGCTAGGGTTGGCAGATTTGGTAAACTAAAGCACAGGGCACCAGTAAATTCGAATTTCAAATAAACACAACAAATAATTTTTTAATACAAGTATGTTTCAAATATTAAATGGTCCACGCCCTAGGAGAGTATCTGTTGCTACTCTGAAATTCACATTTACTGAGCATCCTGTATTTTATCTGGCAACCCCATCTTAGGATAATTCAAGTAGAAAGAGGGAATAGAGAACTGGTAGAGGAAAAAAAAAAAAACAAACTTTAAAAATTGTATTACACTTTATTACTTTACTTTTAAAAAGAAGAACAAACCCCAAACCAAAAATCACTTCCGCAACACATTTCTTAAAAGCAGAAATTAGGTTCTTATGTTAGTGCAAAGATAGGTGCCAAGCTGGGGTCTCAGATGGAGTGATTTTAAATCTCAGAAAGAGATTAGCTGTTTTTGTAAAAAGGAAAGTTGGCAAGCGATTAGTGCCGATGTGGCCCAGCTGCTCTTTTGTACTTTGAAAGAAACAATTAAAATGGCTGGGACATTAAACTTTAAAGAGCTGGGTTGTTCATATTCTGAAGCTAATTTTAAAAAGAGCCTGGTACCTGGGAGAGGAAGGGACATTTTCAGAGAGGACATGGTCTTCTATCTTCTGAACTCTAAATTTTGAAGAACCATTTAAAATAGCTCATAGGTAAATATTACAGATAAAATACCTCCAGGGATAAGAAAACTCTTTTTTGCTTAGACATGTTGATAACAGATGTGAAATTAATTTTTGTTCACTTTTTAGATGATAAATGCTGCCATCTGAGAAATTAAATGTTAGAAAAGACAAATCCAGAACTGGTTTCTTTCTAGAAATTGCTGAGCTCCTGTAATGTGCTAGGTCCTGGGGTTAAGGAAAAGAAATGAACAAAGCAAATCCCTGCCCTGGAGGAAGCGCACATTTAAGTGGGGATGACAGATCTGTAAGCAAAGACAGTGCTCTGTGGTGAGGTGGTGTGGTTAAAAGCATGGTTAAAAGGGTTAAAAGTGAGGGCCCTGTGCTCAACACAGGCTCAGGCCCATCCCCACCACTTAGGCAGTGTCTGAGCTTTGGTTTCTACATTTGTAAATGGGAATACAGATAGGATTTCTTCAATTAGATCGTGAGGACTTACTATGGTAAGTGAAGTTAAGCGTTTAGTACACTGCCCGCCATACAGCAAGT
Organism: Ateles fusciceps; assembly: GCA_036589455.1. Taxonomy (NCBI): domain Eukaryota; kingdom Metazoa; phylum Chordata; class Mammalia; order Primates; family Atelidae; genus Ateles; species Ateles fusciceps. The sequence goes on from JAZHEH010000078.1 coordinate 14,611,381, forward strand.
GCTTTGTTAGACCTGGCTATTATTGTAAGTGTGGTCATCCCTATGGGATCTATGGGAGCACAGAGGAAGGAGTCTGTCACTCCCGCTTAGATGGGGGTGGAGTGTGATGTGTGGTTCCTTGGGGGCTCAATCTTAAAGGAGGGTAAAAGTGGTTGACGGCATTCCCTTCACAGTGCCCAGAGGGAACACAGGGTGTCCAGGATAGTCATGGGCATGGCTGTCATCTGGAGCAACAGAGGTGACCAGGAGCCCCATTATCACGGGCCTCATAAACCATGCCAGGTGTCTGACCTTCTAGAAACATCAGAAAACTGATGGAGTTAAAGAAGACAAGGATGTAATCTGCATTTCTTTTTTGTGGTTGTTGAAAGATAAGCCATTTATTGATCATCCATTTTTCTAAAAAAACACAAATGTGACAATAACATAAACACACTCAAGACTCACTAGCCCCTGCAAGACGGGAAGCAGCCTTGGACAGAGAGTCTGTAAATGAGTTTCTTCATATCTAATGTCTGAACTTCTCGAAACTTCTCACTTATTCTGGGGTTTCATGTTTTGTTACCTCATACAGAGGAAAGGAAACTGGCTGAGGATTCATAGACAAGAAGGTCACAACTTTAAAGCTATCTGACGCTAACGTCGTGTACAATCTAGTTTGCAACTCTGAGAAACAATATCTAATAAGTACTGTCAAATACTACTCCCTTAACCTTTACTGTCATTGTTCTTTGAAATTGTCTTTGGAATTGGTTATGTTCTCTCGCTGTAGCTTTCGTTTATCCCAGAGCACAAACCCTAAAGTCCCTGTGCAGTCTCCATGTTTAAGTATAAAAGTCTGTTTCAGGACAACCCTGGGTTGCTGCAGTGTTTCTCTCTCTGTCTACTTGGTGTCATGCCCTTGGACAGGCTGGTCCAATGGCCGCGCAATGCAGGGGCGACAGGGGCAACTTCCCGCGGCCGAACTTGCTCCCCCTTTCAATCTGGTCACTGCCCATGGTCGAGATGCGGATCTTGAGCTCAGTGATGACCTTGGCCTATCTTCAGTCTGAAATTGCACTCTTATATAACCGAATCCATTTCTTCACCAAAAATTAAACAGAGCTTTCAAAAGGTGTCAGGCCTATTCTTAGAAATTATCCTGAGATGGAGCTGGAGGGTCCTGGCCTTCAGGCTCTGGAGGGGCTGCTGGCACAGCTGCTTTTATCTGGGCCGCCAGGTACTCATGAATTGCTCGTTCTATTTGTGGCCTGAAGATGTGGTTTAGTTTTGGATCCACCACCTGAGAAATAATTCTGTCTACGCCAGTTTCCAACATCCCTGACTGAACCACACTCTGCCTCAGATCATTTCGCAGTTGGTTTTTGTTCATTGTAGGATTCCATTCCCGCTGGTCCAGATGTGCTGGCACAAAATGATCCACTTTCTGGCTCAGGTTTTGGTAAGCTGGCTTGGTGTCCACGCCGGCCCGGCAGTCCCGGGGGAAGCTGTCAAAAACGCCCCGGCTCTTGAGCTGCTCCACGATGAGGGCGATGAGCTGAGGGTCGCCAGGGGCAGCGAGGCCGGGTTGATGGGACCGCCGCCCCCGCTGGCGGAGGCCTGGCCTGCTCCGCCGCCGTCCGCCATGGCTGCACCCCAGGCCCACAGGGAGACCGATTATAGCTTCTTCTCCAGGACAGAAAGCCTAGAATGTGTAGAGGCGGCGAAGGGGGCGGTAAAGGAGGAGGGCCCCGAGGAAGCAGCGGCGGAGGTGACAGTGGTGGTGATGGCGGCGGGGGCGTTGGTGGGGACCTGGGGAGGCCAGCTCCAGGCCGCTGAGGTTGTCGCAGACGCGCCAGCAACGGCCTGCTCTACTCCAGGCTCACCCCGATGACGTCACCGTTGACCTTTGTACTGTGGGGGCGGAGCCATAATCTGCGTTTCTTAAAAGATCTCTAGAGGAAGGTGGAAAGAAATGGGAGTGGGCAAGTGGGGACACAGGGCGACAATTTCAGCAACCATTTCAGGGCCCTATGAAGGAGATGGCGAGGAGTGAATGATCTTGGTGGCCTAGCAAGTTAAGAAGATAACAGATACAAAATATATTTAGGAGATAAACTCATCCCAGGGATTAGAGACCACCCAGGTGAGAGGGAGGGGAAAGGAGAGGGTCAAGGATGACCCCCAGGCTTCTAACTTGGGCAGGTGTATGGAGGTGCCATTTACTACATGGAGAACAGGTGAGGATGGGAGACTGAGACATGATCATGCATTCCATTTTTATTTACTAGTTTAAGATGGGTATAGGTTATTCAGGTGCAGACATCTGCCTATGAAGTCCAAAGAAAGAAGGACTCGGAGCTTGGGAGAGACATCTATCTCAGTGAAGAAGAGACTCTAGGTGGCAATTACAATGGAGAACTTAGATGAGATAGAGGAACACCTGAGAGCCCATGAGGGGGACTGGGAACAACACTCAAAAGATGGAGGGAAAACACAAGAGCCTTGGATTAACAACTGCAAAAGGGCACATTTCATGAAGGCCATGGGGTTAAATGCCACACTATGTTCCACAGGAGTCCATTGGCTTTGGTAGCCATTAATGAGCCTAGGGCGGAGGCATCTGTCAGAGGGAGGTCATTTCAGCAAGAGAACTGTATTGCAGCTGAGAGCCACAGAAGGCAACCACATCCAGAGCCATCCAATAGAGAAGTGCAGGTGCACAGAAAGAACCTTCTATCAACATTTCAAAAGAAAAGCAGATCCCTAATTTCACCCCAACACTCACTTCCCTGAATTAAAATCCCCTGAAATGTAGACACCAGATTGTTCTATAAGCCCTAGCATAACTTAGAGATAGTATGTTTCACAAAGAAAGTTTACACAACAGACTCCATCAATAACCTCTCCCCAGAGCTTCTGACATACAAGTACAGATGCCTCAGAGGGACATTATTCTGAATCTCATCCCACAGGAGACAGTGAACCTACCAAGACTTCACCACAGCAACCCCCACCCACGCTCCTCACCACCCCCACGATCAGCTCAGCAATTCAGTTCCATGTTTTTAAAACTCATCAATATTTATTAAGGGCTCAGTAGATGTGGCCCTGTGCTTTCCACATGCCTGGCCCAGTCTAACACTCAATAAATGTTTGCTGTAGCTGTTGTTTAAGATAGGCAACATGGCCAGCCTTCGAAAAGCTTACAATCTAGTTGGAGAGGGGGAGATGTTGACAGAGAAAATCATTCAGGATATAGACAGGCTCCATGGGCACTTAGATGCAGCATGCACACCTAACATGGTGCCTGGAACAAAGAGAGGCATCATTAATATTTGCAGAATGAAGACTGCATAGATGAAAGGAAGGTGTCCTTGTCATGTGTTAGAGATAACTGAAGACTGGGAGAACATGGCAGATGGAAGAAGACTTTGCAAAGGAGCTGGAACCTGAACTAGGTCTTAGTTTATCCTCTCACTGTGCATATATGCCCTTCAGATTTCGCAGGAGTTCTCTGTCTTAGAATGCAATCACCCATGTGGATCCGAGATGAGATCTGTGGAGTTTTCCACTCACAGCCTCACCCACAGATGGACACTTACTTAAGTTTTTGATTGTGACGATAATAACAATCATACTGCAGTGTTCCATTCTGTGCTGAAAATGTCCACTGTCAAACACCTTTTCTCCACCTCCTCCCTAAGTCTTAAATAGTGTGCTGGCATGGTTTTTCTGAACAGCTGACTTGTATATTATTTGTAATTATAGACATTAAGTTACCATAATTATCCCATCACCTTGCATCAGGGTTTAGGGCACAGGACAGTTCTCACCAAGGTTTCAAACCACTGCTCCTGGCTGCCTGGCAAACTAGAAGGCCACTAGAGTAACTTCCTTGACCTCTAGCTGACCTGCAGGGATCAATGAACAATTAATTACTATCATCCTGCTCCAGGAGAGATAGCACACTGCCATTTCTCAATTACAACTGGAAGTGCCCCTTGGCTGACAGCTGCCTGTCGGACAAGCCAAGCCCCCTGCTGATTCAAACCAGTGCCTCCCACCACAACTACACACACAGATACACACACAGGCACATGTCATCTAACTCAGACCACATCCATTTCCCCCACCACACCCACCCACAATCACACAGATCACACCATCTTCCCACTCACTATTCCCACACCCACAATCACGCTAGTGTCAGACTCTGAAATATAGATACCAGAGTGTTCTATGAGCCTTAACATAACTCAGAGAGTGTAGATTTCACAAAGAAAATATGACAATGATCAATAATCTCATATCATAGCTTCTAACATACAAGTACAGCTACCTAGGAGGGATGACATTCTAAATTTTACCTGGCAGGAAACAGTCAATAGTCTTTATCAGTATCCATTTTCCTGATGTATTACGTGGGCACACAGACCAGTATTGTTCAAGGGTAGGGATGACCCTGCAAAGGCAAGCTTCAGGAAGACTTTGTCTTTGCTGTACTTCTTGTGACATCTCTTCAGGTAAAACCTTTGGTGTTTTCCACCGTCATCTCTTCCGACATCTTTAGTGTCCCCTCCACTCCCATCCAAATGCTCTGTGTTCTGTTTCCTCCCCAGCTACCTTGACCCACACCACCTACACCTTTCCTAGCTCCTCCCCAAATACCAAAGCGCCTTCTGCATATTCACTCCCTTCCAGCCCCCTTCTCTCCACTCCTGATAAATGAAAAGGCTGGACTGATCAACTCAAACTGAAATGTTTCTGGCTGCTGATAGCTTCAGCTACCACTTCTATAGTTAATCTCAAAATTCAAAAGAGTAAATATACTGGCAACCTCAGGGGCTCCAGTTCTACCTGAAGGTGGGAGTGAGCTACTTTTGGTTATAGAGGCTCTGAGAATCCTATCTCATTATGTGTGTATGTTTCCTGCTTTATTTCTACAATCAACTATCTAAAGACTGTTTGTTCCATTAGAAAGATCTACAAGTGCATTAGCCAAGACTTTTGATTGCTTGCAACAGAAACCCAGCTTAAAAAGGAGCAGGGATATATGGGCTCATTTAAAGACCTAAAGGTCTCTCTGGCTCAGGCATAGTGGGATCCTGGTACTGGAACACAGTAATCAGAACTTGATCTCTGGTTTCCTCCTGACTGGCTCTCCTCCCAGACTGGATGTCTTAAAAGGGCTCTCTGAGCAGCTGCAGGTGTGCACTACCCATGGTCAGCAATTGCCACTGACAGGAGAGCTGCTAGTTCTGAGAAAAAGAAATTCCAACAAAAGTCTCAAGATCATATCTCTTGGTCTACCTTGGATCAGTCTTCATCCTCGAACCAATCTCATTGGCCAGAGGCCTAGAACACTAAACTAGAGACAATTCCTCTCTTTTCCCAGCTCCTGACCTCTACTACCCAGGGCAGACTCAGCCTGTAGCCAGTCATGGACCTTGCTGAGAACAGTACAAGAACAAAAGCCTTTTGCTAGCCCAAAGCTTGACTTAGAGAACCAGTGACTATTTAGATGGACTGGAAAACCCACAGTTTCTGGGCCCTCATCAGCAAGCAAAACCACCTTAAATTAATTAGGTATATACTGTGCTATCCTGATCAAACGACCAGGCACCTAGGAGGTGATCACAAATATTATAGTTATTAAAGGGACATGCTTATGACTCCGCTGCTTACATTTCCACCTTGCCCCATGCCCAGAGGAGAGCAGTATGGGGATACACATTGCCAGTCTCTCTCCTGACTTCCCCCATCATGTGCTGCTCCAGCCAGAGGAAGAGTGACTGATCTGCTTGGTGAGATCAGGGAGAACCAGGTAAATCCACTAGGCCACATTTGCCAAGAGCAGAGTCCTTGAGTGGGCCATGGACATGTCTTGCTGGTTTTCTTAGACCTGCCTGGCCTCATCTGGAGCTTGCTGCTCTTCTCCTTTCCCGTCCCCAGCCACAAGGGAGGTCTGCTTCTCTTTAGCAGGCATATGGTTGGATGTGTATATTCACACTGGAGAGCCACATGGAAGACCGTGCTGCCCAGTTTTCCAGAGAGCCCAATGCTTTGGGTACTATAATTGACTCTTAGATCCCATTTAGCTCCTTAATTGGCTAAAACCAAGAGGGGAGAAAGCATAAGTAATTAGCACCTTCACCCCTTCAAGCACAACAGCAGTGACGATGATGATGATGATGATGAAGGTGGTAGTGATGATTACAGGGAGGTCTCCCCCAAACCCGGAAGCCATAGGGAGTCAGGCTAGCAGTGACCATGCTCTCCCACTTTCCCTCCCTAAGAGAATCATCAGCCCTGAGTGTACCCCTGCTGGGGGCTGAACCTTGTCCTCTGCAGAGAACACAAAAATAATTGCAAAGTGCTGTCTCCATCCTGCAGAGGCACACCAGCCGCTTCAGCTTGGACATTAAATCATACCAGAAGACTGTATATCTGCCCTGGGAAGGAAAGAAGCAATTGAAACCCAGTATTTAAAGGCAGTCTCAGATTTATCCTCCCTCTTGACAGCCTACAAAACGTTAGAGAATAGTCCCTGCCTTTCTCTGAATGATAAAAAAGGATCCACTGTCCAGAAATTGGCCCTGAGAAAGTTCATCGCTCATTCTCATGTGACCTTCCTGAGAAACAAAAACTGCAGGCCAAAACTCTGAGTTTTAACAGCCTTCTACTTCCACTCATCTGCCAAGCAAGTGCTGCATTGTCTTCTCAGTATCCCATGATGTTTCGCTTTTGTGCATTTCCTTTCTTGGCAGCAGCACTGATTTTTGTACACTTTCATGGAGATACATATGACCCACTGGCTTTGTTCAACCCATGACCCACCCTTTACCAGCAGACCTCCATGACCCCGGAAGGGATTTTTGAAGGCCAAATATTTTGGCTGGTTTCCATTCAGAAAGCTTCCCTATTGTTTGGACATTAATAAACTAAAATCCAAAGTCCTCAGCCAATTACCTCACCTCCTAATCTAACTTTGGGAGTTTGCTGGCTCTGTGTCAAGCCGATTACTGACGACAGGCAATCAGTCATCATGCCTTGTCTGTGGGTAGGTGAGCCCAACTGCCCTGCAGGGCCAGAAGCAAGTCAACATAGGATTGCATCATCCACAGCTCTCAGTCTGAAGAACTGTGGGTAACACAGTGTGCTGATAACCCCACTCCCTGTCTTGCAGTAGGAGCTCACATTATTGTTGACAATTAACCCGATCCAAGAGACCCACATAAATCAATCACTACAGAAAAAAAATTGTTCTTGATCTACAGTGACAAATGTGTAGACAAGGTCAGTGGCCCAGGTTTACAACCCTGATGTCTGAAGTGAGAATCTGGGGGAGGAAGCTGCCAGTAGAAGATAGGGGCATTTCCAAGGATTTCCAGAGTCCCATGCTGAGCAACCTGCTTGGCATTGAACATTCTCATCCTCAGGCCTGTTTTCTTCCCTTGGCATTTGGTGCCCTCTGCACTGGTCTGTTTTGCATTGCTATAAAGGAATACCTGAGACTGGGTAATTTATAAGGAAAAGAGGTGTGTTTGGCTCATGGTTCTGCAAGCTGTACCAGAAGCATGGCACTGGCATCTGCTGGGCTCTAAGGAAGCTCTGGAAGGGGGAAGACAGGGGGAGCAGGTGCGGCTCTTGGCAAGAGAGGGAGCAGGAGAGAGAGCAGGGAGGTGCCAGGCTCTTTTAAACTAAAATCATACAGTGAGAACTTTCTCATCACCACAGGGAGGGCACCAAGCCATTCACGAGGGATCCACCCCCATGGCCCATTCACCTCCCATCAGGCTGCACTCCAACACTGGGAATCACAATTCAACAGGAAGTTTGGAGGAGACTCAAACTATATCACCCTCCTTTGGGTTTCAGACTCAGTGTTGCCCCCAGTCCCACAGACGTGCAGTTCCCAAAGGGCCCCCCAAGCTGCAGGGCCATTGGCCAGGCTACACCTCTGCCCAGAAGTCCCTTCCTCCCTCTTCACTGACACCACCTCTTCTGCTCCCCCACTGGAAGCCTCCTGTTTGTCATTCAGGTCTCAGCCTAGACATTCTTCAGTCCAGGCAACATTCGTTGACCCCTCATTCTGCTAAATGGCCCTTCAGGTGTTCTCCCATAGTATCTGTATCCATTTCCTGGGGCTGTTGTAGCAAAGTACCACAGACTAGGGGCTAAAAGCAGTGGTCCCCAAACTTTGTGGCACCAGGGACCAGTTTCGTGGAAGACAATTTTTCCACGGACTGGTGCAGGGCAGGTGGAGGTGGTTTCAGGATGATTTAAGCACATTGTGTTTGTTGTGGATTTTATTTCTATTATTATTACATTGTAATATATCATGGAATAATTATTCAACTCACCATAATGTAGAATCAGTGGGAGCCCTGAGCTTGTTTTCCTGCAACTAGATAGTCCCATCTGGGGTGATGGGAGACAGTGACAGATCATTGGGCATTAGATTCTCATAAGGAGCGTACAACCTAGATCCCTCGCATGCACAGTTCACAATAGGGTTCACGCTCTTATGAGAATCTAATGCCACCGCTGATCTGACAGGAGGGGAGCTCAGGCAGTAATGCTCACTTGCCTGCCACTCACCTCCTGCTGTGCGGCCTGGTTCCTAACAGGCCACAGACCAGTACCGGGGGACCCCTGGTTTAAACAACAGAAACATATTGTCACACAGTCCTGGAAGCTGGAAGTCCAAGATCAAGATGTTGGCACAGTTGGTTCCTTCTGAGGGCTGTGAGGGGGAGGATCTGTCCCAGGCCTCTCTCCTCAGCTGTCTTCTCCCTGTGTCTCTTCATGTCATCTCCCTTCTATGCCTATCTGTGTCTAGATTTCCCCTTTTCATAAAGTCACCAGTCATATTGGATTAGGATCCACCCTAATGACCTCCCTTTACCTTGATTACCTTTGTAAAGACTGTCTCCTAACAAGGCCATATTCTGAGGTGCCGAGGTTAGGACTTCAACAGATGAAATCTAAGAGGAAAAAAATGTAGCCTATAACAGAACCCTTATTACTTCTCACCTACCACAGGATATTAACTGGCCTCATTCCTCCTCCATCACCCTGCTTGAGGGCAGGAATGGTGTCTGACCCTCCCTCTAGTCCGGTCCCTGGCACGGGGTAGGTTCTCATGTTTGTTCATGATTTCACATGCCTTCCCCCTCTCCTCTTTGTTTTCATTGTGTAATGCCCCTTGCTACTGACAGTGTGGGCCCTGGTGGCCACAGGAATTGAACTGCCTGGCATGGGAGTGGGTGGGGTGGGGAGGGCTGCTCAGAGCCCGCCCGCCATGATGACATGGTGGTAATGACCTGGACGCGGCCTCCCCATCTGCTTTAACCTCCAGGGAGCCACCACCACGAGGACGCGTGTCCCTCCTTGGCAGGACGTGCATCAAGCTAATTCTACGGCTCCATTTCTTAATCTAACGGGTGGTTCCAGGAATCCAGCCATGTGCTCTAATGGGCCCTTGTCATTAGAGGCTTGGCAAATGCTCACATTCTCAGGCTCCCCAAAGCCCAGGAGGGCTGGCCAAGGGCTGAGAGGCACCAAGGCCATTTTCAAAAGCAAAAGGGCAGCAGGATCATAGTCCGACATTTTTTTAAACCTGCATTTATATAGTAAATAATGTATGTTAATGCAACATATGCTTATTATGCAATAATGATGGAAACAACGTGATCCTCCTATCCCAGACTTCACTCCATCCTGTAGCTGCTAAGCAGGAATCCTGCACCCCCCTCCAGCCAAGGACTCCTCATCAAGTTCATAAAAGGGCAGTGAATGTTGGAGGACAGCCCCTGGCTGCCTCATCCCCCTGCTGGGCTGCCTGCCCTCCTCCTTGTCCCTCCCTTCTCACACCAAGCCATCCATACCTGCCACCTTCCACAAAGCCTCCTCGGACCTGCAAGACCTCCCTGACCATGTTGGCCCGCAGTGACCTCCAGACTTGTCAAATCACCACACTCCTTGCCATTTGGGCCTTAGTTGACATACAAGGGGTGTTGCAACTTGACTGCTTCCTCTGTCTCCTAAGCAGATCACAGAGTTGCCCTTTCTTCCCCAGGACACCAGAGCAGTGCTTGGGCTAGCCAGGATTATTCCAACTTCAGTTGACTGAAAACTTAATGTCACATCAGATCAGTGTTTGCTGGGGGCGTGTGTATGGAGCAGAGAGAGGTGATTGACTGCAAAGGTGCATGAGAAAATTTTCTGGGGTGAAGGAAATATTCTAATTCTTGACTGAGGTCTTGGTTACTTGGAAGTATACATTTTTCTAAACTCACCAAACTGTACAATTAAAATCTGTGTTTTAATGTATGTAAATTATTCCTCAATAAAAGTAATTAAAGAAAAAAAATCCCATGTCATTGTAACAACACATAGAACCAGGTTTCCCTCAGATTTTGGCAACTATGAAGTTCTAACCCCACCCTCAGTAGACAGCTAGTGTGACACTCAATGACTGTGACTGAGTTGACCCGTGATACTTGTTAGAATCCAGGTTTGTGAGATAGAGCACGCAGCATCCATCCAAGAGAATGCTATGGTGCCTGTATTATCAGGAAAATTTCGTCTTAGCAGGAGATTGTTAAAATTCACGTAAGCCATGTTTTATTTGCAAAAAATGGCCCAGGCCCCAGTACCAAGAGCCTGGGTTCATGTCTGACAGTCCATGAGCTGTTGGCAGCATGTTTCCCCAGTGTAGTTTACTGTTCCTTGAACTATCAAATGAGGCTTCAGGTTGGCTAATCTGTGACATTTCTTTTAACTCTGCAATTCGATAAAAGGCTGCACCATTTCTGTGCACTGATAAAGTCACCAAGTCCCTGGAAAATTGGTGCCCGGTGACATCCAACATACTCCTGACACACACCCGCCCTTTCACGGGCCCATTCCTCTTCCTGGTTATTTGCTGAATTCTTCTTTCATCTTTTAGTTTTTCCTGCGTTCTCATCTGGTCAAGACTCTTTCTCACCTGCCTCTCTGCTATTCTGGCAACTCAGAGATAAGAAGTTTTTTGTAGGGATGGTAGAACCACCAGCTTTTCTAGTCTACCTCCTGTCTTTCAATGAGAACTCATGGTTGAGTGCTCTCTGGTACTCTGCCATGGGAAAGCATCAGTTCAGGATGAGGACTTTATCAGTTTCAGTTCACATACTCCTCACAGCTCTGTGAGGTAAGTTTTATTATTTTATTTTGCAGAAAAAAGAAACTGAGCCATAAACAAGTTAGAGGGACTTGCCTGAGCTCACTCAGGCTATGCATGGGACAGCGGCATTGGGAAGTGAAGGCCTCAGGCCCCAGCGTCTGTGTGCTTGATCACAATGCCATTTTGCTTCCCTGAGACCCAGGAAACTTCAAGAAGACTGCTACTACCATGTTCTCTTTTCTTCATTAAGGAGAAATGCAACAAATATGACATCCAAGAATAAAACCCTTCTTCTAAAACAAAATGGGTGTTAGGATAATCCCCAACTAATTTTTGGATGATTTTGCCTAAAGTCTTATGATTGCTTGGAATAAAGGGTTAATATTGGAACTGCAATTATTAGGGGGATGGGGGTAACAGGTGGTTTCCGACACAGATGTCCCCTCCCACCCCGCTGGAATTCCCACAAAAATGTCACAGAGCCATAGAGGCCATCTTGGGCAGGCTCCCAAACTTAAAGACAGATTGCCCCTAACATGGAACAACCCCAGAAAGACCTTTATCAAACTATGTCCTTATGGTCATGGTGTTTCACATATTCCTTGAAGGAGAATTTAATGTAAAATGAGTTTAAGAAATGCTGGGAGTTTGAACACATCTCCTTACTTGTGCACTTCAAAGCTTTTATCACAAGTGAATTGCAAATCTCCCAACATAGTTCACCATGTTTATTTTCACCATGGAAGGTTGTTGTTGGTAGTGTTGGGATTGTGTGTGGTAAGGGTAGGTATTTGTTTTTGCTAAATGCCTTTTATTAATACCATCTTGAGGAAAATACAAAATGACATTTAGAAAAATACTGCTACCATGGGTAGAAGACAGGGTGAAGACTCAGATAAGTTAATATGGTGACCAGCCTCCAGGATGGCTCCCAATGATTCTCACCTCTTGGGATTCCCATTTTTGTGTAGTTTCCTTCCCACACAAGGCTGACCTATACTGCTCAGTAGGATATTGCAGAAATGATGTAGTATGACTTCCGAGGCTAGGTCATAAAAGACATTTCAGCTTCTTCCTTGCTCTCCCTTGGATCATTAACTCTGGAGGAACCTGGCCGCTTTGCTATGAGGAACTCAAGCAGCCCTATGGGGAGGTTCAAGTATTGTAAAGAATTGAGGCACCTCACCAATAGCCAGTACCAGCTTGCTGGTCATAAGAGTGTGCCATCTTGGAAGCAGATCCTCCAGCCCCAGTCAAGTCGTCAGATGACTGCAGTCCCAACTGTCATTCAAGTTCATGGGACACTATAAGCTAGAACCCCCCATCCAAGCCACTCTTGAGTTCCTGACCCACAGAAACTGTGTGAGATAATAAATATTAATTGTTGTTTTAAGTCACTAAGTTTTGAGCTCATTTGTTATGCAGCAATAGATGCCTAATACAGTTAAGCAGAACTTCCATGATGTTTCAATGTAATGAGCCCTGGGAATAGTTTACACCCTTTAGAAATGAAGAGCAATGGTCTTCTGGCTACTATATTTCCCTCCCAATCATTGGGATGAAACTCTGGAAGACATAGAACCACCCCCTCCTCAACCTCCCAACTCTGTCTTATCCTTCAGCAAAATAAATCAAACAACAGAAACATTTTATTTGAGATGTTCTTCTCAATGAACAGGAAGACCAGTGATAATTGGCACTAATATATGGCTCCCATAATTTCATTTTCATCTACTATATGTAGGTACATGCTTCCTTTACCTACAGTAAAACGTTGGCCTGCATTACATTAGTTCAGCTATATAATAAGAACAGCATGATGTTACTCGCAACTGCTATCTGCCTGTCTTGGGCTGTAAACCCTAGCTGCAAGGACAGGTAGGGTACCTGAAACAGAAATTTTCATTTTACTTAACAGTTGTGCTTATGGAAAAGATAACAGTGTGCTCAGAGCACCATTAACCTATCTGTCAGCTTTTAGCCTGTTCCCTGAAAGTCTATGAACTGACTCTTAAAATCCTGCAAAGAAGGAACTCTCATAATCTCAGCAAGGGATCACGTTCTATTAATATTTTAATGTCTACTTTGCTACAATAAACTTTTGCTGTATTATGAGAGAAATTTTGAGCTACTGTCCAGAATACGTATATAGGATAAAACGAGATATTTAAAGATTCAGCACTAAATTATGTTAATAACACCAATATGATGCTTGGTCTGAATTTTATTGAAAAAAATACATTTTTGAAAGGTACACATAAATGGATATAGTCGCACACTCTCAAGTTGAATAAGGGAGGTTACATTTCTCTGAGCCTTGGAACAAGGATAATGAAATATTGCTTTTACAGAGCCCTTTTCTTGGAAAAAGAGCTCATAAAACTTTATCATACATGTATTTTCTCCCTTAATGTAATCATTCAATCTCCCTGGTGCTTTTCTCGAAGGCATCTTTACTACCGTGTGGCAGGGACTCCAGACTAATTATGTTTACAGACAATGGTCAAGTCATCTTCTGAAAGGCCTGATTTTCTGAGGGAATGCAATAGTAAAAAACTCCACAATTTTTTGCCTTTATCTAAAAAAAAAAAAAAAAAAAAAATTCTTGAGGTTTACTAGGATTGTAACCAGTGTCCCTATAGAAGCAATGAGCTTGTTGTTCTGATTAACCTTATCTGCCGCCTCCTTGTTCATTCTCTCGGTCACACAGGTTGCCGTGGGAGAGTAAACACAGCCCCAGACCTTACCTTTCACCTCATCCTAATCTTCCTTTAGGGGCTCCTAGCAACTGTCCTGCTCCCAAGAACCCAGTAAAAAGTGGAGGGTTGTGAGCTCAGACAAGGCAATTAGGCCTTTTGACCAATATCAACCAAAAGAAGGGGAAGGGTGTGAGCTCAGACTAAGCAATTTAATCTTTTGATCAACATCAACCAAGAGAAGGGAAGGATGTGAGTTCAGACAAAGCAATTAGGTCTTTTAACCAATATCAGCCAAGAGAAGAGAAGCTGGGAGGCTTGCTTCTGGGATCTTTGTAGAGTAAGTTAAGCTGATGCTCAGGGGATGATGCAACCTGTAGGTTAGGTGTGCCCATGTCTTGAGCATTCTTTCATTTTGCCCAGAGAAGCGAGAAGCCAAGCTCTCCCATCTCCTAGTGGAGTGCTGGGGTTTGCACGAGAGAAAGGGGCAGTGCAGGCAAGCCAGCCACGGATGAGGGCTGGGCAGTGCCCCAGGAACTGCCTCGGCACTCCAACCCAGAGCCCAGTTTTGTCCTGCTCCTGTCTGTCTTTTTTACCAGAGATGCCCCTTTATCTATATTGAGATTTTACCTTTTTAACAGTTAATGAAAAGAGAGAAAAGATACAATTACCAGCAGTTTAGGGGCCAAGAGAGCATTTCCAAAGCCAATGCTCAATTGTCTCTAGTCATTATTCTCCAGTTCTCTCTCCTAATAGAGCTTGTTATAGCTCTTGATCTGAATGAAATTTCACATCCACGTCTTTCCTCACCCCCTGCTCTTGATGGAAGCCCAGAGGTCCCAGTATATGATTGTTTGAATGAATGAAGGATGGATGAATGAATGAATAATTTTTCTAATGGAATAGATCATTCTATCCTCAGAACAATCTGGTGAGATACACAAGTCACGTATTCCTCTGCTTTTAACAGATGTGCAAACTGAGGTACAGAGGGATTTAACAACATCTCAAGGTCACATGGAGAATGAGTGACACTGAATTAGAACTCCTGATGCTCTAAGTGGATAGTCCACAAACTATGTCTTGATTATGCCCATTTTTAGTTGAGCCATTTAGTTGACAAGTAGCCCTGCTCCCTCAGCTTGGGGTGGCTCCATTTCCCTCCCCCACTCTGATCCATCGGCAACTCCAAGTGTTCCCAGGCTATTCTGGTCCAACAGAACCCCTGTGTTTTCCCTGGTGCCATCCTGAGACTCACACATGGAAGAACCTCTTCCTCCCTGGTGCTTTCTGAAGGCTGCTCATGATTGTCCATCCTGGCTCCTCGTTGCTGTATCCGTGGCCCAGCCCAGGGACACCCACAGCCTTGCCTGGATGGCCACTCCCACTACCCCTGGGAAAAGTCTAGTTGGAGGAGGTATTTGTATCAATTATCTTGGGACACAAATAGGACCACTAAGAAGGGTTGCTCCCTTTCCTACTGATAAGTGGAGGAAATCACAAATCAGGAAGTATGGAAGAATGACTGGCGCATAAGCCGCCGTAGGTCTTATTACTCCTGGACACTTGTGTTGTTGCTCCTTGAGCTCGCTCCTTCTCCCTCTATTCTCTGGGGCACAGGGTAACTGTAAGCAATGGGGTTGGGTTTTTTTTTTAATTCATTTAAATGAAAAGACTTTCCCTCAAATTACTTTCTTTTTCTAATGACATCCCATTGTTCAAAACATATTAATGTCTCTTCTGGAACTTCTTTCATTGCTTGTTGAGTGTTCTTTTGGATAATTCTTAATGGTGGCAACAATTTTCCATCCCTGAGGGTGGGTTTGGCCATGGCTTTTTGGCCAGATAACAACCATGTAACTGTATGGAACATTTTGCAGCTCTAGAGACTAGGATGTCCTTGGTGTTGATAGATTCAGAATTAAGACTTAGGACTAAAGAAGATGGTGATTTTTCTTTGAGTAGAAAATTTGACATAAAACAAAGGAAAAAGACAAGTTTTTAGGGTGATTCAAGAATGGCCCAAAAGCATGGCCAAGGGTTGTGTTCTGGGCCAACCCCGTTGAGCAGTGGCAGCTCCACTAGATAGCCAGAGTGACAGCTTTAGTGAGAGGCACAGATTTGCATGCCTTCATTCCAATGTGTGAGTTGTTAACAACCACAGCCATGGCACTAGGGGCCTTCAACAAGCATTCAAAAGTGCCTACTAAATGTCAGGCATGGAGTCATAAAGAAAGATGCAGGGCTCTGATGTCTGGATTTGCAACCTAATGGGGGCAAATGTAATACTCATGTGACAAGTGCAGACACATGTGTCCATAGGGCCACATGGCACAAAGGAAGGCACTGTCACATCTCTTGGGGTAACGGGGCAGAAGGGGCTGGTGACCATGCATGGGGGAGCCAGTAAAGACCTCACAGGATTAGCAACAGTCCTCCCAATTATCCCCAGGGTAAGTATCCATACGCCCATTGTGCACATGAGACAGCTGAAGATGAGAGAGATTACAGTGCTGGCCAAGGTCATGAAGCTAGGAAGAGTGGGAACCAAAGATACATTTTTCTCTGCTTGGCTCACTGCTGCTTATCCACCTAGCACTGCTTGAGTTCTAAATATCAGGGCTAGAATCTGGGTCTGTCTGAAATGCAACACAACACTCTCTCTACCTCAGAATGCTGCCTTCTTTTTGTTGAAACAATCAGAATTAATTTATTGTTGTTGCAGTTTTAATTTTATAGGCATACTTCAATTAAAGTGAAGCACCAAGAACAGTCCCTGGCACACTATCAGTGCTGTTTCAATATTTGCTGAATGAGGCAATGTGACTGGTGCCTGGCAGGTGCTGAGAAAATGAAAGACAGATGGGAAGAGGAGGAGAGGGCAGATGCAGTGCCAGGGGCATGCCAGGCACACTGGGCACCAATGGCAAAGGAGGACCAGGTATTGGTTTTACTAGTTCAGGGATGAGGAGAGTGAAGCTCAAAGATATGAGGTTCCTTGCCCAAAATCACTCAGCCAGTGGCTGAAATGGGCCCCACAGCTTCTGAGCACAGTCACTGATTGAAGTAGACAAAAGGAACCAGACAAGGAGTACATTCAGGGGGCACAGGACACCACTGAGTTGGGATTTCTCTTCTTTCCTCATTCCTAGGCCCTGGTAGAACTCTGTTCTTCTGATTTTAATCAAATGTTGATCCCTATTAAAATGTCCCCCCCCCATACACAAGAGCTAACATTTAAACCTCTTTAAATCTTCACCTTAGAAGGAATGAGCTTTCAATCTTTGTCTAAAACCATATCTTAACAGTGGGTAGAGCAGAGCAAGAGTGTCTTGTCTGTCTCCTCTTCACCTCATTGATGAAGGAAGGATTCCTGCTGTAGGGTTCTGGGGATGGCCAAACACATACCATTGACACTGGACTGATGAGATTGATAGCAGTTTATCTGTCACATAGACTCACAGCCCAGAGGAGGAAGACAGCTCATCCCATGCAGGATCACATGAGGGTGTACTCCAGAGAAGACTGAGTTGCCAGGGACTACAGGAGGCAAGCTTCGTAGTAACAAGAGGGGGAGATGCCCTGGTTCCGCAGGGGGATGTGATAGGCCTGTTTGAATAATGTTGCAGGCTGGGAAGGGCGTGAAATGCATTGGGCTGAGGACCAGGTGGAGTGTAGTTAACCCAGCCATTGAGGGAACTATGATGGCGTGAGCCTTTCTTTGCTAAATGGGGGGTATATCTGGGAAGAGCATGGAAATTCACAGTTCGGCCTTTGGGGCTATGTGAGGCTCAAAGCCCTCAGGGTCCCAGGTGAAAGGAATTTCAGGCCTTACAATATAAAGTGAGATTTAGGGGCAGGTGCTACAGAGTAAGAGAGGGAAGAAGGCAGTTTCACATGTTACCCAAGAGAGGCCTCTCCTCCCAGGGTAGCTGATAGCAGCCCACACACAAGCCCGTCAGCTGCAGCTCACCCATGCTGTGGAAACCTTAAAAGCGTTAGAGAAGTTTGCTATAAAAATGACTATAGTGACATGGAAGAATATCTCCAACATAATATGGAGTGAAACAGGGAACTGAAGAACGTATAGAGTAAGATCACAATCAAACATTAAAATGACCAGTAAGCCCAATAAGTTGCTGCCAGCAATTTTCCCTGAATATTGCAATTACGAGTGATTGGTTTTCTTCTGTGTGATTTTATCTGGTTTCCATTAGCATTACTTTTTAAAATCATGTAGAAAATGTAAAGTGAATTTACAAATGAAATTTATAATACTAGCATTATGATTGCTCATATATTTACCTTTACTGGAGACCCGTATTTCTTTATATGGCTTAATATTACTGTCTAGCTTCTTCTTTTTATTTTAGAGACAGGGTGTCACTCAGTCACCCAGACTGGAGTGCAGTGATGCTATCATAACTCACTGCAGTCTTCAACTCCTAGGCTCAAATGATCCTCCTGCCTCAGCCTCCTGAGTAACCGGAACTATACACACACAACACCACACTCAGCTAATTTTTATTTTATTTTTGGAGAGACAGAGTCTCTCTATGTTGCCTAGGCTTGTCTCAAACTCCTGGCCTCAAGCTACCCTCCCTCTTCACATTCCAAAGCCTGAGATTACAGGTTTGAGCCACCACACCAGGCCATCTAGCTTCTTTTCATTTCAATCTGAGGGACAGACTTCTCCCTTTAGCATTTCTTGCAGGATAGATCTGGTGGCAAAAAAAGTCTCAGTATTATTTTTTAATGCATTAAGAAAATAATATTTTGAGGGGAAACAAACATAGAAATCAGAGACTTGTCTGCCTAGCTGTCTGGAGGCAACTTCAGGCGTGAAAGAAGCCGTCTCTACAGGCCACGTCATCACAAAGCTCTCACGATGATCTTGGAAACAAGAACAATCACACTGAAGGACCCATACAACAGACATAGTTCCCCATAGTCAGAGAGAACTCCGTAAGAGCTCTGCCACCTAGTTCCTGTGAGAGTTGGGGAAGTGAAGTCACCTTCACCTTCTATAATACGATCCTGTGTTTTCATATGGGAAAATGGGGAGGCACTGACTTTAGATAGGGTCTACCAACCCAGGGGCCTTCAGCCTTCACCAGAAGTGAGCAAGGCCATTGGGTAAAGACTGTTCAGGAATAGGAACAGAGCTGCCGGAGCTGTGAAAGACTATTCACCTATTCCTTCTCAAGAATAGGAACACAGCTGTTGGAGATTCCAATTTTTAAAGAAAATCTCTCAAACTTTATTTTTGTTTGAAATCTCCCAATGTAAAAAATATTGACAATGAATTCAGCTTAAAACAAGCAAACCAAGAAACAATCTGCAAAGGTCAAACACTGCAAAGGTCAAAAAACACATGTCCATCATGGGGACACATCACCAATTCACAACATCTCCATTATGTGACCTCTGAAGTCTCTTTGAGCTCTGGAACTTTGTAATTCAGTGATGTCTTTTTTCTCCTCTTGAGATATGACATGTACAATAGGAAAGGTCAAACCTAGGTGCTTTCTATCTTTAAGGCAACACTGGTGAAGGCTGGGACCAACAACAGGTGACATTCTCAAGCCAATGAATTTTTCTCCAACTCCATAGCAAGCCCTCTGCTGACTCTTTGTCCTATGTTTAACATGACTGTGCTACTTCAGGCTCCCATCTCGCTGAGGGCACCTGGGTCAGCCAATGACCTTTGTTACACCCCAGAGCCTTCAGGTATGTAAATGAGGAGTTTTCCACCCAAACTGGACAGATAAGATGTACTATACTTGCATGTCACAAAGCAGACATGTGCAGTAGAGTCTCAGCTATAGAGGAAGGTGAGGTTCTGGAAATATTTTGTGAAAAAAATGAGTGTATAAGTATGAGAAGGGTCATCAGATAATATCAGCTTTTACAGATTGGGGCTTCTCAGAGGGATTCTATAAAACACTCTTCACAGAGGCTCAAAAGGAGTATTGATTTTTTTAGGAGCAGAAGGGGTCAAAATTACATGCCTTGCACAACAGCAGCCACTGCTCCGCCACTCTGGACCTTTCCAACAAAGAACAAAGTCAGAAACAGGCAGAAAGATAGAGCTGGGAAGGGAGACAAAGAGGAAGGCATTGTCTGGTCCTGGCAAACCTCCCCCTGGCTGCTGTATTAAGGCAAGGTGAAGCTCTTCAGCAACACCAGAACCTGATTTTATGTGGTGGCTGCTGCAATTGACAGCCGTCTCTGGGGACCTGCTTTGTGTCTGCATGAAGGCGGTGGGAAAGGTCACCACAGGGCAGGCTGTGGCCCGATGGCAATGGCAGCCAAAGATTTCCCAGGTTGATACACTCACTCCTCCAAGTACATAAAATGCCCAGAAGGCACCATTTTTGTAGTCCAGCAGGATGGTGCTGAAATCAGCCCTGCAGAATCCTGATGGCCCCTCGGAACCAGAACATGGATGCTTGCTGGTGTTTTTTGTTCTGGATGGACAAGTGGAAGGGAGGAAGAGGTTGCTCTTGCAAAGAGGACGCAGCACCAATGTCCACTATGTGCCTTGGGAGAGGTCCTGGCCCAAAGGGGTACGGAAGACATCTTTAGGAAGGAAGTCAGATTTATGTTTTGTTTGTTTGTTTATTTGTTTTTTGAGACAGAGTCTCACTCTATCACCCAGGCCGGAGTTCACTGACACGATCACAGCTCACTGTAGCCTCAACTTCCAGGATTCAAGCAATTCACCCACCTCAGCCACCAGAGTAGCTGGGACCACAGGTGTGGTGACTACCATGCCAAACTAATTTTTGTATTTTTTGTAGAGACAGAATCTTGCTATGTTGCTCTGGCTGGTCTCAAACTCCTGAGCTCAAGTAATCCGCCCACCTTGGTCTCCCAAAGTGCTGGGATTACAGGAGTGAACCACTGGACCCAGCCCAGAATTTATAAATCAGAAGGCCACTTGCCTGAAGGCTGCAGCCAGGAAGCTATCAGAATGAGTTAAATCAGCAAATCTCTGGGAGTTACCAACAGAGCAGAGAAGCCAGCAATGGCATCTTAATTCTTGCTACCTCCTGGAAGTGTGGAGATCCTATTTTTTAGTTTTCTCTCCCTCTCATGTTCTGTCCAGTTGATAACTTGACCAAATTTGCCTAAAAATGATCGAAGTATTTCCCACTAAAACCAAAGTGTGAGGCTCTAAGAAGGCTCGTCCGGAGAGCCTGCAGGGGAAACCTACCTGCCACCCAAACGTGAATGAACCTGGGTGGAGATGCTGGGAATTGGAAGAGAAAGCACAATGTAATGGAGGTCAGGAAAAAATAGGGGAGGGCAAGAAAGATGGGCCCATGTTGTCTGTTTCTGTGGAAGGAATCTGCCTCTGGAAATTGTGGCCTCACAGATCAATCCAGACTCTAGCTGATTGCACCACACAGCATGGAGGAGGTGGAGAGCAGACCAAGAGTTCACCCAGTGCCACTCTACCATATGGAAACCTGAAGGGGGAGGAAGACAAAGGTTCCCCCACCCCACTCATATACACAGAGCAGGGCTGGGCCATTGGAGAAGTCAGAGGCAACGTGAAAGGGCCAAGCTCTAAAGTTACAGCATCAACTTAAACGGAGTGGGGCCAGCCAATGAGAGGCTATGGGTCATCCCTGCTGCCAACTCGTGAGTAAAGTAAACCAGCAGGGTGACACAGCCATGCAGGGGGAGCTGTGAAAATTAGGGTCTAAGGAGCTGGAAAAGAACCAAGGAGAGGAAAGCAACAGACAGACAGAAGGGATGGCTATGGTTGCACAAAGAATCTCCTCCCTTCACAAGCCCACAACTGGGTCCCTTGCGAGTGACTCAGCAGTTCTTTTCCCAAAGCCTCAGTCTCCAAGCCTGGCATCTGGACATGGGGCAAATGCAGATATGGAAAAGCTTCTGGTTAGCAGGAGAGAGCCCAGAACTAGCGCCACCGGAAGCCTAACCCGAGGTGATCAATAACCAGGGAGTCTGTAAGCATAGAATGACTGAGACAGCAAGGACGGAGGTGGGGAGGGTGCGTTGCCATCACCAGGAAGAATGGAGCTGGATCAGGTAAGAAGCACTGGAAGTGAGAATAGTTACGCTCCATGTCATGGCTGTAGGGTGAAAAGTATGACCGAGATGCCAATTTCCCATACACTGAGCTTGCAAAGATGTCCAAGCATGTGTTTTCGGGGCTTGACTTGGACAAGATCTGACCAATATAGTAACCATTTTCCCAGCAGCTTGCGTGGGCTGGGTCCCGGGAGAGTAGCCTCAGATGGCCTGAAGGCAAAACGAGCCTTCAATTTAAGGAGCCACCTGAGCTTCCTTCTCATGCAAGGATTGTGCAAGTATGAGATTCTCCCTAGCCTGAACATTTAAGAAAATGGGAATGTCTATGGTGACAAATCAGTTCAAAGATGGAATAAGATTCTGTTCAAAGGTGAGACTTTAAGAAGCTTCTATACAACGATAAGTTCTATTCATCTACGTTTCTCAACTTTGTAAAATTTCATCAGTCAAATCCGTTTGCTAAGACCCCATCTATTTCTCTGTGTATGGCCTCCCTCAACCTTTCTTGATCTTTCCGTTAGGCTGAACTTGAGCTAAAATATTTATAACATGACACTTTTGGCAAAGTTCATTCATTAAGGTAATGTTTACACTTCCATTACCAGGCAGTAGTGGTCTTTCATTCATGAAGTTCTCCTTTTGCCACTAGTCATTAAGGCTCATCACTGAACAATTAAGAGCTTCCCATACATGGAGTTGCTCCAGGTTGCTCAGGTCTTCCATTGGTGCCTACACTCAGATCAGTGTTTTCTGAACAACCTTACTCTCGGAAAGGTTCAGGACATACTTCAGGTAATAAATGGTTTCTGTCGCAATGACACCACAGAGAAAATTCTGAGAAAATATTTCACTAACAGCCCTGCTGGTTTATGGGGATTAGCCTAATCTTTCCCACCAGCAATTCTCTTTCTGCTGTCTACCTGTGGTTCCTCTAGTTGACCCACCACCACCGTGAGCAAACACTGGCCATAGGAAGGAAGGAACCTTAGAGGGACTCAGTCATGTTTGAAAATTGAACACAGAAGGCATGTTTATTCTGCAAAAAGTCCTTTATGTGAAAGGTTAGAAATGAGGCTTTGCCCTTTTTTGGAACTTCAAAATCTCACTGGGCTTATCCACTCAAAAATGGAATGAGGTTCTATAAGAGAAGATAACTTCCCAATGTCACGGAGCTGGGGCAAGAACTCAGATTGGACTCTTCAACTCTCCAGGCCTATTTTTCACTGTACCGCATGTTCTTACAAAATGGGAGCTGGCCATTTGGAGTGGTTGCCAACCTCTTAGAAATTAATAAAACCCAAGACCAAGACCTCACATGGTTGGGCAAGGAGAAGCCTAGGAGTATGGGGGAGAAAGCTACAGTGAACCTCAGGACAGCAAATGTTCTAAAAAGGTGCATAGGTGGCTGGACACAGCAGCTCACGCCTGTAATCCCAGCACTTTGGCAGGCCAAGGCAAGTGGATCGTGAGTCAGGAGTTCGAGACCAGCATAGCCAACATAGTGAAACCCTATGTCTCTACTAAAAATAGAAAAATTAGCCAGGCATGTTGGCATGCACCTGTAGTCCCAGCTACTTGGGAGGCTGAGGCAGGAGAGTCACTTGAACCTGGGAGGCGGAGGTTGCAGTGAGCTGAGATCATGCCACTGCACTACAGCTTGGGTGACAGAACAAGACTTTGCCTCAAAAAAAAAAGTACATAGGTTCATAAATGTTTCTTCCCCAGCCTTCAATAAGCCAATGATTCATTTCACAAATGAACAAACTATGGTTCAGAGAAATTAAAAGGCATGCTCAGGGTCATCCAGGTAGTTGCCTGACTGAAATGAAGACCTTGGGACCCCATCCTCAGGCCAGTGCTCTCTGCCACACAGTCCTCCTATATCCCACCAGTTCATTTAATACCACATGTTTCTGCTGCTTGCCAACTTGAGAAAAGATGTATGTAAATTGTTTTTTAAAGAAAAGAGAGCAGGAAGAATTGCATAGTTCTACTTCTAGGAGCTCATCCTGCTAATATATTCTTATATATCTGTGAAGCAATGTGTATACAAGATTGTGCACGGCATTTTTTGTGGTAAATTATTTAAAACAACCTAAATGTCCATCAGTAGGGGATTATTGATATAACTTATGGTGTATCCACGTGGTAGAATGCTTTGCAGTGATTAAAAAGAATGAAGCAGCTATAATAAAGTATATGTGCGCTATGAAAGACCTACAAGATACAACATTAAGCAAGATACACAACAGTGTGCGTGTTATGCTGCCAATTTTGTAGTGTGTGTGTGTGTGTGTGTGTGTGTGTGTGTGTGTGTGTGTTTGCCTGTATCAAATAATTCTAGAAGACTGTGTAAGACACTGGAAACAGTGGTTGCCTTTTGAGTGCCAATGTTTGGCACTTAGTAAATGCTCGATGAATACTTGTTGTTGGAAGGAAAACATCCATGCTCACCAATATTGGCTTTCAACAAGGCATAAAATGGAAGTCTATATATCCAATTATTCTCATTCCCTGGACATTGACACTAGGGCCCAAGTCTAAGATTCCTAACTTTTATGGAGTGGCTGTCCTGTAGCAAACATCTCTGCAGCCTGACACATCCAACTGGGTTACAGCAAAGCCCAGGAAGCACAGCCTCTGGGGCTGGAGCACTTAATTCATAATACCAAGAGGAGAGACTCACCAGCCACATTTGCATCCCACAGGAATTCTTAAAATGTTTCCCAGACACCATCCAACAGGAAGTGAAAAGTAGCCAAGACAAAGACTACAGCAAAAGAGAGACACTTCCTTCCTCAAAATCACAGAAAAGAGCCAAAAGTTGAAACACTTTTTAAAATTTAAAATTATATATATTTGTCTATATATCTATTTTGGTACAAGTACCATGCTGTTTTGATTACTGTAGCCTTGTAATATAGTCTGAAGTAAGGTAGTGCAATGCCTCAGCTTTTTTATTTTTGCTTAGAATTGTCTTGGCTATATGAGCTCTTTTTTGGTTCCATATGAAATTTAAAGTAGTTTTTTTTTTTTTTTTTCTAATTCTGTGAAGAAAGTCAATGGTAGCTTGATGGGAATATCATTGAATCTATAAATTACTTTGGGCAATATGGTCATTTTTACCACATTGATTCTTCCTATCCATGAACAAGGAGTGTTTTTCCATTTGTTTGTGTCCTTTCTTATTTCCTTGAGCAGTGGTTTATAGTTCTCCTTGAAGAGATCCTTCACATCCCTTGTAAGTTGTATTCCTAGGTGTTTTATTCTCTCTGTAACAATTGTGAATGGGGGTTTACTCATGATTTGGCTCTCTGTCTATTATTGGTATATAGGAATTCTTGTGATTTTTGCACATTTATTTTGTATCCTGAGACTTTGCTGAAGTTGCTTATCAGCTTAAGGAGATTTTGGGCTGAGATGATGGAGTCTTCTAAATATACAATCATGTCATCTGCAAACAGAGATGATTTGACTTCATCTCTTACTATTTGAATGCCCTTTACTTCTTTCTCTTGCCTGATTGCCCTGGCCAGAACTTCCAATACTATGTTGAATAGGAGTGGTGAGAGAGAGCATCCCTGTCTTGTGCCAGTTTTCAAAGGGAATGCTTCCAGCTTTTGCCCATTCAGTATGATATTATTGGCTGTGGGTTTGTCATAAACAGCTCTTATTATTTTTAGATATGTTCCATCAATACCTAATTTATTGAGAGTTTTTAGCATGAAGCGGGGGTGTAAGTTAGTTCAACCAACACGGAAAACAGTGTGGTGATTCCTCAAAGATCTAGAATCAGAAATACCATTTGACTCAGCAATCCTTTTGCTGGGTATATACCCAAAAGGTTATAAATCATTCTACTATAAAGATACATGCACATGTATGTTTATTGCAGCACTATTCAAAATAGCAGACTTGGAACCAACCCAAGTGTCCATCAATGATAAACTGGATAAAGAAAATGTGGCACATATACACCATGGAATACTATGCAGCTATTAAAAAGGATGAGTTCATGTCCTTTGCAGGGACATGGATAAAGCTGGAAATCATCATTCTCAGCAAACTAACATGGGAACAGAAAATCAAACACCACATATTCTCACTCATAAGTGGGAGTTGAACAATGAGAACACATGGACACAGGAAGGGGAACATCACACACTGGGGGCCTGTCAGGGGGTGGGGGGCGCCAAGGGGAGGGGATAGCATTAGGAGAAATACCTAATGTAAATGATGGGTTGATGGGGTGCAGGAAACCACCATGGCATGTGTATACCTATGTAACAAACCTGCACATTCTGCACATGTATCCCAGAACTTAAAGTAATATTTATGTATTTATCAAAGAAATATAGGCCCCCATGCTGGCAAGATCACTGCCTTCCAGGGCCATACCTGGACAGCCCAGCCTCCAGGATTATCCTTCCTCACCACAGCTTGCCCACAGATTCTCCTTCCTACAGATTCCTTGTCTCTTCTCCAAAATGACAACTAGTAGAACTGAATAAACAAAACATGCTAGCGGTTAGATTCATGGTATTAACCTAATGGTTTCTATTTTCCAAGAGTTGAGTGTTTTATTAAGAGCAAACTAACAATAAAGACCTTACACCAAAACTAATACTAACCAATACTTACCAGGTTCTAGGCACAACTCTAAGCACTTTACCAAAGCTAACCTATTTAATCTTCCTAACAATCTAAGGATGTCAGTATTATGAATGTCCCCACTTTGCAGATGAGGAAATTGAGGCTAATTAACTTTCCCCAGGTCCATGTTTACTAAGTAGTGGAACCAGAATTTGAACCAAGAGAGTGTGGCTCTAGAATCAGTGCTTTTAACCACAATGCAAGAGACCAGAGGGAAGATTTAAGGGCCTGAGACAAGCCAACAAAGGGATAGTTTATACTCCTGGTAGCATAGTAGTCAGAGCTGACAATGGACCCCCCGCCTCCTCCTCCAAACACATAGATGCACTGGATAAAAGATAACCAAAAAATGAGTTAAATTTATAACCAAGCTGAAAAGAAAGAAAGAAAACTCTGCAAGTGCCAGAGGCATAAAGAGACTACAAAATGGGGTAAAAAAGCAATATTGGTCCTGGACTTTGGCCCCAGTGGCTGGCACACAAACAGCACATGTGGCCTGCAGCCCGGGTTTGCTTGACATAGGAAGCAAACCCAAGACTCTGCCTCTTCCCAAACCTTTAAAAAAAAAACCTGCAGCCTCCATGAAAAGAAGGCTGGAAAATCTCTCTTGATGGCTTGGGGGAGTGGAGACATAACCTAGACATCTGTCTAGGTTATCAGAGGAAAAACCATCTACCATGTGATACTGACAACCCAAGACTGTAGTTCCTGTAGAGATGAAGTCCAAATGTAAACCGCAGGCTAAAGTATCTATACAAATCATTCACAAACCAATGAGGCCCTGGTGCTCTCAGCAGAAGCAAATGTAAAACCTCTCTGTAAATTTCCACCACCTAGGGGAAAGGGATGCCCACAGGAAAAATGACCTCCAATGAGAAGTCAAAAGCATAAGATGATAGGAAGACAGCACCCACTCCGAGGAGGGCAGTGGACTGCACTCCTGGCTGATTTTTCTTCAGCACACTCATACTTGCTTGATTTTCATTTGTGCTCCTTACTAGCATTTCAGCTCTAGCATTGGGATTAGGTTTTTCATTGCTTTATCCTCAAAGCCTAAGACAGTGGCAGGTGCATACTAGGCATCCAATAAATATTGATTGGATGTGGATAAAAACAATAATACATATTGTTTATGGCTATGTCATAGATAACGTATGAAACCTGGGTAGGAAAGGAGTCCAGTAATATCAGGGGGAGAGTTTCCCTGGGGAAGGAGAGAGAAGGCAGAGGATGGGGTTGGGGTTGCTGGAGCTCTCCTACTCTGTAACAGTTTATTTCTTTAAAAAATGACCAGAAGCCCTTTGGCAAAATATCAACGAGATCGTTATTTCTGGGTGGTGGTTCCATGGGAGCCCAACAGTATTCTTTGTGTGCTTTTCTGTGTGTTTGAAATATTTCAAAATTTAAAAGAAATATACATAAAGAAAGGTTTTTGTAGAATGAAGGAGCCTGTGGTCCAACCATGGGGCCTGGGGGCAGCCCTGATCCGCCTATTGCATTTGGACCATGGCCCTGATTCCGTCCAACAGCCCAGCGCACAGGGGGGTTCCCCGGTCTGCAGTCAGACTTCTTGATTGCTGAGATGGGCAGTGGAGAAGGAGAGGAGGCTCCACGATGTGGCTTCCCTGGGGCAATACCCCAGGGGGTGAACGACAGGCTCAGTGCTGAGTTGCGCTTTTGGGTGCAGCTAGGAAAAGGAAGGTTGCTTCCACTCCTACTTTGGGATTTATGAAAACAGACACTCACAGACCTCTGTGCAAAACGGCAGGAATCCGACTAAAGGCTCAGCTACCAATGCATCTTGCAGCCAGTTCGGGATTTCTGTGGGTCTTTCACCCAGCGAACTGGCAGGATCTTCTCACCGAGTGGAGTCGGCCCCGATTCCGCCTCGGGAGGCCTGGGAAAGCGCACCCCCTACCGGGCGCCTTCCGGGGCCCGGGTCGCCGGACCCGCGTCTGCGACCGGCGCCCGACCGCCCACCGCGCTCTGGCTACACGCAGCAGCTCACGTGCACTTCCAGAAGCGCTGGAAGTGGGGGGCTGGGGGCTGCCCCTGAGTTTGTGGGTGGGGGTTAGGGCGTGGGAGGAGGTCCAGGAACCTTAAGTTTTCTGGCTGCACAAAGACCACTCCGCTTTCCTGAGCAGCCCAAGCCAGCAGAAAGCCACCGTCCCCTCTCTCTGGCCATTCCCACTACCCCTCCCCAAAGTGGGTTGCAAGAAAAATGGCGCCCATCAGCTCTGGGGGATCTCTCTGGGCCTTGATTGATTCTGTTTTTGCGCTTTGCAAATGACTGCTGGCCTGTTGATTAACCAAGCCAAGTAAACCTTTGCTAAGTGCTTATGCAAGTGAAGCACCTAGCCTGGGAGGAACGGGCCTTGTCTAAGGAGCTCTGTCCAACAGAAATCTAAAAAGCAAGCCACATATGCAATTTTAATTTTTCTAGTAGCCACTTTAACAAACTTACAAAGAAGTAAGTAGAATTAATTTTTCAGTTAATAGACTTTACTTTTTAAAAATTAGTTTTAGGTTTACAGAAAAGTTCACAGGAAGTACAGAGTTCCCATATAGCATTCCTGCCACACACACTCATGCCCGCGCACTGCCACACACACTCTCATGCCCGCGCACGTGCCACGCACACGCGCACACACACACACACCACTTTCCCCTATTAGCATCTTGCATTACTGTGGTACATTTGTTGCAGTTGATGAACCGATGTTGATACATTATTATTAACTAAAGCCCATATTTACATTAGGGCTCACTGTGTTGTATACCTCCATGGACTTTAACAAATGTATAAACGGCATGTGTTATCATTGTAGTATCATACAGAATAGTGCCACTGCCTTAAAAATCCCTGTGATTCACCTGTTCATCCATCCTCACCTCCCCTCCCCAAACCCCTTGTTACACTCCTTTGTGTCAGAAAACATATTTTTCATGAAACGTGTTTTATTTTAACATTTAAGATGGTTTCATTTGCTTGTCTTTGTTGTTGTTGTGGCTGAGACTCACTCTATTGCCCAGGCTGGAGTGCAGCAGTGCAATCTCAGCTCATTGCAACCTTCACCTCCCAGGTTCAAGCAATTCTCCTGCCTCAGCCTCCCAAGTAGCTAGGACTACAGGTGCACACTGCCACACCCAGCTAATTTTTTTTGTATTTTTAATAGAGAGGGGGTTTCACCATGTTAGTCAGGTTGGTCTCAAACTCCTGACATCAGGTGATCCACCCTCCCTCAGCATACCAAAGTGCTGGGAATACAGGTGTGAGCCACTGCACCCGGCCTTCATTATTGTTTTAAATACATTAATACATATTTCAAATTGTTCTTAGTTTTAATTTCTAATGCAGTAAGTATGTTAGATACAATCCACATAAACTAAAGCTCTTCGGAGTCCTCAATAAGAACGCAAAAGGGTTCTGAGGCCGAAAAGTGTATGTGGGGCTCCATGCTAAGCTCTGTGGACACCAAGATAAATGACCTTGAACCTCAATGAGGTAAGTCACCTGAGAAGTCCCCTCCTGATGTCCCTCTTCCTCTCCACATGGCTTGCTTCGATTTCGTACGAGGAGGCACTCGCATTAGGTAATATGAATGACGGTGTCCTGCTTCAGAGCCCACTCACTGGGAGCTCACACAACTTACTCTACAAACCAGAATATTTGATTTGAGTCAAAAGGACCATGCAATCCATGATTATGCTGAGACAACAGTCATCCTATCATATCTCCTACAGAAAAGTTTATTTGTGCTCTTGAAAGTAACTGGAGTGGACAGGCGCAGTGGCTCACGCCTGTAATCCCAGAGCTTTGGGAGGCCAAAGTGGGCTGATCACCTGAGCTCAGGAGTTTGAGACCAGCCTGGCCAACATGGTGAAACCCCATCTCTACTAAAAATACAAAAATTAGCTGGGCATGGTGGCGCATGCCTATAATTCCAGCTACTCTGGAGACTAAGCCAGGACAATCGCTTGAACCTGGGAGGTGGAGGTTGCAGTGAGCCGAGATCACGCCATTGCACTCCAGCCTGGATGACGAGAGCAAAACTCTGTCTCAAAAAGAAAAAGAGCCTCCATGGGTAGGAAGAAGACATGTGGCCACTATGTGTATGTGGGGGGAGAATTCTGAGCACCTATAAAGCAAGAGGTGGGCAGCTGCTGTGGGACCCAGGGAGGGAAGTTCCAACCAAAGGGTGTGAATGGAGACAAAGAAGGAGGACATCTCAGCCAGGCCTGGCTTCCTCAGGTCAAGCCCACCCGAGTCTTGGAATAGCTGGGTTCTTTCCCACTGATTGTCCTTTCCTGATATTGAAATACAAACAAACAAAGATGT
Source organism: Ateles fusciceps (assembly GCA_036589455.1). Classification (NCBI taxonomy): domain Eukaryota; kingdom Metazoa; phylum Chordata; class Mammalia; order Primates; family Atelidae; genus Ateles; species Ateles fusciceps. Next base: position 14,642,285 of record JAZHEH010000078.1, read on the forward strand.
TTCTGGGTTACACAGTAGGAGGATAATGGGTACAGTAGGGTTCATTCTAGAAGACTGTAAGTACTAGGCAAACAGAAAAAAACTCTCATCATCACCTCCTGAGAGGAAGAAGCTAAGTCTACCTCACTGAGTTTTTATTCCATGTCCTCGCAAGTTTCTAACTTAACTTATAAAACTCCCTGGTAATTAAAGTTTTAGAAATGTCACATATTTGTATTGTCTTAAAGTGAACAGGAGTAAAGTGAGTGTTGAAAAGGAGAAATAGAAGCACCATTTGTAGGTTAGTCCTGGAAAGTTGACAGCTTTTGACAAATTATACAGATGACATCACATCCCAAAGCTGAGCAGCATCTGCATTGGCATCAGCATCCTCTGAATGAGGCATGAAAATGAGCTCAAAGCCCAGCTGTTTGCAGCTTCCTGAATGTATTTAGCCTCTCCCCAGAGGTGTAGTGCCTCAGGGAGTCCAAGAACAGTTAGACGTCCCACCCTAAGTCCTGGCCAGCTCTAAGACCTGGGATCTAAGCCCAGCTTAGTCACTGGTTAGCTGTGGGCCTCACCTTTTGATTTCTAGTTTTTTGCACCTAGTTGGAGGTAATAAAGTCTTCCTCAGATGCTGTGATTGTTCCAGGTGAGCTTGTCAAAGTGTTTGGCAGTCATCAATAATGTAAGGTAGCAGGAAGTATATTATATGCAGAAGCAAACCTACAGCAGACATTTCCTAAAAAGCCAGTAAAAGGTACTGCTTTAATAAAATAATGATTTGGTCTCAATTTAGAGAATGACCACTATTCGTTTAATGACTGCATGCAATAAAAAAAAAAGAAGAAGAAGAAGGATGACAGGGAGGAAGAGAATGCAGGAAGAAAAGATACTGAAGATAAAATTAGAAAGACAAGATTGGTTCCCTTAACTCGGAATTCAATCCTGTCATCTCCTTGACAACTGGCCCTGCTGAGGGACAGGAGGGCAGAGGTCAGGTCCCAGGGGTTCACCTGCATCAGCAGAAATCCAGGCCCGGGGCCTGGCTGGTCGGCAAACTGGAAAACCTGAAGTGGGAAGCTCGTGGCCAGCCTGCCTGGGGCCAGCCATCTCCCCCTAACTCTGACTGTCAGAAGGGCTGGCCAGTGCGCAGAGCTATGGGATGGGAAGGAGCACCCACAGGTGAGCCAGAGGAGGTGACATTCCCAGCAGTGCAGCACCGGCTGTGGGCAAGATTATGGGAAGTACTCTCCTGGACTTGGAGTCTAGAGAAACTTCTAGAGCGCTGTCTTTTGAGAGACAATAGCATCTGTGCCCCCCACCACCCCCACAATCCCCGCTTTTCTCCAACAGTCAGAGAACAATGCTATGTGGTCCCTGCAGCTTTTGTGACCAACCCACGCTGAACCTGCTCAAATGACAAGTTCCGATTAGGTCACTGGACAGAGCCGGGTGGCACTGTTAAAATCCAGTCCAGGTACCTTTTGCTTCCTTAAGCAACGTCCACATTCAGACTACAGAAGCATACGAAGCCGAAGGCTTAGATCAAATTTGACTTCAGTACTGCTATGGTCTGAATGTTGATGTTCCCCCAAATTCACATGTTGAAATTTAATCCCCAATATGGTAATAGGAAGACGTGGAGCCTTTTGGGAAGTGATTAAGTCAAGAGGGCTTTGCTCTTATAGATGGGATTAGGTCCTTGTAAAAGAAGCCCTTATTATTATTTTTAAGAGGAGCTAGTTTGCTCCTCCTGCCATGTGAGGATGCAGCAACAAGGTGGCAACTGCAACTATGGAGCAGAGCTTGAGCCCTCACCAGACACCAAATCTGCAGGTGCCTTGATGTTGGACTTCCCAGCCTCCAAATATGGGAAAAATGTTTGTTGTGTATAAATCACTCCAGCTTAAGGTATTTTGTTATCACAGCCCAAAAGGACTAAGACAAATAAAGATGACTCAAAGGCAAAATGCACAGATGTGGAAACTGCTTTCAAAAGGCTCATCTGATTGACCTCCTACCTCCAGCCCCTCCTCTTTGCCCGTGTATGAGCCTTCTTCACCCCACTCTGAGATCTACACATGGCTATGCTCCCACCCGCCCCTTCCTTCAGTGTGGAGGACAATTGAGAAGCCCTCAACACCTGCAAACACATGCATCTCCCTGCCAGGGGTATCTATTGCACAATGGATCCCAGATGTCGCCTCAAGGAGGAATTGCTTAGGGACACGGTCGAAAGCCCAGATTCTCATGTGGCAGTCCAGACACATGGGTCAGAATTTCCAGTAGGGGCTCTGAGCAGCTGGGGTGTTTTTAAGTTCTCCCAGTGATTCCAATGCAGCTGGTCTTGGGAGCAGCATTGGAAACCCCCACTCTACACCAAACAGTAGTTATCCCTCATCTTTCAGCAACACCAAACTTTTTTCTACATAAATCATTTGGAGTATGCTTATTCTATAGCATAGACTTCAAAATTTGCTCAAGCTTTAAAAAACTCTAAAATTTCACATTTTCTATGTTTTATAGCCTCACCCACACACTCACCCAGGATATAAACATTCACTCCTCATTGCCATTAGGATGCTTCGTGGGAAAATATTGAAATGGCAGGTCCGATGTGTTGTTGTCTCTCCCAGGAATACTTGCCCTTTAGGAGCACAACGGGGAGAAGAGCCCATAAGCCTCTCAGAAATGAAATTAGACATAAATAAATGAAAATAATGGCAGAACTGTAGACCCTGTAGATTAGGCAATGTTTGGAAAAGCGGGAATTCTGGGCCCCCTAATTCAAGTCAGGCAGACAAATAATAATAAAATAGCAGCTAGCATTTATTGAGCACCTACTAGGTCCATACAGCATCTCTGAAGGATAGCATCCCCATGTCTGCCTTATCAATGATGAAACTGACCTCAGAGCAATTAGAGGACTAGTCATATCCCCTAACAGGTAAGATTCACATTTTGGGTGCTAGAGCCCCAGTTACTCCCTTACCACAGTGGGGCTCCCTCATTAGGAAGCAAAACTAGCTGTAGGCAATGACAAGACAAAGTGGCCTCTGTCCCCAGAGGTGAGAAATGGCCAGGAACTGCAGGGTAAATCAGGAAGGTCAGGCGTCTGCACCCCACAGGAAACTCGTCCCTCGCAAGGGTGGAGTCTGGATGGCATCCTTAAGTGAATTCTCTTGCTTTTGTGGCTTCCTATTAACCTGCTTACTGTCATCCATGCAGCCACTCCTATTCGTTAAGGTCCACAGAGGGCCCGTAATTAGGTTTCCAGCTGGTCATAACATTATACCTGGATCATATTTGGGTTAATCGCTTGAAGCTGGGTTAATGTTCTCCCTCTGCGACAGACCCTGCACCCTCCAAAGGCTGAACCCCTCTTTCTGACAGACCTGGCCTGTGTGAGTTGTGAGGAGGAGTGGGGATTTTGTCAGGCATCTGGTTCACAGCACCAATGGGAACAAAGGGTCATAGCTGGAAGAGAAGCCCAGTGCTTGCACCGCTCTAACAAACCACCCAGACAACTAGCCTGTTTGGAAAAATAAAGGACAGAAAAAATAAAGAGGATGATGTCTTAGGACCCAGCTCCCCAGAGTGGAAGTCCCAAGGGCCAAGCTTTCCCAACTGCACTGGGTTTGATGGAGTGTCCTAGCCCGGGGCCTCTGCCGGGAGCCAGTTACAAACCTTCCAAATCTCTCTCTCTCTCTGGTCTCATTGCTATGCAGACCAATTTTTCATTCATCTGGAATCCACTGTAGCATTTTAATGTGGAAAAGCCTGCTACTCCATTTCTCTCCCCTGAAGAAAAATGGCTTAATTTCTCCGGCTGATAGATTTTTTTTTTTTTCCTGATCCTTCAGACAGTAGAAAAAGACCCTGGAAAATCAACTGCTGGACTATCCACAGACATTTTATGATAGCCATAAACAGGGCTGTGGCTGGATGACACACCAGGCAGCATCCTGATTAGCGGCTTCAACACTGTTATTACCACCTCCTGCCAAAATGATGGACAGGTAGGTAGGTAGGTAGATGAAAAGATAGATAAATTGATTGATCGATTGATAGACAAATGAATAATGGACAAATGAGCAGATGGATGGTTGGATGGATGGATGGATGGATGGGTAGATGGATGGGTAAACCATGATAGGAGTTGTGGTTTCCCTACTATATTTGGGGAGTATAATCCACCCCCCTGTATTTTTCCCTACAGACATGTGAGACTTTCTAACACCAAATCAATCCAGATTCCCCTACCTACCCACTCACCACCAAATTGAGACAGATTTCATCAGCAGGGGGAAAATCTATTTAGAAAGGAAATTAGAGAAAAATTGGGGTTAATCATTTTAGCTGTCTTTTCTGTTGTTCAACTGACATGGCTCAGATAGATGCCATCAGCTCATCCCATCTGTGACTCTTCCTCTGAGGCTGAAGGTGGCCAGGCATGGCCTGAGGCAGAAGGGAACTAAAGACAAAGGGACATCAGCCCCTCTTCTGGGTGAAAGAATTAGAATGTCTTTAGAAGAGTGTGGTAGATGAATGTGGCATAGACCCTGGTGCCAAACCTCTAGGGTTCAAACCCCAGATCTGCCATGTGCTACTTGGTGACTTCAATAAATTACTTAACTGCTCCATTCCTCAGTTTCCCCATTTATATAATGAGGAGAGTAATAACACATACCTGGTACAATCGTTGTGATGATTAATGAGCTCATGTGCCTTAAATGTTTAGAAGACAGTCTGATGCACAGTCAGCACAATGGGGAGTAAGTGAAACCTCTCCTCCAGACCCCCCAAATAAGCAAGTTTATTACACAAAAGAAGAGACTTTAACCCCAACAACAAGATAATCAAATTTAACTAACTCAGCCTTAGGTTCAAGGTTAAAGGTTGCACTTAAGTGCAACCTTCTTCCCTTATACTGTTTATTGATCTTCCTTGGCAACCAAAGCAACATCCATTCAAATCAATAGCCCAAGCTAGGCCTGGACTCTGAATGAACAGGAAGTGAACTGTCAGGCTGGGGCCCTAAGCCAAGCCCTCATCCTAAGGCTTGTACCTCCAGGACATAATTCACTACCTTCTGCTGTGGTGGCCTTTGAAAAACCACCTGGGCAGCTAGATGTCCCTTAGAATCCAGAAAGAGTTGAAGACTTTAGCCTGCTGCTGCATAATTTAAACGCCTATGTTATTCTTAGGCATTGCTTAGAAGTTGCCCCAACACCTATATTAATGTCAGTTGCCCCTTTGTTAAATGTGTTTATTGATACATGGCTTGCTTTTGTGTCTGGGACTTTGAAGAGCTGAAGGTTATAAAAACAAAAGACTGGTGAGTGTTAACATTGAATTTGACCACACACAAAAAAATTTATAATTATCTCCATGCCCCCATCTGCACATGTCACAGTGAACAGTCAGTGATTCAGTTCCAAAAGAAAGCACTGGTTCCTGATAAACCTTGATTCCCTGCCCACCATTGCTCCTCCTATACTGCAGCCAGTGAGAGCTCTCCCTGCCGGCCTGCATTTATGACAACCAATTTTCGTGAAGCCATGGCATTTTGTCTTTGGAGAGCAGGATGTAAAACTAGAGTGTGTCAACATGAGGGAGTACTATGCTGCCAGAAAAAATGATAAGCATGTGGATTGAGTCAATATATGGAAATGAGTATGCAAAATAGTGCTAAATGGAAACAAGTGCAACACCCAATAGTTTGCACACACAGATTACAACTCCATTAATAACGATGTCTGCACACTCATCAGCAAGGGCTGGAAGCAAATTTAGAGTGGGGGTGCATAGAGGATTATTTACTGGATTCTTTTCTCCCATAGAATCTTATATATTTCTTATTTTTTTATGAGAAGAACAGAAGTTTGGACTGAGACCAACAAGAAAAGCATTTAGCTGCTGACACAATTGCTTTGACAGGAAGGAACACTTGCAGTGGCTGGAAATATGCATCAAGAGAAGCTGTAAGCCTAAAAACTCATACAGTTTTATGAGCTCTGCAGACCCTCCCGCTCCCAGACTGGCGGCAGCCCCAGGCTGAGTGGAGACTCCAATACCATTCTCCCAGACAGGCAGAGCACCAAGTTCAGGGATGCAGAATACGGAGAAGGATTTAAATGGATACATGGCTTGTTTGCTACCATGCTTACAGTTTGCCTTAGAGGACAGTAACTACACTGCCCTGGCTTGTTCAGGTACAGCCCTAGTTGTCCTAGTATAATCATGAATAACATCCCCTTTAGCTCAAAAGTGTTTCTGTTAGGATAATAAAATACATGGTCATCCTAATTAAAGGAGCCATTCAGGCCCCAGCTTGCTGCCTAGGAAGATAAGTGTATTATTCTGTTCTCATTGCTGCTAATAAGGACATACCTGAGACTGGGTACTTTATAAAGGAAGGAGGTTTAATTGTATCACAGTTCTGCAGGGCTGGGGAGGCCTCAGGAAACTTACAGTCATGGCAGAAGGGGAAGAAAACACATCCTTCTTCACATGGTGGCAGGAAGGAGAAGTGCTGATCAAAATGGAGAAAAGCTCCTTAACCATCAGATCTCGTGAGAACTCACTCACTACTATTATAAGAACAGCAGCATGGGGATAACTGCCCTCATGATTCAATTACACCCCCCCTGGGCCCCTCCCACAGCACATGGAAATTATGGGAACTACAATTCAAGGTAAGATTTGAGTGGGGGACACAGCCAAACTACACCAGTAAGTTATACCTGTCTCTAGAGGCACTCAAAGACAGTCACAGAGATACTTTCACTCTGACCTTACAACAACCAGGGCATCAGGATGGCATTTCTGACCCCAATTCACAAAAACATTTATCTGTGGGTATGTATTGGGATTGCTGCCAGTGCTGTGTTGGAACCAATGAGTACCAGCCCATGACAGCCGACCGGCACATACCTTCCCAGCTCTACATTCAGCAAGGTCATCTTGGTAGCCTGAAACTGGCATTGACTGGAGTATCTACACCATGGAAATCAGGAAGTTCTACAAACCTGGGCTTTTATTTTTTCCAACAGGGGTAAGGGCTAGTTGTAAGATATTGAGCAGCACACCACAGATTGCTGGAGTGACTGAAGCCAGAATGTATCTTCTTATAGGACTAGATTATCAGACAGATTCATACCTAGCTCCCAGCCAAAGCCCCAAAGGGAAACCCAAAAAACTATGGAATGTGGTAATCCCTTGCAGACAGGAGAAATGAACAAGCATCTCTTGTTATTTTCCTCACCCATTAGAAACAAAATGAGAACACAAATACCAATCAATTCAGTTGTCTTACAATCTGACAGCTTGACTCACAGCCCAGCTCATCTGATACCTGACAAGGTTGTTTGCATCCTAAAGCAGATAACCAGTGTGCTGTTGCTGCAGCACTGAGTCTTCTCACGATGACAGCTTTGGAATCATGGCTTTCTTCATCATATGAGTCATCGAAAAACTCTGTACCAATTGACACCTTAACATGAGTGTCACTGTACAAAGTGGCTTAATCATTGGCACCAACAACATTTTGTTAATTTGTCTCTCCACTACCCACACCTCATCCTGCAGCTCCTCAGTAGAGACCTTGGTGAAAGCTACATTTCATGGTCATGGACAATTCATTACTTCCTGTCACTTGCTATTTACTGTTGGCTCCCTTTTGCAAACGTGGCAAGCAAAGGATGAACTTCTACAAAGTTGTAACAAGTACTTTAAGAGACTTTCTGGCACCTGCACTTCCGTACGTGGTTAGTGTGTTTGCTAAATCTAAAAGGCTTAATGAGAGAATTGAAGGTGAAGAAAACTTGGGTCTGGTCAGGAAACGTAAGGTACCAAAGAAAAAAGAGTGAGAGGGACCATCCCCAGAACAGATTCTGCTGTAATTGTGCATGCTCAGCTGTGAAGGCTTTGAGGATAAAAGGAGCACTGTGTCTGCATTGATGAAGCACCTTCTGTGTGTAAAGTGCTCTCCTACATGGCACAGAATAATAGAGAAAAAACAGGGCATGTGCTTGATGCCTTTACAAGCTAGTTGGAAGAGATGGGATGGAGGCAGCTGAAATAATGGGGTGCTGGTGAACAGGAGAGAGAAGACAACCCAAAATGGGAATCCTCGACTTATCATAAGTGGGAGTGAAAGGCTAAATTAATATAGTATTTGTGGCCGAATTGAAAATTTTCTGGAAGGGGACTTTTGTATGGATTCCAGTAGTAGCTATAAAGTTTGCATCTTCATGAACTGAAAGTGAACCAAGAATTTTAGAAATGAGAAACAACCTAAGTAAATTTTTATCCAATTTAACTCTGGTTATTCCAGCATATTCTCTTTAGAGAGTACAACCTTTACATTATTTTTTATGACAATTCTACTGTCCCTAAAGTGTCCTTAGAGTTTAAGTGTGTCTAGGACTAATGCAGAATAATTAGGAAAGGCCTCTGCGTGGCAGCTGGGCGCCCACTGTGTTTTAGTTAGTGGTTGACTTGCCAGTCCTTTGCATTACCCCATGAGTTCTCTGGGATTGGGCAGCATGCCAGGCTCTGTGACCACTCCCCACACAGAGCCTAGTTGTGTGAGTTCTAAGAGTAAGGCTCAGCCTTTGTGGAAGGCTCGGTGAGTGGTCATATTTGACACCACGACCACTGGCATCTGCAGTTTCCTAATTAATTTTATCACATGCAAGTCCTTGTACCTACCTCAGGTAAACTCAGTTATCTCATCAGTTGCAGCAGATGCTCTTTCTAGATTTCTCTAAGCTCTAAAAATGTAAAGTTTCATGAGGATTTAAACATCAGATTATGTAAGGCAAAAAAAATCTTTAAACCGGGAACATTTCTTATTGATCATTTTATAACAAAAGTCACACCCAACACAATCCCATGATGGTGAGCTGATACAGCCTTTAAAAGAGAGGAGAAGGGAAAACAGTGGCTCAAGTTATGGACAATGACATTGATTTCCATGCTGCACTCTGAATTTCTGAATACCCGAGGCAGCCAACTTTAAATTATACAAACGTTTGAGGAAAAACCAGGATATTTTGTATAAGATTGATTTATATCAGCCAACCAACAAGGGATCTGATATTATATTCTCCAGACATATGTCCCTCTCCTTTGACACAGTTGGCCTCTCATTTGTCAGGTTCTGGGATAATCATTTCTGCAGATCTCTATGCTGTAAATGGTGTCCTCGGAGCCTTCACAGAAGCTCCTTAAATGTCTGCTCATGTTTCAGACCAGCGGTTAGATCATACATCAATGCATGATCTTCTCATAACAGATCACCTGCCTCTGAACTTCAAACTTCACAAAATGCGGTATTTGATTCTAACCTATCACTCATAGGCAGTATGACAATTCTTAAAAGAAGGAGTTGAACTCTATATAGTTCATTCCTTTCTGACATTTTTAAATGAACATCAGTTATGTAAACTCAGGTGAAGTTTTCTGAAACTCAGCTTTATTTTTTCATTAATTCTGAAAACTGGTTGACCAGTTTTCTTGACTCATGGTTCATTAATCTTCAGCTATGAGGATATTTCTCTTTATACATATTTTCTGAATAGGTTTTGCATAGGGGAATTAGTTAAAAATGTCCTTTCTTCTTCTGTTTAAGTGGATAAATCCTAGGGGTTTTTTAAATTGGCAGTTAAGTGATGTCCAATCCCAAAATAATCACAAAGGTCCGGCTGATTTCTGGATTATGACAAGGCAGTAAGGAGCAGACATTAAAATAGCAATGTGTCTTAGCTTTAACTCATTTGATGAATGGTCAGTCAGGGATAGCCATGGGTTAGGAATCTGAGTCTCTTTGGGATGCTGGTGATTTGTTTCTTTTTCTTTCCGAAAGCCCATCTCAATTAATTGTCTCAGCAAAATGTGAAAGCCAAATTTCGATGGGCCTCATTTTAATTTCTACTCCAGTCAAAACATTCCACTTATCGATTTCTGCTCTAATTCTCCTAAGGGCTTATAAGAAATTTTCTGACTTGGAAAAAATGCTCCACAGAATCACAGAGCTAGTGGGAACTTCAGTGATCATATAGTTCAATGTCCTCATTTCCCAGTTGAAAAAAATAGGGCCCAGAGAGATTGAGTGATCTGACCAAGGTCATTCAGCAAGTTAGCAGCAAAGCCAGGGCAAGATCCTTTCAGTGCTCTGTTTATCACACCAGGTTCTCTGCCCGGGATATAGACTGCCTTGCTGCCACTATCTCCTATTTATTCGAATCTCTTGTACTCATCCTCCCATTTCCTGTGATTCAGCTATTTCCTGACCACCTATTTTATATTCTGGCCACTCATTTTACCATGGAACATTTCACTTGATGTCTTACTCATTGTCTTCCTGAACTGTGGTATAAATTTAGTGCTCTCATTTTGGCTTACATCCATGGTGTCTGCTTTACCCTGACACTTGAATCCTGGGTACATCACCTAACAAAGTCCCTCGATATTAGTAGATACTACATTTACTTCTTCCCTCATTGGAGATTCCTCATTGTCCTCTAATTTCAGCCCACTGCCAAGTCCAGACCCTTTGTGCTATTTTTGGTTCTCCTTGCTGCCACTTTACAGATTTGCTGTCCATGGTACTGATATTAGGAAGAGCAGTGACTGTCCAGCCTGAGTGGAAAAAGCAGTTAAGGAATCTGTAATGAATATAAATTATAAACCTTCATATTATACTTTACCAGACACATCAAAGCCAGTTCTCTTTTTTAATGTCTCCCCCAGGAAAGGGACTGTCAAATCAAGTCAGTGACAGCTTGTTGATGTGCTGATACATGTTTAACCAACAGCTCTCCAAGGAAAAACAAAATAAAACATACTTTGTAGTGTTTTCCAGTTTCCATGATATACATAGCACTCCTACAATGGCTGATTTCAAGCCATCCATGAGACGTCACTAAACACAAAACTGAGAGAAGATATGTGTAATCAGCTCTCATGGGCTGGCTCCACCCTACCTTAGCTATAGCCCAGTGTTGCACCTCAAGTTTCTTAAAGTAGTCTTTGCCCAAGGTGTGACATCCCCAGGGTGACTGAGAGTGAAAAGTGGCTAAGAGTGTTTCTGAAGTAAAGTCCTTTAGTGAGATCTGAGTGTGAAGGCAAGAGAAAAATATGCATCTCAAGCCCAAAAAGGCAGCCACGAGGCCTCGAAATGAAAATAGGATACATGTTATGGGCCATTTACTTTTTAAGAGAAAGAATAAATTAGGATAAACATAATCTTGGTACTTTGAAAAGGGTTGGAGGCTGGGCGCGTAATCCCAGCACTTTGGGAGGCCGAGGCAGGCAGATCACCATGTCAAAAGATCAAGACCATTCTAGCCAACATGGTGAAACCCCATTTCTACTAAAAACACAAAAGTTAGCTGGCCATGGTGGCATGTGCCTGTAGTCCCAGCTACTTGGGAGGCTGAGGCAGAAGAATCGCTTGAATCTGGGAGTGGAGATTGCAGTGAGCTGAGATCGCGCAACTGCACTCCAGCCTGGTGACAGAGCGAGATTCTGTCTTGAAAAAAAAAAAAAAAAAAAGAGCTGGAGTTGTCTGTAGATGAGTAGGTAGCCTGTGGACACATCACACTGACTTATATGCACATGGCCAAGGAAAACGGCCCCTTGTGTGATCATGATTTTCTCAGCTCCAGATCTGAAGTGGGATATCGAAGTTCCAGGGTGTCTTTTGAGGTTTATTTTGCAATCACAGATAAAATTCTACATTTTTAAATACTATTTTTTATTTCCAGTTACTTTTTATTAAAAATCTATTTTGATATTATGGAAATGATGTAGTCAAGACTACCTTTTGATTATAAATAATGGAGACCAACTAAATCTAGAAAAATGAGTCATTCATTGGGAGTAAACTGGGGCACCTCACAGAAAAACCGAGACCCTAATAGGGCAAGGATTCATCTGAGGTTCAGAAACAGCTGGTACCAGGAATACGACCATATCAAGACTACCCTCTGTTTCTTGTGTCTGCTTTACTTGGATGTCAATTACCTTCTTTCCTCTCCCTACACACCCTTTTCTCGACATAGCAGAGAACAAGGGCATCTTTCAAGCTCTGAGCCTCACAGCTCCATAGAGAAAAAACTGAACCCTTTTAGTCCCTGATATGTACTGAATTGTGTTTCCCCAAAATTCATATGTTAAAAACCCTAACTCCCAATGTGACTCCATTTGGAGCTATAGCTTTTAGGAGGTAATTAAGATTGAATGAGTCATAACAGCAGACTCCTAATCAGTAAGAATGTGGCCTCATAAAGAGAGGAAGAGAGGGAGAGAAATCTTTCTCTGTCTTTTCATAAGCACTCACCAAGGAAAGGCCATGTGAGGATACAGTGAGAAGGTTGCCATCTGCAAGCCAGGAAGAGAGCCCTCAGCAGAAATTGAATCAGCTCACACAGCTTCTAAAACTGTGAGAGAGAAATCTCTGGTGTTTAAGCCAACCCGTTTATGATACTTCGTTATGGCAGTCCAAGCAGACTAACACAGCTGCAAATCCAAAATCATCAAATAAGAGATTATTGTTCCAGGTGAAGTAACATCCCTCTTCTTGGATATTGTGTTTCAGGGTGGTAGAATCACAGGTGAACCATGTCTGTAGAGGGGGAATTCCTAGGCTTAATCTGTTTTTGTGTCAAAGCTATGTGAAGGGCTTTAAAAGTATGTGATTTGATTCCTGGGCAAGATGGCCAAATAGAAAGAGCTCTGGTCTGCAGCTCCCAGTGAGATCAACTCAGAAGGAGGATGATTTCTGCATTTCCAACTGAGGTACCCAGTTCATCTCACTGGGACTGGTTAGACAGTGGGTGCAGCCCATGGAAGGCAAGGTGAAGCAGAGTGGGGGCATTGCCTCACCCGGGAAGCACAAGGGGTCGGGACACTCCCTTCCCTAGACAAAGGAAGCCCTTCGGGACTCTGCCATAAGGAACAGTGCACTCCACCCCAGATACTACACTTTTCCCATGGTCTTCACAACCTGCAGACCAGGAGATTCTCTCAGATGCCTATACCAGGGCCCTGGGTTTCAAGCACAAAACTGGGTATCTGTTTGGGCAGACATTCAGCTAACTGCTGGAGTTTTTTTTTCGAACCCCAGTGGTGCCTGGAATACCAGCGAGAAGTGTGTTTTCCAATGTGGTTCCATTCTCCCCGTCATTTTCAGGTACACCAATCAAACGTACGTTTGGTCTTTTCACATAGTCCCATATTTCTTGGAGGCTTTGTTCATTCCTTTTCATTCTTTTTTCTCTAATCTTGTCTTCATGCTTTATTTCATTAAGTTAATCTTCAATCTTTGATATCCTTTCTTCCACTTGATCGATTCGGCTACTGATACTTGTGTGTGCTCCACAAAGTTCTCATGTTGTGTTTTTCAGCTCCATCATGTTATTTATGTTCTTCTCTAAACTAGCTATTCTAATTAGCAATTCCTCTAACCTTTTATCAAGGTTCTTAGCTTCCTTGCATTGGGTTAGAACATGCTCCGGAGGAGTTTGTTATTACCCACCTTCTGAAGCCTACTTCCTCAATTCGTCAAACTCATTCTCTGTCCAATTTTGTTCCCTTGCTAGTGAGTTGTGATCCTTTGGAGAAGAAACATTCTGGTTTTTGGAATTTTCAGCATTTTTGTGTTGTTTTTTTCTTATCTTTGTGGGTGAAGGATATGAACAGACACTTCTCAAAAGAAGACATTTATGTGGCCAACAAATAGATTTAAAAAGTTCATTATCACTGGTGACTAGAGAAATGCAAATCAAAACCACAATGAGATACCATCTCACACCAGTTAGAATGGCAGTCATTAAAAAGTCAGGAAACAATAGATGCTGGAGAGAATGTGGAGAAATAAGAACATTTTTACACTGTTGGTGGGAGTGTAAATTAGTTCAACCATTGTGGAAGACAGTGTGGTGATTCCTCAAGGATCTAGAACCAGAAATACCATTTGACCTAGCAATCCCATTACTGGATATATGCCCAAAGTATTACAAATTATTCTACTATAAAGACCCATGCACACGTATGTTTATTGCAGCACTATTCACAATAGCAGACTTGGAACCAACTCAAATGCCCATCAATGATAGACTGGATAAAGAAAATGTGTCACATATACACCATGGAATACTATGCAGCCATAAAAAAGAATGAGTTCATGTCCTTTGTAGGGACATGAATGAAGCTGGAAACCATCATTATCAGCAAAGTAACACAGGAACAGGAAAACAAACACTGCATGTTCTCACTCATAAGTGGGAACTGAACAATGAGAATATATTGGAACAGGAAGGGAAACATCAGACACCAGGGCCTGTCGGGGGCTAGGGGGCAAGGGGAGGGATAGCATTAGGAGAAATATCTAATACAGATGATGGGTTGATGGGTGCAGCAAACCATCATGGCACATGTATACCTATGTAACAAACCTGTATGTTCTGCACACATATCTCAGAACTTAAAGTATAATTATATATATATGCAAACTTTAAAGCCTACCCTAGTCTTAAAATCTTTTAGTGTAGGTTCAGAAATGTGTTTTTTAAGCTCCCCAAGTGATTCTGGGGCAACCAGCCTGATACCTGTTCACTGATCAACCTTTGGAAATCCACACTCTGGCCTCTACATGTACATGTGCATCAGAATCTCTGGGGCAATTAGAGATGGTAGTTTTTAAAACCTAAAATGTGGAAGAATGAAGGGAAGTTTTGATCATACAAAGTGATTCCTCTTTTATATGACAGGTAGAATGCATTACTGGCATATGTTTCCTTATTCAAAATTCTTTGGACCAAATGTGTTTCAGAATTCAGGATTTTCTGCATGTTAGAAAGACAACACAGTTGTGTATGCTATATATCACAGAATGCACCCAGAGAATCTAGGACAACACCCTGTAATCAAACTTAAATATTTCTGCAGCAAAATGTGGGAATATTTACACTGTGTAGGATAAATAAAATATTGCACATATCCCCATATCAATTTCACTCAGAGAGCTACCAAATGGCTTCAAGTCAGTCACTGACACCAAATGAGTTATGAAAAAACTTTCAGAACTTTTTGGATTTCCAAATTTCAGACAAAGGATTTGGAGCTTAGTTTTAAACCTAAAACTATATTTGAGAAGGACTAGAAGGAAGGTCCAATCAACACAGCCAAAAGCAGTTCATAAGAGAAGCTGGACCTACATCACCTCCTCCACTCATGTCTCTTTCCAGCCCAACCTCTGCTCTGCCACTGGATCTGCTCAGATCCCCCCTGTTGAGGCACCCTGCATTGCCCCAGGAAAATGTCTACTCTCCTCGGTACCCTCCTTGTGCTTTGCTGGGTCCCCCTCCAGCTTCCCATCTCACTTCTCTCCCTCACTTCTCTCTCCTGTCTTAAGCAATATAACTGTTTAAAAAATTTTTTTATTTCTATAGTTTTGGGGAAACTGGTGGTCCTTGGTTACATGAATAAGTTCTTTAGTGATGATTTGTAAGGTTTCGGTGTACCCACCACCTGAGCAGTATACACTGAACCCAATTTGTAGTCTTTTATCCCTCACCCCCTTCCCACTCTTCCCCCAGAGTCCCTAAAGTCCATTATATCCTTCTTATGCATTTGCATCCTCATAGTTTAGCTCCCACTTGTAAGTGAGAATCTGCAATGCTTGGTTTTCCATTCCTGAGTTTCTTCACTTAAGATAATAGCCTCCAATCCCATCCAGGTGGCTACAAATGCCATTAATTCATTCCTTTTTATGGCTAAGTAGTATTCTATCGTACATATATATCACAGTTTCTTTATCCACTCATTGATTGATGGGCATTTGGGCTGGTTCCACATTTTTGCAAATGCAGTATAACTTTGTACCTGCTCTTTCCTCTCACTGGGATGCCCTCCTCCCTTCCTGTTTACCTAGGAAACTCCTATTTACCTCTCAAAACCTCCTTGCATGTCACCCCCCTCAATGAAGATGTTCCTGAACCTTCAAACCCCACTCCACCAAATAGAATGCCTCTCTCTTCTGCATCCTTCCTCTCCCTTGGCATCACTAGATGATTGCCCTGAATATAGTATACTCGATTTCTTTTCTTACTTGCTTATCCTCCATTTCAGGGAAAGGAGGGACTTTCCTCTCTATACTTTAGTGCCAAGCACAGAACCTGGGATATGAAGTAGATGCCCCATCAACGTCTCTAAGTTTACTTCAAACTCTTCTTGGAGGTTGAAATTATAGGAGATAAAGGGATACAATAGATCTTCAACAACAGAATCAAATGAGACTTCAAATACATCTCCACATAAGCCTACCTCACAATCAAGAAAGTATGATTGCAAATACTTACTGAGCGCGTGTTTCACGGTATACTTTCTTATCCTCAGGATAGCTCCATGAGTGACACACCAAGTCGTATGTCTGTTTTTCGGATCAGGAAACTGAAACTTTAAAAGGTAAAAAGAGGAGAGAGATCCAAGATGGCCGATTAGCAGCAGCTCAGGATTGTAGCTCCCACTGAAAGCGCAGAGAGTGAGTGGACACCACATTTTCAGACGAATTTTCATAGCCCACGGACCAAGAGATTCTTGGCGGAGGAGCCCCAAGGGTCGCCAGCGCGACCCTTTTGGAGGGCGCGGCCGTTTTGCAGGCGCCCCGACGCGGCGGTTCTCAGTCCGGAGTATACGGGACTGAGTGCCCTTTTGGTTGGCGTTGGAGCTCCGGGAAAGCAGAGTCTCCCATTCAGCTGATTGAAAAGCAGACTGAAGTGGGGGAACCAGACCCGGAGATTCCCGGGCAGAAAAGCGCCACGAATCTTAACACCGCTGTTTCAGCCGGTGTAGTGGGTCACCGCAGGGGAAGGCTGGTACCCCCCTCCACAAAAAAATAAAAATAAAAACAGCGGTTGGAACTGCTGAAGATTGAGAGTTTCACAGCAAGTGCAGCTGAACCCGGGAAGGTCCAGCTCTGTGGGGGAGGGGCATCCGCCGAAGGAAAATTAAGAAATAGAGGAAACTTTATCACCAGCAAGCTGGACTACGTCCACTCAGAGACCTAGTCTGAAGGTCAGCAATTACACAGACGACAGGTGGATAAATCCACGAAGATGGGAAGAAATCAGCACAGAAAGGCTAAAAACACCCGAAATCAGAATGCCTCTCCTCCTACAGAGGATTGCAGTGCCTCATCACCAATTGAACAAGGCCTGATAGAAAATGAATGTGAGGAATCAACAGAATCAGGCTTCAGAAGGTGGATAATAAGAAACTTCTGTGAGCTAAAAGAACATGTTCTAGCCCAATGCAAGGAAACTAAGAACCTTGGAAAAAGGTTTCACGAAATGTTCATGAGAATGGACAATTTAAAGAGGAATATAAGTGAATTAATGGAGCTGAAAAACACAATACAAGAACTTCGAGAAGTATGCACAAGTTTTAACAGTCGAATTGATCAAGCAGAAGAAAGGATTTCAGAGGTCAAAGACCAACTTAACGAAATAAAACGAGAAGACAAGATTAGAGAAAAAAGGGTAAAAAGGAATGAGCAAAGTCTCCAAGAAATATGGGACTATGTGAAAAGACCTAATCTATGTTTGACAGGTGTACCTGAATGTGATGAAGAGAATGAATCCAAGCTGGAAAATATTTTTCAGGATATTATCCAGGAAAACTTTCCTAACCTAGCAAGGCAAGACAATACCCAACTCCAGGTAATACAGAGAACACCACAAAGATATTCCTCAAAAAGAGCAACCCCAAGGCACATAATCATTAGATTCATCAGGGTTGAAACGAAGGAGAAAATACTACGGGCGGCCAGAGAGAAAGGTCAGGTTACCCACAAGGGGAAGCCTATCAGACTCACAGCTGATCTCTCAGCAGAAACCCTACAAGCCAGAAGAGAGTGGGGGCCAATATTCAACATCCTTAAAGAAAAGAACTTTCAACCCAGAATTTCATATCCAGCCAAACTAAGTTTCATAAGTGAAGGAAAAATAAAATTTTTTGCAAACAAGCAAGTACTCAGAGATTTCATTACCACCAGGCCTGCTTTACAAGAGCTTCTGAAGGAGGCACTATGTATAGAGGGGGAACAACCAGTATCAGCCACTTCAAAGGACCCATCAGTAAGCTGCATCCAGATCCATCTTACATGCAAGGATATACAGAGACTCAAAACAAAGGGATGGAGGAGGATTTGCCAACAAAATGGAGAACAACAACAACAACAAAAAGCAGTAGCTGCAATTCTCATCTCTGATAAAATAGACTTTAAAGTAATAGAAACCGAAAGAGATAAGAAGGACATTGTATAATGGTAGAGGGATCAATGTAACGGGAAGAGCTAACGACCCTAAGTCTATGCGCACCCAATATAGGAGCACCCAGATACATACGGCAACTTCTTGGTGACTTACAAAGAGACTTGGACTCCCACACAATAATAGTGGGAGACTTTAACATTACATTGTCAATATTGGACAAATTAATGAGACAGAAGGTTAAGAAGGATACCCGGGACTTGAACTTAAACCTCAAGCAAGTAAACTTAATAAACATTTACAGAACTTTCTACTCCAAATCCACAAAATATACATTTTTTTTTCAGTAACACATCACATTTATTCTAAAAGTGACCACATGGTTGGGAGTAAATCACTCCCTAGCAATTGCATAGCATTTCATAGGTTTAAATGAAATATTGGTTGGCTGTTTGTTATTTTCCTCCCCTTATTACTTCCTGTCTCCATTGTATAACACAATTATTAGTATAAAAAAAGCTTTTAATATCCATTTGTAGACTGCATTCTAGCCTGGGCAATAGAGCAAGACTCCTGTTCTCTCTCCCTTTTTTTTTCTTTCTTCTTTTTCTTCTTCCTTCTTTCTCTTTTTCTCTTAAAAAAAAAAAAAAAAAAAGGTAAAAAGAAAAAATGTGCATCACGTCACACAGCTAGAAAGTGGCCAAGCTGGAATTCAAATGACTGCACTAGGCCATTTCCCAAAGAAGTCAGTTTGACAACCATCACGGGCGTCACACATAGCTTTCCCACAGACTTGGCACTCAGTGGATCTCAGTCCTGGGTGGAAGAAAGAGTTTCTCTGCATTGCAAAATATAGATAGATGGTTTATGGGAAGATATAGGGCTCATAGGAAGGTCCTCAACAAAATATTTTCCAACCGGTGTCAAAAATGTTGCTGTTAGGGATTTAATCCCTTCAAAGAAATAGCACATTAAGTCCCTAAGACTTCATGGTATGAAGAACTTTATCAGACATACTCCCATTCTAACAGTAAGGTCATCACAAGGGTTTATGGCAGAGAGAGGGGGTAGAAAATATAAAGATAGGGAAGCTGGCACTGAAAACATGGCAAGTAGAGAGGTGGGAGGTGATGGATTCAGAAAATAAAGATGAAGAACAAAGATCGGCTTCTCTGGTTTTATGATTTGGCTTCCAGACCATGCAGATCTGGTCAGATCCTACAGGGAATTGTTCTGGCCATGGGCATATCAGGTAAAAAGCGAGAAGCTCCTCCAAAGTGCAGTTTAAGTGTTTTGTTGTTGTTGAGATAGGCTCTCTCTATGTTGCCCAGGCTAGTATCAAACTCCTGAACTCAAGCTATCCTCCTGCCTTGGCCTTCCAAAGTCCTAGGATTACAGGCATGAGGTATTGCACCCAGCCTATTTTAATTGTTTTTATTATGTATCAGTCTGTTTATACTGTTTATATTGTGGGCTTTCTCCATCAGGAGCTAGGGTCTTCCTGCAAAACAACTCAGGTCCCAAACCTACCCAGGAAGACTCCGCCAGAAGGTTGCAGTGTGTGTCCACCCTGGACTCACACTATCTTGCAAAATCATTTTCCTTTGACTCTACCAGCTTGTGTGTCTGGTATTGTTCCTTCTCTTATCACTGCTCCCAGGCTGTCTTACTCTGCATGAATCACCCTCTCTTGTTTCCCACTGCCTGACTTCTTAGCCTCAATATTTCTGCCTTCTCCCTTTGCTCTCTGCAGGAAACCGAAGTCTCGGATTTCGCTTCTAACTGAAGCCTGACGTCTTTTCAGCACGTATCAGAGTATCCAAGAACCCTTCAGACTAATTTCCTTTGGCACATGTGCTTGTCAGCAGCCATCCTGAAGGCATTCCAGCCTGGGCAGTGTGTAGAAACTACTCAGAGAAGGCAAACTGATCATGGGGGTTGGGGAGCAAGAGACCCCACATTTCAGGCTGCGTTGCACCAAGTGGCAGGTTTGCCTGGGTATAATGCAGGGTTTAGAATCCATCCAGAAGCTTCACTTTTATCTAGTTAAGTGGCAACTGCCCCAAAGCATTGATGCTTTGATTTAACATGCCTCCTCTTCCTCCTCCTCCTCCTCCTTCTTCTTCTTCCTACTTCTTTTCTGATGGAGTCTCACTTTGTTGCCAGGCTGGAGTGCAGTGGCGTGATCTCAGCTCACAGCAACCTCCACCTCCCAGATTCAAGTGATTCTCCTGCCTCACCCTCCCGAGTAGCTGGGATTACAGGTGCCCACCACCACACCTGGCTAATTTTTGTATTCAAAGAAATATCACATTAAGTCCCTAAGCTCGAACTCCTGAGCTCAGGCAATCCTCCCATCTCGACCTCCCAAAGTGTTGGGACTACAAGCATAAGCCACCGTGCCCGGCCAACATGCCTTCTTTATGAAGAAAATGCCACTTTGCACCCTTAAAGAGAGATGCTCATGGCTGAATGTCTCAACGTTTAGTGCTCCCCCAGTGCCAAAATTTGAGATGCAAGAAGAAATATGGAGAAGGGCTGATTGGTTTTCCCCAGGAAATGCAGCAAGTCAGCAAATATCAACATGTGATCTTGCTAAGCCAGATTCCTGGGGGCTCTGCAGCCCTTCTGAAGCACAGATGTCCCCACTGGAAGAGGCCTTGGGTTCCAGTCCCATCACCTCATAAAAAGGCTGGCTGCCAAGGTCACTCAGCTAATTCATGGCAGCATCTGGTTTAGAGCCCCAGGCTCTGAATCCCAGGCCAGCATCTTTTGACCACACATCCTATTTTGTTGTGAAAATTAGGACGCTAGGAAGTCCTTAGTGAACACCTTCCAGAGTTGGGAGTCAATGAACAGGGGTCCATAAAGAAAAGAACTTGAGCCCTTCCAGCAGAGCCTTCTCTGGATCCCAGGACCCCCAGTGGGACTCATGAGAACCCCTCAAGGAGGCTGCACGTGGTTCGGCCTTACTAACCAGAAGTCCACTCCAGGGAGGATGAGAGATGAGGCAAAGAGGGAGGCTCTGGCCAGAGCTCAAAACCTTGATCTAGGAGCTGAGGCAAGCCAGAGAAGTGTTCCGGAGAGCAGGTTGTAGGGCTCCATCAACATGACACTGTGGGCCGCGCAAGGAGTGGGGGAGGGAGGCTGCAGCCCAGGCCAGAGGAGATGCGTAAAGGTGAGGGATGTGCTGGGCCACGGCACAGGGCAGAGTGGGGGGACCCAGGGCAGGAACACAGAGGGTATGAGACCTGCAGGGTCACATGGGGAGGCATGCCCTCCCAGCCTCAGAGCCTCTGACTGAGGAAGGGGGCCCATAGTGAGACGCATCCCAGGCTGTGGGGTGAGGCTGGGGTCTCTTCCTCCAGCCATGGCTGGTGCCATGGGAAGACCATATTCTTGCTGGAGCAGAGAGGAGCAAAGAGCAGGGCTCCCTGGGGTCCAAGGATTCTGAGAAGAGCCTGAGGCTTTGCAAAGGCCAGAATAATCAATAGAGCATAAGACCAGTGTGAAGAAGAAAGGGACAGAGTGGGAGAAAATGCAGGCGCCGCACTACTGGAGCTCCAGAGCTCTGAAAACAGATGGCTGGTTTAAGGCACTGGAGAGCCAGACAGAGCCCCAGCCTCTCCTGTGCTCAACATCTGCATTCTCTCTCTCTCTCTTCTTATTTCCTCCCTCCCTCTCCCCTACCACCCGTCCCTCTTTTACTGATTCTGCCCTGGAACAGCTGTGTTTCATTTTGCCATCTGCAATTTCTTCATTATCAACATTTAGCTTCATCTCCTCGCCATGCAAGTGGTTGTGCTCTCTGACACATGAGGGCCATAAGAAGCCCCTCTTTCCTGGGGACAATCTTTGTGGCACCTTTCTGTAAAAGGCTGCTTCAGATTCTGTCTGGTAGCAATTAGCAGCATGTGCTCGTGTATGTATGTGTGCATGCATGTGTGTGTATGTATATATGTGTATGCATGTGTGTATGTTTGTGTAGATGCCTGGGGGGGGTTGTGTGTGTTCCTGTATGTGCATGTGTTTGTGTGCATGTGCATGTGTGTGCCTGTATGTTTGGTTGTAAATGCATGTGTATTTGTGTGTGCATGTATTTTCCTATATGTATGTGTGCATGTGTGGTTGTATGCATGTGTGTATGTAGTTGTGTGTCTTTGTGTATATGCATGCGTGCATGCATGCATGCGTGTGTATGTGTGTGTGTGTGTTTGGGTTGCTTTGGATATTATTGTTGGTTTGTCTCAGGGAGGCTTGGTTTTCCCTTCCCTTCTCCCCAGCTCTGCTATAGACAGAAATGTCCCCTTCCCGGGACATCTTTACTCTCCACTCCACTCCCCTGCCCATGCAGACGTGGCAGGAGTGTCCCAGATGAGAAAAGCCCTGGGCTGGGAGGATGAGAGCATTTGTCCTTTTGTTGTCTGGGAATCTGCACTGACATCTGTGCAGTCAGTCAGTTCTCCTTGAACTGCCTTTACAAAATACAAACACAGGGTCCATGAATTTCATGAGAACATTTTAGCACCTATGTTTACTCCATTGTTAGCTTCAGTCCCTTAACTAGCTCCTGAAGGGATGGGCCTTAGGGCATGGAGAGGCCTTCCAAAGACAGAAATGCAGTGAGGGACCCAATGGGGGCCTGAGAGCAGAGGACAAGGTGGGCTAGGAGGTTCCTGGGAACATCTGGTTAGAACCAGGTAAAGCTGGAGAGAAAAGAGCAAAAGGAAAAGTTTGCACACATTGTCGCCTTGCTAGAGCCACCAGCCCAGCCCTGGTATCTGTCCTAAGACGTGGACATTTCCACCTCTGTATTCACTCTCCCTCAAATGTGCTCATCTTACTACTAAGAACGTAGTAGGGCTTTAGAAAATGAAAACAGTTTTTAGTATAGGAAGCATGACAAATTCATCCCAATCTTCTCATCCCCAAAGCTATGTAAATGATATACGGAAGCAGCCACAGGAGGACAGATTAGTGGTGGAGGGTCAGAGGAGAGGATTCATAGCCAAGTGCTCTTCTGCCATTGGGTACTGTGGTTGCCTCCCCCGGCATCCAGCCCCAGCATCATTGCAGTAAAGCAGTGCTGATGTTCAGAGATGTTCAGATTAACCCCACCTGACACCCTCCCCTGGCCACAGTGATTGGTTTTACTAATTCGGGTTCACCTGTCCAGGGCCTAACATTACCCTGGCCATGGTGATTGGCTCAGGGCGGTCCAATCAGTCCAAACTCCAGGACTCCTGTTCTATGGTTGTGAACAACCAGTTACCAAAATTGAACAAAGACATGTGCAGCCTCAGTTGCTACTGGCTACTATGTGGGAAGCCAGCCCACGTATTGATCCCCAGAGGAAGAGAACCAAAGAACCTGGGTCACTGATAACAGGGACCTGGGTCTAACTGAGTGGCTGGATCAAGCATTCTTGAAGTCCGCCCACCTCTGAAATTTTCAGCTATGGGAACCTCTGCATTCACTTCTTAATGCCAGTTTGAATGAGAGTTTCTGTTATTTGCAACCGAAAACATCCTCTTACATTTGATTCTGAACACTGGAGTTTCCCCATCTTTGGCTCAGATATCTGAATCTCTTGATTGGGATAGGCGACTTGTCTCAGATGTGTGTTCTTGGCCTCATTACCTGTTTGCCAAGCTTCTTTCACCTGGATCTAGGGCTCAGGTTTTAAACATGGCAATGTCAGCCACAGGCCCTCCTCATTTGTTCATTCATTCATTCACTCAGAAATTTTATGAAATTCGTTATGTGCCAAGAATTGTGGTGGGCACTAGGAATAGGAAGAAAAGCAAGTCAAGAATTTCATCCCTAAATATCATCTTAAGCCCATTTATAACCTCATCAGATACAGTGTGTTTTATCCATGAATTCCTCCACAGAAATGTTTCTTTGTGGTTACCTAAGGGTAATTGCTATGGAACTTTTGCTTGAGGTTCTTGAAAACTCCCTGAGAGTGAAGAACTTTAGCTGGAGGCAATAAAAGTGGACACCACAGTTCCAGCTCATGCTGAGCTGGAAAGGCAATGGTGATGCACAAGCATCAATTACAGCACCAGGAAAGCTGGATAACTCAATCCAATTAAGCACTAACTTATTGGGTGAGCTCTGCTCCAGAAAGAAAGTCAAGAAGCTTCCACCAGTCCTCAGGTGGATTTCTGAGCAAATCTCCATTTTTATAAAAGACTGCATTCAGCAGTCTCTGAAGCTCAAATATGATTATAAAACTCCCACCTTGGAGTCATGGCTATTGGAAGTAGATTTCAAAGATTGGAGGTTTATGCAAAACCCCAGCAGCCTAATACACATGGGTTTGCAGTTTTACAATGTGGTCAATATTCCATTTTTTCTAGCTCCTTGCTTTGTCCTATAGCTGTCTGAGGTTCTATTTCAGCACTGACCACAGCCCGTCTGGTGGAATTTTTACTTGTGTACCTTTCTCCCACCTGGCTGACCTGTGCAATCCTTGAGAGCAAGGAGAGACAGAAGTTCTGCTCTGCAGAAACAACTCTAGAGAACACTGACATAGTGCTTACCTTGTGTAGGGCACTGTCCTGGGCGCTTTACATATATTTATCCTATCCTCACGACATCCATAGTATTATTATAGTGTACCCATTTTAAGGTTGAGAAAACTGAGTCACCAAAAGTTTAAATAACTTGGATGTGGTTTTTGCATAAGGGCAGAGATAGAATTTCAAACAGGCAATTGGATTTTGAGGTTCTTGCTCTTAACTGTGGTGCTATTATACTTATTTATAGGCACTCAATACAAGTGCGTGGGATTAAATGAAAGTTAACAGAGGAGATCTCTATAACAAATACTCAGAGCAGAAATTCACAATCCTCCCATCTGCTGGCTGTTCAGTAGGTTCTAAATGCCAGAAAGAGAGGCAGTTCGAAAGCAGGAAATTGGAGGTGAGGCTCCAGGAAGAGAAGAGAATTCTCTAATTGAACTCTTCCCTGAGGCCTTTTTAATGCCTGCTATGGAAAGTCATGGCACTGGAAGCCCACCAGGTCTAATATTCTTATATTGTCTGCAAAACTCTGACCTTGTACAGGGTGCCTGACCTCTGTGGCCATCCATTTTCTGTAATATGGTGCAATGTTTTAAAATCACAGTCACAAAATATTTGACATTCCCTCCATGGAGAAGTGGAGTCTCTGTACACTCTCTTTGCATCTGTAGTTGAAAGAGAGGCCTAATGACTTCTTTGACCTCAGGATTGGGGTAGAAATGACACTATGTGACTTCTGAGGCTCAGTCATAAAGTCATGCAGCTTCCACCTTCATGGCTAGGAACACACATTCTCGGAACCCTCCACCTCCATGTAAGAAGTTTCGCTATGCTGGGACCACCATGCTGGAGAGGCCACATGTCAACGCTATGGTCAACCACCCCAGCTAAGCCCATCTTTCAGCTGGCCAGCCAGACCATCTTGTAAATGGATGTGCCAGCCCTGGCTCTTTCAGCCCCAGTTCCAGCCAGATGAAGCCTCTACATTCATGGTTCAGGGAAGAGCCATCCACACAGCCTCCTGTCCCACAGAGTCAGAGAGCATCATAAATGCTGTTGTTTTATGCTGCTAAGGTTGGGGGTGGCTGGTTATGCCATCAATAACCAGAATATTTGGGAGCAACCTTACACATTTGGTAGTACTGGATGAGATAACATGGAAACAAACTTAATTTGGGGCCTGACTGTATTGCAATTTTTTCAGATTGTCTTGACCCAGTTTGAGACCTGGGCTAGAGGCAGGTCTACTCTTCTTCCTGAAACTGATTAAGTCCATCCTCAACCACCTCCCTTATGGGGCTCTGTTGGAAACAGATGCTTGGTGCTGCAAAGAAAAATCAGCGCTAAGACAAAGGATCTCTCAGCAAGGCAATTTTACTTTCTGCAGAAAGGGTGCTCCAGTTAGCCGTCTTGCTCCGAGAGTACATCAAACAAAGGAAAAGCAGACATATTTATTCTTTATGCATTTAGGGTTGTCTTTACTGCTGTGTCTGATCTCCGCTGGTTGGAGCTAGGCCTCACAATCTAAACTAAAACTTGATTGGCTAACAACTTAAAACGTTTCTAAACAGGTAAAAGCAATGGAGAACAAAAAGAAAAGAGGAAGTCTAAATAAGGAAGGGATAGGAAGTTGCTTGTCAAGGGACTTAGAAAAGTAGTAACATAAACATCTTGGTTAAAATGCAAGGACAGAGAATGTATTTATTCTTTTACATCTAACAGCTGCATAGGATAGGGCTTAACAAAGAGTCACTAGTAAAAAGCAAGAAGGCTTTGAAGAAAGTCTTTAAAAGAGACTATAATTTCTAACCTTTATTAGTATTAATATTATTTAACAAAAAAGGAAACTTTGAAGAGGAACTTTTCTACTTCCTACAGGCTCTCACACTCATAGTCACTTTTCCTCTGTTCTGATCATCCCAGGGCCAGGTACCAGACAACAAGGGACAGCCTCAAGACCCTACAGCCCACTGAAATTATTCACACTAGCCAATCCTAAACCCACTGCCTCCCGCTTTCCTTCTGGCAGAAACCACTTACCCACAGCTCTCCTCTCTCCCTCCCTCCACCTCCCGAGCAACTCTGGGTGCCAGGCTGTGTTCTCCCCAGGGAGCTGTGAGTAACAACACCGTAAAAACTCTTCCTGGTTCCCCCCCTCTCCATCTGTACTGGCCTGACCACACTCCACCCAAGGGAATGTGGTTTAAACAGTGACATCCAGTTCATCATTCATCTCGGTCACCTTCTTCACCTTTGCCCCTTCCTTTTACTTCCTGATTTTTATCATTAAGAAATAGCACATTTCTGAAAAGGCAAACATAATCAATCAGGCTGTAAGACAGACTACGAGAGGAGTGAAGGTGGGTTGGTTTGCGGGCTTTGGGAAGCACAGTGATGGGGCAGGGGTAGGCAGGGAGATCACAAGCAGATGAACTGTGGGTCCCTAATGGACTAGTGGCCCTGTCCCGCATGCTGCAGTGAGGGATAAACTCTCCTTAAAACTGTTTCCTTGGCTGGGTGCAGTGGCTCATGCCTGTAATCCCAGCACTTTGGGAGGCTGAGGTGGCCAGATCCTCATCACTTGAGATCAAGAATTTGAGACCAGCCTAGCCAACATGGCGAAACCCCGTCTGTACTAAAAATTCAAAAATTAGTAGGGCATGGTGATGCTTGCCTGTAATCCCATCTACTTGGGAGGCCTAGGCAGGAGAATTGCCCAGGAAGCAGAGGTTGCAGTGAGCCAAGATCATGCCACTGCACTCCAGCCTGGGCGACAGAGAGAGACTCCATCTCAACACAAGCAAATTAAAACTGTTTCCTTGACATCGTGAGTGTTATCTAATGCTCTAGTCATTTACTGTATGGACTAGCATCTTGCCTCTGTACACACTCACGCAATTACACAACACATGCACGCAGTGCAGTAAACCTCCTGTGATTAAAACCTGGAAGTCTGATATTGCAGAGCCACCTGCAGACATGCTTCTCAAACTTCAGTGTGCTCTGAGTTCCCTGGGGATCTCATAGAAGTGCAGATTCAGAGTTAGCAGCTCTGAGGCAGATCTGACGAGATTCTGCACAGCACCCAAGCTCCCAGGTAATGCCAGGGCTGCTGGTCCAAGACCACATTTTAAGCAGCGAGGACTTGCAAAGCTTCAGGACCCAGTGCATCAAAGCCCAGGTTCCTGGGGAGTCTTTTGGGTCTATTCTCTCTGAGCAGGGTGGTTCCAGCTCTGATGAAAACTTTCCATCACCCCAGAGAGCCCCAAGGCCACTTGAACATGGAAGGGTCTGTACCAGCTCCTTCTCTCCCCTGTCCTCCACCCCAGCAAAACAGGATGATGGAGACCTTGAGTGTTAGACCCTGTTTCTTCCTTTTTCTTTCTTTCTTTCTTTCTTCCTTCTTTCCTTCTTCCTTTTTTTTTTTTTTTTTTTTTTTTTTTTTTTTTTGAAATGGATTCTTGCTCTGTTGCACAGGCTGAAATGCAGTGGTGCGATTTCAGCTCACTGCAACCTCCAGACTTTCTGGTTCAAGCAATTCTCCTGCCTCACCCTCCTGAGTAGCTGGGACTAGAGGCACCCACCACCATGCCTGGATGCCTGGATAGTTTTTGTATTTTTAGTAGAGATGGGGTTTCACCAGCCTGACCTTTAGTAGAGGGTGGTTGGCCAGACTGGTCTTGAACTCCTGACCCCAGGTGATCTGCCCGCCTCGGCCTCCCAAAGTGCTGGGATTATAGGCATGAGCCACTGCACCCAGCGTAGGCCCTGTTTCTACGTGACCCTGCTGCAGGGATACAGGCCCCAACTTCTTCCCTTGTGCCCAGCTAAGGCTTCCTTTCCAGCCTGTCTTCTTAACTTTCTCCTCCCTGGTCTCCCTGACTGGTTGGTTCACACACCTAGCCTCACCCAGGCCGGGAAGTGTGAATGTTTCTGGACTGAGGTCATCATCTCCTGAGAAGTTCATTCCCTGGAGGCTTCTACCTTCACCAGGGAAATGTTTAGTGAGGAGGGAGCTGAGGAAAGAAGACATTCTTGCTTTTTAAAATCCAAGTAAAGAAAACTTTAGAAATGTAAAAAGAATGCAAGTGAAGGACAGAGTGGCAAGGGCTCCAAGTCCTCCCCAAAATGTCTGCATTCCTTTATTCCCTGAGATTCCCAGAAGTCATTTTCCATTTATTTAACAGAGTTTAGAGCTAGTTATTATTATGCAAAGTTGAGGTGTCCCAATTCACCTGCACCCCCACTGCCTGTGATGCTTGGTAGATTTGGAACACGAGATACAGAAAAGAATGTGTCTGGACTCTAACAGAAGGAGGCTTGATTGTCAGGTGGCTGTTAGTGTTTATGGCAGGGGTTCCCAGCTATACTCGTAGAACTGCAATCACCCAGTGGGTTCTTTTTGCCCATTGTACGGGTAAACCCAATTCCCCCAGACAGTGTCATTACGGTAGAGAAAGAGTTTAATTATTGCAAAGCAACTGACGGAAAGGATAGGAGTTATTACTGAAATCCATCTCCCCCAAAATTTGAAGTCTAGGGTTTTTTTAAGGACAATTTAGTAGGCAATGGTCTAGGGAATGGGGAATGCTGACTGGTTGGGTTAGGGTTGAAATCAACAGGAGTCAAAGTGGGTTCTTGCTGTCTTCAGTTCCTGCATGGAATCACAAAACTAACTGAACCAGTTTATCAGACTGTGTGGCCATCAGAATGCAGGGCCTGAAAATATCGTGAACATCAGTCTAGGGTTTTACAATATTAATGTTATCAGTCTTAGGTTTTACAATAGTAATGGTATCTACAGGAGCAATTGGGGAGGTTAGAAACCTTGCCGCTTCTGTCTGCATGACTCCTGAGCCATAATTTTAACCTGGTGACTAATTTGTTAATTTTACAAAATCAATCTCGGCCCCCAAGCAAGGAGGAGGTAGCGTGGGAAAAGGGTTATCATCATCCCTACTTTAAGGTTAAACTATAGACTAGATTCCTCCCAGAATTAGCTTGGCTTATGCCCAGGAATGAACAAGGACAGATGAGAGGATAGAAGCAAGATGGAGTCAGCTATGTCAGATTTCTCTTACTGTCCTAATTTTTCTATGTTATATTTTCTCATTATCATAATTTTTGCAAAGATAATTTTAGAATTGAGGGGCTAATGCCAACAAATATGAAATTCTCTTGGTTCTCTGAGAAGGGTGTGGCTAAGAGGGCTTGGAGAAATGATTTAAAGAAGGATCTTCAGATAAACGCTACTGAATTTACTCCACTCCATGTCCAATGAGCACTTTCTACAAGTGTTCTGATTCTCCCCCCTAGGAGATGGTCAATGCCTCAGGTGGCTGGATCTGATCTTGCATTTCTGAAATCATCTTAACAGGTTTAATAAGAATTACATGCCATGTTCTGAAATATAGTTATAATTAAGCATTAATCAGGTCACATTTTGTGGCCCACTTCCTTGCAACCAAAAGTCACATAGCGCTAGGGACTGACTGCCTGCATCCCTGATGTTTCTATAGGTAGGATGAATTGCTTAGGATGTTTTTCAGATCCTGAATTCCGCTGGAAGGGCTGATGCCAACCAGTTTGAAGACCTCCACAGAGGAACTGAATCAGCATGACAATGTAGTTTCTTTGTCACCCCATCCCATGACTTCACCATGCCTTCTTTGACGAATCCACAATTCTCATACCTTAGCCCATTTCAAAACCCTTAAAGCCCCCAGCCCCAAACTCTTCAGGGAGGCAAATTTGAGGTTTTTTCCTGTTCACTTACAATTAAAACACTTTTTATTGTTGTTGTTGAGACAGAGTCTCGCTCTGTCGCCCAGGCTAGAGTGCAGTGGCACGATCTTTGCTCACTGCAACCTCTGCTTCCTGGTTCAAGCGATTCTCCTGCCTTAGCCTCCCAAGTAGCTGGGCCTACAGGTGAGCGCCACTACACCTGGCTAATTTTTTTTTATTTTTTTTATTTTTTTTTGTATTTTTAGTAAAGACAGGGTTTGCCATGTTGGCCAGGCTGGTCTCAAACTCCTGACCTCAAGTTATCTGCCTCCCAAAGTGCCAGGATTACAGGTGTGAGCCACCACTCCCAGACTAAAACACTTTCTCTGCTGCAACCCTTGGGGTCAGTGTATTGACTTGCCATGCAATAGACAACGTCCTATTACAGCCACATTTCCTATAGTCCCTGCTGCAGTGGTTCTCAAGTGTGATCATGAGGCTGAGCTTCTGGTGCCAAAGTTTCATTGTAAGTAAAAACTTTAAAAAATTAATTCAGATACGCTAACCACCTAATCTCAAATTGCCACCCTATCATAATCACGTTGACCTATTTCAATTCTCCACAAAGAGTTTCACTGCCAGACGTTTTTCTTGTTCATGTATGTATGCATTTCTTGTCTGCCTCCCAGGCACACAGATTCTCTTTTTTTTTACATCATTCAGTTTTCTCTTCTTTTCTTTGCTGCAACACAATCTCCACCCCCTCCTTGCCGCCCCCCCACGGGGAAGCTGTTGGAACCATATATTGCTTTGCCTCTAATTACTCTAATCACTTTGCACTTCATTTGCATGTGAGTTTCCTGTAGGATCATTATCGTAAGGTTAGAGCATCATTGCCTGGGCAATCTGGGTGGCCTTTGGCCAAACCTTAACTCTACTTGGTCAAACTCTAATAACGTTCTTAGTTCTCCCTAATCCTCCAACTAGAAGGACACAAAACATTGTAGAGTTAACCCTTTTCCATCTGTGCCTGTGTCAGCCTGCATCAGCCTACATGTTCTTTCCTAAAGCCACTGCCTCAACTCACTTTATTTTTACTAATTCACCATATTTTCCTTCTTCCAATACAATGGATTCCACTTCTCAGCAATACTGCCTACTCAACAACCATGTAGCATTGGAAAGAGCAGGATCTCAGTGACTTGAGTTCTGAAGCTGGAGCTGGAGACAGACAGAAAAAGACAAAGAGAGTAAAACAGATCAACTATGAATTGTTTCCCTGTTCTCTTAAGGCTCTTTTAGTTGTGACAGGAAGTGAATCAAACTGGCTTAAGCATATGGAGAGGAGGTCATTATAGAGGAGTGTGCCTCATGGAACCCAACCAAGAGTGAAAAGGACCCTGGTCCTCTCCTTGAGGCCTAGAACCCAATACACAAACACCCTCCTCATGCCTCATTTACTCCTCTATTTATCTCTTCCCAGGTTTCCCTGCTTCCCTACACAGATTGGGCAGACAAGCATCTCCGCAGCCTTTAGCATTGCACATGTTCATAGCACGGAGGCTAACAGAGACTCCAGAGCCCCAGTTCTAAATATCTGGGGAAAATAACTTGACTGTCCTGTTTTCAACCAGCCATGGCAAGGCAAGAAGTCTCTGGGAGGTGGAGTAAGGCTGGCCAGATCTCAAAAGGTCTGATGCACTTCTGAATCAGAGGCGCAGATAAGTGCTCTCAGCTTTCCCTCTCCTCCCACCTCTATTACCACCCTTTCCTTCCCTGTCTTTCATTTTCTGTTTACTTTGTTCAGTCTCTGGTTTCCATCCTCTTCCCAGAACACAGGGTAGAAGGTTAGTTTGAAAACAGTTGACCTCATGCAGTGCAGCCTCACTGCTTGGTGACATTCTGTATTTGAGCGTACACCTTCAGCACTTACAGTTTCATTTGTAAAAATGCCAGTAGGGCCGGACGCAGTGGCTCATGCCTGTAATCCTAGCACTTTGGGAGACTGAGGGGGGTGGATCACGAGGTCAGGAGTTCAAGACCAGCCTAACCAACATGGTGAAACCCTGTCTCTACTAAAAATACAAAAATTAGCCAGGCATGGTGGCACACACCTGTAATCCCAGCTACTCAGAAGGCTGAGGCAGGAGAATCGTTTGAACCTGGGAGACTGAGGCTGCAGCGAGCCGAGATCGGGCCACTACACTCCAGCCTAGGCAACAGAGTGAGACTCTGTCTCAAAAAAAAAAAAATGCCAGCAGGACCTAGGCTGGCTGTGACAGGAAGCCACACCTTCCCCTTCCTCTACTTCTTTGCTCTTGTTTGTCCTGTACCAGCCTGTGCCATGCCTATTGGTACCCTTTAATGAAAGTACTCACAGAAAAGTTCTTCTGGTATAGATAAGACGGGTTAATGATTGTCCTGCCACAATGTTAGGGCATTCTATGATGAACATGATGTGGATGAAAATGTAAAGCAATCAGTGTTTTCTATTTTCTAGTTCATTCATTCATCCCATATCTCAATCTCCCAGTTGAACAGTCAGTTCACCAAAGTTCTGTTGTTGGTTTTTTTTTTCACTTTCTTGCTCTGTTGTTCATAGTGTATAATGAAGGAATGAGAGACTGGGGGAGAAAATTAGTACAATGAACCACTGGCATATAAAACAGTAGAGACGAGCAAGAAGAGGACTTGCACAGAGAACACATGGGGAACTAGAATGTGAGATGAGGTCTGAGAAGATCAGAAATCCAGGGATGGAATGCATGAAGCAAGGAGAATGTGGATGTTAGATTTGCCTGGCAAAAACAGTGAATTTGAGAATGACTTTGTGAAGGTCCTGTATCAGCTATGCTTCGCCACTATATGCTGGTAATGGACAACCACAAAGACTCAATAGCATTCAACAATAAGTGTATGCTTACATTCAAACATCTGGAATCAGTGAAGGGCCACCTATATTGTTCTGCTCAACTGCTAATTGCTCAGAGGTCAAGGGCAGCTGATCTTGGCTAGGCTCATCCAGGCACTGCAGTTCAGCTGGCTTGCTCATGCCTCTGCTGACATCCCATTGACCAAAGCAAATGACATGGTCGAGCTCAGTGTTAAAGGAGAGGGGCAGGTCACACTGCCTGCAGTGCAGTGGGAGGAAGCTCAGATTCACATAGTGAAGAGTATGGCTATGGGGAAGGGTGAAAATTGGGGCCATTGTTACAACCAAGCAGGAGTATCATGTTTAGAAAAAGTTCAAGAGCAACTGCTTTATCAGCAGTTACCACAGTGCTGAGTTTCTAATCTCTTGACTCTGGGCTGGGCTTGAGAATGTGGTTATTACATACAGCCCTGAGAAACACAGACATACTCTGTAGCTGGAAGATCCAGACTTTAGCAAGCAACATGCGAGCAGTAAGCAGACAGCACGAGTAGCAACATGTGCACAGAGGATTTACCTTCGCTTTACAGCTTCAGGTTTGTGTCTCAGTGCTCTAAAGACCTTCCCTTCTACCTTGAGACGTGCTTCCCTGGGGGGATGAGGGGAGCTATATTAGGTCAATGAAATGATCCTAAGAAAATTAATGACTAACATTGAAATACATATATTTGTCCTACTTTTCTCTCCAAACAATGTTAAACATATTTATAAAACACGGAATTTAAAAACCTCTGTGGGTCCTCTCTTACATAACCTTTTTCAGATCTTATCAACAAGACTGGTCCAAATGCTTCTTTTTAGTTTTCCATGAATCCCTTATTGAGGCCATAATCCTTTCTGCTCAGCCTAAAACTGAAAGACTTCAGGTTAGCAGTAAAATGCCTGCAAGTTTCTTATCTCCACTTGTTGTGACCCCTTTTCTCCTCAGTCACATACTTAGCTTTTTGAACTACAGTAATTCAAAAAATGACCTATATACATACAATAGAATATTGTTCATCAACAAGAAGAAAGTACTAATACATGCTACAACATGGATGATCCTTTAAAACATCAGCTACATGAAAAAAAATCAGTCTCAAAGGACTACTTATTTATGATTCTGCTTATATGATATGCCCAGGATAGATAAACTATTGGGACAGAAGATGGGTGAGTGCTTTCCTTTGGCTGGAAGAGATAGAGAGATTGTAGAGTGATGGCCAAAAGGTAGGGGGTTGCTTTTTGGGGTAGTGAAAATGTTTCAAAATTGATTGTGGTGATGGATACACACTGTGAATATACCAGAATCACTGAATTATATACTTAAATGGATAAAGTGCATGGTATGTGAATTATATCCCACTATAGTCGTGTTTTTTTTTAAGCTTGTTTTTTAACATTCCAGACCCACAAAGGCATCTGTTCCACTTCTATACAGGTTCCTGGTAACTTTTCCGCCATATAGCTGATGAGAAAAGGGTGAAAAGAGCCAGAGAGAACATGTATACAATAAAAGAGCAAAATTCCCCGTGAATATTTTCTTTCCTGTGTCAGGAAGAAGTGATGCTCCATTTTAAGTTTCGAGACCTTTGCTGCATGCCACACTGTGCCCCCCACACAAATGTCCTGCAGTCTGACAAGCTCCATGATGCTCCCTTCTGTCTATGCTTTGAAGTGTATTTTAAATGGTTCAAGCCCACCAGAAGGCTCACAAGGAATCAGCTTCTACAGGGGCTTTTGTATCGCTAACAACTTAGAAAAAGCATTTGCCAGGATGCGTGTGCCTTGATTATGTGCATTTGCGTTCTTCTCGTCTACTCTATCTTCACTTCCTTCATTAAAACCCTGTCTTGAGAGGAACTTGACATCTGCATAGTCTTTGATGGCT
This sequence comes from Ateles fusciceps, assembly GCA_036589455.1. Classification (NCBI taxonomy): domain Eukaryota; kingdom Metazoa; phylum Chordata; class Mammalia; order Primates; family Atelidae; genus Ateles; species Ateles fusciceps. Next base: position 14,677,604 of record JAZHEH010000078.1, read on the forward strand.
TTCAGCCATTTCCCCCCGCCCCCCTTTTTTCCTACTCAAAAAAGCATGGACATTTTATTGGGTTATAATATCTATCATTTCCTGATTATGTTAACGTACCACAAGCCATAGATTAAATACATTTTATGCATGACTTACCCCAGACCTGAGAAGTATTTTGAAGTTTTTTCCAGAATAAGAACTTTGAGAAATGCTGTCAAGACTGAGAAGAAAGGCAAGGGCAGAAAAGCTCAAAAGTGTGAAGGGAATGGCAAGTTCTGAACTCAACACTCTGGAACGAGAAGGAGGGAGAGCTGGCAGAGAACCACTGTAGGGTTGCTGGGCAGTTTTGAGGCTATATTTGAGATTGGAGTTTGTATGTTTCCAGTGGCATCCATCTGTCCTATTGTAAGACTTCCTCCAACAGCCCTCAGCTCCTTGAATGAAGGCAGATAATTGGGTTCATCCAAGATTGGCATGTGTTGAAAAGATAGACGAACCAGAGGGTCTGATCTGCTGAAAAGGGTGCTATTGAAATGATGTGCCAAGTCAGTCTTTTTTAACAAAGAGAAAAAGACTCAGAGCTCCCAAACCAAGTCAGCCCCTTAGGAGGCATTCACTGCCTTCCTGAGCCCTGTGCCCCTGACGCAGGTCTGTAATAGAGCCTCAGAATCAGTGCTTTCTGGCCAGGACACCAGAACAAGTGAGCCTAAGTCTGTAGCCCTGGCCCCCTGGCCCCTTTTCTCTGCAGGTACAGCAGCAGCACCCTATAGCTGGGCTTAGGCCAAAGGTGAGTGACGGGAGGGTGTGGGCCACTCTGCTGATCAGCCTCCATCCAACCCCAGCAATCCTTAAAAACAGCCCTGTCCCCAAGAGGCTGCCCTCTGGAACCATTGGGTCGCCTGTGGGAGGCAAACAAGAGCTGCCCTCAGAGCAGACCATTGCAGAGGAGCCCAGACAGACTCAGGGAGGATTTCTGGGGCTCCTCAGCAGGGCTGGCGTGAAAACAGACAGGGACTTACAGGTTCCCCAAAACAGGAAAAGTGTCGGCAGTGACCCAGTGCCCCACCTCTTTCAGAAAAAGTCCCCTTACTGTGGGAGTCAGTGCTATTCATCAAATGACTGCTGGATCTCCCCCTGGGGCACAAGGCAAGATTGCCCTTCCTACTCCATATGGCCATGTGACTTGTTCAGGCCAGTGAAAAGTCAGTGGGAATATAAATGTCACTTCTTGGGTAGACTTAGAGAGCGACCACTCATGGTACGTTCTCTCTCTCTGCAACAGGGAATGTCAAAGATATCGAGTTTTATATCAGTCTGCAGTGCAGAATGAAGAGAAATACAACAAAACTGAGCCCTGGGGGACCAGTAGCATGAAGCAGAAAGACACTTTCATGACCATTGCATAATCTAGAAATAATCTTTTGTTTGTTACTGCAGCACGATCACCTAGCTCATCCTGACTGATACATCATCTGATGAACAAATACCCCGGACCTGTGCAGTGAGAAAACGAAGGGGAAAAGGAAGATGTCTTAGTCCATTCAGGTGGCTATAACAGTATATTAGCCTGGGTAGTTTATAAACAACAGAAACTTGTTGCTGACAGTTCTGGAGGTTGGAAAGTCCAAGATCAAAATGCCAACAGATCTGGGGGCTGGTGAGGACCATGCTCTGCTTCACAGATGGTGACTTCCAGCTGTGTGCTCACATGGCAGAAGGGAAAACTAGCTTCCTCCGCCCTGTTTTTTAAGGGTACTAATCCCATTCATGAAGACTCTGCCAAAGCTCCACCCCTTAACACTATCTCATTGGAGATTAGGTATGAAGATATGAATTTTGAAGGGACACCAACATTCAGACCACAGCAGAAGGAAGCTAACGTTTATTGATCACTTCTTTTGTGTCCCTTCTGCTTCTCAGGGCTGTTTATCTCTGCCCCCATCAATCATGGGTTGATTTCAGAGTTTAATCCTCACAGGGCTGACCTTGTCCCCTTGTTCCTTTGTTTGTGAAGGTGAGGAGTGGCTCATACTGCTGCCTAGAGAGAAGTCCACACTAACTTTTAGGAAGCTTCCAGCTGAGCGTCAGTTGTGTGCAACTGTTGGGGTTGGTGGGGGTGCTTGCTGAAGGACAGGGGCATGTAGGGAGAAAAGTGCCCAGTCCCTTCATTTAATTAGTGACCTTGGGCCTACAGGAAAAGAGAGAACACCTAGGTGGGAGCAGAACAGTAAACTGCTGTCATGCACCTGGAGCACAAGAATGGCGCGGGGCTGGACAGGAGAAACAAGCGCGGGAAGGCAGCTGAGCAGGCAGGTCCTGGTAAGGTCAGGGCAACTAATGAAGCAGCCACAGGAAAGGGACAATTCCCTCTAGAGGGTGAAGATCAGAGTGCTGGGGTCCAAACAAGGAAGAGTCTCACACCTCTGGGATATCCAATCACTCATTGATTCACTCAACAAATACTTATTATTCATCTACTATGTGCTAGGCACTTTTCTAGGTGCTTGGAAAAAATAGCAACAGAATAGACAATACTTCCAGTCCTGGTGGAGCTCTTGTCTAAGAGGAGAAAAACAGATATGAAACTCACAAATAAGTAAAATATATATTCTGTCCGATTGTGACCACTGCTATAGAGAAAATAAAGCAGGCAGTGTATAGGGAATGCAGGGTTGGGGCAACATTCAACAGAGTTGCCAGGAAAGGCTTCTCTGAGAAGGGGAGTGACTCATGGGTGTAGCAGAGGGGCAGAATGTTTTCAGACCCCGAGAGACAGTGTCCTCAGTACATACAGATGGCTGGGACCAGAGTGGACAGCAGGGCTGCATGCCCCCTCCCACTCGACAGCACAGCCATTGAGTCGAGTGCACATGTAAGGTTGGGATACTGGCTTCCTTTGTACAAGAGGAGGGGGACTCCCCAAGACCCACTGCTGCAGGCCTCACCTAGGCACACAGAGCCAGGGGCCCCTGGCAGGCTGCCTGCAGGTCTTTTTCTCATGCCTGCATCTGTTTCCCTGACTCTGAGAAGGCAGAGGGAAGGCGGGCTCGGGGGAGGGCTTCGTGTTCAGGAGCCAGCAGTCACAGGAATGGCCTCGCCAGGTCCTAGAGGATGGATGGGCTGGTCACACCAATCGTCCATTAGTAACTCCGGGTCCATTTGCCAGGTTTACATTCTCAATTCATAAAGGTTTAAAAACTATGGATTTTCATTTTGCTTGTTGCACCCGTAACCTCCCAAGCATCCTTCAGGGTGTAGGGTGTCAGGCTGGTAGCCAGGTCTGCAAGGTAATGTAGCGCCTCTGCAGGCAAGATGGGAGCTTGGGGAGAAGGGACATTACACAGATCAACAGCTGCAAATCAATCAGGCCTGCCTGGCCTTTCAGGGACTTTGGCTGTGGCTGTTCTGGTCTGCCCTGTCATGTGTTAGGGTGTGTGTGTACAGGGAGGGAGGGGGTGGAAAATTCTGGAAAGTACTGGAGCTTCTAGTCCTGGTGAGGACAGAGGAGCCAGGCCAAAACTCTCACTCTCAAAGAGCCAAGTCCACCAAGGGGCCAGCACTTCCAGTGTCCCCTTCCCAGCCCACAACCCACAGACCAAACTCATCATATCAGCACAGCACTACTCTCTCTCCCCCAGACCCTCCCTAAGAGTGGCCGGCAGTGCAGAGGACAGGAGCCAGGAACAACCTCTGCAGTGTCGCACTCTCTGGCCACCCAGCAGACCTGACCACAAACCTGCGCACACCCCCATGCCTGCCTCATTTGGACCCCAGAGAGAGCCACCAGGCATCTCTACAGCACCCTGGGGACTTACTTTTATGGGCGCTCAAGAGGAGTAGAGGAAGCCACATCTCACGGTCTGGCCATGGTCACCTGCACATGGCGATCAGGGGACTATTAGGGTCACTGGGAAGGGAGAGCAGAAAGAGAAAGGCCTCGGGACACCTCTGCAGCGGCTCCTGCGCCCACCCCACACGCCCGCCGGCACATAGTGGGTGTGTGCGCAGATGCGCCCACTGCTAAATATTTCAGCAGATGAATGATTTTGGAGGGGGTGAGCAGGAGGCTGGAATAATGATTTATAGAATTTTAGAAAAGTTGATTCCTTAAGTGTACTTCACAGCGGGGCCATCACACACACAAAGGCAGAGCTCTGCGATTGATTCTTTCAGGAAAGAAGAAAGGGACGCCTAAGAGCCCTTTCAGCTTCATTGCTAGGGCACTTAGTAGTCATCAGGGCCCCCCCTCTGCCCCTCCAACACTGGTGCAGGTCCCTCGCCCCGGGCCCCACCCTTGACCAAGGAGCCACCAGTGGGGCTCACTGCTTCCTCCGAGGGGGCCTCTGGCCTCCCATGCCCATCCTGCCCAGTCCCCATGGCTAAGTTTTGCCCCCTCTGGAGGTTTTCTGACAGGCATCCTAACTCCGCCAGAGCTGGCCTTGGCCTGATCATGGTTCTGGGGAGTCCTGCCCAGAGTGGCGACTCCCAGAGCCTGGCTTCTCAGCAGTCAGGAGGGTTCTCCACATGGCCCCTTCCCAAGTCCGCGAGAGCCCTGCAGAGGACGGGCAGGGCCACCACCGGCAAACTGGGCCCTCTGCCCTGTAGCCCCAGGCTGTGGCTGCTGGCCCGGCCCAGCAGCAGCTCGTGCTCCAGGGTGGAGAAGAATGCCTGCTCTGAGGTCTCTCTTGTTCCCCAGAGAGAGACCATGGTGCAGCAAGGAGCCCCTAGCTGCAGACCGTGTTCATGAGAAGTCTCTGTCTTCTCACCTGTAAATGGGATCACACCTCATGATGAGAAAGACCCATGAGGGCAGCAGGTAAACACCTGTGTGTTTGGTCCTGGTTCATGCTCTCAAAGAGGAATTTTAAAAGACTTCAAAGTACCTATCTCTCACCTTCCCACAGGCATGCCATGGGGGGAAATTGTCGCCCCGCCTTCACGGATCACCCTGAGATCAGAGGTTCTTGGGTGTTTCTGGTTCTGAAAGTGGGAGCAAACCTGCTGGGATCAGCCAGCCTCAGATTCACCCAGCTCAGCGAGGGAAGGATGCGATTCCTCAGCCACCTTCTCTCTGCCAAGGAGTTCCAATTGGCCAGGACACCATGGATGCCATCGTAGTCACAGCATGGAGGTGGCCCCCCCATCCCTGACTCTCCTTGTCCTCAGAGGCCTGGTCCTTCCAGAGGTCAGCTGTCTGTGTGGAAGACAGACTTCCACTGGAACAGGGAAGAACGGACTTTTTGGGGATAACTACTGGCACAGGCCTCCTTCGGGCCAGACCTCTGCCCGCTGGGCTATTAGCTGGCCTGGCCCCAGCCTGGGCAATGCAGAAGAGGATCCCAGCAAGCCAAACGAGAAGCAAGGCCAAATGGCCACTGCCCAGAACAATCATCGAAAGCTTTCATGTTCAGGGACCAATTAATTATCTGAACCTCCCGATTTGAAAAGGAGGATGTTTAATCTCCCCGTTTTCCCCAGGGTCTCAGCCCTTTGACACTACTTCTTGACCCCTGCCCTTCCACCTTGCTGCCTTCCCCAGAGGCCTGACTCTGGGCAGTCGCTTTGTTTAGTAAACAAGGCTCCCCAGTGGGGGAGGTTAAATGCAGGATGCTGGCGTAGCACCTTCGGAGGAAGCCACGTGCTTTTCACAGGCAGCCAGGGACAGAGCCTGGGAGGGCCAGTGCCAAGGGGGGCTCACTGGATTCTGGATTCTGCATCCCTAAATGAGGTTCTTGGTGCTCCTCTGGGAGAGAGTGAGCATTTCCTGAAGTCATGGTGCCCTTAAGCAGGGTCATTCTTTGTTCTTTTTCTGAGCATTGTTATGCAAAGAGCTGGCCAGAGGCATCCTGGCAGTGGGCACAGCTGCAGCAGATGCAATAACAGCCTCCCGAGGGAGCGAGGGAGCGAGCAGGGGTTCTGGGGCTGCTGATTTCTCCCTGCTCTTAAGCAATCCGCGGGCAAGGTCCAAGATACCAGGGAGACCTAGGTTCAAATCCCAGTTTTCCTTCAAATTAGATTTTGGCCTTGGGCGAACTACTTACCTTCTCTTTGCCTGAGTTTCCTTATCTGCAAAATGAAAAGAATGAGAGCACCTCTCTAATGGGACTGTTAGGAAAATCAGATGATGAAAGTGATCCAGTCTAGAGTCAGGTCACTATGAGGTCTATGTAAGTTGGCTAACTTCATTTTTATTTATGGTAAAGAGTTTTTGTTGTTTTCTTTTTCTTAGAGGGTGACTCTTCCCCAACTTCCTCCCCTTCCCTGATGCCCACATGCTTTCGTGGCACTGGGGACCGTAAATTCTAGGTGGCACACCTTGGCATGTAGTCAGTCTAGGGCTGTGGAGTTTCTGGTTATCTTGAGCCAGTGGTTCTCAACCAGGGATGGTTTTGCCCCAGAGGACATCTGGCAACATCTGGGGCATTTTTGGTTGTTGAAACTGGGAAAAGGGATACCACTGGCATCTAGTGGGTAGAATCCCAGGACACTGCTAATTACCCTACAATGCATAGGACAGCCATCCCACCCCCCCAGCTCAAAATGTGAACAAGGCCCTGAGCATGAGGCCAAAGTGAGAATAGGGCCAGGGCAGAGACAGACAGACACCCATTGCCTCTCTCTCGCCGCCCACTGACCTGTGAACAAGTGGAAGTTGCCAGCCCCCGACCCTCACAACAGATGAGACCCCCAGAAGGGGAGGGACGCACTGCGATGATATTTTCATTCTTCCACATTCCCTCAAGAGTTCTCAGGAACAACAGCAACCCCTTGACACAAATTATGCATACTGAGAAGCCAGCTACAATATGCATTCATGTAAATCAATGAACAAAAAACCTATTGCTGTGGCACCAATTGCAAAACAAAGCCTCAGAACTAATGCCTGTAATTTGAAGTGTTCAAGAACGTGATAAAAATCTATCCAGAGTGCTGGGTCCTCCTCTGTCTCTTGGTGACACTTCTCAGCCTTTCAGCTGTCACTCAGCCACAGTGGCTCCCAGGAGGGGGACTCTGCAGCCCTGGTCACCAGGGTCCCCTCTGAGTTTAACCCCTTGCACGGTGTTCATCCTCTCACTGGAGACAGAGACCGGGAAGTCTCTTTCTGCGTAGGCCCTGGTAACCTTGGTTACAGTCAGGGACAAACCAAACAACCTAATTAAAGGGGACGGGGAAGGGGTGGAGAAGCGAAGGGTGTACAAGAGGTTGCCCTTGAAATTTCTAGCACCTCCATAATTCTTCCTGCAAGATAGAGTCTGAACGACACCACCTAGCTGGCTAGAGGACCAGCTAGCCTCTGCGTGGTGCTCTCAATATAGATATTTCTTTGTGTGTAGCTAAATGCCATTATTCCTGAAGACGAAGCCACAAACAGCATGCCCAACATCAAACCAAGTCTTGATGTTACGCCCCTCCCAATATTCTAATTGGGGAAAATGAAAATTATATGAGTGCACAATGTACCATATTGTTTGTGTCTTTCCAGCTCATCGCCATGATACTTGAAAGTTGACCATCCTTGAACATGAACAAATTTCATCACCAGAGATGAAAGGAGTTTGATCATCACCTGGAAATTGTTTGCAAGGTGTAAGGCAGGCAATTTGAATCTTAATTATTTTTTAAATTTCTAAAATGGAAAAATGTAATTATTTTGAAAACTATTTGTCTTTCTAGTGGGATGGGAGGAGGGTTTCCGCAAACCACAAGACTCCAATAATTTAGCATTCTGTTTTAGTCTGTTCTACCACAGACTTCATTACAGCTCCTCTCTCCATATCCCTGTGAAGTTTGACAGGACGCTGCCAACCTTTGATGAAACAGGGTTAGTCACTAGAAATGTATCTGTCTGACGCCCAACCTCAGCTTTATAAAGGGGGCTAGCATACACTTTGCCTACATTAGCATAGAAATAGCAAGTGCTTTTAGTAATAAATAAATGTTAGACAGTTCTTGGGAACCATAGAAACAAAAATAAGTTGATGAGATTTTTTGCTGGGCCGCTGGAGCTGGTATTCATGTGCAAATCCAGGAACCATCTGTGTGTCCTTGGGCAAGTCTCATCCCTTCTCTGAGCTTCAGTGTCCTCACACATAAACCACAGATGATAACAGTACTCACGTCATATTCTGAGAATTAAAAGAGATGATCCATAGAAAGCCCTCAGCAAAGCATCTGGAATTTAGTAACTGCAGGATAAAAGTTAATTGTTGTGCAATCATTACAATAATGTAGTTCTAATCCAAGTCACCTTCATCCCCTGCTATGGATGGAAAGTGGCTTCCGAGGACATTTTTGCTGAGCTTCCCGGCACTTTTGAGGGACTGCCCTGCCCATCTGATAGAAGACAAATTCTGAAGATGGGTAGGTCTCACTTCTGCTGGGTCCTCTGGCAATAATGAGAGCAGAGCCCACGCGACTCTTTTCGGAAAGGTCGAGCTGTTCAGCGGGTCAACAATCACAGACTGGAATTCAGGACACTCCAGTGGAACCTGACATGATGAGTCCAACTCCCTCAGCCTCAGCTTCCTCACCCAGGAGGTAAGAGGGCAGAGCAGAGGCATTCCCAAGCCCCTGCGCAACTCCAAAGTTCTGTGATTTCAGGATCCATAGTCCGAGAACCCAGTAGAAATTGGTGACTGCCCCACACACTTTTGCCACCCGGAGGGAGGAGAGTATCACTTGCTTCTTCGATTCCTCCACAGCGCCCAGTACAGTGCTTCCTTGCGCTCAATAGATATCTGCTGACTGACCCACTCATCAGATCCCAGGTCTTATGACTCCCAGATCCCTGCTCTTTTAATTTCAAAAAGGTCAATCAGTCAATCAATATATTTTCTACAGTGCTGCAGTGCCATTGTGCAGATCAGAAGAAGGTCGGCACCAGCCAAATAGCATTCCCATATCAATCCAACAGGCGGATAAAGACCACACACATGCGCACACATACACACAAACACATACATGCACACATGTACATATACATATTAACACACAGGCACACACATATGCACACATGCAATGCATGCACACATAAGCACATGTACACACATGACCATAACACAAGTGCTCACATATGCATATACACACACATGCATGCACACATACAGACATGCACACATATGAACACACAGGCATGCATGCACGCATGCATATACACTTAGGAGGATATAATGGCTCAGTCACCATGCAGAACTCTCATTTCTAGGAGGCCACCTCATAAGCACAAACCCTTTGGTGGCCTCACTGGGGAATTTCCCTAAAGGGCTTTCCCTAAGATCAAAGATTTGAAGAAAAATGATCCAAGATGTCTCCAAGGACCACACACATCCAAGCAAGCCGAGGAAGTGCAGAACCTCTGCAGACAGGACCGTGCCCTCAACTGTGTTCCAGTCACTGGGAATATGAGAGCTCTCAGGAAGAGAACAGGAAACAACATCTAAGTAAGTAATAGGGGGTAGGGCTATGGGGCCTCCTCATTCTCCAGCTTCCTCCCTGGAGAGCTCATCTCCTGACCCCAAACTCCCATTTTCCAAGTCAGCGCCCTTGGTGGGGGCCCATCAGGCCAACCCTCCCTGATCACATCCCCGTAGCTGCTTGGCCAGGGAACTGTTGTCCATTTAGAGTGGTTGGAATTCATTTCTTTATATGCACATTCGGTGTTATCAAAGGGGCTGCCATGAGGGGCAGAGCTGCTGGTTTTGTTCTTTCAGCTTCCTCTCTCCCCCCTTCCCCAACTCTGTGGGTCTCTCTCCCCCTCCCCCGTCCCCCTCAGCCCCCAAGCCTGAGTCAGAGATCTCCTCTCTGAAGTTAATGGTTGTAAGAAGATTTCATTTTATTGTATCTCCAACAGTCCTGATATTTTAAATTTGCCTTTGACAAACTCAGAGCCCTGAAATCACCATTTAGGAAACAAAGCTTAACCGGGAGCTTTTAAAAAGAGTTTTTTTCCTTTCAATTTTAGCAGGCTAGTAAAAATCAATAATACCGTGTTCCCATCTGTAGACCACCTGACATCTCATGAATGGTCAATGGAGCCTGCTCTGGCTGCAGAAGCCACGGAGAGACGCAGTGGCCAGCCCGGCCTGCAAGCTGGCCCCTCGCCTTGCTTGTCTGTCAATTTCAAGGCTTCACTCTCCCCCAGAAGGTGCTTCTGGGTGCCCTTTTGTGGGGAACGCTGCATTTTCCTGACAAGAGTTTACTTACAGTGGCCAAATTGAGGACGGGAAAATTGTGGATGGGGAAGGGAGATGTTATCTGAGCACAGAGATGATCAAACCCTTTGTCCCCAAAGGATTCGTTAAATAGGACAAGCCTAGGATGGGGATTTGGAGGGTATTATTCCAGTGCAATTAGCCATGAGCTCTGGGATGCAAGAAGCTGTCAATTGGTCCTTGCTGATGCCAAAAAGTTTGGGACCCAAAACCCTGCCCAGATGCTTGTCAACCCCTCAATGGGTTGAAGTAGGGGCAACAGTAAAACAGCCCTGGTGCGGGACACCACGCCCTCTGCCTTGATGCGTGCCCCAAGGCCACGCACCTGTCCCACTGCCCAGAGGCATCTAAATGTGTCCTCGAAGGACAGCCAGTGTGGCCTTTCCCACAGCACATGTACAGAAACAAGTGTGACTCCAAACAATGGAGCTGAAACTTAGGAGCCACTGTGACTGCTGGACCCATGAGAAACAGGACTCTGGAAAACAGCCAAACCAAGGCGGAGAAACATGAAACAGCCACCCCCCCTCGCCCCACCCTGAGGCCTTTTCAAAGACATAGACTGAACCATATTGTCACTCCCAAGCCAAGTTTAACTTCTAAAGAAACCTTTTCAAGATGTTCAAAGCGCCGAATGCAATTTTGCTCTAAGCGCTACCATCTGCCACTACAGACAGGCCCATCCTGTAATCCCTGGCTCGGGCAGAGGCCCGTGGAGCGGGGTCGCCTGCTGTGCCCACTGGAGAATGCATATTGGGTCATGAGTGACAAAGGGCCCGCTGGGGCTCTGCCGGCTTCTGGGCAGTGGCACATGGAACGCCTCAGGGTGTGGGAGTGGTGGAGGAGACAGTATATCTGCGCGGACACACAGCACACCTGAGCCGGAGCCGGGTCTCAGAGTGACACCCAGAACCCCCGAGGTCACTGTGAGCAGGGAGAGAAAGCTCAAGGTCCACTAGCGAAGCTTGGAATTCCTTTGCCTCCAGAATCTCAGGTGCAGATAAACGGACACGTATTTGATTTCCAAATGGAAACCCATCTTGCGTCGGTTTTAGTTTCTCTCTTTTTCTGTTTACTTTTTTTTCTGTTCTGGAAAATTCCAACATGAGTTGGTAGGAAATTAAACAGCTGCCCATTTTCATGGGTGAACTAATACTCTTTGTGAGCTCTACCTCATCCACCATCTCATCTCCAACTTTGTACATCCAGAGTGCAGGAAATTCAAGACAGGCCAGAAGGTCTGTGACTCTGGGGCCACAAGCACAGCACGGAGACTCAGAGCCAGAGAAGGAAGAGATGCAGGGGCAGGGCCCCTCTCGGTGGAGGGCTCAGGGGCTCAGGGATGAGCTTGGGGTTAAGGGAGATCGGGGAGGCCCAAAGGATCAGAGTGGAGCAGAAGGAGGTGAAGTCGGCCAGGAAACAAGGTGACCACAAGGGCCTCGGATGTGCTCTCACCCTCTGAAATCCCCTGGAGCCCTGAGACCCAGTGTGGCCTCAGCAGGGGAGAGAAAGCCCAGGATCCATGGGCAATGCCTGCCCCAGGCACAGGGGTAGGGACAGGCAGCATGGAGACCACGTCCCCCAACAGAGAGCTCAGATCAAAAGACTGTGATCATTGATGCTGGGAGGCAGCTGCCCAAGTTGCTGTCCCCTGCTCTGGGTGACAAGGGAATCTGGAAGTCAGGCAAGAGGGGGTCCCTGAAGCTGTGTGTCGCTCTGAGCAGCAGCAGAGGGGCAGTAGGGTGGAATCGTTAGAGACGCAACACTGGGAGCCGTGTACTGGCTGGCAGTTGACCTAAACAAATCGCTGAAACTCACTGGGCTTTAGTCTTCCCATCTGTGAAAAGAGCATAGCCAATGATAAAAGCACACAGCTCACAGGGTGGTGGCAAGGATTAATATACATGAAGCATTTACAACACCATCCGGGACTTCACAGATGCCAGAAAGACTCAGCCGGTATTGTTATTATCACTCCTTTATTTATCACAGGAGTGAGTGGGTGTTGGTCTCAGATGGCATCTTGGTTGGTGGAGAAACAGAAGAGGCAGCTTTGACCACAAAATAAAGCTGGGCTCTTCTCCTGCAGAACCAGAGGCGGCATCAGCTATGGGATTCCAGAGCTGATTCGGCAGCTTTCCTTCTGCCCTCCTAGCACCACGCCTGGTGGCTTGGCAGATCTGAGACCACCCTCGAAGAGGCTGGGAGTTCGGTGCAGATGCCTGTCAGGAGCTCTGTGGGGGAGAAACCCACCCCTAGGGCTCTGCACAACCACAACTGCCAGACATGGTCTGACAGCAGGCGGGTCTGGGATCAAGGTCCAGATGGGATCCAACCCACATGCGGGGAGTCCTGTGGGCCTGGGGGACAACCCAGCTGGCTTGGGCCACAAAAAGCCATGGCTGAGTTGTAAGAGGACAGAAACAGGAGATTGGCTTGGTTTGGGGTTGGGGTTTCATTTTCTCTGGCACCTGACCCAGGTCTGGGTGATAGCTGTTAAAACGCCTTGAAATCTGCAGCCACCACTTCAGCCAAATGCCCAGCCTGCCATGCAGGCATCTAGAATCACAGCGAAACGGCTGCACGAGGAGGCTCCAGATTCTTCTTCCCCTTGCCCTTCCCTTTCCTTCGGGGCTCCTTGCACCTTCTCCCTCCCTGACCCTGCTCGGGGTTAGTAAACCTGGGGCTCTAGGTGGCGATCCCAGCAGGCCCTGGCTCCCCAGGGGCCATGTGTCCATCATGAACTGTGTAGCCGGCCTGTGGGGAACATACTGCTCCCATGGGTTGGGGAGAAGTTTCTGGAAGTGTGTTTATTGTCCCAACAATTAGTAATGGAGATGCTGCTGGCATTTAGAGGAGGAAGACTGGAACCACCAGAGATCCAGACCCCTGAGTTTCAATCCCAGTTCTACCACTGATTGGCTATCTAAACTTCTTCAGCCTCAGTTTCCTCATCTGTAAAATAGGAATAATAATCATGCCTACCTCCTAAGACTGTTGTGCACATGCTCTGAATCAATCTGTACAAAGCCCCTAGAACAAAGCCTAAAACTTACAAATATCAGTGATCATTTTCCTGAAATCTAAGGGACAGTCCCACAGAATAAATAATCGTCCTGTGTTCTATGTGACTGTCAGATGTTCCACTGAACATCGGAATAGATTGAAAAACATCTTTATAGTGATCTGAGCCTGAAATGTAACTCTTTCTTATATAAAAACACAAAACATTTAAAAGGTTTTAACATACAATGAGTCTCCCAGGATTACAATCACTGTACTGAACCAGACACAGCGTATTCACCTTCTCAGATGCTTTTTTGTGCACATTGCCACCCAGGCTTTCAGCTCCAAGTGAGTCTCAGCAAAGCATCCTCGTATGTCCCACCTGCTGAGGCCCACCAGCCATGTGCCTGTGTGCTGTGAATCTCAGGATGCTCCTGTTGCTTCTAGCACTGCATCAGCTCAAGGAGGTGTGATCTGGCTTCCTGCTCAGTTGCCTGAGGGACCTGATGACGTGACCCAGAAGTGCAGGAGAGTCAGTTCCCCATGGAATGAACTTCAGCCGTTGGGTATCAGGATTCCCACTTTCCTCCTCCCTGGGACTGTTCTAAAGTTTGATTTCTCCATACAAGCTGGCTGGAGACTTCCCATGTGGCCGAGCGTCCACACCCACCTCACAGTGTGTCTTGAGGCAGCCGCCGTCCAGCAGCACATCAGTTTGTGTGCCTTTCCACCTTCACTGTCGCTCTTGCTTGTGTTTCATGCTTGCTGCCCTGGGATTGCACGTCCTAGAGAAAGCATCGCCACTTTACCCCTGCCTCATGCTGCAATCTAGGAAACAGGCTCACATTTTTCTACAGAGGGAGCTTCCAGTGTGTCTTTACCAAGAGTTATTTGCCATTTCAGAAAAATCACATAATCAGCCAGGTGTGGTGGCTCACGCCAGTAATCCTAGCACTTTGGGAGGCTGGGGCGGATGGATCACTTGAGGCCAGGAGTTCAAGACCAGCCTGGCCAACATGGTGAAACCCCATCTCTACTAAAAATACAAAAATCAGCTGGGCGTGGTGGTGCTCATATGTAATCTCAGCTACTTGGGAGGCTGAGGCAGGAGAATCACTTGCCCCCGGGAGGCAGAGGTTGCAGAGAGCCAAGATCATGCCACTGTACTCCAGCCTGTGCGACAGAATGAGACTTCCTCTCAAAAAAGAAAAAAAAAAGAAAAAGAATCACGTAATCAACAGCAACAACACTTAAGGTATTGAAATCCCAAATATAACTTGCCTCCATCAGTCTGCGTGAATAGCTGTGGCATTCATTTGAGTCCAGTTGTGCCTGTGTGTTTACTTATTGAACTATTTTATTATAAATGACTTTCCTTTTATTTCTCCCTTATATTACAGGTAGGGCATTACATTGATTTTTTATTATGGATATAGGCAGGTTATATTATAATGCAATATCAGGATAGTAAAGACGTCATTACAAAATATTTGTCATGTAAACAGGAGACTGGGTTGACAATGCTGAGAAGCCATGGTAAAGGAGAAAGAGCCCCAGACTGGCCCTAGGCCACTGGCCTGCCGTGCCCTAGTGGATAAGACACCAGTCTCCACAGGCACTGATTTCTCCTCCACAAAATGAAGAGGTGGAGCGACAGGCTCCCTTGAGTTCTCTGCAGTTCTGCCACCCAGAAGTTTAGTTTCCAGAGCTGTTACCTGCTGCCATTTTCCTTTTCTTTCCTTTTTTTTTTTTCTGAGATGGGATTTTGCCATGTTTCCCAGGCTGGTCTTGAACTCCTGAGCTCAAGTGATCCACCCAACTTGGCTTCCCAAAATGCTAGGATTACAGGCATGAGCCACTGTGCCCAGCCAAAAGCCCACAATGTGGGTTTTGTTATTTGAAATTTATCTCATAGCAAAATTGTCACATAGAAAAAGTCAGCTCCACGTTCCCCATTGCCCTCTCCTCATGCACACAGCACTATCACATCCAGCTTGATACCCCAGCAAACATCTCTACTGACGGCATTTCAGTTCTTCCAGGTCTCAAGATGGCCATCAGCCGGTCTCAGGGCTGTCCTCTCTCGGATCTCTCACCAGCCACCTCTAACCAGGTGCCACGGCCTGTCCATTCCCACTCAACCTTCTCCTCCTCCCTCACCTCCCTTGCACACCCCAACAACCTTGAGAGAGAACTCTTCCCAAAACTCTGCTCCAAACACGTCACCACTCTGCTTAGAAACTTCAGTGGCTCCTCATGGCCTAGCAGGGTTCTCTCCCATCTGGCTCCAGCTGACATTTCCAGTTGACTTCTCCCCGACTCCTGTCTTTCTTGAACCAGTTCTGCCCAACAAGGAGGAAAGGGCTGACAGAGTGGAAGTCCCAGGGTATGTGGCAATGTGGCTCCTTTCACTTTAAATTCTACTGTAACTAGAAAGTTTTGGGCAGAGTTGGACATGTGCACTTGGCTTCCAGAAGACAGAATTCTTTTAAGAGTCAGAGAAAACATTGGCTTCCTGCCATGACATGAGAAGCAGACAGGAGAGTTGGGAAGCTTTTTAAAGATGGCACTGTCACTACACTCACAAATACTCTCCATGAGGAAGTAAAAGAAAGCACCTGCAAACTCCAGCTGGGCAGACCACTCTCCAATGGGCTCAGATGTGGACGAGTGTGTGAAAAGGCAGGTCAACAGGTCAGATGTCACAGACTTGGAACATTCATGGTGGAAAGGAAAAAACCCCAAAGAAGAGACTTCAAGATAAATGAGAAAACACTCAAGACAGTAAAAGTCTCTTTTAGTAACGTTGGAGAAAGAAAACTTAATGTCAGTAGTTGCTGTTGATTGATGACCTTACTATGTAGCAGGTGAAAAACCCACTGTTCAATTCCCTAAAATCAACCTATCCTCCCAATCATCCCATGCAGGGGAACCATGATGGTTATCCCCATCTTATAAATAAAGTAATGGAGGTTTCGAAGGATGAAGACTCTCTCTCAAGGTTACCCAGATCATTTTGCAGAAGTCCCCAGATTTGAATCACGCTCTTGCTTTGCAGTTAAAGACACAGGGGAAATCGAACTCTTTATCTCTTTCTATATCCTGAATAGGGCCAACCAAACACGGTCAAGAGGAGAGGAAGCCTGAGAGTTGGCGTGAATCAGAGCACTGGGCAGCTGCTGGGTTGATGAGGGAACATTAGAGTGAGACCCAAGCCCCGTTAGGGTATCTGAGCTGCTGAATGATTCATGCCAGCCCCATGCACACGGGAGCGAGATTTTGAGCAGTATGCCACAGGGACCTGCCCTACGTTTTATCAATGACTTATATTAACACAGAAAACGTGGATACAACCAGAAAGTAACAACCCAATTAAAAAATGGACAAAAGGCTTGAATAAACATTTCTTCAAAGAAGATATACAAATGATCAAAAAGCATATGAAATAGTGCTCAACATCACTAATTATTAGAGAAATGCAAATCAAAACTGTAATGAGATACCACCTTATATTCATTAGGGCAACATGTAAAAATAGTAAACATGTAAAAATAGTAAACAAACAAACAGAAAATAAGAAGTATTGGGGAGGATGTAGAGGAATTAAAATTTTGTTTACTGTTAGTGGGAATGGAAAATGGTGCAGCTGTTATGGGAAACGGTATGGTCGTTCCTCAAAAAATTAAATATAGAAACAGCATATGTTCCAGCAATTCTATTTCTAGGTAATATGCCCGAAAGAATTAAAAGCAGGGTCTCAAAGAGAGATCTGTACACCCGTGTTCATAGCAGCGTGATTCACCCTGGCAAAAGGCAAAAGTAGCCCCAGTGACCATCGTGAATGAATGGATAAACAAATGTGGCGCAGAATTAAATATTATTCAGCCTTTTAAAGGAAGGAAGTCCTGACACATGCTACATGGATGAACCTCAGGACATTATGCTAAGTGAAATAAACCAGTCTCACTAAAGGGCAAATACCACAGGATTCCACTTATATGAGGTTATACATAGAGTAGTCACATTCATAAAAAAAGAAAGTAGAATGGCGGTTGCCAGGGGCCAGGGGGAAAACATTTAAGGAGAAAGCTGCTTTGAAGGACGGAAATGATGCCTGGAAAATAGAGGTTATGAAACCTGTATTCCAATCCTGGGTGGGCTCAAATCTTTCTGCATGGAGCCAGGCTCTCCCCCACCTGATTCCTCATGAAGTTCCCACCCACCCCCTCACCTCCTGCACAGGCAGAGCACAGCCTAGATTTACTGTGACAGGGTGCAGAGGGAGTTCTTTGCAGCTGCCATTTGGGGTGGGGACACAGCTGGTTGTTCTTGAACCCTAAGTAAGTCTTGGAACAAAACAGTTGCAAATGAAGCTATTAAGAACCCTGATTAGCTTAATAAGGGCTTTTGAATAGCAAAACAAACAAACAAGTAGGAGTCTTAAATCAGCATCATCGACTCTGTGTGTTCCTGGAGCTTGAGGCATTCCTGCCAAAGGAGCAGAGCTAAGGAGGCTTGGGAGAGGCTCCAGGGCCTTTCTGAGGCGCTTCAGAATTTGGTAGAGGTGGCTTCTCAGCAGGTTTAAAGAGTGACGATCTTACAACTGGGGCTTTGGGGGAAATTTAGATACCACTTACAAGTTTCCAGAATGTGGTTTATTTAAAACTAGAATTTGCTGAGGACCCACTAGTCCAAGCTTCTGCCCTTATAAAGCCTGACTTCCAAAGATGGTCAGGGCAGTCACGGCAGAGTCTGTGGGGCCACGAAGACCCAATAGGCTCAGACTCAGGGTCCTCCTGTTATAGTCTCCAAAGCAGAGCCCTTACTCCTGAACAACTCTGCCCATCAGCTGTTTTGCCAAAACCAAGGCAACAATCAAAGCAAACCAGAAAGCAAATTCTAGGCACCCCATAGCAACCAGGGTTGGCCCTGGCACCAATCTCTGGGTGCAGGGCATCAGAGCGCCCTGCCTACCAGGTGGAGTTGGGGGATTCAGAGGGCAGTTTCCACACTGGGAGGAGTGGGGGATGGCTGGGCCTGAACCTGCTGGGGACGGCTGCCCATCCTGCTGGGTACCCTGTCCCAGGCCCTTGCAGATGCCCCCAGGACATGGAGGGTGACAGAGCGGCTGCGTCAGATTGCAAGTGGTTCAACTGCAGAATCCTGGGGCTCCCAGGTCCACCTAATGGGACCCTGGAGCCATATGGTTGGAGTGTGCATGGCTAGGAAGCTGGGTTTCTGACACACCTCCAGCAATTCGGGCACACTCCGGTTTGATATCATCCTCTGGGTGACAACTTTGCTGCAGGGGTCAAAGGGTGACAGATGAATCAATTGCATTGACTTTTAAAGCTGAAGGAATTGGTGAAGCCCAGCCCAGCACACTGGGCCCAGCAAAGGCACATTGAATATTCACCCTCCTCCTTCAGTGTCCATTTCTCTCCATCTGTCCTGGCTGTGTTTCAGGACTGGCAGTGAACCGGACAGACAGAATTCCTGTCCTCAGGGGAGCTGCCGTTCCAGATGATAACATTGCCTTAAATTCAGATAACACTGTCACATCATAGTCACCCATGGTTCTATCAGCCTGTTGTCGTGTCTATTGTTCCGCCAATTTACAGATGAGAGAATAAGCCCCAAGACCCCAAGGGCTTGGCCATGGTCTGGAAGCTTGTAAAGGAAGGACAAATCCTTGAAGGCAGTGCCTTCTGCCCCTCAGGCCAACCCGTGGAAATTACTGGGCCTCATCTCTGTAGAGCAGGGGTTCTCAATGGGCGCACATCTCCAAGGGACACTTGGCAATGTCTGGAGACATTTTTGGTTGTTACAACTGGGGGGTGCTACTGGCATCTAGTGGGTAGAGGTTGGGGATGCAGCTGAGCCTTCCACAAAATGCGCAGCAAAGAATGATCCACCCCAGATGCCAACAGTGCCGTGGCTGAGAATAGAGGCAGGGCAGACATTAATATTATTTACCACAGTAGCTTGGCTGCTTCATAGAAGTGCCATGAGATAAATACATTCTTCACTTTACAGAAGAGAAAATTAAGGGTAAAAAGTAATGAATGCCAAAGGTCCCATAATTAGAACCAGGCAGAGCTGGGAGCTAAACCAGCATCTGTCCTGCTCCAAGTCATCTTGGCTTTGCCCTTGAACCTCCTGGTCACCTTGGTGCCAGCAAAGTAGGCTCAGTGCAAAAGGAGGAGGCCTGGGTCTGAAACAGCTTAGAGAAGCACCTTACCCCAGATCCCCGCAGATCTCAGGGCTCCTTCCTTACTGCTGTCTCCGGGGCCCTGCCCAGTGCCTCATTTCCCACTAAGGAAATTCCCTTGAATTTTTTTTTTTTTTTTTTTTTTTTTTTGCAGGTGCTGATGTTCAGGAGTCTGTGCTCAGCTTGGCATTGAATCAGGTTTAAACGGGAAGTCTGTCCAGACTGGGGCAGGTCTCCAGTTACCTTGTATGACAGCCACAGTGGCTCGCCCTGCTGCCACCACCCTGGCCCCTGCTCTGGGGGTGCATGGAGCCTCCCCCACCCCACCAAATTGGGCCCATTAAAAGGCTTTCCAGGCCACACCCAGTAGGTTCACAGCACCCACTTCCCTGGCAGCCTGGGGCCAGGAGAGGCCCTCTCTTTCCTTGGGGGATGAGCTGAGCAGAGGCAGCAGAAGGGGGAGATCAGAGATTCTTACCATCCAATTCAGAAATAATGGATTCCTACAGGAAAGTCACTTCCAGGGACAATTTGGTGGTATCTGCTGATTGGCATCACTTGGGAGGATTTATTTATTGAAACCTACCGGGAGGTGGGTGTAGCACCAAGGACCCACTGGGGCAGGGCGTTTATGGAAGTAGAGCAGCTAGTTCCCACGGGAATGCAGATGCAGACGAGACCAACCCAGCTTACCCCAGCGTAGCAGCCATAAAGTCAGGGATAGAGTGGGGGAGGGAGAGAGAGGAAATGCTTTGCAGGGCACTGCACACTTGCCAGGATTCTCCCCAAAGCTTGGGGCTCCTCTCCTCACCCGCTTCTGGCCCCTTCGTTTTCTCACCCTCCTCACCTCACCTAGACTCTAAGTGAGGAAAGAGGTGCCACTCCCAGGACTCACCCCTCTGCTCCCCAGAGCGAGCCTTCCCAAAGCCTCACGAGGAGGACCATTCCAGAAGGAAATCATTCCTGTGCTTGAGATGGAGAGGGTATGTTAAAGTGGTCCGGCAGGCAGGAGAGATAGTCAGAGGCATGGCCCATCTGCCAGTCAGGGCTGGGGTTTGCAGACATCAGTCTGGCCAAGCTGGGACCTTTGTACCCCAGCCCAGGTGCGAGCAAGGTCAGCAAGGGCACGTCTAAAACGTAAAATGCAATCCTGGCAATAATTTCCCTGTTTCCATATCTCCCATTTATGATACATTGTTTGGCTGGGATTCAAAGAAGCAGAACCATGAGGAGTGATATAGAATGAGGAGCCCACTGCAAGGATTTGACCGCTGTGGGAGCTGGGCACACAGTCTTATTTCCTCTGAGTGGGGTCATGTGCCTGAAGTCCCAGGGCCAGTGTTGCAATTGAAAGATGGGAGTGATGGGGGAGAGCAGGGACAATGGGAACCCCCCATCAGTGGACAAGGTGGAACCTGCCTTGGCCTCTCTCTTTCCATGCTCCAACCTGGCTACCCGGGAGGCCTGCCTGCCGGAAGAGGCACGCTTCTGCCCTGGAGCTGCACTGACTCACACCTGGCCACAGTTTGGAGCAGCTAAAGGAAGGAGTCCTCTGGGAGGTGGGGGACTGGGGAGGTGGAGGGTGGTTGGGGAACTAAGAGGAGGTGGGGAACAGGTATTAATAATATACCCATACTGTCCAGGCACCGTGGCTCACGCCTGTTAATCCCAGCATTTTGCGAGGCTGAGACAGGTGGATCGCTTGAGCCCAGGAGTTCAAGACCAGCCTGGGCAGCATGAAGAGACCCCTGTCTCTACAAAACAATACAAAAAATTACCCAGGTATGGTGGCGCGAGCCTGTAGTCCCAGCTACCCAGGAGACTGAGGCAAGAAGATCGCCTGAGCCCAGGAGACGGAGTTTGCAGTGAGCCGAGATCATACCACAGCACTGCAGCCTGGGCGACAGAGGAAAACCCTGTCTCAAAATAATTAATCATGATCATCATCATCATCATCATATACCCATACAAATCTAACTCGAGGGAGGTGGGAAGAGGCAGGGGAGGTAGGGGAGATGGGGGACTTGCAAACTGGTTGGGGAGGGGAAAAGGTATGGGTAGAGTTGGGGGTTGGGGGCTGCCTGAAGTGCTTTGGTCAGGCATGAGCTACAGCAGCGCCTACACGGACACGCCAGGATCCGTGTGGCTCAGCGTCCCTTCCGACTCACCCATCTCGCACAAAGCTCACCTGCACGATGCTGGAAAGGGAATTACAGAGACCGCTATTCAGCTTAGAATTTGACACATTGCAAAATCACCAGATTTTAAAATTCTATGTATAATTGTGTTTTGTTTGTTTGGTTTTATAGTTCTTGCTTGTGTATTTTTATGTGTGTGTGTGTGTTTGTGTGTGTGTGTTGGGGGTGTGTGTGTGTGGACTCCCCTTGGATTGAGCATACCTCTGCTTTTCTCAGCTGAATCCCTTTGAGGAACCCTTGAAATTCTGACAGAAAAATGAGCACCACAGCAAGAAATCTGCTGGAAAAGACGTGGGGCGTGTGTGTGTATTCAGGTCATGTGTGTCTCCGTGTGTGTATTCAGGCCATGTGTGTCTCTGTGTGCATATTCAGGCTATGTGTGTCTGTGTGTGTGTATTCAGGCCATGTGTGTCAAGTGTG
Source organism: Ateles fusciceps (assembly GCA_036589455.1). Lineage (NCBI taxonomy): Eukaryota > Metazoa > Chordata > Mammalia > Primates > Atelidae > Ateles > Ateles fusciceps. The sequence continues at coordinate 14,699,632 of JAZHEH010000078.1, forward strand.
TGTGTATTCAGGCCGTGTGTGTCAAGTGTGTGTGTATTCAGGCCGTGTGTATCTGTGTGTGTGCCATGTCTCCAAACTCATTTCATGCTGGGGGTGGGAAGAGGAGAGGAGAGAGTCAAAGACAACAACAGAAAACGAAGCTGCACATTGCGGCTGTGAGGCCAGTGTCCTTCCCCCAAGAACCAGATGCAGATTTCAATCAATTCAATCAATGGGCAATGTTTGTCGGCCATAAAAATAGCCCAGAGGTTGCTGGTCAGCGGCTCTAAGATGGATGACCAGTGGCCCTGGAGGTCCCAAAGGTCAAAGATGACTATCACCTTAAAATGTAATCTGTGCCAGCCCCCAGCCCTGGGGCTGGTGGGTGGGGCGGCATCTGCAGCCCTGCACCAAGCCAGGCCACTCTCAGCCACAGCCTGGCAGGGGCATCCTTGGACCTGGGCCATGGGGTCTGCCTCACCCTCCTCACCCCACCTAGGCTCTACGTGAGGAAAGAGGTGCCACTGCCAGGACTCACCCATCTGGTCCCCAGAGCGAGCCTCCTCAAAGCCTCAGAAAAAGGAACATTCCAGAAGGGAATCATTCCTGTACTTGAGATGGAGATGGTACATTAAAGGAGTCCAGTGGGCAGGAGAGAGTCAGAGGCATGGTTCATCTGCCAGTCAGGGCTGGGATTTACAGATATCAGCGTGGCCAAGCTGGGACCTTTGTACCCCAGCCCAGGTGCCAGCGAGGTCGGCGAGCCCTGGCCTGAGGCTGCCGTCCTGCCCGGCAGAGAAGCTGCATATTTCTCCATCCGTCACTGCCCACCATGGTGCCCCATAGGCGGCTGCAAAAGAGCAGGGCTGCTGTTTGGCTTTCAACTTCATGTCCCTTTGCACTAGGCAGACCCTCGCCTCCTGCCACTCTGCGTGGCTGCGGCAGTTTCTTAGGTATCATCTTCATCTGTCGTGACGAGAAGGGATGATGGCAGTCATCCCTCTGTCCCTGGTGAGCAATGAGTGAGCGGCCTTGCCGTCCTCACCTTCCTCCCCTCCTTGACTAAGGCTCTCTCATTTCATTTGGCTTTTCCCTCCCTCCTCGGTCTGGAGTCACCTGCTGTGTCTTCACCCAGACATTCTTTCCTGGGCCTTCCTGCATCAGCATAGAACGGGAGCAGCGTGGGTTGCATCTTAGAGTCTCACAGCTCATCTTCAAACCTCTCTTACCTCTCCCTGCTCACTGTCTGATGAATGCCAGATTTCTTCTCCCCGTCTTTGGTTCACTGGTCTTGTTACTTTTGCCATCTTCTGTGTTGCATTCGGGCAGTGCTTAAGGATGAGAAAGGTCTGATGAGCACTTTGTTGAACTGTATTGTCTCCTAAAATGGACTGCTTCCCTTCCTGTCCACTGTTGCTGGCTGGTTGCTGGGGCTGCAGACTCGAGAGCAGGGTCTGCCTACTGGTCTGCCTATTGTCCTTCCACAAATCATCGCTGTTTGGCTATTTAATGGTCGACGTGTCACCAGAAGACGCAGTATTTCCCAAAAGTCAGGAAGCAAATAAATTATTACAGTTTAAAAATGAATCTATTTATTGATCTCCTTCTTTACACTATTAATGCTAATTGTTTTTCATGGTGCATGCATTTGGGATTCATGGAAATACATTCTTAACGAATTTCCAAACACAAAAATTATAGCAGGATAACAGATAGCACCAAATCATTCTACCATTTCTCAAAGGCCTTCTGCTCTGAAGGACCTTGCAAGAGGAGGAAGAATCGCATGTTTGTCTCTAAGATTTGAGATAGTGCTGCTAATAGTGTAGATGTGTGGGTGGACAATGTAGCTAGCTGCGTTTTTTGAGCACCTACTGTGTGCCAGGTTCCAGGCTAGCTTGTTTACATTGTTTCACTCAATCTGCACAACAGCCCAAGGTCAGTTTTATCATTTCCACTTTATTTACTCAGATACTGAGACCCAAAGAGGGTCACACATCTATCAAGTAGAGAACCCAAATACAAGCCCAATTCATTCTGGTTCTAAAGCACTTTTCCCCTGGGCCGCTCTCTGTGCTGGACTGGTATCACACTGGCTGCAGCAGCTTCATGCTAGCGGATGTGGTCCCTCTTTCTGCCTGGCCGTCCCATCAGAGTAAATCTTGGGCCTTGCTGCTGGATGAGTCCAAGTCACAGCACACAACTCACACCTCACACTGGTCTGTTTCTTCTTAACCATCACATCAGACAAAAGGCAGCATTGTGCCCTTACAAGAGGAGACCACTGTCTGTCTCTCCTTATTCCTCTGTAGTAATACTTGAGATAGACAGGCGGCCAAGCTAAAGACTATACTTCCCAGGGTTCCTTGCAGCTGAGTGTAGCCATGTGACTATCAAGATGTTAGCAGACTTGACGTGTGCCGTGAGTTTGGATGTGGACCTTGAGTTTTGATGTGTGTCTTGAGTTTGGTCTTTAAATGAAGGAAAGAGCTTATTCCCATTGTTTTCCCATCTTATTGCTCTCTGGAATTTAGATCTGATGGTAGGAGTTGAAGCAGCCATTTCAGACCATGAGACAGAAGTAGTGTGGCAAGGGCAACAGAACCAGAGGATAGATGGAGCCTGCGTCTCAGATGCTATGGAGATGGTGTCTTGACTGGGAAGTGCATGCCTGGCCTGGGCTATGAGAGAATTAAATACATCTCTGGTGTTAGAGCCATGATTATTTTCATCCTCTGTTACAGCAGCACACTTTTATCCTAACTCCTGCAACTGCCCAAGAGAGTGTGTGGCATGATGGAGGTAGGAGGCTTAATGATGAACACCCACAGATGTCCACGTCCTAGCCTCCAGAACCTGTGAATATGTCATCTTACTTGGTAAAAGGGACCTTGGAGATGTTATTTAAGAAACGTGAGATGATGAGATTATCTTTGATGGTCTTAGTGGACCCATTGTAATCACAAGAGTTCTTATGGCCCAGTGACAGGAGGATCAGAGAGAGAAGATGTTATACCACTGGCTTTGAAGATGGAGAAAGGGGCTATGAGCCAAGGAATTCAGGCAGCTTCCAGAAGCTGGAAAAGGCAAGGAAAGAGAAACCTCCCGAGAGCCTCAGCCAGCCCTGCCGACACTGAGACTTAACCCAGTGAAGATGATTTTGAACTTCTCACCTCCAGAACTGTAAAATAATAAATTTGTCTTGTTCTAAGGCACTAAGTTGGAGAAATTTATTACAGCTGCAATCAGAAATATAATGGGAGATCCAGATAAAAGGAGAATCCAGTCCATGAAGGAAAGGGCATGTTGGGGTGAAGCAATAATGCTGTTCTGCATGCTCCCAAATCCCATCAGTGATCCTCTCCCTAGCCTTCAAGGTCCAGCAGCAGCCTCCTCTCAGAAGCCTTCCTGGATCATACCAAGCAACTGGCTTCCATGCTGATCTCACTAGAGAAACTACATATTGGTATAGAAAGATAGGGCCTTCTGGGGAGAAACTGCATGTCACCCCCAATTTTGCTAATCCAGAGCCTGGCACAAGCGGGCCTTCCCTGTGGAAACACCTGGCACCATGGTTGCCATCTGAGCAGACCATGGTGCCTTGGAGCTTCAGCCATTCCAAGGAACAAAGTAGATCCAAAGGAGGAAAGAGGTACGTACACAGGCTGTGTCCCTTCCAGCCAGGCCAGTGTGTATTGGCCTGAAGGCCCAACAGGCAAGATCTATCTCTCCAAAGGGAGAAGGGACCCTCCTAGAATTGCCAGTATGGCACCTGTCTGCTCCCTCCCCACCTCCCCTCACAAGATTATGAAAACTTGACCTCACAACCCTTCCCCTGTTAAGAGAACTTGACTTTTCAATCCTCCTCACATAGAGTTCCAGAAGGCCACCACCAAGTGGTTGGAACCCACCATCCCTGCCTTAGATCTTAAGAGTAAGAAGAGTAATAATTAAAACAACTTCACCATTTGCAAAGCAACCACCACTGTGATTAGTACAGGCAGGAATCATCAATGGCTTCCAAAATTATTGCAAAAAAAGGATGATGGGGAACAGTGTCTTTACATAATCTTAAAGCATCTCCTTATAAGATACGTTAATTACAAAGGAAAAAAACATAGTTTACATAGTTTATAGTTGAGAAAACTGACAGATACTACCTTATTCATGTGATAAAAGTGAACACCACCAGGAATGACCATTATGTACCTCTTGATACACTGCACTGAGAAGGACAGTGTCACTGCTGCGGTCTCCTGGCAAAGAAGGCACAATCTGAATCTAATCATGAAGAAACATCAGGCAATCCTGAGTTGGGACTGTCTGTAAAGTAACTAACCTGTACTCTTCAAAAGTGTCAAGGTCATGAAAGATAAAGGAAGACTGAGGACCTGTCAGAGATGAGAAGAGTCTCCACTGGCATCAGAACCAAAGAAATTGTGGGGTCTTGGACTGGATCCTGCAACAGAAAAAGAACATTTGCTGAGACATTTGGTAACACTTAAGGTCTGTCACTTAGTTTTACAGTATTGGTCAATGTTAATTCATTGGTTTTGATTCTTGAATTATGATTATGTCACATGTTACCATTTGGGATGCTGAGTAAGGGTACATGGGAATTCTTTCTGCAACTTGTTTGTAAGTCTGAAATTATTTCAAAATAGTTTATTTAAAAACCTTCTCATTGTTCAACACCCGCCTATGAGTGAGAACATGCAGTGTTTGATTTTCTGTTCTTGGGTCAGTTTGCTGAGAATGATGGTTTCCAGGAGGGGGAGCATCACACACGGGTCTGTCGGGGGGGGGGAAATAGGGGAGGGACAGCGGGGGATGGGGATTTGGGGAGAGAGAGCATGGGGAGAAATGCCAGATATAGGTGATGGGGGAGGAAGGCAGCAAATCACACTGCCATGTGTGTACCTATGCAACAATCTTGCATGTTCTTCACATGTACCCCAAAACCTAAAATGCAATAAAAAAAAAATATATATATACATTAAAAAAAAAAACCTTCTCAATTGTCTGAACACTTTCATATTACTGATTTGATTGTATCCTAATTACAGTCTCTCAAGAGGGTAGCCTTATCTGTATTTACTGTGAGGAAATGGGAGATTAAGTAAGGAAAGTGATTTATCCAGGTCCACCAAAGAGAAGTGGCATGCAGACCTGAGACCTGAATCTGAATTTCCTATTTCCAAGTCCTAATTGCTTTTCCAACTAGGATGAACTGGTTTAAACCTAATATCCAATGCTACATGTCCTCATAAAAGAAGCAGGTGACTTTTTGAGAGACTTGGGTCTAACTAGGACATAGTTAACAGTCCCGCTCTGAGGGCAATTCTGGTTCCATCTGCCTTCCCTCCACCCATGACTCCACAGGCACACGCACAGCATCATCCATGATCAGAGATAGGATGACCTCTTGCCAGTCTTTGCATTCACCAGCAATTTCACCCTTCTCAAGGCTAAGACAGGGGCTCTTTCTACCAGAAATGGTGTTAATAATGCACTGGGGGGGATAGAAAAAGATGCTTGCAGGGTTCTTAGCCAGCCAGTTCAGTTCAGCAGGAACTTTGAATCCATTTAATTCTGGTTACAAATGAGTTGACTTCAGCTCCCAATGTATAAAAGAACTGTTGAGAAACAGAGCGTTGAACTTGGAGGGAGCACATTTGGGTTCTGAGCTCGGATTGTCAGGGATTTTAATCCCAGTTTTCCCAGTTTTACTGCTATCCTGGGGTAATTATTAATTGTTCCATCTTTCACCCTCAAAAATGTCCCAGTTAGGACAAGAAACTGTCTGGTCACCATACACAGTGATTATCTGGTTGAACCTTTGTTTTTCAAGGAAAGAACAGAAGGCCCGAGAGAGGTGGAGTAACTTGCCCAAGGCCACACAGCCCTTCAGCAGCAGTGTCTCCAGAGGCTGCAGTACTATTCTCAGGGTTGACTGCTTTTAACTATTTTGGTTGGGGCTTTGGTGGCAGTGCCTTCAGCCCCAGTTCTCAGTTTCATCCTTGGTTGCTTTTTCTGGAGCTCAGTCTCATCCTCTGCAATGGAAGCGGTTGCCCTGTCTTCATCGTCTCCCTCTGGGGCAGCTGCAGTAGCCTCCTAACTGGTCTCCCCATGCCCATTCTTAATCCTCTCCAATCTGCACATCAGCCAATGGTTCCTTTTAAACACCAATCTCATCATGTCCTCTTCCTCCTAAACGCCACAACCACCTTGGGAGCCCTGTGTGACCTGACCCCCTTGCAAACTACTCCCTAACCCCGCATCTTCCTTTCCCTCTTTTGCTTATAACTACTACTCTTTATCTGTCTCACCCACTGGAATGTAAGCTCCACAAGGGCAGAAACCAGATCTCTTCTGATTCAAGGTTACATCCCTGGTGCCTCTTAAATGCTCAGCACCATGGATGATCAACAAAGATGAGATGACTTAGTGAATGACTTGTAGTCCTGACATTCTGATTCTATGGAGTTGATCAGAAAACACCTTAAGGCACCCAGGACCCAGTGGTACAGTGTTTTCCCTGGAACTGATTCCTTTTGCCTGTGATGCAAAGAAGCATATAACTAGAAGAATAACCTTATAGAATATGATCTATTTAAAATGAAACATCCTGAATCCCCACGTGTCAAAACCCTATTCTCATCTGGAAGCTGCTGTGTTTCTTGTCCTGCCTTTTTAATGTCAACCTACCATGTTCATGGAACATGAACATGAACGTGGACAGGGATCATCCTGTCAGCCCCCTTCAAACAAAAACCAAACAGACGATAAAACCATTCTGGCCTTTGGACATTAGCCCTTCCAATCCCTCCATCATACAGATGAGAAAACAGATGCCCCAGAGAAGTTGGCTTTAGGATCAGGACTTGGGCTCCAGGGCTTGAACCAACTTTTTGACAGCCAGTTTGGGGCATTTCCTGGGAGAGCAGCATACCTTAGTGCACTCCTGTGCGAGAGGCCTGGGTTCCACCTTGGGACACACAGTGGACGGTGGTGCCCAGAGCCAGCCCCAGCCTGGTGCCCAATGAAACTGTCAACAGCACCTGTGAGGTTCCACATGGACTCCATGAAGTGTTCTTAAACTTTAGGTGCACACGAATCATCCAGGAAGCTTACCAAAATGCAGTTGTGACCCAGGAGGTCTGGTTGCGACCTACGGTTTTGCATTTCTAAACAGCTCCCAGGGGATACTGATGCTGCCGCTGCCCAGACCACATTATTATTAGTTATTGTTATTATTATACTTTCAGTTCTGGGATACATGTGCAGAACATGCAGGTGTGTTACACAGGTATACATGTGCCATGGTGGTTTGCTGCACCCATCAATCCATCATCTACATTAGGTATTTCTCCTAATGCTATCCCTCCCCCTAGCCCCCAACAGGCCCCAGTGTGTGATGTTCCCCTACCTGTGTCCATGCGTTCTCATTGTTCAATTCCCACTTATGAGTGAGAACACGTGGTGTTCGGTTTTCTGTTCCTGTGTTAGTTTGCTGATAATGATAATTTCCAGCTTCATCCATGTTCCTGCAAAGGACATGCACTCATCCTTTTTTATGGCTGCATAGTATTCCATGGTGTATATGTACAACATTTTCTTTATTCGGTCTATCATTGATGGGCATCTGGGTTAGTTCCAAGTCTTTGCTATTGTGAATAGTGCTGCAGTAAACATACGTGTGCATGTGTCTTTATAGTAGAATGATTTATAACCTTTTGGGTATATACCCAGTAATGGGATTGTTGGGTCAAATGGTATTTCTGGTTCTAGATCCTTGAGGAATCACCACACTGTTTTCCACAATGGTTGAACTAATTTACACTCCCAACAGCAGTGTAAAAGCGTTCTTACTTCTCCACATCCTCTCCAGCATCTGTTGTTTCCTGACTTCTTAATGATCACCATTCTAACTGGGGTGAGATGATATCTCATTGCAGTTTTGATTTGCATTTCTCTAATGACCAGTGATCATGAGCTTTTTTTCATCTGTTTGTTGGCTGCATGAATGTCTTCTTTTGAGAAGTGCCAGACCACACTTTGAATGGTATGGCAGTAGCTCAGAAATCAGTCACCCGTGTGAACTGAAAGACTGTGTCCCCCCCCCAAATACATACATTAAAACCGAATCACCAAAGCAACAGTATTGGGAGATGGGAACATTGGGAGGTGATTAGGCCATGAGGGCAGAGGCCCAGTAAATGAAATTAGTGCCCTTATAAAAGAGGCCCCAGAGAGCTCCCTCGTCCCTTCCACTATGTGAGGACACAGTAGGAAGATGCATTCTGTTACCAGGAACTGGGCCCTCCCCCAGACACTGAACCTGCCCATGCCTTGATCTTGGACTCCTCAGCCTCCAGAACTGTAAGGAAGAAATTTCTGTTGTTTATAAGCCACTCAGCTTATGGCAGTTTGTTACAGTACCTCAAATAGACTAAGACCGCCATCTTGTCCTCTGAAAGGCCAGCTAGCAAATATTTCAGGCTTTGTGGGCCAAGAGGCAAAATTGAGAATATCACACAGAGAGAAAACAAATTTCCATACATTTTTTATCGATGAAATTCAAAATATAATAATAATTGAATACAATTTTTTTTGGTAATGTGGGTCTAATAAAAAAACTGAAATTCTTTTTTTAGGAGTTCAGTAAGGAGAAAATCACCCTAAGCAGGTTTTCAGCATGAGTAATACACACTCTACCCATTTCCACCCAGACTCTTCTTTGCTATCTAATACCATATTTTACAAACAGCAAGAAATATAGGTCCCAGGAAGTGAAACAACAAGAATTGTTTTCAGTGCATTTCTGAGCCGGCAATGAAATAGGTCCAGTGTGACAGACACTGCAGCTCTGTATTTTTTGGCTAAGTTATGAATCGACACATTTGAAGTAATTCAGCCTCCCACTCACCCCATGGCTTGTCATGTGGGATGGTGGCGTTTGGAGGCTTACGTAAATACAGTTTGTAGAGGTGTTTCTCACCCCCTGGGGCTTGTGTTCCTGACGGAGGGACTGCAAGTCTGAATGGTGTAAATTGAATCTGACTTCCCCATGGCAGCAATGCTATTATGCGCAATTATGTGAATGGGAATTCGCTGTGGAAGGATCCCACAGGCGAAGGGAACAGTAGGAGTGAAGGAATCGAGGTGTGGTATTTTCCAAGAATGTGAGCATTCTGGACTGGCAAATGCTGCTGGTTCCCGTCTCTCCTCCGCACTGGGGAACCCTGGGCATCTGCCGCCTTCCTAACTCCCGCCTCTTAGATGTCCCTCGGCCCTTCCCTTTGGTGTCCATCAAAAGGACACCAAAAGGAAGGGTTGTAGTTTTGAGTTCTCAGAATGTCTTGATTAGATGTGTAGCTATCCCTGGCCTCCCTGGCACAACGATCTCCATTTTCTCAACGATGATGCACCCTGCCACCAGGTTTAGCCAAGATACAGGATCACTGTCTCCCTGAAAATCATTGAGAACTCTCCAGATCTCAGAGGAAACAGCCTAACTCTGTGCCACTGACTAAGAATGTCTTCATACTGGCCTCAGCTCACAACTGGAATCACTTCCTGCCACGTCACTGTACATTGTACAGTCTGTTTTCAAGCATTGGCTGCAAGGGGCTCAGCCAGTGGGGAAGACGATTATATTATATGACAAGGTATCAGAGGTGGATGTCTGCAGGGCTGGCTCCTCCAGAAGCCCAGTGATGTCGCTGAGGATTTACCCCAGTGAGTTGGCTTGAGCTGAGGTGGGTTCCACATAGGCCCACAATGGCTTGTGGGTTCCCAGACATCACAGATTCACACAGCTATGTCCACAAATAGAAACTTCTACTTGAATGTCTCTTTTTACTGGGGGAGGAAAATCTTTCCCAAGAGCATCCCTCCCACCTCACGGGCCAGAATGGCACTGAAGGCCTTACCTATACCACTAGGCTTTGCATGAGCATGCTGCCTTGAATTAATCAAGCTTCCATTTTCAAGGTTGAAAAGAGACTCCAGCCTGAGCACATGGTCATGTGGTACAAAGAACAGAGCCCAGTCCAGGCTTAGAATCGTGGAATAAAGGGGAACATGGCTCTGGGTAAGGGACTGGCTACATCTGCTGCTCCCTGAAAACATCATCTGCCTTCACAGCTCAGTGCCTTCAGTGACGTCTCCCCTTTGTCTGAATGTTCTTCCAACCTGGGAAACTCCTATTCATCTTTCAAGATCCAGCCCTAATTCCACCACCCCTGCAGTGTGACTGTGCTTTAAGTGGTAGAGAGCTGGGGGAAGCCTCTAGGTTCCAGCCAACAGCCTGCAAGGGCCTCCAGTGACAGCCAGCAAGAAAGTGAGGCCCCAGTCCTCACTTTCTTGCAGAAGAAATTGAATTCTGCCAACAATGACATGAGCTTTGAAGCAAATTCTCTCCACACAAGCCTCAGATGGGACCACACTCCCAGCCAATACCGTGACTGTAGCCTGTGAGAGATCTTGAGGCCAAGGCTCCCAGCTAAGCGGAGCCTGGATACCTGGTTCGGAGAAAATGTAATGCCGTGTGTGTGTGTGTGTGTGGAGACAGAGTCTCACTCTATTACCTAGGCTGGAGTGCAGTTGTGCCATCTCTGTTCACCTCAAGCTTCGCCTCCCGGGTTCAAGCGATTCTTCTCTTCAGATTCCCAAGTAGCTGGGATTACAGGTGTGCACCACCACACCCGGCTAATTTTGTATTTTTAGTAGATACGGGGTTTCGCCATATTGGCCAGGCTGGTCTGGAACTCCTGACCTCAAGTGGTCCTCCTGCCTCGGCCTCCCAAGGTGCTGGGATTACACACATGAGCCACTGCGCCTGGCCAAATGCATTTTAAGAAGTTTGTGCTAATATTGTTACTGTGTAGATAATTAACAAACTCCATTTCTCCCACCCCCTTCCAACCCATTCTCCTCATTGTAGCCGAGTGGTGTTTTCCAGCTAAATCATATCACACCTTTCAACTCACAACTTTAGGATGGCTTCTGAGTCCCCTAAGAATGCCCTTGACCATTGTCTACGAGATTCAATTCCGTCTGGATGCCTCACATGTGGCCATAGCTGGCTCACTACCGGCTGTCACTCTCCTTTCTGCCTCAGGGACTTCACATATGCTATTTCCTTCTCTAGAAGCTCTTCCCCTTACATCTGCTCTATTGACATTCAGCTCCTTTTCTTCCTGCAGAGGCCCCACGTTGATCTTGCCCACCCCTTCCCTGGGCTACTGGGTCTCAGTCTCTCCTTGTTTCTGTCATTGCTTGTGTTACAATTTGTGGTTGGCTTAGTCCTCACCCCAGTCCACTAGACTGTGAGCCCATAAGGGCAGGTGTCACAACTGTTGCCTTCCCCACTGCAATGCCAGCACCTAGTTCTCTGCCTGATGTGTGGTACATGCTCACTAGATATTTACTAGATGAATGAATGCATTTAATTCTCATCGGAATTTACCAGAATGTATATGTTCAAATGAATGTTTATCATAATGGCTCATAACTCTACAGTCAGAGGAGACATTCCCAGGGCAGATGCTCATTTCCTTTCTCTGTCCCCTCCTCCTCTGAGCTCCCATTGTATGCTTCAGGCTCAGATCACATGTCCTGGGGGAGGAAAGCTCTGGAGACCAGAGCTAGAAGATTAAAAACAAGGAACAATAAGGTGGCTAATGCCTGTAATCCCAGCACTTTGGGAAGCCAAGGTGGGTGGATCATGAGGTCAGGAGTTCAAAACCAGCCTGGCCAACATGGTAAAACTCCGCCTCTACTAAAAACTATAAAAATTAGCCAGGCATGGTGGCAGGTGCTTGTAATCCCAGCTGCTCGGGAGGCTGAGGCAGAAGAATCGCTTGAATCCAGGTGGCAGAGGTTGCAGTGAGCCGAGATTGTTCCAGTGTACTCCAGCCTGGGCATCAGAGTGAGACTCCATCTCAAAAAAAAAAAAAAAAAAAAAGGAATGAAATGAGGGATGGATGGAGCTCAGGTGGCTGGGATCCAGGGAGGCAGAGCTGGAGGAAGCACTTAAGGAAGCAGACAGAAGCCTGAGATGCCAGGGAGGCAACCCAGAACCCAGTGCCTGTGTGCACAGTGCAGGTATCTGGCTATGCACAACCATTGAGCATTGCTCCAGGTTAAACCATCAGAAGGAGGGGTTGCCTGTGTGTGTACACTATGGATAATGGGCCTCACAACATCCAGCACATTAGCTAGATAGCCTTTGAGATGCATAAAGGATGTGAGTGCCTGCACCGTATTAATTTCACCCTTGCTAGAAATGCCTGGAAAATAATAGGCATTCAATAAGTCATTGTGGAATAAATAAATGAAGATTGAATTTTGAGGTCCTTGGTTTTTTATTGAGGTCAATATGAGAATAAAGCATGTCTCTTCCGCTGCTATAAAGCTGGCCTTGATGATAGCGTCCATTGATGGAGAGGAAAGAGCACTTTGGATTTTAATCCCAGCTCTACCACTTTACTAGCTGTGTGACCTTAGGTCAGTTACTTACCCTGTCAGTGTATCAGTTTTCTAACCGATACAAGGTGGGCTAATTCAGAATTATTGAAAGACTTACATGAAATTGCATATGTCAAATGCCTAACACGGCCTCCAAGCACATCTGGACCCTCAACCCCTTGGCTTGTCAGAAAAGAGACCTAAGATGTGTTTGTCACAGAGCCACAGCCTGGGGCCTGCCGCAGCGCAAAGCTGAGGCTAATGGATGTGAGTATGGAGGAGTATTATGGTTTGCTCTAGCAAGTTCTGATATATTCCATTACTTCCTGGAATGAGATTATCAGGGATGGGGAGCTAAGGCTATGTAAACCTGGTATGTGACAACAGAGACTGGAACGGCCCCTGTACTGGCACGGGGTGCTCTTTGCTGAACCTGGCCAAGTAGAGAAAAGTAAGTTTTGTAATACTTCTCTGTTCAAGTCACCTGGGAGGCAAACCATTTTTCAATCTTAAGTTTCGGAAGTATGCTTTATATGTATTGGTGACTCAAGTTTGGCTGTAGGAGAGGAAGCTCTCCTTAGATGTTGCTAAGGAGTCCCTCTGGCTTTCACATTCAGCCTCTAATGGGTGATTAATCACCCTTCAGCTTTTCACTGTCTTTTTCCAGAGCAACCCCACAACAGTCATCCAAATCTATTGTCTTTATAATTTCTCCTTTCCCTTACTTCTCAATGCCTGCCACGTGGTATCCTCCAGCAAGTCCCCCTCCATCAGTAAGTCATCCAAGTATCATCAAGGAAAGTTTTAACAATTGTGCAGCCTCGCGTGTCAGAGGCTGTCCATGAGGGCCCACCACCAGTGAGGGGTCCTTCTTGTCATAGGTCAATGGATGGCTCAGCTCCCAAACTCCGTTTTAGAATCTGTTTTCTTGGGCCACTCCTGGTAGGTCCTTTGGGATGCAGACTGTGTGTGAGAGGGGTCTGCACATAGGAAGTTTATGGAGCAGTGTTCTCAGGATCAACATCTGTAGGGAAATGCTCAGGTCTGGGCAGAGAGAGAGGTTGAGCTGGGAGGCAGTTCAATGAAGGCTTCAGTCAATGCTCAAAGGAGTTCTGGAACTGGGATGGCCTTTCCAAGTGGTTTGAAATGGAGAAATGGAGCTCAGGGATGAGTCTTTTTTTTTTTTTGGCAGTCTCACTCCGTCGTCCAGGCTGAAGTGCAGTGGTGGGATCTTGGCTTATTGCAACCTCCACCTCCTGGGTTCAAGTGATTCTCCTGCTTCAGCCGAGTAGCTGGGATTACAGGTGCCCACCACCACACCCAGCTAATTTTTGTATTTTTAGTACAGACGGGGTTTCACCATGTTTGCCAGGCTGGTCTTGAACTCCTGATTTCAAGTGATCTGTCCCCCACCCAGGCCTCCCAAAATGCTAGGATTACAGGTGTGAGCCACCACACCCAGCTCAGGGCTGGGTCTTTAAACTTCCTTCCTGACCCATCATGGGATGTGCTTGTCTCCCAGGAAAGGGAACACGACCTTGCCTGAGACAGTCTCTTTAAGGAAGGACTCAGCACACAGCTGTTAGAACGCTTCAGTCCTGTGGTAGGATTTGGACTGGGGTGGGGAGGACCTGGGCAGTGCACTGTGTCAGGCATTCAACTCACTGTGCTAGTCACACACTAGAATCTAGGATTAGGAGCACACACAATTTATTTTTAAAACAGGGAAAACTCAAAAAAGAAAAAAAGAAAGAAAATGAAACATGGAAAATAACACAAAGCTGGAAAAATCTTTTATTAGGGTTTTTGACACGGATTTTGAGTATCCTTTGGCACAGGAGTCTGGTTTTCTGAAATTGCAGTAATGGCTGCAAAGTGAAGAACTTTCTGGATTGTTGGCAATATCTACCAATGTCCTTCAGGTTGTAGGTCTGAAAGGAGTTTATACCCATTCCAGTCACGAAAAACTTTGGCTTCCATAAGTTCCTACCTTATAACATCCCCAGTATCCTCCTAATTAATTCCTATTTATTTGTTAAGGCCCAGCCCAAATGTTTCCTCTCTGGGAAACCTAAAGACACCAGCTCCTTAGAATTGATCACTTCCTGTGTTCTCACTGCTCTCGGTCTTAGCATTTATTCCAGCGTTATGGTTCTTGGTGAGAATGTGAGCTCATCAGCAAGAGGAAAATAAAATGAAGAACATATGCTTGGCATATTCTAAGGTTCAGTAAAAACTTGCTGATTGAATACAAATAATGTTTCATTGTCTTATCTTTATTCATATCTAAAATAAAATAAATACCAAAATACATGCCAATGGAGGAAACTGGTTGGTTGTGGCTGAAGTTATCACTGATTCCTCAAAAAGAAAGATCGCCGCATTACATTTAGGACTCGTATTAGCATCAGGGATGGCTTTGAGTTTCTTAATGAGTTTCTTCCAAATATGCATCTATCAAGATTGAATAATACTCTGGACAAAGTGGTCTTTCACTAAAACCTGAAGTGCCACTGGGTGTGTCAAGTTTTAGAGCATCAGTCCCCAATCTTTTATTGCACAAGGGACCAGTTTCGTGGAAGACAATTTTTTCACAGAGGGTGGTGGTTGGGGACGGTTTTGGGATTATTCAAATGCATTATATTTATTGCGCACTTTTTACTTCTATTATTTACATTGTTATATATGTACAAATGTATATATGTTTTAAATATATATATATATATATATAATAAAATAATTATACAACTCACCATAATGTAGAATTAGTGGGAGCCCTGAGTTTTTTTCCTGCAACTAAATGGTCCTGTCTGGGGATAATGGAAGACAGTGCCAGGTTATCAGGTACTAGATTCTCATAAGGAGAGTGCAACCTAGATCCCTCGAATGCACAGTTCACAATAGGATTCACGCTCTTAGGAGAATCTAATGCCACACCTGATATGACAGGAGGCGGAGCTCAGGCAGTAATGCAAGTTACCGGGAGCTCTATAAATACAGATGAAACTTTGCTGGCTCCCCCACAACTCACCTTCTGCTGTGCAGCCTGGTTCCTCACAGGGCACCGACTGATACCAGGGGTGGAAGACCACTGTTTTAGAGAATACATTTCAAATTTGGGAAAACTAAAGCACTAAGTCATTATGATGCTAACTTGGAACAAGAAGATACTGGCAACAGAATCTGCACATTGTTTCCTTTGCTTGGGTGATTCCATGAAATCCACTCTATAATACTTTGTCCTGAGTATTATTCAATCTTGATAGATGCATATTTGGAAGAAACACATTAAGAAACTCGAAGTCATCCTTGATGCTAATACTAGTCCTAAATTTAATGCGGCGATCTTTCTTTTTGAGGAATCAGTGATAACTTCAACCGCAACCAACCAGTTTCCTCCACTGGCATGTATTTTGGCATTTCTTCATGCCTACAAATTTTGGTGAGAAGTGGGATGGCAACACAGCAATATGGCAAAGCAGCTGGGGAATACAGACAGAACCACGGGAGCCCTCCTTTGGATAGGATGTCTAGACTTATTTGTGGAGTCCAGATAGAGATGAAAACATAAAACAAAAACCCAACAGTTTTCCAAAGAACACAGGTAATCTTGTTTATCCATTATCAATAAGGACTCCTGTCTCCTAAAAATACTAGCTTACATCTATTGAGTGCTTCCTATGTGCCCTTCTCTCAAGCATTTAACAGGTGCAATACAATGGATTTTACAAATGCAGCACACGTTTACTTGATACCCCTACAATTCAAGCATGTGCTAGACTCCTGGTCTTCTCTGGGAAATCTCAGAATATTGAGGAGGTTTGGCTGGCTGCGTTTTTTGAAACAAAACAAAATAAAAATTTTCAGCCTGATCTGTCTCCTCAGAATAGAACGGAATTTATTAATAAGAAGGTATATAACTAGAAGCTATATTTTCACTGTATTTTTAATACTCATTAATTAGCATATGTTTACAGCAGGACAGCAGGCCTGATGATGTACTTGAGATACTTAGGATTCCTTTGTCCTTCTGAGCTTGTCTGGAAGGTACGGGCATCATTGGCTTCTTAGTTTTCTTATCAGCAGAGAAGCAAAGAATCTATATCCATCTGATGGAGGTATTTGTCTACAGAATGAATGGCTCTAATCTTGCTGGTAAGAATGAATTGTTTACCATCTTCCTAGAGGTGCGTAAACCTCTCACTCAGAAACACACTAATTAGAATATCTTCATAAGTAATTTGCTTAAAGGGACTTGGGAAAATAGAAAAAAATTAAGTTCTAGGTATAAGAACTCTTTTCTCATGCAAAGGATTGAACCGAATGTGAAGGAGGATCCAGGATTTACAATGTCATTATGGCAGAATCAACATGAATTGCAAAACCAAATTTTGAGATGTTAACACAAAACAATGTAACCACTAAAAAAAAAAAAACAAAAAAACAAAAAACAAACAAAAAAAAATTGTAGCCAAAAGGTGTACAGAAGCAGGAAGTCTGAATGCCTCCTGAGCATTCAATATCATGGTGCTATTGCTACAACATTTAAGTTTTGACTAAAGAGAGATGAGCACCTTGAAATACACCATTGTGAGGTTGGTTCATTAAAGGAAAATTACAAGCACAAAACTGTAGTCTTTTTTTTTTTTTAATTCTGTAAACAACAAAAAGAACTGAACATCTAATTTTTGAAATTCTTCTGGCTTTTCTTTTTGACCTTTGGTATTTGTATGTATTGACAATCTATAAACCATTGCACAAAAACACCTTGAAGTGTCAGGCTTTAAAAATGAGTCTTCTTTTCTCTTTCTCTTGTGCAGCTTGGATTATCTTGGCCTTGTCAAAATACATTCTCTAGTTAGAGGGTGGAAATATTTCCCTCCTGGCTCCAAAGTATTGATTTTCTTCAACACTCAGCTCTGTCCGTCAGCCGGAAGGGGTGAAAGGGGAAGTTCACCCAGCACTGCTTGACTTTACCTTCCTATTAATGTCACGCCCTTTCCACAGTTGATTAGTTTATGTGATCGCTAATCATATAGAACTGTTATTGGCCCTGTTTTCCCTATAAGAATACATTTAAGTCATGAAATGTTAAAACATGTCCCGGGACCCACAGTGGGCATTTGATTGGGCCAAAGATGCCTCAGACCACTTCTGTAATGTTCACCAAATTCTTATAGAATATTATACTATTACATGATAACTGACTCAATTCAAGCTTTTCTGTGTTATCTGAAATAATTAAGAGAAAAGAAGTACATACACTACATACACATAACACTCTATGAGCAATAAGGACCTATTCCATTATTCTTGCTTTTTCTGAAAACCAATTACACCCTTTACTTCAGGGATTAAAATTCAACTCCAAACTGAGTATGAAATGCAATGAGTTTAATGATCTCAGCCCAGCTCCCGAGAGGCAGCCAACCCATGCCATCCAATCTGACAAGATATGATTTGGTGCCATTAACAGTCTATCTGGGAGCATGTGGGGTAGAGATAAAGCAACAGACATGCAATGCCCCTGCCCAAACCACAGAGGGTGCCATTGAGTTTCTGGAGGGAGAATTTCTCTCTGGTTGTCTCACTTCTGCTCTACTGTCCTCTGGGAATAAGTTGCCTTTCCCAAGCCAGCTCTCCAGGGAAATGAATGATCAGAGGCAGCAGGGCGAGGGGAGCATACAGATTTCAACTGAGGATGTTTAAGATGAGTGAACACCAGAAAAGGTAATAATGTGAGAAAAACAGTTTCCAATACAATTGTTTTATTTAACACATATATGTACACAGGAACATTCAGCACACATATAATCTATTAAGTGGAATCATTAAGAAATGTCTGTTGAGGCAGAAATTTTAATTCACTTGCTGTACACAGGGAGTTCCATCATTACATTTTCATACAGGTGTCACGTCATGTCATCTTTTGCTTGTAAATTACCAATGAAGCCACATATGTCTCTACATATACAAGGACAGGTCCAACTACAGTGCCAATGAAATCAATAAAACATTAAAGGGGTACGCTGGGATGACAATGCAGAGTTTACCTCAGTGCTGAGAAATCTAAGCTGGGATGAAGTTTGGGACTGTGGCTACTAAAATAGCCAAGGAGAGATTTATATTAACAAGAATGCAGGTATTAGTTTAGCAGTCAGAGATGACCTAATCATCAAACAGCATCCACCCCAGGGTTTTGCAGCCATAGCTTTCTACTGGCCTTGGCTGTCAGTGCAGACAGAATACGTGAGAGGCTGGTCCACCCCGTGGCCCAGGGCTGGTGCCCCTCTGGGGCTCCTGACTTTGTCTTCAACCTTTGTGGCGGTGGGAGCCATCCGTGTGTTGCGGTGGGTTGCCTACCACTCCCACACCTCTTTCCTGATGCACAGAATATTTTGTCAAACAAACACAATGCTAAGGTATACATTTACCTCATCATTCCAAATAGAGATGTAGTCTACAATAAATTAATTTCCATTTAACTTCATAAAGTAAACATATGTTGGGTCTAGAGAAGACTCTGGGTCACTGGAAGACAGAGTGAGCCTTTTAGTTGACCTTACGTTTCTCTATCTGTACCAGACACGACAGCATGTTCACTAAACAAAGTCTACGCTGTATAGGTCTTTGTTCCCCCTTGGAAACTACATATATAATCTTTATAAATACAATGTACATGCATGTGCATAAATTCACGTTTGAAAGAACACCCAACTCTAAAACCAAGGAACAGTATAGATTTGCCATCAATGGAAATAATATCATATCAATATGAAGGAGATGTTCTAGTGGTCTTAATTTCTTAATATGTTCTTTAAAAATCTGTTTCGGTGAAATAACCAATGTTTGTTCCTAGACCTTGATCCTCCTTTTCTGTATATTAGATAAACTCTGACAACCTAAACTTTTAAGACTGAATCCTCCTGTTATCATTTCGGTTCCTTTGTAAACTTCACATATTTTCTCTGAATTTAACAAATAATTTTCTATTTTTGCATAATAAACGATTGTGCCCAGCTAACCAACCAATCAACAATTAGCCAACCAAACAACCCCCCCACAACTATATACAGATCAAGGTTTGTTAGGAGCAATTCATACAAAATACTATTCTGTCAATTTTGGTCATTATGAGCTAGAACCAGCACAATTAGACATAAGAAAGTGACCTAGTTAGAGCTTACTTAGAAGTGAAATGAACACCCTCATTGCAATGTTTGCTCAAACAAATTGAGAGCCCACACATTTTTATTCACACTCCTGAACATTCGTGCCATAGTTATGACTTTGCCAGAACACTTGTTTAAAAGAAATACCTTATTAGCTTTCCTTTAGTTGATAGGTAGTAGTTTGAAGGCTGAGTTATAATAATTTCGTAACTGACACATGCCACACATATAGGAAGTACAGGATTACAAGGTTTCTGGGGGAAAGGGGTAAGCTCTTTCTTCAATAGGATCTGTAGCAGTAGATAGGAGAGTCTTCATTTTAGGTACACGCTATGCTTCTGAACTCGGCTCTTTATCACCAAAGTCCCTTCGAGAGATTAGTTACAGTGACTGGGTAACTACATTAATTAGATCATAAGGAGTAATCATTTTTATTTTACACTACTAAATATACTATCAATTAAGCAAGAGATGAGCACTTTGGAAGGCTGAGTGTCTGGAAAACTATTTTCTGCAAGGAAAATTTTTTGTGTATGTATTTTCTCATGAATCTCAAATCAGTTAGCTGTTGATAAAGAAGGTAGTAGCTAAACCCTAGGAAACTGGATTGAGTAATTTCCTAGCAATCACCAGAAGAAAAGAACATGTAAACACAGAATCTTTTTGGTAAACAATATTTTAGGAAATTCAAAGGGCAATAATTTCCACCATGAGGACTGCCACATGACCTCAACACCCAGTGTCAGAACGGCCAGATTCAAGCAGCACTTCAGAGATGGGGCTGAGATGGCTAAAAATGCTGATCTGGGCTGGGAGTGAAATCACAGTGTTTATTGATTTTTGTGCTTCTGTTGCACCAAGCAACAAGAGCGTTCCCAGGAACTGCAGGCTTTCACCTCCCATCTCTGGTAAGGAAAAACTACCTGGTGACAGGATGGCCACATCCTGCAGAGCGTGTGTATGTGCCTCTGAATCGATAGATGGCCCAAGCAGGGTCTGCCCCCGAGAAGCATGCACAAGTGACAAGACCCGGCCACGCCCTTGGACGGCACTGGGGTGGGCAGGCCCCGGGGGAACAATCTGGTGTGAGGAAGGACAGAGCAACATCGGCTTAGAGAATTTAGAGAACTAAAACACAGTCATGGCGGCAGGCAGCAGCGTTAGACCATGAAGCGGTGCTCCTTCCCATCATGAGCCATGAGGATGACGTTGCGGTTCGAAGTCCAGATGAGCCGGGCCAGCTTGAGGGCATTGTGGGAGCCGGGGGACGCGGGCTGCACAGGGGGCACCTGGTAGGTTTTAATGCAGCGCAGCTGAGGTGCCGAGTTCAGCATGCCAATGCTTCCCAGCAGTGACGTGTTCATCTAGAGGGACAGGAGAGCACATGTGTCACTTGAAGAGCCTCTCCGTTTCCCTATCACAGAGATTGGGTCGATCTCTTCTGGCCACTTTCTCCTCCGTCATGGCTATTTTCCTTCACCTGAGCTTGTTCTTAACCTCTCAAAGGTTCCTTTTGGTGTGCTTGGAATGGTTCTGATGCTGTTACAGTAAATGCAGAAATCTAGAGGAATTTTATGGCGGCAGAAATCTAGAGGAATTTTATGGCGGCAGAACCTGACAATGGGAGAGTCCATGGAGCTTTAGGAAGAGAGCTAAATTATAGCTCTCAATAAAATGGTTCATTTAGACAACACAGGTATTTGGAAATTGTGGGTATTTAAAACTGCAGACCTTTATGTTCTTTACAACAATGCTAACTGCATTCCCTGAAGGATGAGTCAATGAAGACAAGCTTTGGGATTCGTAATTAGTTCAAGAAAATGAAGCAAAGTTAAGCAGTAGACAGAGGGACAGTTTACTGGATCAAACAAAGCTCAAAACCCCTCCCACCCCCATTTCCCACCTACTAATACCTTCACTTCTCACTTGCTTTTTAAAAACTTGCTGTCTGGAAAGCTCTGGCTTCTTATAAAGTGCAGAACAAGAATCAATTTCATCTCAACACTATGTCTGTGCCTCACTGTTTTGCTATCATACTAAGGAGAGTCGCTCTTAATAGTTTATTGACAATACCTTTTTATCAATTGATGATTTCTGCTTTTTGGCAGTTTTTCTGGATTTGATTTAAATTTTAGGTTTTCTTAATCCATTCATATAAATGAAAAATCACATGGAAATTATGAATCATGAACAACAATGCATTCAGACTGAAGTGCTAAATATTGAATGGCAGTTGCCTAAGTGAACTGTTTCCTAAGCAACTGAGTCTGAAGGTTTCTTTAGATTCTAAATATTACTTAAAATGTTTTCAATAGCATCATTTGTGCTATTATAAAATCACATGGAAAGAATACTGAAAATCAGGAAAGAAGCCTCAGAAATAATATTTTTTCTTTGCATTAATTTTCATTTCCAATGCTTCTCTCCAGTATAACCTCCACCTCAATGTGTAAGATTCTAGAGATTTGCATGAAGCATGCAGATTATGATCCAACATCTACAAATGGTTGCTCCATGGAACTCTGGCAAATCCTAGGACATTTAAGATGTGTTATCACTGATATCATCCCCTGCATGTGGATCAGTGCAAAACACAAGCCATTCCTTTTTCTAGCCCTTCTCAGCAGCAGGATGGTGTCAGAGGGCGTAAATCATGGCATCTCTAGCAGAGTGCGTGCAGGCTCCACTGACATTTTCACAATTTAAATCATCTTGAGTAATAACCCTTTTAAGATGACTAATGTTACTGATTTTCCTGCATTAATAATAGTGCCGAACACAACACAGAGGTGAAAAAAAATCACTAGTGTCCGAGGTCACATTTTAAAACCAAATGTATGGTTATTGTTAACTCTTTCTGTTAAAGTTCGGTTCCCGTTTTCAGCCAGGCGGTTCCTTACTGTCACCCTTTCAGAAGCTTGTTTCTCTGCTTCCTTCTCTCCTTTTCCCAACAACTTCACAAAAGATAAAAATCAAGGTCTTATGGCTTTCTTGGGTGCTTCCAAATAGTTAAAATACAAATAATGATGATGAGGTTGATTTGATAGTTTTCACTTACACAAAAAGAACAGCACGCAGTAATTTAGTCTCTCAAAGAGAGATCCGAATGACCCAGAAGATTGCTGGTTAACATTAACTGGCATCAACAGGCATCGTGTGTTTTAGAAAAAATGTAATTTCTCAGTTGATAAATAACTACAAGGTATTTTTCATTCTTTATAGATTTTCTATGAATACATGTACAAAGCTTGACTTCTGCTGGTAACTCAAAATGCAAGGGGTATATAAGGCTCAGACACTTCCTTATTTTTAATTCCTCTCTTCAAATTTAGCCACAAACAAAAAATGAGTTAAGAGCTAAACATGAAATGGGAGAGAATATCTCATGGGAATGCTATAAAGATTTTAGAAAAGGCCAGTACAACTGCGTTCCTCTTACAACCTGAGCCATCCCTACTTTGAAAAATGCCTTTGGTTGGGTCATATAGCCTTCCTGCCTCAGAACAGGGATATGTGAAATTCTATAAGGGACATAACTATTATAGTTGCACACAGTTGAAACGATAAAGACCCCCATGTTCACTAAAATTCAATGCTCATGATCATCCTTTCCCTGTGACCTCTTCAAATTTGGCATGAATCTTAAGTATTATAGTAAGTGTATTAATTTTTCCAATAAATGAGGCAAATAACTTTGAAACAACTATTTTGTTATTCAATATTAATGCTTTTTTGGCCAGCAAATGGCTACAAATGATGCTCAAGTGAGGACATCCTGAGTCTTGAATGAATGCAAACTATGCGGAATTATGAGGTTTGGTAACATTCATTTTTTTCTTGATTACAAAGATAGTAACTACTCACTGTGGAAAATTCAAATAATAGAAGTACAAAAAAGAAATCAAAAATCCCCCTGAAATCTCATTTCCCAAAGACGGTCACTGTTAAAATTTTGGTAAACAACCTCCACATATACATAAAGATGAAGAGGAGTAGATTTAAAAATTTTATATAAACAAGCTTATATTAAAATGTAGTTTC
The DNA here is from genome assembly GCA_036589455.1 of Ateles fusciceps. Lineage (NCBI taxonomy): Eukaryota > Metazoa > Chordata > Mammalia > Primates > Atelidae > Ateles > Ateles fusciceps. Next base: position 14,723,298 of record JAZHEH010000078.1, read on the forward strand.
ATAATTTGCTTTTTTTGTTCAATAAAATGTTGAGGGCAACCTTCTCTTGTTAATGACTACAGATTTACATTATTCCTTTTAAATGGCTGAAGAGTATTCTACTATATAATGAAGTAAATAAAAATAAATGAAACCAGTATCTACCTAATTTATTATTAGCATTTCTGAAAGAGGATATTTGTTGGACGTGGTGGTAAGATTTAGGTGGGAGAATTGTAACTGTATTTCATTACCAAACTCCTCCTCTTGCTCAAATACCAATGGATACAGAGAAGTGAAATAGTCACATTGTAGAAACATGGGGTTAGAAAATCAAAGGGCTTGATTGCCAAATTACATCATTCGTAGATGAGAATGTCAATTCACTCAAATGCAACTCTGGCTTTTTTCTCCCCTTCAAAAATAAATGCTTCACAAAACTGGTTCTGTGAAGATTATTTTCTGAACACACAACACACACACAGATATAATTCATCACAACAGGAAATGTTTTAATGCTATTCTCAATGTAAGTAATGCTGCACACAGACCTTGCTAAGTCACTTGAGTAATTATTCAACCAATATTTCTCATTAACACTCATTTCTCAGCAAAGATTTTAATAGCTGATAGCTTTAGTAAGGTTCTGTATTAATAAGACTTCATTAAGTTTTCAAAATATATTACAGTACATTTACTGGAATAATATAAAAGTACTCTCCTACATCATTACAAGAAAACAACATGTATCTAAATAAATCAGCAAAGCCCATTTGGGGAAAGCAGCAGTAGATCTAATACTGTTTTTGGACTCTCTTTAATTCAAGTAAGACAATGACACTTCTGGAAGAGCTTTCATCGTATTGTCCTGAGAAAGCTGAAATAACCTGTTTTTGTATCTTTCCTTAAAATTTCAAGACTGAGGTGGGTATAACCTAAACATTAAGAAATGGGCTGCATTTTAAATTCTGGCATTGGTTTTAGAGGCAAAAATGACCTGGGTGCTGCCTGGGCTGCTTTGACTCTGGCATGTGCAAATAATATGAAGCAGCCTTTGGAATAGGTGAGCTTATGGACTAAGAAACGTGCTGCAGCCCCACTGAGTGCAAAGCCACATGTCCAGGCACACAGATGTTATGGCCTAAGAAATGTGCTGGAGCCCCCACGGACCTGTGTGCAAAGCCACGGGTCCAGGCACATAGATGTTATGGAGTAAGAAATGTGCTGCAGCCCCACTGTGTGCAAAGCCACGTATCCAGGCACACAGATGTGAGTGCATTTGGCGAAGCCCAGAGTCAACAGCAGAAGCCCTCAGAGAGGGGCTGGAAGACGAAAGATGTTATCTCAAAAGGAAGCAGCTGTCTAATAAACGAGCTTGGTCTCTAGGTGAAAAGCATGTGACCCATAATCCCATCGACCTGGACAGTAATTTTGATATAAATAGAAAAATATTCAAGGAAGGGATGAGCACATCCAAATAAAACCTTGAAGATCTAAGGGGAAAAAGATAATTTACCATTTAGAAAATCCCATTTAAAATATTCCAGAAAATACTGGAGAAAGTTTCAAATCTGGCTACTATCTGAGCTATTCCTTATGTAACAAATTGTTTTCTTAGCAGAAAGAAAGTTGGACAAAAGAGATGTTTTCTCTGTTTATTCCAAAGAAGAAACCTTTGACAGAACACAGGTTTCCGGCAAACAGGGACCCATGACTTACTGATCTCTGTGTCTCTAATGCACAGGCCAGTACCTACCACTCGGTTACCCAATAAATGTGGAATGAGTGGAGCTTTATATAAATATTCCTCCGAGATCCCAAGAGAACAGGAAATAAAAGAAAATTTTTATCAAAGTACAGCTGACATAACAGAGGCCATGGAGTTAGACATGAGTGGGGTGGGGTGGGGGGGTGGGGGTGGGGGTGGGGGAGACAACAATCAGTAGGTAAACTCCTTAAAGAACCACTGCTGCAGAAACCCAGTTTATGGCCACCTAACAGAATCACTGAGGAATTTCAGGAGTGGTAAACACCAGTGCTGTGGTTACTCACGAGGAAAATGAGGGCTGGGTGTGATCCCTGATAAAGAGAGCTTAATATGAGCGAATTAAGATGCTGGAGATATATTCTGGAAGAAAGGCTAATGAGAAAATAAACTGGAAAACTAAATTAGACAAAAGAAGTCTGTGACAGATTTTGAACTTGTCATGCTTTAATAGCATGTTGTTAATTAAGTAATTTATTGTATCCGTTTTACATTTTATTACCTATTGATTTTTTTCAACTATCACCCAATTGTGCTGAAGACTTGTTTAAACTTTCGTTTTGTTTTAGCTTCCAAAGCAATAAACTGAATCTCATAAAACACAATGGCATCCTAAGAAAGTAAAGGTAACAACAAAATTTTAAATTAACTTTTTTGGGGGTGTTGGTAATGTTTAACTTTTTGATAATTATCAGGACTAAAAGAGTAAAGTCATTAAAAAGAAGACGGGATAGCAATTAAGCAGTGACAATAAAACACATTCTATTGCCAAAACTAGTGGCTCAAAATTAATATTCATTTTATTCAGAATTAAAGACAGGCATTCTCATGAACTGCTTGCCAAAGACTATTTGAGATCTTATGAAATGCTTTGAATAGTTTGAGAATTATGAGTATTACGTGAGAAATTCAGAATGCAATGAAAAATGAGATAATCACAAAAGGGACATGAGGTGTACACAAGGAAAACACCTTATTGTCCTATGCCCCACACCCTGCTAGAGTCACAGACCCAGGGACCTTGTGTGAAGGCCTCATATAAATGAATGGCTGGAGCCAGTGAGGCTTCTCCTGCCTGATTCCTCTTGGGTCAGGCCCTCAAACACGCCCACTCTTGCTCACGGCTACTCGTGCACCTGCGCCCCCTTAACCACCCATGCCTCCTGAAGCACTGTGAACATCCAGCCCTTCCTACACATCACTCAAGCCTCAGCTTAGGTGTCACTTCCTCTGGAAAGCCTTCCCACAAACTTACTCTCAGGCTCCCCTTGGACCATAATTGCTTATTTATGTACGTCTACTCCAGACTGCAAGCTCCATGAGAGCAGAAGCACCTCTTCCAGACTGCTAATTGTATTCTCGGCACCCTGCACGCTAGTGCCTGGCATATCAGCAGCAATCAATACAGACTGGAGGTCTGCTGAAAAGAGGGAGGGAGGGCAGGAAGGAGGGCCGGCAGATAGGCTCAACAGGAAGGCTTACTACCAAAGGCATATCATGCAGTATACGCTTTAAGACCCTGGAGCATCTACCCTTACCTGCCAAAAAGAAATGTGGCTGTCGGTGTTTGAGTAGGTGGCGAGATATCGTCCATCAGGAGCAAAAGACACTGCAGTGATTGGTCCCTTGTGTCCATGGATTGTCTAAAATAAAATTCAGACATCAATAATGGTAAACATTCCGCAGGACAATGACAAATACACACACAAATGCATTCAATGTTGAACAAGTTGCATCATGGGTATTAGATGCTGTTATCTTGTTTATAAAATTCAGCTTAGAAAAATAAGCAAAGCAACCGACGTTCTCTCATTGAGGGAACTCTCCAAGGACTCCAATCTTATTCTGAGGTGTCCACCTGTCTCCTAGTTGGGAGGGCAGCATGAGCTCAAAGAAAAAGCATGTATTAATGGGCAAACCAATGTGCTAATTCATTTATGTCCATCACAGGGGAGAATTTTACAATTAAAAAGGTAAGAAATGGATACCAAAAGTATCCAGGAACCTTGCTCATCTGAAATAAAAAAACAACCAAAGCTGTATTATAAAAATCCCTGTTGTGGAAGGAGTTAAAGACTATGATTCCATCTCCTTAATAATCATGCTTTATGCTTCATTTTCCACCAATAACACTGTGTTTAAATGCATATAGCTGCAATTAGTAAATATACATCCACACAAGTGGGAGGTTTGGGCACACCTATAAATCAAATACCATTAAAAACAAGTTAACAGGGATAGTTTTGAACTTCTGCCAAACAGCTATCATTGATTTAACCATGAATAATAAAAAGGAAGTTGTATTTTAGACTAGGTCTTTGATAGAAGGTCCTCTCTAATAAAAACAATACTCAAGTCTGATGATATTAATAATTACAGAAGACACTGGATACTAAGCAAATTAGCATAATATTGTATTAATCTCCCTGCACTCAACTATTAAAAACCATACTTCTGCCACATTAACCAATATTCAATCTGGCTTACAAGCTGTAGGTTGGTCTCCTCTCTTTGTCTAGAAAGGAATCGGAAATATGTGCCCTTAAAGACAATCCAGGACAGGTTGGCTTCCAGCTGTCATTTTTGATAAAGAATTGTGAACCCTGAATCTCAGTGGGGAGCATCACGCTTGTTATCTGATTCGGCTCATATATACTGTACATTTCAGACAACTTTTTTCATAATACATATTTGAATGCCTAAGATGAGGAAGACGACAGAAAACAGGTCTAGGGACACAAGCACATGCCTCACTGCCTTTGCATTCTGTCCTGTCTTATTATTAGACTGCCAAGGGACTGTGGTGTCCCAAATAACACTTGTTTTCTAACACTCAAAAAAGAGTTACGTTGGTACGGAACTGGGCTTTGGGCAGGGGAGAAAGCACTGATGTGAGCCAGACTTCCTGGATTTGCATGTGAGCTCCACTAGGTACTACTGTGGAACCTAAGGCCATGGGATTTAAGGCACTTAACATCTCAGAGTACCCATGTTTCTAAAGTAAGAACGATGATGATGATAATATCTAGCTCAAAGAGCTCTGTAAAGTTTAAACGAGGTAATACATAGTGTTCTGCACAATGCATGGCACATAAGAATTCAATACTTTTAACATTTTTCTTACTCCTGCTTTCGAGATGACCAGACACATATAAACAGTCATATAACTTAACCACTTGAGTATACCATTCAATGAACCCCTCTCCAAAACGATGCCTTAATCACATATCTCAGCATCAGCATCACGTACTGTAGCAGGTTGCCTACAAACATGGACTTCAGACTGTGGCATGTGATTAAACAGATGTGATTACTCATGATGCTGGCCCATAAATACACTAATTTAAGAAATGGATTGCACTTGCTGAATAATTATCACAAGAAACCAGCTTAACATCAACTATTCTGGAATGAGAATTAGGCAGGAACAAAGCTTTTAACCAATTAAATCAGAAAAACTGGTCATTCCCACTTCCTAGGTCAGTTTAATGAGCTCATTGGGAAAGCATTTTTAAAATCAAGATTCAGTCTGCTAAAAAGTCTGAAATTCTGTTGGGCCAATCTAAAGCCATTTTGTGGTTAATATACTGAACAGTAAGGCCCTGACTTATAACAGAGGTTGCAAACTCAAAACCCTTAAACTGAAATCAGATCATAAATGTGTTTGGTTTGGCCTGCAAAAACGCAAAATACAAACTTTTTTTGAGCCCATTATTTCTAATTCATCAGAACTTATGTAAAATCAAGATTTCTAGCCTCTCCTGAAAAACTGGAGGATCGGGCAATAGTGGGCCTTTGTTCACACGTGGCAGCATCAGCCAGGGTGAGTGGTGGCGAGCACTTCAGCCTGGGCATGAGCTCCTCCCTTCACCAGTCCAGCACTGACACAAAAGAATACTGTGTACCAGGCTGCCCAGCTCACTTATTTCCTGCCTGGTCCCTCCTAGCATTGAATGCAACCTTTCTATTATAAACATTTGATTCAAAATCCAAAGCTTCTTCCATGCTCTGGGATCCTAATATCCTCTAAAACTGTGAGTAGACTAATAGTTCTTCCAAGAAAAACTGACCCTTCCTGAAAGCCCCCAAAACCCAACTCTGTGTGTAAGTGGACTGAGCCTCCTCCTGGATATTGGGCCCCTCAATTTCAAAACAGAATGCCAAGCCTGCCTCCTTCATCTTAGCATCCTCCCTTAATCAGAAACCAGAAGGTTGCTTCAGTAATTTAGAGAACACAGCAGTGAGCAGGGTATAAACCAGCAGGTCCAAAGGATGTTACAATCCAGCGGACACATCCATAGCCCTTTCTTTGAGGCTAACGAGTTAGTCTTTTGTAAAAATAACAAAACAAGACTCACTGGGACCATATTTGCTTCTTCAGAACAGTCTTCTCTAAATATTTCATTTTTCATCTGGCTAGTATTTAAAACATCATGTGAAGAGTACGTCTATGTCAGCTGAAGACACTGTTCACTGAAGTGTCTCTCATAGAAGATATTGGGAAGTAAGTTCAGACTGTGATTTTCTGCTGGGTAAATATTTGTTTTTCCAGATAAATTTGTTGTTTCCTTTTATCATGTAACAATAATTACATAACCTAACACTGGCTTGCTTTACTGCCAGGAAGCTCAGAACTAAATTTATGCTCATTCTATACATAGAGTAATAAATACTTCCTCCTTCTCACTTTATTCCTCATTGTTCTGTTTTCATTTGTTGTTGAAGTCCCGTCATATACTGAGTTCAACCTTCTTTAAAGTCTTCTTTGGACAAAGGGGGGACTACACCTTGGATCACAACATACACACACACACACACACACACACACACACACCATGATGCTGCTAGGTACCCCACAGGGCTACCTTTTTAAAGCAACCTAAAGAAAAACCAGAGTGCTGACTGCAGCTGACAGACAGACCTGCTGTTTCGTAAGAGCAAGTACCGATCCAACAGTGCAGGGAAGGTCACTGTTGTAAACGGCTTGGTACATCTGGTGAGTTCATTACAATCTCAGCCTGAGAGGTGCTTCAGCCCTCACTGTAATGGAAATGTTGCCATTGTCTTCTGTTCAGACTCTCTGAACTTGTAAGATCCGTGCAGGCACCACCTGAACTGATTTTAACCTCTACTCTGGCATTAGAGATGCAGCTGTGCGGATCACAGAGCACAACTTGTAAGTGCTTTGTGATGGAGCGGATTGGATGGTTTGGGTCTCAAATGCTGGACCCTGAAGAAGATTTTCCAAAACCAGCAGGTTTCAATGTAAAAAGAGGTTTGGTAGACTTTTTATATGCAAATGAGTATCACGCCTTGTTATGTTTTTAGTCAAATAAATCACTGTCTTGAAAAGACAGAAAAGGAATATAAAGAAATTAATAAAATTCAGGAAGTGCTATGAACAATTACAAAAATTCAAGCAATTATCCCTAGCAGGAGATAGAGTGTTGAACTGCTAAACACCCTCACCTCGTTTTCTCATTAAAGAAAAGGTACTGATAAGTAGAATAATGAACAATACTTAATGTGCCCAACAGTTTTTAACATACATTTTCAATGTGCTCTGCAAAGAAATATCATTAACCCAGTTGTATAGAGAAGGAAACAGAAATGAGAATTTCTAAAATGATATGGTCAGCATCAACAGAAGCCATGACTTTCTAGAATATTCTCTTTAAAACTGCTCTTCACATGGTCTGTCAGCTTCCAAATGACAAGTTTGGGACTTGAAACCAACCCACTTTGAGGCTGAATAAAATTAAAAAGAAGGTCTTATATTTATTTGCAGGACTCATTTTTTCTTTAAAGGGGAACACAAAATCCTACCTAAACAAACCATTTTCTTAACTTTAACACAAATTATGAAAACAAGATTTCCAAAAGTAGGTAAAATTCCCTTATCATACATACCAGCACAAGGAAAAGATTCGTCCCAGTATTTTACGTAACATTTACTAACAAACTGCAAAAATGCCAGAACGTGGACTAAACCTTGGCAGCCCCCCAAGGTCTTAGCGGCTGAGAGGGAAGCAGCTGGCGTGGCTGTGGGCTTCTCGGTAAGCAGTGTGGCTGACTTTAGATTAAGTCAGGCAGCTGCAATTTGAGGGGCGCTTGAAAGGTCTGCTGAGCCAAAAGATGTCCTCCCCAGTTGGCTGCACACGGCCTCTGAAATCTCGAAAAACACAATTATGCCTTCACCTGAAGCATTTTCCCTAGAATGTGCTCTGGCAGAGGGCAAACGGGACAAGCTTGTTTTCATGAGGTACAAGCATGGCAGATGCCCCGACTTTAGGGTGAGCCTGAATGAAGTGTCTGTGTGTGTATGGAGGCAGGAAATAGGTGAGACGGGTCAGAAATTCAGGCAGCCTGCCTCAGAAGTGAGGAAGAACTCTGAAAAGGAGAGGCAATACCAAAGACCTGCAAATACCTGCATCTTCCCAGTGCGGCTCCCACTCAATGATACTCAACAACGCCAAGTGAAGTGCAGCGTGTGTTTGTAGCACTAATCGTACGTTTGGTATCTATCTCTCACATATTGATAGCAGCTGAAGTCAGAAAATGGGCAGCTAAGGAGGGTGAACCAGGGCCTGATTTGCAAGCCTTTCTGACATCCCGATACAGGAGTCTGTAGATTTCATGGCTGGCTGGCAGGGAGGTAACTGCTCAAGGCAGGGAGAAGACAAAGACATCGCTCTGATTGACAGCTCTGTTAGGCAAGGGAAAGGCTCATCAGAAAAGAGCCATTTCAAAAGAGTTCAAAAGTTAAGAATTAATTATGTTCAAGGAAAAAAAAAAGCCCCCCTTCTTTTCTCCCAAGCAATCAATTTATGAAAATTTTATTAGATGTTTAAGGTTCATCTGCTCAAGGAAACAAATTATAGATTCAACAAATAATTTAGGCAGATAATAACACCATTAAAAAATAGATAAGCTCATCTATGGCCGATTAGAAGGCTCAAGTCCAATTTAATTATCACGATGAACTAAGCCTTCTCAAGTCTTTTTGTGCATAGACTCTTAAGATCACATGATGTTGCCAAGAACACTGAAAGGTCACCCATTCTGTTGTGTGTGTGGACAGGGCTACGGTGAAGCAGGTCAGACAGATGAAAATCTATTCTGTTTTCAAACATCTCTAGAGAAAGATCCCCAAATCGCCCCTGAGGACCCTTTTCAGTATTTAACAACGTGTGCTGTCAGGAAATTTTTCCCTATATCAAATCTAAATCCAAAACACTGCAGTTGAAGCTTGCTTCCTCTCGTCCTGGCCTCAGTAGGGATGGAGAACAGCTGGTGGCGAATCTTAGGGTGACAGCCTTTTAAAGGGCTGAGGGACTGTTGTGGCAACTTGCCCTCTCTTTTACTTATTGTTTTCAGGATTTAAAAAAAAATCCGAGTGAGTATGACCTTTCCTTTCAGGTCTCATTTCTCAGCTTTTTAATAATTTCAATGGCTTTTCCTTTCCTAAACTCTAAGCTTTCCAATCCAGACAACTTAGAGTTGGATGGTATCTTAGAGATCACCTCATTCAACTACGTCGCAAGATGTGGAGTTTCTTTTCTTTTTTTGAGACGGAGTCTTACTTTGTCACTCAGGCTGGAGTGTAGTGTCAATGGCTCAGTTTTGGTTCACTGCAACCTCCGCCTCCCAGGTTCAAGCAATTTCCCTGCCTCAGCCTCCCAAATATTAGGATTACAGGTGCATGCCACCATGTCCGGCTAACTTTTGTATTTTTATTGGAGACAGGGTTTTCCCATGTTGGCCAGTCTGGTCTCGAACTCCAGACCCCAAGTGATCCACCTGCCTCAGCCTCCCAAAATGCTGGGATTACAGTCGTGAGTCACGTGACAGGCCGAGATGTGGAATTTCAAACCAGACTCAGTACTGAAATTAGGAGATGGGATGTCATTATAGTTTCTCATAACACTAAGCAGGCTGGGCAGCATATGCTTATTTTATAAGAAAATGGCAATTGTGGCTGATGATCACCATTAAAAGATAATTGACTAGAACTCTTTGAAAAGAAAAAGCTTGTACAGTTATTGGCATGCAGATGGCTGACATTCGAAGTGCCCTCAAGTTAACGTTAGGAGAGTGAGATGTGCACACCTGAGCCAATGGACAGAGTCTTGTGGGTGCAGAAACATCGCTAGAGGCACCCACTGACAAAACCCCAGATGATCAGCCCCCTGTTCTAAATCCTCTTCTACCATTTTCCAAAAGACATTAGTACTCATTCTGCACCCTATTTTCGTTAAACACGTACTCCCATTCATTTATTGCCCATTAACTCTCTTCTAGGTCCCTCTAGTTTACCAGTTGTCAACACTTACATCATATCACCTGGTGCTTAAAGAGACTAGTTTCTGTCTCACCATTGGGCCTTGATAAAACTGCACCATATAATATTTTAATTTAAAACAAAAAGTGGATTTAGCAAAGGTCAACTACAAAACAGCTGTTGTCATCCTTTAAATAAATTTTACAATGGCATATGCAAGGGTATAGAAGCACGCATTAGTATGCTATAATATAGAACAGGGTCCTCAACCCCCTGGGCCATGGACTGGTACTGGTCCGTGGCCTCTTAGGAACAAGGCCACACAGCAGGAGGGTGAGTGACAAGCAAGCGAGCCTCTGCCTCCTGTCAGGTCAGTGGCAGCACTCGATTCTCACAGGTGTGCAAACCCTACTGAGAACTGTGCCTGCAAGGGATCTAGGTTGTGCACTCCTTATGAGAATCTAACTAATGCCTGATGATCTGAGGAGAGAACAGTTTAATCACAAAACCATCCATCCCACTCGGGTCCATGGAAAACTTGTCTTCCATGAAAAGGTTGGGGACTGCTGCTATAGAGACTCCAGTAAGCATAGCAAAAAGGCAAACTTTCATAGCACGTGTGATGTGCCAGGTGCTGTTCCAGATGCTTTTACATAAACTTCTTAATCTTTACATATCAACCCAATGAAATAAGCAGACCATGTTATTCCCCCACTTCATAGATGAGGGACCGAGACCCAGGGAGGTGGGATAACTTATTTTGGTTATAATCCAGGCAGTCTGGTGCCTCACAGAATAACAGGTAAAAGAAAGCTATGAACTGCTGATCTTCAATTTCTTTAGGTTGACTTCCCTACAACTGAGAAAGTCTTATGTATGTTACACACGAACATTTATAAGTGACTTCGCCACACCAAATAATGAAGACCTTGAGTGATGTCTGGTGGCACTTGGAGACTGGGTGTAGCCCCAGCCCAGGCAGCTACAGCAGGGCTATTTGGAAGCAAGAGCTTGTGGTGGTGCCGGGCCTTCCCTAGGGGAAGTGTCTGTCCCCTCGTTCTGGACAGGCAACAGTCAGCCCACCTTGCAGACTCTTCTGAATTTCAGGGGCCTCACAGAACTCCTAGACTCCCCAACTCCATGTGGCATGGAGGTGGTTTACACATACACAGGAAGGCCCCTGGACTGGTCCAACTTCCCTTCCTATCCTGGTACTGTCCTGGTCCACAACAATCTCCCCTGCCCTGCCATCTCTGTGAGGACCGCTGGGATGATGGCACTGCCTGAAACATAGGAAGCCCATTTTCCCAGGGGGAGGCTGCATACCTTAGCAGTCCTGCCTCCATGTGGGGTGAGGTAGGGTCTTCTGGCCCACTGCCACAGCGAGAATGAAGAAATACTCTTTTCCTTGACCCACCTCCAGGAGTTTAAACCTCTTAAAACAGAGTTTTCCTGACCTTTTTCCCTGGGTGAGAAGAAGGAGGGTGCCTGTGTTGATTCTCCCAGACACCCAGGCCAGAGGGATATGGTGGCCCCCTCTCTCTCACTAGCAGCCTCCCTCCCTGGTCCTTAGTGCTTGAAGGTTTTCACCCTCCCATCAGCTTGTCTGTACCCCACAGAGGCAATACCTTCCTACAAGCACCATAAATAAGCTTTTTTAAAGGAAAGGATAATTACAGAATTAGGAACCTGTTTCTTTCTCACTTGGGACTCAAAATAAAAAAACTAAAAATATCGACCAAAATGAAAGTACATTGTAAATGCAGTCCTAAAACTCTCTAGTATTGAAGAGAGCTCAGCTTTCTTATTGGCTGTACTATCTCCTTCAGTCTAAGCACATAAGTCTAGATGCTGCCCTTTGGCGGTTCTACAATGATTTTGAACAGAAATTTGAGAGTTGAAAATGGGTTGTTTATCTCTGTAATTTCTTTTCTTGATGGAGGGCTGAGGCATTACTTTTTATTCCCATTATGCCAACTCTGTTATAAAGTCAACCTGTTTTGGCATTTTCCAAGCCAAGGTATTGAAACTATTCAATGAATTATTTTCTATAACCATTTAATTGAAAAGAATATATATTCAGAGAGAAAACAAGAAGACTTGGTATCATTTAAACATCTTAATGGAAAATAGATTTAAGGATAAATATAATAAAGTGAGCTATCTTAAGTTTTATTGTAAGATATAATGCCTCAAGTAAACAGGCTTGCTTTATTCCTTAAAAACAGGTTCAGTGTTTACTGCTCATTTTCAGTTACTAAAAGTTACTTATATGTCATTCAAGGACAAACTGACATTGATGAATTAAAGCAGCTTTTCAATATCTACATATTGATAATCCTTATGACACAAGCAATAGTTTTCAATATTTTTTCTGTTGGGGGTTATATATCAACATGCATGTGCATTTACACACAACACCCTTATCTAGGAATAGTGAGAATCAAAATACATGCTCAAAACTAGTAAGTTCCTAATAAGTTTTTTATGGTATTGAGGCTTATATTTTCACTAAAATCCATTAAAAATTATCAGAATTATTTTTAAAAGTAAGTTTTATGAATGGAAAAACAGAGAATAAGCATTTAAACCAATTGTTGCCTACCAAACTTAAAAATGTTGTCATCATCAGCAAACTCTAAAAAATAGGTACTGATTTTAGGAGTCTTTTCCCTTCAATTTAACTGGGAAATTTTCAGATTGAAAGAAAAGTTCTCCATCAATTACACATCAATTCACCTATTAATGTTTAAGCCCTTCTTTCCCCTTTTCTTGCTGCAGATAATGAGGAACTAGCTTTGCTCTTCCCCGTTCTTCTGATTTATTAGGCCCAATATTTCCAGGACAAATGACAGAATATCCAATTAAATTATACAGAACTGATATGTCCTTTCTTTGCATGTTGAAATGATTATATAGAATCATACTTTGAAAATTAGGTTTGCTAAAAATCCCAAACATGACAACCTGCCAAGTTAATATATTATATGATCACCACCATTTTTTGGCTAATAAAGTTATAGCAGTATGTTTGTACTGTGCAACCTTTAAACTCAATAATGATTAAAAAAAAAAAAACCACCCTAAAGACATTAATGAAAACATAACTTTTTCATATAATTTAACATTTTAAAATATAGCTATAGAGCCATACTTAAAGATGATTAGTGGATACTCTACTGCTGAATACTAATGTAATTTAGATAAATATGGTTGAGTTTTAAATGAAAGACAGTGAGTAAATTATCAAATATTTACACTGCTCATATGAAATATTTATTGAAGTGTCACTTGCATATGCTTAAAAAGTCACACAAAATGTTTTATTCAGATTTGGGCAGATCCAAAAGCTAAATGTTTCTTTCAGTATTTCTAATATAAAACTATTTGAACACATGCTAAAAGTCTTACACTGCGCTAGGAGAATAAATCCCTCCTGCTTCCACATGGAGTTCCTTAGCAGCATGAATGGTCTTGATTATCTCTACCCTCTCTAGACATTTCAGGCCTTTACATGACAGGACTTGAGCGGACACATGTCCACACTAACTGGCCGGACAGCAATCACATTCCTAAGTAAATGTCTGCCACGATGGGACTTGGCATTTTCGAGGGTCCTGATTTGGGTTATGGTTAACAGAAGAGGGTTTGGTTAAGAGGCAGACCTTCACATGTGTTCTCTCTCCTTTATCACCTCTCCTTTGCCTGGTATAGTGCTGGTGACACAAAATTGTCTGATGTAGATTATACTAAAGCTAGAGAATTTATGTTTTTCAAAAATAAGTTTCAAAAGTATTTAACATTTTCACCATTCCCAAAAGAGAAATGGCTTGAAAGTGTAAAAAAAAATTATGATGTCAAATAAAATTCTAAATTTTGTACATATATTAACCAACATTACCATACCTTTGGATTCATGTCTATTTTGGATAATGATAGAATGTATCCATTAGCACACATTACAGATTTAGAAATTTTACACTTTTATATGTAGTTTATTATGCCTCTTTCACTTATTAAAACAGAAAATCAGATTAGTCTGGAACATAACCTAATTCACGTTGTTCTGCATTACAAGGTTCATTTCTTTTGTTAAGAAATGCCAAGTTATTTAGTCATGTAACCAAACACCACCTGTTCTCCTAAAACCTATTGAAATAAAAAAATAAAAAATGAATTCCCTTAATGATGGTGACTTACTAGAGACTGATCTAGAATGACTACCTCCTAACTCAAAGCTCCTTTCACATTTTTACTTTTCCCAATACAATTTTAATAGTAAAATAATTGCCTTTTTCAAAATAAATACAATAAAAATATAAAGAAAATACCAAGTTACAAAAAGATAAAATTAACCTAGTTTTGATACAACATGCAACATTCCTCTTACTAATAAAATCATAATATTCATAAAATATGCAATATTATGTCTTTTTTTATATAGCAATTGCATTTGCAAATCTCCCAGAGTAATTATTGTTGTAAAATAACACTGACACTAGTTGTATATATTTATGTATGTACATGCCTGTATACATATATACACACATATGTATTGTTTGCTCACTTGGATATGCAGATCCTTCTTGAACATAAAAAAATTAACCAAATTAATGACTTTTAAAAATTCACATTAATGATAATAACCGATTTGGTTTTGATACAAATTTCAATTAGTCTCTGTATTCATAAACTAGAACCAATGCAAAAAATGCTGGTTACACTACTACTAATTACAGCTGTACAATTCATATTAACACAAGCATTACCTAAAGCTTAGCAAAAGGGAATTTACCTGAATGCAGGGGAAAGTGAATTAAATATCTATCGCTAAAATTAAATTTTAGAGGAATATCTATTTAATGTTCTTCAAGTGGGAGATACATTGGCTTAAACCTTTGTATCTTCAATGCAATCATATTGCCTAATGATAAGCAAACCTAAAAGGCCAATTCATTACAAAATTCAATATTTGGACCATCAAACTCTAGTACTTAATAAGCAATTAATATTTGTCAATGAAAAATGTTTTGGTAATACAGGTGAAAATCAATAACCCAAGCCCACTTGTACTCTCTACCACTGACGAGCTATCTAAATAACTACAATCTTTAAGAAAAAAAAACTGCTTTGATGTTTTAACTTATGCTCTTTCCAAGTACACGTGAATCCTGTGATGCTGTTTATAACACAGAATGCACTTTGTTAATAATCTGCTTATAGTTACCATCATGCATGTGACCCACAGACGTGTGCATTAAAATACATTCTATGCCTTATTACAGATGCTATTAAAGGCATACTTTAATACTGTGCATACTAATTTTATTCACTTTAAAAAAAAAACATCTAAAACTCAACCAAAAGCTTTTCATTTAATATAATATTTTCCTTTAAAAGTAAGTGTATGAAGAAGTTAGTCTGGACACACTTCTGAAGGCTTAATAGATTTTATATATGAACTTGGCATTAGCAAAAATAATTTTTAGCAGAAGCATGATTTTTATTTAGATCAAGATGTCCAACCTGTGGTCTATGGGCCATATGTGGCCCAGGATGGCTTTGAATGTGGTCCAACACAAATTCATAAACTTTCCTAAAAGATGAGGTGTTTTTTTTTTTTTTTCCCCCTTCATAAGCTATTGCTAGTGTTAGTATATTTTATGTGTGGCCCAAGACAATTCTTCTTCTAATGTGGCCCAGGAAAGTCAAAAGATTAGATAGCCCTGATTTAACTTTTTTTCTTTGAAAAACATAGGGAAAAATATTTTAAAAAGGAAGCTAAAAATTACCTATAGTACCACCATTTTTGAGGTACTTATAATAAAACTGAAAACCCTACCCGAGTATACTTAGTCATCAAACCTCATCCTTTAGAAGAACCAACAGGAGTCACTGGTTTATAGTATTCCAGACTTCATTTAGCTTGTCTTTGAAATCACAAATTTTATCAGTTTTTCCTGGTATGAAGAATTTCATACGCCTATGCACTATTTTATTTTTCCATAAAAATATTTTACTTGCTCAGAGATGAGTGTTATAGTTGCCAGATCATTTTAAATGTTAAAACTAAAATTATAACATTACATAGTAAGTGTAATATTACATGGCAAATGCATGCTTTCTAAAACTGTGCTTCTGCTTTTTAAAAACATGAACGTTACTAACAAAGAAACATTATTTAACACGTATTTTGTTGCTTTTATAGTTGGGAAATTTTAAGGACTTATCATTTTTTTTAAACAGATTTTTAAATAATACCATAATAATTTTATGCTAAACATTTCCATTTAACAGTCAATTGAGATTAGTGGTTAGATACAGCATTGTACGTTAAGATGCCTGACATGGTATAAAATACTTGTGCTTACAGATTTTTAATTTATGACTGTTCAGGTGTTGGAGTTTATCACTGCTTTGCCAAAGGTCAAATTCCAAAGGAAGTCAACCAGGAAACCTAAGAGTACTCCTTAAATACACTACAGGCCTTCAACTCAAGGTATGAGTACGAGTGAATACAGAACTGCCAATGTCATTTCTGAATTTCATCTTTGGAGAGTTTAGAATTCACTCAGAATTCTGACTCCTACTTCCTGTTTCAGCTATGAAAAACTCAGAACTCAATGTCATAATGGGCTCACTGAAAGGCAAATTCTGCATGCAAAGTTAAAAGAGAGTGAAACTGTAAGAACTTTTTTGATTTTAAAACTTTAAATTACAAGAAATCCTATTTGCAGTTCTGTATATTTACTGTGTCACTCCTCGGTTTTCCATATGCAATGTGGTAATTTTTAAAATCAAGACCTGTTAGTGACAATTTTACGTGCAGGACACTGCAGTGTTTCCATACGGGCAGCCATCAAACGAGAGGTCCTAAAGTTTGTTTGGAATTCAGTTGTTTGAAACTCTGAACACATTTATCTGCAGGAACAATGCAACAAATAGATTTCTGGGCCAGCTTCCAAAAGCCAAGATAATTCTTAATGTTTTAGAATTTATAGTGCCAGTTCAATCGCCTAAGCACTATATATAATAGTTTCTATGGGGAAAAGCATTTCAAGGTCCAAGCCAGACTCAAGGAACCTAATTGTCTACTGTAGACACCAGAGACATATAACTTCTAACATCTCTGGCTATACAGGGGGGAATGTATGTGTGGTAGTAGGCCAGAGTAGTATGCGTGGGATGTCAGAGGTAAGTATGAGATTACCTATCTGTAGTTCCTAGATATTAGATTCTTCCAAAGCTCTAAGCTAAAATCAGGGAGACATTCATTTACCTCCTCCTACACCCATGCCCTCAGGTAGAAGTTAAATTATGGGATTACTGTAAAGGCCAGGTACGAAAACTTGGAGATTTTCTGGGTATGAATGATGATATAGGCTAGGGTGTGTGTGTGTGTGAGTGCGAGTGTGTGCACACACATGCAGAGGGTATGATATAACATACACATAATATAATGTGGAGGGTACAATGTAACACATATTCTCCATGCAGAGAGTATACTATAATCAAAAGCCTCGAGGAAAGACAGTATAGCTTGCTGGGGGAAAAACAAACAAATAAAAACCCTCCAGAAAATCAACATTTTCAGTGGAAGGAATGAAGTGGAGTGAGATAAGCGTTGATGGCAAATTAGTCTGAAGACAGGCCATAAAGAGCCTCGTGATTTTCTGTGAATACACACTATGAACACATAACATAAGGATTCTTAAATCTAACAATCGTAACATTTAAAAAAATATTTACTAAAAGGTATCATGTGATCCAAACCATCACATTTTGCATATAATTTAACTTTGAAAATACAGGTGTTTAATATTAATCCCTCAACATTTTGCTATTTATGGAGATCAAAAACTTGAGTAACAACATGGTTTTGTTCATTCTATATTTAGAAAGTGTATTTGAGTTTTGAATAGAATGGTGAATAACTATTGGTGAATAAAATGGTGAATAACACCCTCTGAATAATTACAGAGTACTCATTAAAGTTTTAACTACCATGTTTAAAAAGTTAGTAAAAATATTTTCTTTGGATTGAGGCAGATCTAAAAGCAAAATGTCCTTTTTTGTATTTTTTAGTATAAATTCTATTTCAAACATAGCATTAGTCTTGAAAGTAGTTTTGTTTTGGAATGCTTAGGTTATAAAAGTTCTTTATGAATTTTAAACACTCAAGAAGCACAAAACACAGAAGGGTTAATTACTGAAGTTCATCCGTGTTCAAGTTTGGCTTCTGTGAACAGTGTAATAAATCTATACCAATACATCTCACAAATGTCTCATAAATTCACATATTCGACTTCTCAACAATTTTCAACAATAGCAAGATTAAACTGCAGTGAAAGAGAAAGATGTGTAATTTACATAAATGATGTATAAAATAACTGATTTTTTAAGTCAAGCATCTTTGTGCTGATTATTAGAACTGTTTAGAATGTGAATTGCACGACTTTTGATGGCTGCACATTCAAGGACAACAGTGAGTGACCTTGAACAGCAGTGTATAAAAATACATTTATCACTGAAATGGCATGCTGGCTGCCAGTCAATATATGCCTCTCATTTGTTAGGAGGCTCTCCTGCTGTGATTCCCTCATTACAATTTTGCTTTTACTTCCTGGGCAAATGACAACTAGAAAATGAGGCAGTTTCTTTCTTGACCAAACTTAATCCAGAAAAAATGAGCCGACAGCTGCAGCCATTCAAGTGTTACAGAACATTTTACACGTTTGTAAAAGACATGATTATATATTCTAAATATTATATCACTAAATGTGACAGCCAACAAGTTATCTTACTTTCTTAGTGTCTTTTTGCTTATAGAATAGCTTCTTATATCCTCTTCAATCTGTTTTTCTAATTAAATAATTTCTGGTGCAGGATGTGATAAACAGCAATTCAGAGACACACTGTAGAAAACATTCTTGGATACTTAACAAAAACGTATCCAGCTAAAGTCTGACTACAGAAATAAATAACTCCTGTTCCACTTTTTATGATAATCATTTTCAATACAGAGTTTACATTTTTCTGGGATGCAAAATAGGTGTTCATTTATTTGTACTATCGATATGTCCATATCAATAAAGAAAATTGTATATAGTACAGTCACATATAGGTTTAAGCTATGTTTAACTAATTTTGGATGTAAGCATTTTCTGACCCAAAGATTTCCAGTCCGGGTTTAAGACAACTCAGGGCATAGTACATTATCATAGACACTATGAAATTATCACAAAATGCTGAACACCCCAAACAATTTTTCCTTTTATTTAAAAAAATAGATAATATTATAGAAAGCACCTCAGGAGGGGTAAAACAAAGTGAATGAAAACCTGAACAAACAATAATAAGGTATAGAAATAAACACCAAAAGTAATGACTGCTCTAATCAGGAGTACTTTGTTTTTTCTTCATTTAATGTGGTTAAAGAATTTCAGTTCCAGTGTAGATGGGTCCAGTTTTCTAGTTAGGGCTCATATTTGGGATTCTATATCCAGAAATTTAATATTAGTTCTTAGTAAGGAAACATTGAAATATAGGTTAGGTGGAGGAACATAAAAGTGATGCTAAGTGAAATAAGCCAGACAGAAAAAATTACATGCTATATTATAATATTATTTATATAAAATTCTTAATCAGGCAAAAACCACAGTGCCAGAAAGATTGGTGATTGACAGGGGAAGAGGACTGACTGCAAAGGGGCAGAAGGACACTTTCTGTGGTAATGGATATATCCTTATCCTGATTGTGATGACATCGCTGTACACATTTGCTATCACTCATCAAACTGTGCACTTAAAACAAGTGAAGTTATTTTATGTGTATTTTACCTCATTAAGGCAGTTACATATGCCACATGCACAGAAAAATTGATACATCAGGAAAGAGTGAGTTGTGGGAGCTTTTGTTGTTCCTGCCTGGACCCACTGAGAAATGAACATGCAAGCGCCTCACCATTGCGAGCACGAGGCTAAGGCTGTTCCCCAGAATGCATTTTCGAGTTTTCCATCAGGTCTCAACCGACAGTGCTCCCACAATTCCCTTGGGGAAACTTAACCACAACCTACCATTTCTCAGTAAGGATGCCTTTCCTGTAAATCTGCCGGAAGTGTTCTTTTCCTTGAATTCTTGTTCATTACTCGCTAGTAGATTCGTGTACGCCACAAGTGATATTTCTTTTTTTAAAAAATGTAAGCTTAATTTATACTACTAGCTATTGATTCAGGACTGCTTGTTCAAACCATGCTTAATGTTTTTATTTTTGAGCTCTAAACCTAAACTTACATCTCTCTCTCTTTCTTTTGTAGAGATGGGGTCTCATGATCTCACACTATGTTGTTCAGGCTGGTCTCCAACTCCAGGGCTCAACTGATCCTCCCACGTCGGCCTCCCAAAGTGCTGGGATTCACTGTGCATGGCCCTAGATTTACATCTCTTATTGTCCACCAATATTTATATGCAACTGAAAAGCTAAATAATTTAGAGAAGTATTTTAAAAATTTTAGAAGCTACAAACTTCTATACACTAAAGATCCTATACCAGAAATTTATGAAGATCTATCTAGGAAACAGCACAGTCCTGGAATTGACAGTCTAGATTTTACAAGAAGCAAGCTTGTGAACATTTTCTAGAACCACCACCAAACTATAAGAAAACAATACAATCACACACTTCCTGTGTGCATCACTGCAGTTTTAAAAGGGCTTCTGTGGGTAACACCTCCCATGGGCATCGAGGAAGGAGAACAGTCAGACCCCAGGCACAACTAGTGCCTGAAGAATATCTGAGTTTATAGTGTTATTGCTCAGCTGTTTCCTTTATATAATCCTTCGTATATAATCATATATTAGTGCTTGAAGTATAACTTACTGCTTACATATATCTAGTTAATCATACTTAATACTTATATCTAGCATACTTAGTTCTATATAATCTTTCTATATAATCATATAGGTATTGTAGTCGGAGCTGTACTGACACATTTAGGGCTGATTTATATAATCCTTCTATATAACCATACAGTAGTTTGTAGTAGGAGGAATGCCTAGAGCAGTCACAGAACAGAAGCAGTACATGGGAAAACAGCCAGACCAGGACGAGAACCAAAAATCCAGGCGGTGGCGTCCCTGCCTGAAAGGGCATATGCTGTATAGCAGGCTTGGAGCAAGTGTCTCTCCTCCTGATAAAGGAGTTGTAGTAGCTTGCATCCAGTTCCTGTGGAAAGTAGGCCTCAGGCCTGAGATCCTGGAAATAACTGAGGGGAGAAGAACCCCTCTGGTGTGACCAGTCACGGCAGCTGTACACCCTATCAGTCTTTTCTCACTTATGTGCTGGCTCAAATCATCCTCCCATAAATATCTTAAGAGAAGAGCACAAGTCTGTCAGCTCCCACTGCATTAAGCTTACAGTAACCTATTAGAAATCCTTTGAAGTCTCCAGCCCTCAGGTAAGAAGTGTTGTGCACGACACCTGTTGCATACAGCCCACCTCCTTGCCTCGGTGACCTAATGGGGATGGACCCCTTTTCTGTACACAACCCTCTACTACTGTGCGTGGCACAGCCCCCTGCTGTGCACGGCCCACCTCTCTGCCCAGGTGACGTAATGGGGTGGTCCCCTCACTTGTGACTCACATGATTATATATGAAGGATTATATAAAGGAAACAGCTGAGCAGTAACACTATAAACTAAGATATTCTTTAGGCACTAGTTGTGCCTGGGGTCTAACTGTTCTCCTTCCTTGATGCCCATGGGGGGGTGTTACCCACAGGCCTTCCTCTTTCTCCGAAGGCTTGTGAGTAATCAGTTAAGTATCTGCTGTTTGAGCTTACATATGTTCAATAAGGAAATTCTCTTTCAAAAATAGATTATTTAACCACTAAAAACCAAAATGATTATGGCCCATTCGAAAACATAAATCCTTTTACAGAATATGGTATATATAACTAAAATAACCCAACAAAGGGGCACAGGAAACAAAAATAATATTCAATGAAGAAAGAAAAAAATCAATATTTTTATATCATGCTTAATTGACACCTTCTTTATTAAGAAAAACAGAAAAGTAATACAGGATCAGTGGAAATCAGCAAGAGTACAATTCATTAAACCTTCTCCTCTTCTTGGCCACTGAATTAATTCTGGTTTATAACAGGCTCTTTAAAGTATGAATGTGATTTAAGTTAATTAAATACAAATACTAATAAATCTCTTTTAAACCACTTTATAAAGGAAAGGATTATACCGTCAGGATTTTAGTTGACCGACATTCTCCCTGAATGTTTCCATACTAGAGCTTTTATTCTATGACTAGAAGTATTTGAATACTTCCAATTCTTCATGTCCAGACTGCTTCCAGGTGAGGAAACTGTAATATTCTGGCCAGCTGCAGTACTGTCCCAGGTCCAGAGGATAGGAATTTGTCACAGGGAATTCTGCCTCAAATGCAACTGAAGTGGAGGGAATTTTGTTGACAGGAGAAGTTCATGGTGGCCAAAAGATGGAAGATCCCTTCTGTTCACAGAACCATCCTGACAAGGACATGGAGTGGTCTGCTCTCTAGGTGGGGTTTCTAGCAGTCCTATTTCTGCCCCAGCTACAGGGTTCTCTGCAGTTTTCCACTTTTCTTGCCATCCTCCTTCCTGTCCCCTTGTTATTGTTGGATATATTGTATAAGATGACAGTATAAGAGCATTAAATTCTCCTCATTAGTTGTTTTTCCTTAATTGTTTTCTCTCCTCTAAAGTGTCTCTACCTTTTCTCAGCTGTCAACACAAAGAACATCTTTCCTTGATAAGTCCCCAAAAGCTTTTTTCTAGAGAATTTTCAAGGACTTAGATAGCCCAGACTAATATAGGGGCTTACACCATGGAGAAAGATTAAAAATAATGTTTTACTTCTTTTTCCTATTATTTTAGTCACCTCGGAATAAGTGGTTTAAAAGAGTTCTATGGATTTCTCTTTCTATCCAACTGAAGTTTAATACATAAACCATTATCACTATTTCATATATATTATTTCCTAATATGTACTTATTCCTAAAATATTTATCTCTAATATCTCCACCCATCCAACAAATTTAACTTTTCTATATTTCTGTATTCAAAAACATTCCCCTAAACTCTAAATGCTTCACCAGGTTTCTTCTAATATATACAGTACAAAGAAACCCGATGGATTTTGTAGGATATGAAAAGACTCAGAACTCTGTTATTTTTTGCCATGTAGTTTCACATCAAACTAAAAGGTTAGACTGTGAGGAATTCATTTCACTGACAGTCTCTGTAAACTTCTTCATACTATATTTGCTAATATAAGACTCTATGAATATTTTCATAACTTTGACTTCTTCCTACAGGACATCCCCAGACACTAAAAATTAGGAGATAAATTAATATGCCTTCTATATGACACATTATTCATACTAGTAGTTGGAAAACTGTTGCTAAAAGCTTTTCTTCAGCTATTAAGTGCTATGATGTACCATCAAGAACTTGAGACAATCAAGAATAAGGCTTGCCATTTCTCAAGTATTCAGTATTTTTACATTTTTAAAAGATATGCTCTCATTTTATAAGTAGAAAAATCACTTATTTTTCTTATATAAATGGCCATTTAAATTATATTCAGATCCACAAAAAAAGGCTGAGACTATTCCTTGGGTAAGAAAGATGACGTTCTATGTACACAATTTAGTAAATTTAATTTTTAGTGACCAGCTTTTGTATAATGATAGTTTATAAAGATTTTAACAATTATTGCATCATTTGATGATTAACTCGTTGAAGTGGACCCTCTAGCTTCAGCTCATATTCCTTAATAGAATTCTACGTGGGATGTGCTATAAAAGCAAACAGCACAGTAAAGTACAGAAGTTAAATGATTAATTCAAAGCTAGTAAGATCACTGGTTTCAAGTCTGCTGATAGAGTTTAACTCTTTCCCTGCAGATCATTTTGCCCCATGAAGGATGCCCCACTCCCATGTTTTAGGAAGGTCTACTATGGCCCAATGCTATCAAATAGAACCCATAAAAAAGCCTGCATCATGCTTACAATTGCAGAGTCAAATATATGTGCAGAGGGATGGCAGCAATTGACCTTTGCTGCCTCGATGCCCAGTAAGAATCCTGGGGAATCAGCACAGCTCCCAAGAGACCTGTAGTTTAAATCCAATCTCTCATGGGTCCACGGGGGTAATACAGGCATAAAAATTATGGATTCTTAAGTCTTCACTGCTTATACCTTGGGGTTTTTTGATAGCAAATTTCTTTTGAAAAAACACCTCAGCACTCTCCTCTCTGGTTTTAGAAGCCTCATAATGTCCAAATGTACACCTGATTTGTCTTCACCCCTTTGTTTTGTTTTGCGCAGAACATGAGGAAAGCCATACGTGATAAGAAGTGTGGCTTCCCTGCTGCTCTTCATCCTTCCTGGAAAGATGATCAGGAAAAATGGCTTATCTATGATCAGAACCAAGAGAAAGGAAAGTTTTATAACACATATACATCTATTATTTAATCAGGGGACATATTATTGGATTTAAAAAACTGCAAAGGGGGAAAGGCTAATTACCTTCTCCAACTCCTTTAGCTCTTGCTATATTCATTTTACATCCCACTGCTACAGGCAGCTATTTGCTCATCCATTTATAATCTAAGTAATTTATTCATCTTTCTTCTGAAAAAGATGGAATCTAGAGATCGTGTGCCAAAAAAACTCCCAAGATGAATTAAAAAATATTTTTTACAAGGAGTGAATAATTTTCAAAGGCTTAAAAAAAGCTGTAGGTTATATTTATTTTTAGGAAGCCCTAAATAAACAACTTTTCCCCTACCTCCTTCAATTGACAAGGTCTTTGTTTTCTGTCCAAATACTGATAAGCACCCTTTGGATAATTCAGCACAACTCTATTTCACTTTGTCAAGAAACAACCGACCCACATATATTTATAATAATGCATTAGTTTAACTTCCGGTTTGAGTCATTAATACCCAACCTTACAAGTCAAATAGTAAATGCCCCCCAGATCTGACCCATGGGGAAATTCAAGAATGAATGTTGTCTTCTCAGCAAACACTTTGGCTTTGCCTGGAGATGTTTACAAGTGTGATAAACATTTATTCTTTTTTCTATATCTGCCACTACTGTGAGATTATTGATCAAATCATACTTGAAAACACTCTGCCAGGGAGCATGGAGAAGGATATATGTTGTTTCTGAAAAGTAATTGCTTCCTTTCCTCTGAACAATTCGTTGTTTATCCAGGTTTGTTTTAAATTTGATTTTTTTAAGGTCTCAAGGCAAGTCATACTCCAAGATGCTCAGAAAATTAAGTATATAAATTCTATAATTTTCAGTAACAGTAAGGTTAAGAAATGTTATTCTTTGTTACTAGTTTTGGATTAAGCTTAGAAAAGATCCAGTTTTTTTTCTTCTTTTTAGTATATTTGTAGGTAAATTTTATAGAATATCACATGCTCTTTTCTACTCAAGTGAAACATTAGAGAAGCATTTAAAAATAAGTTTAAGTGCCATATAACTGTCACAGGCTAAAAATAATGAGGAATATTTGTGGATAGGTAGACATGGAACATTCTGCTGTCTGCTGAAAGCCTAATTTTAAGCCCTATTTTGTGCTAGTTGAAAGCAGAAGGAAGGAATGAGGCAGCCTCCACTGCCCGCTTCCTAATCATTCTGGGCACTTCCACCTCTTCTGAGGGTTCTATTAGACCAACTGCCTCAAAGTTGAAAGTAAGACAAAATTTTTACCATACATTGTCTAATTCTACATGATTTCCTAATCTACCAGAAGCCTAAGTTTATTTCTATCCTAGCTGATAATTTTTTGGTTGTATCCATTTGTGAAAACTACTACAAATTTTACATTTCCGAATTAAGAAAAGTAATTTCTCTGATAAATTTGGTCATAATACCGTTTTATCTTTCTGAATATGTAATTTCTTAATGCTTTCTATGATGTATGAACTATGCAAAGTCTCTTTCAAAACCTCAGAATCTATGAGATGAAGCCCTTATTTTTCTCTCTATAATTATATGCACAAAGAGCATGCTTTATATAGAATCTAATCTTTCCTTTTAATTAGGTTCACCTAAGAGAGAGAGAGGGGAAAAAAGAAGCAATGACCAGCTCTCAGGCAGACAGTAGATGCTTGATGACCAATTTAGGAGCAGAAACAGATCCTTAATCAATTTATATTACAGGAAATTTTTAATGTATGTGTAAATTAATCAGGGTAAGAAGAGATCGCAGTCAGCTCCTTATTAAATACTTCTAAGCTCACTTTTAAAAGTGGGACATGCTGATGCTCATATCCCTTTGGCAGTCCTCTCAAATTATTGTTTTATTCTGTGCTTTGGAATCATTAAGCCTCAAAAACAGCAACTGGCCCAGGTACCAAATGTGCATTAATTCCAACCACCCGCTCTGTGGAGCCTAGCTTCCATATGCATAGTGCAATGGACAAAATAGCCCTTCACCTGCAGTCCCCATTCTATCTTCATGACAGTGCCTTGGGAAAGGAACCCACAGACATGCATACATCACACCAAGATCAGCTGATGCTGGGATAATCTGGGGATGTAGTACACACAGACAGGAAGCAGAGGTGGGGGAACGTCAGAAACTGGGAGCATCCCCTGTCTCATGAACTCTCAAGCGAAAAGAGCTTTGCAACACTTTGTGGTATAAAAGACTAAATTTTAGAAATTTGGGATGAACGGAAGTAGAGGATGAAAGAAGGGCAAATCTATGACTTCAGGAAGAAGTAGGAAAGGCTCAGAAATAGGAAATTATGAACATAACTTAGAAAAAAACTGTGATCTCAAATAATCCTGGCAGTGTTTACTGCAGACAGGATGAGTGATGTATGGAACATACTTCTTAGTACATTGTAGATCTACTTTCAGTAGTCTGCAATTCTGGCATCAATCAGATCCTTTCCCAATCCAAATAGACGCTACGCATTCTATAATCATTTATACCATGCTTACATGAAACACACATTTTATACCCTTAAAAACTGTTTCTGCCATGGAATATCAGGGAATAACCATTTTGAAAAGGAACCCATCCTATGAATTCAGGTAAAATGTGTGGTTCTGAGGAAATGGGCAGGATTTTACCAAAAGGTTTCTCAATGTCCTCCTCTATTTTAATTTATCCTATAACTATAGGTAGAAACTAAGCACACCAGCAACTCCTTTCAGAATTTAATATCCTTAGCTTTATATCAGGCTCAGAAAATACAAAAGTCTGAGTTTCAAAAGGAAGTTATTTTTCTCTCATATTCTAGTTTAAACTATTTCAACAAAACAAATACGATGAGCAACTAAAAAACTAAATTGTTTTAGTAACTTAAAATCTAAATTTGACAATTCATGTGAGAAATGCACCACTGTTTCCTGACATATTTGTTGTAACAATTAATAAATGACTAGAAATTTGACACTGTCTGGCGTTGGTGAGTCTGTAAAATCCTCTCTTAAAATCTTGAAGCCTAGAACTCTCGATGCTAGAAGAAAGAGAAGCTATGCTATCCCAGGGTTTGAAAGACTGAATGTGTGCTAGAGTAGCATGCAATTGGATGTGTTTTTTTTTTCCCCCCGTAATGGTCACTACAGGGATAGTTTACCAACATAGGATGCTGAAAATCTTGCTACTTATTTTAAAAGCACAGAACCTTTTCAATTATGCTCTTGCAAAAGTAAACATATTCAGCCAACATCGTAAGAGTCTGTAATTAAATTTTTCAGGGAAAACTTTAGGAGAGAAAACACACAAAAAGAAAAAATTCCCAAGACTTTTATAAACAATTTCTTTTTCTTAAAAAATAAGAAAGCACATTTAATGGTGAAAATTCAACAGAATCATTGAACAAATAACTCAGAAATTCTATAAGCATAACAAAACTCATGTGTTTCCAAGGATTTTCATTTATGTCAACAGAACATACACAACACACACAGAATACAGTAAAAATGCCCCTTTAACTAGTAATGAATGGGCTGGCACACTGGCTCACACCTGTAATCCTAGCACTTTGGGAGGCTGAGGCAGGCAAATCGCTTGAGCTCAGGAGTTTGAGACTAGCCTGGTCAACATGGAGAAACCTCATCTCTACAGAAAGAATACAAAAAAAATTAGCCAGGTGAGGTGGAATATGTCTGTAGTCCCACCTCCTTGTAGGGCTGAGGTGGGAGGATTGCTTGAGCCGCCCAGGAGGTAGAGGCTGCAGTGAGCCAAGATGGCACCACTGCCCTCCACCCTGGGTGACATAATGAAACCGTGTCTCGAGAGAGAGAGAAAGAAAAGTAACGGATGAAACAATAAATAAAGAGTAATGGATGAGCGATGATGCCTATTCCATTTAAATCAACAACAGGTAAAAGTTAGTATACTAGTAAGGAACACTCTGTCTCCTAAGCACCTGCCTACAATTGACTGGCAACAATTTATCTGTTTGATTTCTGCCAAATATGTATCCAGTAATCTGAAAATTACCCTGGGAAATGGCTGATCACTTTACAGGAAAATACCATTCCTGTGAAGGAGTTTCCTATAAATTTGGATAAACAGGAAAAACACACACCCATCCCCTCCCATATCCCACCATCTTCCCTAGACAAAAGCTCCTTTTGACAGCCTGAACAAAAATGCTTTGCTAACACACTTAAAATGGAGCATTTACAGAGTTAAAAGCTGAAAAGGCCTATCCTGGGAGACTGAGGGAAATTAGATACATTTCTGCATTTCTTTTGATGCAAATTCAATTTTTTAAGAGCCTTTACCCTAGACACGACGTCACACTTTTTACGATAATAAAAATTTAAAATCATGGTACTGGATGATGTGGCTTCAAGAGTGGTCAGCAACTTTACAATTTTTCCAGGCAGCCTCATCTCATTATAGCAGATGGCATCATTCCAAAACAAAATAAAAGAAAAAAATTAAATTGATTACTATGTCAACCTTGGCATCCATATGCCAAATTGTTTTTTGATAAGAGCTAAGTATTAGGTAGAAACTTGAGAAAAATTATTTTCTCAGGGATACAAATTCTTGGATAAGAATTTCTTAAGTTAATAGATGCATATTTAAACAATCTGAGTATTTCCAAAATAACTAGCTTTTAAACTTTCCTTCTAAGGAGGTCAATTTATTCATCTACTAAGTACCTCGTTTCTTCCCTCAAATCACTCTATTTCACCTAACCTACTTATTACATACATAAAAGTAGATACAATATATAGTCAACTACCAGCAATGTTAATACAATATAGCTTTGAGTTTGGGAGGTGTATAATTTCAGAAAATGTTAGGTTATCATAGCTTGCAGTTTGAATCAGCCAGGATTGTAGCTATCAAAACATTAGTATGGTTTACCTACTTCTCTCATTCAAGCCCTCAATGAGTACAAACAACTATGCAGACATTGGGACATGTCTCTTCATGAGAATCTTACCAAATGCATGCTGTAGGTTCTTTCGACTATCCTATCCCAGAACTTCTAGTTCAGCGAAATATTTGGGAATTGATTGGATTGGCTAGCGAAGTCCCAGGACAAGACCGGGCAAAACAAGGTGCCAGAAAAAGTCTGGTTCATCATACCTTAATTTGACTATGCCTGCATTACATCGTTTTTAAAAATAATTACTACCTTTTACCTGGAATAGTTCTCCATTACCGTCATATGCTCCGTGTGGCCCTAATCTTAACTTCTAATTCATACTCCTAATTAAGACTATGACCTTTTCAGAGTTAAGTATGAACATGTTCAACATTGTTAGAAACATGTTAATTCCTACTTTGGGCCAAAATTCAAGCTTTAATACTAATTTTTAAATTAGCTTAAGAAAGTTCAGCCCTTTGGGAATAATCTCTGTGCACAAAAGCTCCACACAATCCCATGTTGACTTTGATACTGGCCCTACATTTTTGAGATGATGAGATTTGTTAAGAAACATTCCATATAGATAATTTCATCATCATAAAGATATTCCATAGTTTCTTCCCATAGACATTTAAATTCACAAAACGCCAAGTTGCTCTGTTCTATGGCCAGTTGCATAAAGAAGGCAGGCACTCTTAACTTTCCAGCTCTAAAGGATTCATATTAATGCATTTTGCTACTGATAGGTCTAGCTCGGAATAGATTCTTAGGCTGAAGGAGTGATTACAGAAGACCAGCTGTCTTAAAATAGGTAAGGAAAAAGGAAGTTGTTATTTGATTAGCTGAATTATTCTTTTTCATTATGAGTACCTTATAAAATTAAGCAGCATGGGCTTGAGGTTACTTTACACTGAGCAGGACTCGTTTTCTATTTTAATTGATTAATATGATTAATTAGAAGAAGAAATGGAGAATGTTAAAAATCAGGCAAAATACATTTGTAACCAAAATAATATATTTTGAAGGGCATGAATAGTCTGAACATTTTATTAAATTACACACGAACTCATAATGAGAAACTGAACTGAAAGATATAGATCATCTCTCTCCATTAATAGTTTGTTCTTACAGATCGCTGGGATCACATTTTAAAGCAGGGTATTCGTATTCACAATTTAAATAATATCTTGGGCTGTTGCCAATAAGCCACATTTCAAATAAAGGTATCAGTTACAGAGAGTTCAACAAAGAGATTCCTTTTCTTTCTTACTCTGTAATCACTGATGCTTCTAAATCCATAGCTATGGACTGCCCACAGCCTCAGTGTTATCCATAAACCTGTTTTGTTTGGTCCATATAATGTCTAAAATTTTTAGAGTTCTCTTCCCCCCCGCCACCAACAGGGACAGGCAATCTTTAGTTTATCATGGTGGCTTTCATCCTTCAGGATTACTCCAACCCTCATTTGGCCAGTTTCTCCATTTAAAAAATGAGGAGAAGGCATATGGTAGCAAGTAGGAGGTGGTGCTGTCTTCGCAAGTTGTGTCCAAGGCTGAGAAAGGCATGTGCCCAGACTTCAATCACAGAACAGGGGGTGAGCAACCTGACCTGAATGGGAACTGAATGAAATGAGAATCAGTCTAGTACCTAACAATACAATTTGGTGTACTAGTTATGTAGGAAGTAGTTATTGGGTTTAGGAACAAGTGAGGAAGGAAGAGAAACCCTGAATGGGGAAATAGCATATGCAAAAGTCCTGGCGTGAGAGAGAAAAGCTGAGATTGAAATAACAACAACAAAAAGTCAGTCTGTGTATCCTGAGCACAGAGACTGCAGGGGAGAGTCTGGTGAGAAAAAAGCTGAAGCAATAGGTAAGAGAGTAAGATAGAATAACTATGGCATATATAAGTAAAGCTTACCTCCTAAGTATTATTAATAATATAAACATTTACATCAACTCAGCCTTTACGATATTTGCATTTTAGAATCATTATGGAAACTTTTGAAGTGCACAACAGTAGGTACAGACTAGTACCTATAATGAATCTCTGTGTACCCTTCGCTCAGCTTCAACATAATTTTGCTTCATCCAGATTGATCTTCTTCTCCCCCTCTCCTATTGGTTCGGAGGAATACCTTAGAAATCATATGTTCTCATCTATAGGATATTTGTTTTTAAGGTAACTGCCTACTATTGTGAAAAAGAAGTTTAAAATAAGATGTAAAGGGGGAGTGAGGTGGCTCTCACTAGGATCTGGAAAAGCACAAGGATTTCCATATGGGCTTCTGGTCCACAGCTCAGCACCTCTGATTCCCAGATTGCTCCAAGTTCATTTCCTGCTACACAACAAGGACCTCAGATCTTTGTTTCAGACAGTTTTATCTGCCACGAATGGCAATGTAGTTCACATAATGAAAGGGGAATTCTTGGGTCTTCAGCTCTGTGTCCTTTGGTTTCCTGGATTTAATTCCAAATTCTATGCTTTTATATTTTCTGCCTAGGATAGTCTCATCTTTTTAAAAAACAAAATTAATAAAAAATAAGAATAGCAATGAGTCAGCTTATGCTTTAAGAAGTGTCTACTTTCTACCTGAAGAAAGATATTAGTTTTATGTGGTCCTGTTTGCTCATTTAGCAGACACTTACTATAGACTTGGGTTTGATAAATATTTTAGTTTAAAATCCAAAGACTGTTTTAAGAATGAACAAACTAAGCCATGTAAATGATACGAAGGCTGGGTGCCATCAAGAGAGCAGTCAAGGTTTCAATAATATCCTGGACCTTTCAATGTAGGAACTGTACCTACAAGAATAAAGGTAAGCTTGGCCACTATAATTCTTAGGGAAAAAAAAAATATGTTCTCTCTATTGAGACAAATATAACTACATGGTATAATCAAGTATCATAAGTTATTTAATAAATAGGCACCAAAAGTCCTAACATTTTTGGTTGAGAGAAATTTTTCCTAAAAAAGCCTTTCACTTTGCCAGGAAAGTTATTATTTTAATTTCATAAGTAGATTAATAGTTCTAACATACATTAAATGTCTAACTACTTGACAAGATCTTCTGAAAATTGCATACAAATTAGAGAGAGAGCAGAAGTTGTACTAAGAAGAATTTTAAATCTTAATAAAACGAACAGACTCTTCATTTCTTATTTGAATACCAAAAGATAAAAAAGACCATAGAAAAACTAATTACTTGGAAAAAATATCATTTTTTAAAGCCATAAGGTAATTCATTTATTGGAAAAGTTGTGATGAGCTTGAGAAAAATTAACTTTCAAGGATTTTCTTTAGAATATGCCATCTGTTAGCCATTAGCCATATGCAGCTATTTAAATTCATTAAAATCAGTAAAATAAAGAACTCAATTCCTCAGTCTTATTAGCCACATATGACTAAAGGGTATCACACTGGACAGTACAGATACACAGTATTTTTACCATCACAAAGTTCTAATGAATAATGTTGCTTTAGAAGAAACAGTTAAATTCACGCTGAAAACATTATAAAATTAGCCATGGCATTCTCACCATTTTTTTTTCAAACAACAATACACGCATATACTCCTGAGAAGTGTATCTAAAGGTGGGATTTTTCTCCTTTAACAGTCAAACAAAAAATTACTGTAGATAATTCATTTTTTTCTTTTAAATACCAAGTCAGAGCCAACATAAGAAAATATAAATTATTCTTCCCTGAAATATGATCAATTCACAAGAAACCAGAACCAAACAAGATTACAAAACTAACGTTTTTCTCCATCCTCCTCTCCCTAGGTCTATTACTAACTATGATAATTGCAAATGATAAGTTAAAAGGAATTTCCTAAACCAAACATCCAATTAATATTCCCTATAGAACTTCTGACTATTTAATAACTTTGTTTGAATTAAAGCACAACCATGCTTCTTCCGAATTTATAGGAATGCCCAGTGTTTTTACTGGAGTAGGGTCTATTAACTGCTGCAAAATTATGATGACTATATATATTTGCCTTCCATGAGGTCTTTCCGAGGAAACTTACCTTTAAATAATAAATTTATATATTTTAAAAGATATACTTGCATGATCAATTGATACCACTTAATAAAATAAAAGCTTACGGGTTTAAATTTTGGCTTATAAATCTGAGATGTGAACCAATAATTCTATAAAAGCACCAATTGGGATTGGCTAGAGAAGGTGGGCAAGGAAATGTCAATTCCACCTCAACCGGAATGGTGCGTACATGCAGCAATGATATCAATGAGCAGCAACGTGGTATGTTTATCATGAGATAATCACACCCCTAGAGGTTTAGAAGCACTCAGCTGAACCTTATGCCTCACAACACACTTGGGGTGTCATTATCTCATGATAACCATACTCCCTGTCAAGCCTTATTGCTTAATTAGAGGTTACGAAGGTGATAAGACTAAAAGAAATCGGATGAACAGTACCTAAGATGAATGATACCTTAATCAACTTAAACCTGGTGGCTGAAGGAAGCGTGATGAACAAACGCATACAGTGAGTTACGTGTTATTTTTAGAGAAATTTGTTAATAATAAATGAGGAAAAACCCAGTCTGCATTCCCAGATTATTTGAATTACATTTTCCAGGAGACGTGATATTTATGATCAATAATTTAAATTGTGTTTTCACACAGTATGTAAAATGTTCAAGAAATTAATGATAATGTGAAATTTAACTTTGACCTAAGATACCCAGCTTATGCAAGACAGTGATTCATCATAATCCAAGCATAGGATTTAAGTATTAAGTCTGCAAGGGAGCTGATCAATAACACCCACACCATGCACGATTTTCACAAAGTAACCTGAAACCAGAGACAAAAAAATAACATGACATGTCCTTTACTATTTTTTCTCTATTACCCCTTAAAATAAAAAAATAAAAGCGTATGGGTTTAAACTTTGGCTTACAAATCTGAGATCTGAAAAGCACAAAAAGAAAAAAAAAATCATAGCACCAAAATGCTTTAAAGGTTATGCCCGAATATGCAACTTCAGTTCTTTTGTTCTATTTTCATAAACAACTGCCATATTTGTGGACAGAATATAGCTCCAGATATGGTGCACTTGAAGCTGCTTTCCAATTCACTGTGAAACATCAATTATCTTTATCAAATAACAGTATCTCATCTCAGTCCATTATCAAGATGGAGTCTTATTTTAGCTGGACTGCAGCCCTATCTGTATATCAGGGCTGGCCGTGGTGGCAGAGTGTGAGTGAAAGGCTGTGAGATAATCAATAATAATCATCAAATTGTGGTCGAAAGGTTGTGAGGATGGAAGTTTTTGATGAAACCTCACCTTTTTCTTTTTTTTGGTGCAGATGATAAGGCTTAACCTTTGCAATACCTGATGACTATGTCTCAGTTAGAGGAAGCCTTGCGTACACTTTCAAGTGGTTCTGAACGTCCAAAGGCACACTGAAATACTTAGGCGTAAGTGCAACACAAACCTCATGCTATCAAAAACCATCAGGTGGAAGGACTTGAAACAATTGCGAACATGGTTATTGTAAACTTGATCCGCAACTCAGACGCAAAGAATTCAAACCCTGACTTACTATGGCTGTTAAATCCCTGTAAGTAAAGGTCAGCTCTGAAAGAACAACGTTTGCATAACAATAGGTAAAACATACCCTGTTGTTTTTCCCAAAGGTTACTCTGAACTGTCGCCTAAGCCTATGTACCTTGATTTTAAAAGCGCTCTGCTTGAGATTTAGAGAGGTTTAATGGCATCTATTCTCATCCTATGTCCTACAGTGTTATGCATTTGGCATGAAAAATGATGAGAGGAGATTCAATTTTTTAATTCACTACAACAACACTAATTTGGAGGGATGAGAAGTGGAATGACTTTCCTTTTTTTTTCTGTCATTGGGTTCTATTTACATCAAGTGGACATAAACCGAAAGTAAATTAGCTGAGAAACAACTAGATTCAAATTAGGGACCACCTTGTTGTTTGGGGTTCTGTACAGATCTGTCACACAGAGGCAGCCCACTAAGGCTACACTATATACCACCGCCCCCCACCCAAAGCCACATTTGTGAAAGCTTTAATTTAAAAATCCTTATTTTATAATGGTTTGACATAAAACTATGTATCCCTCAAATATAAAACCTACCTACTAAAGTTTGATAAAACATATAAACTAAATCCATGAACCAGAACAAAGGAATTATTTCAAAATGTCAAAGTGTTGGTAGTTTGATAGTATGACAGTTTAAAAGCAAGATCCTTTTCTTTCTTAAAATTGCAAAGTTCACTGATACAAACGGTCAAAAATTTAAACATCTTAAAGTGGTGAGCTACTAATCATTTGAACATATCACTATCAGCATTACAGGAGATGTTTTGGAAACAGACCCTAGTTAGGGAATTCATGAAGTGGAATATGTGCACACTAAGAAGTTGAAATTAGCTCTAATTCCCAAAGTCTGAATTTATTTAAAGTAGGTTTGTTAAAGAAAATTCTGTTCAAATGAACACACCCTAAATATCAGTAAAAAACAACCAACGATATTAACCTAACTTGTGACCTATCATTTCTATAAAAATGTCCAACACAAGCATAGAGAAATTGCCCCTTTTTAAGCTATATTGCCTTTTCTATAGTAATAGTAGTTAAAATACATTAAAATAGTTAAACTATCTTTAAGAAACATGTACATTTTATTCACTCTACCAACAGAAAAAGCCTGTTTCTTTGGATTCCTGAGTTCCTTTTGAAGTGCTATAATTTCCATCAACACTTGGAATACAATACCTACTAATGTTAATTGTGGATTAGGAAATATATGAAAAATAATTTAAAAAATAATAAAATATATAAAGCCTCCAATATAAAACAAAGATACATGCTCGAGGAGACCCATTTTCCACTGATTAAAGCTTCAATTAAAAAAATCTTTCAAGGTAACTAAGAGGAAAGATTTTACTTGATTTCATGTAACTTGATACAGAGAAGTTAACATGTATCTTGGAAGACATTTTGACAATGGCAAATTAGAAATATACTAATCAAATACAATCAGAAACTGCAACGTCCCCCACTCCTCTCCATTCACTGTAACAAATACGTAGCACAGTAACAAATCGTAGCATAATCCTTGTGATAATGTTTTAAATTTAGTTTTGAAAATACATGTTATAGCAACATGTCAAGCTTAACGTTAATACAAAATATTCTTTTCCTTAGTCCAATATTTTAAAACTGTAACATTTATATTAATCATGCTAAATTTCATATTGACAATAATGCAAAGCTAGCATTGGCTTTTTTTTTTAAGAAGATAAACATTTAACAGTGTGTGGAATCTTGCTATAGAAGTAGCTATTAAAACTACACAGGACAGAATCCTAAAATTGCTACAACACTTCACCCCACATAAAATAAGTGTTCTCCAGAAACACTGTAGTGTTCTGAGGCTGAATCAGTTGGCTCCCAGAGCTGAGTAGCAATAAGATAGTATGTTTTATTATGAGTGTCATGGAGACGGTGTGAAGAATCAAGAGCCACAGGCAGTCAGCAGCAATGGGTCAATAACGCTCCCAGAGACATTGTGTAGATAATCAACAACAAGGCCCGAGGTTCTCTCGGCACTGCACACAGCTGAAGGGCAAATCAATACAGCCAGGGGAAGGGCACTGCCCTGCTCCACTTCCCACAGTATACTATGGCTGCCAGAAGAAAAACACCCCCAAAACGAAAATAAAGGAAACTGGTTGTGCAACTAGCAATCATGAATTCATCCTTCAAAGAGGTTTCCAAAAAATCCAAATACGATTCATTATAAAGTCTGCCTAAAAATGAACTCAGGGGAAAGTTTCACTTAGAAAGTGCTGCACAAATAGAGATTAAGACATAATGACTTAAGCATAACAAGGGCAAACATGGTCTTATGAAGTATTCCAGTTTATGATATTAAAATCAAAGTTTAACCAAAATTGTGGTGAGTAAAATATTCTAGTTTGGGAGATTTTACTTTGTTAACTTTGGTGTCTAGTATTGCTAGTGCTCAAACAGATCATGTTCATGTTTATCATTAAAAGAGTAAATAAGAACTAAAACCATTCTACATTTTAGAAAATCTGAATTATATTTAAACGACTTTGTTTCCAAAATAGGAACATAACATTTAAATGTATTCTATTGGTTCTGAGGACATTTTGCCAACAGTCTTTGTATCTGACACCTTGTTAAATACAGGATGCTAATATTTCATATATTTCAGTAAAAATTTATGGGTAGGAATATGTTGATTTATTATTTCTCAAGAAAAAGGTGATTCATCACATCCATCATTCTGTTAATCATTAGGTGTTATTTCTAGGTTACTATGTAAAGCCATCTTTCTTGAAACATGAAGAAAGGGTGCTGAAAGAAAATACGACAGTGAAAAATTTTAAGGTTTATTTTTCATAATTAAAGTTTTTTTTTTAAACAGATAAAATAACATCTCTAAGCATTAAAACGTGCCCTAGCTCAAGACTGCGATAACTGTAAACACTCCTCAAACGTGTCATAGGAATAAGTGCAATATGTTCCTATTAAGATTTAAAAAAATATTATAAAAGAAAAAACTGCAATTGTGTAAAATGGCATGTAAGTGAATTTAGGAAACAAATCATTGATCCCTTAAAGCCTTTTAATTGTTATTTTAAAGGAATGTTATCTATTTGCTTATTCTAGTGATAAAGACTACCTTGTCTTGTTTTGTTCACTGACAATTATTTATAGCTATTGAAGAAAACAGTTCTATACTGTTTAGTAAGATGCTACCATAAGAATGCTCCAAAATTATAATTATTCTGCGGACACATTTTTTGACTAGTAAGAATATGAATTAAAAAATAATTTCTTTGTTGATGGTTATATTTTACTCTTAGGAAACTAACAGGGAGTTTATTTGCGTGTGTGTGTGTGTGTGTGTGTGTGTGTGTGTGTGTGTGTGTGTTTATTGAAATATGACATCTGTAAAGTAAACGTAGACTCTAACTAGGAGAGAAACTGAGTTTAAATTGTCCACTCTGGATTCTACATTTACGACTGGGAGGTTGGTGCAATACAGTTAGGAGCAGGTTTCCATTTTTGAAAAGTTGTATTATCTAGTCACCATGACAACAAAACTGAAGTATGATAGCAAGCCACAGAAAAATTGCTGCCTTTAAAATAGGAAAGGTGGCGTCTAAAGTAGTCTGAAGCTTTGTAAATATTTACTTCATTAAAACACCACTTTTAGCAAAAATCTAAAGTTATTTAGTAGAAAATAGGAACCGTTTCATTATCAAATAAGACGGGTCAGACTGAGATCTGCTAACAATGCGAAGTCTGAAATGAAAAGCAAGAGTATACGCAGTCTTTAAAGGCAGTTCTCCTCTGGGATCCCTTGTTGTCCCTTCACATCTACCTATTATTAGAGAATCTGTGTTGACCTATTTAATTTTAGACCTTCCACCTCTTTGTCAAATCTGGTTGAGATCAGCTTGCCTAAGTCCTGCTGTTGTCCTGCAACTGAGGAGTGTGTGACATGACAGCTGGTCGATTTGCATATTTTTCTCTTATTGGCTGAGGAAACTGCCGAGGCAGTGAAATACTCCAGGACAGACATAGATTTTAGATGCTTCCTCATTTTGAAAACTAGGAACATTTCTACATGTTTAGAGAGCATCTACAGAGCCCCAGACACTATACATTATGATGGTGCTTTTTTCCCACCTAACATGAACAGAAGTTAAGAATAATTGAGAATGGACTCCTATGGACAAAATGCTAGCAGAATTAAAAACCCCTCAATTCTAATTGTGTTTAGAGGCTTTGGTGTTTGGTGGGATTTTTTAAAGTCCCATAACCACATGATCAATCCAGGTGATTTAAAATCAATGCCAAAGCCAGACAAAGGCTGTAGTAAACAGCTCTCTATTTGCTTCATGGAAAAGGCGAAAAATCAGAGAAAAGCTCTTCTTGCAGTGAGATGCCTAAACCATATGAAAATAGATCAAGCTTATGAGGCTTCTTGTATTTCCTTGATGAAAATTTTCCTTGATGAAAATTCCAGAACTGAATCTTTACACACAAAAAATTAAGAAAAAGCCTCTAAAAATGGTACTGATCAATTCTGATACCTTTGCTAATATGAAAAGAAAGCCTTTGTTGTGAAACGAATAATGCTCCATACTTGGCAAAACAGATATGCTCATTAATCCAGTAAGCATACTTTCTTTTAAGAATATTCAGAAGCTGGGTGCCTTTGAAACCTACCAAATCTTAAAGTAAAGCATGTCTTTGAAATCCCTGGACAAATGGCCCTTTTTAAAGTCAGATATGGACTTCTGGCACAAACCTAGGATTTCAGGTTTGTCTCAATGGTCCCTTGATTACTTTCATTAACACAGACCTTGATGCCCCTTGGATTTTGGGGGTTAACATTAAATTGACATTAAAATGGTTCAGAACAATGGTGTTCACATCGATCTGCATACAGACAATGTACAGGAGTGTTTTTTTTCATGGCATATCCAAAGTCATATCTTTCACATCTCTTTTTAAACGCTTTCCTATTGCTGAGGGTTTTACCTTGGTAAACCTTGGGTCAGTTGTTCTCCTGCAGCAGTGAAATATCCTATAGCACATTTAACAACAGACATCTTAAAAAGCAAAACTCTATTCTTGCCTCTTATTTTTCAAGTCGAGTAGGGTTTCAACTGCCTGCCTTCCCACTTAGTCCATTGCTGCCAGACCTTCACCTCACTACTGCATGGAGCTTGCCTTTGTAAAGTCACCAATGACCTTCTGTTGCCTAATCTGATGGACTTCTCACAATTTTTATCTTACTTGACCTTTCGGCAGCATTTCTTCCATGAGACACTCCTCCTTGAGTATCTAACGCACCGCCATGTTCTGACGTTTATCATGGCCTCAAACCATCCACTCTCCTATTGCTGCCATATGCATCTCTCCATCTTATCTCTGAACACTGAAGTTTTTCAGGGCTTTGTCCCAGTCTTCTTTTCTTCTCACTCTACATTTATCTGTAGCCATGGCTCTAAACACATCAACAAGCCAATGATGTCTAAATATTGATGTCAAATACAGATATGTCTGTGCTCCAGAGCCATGTATACAGCTAAAACCTTGGCATCTCCACATGTATATAGCTGAATACTTGTTAGGTATCTCAGAGCTAACATCAGAAACTGAACTATTAATTTTCTTCTACTCCTTATTCCATAAATTGCTCCTCTTCCAATGTTTCCCAACTATTCAGTTCCTAATGCCAAAAACTTGGAATTATCCTCAAAACTTCATTCTCTCTTAATTACCATACCAAAGTCATCACAAGTCCAGTCAATTTTACCTTTAAGCTTTATCTTAAATTGATTCATTTCTCCCTATTTTCATTGTCTCCATAACGGTCAAGGCTATTGTTATCTCTAACCTGGAGTACTTCTGGAATAGCCTGAAACTAGTCTCTCCATTTCTACTTTTGTCATGCTGAATCCATTCACCACACAGCAGCAAGAATGATCTTTTTAAAAAGGGAGATCAGATAATGTCACTTGCTTTGAACCCTTCATGGTTTCTCACTTCACTGAGGATAATACCAAAATTCCTTGTCCTGACCAGCGAGGGCCTCTGGTGAGCTGGCTGTGGCCCATCTGTCTGTCTTGTGCCAGATTCATCTTTCCTCCCATTCACTCCATTCAGTTCCTCAAGGACCCTAAGATCTTTCTCACCTCAGGGCCTTTGCATATGCTCTTCTTTCCCATCCACTTGATGCCTCTGTAACCCTTACTCATTATACATAGGTTTGAGTTAAATGCCACTTTCTTACAAAGGTCTGACATCAGCCTTTTAGTTCTCCTGGTTTTATACTTTTTCACCACACTTTATAGTTTTCTTTGTAGTATTTATCACAAAATGTAATAATGTGGCTTAAGTAATTATTTGCTTGACTTCTTTTTTAGCCCGTAAGCTCCATGAAGGTAGTCAGCACTACCTGTCTTGCTAACCATTCTACGTCACTGGATGACAAAGAACCCAGCACACACACCTGTTCATTAACGTATAGTAAATAAATGAATGAGTGAATGAACGAGCTCAGCCTTGTAAAACCACACTCCATATGTCTTGGACTTCTATACACAGCTCTGTACCACTGCCAGGGCTTCTGGTATGCGAACACAATCTGGGGGTGCTAGCCACAGCTTGTAGATGGGGGATCAACAGTCCCTCTGCAGGGGCTGTTCTAAGATGCCCCTTTGTATTAGAAATACAGCTGAGGGAGAGAGGATAGCTCAGCAATCCCAAACAGTCTAAGTCTCTAAAATGAGAGTACCCAGGAACCAACCTGAACCTCCTCATGTCTCATCATGACCTTAAGCCAGAAAAGAGCTCTCTGGCAGAGCCTAACCTGAGTCCCTACTTTTGCTCTGGAGCAAGTGTAATTGCCATTGTGGGTGGAGGACACTTAGCAGAGGCCTCAGAATGCCCTGTGGCTTTGGTAGAAAAAGGCTATGGCTGGTTAAGGAAGTGTCTCTGGTTGCTCTACCATAAAGCCTTGGTGCATAATTTGTTTTAGTATATAATTAAGGATGTAGTAACAAACTAAAAGCTTAATATTTTCCCAAAATATAGAGATGGCTCATATTTTGGTAATTTTGTCAGATTTACCACTTGGAAATATAAGGCAGCTAAAAGTGTTCTAATTATCTCTATAGAAGAGGCATTAGTTTCCTCATATTAACTAGGAATATATTACTTCAATAGTGTGCAGCACTAGCCTAGTGGCCAGTACACAGTAAACAGTATTTGTTAAATTTAGAAATTATGTGATACATACTACAGCAAGAGAAAAGAGTCTACCAAATTGTGAGAGAGATCCAGAGATAGGGGCATTCTGAATTCTGTGTTGATTCAAGTAGTTGGAGAAAATGTCCCTGTTCGGGGCAAAGCTACAAAGGGTTAACAAGATATTGGTGACTTCCTTAAGCACATTTTCTATTATTGATTTCATCAGATAGAGGCTCCCTCCTGTTGTAATTTGAAGAACTGAAAAGACATCAAAAAGGGCACTGTCGAAAGAAAAGGAGGCTATATGTGTCCTCAACAGGAGGGGCTTAAAATTCTTGCTGGGAAGTTTAGCATAACATCACAGGAAAATTCTCAAACTTAACACAAAAATCTAGGGATTCTAGCCCTAACTCAGCTCAGGTCAGTGAGAAAAATTTCTGGGTAGAAATACCTAAAACCTTATTAACTGTTATGATTTGAGGTAATATTTCAAAGCAAATATAGGAGTATGCAGACTGACTGCAGCTATCTATAAATACTTATACATATGAATAACCAGTATATAGCCATAAAATCATTGTTTGTGGGAATATCATGGGTTTTTCCCCCTCTAAACCTTTAATGTTGTTGCTACATTGCCTTTTCAATAATAAAAAAATCAAATTCCACTAATCTTCAAGTTCCATTTCAGCCTATATGATTCCAGATCTAAAGCAAATGACTTTTCCTTATTTTTGATTTTATAATGGGGACCTAAATATTAATTCACACATTATTTGTTCCTCATACAGTATGTTATTTTATTCCGTAAACTCAGAGTTTCCAAATCCAGCCTGCCTTAGAATTACGTATGGGCATGCTATAAAAATGTAGAAACCTGTGTCCCTGCATTAAAGATTCTGATTCAGGAGGTCTGAGGAAGGAGGAGTCTATTTTGAAATTTCCTACATGATTCTCATATGTCACCTGGTTTGGAAAGAGACAATGCTAAATGGCAATGCCCAGTGAATTTAGATAAAAGGAACTCCTAGACAGATGGAAACATCCATGGAGAACTAAGCACACAGACATCATCATATAAAGGAGATACTGGGTTTGTATTACAATTAATGATTATTTCCCCTTGAATGGGCCTTGCGATTTTCAAAAGACCTTTCACATACCTACTTCTGGAAGGCACCTCACTTTTCTGGTCTCACTCTGTTTTTTTTTCTTTTTTTTTTTTTTTTGGCAAAAATAAGGATGTTGGACAAAATTATTTCCTTTAAGCCTAAACAAATAGTCTTGTGTCTGATATATAGTAGCACTCAATTAATGTTTCTTAAATCAATGAATGCATGCATGGCTACCTCACTAAAAGCCACGTAGAGTACACTGGGGGCATTGACAGATTTTTTT
Source organism: Ateles fusciceps (assembly GCA_036589455.1). Lineage (NCBI taxonomy): Eukaryota > Metazoa > Chordata > Mammalia > Primates > Atelidae > Ateles > Ateles fusciceps. The sequence goes on from JAZHEH010000078.1 coordinate 14,766,957, forward strand.
TAAACATTGTCTTATACCAATAAACTTGGGCTCAGAGAAGTTAAACAACAAACTTGGTAAATGGGTATACAAGTAAATTTTCTGACTCCTCATTTGGTGCTCTTCGATGCTAGCGTTCTTGCTGAAATTCGTGGATTAGACTGTGTTGGGTGAAGGACAGTCCACATGCCTGTATTTTGTATTCATATCACTACCAATGAATGACAAACTGCCGTATAGGTATAATGGCATGTAAGTTGCCTTCTTCTTTAACCTCTGTCTACAGTAGAGGCAGTAATTCCAGAGTCTTGATATACATGTCTACAAGTAATAAATCTGTGTGAGTTATGGCTGGGTCCTTGTAGATTTACAACTATAAGTTTTAATTCATCTCTGACAACACATTTACATAAATTACAGCAACATTGTAACAACGCCATATTGCTGGGACTTTCACCTAGAGAAACTCAAGAGACTTAAGGCAGCTGGCTTTCTTACTACTATAAAGGGCCACTCTTAGTATATATGAGATAGAAGCATTTTACTTGGTGTGGTAGCCATTATAGAGATGTTTTCTTGCTCCTGTCATTCGCCTTTCTCTGCATTAATGAATATTCTAGATTAAGATGATATTTTAATTACTTAAATAGTTAAACGTTGAAAGCAACAAATGCAAATTATTTCTAAGCACCTACTTTGCCTACAAGCTGCTTAACAGCTCCCTCTAAAGCAGGAATACAGATCAGCTAAGCTGGGAGGGATGTGGGACACTAAGGTTTGCAAGGCCAGCCTCTCCTCTCAGTGCAATGAAGTCATGGGGAAGTGGGCCTTGGCCTCTGCACGAGGCACCAGAATGGATGAGAGCCAAATCTTCCGAGGCTTATCCTGCATTCTTCCACCCCAGTTCAGTTTCTGTAGGAATAAAGGGGACAGCTAAGACTTAAAAGTAACTTTATTGTTAATGTCTAGTTTTAAAATGTTTCCTATTGGCAAGAGTTTTGTTCTTGGACCAAGGCAAAAATTCTCTTTCAAATTAACTGGACTGCCCTTTGAAGATGATTATTAATCAACCCACCACCATGATTTATTGAGTAGTTAAAAAGGAACAGTCATGAATCTAAATATCTTACATACAACGGCTTGATTAATCTTCAAGAGACTCTAAAATTATTCCTATTTTACAAGCAAAGACGCTGGTTTAAAGAAAGTGAGTCACTTGTTCTGGTCTCAAAGACAGTCAGTGAAAGGGCAGCTACCCAAACTCGGATCTATCTCAAAGCCTCTGCCATCAACCATTATTTTCCTGTTGACTTGTCTCAGAGTACTCCAGGGCAGATGTCACCAAGTTCCCTTGGGGAGGCAAATGTTGGTTGCCTTCCTTGGGCCAACCCCTTGTGCTCAGGGAAGGGTGAGGCCCTCTCCTCTCTTAAGAATGAATCTCAGTCAATCATGGTAATTATATTTTCATTCTACTGTAGCACCAAAAACCTTTACTGTACTTATTTGTTTCATCTTTGTCTTTCCTGCCAGATTGTAAATACCTTGCCCACCCAAGTAGTCATTCCTTTCTGCATTTCATAGTGCCATGCCAATACTTTCAGATATCATGTGTTGAAGGTATTATAATACAATCTCTCTTAATTGACTTGCAATTTACTGACTCCCAGGGTTAACCAAGACTCTTATTTCCCTCTGTCAAATATCCTAACTGGTGCCCAGCATATGAGTAGTGCCTGTGGTTTGGAGGCTATTCTCTGATAATCCCACTCACTATTGCTCTAACTAGTTAAGTTCTATGACCGAGAGTTAACCAAAGCTGGATAAGGGTGGTATGTACCTGTAGTACCAGCTACTTGGGAGGATCACTTGACTCCAGGAGTTCAGGGCTGTAGTATACTAAGATCACCTGTGAACAGCCACTGCACTGTAGCCTGGGCAAAAAAGTGAGACTCCCATCTCAAAAAAAAAAAAAAAAAAAAAGATAAAGATAAAAGACAAGCTAATGCTAGCTGTGCTTGGCAATGTACACATGTAGACAGAGTACATATGATATATAATTCATACAATAAGAGTGGAAAGAGGGCTTTTAAAAAACACATGTACACACATGAAATTAGGTGTGAGACAACTGTAAAAGACTGGAAAAAACACAAAAATCTAGAATTATACTCTGAGAATGCTTCATAGGTATCTTTGTCAATCCACTTAAACAGAAAATGGTATGTCTTAGCAAGAAAATGTTCCAGAACTACAACCAATGGACCAATAGGGAGACAGGAGCTTTTGGGCCCACAACAAAAGAGATGGCAAATAAGATTATCTTTAGAGAACTTAGAAGGAAATGGTTTAGGACATGTATCATTTTACATGATTCTACATTGAAGCAACAATTTGGATGAAGTGACTGACTGCTGGGGCTGAGGTCCATCCAGGGCTTTAATGATACCCAGGTATGTGCCTCTTCCTCTACCAGACTTGTGGTCTATCAGAAGTTCCATTTGAGACAGCACCTATCAAATCTTGACAAAACCCTCAAAATCAGCATCAACATCTCTTTACAACCTATCAGGAATGACAGACTCATGTCCTCATTACATATGTTTTAGAGCACTTATGAGTCATATTTGGTAAATAACTATTATGATGCCAGGCCTTGTTCTAAATTCTTTATATACTGAGAGTGGATATAAAGAATTTGAGGCAGTGAATTTTATCTAATATTTTCTAATTTTGTGGCCTATATGTATGTCCACATATATGTTATGCTTCAGGCATAACAAAACCTTACAGTCCCTGGACTGCACCATCAGCGAAATGATTCTCTGTGCTTCTGTCCATGGTTCATCCTCTCCCTGAAAAGTTTTCTTCTCTCATGTCTGCCCACAGAACACCTACTCAGGGGTCAACTCAAATATCACTTTTCCCCCCCAGAGACAGAAGGGGAATATAGATACACATATATGTAAATATATGTATATATTTAGGCATTTATATTTTCTTTTTAGTGTTGAGGAGAAAAAGAGAATGGCTAGATGGAAAACAATGGCACTGAGAAATAGATAAAATAATGTGAATTTTTAATCGAAATACATTTTAGCCTATCTAATGCTTTTGCAAGGATGCTGAAATGCTTGTAATTACTGCTCAGTGTGTAAACAGTAGAACTGTCTTATCCCATTATAAATATTACAAAGAAAATAATTAATTTTTCTTGGTGCAAAATTCTCCAATACTGCCATTCAAAGTGTAACACAGATATAAGTAGTACTCATGGTCAAGTGTCGTGGCTCACACCTGTAATTCCAGCACTTTGGGAGGCTGAGGTGAGTGGATCACTTGAGGTCAAGAGTTCGAGACGAGCCTGGCCAACATGGTGAAACCCCGTTTCTACTAAAAATACAAAGAAAAATTAGCTGGGCGTCATGGCATGCACCTGTAATCCCAGCTACACAGGAGGCTGAGGCAGGAGAATCATTTGAACCCAGGAAATGGAGATTGAAGTAAGCTGAGATTGCACCTCTGCACCCCAGCCTGGGCAACAGAGTGAGACTCAGTCTCAAAAAACAAACAAACAAAAACACCAAAAAACAAGAAGTACTCATGAGTGGTGGAATAAATAACAGAAAAATACTCCTCCACACTGTTAAAAATATTCTCTAAAAATTTTTAAACTTTCAGAATAAATGATGGTCTAATTTCAGGCATTGTTCTGGGTATCTGTTTCTCTTCCTATAAGTTCTTCTCTAAATAGCATTTCACTTTTAAAACTAGAAGCTTGTTAGGTAATTCTTCAACGCAGTGTCAGGAAGCCATTGTCTTCTCCAACCATTCATCTTATCATCACCTCTGATGCCATATTTCTGGTTGTTGCTCCAGAATGTCACAGAAAACACCTGCCGTAAAACCAGCTACTGAAAAGAACAGAAAGCAAATATCTAAAATGTCACTGTCTAAGGACTGTAGTCAATTCTCACTGCAATTTTTGCAATCACCATGTAAGTGCCCTTGATGTATAAGCGTTATAGGCTTCTGCTCAGTGAAAACTGCCTGAAGCTTAAAACTCTGCCTCAAAGAAACATCAATCTTACTGTCCACAAGATCCCTAAGGTCCGCTGCTCCTCCTAACTAGAAGTAAAATCTTTGTTATTTTTAGAGAGAAGAACACATTGTTTTCCAAACTTCCATTAATATAGGTGTGTTTGCTGACATTTCTGTTTAGACTTGAATATCAACTTTCTTTTGATATTTCGTATCTTAGAGTGCTTGACAGAATTAAATCTGTCACAAAAAATTACATTGGCTCATTTTCATTAAATGCTTTAAATCACACACTGAAGACATTTTCATACCTTGCTAAGCCCCCTTTCTCCCAAAATATAGTTTTAGCTAATAGAAAATGTCAACATTCCATTATTTAATACTTTGCTAATACTATGTAACTTTGTTCACAACATCTATCTATCTTACTGATTCTTATAACAGATAAGAAATGTCTCTACTTATCTATTGGAATAACTGTTTCTCACTTAAGATTTGTGAAATTCCCCGTATCATGCTGATTTGAAAATTGCTGTAATATGAACCATTTACACATATCAGGGAAGACATTTCTGATGTTTCTGATAAGCATGCTTTCCCTGTGTTTTCTGGGGTTTGCATATGTTGTACCCTCTGCCTGGAATAATGTCCCTTGCCCTTCCCTTCCTTTCCCTAACTTCTAATTGTTAATTGCTCAGTTCAGATATCCTCTCCTTCAGGAAGCCCTTCCTAACTAATCCTCTCCAGACCCTAAACAAACCTGGGCTAGTGTTCTTCTTGCTTTCTTCCCTGTCACTCCAGGCTGCCCTCCTTGAAAGGTTGAGCATGGCACTTCAATGACGGATTTATATCTGCCTTCTACACCAAATCATGTTCCCTGAGGGGTAGGAACAGTTCATATTTACTTTTTGATCTCTTGCTTATAATACAGTGTCTGGCACACATAAGAGCCATCATAAGTTGTTTTATAAACAAAATGAATACTAAATCATGAATAAATGGAGAAACAATCTGTTGTCTAGGATGACAAATACAAGAGGCAAAACAGGGCAACAGTAGTGGGGGAGTTCCTTTTTTTCTGAGACATCGAGTTTTGCAATGTCGCCCAGGCTGGAGTATAATGGCATAACCTTGGCTCACTGTAACCTCTGCCTCGTGGATTCAAGCAATTCTCCTGCCTCAGTCTCCCGATTAGCTGGGATTACAGGTGCCTGCCACCATGCCCAGCTAATTTTTGTATTTTTAGTAGAGATGAGGTTTCACCAGGTTGGCCAGGCTGGTCTCAAACTCCTGACCTCAGGTGATCCGCCCACCTCGGCCTCCCAAAGTGCTGGGATTATAGGTGTGAGCCACTGTACCCGCCCAGGAGTTCCATTTTTTTTTTATCAGAATACCTGTAGTTCAAAAGTCATTCCATTATTCACAGTTGCTTGTAAACTATTTGTGAAACAGTATCAGAGTAATCTGATAATAAAACACACAAATCTTCTGACTTAGCAGTGCTCATCCAGGAATTTACCTTAAAAAAAAATTCATAAAAGTTATATAAATAAGGGTTTTTTAGGGCAGTGAAACTATACTGGATGATACAATAATGGGTGAATACATGTCATCATATATTTGCCCATGCATGCGTCGGGGCAGGAGAATATGGAAAATCTCTCAACCTCTGCTGAATTTTGCTGTGAATCTAAAACTGTTCTAAAAAAAAGTCTGTTAAATAAATGTTAATCACTTTACACAGAAGGAGCCTAACATGGCAGTAATATTAAAAGCAATATTTGTAATATAATACATTTTTTAAAAATACTGGAGAACAAAATATCAGTAGGACAATAGATTAATGTGTTGGAAAAAATCAAGATAGACAAAGTGACAATTATTCAGCACAGATGAGGACATATCAGTAATCTTGAAATTTGCTAATTACTTAGTTGATACTGTATTCATTCTGTTAGTTCAAATAGTCCTGGAAAAAAAAAACAGCAAAAAAAAAAAGAAAAGAAAAAAATCCTAAGAAAGCAATTTCAACAGAGCTAGCCAGTATGAAGCAGTATATACCACAGCAGAAGGGAACAGAATAGGGTGGGCTGATTTAGTCTTATTTAAACTGATGGTTAAATAGGTTTAACCTATTCAGGTTAGGATAGCTTACATTTTTAAATATTTGTCTTACATATATTTATAACACAATGCTAGAAGTGTTATTATGTCCATTTTATAGATGAAGAAACAAGCACAGAGAGTTTAAGTGCCTTGCTCAAAGCCACAAAACTAAGAAGCAGCTGAGAAAGGACTTGAATTCAGGCAGTTCAGTTTCAGAATCTATTAAGTACGCAACCACACACTGCCTTCTCTACAAAGAAAGAGGAAATAAATAGCCTAGTAATTGAATTTAGAGATCACATTAAATTTGGCATATTATAAATACCAAAAATAAAATAATTATTTTGAGCAACAAATATGAATACAAATAAAGAGTTTGAGAGGGTTGTGTAACTTACAAGGGGTGTAAGTAATACAAAGAGTAGGCAAAATAAATTTTAATAGAAGCATTAATGAAAACATTAACACACACAGAGCCAACACTCACGGTTTTAATGTGGATTGTCTTCAGCATTTTTGTTTGCCAGGAGTGCTTCACCTATTAGTATACAGTAAGTGTATTTACTCGGTGAGACATTTCAATATAGTATAAAGATAAATGTAACTGGAACCAGGCATCTCCTGAAATCCTTACTGTGTTTATAATAAATCACCCAACAGATATTTCTGAATGCTGTGTAACCTGGGAAAGGATGGCGATAGGGAATGATAGAGAATGGGGTTATTGAATCAAAGAGCTCACAGGAGGAGGGGATTATGTATGATGATCAAAACCAGAATCTCAAAGGCCTTGAAGAAAGGCCAAGAGCCTAATTTAGGCTGTTAGCAGAGAGAAAAAGGTAGATTTCAGGTAAACCACTAAAGAAAAGTGAAACTGAACTTAGTCATTGGATATGGACGGGTGAAGGAGAGGCGACATGACTTGTGGTGTCATATTATCATGCCAGTTACAGGAAAAGGCAGGTTGGAAAGGATGCTGGTAGAAAGTAGGGGCTAGAGAGATTGACACACTGAATTTGAGACAATAGGATATCCAAACGGAAATGGCTAGCAGATTGTTAAAAGTCATGAAGCTAGAGTTTAGGCAGGGCCCTGGCTGGAGACCTGATTTGTCTTACCTGCTTTGAGGGAATAATCAGTATCAATAATAATGTATGGATTTTCAGTCAAAGTCAGGAAAAAAGAATAGATGAAAGAAGAAATCTATACCCTGGGATTTTAGTGGAGTGATAAGAATTAACATTAAGGTCCTCTAAGAAATCAGGAAATCCAGTAAAAGAGACAGATGCAAACCAAGACAGGTGACAGTGCTATGGAAGTTAAGGAAAGACAGAATTTGAGACAGGGAAGTCAGTTGTATTAAGCCATGCCAAGGGTGTGTGTGGTTTCAGAGGCTCAGTAAAGGTGGAAGCTAGAAGGTGAGGGCTGCTGTAGGCCACCAGTCACTACATACAATAATAAAAGAAAGGAGACAAGAAGAATGGTAGCTACAGAAAGGATAAGATGCCATTTAAAGGAGCTATTAAAAATAAAGGTTCTATGGAGCTAATTATTTTTTATTTTATCTTGTTGCATAGGCCTCAATTTCTTTTTCTTAAAGGTAACTCCCCCAGTTATATAAAAACCAGGTCCCATAAAACCTGGACTGGCCCCTGGAGCCATAAGGAATGAAGTAGAAATACATACACTCCACAAGTTGGTAAGACTAGTCCTCAAAATTAGTTTGCATTTGGGAAAAAAACCATGGGAAAGAGAGAAGAAAGCTTAATGAGGTTATCTTTCCCATCTTCCACGAACACTTTAAGGGGGTTGTAGTTAGTCTGGTTTTCCTATTAGTTTGTATATGCAAATGCTTGTATATAACAATGTTGCTGGACTAGTTGGTGAAACCTTGTTGGCTGAAGAATGAAAGTAAGCCAGGTTGCACAGTGATGGGATAAGTCAGGGTTCAAAGACTGGTGGAAATGATCTGGACAGCATTCAGGGCTGCTTTCACTTCCATACTTCTGAATTAACAAAAGCGTGGGACAGAGGATATTCAGGAGTTAAGGGTGCAAGTAAATGCACACAGTATCCTACTACTGACTCCTCTTCTCACGGAGGGGTATCTGAAGATCAGAGGTCAATGCATCCATCTCACATGCAGAAAGGAATCTGCAAGGCCAGAGGAGCTCAAACTGCAGGCTCAGTGCTTTTTACATCGGCAGGCAGCATGACAAGGCACATTTAACATTCCAGAATTTACCTCCTGCTCTATACGGGATTAGAGTTAGACCACAGTTGCCACAGTTCTGTAGATATCATCAATCTTTGCTTCTATTTTATTTCTTTCATTATCTGGCCTACAGCAGGCCTGGTCATGGCTTACTATAGAAATATAGATATATCTTTCATGACTCAGAAGGTTTTTCTATGCTTTTTCTGAAAACATATCCTATTCTCTCCATATAGAAACAACAATTTGATGATTCTGACGTTCTGACACACTGAAACATAACTGTACCCAAACTAATATACTTGATATAATTATGGCACAGTTTGTTTTGGTTTACCATGTCATATTGTATTTTTAAAGTTTTTTTTACTCTAATGCCTCAGAGTTTTTTAGTTGAGCATCATGCATTTCATTGTGCATCTACTATGTACCAGGCACTAGGAAACAGGAAGCTTTAAGAACAGGTTCTTTAAGGAACTTAAACTTTTCAATAGTAAACTTATTTTAAATTTGATATACAGAAGTCTTCAGATACACTTTCTTTCTCTCATACATCATTGCTGTTTTTTTTTTTTTTGGCAGCCCTTCACAAAAGCATGAGAAGAAAGTACCTACATCTACCAAAGGGGATGATGCCTCCAAGTGACACAGTACAAGTCGCTCCGTGGTTTTCTCACCCTTGGATGCAATCAATGGCTGATGGAAAGTATTTGGAAGCAAAATGGATGGCTGCATCTGCGCTGAGTGCGTATAGACTTTTTTTTGTCATTATTCCCTAACCAATACAGTGTAACTATTTGTATAACATTTACATTGTGTTAGATGTTATAAATAATCTAGAGATGACTTGAAGTATATGAGAGGATATGCCTAGGTTATGTGTAAATACCTCACCATTTTATATCAGGGACTTGAGCATCCATGGATTTTGGTATCCCAGGGTGGTCCAGAACCAATTCCCTGTGGATACTCCACCGAGGGATGACCGTACAAACTTCATGAGGAGAGCTAGTTAACATGGGCCTAAGAGAATCTTGCATAGCGTGAGCAGTTATTACAAAGAATGCATTCCAAAAGGATTGGAAATCAGCGAGATATGATATCAAGTCTGCCAAACCAAAGGCAAATATTGCTAGAGGGAAGATTTTCATTGCTGATTTAACCAAACACATGCCTGGATCTCTAAGGAGTCAGGGACCCTAATTCATCTGCTTAGCAACAGCACAGTCTATCAACAAAATTTAAGCACTTCTTCATAGGGAGTTAGATATTAAAAAAAAAAAAAAAACTAAGCAAAATTCTAGTCAGGTACATTCCTAAATCACTGGCGGTCACCAGTAAAAGCAGTCAGTAGCAAAGCAAGACTTTAACTACTGAATTGCATCAAAGTTTCTGATCTCCATAATCAGTGGAGACTCAGCTACCACCACAAGCAGGAGCAGCCTGTGGAAAGGAAACCTTCACATGACCTAAGGCAGTGCTGCTTCAACTTTTCCACTCAAGCGCTCCCTACTGAGCAGGGTGAACTCCTAGCCCTAGCACCTACAAAAGCCCAGATGTCTCCAGTTTAATCTGTTAAATTCCCTAAAATTAATGGAATTTAATTGTAATGCAATATATTTCCAATTTTACTTTAATATAATAATCGCCAACATTTACTGAATGCTAACTATTTGGCTGGTGCTGGCCAAGAATTTTACCTAAGTGACCATATTGACTTCTGACAGATTCTCTCCTTTGACCAAAACCTTCATCAGGCTCCTCTGAGTTCCCTGCTTGACTAGGCCTGAACTTGGGCTTCCCTGTCTGTCCTTCTTGAATCCAGTTTGAACAAGAATCCTAAGTCAGTTTAGAGAAAATCCCCCTCCCTGGGCATCTGACCATACCTCCAATGTCTTAATCCCCTGGCCTGCCTTCAGCAAGAATCCTGTCAAGTCAGCTTAGCCAGAAATCCCTTATCCTTGATATTTCTTTGTAGTACAGCTGACTCTTGAAGAATACAGGGGTAAAGGGTGCCAACCTCTGCAGTTAAAAGTCAACATGTAACTTTTTACTTTCACCAAGTTTGACTACCACTTATAGAGCACTAGATGAGCAGAAGCCTTACCAGTAACATACAACAGTCATTTAACACATATTTTGTATGTTATATGTGTTATATACTGTATTCTTACAATTATGTAAGATAGAGAAAATAAAACATTAAAATCATAAGGAAGAGAAAATCTATTCTTCATCAAGTGGAAGTGGATCATCATAAAGGCCTTCATCCTCCTCATCTTCATGTTGAGTAGGCAGAGGAGGAGGAGGAAGAAGAGGGGTCGGTCTTGCTGTCTCAGGGGTGGCAGAGGTAGAAGAGGTGAAGGAGGTGTAAGAGGGGGCAGGAGAGGCAGGCACACTTGAGGTAATTTTTATTGAAAAAAACCCATGTATAGGTGAACCTGCACAGTCCAAACCCTTGTTCAAGGGTCAACTGCAATCCTCCATGCCCTGACCCCACTCTGCTCCTTGGTTACAAATCCCCAATTGTCCTTGTAGGAGCTGGAGTCTCTCCCCTCACTGTGAGATCTTGTTGCGGTCACTATACCCGCCACCATGTCCCTCTTTGATAAAGTCTGCCTTACCATTTTTGTTAACAAGTGTGTAGATAAATTTCTCTTTAACAGTTCTAACAATAATAGATATTACTTCTGTTACCATTTTACAAATGAGGAAACTTCAGCCTACAGAAGTTAGTAAACTTTTCCAAGGATACAAAGTTAATTATCTTAACCTTAAATCAATATAATTATATTAATAATCATTAACATAGAGATGGAGTTCAAGCCCACACAAATTTCTAGTTATCCTTACCCACTATATTATACTATAACGTTTTAAATAACTTTTAGTTAAATTAGTTGACTCTTCTTCCTCAATTATCTTAGCCAGGGGTTAGCAAACCCTTTCTGTAAAGGGCCAGAACATAAATATTTTAGGCTTGTGGGCCACAAAACAGTGTTTGCCAGTGACAACTACTCAATTCTGCCATTGCAGTAGACAATATATAAATGAATGTGTGTGCCTGTGTTCCAAAAAAACTTTATTTACTAAAACAAGTGGTGGGCTAGCTTCAGGCCACAGTTTGTTAACCCTTGATATAAGGACAATTCATGTTTCAGACCAACATGCTCTATTATCCTGTGGTTTTGCATAATCTGTTTGGGAAGAACAAATTTTAAAAAAGGTTAAAAAAAAAAGGCAGACGTCAATACCAAAAGCTAAGGGAAAGGGGCTTAATTTTTCCTTTATCTTTTACCAACCAATCTCAAAATGACAAGAGACATATATGACCCTCATTCTCTCAGTCATGGGTTCTCTGCCCCACTGGGCCTCTTCTCAGCCTCAGGATCCTTTCTTCCCCTTCAGTGTGATTTCCCCCATCTAAGTGGTCATGCCTCATTTTTCCATCCAACTGGGACCATACCCCTACAGCCATGAATTTTCTAGCTATACCTTTATATATATTTTTAATGTGATAGCTCTATGCCTTTGTCCATGCTAAAAAAATTGTCTCACTCTCTCTGTTAACTGATTACAACAGATTATTTAAAAAATTCTTCACTGAATTCTCAGTTCAAAATGATCCTTTGATTCGCCTTATAATACACATCATTTCCAAACATGCTAGCCATACCTACATATTTTGTTTCAGATGTTGGCTCATTTTTTCCAAATATTATAATGCTAGTAAAATAAAAGAATTAAGAGAATAGCTTAAGAGTTCAGCGTCACTAGATATAACTGTAACTGACAAAAGTAATGATGGACGTTAAAGATTTATCTTTGTTTTCACCTTCCGAATGATGAGAGGAAGGTGTGGCCTTCCCCTTTCTAAGAAGTGGAAGGTAAAGGTTATTCAATAATTTGGGTTGATAACTTTGGGTATCAAAATCAAGAAGATGAGGTAGGAAAAAATTATGGGGACACAAAAATGTCTAAATAGACTGGGCGTGTTGGCTCATGCCTATACTCCCAGCACTTTGGGAGGCTAAGGTGAGCAGATCACTTAAGGTTAGGAGTTCGAGACCAGCCTGGCTAACATGGTAAGAAACCTGTCTCTGCTAAAAATACAAAAAAATTAGCCAGTCATGGTGGCACACGCCTGTAATTACAGCTACTCGAGAGGCTGAGGTGAGAATTGCTTCAAATGAGAATCACTTGAACGTGGGAGGCAGAGGTTGCAGTGAGCCAAGATCATGCCACTGTTCTCCAGGCTGGACAACAAAGAGAGACTCCATCTCAAAAGCAAACAAACCAAGCAAAAATAAAATGTCTAAATACACTAAAATGATATACATAAAACAGAATATGAATGACATTACATATTCACATTAAGAAAGAACGTCTTTGATAAATGTTTCTTGTAATTTAGTTGAAAAAGATAAGATATTCAAAATCTTAATTTTTCCTGCATGCTACCAAGATCTTCACTGAGATGCCTTAGTAGGAAGAAAAATAAAGAAACATATCCTTAAGTACAACGTGGTCCTTTCTCATTAATTCTTAAAAGCTGTTGTTCTCTCACTCATCTTGGGGTCACCTCACTTTTCCCTCTTGCTGGTAGCAGCTGTGTCTTATGTGGTAACAGCGTCCTCTCTGTGATTTCTTCACTTCATTTCTAAAGAAGTCTCACAAGGTCACCTTTTTTTTTTTTCCTTTACCTGGGAGATGCTTGTGGTTTATGTCTCTCAAATCTACTAGTAGTAATATATTCCAATTTAAAAAATTGTCTTAAAAAAGAGAATCTGAAAATGCTATCTAAAGAATCTCTCTTATGAAAGGATCTTATAAACTACATGTAATTTAACTTTTGAACAAGTATTCAGAGTGGTTTCATTGTTCTCAGTGAGAAGAATACGGTGCGGAGTTAATGTCTTTTAAAAAATCACATACACAAACAAAAATTGACAAATAAATATGGCAAATAGTGCATCAACTGCACTCCCAAAAATGCACAATATACAGTCACACATTAGGGACTTTGAGAAGGCCTGAACAAAGAAAGCTGTTTAACATTCTAACAGTATCCCCCAAACTTGTCTGACCCCTGAAATTTTTACCCCCCAACACCTGAACACCTGTTACCATCTCTTAAAACTACTTCATGGAAAAAAAAGCCAAGCAATCTTTTAGATAATTAATTAATAGTTCATTAAATTAAACAGATAGTTTAACATTTCAGCCACATCCCGACGAATTTCTTCCTGTCCTTCTGGAAATTCCTAATATGATAATATGGTTGAATATGTCCACATTAATAAATGCTACAAAGAAATATAAGAAGCTATGACTTGGAACTATTCACCAATGCAACATTATAACTTTACCATGATCATGGTGGAGCCTAACCCTGATTTTGTTAAGTAACAGTGTGACTCTGGGATAAAGTGATTTAAGGCTCTGTGCTTCAGTTCCTTTATATCTAATGTGGGGGTTAGATTTGCCCTGTCTTCTCAGTTGGTACATTTTGAGAATCAGGTGATTAAGATAAGTATCAAAATCAAGAAGAATTTTTCATAAACAGTGAAGTGTTATAAAAGCATCAAGAGTGTTATAAAAATATAAAAAGTAGTACCTCCAATACAGCATCTATTTCCTTTACGTAGAACTGTAATAAATGCTGTTGTGATTTCTTCTTCTTGAATTGACTAGATCACTGTCTTATAATCGTGAAATACCTCATTTCACTTAGAGAGAAAATTAATTTTCGTTCAATCATTGTACCATAATAATCTATCATTGAACTTTTCAGAAAACACATGGCAAAAATAAAAAGATCAGAAAACTCTGTTCAACATAAGAAGAGATGTAAAGCAAAATAGTTTGTTAGCAGTGCCACCTCACTCTGGGCTCTCTTACGAACTCTTCTGCGGCAGCCCTTCAGTCCCAGTGAATGAAGACAGTAGGGCTCTACATTCTTTGCGTCCTTCATTAAACTATTGATCCCTTCAGCATTATCCATAATGTTCCAGCAGCTCAGCACGTCAACTGGTGAAGTGCTAGTCTCTCTCTCCTTTCAATAACTTCCACGCTTTATGGAGAGGAAGTCACAGTGATTTATTTACCTGACATTTTCCAGTCCGGATGTCGTACAGGGCCACTGAACCATGGCGAGCTCCAACTGCTATTCTGTGATTCCGCTCATAGTAGCTGACCATGTAGAACCTGAGTTGAACATTTTTAACAACAAAAACAAGAAGCCAGGTGAGATAACCTGCACGTGGAGGTGGACGGCAACATTTCAAAGGTTAAAGCCAGCTCTGAGATACATTTTGAAGTAAATATCTATAATATGTTATGATTTTTCAAAAATGTTTCATTTCAGTAATTCTTGAAAATCAATTGAAAGAACAATGATATACAGTATCACTTTGGCCTCAATAATTATTTTCAACAGAAAACATCTTATAATCACAAACATGCTTGCATTTTTGAAACAAGAAATAAGGGTCACATACAAAAAGATTATATATGAAAATCTGGTTTTGCTACAGTGACTATTATGCAAATATTTCTATTTGAATAGAAATGGAAAAGATAAAAAGGGTTACGTATTCCATGTAATTATGTTCTCCTGGTTTATTACAGTATCAAAGAGTAATATATACTTTCTGGCAGAACAATCATATAAAGCCTACATAAAATTTATTCTTAAGTTGGTATCTGTAATTTAGAGTAAAATTAGAAAGCTGTCCATCAGAAAAAGTTATCCTGTCAAGTTCCCTCGATTTCCGATGTTTACCAACTTATCTAAATGATAGCTGTGACTTTTAGCAGTATGAATAAGCCTACTGGGTGCTTATTTTGTATTGCATAAAAACAGGATTTAGTGAGGATGGTTTGAAGATTATAAGAGATTATTATTTATTTTTATTTTTCTAGATTAATTTTCATGATGAGGTTAAGTATTTGAATTTTTTATCTGTGCATTGCCATACTGATTTCATGTCTACATGGCTAGGGCCTGAAGGTAAGAACAAAAATTATTAGAAGTCTAAATAAAAAATGATTTTATATCTGCAAAGAGTTTCAAATATATCTTCCCATTATCTAGTCCTATTGTCTCGGTGTGAGTTGCCCAGATGAGCAAGTGGTGTACCCTAAATATTCAGGAGGAGTTTGTGTCAATTCTACTGTACATTCCTTGTCTTTTCATCTTTGGTTCCAAAATACCAAACTAACTTTTCTGTTAATATTTATATTTTATAAAGGGGAGGGGGAAGCAAAACATGACAGAAAAAAAAATCTCATTTCTCTAATGCTTTCTTGAGGTAAATATATACTAGGGCATGGGACAGCATTTCTGAAATTCTAGTAATAGAGGCTGAGAGAGACAAGATGTTTGAATGTGGGAGAATTCTGAAACCAGTGATATTCTGACAAAGCCATTTGGCATTAGCAGACACTATGACATTCATATATATTTCATAAATCTGGAAAACAAGCCATTAAAAATTTTTAAACTTTTGTTACTTATTACCAAGTAATATACTGAACAAAATGTTTGTCTCATCCCTAAGCCCCACGGAATAACCAACATCTTCCCCTTCAGTGGAAGGTGAATGCTTCATTTTTTTGAACTTATAGTAACAGGAAGGAAACTACTTTAGTGTGTCCTGCTGGGTGGATTTTCTGTGCTCATGACTGGCACTGTCCTCTTTCTACACTGGTTTGAGAGAAGGAAGGATACGGAAAGCTCCTAAAACATATGAAGCTTCCCTGGCTATGAAGTGTTTAGGAAAAAGCTAGCTTTTCAAAGCTCTTCTTGCCCAAAGATTATTATTCTACCTTAAGAGAGGGTGGGAATCAGCAGGCAAAACCTACCATTCTCACGCTTGAAAATGAAAATGATTTAGAAGAGCTTAAAAAATATTTACTATTTTGTTATTCAATAATTACAGTGTCTAAGTATTGGGCATCACTGTCTCTATATGCCTATATCTACATTTATCCACATATACTCATGAATAATTTATCTCCTTTTTGAGTACATGGAATATAATATCTAACAAATGTTTTAGCAAATATTTATTCTGTGCAGGTTAATAGGCATAGGAAAATACAATTTGCAGTGGTCTTTTACCTATTATTTGCACAAATTTAACAACTACATTGCCAACATCCTTCTGCAAAACTGAAAATAATTACCCTCAAAATAACCCTCTTCAAAACAATACATTGGTAAAATATACTTGTGTTAACAAAATCTTACTTAGTGAAACTGGAATCCAAAGAGGTTTTGTTATACTGCCCATTTTCTATGCTCTGGATATCAAACTCATCCTTCTATATCATCTACAAACACCATTATTTATGGCAGAAAGAAAGATCAAATCTATTCTTAGAATCAAATCTTTACTCTGCCTGAAAGGGCCATATATATTACAGGTCTGCAATTTTCATTCTTTGGAATTTACTACAGGACTAATACTTGTAAACAATAAAAGAATTCTGGACAGTGAAGGTCTTAAGGCATGTTTTAATCTTAGGATTTCTTGTTAAACTTTTTATTCCTTTAGCAGTGGCTCTCTTAACAGAAGAAATCAGTGGTGTGTATGCAGTCACTTCCCAAGTATCCACCATGGGAACCAGCTGCAGTGAACTGATCCCCGCTGAGGCTTCCGGAACCCAGCACACTCCTAGTCTACTCTTTCCTGGAGCCAGTCCTCGTTGTAGGGTCTGTCAAGATGAAGGATGGTGAGATATGCATTACTTGCTCCCTGACTTCAAGGGATCAATGGATTGAAGAGAAGGGTCCATTACAGTTTTTAAAGCTATACTTTTCTAATCTTGACCAATCTTGCATGCCTGGATTATTCCTAAGGGATGAACATTCCTCTAAAATTTGGGGGTCTCAGAATAAGGGTTCCTGTGTCCTGAGCTTTCTGGAAATGGTGCCTCAGTCTCCAGTTCACTGTGTTGATAACACGTCACTTAGACAGTTGGTCATGACCTGGCAAGAATCCTTTTTTAATATTGATGTTTGATCAACAGTTCTCCTCTGCTAGGCGGACCACAAGGAAACTGTGAAGCCAGAGAGCACAGCACCACTCAAATCAGTGAAAGAAGAATAAAGTAGAAATGGGCAATGACGTAAAGTATATTTCTTCTTGGAGCTGAGGTGGTCATCAACAAGTTGAAAGTCACTGATCTCCAGGCTTTCATCACTGTCCACATGCAGTCAGAGTAACTTTTCAACAATAAATGAAATCACCTCTCTTCTGTTCACAACCTTCCTTCAAGGTCTTGGCATCTCTCTCCTTTGTTCATGCCACTCTAGTCACAGTGATCTCTTTGCACTTTCTTAAATATGTCAAAGGGGATTCCCATTTGGGGTTCTGAGAGTTGTTGCTCCCTCTGCTTGAAAACCTCATCAGCCTGTTACCACCATTGCTCATGCCCTCACTTCATTTAGGTCTCTGTTCAAAGTTATCTTGACCAAGGAGGGCTTTATGGGCCACCTTGTTTAACACAACAGCCCTTTACCCATCACTTTTAACCCAGTATCCTACTTTTTCTTTATTATGCCCATCGCCATTAAGATATTAAACAACAATTTTTATTTATTGCTTTTTATCCTCCATCAGGGACTTCGTGTTTTGCATAAATATATAAATATGGTCCAAACAAGCAGGATGCAACAGTAAGTGAAGTTTGAAACATTACACTTACCCTTCAGTCACCAGTGTATGATCTATGCTAAACATGGGTTTTTATGACTAATGGATATTCTATATAGGGTCTAAAATAATCATTGAGATGAACAAAGGAAACAACAACTGTCCAAAAATGGCAGAAATCAAGAAATGGGCTCTCCCATGACCCTTCTAGAAATGTATTTTCAACTGAGACAAAACAATTGTAGATTTACAAGAAGTTATCTGCAAAGGCTCCTGGAGTCTGGGTACCTTAGCATGAGACTGACAGTCATATAATAAAAATATGTAATTATATATTAGAGAATTTGAAAAGATCGCACGAGCTGAAATTCAAAAAGGTAAATACAAATAGTCTAAATAATAATATACACAATAAAATATATTTTCAATCTAAATGTTGTCCTGGAAAAAAATGATTCTAAGAATTTGCCAAAGATTTATATCAGCACACATACATTTCAATAAAAATGGTATCATCACATAAAACATAATTAACAGATCATCATTTATCAATCATTATTAACTATTACTAGAACAGATTATTGGGGAGGAGTGATACAATCCAGTTCTTTCAAGATGTATTTCTGACTTCAGCTATTGAGGAGCAACTCACAGTGGAGTGTACAAACCCCAGAGAGCGATGGTTTGAGTTAGAAACACTATATGAACTGAGTCTACTCTGGCACAGCAAATCACTGTGAAGCACATTATGTTGCTTGGGAGTTTGCCAAATACCAAGTGCCTGAGTTTCTAAACAACTTGGGCACTCCCTATTCATACTTTTCCTTGAATTGATGAACTTCTAATCTTTCCCAAAAATGGTCCCCAAATAAGAGAAAATGTGTGTAATTTAAAAGTTAATTTGAAAAAAGAAATAGAAAATATGCAACTCTCAGCAGAATTAGGACTTGGGAGAAAGATGGAAACCTGTAAAATCACTTCAACTATGACTCTGGTAATTTGCAGTGATCTCAGGATGTTAAGTTACTCCTGTATATATTTCCTTGAACATTAGAATGCAACAAGAAACACTCTTCAATTAATCCAACATTAATCTCCAGCTTCACATGAAACCACCTTAAATCTTAGCATATACAGAAGATAATATAGGGAATACAACTATCCTTTTTTCCCCCAAAATAATACCACAACGACTATATGCAGCTAACATTTGCTGAGTATTATGTATCAGGCACTGTCCTAAGTATTTGTATATGTATTTTCATAAGTAACTGAGGTATTATGAGTAATTCTTATAAAGTTGTTTTTAGAAATTCTTAACATTGATTTAAAATGGTTCACAAACTTTTGACTTTTTTCTTAAGAAAATATCAAGGCAATATATACTTGTAAAAAACTCAAAACACACCAACATATGTACAATAAAAATCTCATATCCCTACTCCACCAACAGTAACTACTATTAACTATTTACTAGATCTTCTGAGAGCTTTTTCTACCTTTTTTTTAAAAACAAACAAACAAACAAAACCATTCAGACTGTGTCCTCCCCCTCTTGCTCTTGCAGGGGAAAAGAAGAATGATCATCAATGGCAAAGGCAGTTGCAGGGAAACAACATGCTCAGGAGAGGATGGTGTGCCTCCTCTTTGTGGTTTCTGCTCTACATGTTCAGAGCAATTTCTCTACTAACAAACCATAGAAATGATCCCTGAAAGTATAGTCTATTTTCTAACCTCTAATACAAAAGTGATGTACATAGTACGCATACTTTTCCGCAACTTCATTTTCTTCATGGGACATCCCCCTCATGCCAGCACACACGGATCTCATGTCATTCTTGCTCACATCTGCACCGTAGTTCTGTGTATGCACATTACATTATTTTACCATTCTTTTTCTGATGGGAACTTAGGCTATACTGTACATAGACCCTTGTATACCTAGGTAGTTTTGTAGGATACGTTCACCAAAGCTGCACCAAAACGTATGTACATTTTAAATTTTAATAGACAATGCAAAATTGCCTTCACTTTTCACTAAAAGAGTGTTCCTGCTTGGTATTAGCAAACTTCATACTTTTTTGCCAATAACAGGAAAAAAATAGTATCACATTTCTGTTTTAATTTGCACAAAGTGACTTTAGATTGACTCACTTGGTTACAGGCTGTAGGATATACATGTAGATTACATTCTTAAAGAAAAATTACTTGAAATTTAATCAACTGCATGTTGCATCCCTTTATTCATCATGCATACTGGATGGGAAAGGAAATACCTATGACGTAGTCCCAATAAAACCAAAGGAAAGATTTGATCCCACCACACAGGCAAGCTGGTTCTACAGGAAAGAACAACAGGATTTCTACAGTGGAGCAATGTACATGTCACTTTGACCCCAAGAAGGTACCAGTGACAACCAACCACCTCAACCTCCTTGACTAGACAGGACAAGACGTCGAAGAGCTCTTTCAGGGCCACACACTTGAGGAGCTCAGCCTAAAAGATTCAAGAGTAGGTGTTCAGAGAATTGGTCAACAGCCCCCATAGATGCCACAGCCACAATCAAGGGGGACAGTTTTGCTCAGGAAGAGGCACTTTCTAGAACATGTCTGTACACACCCTCCAGAATTCCAGACTGCCATGCTGCTAATATGTTTGAAAAATTCATAGACATCAAAGTGGCTGTGTTGTTAGTTTTGGGGGCTATGAATGGTGGAGGGTGGGAAATGTTTTCCAGAAATGCTTCATTCCTGTGGCAAGCATTACTTCAAAAAACCAAATGAAATAGTTCTTATTCTGGGATGGTGATGGACACTGGGTAATTCCATTTGAGAATCGCTACTTCCCAATCAGGGCCTTGCACACTGTAAACAGACAATAAGTATTTCCAGCTGAGTAGTTAATAATCGAATTCGTTTCCCTCTGAAAAACTTGCCATAAGCACACTGTAGCTGGAGTGTTAAAAGCAAGATCAAAAATGCTTCCTGGGCCGTCCAGGCATCAGAAATCCTGCAAGGAAAAATACCATGCATATCTAGGGTGTGAGGCACAATGGCTGAGGAACAGGTTCCTTATTGCCTGTATCTATACTTACTAATTGTGTAACTGTAAGTTCCTTAACTTGTCTATGTCTCAGTGTCTTGATATGGAAAATGGAAACTATAATACTACTTATTATGGTGTTGTGTAGTCGAAATAAGTTAATGCAGCAGAAGTACCTAAAACAGTGCCTGACACATAGTAAACACTGGTAGGTACATGCAAACCTTATCAGCAATCATCATCATCAATCACTTGCATTTCTGAATACCTGCTACAGAAAGATTAAATAAGATGTAGTTAATTTGCTATTTTTCTAAGGCAAGTAAATGCCAACTAATACATGCTAATAAATAAGGAAAATGAATGCTCAGAATATTTTAAATTTATATATTTAAAAATACTTATGATTTGCAAGTATAAACCTGATAATAATTACAAATTATTTTATAGTTTCAGTCTAAATTTGCTAGTATAAATAATAGGGATTTGGTGTGAAGCACTTTTTTATAGCATTTCAAACAGGCTGAAAATTAAATATTCCTCCTGTTATACAGTGAAATGGAATACTGCTGGAAGGTCTAGAGTTTTTTGCTTTAATATGAAGAACTTTAGTATTAAAAGATAGCCACCTGTCTGGGAGTTTTTAGGGTAGACAAACTGGTCTAGAATGATTTTAGAGGGATTTCTACTTGTGAATATAGGAGTAACATCTATAATTATTTATCATGAAAAGCATTCTACAAAATGGAACCTAAGTTAAGAATTTTACTGGAATTTAGGACTGAAGCTACTTTACATCCCATTATTGTAATCACCATATGGGATTAAAAACAAACCACAAGTTTGGAGGAGTTTCTTGAAAAATGAGCTCATGCACTGTTCTAAAGTAGACAGTGTTCATTTCCTTACTAGATTTTAAGTGCCCATTTAGCGTGAACAGAGCTGATTCAGCTTTTCACTTGAAAAGCAAAATCAATCAGTCTGTCTACATAATAACGAAGTTTAAGAAAAGGTAAGCTATCTCTGAAAATACAGACTTTTAACTGTTCTGTCTAGATTAGTTTTTTTATTCAGTTCAAAAGTTTAAATACTTACTTTACTTTGAATTTTTAAAAACTTATCTGTGTTATAGCTTTAATGTTTCCCCAATGACACTTTTTACTGTTTTTTTATTTGCATCATTCTAATATATATCCAATTTGAAAGGAACACACACTCATTGAAAAGAGAAATACAGATGATTTATTACAGAAAAACAGTTAATAAGTGAAAGTTATCCTTTACCAACAATCCCCTCCCATCACTCACAGGATCCGCCAGTCATAGCTTGGGGTGTGTCTTTCCAGATTTTTTTCTCTTCATATGTATGTATTCACCTGTATATGTATGAATACTGATCTTCACATATAGTTTTCTTTTTTAACAACTATTTTATTTTAGATACTCTTCTGCAATGTTGCTAGTTTCTTTTAAAAATTTCTCTTTTACTAACATCTTTCCATGTCAATGGAAATAGATTACCTCACAATCTTTTTAATGGCTGTATGGTATGCCACAGTTCTCTATATTTAATAGAAACAATGGTTAGTAAGAAATAATTTCATTAAGAGGAAACAAGTGAATGAATGTTTTAATATAAAGCAAACTTTTCTATGTAGATATTACAAGATAACTTCCAACGAAGGTCAATTAAAAGATAATCAGTTAAATCCAGCAAAAACAACATTAAACACTTTAAATTTCAATGTCAATGCTATTAAAACTCATGTGCTTTATCCATTTTAAGTAAATTAGAGAAAATTACACCCCAAGTCCTTTAAAGTTAGTACCCTCCTTGCCACTACTAATGTCTTTAATATCTACTGAAAAGCCAAAGTAGTTGAGTCATTACATATATTGTTCAGTTCTACGCACAGGGTGCTTGAGAATGTCTTCATTCTTGGCCATGAGATATGCAATGTAAAGGAAGACACACTGTAATTTTTGCAAAGTAATCACTGATTAGTCAGTCATTCACAATAGTGTTTCAGTAGTATTTCGTTCAATGACAGTCATTCTTACATAAAAGAATAAGCATAGATTTTGGAGTCAGAAGGATATGTCTACCTGATAAACATCTACTCATCTTTAAAAACTCAGCTAAAATACTACCAGTTCTCCTTTCTTCTATGCACAACTGCCAGCGCCCTCCTTGGTGTCCCTCTTATCATGGCTCTAGGACTTTTTTGTGTGTCCTGGATACCCTTTTCTTGCAGTGTTTGTGACAGCTCACTCATTGACCTCTCTGTCTCTGTCAAGCCAACTTTAAGGCCCTTCAGGCCAGGGACTACCTGATGGGCCCAGCATGGCACACAGCATAGACAAATAACTGAATGAATTGGAATTTTTCAGAAAAGTCCACAAGTGCTTAAAAATTATTTTACTTTGTTAAACTGAACAGGTTCGATTTTTTTATTCTTATTTCTTGAGTGGCTTATTTTTTTTCTAATTTTGGAATTGGGTACTAAGATTAACCATTTATTTGTTTAAAACCAGCCAATTAAAATATTTTTTCATTTTTATTCTTAGGTCTAAAAGATAAACACCATATACTGTGGTAAATATCATTAAATATGACTGACGTTTCTATTGATTTAACTCTTTAGTAAGTATACCAAGTGGATGATACGCTTTTTAAAAAAGTTTATTTTTTAGACATGTTTTAAATTCAAAGCAAAACTGAGGAGAAAGTAGAGTTTCTATATTACTCCCATCTCTGCATACACACGGCCTCCCCACTATCAATATCCTGCACCAGGGTGGCAGCTTTCTGATAAATTTACACATCATTTACATTAGCGTTGGCTCTGTACATTCCATGGATTTTGACAAATGTATAATGGCATTCATCTACCATTAGAGTACATATGTATCGCATAACATAGTATCACTACCCTGAAAATCCTTTCTCCCCCGACCTCTGGCAACCACTAATCTTTTTTACCAACTACAGTTTTGCCATTTCCAGGATGTCATATAGCTGGGGATCATATAACAGCCTTTTCAGATTGGTTTCTTACATTTAGTAATATGCATTTCTCCGTGTCTTTTCATGGCTTGACAGTTAATTTTTTAAGAGTGTTGAATAATAATCCACTGTCTGAATGTAGCAGAGATAATATGCTTTTAAAAAACTATCCCTTTGGTTTCCACTTAAACTTTTTTCCCCCATCAAACTAAGTTACAAAATTAGCATTAAACAAAATAGGAATTCCTTGTTTTTCTTAAAACATGTGGTTTACTTTCCATGTTGGGTTCTTTGTTCATTAAATAGTCTTACTGTAGGATGAGGTTTGAGATTAATTACTTCAAAGAATTTTCAGGAAGGCATCAAAGAAGCTGCAGCATTCATATAGTCCTACATTAGGATGCATATATTTTAACATGTTTCAGAATTTATTGTAAGATAATGATTGGTAATCATATATTTGTAAGTCAGTTATGAGAAAAGTAGTTGCAACACAAAATTTTTACTGTTTTAGAGTTGAATGTTGCCACGGTTAGCGGGCACAAGAGCCCTTGTTTCATACAGGAGGAAACTGAAGTCAAGTGATATGCCCCTGACTGCACAGTTGGGAGTGACAAAGGCGGGAGCCCCCACCACCTGGAATTCGTGGTCTCACCAGAGGCAGTCCCACAGGCAGAGCTGACAGCAGTGCTTCTCAAGTGTCCATACTGACACCAGGATGTTATTTGCCCTTTTCACTCTCATTTTCTCACAAACGTACAGCTGAGTTTTCCAGATTTTACATGATCTGAGATATTACAGGTGGAAGCAGATAGGAGAATCCAGCTGACTTCTATTAAGCCAGAGATCAAAGAAGTTGGTAAACATCATTTTTCATAAAAATATTTTTATCTTAACATATAATGGGTTCTTTTTAAATAAAATAATTAAAAAATTTCTCAGTTTAAATTTCTAATATGGCAAATATTGATAGTTATAACTCACTATAAACAAATGTTCTTTGGGTTCTTCAATAATGTTTAAGAGTTTAAAGGGGTCCTAAGATTAAAGAGGTTGAGAATTATTCACTTAGAGTCTTAACTCTTTGAAAAAGTAGACTATATACATAGTGTGTATATATATGTATATGTGCATGTGTATATACATATAGTGTACATATAAATATCTTAAGATATATGTATCATACAGATAGATATATAGTATATATATAGCTTAAGATATATACATCATGTGTATATATCTTAAGATTTCATATATATTCCATATTTTGGGGAATTAAATATATTCTGTATCCTTGAGAACTTTGTTTCAAAGAAACAAAAGTAAGCTAAACACAAAGTGCTTAGGGTTGCTGAGAAGAGACTGTAAGATAATCTTGGAATTGACAGGATGAGATGACATTTAGGATGGGGAAGAGGTAACTGTGGACTAGAGAAGGGAAAGCCAAGGAAACAAAGGTGAGGAAGAGGGTGTCAGAAAGAGGTACAGGCATGTGCACCTGTCTCTCTGCTCCAGGAGCAGACCTTTTAATCCTCAGTGCAGGCACACGGTCTTTGCATTCATCATTCAACAATGAAGGCTGCTGGGACTATAAGAGGAAATTACCAGAAAAGTTCCCATTCTTAAGGGCTTAATGAGTAAAAAAAAAAAAAAAGCATGAACAAGAGGAGCGTAGATTATACAAATTCTGTGAAGCTAAAAGGGTAATGTGAGAGTGATGGTGAGGAGGCTGTTGTACACAGGGAATCAGAGGAGGGTGACCTGAATGATGAGACCAAGCAGGCTACATCAATATCTGGAGGAGATGCGTTCTAGGCAGAGGAAATAGCAAGAACAAAAGTCCTGAGGTAGGAATAAGCTTGGCCTTATTAAAGGAAGAAAAAAAAGACTAATGTGCCCTGAGCCTAGAGAATTTGAGAATGGCACTTAGAGAATGCAAGGCTGTCACATTTAATAGGATGTCATTTATAATGTGACCTCTAAACGACAGGCAGATTTGCTGCCAAGTATTATGTATCATGGTGCTTTAACATCAAATGCCCCTGGTTCCTTAAGGAGGTCCACTTCTGGAACCAGTGGCATTGGAATTTGAGGACAGTCAGGAATCCCAAGAAAAGTTAATGGTCCTTTAAAATAAGGAGAAGTTTCTGGATTTCTACTGAGCTATAGGAAACCTAGCCTTAGTTTTCCCGAAATCTAGCCTACCTTCTCTCCGGGTACTGGATCCTAGGAAAGGTTATCACTTTGGGATACAGGAGGTGCAGAAAATAAAAGAGTTTTAAGAAAGAAAAAAATAAGTTTTGTGATTCTGTGCAACAAAGGATTTCACTAAATCAGTGGTTCTCAAACTGTGGTTTGCAGATTCCTTGGGACCTTATGTCCCTTGGAGAAGTCTATGAGATCAAAACTATTTTCATAAAAATACTGAGATATTATTTGGCCTTTTCATCATCTTAACTTTGCACTGATGGTGCAAAAGCAATGATGGGTAAAACTGGTGACACTTTAACCCGAAGGGGCACTGACATCTAATAGTTTAGCAGTCGTTACACTCTTTAGTGAGCAAAACAACAAAACGGTTTCACTTCAGAATATCCATGATGAAAAAGTTATTAATCGATTACACTTCAACCCCTGAGTACACATTGTTTCAATATTCAGTGTAACAAAGTGGAAAGTACACATAAAGCACTTCTACTGGATCCTGAAATCTCGTGGTTTCTTAGAGAAAAACGTGCGTAAGATTAATTTGCAAAATGAACTAGCTGCTTTTTCATCGAATGACATTTACTTGAAATCATAACTCAGAGAAAAACTATAGTTATTTGAGAGATACTTTCTTGAATATGAACAAAGTTAAGCCTTTCCAGGAAAACAACTGACAAGATTTATTGCCAACAAAAAATTCAAGTTTTAAGTAAAAAATTACAATTTTGGAAAGCTGTATCTGGCTTCTCAACACTCACTGACTTTTTTGAGGAGATCAAAATATGCTAATATGAGGTAACGTATTAGCAAATGTGGTATTTTGATATTAGGAAATGCAATATGACCACATATGGAGAGCCTACATAACTCAGTGGACCAACATTCTCCATTGACCAGTGCATAACGTTACAAAATCATGGGCAGGTGAACTACCCATTCAAAGTGCAAGACATACTGGTGGATTTAACATGACAGTAAAAGTTCAAATTATTTGAAAAGGCTATTAAAACATTCCTCCCTTTTCAACTACACTTTTGTGAGAGCAGATTTTTAAATTCTGACCACATATTTCAACCAAAACAACATAATGTAATAAAGACATGCACAGATATTAAATTCCACCTGTCTTCCAGACAGTAAAGAGATCTGACAAATGTAAAGCAACGCTACTTTTCTCAGTATTTGTTCTTTATTTTGGAAAGTATTTTTCATAAAAATGTTTTTATATCAATGTGAATAAGTTTATTTCTTAAATAAATCAATATTTTTAAAACGCTCAGTTTTAATTTTAAAAAATAAAAGTATCTATAATCTTCATAAACAAAAACTCAGGTCTTCAATTCTGATGAGATCTTGAAACCAAAAAGTTTGACAACCACTACTTTTAAAGACTGAAAAGCATTTGGCAATCAAAAATTGTTGTAACATGTGTGTGGATGTGTGCATGCACCTGAGAGACAGAGAAAGAGAGGCAGAAAGCGAGAGAGAGGGAAGAAGAGAGAGTGAACGAGAGACAGAGAGAGAGAAAGAGAGAGAGAGAAGGCGGAGAGAGAGAGAGAAGGGGGGAGAGAGAGAGATTAGTAGGGACAAAAATCAGATTCGAGTAGATTAAGAGAGTGGGAGAGGTGATGAACTGGACACAGGGTAGACTCCTTGCCCTGGAGGAGGATGGACTAGACAGTAGGTGAAGATGATGCAGAGAGAAGGAAGTGTTTTTTACAAGACAGAGAATAAAACACACTTCCAGGCTGAGAAAGCGATATCATAGAGAAGGAGAAATTAAGGATAAAAGAGATAGTTCTCTAAACAGCAAGGTCCAAGAGGAGCTGAGACAGTGAGATGAAGGATGGAGAGGAAGAGGCCTGGGCCTGGACCTCAGCAATGGTCAGCTCATTCTCTGATGAGATGGCTCATCCCTGTTTGTGCTCCTGACATGTGTAAGCCTGTGTAACAGTGCACACTCAACTTGGAAGAACACAGAGCAGGTATGCGATCTGTTCAGCAAAACTTGGCTTCACTTTGGTCTGTCAGCACAAAAAAAGCTCGTCAGTTTGCCTGTTTTTAAAATGAAGGACAGGAGGCAGTAATTCATGACAGAAGGTCCTTTTCAGAATCAAAATTTTACAACTTGTAATTCTATAAAAATAATGCAGTAAGGTCACTGCTTAAGTGAGAGAACTGCTACCATTTATTACGATGAAATTAAGGACTGAACACATGAAGTGGCACAGCTAGTGTCATTATTCAACCACAGTTATTGAGTGGCTATACTGAGGGTGTATATTTTTTAAACTAAAAATTGGGACACAGCCCAACAAAGGATTTTATTTTGAATCTGTGAATTTATTTACTTGACAACTCTTTAAAAACCATAAAAATTAAATCTCTCTTGGTTATACATCAAATAAACTGCCTTAATTTAAAACAATAAAAGTGCATGAAATAAGGACCTATCTGGGAATGCTGGGGCATATGGTCTTTGGCCAGATGGACTCCTCTACTAGTTGCTATAAAAGAAATGAAGGGAAAAGCCCCTTTCCTCAAGCTACTTGTAATGCACATGACTGTGCAGTTTTAAGTGACCAAAAATCACATCTAGAGGTGTATCTAATTTTTGCTATGAAGA
This sequence comes from Ateles fusciceps, assembly GCA_036589455.1. Classification (NCBI taxonomy): domain Eukaryota; kingdom Metazoa; phylum Chordata; class Mammalia; order Primates; family Atelidae; genus Ateles; species Ateles fusciceps. The sequence continues at coordinate 14,795,841 of JAZHEH010000078.1, forward strand.
AATCCTAAAATCTCCTATGACTCACAATTTCATTAAAAAACCCAATCCTTTATTGGTCATGCATTACATTGCTGCCAGACCTCAAGGTCGTGATAAAGTCACCTTAAACTTAAAAAGTACATTATAATTATATTTGTAGAAGTATTTTATCTTCATTTCTAATGGAGCCTTGACAGTAGCTTCTAAGAGCTTACATCTCTCTATTCTGACATTAGAAAGGAATACTTCTGTCAAATAAAAAAACAAGCATTCCTTTTGGAACATGTGCTTATCACACACACAGGTTCTAGAGTGCTTCTCTCTCGGCTCAGTAATATCTGTGCAGAACACAATGCGAGCCCTGTTGCACGTTTTATGCTGCTGCATCACACTGAGTAGTGTAATACCAGTCAGCATTGATCGGTGACCAGAGAAAAATACAGAATCCAACTGAGTCAGGCATGGCATACTCCTTGCTGATTGGTCTTCTGTGTGAGGGACTTCACAAGGCGATCTGAATTCAGTAACATGGCAACTTGCAACGAAATTTTAAGAAGGAATTCTGGAGAAACTTAAGTGATGTTTATCCTCCCAATCACTGAAAGGAGTCAGTTCTACTTTCTTGGCGTCTAGGGTATTTTTAACTGAGGATGCTGTATTATTTATAGTCCAGGCAATTAAATGTAAATTACTCAGAACCCTCTAACAATAATTATCTAGAGTGCTGGATGATGCCTTTTTGAAGATCTGAGGACAGTTAAAGACAAAGCCAAGGCCCAGTTGAGAAAGAACCTACAGAGATTCATTTCTTAAATGCTACCTTATTGTGCTTCCTATTCTACTTATTCATAAACATAAAACTAATTCAGTGCTGCAGCAGTCTTGTGGCCAATATGTTTGTGCTTTAAAATGGATGCAGTTTATCTCCTATATAATAATACAGTCATATTTGTTACAGTGATGAAAAATATGACAGGAGAACTATTTTGTATAACTGTGTTTTGAAGGATATGCGTGCTGTATTTTTTCAAGGGCGCTGAAATCTAAGTAATTTTCTTGTATTATTAGTAGATAACACTATATTATTAATATCCCTGAAAGTAAAATGTGAATTATTGGAAATATTTAAAGCCATGACTATAAAGTTAATACAGCTAGTTAATAGTGTGTGATTTTTATAACTTTTACTGGATTTATTATAGAAAAATATCTATAGCTATATAAATGACTCCAGGAAGATCTAAGGTATTTCAGTTAATACAAAAGAAGTCTTTTTTATTTTAGAAAGAGTCATAGCTGATATTATTCTTATAGTGGTTATTTTTACTTTCACGGCTTTTGAAATAAAACCGTGTATTTCATATACACCATACATACACGTACTTAGGTACATACACACATATATAATACACACACACACACACACACACACACACACACCATAAAGGACTGAGGGAAGCTTATACTATATATTAAAAAGGTAGACAAGGAAGACAGAGCTGGAGGTATGATGATGAGGAAAGGAATATGGGAGTCAAAGCCGTAACTTCCTAGACATAAGCAGGGAATTTGGCTTTGAGCTGCTTAATGGCCAAGGAAAATTTTAAAATTAACACTGGTTATACAGGAAAAAAACAAACAAAAACCCACAAAAAACATAACACATTTGAGGTTCCTTAGGAAAACAAACAAAAATGGGCTGTCATCCAAATTTAAAAGAAACGTCCAGATGGGAGTCTTCATAGAAGGGACACTAAACAATGTACCAAAGGACATCAACACGACAGCTCTGAGACAATGGCACCTCCATTTTCTTCCACACTCCCTTGGAAGGTGCCTCCCTGCACATGGCAGGCCTGATGCTAAAGAGGAACACAGGCACAGAAACCCTAGAGGAGACCAGACGGCCTAGGCCAAACATGCAGCTCTCGGATGATTTCACTCAATCTAGGGATGTAAGCTAGAAAACTCTGAGAAGTGAATGGACCACGTGTATTCTAAACCAGCTTCTTAGTGCTCTGTGTTTCTCAACTGAGTTTTAGATAAAACCTGATGAATGAAAGCTTGCAGTTAAAGTCTTAAGCAGGCATTCTGTGGCACTGTCTAAGGGCAAGCCTTTAAAAACTCAGGGTGCACCTCTGGAATGCATGGGCTGAAGGAATATGTTCAGGCTTCTTAGAAATTCCAAGTTTATTCAATACATAAAAGAATAAACATCCAAAGATTTAAGGTTTTAGGTAACACAACATGTCCACAAAGAATAATGATTCAGGCTTTGTTTTTCTTGATTTTGGATTACTAGAGTACGTGGTTATCAAAGCTGAGTCTTCGTAAGAATCACCAGGGGAGGATATGAAACTGCTAGGCTTCAGGAAAGTCTGCTGGAGTGGCTCTCAGGTGGAGCCTAGAAATCAGGACATTCTCTTGAAGGCAGTCTGGGAACAATACTCTGAGATCATTCTTCTCCCCAGTGCCTGACAGGGAGCAAGTACTCTGTATGTTTCTAAATTTCACCTTCCTATCTGCTTCCTCAGTTCTCTTCCCTAATTGGCACTGAATGTGCTTTGTTTAATATTCCGTTGTGTGAGCTCCTTCCTAGCATGTCCTTGATGATCATGGAATCTTTAAAACTACCTGGTTTATAAACTACACACATATTTTATGTCTTCTCTATGAGAACCTGCAATTTCATGCTGACCTCAGTCCTACAGACAGCTCCAGACTATTCTAGGACAGTGATACTGCACCTAGGATAGATTTCTATGGAGCTGGACACGAGCTGCACAATAGAAGAGTTGAACAGGGTGACTGTTCAGAGAAGTCAGCTCTTCTTTGCACAGTGGTCCCTAAAACGTCTAGACGCAAATTTACGGCTCACCTCTGGCAAATACAGAGGACTTCTATTCTCACCTTGGCCTTGTCTTGCTTTCCTACTCTTATTTTTCCTTTGCCTCAATTTCCTCACCATCTTTACATTTGATATTCACTTTCAAAGCTGTTTAAAATATTTTATGGAACAGGGTAAGTGGACGTTGTAAGTATGTGTGTACGTATGTATACGTGCATATACAAATGGATAAATACATACCGGTTAAAAGCTAGATATAAAAAATAATAAGGATAGGGTTTTATCTCGGAGTTACAACTTTATTAGTCACTTAATAAATATCATAATCTAATTCTCCAAAAATGTTTACATTTATATAATGCCTTCTTTAATTTGTTTGTGAATATGTCTGAAAACATTATCTGCAAAGTGCTATGATGAAAAATATATTATTTTATTAATTATGCATTGTTATAATCCTATGTTTTAATATCAACAAGTGAGATTCAGTCAGTGATATAGAAAGAATGTCTGTCAAATTTTACTGGCATGTGTTCTAATCCATTTCTGTTTTCAAACAGAAGATATCAAAAAGTTTTAAAATCCGATAGAAAAGCTATTATATAAACAAAATTTTTAAAACTAAATTTTTTGTATCAATGGTTTCAACAGATTCACAATTTATGGCTTAAAATTTAAATATGTTTTGAAGAAAGATATCACAGAACAAAGAAATTCAGCTAACATTATAATTTGGTGACTGAATGTACCATTCATTACATTATATATTAAGCTATGAAATCTTTAATAATCTGCACTTTAATAAAATGGAAATTTTAATTTGTAACCTGATAAATAACTATCAAAATAAAGAAAATCTTAGAGAAATTACCACATTAGAGTTTTAAAACCCTGAACCTAAAAATGAAAACCCAGGTGCATATAAGAATTACAAGGGTGAAGGTGAAAAAACTGAACAACAAAATAAAACCAAAAAAATCCAAACTCAAGATTATTCAGTATTCTATAATGCTATTTTATCTTGGGACTCACAGAGAATAGTTAATTTTATGTATATCCTAAGTCAGAATATATTCTGTTTTTAAATATTCAATGACTTCAGGATACTATATTAGCTCTTAATTGAATTAATACAACTTTAGATGTTAAGATCATATTTATAACATTGATTAAAAATTTATTACCTTTTTACAGATATGAAACTAATGTCATCTTATAGTTTTTATACTTATATAATACTTTGAAATATATATTAGCTAATATTTTATAATTTTGGGTTTTTGTATTATTAGAGAGATCCACAGAAAACTAGTAATGTGTGAATACCCAAATC